>CM029658.1:31934906-34917661 GCA_017311315.1 Dendrocalamus latiflorus | reverse complement strand
CTGAGATGGGGAAAAAGAAAAGAAAGAAAAGAGGGAAGAAGAACCCTAACGCTAACCCGAACCCTAACCCTAGAAAACAATAGACCGGATCTTACCAGGGCCGCCGTCGTCGTCGCCGGCGCTCCTCGTACAGGCCACCGCCGGCACGCGGAAAGAACCGCCGCTCGTCGCCGCGCGCACGAGATCCGGATCAGGCACCGCCAAAGGACCGCTCGACGGCGGCGCGCTCATAGGCGAACGCGCTCGCCGGCGAAGGGACCCACGGCGGCGCCGCCGCTCTTCTCCTCTTTGGCCGTTGACGCGCCGCTCGGTTCTTTTGCTGCTGCGGCGGCCGAGAGAGAGGAGAGGGAGAACAGAATGAGAGTTAGGGTTTCGGTCGGCGCGGGGAGGACTTTTGTTCTTCCGATCAGCGCGCCTGGCCGTTGGATCAGATGGACGGCTGGCGTTGGCCGGGCCGTTTCTGAGCCCAGGCGGGATCGCGAAATCGCGGCCCAGGCCCAGGTTGCGGCCTGGGCGCGGAGGCTCCGCGCGCGCGTGGGCGCGTGAGGCGTGCGTGAGCGCGTGAGGCGCGCGTGAGCGCGTGAGGAGCGCCAGAGAGGCCGGCCGAGCGGGGCAGCGCGACGTCTGCGCTCGCGTGGGCGCGTGAGGCGGGCCGAGTGGGCCGCTCATGCGCGAGGGACGCCGTGGGCGCTCGGCCGCGCGGGCAGGCCGCCGTGCGCCGTGGGCCGCGGCTGCGCAGGCCGGGCCAAATGGCCGGTTTGCACAGTAAAAAGTGATTTTCTGTTTTATTTTTTCAGAAGCTTTCATTTAATGTTAAGTTTGAGATCAAATTTCAGTACAATTTTGATCCAAAACCAGAATTTTTTCCGCTGCGAGCTAAAGTTTAATGTCTTCTTATTAAATTCGAACCAACGGGAGAATTTAATTTTGAAGAGCAGAAATTTTAAGTTTTTCTCTAATTTTAATTGGAACCAACGGGAAAATTAAAATTAGAGGAATAGTTATATTTATTTACAGTTAATGTTTATAATTTTGCTATTTTCTGACCAAAGTTGATGATAGCAATATTATAAATTGATTTATTCATGAATTTATGCATTAATTCTATCTTCTGCCCAACGGTGATGTAGAATTAATGTACAAGAATTTTTGCATGTTTTAATTTTGACCAACGTTAAATCAAAACATGCAATTATTATATTATTATGTTTCCTAATTTTTCTGATAATGTTTCAGGACTCAACCCAATGGCATACATCTCGCACATCCCGGCACTTGATGGGAACAATTATCGGGTCTGGCGAGAAAAATATGATTTGGCACTTGCGCTGTCCGAGAATGACTTGGCCCTCACCTCTCCGTGTCCTACTGAGCCAGAGGACCCGGTGAGGGCAGAAAATGAGACTGATGCTGATTTCACTGCCCGAAAGCGTGATCATGCAGAAGTCAGAATGAAATATGATCTTGAGAAAAAGAAATGGGACATCTCGAATCGCAAGTGCCTGATGGTGGCTAAGGCCACCATTGCAGATCCAATAAGGGGATCCATCCCAGACTGTGACACTGCCACAGAGTATCTACAGAAAGTGAAGAATCAGTTTACTGGTTCTTCAAAAGCGACAGCAAGCACGCTGATTAAGAAACTAGTGAATGAGAGATACTCTAGTGGTGGAATAAGAGAACACATATTAAAGATGAGCACAACGGCAGCTAAGCTAAATTCAATGGATATGGGACTCAAGGATGAGTTCCTAATTCATTTGATTTTTGCTTCTCTGCCAAAAGAATTTGACACTTTTGTTGTTAATTACAACATGCAGCCCGACAAATGGGACATAGAAAAACTCATTGCAATGTGTGTGCAAGAAGAGGAGAGGCTTAAAACCTCACAGGGTGACTTTGCAAACCTTGTGAAGAACAACAAAAGAAAGAACTTTAATGCCAAACCACAAGGGAAACCTCAGTGGGATAGTAGCTCCTCTTCTAAGTCACAGGGAAAGGTTCCCCAGTTTCACAAGCCCAACCAATTTACAGTAGACAAAGACACCTGTAAATTTTGTAAGAAGAAGGCAGGGCACTATCAGAGGGATTGCCCAGAGTTCCTGAAGCATCTATTGAAAAATGGTAAAGATGTCATTACATTTATAGATGAATCCTTGTATTTAAGTTATGAAAAATCTACTTGGTGGATTAACTCAGGTGCAACTGTTCATGTTGCTAATTCATTACAGGGATTCCATACGAGGAGGACCCTACAAAGAGGAGAAAGAACAATTAAAGTTGCGAATGGAATTGAAGCCGAAGTCGAGGCCATTGGAGATCTCTTTTTAGAATTTCATGATGGTTTTGTACTTAGGCTTTCAGACGTTCTTTATGTACCCTCTTTGCGCAGAAACTTAATAAGTGTGTCGAAATTAGATGATGATGGTTATGATTGCCATTTTGGTGATGGCAAATGCAGACTTGTGTTTAATAATAAATGTGTTGGTCTTGCCTTCCGACAAGACAAGCTTTATTTATTATCACTTTCTGAGAATGTGAATCATGTGACCATTGAGAATGAGAATACCTCTTCGTCTATGAATGAGAATGTCAGTAAAAAGCGGAAGATAAATCATGATGTATCGTCGAAATTATGGCATTGTCGTTTAGGCCATATTTCGAGGGGGAGAATAGAACGATTGATTAAGAAAACACTTCTTCCGCCATTAGAATTTTCAGATTTAGAACAATGTATTGATTGCATAAAAGGAAAATATGTTAAGAAAATAAAGAAAGACGCCAAACGAAGCGCAGGAAATTTAGAAATAATTCACACAGATATCTGTGGTCCATTTCCTGTGAAAAGTGTGGATGGTTATGATTCATTTATAACATTCACAGATGACTATTCGCGTTATGGCTACATTTATCCAATTAAAGAAAGAACAGAAGCATTGGATAAATTTAAGATATTTAAGGCTGAAGTAGAAAATCAGCACAATTTAAGGATTAAGATAGTAAGATCCGACCGTGGGGGGGAGTACTACGGTCGGCATACCCCGTATGGCCAAGTTCCTGGACCTTTTGCAAGGTTCTTACAGGAAAATGGCATAGTTGCCCAGTACTCTACACCGGGCGAACCTCAGCAGAATGGAGTGGCTGAAAGACGCAACCGTACCTTAATGGATATGGTGAGAAGTATGATAAGTTACTCCACGCTACCGATAAGTTTATGGATGGAGGCGTTAAAAACCGCCATTCATATTCTTAATCGAGTACCAAGTAAGTCGGTACCCAAAACACCGTATGAGTTATGGACAGGAAGAGAACCCTCACTTAACTATTTACGTGTGTGGGGTTGCCCTGCTGAGGCTAAAGTTTTCAACCCAAACATAGGGAAGCTAGATCCCAAGACAGTCAGCTGCCATTTTATTGGCTATCCAGAAAAATCGAAGGGTTATCGCTTCTATTGTCCTGACAGACATACGAAGTTTGTAGAAACAAGACATGCTGTCTTCTTGGAGGAAGAGATGATCAGGGGGAGCAGAGTAGCGCGAGAAATTAACCTAGAGGAAAAGCGGGTACATGTGCCCATTCCGATGGTTCAGGAACCATTTTTCACGCTACCTGTTGTTGCTACACCAACAGTGCCAGACACTGTAGTGACAGCACCTGTTGTTAGTTCTCCTGTGGAAACGATGAGTGAACATGAGGAACCTGTTCTTCAGGATCCCATAGAACCCATTGTAACCCAAGAGGAAGAGCAACAACAGCCTCACACAGAACAAGCATCGAATAGCGAGGGACTCAGAAGGTCTCAAAGAGTCAGAAGATCAGCTATCCCTAATGATTACGAAGTCTATGAAACTGAGGATTTTCAAATGGAGGGTGATCCCACCTCTTTTGAAGAAGCCATGAGAAGCGCTCATTCATCCAAGTGGCTTGAAGCTATGCAGGATGAAATGAAGTCAATGAGCACCAACGGTGTTTGGGACTTAGAAACTATTCCTAAAGGAGCCAAGACAGTAGGCTGTAAATGGGTCTACAAAACAAAACATGACTCTAGAGGGAATATAGAAAGATTTAAAGCGCGACTTGTGGCAAAGGGCTTTACGCAAAGAGAAGGCATAGATTACAATGAGACATTTTCTCCAGTCTCGTGTAAAGATTCTTTTAGAATAATAATGGCGCTTGTAGCTCATTATGATTTAGAATTGCATCAGATGGATGTAAAAACGGCGTTCCTAAATGGGGATTTGGAGGAAAATGTTTACATGGCACAACCGAAAGGTTTTGTTGTGGAAGGAAAAGAACGTATGGGATGCCGGCTGAAGAAATCCATTTACGGATTGAAACAAGCATCAAGGCAGTGGTACTTGAAGTTTGATTGTACAATAAGAAGTTTTGGGTTCAAGGAAAATGTAGAGGACAATTGCGTTTATGCAAAGTTTAAGAATGGGAAATACATTTTCCTAATCCTGTATGTGGATGACATCTTACTTGCTAGTAGTGATGTTAGCCTATTACTGGAGACAAAGAAGTTCTTATCCTCGAATTTTGATATGAAGGATCTTGGTGAAGCTTCGTTCGTACTGGGAATAGAGATTCACCGAGATAGAACTAAGGGGTTTTTAGGTTTATCACAAAAGGCATACTTAGAAAAGATTCTAAAGAAATATAGTATGCAAAATTGTAAGCCTTCATCTGCTCCTATAGTCAAGGGCGACAAGTATGGGGAATTTCAATGCCCCAGGAACCAATATGAGATCGATCAAATGAAAGCGGTGCCATATGCTTCAGCTGTCGGAAGCTTGCAGTATGCTCAAGTGTGTACGCGCCCTGACTTAGCGTTTGTTACCGGGTTACTTGGCAGATTCCAGAGCAATCCTGGAATAGAACATTGGAAATTAGTAAAGAAAGTCTTGCGTTATTTGCAAGGAACAAAAGGCCTCATGATGACATACAGAAGATCAGATTCACTCCATATAGTGGGGTATACAGATTCTGATTATGCGGGAGATGATAGAAAGTCGACATCCGGATATGTATTCACTCTCGCAGGAGGAGCTATATCGTGGAAAAGCTCAAAACAAACCGTCACTACATCATCCACAATGTATGCCGAGTTTGTAGCATGTTATGAGGCCACGGGGCAGGTGAATTGGCTAAAGAAATTCATACCCGGGTTGAAAGTGGTAGATGACATACATAAGCCACTAAAGTTATACTGCGATAATGAACCAGCAGTATGCTATGCTCACAACAATAAGTCAAGTGGTGCTGCCAAACACATTGACATAAAGTATTATGTTGTGAAAGATAAAGTCCGGGATCATATAATCAGTCTTGAGCATATAAGGACAGAAAAGATGCTCGCGGATCCGCTCACAAAAGGCTTACCGCCCAATGTGTTCAGAGAACACTTAGCCGGTATGGGTTTACGGGAAAGCCTATGATTCCTGGACAATAAGGGCCCAGTTGAGAGTACATTTCAAAATAGAGAATTGCATTGTGGCTGTTCAATCTAATGGCACAAGACCGTGACGATGAGGCACGCTCTATGCACTGATCTGTGATGGAATAAGAAAAACAATGAGAGACAAGTATAGAGTTTAAATATAAGTTGAGATCAAGGGGGAGAATGTTAGGATGATCTCCCCACCCCAGGTTTGGCCCAACGGCCACCTGGGCCTTGAGCTCGCGCCCTGATCGGGGGCGCCCAACCCTAATGGTTGGTGGGCCCCTGTCACACTGAGCTATAAATACAGGTGGGGGCCGGCGGCTCTGATCACGAGGTTCGACGGAGCCGTACACCCCACCGACAAATCCCTAACCCGATCTCGAGGGGGAGCGCAGCCAGTGACGGGAAGCGCCACTGCCACGCCGCTCCTGGACGGCGCCGCCACCGGACATCACCACCGACGTCCCAACTCCACCGACTCCATGGCAGACGCCTCTGCTCCGGCAACCAAGACCACGGATGGTCGGTAACCCTAAAACCCCTCTCATTACTCTCTGTTGTTTTAGATCTAGATGCGTTATCCCTTGTTCATCCCGAATAGCAACCCCTACCCTAGCAGATCTACTTCTAGTGATCCTAAGATAGACACTAACAGAAAAAGGTCATCCTAGTGACGTCCTCCAGCACTAATGCAATCTTTTGGCATATATACAATGCAGTCTCGCAGATATCGATACACTGATGGCAGGTACAATCTGGCAGCCCATGGCGATGCTGTGGATTTGGCTGTCAGGGCCTCCGTCTCAAACAGTCAAAGACACCGAATCGCGAGCTGCGTCGTTGAGGAAGACATGGCCGTTTCAGAATCCGTCATCGTGCTTCGGCCCTGTTTGGAACCGCGACCTGCCACCGCGCGGTGCGATACGAGGAATCGGCTCCGTGGCCGCGATACGAAGAATCGGCTCCGTAGTTCATTTTCCGATTTTTTCTCCTCACAGGCGGTCGCGAGAATCACGGCCACCGCGAGGCGTTTGGCGGGATTTACCCGATTCTCGCGGTGGGGCGCCCAGGAATTCGATTATAATCGGTTCCAAACAGGGCCTTCGTCTTCTCAGGAAAACAAAGGATGTGGCTTACAGGTAGGGGTGCCCAAATGGGCCGGGCCGTGACGGGCCGCACCACGGTCCGGTACTGTAGACCCGGCCCACGAATGGCACGGCACGGAGGCGAGGTGTGCCAGACCGGCACGGCACGGCGGACCGGGCCGTGCCTGGGCCGAGGGCGCGGCACGGCGGGCTAGCACGGCACGGTCCGTTAAGAAATCGGGCCGTGTCGGCCCGGCCTGGCACAGCACGCCCGGCCCGGTTAATTTGAAAAATAGTCCTTTTTTACTGTTGGGGGGTAAAAAAATAAAAAAATAGCAAAAAATTCAGAAAAAATCTGAAAATTTTCCTATAAATAGGGGGCATCTAGCCTCCATCTTCCACACCTCAAATCTCATTCTTCTCTCTCGATTTAGCTGTGAAAAATCTGAAAGTGTTTGCGCAAATTTGGTGAAAATTCGGGCAAAATTCCGAAAATTCAAAAATCTTCAAATTTTTTGTGAGAGCTGCAAAGGAGGTAATAATGCTATCTTATTTTAATTTTTTAGTATTATTTATTGGTTTAATTTTTTGCTATTATTTGTTGGTTTAATACTTTAATAGTAAGTTAATCGTTCTTTATTATTTCAATTTGCAGTCGATTTAATGGAGAACTACGATTGTCAACTCTCCGAATCCGGCCTCTCGGTGGAGGATATGCAATCGTTTCAACAAGCATATCTATCCGCGGAAGGTCCACATGTACAAACTGGAGATGCCGAAGAAACGACGGCCCCGGTGGCGCAGGGTCCAATTGATCCATCTTCTGCTGGCTCAACAAGTGCATCCACGACTCAAAGCACGGGTGCAAAAAGAACAAGAGCTAGTACATCTACAGTTTGGAATGATTTCGACAAGAAGTTCAAGACCGACGATGATGGGACTTCGGTGAGGTATGCTGTTTGTAAAATATGTGGTAATGAATTGAGTGCAAAATCTTCAGGTGGGACGGGTCATCTACAACGACATGCTGCAAGCTGCAAGAAAAGGCAAGGAATACAAATGCGCCAGACATAGCTGCAATATAACCCCGACGGCTTGGTACGTATGTGGGAGTACAACCCAGAGGTAGCTCGGGAATCTCTTTGTAGATTAATTGCTTCTCAAGATTTACCTTTAAATTTTGGTGAGTCTGATGCTTTCCAAAAATATATTAGGACTGCTCATAACCCTCGATTTAATTTTGTATCTAGGCAAACAACAACTAGAGATTTAATTAAATATTATAACAATTGCCGTGATAAATTGAAAGAAATGTTTCATACCTATACATTCTCTATTGTTTTGACTTCTGACATATGGAGTGGTAGGGCTAGAGAGGATTATATTCGTGTTGTTGCTCATTATGTTAATAATGATTGGATAATGGAAAAAAGAATTATAAGATTTAAATTAATTAATGTTTCACATAGTGCTGAAAATATTGCAGAAAGTATTATTAAAGTTGTAGAAAATTTTGGCCTGACGGATAAAATTTTTTTCTATAACTTTAGATAATGCAGCTGCAAACACTAAAGCTATGGAAATTCTTACTCCTTTGTTTAATACTTATGCACACTCTTTCTTATTGCATCAACGTTGTGCTTGTCATATTATTAATCTTATTGTTAAATTCGGTTTAAAAAGATTAAATGCTTGTATTGATTCTTTTAGAGATGCAATTTCATTTATTAATTGTTCTAACCAACGAATAGCCGCATATAAGAGTTTTTGTGTAGCAATGAATGTTCGTCCTGGAAAATTTGGTTTAGACATGCCTGTTAGATGAAACTCTACTTACCTTATACTACGGGATGCTGTAGTTGCCATGAAAACTAAGTTTTTAAAATATTGGAGAGAAATTCCTATTTTATATGCATTCGCTTTTATTTTGGATCCTAGGGCTAAACTCCAAGGATTTATAAATGTTTTACAAGTTTTAAGTGAGGCTACCGATTTAAACTATTGTTCATACTTTACATTAGTTAAGAATAAATTATATGAGGTATATGATAAATATGAAAATAAGTTTGGGTCTGTGCGTTTGGAAAGACCCCCGATAGTTCCTAGCACCTCTAGGGGGGCTATGCAATGGGGCAAGATTTTCGGTTCTTCATCTAGTTCTCGTGCAGGTGCAGGTACCACAGCAGTTAGGAGGAGGAAGGCGACAAAGCACTAGAGACCTATCAAGCTATCTCAACAGTGATAGCGTCAGCTTCGAGCAGGAGTTGAACATCCTCTCATGGTGGCAAACCCAGAAAGTATCATATCCGGTGCTATCCATATTAGCGCGGGATGTGTTGACTGTTCCTGTCTCTACAGTCTCCTCGGAGTCAGCATTCAGTCTTTCCAGAAGAATAATCGAGGAGCGACGAACAAGTCTCTCCAACGAGATGGTCGAAGTACTTCTGACCGTCAAAGACTGGGAACAAGCTGAATCAAGACTCCAACATACTGCAGATAATAAAGATTTAGAAGAATCTTTTGAGAATTTGTATTTAGATAGCAATGAATAGGATTTTCAATATTTTTCTTCACATGTAGTCACTAATGAGCTTTATAGGCTGTACTCTTTTTTCTTTACCAAGGTTTTCTCAAATTGAGTTTTTACTTGGTAAAGTTTTTAATGAGGCAGCCATCCCATGTAATTTAATAAGTTAATAAAGCTCATTATGTCATTGCAAATATTTATGTTTGTGATTAACAATGTCTACAATTTTCTATATTTTTTCTAAATTTTCTACAAATTTTTTTTACAATTTTTCTTATTTTTTCGGCTGAACGGGCTAGCCGGGCCGGCACGGCCCGTTTAGCCTTAACCGTGCCCGGACCGGCATGGCACGGCCTCGAGCCGTGCCTGGGCTCGCACCGCGGCCCGCGGGCCGGCACGGCACGGCCCGTTTATTACACGAGCCTTAACGGGCCGGCCCGGCACGACCCAGTGGACAGCACTGCTTACAGGTATGGGAAAAGGAATATACTTTGGTATAACGAGGAGTTACTGTTAGTTCACTTTAAAATTTACAGAAAACTCTATCGTAAGTAAGATTCATATACCTAGAAAGCTCTAAAACCTATTTGTCATGAATTAAAATCCTAAATGTGTACCTCACCAAAAAATCCTTAAACGTGTAGAACTTTTATGATTAATATTTATAAAATATTTTTATAATACATGGTATTTTATACATACATGATTAAAAAATCTCATAGAATTGTGATCATGCGATCTAATTCTACAAGAAAAACGATCTTAGATAGTATCGTGATCTTGATAACCTTAATGTCGAGTGCTGCCTATCAAGAATAATTAGACCATATATAGATGCCACTTAGGCCATCTATTTTCATGGTATGCATCATAATGCAATAGTTTCTCTTATGCAATTACCAGGTGCTGTTAACCTGTAACACCCCGGCTCCTCCCTGAGCCTAAAGTGCTACCACCTACTCTATAATGTTTCCAACTCCAACTTTTGCCGCTGGTCATGCGAAGCTTATTTAAATGTCAACCAAACGACAAAAGCCGGTACACTTGACACTAGGCGCAGCAGAGGTATACATTTGTTAATTACCGAAAAGGTACTCAGAATATCCAAGACTAAATATGTCAATTGTAGATGATTTGTGAATCACTGTGGTACGTGAGCGACTGTGCTATTCCCGCCCATGCATGTCGTCTTCAACAGATTCCTATAAAAACAACGTTAAAGCAAGGGTGAGTCCGAAGACTCAGCAAGCACACGATAAAACAGTAACATCACTTTAGCAGTTCAATCAATTTCACGAACTATAAGCTGTAAATCCACTCTATGACTGTAAATTGTAAATTAATTCTGTAACTATAAACTGTAAATCAACTCTGTAACTGTAATCTGTACATCAACTCTGTATCTGTAATCTGTATCACTTTCTCTGTCACTTTCATGCATTGCATCTGTAATGCAATGCTATGCAATGCACCTATAACTGTAGCTGATACCGGTATAGCGGAGCGTCCACCTGTCGATGGACCACTCATTTGCCTACCTCTGTAGGTCTTATTCGAGAGCACTCTGGACTAGTCATTTGACTTTTCTCACCGACCTTGCTCTTATTCAGAATAAGAGCACTCCGGACTAGTCGTATGACTTTCTCACTGAACTGGCTCTTATGCATTTTGCATGATGCGATATGATTCAAATATGGATGTCTAATCATAAGCGGTACTCATCAAGGTATGATTAGCACAATTCATATACATCTCATAAATACTGTAACTCATAGCATGGAAACACGAATAACAAACATTCACCACAATTTATTGTTCTACCCTGCACTTGCCTGTTAACCTGGCGGATGATGCGCAGGTGGCACCAAATTTGAACCGCCACCTGAACAAGCAATACCCAACCTCAATACATTATAGCAATATACGCACACAGACGAACGGCATTGTTCCTATGCGCAAAACCAACATGAACCCCACTCTTTCACTAGATACCATCCCACTATTTCGGTACTTCCAACAACATGTCTTTCTAACCCGAAACCTATAACAGCAAATATTCCGGGTCTGGTAACTTGCATAACTTTACTACATATTCTTGGTTACCATAATTTAAATATGCACACATCTAAAACTCTGATATCAGCCCGAAGGCCATGCTATCTCATAACGACTGTGGCCTTCTCGAAGACATTATCCAAATCATACCACCGAACTCGGCGTTCCAACCTTCTATAGAGCTCCCACAAGAGTCGACGTTAATTAGTCTAAACTAATTAACCCATACTCCTTAATCCATACTAATCATTCACTGAATACTAGTCGGTTATGCATGCACCGACACAACACCACATGGCCGGCGTTCTTCACCTGTTCTACTCACACGGCGACAACATCATTGCTCGGCACATGAATCCCAGCCACTAGCCATGTTCTAAACAACGTATGCATTTATCTTACTACTCGACAAATCGGCCCCTTCATGACTCAATATCAAATATTGACATTTTAGCATCTACACAAAACGATAAATAAGTGGGGAATGGTCTCGGGGCATTACCCTAGCTCCGAATAATTGGATCGGAGCTCCTCCTTCCTTTTCTCGGCTGGATCTGGCGGATCAGGCGCCGGATCAGCCTCCCCTCTTCTCTTTCCTCTCTTTCCTTTTTTTCTCTTTTCTTCCTCTTTTCTTTTTCTTTCTTTCTTTTCCTCTCTTCCTTCTCTCTCCTTTTCTTTTCTTTCTTTTTCCTTTCAGTCGGCGCTCTCTTCTTTTCCTTTCCTCTTTCTCTGTCCTTCACGCCGGTGGCTCTTCTTCCTTTTTCCTCCGTCGGTCGGCGTCTCCCGCGCCTCCTCCTCTTCCTCCCGGCAAGCTGACACGGCCCCCCTCTCCTCCTCTCCCCCGTCGGAGTTCGGCCCTCCCCCTAGTTTCCTTGCGCGGCACGCAGCCAGCGGAGCAGGGGAGCGGCGACGGCAGCCGGAGGGTGACACACGGCGGTGAGCTAAGGGCGGCGACGTGCGGGCAGGGGAAGTAAGGGCGGCGGCGTCGGCGGCTAATCAACGACGGCGCGCGCGGGGAGGACAACGACGACAACCGGGGGCGACGAGCGTCGGCGCCGGGGTTGGCTAGCGGCGGCGCCGGCGGGCTAGCGACAGCAGCGCCGACGGTTGCGCCAGCGGCGACAGCAGCACGAGGGGGAGCAGCAGCAGCCAGGTACACACGGGGAGAAGCGAAAATGGCCTTCGGTACCTCCTCCACCTAGCTCTTCCTCCCTTTATAGGGCTACAGGATGGGCCGGGCTAGGCCAAGCCGGCCCAGGTATTACATTACCTTTAATGATTATTTATCTATCAAATAACCGTATCACATGCCATCATCATTAGCCGACCATCATCATGTAAACTATCAATGTTTATCATATTGCACCAATTTCTTTTAACTGAGACCATCACTTAGTCATCATCAGGGCCGTGCCGTGAAATTTGGAGGCCCTGTACAAAGCTCTAAGTGAGGCCTAAACCAGTAACCACAAGGGCAACAATAATACTACTCCAAGGGCATGTATGCGTAGGCGTATAGGCTAACCAGTAACCACATGTGCGCTTCACAGCTTCATAGGGATGGAATACTAGCAGCTCCTAAGAAATTTTGACGCAAGAGGGGGGGGGGGCGCAACCCAGGTTGGTCGATGGGTAGCTCCTCCAGTGCTCCCTTGCCATGTGCTTGACCCGTGGGCGAGCCAATGATGCTATCTAGGTGCTGATTTAGGTGGTGAATACTGAATTGAGGTGAGTGACTGAGTGTGTGATGCTATTTTCTTTGATTTGTTTGCTAAATTTTGGATGAAGGATGTCAGTTCAAGTATTTGCTTGCTAGATTGTGCCTTGTTTGCTGCTAATGCAAGAACAGTGTGTTTGACAATTCACACTAGAAGTGATCGATGAAATGCCTGCTAGAACACTCATGTTTAGTTTAGATATGAAGTATTCAGTGCTGCACAAATTCTGTTATGATGGACCTAAGATGATTCAGCTGTACTGCAACTGATTATTATATTCATTCACCGTGGCATTTTACTTGTAGATTGAGGCTATATACGAGCAGCTGCTAGCTACTGCCCTTCATCAGAGCCCCCTCATCAGTTAGTTTGTACAAGATGGCCTCTAGTTTCAGCACCCTCCTTCATGTAACTTGCAGCTCTGAACCAATGTGTCTTGACTCCTGATTTTGAGGCCCTGGAATTGTTGGGGCCCTGTACGGTCGTACGGCTTGCACGCCCATGGGCCCGGCCCTGGTCATCATCATTGTGTCGTCATAGATATCGTAAACAAGAAGGAAAATTTCACATAAGAATAACTGTTAAGAACAACCACCGCCTATTGTCTACCATGCACTTGACTGTTTAACCTTGTAGACAATGTGTGGATGGCACCAAACTCAAGGCCTTCACCTGAACAAGCATCATCTAGTCTCATTGAAGAGAGTTGTAGAGCTTGTTCTAAGCCGAATTTGGTTTAGTGGTTTGAAGGTTATGCTTCTGGGACGGCTTCTATCTAGAAATCGTCGTCATTGGTAGGAGTTTTGTTGGTGGCCTTGGGATCCCTAGTTGATGGCCGAATTAAATTATGGGGTTAACTAAAAAGATGTAGATAATTATTTTGATATTTCAGAAGTTGTGTCCTTTACTATGTTTCATGTTGTAGAAAAATAGTTATGAAATTGTGAAGTCTGTTGTCCAGAATCGTTTTAGACTGATCTTCATGATTGGAAACGAGGGATTAGATGACCTTATCCAGAAATTTGGATAACTAGGAAACTATAGTCAATGTTGTGTAGATGACATAAAATATATTTTATAATATGTTTGGGTTCTTAGGTTGTGAGTTATGTTGAATACTAGGACATCAATTATCGGTGAGCTAGGGAGAAGGGAAGAGAGGCTTGCCTCCTTTGCCTCTTGCCTAATAGCCATGAGATCAGGCATTTCTCCTTCATTTCTAGCCTCAGGCTTCATCATTCCCACTCAGATCGGGTGCTGGCTTAGGGATTTTACCAAGAAGCAAGTCCCGAACCCTCACCGCACCACAATCTCTTCCGCCGCCTAGGTCAGAAATCGACTGAGGATTTTATAGTGAATCAGGATTCACCAACCCAATCGATTCCCCACCGATTCGCCACCAAGGATTTAAGAGCTCTGATACCAATTTGTCAGATCCTTCAATTTGGAGATCCGAATTTGGGGAAAGTGCGGAGGAAGAACAACTATGTTCCTAGAAGCTACGACTAGATAATTAGGTGTATTGGCTTGATGCCTTCTCATTCCTTAGCCGAAAGTATATATATGAGTGTTTGCAATTAAGTCTTAATGCAAAGAAAGATTACAACACCGTTTCAGGCTTTTAATCCCCGTGTAGTGACTGTTCACCGTAATCTAATTTTTCAAGTTATCAACAGTAATTACTGGCGCCAAAGTGACCGTCCATCTTCACCGAAGAGGTATGGGTCAATCTGGACCGCCCCTTGTCACTTAAGGCTTCAATCAGCAGCTCTTCAGAGAAAAACCGAGACATTCCCGGGCATATTTCTTCAGACCTGACACCCCCGCTAGCTCCCCTCCGATCACCCGCAGTATTCCTCCAATCCCTGGTAATTTGCAGTGCTATTTATACGCCTATATATCTAGGCTATGTCGCAATTTGTGGCAAATGTATATCGGCGGCCTCATTGGGTGTGTATGTGCCGTATTTTCCAATACTATTATTTTAATATGAATTTAATGTGAAAATTTTGGGTGTAGAAACGAGCATTGCGCAGGCAGATGGTTTGCGCTTGTTTGAAGTACTAGTCACTGATAAGGCATCCACCGTGATAGACGAATTATAAAGCTTTGCTTTGGCCCGTAGGCTGTAGATACGATGAACAGTGGGTCTGTGGATGCACATGGATGCCTGGTAAATATTTTCGTCCTAAGTTATGCCTACATGTTTGTCATTAGGATTGTCTCTTGCACATTGTTTCACCTATGAAATTTAGGCTTTCATTTGCTCACAGATTTTTTGGACAGAAGGTTATTGTGTGGTCTGTCCCGGATACTGTGCGCAAAACCAGTGGCGGATCCAGGAAAAATTTTTGGAGGGGCTGAAGTACCTTCAGCTCGACCTCAGTGCTTTCTACATTATACATCCATGGCTAAAAATTTAGAGGGGCTCCAAGGGTCCGGTAGCGGTAGGGGGGCTCGAGCCCCCCCCCCCCCCCCCCCCCCACTGCTGGATCCGCCCCTGCGCAAAACAAAGGATAAAAAACAGACACACAGGTAATCCATTATTGTTGGCATACTGCTCCAATTTGCAGAACAAGCTTCACACTTTACAAGTGGAAATTATGATATGTACAGTATTTAGTTGTGCTTCCTGATTTTTTTTATAAATGTTCCTCTTAACATATCACCCACCGAAGCCAAATTTTCAGAAATTTCCATGGTTTGTAAAACACAGAACACATGATGTGATAAATACAGTCCTCAAGTAGGACATAGGTACAACTCCTCTGAACATACATTTCATGCTTATTGTATAAGCACACTGAGAAATAAAAAGATTACCTGTAGCATGGATGTCTCTTCACTTTAGTTAGCTCTATTATCTGGCTGATGGCATAGAGTTGATCGACAGCTCGGCATTGGCACCACCATGGCTAATGTCACTGATGCTGTCGCTTGCACGGTCTTCTTCCAATGCTAAGGCATCCTTTAGCTGTGCTACCACTGTACCCATCGTTGGCCTTTCACCAGATGCCTCCCTTGTGCACATCAGCGCTATGTCCACAACCTTCCAGATAGAATTGATGTCGTACTCACCATGAAGTCGTGGATCAACAATCATCTCAATATTTCCAGTATTAACCTTCTCCTTTACGCGTTGCACAATATGTGATGCTGTTGGCATGATGGGAGGCTCACCGGTTACAATCTCTAACAAAACTACTCCAAAGCTGAAGACATCACTGCTCATGGTGAGTCTGCCGCTACGACAGTACCTGGATAAGAACGGTTGGAAGAATATACCCAGTTAGCTAGTTCTACCATAATCATTAGTCTCTCAATTGCAACTCGAGTCAAATTGAACAAATGATATTTTCTTGGATTTATGAAGTATATCATTTGTCTTCTAGATATTTTTTCGCGAACTCTTTAAGAAAATGGAATAGGTATAAGAACGAACTCTGGGTCGATGTAGCCTAGAGTGCCAGCAGCAGTCACAGATATGTGACTTTGAGCAACACTCAGATATGACTTTGACAATCCAAAATCGGATATCTTGGCATTCAGATCACGTCCCAGAAGGATGTTGTGTGACTTTACATCTCTGTGTATTATAGGCAGTACACATCCTGTGTGCAAGTAGTCCAGGCCTACGCCAAAAGGCACGATGAATAGAGATGGTAACATGTAACAGGAGACGGGGGAAATGATGAAATGCTGTGCTACACACAAAATTATACCTTGGGCAGCTTCAAGTGCAATTCGTACTCGATGTTGCCAACTCAATCTCTGAACAATAGTGTTTTTGCCTGAATGATCATGACAAGAAATATTGATGACACATCAAGACGTCAATCTTTCTAGTCTTCTGCAAAGTGAGAATGATTGTGCAAAATGAAATGTTTTTCGATTGCAAATTATGTGATGTCCAGATGAGACATGCTTGTTATGCCTAATTTACATTTGAAAAGAAAAAGGTGTTTTAAGCAGGGTTCACAGAAGAAGAAGAGAAGAAACCACCCTAAACTCTGACCCAGTGTCCAAACCCTGCTCTAGCTCTATCAGTTGTTTTTTCAATATATTTCATACATTTATATTTGCATACTTGACTCGCTTTCTCATGCATATAACAAGGTTACTTACGGATTGAAACTTGAAAGGCGAAATTATCATTTGAGGGTACGTAATAACTAAGTAGAAGGTATTGCTTTCCATGCAAGTTATCTGGGAGAGGCCAATGTTGATAATTTTTTAATGTACAGAGTACAAACCTCTCAGGTGATCATAAAGGCTTCCATTAGGCATGTACTCATAAATAAGGGCTAAATGGTTCTTGTCAGTGCAGTAGCCAACCAACAAAACTAGATACCTGTGGTGCACAGTTGTTAAGCTCTCAACCTACAAAAGGAAATTCAATGCATTAACAATCTGAGGACTCCTCTGTAACATCAAAAAAAAAAAAAGAAAGATAGGAAGTGAGAATTTTGAAGAATTTAAACATTTTATTTCTCTTGGTGTTATTCGAGTTGTTCAAATCTTGATTTGGATTTTTGTCAAGCAACGAAAATAAAATTTGAAGTCAAGAATCAAGTATGTCAAAATTAAATTGATCATATTCAGAAACTAAAAATTTCAATCCATATCCGGGAAACCAAAACAAAAATGAAACTTAAAATCCGCTTTCAATCGTTTTGAGCTGAGCTTTCAAATGTTGATATGAATTCAAGTTTAAATCTCACAATTTGAAATTCTGATCAAAAATCCGAATTTCGAAATTTATCAGCATCTCTTCCTTCTTTCCTCCTCCTCTCTTCCAGCTGGGCCCCACCCTTTTTCTTCTTCCTTTCTCTTTCTTCTTTTTCCTCTCTCCTCCTCTCCTCTGCTTCCTGGCGTGCGCCCGGATCACCGCCCCTGCGCCGCGCCCTGGCCCCCTACCTCGCGGCGCGCTCTCCACGCATGTGCCGTCGCCGCATCCACGCTGCGCCTGGTGGTGCGGCGCGAGGTAGGGGGCTAGGGCGCGGCGCAGGGGCAGTGGACCGGGTGCACGCCAGGAAGCAGAGGAGAGGAGAAAAAAGAAGAAAAAGGGTGGGGCCCAGCTGGAAGAGAGGGAGGAGGAGAGAAGGAAGAGATGCTGATAAATTTCGAAATTCGGATTTTTTATCAGGATTTCAAATTGTGAGATTTAAACTTGAATTCATATCCACATTTGAAAGCTCAGCTCAAAACGATTGAAAGCGAATTTTAAGTTTTATTTTTGTTTGGTTTTCTGGATATGGATTGAAAATTTTAGTTTCTGAATATGATCAATTTAATTTTGACATATTTGATTCTTGACTTCAAATTTTATTTGATTCTTGGCTTCAAATTTTATTTTCGTTGCTTGACAAAAATCCAAATCAAGATTCAAACAACTCGAATAACACAAAGAAAATAAAATGTTTTAAATTCTTCAAAATTCTCACTTCCCATCTTTTTTTTGATGTTACATCCTCGAAGTGTTCCCTAGGATCCACCTAAATTCTAACCCAATTTTTTTTTGAATGCATGAAAAATATTGAAACCTATGCGAAAATCTATTGTGTGAAATTTAGTACCTCAGCTAAAAACTCTGGCATTCCCTTCCCTGATGCTGATGTTCGAGAACACATCTTAACAGCAACCTGAGTGCCATCGTTTAACTGGCCATGGAAAACAGGCCCAAACCCTCCTTCGCCGATGAATGATGAGAAATTATTTGTTATTTTTATCAACTCCTCATACGTGAATTCACGATTGTCAGATATGTGCATTTGATCTATATGATGTTCTTGACTAATATACTTTGCAGTGCCTGCACCCACAAGTAGAACACTTAGAGCGTTAACTTAAGAAATCAAGTATTCCATCAAAGCAAAAAATGCTGAAAAGATGTTTTTTAACTCCCCCGGTCCAATTTACTTGTCGCTTTAGCTCCATACACATAGAAGAAAGATGGAATTAATGTCTTAGTTTTCAACATAATTTGTCCCTATTAATTGTGCACTTCTATCTCTAACACCACTACCAATAAGAAATTGATAGGGTATTTGGTGGAAAATGTTGCCTTAAAAATCCGAAACAAAAAATATTTGTAAACTAGAATCAACTTACTAAAACAACATCTAGTTTGGGCTGGATGTAGTACTCCGTCCATCTAAGTTTATAAGACGAATTTCTTTTTGGCACATAGATCAAGGTGACAGTAAAAATAACTAGACTACCCTTAAATATTATCTCTACACACTGTATTCAATACATGCATGTAGAGACTAGCAAGTAAAGTTGTATATTTATTAGAGGTATAAAGTGAACATCACACTAATTTTGTATTAAAACAAGAAATACGCCCTATATTTATAGATAAAATCATTCAAAAAATATGTCTTATAAACTTGGACGGAGAGAGTATTACACAATTATTGGCATAGATGTAGTGTTTCAGAATTTACAAAAGAAGTATTTACCTTGCTTTCTACAGAAACAAAACATCGATATTGCATATACTAGTATTACTACCATCACCACAGGAACCCATAAGGAATTAATAGTGTACTGATCTTCAGTGGTTGCAAGGTTACCGGTCGAAGTTACTTGTTTTTTTTTTATCTCCATGGACATAGAACATGGAATTAATAGTGTAGTGACCTCTCTTACACCGCTACCAATAAGGAATTAATAGGGCATTTGGTGGGAAATGTTCCTAGAAAAACCAAAATGGCAAGTATTGGCAAACCATAACCAACCTCCAAAAGCAGTATTTAGCTTTGTCTGGAGGTAGTATTATACAATTACAGGTATAAATATAGTGTTCCAGATTTTACAAAAAGAGATATTTACCTTGCTTTCTGCAGAAACAAAACATCAACATAGCAGATACTAGTATTACTACAATCACCACAGGAACCACAATTGCAACTGCTAGAACCGCTGTATTTTTCTTCCTTGATGATCTTGGATTGCATGGATCTCCATTCACAGTGTCATACCTACAACCAAGAAAAATACTGCTGCAGTTTGATCTAATGTATAATGAAAAAATTGGTTCAATTTGAGACATTGCATAGGGTTTTTGTAAGATCTAAAAATTGGCTCTAAAATCTAAAAATTCTCACATTAATGGGGCCAAAAGGGACAAAAACTGTATCATTAATTTTGTTTGCCTAGATTATAATGCAGTAGATGAAATTCTAAATATTAGAGCTCTATATATAACTGAAAAACTCTTACCTTTTTTAATATGAAATTTTCATTGATAGATGAACACTATTATAATTTTTATTATACACTATGTTTTATTTTAGTCAAAAAATACCTGTAAGATTATACGGTGCAATTGCATAGAAACTACTGTGAATTGTGATCTACAAGTTCTTCCATGCAAGAACTGTAAGTACATCATTGAACTGATAGCATATTTTCACTCTAAATGCATGCTTTACTACGTTACATGTTCACATGCAGAAACATGACACGGAAGTTTGTCCATTGCTATTTCAGTGTATTAAAGGTCTGAAGAAAAGTCTAGCTCTCACAAGTTGCTTTCCAGGATTTCAATGTTGTCATGGTCAACTATGGAAAACCACAGAGCTAATGGAAATCAAAACCTCAAAGTGAGTGCTCGCTTTGTGCACAATTCTTCAGGGATTGCACCACTTATATGATTCCCTGATAGATCTCTGCATTGAAAAAGATAACAAATTATTGCCTTATTGTTCTGCATTTCTGAGCGTTTTTTTTCCTGATTGATCGGATGGTACATACAAAACAAGAAGAGTTGATAAGTATGTCAAGGAACTGGGTACTGATCCATTTAAGCCATTGTTCGACAAATTCCTGAAAATAGAGTTTGTGAAATACTGTTAGTGTTATCTGTAATGATGGGTGGATCAACTGATACATGGGTATACTCACAGGTATTGGAGTGATTTGAGCATGGAAAATTGATTAGATATTGCTCCTTGCAAATCACTGTGGGACAAATCTCTGAAAATATTGTAGGCTTGTTGATAGTAGAAGAAAAAAATGGTCTACTAGAAGATGTACAGAAAGAACTTAAGTCACTCTAATCCTACCCACTTACAAAGATATAATTCTTGATGTGAATCTATCAGTTTTACATTTCAAGCCACTCCATGTATAGTTTTCTGGTAAACATGGGTCACCCATCCAGTTCTTCTTCACTTCATACTCAATTTTAATAGCCATCATGGCATCAACTAAGCTCCACAGAAATCAAATAGAAGAAAATAATATATTAGCAAATAAATGAATCACAAAATGATTTATTTAGTACCTGTATTCATATATCATGCATTATGCGATAACTTGGGTGATGTTGCATGAGTCCTTTTATTTGCATATATACCTTCGGAAATTTGAAATTTCGACTTTAAAGATTCTATACTGATACAATATAAGCTAAAGAGGGAATGAGGGATGCGCTGATGATAAAGTATTTAGCAAGAATGACAATGCAACATCAATACTTCATCTAGTCAACAGTAAAGAACTTGCTGGTGCACCTGCCCATCTTATTTAGTTCATTAATTAGAGATTAATTACTTTGTCTCTTTCTTCCTTTGTTTTCTGAGATTTATAATACTGATGGACACCTACCGTATTGCAAAATAATAAAGTTAGTAATGCCAGCTTATAAGAGATCATTGGCTTTTAAAAAACTACTAAGATATTCTTTATCTATGTCGATGTTACCACAGGAAACTGCTACTATGCTTCCTATACGTGTTTTTAAATGACATATGGAAAAGGGTGTCAAACCGTTCATGCAAAAACAAAACCATGTTTTTTGCTTTAGTACAGTAGCAGTTGTGAACTATATAGGTAAGGGATTACAACAGCTCCAATGTTGATGAAACTGAGGCTACGGTAACATATTGACTTTCAAATATGATTTGTGTAATTATTTTTAAAGTCTTTGGAGAGTTAGTACTTTTTAATACTTCTTGAGTAAAAGCCATCACAATTTTATGTGTTTTTCCATTAGCTGTCACACAGTTAAAATTTTCTTTGTACGTAATGTGGAGGCTTACGGGAAGGTCCGTAGCGGGCTATCCGAAGCCTTACCTCTCAAGGAATTAGTGCGTGAGGTACAATCGTGGTAATCGTGATTTTTTCTTGAAAAAATGAGTTCTCTACCCTCCTAACGTCCCGAGACATACACTTATAGACATCAAGGGATTAGTTATATGATTGCCTCTACTGAGTCTATACTTACAGAGGTAGGAGTGTTCTTTCCTAACTAGTTATTACAAGTGTTCTATCTGAGCTTATGCTTATAGGGGCATATGTGCCATTTTTCTAACCCTAGATCCTTCGTAGGCAGCCTGAATGGGCCTCTAACATGATGGGCCGTGTGGGCTAAGACAGGACTTTTCCTCAATAATAACCTCTCATGGTTAATAGGCCTCGGTCTCTGGATCAAAACCATGTCCGCTAGCCTTTGCCCCTCTGTTCTTTCGGCCTATTGTAGCCTTGCTAGTTTGAATTCCCGCCGAGACGATTTGGCGTGCCTCGTCGTTCGCATTTGCCGAAACTAGGTCGTACATGGTGACGTTCGATTCGAATGTTGCGCGGAATGAGGCATCATGTCCGGTCTTGCGTGATGCGCATCCGTTTGGACTTCGTGCCTTGTGAGTAGGCATTAACTGCCGGCCGTGTCCATTTAAACGCTGTCGTGACGCCGTTTTGGTTTTCTACTTCCTATCTCTTCTTTCTTCTTCCTATCTCTGGTGTCTCGCCTGTGTGCTCTGCATTGCTGTTGCTTTCTTGCTCACTTTCCCTTGTCGTTGCTCTGCTGCCTACCGTTGTTTGCCTCCTCTACCGCTTCTTTGCCAGCGTAGATGGCTCGTGGAAGCGACTATGGTAGTCATGGTGGAGTGTTGGCCCTGTCGAGCAGCCATGTCGGTGGGGAGAAGTGCTCCGAAGTCATCGTCAGCAAGCGTTGGAAACCTCTGGGGAAGACAAGTAGCATGCTCGTAAATGCAGTCAGCCCATCAATTGCATCAGAGGATCTGATTCTATCCCTCATGTGCGACGGCAAAATCTCATCTCGCGAGACTGTTCGAATCCATGGCAAGTAGGAGGTCGTGCCATAGCCGTGGGAGGGCAAGACATTGGTGTTTGCAGCGTACTTCGATGCCAGGCTCTGCATTCTCGCTGCACGCTTTGTCGCTAACCTTCTTTGGATATACAAGCTAGAGCTTCAGTAGCTAATGCCGAACACCATTGCGTGACTCGTCGTCTTTTCATGGGCAGCACGCTCAGAGGGCACCATCCCAGCGCGGCGGTCTTCACATCCCTGCATGATGCACGGTGCCAACCAAAGCATCTCGGCAACGACCAGACCTCCAACCTGTGCAGTGTCAGCTTGTAGCTCTACATGCCCAGCTCTAGTGGCTTTCCAGCAAACTCAACCTGGGTGAAGTGGGAGTCTCGCTGGATGGAGCGGTGGTTCTACCACCAAATCAAACACGAGAGCTACCTCCACTTCATTGGGCATTAGGGGTGGCAAAAAAGCTTGAAGCTTGCGAGCCGGCTCGGCTCATTTAGGGCTCGGCTCGGCTTGGCTCTACTCGTGATGTAAACGAGCCGAGTCCATGTTTCAGCTTGACCGCCTAATGAGCTAAGCCCGAGCCAGCTCGCTAGCCGCTCAGTGGCTTTTTAGGCTCGGCCGGCCCAACAAGAAGCAGTGCAGCACAACACAACATAGGCGTGCACTTCTATACAAGTCACGCACAACAAGCCAAAACACAAGCACGTGTCGCACATAGCAAGCCATCTTGGCCTCCCCTTGACGTTCCCGTCCGCCTCCCCTCCTCCTTGCCGTCCACCTCCGCTGCCGCCTCCCCTCGTCCTCGCCATCAACTCCGCCGCCACTTCCTCTCCTCCTCGCCGTCCACTGTCCGCCTCCCCTCCCCTTCCCATCCCCTTCCCCGTCTGCTTCGGCCTCCTCCTTGTCTTCCACCTCCCCTCCTCGCCATCTGCTACCCTCCAAATCGTTGTTGCTGCCTCCCGTCTTCCCGCTTCCGATTGTTGGCATCTGTCTCAAGCCCCCGATGCTCCTACAGATCCACGATGGCCTCCACCTCAAGCCACTTCCCTTGTTCCCTGCACCACAACCGCGTGTGCAGGGAACATTGCCACGACGCTTATGGCCGTTGGTTCACTGCCTCCCAATCCCTTCTCTCCTCGGCACCCACCTCCTTTCCTTGCGCCCGCCTCACCTTCTCTACCCACTGCGTCGTCACCCTCCCCCACCGCCCCACCCTCCCGGTCGTCGCAGCGGCCTCCACCTCAAGGGCATCCTTGGAGTGTGAGGAGAAGGAGGTGAAGCTCTAGGGCGGGCACTTCGAGGAGGGCATCATTGATGCCATGGAGTGCTTCATTGAGTCCATCTCCTACGACTGGCAGCTCTACAAGTACGACATCATGGGCAGCAAGGCCCATGCCTCCATGCTCGCCGCCCAAGTACCATACACGGGCGCTCCACTAAATCACCTACTTCCTCATTGCTCTTGGTGGTAGTGTGATTGCCTATTTGTTCTTTGACCAATTAGTTGCCTGCTTTGGACGAGGATGTGGTGAAACAATTTGGGGGGTTTTAGTCTGGGGTTAATCCATTGCTAATGTTATGCTCGCCATGTGTTCGATGAAATTGTTAGCTTGGTTGTTCTACTTGTTGTGTGGTCGGGAGGTGTTCAAAATTGCTAGCTTGATTGGAGCGTTGGATGATCTATGGCTAACGAGCCTAATGAGCCTAATGAGCTAAGCCCGAACTTTAAATCGAGTTGAGCTGAGCCTCTGTTCTAGCTCGTTAGCCTAACAAGCTGAGCCACTTCCTTCATGAGCCGAGCCAGCTCGACATCCACCCCTACTGGGTGTATTATGGACTTCGTGCAGATGCCGCACATGGTGCTTGACCGTGACGACTAGAGGCTGCTGTGGAGGCTCCTTGCGGTCGTGCTTCATTTGAACATGCACAACTGCGTCGAAGAGTTTTGCATGCTCTGGGTATCGCTAATTGCTCGGCACTTGGAGCTGAGGACTGGGTCTACGCATATAGACGTAGCTCACCCATCCCTGACATCGTTGGAGGCTCCAACTGGTCCTAGTAAGTGGTAATCTTCTTTAGCAAGTTTGTTATTGGCAACTGCTCTGGTTGACCAGGGTTGTTTCATTATTATCGCTAGCGGGGAGAGAGCGTGTGGCTGCATGTTCCTTAGGCCGTATACTTCAAAGGAACTAGGCGGAGGAGTCCCTACACTTCTGGATGGGCTTCGAGCCTTGACCGCGCCGCTGGCAGAGGCTTACATAAAGATCAAGAGCAATGAGGGCAAGTGAGTAGGGGACAATCTTATACCTGCTTCAACTGTCTGTGTTTCATTTGTTTGAATGGGCCCTTTAAGGCTAGTGTCCTTTCGCATAGTGTCCTTCCGCATCATGTCTCCCCCACTTCGGCTATTACTGTTGTGTAGGAGGTAGTTGGTGAGGCGACTTTGATGTCGATGTCTTTCTATGAAGTAGGCAGTAGAAATGACTTCGGTGGTACCACACTCCATGCGACCCCTTTGAGCCTGTCTATGAAGCAGGCGATAGGACTATTCGACCGCCACATGTTCCATTCCACCCCTTCGGACTTATGTCTGTGAATTAGGACATAGGACGATATGACCAACATGTGCTTTGTCCTAGCCCTTTGAACTTATGTCTACGAAGTAGGCCATAGGACAATTTAACAGTGGCACACTCCATCCCACCCCTTTGGACTATTGTTGACGAAGCAAGCCATAGGATGATTCGACCATGGCACGTTTAGTCCCACCCCTTTAGACTATTGTCAATGAAGTAGGGACTAGGATGATTTGACCACCACGCATTCCGTCCCACCCCTTCGGACTTATGCCTACGAAGTAGGCCATAGGACGAGTTGATGGTGGAGCACTCTGTCCCACCCCTTCAGACTATTGTCGGCGTAGTAGGCACTAGGACGATTTGACAGCCATGCGCTCTATCCCACCCCTTTGGACTTATGTCGATGAAGCAGGCCATAGGACGATTCGACCGAGGTGCGCTCTATCCCACCCCAACGAACTATTGTCAATGAAGTAGGGACTAGGATAATTTGACCACCATGTGCTCCATCCC
Organism: Dendrocalamus latiflorus; assembly: GCA_017311315.1. Lineage (NCBI taxonomy): Eukaryota > Viridiplantae > Streptophyta > Magnoliopsida > Poales > Poaceae > Dendrocalamus > Dendrocalamus latiflorus. The sequence continues at coordinate 34,891,669 of CM029658.1, read as the reverse complement.
ACTAGACTTATGTCTACAAAGTAGGCCATAGGACGATTCGATCGTGGTGCGCTCTGTCCCACCCCTTCGGACTATTGCCAATGAAGTAGGCACTAGAATGATTAAACTACCATGCGCTCCGTCCCACCCCTTTGGCTTATCTCTATGAAGTAGGTCATAGGATGAGTTGACAGTGGCACGCTTTGCCCTACCCCTTCGAACTATTATCAATGAAGTAGGCACTAGGATGATTTGATCGATGCATCTATCATCTGGTTTTCACTCCACAAGGTGCTGTGGAGCATCATGGCTCTGAGGTGTTGTTTAAACTCTGTAGAGTGCTATAGAGCCTGTGGCTCCGTGGTCTATTTTAGACTCCATAGAGTGTCGTGTGGCTCTGCGGTCTATTATATACTCTGTAGAGTGGCGCGGAGCCTAGTGGCTCTATGGTCTGTTTTTAGACTTTGTAGAGTTCCGCATGGCTCTACGGTCTGTTTTAGACTCCATAGAGTGGCATGGAGCCTAGTGGCTCCATGGTCTGTTTTAGACTCCGTAGAGTGAAATAGAGCCTAGCGGCTCCGTAGTCTGTTTTAGAGTCCGTAGAGTGGCATGGAGCCTGGTGGCTCCACGGTCTCTTTTAGACATTGTATTGTACCACGGAGCCTGTGGCTCTGAGGTCTTTTTAGACTCTATAGAGTGTTGTGGAGCCACATGGCTCCGCGAACTATTTGAGACTCCATAGAGTGGCGCAAAGCCTAGCAACTCCGCGGTCACTTTTAGACACTGTAGAGTGTTGTGGATCTTGGTGGCTCCGCGATCTAGTTTAGGCTCCATAGAGTGCCACGGAGCCATGCAGCTCTACGATCTGTTTTAGACTTCATAGTGTGGTGCAGAGCCTGGTGGCTCCACGGTCTATTTTAGACTCTATAGAGTGGCATAGAGCCAGGCAGCTCTGTGGTCTCTTTTAGACATTGTAGAGTTTCGAGGAGCCTGGCGGCTCTACGATCTCTTTTAGACTTCATAGAGTGCCACATAGCCTGGCGGTTCCATGGTCTGTTTTAGACTCTATAGAGTGGCACGGAGCCTGGTGGCTCCGTAGTCTATTTTAGACTCCATAGAGTGTTGAGGTCTATTTGAGAGTAAACATCATTGTTGGTGCATGATTAAATCCAAAAGACTGCTTTATTGAAACCCATTTGCGCGGATGCGCTTTTTACAATACGTTGCACAACATGATGCTTAATCACAGTAACGACGGAGGCGGTCAGTGTTCCGTGCGTGCTTGAGGTCTAGTCTATCTAGCGTTGAGAGGTAGTAGGAGCCTAGTCTCAAGGATGTCGTGATGATGTAGGGACCTCCCACTTAGAGTCGAACTTTCTTGCTGTCACAGCATGGAGGATTTTCTTAAGACGAGGTCTCCCACGGATAGGTTCCGCAACATGACCCTCTTGTTGTACAAATTTGAGGTCCCGTGAAGATACTTGGTGATGTTATGTGTGGCCTGTACCCTATTTGCATCCATAAGGTCCAGCAAGACACTACGCTTGCCGGGCTAATTAGTGGCAAGAACTTGATGGGACCCCTTCTTGAGCTCTTTGGGTGTCATGGCCGTGTCTCTAAAGAGAAGTTGAATGGGGTAAAGCCTATGGCCGTGAGACCATGGTGCGCATAGACCAAAGCACTTTTCAGAGTTCTTCTGGCCATGTGCCCTTTGAGAGACTAACAAGGTGCTTCTTGAAACCATTGGTGATAGTTTCGTTCATGCGCTCGATGGCTCTGTTGGACTGTGGGTGGCCTACAGAGATGTAGCAGACCTTGATGCGCATAAGTTCGTAGAACACATGGAATCGAATTGCAAGCCATTGACCACCGTGATCTCCTGGGGAACTCTGAAGCGGCATATGATGTTTTGCCACTGGAACTTCTGCGCCACTGCGGAGGTAATTTTTGGCAAGGGGCTCCTTCGACACATTTGGAGAAGTAATCAAATGCGACAACGATGAAATGGAGATCTCCTCGAGCCTGAGGTTGCAGGCCAATTATGTTGACTCCCCAGCGGGCCAGGGGCCACACCGGTGGGATGGCCTCGAGAGGGTTGGGTGGTGCGTGGGAAAACCTCCCAGTCCACTAGCATCCCTGGCATCGCTTGACCAGCTCCTTGGTGTCTGACGCAGCCATGGGCCATTAGAAACCCTAGCGGAAGGTTTTGTCGATGAGGACCCTTGGGGCTATGTGTGAACCACATAGTCTAGCATGGGTCTCCGCAAGGAGTTCCGATCCTTCACAACATGAGAGGTAGCGAAGGAGCGGGGCACAAATGCCACATTTGTAGAGTATGCCATCCACCAAGTGAAAGTTCTTGTGCGATGCATCAATCTTGGTAGTTTGCATCAACCTTGGTAGTTCACATGGGTCATACAGTTCTTCCTTCCCCTGGAGGAAGGCCACGAGGGGCTACCTCCAGTTATCCTCCTGACCTATGTGCAACACATTGGAGCTCTCAGGATGGTCCTATTGTACCGCCATGGAGGGCAGGACCTCGAGGAAGGCACCAGTCAGTGGCTGTAGGCCTTGGCTGGTGGCTTTTGCCAAAGCATTGGCCTGACAATTATCACCCCGCAGTATCGGTTTGACCATGATCCCTAAAAAATGACGCTCCCTGGCCATTACAACGGCGAGGTACATGGTTAGGTTGGGGTCCTTTGCTTAGTAAGATTTGTCGATGTGGCCAGTGAGGAGCCATGAGTTAGTGTGCATGAGCACTCTCCTTGCTCTAAGGGCCTTTGATATTTGGAGGCCAAGTAATAGCGCTACGTATTCTATCATGTTGTTCATCGGTTGGGAAATTGAGGCATGCGGTGTATTCCATGCTTCGGCCCTTGGGCGTTGTATCCACTGTGCCAACACCTGTGCTTATCGCACCGTATGTGCCATCCATGTGTAAGGTCCATACTGGCTCTTACTGTTACGAGTAGGCTTGCTGATTAGCAGGGGTCCATTCGGCCATGAAGTCTACTAACGCCTACGACTTTATTGCGGTACGAGCGACATAGGAGATGGTGAAGGGTGCCAGCTCTGCTGCACATTTGCTGATGGACTCTTTGTTCTGTAGCGTCTTATCGAGGAGGAAGGATGAGGATATAGTGATGTTGTGTGCCATGAAGTAGTGTCGTAGTTTATGGGAGGCCATAAGCAAGGCGTATGCTAGCTTCTCTAGCTCGATGTATCGCATATTCGCTCTTTGGAGGGCTTCTGAGATGTAATAAACTGGCCACTGGGTAGAGTTCTCCTCCATGACAAGGACGGTACTAACCACGTAGGGTGTTGAGGTAAGGTATAGCAATAGCAGAGCCTCTGGTGCTGGGCACACAAGCTTAGGCAGCCTCATGAGGTGTTCCTTGAGATCTCAGAATACCTATGTGCATTCTTTGGTCCATTGGAAGGTACCCAATCCTCAAAGTGTCTTGAAAAAAGGCATCTCTCATTCTGCTGCTCTTGAGAGGAATTGGCTGAGGGCAGCCAATCAGCCCGCCAGCCTCTGGACCTCACGAGCACTCTTGGGGACCTCCCTGGATAGTATCACATTGATTGATCCCCTTTGTGGATACAAGGAAGCTGAGTAGCTTGCTGGTTTGGATGCTGGACACACACTTCTCTGAGTTGAGTTTTAGGCTTGCCCGTCGAAGGTTGTCGAATGCCTCCTAGAGGTTCACATGATGGAGTGCCACTCGAAGGCTTTTAACAAAGACGTCATTCACGAATGCTTCGATGTTCTGCCCTAATTGCACTGCAAGGGTGAGCGTGACAAGCCTGGTGAAGGTGACACTGGTGGTTTTTAGTCCTAAGGGCATTCGAATGAAGCAGTATGTTCCGCCGGGGACAATGAAACTTGTTTTCTCTTTGTCCTCCTTCGCCATGTAGATCTGGTGATATATGGAGTATGTGTCCAAGAAGCTCATCATTTCACAGCCGACCATCATGTCTACTAGTTGGTCAATGCGCGACAACGGATAATTGTCCGTTGGGCATACCTTGTTGAGGTTGATGAAGTTGATGTACATTCTCCATGCTCTGTTGGCTTTCTTCACCAATACTGGGTTGGCAAGCCATTTGGGGTGAACTGCCTCCCTGATGATGCCGGAGGCTTCTGGCTTGGCCACTTCTACTTTGGCAGCCTCTTTTCTATCCAAGGACATTCATTGTATTCCCTGCTTGATCGGCTTCTCCTTTGGGCGCGCCGCTAGCTTGTGTTCAGGAGGGAGCGGTCCACTCTAGCGATGTTGGCAGGTGACCATGCGAAGACGTTTGCATGTTTGCAAAGGATGGCGATCAAGCTTTGTTCCACTTCAAGCATGAATCCACCTCCAATTGTGACTTGCATCGACGGGTCTTCTAGGTGTAGAGGTATCTTCTTCACTTTGTGTCCAGTTTTGGCTTCGGTGTCTACCCTAGGGTGAAGGGAGGCGTGTCAGCATCGTGGAGCGTGGTGTCTTCACTCATGGTGTGGATCCTTCGATGTGGGCTTCATGTGCATACTTTGATTTGTCTCACTAGGTCCTGATCACCTATGATGGTGATGACTTCGTGGGGCCAAGGAAGCTTCATACACAAGTAATTGTGGTGTGGTACCGCCTGGAATGCGTTGAGTGTGGCTCTTCCTAGGATGGCGTTATATGGATACAGAAGATCCACTATGTCAAAGTTGACGACTTCACGCCTGGTGTTCTTACCTTCCCTGAAGACCACCTCCAACCGGATCTGCCCCAATGTGATGACTGGTCATCCTCTGAAGCCCTAAAGGGGTATGCCTAGTGGCTGCAGCCTACTTCACAGTAGGCCCATTTGGTCGAAGGCGTTTGCGAACAGGAGATCCGTGGAGCTGCCTCCGCTGATTAGGACTCTTCGGATGTCACAGCTAGTGATGCTGGCTATAATTACTAGAGGGTCCTAGTGGGGGAATTCCACTCCAGCCGTGTCCTCTAGACTAAAAATGATGTCAACCTAGGCCCATTCCGGGGCCTGCTGCATGGGGTAGGTAGCGACGTGGTGGATCTAGTGCGTGTAGGCTTTATGTTGCCTTTTGGAGGGGAACCCCAGGGACGACCCTCCCATAATGGTGCTGATCACCCCACGGGAGCCGACCTTAGGGCCCTAGATTTATAGCCTCATTAGTAGAGCTTGAATGAGGGGTACATCGGGGGGTTGTTGTATGTGGGCTACCACCTGTCCCCGTGCATCTTAGGTGCAGTCCTTGGCTATGTGTTCTCATAGCATGGCGATGGAAGGGCAATCACGGGTGTGGTTGTCCCCTCAACTGTGCACCTCACACCAAGGTTGACATCGATCTTTGTGGGTTTGACCCCTGCCGTGCCCTCGACACCTTTGATCGTGGGTGTGCCCTTTGGGGCGACGCCTTCGTCCACCACCACTTCAATGCCTAGGACGTTCCTGGACCAGGCTCTTTTCTGTCTATGGCTCGTGCCCCTTTCTTGGGTTGTCTAAGCTGTATTTGCATCGGGATTGGGCTTTGCCTCCCCAACAAGCGGGGCAAGCTTAGCCTCACATCGTGCTACATCCTCTACCACCTTGACGTACTCCTTCATTTTGTCAAAGAGCTTGGCTACCATCTTGATGGGCTTTCAGGCATTGTATTCCACAAGCGGACCCTTCTGGAGGCCCTGTACAACCGCATTGATGATGGTTGTTTCATTGGCGCCCTTCACCTGACAAAGCACCTTCGTGAAGCATCAGAAGTAATCCCACAGCTTCTCCCTAGGCACCTGCCTCACCGTGAAGAGCTGGTTCACATCCACCTACTCCACATAGCTGCCCTGGAAGTTGTTATGCATGAGGTTTCAGATTTTCTCCCATGCATACACGGATCCAAGGGCGACGGTGAATAACTAGGAGAACGTGACTCCCTAGAGTGCTAGCGGTAGCCCCTATGCCTTTCTCGAGTCATCCCCACCCGCTGCTTCGATGGTCGTCTCATAGACACATAGGGATTCTTGAGGGTCGGTATCGCCCGTGTATAGCTCCACTTGGGTCATCTTGAAGTCCTGAGGCTAGGCACTATGCTGCAGGCTTGCAGAGACGGGGGGACTTAGGATCTATCCGTCAGAGTGCATCATGGGCTCCGTCGCTAGTTTGTGATTCTCTGTTCTTTCGACAACCACCCTTGCTGTCATTGCAACACGTGTTGGTTGGCCTTAGGCCTCCTACATCTCATGCATGGCCTTTTGCAACTCCAACAACCCACACTATAGTGTGTCACAGATTGCCTCTAGGGTGCCTCTGCTTGCGTTTACACAAGGGTGGTGATGCCCGTACCTTCTTATGACGTGCCCACATCGGTGCAGGTGTGGAGGTTAGGGCCAATGCATGGATCTTCTGTTGGTGACACATATCTTGTCGCTGCCGACGTGCTCATCGAGAGATCTGCTACAAACATTGGTGCAATGGTGTGGTCATCACAGGCCACCTCCTTGGCTCTTGCCGCGATGGTTGTGATGGTCTCGTCGATGGTGCTTTGTTGTGCTTGGGTGCTGTGACGCTGCCTCCTTTAGTGTCGATGCCACCTTTTTTGGTGTCGATGCCACCTTTTTTGGTGTCGATGCTACCCTTTTTGGTGCCATCGCCATCGAAAGCTTCTTCCTGCACCATTCCCCACAGACAGTGCCAACTATTATGGCTACGCAGCCAAATAGTACATAATGTGGGGGCTTACGGGAAGGCCCCGAGTGGGCCACTCGAAGCCTTACCTCACAGAGAACTAGTGCGTGAGGTACAAGCGTGGTAATCGTGATTCTTTCTTGGAAAAATGAGTTCTCTGCCCTCATGGCGTCTCGAGGCATGTACTTATAGCCATAGGGGGATTAATTACATGATTGCCCCTGTTCGAGCCTATGCTCACAGGGGTAGGAGTGTCCTTTCCTGACTAGTTATTACAAGAGTGCCCCTATCTGGGCCTATGCTTACAGGGGCATATGTGCTATTTTCCTAACCCTAGATCTTTCGTAGGTAGCCTGAATAGGCCTCTGGAATGATGGGCCGTGTGGGCCAAGGCGGAGGCCTTTTCCCAATAGTATATTTGTTGATGCATAACATATTATCTTTGAATTTTTTTAAAGTATTCATTTTTTATTCGGAATTATAGAAATATACTTGTGATTTAATTTTTTGCACTTTTGACCATATGTCACCCAACGGTTGGATGACATATGATCAAGTTGCCCAACCGTTGGGCGATTTCACCATATCGCCCAACGGTTTGGTAACTCCGACACAAGTTGCCCAATAGTTGGGCAACTATTCTCCTTTTGTTACTGACACCCGCACGGGCTTTCCTCATTTCTCTCGCAAGAAGAAGTAGTGGAGTTTGAGAGAGGCAAAAAAGAGGAGAAAAAGTAGAGAAACTTGGGAGTGGGAGAAGCCGAGACGGGGATAAGAAGAGGAGCTTGGGAGAGGGAGTGAAGGACACGAGAGGAGTTCGGTAGAGGGAGTGAAGAAGACAAGAGGAGCTTGTGAGGTTAGAGCAGAAGACGAAGGAAGCTCGTTGATAAGAAGAAAAAGTCTTCGTGTGAAGGTAATACCCTCATCCATTGTTGTTCTCATGCAAACGTAGGCAACGTGTAGCTACGTATTTGTTTAACACATATTTAGTGAACGCATACTGACAAATGGTAATATTTGCAATGAGAAATCAGTCATGTCAGAACTCACAACATTAAAAGTACATTACGGTATTGGTGCCATTCGTGAAGGCTCCTACGGTGTTAACCTGAGCAGTTTTCTGCAAGTCCGTATGGTACTTTCGGATGCGGGGTATACTTGAATTGGAGATGTCCTGGACTGGCTCACACACAGCTTCTCATTGGATCCTGAGGTGTGCAGTGTTGTCCTACATGGGCTTTGGAGTCGGTCTACCACGGGCATCCGATGGGAGTTGAGGAGATTGATGCTCAGCCCACCTGACAGGCTGATGCAGATGTTGATGAGGCATATCATGAAGATTGCAGTACGCAAGTTGAGCCCACTGGACAGGCAGACGTAGGGGAGTATGTCGACAACATTGTGCATTAGATAGAGATCGATGACCAAACGGCCTAGGCCGAGGAGGAAGCTTTAGAAGAGGATGGTGACGACTGTTCCAATGAGGACGAAGGTTCTATACCGCAGGCATGGAATACGGTGGATGTTGAGGGTCTTTCTATACACGATGAGCATAAATCACCTTGGGAGTACCATGCCACGGAGGTTCAGCTTCATGCAATGTATGTTGACAAGGGATTACTCTAGGATGCCATTAAGCTATGGGCTTTATCTATGTAGGGGACATTTTGGGTCCTCAAATCCAGCCCAAAGCAGTACACCATGGTCTACGAGTAGGTTGGCTGTCCTTGGCATGTGCACACACGTAGATCTAAGTATGACACTCATTAGATTGTCTCAAAAGTGGAGCCGCACTCCTGCGTGCTTAGCGGTGTTTTGCCGAAGCATCGCAACCTAACGTCCACCTTTATTAGCAATCTCATGTATGGTGAGATAGTGAAGAAAATCTTGGAGGCCAAGCATATCATGGTGGGTATTGATCAAAAATTCGAGTACAAGATTAGCTACGCCAAGGCATGGCATGCGAAGCAGAAAGCTTTGGAAAGGAGGTTCGGTTCTTTTGAGGCGGCCTATGACAACCTTCCTCGTATGCTTGAGGTGCTCCAGGATAGGAACCTCGACACACACATTGCTGTGAAGGACAAGCCATTTAGAAGACCGCCCAGTTACCTGGTTTTGTAGAGGGCCTTCTTTGCCTTTGGTCCCTGCATCGACGCTTTCAGGAACATGTTACCAGCGATCTCAATCGATGACATGTTTCTAACAGGTAAATACAAGGGGTAGATCCTGACAGCATTGGCATTGATGGCAACAATCAGATTCTGCCCTTGGCCATCGCATTCGTCGAAAGTAAGAATTTTGACAGCTGGTTGTGGTTCCTTTGACATATGAAGGAGTGAGTAGTTGGGGCACATCCTAATATTTGTATAATCCATGATCACCACCCTGGGATGATGAAGGCCATAAGAAAACTTTAGCAAGACCTGGAGGAGCTGTTCCCTTGGCTAGACATGAGGAACAGATGGTGCATTCGCCTTCTAGGGGCAAACTTCTTCAAGCAGTTCCTGCAGCAGCCGTTGATGAAGCTATTCAAGAGGTTGGCCATGCAGAACCAGCAACATAAATTCAATGCGCTATGGGAGATGTTGGAGGAGCACACCAGGAATCATGTTGTCCAGATGAATAAGCGGCCGACCATTCCGGGGGCAACGCAACCCGAACGCCTTGCACCATTGCTGAAGATTGACCCTCCCGGTGTGACGCAGAGGACCTCAAGGAATATCAAGTGCTTCTCCCATTAGATTGAGGCCGAGCCTTTAGAGAATGGTCCTTGCTGTACGACACCAATGGTGCGAGGTATGGCATAATGACCACAAACCTTACGGAGGTGTACAACTGGGTTCTTAGGGGCATCTGTTCTCAGCCCCTCATTGCCATCGTCGAAGGCATTCTGTAAGGTACAGTCGGATATTTTAGGGAAAGGCATGCAAATGCAGCTCTTCATGCAGCCAATCCACATACACTGTACTGCTCGAAGATCATAACATACATGCAGACCAAGATTGAGAAGGGTTAGTCGTACACAGTCTATGTGATGGGCAATACGGAGCATCATTTTGATGTACTCCTTCGAGACAGAGCTGGATATGGGACTCCTCGCTCCCTTATTACCCACAAGGCGTGCCTTGGAGATCATACAAACAAACCAAGTTGCACATGCAATAAGCTGAAGCTCCTTCACAAGCCATGCTCTCATGTCCTTGCCGCATGTGGCACTATCAACGTGGACCCATCAAACTTCATGTCAGATTACTTCATGAAAGAGAGGATGTTGCAGGCGTGGTGCGGCGAGCTAAGAGGCTTCAAGGTTGTGGGCAACTTTGCCATGTCGGATATTGCACGGAGGGCTTGGATTTGGATCTTAACCTATTGAAGGGTGGAAGGGCCATCAGTAGAGTCATCATATTAGGAACGACATGGACGAAGGAGAAGCTGGATCGGTCAATAGACATTGTGGGCGCTGTGGCCAGGAAGGCCACACTACGAGATGTTACCAGGTACCTGCCGATGAGTAGGAACACTGGCGTGAAGTGACGTGTGTCTTGTTGTTGTGTCTGTACTGCTATTTTGATTATAAATGCTGTTATGCTGTAACTTTATTTGAATACTTTAACTTCGTTTGTACTGTAACTACATGAAGTGCGGCATCATTTATTCTTCTGTGTGTATGTCTGCCATGGTATGTCACAATGACAAGCATGAGATTGAGAAGTGAAAAGTAGTTTAGATGAGCGTTGAGCAATTGCGAGACCTCCATATTTGTACACGAGCAAAAAGAGAATCCGTTGCGTTGCCATAAAAAATTATGGACTCGTGTGCGTAGGAGGGAGCGGGCAAGGGGGGACACCATAGACAGAGCCACCATAAAGTAAGACATGACAACACTCTGCCTCGCTAGCTTTTCAGATCGACATGACAACACTATACCTCCTCAGCTTTTCAGACCGAAAAGATAGGACTATGCAAAGCAGGACGTGACAGCTCTCTACAATGTAAGATGTGACAACACTCTGCCTTGCCAGCAACTTTTCAAAAAGACAAGGCAACACTCTGCCTCACAGGCTAGTCACATGAAATTAACCACACCATGCCAACCATTTGGCTTATAAAAGGAGGTGAAAGAGATCTGAGAGATAACACTATACAACCAAACCCAACACTACATCAGAGCTTGCTTCACCATGTCGGGATGGACAAGACGCATAAGAAGAAATGGGAGGAGACCCGCGAATTAGCAAGGTCTACTGCGGCCCACGATGAACAAGCAAGTGCTCTACGGCCTAGGCCGAACAGGTGGAGTGTGCCAGGAGAGCACCTCCCCGCAATGATGCCCCTATAGCAGTAACCCCATCCCGAATGTTCCAACCGAGCCATTGGCACAACACCCGCCCGAGGGGGAGACGTCGCCCCTCTGTTGGTACAGGGAACCATACGACTTTTTCAAGTCTAAGCAACGGCTCAGCCTTAGAATGCGTTACTGGGGTTGCGCGAACTACTCCTATGACTATCGTGACTGCCGTTGGGACACGAGCAACTATCAGCAACCAGTAAGGACCAGTTATAATATGTTTCCCTACTATTTCTCTTTGAAAGTATACACTAACAATCTCTCCCGTCTACCTATAGTCCCCAGAACCGCTATATGGCTATCGCAAGTGGATCGACCTAAAGATCCACCCACATGACCAGTGGACTTTCAAATTCGAGGGGTGGAATGTCAAAAGGGTCTGCGAGATCCGGGAGGAGGAGCGCCGTAACGATGAGCAAACCGAGCGTATACGCTGGGAGACAAAAACTCATCTTGAGCCGTGCACGTGTAGGGAGCGTGAGGCTCGTGAGAGGGAGCGCGATAGCAAGAGGGAAATGGTGGCCAAGGCCAAAGAGGCCACCGAGCGTGAGCCGTGCACGCTGAGCTCGAAAGGAAGGGCAAATGGCCACGTTCCATGCAGTAGTTCAACTCTTTTCGTCCATATGTCCCATGTATTTCTAATTCTCTAAAGACGTGTGTGTACCATACTTGGTTCGTTACCCTGCGTGCCATGTAACCCCCTTATCCGATAATTGGTCGTATTGTTTTCCTCACGATATTTATCCAAACTTCTTCTCTGTGTACAAATTATATACTACATTGCAATAGCACTTATTTTTCTACTTACGAATTGTTACTACCATAATCGTTGTCACAAAATTTATAACAAAATATATCGCACTACAATAATATATGATGATCGCAAAATGTTATTGTGCATCTAATAGATTATGTACTGTTTACAATCTATGAAAATCACAAAAGGAACAACCGACATTATTTGCTTTTCTTTTTTAACCAAAAAAATTTACAAACAAGATTTGCTAAATGTTGCCTACCAACAACAATTGCCATTTTACCCCTCCAATTATTTTCATCGGATTAATAAATAGTTACATAATTTTTAACATTCATCGAACCATTGGGCGATTTTACCATGTCGCCGAACTGTTGGGCGACTAATGGCATTAGTCGCCGAAACGTTTGGCGACATGGTAAAATCACCCTCGCCCAACGATTGGGCGACTTGACCATATGTCGCTCAACAGTTGGACGACTAAAAAATTATATAATTAAATTGTAGGTATATTTCTATAATTCCGATTAAAAGTATGAATACTTTAAAAAAATTCTATTATCTTCACTTATTGTTGACTGTCATTCAATATTGACGAGAAACATCTCTGTGTGTTTTTTTAGAAAATAGTGCCCATGTGCTCCAAATAATCCACAGGGACTTGTTAGTTACTTAACCTCTTGTCTAGTGGTTTCAATTCGAAGGAAATAAGGGCACGGACATACCATCTTCCAAGGTGGTAATCTTGTCATCTTGTTGGACTTTGTAGTATAACTCGATGGCATTGAGCATCGGTGGCAGCACAGAGGAGTTGGTGGCGATGAGAGAGATGTTGTATAGGCCATTGTTGTACTTGTATGGGTATGCTGACTGGTCGTATATATAGTCTGCGCTGAGGTAGGGAGGCTTGTAATCCTGATAACAGTTGTCGCCATTACAGTACATATCGAACTCACGCCGCTGCTGCTTCTGGAAGTCAGTAAAGTGTGCAAAGAGCCAGTATCCTGGTGCAACAGCCCAGCCGGTTGGCGCCGCCCATAAGAAGCTCAGAGCTTCAGAGGTGGATGACGTGGTGACGGCCGTCTTGAGGACTGCAGTTGGCACCTCAAAAAGGTCACCTGTATCGTGGACAACGGTGCTCGTTGTGGAAATGTTCATCCACCGTGCGGTATCTTGCGACGGCCACCAGAGACGATCATAGGGATCATCCGGGTACCTGGTAATGAAATAGAGCAATTACTATTTGACGAAAAACTAGCCTTGTTTACTAAACTTTCCACTGGAGAAAATTTTGAATATATATCCTTATATATATTTTTTCATTGAGAGACATCATCAAATGTATAATTTATCTGTTGAGAGAAGTAACATTGAACAATAGTCATCGGATCCTGCTGTTCAACTCTCCGACAAAAATAATTATTTGGCTTAAACCTAATTTGCCACAGACCCAGATATGGTGGTACGAAATTGGACAATGCTGCTTTCATCAAAACCATATAGAACAAGAAGATAAATGGACAGAGCGAAAGCCGTTGAAACTGAAAGAGTTATGTATATATGGTCAAATTAAAGAAACTAAAAGCGTGGGAGCTAATGTTAATTTGTTGTGGTTTGTGAAAACTTACGAACTAACAGTATATTGTTGCCTAGATCATGCGAATAAAAGAAGGGTCACCTAAGTAGGCCACTTGCACCCATGCTTCGTCGATCTTGGAGCAAAAGAGGTTGATTTGGCTCAGCACCGGGATAAATTGAACTCTTCATTGGCCTTATTTCTAGTGATGATATGAAAGGAGTTCCTTTTCCATTATCAATCAAGCAAACTGATATTGAGTTCACCGTGGCCACAATGATTGCCTCAGACGTGTAAGTCATGGTTGCACTAGTTATACTGACTTGGTTCCAGAAGTCAAGCCCAATATAAATTTCGAAGACCAGTGGTGAGCTAATAAGATTCTGGCTTTTGTTGTCATAGTTCCCATACATGAACATTGCTCTTATCAGATACTTCTGACCTTTCGTGACAGAAGAAATAGTGTAGCAATTCCTACCTCCCGTAGGAAAACTTCTGAGATTCAAAACTGTCTTGAATTGTTGAGCACCTCGGTGTTCGGAAGAAATATTGTGGTTTTCTCCTGTGTCTATGTACCCATCGTCTGAAACATATGTGATATTTGTCTTTTCATCCACATAGCTAGAGCCACTGGGAAGGCCGCAATCGATGCTTATAAACCCTTCGCCTACATAGAGGTGAAAATGAGTTCCACTTGAGCTGAATATACATTTAGACATGGAAATTTTATACATAAAATAATTGGCCAAATTGTGAAAAATAAAATCCAGATTGTTAAATGCCAGATAAAAAAAGGGGAATACCGAGAAATGCCAATGTATGATCACTACCAGAACCCATTTGTTTCCTATGGCCCTGCAATTGTCCTGACATAAACCGTCAAGAGAGAGAGCATTCCCTCCTATTATGCTTTTTTTTTCCAAATTGATCCCCTGTTTGTTACCTTTGCTCTGTTGTGGCAAAATCAGTTTCTTACATATCACGGCATGGATTTTGAATTATGTGCCTTTTAATTGCCATTGGGGGGGGGGGGGGGGGGGGGTTGATGACTCCTCAATACTTTTCAGAGATGGCTAGTGGAACTTGTATTCAAAATATTCTACAGGGAGCAACGGAACTTGTACTTTATGATTTAGTTTATATAGTTGCGTATTTCTTACATCTAGAACAAGAGGAATGCAACAGCCAATCAGTTTTATACTTTTTGCTACAATATTTGGTGCCTTTTTATCAGGTACTCTGTCAACCTAGGTCCCAGAACATTGAAGTTTAGATAGAATGATTGAAATTGATGCTTTCAACGGTTACTTTGGATGTTCTTTTTGCAAGCACATGAATTCAGGAATATTTGAAGAATGATTTTGCTTCTCTTTTATGTAACATCTATTTATATTCTGTAGATCAGTAGACTCAATAAAAAAAAGTGACATAAGAAGTTCAGTTCTTCTTTTTCTAGCCTAATGGTCTGATTCAATATCTATTTGCAGCCTAATAAAACTTTTTGTAGTATTCTTCGCCAGATTTATATGAGTTATCTAAGTCAACTGTTGTTTGTGTAGCAGAGAAAAGTATTGCAATAATGTGTGACGTGAAAAAATATCTTTGTTCCAGGACGCACATGGATAATCTCCAGCCAAGTGATTGCCTTTTTTTTAGATAAAGCCAAGTGATTGCCAGAGCAAGGACTATTTTTCTGTCCATCTCAAAAAAACAAAAAAATAAAAAAGGGAAGCCAAGACATTAATTACCTATGCATAACTTGTTTTTGATCGATGAAGCATTGAAAAATGATACATATGAGAATAATAAGATGTGCACTCGTACCTAAGGTAGTTGGCTGAGCATATGCACGCAGTACCGCAGTGAAGAGAGCTAATAACAAAGCTGAAGGGCACCTCATCTGACTCTAAGATCTTCAACTACTCTTTCTCCCTTTTTCTTTTTTGGTGTGTAAAAATTTAGTAACACAGTATAGAGCTCGGATCGGCTCGACGAAGGTGGATCTATTCTTGTTATATAGTCTAGTAGATGGGAAGACAACGACATTAATTACCTATGCATAACTCACTTGTTTATGATCGATGAAGCATTAAAAAATGATACATATGAGAATAATAAGATGCAGACTCGTACCTAAGGGAGTTGGCTGAGCATATGCATGCAGTACCGAAGTGAAGAGAGCTAATAACAAAGCGGAAGGGCACCTCATCTGACCCTGAGATCTTCAACTACTCTCTCCCTTTTTCTTTTTTAGTAACACAGTGTAGAGCTCGTATCTGCTCGACGAAGGAGGATCTATTCTTGTTATATAGTCTGGTAGATGGTATACACTTGTGACTTTTGAGGCCAAAAGCATGCATTATTTGTATGTGGACCGAGCCTAAGAGCGAACATATTGCGTGTTCAAAGCACTACAGATGGGAAGACAACGACAGCTCTGAAATGCATGAAAGGTGGCAATACCAGACTATCGGCACCAAGCTTTAGCACAAAGTTGAAAGGTCATTTTGTACACCCAAATAAAAGTCGAAGACCAATATAAATGACTTGGTTCCAGAAGTCATGCATGGTTGCCGATAGTCACTTTAAACAATCTGCTTATTACGTCACTTGTGACTTGTGAGTCCAAAAGCATGCATTATTTCTATGTGGACCGAGCCCAAGAGCGACAATTCCTTGTTCAAAGCACTACAGATGGGAAGACAACGACAGCTCTGAAATGTATTCAACTGTCGCGTCTCTCATTTTTCTATGTCGAGTAAACACGGCAGGCTGACTAATAATTCAATGGCTTTTACTAATTTCTGTTTCATGATGCCCATGGGCGGACCCAGTATTGGGACATGCGCGTACACATGTACACCCAATTTTTTTTTGTTTGTGTTAGACCATGTGGCTAGGTCTAGAATTTTTATGATGATGAATAATTGACAACATTGCTAGTATTGTTATTTGATGTGTGTGCGTGTGTGCGAGGATTAATGTTGGTCAAGTTGGTGAGAACTTGTGCCGGAAGAATGTTCTTTGGTCTTTGCATGTGCAGGTTGAGTATGAAGGTGATCATGGTCGGTGACGAGGTGGACCGGGACTAGGATGGGGAGATCCGAGGTTCAGACGGTCAAGGAGGTCACGAGATGATCGGGCTCATGCTTGGGGCGCATGGGGATCAAAGGTGGATGATGCGTGGAGAAGCTAGGGAGGTGTGGTCCTGGAGGCTTCGACACGAGATGAGTTAGAAAAGTTGGAATTTTAGGAAAACCCGTGTTAGGAAGGGTTTCGGGTCCCTTATTTGTTGGAGTTGGATTAGAACTCGTGGGCTTAGGGTAAGCCCAGGTTTTGGACCCTAGACTATAAATAGAGGTGAGGTTGAAGGCTAACCCTGTGGCTTTTGGGAGAGACTAATTTCGTGCTAGGGTTTAAGGGTGCCAAGAGAGGGCACTTTGTAGTCACCATGATTCAGAAATAAAGATTAGATTTATACCGAAGAAATTAGATCTGAGCGTGGCTAGCGGCGTATTATTCTTTAGATTGTTCCCATCTTATTCGCCGTGCGAGCAGGAACAAAGACAGAGCGGCGGCTGTTCTGGTGTGCATATATGTACGCGAGATTGCGTTGATTACAGCAAACAGAGACGGCGGCTTGTAGCGGGAATCAATAAATGCGAGCGGCGGCCGTGTCCATTAGAGAAATAGAAAAAGGAGATTTGTGTTGATGGATAGTTACGTGTATTGTTTTGGTTTGATGGAGACTCATAATAACAACCATATAGCCGGGGGGATTCCGGCCCCCTCGCTCGGCCACGTCCCCCCGCCCGCGCGTTCGGCCGGCGCGTGGCGGGGGCATTTCTGTATGGCCAGGGGAGGCCATTTCCTCCAGCTTTTCGGAAATTACGTAAAGGTCATTTTCCCTCGCGAAAAAATCCCTGCAAGTTTTTTTTAAAAAAAAATTGGATAGCGCCCCGCAGGTTCCCGAAATTACGTATAGGTCCTTATTTACTTACGTACAGGTCCTTACAAGTCCTCGATTTTTACAAAAAAACCCTTTAGCTTTCTCGAAAATACGTACGTGCCCTCGATTTTTTTTAAAAAAACTCCTCACGAATTATCGCCTCTTTTACTTCGGTACACATGGTGGCTGGCGCGGCGTGTCGCCGCGCCTACGAGGCTAGTTGATTGAAGGGAGAACATCAATGGTTGCATGCGGTGTGCAGGTGCAAGTTTGATCTACTCCAATCACGTGCACATGCAAAGAGACCTCCTGGCAAGCATTGAATCAAGTAAGCAATAATTAATATTTTATTAGCATGCATGTATTAATTGGCCGTATTGTCCTTTTGTGATTAGACATAATTAGTGTTAATGAGGTTTGCTAATGAGGTTGGTTGATTAATTTCTTACGAATTTTGCTTAGTTGCATAATTAGGGCTTAATCAATTCTCGTCACTTTCTGCATCAGTGATCTTATTTATCTTATATCTCAAGTTCTAGACCTCCGATTGACGTAATTTCAGTTGGGTTAGTTCAATAACTTTCTCTAGTTTATTCTATCAAAATTTGAGGTCAATCGGAGTTATGGTTTTTTTATCGGGATCAGTTTTAGTGAGAGTACATTATTCTGTCCAGAATTTTTAAACGAGGCTTAAATAGGTTTTGTGTTTAGGGGAGAGTCTTAAAATTTATTTTTAGCTTCTGCAATCATTCATCCCCCTCTGATTGCCTATCTTAGTGTGAATCGATCCTACAGTTTGCAAAATACAAGTTACTTAGTAGGTATATCAGGCATATATCAATATCACAGACGATTTTTAGTTAAAAACCGTATGTGATTATCACCTATCACAGACGGTTGTTAACTAAAACCATCTGTGATTATCAGCTATCACAGATGGTTTTTAGTTACAAACCGTCTAGCCATGGGACGTGGGTGATTATGCCTGTTATGGGGGTGTGTGTGGTTCCTGACAAGGGGCACATGTCCCATTAGCATCAAGGCCCTTGTCTTGTCGATATTAAAGCTTACGGTGTTTCACTTTTCTCTATTTCTTACTGGCATTTCCATTTGGCACTCTCTAGTCTCGTTCTTCTTACTCGCCATTGAGCCCTCAGCTTTGCTTTGTGCTGTCATTTGTGCATGGTTGCTGACAACCATGGCCATGCCACCCCCATCTTTCAGAGGAAGACTTGAGGAGGCAACTGCTCTGGCTATGTGGGTGCGTCCATGGCGCCGTTGAGCTATGAAGGCGATAGCCTTGATGCTATTTTTGCTGAGGATGTGAGATCTGAGCCAGTCGCTAGTAAGCACTGGAGAGGATTAGAGCAGGTAGGGTCTTTTATCAACATGCTAGGTCGCTCATTGGTGACTAGCGAGCTCCTGGATACACTTGTGCATGACAACAAGATGTTAAACCGGCAACTCGTTCATCAGCCTCCCGCCGATGAGGTTGTTCCCTAGCCAAGAAATGGCAAGACATTGGTCTTCGCCCCATACTTTGACACCAATCTCTGCCTCCCATCCAGACGGTTCGTGGGCAAAGTCCTTTAGATTACGAGCTGGAACTTCCACAGCTGACCGTGAACACCATTGCATAGCTTGAGGTATTCTCATGGGCCACCCGTTCGGAGGTCACGGTTTCCAGCACCACACTCTTTGTGTCCCTGCATGACTCCTATTGCCAACCGAAGCAGGTGGACGATGGCCAATGCTCATGCCTGGCAAGCATCAACTTCCATGTTTCTTGAAGGACTCCTATTGCTCGAGTTTCTTGAAGGACTTCCCCTCCAATTCGATGCGGATGAAGTGAGAGTCCAACTGGGTGCAGAGATGGTTCTACCACATTGTCGAGCCAGGGAGGCACATCCATTGGACCAGGTGGAGCATGGACTTCGTCCCTTCTCCATGCATGAAGCTCAACCAAGATGATGAGGTTCACGTGAGGAGGCTATGTGTTCTCGCGCATCATATGAAGATGTGTGGCCTTGTGGAGGAGTTTTACATACTCTATGTGGCCCCTCTAGAAAACAACCTTTTGGCTGCCACAACCTCGGACAGCCCCCGAATCAACCGTGTGTGTGAGGCCCTCAACCTTCCGGTGCCTGAGTGTCTTGTTCCCTTTGTCGGTGGTGGTCATGCATGTAGATTGCGGGGGAGCGACGGTAAAGAAGGCGGAGGTCACGAGGATCCCAACAGGTGCGAAGAATCCCCTTCCCTATCATGATGATTCTGGTTTCCTTAGCTCCCCTTGCGCTGGAGGCCAGCCTAGATGAACTGAGCGGGGTTGAAGATGACAAGCGAGGGAGGGGCACAGTGAGGACAGTGCAAATGATACCCACCATGCGAACGACCCAGGGATTACTGCCATAGGCAATGTTGTGGTCCATGTTGTAGACCCAAAGCTGGCCACCTTGAGGCCTTCGAAGGACACAACAGAGCCTGACTCAAGTGCTTCGCTATGGTGGCCAGCGAAGTGCGCCCACTTCAACTCTCCATTGGCCGGCCCTACCATAGGGTACGTGGTCACCTTGGTTGTCCTAGAGGAGGACTCTAGCTCCAAAGTGGCCGAACCCCAAAGCCCCCGAAGTGAATTGGTTTATTCCACTCCAACTACTTCCTCTGCACGGAGCTCCACACACATCGAGGACGCTCAAGCTCTCCCCAACATCCCTGGCAATGTTGCTGCTTGTTTGAGTCCTTCCTTTGGTTCTCGGGAATTCGCACGGCTCTCTTTGCTCTATTCCCTAACGCTGTTGCCCTCGACAGCAGCCCCCTCCTTCCCCAGCGATGACCATGCAGACGTCCGATGATGGAGTGGCTCAGAGCGACATACCTATGGCTCTTGCAGAGGATGCCTTCTAGTCGACTTTGACGAATGTACCAGGTGGCAAAGCTTGTCACATGTTGCTTGGCAATTTTATTCCCTACTCGGATGCTCTTTGTGCCATGTGATCCACCATGGACTGCGCCGATGCATCGTTGGATTGGAGGGTGCTCTAGTCATGCAGGACGGAGTTGCTCTTCGACATCGAGGAGGCTTGCAAGAAGGTATATTCTCTCGCAACGCTTACACATCCTTATTTGGTCGTGGTGTCTTATCCGGTGTGTGTATTTTAGACGGTGGCCCTATTGCGTGCTTTACAGATGGCTGTCCTCCGTGAGGCCACAAACGCCTAAGAGGATGAACTCATGCAGCTGCTTCTATCTGCTTCTGCTGGAAGTCAATAAAGTGTACAACGAGCAAGTATCCTGGTGCCATAGTCCAGCCGGTTGGAGCCACCCATGAAAATTTTAGAGCTTTAGAGGTGGACGACGTGGTGACGGTCGTCTTGAGGATTGCAATGGAACCTCAAAGACGTCATTTGTGTAGCGGTTAACAGTGCTCGTTGCGGAAATGTTCATCCACCCTGAGGTATCTTGCAACGGCCACCAGAGACGATCATAGAGGCCATCCGGGTACTTGGTAATGGAAATATGTTAAACCATATAGTTAGATCAAGGATTTTTTATGATAAATAATTGATAATGTACACGATGAATAATTAACAATGTTGGTTATGATATTACTTATGGTGTATTACGTTTGTGTGGACTAATATTAGTTAAATTGGAGAGAACTTGGGTCGGAAAACGTTCTTTGGTCTTTGCATGTGCAGGTTGAGCATGGAGGCGATTGTGGTCGATGATGAGGTGGTCTGGAGCTAGGATGGGGAGATCCAAGGTTCAGGTGGTCGAGGATGTCTCGAGATAGTCGAGCTCATGCTTGGGTACGTGGAGATGAAAAGTAGATGATGCGTGGAGAAGTTACGGGAGGTACGATCTTAGAGGCTTCGATAAATGACAAGTTAGAAAAGTTAGAATTTTAGAAAACGAAGGGTTTTAAATCCCTTATTTGCTGGAATTATATTAGAACTCGTGAGTTTAGGATAAACCCAGGTTTTGGGTTTTAGATGCTATTTTTATACTAGAGTTTTGAGAGGTACTATAAGGATATTTTCTAGCCATAAACATGACCAAGAAATAAAGTTTAAATCTAATCCAGAGAAAAAAAATTAGCGGCGATTTTCGTCGGCGGCGTCTCCCCACATCCTGTGTCAGCGTGGCATCACGGTCTCGTGCGCGCCCACACGAGATTTCCTCACTCCTTTTCTTCGCGTGGTTTTTGCTGCTCGCTAGTGCGTGAACGGGTGGTCACCCGGCTGTCGCTTGTCGGCTGGTTTTCCCACAAGTCCTCCCGCGGCATCATTGCGTCAGCGCAAAATGGTAACGAGTTGAGTTGTGCATGGCCCCGCGTGAAGAGCTCACGGCGTCAACACAAAGTCATGGTTGAACTAGCACAGGCCTGGTTCGGAACGAAAGCAACATCTCGCTTTTATTATTTCGCTACAGTATATTTTTTGGGCTGTCTTTCGTTTCTTTTGTATTTTTTATGTGACTGCCAGGTTAAAAAATCAAGAGACGGCATAGTGTGTGAAAAAGCTTTCACTGCGTATTATAATCATTCACCTCTTTTTGATTGTCAACGACGATACTACAAAATATGTGTGAGTATTTGGAGGAAGCACTATTTGATGAAGGAGAAAATTTGAATATAGATCCTTAATTTCAGTCTTTTAATTCAGATATTATAAAATGTATAGTTTGTTTATTGAGAGCAGTAGCACTGAATTGGCTGAACAATAGTAAACAAGATCCTGTCAATTAACACTCCAATAAAAAGATGTATTTGGCTCGAACCTAATTTTCCACAGGGCCACAAGAAGAAATGAATAACGAGCTAAAACTGTTGAAACTGGAAGAGTTGTCTATATATGGTCAAGCTGAACAAAACTAAAAAAAATCAGATGCTAATTTTATCTGTTAGGACTTGTGAAAGCTTTGGAACTAACAGTATGTTGTTGCCTGGACCATGCGAATAAAAGAAGGGTCACCTAAGTACGCCACTTGCACCCATGCTTCGTCGATCCTGGAGCAAAAGAAGTTGATTTGACTTGGCACCAAGCACGCCAGCTTTTACGCATGCAAGAGCACACACCGCAGCCAAGGGAAGGACAACACACCCCCACCAAGGCACCAACTAATGCTAAAGCTTTGAACTGGTTATGAAGCTAGCCAAAACAGGATCATAAGCGCACAATGCTTGAGAGAGAAGGATAAAAGCAAAGGCATGAAGGGTCACAACAACCTGCAACTGAGGAAGCACATCTCTTGCAAGAGCTCGAAGTGCAGCCATCGACACCAAGGTGCTCATCATGGTAACAGATGCACCATGGCTCACCATCGTGAGCCACCACGGCACACCACACTAAAAAGAGAGAGAAGGGACTAAATCTGAACAACTAGGATAGTCATAATCATCATCTACTATTTGGTAGGTCTATAATGATGCAAACTTATCAGTCGTAGTCAAATTTCAGTGCGACAGAGCCTAAAAAGAGTGAGAAGGGACTAAATCTGAACAACTAGGAGTCATAATCATCTACTATTTTGTGGGTCTATAATGATGCAAACTTATCTCGTAAGAATCGAGAAAAATCCTGTCTTCAAATGGTGTCTAATTTTATTGCTAGGAGGTACAATATATTGATAAGATTATACCGAGGGAGGATTGTAGTTTGAAGAATCCGGCGTTCCAAACTAGCTAATGATTGCTATGAAAACCATTAAAATAGGAAACAAAATCCTAGAATTCTCTCATAAATCAAGGAAGACATATGATTGATGCAATGATCAGAAAAAAAATAATAACTAGAAATTCTCTCACTAGAAAAAATAGAAATCTGCGCCACTTATTTTGTGTTACCAGATTATATTGGTGTTAATCAATAAGATATAGATATTGTAGTAGTAGTTACACAACATATACAGCTATATTTTCAATTACGTGTATTAGGACTGTGTAACATATACAATTGTATCTTCAAATATAAAGCCGTGTAATTGTGCGGACAATTTTGCTAGTTTGATTAATTACCTTACCAAAAATCCCTCGGTTTACACCTTCTCGATTGGAAGGTGCTCATTTGCATTTCTGTTCGCTACACGCTGACACGCATACCTCATCCCGCTTAGCCCCTACACTCTGCGAATTTTGGACACATTTAGACCCTCAATTACCCGAAATTCCAAAAGTAGACCCCAAACGAAAAAATTTTCGATTTTGGACCCCTGCTGAGCGCGCGTGTGTGAGATGGCACCACGTGTCCCGGTCGTGCGGTGTGGTACCGCACGACCGCACTGTTCACGGGTCGTGCGGTACCACACCGCACGACCGCCTTTTTGAGCGCACGACCGATTTTTTGACCGCACGACTCGGTTTTTTGAGCGCACGACCGATTTTTTGACCGCACGACCGGTCGTGCGGTACCACACCGCAGGACCGGGACACGTGTCGGCCTCTCGTAAATGCGCGATGGGGAGGGGTCCAAATCAGGAATTTTTTTGATTTGGAGGCCAAAAATGGAATTTCGGGTCATTAGGGGTCTAGATGTGTCAAGAATTCACACTCTGCCCCGGAGTGAGTGGCTTAAAATGGGACACCTTGCCAGCCGCTCCCACCAAATTGATGGCTACATGAGCCCTTTGCCTTCTATGACACAATCTGTGTGGTTGTATAACCAGTAGATGTATAGTAAGTTCCCTTTTAAAATTCAAATTTCATACTGAAAGAGGCAAAGAAGTAACCTTAAAGCCAATACAGTAAAGCATACAAGCAACATTACGAATCTTGATGCACTCTTGATGGTGTAGATAGCAGGTGCAAATACAACCAGGGGCAGGTCTGCTTTTCCGGGTGTGTTTTCATGGAACTACATGGCCATAATATATGTGGTTACGTGATACAAGCCAAAATACATGGTGTAACATCCCAAAACGTGGGAAGTGAAAATTTTGAAGAAAATTAAAACCTTCTAATCCTTTTTGGTGTTACTTGATTTATTTGAGAATCTTGATTAGGATTTTTGCCAAGTAATTCCAATAATGAAAATAAAAATTGAAGCCAAGAATCAAATATGTTGATTATAATTGGAAACTAAAAATCCTAATTTGAAAATCCATATATGGATACCAAATTAAATAAAAAAATAAAATTTAAATTTTGACTTCATTCATTTTGAGCCGAGCTTTCAAATGTGAATTCGAATTCAAACTTAAATCTCGAAAATTTGGCACATGCTCTTGAAATCAAAGTTTTGCTTCTACTACCTTTTCTTCTTTCCCCTCTCCCTTCTCCCTTCTCCCTTCTCTCTAACTAACCTGACCGTTGCTCCCTTGCGCCATGCATGCACTCACCAGCACCTGCACTAGTGCAGCGCTGTAGCCGCGCCCATGCTGCACCCTGCACTGCCAGAGCGCGCCCATCCCGCCTCTGCACCGCGCCGACGTGGCTCAGCCCTGCGCCACTTCTTTCCTCTGCGTCATTCCCCTCTCCTGCGCACTCCATGAATCTTGGCTTTGCACCATGCCCTGCATCGCCCGAGCCATCACCTCGCCGCCCCGTGCGCCCAATGCCAGACCCCCGCTCCCGTCCTCTCTGCTGCGCCACCACCACCATAGGTGAGCTCCTATACTTCCATGGATGCTCCTCCCGCCTTTACTTGGATTTTAATGGCTTGTAGAACCACCGCGCCAAGTGCCCTGTTTCCACTGTCACAAAGCACCACCGCCGGCACCGTTCGAGCCTCGCGACGCTGCCCTTCGATTCCTTACGCCCAGAGCTTTGCCTCAACACTTTGAAGCTACTCCGCCCACCGCCTCCTACTCACCTCCCCTCCAGCGGGCTCTCCGTGGTGGCCTGCCCGCGCCCAACCAGGTGTACGCCGCCGGCCTGCTCCGCCGACTCCCCGGCACCACCAACTAAGCCGGTACGTTCTCTGGACTCCACTAATGGCCGTGCTCGCCTCATCCCCCCCCCCCCCTCTCCATCCCGGCCACCGCCGCCATGTTTGGCGCCAGCCCAGGCCGCCGGACACCGCCGCCCGCCAGCCTCCCTTCCGTCTCGGCCCATGCCGCCACCTCAACTAGCTCCCTTAGCTCTCCAGGGTTCTGTTTTGCTACTCCCCCACCCTTCCTCCGGCCATCCCCGCCGGCGACGCCGCCACCGGCCATGCGCCCTGCCTCCTCCCCTGTGTTTGGCCGGCCATGCTCTGCTCTGGGAGGGTGCTTTGTGTTTTCCCTCTCATGCGCATGACTTGTGGGGCCAGCTTATTAGATGCCCAGCTCAATGCATAGCTAATTCGAGTAACCATCTACCATGTGATTCATTTTAATTCCATATCCAAGGGTCATTCAAATGTGAAAAATTGACAAAACATGATTTTGATAACTAAAAACAAGAATAAAATTTATTTATGATACAATCCATGCAAGGTAAAAATAATAGAAATTTAATCTTGATCCATTGTATGGTTTAGCAAAATAATTAGCATATAAGAACTAATTTGAGGCAAGACACTCAATTAATCATCTTTTGAATTGAAGATCGAGCCGTGGTAATCTTCGATCAGCTATCCCTAACCATCTTTGAACCCGGAGTTGGATATTTTTGTAAATATTTCGCCGTCGATCCTCCCTTGTTTTCCTTCGCGGCAAACTGTCTCCGCCCAATATTGTTGACCTTGACAACCATCCTATGCTCGCAAAATCCTATCCAAGATCATCAACACAATCATAATAAAACCTAATTAAAATCATTTGGTTTTATTTGGATTGGCCTTCAATCTTTTAGCGCATAATTAGAAGTTGAAGTCCCCAAGAAACAACAACTCGAGCGGGATCAAGATTCAGATAAAAACGAAGACCAAGAGCTTCAAGATCAATGAATAGGTTTTGAGTAAGATCAAGACCGCGGTACATGGAGCAAGGCAAGTCATTATTTTGATCATAGTGAACCTATATTTTTATGCAAGTTATGTTTGTTTAAATTATTAAATTGCATGTTTTTATTTGATACGCAAATATATTCAAATATAAGGATATAGTTAAATGCCTATCATCTTGTATTACTACATGTATATGTCACCCCTTGGACAAAATTGCCCTTTTAATTCCTTGTCACCCTAGAAATTATAATGGTAATTGTTGTGGGGATGGCCCAACCCTCGTGACTGAGCCTTGCAACTGGCCTAATATGTAACAGGCCCGATAGTATAGAAGAATATACCAATGTACCATCATCCTTTGTATGTACTAAGGGGTAGAATGGAGATTTCCCATTCTACCCCACTCCTGTATATAAACCCCCAGGTGGGGCAGGAGGAGGGGCATCCTCTCATTCTCACTCACTAACTCTCCCTGTGTTGGCTCTCCTCTCCTTCTACTAGTCCCCTTCTTTACTGTTTGGCCCGTAGCCACAACAGATGACGCCGTCCATGGGGACTGGGCAAGAAGTCGCGCAAAGAAGGGTCACCACCGCAAGGAAGATTTGCTCCATGGCCGGGCTGGGATACATCCTGGCATGCTGGGGAACAAAAAATACCGCCAGAGGTAAGAAAAGGTAGAGCATCTCTGAATAATTCAACTCGCTCATCATTTTTTGTTGCATGTAAGTCTCCATGTGGATCTGATAGATCCATCGATCTTGCATGTAAGTCTCCATGCGGATCTGATAGATCCATCGATTCTGCATGTAAGTCTCTATGCAGATCTGATAGATCCATCAATCCACCATCGTGAGTGCAACTTGAAAACCCATGTTGCATGATAACTGTGAGTCTGTGCGCAACTGATGCATGTTTCTTCAAAGCTGATTTTCACTAGTATTGTTGAGTATTGCTTGAGTAGCAATGTGCAGCATGGGGGTACACCTCACCAAACACGCACTTCGCCAAGCACGCCTTCGTGCCACACCGGCTCGTCTCCGCGCAACCATGGACTCCACGTCGTCAAAGGCCGCCTCGGAGCCTCCTCGCCCATGGCCTCTGCATTGTTTCGAGTGCGGCCTCCGCATTGTTTTGAGTCTTCGCTCGTCTTCGTGCGACCAGGAGCTCCATGCCGTCCTCGAGCCTCCGCTCATCTCCGCGCTGAGTGATGCCACGCAGCAACGAGCCCTCCGCGTCGTAGGCTCTGCGGCATCGATTGCGCGCTGCCCGTCTCCACGTGCGCCTCCACACGAGACTCCGCCCGGCCTCGGTCGTCGTGTGCAGTCACCTGACCTCCATCGGCTCCACGCCCGTCTCCGCTCGCGCCCCTGCGCCTCTGCAGGGGACTCCACCAGGCCATGCAACGTCGCCTGGCGCCCGCTGGCTTTGCACCCCGCACCTCCGTACAGGACTTTGCAATGGGCTTGCCTCCATCCGTGTATGCATGCGATCATACACGTAGCGGCCACAAGCTTCACGCATGCATGCACAAATACAAGCTTCACGTATGCATGCACTCAAATATCCATCGTATCCATCCATGCACGACGAGCTGGGCGATGCCGCAAGGGCATTACCGCTGGAGAGGCTGTCGCTGCGCGGCATCCGCTCGGGCGACCGCGGGCTCGGGTGGCTGTGGCGGCGCTGCGCGTGCCCCCGGTGGCTGCAGCTGCGCGCCTGCGACGTCATCAGGGATGGGCCCGGGTCGCCAGCCTTGGCTGGCTGCCTCCTCGGCCTGCTGGCGGTTGAGCTCCGCGCCTGCTGCTCAGTTGCCGACCGCGTTCTCCTCCTTGCTGCTGACTGATGCCGCGCGCTAACGTCCCTCTTGGTGTACGACGGCGGCGGCCGGGAGGCCCTCCACCGGTTCATCCATCAGTGCGATGCAGCGCTGCACATCTTGGACCTCCGCCTACCTCTCGACCTGCACAATGACCACCTCCTTGCGATTGGTGCGAAGCACGGTCACCACAGTCGGGGCACCATGCAGAGCCTTGCCGCGCTCTACCTTCAGACATGCGTCCTCGTCACCGGGGACGGGCTCCGGTCTCTCGCACGGACGGCAACTGGAGGGGGTATTGAAGAACTCGCCCTGGTGAGCTGCGACGTGGTGGAACGGGAGCCTGCGTTGCTCACGTTCCTTAGCCAGAGCATGGCAGCGAACGACGAGGCGGCCGCTATGGTGGACCAGCTCGCCGAGGCAGCCAAGCTTGCCGAAGCGCCTTGCGCTCTACCCAACCGGCGAGGCCCTCGCGCCTTCGGCGCCCACCCCGTACAATGTGGTCCTCAAGCTCGGCGCGTACAAGACGGCAAGACCTTCTCTGAGGTCTCCCTGGTGCTCCAGTTCGCGTACCTCACCACCGTCCAGGCGGTGCTCGACGAGCTCGGCGGCGCCATCTGCATCCACGTGCTCGACTTCGACGCAGGGTTCACAATTTCGGCGAAATTTCGCCGAAATTTCCGAAATTTCGTTTGTTTCGCTGCCCAACGAGAAAAACATATTTCGGTTAAATAATTCGTTTAAGTTTGAATTTTTCAGGTTTAAAGCACCGTGAAATCCATTGCTTGTCACATGTTTTCTTCTAGCCCAATGGCTAAGCCCCTCTACGCTTGCGTACAGGTCGTGGGATCGATCCCTCAGGTCCTACTCCCATTTTTCGGTATTTTTTTCAGAGAGTTTACTGACATGTGGGTCCCATACACAGTAAAAATGAAAAGGATCCCTCAGGTCCTACTCCCATTTTTCGGTATTTTTTTCAGAGAGTTTACTGACATGTGGGTCCCATACACAGTAAAAATGAAAAGAAGCGAACCAGAATTTGAACACGCGACCTCTCCGTTACCAAGAAAGCCCCCCACCACCAGACCAAAGCAGAGGTTGCAATAGGTACTCAGTTTACGCCTGCTTTATCCTGAGTTTTAAGATTCAAAATTCAAATAGCGTTTTGAATTTTTCGTCCGAATTTTGAACGAAATTAACGAAATTTCGTTATTTCGTTCATCTCGCTGCCCACCGAAATTATTTTCAAAACGAAACTTTAAACCCTGCTTCGACGTCGGCATGGGCGAGCAGTGGGCATC
This sequence comes from Dendrocalamus latiflorus, assembly GCA_017311315.1. Lineage (NCBI taxonomy): Eukaryota > Viridiplantae > Streptophyta > Magnoliopsida > Poales > Poaceae > Dendrocalamus > Dendrocalamus latiflorus. The sequence goes on along the minus strand of CM029658.1, from coordinate 34,862,407 downwards.
GCATCCACGGCCGACTTCAGTTCTTGCCGGAACCATCTTGTGTGCAGCTCCTCCATACGATGCCGCGCTGAGCCTCCAAGAGTCTCCGCGCAGCCTCCGCTTCGTGGTCCCCGCCAGAACTCTACGCCGGCATCCTTGACTGGCTCCGCAGCTGTGACAGTGCCTTCGGCTTCGGCCTCCGCTTCGACATCGCATGGCAAGTAGGTGCAGTAGTGCATGCAAGCATACATGCCTACAGGTATGTACACGTGCACGTGTACACTTGTATGGCACGCAGAATACGCGGAGGATGCCCCGAGTCGGCCGAGCCACCTCTCGTCTCCACGTCGCCGAAGGTGGGCTCCGGTCTCCACTCGTCTCCGCATCACCGAAGGTGGGCTCCGATCATCCGCTCGTCTCCTCGTCGCCGAAGGTGGGCTCTGGTCTCCACTCGTCCTCGTGTCGCCGAAGGTGGGCTCCGGTCTCCGCTCGTCTCCGCGTTGCCGAAGGTGGGCTCTGGTCTCCGCTCGTCTCCGCGTTGCCGAAGGTGGGCTCCGGCCTCCGCTCGTCTGCACCGCCATGTAGCGGAGTACGAACCGCGAGCCGTGTACTGAGCGGCGGTGAGGGCGCGCCTCCGACTCAGCCTCAACACACTACTACAAAAGGCCTAATAGTAGACGCCAAATCACAGACGGTTTTGTGAAACCGTCTGTGATTTACACTATTACAGACGGTTTTAATTTGGAGGCCGTCTGTGGTATTTGTGGCGGGAAAAAGGAGTATCACAGACGGTTCTTACCGCTGAACCGTCTGTGATATTATAATATCACAGACGGTTTTATAATAAAAACCGTCTGTGATATTCCAGATTATCACAGACGGTTTTATAACAAAAACCGTCTGTGATATTCCAATATCACAGACGGTTTTTGTTATAAAACCGTCTGTGATAATCTGGAATATCACAGACGGTTTTTATTATAAAACCGTCTGTGATATTATAGTATCACAGACGGTTTTATAATAAAAACCGTCTGTGATACGTTTCCCGCCTTGCAATCCCTCAAAATTTCATATTTTCCCGCTTAAGTCCGAGTATGGTTCAGTTTTGAGATACTTTCAGTAAAACGGGCATAACTTTTGCATACGGTGTCCGTTTTCGACGTTCTTGTACTCGTTAGAAAGCTAACGACGAGCCCGATCCAAAAAAAAACGACTGGCTTGCGCCAGTCGCCCTCCAAGACCCCGAAAATCGGCCATCTTTGGACCTAAACCTGCGTCGCAAGTTTTTTGTTTCTGTTTTTGCCCTTTTTCTTGGTCTTATTTTCGGAATTTGGATTTTTCTTCAACTGCAAAGTTGTAGATCTCGTTGAAACCTTTCAAATGAGTATATATAAGTCATATAGAACATTGCTATTTTATCTTTTCATACTAGTTGTTTGTATTACATCGGTATATAAAATTGTGTGCTCTAATTCACAGACGGTTCTATATGTAGAACCGTCTGTGATATTCATTCATCACAGACGGTTCTATATGTAGAACCGTCTATAATAATCTGACAGCTGGGCCAGTCGATCCTGCACCTCACCCCACGGATCGTAGCTCTACCTCTCTGTCTCGGCGCCAAAAAATTTCGAACTCCTGCCTCTCCCTCCCTCTCCCTCCCCTATAAATATAATCCAAACTCAGCCTCTTTGCTGGTCTGTTCTTCCTTGTTGTCCTCTTCCTTGCTGTTCTCCTCCTCCTTGCTGTCCTCCTCCTTGCTGTCCACATCCATGCAGACGACGCACAAGTCTACGGCGATGATAGTGGACGTCAAAGACATCCAGCTCATGCGTTGCATCAGGGGCGAGAAGGATGGTGGGCGTCAAAGGCATAGAGGATCTTTGCTTGTTGTGTAACCTGCTCGTTGTTCTTGTTGTTCTTGTTGTGTAATATGCTCGTTGTTCTTATTGTGTAATCTGCTCGTTGTTTTGGAATATTGTAATGGTAGGCTCTAATATTAATAAAAATGGATGTTTTATGTTTGTGAAATGAATTGAGATATGAATTGGATATATACATGTACATATTGATCTGCTTGTTTCAAAGGGTATGTCTAGCATTTCCCGAGGCTAGCCAATAAACAGAAATATGTTTAGGAGTAGAAGGCAATATCACAGACGGTTTTTAGTTAAAAACCGTCTGTGATTTATACATATCACAGACGGTTCTTAACTAAAAACCGTCTGTGATAATTATATATCACAGACGGTTTTTAACTAAAAACCGTCTGTGATAACTATATATCACAGACGGTTTTTAACTAAAAACCGTCTGTGATTATAACTATCACAGACGGTTTTTAGTTAAAAACCGTCTGTGATATTTGCATCACAGACGGTTTGAAAACCGTCTGTGATGACCTCGTATTATCACTGACCCATAATTTCAGACGGTTCACAAAACCGTCTGTGATGACGTTTTTGAACCGTCTGTGATGACCTTTTCTGTAGTAGTGACACTAGGCAGACAGCAATGCCATCGGTGAAGAACTAGCTAGATAGCTAGTCAATAAAGATCTCTCATCGATCGTCAACGACGTCATTGTTAGAAATTAATCTTGTTGTTTAGATGTTTAGGTTATGATCATTTGGTTTTTGCATATCTGTTCTGGGTAGTGTGGCCAGACGCTATGTGTTCATGGCATGGCCCAAGTCATTAGGGAGTCTGCATGGTACTGTTCACATAGTCTGCACGGCACTGTACACGGATATGTATTGGCACTGTTCATGCATACGTATACGTGCGCGCCGTGCACGGGAATAGCTCGCGACGAGCCTGAGTTTGTGGGCATGTTGATGGCGCCGAGAGGAGCAGCACGTCGTGCTTGTGGCGCAAAGAATGGGCGCTAGAAGCCTGCATGCACCATGCGTTTAGTTGAGTCAGTTCGTGGCTGTGAAGTTAGCACACGTCTATTGCGTGGACTCCAGAAGGTGTGGCCGAGTCAAGAGTAGACGTTGTGGCTTGAGATACGGATCGAGCTAGCTGTATGCATGTGTGTGTGTGTGTGTGTTTATTTATAGCTTGTAATCAGTCATTTGTAATGGGTGAAGAAATACAAGAGAAAAGGGCCAACGTTTGGTGCCACAAAGGCTCTCTGTGTGTGTTCTTCCTCCATGAGTTTTTCCCACGAAAGTGTGAGCTGTGTCCACTGTGATCGCGTGGGTATTTAGCTGGGCCAACAAAGAACAGGAGTAGCTGTAGACTGCCGTGTTAATTTCTTTCTTTTGCGCCTAGGAGTCTAGATCCAAGAGGCCGAGGAGAGAGAGAGAGAGGACTGTGATTGTTCGTTACCATCGGAGCCGGTCGCCGGAGTCGAAGAAGAAGGGGTCGTGAAGGTCCCGGCCATCCCGCTCCTTTTGTTGGGGTGGTCTGCACTAGGCAGCGATGTTCGGTGGAGAAGGAGCGGGGTCTCCCTGGCAGCAGCGTCTCCCTGGCGGCGGCGATGTGGTCAGGTGACGGCGCCCTGTAGGGAGATAGAGGTGGCGGTGGTAGTTCCCGTCGCTGGAGCGCCCCCTTTCAGATCGGGTCTAGGGTTGTCGGTGGGGATTGTGGCGGCACGGCGAACTTCGGTGTACGTGCCGCCCCGGCCCCCACCTCTATTTATTATGGCGCTGGCGACAGGGGCCCACCAGCCATTAGGGCTGGGTGCCCCCGATCAGGGCGCGTACAAGGGGCCCATTTGGCCGTTGGGCCAAATGGTTGAGATCACTCTAACATTCTCCCCCTTGAACTCAATCTATGCTTTATCTTTAATTACTTTTGACTTTACTCATTCCATCACAGATTAGTGCATAGAACATGTCTCATCGTCACGGTCAATCGCCGATAGATTCAACAGCTACAATACACCTCTCTGTTCTGAAATAGTTACTTTAATCTTTCGGGCCATCTTTTAGTCCAGGAATCATAGGCTTTCCCTTAAACCCATGCCGGCTACATGTTCTCTGAACACGTTGGGTGGTAAGCCTTTAGTAAGTGGATCCGCTAACATCTTTGTGGTACTTATATGCTCAAGACTTATAATTTGATCCCGAACTTTATCTTTCACAACATAGTACTTTATGTCAATGTGTTTGGCAGCACCACTTGACTTATTGTTGTGGGCATACGTTACTGCGGGTTCATTATCGCAGTACAACTTAAGTGGTCTATTGATGTCGTCAACCACTTTTAAACCAGGTATGAACTTCTTTAGCCAGTTCACCTGCCCCGTAGCCTCATAACATGCTACAAACTCGGCATACATTGTGGACGATGTAGTGACGGTTTGCTTTGAGCCTTTCCACGATATAGCTCCTCCAGCGAGAGTGAACACATATCCGGATGTCGACTTTCTATCATCTCCCGCATAATCAGAATATGTATACCCCACTATATGGAGTGAATCTGATCTTCTGTATGTCATCATGAGGCCTTTTGTTCCTTGCAAATAACGCAAGACTTTCTTTACCAATTTCCAATGTTCTATTCCAGGATTGCTTTGGAATCTGCCAAGTAACCCGGTAACAAACGCTAAGTCAGGGCGCGTACACACTTGAGCATACTGCAAGCTTCCGACAGCTGAAACATATGGAACCGATTTCATTTGATCGAGCTCGTACTGGTTCCTGGGGCATTGAAAATCCCCATATCTGTCACCCTTGACTATAGGTGCAGGTGAAGGACTACATTTATGCATACCAAATTTCTTTAAGACTTTCTCTATGTATGCCTTTTGTGACAGTCCCAATATCCCTTTGTTTCTATCCCGGTGAATTTCTATCCCTAGAACGAACGAAGCTTCACCAAGATCTTTCATGTCAAAGTTTGAGGACAAAAACTTCTTTGTCTCCAGTAGGAGACTGACATCACTACTAGCCAGTAGGATATCATCCACATACAGGATTAGGAAGATAAACATCCCATCTTTAAACTTTGCATAAACACAGTTGTCCTCTACATTCTCTTTAAACCCAAATTTTCTTATTGTACTGTCAAACTTCAAGTACCACTGTCTTGAAGCTTGCTTTAACCCATAAATCAATTTCTTTAGGCGGCATCCCATTCTTTCATTTCCTTCCACGACAAAACCTTTCGGTTGTGCCATGTAAACATTTTCCTCCAAATCCCCATTAAGAAATGCCGTCTTTACATCCATCTGATGTAACTCTAAATCATAATGTGCTACTAATGCCATTATGATTCTGAAGGAATCTTTACACGAGACTGGAGAAAAGGTCTCATTGTAATCAATCCCTTCTCTTTGCGTAAAGCCTTTTGCCACAAGTCGCGCTTTGTATCTTTCTACATTCCCTTGGGAGTCAAGCTTTGTCTTGTAGACCCATTTACAGCCTACTATTTTGGCTCCTTTAGGAATAATTTCCAAGTCCTAGACTTTATTAGCCTTCATGGACCTCATTTCCTCTTCCATGGCCTCAAGCCATTTTGAAGAATTTTCGCTTCTCATGGCTTCTTCAAATGAGGTGGGATCGTCCTCCATTTGAAATTCCTCTGTATGATAAATCTGATAATCATCAGAAATAGCTGATCTTCTTACTCTTTGAGACCTCCTCGGGGCCTCCTCATTTGGTACATCTTCTGTTTGAGGCTGTTGTTGCTCCCCCTCATCTGTGGCAATGGGTTCTATAGGATCCTGAAGAACAGGTTCCTCATTCTCATTCATTGTTGCCACAGGAGGAACAATAACAGGTGCTGGCACCACAGTGTCTTGCACCGTCGGTGCAGCGACAGCAGGTAGTGTGAAGAATGGCTCTTGAATCATCAGAGTGGGCGCATACGCCCGCTTCTCTTCAAGGTCAATCTCTCGAGCTACCATGCTTCCCCTCATCATTTCATCCTCTAAGAAGACAGCGTGTCTCGTTTCTACAAACTTTGTATATCTGTCCGGACAGTAGAAACGAAAACCTTTTGACTTTTCAGGGTAGCCAATTGTAACATCCTGAAATTTTAAATTTGAAAAATGTGGAGCTCCTGAATTATTCTTGCAATATGTTTTATTTGAATTTGGAGTTTATGATGTTTTTCTGAGAAATTTGGTGAAGGTTACAAAAGTAAAAGGATCAAGAAGAAGCAAACATATTTAATTAATAGAAAATCAAGATTTAAAATGCGAATCTGAAAAGATGATCCAGTATAAGAAGAGAGAAACCTGAGTTAAAAATATAAAACCTCATTTTGAAAATAATGGCATAAATTAGCAAAATGGGAATACAAAAAAAAGGAAGTCAGGCCGGCCGGAGGCCCGGCCCAACCCCCTCTCTCCCCGCTCCAAACTCCCGCATCGGCCGGCCACTCGCTTCTCCCCGCCTCTGCCGCTCGCTGCTCCGTGGGGCCACTCCACGGCGCGCCCCGACTCCCTGCCAGCGGACCCCGCGCCCCTGCCCGCGTCTCTCCTCCCGCTACCGCGTGGCCGCGCGGGCTTCCCCGCTCTGCCCGCGCCCCCTTTTCTCTGGTGCGTGGCCCCGTCTCCACCCCGCCTTCCCTCTCTGGCCAGCCGGCCCCAGCCCCGCGCCAGCTCCTTCTTCCCCGCCTTCTCTCTTTCCTCCCCATGCTCAGCTCCTTCTGACGTCGCAGCGGACGTCCGCCCCGTGGCAGCCATACGCTGCACCCTCCTGCCGTCGCCCCCAGTTTTTGCCCAAGCGCCCACGGTCTCCGCAGCCCCCTGTGACCATAAGAAGCTCCAGCGCCATCCCTTTTTCCTCCCAGGTCTTCCTACCGCCGTGAGCCGCCCGGCCGCCTCCTCGCCTTCCCGGTGCTCCGGTGCTTCCCCCATCAATCCGAGCCCACCACCTGGTTTCCCCGAGCCTCTAGTCCCTCCCCTCCGGTTTAATTGGAAAATACCGCACCACGCTCGCCGCATCGACCATCTTCCCCATCGCCGGCTAAAGTCGCCTCCACCGGCGCCATTGCTCCCTCAAGGCTTGCCCGGCTGATTCTGCGCTCTGGGAGCATCTAGGCGAGGTCCTGAACCCCCTCCAACGGCCGGCCGACGATTTCCCCCACCGGTGCGACCTCTCCACGGCGACCTCCTCCGCGCTGCCGCCGTGCAAGTCGCCGGCCCGCCTCGAGTTCCCTCCGGCTCTGGTAGCTCGTCGGCAAGCTTCCCCAAGCCCTCTACTCCCTCCCCCACCATGCAATCGGGCCCCCATAGCCCGTAGGTCGCCGGCGCCATCCTTCCTTCCCCAACTCCGGCCACCCGACCGCTGCCTATTGAAGCAGAGCCGAGCCAATTCCTCTTACCTACACCGACCTCAGGACATCGCGAAGCCACCCCCGACCTTCCCCGAGCTTCTCGTTGCCCGTACTCCATCGGCACCGTGTGCATGCCGCACCGCCATGGAGCTCCGCCGCCGGCACAACTCAGCCTCCCGCCGGTCATCCCAACCACTCCGGTAAGCTCCTGTACCCCCACGCAAGCTCATGTGCGCCCCATCTCTTCCGTTCTCCTTTCCGGTCACCGACGCCCAATTTTCCCCCACCGCCGGCCGCCTAGCTCTGCCGCCCGCCCACCTCGCCGCTGCTCCGGCTGAGGCGCCACCGCCCATAGCTCCCCTACCCCCTGTACATCCCATTTTAGCAGTCGCCGCCGCCTCCCCGGCCGCTCTCCGTCGGCGACGCCGCCCAGCCCGTGCGCCGCCTGAGCCTCCTCTATCTTCTCTGCTTGGCCCCAACGATATGTCACCTCTTTTAAAATGGCCTCCCAATTCTAATCGCAAGTGAGCAGCCGTTCATCTGGCCAGCCAAATCAACGTCCATGCTGCAGGTCCTGTGTTCGAGTTTCAGTGTAACACATTTTTGTTTTGTTTTTCCTTGGCCATTTCAATTGGAAGACAAATAGGAAAAATAAACAGGGGAGCTAAACTAATTGACTAAGGTTCAATAAAATTTATGCATACCTCAAACATAGGATTACATGCATATTACTAATCAAGTGTTGGAGGAAAATTAGAAAATTTATTCATGAAAGCTAATAGAAATGTTTATAGGTATATGCTCCCAATGGGATGACAACTTAGCAAGTGAAAACTTATTAAACAATAAAATACAAAACCTCACATATTAGTAAATGTTATAAAATTAACCCATGAAACGTTTAAACCATAACCCATTGTTTTTATGCCCTTGTCATTAGGAGGATTCCTTTATGGCCATTAGATGATTGGAGCATTACGCCGACAAATTTTATCAGAATGTAAATAAGATTGCTTAAGATTTAACATTTGATCAATCACCACAGATGAGCAATAATCATAGCTTGAATATTTATTGAGGTCTAATTACCAATAAAAGGCATTGATAAAGTATGATCCTGTTAATGTCCAAATTTAATATGAATCCTAATTAGAGTAATATATGATAACTATGTTATCAAAGTTTCAAATTAAAAAGACCTAAGCAATATGTGTGAATACTCTGAGGAAAATGTTTAACTAATAGCCCGAGTAATTAGGGTCACATAAAATGATACATACCAAGTTTTGCCCAGATAGCTAAATTAGAAATGAGGCTAAACCTAATAGTAACCAAAGCATAGATAAAATAATAATGACAGTTGGTATTTAAATTAACATTCCACATAAAATGACTATGGTTAGATACTCAAAACTTAATAAAGATTACACTTCATTGTAATGTATGCACTAGCATTTAGCATACCGTCGCTAAACAAATCTCCATAGTATATTTAATTAAGTAGCTATATTAATATATAACCCCGTATGGCAAGTTTTGCTAGGTAAATAAAGCTTAATTAAAGCCAAGCCAAATGACAACTAAAAGGTATGTATATATACATACATATATATATATGTATGTATGTACATATATGCACAAATGAGTAAAGAGATGCGGATGGCATGTGTGCAATTCACTAGTAAAAATAACCAAACAACTTTGCGGTCACCGTGGAGCCTACTAATATATATGTATATATGTTATCGTTAATATACCGCCAGTCATGAAATCTTAATAGTAACATTAGTTAATAATGATAATAATATGAACTCCTGTATGGCAGGCTCAACTTGTAAAAGGATAAAATATCGAGTATCAGTAGTTTTCAGAGAGCACTTAAATTAAAAGGTCAAAACGATATCCAAATGTTATAATACCTTTGATTAAAAGATTTATAGAATAAGTACAGATCTCATCCATCGGTCCAGTTTGCCTTACCATAACCTGAGTTGCAAGGAATGCATACCCTAAAGATAGAATTTGTACACTAAACTCCTGCACCAGTCTATAGGTCTAACCTGACTCATGGAACTTCCTTAATAAATACAAAAATAATAATAAAAAAAGATTATTAATCAAATGGGATCAAGTTATCATATTCTACCACCAACTTCGTCTCAAATCACCTGAATCACCCATTAACTCATAATAAAACTAAATTGAATTTATTCGGATTTATTTGGATCTTTTGAGTTATTTGCCTTTATTTGAATTCAGTTGCTTAGCACGTAATTAGAAATTGAAGTCTGGAAGATTCTATGGATCAAGCGAGACCGAGATTGATGAAGACCAGGAATTAAAGATCATCGTATGAGACAACTTCGTGTGAGCTCAAGATCGCGGTAAACTGCGCCAGGCGAGTCAACACTTTGAACATATTGCTCCCAGCATTTTAAAGCTATTTCCTTTTTAAAATATCAACTTGCATGCTACTATTTTATGAAATATGCTATGTTTGATTTCAGCAAGTTAGATATACCCTGTTATTGCTATTGTGATTAATTCTCCTTGCCATACTTGGAAATGTGAACCTTGTCACCTTAGCAAAACTTATATTATTATAGCTTTTCCAGTAAGTCCAAATAAATATCGCGTTGCTTAGTATTGCTAGATAAAACGGGGGTACATAGCTGCCCAAAAAACAACACTTGCAAAATGTGATATTGTTTGGGGGATAGTCATGGATGGAATGACTGTAGTAAAGTGGACACAATATTTTTCTACCTCTGAAAAATCCTAAAATTGCTTAAATACCTGGATGGATGGTTTGGGGGCTGGTATGTGGTGCAGTGGACACACAAAATGTGAAATGTGGTAGAACCATCCAGGTAGCCCTAAGGCCTGAATCTTGTCATGTCAACCCATGTATAATAGTGCAACCACAAGTCTGTAAAGTATAGCCTGGCCCAGTAGACTTATCGAAATCCCGGACTCATCTCACTGGTAGTGGATTGATGGGGTTATGCTATGGCAAGGGGGCCTGAAGGGACACCAGTGGTGGGTGAAGTTTCTCAGTCGTGCTAGCGTAGAGGGGAGGGAAGCCCGTACGCTAGTAGTAGTGAGAAACATCCCGTGTAAACAGATGGGGCCCATCGCAAATGGGAGGTTACCCATAATGTGAGATGGGAGAAAGGACTAGATATTTTGAAAAGTCACTGTGATGGTCTGCTCAACCACACTTCTAAGGAATCGTGTGGGGCAATGAGTTGATCGTCTCTTGTGGTGAAAGTGTACAAACTCTGCAGAGTCAAAACTATTCGAATAGCCGTGCCCACGGTCAAGGGCGGACATGGGAACATAACTAGATATAGTTCTGTTTACAAAATATTGGAACTTGGGTGAAGGGAAAAACCTGAAGGGCGAAGGACTGCCCTGGTTTGGAATTGTCCTGGGAGTTGTCCCAGTGGTAAGTTAAGCGGCTATAACGTTGAAAGATACTATAGGGCGCAGATGCCATGTAATGGTGGATGGGATCTGTGTCAATTATAAAGATCAACTTACTTTATAAACAAAAGTTTTGAGTTTAAAATTGCTAGGTCACAAGGATCTTTATATAATTGTATTCAAAAGCACTCTTCGCAAAACAAAATAGCCCTATGCCTTTCCATTGATTAGCCATACATGTTATATATTGCATTCTGTGTGTTGGCTTGCTGAGCACGGGGTCGGAGTGCTCACGCTCGCTTTTGCGACAAAATTCAGATTCAGGAATCAAATCACTTCGCCTCAGCAACAAGATTGGACAAGCTGGCAAAGAAGATGAAGATGTCAAGGGCTAGGTCGCGAACCTCCAGTTGGCTGCCTGTGGGCAAGTCCTGAAGGTCCCACCTATGTGCTTCTTTTCGCTGCTGCAATTTATTGATTTCGGCCTAATCGGCTCGTGAGTAAGTTTACTATTTTATTTACGCTTCCGCATGATATGTATTTTGATATTCATTACTGTAACTGTGAGCACTATCTACTGATCAAGGGAATAGTGCAGCTAAACACAGTAGATTCCGGATTATAAAATCTGGGTCTGACACCAATGAAATGGCAACTTACTGTTTTGGGATCAAGCTTCCCAAGGTTTGGGTTAAATACTTTAGCCTCAGCAGGACTCCCCCACACACGTAAGTGGTTTAGTGAGGGAACTCTTCCTGTCCACAACTCGTACGGTGTTTTGGGCACCGACTTACTAGGCACTCTGTTGAGAATATGAATGGCGGTTTTCAATGCCTCCATCCATAAACTCAATGGCAGTGTGGAATAGCTCATCATGCTTCGCACCATATCCATCAGGGTACGGTTGCGTCTTTCAGCTACTCCATTTTGCTGAGGTTCGCCCGGTGTAGAATACTGGGCCACTATGCCATTTTCCTGTAAAAACCTTGCAAAAGGTCCAGGAACTTGTCCATATGGGGTATGTCGACCGTAGTACCCCCCCACGGTCAGATCGGACTATCTTAATCTTTAAATCGTGTTGGTTTTCAACTTCAGTCTTAAATATCTTGAATTTATCCAAGGCTTCATTTCTTTCTTTGATTGGATAAATATATCCATAACGGGAGTAATCATCCGTGAATGTTATGAACGAGTCATAACCATCCACACTTTTCACAGGAAAAGGACCACAAATGTCTGTGTGAATAATTTGTAGAACTCCTGTGCTTCTTTTGGCGTCTTTCTTAATTTTCTTTACATATTTTCCTTTAATGCATTCTCTGCATTGTTCTAAGTCTGAGAACTCTAATGGAGGAAGAATATCATTCTTAACTAGTCTTTCTATTCTCCCCCTCGAAATATGGCCTAAACGACAGTGCCATAATTTCGACGACGCATCTAGAGTTCTCTTTCGTTTCCTGTTTACATTCGTAGACGAGGATTCATTCACTTTCTCGCACGCGACGTTCCCATTATCGCATACGACATTCACATCATCACGTAATGATAACAAATAAAGCTCATTTTGTAAGATGGCAAGACCAACACATTCTTTATTAAACATTATTTCACACTTGCCGTTTCCAAAATGACAATCATAACCATCATTGTCCAAACATGAAACACTAATCAAATTCCTCTATAAAGAGGGAACATAAAGAACATCTCTAAGTAAAAGGTGAAGCCATCAGCTAGCTCTAATGAAAGATCGCCAACGGCTTCAACTTTAGCTTGGACTTCATTTGCGACTTTAACGCATCTTTCTTTTCTTTGCATAGTCCTCGTCGAACGGAATCCCTGTAAAGAATTAGCAACATGAACAGTTGCTCCTGAGTCAATCCACCAAGAAGATTTCGAATATTGCACATACAGGGATTCATTTATAAAGGTAATAATGTTCTCACCTTTCTTTGCCATTATCATCTTTAAGTAGTCGGGACAGTTCTTCTTGTAGTGTCCCGTCTTCTTGCAGTGAAGACACTGATCTTTGTCTACTGCAAACTTATTCTGTTGAGGCTGATGGACAGGGGCTTTTCCCTTGTTCTTTGAGGAGAAGTTACTGTTGAAGTTCTTTTTCTTGTTGTCCTTCACATATTTGATAGAACCACCATGTGAGGATTTAATTCTTTCTTCCTCTTGCACACACATAGCTATGCACTTTTCTAAGTCCCATTTCTCAGGCTGCATGTTGTAGTTGACAACAAAGGTGTCAAACTCTTTCGGCAAGGAAGCAAAAATCAAATGAATAAGGAACTCATCCTTGAGAGCCAAATCCATTGGTTTAAGCTTTGATGCCAAGTTGCACATCCTTAGTATGTGCTCTCTTATGCCACTGCCACCACCAGAGTACCTTTCTGTCACAAGCTGCTTAATCAGCTGTGTAGCGTAAGTCTTTGAAGAGCCAGTAAACCGACTCTTTATTTTCTCAAGGTACTCTGTGACAGTGTCACACTCTGTGATTGAGCCCACAATTGCAGGCTCAATCGTGTTCTTTATCACAGCCATACATTTCTTGTTGGCTGTGGTCCATTTCTTATGCTCAAGGCCATAAGACATCTGTAAGGGAGCATGGTCCCTCAGTCTTTTCTGCCAAGCAGTGTCGTCCTCATTTTCTTTTCTCACTGGCGCCTCAGGCTCAGTGGGACGTGCTATGGTGAGAACCCAGTCCACCTCAGCCAAGATAAACGCTAAGTCTATCTTTTTCTTCCACTCTCCATAGTTATCTCCTTTGAGAGTGGGGATCTCTTTGATACAACTCATCAAGTTGTATCCGCCTGAAAAATAATTCAAATAAAGTGAGAACATAACAGCAAAATTATATGCCTTATTTCCAACGTTGGTCAAAAATACGACATACAATTTTATCTATACATTAAATCTACATCACCGTTGGGCAGAAATAGAGATAATGCTCAAAACTCATCAATTAAAATTATAATACTGTTATTATCAACGTTGGTCAGAAAATAACAATATCATAATTATCTGGAAATTATATCTATTTTTCCAAAATTAAATTCTCCCGTTGGTTCGAATTTAATAATGAAAAATTAATCAACATTAACTTTTGAGCAGAAACATGAAATTATTCTAAAATTAACTCTTACTCAGAAGCATTAATACTATACACATCTAATCTCTGGAAAAATAACACGTTGGTGCAAAAATTTACAGAGATTTGATGCAAATTACATGAAATATATGTTGAAATAGATAACATCATGCGCTGCTGGGCCAAAAACCCAACAGCCCCAAAAATCCAGCGCAGCCAAAAAAACAAATTTCCCACGCGCGGCCCACAAATTTTCCGTCCACAGCCAGACTCACGCGCGCGCGGCCGGCCCATGAACTCATCGGCCCGTCAGCCCCCACTGGCATTCATCATGCCCGTTGATTCTCATCGGACGGCCTGGAGGGATTTCCGCCAGAACAAAACCGCACCCCTCAAAAAAACCCTAACCCTAGCCCCCATTTGCGCCTACCTCCTTGCACAAAAAAAAGGAGTGGCGGCTTCACATGGCGGCGGCGACCCGCGCGGGGCGACGGCGGCGCGCGTGCCCGCGCGAAGGAGCGGCTGCGCGCAGCGGCGGCGCGGCGGCCCAGCGACCCCAGCGGAGCGCGGCGGCCAGGAGCGCGACAGCGGAGCGGCGCGGCGACGGCGGGGCAGACGACATGGCGGCAACGCTCTACACCGGCGACGGTGCCCGTAAGACCCGCTCTGATACCATTGTTAATTTCTTTCTTTTGCGCCTAGGAGTCTAGACCTGAGAGGCCGAGGAGAGAGAGAGGACTGTGATTGTTCGTTACCATCGGAGCCGGTCGCCGGAGTCGAAGAAGAATGGGTCGTGAAGGTCCCGGCCATCCCGCTCCTTTTGTTGGGGTGGTCTGCACTAGGCAGCAATGTTCGGTGGAGAAGGAGCGGGGTCTCCCTGGCGGCAGCGTCTCCCTGGCGGCGGCGATGTGGTCAGGTGACGGTGCCCTGTAGGGAGATAGAGGTGGCGGTGGTAGTTCCCGTCGCTGGAGCGCCCCCTTTCAGATCGGGTCTAGGGTTGTCGGTGGGGATTGTGGCGGCACGGCGAACTTCGGTGTACGTGCCGCCCCGGCCTCGGCCCCCACCTCTATTTATTATGGCGCTGGCGACAGGGGCCCACCAGCCATTAGGGCTGGGTGCCCCCGATCAGGGCGCGTACAAGGGGCCCATTTGGCCGTTGGGCCAAATGGTTGAGATCACTCTAACATGCCGCTACTTGTGTAATAGATTAGTGGGCTCCAACCCCGACCTCACCGGCTTGAAGTGGTGCGGCAAGAGCTGCCACCCGCGGAGCATGAACTACCTCCGGCCGTGCCTCAAGAGGGGCCGCTTCTCCCTGCAAGAGGAGGACCTCGTCATGGTTCTCCATAGCACGCTCGGCAATAGCTGGTCCCAGATCGCGGTGAGGTTGCCGGGGAGGTCGGACAACGGTATCAAGAATTCTAGAACGCGCGGCTGCGCAAGAAGCTCCGGCAGAAGGAGACGACGGCCGAGACCCACCGTTTGTGCATGCAATTATAGGCGGCTGCCAGCCCATGCGTATGCATGTATGCAGGCATGGCTGCAAGTCGACGCATAAGCATGCATGCATGCATGGATGGTGTGCGTACTTCGCGCAAGCAATGCAGAGCCTCCGCGTCAAGTCTCCGCACGATGTCTAGCCTCCGCGACGAGCCTCTACGTCGAGCCTCTGCGCCGACTTCACCAACCTTCACTCAACTCCGTGGCAACTTCATCGGCCTGCCAGCACCACTTTGCCTCCACCCCCGGGAAGTCTCCGCTGGCCTCTGCTCAGCCCTACGGTGACTTCGCCAGCCTTCGCTCGGCGCGTCCCTCCGCATCTGCCTGCCCTCACGCCTCCGCATGCTGCTTGGCTCTGCTTGTTGGCAGCGAGCCGCATGCACGTATCCATGCATGCATGTGTTGGTTGGCAACAATGCACTTGAAATTATCCATGCATGCATGCATGTGTTGATACGACATACACTAGTGATGTTTGCTCTGACCTGGGCAAAGGCTCTGCCTCCGCGATGTCGACCTTCGCCTCATGAAGGACTCCGCAACACGGGACTTCGCTCCGAACTTTGCGACGTTGACATTCGACTCCGCATCGAGCAACTCCACGGAGTATAAAAAAATCGCATGATGGCCTCGTGCCTCGGCGTACCCTGCGGAGTATAAATAAGACGCACGAAGGCTCGCCTCCGCGCGTAGTCTATGGAGTATAAATAAGACACGCGGTTTACGCGTGCACTCTCCGTGAGTATAAACAAAGACACGCGGTTTACGTGCGCACTCTCCGTGAGTATAAACAAAGACACACGGATTACGTACGCATTGTCCGTGAGTATAAACAAAGACACGCGGTCTACGCGCGCACTCTCCGTGAGTATAAACAAAGACACGTGGTATACGCGCGCACTCTACGGAGTATAAAAATCACGCAATGGCCGAGACACCAGGGAGTGCCTCGCTTTAGTGGTGCAACACCTGGATATTGCGCTGTCGCGCGTGTTGCACCAGGGAGTGCATCGCTGTAGCGCCGCACCACTTGAATAACGTGCCTGCCCCCCGTGGGCACTCTTTTTGAAGGTAGGGCAGTCTCGCCTCCCTGCCTCCGCGTGCGTAGTGCCCTCGGCCTACGCCGCTCGTGCCCGCTCTCCGCAGGCACCGCTTTTTGAAGGTAGGGGAACGGCGGTTTCGCCTCCCTACCTCTGCACGCGTAGCGCCCTCTGCCTACGCTGCAAGCGCCCGCTCTCCGCGGGCACTCTTTTTGAAGGTAGGGGAACAACAGTTTCACCTCCCTACCTCTGTATACGTAGCGCCTTCGGCCTACGCTGCAAGCGCCTGCCCTCCGCGGGCGCTAGTTTTGAAGGTAGGGGAACGACATTCTCGCCTCCCTACCTCTGCTGCGTAGCACCCTCAGCCTACGATCCTAGCGCCCGCCCCCTCAGGCACTATTTTTGAAGGTAGGGGAACGGCAGTTTCGCCTCCCTGCCTCTACGTGCGTAACGCCCTCGACATACGCTGCAAGCGCCCGCACTCCGCGGGCACTAGTTTTGAAGGTAGGGGAATAGCAGTCTCGCCTCCCTACCTCTAAGTGTGTAGCGCCCTCGGCCTACGCTCCTAGCACCCGTCCCCCGCGGGCACTCTTTTTGAAGGTAGGGGAACGGCAGTCTCGCCTCCCTGCCTCCGTGTGCGTAGTGCCCTCGGCCTACGCCGCTCGCGCCCGCTCTCCGCAGGCACCGCTTTTTGAAGGTAGGGGAACGGCGGTTTCGCCTCCCTACCTCTGCGCGCGTAGCGCCCTCTGCCTACGCTGCAAGCGCCCGCTCTCCACGGGCACTCTTTTTGAAGGTAGGGGAACGACAGTTTCACCTCCCTACCTCTGTGTACGTAGCGCCCTCGGCCTACGCTGCAAGCGCCTGCCCTCCGCGGGCACTAGTTTTGAAGGTAGGGGAACGACAGTCTCGCCTCCCTGCCTCTGCGTGCGTAGCACCCTCGGCCTACGATCCTAGCGCCCGCCCCCCGCAGGCACTCTTTTTGAAAGTAGGGGAACGGCAGTTTCGCCTCCCTGCCTCTACGTGCGTAGCGCCCTCGGCATACGCTGCAAGCGCCCGCACTCCGCGGGCACTAGTTTTGAAGGTAGGGGAACAGCAGTCTCGCCTCCCTGCCTCTGCGTGTGTAGCGCCCTCGGCCTACGCTCCTAGCGCTCGTCCCCCGCGGACACTCTTTTTGAAGGTAGGGGAACGCCAGTCTCGCCTCCCTGCCTCTGCGTGCCTAGCGCCCTTGGCTTATGCTCCTAGAGCCCGCCCACGCGGGCACTCTTTTTGAAGGTAGGGGAACGCCAGTCTCGCCTCCCTGCCTCCGCGTGCGTAGTGCCCTCGGCCTACGACGCGCGCCCGCTCTCTGCGGGCACCGCTTTTTGAACGTAGGGGAACGACAGTTTCGCCTCCCTACCTCCGCGTGCGTAGCGCCCTCCGCCTACGCTATAAGCGCCCGCCCTCCACGGGCACTCTTTTTTAAGGTAGGGAATGACAGGTTCGCCTACCTGCCTCTGCGTAAGTAGCACCCTAGGCCTATGCTGCAAGCGCCCGCCCTCCGCGGGCACTAGTCTTGAAGGTAGGGGAATGACGGCTCGACCCCGACCCACGACTTCACCGTCCACCTCATAGGCATCGCCTCGGCAGGGCAGCATGACTTCGCCATCCGCCTCGTAGGCATCACCTCAGCGGGGCAGCACAACTGCACCGCCCGCCTTGTAGCATCACCTTGGCGGGGTGGCACGACTTCGTCGTCCGCCTCGTAGGCATCGCCTCGGCAGGGCGGCATGACTTCACCGTCCACCTAGTAGGCAATGCCTCGGCGGGACGGCTCCGCTCCGGTGCTGGACTTCGTAGTCCGCCTGGTAGGCGTTGTCTCGGCGGGACGATCCAGCTTCGGTATAGTATCTCACCGCCCGCCTTATAGGCATTGCCTTGGCGGGGCGGCAAGGCTTCGTCGCCCACCTCGTAGGCACCGCCTCAGCAGGGCGGCACGACTTCGCTGTCCACCTCGTAGGCATCGCCTCGGCAGGGTAGCATGACTTCGCCGTCCGCCTCGTAGGCATTGCCTCGCTGGGGCGGCATGACTTTGCCGTCCGCCTTGTAGGCATCGCCTCGGCAGGGCGGCACGACTTCACCGTCCGCTTCGTAGGCATCGCCTCGGCAGGGCGGCATGACTTCGTCGTCCGCCTAGTAGGCAATGCCTCGGCGGGACGGCTTCGCTCAGGCATAGGACTTCGTAGTCTGCCTGATAGGCGTTGCCTCGGCGGGATGACCTAGCTTCGGAACATATCTCGCCACCCGCCTTGTAGGCATCGTCTCGGCGGGGCAGCAAGGCTTCGCCGCCCGCCTCGTAGGCACCGCCTCGGCGGGGCGGCACGACTTCGCTGTCCACCTTGTAGGCATCGCCTCGGAAGGGTGGCATGACTTCGCCGTCTGCCTGGTAGGCATTGCCTCGAAGGGACGACCCAGCTTCGGAGCAAGGCCTCGCCGCCCACCTCGTAGGCATCGCCTCGGCAGGGGCAGCATGACTTCGCCGTCCACCTCGTAGGCATCACCTCGGCGGGGTGGCACGAATTCGCCACCCGCCTTGTAGGCATCGCCTCGGCGGGGCGACACGACTTCGCCGTCTGCCTTGTAAGCATCGCCTCAGCAGGGCGGCATGACTTTGCCGTCTGCCTAGTAGGCAATGCCTCGGCGGGACGGCTCCGCTCCGGCACAGGACTTCATAGTCTGCCTGGTAGGCGTTGCCTCGGCGGGATGACCCAGCTTCGGAGTAGTGTCTCGCCGCCCGCCTTGTAGGCATCGCCTCGGCAGGGCGGCAAGGCTTCGCCGCTTGCCTCGTAGGCACCGCCTCGGCGGGACGGCTGGGCTTCGACGTGGGATTCTGCAGAGCTTTTCGTAGACATTGCCTCAGGGGACTGCAAGCTACTAGTTGCATCGGCTTGCTAGTCGGCACCCTCGCGCTTGCTACCGGGGAACGGGGGGCTGGGATAGTTTGGCACGTCAGCTCGCCCATCGGGACCTCTGCGCTTACTGTTGAGGGAGTACTATTTTGAGGGTGGCCCAACCCCCCGTGACTGGGCCTTGCAACTGGCCTAATATGTAACAGGCCCGATAGTATAGAGGAATATACCAATGTACCCTCATCCTTTGTAAGTACTAAGGGGTAGAATGGGGATTTCCCATTCTACCCCACTCATGTATATAAACCCCCAGGAGGGGCAGGAGGAGGGGCATCCTCTCATTCTCACTCACTAACTCTCCCTGTGTTGGCTCTCCTCTCCTTCTACTAGTCCCCTTCTTTATTGTTTAGCTGTAGCCACAACAGTATTCTTACTAGCTATAAGTTGTATTTAAACACCATGCCTAGTTTTGCTTAGATATTCGAAGGCATTAATTTGCCCTAATCGTCATCTTTAAAATCATGAAAGAAATTTTGGGCAACCATCGTGGGAAATGGTTGGTGTGTTGGGAAAGACAATGTTAAGCTTCTCAAAACCCTTAAAACCTCCTCTACATATCTTGGTGGATGGTAAGAGGTGTAGGTGCAATGGATACATGAGAATGTGTGGTTTATGGTAGAACCGCCCAAATAGCTCTAAGGACTAAATCTGGTGATGACCCCTCAATGTAAAATAGTACAACCACAAGTCTATAATGAGTATAACCTGGTCAATTACTTTGGCAAATTTTGGCATTTATGCTGGTGGCTGCAATAATAGGGGTTGCTCCTTTTGTTGAGGGTGCAAGGGGATCTTCGTGATCCACTTGAGGAATTATGGAGCATCGCCTCGACATGGCATAAGGGCGCTGTTATTAGCCCACGTCGAGGAGAAATAACTTTCGACACAACTTAGGGTTCCTCACTTCGAGTGCAAGTGGAACTACATGGTCCACTTGAGTGAGTGTGGAGCGTTGCCTCCACATGGCAGAAAGGTGCCATTATTTACCCACTGTAGTGGGAAATAATTCACGACACAATGGAGACGTCTCGTGTGAAGTAGGAGGAAACCAACCCTATGATGTGGGTAAAGGTTAAGAGGAGCCATCGGAAAGACCTTGTGATGACTTTCTTGATTAGTATATCTAATGAAATATGTTAAACACAACAAATTAGTTATCTCTTGTGGGTAAAGTGTATAACCTCTGCGTAATAAAAACTATTCGAATAGCCATGCTCACGGTCAAGCGTAGGTATGAGAACTTACCCGAGTTAGTATTTATTTCAAAAACCTTTTTGTGTGCGGGATGAACTTGTGGGGCCGTTGAGCCCTGAATTTGGAATTGCCTTGGGCGTGGCCCAATGATGAGAAGAACTTCATGTGGTGGAGGTAACCATGTGTTGTAATCAATGAATGCAACCTACACTGATATTATTACTGCATTCTCTCGAGAGAATTTTGAAAATTTATTTTAGTTGAAAGTGCTATGTCACGGGGATTTCCTATTTATTGTAATTTTCAAAATGATGCTTTTCAGCAAATAAAAGAACCCCTAGCCTCCATTAACAGTCTTGCATCTATTATTATTTGTATTCTATGTGGTTGCTTGCTGAGTACCTTTGTACTCACTGTTACTCAATTACAATCATTCAGTAAGTCAAAAGGAATGACACGAGATAAGACCAGATGATAATGAGACCAAGAACTAGGTCGCGAATTCCAGTTGGCTGCCTATGGGCGTGTCCTGAGGGTCCTACCTATGTGAAGATTTAGTTTCTGCTACTGCTTTCAATGATTTCGGCCAAACTGGCCCATGTATGTATATTACAGTATTATTTACATTTCCGTATGATATGTTTTAGTATGTCATAATATATCTATGAGCACTATTTACTAATGCAGGGATTAGTGCAGTGGTTTCACAGATGATTTCGGATTGGTAAAATCCAGGTCCAACACCTGGGGTTTACCGCAATTAGGCTCATGAAACCTGTGGGTTTATACAATTTGCTCTCAATAGTTTGGACAATAAAGTTGCAGTTATGGAAAATTTACCCAACAAGAATCGACCTTTCATTTGCTTGCAGATTTTGTCCGGACGGAAGGTCATTGTGCAGATCTGTGTAGGATATTCTTCGCACAGAAGAGACAAAATGCAAAACTGCAGGTAATCGATTGTGCTCAGTATATTGCTCCAATGTACAGAAGAATTTTCACATTCTAGAAGTTGAGACCGTGATAATGAGTTGCAAAGACATGCTTGCTGATTTTTTTTAAATGCTCCTTTAACACTTCACCTAAGGATGCTAAAGTTCCATACTTGCATATGATAGTATGTGTTAGATCATGTGGCTAGGTTTAGGATATTTTGGTGATGAATAAGTGACAATGGTTAATTTGTTATGATGAATAATTGGTCATTTTGTTTTAGCGGTGTTATGCGAGTTGTGTTGCGTGTGTGCGGACTGATGTTGGTCAAGTTGAGACGAACTTGTGCCGGAAGAATGTTCTTTGGTCTTTGCATGTGCAGGTTGAGCATGGAGGCGATCATGGTCGGTGACGAGGTGAACCAGAACTAGGATGGGGAGATCTGAGGTTCAGACGGTCAAGGAGGTTATGAGACGATTGGGCTCATGCTTGGGGCGCATGGAGATCAAAGGTGGATGATACGTGGAGAAGCTACGAGAGGTGTGGTCTTGGAGGCTTCGACACGTGATGCGTTAGAAAAGTCGTGAGTGTGAAAAACCTGTGTTAGGAAGGGTTTCGGGTCCCTTGAAAATTAGTGGGCCAAAAGTCTAGTTGAGGTAAAAAAGGCTCAAGCCTAGTTGGAGTTGGATTAGGATTTTAAGGCCTTGTTGGAGTTGGATTAGGATTTTTTAAGGCCTAGTTGGAGTTGGATTAGGATTTTAAGGCCTTGTTGGAGTTGGATTAGGATTTTAAGGCCTAGTTGGAGTTGGATTAGGATTTTAAGGCCTAGTTGGAGTTGGGCTGTGTGTGTATATATATGCATGTGGCGGCATGGTAAGAGTTTGTACCGAGCAGCCGTGGAAGAAAAATATATATACGGCTTTTGGGGTGATCGAACGTTTTCTTTGGCATGGCATCTCTTTGATCACGAAGCGCACGACATTGTTCGGCCATCGGTTAGGCAAGCAATCTCAGATTTTGCTTAGTTGCATAATTAGGGCTTAATTTATTTTCGTCACTATCTGCATCAGCGATCTTGTTTATTTTATATCTCAAGTTCTAAAGCTCCGATTGATGTAATTCTAGTTGGGTTAGTTCAATAACTGTCTCTAGTTTATTCTGAAAAAGTTTGAGGTTAATCGGAGTTACGAATTTTTATCGAGATCACTTTTAGTAAGGATACAGTGTTCTGTCCAGAACTTTAAACAAGGCTTAAATAGGTTTTGTGTTAAAAGTGGAGTATTAAAATTTATTTTTAGCTTCCGCAATCATTCACCCCCCTCTGATTGCCTATCTTAGTGTGAATCGATCCTATAGTATGATACAGAACACATGATATGTCATGGATACTATCCTCAAGTAGCAACCGTGGCTGCAATTCCACTTGACAGGCCATGCTTATTGAATTGATAGTTAAGCGTAGCTGCAAATCCACTGGACAGGCCGTGCTTATTTTGTATAGCTCATATACTTAGAAATTAGAAGGTTTAACTGTAGAACGCGCTTAAGCTCTATTATCTCGCTGATGGCATAGAGTTCATCGACAACACAGGATTGGCACCACCATGGCTAATGTCACTGATGCTGTCGCTTGCACGGGCTTCTTCCAAAGCTAAGGCATCCTTTAGCTGTGCCACCACGGTACCCATCATTGGCCTTTCACCAGATGCCTCCCTTGTGCACATCAGTGCTATGTCCACAACCTTCCAGATAGAACTGATGTCGTACTCACCATGAAGTCGTGGATCGACAATCATCTCAATATTTCCAGTATTAACCTTCTCCTTTACGCGTTGCACAATATGTGTTGCTGTTGGCACGATGGGAGGCTCACCAGTTACAATCTCTAGCAAAACTACTCCAAAGCTGAAGACATCACTGCTGATGGTGAGTCTGCCGCTAAGGCAATACCTAGATAAGAACAGTTGGAAGAATATACCCAGTTAGCTAGTTCTATCAAAATCGTTAGTCTCTAAATTGCAAGTGGAGTCAAATGTGAACAAATGATAATTTCTGAAATTTATGAAGTCTACTTTTGGTCTTCCAGATAATTTTTTCAAATTCTTTGAGAGAATGAAATAGGTATAAGAACGAACTCTGGGTCAATGTAGCCTAGAGTGCCAGCAATATGTGACTTTGTGCAACATTCAGATATGACTTTGACAATCCAAAAGCTAATATCTTTGCATTCAGATCACATCCCAGAAGGATGTTGTGTGACTTAACATCTCTGTGAACTATAGGCCGTATACATCCCGCGTGCAAGTAGTCCAGGCCTACGCCAAAAGACACGATGAATATTGGAACATGTAAAAGAAGACGGGGGAAAATATTGAAATGATTTGCTACACAAAATTGTACCTTTGGCAGCTTCCAGTGCAATTCGTGCTAGTGGCGGACGGAGAAATTTTAGAATAGGTGTTCGAAGTTGTAAAAATATTTTACAGTACAAAACATAAAGATCTATAGTAGCAATAGTTAACATACAATTGTTCGTACTAGGCATAATATCTCAAATAATATAAAGATATTACAAAACAATTGTGCGTACCTGCAGAGATTCTTCCAAGGCGATTTCTAGATCCCTGTCCGCTGATATGGTGTTTAAGAAGTTCATTATAGCAGGTGTCATCTCCTCGGGTCTAAACTCTGTTCTATTGTTGTTCCCGTCTTGATCTCCAGAAGGTTCAGATAAAATGCTCAATTCTCGTGCTAAATTCTGGGCAATAAGCCATGCTGGAGGTGGAGGCGCTGCGGCTGCCGCCGGTCGTGCGGCACTGCGGCATGCCGGCGCAGGCACGGAGCCGGAGGCCCGGAGAGCCCAGATCTAGCCGGACTGTCGGAGGGCGGACGCGCTGGCGCGGTCGCCGGTTGCGGTGCCGGCAGAGCGGAGGGCCGGAGGGCGGAGGCGGCGAGGCGTGGTCGCCGGTCGCGCTGTCGCGGTGCTGGCGGAGCGGAGCCGAGTCGCCGACTAGCCTAGGGTTAGGGATTGCCGTCGCCGCACACGCGCTGGGCTCGGGCAGGGGCAAGCAAGACCATACGAACGAATAGGGATCGGGGTGGGGGACCGGGACGGGGGGATCGGCAGGCCGCGCGCACGCTATGGGCTGGGCCTTGGCTTCACGTTGGCTGTTGCGTTTTCTCTCGGTCGACCGGATAATTTAGGCTACAAACAGTTGATTTAGCCCAACTATATATATATATATATATATATATATATATATATATATATATATATATATTATACGGAAAATTACATAAGGCACCATGGTGCCTAGGCACCAACATCCGATACACGTGTATGATTGATAATTTTTTGAGTTTGGGTATGAAAATGTTTTATACTCTTGATATATTTATGGTAAGTAAGTTTTGAACTCAGTTCAAATTAGTTTGAACTACTTTTGAGTTCAATGCAACTACAGTGAGTATATACCATAAAAATAGTGCAAACTAATTAAACTGAAGTTGAATTTAAATTTTTTTGGAGTTTGACATCTCAAATATACTTTTTTATGGGTATATGAAGATACCCACATCAAACATTGCGAATCTCGAAGCAAATCAACGGGTATTGATATTGGTGCCTAGGCACCATGGTGCATGAAACACTCGTCCTATATTATACATCATATATACTAGGTTTTTTATCAAAACATTTGGGTGTTCAGTTGAACACCTATGAATTACTGTAGATCCGCCCCTATCCACCTCCAGCATGGCTTATTGCACAGAAGTTAGCACGAGAATTGAGCATTTTATCTGAACCTTCTGGAGATCAAGACGGGAACAACAATAGAACAGAGTTTAGACCCGAGGAGATGACACCTGCTATAATGAACTTCTTAAACACCATATCAGCGGACAGGGATCTAGAAATCGCCTTGGAAGAATCTCTGCAGGTACGCACAATTGTTTTGTAATATCATTATATTATCTGAGATATTATCCCTAGTACGAATAATTATATGTTAACTATTGCTACTGTAGATCTTTATGTTTTGTACTGCAAAATATTTTTACAACTTCGAACTCCCATTCTAAATTTTTTGCGTCCGCCACTGGAGGTGGAGGTTCAGGTCCCACAGTAAGGTGGCCTTCAAAAAGAAATCTAGAGTCTGGGGAAAGTACCAACATCTTATTAGCAAATTAGATATGTTTAAGGTAAAGATTTTCAAGAATAGACAATTCATATAACAAAAATACACCCAATATCTACCACCTAGTTGAACTGTGGATATTTCAAGCTTAAGTTCTTATTGCCATTACCACCAGACCATTCATTTCATGTAGGAATTTTTAGCACAGAATGTGCTGTGATGGGCGTTGCCTTCCAAGAATTCATCTATTATATCCATGATAAGTATCGATAAGTTTATTAAACTTCACAGCATCTTTTTTAATTCTTAATGATATACCTGCTTCTCTGTTGCTTGGCATGGACTCCTCATTTTCTTTTTCATCAAGATGCTCCTGGGCCCTCAAAATGCAGGTCTTCAGGTGCTCCTTTTCAGAAGGATTAGTTACCAGCTTCTCTGTTCCTATGAAGAGGTTCAGACCAGCAAGCCAGAATCCAGGTGCAGTATATCTAGTGTGAAGGACTGTTGCAACACGGCAAACCGTAGAATACATCTGCCAAAAAAGTAATCCGTATATGCTAAATGAACATAATCTATGCAGAAAAAGAGATGACACTTATAGAAGTGTAGGAAAAAAATGGTATTTGATGCTGTAATAGAAGTGTAGTATGAAAAGAATGGTATTCGATGCTGTAGCAATCAAAACAATTGATAAGGTAAAATAATAACAACATGGCTGTATAGTACGCAAAAAAAAAATCTCCAGCTTAAAAAGTGCGGAGGGCCGGAGCGGAGGGCCGAAGGGTGAAGGCGCTGCCGCCGGTCGTGCGGCACTGTGGCATGTCGGCGCGGGCACGGAGCCGGAGGCCCGGAGAGCCCAGATCTAGCCGGACTGCCGGAGGGCGGACGCACTGGCGCAGTCGCCCGTCGCGGTGCCGGCGGAGCGGAGCCGAGTCGCTGACTAGCCTAGGGTTAGGGATTGCCGTCGCCGCACACGCGCTGGGTTCGGGCAGGGGCAGGCAGGACCACACGAACGAATGGGGATCGGGGGTGGGGGGACTGGGGCGGGGGGATCGGCAGGCCACGCGCACGCTATGGGCTGGGCCTTTGCTTCACGTCGGCTGCTGCATTTTCTCTCGGCCGGCCGGATAATTTGGACTACAAACAGTTGATTTGGCCCAACTATATATATATATATATATATATATATATATATATATATTATACCTTATATATACTAGTTTTTTTCAAAAAATTTGGGTGTTCAGCTGAACACCCATGAACTACTGTAGATCTGCTCCTGATTCGTGCTCGATGTTGCCAACTCAATCTCTAAACAACAGCGTTTTTTCCTGAACGATCATGATAAAAAATTTTTTGATGATACATCAGGGAGTCAATCTTTCTAGTCTTTTGCAAAGTGACAGTGATTGTTCAAAATGAAATGTTCACAAAAAAGAAAGAAGAAGAAGAAACCACCCTAAACTCTGACCCACTGTCCAAACCCTGCTCTAGCTCTATCAGCTTTATTTTATAATCTTTTTCATTCATTTATATTTGCATACTTGACTCGCTTTCTCATGCATATAACATGGTTACTTACGGTTTGAAACTTGAAAGACGAAATTATAATTTGAGGATATGTAATAACTAAGTAGAAGGTATTGCTTTCCGTTCAAGATGTCATGGGAGATGCCAATGTTGATCATTTTTTGATGTACGGAGTACAAACCTCTCAGGTGATCGTAAAGGCTTCCGTTAGGCATGTACTCATAAATAAGGGCTAAATGATCCTTGTCAGTGCAGTAGCCAACCAACAAAACTAGATAACTGTGGTGCACAGTTGTTAAGCTCTCAACCTACAAAAGGAAATTCAATGCATTAACAATCTGAAGACTCCTCGAAGTGTTCCCTAGGATCCACCTAAATTCCAATTCCATTTTTTTTGTGAATGCATGAAATATATTGAAACCTATGCCAAATTCTATTGCGTGGAATTTAGCACCTCAGCTAAAAACTCTGGCATTCCCTTCCCTGATGTTGATGTTCGAGAACTCACGCAGCTGCGTCTGCTGGAAGCCAATCAAGTCACCCACAAGGAATTCGGAGTCAGCGACAAGAAATTCAGAGCTTCAGAGGTGGATGACGTGGTGACGGCTGTCTTGAGGACTGCAATTGGCACCTCAAAGACGTCATCTGTATAGCGACTAACGGTGCTCGATCATTGTGGAAATGTTCATCCACCCTGAGGCATCTTGGGACGGCCACCAGAGACGATCATAGGGATCATCCGGGTACCTGGTAATGAAATAGAGCAATTACTGTTTGATGAAAAACTAGCCTTGTTTACTATTTTTTCATTGAGACAACATCAAATTTATAATTTATCTGTTGAGAGCAGTAACATTGAACTATACTACTATAGTCATCGGTCCATGCTTTCAACACTTCGACAAAAAGAATTATTTTGGCTTAAACCCAATTTGCCACGGACCCAGATATGGTGGTACGAAATTGGACAATGCTGCTTTCATCAAAACCATATAGATTATAGTTATATGTCCAGGATAAGCAGTTGCATGCCTTAAAAGAACAAGAAGATAAATAGATAGAGCGAAAGCCATTGAAACCGAAACAGTTGTGTATATATGGACAAATTAAAGAAACTAAAAGCTTGGGAGCTAATGTTTATTTGTTGTGGTTTGTGAAAACTTAGGAACTAACAGTATATTGTTGCCTAGATCATGCGAATAAAAGAAGGGTCACCTAAGTACGCCACTTGCACCCATGCTTCGTCGATCCTGGAGCAAAAGAAGTTGATTTGGCTTGGCACCGGGATAAATTGAACTCTTCATTGGCATCATTTCTAGTGATGATATGAAAGGAGTTCCTGTTCCACTATCAATCAAGCAAACTAATATTGATCTCACCGTGGCCACAACGATTACCTCAGCCGTGTAAGTCATGGATGCATTAGTGATATTGACTTCGTTCCAGAAATCAAGCCCAATGTAGCTGCTGAAGACCAACGATAAGCTAATAAGATTTTGCGTTTCGTTGTCATAGTTCCCATACATGAACATTGCTCTTATAAGATACTTCTGACCTTTCGTGACAGATGAAAGAGTGTAGCAATTCCTACCTCCTGTAGGAAAACTTCTGAGATCCGAAACTGTCCGGAATTGTTGAGCACCTTCGTATTCTGGAGAAATATTGTGGTTTTCTCCTGTGTCTATGTACCCATCATCTGAAACGTATGTGATATTTGTCTTTTCATCCACATAGCTAGAGCCACTGGGAAGGCCGCGATCGATGCTTACAAACCCTTCGTCTACATGGAGGTGAAAATGAGTGCCACTTCATTATACATTTAGACTTGAAACTTTACTTATAATTAATAAGTTTATTATATTGTGAGAAAAAAAGGATATATTATTATATGCCACTTAAAATTGAGGAAAGCCAAAATATGTCTTTTTTGAAACCTCACAACTAAGAAATGTGCCTGTATGATCACTACCAGAATCCATTTCTTTCCTATTGTCCTGCAGTACTCTTCCTGACATCCACAACTGAAACAGTCAAGAGAAAAGCAATTCCTTCTACTTTGCTTTGTTTTCCCGAATTGTTTCTCTGCTTGTCACCTGTGTTCTGTTATGCCAAAAATCAGTTTCCTGCATATTGTAGCATGAAGTGTTGAATGTTGCGGTAATTCTTGTGTTCAAGGGCAAAAAAATTGATGACTCCCCCAATTAATTTTCAGAAAGAAACAACTAATGTAACCTGTATTGCAATGGTACTTTGTGATCTTTTGTTTTTGAAACGAACAGGACGAGAACTGCAAATTATATTGATAAATCAGAACTAAAAAGAAATAGGTACAAACGCCGATCCAAACGGGGAGACACCACAGACGGGGAGGGAAACCACATCTGGAACAGCTGGCAAATCAGCCCTTACACCGGCTAGCACGGCACCAAGCACTGGCCAGCCCTTACACATCGCGGCCAAGCGAAGGTCACCAACATGAGCCCACCACGGCACACAACACTATTGATTGCACCAGCAGGAACTGGTTGCTAGATGGGATTCATTTTTCATTTTAGAATGAATCTCACCCAAAATTTCAAATTTAAGACATTTATCGTTTGAATCGTGCATAAGAAGGGAAAAATGCATCTATGCCGACCAAAAGAACGAACCAAATGGTGCCATTTAGCCCATGAATGGGTCCAACTGGTACCCACCGGCCGCTAAAACTGGTTACCGGCGGTTACCACTAGTTTCCGGCCAAGATACGAATGCATGAAAGGTTTATATGCCGGACAAGCTAGTTACCGAATAGTGTCGACATACCTGAGGAATCAGGCTGAGTGTGTACATGTACATGCAGTAGAGTAGTGACAAGAACAAACAAGAAAGCTCTCACGAACCTCATCCTTAAGGGTATTAGTATGGAGGCCACACCTACCGGTGTAAAGTCGATGCAGGTGTTCGTCCATGGGATCTTATATATAAGCTCTACTAGCTGGCATGGCCACGAGGTTAACTACGACGATATTTTGTACGTACGTACCTAGGTCAAGTCATGGAGAGATCGAGCGATGGGCCTCTCTAATTAAGTTTGCAAATGAGCTCCACACATCTGGTCAAATCGTGCTGACTACTTAATTACTCACCCCGACTAGAGGTGTTAATTTGGGCTTATCTCGATCGATATTTTTTTAGGAATCATTTCGATCGATACTGATTCAGCTTGCGAAAGAAAAAGAGCCGAGACTCTTCAAACAAGCTGCTTCTGTAGTAAATACACGTATTAATGGAAAGATTCTATTTTAAACTATTGGGGTACGCCTACTCTACTCTTGAACTGTAAAACTGCTTACATAGCTTCCTGGATAATAAGTAGTTCCGAAGGAGGTTTTCCCCACGGTAGCAAATGGCATGGCAATGGATGTGACGGTGAGGATGAAATTAAATGAACATATTACAAAAATAGGCCCAAATGTCATTCAGTGAACATCCTCCTCCTCAATTGCCCCCCCCACTCCCGTGGCGGATCCAGGATTGGAGCATGCCCCGGGCTAAATTTAAACCAAGTAATAATCTAGCATATCGTAAATCTAGAACTATATTATGATATAACAAAAAAATACGCCATAAATATCTCATTGATATGAAAATTTTGCTTAAAGCTCAATACTTGAAGAGTTCAAGTTTTCAACACAAATCACAATAAAGAAAGTATATGAAACCATACAGAATGTAGCGTAATAAAGATACATCAAGTACCTCAAATCCTAAATGGAGATTTACTCACTATACTATGCGGCTAGCCCACCATTTCCTCATCAATAGTAGGACAAGAATCAAAACCTACAAAGACAGCATAAAAAATAAAATATGCATAGAGATAAATTCAAAGAGCATGAATATTACATTTGAAATAAACTAACTTAATGTCTTCAATGTGGTCTCAATTAAGCTGAATGTTTTGCCCAGTGTTACTAGCCCCAGTTCCTAACGTTTTTGGAGATTGATTCGAGTTGGATTGTCTGTTTGATGTGTATCTTGTGTTGGAAAATATGATGACAATGTCTTGCCCCTCTTCATTTTGTAATTTGTATCCTTAAACCTTGTTAGTTAGTTCCTAAATAGCAAATATAAAACATTAAATATATATCATTTCACCTAATCATTTGTACTTGTTTTAAAACATAAAAATAATTCTTTTTATGATTTTACCTACTCTGCTGCTTGCCTCGGTTGAATCGGTTCAAGTGTTCAACCATTCAACTCCCATCCGATCCGGACATCTGGTTAAATCATCGGTCAGGCCATCAGGCCACTCAGGCGTCGCCTCGGGCCCTCAGCCATTCGGCTCTCATTCACTCTGCTCCTTACTGTGCTCACTGCTCGCCTGGCGCTTGCGACTGCTCCATACTATGCTCGTTGTGCTCTGACTACTCCCTGCTCGCTTGCTCGGGGCTCGCCTGGTGCTCGCGGCTCGCTTGCCACTCTCTACTCCCTGCTCGGCGCTCACCTCAGTTGCCTGGCGCAGTGGCAAGGGCAGAGGCCGAGGGCGGAGCGCGGAGTGGCGAGGTTGAAGGCGAGCATGGAGGGCGGAGCGGCGGAAGCCGGGGGCGAGGGTGGAGGGTGGATCCACGGAGTGGTGGGTCCACGAGGGCGAGGGCCGAAGGCGGAGCGCGGAGCGGCGGAGGCGTAGCCCCGCGGGTCCACGACCAACCGACCACGACCATGAGTGGCGGAGCATGGAGCGGCCAGCGGTGGAGGCGTGCACAGGCAAGGCAGCGGCCAGGGGTGGGGGCGCGCGCAGGAGAGGGAAGTCAGATCTGATTTGGGCGGTTGGGGCTAGGGGTTGGGGATTAGGGTTTTCACTCTTGGTCTTGGTGGTCTGGTGAATGGATCATGGATGGATGGACTGTTGATTTGATGGGCTGCTGTGGCCTGAATTGTTGTTTGGGCTGCCATTACTGGGCCTCGGGCTGGGCTGCCAGTTTGATATTTTGGGTATATATTAGAGGAGGATAATATTAGTAGTATTGCTGGGCCTCGGGCTATAGCCTACCAAGCCTGAGGCCTAGTTCTGCCCTTGGTCCCCCTCTCTCCAGCTGTTCCTTTCCAGACACACTAGGGTCCTTTAGCTGCTTCTCAGGCGGATGCAAGAGGGGGCTCAGGTGGGCTGGAGCGCACCCTACCCTCAGTAACCATTGAAGGACCGAACCAATTCCCTAATCGCAATCAGGCTGGTGGAGACGTGACTTACGCGACGTGAGCAACAAACCCTACCGTGGTGGTAGGCGGCGAGCGTGTAGTTGGCTTGCGGCGACGGCGTGTCTTGGGCGTGCCGCGTACGGCAGGCATGCGGACTACGAAGGCAAGCAACTGAGGCACAACCGCATAGGGGCAGATTTTGTTCGGTTACATCGGTGATATTTGCATTTTCACTATGTTTCTCTTCTAATTATGTATGATTTTGGATCGCGAAATATGGTTCTATTATTGTTTCTTTCATTTATCTCATGTTAGTATTATCTCGTTAGCAGCTTCTAAATTTTAGTACCGAATCTGCCACTAACAACTACTACTGTGTTGTTGGCCAACCACCCCCGGCTTATGTTCTCGAACTGCCCTTCCCACAATGTCTTCAAGTTGAAGCCATTTGTTGCCACCATTACTGAGGATGCCAAGAATGTAGGTGCCCGAGAGGCAGTGGTGTTGGCGCTTGCGTCTTGAAAGAAAATAGGACAAGGTGAAGAGCACAACAGAGGAGGTCGCTTTCTTCCTCAAGCCACTTCTCCCTCCCTCTCCTCTCAACAGAACACCACTTTCTTCCTCATAGTCGACAGAGCATCGCCACCCAATCTCTCTCCCCAGTGGGAATCTAGCTGCTCTAGCCACGCTTGAATTTGTTCTCGACATCTAGCAACTCATCCCGGCCATTTATTTCTTCACCCCTCCTGCCAAATGATTGAGGACATGCCTTCCTTTATTTTCATTGCTAGCCGAGGTCTTCACCACAATGTCACTACTGCTCCGGTGATATCCGTAGCTTGGTTGTTGACCCGTTTTCACCATTGATGGGGCCTCATCCTCTTTGCTTGGTCACCTACTTTGTTTTGCGTGTTGGTCCAACCTCAGGAGAAAACTCACACATAGCGAATTCATAGTGGAAGAGAACAAACCGAGAAGAATACAGGAGAATTACCTTAGCCGCAACTATGTTACCGAGTTTTTTGAATTTCTCTATTCTCTTACTCTTATTTCTCACAAAATAGGTTACAAGAATTCTGTCGGGACCCCGGATTTCCAAACCCGGACCCTCTGTGTATTACTGCACTAGTCCCAGATCAAAGCTAGTGCACACAGTTAAACAGAAATGATTCATAACCAACCACGCATTATCGCAATAATAAAGAGTACTGACCATCAGGTCTCATTATTACACTGGAGGTTCCAAGACCTCGCACAATCAAAATACAGCGGAAGCAAGATAAAATTCAGCAGAAACCCATCAACACGCCACAGGCAATTGACTGGGAAGCGCGACCTAGAACTCCTGGAATCCTTCGTCGAAGCCACCGGTGAAGTAGTCGTAGTCTCCTTCTTGGGCTTCGTATTCCTCTGATTATTATTTTTGAGTGCAGCATGTGAGTACATAAAGTACTCCGCAAGTCTTGGGAAAAATGCAATAGATGCAAGGCTTGATAAAGGAAGGCTGTATGGTTCTTTTGCACAAAGCAAGGTTTTAATTTCAATTTACTAATAATTATTTTTGAAGGCATCAAGTTAATCAAATAAATGTTTTAACAGAACTAACATTAACTTAATAGTGAAGGTTCCATCTACCAACACTAGCTAACCAATTACAATTGATAGTGTTTAAAGCTGCGGGTTCCATCCACCCTCTCTGTCTCTAACTGCCAGGATACCCTTCCGAGAGTTCCCTCCACTCTCGGAACACAAAAACTTTGATTTTAAAACCAAAACCAAAAATATCTACCATGTGAATGCATTCCTTGCCCGCCCTTGACCGTGGGCACGGCTATTCGAATAGTTTGACACTCTGCAGAGGTTGTACAACTTTACCCCTAAGAGACAAATTATCTTAACAGTCACCACGCTTCCTTTGGCATGATACACAGATAAATTATCACAAAGCCTTTACCTCACTCTAGACTAGCTAGACACCACCCACTGAGGTTTCACCGCAGAAGGGTTAAATCTGCCCAATCCGAAGCCCCCTCTTGCGCCATATGAGTACAGTAAATCCTTGTCCCTCACTGTGAATAACCAGTAAATCCCTGGCACCCACTTTCCACTGGTGGCACCTAAACTAGACTATCATGAGTTAATCAGCTAGGTCGTACCCATATAGACTTAGGGTTGTACGGTAGTGCTCAGTCTGGACAAACACAAGCGTCGGTCCTTAATTGACTAGGGTGGAACATACACTTTACAAGATCTCGTGCTTCCTGCACCAACTCAAACCAACCATCCACCCTAATCTAAACCAATTTCCAAATTTTATTTTATTTTAAAGGATTAGTGGCAACTCCAATCACCACTAGACTTTAGAAACACAAGTTATTACAACAATTCATAATTTCCCATTTTCAAGATTTAAAGGGTATTACATAGCATGACTGAGCATTAAACTACCATTCTAATATCCACAAATAATTATGATACTCTCATTATTGAGACAAAGGAAATTCTAGGGTTACAGAGGTACATGGCATTCAAATTCAATTGAGGGCATAACAAGGTTGGATATAACTAATGCCTTAAAATTTGAACTAATATTTTATGTAAGTAGCAATGCACATAGTTTAAAATAATTAAAACATTTTAAAATCATAGGTTCAAGATGATCAAAGGAGACTTGCCTTCTTGCACGCTCCCGAGGTCTTCCTGCTGTGGAGTGGAGAGGTCTTCAACAACGTTGGATTCTACGCGAGAAAAGACAGAGCAACAAAACAAATAAATACAAAAAAATTCAAATAAAATCCAAAATTCAAATAGAGGCCATATTTGGATAGATTATGATTTTAGAAGAATTTAGAAATTTGAATGGTTCAATTTGGAGTTAAAATGAGAAAGTTGTGCTCATTTGAAAATCTCAGATTGAATAAATCCAGAAATTCCCAAATTTCTGATAGGTGGGGCCCACTGGCAAGAATAAATTTTTAATCCTTTATTTTATTCTTTTATTCTGAGTCTATGACAGGTGGGACCCACTGGCAGTGAGCCCACTGGTCCAGCCTTTGACATGTGGGACCCCTCTGGGCTCTGGGCCCAGGTGTCAGTGGGGAGTACTGACCGGCGGGGCCCAGCTGTCAGCCGGCCCACAGACCGATAGCGGCTGACGAAGAGGGCCCGCATGTCAGCGTGGGATTTAAAAGAATGGCTCAACCTCAGCGTGTGGAGCCGGGGGCTCGAATGCGCGCCGAGGGAGCCAAGGGGGAGAAGAGAGTAGCGCTGTTAACCAGTCGGGCGGGGAGGCGTTGCCTACCCATAAAGGGTAGGTAACCCTTTTGAGGTACCTGCTGGGGGGCCGCCGGGTAGAGATGGTTGGAGGCGGGGTTGCCGGCGGCGAGGGAAGGCCGTAGGGGGTCGGGTGAAGCCCAAAATGGGGTCTTGGTGCAAAGGCGGTCCTGGCGGTGGGGTCAGCGGGGTCCGGCGACGAGCGGGGACGGCCAGCGACGAGGAGGAGCAGTGGCGCAGTACGGGTCCTCCGGTGTGACGGTGCTCCGGTGGCGGGGAGGGGCGGCCGAAGTGTCGGGGAGGTTCGCACGGGCACGGGGGTGCTCGGGGTGGCGGTGGCGAGCTCCGGGGAGGTCCGAGGCGGCGGGGAATGCTCGCCGGAGTGCGGCGGAGCTCGGAGAGAGGGGAAGCACAGTGGCGGGGCGCTACGGTGCTCGGGAAGGGAGGTGGAGTGCGGCGGGATGCTGTGCGGGGAGAAACAGAGCCGAGGGGGGTATTTATAAGGGCGGAGGGGGAGCAGGGGCGCAACAATTGCTCGCCGGAGTGTCGGCCGGAAAAAGGAAGGGAGAGGGGAGGAAGGAAAGAGTGAGGGCGCAAAGGGAAAGAGGACGCGGCCGTTCGGGGATTTGGTCGCGGCGGGGCTCGGGGTTTCCAAAACCGGGGAGAGGCGGGGAAGGCAAGGCCGGATCCGCGGGGAACTCGGTCGGCCGGCGAAGAAAGGAAAGGGGAGGGGAGAAAGGAAGGTGGCGCACGGGAGGAAGGGGAAGGTTCTGACAGGCGGAGCCCGCGCGCGGTGAGAGAGGAGAGGGAAAGAGCGGGCGGTGCGGATGGAGCCGCGTGGCAGGGGAGGCGGATTGGGCGGCGGGTGCGGGCGCGAGTGGCTGACAGCCGGGGCCCAGGTGGCAGACAGATGAGGAGAGAGGGGCGCGGGGTGACCAATGGGCCGGGCCCGCTTGGCGGAGGGAGAGAGGAGGGGGCGGCCTGGATTGGGCCGAGCGGCGACGTGGGCGGTCCCGGGCCGTCCACGCGTCGGCTAGGGGGAGAGGAGTTGAATTTTTAATTTTTATAGTTGATTTTTAATTTTCAGGAAAGGCTAGGAAATTATTTAGGCCTCAGAAAAATATGAAAATACCTCCAAAAATTCCAGAAAAATTCACAGAAGCTCCTGGACATATTTGGGACTAAATTTAATTATTTCCAACTAATGTTGGTATTTAATTTTCATACTTTAAACTACTTTTTAAATTTTAAAAATAGGTTTTAAACTCCAAAAAATCCAGAAAATCAGGTAAAAGCCAAATAAAATCCAATTACTTTAAAATAATTAATTTGAATTTAAATTTTTGTTCAGAAAGCAAATTTTGGGATGTTACAAACCTACCCCCCTTAGAGAGAATCTCGACCCCGAGATTCGGACGGACTGGGAAAAAGGTTGGGGAACTCTGCTCTTAAATCCTCTTCACGCTCCCAAGTCACTTCTGACTCAGAATAGTTGCTCCACTGCACTTTACAGAACTTGGTGACCTTGCTTCGCATACGATGCTCTGCTTCCTCCAGTATCTTGACTGGATACTCTGGGTATGTTAGGTCCTCCTTCAAGTTCACTTCATCGAAAGGCATCTGTTCTTCTGGTACTCTGAGACACTTCCTTAACTGGGACACATGAAAGACGTCGTGCACCTTTGACAACTGAGGTGGAAGCTCTAGCTGGTAAGCAACTTCTCCCCTTTTTGCTATAACAGGGAATGGTCCAATGAATCTAGGAGTAAGCTTTCCACTAACTCCAAAACATCGCATGCCCTTGAGAGGCGAAACTTTCAGATAAACATGATCTCCAGGTACAAACTCTAATGTTGTTCGATGATTGTCCGCATAGCTTTTCTGTCTGGTTTGAGCTATTTTTAATCTGTCCTGGATCAGGCGAACTTGTTCCTCTGCCTGTTTCAACATATCTGGTCCAAACACTTGCCCTTCTCTGGTTTCTTTCAAATACAACGGTGTCCTGCATTTTCTGCCATACAAAGCTTCAAACGGAGACATCTGTAAGTTGGATTGATAACTGTTGTTATAGGAAAACTCCGCATAGGGCAGACTTTGATCCCGATTATCCTTGTTTGCTAGAACACAAGCTCTCAACATATCTTCCAAAATTTGATTTACTCTTTCTGTTTGACCATCTGTCTGTGGATGATATGCTGTGCTAAAATTCAGATTTGTGCCCAAAAGTCCATGTAATTTATGCCAAAATCTTGAGGTGAATTGAGTCCCTCGATCTGACACAATCTTCTTTGGAACTCTATGCAAACACACGATTCTGGACCTATACAACTCTGCGAGTCTATCCCCAGAGTATGTGGTCTTTGCTGGAATGAAATGGGCGACTTTTGTCAGACGATCCACAATAACCCAAATCGAGTCGTGCCCTAATTTTGTCCTTGGCAACCCGGTTATGAAATCCATCCCAATTTCTTCCCATTTCCACTCGGGTATCTGCAAAGGTTGTAGAAGCCCGGCAGGTCTCTGATGTTCCGCTTTAATTCGCTGGAACAAATCACACAAAGCTATATACTCTGCAATCTCTCTTTTCATACTTGACCACCAATACATTTCTTTGAGGTCTTGGTACATCTTTGTACTCCCAGGGTGAATTGAATATCCAGATTCATGGGCTTCCTTCAGGATTAACTCCTTTATTTCTTTCTTCTCAGGTACAATAATTCTTTTCCCAAACCAAATAATACCTTCTTCATCTTCTGAAAATCCTGGTGCTTTTCCTTTCTTCATGTTTTCCTTAATTTCCTTGACATACTTATCCTCCTTTTGAGCTATCTTGATCTGGTCCTCTAGAGTGGGTTGAACCTCTAAAGTTGCCAGGAATCCTTCCTCTACTACTTCCAAGTTGAGCCACTGAAATTCTACTTGAAGTGCAGGCATACTGTCCTTTATCCACAGTTTATTACAGTAACTCTTTCTGCTCAATGCATCAGCTACTACATTGGCCTTTCCTAGATGGTAATGTATTCCCACATCATAATCCTGTATTAGCTCAAGCCATCTCCTTTGCCTCATATTGAGATCGGGTTGGGTAAATATATACTTCAGACTTTTGTGATCCGTGTAGATCTCACAGCGGTTACCAATTAAATAATGCCTCCATATTTTTAGAGTGTGCACAACAGCAGCAAGCTCTAAATCATGGGTTGGGTAATTTCCTTCATGGGGTCGCAGCTGCCTTGAAGCATAGGCTGCTACCTTTCCCTCTTGCATCAGCACACAACCTGGTCCTTGCCTTGATGCATCACAGAAGACTTCAAAATCCTTTCTAATATGCGGAAGTGTTAACACTGGTGCAGAAGTTAGCCTTTTCTTTAGTTCTTGAAAACTGTCCTCATACAATTTACTCCATTCAAACTTCTTTTTTTTCTTTAGCAACTGGGTGAGAGGTCTGGCAAGCTTGGAAAATCCTTCAATGAAGTGACGATAATAACCAGCCAAACCCAAAAAGCTTCTGATCTCAGATACTGACTTTGGTTGTGTCCAATTGAGCACATCATTTACTTTATCGGGGTCTACGGACACTCCTCCTGCAGAAATCACATGACCCAGGAAGGCTACTTTCTTCAACCAAAACTCACACTTGCTAAATTTGGCATACAACTGGTGTTCTCTGAGTTTTTCCAAAACTACCCTCAAATGTTCTGCATGCTCTTCCTCATTCTTGGAGTATATCAAAATATCATCAATGAATACCACCACAAACTTATCCAAATATTCCATGAACACCTTATTCATCAGATTCGTAAAATATGCTGGTGCATTGGTTAGGCCAAAAGACATCACTGTATACTCATACAATCCATAACGAGTAGCAAATGCTGTCTTGGGTATGTCTTCTGGTCTTATCTTCAATTGGTGGTAACCTGATCGAAGATCAATCTTAGAGAAGACACATGATCCTTTCAACTGATCAAACAGATCATCTATTCTGGGCAAAGGGTACTTGTTCTTAATGGTCACATCATTCAATGATCGATAATCCACACACATGCGAAGACTACCGTCCTTCTTCTTCACTAGAAGTACTGGTGCTCCCCAAGGTGAAGTACTTGGTCTTACAAAACCTTTCTCCTGTAGTTCCTGTACCTGCTTCTTAACTTCTACCAAGTCATTTGCAGGCATACGATAAGGTCTCTTGGATATTGGAGCTGTACCAGGTACTAGGTTGATGACAAACTCAATTTCCCTGTCTGGCGGCATTCCGGGTAAATCTTCAGAAAATACATCTGGGTATTCACATACTATAGGCACCTTTTCCAAAGTTACTTCCTTTAAACTGTTCAATCCACACCTATTCTGGGAAGATGTGTTTGACTTATACCTTACTTGGATTCCATCCGAATTGGTAATGGTAACAGCACGATCGGCACAATCTATTTGTCCTTTATACTTGGTTAACCAATCCATACCAAGTATTACATCTAAGCTCTTGGAATCTATTATAATAAGATTCGCTAAGAACTTTACTCCATTTATATCTACAGTTGCGCTAGGGCAAACTGTGTTAGTCCTCATTTCCTTTCCAGGTGATTGGACTAGCATAGGGTTCTTTAGTTTACGAACATCCCAATTATATCTTTCAACAAAATCTTTCGACACAAAAGAATGCGAAGCTCCAGAATCAAATAACGCTGATGCAGGT
The DNA here is from genome assembly GCA_017311315.1 of Dendrocalamus latiflorus. Lineage (NCBI taxonomy): Eukaryota > Viridiplantae > Streptophyta > Magnoliopsida > Poales > Poaceae > Dendrocalamus > Dendrocalamus latiflorus. Next base: position 34,822,235 of record CM029658.1, on the reverse strand, counting down.
ACTGAGTTGACAAGGAACTTACCCAGAACTACGTCGGGTGCATCCTGGGCTACCTCCACAGTGACATGGTTAAGATGTCCTCTGCTCATTGTCTACGGAGTCCTTGGAGTTTGTGGTGCCCCACGGCCTTGACCTGCAGTTGGAGCTCTTGCTGGCGTGGTCCCCGGGTTGAAATGAATGGGGGTCACTGCTGGGCGCTTCTGGGGACAGTTGCTGGCATAATGTCCCATGTTCTTGCAGTTGAAGCACTGCACTCCTGCCGCTGATGTCCTGTTCTGCGGTGGTTGGCCACCATTGCCTGTTCGGGGAGCTTGTGGATTTGGACGAGGTCCAGCAAATGGAGTCCTTGGCACACTTGACTCTGAGGGTCTATGGAACTGGGGTGGATTGGGGCGAAACCGAGAGCTGCTTGCTCCCTGCTGGGCTTGGAACTTCCTCTTCCGAGTTTCATACAGTTGACACTGAGCATCTTCTTGTATGAAGGCCTTGTTCACCATGTGCTGGAAGGTTGGGTAATCATTGGACACTAGCTGCACCTTGAGGTTGGGATCAAGTCCCTGCATGAACCTCCAAATCTTTGTTGCCTCCGATGCAACCTCTTCTGATGCATACTTGGACAGTTGGGTAAACTTGTTCAGGTATTCGGAGACACTGAGGTTTCCTTGTTGCAGTTGATAGAATTCTCTTTTCTTCATTTCCATTACTCCTGTAGGAATGTGTGCAGTGCGGAAAGCCTCAACGAATTCATCCTAGGTGATTGCTTGCACATTCTGATGGGCGGCGCAGTAATTCTCCCACCAATTAGCAGCAATTCCCTTCAGTTGGTGGGCGGCATACAGTACCTTTTCATGCTCATTGCACTGAGCTAAGATCAGCTTCTTTTCCACATCCTTGATCCAGTCGTTGGCCTCCAAAGGATCCACTGAGCCAGCAAATGGAGGAGGTCTGGTTCTCATGAACTCTCCTAGCTTAGACTGGGGTGCTTGGTTTGGTGCCTGCGGGGCTTGCTGCACTTGGTTCTGGGCCAGGGCTTGGAGAAGCTGCAGTTGCATGGCCATCATCTGCTCTAAGCTAGGGGCTTGAGCAGGAGGTGGTGGAATATTGTTATCTGGCTGACTGTTGGCATCACGGCTGTTGCTAGGGTTGCTCCTTGTGTTCACCATCTGAAGCGGTTTCCAGGGTTAGCAAAAGGTAAGAGGGAACTAGCATAGGTAAGAGGTTAGGGGGAACTAAATAACATCCCAAACCAACACACAAGAAGAAACCAGCAACCACTTAGGGAAAACTTTTATTAAAATCAAGATAAATTCATGAATGGCTGTACCACAAGTGCACATAGGCTTGGTACAGTCCATCTAGCACACCAAAACATAATAAAGCATTCTAAGAACGTGGACATTTATTTGGGGTACTACTGACTCAGCCTACTACTAATCCTCTAAAAAGACGCGCTCCTCGGGGTCCTCCTCTAGGTCCTCCTCCGGATCTTCCTCCGGGTCTTCCTCCGGATCCTCCTGGCGCTCTTTCACGTGGTGCCGCGAACAATCACACTCGGCGGAGGCGCGAGGACGGGAACGGTTACGACTGGAGGCAGTCGACCGGGAACGAGATCGGGAACTGAAAAGTCTGCGTCTCTTGCTGGGTTCGCCGATGTCGAGGTTGGGTAGTGGACTCGAATGTCGCACCTTCTTGCGTGCTGTGAGCCTGGTGCGGAGTCCCAAAAGTCGAGCCGGTGCCGGGTTGTTGGGGACGACAACTGGTACAGGTGAGGACGGTGTGTAGTCAGCTGCAGCTCGGAGATGTCCTAGCTCGAACTCTGCTGCCTGACTCTGACGAAGCTGGGAACAAAGGGTGTCGGAGTGCTGGTAACTGGAAGTGAGCAGCATCCACAGCTGTCCAATCTCATCCAAGGCTCTAGCGTAGGTGACTGGCATCGCTTGGGTGAGATGCACCTGGTGTGAAAGTCGAGGATCATCAGTTGGGATATCAAAGGGCTCAGGGTACCTCTGTCCTGCTCACGGAGTGATGAAGAAGCAAAAAGGTGACTGATGAACAGCTTCCTTGTGAAGATGGCACAAGTCAGCTATGGCAAGGCGAGCAGCATCCTGGATGGCATCATAACAGCGGGTCCGAGGATGCTCGATAGGGTATATGTGGGAGTTGAATTCCTCGCCCCGTGCATACAGGAACACCTCCATCGTCCAAGAATCCCGGTCCATGATACGAGTCTTTCGCCCCCTGAAGATAGGTGGCTGGCGATACTCCAGACATTGCATCAACTGCCGGAGAAGGCTGGCAAACGCTCCAACACTCTCGCCATGGGAGTAGTAGTCCCACGACCTAGCAGAGGATGAACCGACCATCTACAAAGTTGAAAATAGAAAAGATTAGTAAAAATTTTAACAAGTGAATTTTAAGGTCAAGAGTGAGTACTAAGTAAGAAAAGAGTAGGAGCAAGGAAACTTACATATTTTTAATATATTCTTTTATAAATATAAGTCCTTATGGTTTAACCATTCTAGGTCTCGTTCTACAGTCAACCTGGCTCTGATACCATCTCTATCAGGACCCCGGATTTCCAAACCCGGACCCTCTGTGTATTACTGCACTAGTCCCAGATCAAAGCTAGTGCACACAGTTAAACAGAAATGATTCATAACCAACCACGCATTATCACAATAATAAAGAGTACTGACCATCAGGTCTCATTATTACACTGGAGGTTCCAAGACCTCGCACAATCAAAATACAGCGGAAGCAAGATAAAATTCAGCAGAAACCCATCCACACGCCACAGGCAATTGACTGGGAAGCACGACCTAGAACTCCTGGAATCCTTCATCGAAGCCACCGGTGAAGTAGTCGTAGTCTCCTTCTTGGGCTTCGTATTCCTCTGATTATTATTTTTGAGTGCAGCATGTGAGTACATAAAGTACTCCACAAGTCTTGGGAAAAAATGCAATAGATGCAAGGCTTGATAAAGGAAGGCTATATGGTTCTTTTGCACAAAGCAAGGTTTTAATTTCAATTTACTAATAATTATTTTTGAAGGCATCAAGTTAATCAAATAAATGTTTTAACAGAACTAACATTAACTTAATAGTGAAGATTCCATCTACCAACACTAGCTAACCAATTACAATTGATCAAGTTTAAAGCTGCGGGTTCCATCCACCCTCTCTGTCTCCAACTGCCAGGATACCCTTCTGAGAGTTCCCTCCACTCTCGGAACACAAAAACTTTGATTTTAAAACCAAAACCAAAAATATCTACCATGTGAATGCATTCCTTGCCCGCCCTTGACCATGGGCACGGCTATTCGAATAGTTTGACACTCTGCAGAGGTTGTACAACTTTACCCCTAAGAGACAAATTATCTTAACAGTCACCACGCTTCCTTTGGCATGAGACACAGATAAATTATCACAAAGCCTTTACCTCACTCTAGACTAGCTAGACACCACCCGCTGAGGTTTCACCGCAGAAGGGTTAAATCTGCCCAATCCGAAGCCCCCTCTTGCGCCATATGAGTGCAGTAAATCCTTGTCCCTCACTGTGAATAACCAGTAAATCCCTGGCACCCACTTTCCACTGGTGGCACCTAAACTATACTATCATGAGTTAATCAGCTAGGTCGTACCCATATAGACTTAGGGTTGTACGGTAGTGCTCAGTCTGGACAAACACAAGTGTCGGTCCTTAATTGACTAGGGTGGAACATACACTTTACAAGATCTCGTGCTTCTTGCACCAACTCAAACCAACCATCCACCCTAATCTAAACCAATTTCCAAATTTTATTTTATTTTAAAGGATTAGTGGCAACTCCAATCACCACTAGACTTTAGAAACACAAGTTATTACAACAATTCATAATTTCCCATTTTCAAGATTTAAAGGGTATTACATAGCATGACTGAGCATTAAACTACCATTCTAATATCCACAAATAATTATGATACTCTCATTATTGAGACAAAGGAAATTCTAGGGTTACAGAGGTACATGGCATTCAAATTCAACTGAGGGCATAACAAGGTTGGATATAACTAATGCCTTAAGATTTGAACTAATATTTTATGTAAATAGCAATGCACATAGTTTAAAATAATTAAAACATTTCAAAATCATAGGTTCAAGATGATCAAAGGAGACTTGCCTTCTTGCACGCTCTCGAGGTCTTCCTGCTGTGGAGTGGAGAGGTCTTCAACAACATTGGATTCTACGTGAGAAAAGACAGAGCAACAAAATAAATAAATACAAACAAAATTCAAATAAAATCAGAAATTCTAATAGAGGCCATATTTGGATAGATTATGATTTTAGAAGAATTTAGAAATTTGAATGGCTCAATTTGGAGTTAAAATGAGAAAGTTATGCTCATTTGAAAATCTCAGATTGAATAAATCCAGAAATTCCCAAATTTCTGACAGGTGGGGCCCACTGGCAAGAATAAATTTTTAATCCTTTATTTTATTCTTTTATTTTGAGTCTATGACAGGTGGGACCCACTGGCAGTGAGCCCACTGGTCCAGCCTTTGACATGTGGGACCCCTCTGGGCTCTGGGCCCAAGTGTCAGTGGGGAGTACTGACCGGCGGGGCCCAACTGTCAGCCGGCCCACAGACCGACAGCTGCTGATGGACGAGGCCCGCATGTCAGCGCGGGATTTAAAAGAATGGCTCAACCTCAGCGTGCGGAGCCGGGGGCTCGAACGTGCGCCGAGGGAGCCAAGGGGGAGAAGAGAGTAGTGCTGTTAACTAGTCGGGCGGGGAGGCGTTGCCTACCCATAAAGGGTAGGTAACCCTTTTGAGGTACATGCTGGGGGGCGCCGGGCAGAGATGGCCGAAGGCGGGGTTGCCGGCGGCGAGGGAAGGCTGGAGGGGGTCGGGTGAAGCCCAAAATGGGGTCCTGGTGCGAAGGCGGTCCTGGCGGTGGGGTCAGCAGGGTCCGGCAATGAGCGCGGACGGCCGGCGACGAGGAGGAGCGGTGGCGCAGTACGGGTCCTCCGGTGCGACGATGCTCCGGCGGCGGGGAGGGGCGGCCGAAGTGTCGGGGAGGTTCGCACGGGCACGGGGGTGCTCGCGGTGGCGGTGGCGAGCTCCGGGGAGGTCCGAGGCGACGAGGAATGCTCGCCGGAGTGCGGCGGAGCTCGGAGAGAGGGGAAGCACGGTGGCGGGGCGCTACGGTGCTGGGGAAGGGAGGTGGAGTGCGGCGGGATGCTGTGCGGGGAGAAACGGAGTCGGGGGGGGGGGGGGTATTTTTAAGGGCGGAGGGGGAGCAGGGGCGCGACAATTGCTCGGCGGAGTGTCGGCCGGAAAAAGGAAGGGAGAGGGGAGGAAGGAAAGAGTGGGGGCGCAAAGGGAAAGAGGACGCGGCCGTTCGGGGATTTGGTCACGGCAGGGCTCGGGGTTTCCAAAACCGGGGAGAGGCGGGGAAGGCAAGGCCGGATCCGTGGGGAACTCGGTCGGCCGGCGAAGAAAGGAAAGGGGAGGGGAGAAAGGAAGGTGGCACGCGGGAGGAATGGGAAGGTTCTGACAGGCGGGGCCTGCGCGCAGTGAGAGAGGAGAGGGAAAGAGCGGGCGGTGCAGATGGAGCCACGTGGCAGGGGAGGCAGATCGGGCGGCGGGTGCGGGCGCGAGCGGCTGACAGCCGGGGCCCAGGTGGCAGAGAGATGAGGAGAGAGGGGCGCGGGGTGACCGACGGGCCGGGCCCGCTTGGCGGAGGGAGAGAGGAGGGGGCGGCCTGGATTGGGCCGAGTGGCGACGTGGGCGGTCCTGGGCCGTCCACGCGTCGGCCAGAGGGAGAGGAGTTGAATTTTTAATTTTTATAATTGATTTTTAATTTTCAGGAAAGGCTAGGAAATTATTTAGACCTCAGAAAAATATGAAAATACCTCCAAAAATTCCAGAAAAATTCATAGAAGCTCCTGGACATATTTTGGACTAAATAAAATTATTTTCAACTAATGTTGGTATTTAATTTTCATACTTTAAACTACTTTTTAAATTTTAAAAATAGGTTTTAAACTCCAGAAAATCCAGAAAATCAGATAAAAGCCAAATAAAATCCAATTACTTTAAAATAATTAATTTGAATTTAAATTTTTCTTCAGAAAGCAAATTTTGGGATGTTACACCTTCTCACTATATAAGTTAATACTCTCTGACTAACATATATACTCGTACTCTGAGTTAGACTCTAACACATCAACTAAACTAAGAAACTTATCATCTACTACCATAATTTGATATTTACTACCAAAATAGGTAGTGACATACATGTCATATAATCCTAAATCAATCAAGTCAAGATTAATTCTAATATTCTCCCCTAATCTTGATGAATCTCTAACTTGTTGAGGCAGTCGGTCCTAACTATGACTTGTTCAACTCATACTCAATACAAAACAGCGAACACATCTCCTCAACATCCTGGACTCGACTCAAGATGGCAAACACATCTCCTCAACGTCTCAGGCTCAACTCTTCGTACTCGACTTAGGATGGTGAACACATATCAAAGCCTCGAACTCATCTCTACTAACTTGACTCAGGACAATGAACACATCTCTTCAACATCCCAAACTCACCTCCAAAAACTCGACTCAGGACGGCAGAAACATCTATTCAACATCCAGGACTCATCTCGGTGCTATCCATCGGGGCTTCCAACTCCACCATTGGCTTCGTGACCAGCACCCTCGGTAGCTCCTTGGACTAGGTGTGAGGCCTCAGACTCTACTGCGATGATGTCAACGGCACCAGCTGCGTGTCTTGCCTCACCCTCGCGCCAGACATGGCCTTTGGCAACTACAGGGGCATCAAGGACGTCTCCATCTTCTACGATTATTGCCTTCTCCAATACTTCAACGGTAGCCATATCCTTGTATCTCATTGGTAGCCACTTCATTCTCTTTGTTGAGGTCACCTTCCTCGGTAGCCTCTCAGTGCCCCCCAACGGAATCAGTTAGGAACTCATGGTACCAACATAAGTGCCACTCCACCTCAGGAAGTCATTTCGTCGTGGCTCAGATACCAATTGTTGGCTCGGCCTTAGGAGAAAACTTACACATAGTGAATTCACAGTGGAAGAGAACAAACAGAGAAGAACACAGGAGAACTACCTCGACCGCAACTACGTAGCCAAGTTTTCTAAATTTCTCTATTCTCTTGCTCTTATTTCTCACAAAAATAGGTTACAAGCCTTCTTATTATATAGGCTAATACTCAGCAACTAACATACGTACCCGTATTCTGAGTTAGACTCTAACACATCAACTAAAGTAACAAACTTATTATCTACTACCATAATCTGATATTTACTACCAAAATAGGTAGTGCCATACATGTCATGCAATTCTAAATCAATCAAATCAAGATTAATTCCAACATTGTGAATGGAGGTAGAAGATGAAGGCATGTCTCTCTCTATATCTTTTCTTTGTGTGTGAGACTTGACTGAGGGTCCCACTACTTACAATACCTTTTAACCTGAAGTCATCGCCATGTCGTCAACCAAGTCATTTATCACGGTGAAAGAACCACCTAAGAGGGGTATTTAATGGTTTTGTATAGTTCGAATGCTATTTAAACAGTTTTGTAGTTCAGGTGGTAAAGTAGATATATCCCAATAGTTTAAGTGGTCAAATAGACTTTTTCGTATCTTTACTCCTTTAAATGTTTCACTTGCTGGTGATGGTGGCTTCACCATCTACTCCTCTGAGGATCTTATGTGATGGATCTGTGTGTACATATGTTGTGCCTTTGAGGATCTTTTGCAAAGTATGGGATCATTTGCGTATATGTTTATTCATGTGACTCCTGGCATTATTCGGTTTGCTTATAAGATGATAAGCTTTTTGAGAATTTTTCTAATTTAAGGTTAATTATTTGTGTATGATGGACTTCATATGGTTGCTTTAGTATTTCGATTTAGTGAAAATTTTGAGTCTCACAGGGAACCAACTCATGATGTCATAGCCAATCTGAACCAGTCATCATATACACCAGGTGTCTATATATCTATGGCACCATGTGTCTTTATATCTATGGCTTGTGCAATGCATGTGAACATCAGCACGGGCGCCATCGTCTTTCATCGGGGAGAGGCAAAAGACCAGGACTTCTTGACTTGGTTAATTAATTTGTAGTACTGGTTCCCTTGCACTGCATGCAACGTAATGCAAGCACATCAATTTCCCCCCATCAACTAGTTAATGTGCGTCTCATTCAGCACAAGATTGACATGTCTATCTTTTGCATAAATAATGTTCTCAAGTTCTCAGAAAAAAACTTTTGCAGAAATAACACTCTGTCCTAGTGCATGGTACTGGCGCAGATGATCGACATACGTGGTTGATTAATTGTGTGGTAGAATTACACGAACTGTGTGCATCAATAGAAGTATAGAACTAGCAGGTGTCGATCGGGCCTATTTGATTGGTCCTCGTCTTAGAGTAAGTATAATAAGAGGCTGTTAGCAGGCTGTATGCTGAGGTGGAGGAGAGAGAGGAGGAGAGAGAAGAGAGGTGGGCTGTAAGTTTACAGCCAGCTGAAGCACATGAACCAAGAAACTTTGTAAGAGAAAGGGATGAGTCATACAGCCTTCAGCTGGCTGTAAACTACTATATAAATAGCTGATAAGTGAGTTGTAAATATCTATACAACCAGCTGAAGGCTGTATTATTAGCCTTCTCTTATTCCACGTAGTTATCCAGCCCCTTTCTAAATGCCCGACGCAACCCGTCATCTGCTGAGATTTCGATCGAACCGCTGGTTATTATCCTCAGAGGTACCCTACTACTATAGGTTATGATGCTGCAACAGCCCTTGCAATTAATTAGCGTCGCCCAGGTCTGGACTTTTAGATGAGTGTTAATTAGTTACACTACTATAGAAAGCCTAATAGTAGACGCCTCATCACAGACGGTTTTGTGAAACCGTCTCTGATGAGCACTATTACAGACGGTTGTAATTTGGAGGACGTCTGTGGTATTTGTGGCGGGAAAATGGATTATCACAGACGGTTATTACCGATGAACCGTCTGTGATACGTTTGTATCACAGACGGTCTGTATTAAAAACCGCATCTAAAAGTGCATAAATAAAAACCGTCTGTGATAAGCTTGTTATCACAGACGGTTAATAATTAAAAACCGTCTGTGATAATTCGCAGACGGTTTTTTATTAAAAACCGTCTGTGATAATGTCAGTAGGCATTTATTGCGCTGCTCAGACCGCATCTGTCTTCATTTCGATCCAGATCTAGCCACTGCTGCGCACTTTTTCACTCGGGAGGAAGCTAGGCGATTTCAGGCCAGTTAATTTGGTGGGAAGAGGCAGAGATTGAGCTTTAAAGATTCATACTTTGCTGGTTGCTCTAGATATGGTTAGTAATGCAATTTATTTTTTCTTTAATTGCATTACAATTTAGTTCTAAGTAATCCATGAGTGGTTATTGAAGATGGTTAATTTGCAAAATTGTTGGTTATATAATAGCTGTTGTGTTTGTAATATGAATCTAGCAAATAAAGTCTCAATATAATAAATGTGGCCGGTATATATGTAGTTATAATGAGTTAATCTAGATTTTAATACTAAGTTGTTATATATGTACGTAACGTAGGACCGAAGCTGGATGTATGCCGCGAGCCGTGTGAGTGAAGAGTACATTAATGGCGTTTCTGCTTTTATAAGACCTGCCGAGGAGGATATGTTGAATAAGGGGGCGGAATATATGTGCTGTCCATGCACTGACTGTGAGAATGTGAAGATGTTTACGAACCGAGGGCAAATTGAATCGCACTTGATTCGGAGGGGTTTCAAAAAGGATTATACGTGTTGGACCAGTCATGGCGAAGTGAATGATCATATGCCGCCGGATGACATCGCCGGTGAAGTGAATGATATGCCCCCGGATGACATCGCCTGTGAACTGAATGACATGCCGCCGGCTGATGTCGATTGTGGCTCGGATTCGGATAGGTTGCACGATGATAATCTGGATCAGATGCTTCGCGATGTTGAAGAGAACTATGATGAGAGAGAGTATGTTAAATTCCGTGGCTTGATGGAGGACTTAGAGAAACCTTTGTACACGGGATGCAAGTACACGAGGTTGTCGGCCGTGCTTGAACTGTTGAAATTGAAGGCAAGCAACGGTTGGTCGGACAAGAGTTTCACGGCGCTGCTAGGTCTTTTAGCGGACATGCTTCCGGAGGGAAATGAGTTGCCTAAAACCACGTATAAAGCCAAGAAGGTTCTTTGTCCGTTGGGAATGGAAGTAGAAAGAATACATGCATGCCCGAACGACCGTAAAGAGTATGCAAACATGCATGTATGTCCGGTGTGCAACGCATCCCGATACAAACGTAACAATCAATCAGATGATGGCGAGGGAACAGAGGCGAAGAAAGGACCTCCTGCTAAGGTGACATGGTATTTTCCTATAATTCCCCGTTTGAAAAGGTTTTTTGCAAATCCAAAGGAGGCAAAACTGCTGCGTTGGCACTCGGAGGAGCGTAAGAAGGATGGAATGATAAGACACCTTGCTGATTCCGCGCAGTGGAGAAACATCGATAGGAGTTTTGCAGAGTTCGGTGCAGAACCAAGGAATATAAGGTTTGGACTGAGTACAGATGGAATGAATCCTTTCAGTAGCATGAGCAGCCGACATAGCACATGGCCCGTGACTCTCTGCATCTATAACCTTCCTCCTTGGTTGTGTATGAAGCGAAAGTATATTTTGCTGTCGATACTTATCCAAGGGCCAAAATAACCTGGGAATGATATCGATGTGTTCCTAGCACCGTTGGTGGAAGATCTAAAAGTAATGTGGAACGAAGGGGTACAGGTATGGGATGCGTACAAACGAGAGAACTTCACTCTGCGCTCCTTATTGTTCTGCACCATAAATGATTATCCTGCTCTTGGTAACCTATCGGGCCATAGTACAAAAGGTGCCAAAGCTTGTACTCACTGTTTAGATGGTACCGAGAGTGTGTGGCTGAGACACTCACGCAAAACCGTCTACATGCGTCATTGCCGGTTCCTTCGGAGGGCTCACCCATACCGCAAGATGAAGAAACAATTTGACGGAGAGAAGGAAGATGGTTCAGCTCCAAGGCATTTAAGGGGACGCGAGGTTTATGATATGGTTAAGGATTTAGATGTTGTCCTCGGAAAGGGACGTAAATTGAGGGCTCATGAGAAGAACACCTGGAAGAAGAGATCAATATTTTGGGACTTACCTTATTGGGAGTACCTAGATGTTCGGCACTGCATCGATGTCATGCACGTAGAAAAGAATGTGTGCGACAGCTTGATTGGTCTCTTACTGAACATCCGTGATAAAACAAAGGACGGTGTCAACGCACGGCTTGACTTGGCTGACATGGACATCAGGCCTGAGTTAGCACCGACAAGCACTGATAATGGACGAACGTACCTTCCCCCTGCGTGTTACACTCTGTCCAAGGCTGAGAAAACAGAACTGTGCCAGTGCTTGCATGGTGTGAAAGTTCCGTCTGGTTACTCCGGCAACGTGAAGAAACTTGTTTCGATGCAAGATTTAAAGTTAAATGGCATGAAGTCTCATTATTGTCATGTGCTGATGACACAGATGCTCCCTATTGCAATTAGAAATATTTTGCCAATCAAAGTCCGAGAGACAATCATGAGGCTATGTTATTTCTTTAACACAATTGCTCAGAAGGTCATCGATCCCGAAGGACTAGATGCTCTGCAGGACGAGGTGGTGATGACTCTATGTCACCTTGAAATGTATTTCCCTCCTTCGTTTTTCGATATCATGGTCCATCTCATTGTTCACGTTGTTTGGGAGATAAAAATGTGCGGGCCCGTATTCCTACGCAGCATGTACCCATTTGAGAGGTTCACGGGAATTCTCAAGTCCTACGTACGGAATCGTTCTCGGCCGGAGGGCAGCATCGTCGAAGGTTATGCAAGCGAAGAGGTGATTGAGTTTTGTGTCGATTATATGGCTCAGATTCAACCGATAGGTGTCCCTCAATCTCGTCATGAAGGGAGGCTGAAGGGTCTCGGAACTATCGGAAGGAAAGCAATCACTCCAGATATGGACACGTATACTCAAGCCCATTTCACGGTGTTGCAACACATGATTGAAGTGGCGCCTTATGTGGACCAGCACAAGGATGTGCTTCGGCAACAGAATCCAGAGCGGCCGGATGTTTGGATCATGAGGCAACACAACCGTTGGTTCAACCAATGGTTGAAGGAGCAAATCGCTAGGAGCTCGCCGAGTGAGACGCTGAGATGGTTGGCAAAAGGGCCGACATTTACAGTTGTGGCATGGCAAGGATATGACATAAATGGGTACATATTCTATACGCAGTCTCAGGATGTCAAGAGCACTAACCAGAACAGCGGAGTCCGCATAGATGCATTCAGTACCGATGGGTCGAGAAACTCGTACTATGGCTTCATAGAAGAGATTTGGGAGCTCGACTATGTGGTTTTCAAGATCCCCTTATTTCGCTGCCGTTGGGTGCATCTCCCACAGGTGAAGGTTGACAAGTACGGTGTCACGACCGTGGACCTCCAACGTGTCGGGTACAAAGACGAACCATTCGTACTCGCCAATCAAGTTGTTCAAGTTTTCTATGTAACCGACCCGGCAAATAAGAAACGCCATGTAGTTCTTCATGGAAAAAGGAGAATTGTCGGAGTGGAGAATGTAGTGGACGAGGAGGAATACAATCAATTTGACGAGTTACCTCCTTTTGGAAATGGCATAAGGGTCGACGATGTACAACGTGACGAATCTAGTTACGTACGCATTGATCATGATGAAGGGATAATTTTTAAAGGAAATAAGCAAGTACAATAAGAATGTATATGTGAAAATGTGTGACAATTAATTTTGAGATGTACATGTGAAAATGTGTGATGTAGTCAATTTTGAGATGTATATGTGAAAATGTGTGACAAAATGTATATGTGAAAATGTGTGACAAAATGTATATGTGAAAATGTGTGACAAAATGTATATGTGAAAATGTGTGACAAAATGTATATGTGATGTATTTGAGAATGACAAAATGTATGAAGAAATACACTGTGTTAATGCAGCTGGTTGGTGTTGTTTATGAATGCAGCTGTTTGGTGGTTGATATGAATGCTGTGTAGTTATTGGTGTTGTCGTAATAAGAACAGCCGGGAAGGGCTTATCACAGACGGTTCTAAACTTAGAACCATCTGTGAAAGTAAATTATCACAGACGGTTCTAAACTTAGAACCGTCTGTGAAAGTAAATTATCACAGACGGTTCAAAACTTAGAACCGTCTGTGATATGATATCACACTGTCTGTGATAATCTCCCTACATATACCCTCTCGCTAGGGTTTTCTTGTGCGCCTGCAGTTATTCGATTAGATCTAAATCCCGAGCCCGTCGTCGCCGCCTCCTCCCCGAGCCCTCGCCGGCCGCCTCCCCGGACGAAGACGTCGCCCCAGCCTCCTCCTCCTCCGTCGCCGCCTCCTCGAGCCCGTCGCCTCCTCCTCCTCCGTCGCCGCCGCCTCCTCCTCCTCAGTCGCCGCCTCCCCGAGCCCGTCGCCTCCTCCTCCTCCGTCGCCGCCGCCTCCTCCTCCTCCGTCGCCGCCTCCCCGAGCTCGTCGCCTCCTCCTCCTCCGTCGCTGCCTCCCCGAGCCCGTCGCCTCCTCCTCCTCCGTCGCCGCCTCCCCGAGCCCATCGCCTCCTCCTCCTGTGTCGCCGCCTCCTCCTCCTCCGTCGCCGCCGCCGCCTCCTCCTTCGTCGCCGCCTCCTCCTCCTCCGTCCCCGCCTCCTCCTCCTCCGTCACCAAAACCCTAAGGTCATCAAATCCCTCCCCGAGCTTCATGCTTACTGTTAGGGTTTAGGGTTGATGCTTGATGCTTCATACTTAGGGTTATGGTTGATGCTTGATGCTTACTGTTATGGTATATGCTTACTGTATATTCATGTTTGTTATGCTTACTGTTAGGGTTTAGGGTTGATGTTTCATGCTTCATACTTAGGGTTATGGTTGATGCTTGATGCTTACTGTTATGCTTGATGCTTACTGTATATTCAAGTTTGTTATGCTTACTGTTAGGGTTTAGGATTGATGCTTCATGCTTCATACTTAGGGTTATGGTTGATGCTTCATACTGTATATTCAAGTTTGTTATGCTTACTGAGATTGCCTGTGGGATTTACAGTTGCTCGATGATGATAAAATCATATACTGAGATTGGTTCATTCAGTGTTTGAGCTCTAATAGCTGTCGGTTCATGCAGTTTTCAGGTTATAGCATGTTATTAAATTGATCTGTTAGGATTTAATCTTGACAAGTTAAAAGACTTAATTATTGGGCAAAGTTAACTTGTGTGGTCTTGATCTGTATGAATACTGCTGTTTGAATATATGCATGCTGAATATATCTTGATCTTGAGATTTTAGAGTTTGTATCTAGAGCTCAAAATACTGAATTCATTATTTGGCATAACCAATCAAGGAAGAGTATATGATTTAGTAGCGGGACGGCCAAGATTAATCTTGTGCAACCCTACAATTTGAGAGCACATATTCATGTTGAGACTGTTATTGATTCTATTATTGATGCTTGTTGCTTCATATTGCTACCATTATATATGTATATATGTAGGTATGTATATGTATATATGTAGGTATGTATATGTATATGTATGTATATACACATATAGTATGTAGTATATAGTATAGGCACATAACCCCTCTCTCTGTCCACATCACCCCCTCCCTTCTCCCCCTTCCCTCTACTCCTCTCCTCTCTTCCGAACATTGAGCATCATGTTTCACTTTTCGTGCTTCCTCACTTTGAACATTGAGCTTCATAGAACTTTGTTTAGAGACCTTTTAGTAATAGTATACATTGACCATTTGGGTGGAAAGAAATACATTGTGTCGTCAGGCTCATGACTGACAATTTGAAGCATAGCATAGCATCCGAGGCACATCCGAGCCCTGCAGCTGTGTCTTGAGGAATGCCAAGAAGCTGTTCTTCAGATGTGGCTCTTCAGATGCCACATCTGAAGACCAGCTCTTGGCATTCCTCAAGACACAGCAGCAGGCCTCGGATGTGCCTCGGATGCTATGCTATGCTTCGAATTGGCAGTCATGCGCCTGACGAAACAGTTGATCTTTCCACCCAAATGCTCCATGTATCTAGACATCACCCTTACAATTTGAGAGAACACATTAAGCAATCAAGGACCACTCTAGTGTATATGCCACATAGACCTTCAAGGGGCATGAAGCAAGTGACACTCTAGTGTATCAGGTTCAATGAACCAGATACACTAGTTTCTGTCATTTGCTTCATAGAACTTTGTTTAGAGACCTTGTAGTAATAATATATGCCACATAGACATTCAAAGGGCATGAAGCAAGTGGGACACTCCAGTGTATCCGGTTCAACGAACTTGATACACTGGTCTGTTCCATTTGCTTCGTAGAACTTTGTTTAGGGACTTTGCTATTTGGTTTATAGTATTAGCAACTAAAGTAGGTGCTAAGATAGGCACATCACCCCCTCTCTATGTCCATATCACCCCCTCCCTTCTCCCCCTCCCCTCTACTCCTCTCTTGTCTTCCAATTCAATATGATCACTTTCTCATCTTATCTTAATAGACCCACAAAATGAGCAACACGTCACTCGCGCATTCTTCAACATCATCGCCGGAGGTGTCCGCTCCAACATCAAGACGCCAAGGAAGAGGGCTATCGAAGAAGGCTGAGGGCCGACAGACCATCACAGCGGTGGATGCATCTGGGGTCCCTCTCCTTCCTAAGAAAGCAGTAAGCGCTTTCCGAACCATGGTCGGAATAGTTGCACGAGAACGAATTGAGATCACATACAATTCGTGGAAGAACGTGCCTGCCACTCGGAAACGTGAGCTGTGGACCGAAATTTTGGCATCGTTCGAGTTCCCAGAAGAACACCTACAAGCCGTGCAACGACAAACCTACCTAGGGGCGTGCAAAGCATGGAAGAACTTCAAGAGCACGCTTGTCAGGAAATACGTGGAGACGGACGAAACGCCTTTTCATAAATACCCATTCCTGGAACCACAATGGGAAGAGTTCAAGGCGATGAAGACGTCCGAGGATTTCAAAAGTACAAGTACGGCGCACAAGGCCCTCCAGGCAAAAAACACACACCCCCACAGACTTGGCACATCTGGGTATGCGGGAAAAATACCGCAATGGAGGCAGGAGGATGACCTGGCAGCTGCACAGGACATCGCCCCGCCATTTTCCAATATCCCGGATGACCGCGCTCGAAATTGGATTAGAGCAAGGTCATCTACAACGACATCGGGGGACATCACCTTTCGAAACCCTGCAGACCAGCAAGTGTCCCAGCGCCTGGTAAGATATCGATACAACTACGTAGCTTGTAATTACTCCACAATTTCGTACGAATTGAAATGACATGTCGTGCTGTTGCAGGAAGAGCTGAGTTTTGAATCTACCCTGGGATCATTCCAGGGAACAAGGGAGAATGATATGCTCTCCGTGGCCCTTGGAAACAAGGAGCACCCGGGTCGTACGAGAGGCCTTGGGCTTTACGTTCCTTGGAAACATGGTTTCCAAGATGACTCCGGAATGTATCGGCGTACGAAGAGAAGCAAAGCCGAGCGTGACGCACAGCTACGAGAAGAGATCAAGGAATCTCTTCGAGATGAGCTATTAGCTCAGATGGGTGATGTAATCAGAGAAGAGGTGCGGAAACAGACAGAAAGTCAGCAGGCCGCCACCGTCGCTGCTATGCTAGCTAGCCCGCACAACCGTCCGAGTAGCTGCTCATCCAATCCGACGCATACCCAGTCCAAATTTCCTGTGGACGACATCCTGGTAATAATTATTACCTCTCGAATGCTTGCTCCATTGGTAGGCCTATTCGAGTAGCTAATTTTGTATCGTTATGTAGGAGCCTACGAACTGCAGGCTCCAAGTGAGATATGGCTCCATTCCCTTGTACGCTGCTTGGGGCCAGGCATATTCGTCTGGTATCGGGGTCACACTGCACGGTCAAGCTTTAGCGGCAGGCTTCGCAAAAGTTAATGTGGATGGTGTGTATGCCAATTTTGAGGTGGTCCCGCTACCGAAGCCCCCGACCGACGAGATCATGACTCTAGGACAGGCCATTGGAACATTCATCCAGTGGCCCAAAAGCGACATCTCCCTGGAGGCTTCTTCACCGGTGGCAGGACCAGAAGCGCAGTGCGAACCACAGCAACTTGCACTGGTGCCATCTCCACACGGGCAGTGCGAACCACAGCTACCTGCACTGGTGCTATCTCCACGGGAGCTATTCTCGCGAGAGCAACTTGCACCGTCTATACCATTACAGTCGACTAGCATAAAGTCGAGCGACAATCGAGGCAGTGGCCGGGGCAAATCAAAGATGAAGGACGATGACGATATCCCGTACATGCCATTGGCCCGCAAATTCGTGCTAGGCGACCCGATGGTATTCAAGGAAGAGCTCCTAGAACTAGGACTTGGTTGCCAAAGATTCCACGCTTGGTATATGGAACAGTCCAATAAGCCAGAGGGAGAACGGCGCTCAGGTATCACTGTCAAATTCAAGCTGGAACATTTCATTCACGAAGTTCAGGAATGTGTCTTCGCGGTGACCTTCGACGATATATTTGAACTTTTCACGCTCAACGCTCTCGACGCCTCACTCGTTTGATGCTGGACGCTGTAAGTCTGTACAATCACAGTCTCTATTCACGTAATACCGATATATGTCACAATTTGTTGCTTTTCTGTGTTATATATAGATTCATGCTGACCGAAGCTAGATCATCGAAATCACCAATTGGTTTCCTGGACCCACGCTTGGTCGCCATTGATACCATCATCGAGGATGCATCCTTCGTCGAGGACTATAGTGTAAAAGCACTGCTGGCTCACCAAGATAAGGAATTTGTTCTTATGCCATACAATGAGCAATTCCATTGGATTTTAATTGTAATTATACCAAAATGGAACAAGGCTATATACCTTGATTCTCTAAGTAAGAACAAATCCAAGTACACAGCTATCGCCCGAATACTCGATAGGTACGTACATTGTACATTGTACTCTTTCTTTCCTTCCGAATGACTAATCTAACTTTTTCGAATAACGAAGGTCATTCGCCACATACGTTAAATAAACACGTGACTCGACGACAGGGGCCAAGCCCTTGAAACATGATCGCAAGTTTCCGGTATTCGCTAGCTACATATTAATTAATCATATACAACACATAGTAGTAATGCCACTTGATTTAACACATTCTATTTTTTGCAGTGCCACCAGCAGCAGCCAGGCAACACGTGTGGATACTACGTGTGCCACCATATGAGACTACTCCTCGATTCCACCAAGATCACTAATTCTAAGGTTTGTCAATCTTCCCACAATTATTTCATACATGTTAGGTGTTATATGTGCGCGCGTTGATATTCCTATCTACAGGTTGCGCCCATCTCTAAATCTGCATTGGAACAGCCGGACTTAGCAAAAATTCGAGGAGAGTTGCTTTGGTTTTTGTGGGCTAAAGTCATCAAATCAGATGGAGAGTTCCACTGTGCAGATTGATTTTTTATTGCTCTTTTCACTCTGTAACTCTGAATTTGTAAATGGATATTTCATTTCATTTCAATTAATTCATTTGCGAAATGGATGCCTTATGTCTGTGAATGAAATGTGATATGAATTGGATGTTTGTCAAATGAATTGAGATGTGAATTGTATGTATACTTGTTTATTTGCTTGTTTCAGAAGGCATGGCTAGCATTTCCTGAGGCTAGCCAATAAACAGAAATAGATTCTGTTAGGGGGGAGGAATATCACAGACGGTTTTTCATTAAAAACCGTCTGTGATTATCAGATATCACAGACGGTTTTTTATTAAAAACCGTCTGTGATATCTGATAATCACAGACGGTTTGTAATGAAAAACCGTCTGTGATATCCCATAATCACAGACGGTTCGAAAACCGTCTGTGATAACTTGGATTATCACTGACCCATAATTTCAGACGGTTCAGAAAACCGTCTGTGATGACGTTTCTGAACCGTCTGTAATACTGTTTTCTGTAGTAGTGTTACCTGATGGTTCCCACATGTTTTGATGGCCGGGTCATCTTATATATGCTATGATGCACTTGTGACGCGCAATTTATGTGTTGTTTTTGTCAACATGAGTTTTGCTATGAATCGAGTACAGTTTTGGTAATCTCGCTCCTGCCGTCAAATTCCTGATATCTACATATCTACAAATAACCTGTGAGATTAAAGATATCTCCTTAGATTTAGAAGACTAAAAAATCTCACAGAATCCTTGAATCACAAAAAAGCAAAAATTCTAGAAACTCTCTCGTTAATCGACAGAAAAAAAACTTATGCATCCATAATATTAGCCCGTATGTCCTTCGCTTTAGAAGGTCAGAAAATCTCACAAAATCTTTAAATCACAAAAAGCAAAAATTCAAGAAATCTCTCGTTAATGGAGAGAAAATGAAATGAACTTACACATCCACTATGTAAGGCCAGTATGGTAACAGAGAGATGAATAGTGTGTTCAAATTTCACCGATTCTTCACACGAATAACTACAAGAAGCTATAAAGATCAAGAAACCAAAATTCCAAAAATTCATTGTGCTACAATAAATTTAGCTAGTAAACAGTAAAAATAGTACTATTTCAAATCAAAAAATTCATGTAAATTTTGATCCATAGATCGTTAAGATATAAAAATTGAATCAAGATTAGATCATGACCTTAAGAATCTATCTCAACAAAAAATCTTAAAAGAACTTAAGAGAATTGAGATCTTTTGGTTCGAGAAGCTCTACTGTACCAAAACTAGGCCAAAACCACAAAATGAGTAAACTCCTGAACCAAGCCTCTAAATCACTTCAATTTGGTATACACTTTCTCTAAGATGTCAAAAAAGGATGCAGAGTACTAGAAGGATACTATGCATAGCAAAATAGATTCTATTATTGCTAATGAAACATGGGAAATCATCGATCGTCCAATTGGGTGTAAGCTAGTTAGATACAAATGGGTGTTCAAGAAAAAGCATAAGCTTAATGGTACTATTGAGAGGTACAGGGCTCAGTTTGTGGCTAAGGGTTATACCCAAAAAAGAAGGCGAAGATTTCTTTGATACTTACTCACATGTTGCTAAGTTAACTACTATCCAAGTATTACTATCCTTGCCTGCCTCACATAAGTTTCTTGTTCATCAAATGGATGTAAAGACGACTTTCCTTAATAGAGAGTTAGAGGAGAAAATTTACATAGATCAACCTGATGGTTTTGTAGTCACTACTACAAAAAGGCTAATATTAGACGCCTCATCACAAATGGTTGACCAAAACTATCAGTATTAAATACAATCACAGATGATTTTGGTTTAGAGATCATTTGTGTTACTGCCAATGCTAAAAATCGTCTATGAAGAGGTAATATCACAGACGGTTCATGTTGAACACTGTCTATGAAGTATTACAGACAATTCGTACAAGAACCGTATGTGATATTACTAAATATCACAGACAGTTTTTTCTTAAAATCGTCTGTGATATTTAACAGAAAATTTGTATTAAAAATCATCTATTATAATTATGTAATCATAGATTGTTTATATTAAAAACCATCTATGATAATTTCACGTATTAATTGCAATCTCGACCCTCACAGATCTATTTTAAATTTCAGATCTATTCTCACAGGTTGCTGCTTTGAGGAGGTGGGGGCCACTACAAGAAAACCCCCCTATAGTAACGTTGTATTGTTATGTTTGATACGCTTTATTTCGTCTCTACAGGAATATAGGCACGCTTTTGTAAAGCGTGTTAGGAGCGTCTTCGCATGGACCGTGTCAGGAGTTGTAGAGACGAATTCTTTAAGCATATCTATGAGATAAAAAGACGTTTTATAGAGACGCTTAATGCATGCCTACACATATTGATACACTTTTATAGACACATTTATACAACGCATCTATCAGTATAGTTACGTTGTATAGTAGCGCTTCATCACGTATTAAGAATTGTAGAGACAGTCTCGTAGGTACATCTACATTACATGTCTACTAATATAGTCACGCTTTGTAATGACACTTTAATGCGTATTAAGAAGTATAGTCACGCTTTATAACGATGCTTTGATGCGTATTAAGAAGTATAGTCGCGCTTTATAATGACGCTTTAATGTGTATTAAGAAGTATAGACACGATTAATAGATACATTTATATTACGTGTTTAATTATATAGACACACTGTATAGTAACATAGCCACGTGCTCAGAAATGTAGAAACGATATGATGATACATTTACATTGCGTGTGTATCAATATAGGTTCGTTGTATAGTAACATCTTGTTGCGTTTCAAGATATGTAGAGATGGTTTCATATGTACATTTATATTTCGTGTCAGTAATGTTTTTGTGTATATATTAATATATACACGCTTTGTAGTAACACCTTCTTATGTATTAAGAACTGTGATGTTTTCTTCAAAATGGACATCCAAATATAGATAATATCTGTATGATTAGATAATGACAATGCAAATCACCAAAAGTATTCCATTTGTAAAATCATCTCTTTAGCATCCACAAAACAAGATAATAATTAGTTCACTCCCTGGACATCATATAGACCAGTAACTATATCAAACTGAATGGTTCATCAAACATATGTGGAGTACAGGACAACTAGAAACTCCTAGTCCTAGTAGCAGAGAAATAAAAAGGCTCCATCTTCATCACCACTGCTCCACACCAGCAGCAAGGCACTGAAGAAGACCCCGATCTAGATGCGGATCTAGCCCTGCAATTGAACAGATGCAGTTGATAATAGCATTGAGACAAAAAAAAAATTGCAGTTTGAAAAGATGACATGAGTTAAATAATGTGGCTTCAACATTTTTTCTTATTGCAGCTGACACAAATAAGAGACTAAGAGTCCAAGCATATCCATGAGAAGCAACAGGTATAAGCCAAACAACAATCCTCTATGGTTAGCTTAGGCATGTAGCATAAGTCAGTATTTATAGAAAATTAGCCTGCAAACACCATCTTTTTTGCTATTAGATAAAAACAGCTACTACTCAGGTCATGTGCTGCTAAGAATCATGGCATAGCTAATGACTTTATACCCTATGCCAAGCAGGCCGCAAGGTCTTCAAAAATTGATGTTGGTAGTCAACATAAAGAAAGTCATATAATAAGCATGACGCAGGCAGTGAACAGATATAATTTTAACATTACCCAAACATAAAATTTTTAGAAATGTCACAAGGATATGAGTAAATTTGAAACATTCACTACTAGTACATGGCACAGACCTATAATGGAAACAAAATTAAGATGCAACATTTCACTATGCTTCTTGTGAAACGGCTACTGGATAAATTGATTATGTAATATTATCTCTTACACGGCTCCTTCTACGTGCCACTAGAATGTGAAAAATAAGCAAAGAGATCATGAATAAATTCTTAGTGTGCATTATTTTTGCTACAGCATAGAATACTTAGATACTAGAAAAATCATGTTAATATGAAATGCTTGCAAGTTTCTAAGACTAAAGCATAAGTAAATCTGCAAACAGCATGACGCTACATTGCATGATGGCCATAATTAAAGAATAAAACATACCATGTTGTTTCGGGACTGAATTGAACTCTTAGGTTTTCTCACCTAAAAAAAGAATGGGTTTAGATGAAAATCATAATTTGAAGAAATTAAAAAATCGAAGAAGCACTCAAACAACAAAAATTAACTTACATGTGAATGGGGCCATGCAATAACATAGCCAATAGCATCTCTTAATAGTTGAATATCAAACAATGGCCTAGGCAACGCCTCATCTCCAATATTTCCATTGGATACGTTTTCAAGACTGTCAACATGAACCCCAACGAACTCGTTTCCAAGCATGCTTTCTCCAATAACTCGTGTGCCAAAGTTCTCTCTTCGCGATTGAAATATTGTTTTTTCAACTTAGACTTGTAGGCTCGCCACCTATTGTTTACAGTCCTTAGGATCCAATCCCTTGTAAGTTGTATCGTTTGGCAGGGGAACACAAACTTTGCCTGTACAAAGGAAAGCTAAACGTTATTCTATGGAACTCAAGACAAAAAATGACTGGATTGATATGGTCCCATATTTGGCAGAAGTTTTCACATTGAATCGACCAATCCGTCCTATGTTTTCGCACAATGCACCCCCATTGAATCAGTAGTTGTTTAATCTAAATATATGTTCACGTAAATCACTATATATATTTTTTTCAAGCTGTACATGCGCATTTCTAATATATCCTCTCTATGCGTTATTTGGTTCATTCATTTGAATAATCATTTCCATATCATCCAATGCTGTAGTGTAGCATTAAAAGCAGGATATTAGTAGTGGCTAGCAAATCTGTGCACTGAAATTCAACAAAGATAAAAAGGCATCAGTAGTGTGAGCCAAGTGGCCAACCGTATTGGTTTCTTGCTACATTTATTGAAGCGACTAGGTTAATGTTCAGAAGTTTGTTACTGGAATGCTGATTGAAATAAGTTTGCTGAGCTTGCCGCTCAAAAACTAAGTGTGCTAGGCTATGAAATGGGGGCGGGGGGGGGGGGGGATTTTCCTTTTATTCAACATTCCATTTGTTGTTTGCACAATTGTGGCTGTAAACTAGTTCTTACGTACATTAATTGATTCTTTCAGGCAATGGCTGCAATTACTGTTCATAGACATTTCAAGTCGCAGCTAGATCCGGTATTGGCTCTACTGCTCTATGTTTTACCCCTGTCTAATCTAAATATCTGATCCAGATCTCATGAACAATCTAAACATGACGGTACATTATAGCACAGTTGAGATACTTCTTACCTCAACATCCTTAGTTTTTGTACTTTTAAGGTGAGAATTTTTGCTATCTCTTGGTTATGCTTGTAGGAGATCAACCATGCTGGAGCTGGTGGGTTGTGGGCAGAGCTTGTAAGCAATAGAGGTAATGAAATCTGATGTCTGAAAGATATAACAGGCACTTTGGTTTGTCTGATAGAATTCAGTGCTCAATATTTTGGCCCTCTTTTGTCATATTACTTTAAATAGTTTGTTTTTATCTTCAAACTGGTACTTTCCATCTGTAGTCACTTATAGTTAATTTCCAGGGAATTTACTGCACTAGGGCTTATCATTCTCTTTGCTTTCTATAGCTATATTGGTCTGTGCTGTAAATAGTTAAATACAATGCTACTGACTAATTGTTCAGATCTCATTCTGTTAAATACACCTCTATCATAGCAACTGTTAATCATTTATAGCTAATGCTGCTGTGTCATGAACAGTTGTTTGGATGACATAAGATTAGTATGTAGATACTGGGATAGAGATTCGGTCCTACGTTTCTTTCCTTATATTGTTTTGTTTTTGTGTGAAAATTTCTAACAATCTATGTTACAGGTTTTGAAGCTGGTGGTCCTAACACTCCGTCAAACATTGACCCATGGTTGATAATTGGGGATGAATCGAATATTATTGTGGCAACAGATCGCTCATCCTGTTTTGCTAGTAATCCAATTGCACTTCGGATGGAAGTACTTTGTGAATCTAGTGGAACTAATGCCTGTCCATCAGGAGGTGTTGGCATCTACAATCCTGGTTACTGGGGCATGGTATGACCTTTACTTATCTAACACAAGTGAGGAGTTGGTTTCTGAATCTCAAGTGATAATTTGAATTATTCTCATTTTTCATATGTCTATTGAATATCTTTAATGACTTTAGACCCTCTGCAGTCATTTCGTTAATGATACTCTGCATTAGCATTGATACGAAACATGGTCATTTCTTCTTCCTTTCAGACTTTATACGTGAACAATAAAACTTGTCTCCAGTATAACAAAAATAATTGCTTTTGCTACCATTGTTGCAGAACATTGAGAAAACAAAGGTTTATAAAGTGAGCATGTACATTAGGTCATCAGACTCTGTGGATCTGACAGTTTCTTTGACTAGTTCCACATCTAATGGTTCGAATTCATCTTCAGCACAAAATCAGAGCCAGCGTTTGATTCAGTAATTTTTAGTAGTAAAGGGCTCCACTGAATAAAAATCAAATAGTAGAGAGGATTCGAATCAACAAAATCATGGTGAATGGACTTGATTGCCCGAGCGTTGCTACGAAATCCAGATCATATACGGCGTACTGGTGCACCTTCCTCCTCTTCAGCTCCAAGAAGGCGCTCTTGGTCCGCTCCGGCACGTTGATCCACGCCGGCGAGCCCAAGATGGGCGGTGAGAGGAGGCAGCGGCGGAGCAGAGGGGTGGGGGGAGGAGGAGGCGGTGGCGGAGCAGAGGAGCGGGGGGAGGACGAGACGGCGACGCGGCGTGGGGAGGAGGAGGAGGCGGTGCGGGGGACGGAGAGGGGGGGCGGCGGCGGCGCAGGGGGTTGGGGGAGTAGGGGAGGAGGCGCCCGGGGTGGCGGAGGAGTGGCGGCGGCGTGAGGGGGCGGAGGGGGTAAGGGCGGGAGCTTGGGCTGGCGAGGAGGGTGGGGGCGTGGTGGAGGCTGCGCGGGGGGCAAGGGGCAGAAGTGGTGAGGGCGGAGGGAGGGGTGGGGGGAGGAGGAGGACGCGAGGGAGTGGCGGAGAACGTGGGAGAGCCAGCAGGTGTTTTCGTGCAGTGTTAAAACTTTCGGTGGCAAAAAAAATTCGGTCACCAACGAAAGGAACAAAAAACGAAATTTTGTTCGGAATTTCGGACGAAAAAAATCAAATTTTTGCTGAAATTTAGTCAAATTTTGATTACTTTTTAAAGAGTAAAAGTACCCTGCAAACATAATCTTTTTTGCTGTTAGATAAAAACAGCTACTACTCAGCTGTTAGATAAGATCCACGCTGGGGAGGTGGGGAGAGGAGGAGAGGGGAGGCGGGAGGCGGCCGGAGGAGGCAGGAGGTGGGAGGAGGCGACCGGGAGAGCGAGGCTGGAGGCGGCGGGAGGAGGGGGAAGATCCAGATCTGGCGAGGCGAGAGAGGGAGACGAAGAGGAGGGGAAAAATGAGAGTCGGCCGAGGTAAGAAAAGAAAGAGGAAAGAAAAGAAAAAGGAAAAAATGAGAAGAGAAGAAAAATAAAATTAGGCTAAAATAAAATTATGCAACTTAGTTCTGAATGAGCTGAAAATTTCACGTTTGGCTCCAATCTGTACCGTTGACATGCCATTGGAGTTCGCCGCCAAAGTTCATTTTGTACTGTACATGAGAAATCGTAGAAGGCAGTACGTACACCATTTGGTTGTATCAACCTAAACAAGCGAGAAGTCGTTCTCCGAATGAGCTGAAAACTTCACGTTTGACTCTCATCTGTACTGCTGGCATGCCATTGGAATTCGCCGTCAAAGTTCATTTTGTATTGCACATGAGAAATCGTAGAAGGCAGTACGTACATCGTTTGGCTATATCAACTTATGTGGGCCTGTGCAAGCGAGTAGTCCTACTATGAATGAGCTGAAAATTTCACGTTTGGCTCCAATCTGTACCGTTGACATGCCGTTGGAGTTCGCTGCCAAAGTTCATTTTGTACTGTGCATGAGAAATCGTAGAAGGCAGTACGTACACCGTTTGGTTGTATCAACCTATACAAGCGAGCAGTCGTTCTCCGAATGAGCTGAAAATTTCATGTTTGACTCTCATCTGTACTGCTGGCATGCCGTTGGAATTCGTCGTCAAAGTTCATTTTGTATTGCACATGAGAAATCGTAGAAGGCAGTACGTACATCGTTTGGCTATATCAACCTATGTGGGCCTGTGCAAGCGAGCAGTCCTACTCTGAATGAGCTGAAAATTTCACGTTTAGCTCCAATCTGTACCGTTGACATGCCATTAGAGTTCTCCGCCAAAGTTCATTTTGTACTGTGCATGAGAAATCGTAGAAGACAGTACGTACACCGTTTGGTTGTATCAACCTATACAAGCGAGCAGTCGTTCTCCGAATGAGCTGAAAACTTCACATTTGACTCTCATCTGTACTGCTAGCATGCCGTTGGAATTCGTCGTCAAAGTTCATTTTGTATTGCACATGAGAAATCGTAGAAGGCAGTACGTACATCGTTTGGCTATATCAACCTATGTGGGCCTGTGCAAGCGAGCAGTCCTACTCTGAATGAGCTGAAAATTTCACGTTTGGCTCCAATCTGTACCGTTGACATGCCGTTGGAGTTCGCTGCCAAAGTTCATTTTGTACTGTGCATGAGAAATCGTAGAATGCAGTACGTACACCGTTTGGTTGTATCAACCTATACAAGCGAGCAGTCGTTCTCCGAATGAGCTGAAAACTTCACGTTTGACTCTCATCTGTACTGCTGGCATGCCATTGGAATTCGCCGTCAAAGTTTATTTTGTATTGCACATGAGAAATCGTAGAAAGCAGTACGTATATCGTTTGGCTATATCAACCTATGTGGGCCTGTGCAAGCGAGCAGTCCTACTCTGAATGAGCTGAAAATTTCACGTTTGGTTCCAATCTGTACCGTTGACATGCCATTAGAGTTCGCCGCCAAAGTTCATTTTGTACTGTACATGAGAAATCGTAGAAGGCAGTACGTACACCGTTTGGTTGTATCAACCTATACAAGCGAGCAGTCGTTCTCCGAATGAGCTGAAAACTTCACGTTTGACTCTCATCTGTACTGCTGGCATGCCATTGGAATTCGCCATCAAAGTTCATTTTGTATTGCACATGAGAAATCGTAGAAGGCAGTACGTACATCGTTTGGCTATATCAACCTATGTGGGCCTGTGCAAGCGAGCAGTCCTACTCTGAATGAGCTGAAAATTTCACGTTTGGCTCCAATCTGTACCGTTGACATGCCATTGGAGTTCGCCATCGACGTTCATTCTATACTGTGAATAAGAAATCTTAGAATGCAGTATGTACACGGTTGGACTATAGATATAGAGAAAAATCTGATTTTTGAATCGGTCGGTTGGCCTATAGATATAGCGAAGAATCTGATTTTTGAATCGGTAGCTTTTGACGGTTAGTTGTCGTCTAATAGCTTTGGGCCGTGTTTGGGCCTATAGATATAGCGAAGAATGCTGACATATATATTCCATTTCAAGCCCACAAGTGGTTTTTAAACTCTGTTACGATGATCCCTGCCTCACATTTGAACTTGGCAGTAGATGACAAACCGATGTGCATGATGCTGAGCAGTGGACACACACACTCGGACTAGCACTCATGATCCCATACTTCATCAACAATTTGCAAGTTTTTAAACTTCGTACTAACCAGGAACATTACGCCTGCCTTCGTTTCATTAAGGATCAATGCAAAACATGATTGTAACAGCATATGTTCCTTAAGCTAATATTACAAATAGAAATCACAGGCCCGGTGGGCAAAAAATAAGTAGATAAATATGTACAACTAAAGTCGTTCCTTCATAATTTGGTAATTGTTGTACCTACTATACCAAGCACCATACTACCATCATAAACCAATCCCAGTGTGCGCTCTCATCATATATGCAACTTGTCTCCAGTCCAACCACAGAACAGATCCACATATTGTGAAGAGTAAATTTCTTGGAACCACACATATTTTGTATAAATTATCAGAGAACTACCACTTTTTTACCCGTATTTCAAGGAATCACGCGTATTTCGTACTATATTATCACAAAACCACACTTTTTACAGTAGCATACAGTGCTGACCATACAGACCACTCGTCAGCAAAACTTGGATACTCTGCCATTGACTTCTTGTGTTCCGCTAACATCACCCATCCATTCGGTACTCTCTGTTGCAATAGTAGTAAATAGACATGTATCCCCTTATAGCATCACCAGGACGATTACGTCTCAGTTCTGGAGGACCTCATGGTTCTTACTGCATACTTATCCTGACAAACCGATCACCAACAAACCGATCACTGTGACAGCTCCATCGCAGCGCAAAATACACACAAATATTGCTTATAGAAAACATCAACAGAATGACCTCGGAGGATTTAGGTTTTTATATGAGAATAACAAAAAATATATTCTAAATTGCAAGGGAAAAACTTTTATGACATGTTGTTTGATACGCTTTACGACGTGTCTACATGTTACTGACGGTCAAAAGCGTTTCTAACTTCGTGACATATTGATATGTTTTAAATATCATAGAAAAAAACATTTTTACATGTATATGAACGGTTGTTGATACGCTTTTCAATGTGTCTAAATGCTATTGATGATTTAAATCGTGTCTAACTTCGTATCATTTTGAGACGTTTTTAGTATCGTGTCAAAAGGCATATTTAGGTGGGTATGGGCGATTGTATGATACGTTTTACGTCATGTCTAGATGCTATTGACGATTAAAAGCGTATCTAACACCGTGTCATTTTGAGATGGTTTTAATATCATGTTAAAAAGTGTCTTTATATGTCTCTTGACAATAAAAGCGTGTCTAATGCCGTGTCAAGTTGAGATGTTAACAACATCATGTCAATAAGCGTCTTTATGTGCCCATGTAGAGACGCTTTTAGCCTACGTTACTATGAAAGCTGTCTAGAGGGGGGTTTTCTTGTAGTGTGAGGCCACTAGGTGAAAGAAGACTGTGGACTTGGGAAGAGTGATTATAGATCCATTTGTTCTTGACTATCGATCTATGGTTAGCAATTTGTTTCTAATTGTATTGTATTTTAGATCTATCTTGGTAAAGGGAGAATTGAAGATGGTTTAGATTTAGCTTGATGTAGAGAGAATATTATTTATATCTAGTATGGCTTAAGGTTTAGCCAATTCATAGTCTATTTCTACTTAATTCAATTTAATTCATTATTCTTGCCACATATAGCTACTTTAGATCATATATAGCTAGTATACTAATTAATTAATTCAATATTTAACACTAAATTGTTATATGTGTAGCATAGAACTGAAGTTGGATGTACAATGAAAACCATGTGAATGAAGAGTACATTAATGGTCTGTTTGCTTTTACAAGAGCTACCGAGAAGGATATGTTGAATATAGGGGTAGAATATATTTATTGTCCATTCATTGATTGCGAGATTTTGAAGATGTTTAAGAACCGAGTGTAGATCAAAGCATACTTGATTCAAAGGGGTTTCAAAAAGGGGTATGCACATTGGACCAGTCATGGTGACGAGCAGATTACATAGGAAGGTATTAATAACGACATTGTCGATGAAGCCAACGATATATCGTAAAATGATGTCGATTGTAGTTCTGATTCGACTAAGCTGCATGATGACAATCTGTAACAGCCCAGTTTTTATTAAAATAAAAATAAATAAATAAATAAACATTAATTAAAATAAAAGTTAAATTAAAATAAGTATTTTGTGCCTAAATTTTAAATTTGGATTTGCCCTGAATTTCTGTTTTTGGAAAAGCTAGATTTGAAAAGTATTTTAAGAAAAATCTAAAAATAATTATTAAACAAAATGATATTTTGATTTTCTATAAAAATTCTACTTTAAATTAATTATTTTGATTTATTTGGGTTTCCTGAGTTTTCTGGAGTTTAAAATCTATTTTTAAAATTAGAAAGGTATTTTAAATATAAAAATATAATACCAACAATAGTTGAAAATAATTTCATTAAGTCCAAAATGTCCCCAGGAATTTCTCTGAATTTTTCTGGAAATTTTAGAAGTTATTTCATATTTTTATGAGCTTATTTGGAATTTCTAGGTTTTTCTAAAAATCCAAAAATCAGAAAATAAAATAAGGACCCAGCCCCCTCCCTGCGGGCGACACGTGGATGGCCCGAATCCGCCACGTATCCTGCCTCTCCCCTTCCCCCGCTCGCCACACGTACGGCCCGGATCCGCCGCGTATCCCGCCTCTCCCCTTCCCTCGCTCGCCACGCGTACGGCCCATATCAGCCGCCTCCCCTCGCGCCCGCCCGTCTGCCCCGCTCTCATTCTCCGCCGCTCGATCCTCCTTCCCCGCCACGTGGCGCCATCCGCGCCACCCGCGTTCCCGCTTCCCCCTCTCTCCTCCTCCCTGGCCCCACCCAACAGTCGCCCCCTCTCCTCCCCCTCTCGCTGCGCGTGGCCCCAGCCTGTCAGGCCCGTCTTCCCCGCGCGCCCCTTCTTCCCCAGCCGCGCCGCCGCCAGGCCGTTGCGCCGCCCCGCCCAACCCGACCTCATCCCTTTTCCCAGAGCGCACCGCCACTCCTCCCACGCGCCCACGCCCCACGTTCCCCCTCCCGCGTCCACCTCCTCCCCCAATTTCGCGCCGACCTCCCGCAACCGCCGCCACGATCCCGCCCTCTCCTGCGAGGAATTCCCCTGGCCTCCCCCCTCCCCGAGCCTATTTAAGCCCCTCCTCGGCTCCGCCACAACTCGCCCCACCTCCCTCTGCCCTCTGTTTCCTCTCCCGACTGCTCCATAGCCACCGCGCTGAAGCTCCCGAGCCGCCGCCTCTGCCTCCTCACCGCCGGACGCCTCCCGTGCCCGCCTAGCTCCGCGTGAAGGTAAGCCGGAACCCCCGTGCGCCTCTCTCCATGTTTCCACCCTCGCCGCCGGCCGCTGCCCGCTGGAGCGCCGGTGAGCCCGCCGATCCCGTGCACCTCCGGCAGGTCTGCCCACGTCGGGCGTCGGGCTGACGTGGCTGTCAAGGTGGCCGCCGACGTGGTCACCACGCGGTTGCCATGCGGGCACCCGGCTGCCACGCCACCCACCATGCCACCTCAACCCCCGCTAGTGCCCATGGACTTGGTCCACATGGACCGGGCCCACTGTCAGCCGGCCCATCTCAAGGCTGACGCCAGCATGGTGTCATTAATCCTTTTTCCTGTTGAAAAATAATTCAGCCGAAATTAAAATCCCTGCTGACGTCATAATTTAGACTTTCCTTTAGGAAAATAATTCCAGAAATTCCTTTTATTCTTTTCCCTGATTTTAAACTTCTCGGAGCCCGTTCTTCTTCGTCCTAACTCCGATTTAGCCCATTCAAATTCCTAAATTCATCAAAAATTCCCCTCTATCCATTTCTGACCTCAATTCAAATATTTGAAGTCAATTTGAATTTATTTGAATTTGGTGGGTTATTTTCACGTGTAGACTTCGACGATTCGGGAAAATTCTTCAACGAAGATTCACACCAAGTTGAAGAGCAAGGCAAGTCACACTCCTTGATAATGTTGATCTCAGATTTCAAAATTAAATTTATGTTGATTTAAATTATTCTGCATGCATATTTTTATTCAATTATTTCAATTTAGTTTTGAATTTAGCTATTGCCTACTTGTTATTATCTCCAACGACCTTGAATTACCTTGATGCCTTGTAACCCTAGAATAAAACTCTGATTAGTACACTAGTATGGCTAGAGATTACTTGGATAGCAAATGCTTAGCCTAGCATAGAAATATCTTTGGGCTGGGATATCTTTCACATAAAATGATGAACGTTTCACATAAAATGATGAGCTTTTCAAAGCTACTCTTGACTTTGGTGAGTCAAGGAGGTTTATGAAATATTTTGAAAACAAAATATAAAAACTGGTTTAGACTTAGGCAATTGGTTAGACTGGTGGGTGTAGGCATGCCCTGTTGGTCGGAGCCGTAGTGGTTGACTGTCGTGCACAGGGGTATGTGGTTGGGCCTAAGTCAATTAAGGACAGATCTATGAGCTACTGTTGCAAAGCCCTATCGTACTACCACATGGCTGGTAAGGGACAGCCCTAGCTGAATAATTTGTGAAGTCCCAACCTAAGTCAAGTGTAGGTTGAAAGTGAGCGTGGTTGGTACCATGAGAAGTCTCACTTGGGTGAGTGTGGTTAAGCCATGTGAAGTCTCACTCAGGCTCAAGAGGGGGCTCCGGTCTGGTGGATTCCTTACTGGGGTGAAACCTTAGAGTTGGCTTGGCCAGGTTGAAGGACCACTGCGGCTCCGACCAACAGGCCATGCCTGCACCCACCAGTCTAACCAATTTCCTAAGTCTAAACCAGTTTTTATATTTTGTTTTCAAAATATTTCATAAACCTCATTGACTCACCAAAGTCAAGAGTAGCTTTGAAAAGCTCATCATTTTATGTGAAGTGTGTAACCCGGTGGCAATATGGGATGATCGTGTTTTGTGGATAAAGCTGTACAACCTCTGCAGAGTGTATAATTAATCTATCCTAGATAGCCGTGCCCACGGTCATGGGCATGCTGAGTAAAAGTTTTTCATGGATTAGACTTTGTTTTTCAAAAATGATTTTCAAAAACCTTATGGATGGATGGAATCCATGAGAGAATGAAAACCTTGTGGGTGGATGGAACCCATGAGAGAGATTGGAAGCTTGCGGATGGATGGAATCCACGAGTGTTTGGAAACGTGTGGATGGATGGAATCCATACGCGATCTTTTGGAAAAGATGATCTGGGTGGGATGCCCGTGGATAGGTTGTGGTCGGAGCCTGCACTGACGGTATTATTTTCAATCTATTTACTTACTGTATTAAATTCAGCATTTTCAATCTATTTACCATATTTCCATAAATGCTGTTTTATGCAAACTAACCCTATAAGCCTTCCGTTGAAGCCTTTATCATTATGTTGCATTTCTCCGTGTGATTTGCGAAGTACAAGTTTGTACTCACCTTGCAATCTCCATACAGAGGAAGATGTTGTCGACTACAGTGAAGATCTGGACGAGTAGGCCGCGTCTTACTGTCGTTTGCCTGTGGGCAGGCTTGGGCTTCGCTTCTTTTCAGTTTGCTTCCGCAGTTATTTGTTTTATTTATTTTGCCAATGGGTGTGATGTAATACTTGGCCATAAGGCCGTACTCTTTTGTTTAATATAGTTGGTCATTTGTGCTTGATATGTATCTTTGTTGTACTGTGTGCACTAGCTGATCCTGGACTAGTGTGATTTACACAGAGGATCCAGGAGTCGTTATTCCAGGTTCCGACACAATCTGGATCAGATTGTTTACGATGCAGAAGGGAATCATGATGAGATTGAGTATGTTAAAGTTTGGGGCTTGATGGAGGACTCGGACAAACCTTTGTTCACGTGTTGTAAGTAAAAAATACACGAGGTTGTCAGCCATGCTTGAACTATTGAAATTAAAGGTAAGCAATGGTTAGTCCGACAAAAGTTTCACGATGTTGTTAGGTCTCTTAGTTGACATACTTCTGGAGGGAAACGAGTTGCCTAAAATCACCTGCAAAGCCAAAAAGGTTCTTTGTCTATTGGGAATGGAAGTATGAAGAATACATGTATGTCCAAACGACTGTATCATCTACCATAAAGAGTATACAAACATGCATATATGTCTGGCGTGCAACGCATCCTGATACAAGAGTAAGAATCAATCAGATGACGGTGAGGGAATTGTCGAACCCCAGAGCAACGACTCTTGGACCCTCTGTGTAAATCACACTAGTTTAGGACTAGCTAGTGCACATAGTAGACAACAAAGATAAATATCAACCATAATGACATTTATTAACTAAATATGGGCATGATTGCCAAAGTTTAAATCAACGGCCCATAGGCCAAATTTAAACATAAGCAGCGGAGGAAAAACATCAAAGCAGAAGAAGCCCAAAGTCTACCTATAGGCAAACGACAGTAAGACGCAGCCTGCTCATCCAAGTCTTCATCGTAGTTGAAGTCGTCTTTCTCTGTGTGGAGATAGCAAGGTGAGTACAAAGTTGTACTCCGCAAGTCACACGGATATATGAAATATAATGATAAAGGCAACAAAGGAAGGCATATAGGGTTAGTTTGAGCGTAAAACAGCATTTAAAGAAATACAATAAATAGATTGAAATTGCTGAATTTAATACAATAATTAAAATCGGTATTGTAAAAGAAATTAATACCATTAGTGAAGGTCCATCCCCACACTAACCTAACCATGGGCATCCCACCCAGACCACCTTTTCCAAAAGATCTCATATGAATTCCATCCATCCATATGCTTTTCAATCTCTTATGGATTCCATCCATCCATAAGCTTTTCATAAACCATTTTGAAAACCAAAGTCTAATCCATGAAAAACTTTACTCAGCATACCCATGACCATGGGCATGGCTATCTAGGATAGTTTATACACTCTGTAGAGGTTGTACAACTTTACCCACAACACATGATCAACCCATATTGCCACGCGATTAGCACACTTCCTTAGGTATGCGAAGAAGAGATTATGACATGGCCTTTACAATGCAAAGCCTTCAACTTGACCAAGCAAACACTAAGGTTTCACTCCCAATAAGGAATCCACCAGAGTGGGGCCCCCACTTGAGCCGAGTGAGACTTCACATGGCCTACGCCACGCTCACTTCCAATCTACGACGAGACTCAGGTTGGGACCTACAAATTAATTAGGTAGGACTGTCCCATACCAGGCTTGTGGTAGTATGAAAAGGGATTTGTAGCAGTAGCTCACTGACCGGTCCTTAACTTGACTACCATATACCCCTCGTGCCTGACAATCAACATTGTGTCACCAAACAACAATGCATGCTAGTAAGCACCCACCGCCTAACCATTTGCCTAAATCGAAACCAAGTTTTATATTTTGTTTTGAAATATTCCATATACCTTCTTGACTCACTGAAGTCAAGAATACATTTTAAAAGCTCATCATTTATGTGAAAAAGAGTATCCCAACCTATAGTTATATCTTTGCATGTCTAAGCATTTACTACAAAAATTCTCTAGCCATACTAGTGTACTAACTAGAGTTTTAGTCTAGGTTGATAAGGTACACAGGAATCAATGTCAAAGAAGGTAATAACAAATAGGCATTAACAAAATTTAAAATTGGAATTGAAATACATTGAATAAAAATATGCATGTAGAATAATTTAAAATAACTTAATTTTATTTGTAAAATGGGATTAGCATGATCAAGATGTGTGACTTGCCTTGCTCCGCAATCTGATGTGAATCGTCGAAGTAGAACTCTCCTGAATCGTCGCTGTCTACACATGAAAATAATCCACCAAATTCAAATAACATCCAAATAAATTCAAACAAACTCCAAATACTAAAAGAAGGGTAGAAATAGATAGATTAGAATTTTTAATGAATTTAGAAATTTGAACAGGCACAATCAGAGTTAGGATGAAGAATAACGGGCTTCTAGAAGTTTGATCCTAAAGGAAAGGAAAATTAGAAATTTCACCATGGTCGAAAGCTATAAGTGGTCAGAAGATCCACAATGGTCAGATGCTCTGTAGTGGTCGGAAGGCAAGAATGGTCAGAAACAAGACCGGTCGAAAACTCTATAAAGTGGTCGAAAAACTCTTGGGGTTGGAAACTATTGAGTTGTCGAAGAGCAATGGTGGCGATCCGAAGCTACAACACTTTGAACATGGTCGAAAGATACAATAGTTTATATGTGGTCGGAGGGGTCAAAAATTATAACGTGGTCGGTGGTTGAAGCAATTGTGAGTGGTCACACTACTACAAAAGAGGCTAAACTGGACGCTTACATCACTGACGGTTTCTAGGAACCGTCTATACTGCAAGTATCACAGACGGTTCATAGGAACCGTATGTGCTGCAAGTATCACAGACGGTTCATATGAATAACCATCTGTGGTATTTTCACAGACAGTTTTTAATACAAACCGTCTGTGATAACTTCATTATCACATAGGTTTTTAATACAAACCGTCTATGAAGTATCATAGACGGTTCTAGATAAGAACCATCTGTGATCATGGCAGACATCACAGACGGTTCTTATCAAGAACTGTCTGTGATACTTCACATGTGATTTGTATTAAAAACCGTCTGTGATAATAAAGTTATCATAGATGGCTTGTATTAAAAACTGTCTGTGATATGTTTCCCGCCTCCAAAATTTCATAATCTCCCGCCTAAGTCCGAGTAGGATTCCGTTCTGAGACATCTTTAGTAAAACGGGCATAACTTTTGCATACGGTGTCCATTTTCGACGTTCTTGTACTCATTGGAAAGCTAATCACGAGCCCGATCCAAAAAAAATGACTAGCTTAAGCTAGTCACCCTCTAAGACCCACAAAATCGGCCATCTTTAGAGCTAAAGATGGCCGATTTTGTGGGTCTTAGAGGGAGACTAGCTTTAGCTCTAAATTTGTGTTACAAGTTTTTTGGTTTCTATTTTTGCCCTTTTCTTGGTCTTCCCTTCGGAATTCGGATTTTGCTTCAACTGAAAAGTTGTAGATCTCGTTGAAACCTTTCAAATGAGTATATATAAGATGTATAAAACTTTACTATTTTATCTTTTGAGACTAGTTGTTTATATTGCACCGGTATATAAAACTTTGTGCTCTAATTCACAGACGGTTGGTATATAGAACCGTCTATGATATTCATTCATCATATACGGTTCTTGCTACCAACCATCTGTGATAAAGAGTATCATAGATGGTTTGTATGTAGAACCGTCTGTGATAATCTGACTGCTGAGCCCGTCAATTCTCCCCAACCCAATCCTAGCCAATAGAAATCCACCAATTCTCACTCCACGGATCGTAGCTCCACCTCTCTATCCCCGCGCCAAAAATTTTCGCACTTCCGCCTCTCCCTTTCCTATAAATAATCACCCAAACCCAGCCTCCTTGCCGTTCTCCTCCTCCTTGACCCTTACATAATAGCCCGCACAAAACAAACAACGCATAAGTCTACGGGAGGTAAGAAATCGTAGAAGCAACTAGCTACCAAGGCGACGTTTAATCAACGATGATGATGGTGGGTGTCAAAGACATCCAGCTCATGCACTGCATCAGGGGCGAGAAGGCCTAGGCATAAAGGATCTTTGCTTTTTCTCTGTTCTTGTTGTGTTAGCTAGATGGGTAACCTACTCGATATCTTGTGATGTTGTAATGGTGGATTCTAATCTTAAAGGAAATAGAATGTGTTGCTGTGTTTGTTGCTGTATTTGTTTGTTCTCAAATGATATAGTTAGTATTTCCTGAGGCTAGCCGAAAAATAGAAAAAATTTAGGTATAGAATGAACTATCACAGATAGTTTTGTGGTATAAACCGTCTGTGATCACAGACGACTCGAACCACAAACTGTCTATGATACTCACACATCACAAACGGTTGGTAGCTAGAACATCTGTGATGTGTGGGTATCACAGACGGTTGGTATATATAACTGTCTGTGACAGTGTTCTTCACAGACAGTTCTAGTTATAAACCATCTGTGATGTATTTATCATAGATGGCTGACAAACCGTCTGTGATAATCTCTGATTATCACTAACACATAAATTCAGATGGTTTGAAAAAACATCTATGATGATAGTTTTGAACTGTGTATGGTGACCCTTTTTGTAGTAGTGTCGGTGGTCGAACATCATGGTCAGTAGTCGAACAGCCGTGATCGGGTGGCTGAACACGGTCAGAATTCTGTATGTGGTCAAAGGTGAAGCCGAAGAGGGCTGTCAAAGTTGAAAGCGGGAGTGAGTGGTTGTGGATGGCGAGGTCTGCTGAGTGGTCGGAAATGGTTTCGACGACGCGAAGTGGTCGGTTGTATCGGATGGCTCGGGGCACACAAAAGGGGAGTGGTTGGGTTGGGCGGAGCCAGCCAACGGCCATGGTAGCGGCACGAGGAAGAAGAGAGGAGGGGAGGGATGACAGGTGGGGTCCGCCTGTCAGCGAAGAAAAAGGGGAAAGGGCTGACGGGTCATGCCCGCCTGGCGGTGGGAGTGAGAAGACAGAGAGAATGGAGGAAGAGGGACAAACGGCAAGATAGGCTCAGGCAGCGATGTGGGCGGATCTAAGCCATCCATGCGTCGCCCGGAGGAATGAGGCGGGAGTTTTATTTTTAAATTTTGTTTTAGATTTTTAGAAATCCCAAGAATAGGAAATAAGGCCTAGAAAATAGCAAATAAAGCCCAACAATTCTAGAAAAATTCACATAAATTCCTGGAACCACTTTTGACTTACAAAAATAATTTCCAACATAATTTGTATTAAATTTTTGTACTACAAATACTTTTAATTTTGAAATTTGATTTTGAACTCCAGAAAATTTAGAAAATCCAGATAAAAGCCAAATAAGTCCAAATAATTAATTTGAATTAGGATTTTATAGAAATTCCAAATATCCTTTGTTTAGTAATATTTTTAAGTTTTTGCTTGAATCACTTTTCATAACAAAGGCCTTTTGAAAAGTAGAAAAACAGGGCAAATCAAATTTTAAATTCTAGCAACCAAAACATAAATTTTTATTTTTAAATCAAAGTAATTTAATTTTAATTTTTTTCTTAAAAATCTAAATTAAATAGCTGGGCTACTATAGCAATAGAGGTGAAGAAAAGACCTCCTGTTAAGGTGGCATACTATCTTCAATGGAGAGAAGGAGGACAACTTAGCTCCAAGGCATTTAAGCGGAAAAGAATTCTATGATATGATTAAGGATTTAGATGTTGTGCTCGGAAAGAGATGTAAATCAAGGACCCGTGAGAAGAACATCTGGAAGAAGCGATCAATATTTTGAGACTTACCTTATTGGGAGCACCTAAAAGTTCGTCATTGCATCAATGTCATGCACGTAGAGAAGAATGTATGTGATAGTTTGATTGGTCTCTTATTGAACATTAGTAATAAAATAAAGGATGGAGTTAGCACATGGCTTGATTTGGTTGATATGAACATCAAACCTGAGTTAGCACCAAAAAAGACTAATAAAGAATTATGTTCCTTCCTCCTAGTTGTTACACTCTATCCAACGCTGAGGGAACTAAACTATGCTAGTTCTTGTATGGTGTGAAAGTTATGTTTGGTTACTCCGCCAACATGAAGAAGCTTGTTTCATTGGAAGATTTGAAGTTAATTAGTATGAAGAATCATGATTATTATGTGCTGATGACACAGATGTTCTCTATTGCAGTTAAAAGTATTTTAATAATCAAGATTTGAGAGACAATCATGAGGCTATATTATTTGTTTAACATAATTGCTCAGAAGGTCTCATCGATCCTGAAGGAATAGATGCTTTACAGGACAAGGTGGTAACGACTGTATGTCATCTTAAGATGTATTTCTCTCTATCATTTTTTGATATCATCATCCATCTCATTGTTCATATTGTATGGGAGATAAATATGTGTGGGCCCATGTTCCTACATAGCATGTACCTATTCAGGATTCATGGGAATTCTAAAGTCCTATGTACGGAATCGATCTCAGCCGGAGGGCAGTATTTGCAATGGTTATACAACCTAAGAGGTCAATGAGTTCTGTGTCGATTACATATCTCAGGTCGAACCGATAGGTGTGCCTCGATCTCGCCGTGAGGGGAGGCTCAAAGGTATCAGGACCATCAAAAGGAAAGTAATCACTCCAAATATGGATGCGTATGCTTAAGCCCATTTCACGGTTTTGCAACACATGACTAAAGTGTCCCCATATATCAACTAACACAAGGACGT
Source organism: Dendrocalamus latiflorus (assembly GCA_017311315.1). Taxonomy (NCBI): domain Eukaryota; kingdom Viridiplantae; phylum Streptophyta; class Magnoliopsida; order Poales; family Poaceae; genus Dendrocalamus; species Dendrocalamus latiflorus. The sequence goes on along the minus strand of CM029658.1, from coordinate 34,781,782 downwards.
GCTTTGGCAACAGAATCCGGAGCAGCCGGATGTTTGAATCACAAGACAACGCAACAGTTAGTTCAACTAATGGTTGAAGGAGCGACTCACTAAGAGTTCATCAAGTGATATGTTGACTTGGTTGGAAAAATGGTCAATATTTACGGTTATGACATTGCAAGGATATGACATAAATGGGTACACAATCTATATGCAGGCTTAGGATTAAAGAGCACTATCCAAAACAGCGGTGTCTACATAGATGTGTTCAGTACCGATGGGTTGAGGAGCTTCTACTATGGATTCATAGAGGAGATTTGGGAGCTGATTATGTGCTTTTCAAGATCCCCTAGTTTTAATGTCATTAGGCCCATCTCCCACAGTTGAAGGTCGATAAGTATGGTGCCACTACCGTGGACCTCAAACGTGTTAGATACAAGGATGAACCATTTGTACTCTATAACCAAGTTATTTAAGTCTTCTATGTAACCAACCAGGCAAATAAGAAGCACCACGTAGCTCTTCATGGAAAAAGGAGGATTGTTGGTGTTGAGAATGTAGTGGACAAGGAAGAATACAATGAATTTGACGAGTTACCTCCTTTTGGAAATGGAATAACGGTCGAGGAAGAATAACACGATGAAACTAGTTATATATGCATTGATCAACATGAAGGGCTAATTTTTAAAGGAAATAAGCAAGTAGAATGCTGAATGAAATGTTTATGTGTCATATGTTCTGTATTTTCATTTATATATATGAGAATATGTCATATATATATATATATATATATATATATATATATATATATATATATATATATATATATATATATATATATGAATTTGCATTTATGTATATCATGAGAATGTGTCATATATATGTGCATTTAGAAGTGATTCATAGATGGTGTGTATTTAGAAGTGATTCAAAGCCAGTTCTACTTTAGAACCATGTGTGATGTGATGTGTATTTATCATAAACATATCTAAAGTAGAACCATCTATGATGTTTGTTTAGATGGTTCTAAATTAGAACTGTCTATGATGTGTATTTATCACATATGGTTCTAATTTAGAACCGTCTGTGATGTCCAATCTATTTATTTAGACTCTAGGGTTTGCCCATACTCCCAGGCAGTCAGACGCTTAATATTCTCAACTCTCTCGTGAGCATGAGCCACTGCCTCCTCCCCAAGCATGAGCCATCACCTCCTCCATCGAGTCTGGCACCTTCTCCCCTAAGCACAAGCCGCCGCCTCTTCCCTTGAGCCTGCCGCCTCCTCCCCAGTGAGCCTCTCCTTGAGAACACCTCCTCCACGAGCACGCCACCTCCTCCCCCGAGCATGCCTTTTCCTCCCCGAGCAGGCCTTCTCCTCCCTGAGCATGTCTCCTCCCTAAGCATGATGTATGTAACATTCTTCTTTCTTGTTTATGATATGGCAATGAACAATGTATCATCATGGTTACCAATTATCCCTTTTGCTTTATTGTTGTTTCATCAATACACGTCTCGAGGATGAATGCTGGGATTAAGTTTTAATTATGCTCTTTTAATGTCAATACCCTGAAGATGAATTGTTAATGCTCTTAAGCATCAATTCCCTAAATAAAAAATAAGTCATATTTTAGTACTGGGTGACATTGCTTGTAATGCTTGTGGGCTCGGTTTTACTGCTCGATGAGGCTAATTGTCATATTACAAAATTAAAATGATAACCTTATCAGGCTTGAGCTATTCAAATTGATTCTTATTGTCATTTGTTACTGGCAGCCAGTTCACTAGTACTCTCTGTTTTGGTTGATCTTGAATAGTGTCAGCTGATTGTGTCTACTAGAATTGTTGAGATTATTAGACACTTCTATTGTCTCGTGAAGATGTCATTCACTCATTCTTTGTCATCATTGCCTCATGTATCTTATGCACCGTGCTCTGAAAAAATCCAAGCGCCATGAAAGAGGACTATTGAAAAGGCCTGAGGTCCGATTTATCATCACGGATGTTGATGCGTTTGGGACCCCTCTCAATCCTCACTGAGCAGTGTAGTTATTCCAGAGAATGATTAGAATAGTTGTACAGGAATGGGTTGAGATCACCTATGATTCGTGGAAGGACTTGAGCAAAGATAAAAAAATGAGGTTGTAACAAAAAAATGTGATCATTCAAGATCCTAGAAGGACACCAGGCCTCTGTGCAATGACACGTGTTGCTAGCCGCATGAAAAGCATGGAAGAACTTTAGGAGCATGCTTATCAAGCAATACGTTGAGAAGGGTTGACACCCTCCCAGAAGTATCCGTTCCTGGAACCGTTCTGGCAAAACTTTGTAGAGAAGAAGACAACAGATAATTTTAGGAGTGAAAGTGCAATACACAGGACCCTCTAGGAAAAAACATGCACCCCAAAGACTTAGCATCTCTAGGTATACAGGTAAAATCCCATATGAAGGAAGGAGGATGAGTAGGCAATCCTACAAGAGGCCTCCTTGCCATTTGCCAAGATCCCTAATGAGTATGCCTAAAATTAGATAAGAGCGAGGTTATCTACCGTGTTGTCAAGGGGCCATCTCCTTTTGAAACCCCGCAGATGAGGAAGTGTCCCACTGCTTGGTGACATATCAAACTACCAAGTTTGTAATTACTCCATAACTTCATAGGAAGTGAAATAACATATCGGGCTTTTGCAAGAAGCACTAAATGTAGAATTTTCCCAAGGCTCATTATAGGCAGTCAGGGAGAGATCTATACACTCTGCGGCCCTGGGAAACAAGGAGCACTCAGGTCTATGAGAGGCCTTGGTCTTTATATTCCATGGAATCAGGGATTCTCAAAGGACTCCGAAGCGTACCGGAGTAGGAAGAGAGCCAAAGCTGAGCACGAGGCATAGCTATGAGAGGAGATTCGTGCATCCCTTAGTGAGGAGATCACTAATGTCATCAGTGATGAGATGCAATGACAGATGGAGAGCATGCAGGAAAGGTTTAGGGGAAATCAATTGGAAGCTCTCACTACTCTTGTGCTAGCTAGCCCGCCCAACCGTCAGAGTAGCTACGCATCCGACCCTACCTCAGAAAGCGACCACAGATTTCCTATCGATGACATCTTGGTAATATTTATTATATCTAGAATGCTCGATCCATTGATAGGCCTTTTGGAGTACCTAATTTTATATCATTATATAGGTGGCTACGAACTGCAAGGTCCAAGTGAGATATGCCTTCGTTGCCCTGTACGCTGCTTGGGGCCAAGCATATTCATCCAGTGCTGGGGCCTTGGTGCACAGTGTAACTCTACTACCAGGTTTCACAAAAGTGAATGTATATGGTGTTCATACCAATTTTGAGGTTGTCCCACTGTAGATGCCCCCAAACAATAAGGATATGACTCTAGGGCAAGCTATAGGAACATTCCTCTAGTGGCCCAAGAGAGACATATGCTTAAAAGCTCCTACACTTGTGTCAACTTCACAAAAAAAGTCATACACCAATGATAAGTCCACAGGAGCTAACTGCACCAGAGCTACCTGCACTAGAGTTACTTGCACCAATGTGGGAAGGGCGCGGTGAATCACATGCATCTACATCTCGTGCCCGGTTGACTACTGTGAAGTCGACCTCTAAATAGTGAGACAGCAAAGGCAAACCAAAGAAGACTGATGATATCCCCTACTTACTGTTGGCTCAAAAATTTCAGTTCGGCAAGCCGTTAGTCATCTCGGATGAGCACCTCCAAACCCTAGGAATTGCTTGCCAGAGATTGCATTCATGGTACATGGAACATGCTAACAAGATGGATGGACAATGATGCTCGGGTGTCAACATTAAGTTCAAGCCGCATCATCTTCAGCACGAGATTTATGACTATTCTTCATGGTGACCTTCGAGGACTTATTCTCTCTTCAACATCAACACTCTCGACACCACACTCATTCGATGCTAGACACTATAAGTGTGTACAATCATGGTCTACATTCATATAATATGTACTGATAAATGTCATATATAACTTCTTGCTTTTGTGTATATATATCGGTGCATGGTGTGTGAAGCCAGATTAACAAAATCGCCCATAGGTTTCCTCGACCCACACTTGAACTCCACGGATGTCACCAAGGAGGATGCATCCTTCATCAAGGATTACATAAAGATGCCATTGGTGGCTCACTGCGATAAGGAATTCATACTTTTGCCCTACAACAAGGCGTAAGTGCTACATTAGTGGCTATACTTGTTGATTGTACTTTATAAGCAACACAAACTTATATTTAATAACCATGGCGACATACTTGTGTAGGTTCTACTGGATTCTAATTGTAATTATACAAAAATAGAATAAGGTAATATTCCTTGATTCCCTAAAGAGGGTCAAACCAATTTCATAGTTATTCAATAATTAATCGATAGGTAAACATATTTACTCCATAAATAACTCTATTATAGTCTTTCCTTCCTTCGCAATGGCTAAAGCTTTTTTGAAATCATGTAGGTCGTTCGTCGAGTACATTGCTACTGTACAGAGATCGAAGGGAGAGATCAGCGCCCTGGATATGATCTCAATTTCCCAGCATTCGCTAGTACACATTAGTCCTTTGTAACACTTTGTAGTAATGCCTCTCGAACTAACAAACTCTATTTTTGCAATACCACCAGCAGCTGCCAGGAACACCTATGGATACTATGTTTGCCACAACATAGAACTACTTCTCGGTTTTATGAAGACCAATCATCCTTTGGTTTATCAATCTCACAATAATTATTTAATACTTCTCAATTTATATGTATGCACAACTTTGATCTTCCTAGTGATAGGTTGTGACCATCTCTACAACTATGTTGGAATAGGCCAAGCTCAAAAAATTCGAGGACAATGTGTGTACTTCTTGATGTCTTAGGTCATAAACAAAGATGGTGACTTCCACAATGTAGAATGAATTTAATTGGAATAAGATTGAATTTAATTATATATATATATATATGTATTTGTTCATGAATGGTTAATTTATTTCATTTGAGTTAATTGATTTGTGAAATGGATGTTCTTGTTTTTGAAATGAATATGAATTGGATGTATATACGTACTTGTTGTGTTTTTGCTTGTTTCAGAGGGTATGGCTAGCATTTTGTAAGGTTAGCCAACAAACAGAAATAGATTTAGGAATGTCACATATGTATTCATGTACGAACTGTTTGTAATACACATATATCACAAACGGTTTTATCTACAAACTGTATGTGATACATCATATATCACAGACAATTTCAACTACAAATCGTCTATACTAGTTAATTATCATAGATGGTTATGAGTTAATAACTGTCTGTGATAGTCTGTATCACAAATGGTTCAAAAAATCATCGGTGATGACCTCATGTCATTACTGACCCATAAACTCGGATGGCTCACGAAACTATTTGTGATAATGTTTTTGAACTGTCTGTGATGACCTTTTCTATAATAGTGAGTACTCAGATAAGAGGGCAAAGTGTGTGAATTGCTGAAATCTTTGTATAGGCTAAAGCAAGCACCTAAGCAATGGCATAAGAAGTTTGGTAAAACTTTCACATTTGTAGGCTTTGCAATAAATAAAGCTGACAGATGTGTGTACTACCACCATGGTAGGGGTAAAGGAGTAATTCTATGTTTGTATGTTGTTGACATACTTACCTTTGGGATAGATGTTGACGTGATAAATGAGGCCAAAATATTTCTATCCCAAGCTTTGACATGAAGGATCTAGGAGAGGCTAGTGTTATATTGAATATCAAATTGATTAGGTGTGAGAATGGGATTACTCTCACACAATCTTAGTATGTGGAAAAGATCTTGAGCTGATTTGGCTATATGGACAACAAGCCTTCTTCAACACATATGATCCTAGTCTAATACTTTGAAAGAACAAAAGACTAGGAAAAAAAATCAATTGAGTTACTCTTAGATCATTGGTTCACTCATGTACCTAGCTAGTACTACTCGTCCTGACATCTCTTTTGCTGTGAGCAAAATAAGCCGCTTTACTTCTAATTCAGGAGATGATCATTGGTGTGCACTTCAGCGGGTTTTGCACTATTTGAGAGGAACAATGAGCTATGAAATTCACTAAATATGATATCCTAGTGTACTCAAGGGAAATAGATATTCTAACCGGATATTAGATGTTGATGAGATTAAAGCTATGAGTGGACATGTGTTCACTCTAGGTGGAGCTGTTGTGTCATGGATGTCGTGTAAATAGACCATTTTGGCAATGTCGACCATGGAAGCAAAACTCATAGTGCTACTCAAAAACCATTGAGGCTGAATGGTTGCGTGAGCTCTTGATGGACTTGTCAATGGTTGAGAAACCTATTCTGGCTATCCTTTTGTACTATGATAACCTAATAGTTATTGTAAAGGTGGCAAGTGCTAAGGATAATATGAAGTCCTCAAGACACATGAAACGACAACTGAAGACTATTAGAAAATTGAGAAACTCTAGAATGATAGCTATAAATTGTATTGAAATAGCTAAAAATATGGTGTATCCCTTTACAAAGGGATTGTCATGAAACGTGATTGATAATGCATCTAAGGAGATGGGTTTGAGACCTATTTGAGTTACACACTATGGTAACCCACCCTATATGATCGAAGATCCCGTGAAGTAGGTTCTTAGGGAAAACAAGCTGTCTATGTAACTGTAGAGTACACCTTAATATTAATGAACCACTTCGTTGGAGATGCAGTACTTTTATTACTGTATGGTAGGATGAGTTTTGTCTTAATATGTTATGAGGCTCTAAAGAGCAAGATACAGACCTATAGAGTATTCTTGTAAGAACACACCTATACGAGCCTGACTATTGGTCATAGTCTGTGAGATGTGGGAACTCTCTAGGAAGCTCATGAAGAGATATATGAGTTAGACCTATATGCTCCACCTGAGGGGTAGCCTATCAGCATCCAAGTATTAGATTTGGTCCTAAGTGAAACTTGTCTACACAAAACTATCAATTCAAGGTCTAATCCATTGTACAGTTGTAAATAAGTATAGCATGGGATTCTAGGTGAATGTTCAACCTTAATCAGGCCTCTACCAAAAAACTGGTATATTAACAGTGCTTTAACATAGTAAGAAATCTCTGGGTGCCTTTGAAATCTGGTGGGAGATTGTTAGAGTATTTGGGCCCCCAACCCAAATAATAATTCTGAGAAATCACAAAGGCCCATTCATGCATGGCAAATGGTGGGACTAAGATTTCCATATTGCTCACCAAAAGAGAGTCACAAACATTTATAAGGAAGAGTGGGTATGAATATGATGAAGGAAAGCAAAGGAAGAATAAACACACGCGCTAGCTCACCTCACCTCACCATGCCATGCCATTGCCCGCCTGTGAGCGACGTGCGTGTGAATGGTGCTACGATTTCGAGCCCAGCTTCTTGCAAAGGCGCCATTTCCTTTTGCACTTTGCATAAGTTTTTAACTTGCACCTGTAACTAACCTTTTGCATTGATGATGTGTGCATTAATGCGGAAATTACAACACAATAAATTAGGTTTAATGTGTTAGTTACTAGTTCATGGTTAAAAGGGAGGAGGTGTCCAGGAAATTGTTTCATCTTCTTATCTCTCCCTCTCATTCTCACTGTTTTTGCACTTAGTTGCTTCTGGTTTCTCCGTTCCTGCATCGGCATGCACCAACATGCAAAGAGTAGTGTCTTCGAAACCATCGTCACTTGACTCCTACATGAGAAAGGGCAAACCATGTTTTTTGAAAGCACTTCGCGTGACTGCTCGCTGCTTCCTGTAACCCTCCAATTGATCCTAGCACCCGTTGTGAGTATAATGTCATTTTTACTCAATGTGTTGTCCGATATATGCAAGATTGCCATGCTATTTGTTCTTGTTGTTTGGTAATCTATTGAGAACTTGTAGTACACATGTATTTGCAATCTGTGAGTTTACATTTCCTGTTGTTTATCGGTTTAAATTAGTTACTGAAGTGCATTGTTTTCCAACAATAGTAAGGTACATGTGTAATTCATTCCTATGTTATATAGACTATGAACACATGTTGTTGTCATCTTCTAGCATATATAAGTTGGCATCTTATATAAGCTATATGGTGGCAATAAAGATAAGTTCATGTTGGTGATTGATTCCTTATTCAAAGCACTCTCTAAAGTTGCCTATCAATCGCTATACGACTGGTAACAGTCGATGAAAGGAATTTCAAGAGAAAAAGCTACTTCTTTAGGAGCAAACAGGAGTCTGAATTCCAAAAAACATTTTCCATCACCGTGGCATTGCATCAGTCTATTGTGAATCAGAGTTTGGAAAAAATTGAAGGGACGAGATGTGAAAGGAAACTAGTCTGAAAACTGAGTAATTTCATCGTGTCTGTTGTCTAGTAATGTTAATTTCGTTCATGCAAATAAGCCCTCATGTGGTTTTTATCATCAGCTGGAATCAAGGAAACTAATTGAACAGGTTTGAATGAACTAGCAAATTATATTAACATTTCCACACCTACTAATCATGGATAGAAGTCAACAAAGTGCACAAGAATGCACAATATGAATATGTTTATGATCATACAAACCAAGTTTGTTTGCAAATTATAATTTCTTATTGTCTTATTCCACCTCGTATCTTAGTAAAATCAACGATCAAGAAACAATGGGAATTCAATCGATTGAGCTAATAGCACTTAGCAGATTTATGATGGGAATACAGAAAGCCCAAGATTCAGATAGATACTAGAGGCTGCCTGTGTTGGAGAACGACAACCTTCGAGATCACACACGCGAATACGAGTAAACTAAAATTGATTTCTTCTCTTTTGCGATGCAATGCAGTGCGATGCATCTCTGTCCTTTTCTTCTTTCTTATATAGAGAAGCAACATACTGATTTTGAAACTAATGCAACATACCACATTGAGAATCTGACACGGAAACATCTCAACTTTCTATTTACGACCGCTCTAAATCCTAAATAGACTCTGACTCCTGTCCCCTTACGACTATGATTGCTACAATGTTCTCATGACTTACACCACTACAGTACCTTTACAACTTATGACTGCTATGGTACCTTTACGACTTACGACTGCTACAATACTCGAACGTTGGTTGTAGACTACTGTGATCATAGATTCGACTAGACCTAAAGACAACTAGATTAACTCTATCAATCTCATCCTTAAGCTTGTTGTCTTCCATTGATGTTCCACACACTGATCTTCTCCCTCATCTCCATGAACTTCATTCTTCTGAGAAATTTGGTTAGGAAGTCTGCGAGTTGGTCTTCTGTGCAAATATACTGCACTTCTATCACTCCTGATTCCACATATTCTCTTATGTAATGGAACCGAATGTCGATGTGTTTGCTTCTCTCATTGTAGACTGGGTTCTTGCACGATGCTATTGCAGACTAATTGTCAATCTTCAAAGTTACCTTCGATTATGTTTCTATACAAAGTCTTGTCTACGGGAGGATTTGTGCTGTCCTTGCTCATCATCAAGCAGGGTTCCATCAGAATTTGCATTGGATTGCAATCCTTCATGCCACATTTGTCCAACACCTGATACTCTCTCCAATGATGATCAAACCATCCACATAAACTCCAATCAACAAACTCCTTTTTCCTTGGCTTTGTTTGTGCACTGCATGCTATAACGGACATTTTTCAAAACCGAATGCCACGAGAGACTTGTCTAGCTTCTTATTCCAATCTCTCGGGACTTGACACAGACCGCATAAAGCTTTATGCAATCTTAATACCAGGAGCTCTTCTCCTTTCTTCTCAAATCCTGAACATTGCACAAGATAGATTTCTTCTTCCAAATCGCCGTTGAGGAAGGCTAACTTCACATCCATATGATGAACCTCCCATCCTTCATGTGCCATAATCACAATAAGCAGTCACATCATCTCTAGTCTTGCAACAGGGGCAAAGACTTCATCGAATCAATACCTTGTCATTGAACGTACCCTTTTGTAACTAACCTTGCCTTGTGCTTTATGATCACCCCTTGAGTGTCCTTCTTCACCTTATACACCCACTTCAATCCAATCGGCTTGTGACTGACTGGCAATGGAACAAGCTACCATGTTCCATTTCCTTGGATAGAGGACATCTCCTCAACAGCTCTTCTCCACTCTGGTTTCGCCTTAGCCTCTTCAAAGTTCACAGGCTCCTCTCTGAGTAAACAGAACTCTGAATCCTCTAGCTCGATTGGAGATGTGGCATCATTGAGACTTTAAATATCACGCTCCCATCGAGGTCCTTTAGCCGAGCTTTCATCGAGTTCCAATCTTCGTGGAGCACCAGGTGAGACTGGCATTCCCACTGTTGCTATAGGAGTACATAGTGTAGTCGAGCTGGGCATCTCGATTCCCACGCTTGTTCTTGCAAGTAGTCATGCCTAGAGTTTCTACAATGTGGTCGTGCCTTCCGACTTCGTCCTGCGTGGTCGAAGTGTCAGAAGCTACTACGTGGTCATTAGGATCTATGACCACGCTGTGGTCGGATCCTCCGATTATTCCCACCATGGTCGGTGTCAGTTACGTAGTCATCAAGACCTGCATTAGTACTTGGAGGATAATGCACCGTGAAGATGTCTTCCATAGGTTGTACCTCTGCCAAGGGATTTCTGCTCCACTCCCACTTCCTCTCCTCCTCGAACACAGTGTCATGTGTCACCACAACTCGTCGTGTCATCAAATCAAACATCTGATAGCCTTTCGTCTTCGAATCATACCCAATGAACACCATTGGCTTGCTTCGATCTGCTAGCTTGGAGAGGAGCGGTGTGGTTGTCTTTACATGTGCAATGCACCTGAAAGTGCGGAGGTGACCCACATTTGGCTTGCGGTCGTAATAGGCTTCGTGAGGAGTTTTGCCGATGACGCTTTTCATTAGTGCCTAATTTAGGAGATAAATGGCAGTCGAGACCACTTTCTGCAACATCCTGATTTTCAAAACCTTTTTGAAGCTTTTAAAATAAAATTCACCATTTTGATTTTTCTAGAATTAATTAAAGCTTAAATGGAATTTTCATTAATTAAAAAGATTTAATATGATTAAATTAAATATTAATATTTACCAAAAATATTTTATTTGTGTTTCTTGTGTTACAAGGAATTTTTCTGTATTTTCTGGGATTTTTCGGAGTTTATTTGAGCTCAATTTGAAATTTCCAAAAAAAAATCAGGAGAGAGAATGAACAGAACAGTACCACGCGGTACTGTTCATCCGTCTTCTTCCCAGCGCGCAGCAGAAGCTCGATCTCTCCCGTCTGTACACGTTTCCTTCCTTTTCCCTCTCTCTTCATAACTTCCAATCCGGACCTTATTTGAATGTCTTCCCAAAAAGAAAGTTGTGCCAAATCACGCAAGGAATCTATCCCAACTGGTCTCTTTCTGTTTCGTTCATCTGTTTGCCTTTTATCTCCTATTTTCTGAAACAGACTCTAAACCGAAATTCACAAATTGGAGTCGGTTTATACCTCTTCCAAGCCTATAAATACGACCCCTTGACCCCTCTAAACTCATCCCAAGCCATGCCAAGTCCCCTCAAAACTCAGAACGCCGTCGGCACCGACGCCCTTCGGTCTCGAAATTGCTCGTCGCGTCTCGAGCAATCCGGTGAGTTTTTCCATGATCCTTTCGCGTCACATTGTGCCATCATGTCCCATCTACCTTCTTGCCAAGTTAATTTGGTTTTGGTGCAGCCAATCTCCCGGAATCGAGTTTTCCCCAATCTAGGTCAAGTGTGCTTCCCGACGTCGATTCGTCGCCTCCGGTAAGCTTTAGCCCTTGCTGTAATTTTTCTTAGACTTGCCTTGTCGCGTTCTACGCCGTGCTCACCTCCGTTTCCCCAAAAAGCCTCCACAAATTTTCGCCTCCGAGCCTCGCCATGGCCGCCAATGGCATCTCGTGTTCCCCATCTATCCGGTGGTGTTCTCCCCAATCCGTTCGTGTCACATTGTGCCAAACCATCCCAGGTAGCTACCCTCAAAGTGGTTTTAGATTTTGTTCACCGAGCACCAAGATATTAAGTTTTTCCTTTTTCTTTCCCGACGTCGTTCAAACGTCAATTGCGCCATCTCCGGTGGGTTTTTGACCGAGCCGATAATTTTTCTAGCTTCGCAAAGCCGTATTCTAGCCCGTGCTCACCCTACTTCTCCATGTCCTATGCTCGGATTTTATTCCTCTCTCCTACCTCTGTCGTTGTAGCCGCCCGTGCCGTCAACGGTCTCCGTTTGGTGTGCCGTCAGTTCCTATGTGTGCCTTGGGTCCCTAGCAACCCATTTTGCTAGTTAGATTAACCTCCCATGCTTCCTCTCGCCAGCGCTAGCCTCCTTTCAAAAAATTGCTCTTGGGTGAACAGTAACATCTGTGAATTTCCAGCATTTTCTCGCCCCGGCAAACTTTAGATCCCTCGTTCTCCTTCGTCCGAACTCCGATCGACCCGATTCTTTTTCCTAAATTCATCAAAAATTGAGCTCTATCTTTTGGTTCTAGTTTTGTTGTTTTTGGAGTTTATTTGAGTTTTATTTGAATTTATTTTGTGTTTCGTTTCGCTTTCTCTCTCGTTAGATCACGCTTTCGAAGGAGCTGAAGCCGGATCCGAAGATCAAGAATTCCTAACTGAGCAAGGCCAAGGCAAGTCGTGTCCTTTGATCATGTTGAACCCAGTTTTCAAATCTATTATGTATTACTTTGTGTTAAATTATCATGCATCGCTATTTTATTACCAAACCCTTGTATTGGTAGTTAATGACCTAATTGATTATTTCCTCCTTGATAATTTGAATGCCATGATTCTATTGTCACCATAGGATGGGTAATTATTTAGTGATACATTATTAGTTGTCACATGGGTTGTACGCTTATTTTGCTTAGCCATGCTTATTATTAGTACGTTGGGTTTATCATCACATGTGTTAATTAATTTTGATTTAATGATATACTGGAACGTGGTGGTCAACCACAGTTATAAAATTTGTGTGCCATGACATGGGTAGTGTCATTGGTGTTGGTTATACAAACTTGGTTTTCACTTGGGCGAATGATCGTGCAGTAAAGGGGAGAAGTGTGGTTAACACTTCAAGGATGTGGATGTTTCGCCTGGGTACATCTAAGGACTTAACTTTGTGCGCCATTGATCTGAGCCTTACCGCACAACCACATGTTTAGTATGGGATAGACCTAGCTGATTAACTTGCAAAGATTTAGTTCAGATATCATCATTGGTAAGTGAGTACCAGGGGTACTGGTTTGCTCACAATGAAGAACAGGGTTACTGTCCTCATACGGCGCAAGAGGGGGCTTCTGACTGTGGTGGTTAACCCTTCAGCAGTGAAACCTTAGCGGATGATGTCTAACTAGATTGGAGTGAGGTAAAGGCTTTGTGATAATTTATCTGGGTCTCATGCCTAAGGAAGCATGCTGGCTATTAAGATGATTTATCTCTTGTGGGTAAAGTTGTGCAACCTCTGCAGAGTGTAAAACTATTCGAATAGCCGTGTCCTCGGTCATGGACAATGCTCGGTGATTTCACACGAGGGGTAGAGTTTTCATAAAATCTTGGTTGGGTTAAGCGAATGGGTAGTTCACTGGTGGTTCATTATGTGAATCTTGGTTCGTGGGTGATTCATTGGAGTGAATGACCAGTTTACTTGTGGTTTGTCTCAATTCCTTTAATTACTTATTTATTATCATTTTCAAAGTCAGCTTTTCAATCTATTTATTGTATTTACTTTAAATTGCTGCTTTCTGCAAAATTAACCTTTCAGCCATCCATTGGTAAGCCTTGCATACTATATTGCATTCTTTGTTACAAACGACTTGCTGAGTACTCAATGTACTCACGGCTTCATCCATATTTGTTCAGTTGAGGAAGAAGAACCGGTCCAGTAGGAGATACCTGGAGGAGGATACTTCGACGACTTCACGGATTAGGACTTCGCTCCCCAGTCGATTGCCTGTGGGCATGTCGAATGGCTGCTACGCTTATGTTTGGTTTTCCGCTGCTTGTTTCTTTAAGCCCTTCAGGCTATTAATTGTAAGCTTGGCCATAAGGTCGCACTCTGATTATTATTAATAATATTTGTGTCTTTTCCTATTAAATCGTGATATGGTCGATATTTCATCTTTGTTTATACTGTGTGCACTAGCGTGATCCTGGACTAGTGCAGAATACATAGGAGAGTCCGGATTTGCATATTCGGGTCTCTACAGAGGTGGAATCAGAGCTATATCGACTGTAGGACGAAGCCCTAGTTAGAATGGTCGAATTAGTAAAGTTTTCAAAATTATTTTCTAAATTAAATCAACCAAATGATTGTCTAGTAATTCTTGATTCTTACCTCATTCTTAGGATTCTTGCTCCTTGTCTCCTCTGAGAACTTGTTTTCGAAACTAAATTTGACTTTGTATCTCTATAATGTCCATAGATGTCTCGAGTGTCCCTCCATCAAAGTGAAAGTTGGCATGGAATTCTTCAAGCTGTGCTGTGAAGTCTGGATCAAGGAAGCACCCAATATGTCAAGACAAGATTGGAGATTTCCATGAAGATTAGGAGCCGTTAGATTTGAACCCTGTTATAGTTTTAGCATCGTATAGAACGACTTGCTTCTTATTCGCCATTGTGTGTGATGTGAGCTGCAATTTTGCTTCCAGCATTATGATGCAGTCATGTCAAAAGTCTTTTTGTGGAGTTTATTGCTTCTTTTGTTAGCCTTTTCGGCTAAGTGTCTGCTTAGTTTAGGTTGCCATTAGTCATCCCTCTTAGACGAGTTTACCACTTACCTTTGATTTTTCCTCTTACCTATTGAGCCTTGAAGAGTCAAATTCAACTCATACCAGCCAGCTCGAGTACCGCAACAGTCAGATTTCTGGACTCCAGCTCCAATGCCTCCTCATGATAACTCAGGACCACGCCCTATCAACGTCAGCAATCAGCCTCAGGGAGAAAGAAGCTATGCAACTCCATTTAGTTGTTTCAAGTGCCAAGAGTCAGGTCATTTCGCTCGCAAGTGTCCGCAGAAGCGTCAAGCAATCACGCCAATTCCGTTCAACCTTGGAAGTACCCCTGCCAAGACTTCAGGAGCGAGCCGTGGAACATCGCCAAATCAGGGAGGCCAGATACCTGAGAGCGTTGCAAGGGGAAGCCTCAACAACGTCGTCTCCAACATCGCACCTGGTAACCTATTCTTTTAGTTAGCCTAAATCTCGGGGTCAAGATTCCGTTTAAGGGGGGAGGTTTGTAACATCCTGATTTTCAGAGCCTTTTTGAAGTTTTTAAAATAAAAGTCACCATTTGGATTTTTCTAGAATTAATTAAAGCTTAAATAGAATTTTCATTAATTAAAAAGATTTAATATGATTAAATTAAACATTAATATTTGTCAAAAGTATTTTATTTGTGTTCCTTGTGTCACAAGGAATTTTTCTGTATTTTCTGGGATTTTTCGGAGTTTGTTTGAGCTCAATTTTAAATTTCCAAAAAAAAAGAAAGAGGAGAGAGAATAAATAGTACTTGACACGTGTCAGCGCAGGGTTCATCTTCAACCTCTAGCTACGATCGATGCAGTTTCAGTTCTGTACGTTTTCCTTGCTTTTCCTCTCCCTTCATAACTTCCAATCCGGATCTTATCTCAATGTCTTCCCAAAAGAAAAATTGTGCCAAATCACGTAAGGAATCCATCCCAACTAGCCTCTTTCCGTTTCGTTCATCTGTTTGCCTTTTATCTCCTATTTTCTGAAACAAACTCTAAACCGAAATTCACGAATTGGAGTCGGTTTCTACCTCTTCCAAGCCTATAAATACGACCCCTTGATCCCTCTAAACTCATCCCAAGCCGTGCCAAGTCCCCTCAAAGCTCAGAACGCCGTCAGCACCGACGCCCTTCGGTCTCGAAATTGCTCATCGCGTCTCGAGCAATCCGGTGAGTTTTTCCGTGATCCTTTAGCGTCACATTGTGCCATCATGTTCTATCTACCTTCTTGCCAAGTTAATTTGGTTTTGGTGTAGCCAATCTCCCGGAATTGAGTTTTCCCCAATCTAGGTCAAGAGTGCTTCCCGACGTCGATTCGTCGCCTCCGGTAAGCTTTAGCCCTTGCCGTAATTTTTTTTAGACTTGTCTTGTCGCGTTCTACGCCGTGCTCACTTCCGTTTCCCCAAAAAGCCTCCACAAATTTTTGCCTCCGAACCTCGCTATGGCCGCCAATGGCATCTCGTGTTCCCCATCTATCCGGTGGCGTTCTCCCCAATCCGTTCGCGTCACATTGTGCCAAACCATCCCAGGTAACTACCCTCCAAGTGGTAGATTTCGTTCACCGAGCACCAAGATATTAAGTTTTTCCTTTTTCTTTCCCGACGTCGTTCAAACGTCAATTGCGCCGTCTCCGGTGGGTTTCTGACCGAGCCGATAATTTTCCTAGCTTCTCCAAGCCGCATTCTAGCCCATGCTCACCCTACTTCTCCATGTCCTATGCTCGGATTTTATTCCTCTCTCCTACCTATGACGTTGTAGCCGCCCGTGCCGTCAACGGTCTCCGTTTGGCGTGCCATCAGTTCCTATGTGTGCCTTGGGTCCCTAGCAACCCATTTTGCTAGTTAGATTCACCTCCCATCCCTCCTCTCGCCAGCGCTAGCCTCCTTTCCAAAAATTGCTCTCGGGTGAACAGTAACATCTGTGAATTTCCAGCATTTTCTCGCCCCGACAAACTTTAGATCGCTTGTTCTTCTTCGTCCGAACTCCGATCGACCCGATTCTTTTTCCTAAATTCATATAAAATTGAGCGCTATCTTGTGGTTCTAGTTTTGCAGTTTTTAGAGTTAATTTGAGTTTTATTTGAATTTATTTTATGTTTCGTTTCGCTTTCTCTCTCGTTAGATCACGCTTTCGAAGGAGCTGAAGCCGGATCCGAAGATCAAGAATTCCTAACTGAGCAAGGCCAAGGCAAGTCGTGTCCTTTGATCATGTTGAACCCAGTTTTCAAATCTATTATGTATTACTTTGTGTTAAATTATCATGCATCGCTATTTTATTACCAAACCCTTGTATTGGTAGTTAATGACCTAATTGATTATTTCCTCCTTGATAATTTGAATGCCATGATTCTATTGTCACCATAGGATGGGTAATTATTTAGTGATACATTATTAGTTGTCACATGGGTTGTACGCTTATTTTGCTTAGCCATGCTTATTATTAGTACGTTGGGTCTATCATCACATGTGTTAATTAATTTTGATTTAATGATATACTGGAACGTGGTGGTCAACCACAGTTATAAAATTTGTGTGCCATGACATGGGTAGTGTCATTGTTGTTGGTTATACAAACTTGGTTTTCACTTGGGCGAATGATCGTGCAGTAAAGGGGAGAAGTGTGGTTAACACTTCAAGGATGTGGATGTTTCGCCTGGGTACATCTAAGGACTTAACTTTGTGCGCCATTGATCTGAGCCTTACCGCACAACCACATGTTTAGTATGGGATAGACCTAGCTGATTAACTTGCAAAGATTTAGTTCAGATATCATCATTGGTAAGTGAGTACCAGGGGTACTGGTTTGCTCACAGTGAGGAGCAGGGTTACTGTCCTCATACGGCGCAAGAGGGGGCTTCTGACTGTGGTGGTTAACCCTTCAGCAGTGAAACCTTAGCGGATGATGTCTAACTAGATTGGAGTGAGGTAAAGGCTTTGTGATAATTTATCTGGGTCTCATGCCTAAGGAAGCATGCTGGCTATTAAGATGATTTATCTCTTGTGGGTAAAGTTGTGCAACCTCTGCAGAGTGTAAAACTATTCGAATAGCCGTGTCCTCGGTCATGGACAATGCTCGGTGATTTCACACGAGGGGTAGAGTTTTCATAAAATCTTGGTTGGGTTAAGCGAATGGGTAGTTCACTGGTGGTTCATTATGTGAATCTTGGTTCGTGGGTGATTCATTGGAGTGAATGACCAGTTTACTTGTGGTTTGTCTCAATTCCTTTAATTACTTATTTATTATCATTTTCAAAGTCAGCTTTTCAACCTATTTATTGTATTTACTTTAAATTGCTGCTTTCTGCAAAATTAACCTTTCAGCCATCCATTGGTAAGCCTTGCATACTATATTGCATTCTTTGTTACAAACGACTTGCTGAGTACTCAATGTACTCACGGCTTCATCCATATTTGTTCAGTTGAGGAAGAAGAACCGGTCCAGTAGGAGATACCTGGAGGAGGATACTTCGACGACTTCACGGATTAGGACTTCGCTCCCCAGTCGATTGCCTGTGGGCATGTCAAATGGCTGCTACGCTTATGTTTGGTTTTCCGCTGCTAGTTTCTTTAAGCCCTTCAGGCTATTAATTGTAAGCTTGGCCATAAGGTCGCACTCTGATTATTATTAATAATATTTGTGTCTTTTCCTATTAAATCGTGATATGGTCGATATTTCATCTTTGTTTATACTGTGTGCACTAGCGTGATCCTGGACTAGTGCAGAATACATAGGAGAGTCCGGATTTGCATATTCGGGTCTCTACAGAGGTGGTATCAGAGCTATATCGACTGTAGGACGAAGCCCTAGTTAGAATGGTCGAATTAGTAAAGTTTTCAAAATTATTTTCTAAATTAAATCAACCAAATGATTGTCTAGTAATTCTTGATTCTTACCTCATTCTTAGGATTCTTGCTCCTTGTCTCCTCTGAGAACTTGTTTTTGAAACTAAATTTGACTTCTTATCTCTATAATGTCCATAGATGTCTCGAGTGTCCCTCCATCAAAGTGAAAGTTGGCATGGAATTCTTCAAGCTGTGCTGTGAAGTCTGGATCAAGGAAGCACCCAATATGTCAAGACAAGATTGGAGATTTCCATGAAGATTAGGAGCCGTTAGATTTGAACCCTGTTATAGTTTTAGCATCGTATAGAACGACTTGCTTCTTATTCGCCATTGTGTGTGATGTGAGCTGCAATTTTGCTTCCAGCATTATGATGCAGTCATGTCAAAAGTCTTTTTGTGGAGTTTATTGCTTCTTTTGTTAGCCTTTTCGGCTAAGTGTCTGCTTAGTTTAGGTTGCCATTAGTCATCCCTCATAGACGAGTTTACCACTTACCTTTGATTTTTCCTCTTACCTATTGAGCCTTGAAGAGTCAAATTCAACTCATACCAGCCAGCTCGAGTACCGCAACAGTCAGATTTCTGGACTCCAGCTCCAATGCCTCCTCATGATAACTCAGGACCACGCCCTATCAACGTCAGCAATCAGCCTCAGGGAGAAAGAAGCTATGCAACTCCATTTAGTTCTTTCAAGTGCCAAGAGTCAGGTCATTTCGCTCGCAAGTGTTCGCAGAAGCGTCAAGCAATCACGCCAATTCCGTTCAACCTTGGAAGTACCCCTGCCAAGACTTCAGGAGCGAGCCGTGGAACATCGCCAAATCAGGGAGGCCAGATACCTGAGAGCGTTGCAAGGGGAAGCCTCAACAACGTCGTCTCCAACATCGCACCTGGTAACCTATTCTTTTAGTTAGCCTAAATCTCGGGGTCAAGATTCCGTTTAAGGGGGGAGGTTTGTAACATCCTGATTTTCAGAGCCTTTTTGAAGTTTTTAAAATAAAAGTCACCATTTGGATTTTTCTAGAATTAATTAAAGCTTAAATAGAATTTTCATTAATTAAAAAGATTTAATATGATTAAATTAAACATTAATATTTGTCAAAAGTATTTTATTTGTGTTCCTTGTGTCACAAGGAATTTTTCTGTATTTTCTGGGATTTTTCGGAGTTTGTTTGAGCTCAATTTTAAATTTCCAAAAAAAAAGAAAGAGGAGAGAGAATAAATAGTACTTGACACGTGTCAGCGCAGGGTTCATCTTCAACCTCTAGCTACGATCGATGCAGTTTCAGTTCTGTACGTTTTCCTTGCTTTTCCTCTCCCTTCATAACTTCCAATCCGGATCTTATCTCAATGTCTTCCCAAAAGAAAAATTGTGCCAAATCACGTAAGGAATCCATCCCAACTAGCCTCTTTCCGTTTCGTTCATCTGTTTGCCTTTTATCTCCTATTTTCTGAAACAAACTCTAAACCGAAATTCACGAATTGGAGTCGGTTTCTACCTCTTCCAAGCCTATAAATACGACCCCTTGATCCCTCTAAACTCATCCCAAGCCGTGCCAAGTCCCCTCAAAGCTCAGAACGCCGTCAGCACCGACGCCCTTCGGTCTCGAAATTGCTCATCGCGTCTCGAGCAATCCGGTGAGTTTTTCCGTGATCCTTTAGCGTCACATTGTGCCATCATGTTCTATCTACCTTCTTGCCAAGTTAATTTGGTTTTGGTGTAGCCAATCTCCCGGAATTGAGTTTTCCCCAATCTAGGTCAAGAGTGCTTCCCGACGTCGATTCGTCGCCTCCGGTAAGCTTTAGCCCTTGCCGTAATTTTTTTTAGACTTGTCTTGTCGCGTTCTACGCCGTGCTCACTTCCGTTTCCCCAAAAAGCCTCCACAAATTTTTGCCTCCGAACCTCGCTATGGCCGCCAATGGCATCTCGTGTTCCCCATCTATCCGGTGGCGTTCTCCCCAATCCGTTCGCGTCACATTGTGCCAAACCATCCCAGGTAGCTACCCTCCAAGTGGTAGATTTCGTTCACCGAGCACCAAGATATTAAGTTTTTCCTTTTTCTTTCCCGACGTCGTTCAAACGTCAATTGCGCCGTCTCCGGTGGGTTTCTGACCGAGCCGATAATTTTCCTAGCTTCGCCAAGCCGCATTCTAGCCCGTGCTCACCCTACTTCTCCATGTCCTATGCTCGGATTTTATTCCTCTCTCCTACCTATGTCGTTGTAGCCGCCCGTGCCGTCAACGGTCTCCGTTTGGCGTGCCATCTGTTCCTATGTGTGCCTTGGGTCCCTAGCAACCCATTTTGCTAGTTAGATTCACCTCCCATGCCTCCTCTCGCCAGCGCTAGCCTCCTTTCCAAAAATTGCTCTCGGGTGAACAGTAACATCTGTGAATTTCCAGCATTTTCTCGCCCCGGCAAACTTTAGATCGCTCGTTCTCCTTCGTCCGAACTCCGATCGACCCGATTCTTTTTCCTAAATTCATCTAAAATTGAGCGCTATCTTGTGGTTCTAGTTTTGCAGTTTTTAGAGTTAATTTGAGTTTTATTTGAATTTATTTTATGTTTCGTTTCGCTTTCTCTCTCGTTAGATCACGCTTTCGAAGGAGCTGAAGCCGGATCCGAAGATCAAGAATTCCTAACTGAGCAAGGCCAAGGCAAGTCGTGTCCTTTGATCATGTTGAACTCAGTTTTCAAATCTATTATGTATTACTTTGTGTTAAATTATCATGCATCGCTATTTTATTACCAAACCCTTGTATTGGTAGTTAATGACCTAATTGATTATTTCCTCCTTGATAATTTGAATGCCATGATTCTATTGTCACCATAGGATGGGTAATTATTTAGTGATACATTATTAGTTGTCACATGGGTTGTACGCTTATTTTGCTTAGCCATGCTTATTATTAGTACGTTGGGTCTATCATCACATGTGTTAATTAATTTTGATTTAATGATATACTAGAACGTGGTGGTCAACCACAGTTATAAAATTTGTGTGCCATGACATGGGTAGTGTCATTGTTGTTGGTTATACAAACTTGGTTTTCACTTGGGCGAATGATCGTGCAGTAAAGGGGAGAAGTGTGGTTAACACTTCAAGGATGTGGATGTTTCGCCTGGGTATATCTAAGGACTTAATTTTGTGCGCCATTGATCTGAGCCTTACCGCACAACCACATGTTTAGTATGGGATAGACCTAGCTGATTAACTTGCAAAGATTTAGTTCAGATATCATCATTGGTAAGTGAGTACCAGGGGTACTGGTTTGCTCACAGTGAGGAACAGGGTTACTGTCCTCATACGGCGCAAGAGGGGGCTTCTGACTGTGGTGGTTAACCCTTCAGCAGTGAAACCTTAGCGGATGATGTCTAACTAGATTGGAGTGAGGTAAAGGCTTTGTGATAATTTATCTGGGTCTCATGCCTAAGGAAGCATGCTGGCTATTAAGATGATTTATCTCTTGTGGGTAAAGTTGTGCAACCTCTGCAGAGTGTAAAACTATTCGAATAGCCGTGTCCTCGGTCATGGACAATGCTCGGTGATTTCACACGAGGGGTAGAGTTTTCATAAAATCTTGGTTGGGTTAAGCGAATGGGTAGTTCACTGGTGGTTCATTATGTGAATCTTGGTTCGTGGGTGATTCATTGGAGTGAATGACCAGTTTACTTGTGGTTTGTCTCAATTCCTTTAATTACTTATTTATTATCATTTTCAAAGTCAGCTTTTCAATCTATTTATTGTATTTACTTTAAATTGCTGCTTTCTGCAAAATTAACCTTTCAGCCATCCATTGGTAAGCCTTGCATACTATATTGCATTCTTTGTTACAAACGACTTGCTGAGTACTCAATGTACTCACGGCTTCATCCATATTTGCTCAGTTGAGGAAGAAGAACCGGTCCAGTAGGAGATACCTGGAGGAGGATACTTCGATGACTTCACGGATTAGGACTTCGCTCCCCAGTCGATTGCCTGTGGGCATGTCGAATGGCTGCTACGCTTATTTTTGGTTTTCTGCTGCTAGTTTCTTTAAGCCCTTCAGGCTATTAATTGTAAGCTTGGCCATAAGGTCGCACTCTGATTATTATTAATAATATTTGTGTTGGATCGAAATGGCGACAGAGGGGGGGTGAATGGCGCTCCCCAAAATTAAATTCGCCCCTCAAGTACCCACACTTATACTTCTTCTCCTATAGCTATGAAAGCTATGAAGATAGAAGATATGCACTACTGGAAGTCAAGGCAACAAGGAAAAACCAGATCCAAAAAGAAGCAGCCAAGAAAAATAAATTCAGAGCAAGTCTGACTGCAAGCGGTAGTACCGCTGAGACGAGCGGTAGTACCTCTTGAGGAGCGGTAGTACCACACGACGATCGGACTTGTCCGAACATTTCTTCGCTGCTGATCAGACTGGTCCGAACAAAACCGGTAGTACCGCTAGGACGAGCAGTAGTACCTCTGAGCGGTAGTACCTCTCGAGGAGCGGTAGTACCTCTCGAGAAAAACAGCAAACAGGATTTTCAGGTTGGAACTTTGAGACTTCGGATTTTTGGCTAAAAAGAAGGTTTGCTCTCAATCTTTTTGATCCAAGGCCTTACTACAACAAACTAAATAGTAAGGGGACCTTGGGAAACAAGAGAATCAAACCAAGAAGCAAGAATTTCAGATTATGGGTAAAAATCTGTATTTTTGCACAACCCGAGCCAAAAATCAAATTACTCCCCAACCGTTGATCCTTTGGCTATGAAATTTTGAGGATAGCTAATTAATAGCCTCTGGACTCTCCATACCAAATTTCAAGCCATCTCAACAAGGGAATCAAGAGCAACTCCAAACCCTAGAAACTGAGTTCATGAACAGAGGAAGGCCAAAACTGAAATCTGAGAATTAAACCAAGTTTGCTCTTCGGGAAATCGATCAAATGATCTTGTGGCACTAACCCATCATAGAGCAACCCATTTTGGGCCTTCCCAACAAGCAATAACTCGAAAATCAAAAAGCTCAGAAATCAACCAAAAGGAGCAACGAAGAACAGAGAGAGCACGAACAGAGAAAATGAAACTTCAGATTTCCATTCATTGAACCAAAAGGAATACAGAGGAATCCCGATACGCATGGACATTAGGACTAAAGGAGTGATTACAATCTCTCAATCCCTCATCTCCCTCTCAATCCTCAAGAACACCAAGAATCTCATCACTTCTTGGGAGGAAGAACACACAGAGAAAGGAGACTCACATAGAAACCATCGTAGAGACACAGAGGGAGCACGCTCTGCCTCTACCACCAACTCACACCAACTAAAGAGCTAAAGGAAACAACCTTCCTAAAGGCTCTTTTGACTCTAAAACCCTAATTCTATCACAAGTGCTCAAGTGGGCATGCAGCCCCTCCTCACCTTTTATAGCCCATGGCTAACGGGTCTCCGCCCCGTTACGCCGGCTAAATCCAACGGAGCCCGCTCCCGCTTGTGCAGCCTTGCGAATTTCCCGATTCGCCCCTCCTGCACCTCCCGGGAAGCTTCCGCGCTCCTTGCCTCGCACGCCTCGCAACCACCTCGAGTCCACGTCGTCTTCGACACCTCCCGACTGTTCTGACCTCAGCGCCACCTGCGCCTAGTCCAGTCCTCCGTGTCTCGCCACGACTCCACTCGACGTCCTGCAGCCACACAGACAAGAAACACGTCACATAGCACCGCTCGATACATGAAAGCGTAAATAACCTCATACTTACCACAGAAGAAGTCCAAACCTGTCGAATCATCAGAATATGCAACCTAACCCAAATACGACCAAGTCTGACCAAAACGACCGAGCCCGAATGCACCATGCATCGTCAAGGTCCAAACCACCCAAACCAAACTCGACTTACCTAAAACAATGTCAATTACTCATCACTTACATGTGGTCACCTCCACATGGTTCATCAATTTGGGTCTTTTCCTATTAAATCGTGATATGGTCGATATTTCATCTTTGTTTATACTGTGTGCACTAGCGTGATCCTGGACTAGTGCAGAATACATAGGAGAGTCCGGATTTGCATATTCGGGTCTCTACAGAGGTGGAATCAGAGCTATATCGACTGTAGGACGAAGCCCTAGTTAGAATGGTCGAATTAGTAAAGTTTTCAAAATTATTTTCTAAATTAAATCAACCAAATGATTGTCTAGTAATTCTTGATTCTTACCTCATTCTTAGGATTCTTGCTCCTTGTCTCCTCTGAGAACTTGTTTTCGAAACTAAATTTGACTTTGTATCTCTATAATGTCCATAGATGTCTCGAGTGTCCCTCCATCAAAGTGAAAGTTGGCATGGAATTCTTCAAGCTGTGCTGTGAAGTCTGGATCAAGGAAGCACCCAATATGTCAAGACAAGATTGGAGATTTCCATGAAGATTAGGAGCCGTTAGATTTGAACCCTGTTATAGTTTTAGCATCGTATAGAACGACTTGCTTCTTATTCGCCATTGTGTGTGATGTGAGCTGCAATTTTGCTTCCAGCATTATGATGCAGTCATGTCAAAAGTCTTTTTGTGGAGTTTATTGCTTCTTTTGTTAGCCTTTTCGGCTAAGTGTCTGCTTAGTTTAGGTTGCCATTAGTCATCCCTCTTAGACGAGTTTACCACTTACCTTTGATTTTTCCTCTTACCTATTGAGCCTTGAAGAGTCAAATTCAACTCATACCAGCCAGCTCGAGTACCGCAACAGTCAGATTTCTGGACTCCAGCTCCAATGCCTCCTCATGATAACTCAGGACCACGCCCTATCAACGTCAGCAATCAGCCTCAGGGAGAAAGAAGCTATGCAACTCCATTTAGTTGTTTCAAGTGCCAAGAGTCAGGTCATTTCGCTCGCAAGTGTCCGCAGAAGCGTCAAGCAATCACGCCAATTCCGTTCAACCTTGGAAGTACCCCTGCCAAGACTTCAGGAGCGAGCCGTGGAACATCGCCAAATCAGGGAGGCCAGATACCTGAGAGCGTTGCAAGGGGAAGCCTCAACAACGTCGTCTCCAACATCGCACCTGGTAACCTATTCTTTTAGTTAGCCTAAATCTCGGGGTCAAGATTCCGTTTAAGGGGGGAGGTTTGTAACATCCTGATTTTCAGAGCCTTTTTGAAGTTTTTAAAATAAAAGTCACCATTTGGATTTTTCTAGAATTAATTAAAGCTTAAATAGAATTTTCATTAATTAAAAAGATTTAATATGATTAAATTAAACATTAATATTTGTCAAAAGTATTTTATTTGTGTTCCTTGTGTCACAAGGAATTTTTCTGTATTTTCTGGGATTTTTCGGAGTTTGTTTGAGCTCAATTTTAAATTTCCAAAAAAAAAGAAAGAGGAGAGAGAATAAATAGTACTTGACACGTGTCAGCGCAGGGTTCATCTTCAACCTCTAGCTACGATCGATGCAGTTTCAGTTCTGTACGTTTTCCTTGCTTTTCCTCTCCCTTCATAACTTCCAATCCGGATCTTATCTCAATGTCTTCCCAAAAGAAAAATTGTGCCAAATCACGTAAGGAATCCATCCCAACTAGCCTCTTTCCGTTTCGTTCATCCGTTTGCCTTTTATCTCCTATTTTCTGAAACAAACTCTAAACCGAAATTCACAAATTGGAGTCGGTTTCTACCTCTTCCAAGCCTATAAATACCACCCCTTGGCTCCTCTAAACCCATCCCAAGCCGTGCCAAGTCCCTTCAAAGCCCAGGACGCCGTTGGCACCGAGCCCCTCCGGTCCCGAAATTGCTCGTCGCGTCTTGAGCTATCCGGTGAGTTTTTCTGTGATTCTTTCGCGTCACATTGTGCCATCATGTGCCATCCACCTTCTTGCCAAGTTAATTTGATTTTGGTGCAGCCAATCTCCCGGAATCGAGTTTTCCCCAATCTAGGTCAAGAGCGCTTCCCGACGTCGATTCGTCGCCTCCGGTAAGCTTTAGCCCTTGCCGTAATTTTTCTTAGACTTGTCTCACCGCGTTCTACGCCGTGCTTCCTTCCGTTTCCCCACAAAGCCTCCACAAATTTTCACTTCCGAACCTCGCCATGGCCGCCAATGGCATCTCGTGTCCCCCATCTACCCGGAGATGTTTCACCAATCCATTCACGTCATATCGTGCCAAACCATCCCAGGTAGGTACTTTCCAAGTGGTTTTAGATTTTGTTCACCGGGCACCAAGATATTAAGTTTTTCCTTTTTCCTTCCCGACGTCGTTCAATCGTCGATTGCGCCGTCTCCGATGGGTTTCCGGCCGAGCCGACAATTTTCCTAGCTTCGCCAAGCCACGTTCTAGCCCGATATTGTGCAGCCTTGCGAATTTCCCGATTCGCCCCTCCTGCACCTTCCGGGAAGCTTCCGCGCTCCTTGCCTCGCACGCCTCGCAGCCACCTCGAGTCCACGTCGTCTTCGACACCTCCCGACTGTTCTGACCTCAGCGCCACCTGCGCCTAGTCCAGTCCTCCGTGTCTCGCCACGACTCCACTCGACGTCCTGCAGCCACACAGACAAGAAACACGTCACATAGCACCGCTCGATACATGAAAGCGTAAATAACCTCATACTTACCACAGAAGAAGTCCAAACCTGTCGAATCATCAGAATATGCAACCTAACCCAAATACGACCAAGTTTGACCAAAACGACCGAGCCCGAATGCACCATGCATCGTCAAGGTCCAAACCACCCAAACCAAACTCGACTTACCTAAAACAATGTCAATTACTCATCACTTACATGTGGTCACCTCCACATGGTTCATCAATCTCCCCCTTGATGAGTATATTGACAAACCCCGAAAAGGCGCAAAGAAGAGTTTGAGTTTGACAAATCCAACATGGTCCAAAGGAGGAAAATGAAACTACTGACCATGTCGACAGAAGGAACACTAGAGCAACAACTGAAAGAGCAAATTGATCTCCAAAGCTCTAAAATGATCCCAACTAGCTTTTTCTTCTCTATTCTCCCCCTTTTGGCAATAAACGCATCAAGAATGCAAAAGAGAATATGACAGTCAACGGATGAAATGGCTGAAGTTTGATTATTTCTAAGCATTTTGAGCCATGAGAATTATCCATAATGACCAAAATGAACTACACCAAGCCATAACTCAATAAAAGGTTATCTAGATCATGACAAGATATGTATATCCTAGCTAGAGCACAGAGATGACGATCTGAAATGTAATGCATTTTATGAGCATGTCAAATCATCAATAAGCAAAGTCTAACTAGAGATATCCAAGGATGATGCAGGCCATGTCAATAAGCTAAGCGGAACAAGGAAGCTAATATTGAGTCCAAATAGAGTGCTATAAGCTCAAGATTGAAACATTGGTTAAGTACATGGTTCTTTTTGTAGCTTAAGCAAATTGAACACATACAACATTGTCTTTTTAAAGTTCATGGTCGTTTCCAACCCAATTTTTTCATGTGCTAGATCTCAAGCCTTATGCGACTACTCCAAGCGAGAAGCTTAAGAAGATAGTCTAGGTCATCCAAAACTCCCCCTGAGTTCATGCCTAGTGCAATGGCAAGCCGTCTCATGAGAAAGAATTGGTGAAATCAGTTTTTTCGCACAAAAGAGATCATTTTGCTTTTTAAACATGTTGTACTAACTTATGCATCATCAAGAACTAATATAGCTCAACTTAAGGCTCAACAAAGATTCAACGCTCAACTAAGCTTATTTGACATGGCATGAATCATAAAAGGATAGCTCAAGAAAGACTAAACTCAAGTGCTAGCATGATAAGCTTTAATTCAAGTAGCAGTTTTAATGTAATGATCATGGCAAAAGCTAGTCTACACATATGGAGTCATGATAAATCTAGCAAACTAAGCACAAGTCATGGCAAGGTGTAAAGCATTGTAAACATGTCAAAACAGGATAATAAACAGGGCTCAATGTAGTTATATTACAATGCTAAATGCTGAAAGTGCATAAAATCCAACTCCCCCTCAACATATGATGCAGCTTTAAGTTCAAGTGGAGTTAAGTCAAGATTAAGCTCCAGAAGCTCCCAAATGCACTCCCCCTGAACCAAGGCAATAAATCGAGAAGCTGGCAAAGAAAACCAACCATGCAGTCCTTAAAGCACAGATAAGATATAGAGACAGCTATGGCTCAGACAGACTCTCATCTACCCCATATGACTCCAGGACTATTAGCTGACCGTAAACCACACACTAGAGAGCAAACACATACCCTGTCTACTCGAGGGTGGCCCGACCCTCGCTAGATCCTACAAGAAGTGAGTGAGCTCAATCTAGTGAGATAAGAAACAGCTAATAAGAAGCATTCTGGAAGCATAAGATAAGAGTAAAAAGTCTAAGAAACTAGACAAGAGAAGCACTCTAACCTATGCTAGAAGGACTAATCCCGATGCACCCCGAATGCAAAGCGACAGAAATGAGACAGAAGCATAATCAATATAGTAAAGCAGTAAAGCCCAAAGCCCCCCCTCACTACAGTCCATAAGGACAAACCACCCCAAGCTCTCCCCGCAGAGCTGAAAACCTCGAACTATCCAATGGCTTGGTGAAGATGTCAGCCAACTGGTGGTCACTCTCCACAAACTGGAGCACTATATCGCCCTTCTCTACATGGTCTCTAAGGAAGTGATAACGGATATCGATGTGCTTGGTCCGAGAGTGTTGCACTGGGTTCTTAGCAATGTTAATCGCAGAAGTGTTATCACAAAAGAGTGGAACACTGTCAATAACTAACCCAAAGTCCCGCAGGGTCGAAGCCATCCAGAGTACCTGACTGCAGCAGCTGGCTGCAGCAACATACTCAGCCTCTGCGGTGGACTGTGCAACATCGGACTGCTTCCTAGAAGACCAAGAGACGAGAGAAGTGCCAATGAATTGGCAAGTGCCAGAAGTGCTCTTCCTATCTATCCTACAGCCAGCAAAGTCTGCGTCCGAGAAGGCTCTCAAGGAAAGACAGGATGAGGAAGAGTACCAGATACCATAGTCAATGGTAGCTCGGAGGTACCGAAAGATGCGCTTCACCGCCTGGCGGTGAGATACGCGAGGGGAGGCCTGAAAACGAGCACACAGACACACAGAGAAGTGTATGTCTGGTCTCGAGGCAGTGAGGTAAAGAAGGGAGCCGATCATACTTCTGAACTCTTTCTGATCAACTGGCTCGCCGTCCTCATCTGGGTCAAGATAGGCCATAGAAGCCATGGGAGTCGACACAGGCTTACCATCACTCATGTCGAAGCGCCTCAGGAGGTCACGAGTGTACTTTCCCTGATGAAGAAATGTACCCTCCCGAGTCTGCTTGATTTGGAAGCCAAGGAAGAAGGTCAACTCGCCCAACATACTCATCTCAAACTCGGTGCTCATGACATCCAAGAACTGTGAGACCAGAGTATGGGAAGAGCCACCAAAAATGATGTCATCGACATAGATCTGGACGAGCAGAAGGTCAGTGTCATGCCGGCGGATGAATAAGGTCTTGTCAACTTTATCCATCTCAAAACCATGACTTAACAAGTAGGACTTAAGCCTCTCTTACCAAGCTCTAGGGGCTTGCTTAAGTCCATACAAGGCTTTGGAAAGCTTGAAGACATGGTTTGGGTATTTGGGGTTTTCGAACCCAAGAGGCTGTCGGACGTAGACCTCTTCCTCAATAAAGCCATTGAGAAAGGCACTCTTGACGTCCATCTGGTAAAGCTTGAAACCCTTAGAGGCTGCAAAGGCAAGCAGAATTCTAATGGCCTCAAGTCGAGCTACAGGGGCAAAGGTCTCCTCGAAGTCTAGACCCTCAACCTGGGAAAACCCCTGAGCTACCAGTCTAGCCTTGTTTCGAATGACTACCCCATCCTCACTCTGCTTGTTCTTGAACACCCACTTGGTTCCAATGACATTGTGACCTCGCGGGGGCTCAACAAGCGACCAGACCTTGTTTCTCTCGAAATTCTCTAATTCCTCATGCATGGCATTGACCCAAGACTCATCGGAAAGAGCATGAGAAACATCTTTGGGCTCAAAGGAGGCAATGAAAGCAGAATGGAGACAGAATTGAGATAAGCCAGATTTTGAGCGGGTAACACGCTCGAAAAGGTCTCCAATAATCTGCTTTGAAGGATGAGCTTTCTGGATATGTCTAGGAGGTCCAGGATGAGATGAAGAAGTGGCCTCTACCTCGTCAGCTGACGGGGTAGGAACAGAGCCACTAGCTCCAGAAGAAGCAGAAGGCATAGGCTGATCACCTCGAGGTGCGGTGGAAGACGGCACCTCAAGGGGTGGATGAAGGACTAGATCGGGTAGACAACCCTCATCTCCATCATCCTCATCATCCACGAAGATGGGCTCGGACTGCTCTAAAGAACCTGAGATATCAGGCCTAGTCCCCGGACTGGCCTCGTCAAAGATCACCTCACAGGTCTCTACCATTTTGCTAGACTCGCAGTTCCAAACCCGATAAGCCCGCGAAGAAGGCGAGTAACCTAGAAAGATACCATCACAAGAACGTGACTCGAACTTATCTAGGTTCCCGGACTTCAAAATAAAGCACTTGCATCCAAACACACGAAAATGAGAGACACTGGGCTTTCGCCCATATCTCAACTCATAAGAAGTGCGATGCAAGTGTGCCCGAAGAAAAACTCGATTTGAGACATGGCATGCGGTGGCTATAGCTTCAGCCCAAAACTTCCGCGGTGTAGAGTACTCATCAAGCATCGTCCTGGCCATCTCGACCAAGGTACGGTTCTTCCTCTCCACAACGCCATTTTGTTGTGGGACGTGCGGAGAAGAGAACTGGTGCTCTACACCGGTCTCACCACAGAAACTCTCGAAGTAGGAATTCTTGAACTCCGTGCCATTATCACTGCGGATCGCTCGTAAGGCACCCGGAAGCTCAACAGAAAGCCTACTAAAAAGACCTCGGAAATGTGTAAACGTCTCATCCTTCGAGGCTAAGAAAAACACCCAAGAAAATCTCGAATAGTCATCGACCACGACAAGAACATACCACTTCCCTCCGGCTGACTGCACTCGAGCTGGTCCGACTGTGTCCATGTGGAGCAGCTGTCCCGGTGCATCGGTCATGGTCACTGTGACCGGAGGATGAGAAGCGGCAACCATCTTGCCGTGCCGGCATGGAGTACAAACAAGGTCTTTGACCATTTTGAGCTTCGGCAGACCACGAATGAGGTCGTGGCCGCTAACTCGGGTCAAATGGTCAAATCCGATATGACCAAGTCTCCTATGCCAGAAGGAAAGGTCGCGGGACTCAGAAGCAACCAAACAACGGAGAGGATCACCAGAAAACTCAGAAAAATCAGCACGAAAGATCCTCCCAAAACGAGAAATCCCGCAAACCAGACTACCCGAAGAATCAAGAATTTTGCAATTGTTTTTCTTGAAGCTCACCTCAAAACCGTCATCGGTAAGCTGAGAAACGGAAAGAAAATTGTACTGCAGCTTACTAACCAAGGCAACATCCTTAAGAACAAAAGAGGCATTAACACGCACAGTACCTTTGGCGATGACGCGCCCAGACGAAGCGTCTCCGAAGGTGATCGTCTCATCACCTGGAGCGCGGGCTAGGGAGGAGAACCAACGGGAGTCTCCGGTCATATGTCGAGAACAACCGGAGTCTACAAGCCAAACCTTCTCCTTCCCTACCCGGCGAACCTGAGTCAACAGGAGAGTAAAGTCTCAATACTGGGGTAAATCAAGAGTGATTTTGGCACCCAATACTGAACAACATGTCGAGCAGATGAAGTAGTCAAGCACGACTGACCTCTATCTACCCTACGCTCTCCGTGACTCAAAGAAGCAGAAGGTCCGTGAGCAGACCTGAAGCTGTTGCGGGGTCCGACTGCTACGGGTAAGCGAGTCAGAACACCGGCAACCTGCTGATCACGCTGCGGATAGCTGTCTCGATGGGGAAACCGAGATCTACCCTCAGGACGGCGGAAGACACGACCAGGAGCAGCATGAGGACGAAAACCAGAAGACTCAGAAAAACCGAGTCCTCGATGCTGCCCAAACACATCAGAAGAAATAACCCTAGACCTCGTGTTGGTCTTAGATGCACTCAGGATCTGAGGCTGACCCTGAATACGCCTAAGAGACTCAACACGGTCTCTACGCGCGATCCTGGCGCGCCTGAAGCAACGATCGATCGTATGTCCATCCTTCTGACAGAAGGTGCAATGATACTTCGCCTTCTGGGAGGCAGAAGTAGCATGAGATGGCTTCGCCTTCTGAGAGGCCGAAGCTGCAGGTGGACTCACCTTGCTGTCAGAAATCCCTTGGACAAAGCCCGCTGATTTGAATTTGACCTCATCAGATCTGGGCTCGACCTCGATCACTCCTCCTACTATGGGTCGAAGAATAGCAGGTGGATGCTTTCTCATATCCTCATAGAAATCATATCCTAGACCCTGATTAAACATGCAAATCTTGGATTGGTCTAGAATAAGATTGAGCTTCTTCTTGCCGCCTACAAATCTCTCGAGAGTGTTCATAAGGTACTGACACTCCCGAAAGAGAGAGGTGCACGAAGAGCAGGGGGAAGAGGGAACAGCAGGAGGTAAGGGAGCAGATGAAGAACCAACAGCAGAGGGACGATTGGCTTGTGCACGCACAGCCGACTCAGAATGGACAGTCCTACTGCTAGCAGAATGGTTCGCGTCGCTAGGCGTCTCTACCTTACCCTGGGACTTCTTCCCCTCCTCAGCAATCACATTACAATCTGTTGGTTGCTTCCCTAGTAAGTCCTTAGTGAGCTTCACACATTTCTCATCCAATGCAATCAAGTCAATTTTCAGTTTTTCACAATTTTTGCATGGTGAGCTAACAGGGTCCTCAGAAGCATAACTAGCCAGTTTCTTATTGTGGTCAATCATTTCTTGAAACTGCTTGGAAACAGATTCAAGTTCAGCAGTTAATTTAGGACAGTTTGAACAAGAAGCACCTGGCTCAAGCAACCAAGAATACAATTCAGATATTTTGTGATCTGCCCGTTTTAGGTTCATCTTCAGGTTATTGCAATTTTCACAAGACTCGGGCAGATCTAGCAACATGGTATAAAGACCTCTAAACGCATTGTCCTTATCCTCACATGAGGTGCATGCAATAGTCTCAACAGAAGTAGATGAAATAGGCGCTACTCTACTCATCTCAAGCTCAGCAAGCAGACTAATGTTCTCCACCTTAACAACATCAAGCTCAGAGGACAAACTATCATGTGAGGTCCTTAACTTCTCCATATCACCCAACAAAGCAGAGCATGTATCACAATCATCACGGGAGGGAGCAGATGTAAGTAAAGTAAGCTCCCGTGACAGTCTATCTACTTCCTTCTCTAACTCGGTACACCTAGCCCTAGCTCTAGCATGAAAACCACCTAGCTTAAGAAATGCTTGATTGAGCTGGTCGTAGGTGGGGCATACCTCGTCCGAGTCGGAGTACAGCTCGCTGTCGCTGAGTTCGCCCTCGAGGGCCATGAAGCACATGCCGGAGAAGTCGTCGCCGCAATCCTTGGGCTCTTGGTCACCCGTCCCGTCGTCGTCGCTCCATCCCTCCACCTCGCTGAGGTCGAGGTCGTCGAAGGCGGTGAGGACACGGTGGAAGAGCTTCTTGGCTTTGCCAAAGTTGCGGAACTTCTTCCTTCCCGGCGTCTGAGCTGGAGTCTTCTTGTTGCGGTTCTTGTCGGTGTAGTCGTTCTTGCTCGAACCGCCGTAGTCGTTCTTGCCCTTCTCCAGCTTGGGGCAGTTTGCCCGAATGTGGTTGGGGCCACCACACTCGAAGCAAATCACGGGTCCTCCTCTCTTTCTGTCCCTCCTCCCCTTGTAAGCATGGGAGAATCTTCGAGCAAGGAGGGCCAGCTGATCATCCGCAAGCTGCTCTAACTGATCATCAGTTATGTCACAGAGAGCAGCAAGGGAGAAACCGCAAGAAGAATCAGAAGAGAGACCAGAAGCCGAGCTGGGATCTGTGACTAGAGCCATCGACTGTGACTTCGACTTGCGAGAGACAATGTCAATCTCGTGAGTCTTGAGACGCGAGTACAGCGCATCAAGAGTCAAAGTCGAGAGGTCCGTAGTGTCCTTGATGGTAGTCACCTTCATCTCCCAAACACGAAGGTCGAGTGCAGCGAGCATTTGTCGAGCGTTATCCGAGTCGGGGTATGTGAGACCGACCGCTCGGAGGTTGCTCAGAATCTTGTGTAAGCGCGCAAAACACT
Organism: Dendrocalamus latiflorus; assembly: GCA_017311315.1. Taxonomy (NCBI): domain Eukaryota; kingdom Viridiplantae; phylum Streptophyta; class Magnoliopsida; order Poales; family Poaceae; genus Dendrocalamus; species Dendrocalamus latiflorus. The sequence goes on along the minus strand of CM029658.1, from coordinate 34,746,992 downwards.
CATCAAGGGACTCGCCAGCGAGCATTTCAAACTTGTTGTAATCTCGCTTGAACTGGTCCTGTCTCACCGTCTTTATCTGGGTGGTGCCCTCATGGTAAGCATCGAGGGTCTCCCAAATATCGAAGGTGGATGAAAGATGAGATATGCGGTCAAACTCGCTACGACTCAAGCCCTGGATTATGATGTTCCTTGCCTTAGCGTTTGCCTCAACATCATGCATATTTCCAGCATTAATGTTCTCATCGGCAGGAACAACAAATCTGACCTTCACCTTCCGCCAAATGGCATACCCCTGAGCCTGGATGTATGTTTCCATTCGGCTCTTCCAGAAGGGGTAATCCAGGCCATCAAAGACGGGAGACTTAGTCGAGTACTTTTCCGTCGTCATGGCTCTTGAGACCGGTTAAGATCTATAAAAAAGAGCTAACCGGCTCTGATACCAATTGTTGGACCGAAATGGCGACAGAGGGGGGGTGAATGGCGCTCTCCAAAATTAAACTCGCCCCTCAAGTACCCACACTTATACTTCTTCTCCTATAGCTATGAAAGCTATGAAGATAGAAGATATGCACTACTGGAAGTCAAGGCAACAAGGAAAAACCAGATCCAAAAAGAAGCAGCCAAGAAAAATAAATTCAGAGCAAGTCTGACTGCAAGCGGTAGTACCGCTGAGAGGTAGTACCTCTGAGCGGTAGTACCTCTTGAGGAGCGGTAGTACCGCACGACGATCGGACTTGTCCGAACGTTTCTTCGCTGCTGATCAGACTGGTCCGAAGAAAACCGGTAGTACCGCTAGGACGAGCGGTAGTACCTCTGAGCGGTAGTACCTCTCGAGGAGCGGTAGTACCTCTCGAGAAAAACAGCAAACAGGATTTTCAGGTTGGAACTGAGAGACCATGTGGTCGTGATCCCATGAGAATGATGAGTAATTGACAATGGTGTAGGTTAGTCGAGTTTGGTTTGGGTGGTTTTGACCATGTCGTTGCGTGGTGCAACGGGCTCGGTCGATTTGGTCAAACTTGGTCGTTTGGGCTTAGGTCATTTATTCTAATGCTTCGACAGGTTTGGACTTCATCATGGGTAAGCATGATGTGTTTATGCTATTTTACGCTTTCATGTGTCGAGCGGTGCTATGTGATGTGTTTCTTGTCTGTGTGGCTGCAGGACATCGAGCGGAGTCGTGGCGAGACACGGTGGACCGGACTAGGCGCAGGTGGCGCTGAGGTCAGAACGGTCAGGATGTGTCGAAGACGACGTGGACTCGAGGTGGTTGCGAGGCGTGCAAGACAAGGAGCGCGGAAGCTTCCCGGAAGGTGCAGGAGGGGCGAAACGGGAATTTCGCAAGGCTGCACAAGCGGGAGCGGGCTCCGTTGGATTTAGCCGGCGTAACGGGGCGGAGACCCGTTAGCCATGGGCTATAAAAGGAGAGGAGGGGCTGCATGCCCATTTGAGCACTTGTGATAGAATTAGGGTTTTAGAGTCAAAAGAGGCTTTAGGAAGGTTGTTTCCTTTAGCTCTTTAGTTGGTGTGAGTTGGTGGTAGAGGCAGAGTGTGCTCCCTCTGTGTCTCTACGATGGTTTCTATGTGAGACTCCTCTCTTGTGTGTTCTTCCTCCCAAGATGTGTGATTCTTGGTGTTCTTGAGGATTGAGAGGAGAGGGATTGAGTTGAGAGCTTGTAATCTTTCCTATTGTATCAAGTCGGGGTATCGGAACTCCTCTGTATTCCCTGTGATTCAAGAAATGAAAAACTGAAGTTTGCTTTCTCTGTTCGTAGCCTCTGTTCTTCGTTTTTCCTTGTGCAAGATTTCTTGATTTTCGTTGTTTTGGTTTCTTGCTTGTTGGGGAGTGCCAAAATGGGTTGCTATGACATGGGTGATGCTCAAAAGCCATTTGGCTATTTAATCCCAAGAGCAAACAGAGTTTGATTCTCAGATTTCTCTTTTGAGCCCTCTGTGTTCTTGTTCTTCGTTTCTTGGTTTTGGTCCAGTTTTTGACTCCCTTGTTAAGATGGCTTGAAATTTGATATGAAGAGTCCAGAGGCTATTATTTAGCTTCCCTCAAAATTTCATAGCCAAAGGATCAACGGTTGGGGAGTTATTTGGTTTTTGGCTCGGTTCTTGCAAGATTTCAGATTTTTACCCAAATCTGAAATTCTTGATTCTTGGAGTGGATTTCTTGTTATTGGCTCTTGGCTTAGTCTTCTGGGACTGTTTCCTAGCTTTCCTCAAAAGTTTCCCAGGCCAAGAATCCAAGAATCGTTGCGAATCTCTCAATTTTCTGAAATTTCTGTTTGCTGTTTTTCTCGAGAGGTACTACCGCTCCTGGAGAGGTACTACCGCTCAGAGGTACTACCGCTCGGCTCAGCGGTACTACCGCTCATGTTCGGACCAGTCCGATCGGGAGCGATGAGACGTTCGGACGGTCCGAACGGTAAGAGGTACTACCGCTCGGCATAGCGGTACTACCGCTCAGAGGTACTACCGCTCCGGGAGAGGTACTACCGCTTGAGGCCAGATTTTTCCCGATTTGATTTTTCTCGCTTGCTGGTCTCTGTATTTGTGTTTTTCCTGCTGCTGGGGTGTCTTGTGAGCTCTGGTCTTCTACCTTCATAGCTCCCATAGCTATTGGAGAAGAAGATACGTGTTGGGGGCGATTTTTAAAGATCGACATTCACCCCCCCCCCCTCTGTCGCCATTTCGGTCCTACAATTGGTATCAGAGCCGGTTAGCTCTAATTCATAGATCTTAACCGGTCTCAAGAGCCATGGCGACGGACAAGTACTCGACCAAGCCACCCGTGTTCGATGGCATCGATTACCCCTTCTGGAAGAGCCGAATGGAGACATACATCCAGGCCCAGGGGTATGCCATCTGGCGGAAGGTCAAGGTACGATTCGCTGTTCCTGCCGATGAGAACATCAATGCCGGGAACATGGCTGATGTTGAGGCGAATGCAAAGGCAAGGAACATCATCATCCAGGGGTTGAGTCGTAGCGAGTTTGACCGTATATCTCACCTGTCGTCCGCCTACGACATCTGGGTGACCCTCGACGCATACCATGAGGGCACCACCCAGATCAAGACGGTTCGACAGGACCAGTTCAAGCGCAAATACAACAAATTCGAGATGCTTGCTGGTGAGTCCCTGGACGAGTGCTTTTCGCGATTTCACAAAATCTTGAGCAACCTCCGAGCGGTCGGTCTCACATACCCCGACTCGGACAACGCTCGTCAGATGCTCGCGGCACTCGATCTGCGCGTGTGGGAGATGAAGGTGACCACCATCAAAGACACGACAGACCTCTCGACCCTGACTCTTGACGCGCTGTACTCGCGCCTCAAGACTCACGAGATTGACGTTGTCTCTCGTCGGTCGAAGTCACAGTCGATGGCTTTGGTCACCGATCCCAGTCCGGCTTCTGGTTTTTCCGCCGATTCGCTTTGTGGGTTCTCCCTAGCTGCTCTATGTGACGTAACTGATGATCAGTTAGAGCAGCTAGAGGATGAACAGCTGGCCCTCCTAGCTCGGAAGTTCTCCCATGCTTACAAGAGGAGGAGAGACAGAAAGAGAGGCGGACCAGTCATCTGCTTCGAGTGTGGTGGCCCCAACCACATTCGAGCAAACTGTCCCAAGCTGGAGAAGGGCAAGAACGACTACGGCGGTTCAGGCAAGAACGACTACACCGACAAGAACCGCAACAAGAAGCCTCCAGCTCAGACGCCGGGAAAGAAGAAGTTCCGCGACTTCGGGAAGGCCAAGAAGCTGTTTCACCGTGTCCTCACCGCCTTCGACGACCTCGACCTCAGCGAGGTGGAGGGATGGAGCGACGACGACGGGACGGGTGACCAAGATCCCAAGAGCGGCGACGACTTCTCCGGCATGTGCTTCATGGCCCTCGAGGGCGAACTTAGTGACAGCGAGCTGTACTCCGACTCGGACGAGGTATGTCCCTCCTATGACCAACTTAATGAAGCTTTCCTTAAGCTAGGAGGTTTTCATGCTAGAGCTAGGACTAGGTGTACCGAGTTAGAGAAGGAAGTAGATAGACTGTCACGGGAGCTTACTTCTCTTACATCTGCTCCCTCCCGTGACGACTGTGATACATGCTATGCCTTGCTGGGTGATTTGGAGAAGTTAAGGACCTCGCATGATAGTGTGTCCTCCGAGCTTGATTCTATTAAGGTGGAGAATGTTAGTCTGCTTGCTGAGTTAGAGTTGAGTAGGATGGCTGTTACCCTACTTACTACTGATGAGACTACTTCTCCCACCTCATGTGAGGTTAAGGACATTGCTGCTAGAGGACCTTATGCCATGCTCCTTGATCTGCCCGAGTCTTGTGAAAATTGCAATAATTTAAAGATGAACCTAAAACGGGCAGATCACAAGATTGCTGAGTTGCGTGCTTCTTTACTTGAGCCTATTGATTCATGTTTGAACTGTCCAAAGTTAACTGCTGAACTTGAATCTGTCTCAAAACAGTTTCAAGAAATGATTGACAACAACAAGAAAATGGCTCAGTATGCGACTAAGGATTCTGTTAGCTCACCATGCATTAGTTGTGATAAACTAAAACTTGAACTCGTTGCTTTGAATGACAAATGTGTGAAGCTAACTAAGGAATTACTAGAGAAGCCACAATCTGGTTGTGATGTGATTGATGGTGTGGGGGAGAAGCCCCAGGGTAAGGGTGAGACGCCTAGAGACGCGAACCAACCTGCTAGTAGTAGGATTGTCCCCTCAGGGTCGGCTGTGCATGCACAAGCCATTCTCTCCTCTACTGTTGGTTCTTCTTCTGCTCCCTTACCTCCTGCTGTTCCCACTTCTCCCTGCTCTTCTTGCACCTCTCTCTTTCGGGAGTGTCAGTACCTTATGAACACTCTCGAGAGATTTGTAGGCGGCAAGAAGAAGCTTAATCTTATTCTAGACCAGTCCAAGATTTGCAGATTTAATCAGGGTCTAGGATATGACTATTATGAGGATATGAGGAAGCATCCACCTGCTGTGCTCAGACCCATAGCACCAGGTGTGATCAAGACCGAGCCCAGGACCGAGAAAGTCCAATTTAAGTCAGCGGGCTATGTCCAGGGGATTTCTGACAGCAAGGTGATTGCACCTGCTGCTTCGGCCTCTCAGAAGGCGAAGCCTGACCGTGCTACTTCTACCTCTCAGAGGATGAAGTATCACTGCACCTTCTGTCAGAAGGATGGACACACGGTTGATCGATGCTTCAGGCGCGCCAAGATCGCGCGTAGAGACCGTGTTGAGTCTCCTAGGCGTATTCAGGGTCAGCCCCAGATCCTGAGTGCACCTAGGACCAGCACGAGGTCTAGGTTTACTGCTGTTGATGGGTTTGGGCAGCATCGAGGACTTGGTTTTTCTGAGTCTTCTGTTTTTCGTCCTCATGCTGCTCCTGGTCATGACTTCCGCCGTCCTGAGGGTGCATCTCGTTTCCCCCGTCGAGACAGTTACCCGCGGCGTGTTCAGCGTGTTGCCGGTGTTCCGACTCGCTCTCCCGTAGCAGTCGGACCCCGCAACAGCTTCAGGTCTGCTCACAGACCTTCTGCTTCCTTGAGTCATGGAGAGCGTAGGGTAGATAGAGGTCAGTCGTGCTTGACTACTTCATCTGCTCGACGTGTTGTTCAGTATTGGGTGCCAAAATCACTTTTGATTTATCCCAGTACTGAGACTTTACTCTCTGTTTGACTCAGGTTCGCCGGGCAGGGAAGGGAAAGGTTTGGCTTGTAGACTCCGGTTGTTCTCGTCATATGACCGGAAACTCCCGTTGGTTTTCTTCCCTTGCCCGTGCTCCAGGTGATGAGACGATCACCTTCGGAGATGCTTCATCTGGGCGCGTCATCGCCAAAGGTACTGTGCGCATTAATGATTCTTTCATCTTGAAAGATGTAGCCTTGGTTAGTAAGCTGCAGTATAATTTGCTCTCAGTCTCTCAGCTTACCGATGACGGTTTTGAGGTGAGCTTTAAGAAAAACAATTGCAAAATTCTTGATTCTTCGGGTAGTCTTGTTTGCGGGATTTCTCGTTTTGGGAGGATCTTTCGTGCTGATTTTTCTGAGTCTTCTGGTGATCCTCTCAGGTGTTTAGTTGCTTCTGAGTCCCGCGACCTTTCCTTCTGGCATAGGAGACTTGGTCATATAGGCTTTGACCATTTGACTCGAGTTAGCGGTCACGATCTCATTCGTGGTCTGCCGAAACTCAAGATGGTCAAAGATCTTGTTTGTGCTCCATGCCGGCACGGCAAGATGGTTGCCGCCTCTCACCCTCCGGTCACAGTCACTATGACCGATGCACCGGGACAGCTGCTCCACATGGATACAGTGGGACCAGCTCGAGTGCAGTCAGCAGGGGGGAAGTGGTATGTTCTTGTCGTGGTCGATGACTTCTCGAGGTATTCTTGGGTGTTTTTCTTAGCCTCGAAGGATGAGACGTTTTCACATTTCCGAGGTCTTTTTGGTAGGCTTTCTGTTGAGCTCCCGGGTGCCTTACGAGCGATCCGCAGTGACAATGGCACGGAGTTCAAGAATTCCTACTTCGAGAGTTTCTGTGGTGAGACAGGTGTAGAGCACCAGTTCTCTTCTCCGCACGTCCCACAACAAAATGGCGTTGTGGAGAGGAAGAACCGTACCTTGGTCGAGATGGCCAGGACGATGCTTGATGAGTACTCTACACCGCGGAAGTTTTGGGCTGAGGCTATAGCTACTGCGTGCCATGTCTCAAATCGAGTATTTCTTAGGGCACACTTGCACCGCACTTCTTATGAGTTGAGATATGGGCGAAAGCCCAGCGTCTCTCATTTTCGTGTTTTTGGTTGCAAGTGTTTTATCTTGAAGTCTGGGAACCTAGATAAGTTCGAGTCACGTTCCTGTGATGGGATCTTTCTAGGCTACTCGACTTCTTCGCGGGCTTATAGGGTCTGGAACTGCGAGTCTAGCAAAATGGTAGAGACCTGTGAGGTGACCTTTGACGAGGCCAGTCCGGGGACTAGGCCCGATATCTCAGGTTCTTTAGAACAGTCCGAGACCATCTTTGTGGATGATGAGGATGATGGAGACGACGGTTGTCTACCTGATCCTGTCCCTCATCCACCCCTTGAGGTGCCGTCTTCCACCGCACCTCGAGGCGATCAGCCCATGCCTTCTGCTTCTTCTGGAGCTGGTGGCTCTGTTCCTACCTCGTCAGCTCACGAGGTAGAGGCCACTTCTTCATCTCATCCTGGACCTCCTAGACATATCCAGAAAGCTCATCCTTCAGAGCAGATCATTGGAGACCTCTTCGAGCGTGTTACCCGCTCAAAATCTGGCTTATCTCAATTCTGTCTCCATTCTGCTTTCATTGCCTCCTTTGAGCCCAAAGATGTCTCTCATGCTTTATCTGATGAGTCTTGGGTCAATGCCATGCATGAGGAGCTAGAAAATTTTGAGAGGAACAAGGTCTGGTCGCTCGTCGAGCCCCCGCGAGGTCACAATATTATTGGGACTAAGTGGGTGTTCAAGAACAAGCAGAGCGAGGATGGAGTGGTTATTCGAAACAAGGCTAGACTGGTTGCTCAGGGGTTCTCCCAGGTTGAAGGTCTAGATTTCGAGGAGACCTTTGCCCCCGTAGCTAGACTTGAAGCCATTAGAATCCTGCTTGCCTTTGCAGCTTCTAAGGGTTTCAAGCTTTACCAGATGGACGTCAAGAGTGCCTTTCTCAATGGCCTTATTGAGGAAGAGGTCTACGTCCGACAGCCTCCTGGTTTCGAAAACCCCAAATACCCAAACCATGTCTTTAAGCTTTCCAAAGCGTTGTATGGACTTAAGCAGGCCCCCAGGGCTTGGTATGAGAGGCTTAAGTCCTACTTGTTGAGTCATGGGTTTGAAATGGGTAAAGTTGATAAGACCTTGTTCATCCGCCGGCTTGGCGCTGACCTTCTGCTCGTCCAGATCTATGTCGATGACATTATCTTTGGCGGCTCTTCCCATACTCTGGTTTCCCAGTTCTCGGATGTCATGAGCACCGAGTTTGAAATGAGTATGATGGGTGAGTTGACCTTCTTCCTTGGCTTCCAAATTAAGCAGACTCGGGAGGGTACATTTCTTCATCAAGGAAAGTACACTCGTGACCTCCTGAAGCGCTTCGATATGAGTGATGGTAAGCCGGTGTCAACTCCCATGGCTTCGACAGCCTATCTTGACCCAGATGAGGATGGCGAGCCAGTTGATCAGAAAGAGTTCAGAAGTATGATCGGCTCCCTTCTTTACCTCACTGCCTCGAGACCAGACATACACTTCTCAGTGTGTCTGTGTGCTCGTTTTCAGGCTTCTCCTCGCGTATCTCACCGTCAAGCGGTGAAGCGCATCTTTCGGTACCTTCGAGCTACCATTGACTATGGTATCTGGTACTCTTCCTCATCCTGTCTTTCCTTGAGAGCCTTCTCGGATGCAGACTTTGCCGGCTGTAGGATAGATAGGAAGAGCACCTCTGGCACCTGCCAATTCATTGGCACTTCTCTTGTTTTCTGGTCTTCGAGGAAGCAGTCCGGAGTTGCACAGTCCACCGCAGAGGCCGAGTACGTTGCTGCAGCCAGCTGCTGTAGCCAAGTACTTTGGATGGCTTCGACCCTGCGGGACTTTGGGTTGGTCATAGATAGTGTTCCACTCTTCTGTGATAACACTTCTGCGATTAACATTGCTAAAAACCCAGTGCAGCACTCTCGGACCAAGCACATTGATATCCGATACCACTTCCTTAGAGACCATGTAGAGAAGGGTGATATAGTGCTCCAGTTTGTGGAGAGTGACCACCAGTTGGCTGACATCTTCACCAAGCCTTTGGATAGTTCGAGGTTTTCAGCTCTGCGGGGAGAGCTTGGGGTGGTGTGTCCTTATGGACTGTAGTGAGAGGGAGCTTTGGGCTTTATTGCTTTACTATATTGATTATGCTTCTGTCTCATTTCTATTGCATTGCACTCGGGGTGCATTTGGGTTTAGTCCTTCCAGCATAGGTTAGAGTGCTTCTCTTGCCGAGATGCTTAGACTTCTAACCCTTATCTTGTGCTTCCAGGATTAGCTGCTTCTTATCTCACTAGGTCGAGCTCACTCACTTCTTGTAGGTTCTAGCGAGGGTTGGGCCACCCTCGGGTAGACAGGGTACGTGTTTGCTCTCTAGTGTGTGATTTACAGTCAGCTGATTGTCCTGGAGTCATATGGGGTAGATGAGAGTCAGTCTGAGCCATAGTTGTCTCTATATCTTATCTATGCTTTAAGGACTGCCTGTTTTGGTTTTATTTGCCAGCTTCTCAATTTATTGCTTTGGTTCAGGGAGAGTTCATTTGGGAGCTTCTGGAGCTTAATTGTGACTTAACTCAACTTGAACTAAAAGTTGCATGTCATGTTGAGGGGGAGCTAGATTTTTCTTGCATTTTCAGCATTCTAGCATTATAATCAATCTGCATTGAGCCTTGATTATTATCCTGTTATGACATGCTTCAGTGCTTTACACCTTGCCATGACTTGTGCTTAGCTTGCTAAATTTATCATGACTTCATATGTGTAGACTAGCGTTTGCTATGATAAGTTAAGTAAAATTGATCAACTTAAATTAAACTTGTCATGCTAGCATTTGAGTTTAGTCTTTCTTGAGCTATCCCTTTATGATTCATGCCATGTCAAATAGGCTGAGTAGAGCGTTGAATCTATATTGAGCCTTAGATTGAGCTGTTTAGTCTCTTGATGATGCATGAGTTAGTACAATATGTTAAAAAGCAAAAAGATCTGTTTTGTGCGAAAAAACTGATCTCACCAATTCTCTCCTATGAGACGGCTTGCCATTGCACTTGGCATGAACTTAGGGGGAGTTTTGGATGACCTAGACTATCTTCTTAAGCTCATGGCTTGGAGTAGTCGCATAAGGCTTGAGACCTAGCACATGATAAAACAAAAATCTGGTTGGCAACAACCATGAATTTCAAAAGAAAATATGTCATTTGTGCTCCATTTGCTTAAGCTTCAAAAAGAACCAAGTACTTTAACCAAAGTTTCAATCTTGAGCTTATAGCACTCTATTTGGACTCAATGTTAGCTTCCTTGTTCCGCTTAGCTTATTGACATGGCCTGCATCATCCTTGGATATCTCTAGTTAGACTTTGCTCATTGATGACTTGACTTGCTCACTTAATGTACTTCACTTTTAGATTGTTATCTATGTGTTCTAGTTGGCTTATATATATATGTTGTCATGATCTAGATAGCGTTTTATTGAGTTATGGCTTGGTGTAGTACTTGTTGGTCATATTGGATAATTCTCATGGCTCTAAATGCTTAGAATAAACAAACTTCAGCCATATTCATCCATTGACATGTCATATTCTCTCTTTTGCATCCTTGATGTGTTTATTGCCAAAAGGGGGAGAATAGAGAAGAAAAAGCTAGTTGGGATCTTTTTAGAGCTTTGGAGATCAATTTGCTCTTTCAGTTGTTGCTCTTGTGTTCCTTCTGTCGACATGGTCATTTGTTTCATTCTCTTCTTTGGACCATGTTGGATTCGTCAAACTCAAACTCTTCTTCATGCTTTTTCCGAGTTTGTCAATATACTCATCAAGGGGGAGATTGAGAGACCATGTGGTCGTGATCCCATGAGAATGATGAGTAATTGACAATGGTGTAGGTTAGTCGAGTTTGGTTTGGGTGGTTTTGACCATGTCGTTGCGTGGTGCAACGGGCTCGGTCGATTTGGTCAAACTTGGTCGTTTGGGCTTAGGTCATTTATTCTAATGCTTCGACAGGTTTGGACTTCATCATGGGTAAGCATGATGTGTTTATGCTATTTTACGCTTTCATGTGTCGAGCGGTGCTATGTGATGTGTTTCTTGTCTGTGTGGCTGCAGGACATCGAGCGGAGTCGTGGCGAGACACGGTGGACCGGACTAGGCGCAGGTGGCGCTGAGGTCAGAACGGTCAGGATGTGTCGAAGACGACGTGGACTCGAGGTGGTTGCGAGGCGTGCAAGACAAGGAGCGCGGAAGCTTCCCGGAAGGTGCAGGAGGGGCGAAACGGGAATTTCGCAAGGCTGCACAAGCGGGAGCGGGCTCCGTTGGATTTAGCCGGCGTAACGGGGCGGAGACCCGTTAGCCATGGGCTATAAAAGGAGAGGAGGGGCTGCATGCCCATTTGAGCACTTGTGATAGAATTAGGGTTTTAGAGTCAAAAGAGGCTTTAGGAAGGTTGTTTCCTTTAGCTCTTTAGTTGGTGTGAGTTGGTGGTAGAGGCAGAGTGTGCTCCCTCTGTGTCTCTACGATGGTTTCTATGTGAGACTCCTCTCTTGTGTGTTCTTCCTCCCAAGATGTGTGATTCTTGGTGTTCTTGAGGATTGAGAGGAGAGGGATTGAGTTGAGAGATTGTAATCTTTCCTATTGTATCAAGTCGGGGTATCGGAACTCCTCTGTATTCCCTGTGATTCAAGAAATGAAAAACTGAAGTTTGCTTTCTCTGTTCGTAGCCTCTGTTCTTCGTTTTTCCTTGTGCAAGATTTCTTGATTTTCGTTGTTTTGGTTTCTTGCTTGTTGGGGAGTGCCAAAATGGGTTGCTATGACATGGGTGATGCTCAAAAGCCATTTGGCTATTTAATCCCAAGAGCAAACAGAGTTTGATTCTCAGATTTCTCTTTTGAGCCCTCTGTGTTCTTGTTCTTCGTTTCTTGGTTTTGGTCCAGTTTTTGACTCCCTTGTTAAGATGGCTTGAAATTTGATATGAAGAGTCCAGAGGCTATTATTTAGCTTCCCTCAAAATTTCATAGCCAAAGGATCAACGGTTGGGGAGTTATTTGGTTTTTGGCTCGGTTCTTGCAAGATTTCAGATTTTTACCCAAATCTGAAATTCTTGATTCTTGGAGTGGATTTCTTGTTATTGGCTCTTGGCTTAGTCTTCTGGGACTGTTCCCTAGCTTTCCTCAAAAGTTTCCCAGGCCAAGAATCCAAGAATCGTTGCGAATCTCTCAATTTTCTGAAATTTCTGTTTGCTGTTTTTCTCGAGAGGTACTACCGCTCCTGGAGAGGTACTACCGCTCAGAGGTACTACCGCTCGGCTCAGCGGTACTACCGCTCATGTTCGGACCAGTCCGATCGGGAGCGATGAGACGTTCGGACGGTCCGAACGGTAAGAGGTACTACCGCTCGGCATAGCGGTACTACCGCTCAGAGGTACTACCGCTCCGGGAGAGGTACTACCGCTTGAGGCCAGATTTTTCCCGATTTGATTTTTCTCGCTTGCTGGTCTCTGTATTTGTGTTTTTCCTGCTGCTGGGGTGTCTTGTGAGCTCTGGTCTTCTACCTTCATAGCTCCCATAGCTATTGGAGAAGAAGATACGTGTTGGGGGCGATTTTTAAAGATCGACATTCACCCCCCCCCCCCTCTGTCGCCATTTCGGTCCTACAGGAACTTTGAGACTTCGGATTTTTGGCTAAAAAGAAGGTTTGCTCTCAATCTTTTTGATCCAAGGCCTTACTACAACAAACTAAATAGTAAGGGGACCTTGGGAAACAAGAGAATCAAACCAAGAAGCAAGAATTTCAGATTATGGGTAAAAATCTGTATTTTTGCACAACCCGAGCCAAAAATCAAATTACTCCCCAACCGTTGATCCTTTGGCTATGAAATTTTGAGGATAGCTAATTAATAGCCTCTGGACTCTCCATACCAAATTTCAAGCCATCTCAACAAGGGAATCAAGAGCAACTCCAAACCCTAGAAACTGAGTTCATGAATAGAGGAAGGCCAAAACTGAAATCTGAGAATTAAACCAAGTTTGCTCTTCGGGAAATCGATCAAATGATCTTGTGGCACTAACCCATCATAGAGCAACCCATTTTGGGCCTTCCCAACAAGCAATAACTCGAAAATCAAAAAGCTCAGAAATCAACCAAAAGGAGCAACGAAGAACAGAGAGAGCACGAACAGAGAAAATGAAACTTCAGATTTCCATTCATTGAACCAAAAGGAATACAGAGGAATCCCAATACGCATGGACATTAGGACTAAAGGAGTGATTACAATCTCTCAATCCCTCATCTCCCTCTCAATCCTCAAGAACACCAAGAATCTCATCACTTCTTGGGAGGAAGAACACACAGAGAGAGGAGACTCACATAGAAACCATCGTAGAGACACAGAGGGAGCACGCTCTGCCTCTACCACCAACTCACACCAACTAAAGAGCTAAAGGAAACAACCTTCCTAAAGGCTCTTTTGACTCTAAAACCCTAATTCTATCACAAGTGCTCAAGTGGGCATGCAGCCCCTCCTCTCCTTTTATAGCCCATGGCTAACGGGTCTCCGCCCCGTTACGCCGGCTAAATCCAACGGAGCCCGCTCCCGCTTGTGCAGCCTTGCGAATTTCCCGATTCGCCCCTCCTGCACCTTCCGGGACTTCCGCGCTCCTTGCCTCGCACGCCTCGCAACCACCTCGAGTCCACGTCGTCTTCGACACTTCCCGACTGTTCTGACCTCAGCGCCACCTGCGCCTAGTCCAGTCCTCCGTGTCTCGCCAGGACTCCACTCGACGTCCTACAACCACACAGACAAGAAACACGTCACATAGCACCGCTCGATACATGAAAGCGTAAATAACCTCATACTTACCACAGAAGAAGTCCAAACCTATCGAATCATCAGAATATGCAACCTAACCCAAATACAACCAAGTCTGACCAAAACGACCGAGCCCGAATGCACCGTGCATCGTCAAGGTCCAAACCACCCAAACCAAACTCGACTTACCTAAAACAATGTCAATTACTCATCACTTACATGTGGTCACCTCCACATGGTTCATCAATTTGTGTCTTTTCCTATTAAATCGTGATATGGTCGATATTTCATCTTTGTTTATACTGTGTGCACTAGCGTGATCCTGGACTAGTGCAGAATACACAGGAGAGTCCGAATTTGCATATTCGGGTCTCTACAGAGGTGGTATCAGAGCTATATCGACTGTAGGACGAAGCCCTAGTTAGAATGGTCGAATTAGTAAAGTTTTCAAAATTATTTTCTAAATCAAATCAACCAAATGATTGTCTAGTAATTCTTGATTCTTACCTCATTCTTAGGATTCTTGCTCCTTGTCTCCTCTGAGAACTTGTTTTCGAAACTAAATTTGACTTTGTATCTCTATAATGTCCATAGATGTCTCGAGTGTCCCTCCATCAAAGTGAAAGTTGGCATGGAATTCTTCAAGCTGTGCTGTGAAGTCTGGATCAAGGAAGCACCCAATATGTCAAGACAAGATTGGAGATTTCCATGAAGATTAGGAGCCGTTAGATTTGAACCCTGTTATAGTTTTAGCATCGTACAGAACGACTTGCTTCTTATTCGCCATTGTGTGTGATGTGAGCTGCAATTTTGCTTCCAGCATTATGATGCAGTCATGTCAAAAGTCTTTTTGTGGAGTTTATTGCTTCTTTTGTTAGCCTTTTCGGCTAAGTGTCTGCTTAGTTTAGGTTGCCATTAGTCATCCCTCTTAGACGAGTTTACCACTTACCTTTGATTTTTCCTCTTACCTATTGAGCCTTGAAGAGTCAAATTCAACTCATACCAGCCAGCTCGAGTACCGCAACAGTCAGATTTCTGGACTCCAGCTCCAATGCCTCCTCATGATAACTCAGGACCACGCCCTATCAACGTCAGCAATCAGCCTCAGGGAGAAAGAAGCTATGCAACTCCATTTAGTTGTTTCAAGTGCCAAGAGTCAGGTCATTTCGCTCGCAAGTGTCCGCAGAAGCGTCAAGCAATCACGCCAATTCCGTTCAACCTTGGAAGTACCCCTGCCAAGACTTCAGGAGCGAGCCGTGGAACATCGCCAAATCAGGGAGGCCAGATACCTGAGAGCGTTGCAAGGGGAAGCCTCAACAACGTCGTCTCCAACATCGCACCTGGTAACCTATTCTTTTAGTTAGCCTAAATCTCGGGGTCGAGATTCCGTTTAAGGGGGGAGGTTTGTAACATCCTGATTTTCAGAGCCTTTTTGAAGTTTTTAAAATAAAAGTCACCATTTGGATTTTTCTAGAATTAATTAAAGCTTAAATAGAATTTTCATTAATTAAAAAGATTTAATATGACTAAATTAAACATTAATATTTGTCAAAAGTATTTTATTTGTGTTCCTTGTGTCACAAGGAATTTTTCTGTATTTTCTGGGATTTTTCGGAGTTTGTTTGTGCTCAATTTTAAATTTCCAAAAACAAAGAAAGAGGAGAGAGAATAAACAGTACTTGACACGTGTCAGCGCAGGGTTCATCTTCAACCTCTAGCTACGATCGATGTAGTTTCAGTTCTGTACGTTTTCCTTGCTTTTCCTCTCCCTTCATAACTTCCAATCCGGACCTTATCTCAATGTCTTCCCAAAAGGAAAAGTGTGCCAAATCACGTAAGGAATCCATCCCAACTAGCATCTTTCCGTTTCGTTCATCCGTTTGCCTTTTATCTACTATTTTCTGAAACAAACTCTAAACCGAAATTCACGAATTGGAGTCGGTTTCTACCTCTTCCAAGCCTATAAATACCACCCCTTGGCTCCTCTAAACCCATCCCAAGCCGTGCCAAGTCCCTTCAAAGCCCAGGACGCCGTTGGCACCGAGCCCCTCCGGTCCCGAAATTGCTCGTCGCGTCTTGAGCTATCCGGTGAGTTTTTCTGTGATTCTTTCGCGTCACATTGTGCCATCATGTGCCATCCACCTTCTTGCCAAATTAATTTGATTTTGGTGCAGCCAATCTCCCGGAATCGAGTTTTCCCCAATCTAGGTCAAGAGCGCTTCCCGACGTCGATTCGTCGCCTCCGGTAAGCTTTAGCCCTTGCCGTAATTTTTCTTAGACTTGTCTCACCGCGTTCTACGCCGTGCTTCCTTCCGTTTCCCCAGAAAGCCTCCACAAATTTTCACTTCCGAACCTCGCCATGGCCGCCAATGGCATCTCGTGTCCCCCATCTACCCGGAGATGTTTCACCAATCCGTTCACGTCATATCGTGCCAAACCATCCCAGGTAGGTACTTTCCAAGTGGTTTTAGATTTTGTTCACCGAGCACCAAGATATTAAGTTTTTCCTTTTTCCTTCCCGACGTCGTTCAATCGTCGATTGCGCCGTCTCCGATGGGTTTCCGGCCGAGCCGACAATTTTCCTAGCTTCGCCAAGCCACGTTCTAGCCCGTGCTCACCCTACTTCTCCATGTCCTATGCCTACCCATATCGTTGTAGCCGCCCGTGCCGTCACCGTGCTCCGTTTGATGTGCCGTCACTTCCTATGTGTGCCTTGGGTCCCTAGCAACCCATTTGGCTAGTTAGATTCACCTCCCATGCCTCCTCTCGCCAGCGCTAGCCTCCTTTCCAAAAATTGCTATCGGGTGAACAGTAACATCTGTGAATTTCCAGCATTTTCTCGCCCCGGCAAACTTTAGATCGCTCGTTCTCCTTCGTCCGAACTCCGATTGACCCGATTCTTCTTCCTAATTCATCTAAAATTGAGCTCTATATTTTGGTTCTGGTTTTGTAGTTTTTGGAGTTCATTTGAGTTTTATTTGAATTTATTTTTTGTGTTTTGTCTCGTTTTCTCTCTCGTTAGATCACGCGTTCGAAGGAGCTGAAGCAGGATTTGAAGATCAAGAATTCCTAACTGAGCAAGGCCAAGGCAAGTCGTGTCCTTTGATCATGTTGAACCTAGTTTTCAAATCTATTATGTATTACTTTGTTTTACATTATCATGCATCGCTATTTTATTATCAAACCCTTGTATTGGTAGTTATTGTCCAAATTGATTAATCCCTCCTTGATAATTTGGTTTCCATGATTCTATTGTCACCTTAGGATGGGAACTTATTTAGTGATACAATATTAGTTGTCACATGGGTTGTGCGTCTAAATTGCTTAGCCATACTTATTGCTAGTACGTTGGGTCTATCATCACATGTGTTAATTAATCTTGATTTAATGATATACTTGAACGTGGTGGTCAACCACAGTTATAAAATTTGAGTACCAAGACATGGGTAGTGTCATTGGTGTTGGTTATACAAAATTGGTTCTCACTCGGGCGAATGATCCTGCAGTAAAGGGGGTACAGGTTGCACACGGGATGTGGATGTTTTGCCTGGGTACATTTAAGGACTTAACTTTGTGCGCCATTGATTTGAGCTTTACCGTGCAACCACATGTCCAGTATGGGATGGACCTGGCTGACTAATTTGTGATGTTTCAATTCTGGTTCCGCCATTGGGATGTCAGTGGGTGTCGTATACATTCCACAGGGCGTAAGAGGGGGCAATTACCATGTTTGGGGGCAAAACCTCAGCGAGGCGGGACTGGGTTGAGATTGAACATTGTAAAGGCCTTGTTGTGATCTTCTTGGTCGGCATGCCAAAGGAAGCATGTTATACCGGTGACATTACAAGATGATCATATTGTGTGGGTAAAGTTGTACAACCTCTGCAGAGTGTAAAACTATTCGAATAGCCGTGTCCTCGGTCATGGACAATGCTTGGTGATTTCACGCGAGGGTTAGAGTTTTCCTAAAAACCTGGTTGGGTTAAGTTGGAAAGTGAATGGTTAGTTCACGGGTGTACATTTCATGGATCATGGTTCATGGTGGTTTCCTTGGGTGAATGGTCAGTTCACTTGTGGTTGGTCTCAATTCCTTTGGTTACTTATTTATTATCATTTACAAAGGTTGCTTTTCAATCTACTTATTATATTTACTTTAAATTGTTGCTTTATGCAAAATTAACCTTTCAGCCATCCTTTGGTAAGCCTTGCATACTATATTGCATTCTTTGTTACAAACGATTTGCTGAGTACTCTATGTACTCACGGCTTCATCCATATTTGCTCAGTTGAGGAAGAAGGACCAGATCAGCAGGAGCTACTAGAAGGAGGATACTTTGAAGACTTCGCGGATTAGGACTTCGCTCCCCAGTTGATTGCTTGGGGCATGTCGAATGGCTACTACGCTTATTTCTGGATTTCCGCTGCTAGTTTCTTTAAGCCCTTCAGGCTATTAATTGTAAGCTTGGCCATAAGGTCGCATTCTGATAATTATTAATAATATTTGAGTCTTTTCTTAGTAAATCATGATATGTTCGATATTTCATCTTTGTTTATACTGTGTGCACTAGCGTGATCCTGGACTAGTGCAGAATACACAGGAGAGTCCGGATTTGTATATTCGGGTCTCTACAGAGGTGGTATCAGAGCAGAGCAAGTGATCTTTCTTTCAGAGCAGAGCTAAAATAGTTGACACTTGGAGCACAGCAAGACGCAGTCAAATGAACCAAGACCCAGAGGGCAGCAACGCAAACCAGGCAACTCAGGAACCGCAAGCAACTCCAATGGGTTTGGATCCGATCTTAAGTCAGTTTTTGGCAGCACAAACTCGGCTCATACAAACAGTGTTGCAACAAGTGGACAACAATGCCAAAGCTTCCTGGGTCGCTCCATTTATACCTTGTCAGCAGTGTCTCCCATATAAGTCATTAAGAATCAAGGCACAAGAAACACTTCATCAGGATGACTGCATGGGACATCGTTCTTCTACAAGCCATAATCCAGAGAGAGATGTTATCTACTACCGTTGTGGTGGGGATGGACACGTAGCCTTCCAATGTCCTCAAAAAGGGAAGCCAGCACAAGATTTTCTTTGTGCCAACTGCGACAGAACCGGCCACAAATTTGCCAGATGTCCTACAAGGAAGGTAATCTAGCACGAAGCCCACAATCGTTGTGACAAGGAAGAGCACTGCATCCAACGATGCTACCTAAAGAATAAGTTTAAGAATTGTGCCTGTACTCGCTGTGGAGAGATAGGACATTATGCTAGTGAACATGAAATCAGTTGCTCCAGTTGCGAAGGAACTCATTCTCTTGAAGAATGTCCTATGAGCAAGATTACTTGTTACCTATGTGAAAGCCAGGACCATAGCCCAGCTCAGTGCCCCTTGGATTCGATATTGGCCTCAGTATTGCAGCAGCAACGAGAGAAATTCCGAGCTACTACCATGAGTGCATTGACAAAAGAAGGCAGGACTACAGGTATATTTACCAAGGTACCATCAGAAGATGAGGCACAACAATACAAATCAGGACAATTGTGTGGCCCCATCAGGCAAGACACTCCCACTAGGTGAAACCCAATCCCGAAAGAGGAAGATGGTCCAACAAGGAACTCAGTTGCATCAGTCACAAAAAGAAAGAATCAACACGTATCAGCCAGAATGTGTACCACACCAGGGGAATTCCAAGACTCTAGCTTCAATACCTCGATCAGATATTTTGGGCCGATGCCCTATCAATGCTAGCAGTGGGCCACACAGAAGTTTTAACCCTACAGCTTCAGTTACTTGCTTCAGGTGTAAGGAGCCAGGTCATTACGCTTGCAAGTGTCCACAGAAGCGGAAAGCAATCACGCCAACTCCGTTCAACCTTGGAAGTACCCCTGCCAAGATTCCAGAAGAAAGCCGTGGAACATCATCAGGACAAGGAAGCCAAATACCTCAAAGCGTTGCAAGGGGAAGCCTCAACACTATCGTCTCCGAAGTCGCACCTGATAACCTATTCTTTTAGTGAGCCTGAATCTCGGGATCGAGATTCCGTTTAAGCGGGGAGGTTTGTAACATCCTGATTTTCAGAGTCTTTTTAAAGTTTTTAAAATAAAATTCACCATTTGGATTTTTCTAGAATTAATTAAACCTTAAATGGAATTTTCATTAATTAAAAAGATTTAATATGATTAAATTAAACATTAATATTTACCAAAATATTTTATTTATGTTCCTTGTGTTACAAGGAATTTTTCTGTATTTTCTGGGATTTTTCGGAGTTTATTTGCGCTCAATTTGAAATTTCCAAAAAAAATCAGGAGAGAGAATGAACAGTACCACGCGGTACTGTTCATCCGGCTTCTTCCCAGCGCGCAGCAGAAGCTCGATCTCTCCTGTCTGTATACGTTTCCTCCTTTTCCCTCTCTCTTCATAACTTTCAATCCGGACCTTATTTGAATGTCTTCCCAAAAGGAAAGTTGTGCCAAATCACGCAAGCAATCCATCCCAACTGGTCTCTTTCCGTTTCGTTCATCCGTTTGCTTTTTATCTCCTATTTTCTGAAACAGACTCTAAACCGAAATTCGCGAATTGGAGTCGGTTTCTACCTCTTCCAAGCCTATAAATATGACCCCTTGACCCCTCTAAACTCATCCCAAGCCGTGCCAAGTCCCCTCAAAGCTCAGAACGCCGTCAGCACCGACGCCCTTCGGTCTCGAAATTGCTCGTCGCGTCTCGAGCAATCCGGTGAGTTTTTCCGTGATCCTTTCGCGTCACATTGTGCCATCATGTCCCATCTACCTTCTTGCCAAGTTAATTTGGTTTTGGTGCAGCCAATCTCCCGGAATCGAGTTTTCCCCAATCTAGGTCAAGAGTGCTTCCCGACGTCGATTCGTCGCCTCCGGTAAGCTTTAGCCCTTGCCGTAATTTTTCTTAGACTTGTCTCGTCGCGTTCTACGCCGTGCTCACTTCCGTTTTCCCAAAAAGCCTCCACAAATTTTCGCCTCCGAACTTCGCTATGGCCGCCAATGGCATCTCGTGTTCCCCATCTATCCGGTGGCGTTCTCCCCAATCCGTTCACGTCACATTGTGCCAAACCATCCCAGGTAGCTACCCTCCAAGTGGTTTTAGATTTCGTTCACCGAGCACTAAGATATTAAGTTTTTCCTTTTTCTTTCCCGACGTCGTTCAAACGTCAATTGCGCCGTCTCTGGTGGGTTTCTGACCGAGCCGATAATTTTCCTAGCTTCGTCAAGCCGCATTCTAGCCCGTGCTCACCCTACTTCTCCATGTCCTATGCTCGGATTTTATTCCTCTCTCCTACCTATGTCGTTGTAGCCGCCCGTGCCGTCAACGGTCTCCGTTTGGCATGCCATCAGTTCCTATGTGTGCCTTGGGTCCCTAGCAACCCATTTTGCTAGTTAGATTCACCTCCCATGCCTCCTCTCGCCAGCGCTATCTTGTGGTTTTAGTTTTGCAGTTTTTAGGGTTTATTTGAGTTTTATTTGAATTTATTTTATGTTTCGTTTCGCTTTCTCTCTCGTTAGATCACGCTTTCGAAGGAGCTGAAGCCGGATCCGAAGATCAAGAATTCCTAACTGAGCAAGGCCAAGGCAAGTCGTGTCCTTTGATCATGTTGAACCCAGTTTTCAAATCTATTATGTATTACTTTGTGTTAAATTATCATGCATCGCTATTTTATTACCAAACCCTTGTATTGGTAGTTAATGACCTAATTGATTATTTCCTCCTTGATAATTTGAATGCCATGATTCTATTGTCACCATAGGATGGGTAATTATTTAGTGATACATTATTAGTTGTCACATGGGTTGTACGCTTATTTTGCTTAGCCATGCTTATTATTAGTACGTTGGGTCTATCATCACATGTGTTAATTAATTTTGATTTAATGATATACTGGAACGTGGTGGTCAACCACAGTTATAAAATTTGTGTGCCATGACATGGGTAGTGTCATTGGTGTTGGTTATACAAACTTGGTTTTCACTTGGGCGAATGATCGTGCAGTAAAGGGGAGAAGTGTGGTTAACACTTCAAGGATGTGGATGTTTCGCCTGGGTACATCTAAGGACTTAACTTTGTGCGCCATTGATCTGAGCCTTACCGCACAACCACATGTTTAGTATGGGATAGACCTAGCTGATTAACTTGCAAAGATTTAGTTCAGATATCATCATTGGTAAGTGAGTACCAGGGGTACTGGTTTGCTCACAGTGAGGAACAGGGTTACTGTCCTCATACGGCGCAAGAGGGGCCTTCTAACTGTGGTGGTTAACCCTTTAGCAGTGAAACCTTAGCGGATGATGTCTAACTAGATTGGAGTGAGGTAAAGGCTTTGTGATAATTTATCTGGGTCTCATGCCTAAGGAAGCATGCTGGCTATTAAGATGATTTATCTCTTGTGGGTAAAGTTGTGCAACCTCTGCAGAGTGTAAAACTATTCGAATAGCCGTGTCCTCGGTCATGGACAATGCTCGGTGATTTCACACGAGGGGTAGAGTTTTCATAAAATCTTGGTTGGGTTAAGTGAATGGGTAGTTCACTGGTGGTTCATTATGTGAATCTTGGTTCGTGGGTGATTCATTGGAGTGAATGACCAGTTTACTTGTGGTTTGTCTCAATTCCTTTAATTACTTATTTATTATCATTTTCAAAGTCAGCTTTTCAATCTATTTATTGTATTTACTTTAAATTGCTGCTTTCTGCAAAATTAACCTTTCAGCCATCCATTGGTAAGCCTTGCATACTATATTGCATTCTTTGTTACAAACGACTTGCTGAGTACTCAATGTACTCACGGCTTCATCCATATTTGCTCAGTTGAGGAAGAAGAACCGGTCCAGTAGGAGATACCTGGAGGAGGATACTTCGACGACTTCACGGATTAGGACTTCGCTCCCCAGTCGATTGCCTGTGGGCATGTCGAATGGCTGCTACGCTTATTTTTGGTTTTCCGCTGCTAGTTTCTTTAAGCCCTTCAGGCTATTAATTGTAAGCTTGGCCATAAGGTCGCACTCTGATTATTCTTAATAATATTTGTGTCTTTTCCTATTAAATCGTGATATGGCCGATATTTCATCTTTGTTTATACTGTGTGCACTAGCGTGATCCTGGACTAGTGCAGAATACACAGGAGAGTCCGGATTTGCATATTTGGGTCTCTACAACTTCCCGCCACCCAAATTCTCTTGGGACACCCATTCTCTTCAACAGACTTCGTGCCATACCGACCACCATCTAGTTCCTCCTTTCGACCACTCCATTCTGTTGGGGTGAGTAAGGCGTTGCTAGATAACGCCTAATTCCCAACAGCTCGCAGTAGTCGTCAAACTCGTTTGAGGTAAACTTGTCACCACGGTCGGTGCATAGAGCTTTCAGCCTCTGATGCTTTTCCATCTCAACTACAGCCTTAATCTTCTTAAAGGCCATGAACGCTTCATCTTTGCTTCGGAGTAACACTAGCCACATATAACTCATATAGTCATCTACCAGCGGCAGGAAGTAACAATTTCCTCCATGCGTGGTCGGAGTGATTGGCCCACAGATGTCACCGGGCCACAACTCATGGGGATCATTTGCTCGGTATAGAGACGTGGTTGGAAATGGGCTCCGATGTTGCTTGCCAATAAGACAACCATCGCAGATCATGGGCATACCTTGTACCATCTTCTTGTGAGCCAAATCCTTTAGAGCATGAAAGTTCACATGCCCATACTTGGTGTGCCACCTCCATGCCTCTTCTATGCCTCTTGATAGAAGACACTCTGGGAGAGCCGGATTGATGTGTAACACATACATCCGGTTTCTTGATCTGCTCACTTTGGCCAATAACCACTAAGTTCTGTCTAAGATTGACATTACTCCTCCTTCGACTACAGTCTTGCAGCCATTCTCGTCCAGCTAACCGAGACTGATAATATTGCTTCTCAGCTTCAGGATGTAGCAAACATTCGTGAGAATACAATTTTCACCCGTGGAACACTCCAATAGTACCGAGCCTCTTGTATCTCCACAGCCAAACCATCTCCAAATTTGACTGAGCCTTTTACCTTTATGTCAATCTCAGCAAACTCCTCCATGCATCGGTCATGTGGTTACTTGCAGCGGTGTCTAGGTATCAAGCCTTATTTTGAGTGCCGCTAAGCTTCGGCGTCACCTTTTCTTCATGCAGGAATAACTCTTCTTCAAGTGTTGGGACTGTATGGACGAGTTCACACACTTTGATCATCAGTAGCTGAGGGTCGTCATCATTCTGCTTTGCTACGAGATTCGCCCTTGCTCTGTAGTTCGTCTTTGGACACACTTTTGCAAAGTGCCCGTACTCATTGTAGTTGAAGCACTTGACCTTGGTCTTGTTGAAGTCTGGTGGCACTCATTCCCCAGCCACCGCCTTGTCCATGGCCGCATCCCTATCCTCTTTCGTTACGACCTCCTCTCTGAGCACTGCTCAAGCCCTTGTTCTTCTTAGTCTTCGAGCTCCTCTCTTCCCACTTACTTTTGGTAAAGAGTAGCTTGTCTCTTCCGTCCTTCGAGTGCCGTCGACCCTTGAGTCCTTCCTCAAAAGGTCTGAGATGACCGATCACCTCCAAGATTGACATCGTTGCGACATCACTGAACTATTTGATCATTCTAATAATCTGGAGGAATCTATTGGGAATCAAGCTGATAGCTTTTCGACAACATTGCTTTCTTCCAGGTTCACGCCGAGCGAGCAGATCTCACCCAACAGAGTGGTGAGTTTCATGGAGTACTCGGTGATCGTCTCTGATTCTCCCATCTGCAATTTGCTTAGTTGCCATTTGAGCACTTGAGCACGTGCCTTCTTGACACGATCTTTGCCTACCCTCATCTCCCTGAGTGTGATCCAGTCTTCTTTCACCATCTCCTTCTCGGCGATCGACATCATCACGTCGTCTGACATCACTTGCGAGATGGCCACCATCGCACCTTGATCCTTGTCGCCGTTGTCATCTCCATCTTCGACCGCCGACCAGACCCCTAGCAAACACAAGATTAACTTCATCTTGACGGCCCATATGCCGTAATTCGTTTCGCTCAACATCAGGTATTGAATCTGAATCGTAGCGCTTCTTGTCATCGGCTTGACGAGCATGCATGTCTTCGATGGACCAAGTTCCTTGCACGTGGCCTGACGAATTCTCCTGACTTCAACGGATCACCAGTGTTGCCAGCCATCGCTTTGTCCCCATAGGCTCTGATACCAATCATAGGGGAAATCGCCTAGGACCTAGACGAGGGATGAATCATAACCTATGAGATCACACACGTGAACACGACTAAACTCATATTGATTTCTTCTCCTTTGCGATGCGATGCAGTGCGATGCGTCTGTGTCCTTTTCTTCTTTCTTATATAGAGAAGCAACATACAGATTTTGAGACCAACACGGCATACCATGCTGAGAATCCGACAGGGAAATATCCCGACTTTCTGTTTACGACCACTCTGAATCCTAAACAGACTTTGACTCTTAACCCCTTACGACTACAACTACTACAGTGTTCTCATGACTTACGACCGCTATAGTACCTTTACTACATACGACCGCTACAATACCTTTACAACTTACAACTGCTCAGTACTCGAACGTGGTCGTAGAATGTGACCGTAGATTTGATTAGACCTAAAGATAACTAGATTAACTCTATCAACTTGTCCATGGCAACGGTGGCAATCAATCGATGGATGCATGCACGAGCCTGCAGCCATGGCAGATATGTCATCTTCGACGTCAGTTGAGATTGCATCCACATGGTGATTACTGCTACAGTTGCTCCTCTCGACGAGCACCATGCTCTCCCTGAGCTGCTCCACGACGGTGGTCATCGTCGGCCTTTGGATGGAGACATTTGACGTGCAGTTCACGGCCGTGTCCACCACCTTCCACATGGAGCTAGCTATGATCAAACTCACCTTGGAGCCGCGCATCGGCGATCACCTCGATGCTTCCCTTGGCGTAGAGCTTTCGAATGTGATGCACTATGTAGCCTTTGCTGTCCTCGATGGGGGCACGGCCGGTGTCTCTAACAAGTGGACTCCGAAGCTGCATACATCGCTGCTCATCGTAAATCTTTGCTTGCATATTTCTGTCCAGGAGAATGTAACCGTACTCGATATCCCTGTGAATTATAGGCTTCACGCATCCCTTGTGCAGATTCTCCAAACCCAGCTGGATCAAACAGCGAAACACAGAAAATGACCAGGTGAAGGTCATGCAAGAAGTATCTAGTGCAAACATATATATAATCCCCATCTATATGTATTTTGTAGCATCCGAAAATTTTCAAAACAAATTGAATTATGCTCAAATCATCATTTTCTACATTTTGGTGGATTTTCAAAAATTTTGAGCATTTATTAAAAGTTTTTTCTTATTTTTAGCAGCTGAAAATGATTTTATAAAATTTATTAAAGCATTAATATAAGCTTTAAATAATTTATTTAGGTTAAAAATATTCTAAAGTGTCTCTTCAGAAGATTTCATAATTTTCGAAGTTGGATTGCTAATTTTGAAAATTCAAAATCAATGTATGTGATAAAATCAATTAGAAAACTAATTAGAAATCTAAATCCAACTGTAGCCCGAATTACCTCGTCTCAAGCCAGCGCATCACTGTTTTGTCCCAAACATTGGCCCGTTGCCATTCCCAGCGTATTTCTTGTCTTCCCAGAGCGAAAGCGCATTTATGTTGTTCTGTTGTTTCTCACGGCATCCCCCCCTCTCTCGCTGACCGGTGGACCTGGGGCCCACCTGACAGGAGTAGTCATCCACCTCTGACTGCCACTATAATGCCCAGCCAGACCACGCCATGGATGCCACAACAAGCAACTCCGCTGACAAAGCTGTGGCCTCCACTTCACCTCTACGCTGTCTGCTACATCACCACCGACTCCATGCAGCCCTGCCCGAGCCTGTCTTCTTCTCATCGCGGCCCGGGGAGCATCTTCAAGCCACGCCGAGCCCTCAGCCCTATTTAAGGCCGCTAGAGCGCGCCATCATCTTCCCCGTAGCACGCACTCTCCATTTATCCCTTCGGCCGAACTTTTCCTCCTCTGCATTGCTCGAAACGCGCAGCCGCTTCTAGCTCCGGGAGCATGCCGCTGCGGAGCTCCATTCTGGCCCAAGCCCTTCCCGGTGAGCTCCCTACGTTCTATTCGCGTCATCTTACACCGTTCCTCCCCAATTGGATTTCCCTCACTCGAATTCGCCTCCCTTGCAGCGCCTCGTCGAATCCACTCCCTCTTCTTCGACTCCGGCCGCTGCCGTCACCTGAGAAGTCCTCCTTCGTCAGTGAGTTTTAGACTTTGTTGTGCCTACTTTCCAGCACCCTCTCGCTTCCCTGAGCTCATCCCTCCCCTCCATTCCAGCTGAACACCACCCGAGACAAGTTGCCACCGTGTGCTCCATCGCCACTGCCGCTGCTCATTGCCGCTCTGCCACCTCGGTGCCTCTTCGCTATTGCCATCCCCTCCGTTGCCCTCCTGGTGATCTACTAATGCCTCTGCGCTGCTTGTTTTGGCCTGAAGAAAAGACATTGCCGTTGCCGCCGTGCACACCGTCGTGCCACCGCTCCGCTTCATCGCCAATCCAGCTCCGATGAGCTCCCAGCTCTGGTGCCACCACCAGGGAAAAATCTTTCGCTGGTGAACAAAATTCGGCAGCCAGCGAAACAACCGAATGGAACGAAATTTCGGAATTTCGTTCACAATTTCGGACGAAAAATTTCAAACTTCATTTGAATTTTGACAAAATTTAACCAAATTTAGATAAATTTTGGACAAATTTCAAACAAATATAAATTCGGTCAAAATTTGACCGAATATTCTTGCTTTCGTTGGGTAACGAAATCAACGAAATTACCGAAATTTCGTTCTGTTTCGGACGAATTGTTTAACCCTGGCCACCACCAGAAGAATCATCTTGATTCCCTCTTCCCGTTCCCAAGGTCGCCCGCGCCCCTCCGCCGCTCACTCACCATCGGCAAGCTCGGCAAAGCGCTCGGCCATCGCGGCCGTCAAGCAGCCGAGTTTCTCTCTCTAACCTATGGGCCCTAGGGTAAGATTAATTAGCTCTAATGACTTAGTTAACTCTAAACATTCACTGACATGTGGCCTCGAGTAGATCAATTAGTTAAAAATGTGTTTAAAATTGGTGTTAAAGCCTGAGTCAATGACATGTGACCCCACATGTTAGTATTTTTGAAAAATAAAAAAAAATCTTGACAATGGACCCTACTTGTTAGCCCCTCAACGCAATAAATCCAGGTTTTCATTTTTTAAATCATGTTTTTTGATAATATGCAAAAATATTTGATTTTCATCCCTGTTTGAATTTGTTTGTTGTTTATTGTGTTTCATGGCTTTTTTCGTCAGACATCAATGTACCAA
The DNA here is from genome assembly GCA_017311315.1 of Dendrocalamus latiflorus. NCBI lineage: Eukaryota > Viridiplantae > Streptophyta > Magnoliopsida > Poales > Poaceae > Dendrocalamus > Dendrocalamus latiflorus. The sequence continues at coordinate 34,718,991 of CM029658.1, read as the reverse complement.
GATACTTTTGAGGTTGGTCCAGAAGAAGAATGGTGAAACCAAAGCTGAGATAATACAAATTAGTTGGCCATGTCCACCCCATCCTGAACTTGTGGTGCTATGAAAAGATGCTTGGGTCAACAGCACCAAAGTTTAGTCCTTAATGATCGGAGCAAGACTTCCACAAACCAAGATCTCATGCTAAATAAACTGGTCTCCACAAATCACTTGCCTAAGTTTAAACCATTTTATTTTTCACATTTTTTTGCCAAAAATGACAGAGGCAACCCCTCTGCCCAACATGTTCTCTAACTTTTCTTAAAATGATCGAAATTAAGTCTTTTTACCAAAATTCAACATTTGTACCAATATCAGGCTAAGCTTGGATAAGAATGACTCAAAAATAATCCTAAAAATCCACAAATATTTCTAACCACAATGATTATTATTCATAGGGTGACAACAGCATGCGTACCAAGTTTTTAAAATTTGGGTCGATGCAACAATTGGTAACAATTAATCGATAATAACAACATAGCCATTTAACGGAATTAAAGCATGAATAATAGTTTGAGAAAACAACATATATAACATTTAAAATATGGAATCAATATGATTAAAGGAGGGTGCTTGCCTTGCTTGTTGAACTCTTGGTCTTGCTTAGATCAAACTCACACGTTTCCAGCACCTCAACATCTAAGCGGGAAAAGCCAAGAAACACAAATAAATTCAAACATACTCAAAAATCCAAGATTTTTATGCATAATGAAATTTCATGGTTTTAGAAAAAAAATTAGAGATGAAAATTGCCTCAATCAGATTTTGTATGAGAGGGAATGGGCCTTTCGATGTTTTGATAGGAGAGAAAACCCATGGGGAAAGAAGATAAAACCCGGGAGGGAAAGAATATAGAAATATTGTGAAAGGGCTTCGGATTTTTAAATTAATTTTAATTTTTCCTTCTAAAGTAAAACTTAGATTTATTGCATTAAGTTGACATCATCAAGGAAATGAATTACGACTGAAATTATTTTTCTTAAAGAAAAGGCATTGATTCACTGATATGTGGGCCTAGTTCTGTGAACCGAAGCCACAAAACAGCGCATTATTCCGTGATGTTTCAGGCTCTTGGTTGACATCGTGCTACCATGTAGGCTCAGACGTGGCTGTTGGCTGGGACATGGCGGTGATGTGGCGTGGAGGTGGTTGCCACATGGCCCACGACGACACTAAATAGGGAAGGTGGTGTTGTGGCTCAGCTGACCTCTTTAGCGAGATCACTCGCAATAAGATGAACAGTGGAGAGACCATGGCGAGGTCTGGGATGGAAAGAGGGGCTCACAATGAGCGCATCGGTGAAGATGGTGACCGAAGAGGTGGTCGAAATAGGGCTAGACAATGACGAAGTCTGGCAAACAATGGCGACGGCGAAAACACAATAGAATGAGCCCACGGGCTATTGGGTTTGCTTCCTGGGTGCATTGTGAGGCCAACGGCGGTAGCACTAGGACCAATGGTCATTGGTACAGTGATCACGGTGAGGAAAGGTGGCGGCACTAGCTACGGTTACAATAGTGATGGTGCTAAAGGCTAACAAAGGCTAAGGCGAGCAACACTTGAGCACCAAGGGCTCACCAGAAGCGTGATAGTGAGCTCAGCGATGGCGAAGAAGGTTAGTGGTGGTCACAAAATGGGGAGCAGGGGCAGCGGCATCAGGTTTCATGCAGCTATGCTCCTCGATGAAGTTCTGTTGAAAATGAAGGGTGACCGACTCAAGCTAAAAGCGGAGATGGTTCAGAACGAGGAATCGACGAGGGGCTCAATGGAGAAGAAGAAATGGCATGGCAGCGACATTGGCTGAAATGGCACGATAGCGACGTTGGCCGGTGGGAAAGAATATGGTGTGATTCCTACTATCCTCTGCTACTGTCATCAAATTGAAGGAGGGAGGTAAGTGAGGGAATCAAACGGTGCAAAATAACACGAACAAAAGGCCACGGTCTCACCAAAAAGGGGGTGTGAGCTCAGCGGGACACGGAAGGGCATGCGCACTACAATTGGAGATGACAGTGCGTTCCGGTTGCTCTAAAGGAGAAAGAGATCAGCCAAGGTGCAAAATAGAAGCAGCGAGGGATGAAGAAGATGAAGGTGAGCTCGGCTGGATTTTTTAGGGCAAGACAAGGGCATTATTCTCCTCGAGAGGTATTGTCCATGTGGCGGTATTTGCGGGGACGACAAGCCATAACGCTTGGCTTCTCACGTGATGGCGGTAGCAGGGTGGTGGAGAGGATGTCTCGGCGTATCGATCAAGGAGCTCAAGGTGGTGCAGTCAGTGTGGCATTTGCAGGCGACCGTGCGAGTACTATGCACGGAAGCTCGGCTACAATGGCACTCATTTGAGGTGTAGGAAGATGGTTGACATGTGGGTCCGGTTGTCAGCGATGACAACGATCGTGCGAGAGAGAATGTGCATCTGCGAGATTACGGTGCAGAGAAGGTGGAAAGAGGAAAGCGACTCAAGTGGAGGACGACGCGCGGACCGCGGCTAGACTGGAAATAGGGAGAAAATTGATACTTTGCCATCCTATTCGGTGGGCTTCGATAAAATGTCACTCTCTACAATGACCACTATAAAATGCCACTCTTAACATTGACACTTTAATTTTTTGCCATTTTGAGGGGTTTTTAGGATTCTTAATTATTTGTTAATTATTTTCAGATTATTTACCATGTGAAATGACATATTTGCCCCTTGGGCCATTTGCTTAGAGATGAGATTGCCTTTTCCATTTGCTTCTCCTGGCACAGAGAGAGAGAGGACACGAGGAGAGACGAGACCGAGAGGGAGGAGGCTCCCCGGCGACGGCGCCGCCCCTCCCCGCCAGCCCGGCCACGGTGCCGCCCCTCCCCGGCCTCCCTCGTGCGGCGCCGCCCCTCCCCGCCCGGCCACGGCGCCGCCCCTCCCCGGCCTCCCTCCTGCGGCGCCGCCCCTCCCCGCCAGCCCGGCCACGACGCTGCCCCTCCCCGGCCTCCCTCCTGCGGCGCCGCCCCTCCCCGCCCGGCCACGGCGCCGCCCCTCCCCGGCCTCCCTCCTGCGGCGCTCCCCGCCCGGCCACGGCGCTCCCTCTCTAGCTTTCACAAATTGCTTTGCAAGTGACAAAATTCTTTCTGGAATGCTTGTGATTGTGAGAAAATTTGTACAGTGAATGTTTGTTGATGACATCTTTCTTGAATGCTTGTGATTGTGAGACATGACTGAGATGTTGGTTTCTTAACATCAAAACCTAATAAAGTCATCTCGCCATAGCGCATACAGTCTGCAATATTTGATTCTGTTGGGAATATCTTCTCAGTCTTTAGTATGTCCAAAGCACGTACTATATTTCTTATAGTACCTTCAGGCTCAGAAGAATTTGGTGGAGATCCTTGCTTCTCTCCATGATTTCCAGGATTTTGCATGTTGCAGGATAGGTTGGGTGGGTCAGAAGGTTTGCAAGTATAAATACTGGAAGGAGGTTGGACACTGAGGAGCACTAGAGTGATTCGGATGGAAGCTGACATTAGGACCAGGATGAAAAGAGTATCAGATCTCATGAAGACCTCTTCCTCTTGGATGTCGACAAATATTTGGCGTACTAACAATAGGATAATTAGCAGGCGCATCTTGAAATCATGGATAATTGGCCAGGATAATTAACAGAAATGCAATGCTCATGTTATATAACAGTGCGATGCAAAGAAATGCAATGCTCATGTTGGGATATCCTGGAAGCAACAGATGACTGTAAGCAGAAGGCTTTTCACTATTGATGAACAACCTGTTAAGCAATACTTGCTTCATCCATAATTGCAGCAGAAAATTCACAAAATAATAGAACAACCATAATTGCAAGATAGACATCATTCAACACTTAGTACAGTTGGTGCAACCAACCATCCAAAATCAATACAATTCGTGCAACCAACCATCTAAAATGAGGAACAAAGTTCACATCAGAAAATTAGGTCTTCTTTTTCTTGGGAGTAATCTTTTTCTTGTTTTTAATTGGAGCCATCTTCTGAGGTGTGGCTGCATGAGAAGGTTCCCCACCTGTAGAAGTGCCTGCTTCTCCCAGCAACACTGCAAGACGCCTGTATACATAGAAAAATTCAGGTGGGTACTTTCTATGTGGGAACAAGACCATGGTGATTTCATATGTGAGAACAAACAAAAGGTTTGATTACCTTCTTGTTACCATCCCTGGGCTTTCTTGAAGTATAGTATCCCTGTTGATTGGCCTTGTTGGTGTAGAAGATTTAGGTGGGTACTTTGTGTTGTTTTTTCTTGGCTTTCTTTTCCTGCAAATATGCACACAAATCTTTTGCATTAGAAGACACTTAACAAACCTAAAAAATGTAAAAAAACAAGGGTTACCCTTTTTTTGTTCCATTAAGTGGGCATTTGTAGCTAGCTTGCCTATGACCTTTTTCACCACATCTTTTGCATGTGATTGGCCCTCTGATCATTTTCTTCTTCCTATCATCACTTTGTGCACTAGGTTTGCCACCGGTCTCAAGGCATCCTTTTATCCTCAATTTTCTTTGTCTCCCAACACCCCTTTTTCCTAGTGGTGCACCCAAGCTAAAAGACATATCTACCTTTGGCCACTGTGACTTGTCTGGCATTGGCTCTATCACTCTCTCATATGCAGACTTGAATTTCTGCAAAGATTAATAGTCATGAACATATGCTTCGAAGTCCACATTCCTCTCTGTTGTTATAAAGGCCAATGCATGCTGACAAGGCTGACCCGTGTGCTGCCATTCAAGACATGTACACTCCTTCATCGTGGTATTAACAACATGTCTCCCATGATCAATGTTGTTGTCCCAGACCTCGGCACTATGCAAGCTAGCTTTGACAACTCTCAAGTGTGCTAACCCTCTAGTCCTTGCCCTCAACTGATGCATGACAGCTGGTAGAATCCTACCATGCAACCTTTCTCCAATCCTCCTTCTCTTGTCCCACAAAACCATTATCATCTCTCTCATCTTGTCAGCTAGATCAACAACAGGTAGGTCTTTGAAGTCTTTGATCCAATTGTTAAAACATTCTGCAAGATTGTTGGTGATGTAGTCACACTTGATTTCAGTGTTGAAGGCACATCTCATCCACTTCAATGAATGGAATTGTGTCAACCATTGCCAAACATCAGGAGCTGCGGTTATAATGGGCGTCATGTGCTTCTCAAATATCTCTCTCCTGTAAGCCCTGGCTGCAGGGTACATATGACCAAATGTCTCACCATGGTACCTTTTGGCAAAGTTTTGCATAAGATGACGGAAACATTCCCTCTGTTCAGCTTGAGGGAACACCTTCTTTACTGCATTCTCCAATCCTTTGCAAGCATATGTACACACAGCAAGAACAGGAAGCTCTCCTATTGCCTTATGTAGCTGACTCATGAACCAAATCCAGTTGTCCTCAGTCTCAGAGTCTATAAATCCAAATGCAACTGGATACATCCAATTATGCCCATCTATAGCTGTAGCTGCAGCTAAATGACCATTCCACCTTCCATTTAGTGCCGTCGAATCTACACTAAGGTATGGCCTACATCCAGCTACAAAGCCCTCAATGCATGGATGAAGTGCACAAAAAAACCTATGAAAGTACACTCTTCCATTAACTTTTTTGGTGTCAATTTCTACAACACTACCAGGTGACCTTTTCAAGACCTCTTCCTTCCAACTATACAACATGGCAAAGCTTTCTTCCCAACATCCATATAATTCTTGCAAAGCTTTCTCCCTTCCCTTCCAAACTGTATCATAAGCAATTGTGAGCTTATAATCATCTTGCAATTTTTTCTGCAACTCTTTCGCTCCCATGTTAGGAGAATCCCTCAGAATATCCAAAGACTTGTCAGCTACCCAGGCTTGTGATGTTGTAGTGGTCTTTATCCTCATGCTCGATGTACAATCATGCTCTTCATTATGAACAGTAACCTGCAATGAAAGGAAATCAATTAGTCATGCTTAGAGTTGCTTTTATTGTCTACCAAGTTAGTAACAAGTTAATACCATGATGGTTTTCTTATCACTCTGTCTACGCCCAACGATTCTCCATGGACAACCTTCAGCTGTACAAAACCCTCTAAATCTCTCCTTATCAGATTTATCAGTGCCGAGCTCAAATTCCTTGTTGATAGCATACTGCCTCACAGCTAACCTGAATTCCTTCATTGAGGGATACTTAGTGCCAAGATCCATACATGGGTTATCCTTGTCATAACTTATTATAAGTTCACCTGGTATGGCATCATCAACAGGAACGGCTGCCCCCTCGGTGTCCTCAATGACCCTAGGACCACTTGTTTCAGCTACATTGCTCGGACCAGCAACATGTTTACTACTCTTTGCCCTCTCAACTTATCCCTCAAACCTAGAAGCCCATATAACTGATCCTCGCTCATAATCTGAATTCTACCTTCCTCATCTTGTGTTTCCTAAATTTCCAAGTTATCCCAATCAATCACCCCAACCGATTGTTCACCAATACCTACATTTAAACTTGCTACTTCTGAACTTGTCCCATACTCAAGAAGTAGAGGTTCATTTGTACAAGTACCAAGCATATCTGATTTAGACTGGTTCGAGAGACATTCGCTTGTATGGACTGTTTCGCGTATTCTACACGCACACTCTGGATCCAACCTAACCGATTTGTACACGAAAAGAACAAATAAATCGAGTTAGCTCCATCTAACTCGATGCAAATAAAATAGTAAAAGAGAACAAATTAGTAACAGCTTTTACCCTGAGGGAGTGTCATATGGAATGGACTTCATACTGTCAGGTCGCCGTAAGCACTCAACCCTAGGGTTTTGTTTCAGTTTCTGACCTTGCAGCGACACCGGGCCTAACAAGTGATGCTGCAGGAGGGACACCGGGTTGGCGGGGAGGGGCGGCGCCGCAGGAGGGAGGCCGGGGAGGGGCGGCGCCGTGGCCGGGCGGGGAGGGGCGACGCCGCAGGAGGGAGGCCGGGGAGGGGCGGCGCCGTCGCCAGGGAGGGCGGGGAGGGGCGGCGCCGTCGCCGGGGAGCCTCCTCCCTCTCGGTCTCGTCTATCCTCGTGTCCTCTCTCTCTGTGCCAGGATAAGCAAATGGAAAAGGCAATCTCATCTCTAAGCAAATGGCCCAAGGGGCAAATATGTCATTTCACATGGTAAATAATCTGAAAATAATTAACAAATAATTAAGAATCCTAAAAACCCCTCAAAATGGCAAAAAATCAAAGTGTCAATGTTAAGAGTGACATTTTATAGTGGTCATTGTAGGGAGTGGCATTTTATCGAAGCCCACCGAATAGGATGGCAAAGTATCAATTTTCTCGGAAATAGGAGATGGGCTGGGGTAAGACTACAGTTTCACCCATGAACACGTTTTGAATTTTCAAATCATTTTTTAATAAATAATTATAGTAATTAGGTTTTATCTAGGAAAAATAGCAAACAAGCTCCAAAAATTCTGAAACATTTTGGAGATGCACATTCAAATATTTACCAAGCTCAAAATATTTTTTAAAAAATCGTTTTTAGCTACCAAAAATAAAAAAAAGCATTTTATAATTTTTCAAAAAATTGAAAATGCACAAAAATGCTTAAATGAGTTTATCACAATATTTAAAATAGACTAAAAACTTTTGGATGTTACAAAAGTGTAAAATCTATTTGAATAGCCATGTCTCCAATCATGGACATCGTAACACCACACTTGGTTAGATTTTTTGGTTTTAAAATGATTTTGGAAAAATTATGGATGTTGGGGATCCATGCTACAAATGTTTTGACAAAGAACCGTCAAATGTTAATGTTAGGGCAAAGGATTGCCATTTTCTTTCTTGTACTTCTATGTTTATTATTACTTTCTGTTTCTTAGTAATACCAATTATTTGTACAACTTGTTCTTTATAAATTATTATGTCTATTGCAAACAAAAGCTCGCTTTATGCAAAAACAAACCCAGTAGGATAGCCACTCCTTTGATAAAGCTTGCATGTATTTATACCCTTACTTGAAGTCTTGCGGAGTATATTTTGTACTTATAATTGCTTGTTGAACAACTATCAGAACAAGAGGAGGAAGATCCCTCGGTCAGTTACTTTTATGCCGCCGGATTCGATGACAAGAATGTCGATTTCTAGGGCATTAACCCAATCAGTTGTCCGTGGGTGTGTGGCATACCACGAGGACCCTTTTGTTTATCTGTCATTTTTTTGCTACAAGTACTCTTTAGTATGATTTATTTGTTCGGTCAACCCTTTGTGTAAACTTTAGCTATGTAGGCCTACGTTGAACCGCTAATTTTTACGTACTATGTTTAATTTTACTCATATATGGATGTGATGCAACAATGTTGAATGTGTGTACTAGCTACTGATTGAGACTAGTACGGTAAATACATATGATTCGGAATTGAATTTTCAGGTCCGACAATCTATTGTAGTACCCCTTAAAAATCTCATTAGTGTTATAGAGTGTATAAGAGTAGTTAGATGCAATCTAAAGAGTATAAGTATCTTAAGTGCAATTGTTTTTATCTAATCTCAAATCAAACGGCGGAGAAAAAAGTGGTGATGTGTTGCTTTCTTAGATTTCATTTTGCACACAACTTTAATAGATGATATATAAAATACAAGGCCAATCTCTGTCCCGCTCGTCTGTAAGCACAGCAATGCACCAACGGACTGCTGACTACGTGACAACAAATGTTTTGGTCTATTGCTGACGAGCCACGAATTGAGCGAGCGTATCCAAATGAACCACAAATTGTTACGCGTATCCGTTTCACTTGCCTCGTTAGGCGACCAGCTCTGTGCATGGCAAGCACACTGCTCATGACTCACGGGAGCAGCTCCTATCAACATGGGTCATGGGTGATGGGACAGTTCGTAATTGCAACATTGCATCACGGTGAGCGCTAATGGGACGCCAGTTCCCCTGGAGACCAAAACTGCACCCATACTCTGAGACTCAACTATTGACAAAGAACACATGCACAGCACCGACACTGCTACAGACAGATCTATCACAGACGGTTCGGAACCGTCATCACAGACGGTTCCTGAACCGTCAGTGTTTAGGTGTCAGTGATAATAGGTGGTTATCACAGACGGCTCCCAAGCCGTCTGTGATAACTCACATGACAGACGGTTTTGTATAAAAAACCGTCTGTAATAGTCTCGTATCACAGACGGTGTTTTATACAAAACCGTCTGTGATATACACAATATCACAGACGACCTTTGTTATTAACTGTCTGTGATATAATCATATCACAGATAGATGATATGCAAATATCACAGACGGTTAGTAACAAAGGTCGTCTGTGATATCATTCATACCACAGATGGTAGTCTTTGAAATCGTCTGTGATATTGTATCACAGATGATTTTTAACAACGATCTGTCTGTGATAGAAAGTGCATAAGCCATTTTATTTGCCGTTTTTTGGCTAGCCTCAAGATATGCTAGCCATGCCCTCTGAAAGCAAGCAAGCAAGCAGATTACAGATAAATGACAGATAAGTTTATTGCAACTCAAAGTAAATTACAACAAAATTTGCTACACATATGAATGTAACAAACGACCAGCAGATCACATACATATATAGAATGAAAATCGTTACACAGATCTGACAAATGAATTAAATTGAAGGAATTGTTTGACTTGTGCAATTGAATCCAATGTTTCAACATCTAATTATCACCATTGGGGTGGAACTCTCCAGCCTTGTTTATGACCTTTGCTACTAAGAATTCGGAGAGGTTTCCATGAATTTCTATGAGTTGGTCAAGATCATATGTACTTTCGTCGAAGTCCACCCGCTGTCGCTAGGAGCAATGTTAAGTCATTAATTAGCATGTGTGTATAAATATATATACATATATATAATCAGAAAATAATAATTATTGGAAAGACCTGACAAACCTCTAGATCATTGATCTTAGTATCCATGATTTCCTTCATATGGCGGCAAACGTAGAATCCACATACGTTACCCTGTAGCTGCTGGTGGCACTGCAAAAATAGAATTACATACATAGGTATTGTCAATTCTAGAGGCATTATAACATAGCGTGACATAGGATTGTTGTGTCGTTGCGGGTACCAAAAATCGCGTGTTGTGTCACAGCGTGTCACTGGATTTGTCGTGCCTTCCTCCTAGGGCAACATAAGTGGCAAACGACCTACATGATTCAAAAAAGTTAGCCAAGGCCGTTGCAAACGAAGGAAATATTACAATAGAGTTATGTATGGAGGAAATGAGTTTACCTGTTAATTACTTCTTGCACACGACTGAAGTCGTGGTTGCTCCTAAGTAGGGAATCAAGGTATATTACCTTGCTCCACTTTGGTACAATCACAATCAAAATCCAGTGATGCCTAGTCATGTGTGTCGCCATAGTGATTAATCCTAAGTTCATGCTGCATGTAAAGTACAAATGAAACATATGTGTGGCAACTAGTGAAAAGTACTTACCCCTTGGTTGAAGGGTACCATGACGTACTCCTTGTCGCTGTGAGCAATCAATCCCCTCGTTATGTAACCTTGCACGAAGGATGCATCTTGGTTGATAGATTGCTCGGAGACCAAGTGAGGGTCGAGGAAACCCACCGGTTGTCGTGATCGCCGGATTTGTTGGATCATGTATCTATACATAAAGAAAGAGTAATGACATTTATCTGTATAACGTGAATGTAGAACTTCATTGTACAGTACACTTATAGTGTCCAGCATCGTAGAAGTGAGGCGTCGAGTTCGTCGAGATTGAATAGTAAGAATAAGTCTTCGAATGTCATGACGATGTAGCCCGAGTCGTGGAGGAAATGCGTCTCCTTATATTTCAGAGTGAATGCACTCTGCCGATTTGGCTTCATGTTGGACTTCTCCATGTACCAGGCATGCAATGTATTGCAAACCAAACCAAGCCAGGGTAATTGTGAATCGGGCACCAATGACACTCCTAGAACGAACTTCCATGGCCCAGGACGCGGCTTAATTTTCTTCGCATGAGCCTTGGAGGCCTTGGAGCCTCTCTTATGATACATTTTCGGTGGCGTCTCGGCGGGAGCCGATGCAACAGACTTCACTGGATTTGGAGGTGGATGTGGAGCCACCGGAGCCGATGTGACAGGTCCAGGGCGACGTCCCTCTTGGGCCATTGGATGTGGAGATTGTGGCACAGGCAAGTCGAGGGCGATGTCCCTCTTGGGACACTGAATGAATGTGTGGACGGCATCCCCTAATGTCTTAATCTCTTAGTTTGGGGGCTTCTCAAGAGGGACGGTCTTAAAAATATCATTAATCATGTCCACCTAGACCTTTATGAAACCGGTGTCTACTTGTACACCGTGCACCAGCGTCCCTGGCAGCAATGGATACGCCATGCCGCGCCCAGCGTCAACGGGAATAGAGCCAACAATCCTGACTCTGAGGATGCAAGGCATGGGCTCCTACATAACGACACAAGATGAGTTAAGGCGTCCACTAGAGAGATCTATTCACCATTCTAAAGAGGTACATTACCTGAATGTCATCGATAGGTAAGCGGGTGTCGCTATGTTCAGTAATTGGTGTGGACGCGCAGCTACTGCGACGTTGAGGGGGACTGGGTACCATAGTAGTAGGGGTGGGTTGCGATTGGTTGCGGACTTGTCTCAGTTCTTCCCTCAATGAATCTATCTCTCCTCTAAGTGAGGCAGTCTACTCTTGAAGTGAAACAGATAGTTGTTCCTCAAGTTGAGCATGAAGCTCCTGTTTTATTTGTTCGTTGCGGTACGCCTTGGATCTCTTCCTACTCCTATATGTCTCGGAGTAATCTGGAAATTCGTGCCTCCAAGATACATAAACCCCCATGCCTCGTGTCTGACCTGGGTGCTCTTTGTTTCCCAAGGCCTGTGATAGTAAATCTCTCTCCCTATATTATTCAAATGAGCCATGAGAAGATTCGGTATTCAATGATTGCTGCAAGAGGCAATTAATCATGTTATTTTTGAACCCATGAAGTTCAAGAGGTGTTAACAACTATGTAGTTTAACATATTTTATCAGGCGTTGGGACACTTCCTCATCTGCGGGGTTTTTGAAAGAGACACCCGAAGATGTGGTTGATGACCTCGCTCTCAACCGATTTCGAGCGCGCTCGTTTGCGATCCCGGCAAATAGTGGGGAGGCCTCCGATTGGATTGCGGCCTCGTCCTGCATCCTCCACTGCGGGATTTTACCCGCGTTCCCAGTGGTGCCGAGCCTATGAGGGTGAGTGTTTTGTGACTGGAGAGCCTTGTGCGTCGCACTTTGTTCTTGAAATTCGGTCGTTGTCTTCATTTGCACAAAGGCCTCCCATGTTTCCGGCAACACGAAAGGATACTTCGTGAAGGGCGTGACATCCTTGGCCACGTAATACGTCACAAGATTGCTCTTAAAATTCTTCTATGCTTTTCCCATTGCGAGGAGCGCCTGCCATTGCACGAGCCCCTGTACTTCTGCTGGGATCTCGAACGAATTTGTAAGTTCCTCCCATAGCTGATTGTTGTGATCCTTTGTCAAATCTTTCCAGCTTGCTATGGTGATGGGGACCCGTTGCCTTCCTATTATCCCGCTGGTAGTCCGAAATGATGACGCTGCTTTTGGCGGTTCCAGAGGGACCCCATTCGGAGAGACCACCGTGATGGTCATTCGCCCTCTGGCCTTTTCGATACTCCTCGGCCACGCTTAGTTTTCGCAATCTTGGGAGCGTGAGACCCAGATGACGACGACGAAGACTATGTGGATGCCATCTCTCTTCTAAGAAAAAACTAATTGCCGTGAGCTATGGGCCTTCGAAATAGATTTTGTAGCTAATAAACAATGTTCTATGAAGCAAATGACACAAACTAGTGTATCAAGTTCAATGAACCGGATACTTTGGAATGTGTTACTTGCTTCATGCCCTTTGAAGGTCTATGTGGCATATATTAAAAATTTTTGGACGACTGTGTGGACGCAGTGAGGTATGGGCCTAAACAAAGTTCTATGAAGCAAATGACACAAACCAGTGTATCAAGTTCATTGAACAGGATACACTAGAGTGTGTCACTTGCTTCATGCCCTTTGACAATGTTCTAACAATTGACTAACTGAAGTGACTGCATCACTGCAGTGAGCTAAACAAGTGCAGCATATATTATATGCTACAATTTAGCAAGCTAACATGTGAAGCATATATCATAAAGTACTAATAAAGCATATATCATAAAGCTAACATGTCAAGCATATAACATAAAATACATGTGAACCATATATCATAAAGCTAACATGTGAAGCATACAACATAAAATACATGTAAAGCATATATCATAGAATACATGTGAAGCATATATCATAAAGCTAACATGTCAAGCATATATCGTAAAATACATGTCAAGCATATATCATAAAGCTAAAATGCAAGCATATATCATAAAATACTTCTTGGGAGGGAGCGGCGTCGGGAGGGACCGGCGGCGTCAGGAGGGAGCAGCGTCGGGAGGGACCAGCGGCGTCGGTAGGGAGCGGCGTCGGTAGGGAGCGGCGTTGGTAGGGAGCGGCGTCGGTAGCGAGTGACGTCGGGAGGAAGCGGCGGCGGGAGGGATCGGCGGCGTCGGGAGGGACCAAACCCTAGCTAGCAGGGGCGCTGGACAGTGGAGACTAGAGATTGCGCGAGTGCCGACACCACGGGTATTTATAGGGAAACTATCACAGACGGTTCTGTAAACGAACCGTCTGTGATAGAACTGTCACAGACGGTTCTATAAATATAACCGTCTGTGATATGCATATTATCACAGACGGTTATATGTATAAAACCGTCTGTGATATGCATATTATCACAGACGGTTCTACTTAAGAACCGTCTGTGATGTGCTATCACATACGGTTTTTTTTCAATAAACCGCCTGTAATAGTTCAATATAAATACCAGCAGCTAGCTAGGTTCCTATGTCATTTTACAATTACAATGGAACATAGATACATTTATGAAAAACGCAAGCATAACCATAAATATAACTATTTCTTAGTTCCTGAGTCATTTTACAATTACAATGGAACATAGTTACATTTATGAAAAATGTGAGCATAACCATAAATATAAATATTTCATAGTTACATTTATTACACTTGGCTATTTCATTTTAAATAAAGCCCTTCACAATGATCGACACGCATATAGCTTGCTTCATCGCCTTGTTCTTCCTCGAGCCTGATGCCGTCACCGAATGGAGGCAAATCATCAAATTGATTGTACTCTTCCTCATCCACAACATTCTCAACCCCGACAATCCTTCTTTTTCCCTGAAGAACTACATGGCGCTTGTTATTTGCCGGGTCGGTTACATAAAATACATGAACAACTTGCCTTGCGAGTACGAATGGTTTGTCTTTGTATCCTACACATTCGAGGTCCACGGTAGTGACGCCGTACTTGTTGACCTTTACACCCCGTGGGAGTTGGACCCAATGGCACCGAAATAGAGGAATCTTGAAAATTACATAGTCAAGCTCCCAAATCTCCTCTACAAGCCCGTAGTATGAGCTTCGGCCAGCGGTACTGACGTGCGCATCATAGGCATCTATGCAGACACCTGAGTTTTGCACTGTGCTCTTTCTATCCTGATCTGTTGTATAAAATGTGTAGCCATTAATGTTGTATCCTTGCCATGTCACAATTGTAAATTTTAGCCTTTTTGCCAACCATTGTAGTGTTTCACTTGACGACCTCCTAGTCAATTGCGCCTTGAGCCATTCGTTGAACTGACGGTTGTGTTGTCTCGTGATCCAAACTTCTGACTAGCCTGCATTCTCCTGACGTAGCATGTCCTTGTGCTGTTCAATATATGGGGTCACTTCAGTCATGTGTTGTAAAACCAGGAAATGGGCTTGAGCATACGTATTTTGATCCGGAGTTATTGCTTTCCTTCCGATAGTCCCGATACCCTCTAGCCTCCCCTCGTGACAAGATAGAGGTACACCTATCGGCTCGACCTGAGCCATGTAGCCGATGCAAAATTTAATGACCTCTTATATTGTATAACCTTCGATAATGCTACCTTCTGGTCAAGATCGATTGCTTACATAGGACTTCAGAATTCCCATGTACCTCTCGAAAGGGTACATATGACGTAAAAATACGGGGCCGCATATTTTTGTCTCTTTCACAAGGTGGACAATGAGATAGACCATGATATCAAAAAATGATGGAGGGAAATACATCTCTAGATGACATAGAGTTGTCACCACCTCGATTTACAGAGCATCTAGTCCATCGGGATCAATGACCTTTTGAGCAATTGCGTTGAAGAAATAACATAGCCTTATGATTGTCACTCAACCTTGTTCGGCAAAATACTTCTAATTGCAACAGGTAGCATTTGTGTCATTAGCACATGACAATCGTGAGACTTCATGCCAATTAATTTCAAATGTTCCATGGAAACAAGTTTCTTCATGCTGGTGGAGTGACCAGATGGAACTTTCACACCATGTAAGGACTGACACAGTTCAGTTCTCCCGAACTTAGACAGAGTGTAGCAAGCTGGGGGAAGGTACGTCCAGCCTTTATCGGTCTCTATCAGTGCTAACTCGGTCCTGATGTTCATAGCGACCAAGTCACGCCTTGCGTTAACACCATCCTTTGTTTTATCAGGAATGTTCAGTAAGAGACCAATCAAATTGTCACATACGTTCTTCTCTACATGCATGACATCGATGCAATTGCGAACTTCTAAGTGCTCCCAATAAGGCAAGTCCCAAAATATTGACCTCTTTTTCCACATGTTCTTCCTCAATTTACGTCCCTTTCCAAGCACAACGTTTATATCATTGACCATATCATACACCTCTTTCCCGCTAAAAGGTCTTGGTACTAAGTCATCCTCTTTTTTCTGTCAAATTGTTTCTTCATCTTGCGGTATGGGTGATACTTTGGAAGGAACCTACGGTGACGCATGTACACAATTTTGCACGAGTTCTTCAACCACATACTCTCGGTATAATCTAAGCAGTGAGGACATGCTTTGGCTCCTTTTGTACTCAATCCTGACAGGTTACCAAGGGTAGGAAAATCATTAATGGTGCAGAACAACATGGCGTGTAGAGTGAAGTTCTCTTGTTTGTCCGCATCCCATACATGTACCCCTTCATTCCACAGTATTGCAAGATCTTCCACCAATGGTGCTAAGAACACATCAATATCGTTGCCAGGTTGCTTCAGCCCTTGGATAAGTAGTGACATCAAAATATACTTCCGCTTCATACACAGCCAAGGAGGAAGGTTGTACATGCACAGAGTCACGGGCCAGGTGCTATGTCGGTTGCTCATGTTACCAAAAGAATTCATTCCATTTGTACTCAACCCAAACCTTATATTTCTCGGTTCCACACCGAAATCTACAAACATCTTATCGATGTTCCTCCACTGGGCAGAATCAGCAACATGTCTTATCATTCCGTCTTTCTTACGCTGCTCCCAGTGCCAACGCATCAATCTTGCATCCTTGCGGTTTGCAAATAAACGCTTCAAACAGGGGATTACAGGAAGATACCACATCACCTTAGCAGGAGGTCCTTGCTTCACCTTGATGCCCTTCCCATCATCAGAGTCATTTTTACGCTTGTATCGAGATGCTTTGCACACTGGACAAACATGTAAGATAGCATACTCTTTACGGTACAGGATACAATCATTCGGACATGCATGTATTCTTTCTACTTCCATTCCTAATGGACAAAGAATCTTCTTGGCTTGGTAGGTGGTTCTCGGCAACACATTTCCCGTTGGAAGCATGTCCGCTAGGAGACCTAACAATGCTGTGAAACTCTTGTTGGACCAACCATTGCTTGCCTTCAATTTCAGCAGTTCTAGAACTGATGACAACCTCGTGTATTGCGGCTTGCAGCCCGGGAACAAAGGTTTCTTCGAGTCCTCCATCAAGCCCTCGAATTTACCAAACTCTCACTCACTATAGTTCCCTTCTACATCATGTAACATTTGATCCAGATTGTCATCCTGCGACCTATCCTCATGATCGAAAGAACAGTCCACATCTGGCATATTGTTGTCTCCCTCGACTATGTCATAACTACCTAGATATCTATATATATTACGTAGGTATATAGCTAGGTAGCCACGTATTCGTGACATAATAATGTTAAGCAAGAATGTTAGCTAGTACTTACCCATTCTGAAATCCAGCAAACTAACATTATCCTTCTAAACCTAGCTAGCTAGCTACATTTAAATTAAACAAAAACCTAGGTATCATCTCCGGCCTTCAATTACAAACACATGCATGTACATAAGTTATTAAAAGTAATTGAGTACTAACCTCTGATCAGATCACTAAGAAGACAGTGATAAGTTTTCACCCCTAACTCCCTAAAGCCGGCTGCCTTGCTCCACCGATGCAGCGCAATGAAGACAGATTTGTAGTGTCGACATCGAGAAAGTACGCCATGTAATTAATAGTGTGCAGAATATCACAGACAGTTCCAACCACAAACGGTCTATGAAAACAATATATCACAGACGGTTCGTATTAATAGCCGTCTGTGAATTATCACAGATGGTTATTAATATGAACCGTCTGTGCTACCAACAATATCACAAACAGTTCCTATTAATAACCGTCTGTGATTTGTGCTTATCACAGACAGTTCGTATAAAGAACCGTCTGTGATAATGTATATTATCACAGACGGTTCTTAACACGAACCGTTTGTGATGTCCAAAATATCACAGACGGTTCGCAATACCAACCGTCTGTAATTGGTGTGTATCACAGACAGTTCGTATATAGAACCGTCTGTGATAATCCTTCACAGATGGTTTACACTACAAACCGTCTGTGATAGTTCACTCTGTACGCAAACAAGCAATAAAATAATGTTACCCATGCCCTCTGAAAACAAGCAAATACAGAGGCAAGCACAACAACACATTTAGATCTATTACAGCTAACGAACCCTTCATGGCACAACGGTGCGACTGAACAAGACACACTTACGACACTTACGACAAGAGTGTGTTGTCCAGCCACCCGCCGTGCCACGACGGAGGCGCTAGCTCACGGCAGTAGTCGGCGTTGTGGAGGAACAAGCAAATACAGAGGCAAGCACAACAAGTCAGATCTATTACAGGATAACAAGCAAACGAACCCTTCATGGCACGATGGTGCGGTTGAACAAGACACACTTATGACACTTACGGCAAGAGTGTGTTGTCCAACCACCCGCCGTGCCGCGACGGAGGCGCTAGCTCATAGCGGAGGGGAGATGCATGAAGGAAGCTAGCTAGTGGATGAACTCACGTGTGACTAGTACCGCTGGAAAGGTAGATGGGGTTATTAATAAGTGCTGAGCAGTGGGAGGAACTGCTGCCTGCCATTCTGTCGGGACCCGGAGCAATGACTCCAGAACCCTCTGTGTAAATCGCACTAGTCCAGGATCAGCTAGTGCACAC
The DNA here is from genome assembly GCA_017311315.1 of Dendrocalamus latiflorus. NCBI lineage: Eukaryota > Viridiplantae > Streptophyta > Magnoliopsida > Poales > Poaceae > Dendrocalamus > Dendrocalamus latiflorus. Next base: position 34,700,495 of record CM029658.1, on the reverse strand, counting down.
AGTGATAACAAAGATAAATATCATGCATAATGACAAACTTTATTTAAATTAATATGGGCCTGATGGCCAAAGTTTACATCAATGGTTCATAAACCAAAATTAAACACAAGCAGCGGAAGCAAAAAACCAAAGCGGAAGAAGCCCACTGAGCCTGCCCACAGGCAAACGACAGTAAGACGCGGCCTATACGTTCTGATCCTCACCGAAGTCGAACCTGTCCTCTGAAAAATGATGAATTGAGCAACATGAGTACATAAAGTACTCCACAAGTTACACCAGGAGGTTTAACAGAGTTAATGCATGCATATGGATTGACAAAGGAAGGCATAGTATGGTTAGTTGAGCATAAAGCGAAATTGAAGTAAATACTGTAAGTAGATTCAAAAGCTGAATTTGATACAATATGTAAAAGCAATCATTTTAACTGAAATAATACCGTTAGTGCAGGCTCCAACCAAACACCAACCTATTCACGGGTATCCCACCCGGACCATCTTTCCCAAAAATATCTCATATGGATTCCATCCATCCACAAGCAGTTTGTAAAACCATTTTGAAAAACAAAGTCTAATCCGTGAAAAACTTTACTCAGCTTGCCCATGACCGTGGGCACGGCTATCCAGGATAGATTATACACTCTGCAGAGGTTGTACAGCTTTATCCACAAGACATGATCATCCCTTTTTCCCACCGGATTAACACACTTCCTTAGGTGTGCGGCCAGGAGATCATGACAAGGCCTTTACAATGATCCGTTGTCAACATAATCACGCCGCCACTAAGGTTTCACCACAACATGAATCCACATGTTGGAGCCCCCTCTTGTGCCATGTGAGACTTCTCATGGCCTACGCCACGCTCACATTCAGCCTATAGCGAGATCAAGTTGGAACTTCACAAATTATTCGGCCAAGTCTGTCCCATACCAGACTTGTGGTAGTACGATAGGGCTTTGCAATAGTAGCTCACAGACCGGTCCTTAACTTGACTTAGGCACCAACCACATACCCCTTGTGCCTGGCAATCAACATTGTGTCACCAAACAACAATGCATGCCAGCAAGCACCCCCCACCTAACCATTTGCCTAAGTCTAAACCAAGTTTTCATATTTTGTTTGGAAACATTTCATAATCATTCTTGACTCACCAAAGTCAAGAATACATTCGAAAACTTTATCATTTTATGTGGAAGAATTCTTCCCACCCGAATTATTCTAAGCATGGCTAAGCAAGTCCATAAAATTCCCAGTTAATACTAATGTACTAACCAGGTTTTCATCTAGGGTGATAAGGCATAGGAAGTTCAATGTCAAATTTGGCCATAAACAAAGGAATTGGGTATAACTAGAATTCAAATCGAACTTAAATTAGATTGAATAAAAGTACGCATGCATAATAATTTTGAAAACAACATAAATAATTTAAATTAGTGGGAGCAACATGATCAAAGGTGTAGCTTGCCTTGCTCGAAGACTTGATGCTACGAATCGTCGAAATCGAACTCTCCGGATTCGTCGTAGTCTACACGCGAAGAACCAAACAAAATAAACTCAAATAAAATCCAAATAAAATCTAAAAATTATAAAATATACACTGCGAGATAGATAATGATCTTAGATGAATTTAGGAGAAAGAATCAACGGATTCGGAGTTTGTATGAGGGAGAACGAATATCTGGAGGTTTTGGACATCACATGAAATGATAACGACATCTGAGAATTACTTTTTGAACAGTATGGTGTCGGTAGGCTGCGAGGTGGCTAGCAAATGGGCAAAATGGAATCCTGGCGATGAGATGAAGGTGGTGACATGGATACGGCGACGAGGAACGGAGACGATACCATCGACGTTTGAACGGCGACGGTAGAGAGAAAGGAAAAACTTAATATCTTAGTGCTCGGTGAAGCGAATATAAAACCATTTGGAAGGTAGCTAAATGGGATGGTTTGGCACGATATAACGCGAACGGATTGGGGAAAACACCAACGGATAGATGGGGACACGAGATGTCATTGGCGGCCATGGCATGGTGTCGGAGGCGAAAATTTGTGGAGGCTTTTTGGGGAAAAGGAAGGAAGCACGGCGTAGAACGCAGTGAGGCAAGTCTAAGAAAAATTACGGCATGGGCTAAAGCTTACTGGAGGCTACGAATCGACGTCGGGAGTCACAAACGGCCATTTTCACAGAAAGCTCAATTCCTGACAATTGGCTTCACGAAAAATTAAAAAAAATAGTAGAAAAATTCCTTAGAGGCTAGGACACAATATGACGCGAACAAAAATCAAAGCGCTTACCAAAAAGGGGTGTACGTGCGAAGGTACAGTTTTAGTGTCTGGGCCTGATAAGGTCGACGAGGACTCGGGGAATCTTTAGGTGATGGCGATGGAAGCACAACGTAGAACGCGTCGAGGCAAACTCAACGGTACAGACGGTTCGGCCAAAGGATATCGAATGGTGGCGGAACACGACGGAGAAGACCTTTTGCGACTGTCGGTTTGACATCGGTATTCCGGACAAACGGAGAGGAGTTAACATGCAAGACTTGCGGCGAAACGAAGAGTAGAGCGTGGGGAACGTGATGCTCACCTTGGTTTTGGTCGGGCATGCACGGACGGCCGGTGGCGACGCGAGGAACGACGACGCGCTATGGCCCACGGTGGCGACGGTGCTCCGGCAAAGTTCCGGCGAAGGCGAGGTGAGCACCGCGTAGAACACGATGAGACGAATCCGAGGATGTGCTCAAAAGTGGCGGGGCTCCACCGGACGAGGCGCAATATGCCGAAGAACGCCGCTTGGAACACAAAAGAAAAACTCCGATTGCGCCTAAGAGAAGAGGAGTGGGGACTTGATATTTTCGGGGTTGAGTGAGGATGAGGAGGGGCTCACGGTGCTCCCTTTTATAGGGGTGGAGGTGGACGGGAGAGGGAGATCAACCAACGATGTCATTTAGAGCAACGGTTTCATTTTCGTGTAAATGCAATGAAGGAGGAGAGAAACGGTTGGGAATGGAGGAGTCTTGAGGAAAGGAAGTGAATGCAATTGATTGCACGAAAAATCGTGAAGAAAAACGAAGGATTGAAGAGCTTCCAATGCGGCGGCTCGTTGCTCTGGACGAAACGCACGTACTGGAGAAGATGAATGGGAGGAGAGAGAAAACAGGAATTAAAAAATAATATATTTTTTTCTAAAAAAATAAAATAAAATAAATTCAAGAAAAATTCTACAAAAATCCTTGGAAGACGAAAATGTCAAATAAAATAATTTCAGATTTATTTGAAGTATATTTTATCCATTTAAAATGTTTTTATTTTCTAAGCTTCAATTTAATTCAAATAAATTCGAAAATTCCAAATATTTTAAACGAGGATAGAAATGGATAGATTGAGATTTTAGATGAATTTAGAAATTTGAATGAGCTCAATCGGAGTTAAAATGAAGAAACACGAGCTTTTGGAAGTTCGAAAGGAGAGAAAACGAATAAACCGATTTTCAGGAATTATTTTTGAATTGAAAAATCAGATTATGATGTCATCAAGGAAATGATTTTCAGAAGAATTATTTTCTGTGGGAAAAGGGATTTATACTTCAGAGTGACGTCAGCAAAGATTTTGATTTTCTGGCCGAAATATTTTTCAACAGAAAAAGGGTTTTATTCACTGACAGGTGGGACTAGCTTTTGTGGACTGGGTCCGTGGACCAGGAAGAAGGCTGAGGTGGCACACGGGGACTGAGGGCATCAGTGAATGGCGGCGCTGCTGGGGTCGGCGAGGTGTGCGCGAGAGGGAGGAGAACATGGGAGTTCAGTGCACCTTGGCGCGACGCTTGAGAATGCTCGGTGGTGGCCGGCAACGAGGATGCAGGGGCGGCGGAGTGAGGGCGTTGGCGGCGGGGCTCTTTGGCGGTGGATTCGCTCGGCGAAGGGGCGGGGGACGCACGCATGGGCCTGGCAAAGGTGGAGGCGACGAACAGCCATCGATTACACCGAAGTTAAGGTCGGCGCAAAGGCGAGTAAAAAGGAGGTAAGCGGGGTTTAAAGTGGGGAAATGGTGGAGGTTGAATGCGGGAGTGATTAGGCTTTCAATTGTAGCAAATGCTTGGGCTAACGAGAAGAAACAACCAAATTTAAGAGTTTGAGCGGGGAATCAATGGCGGCGGTGGAAGGTTGAAGAAGGCAAAGAGAAAGAAGAAGCTGACAGGCGGGGTTGGCTGTCGGCAAGAGAGAAAAGAGAGGAGAAAGCGCCGACGGTCGGATGAGCGATGCAGCGCATGGAGAAGATCAGGGCCATTGGATTGAAACGAAGGGGTAAGTGAGATTGAGTGGCTGAGATTAAACCAGGCGAGGATGGATTGAATCAGGGAGTGACACTTGTCAGCCTGAGAAGAGAAAAGATTTAAAATTCATTTTTGATTTTCAGAAACATTAGGAGGGTTTAAAAATACTTAGAAAAAATATTTTCAACTTAAAGTTAGTCTTTTAATTTTTACAAAAATACTTTTTAGCTTTGAAATTGATTTTTAAAATTCAGCAAAGCACAGAAAAACCAAATAAAAGCCAATTGCTTAAAATAATTAATTTGAACTAGGATTTTATAGAAATTCAATATACTCTGTATTTAATAATATTTTTAAGTTTTTAGTTAAATTACTTTTAAGAAAAGCCTTTTGAAAAAAAACAGACGAATAAAATCTCCAAAATTCAGGCAACCAAAGAACACTTGATTTTATTTTAAATTAAATTAATTTTTAATGAATTTTTTTTACTAAAAATTTTGAAATAAACAGCTGGGCTGTTACACATTCGATGTGGAGAGAGTGGACGGGTGAGATCGAAATCCTGGGTATACGCCAATTATTGGTAACATTTGCTTATCACAGACGGTTATTAATACGAACTGTCTATGATGCATACTATCACAGACGGTTCGTGTTACTAACCATCTGTGATTGTGCTTATCACAGACGGTTCTATTCACAGACGGTTTATACCACAAGCCGTCTGTGATAGATCACTCTATACGTCAAATTTTTTAAGTTTTTTGGCTAGCCTCAAGAAATTAAATAATGTCCCATGGTCTTTGAAAACAAGCAAATACAGACGCAAGCACAACAACACATTCAGATCTATTACAGCTAACGAGCCCTTCGTGGCACGACACTGAAGATAAACAAGACACCCTTACGACACTTACGGCAAAAGTGTGTTGTCTATCTTCTCGCCGTGCCACAACGGAGGCGCTAGCTCACGGCAGTAGTCGGTGTTGTGGAGGAACAAGCAAATACAGAGGCAAGCACAACAACACATTTAGATCTATTACAGGATAACAAGCTAACGAACCCTTCATGGCATGACGGTGCAGCTGAACAAGACACACTTACGACACTTACGGCAAGAGTGTGTTGTCCAGCCACCCACCGTGCCGCGACGGAGGCGCTAGCTCATAGCGGAGGGGAGATGCATGAAGGAAGCTAGCAAGTGGATGAACTTACGCGTGACTAGTACCGCTGGAAAGGTAGATGGGGTTATTAATAAGGGCCGAGCCGTGGGAGGAACTGCTGCCTGCCATTCGATGTGGAGAGAATGGACAGGCGAGATCAAAATCCTGGGTATACGCCAATTATCGGTGACATGAAATCATCATAGACGGTTATTAACACGAACCGTCAGTGATGCCATAATATCACAGACGGTTTGTAATACCAACCGTCTGTGATAAATCGAATACGAACCGTCTGTGGTATTAATATCAGAGACGGTTTGGAATACGAACCGTCTGTGTTAATGCTTAAATACGCACGCCCTAATCCTGCTCTTCTGCACACTGTATGTCCTCTCCTCATTTTCTTCATCACCACATTTCTAAATAATGACATCTAAAATTCTTTTCATCTCCTTCCTCTCATCTATCCATCATGAGTTGTTCGGATGCAACCTTACACAGGCGGCCAACAATTTACGTCTGGAGCAGCTTCTCCACTCACGCCCTGCTCTCCTTCCTCGACTCGCTTCCATCTGTCAGCTGGACCTCATCATCCGCCGCCGACGGAGGTGTCTCGTTGCCGCTCAGGATAGGGAAACCGCCCTCAGCCTCGTTCTTCTCTACAATGTGCGCAAAACGGAGGAAGATCATGCGGTAGTGCAGACACACATGGATAACCTTGCCAATCAAGCAGAATCGGCCGATTCTGAGGAAGCTTATCATGGCATCCTGTTTGAGATTATGGAAAATGCTAATGATTTGTCCAGGCTTGAGGAGGAAGTGGAGAGGGCAAGGACAATCTTGACGGCATTCGAGAACACAGCGGCTAATCCTCCAACTCCAGAAGTCGACGAAGAAGCATATGAAGCTCAGAAGATTCAAATCTGGGAATCCCTTTTTTTGCACTTTTGTAATAAAATTACCTTGAATTTGACTCTCGTCTCAGTTTAGCTTCTGTAGTTCATACGACAACGGTCTGTCAGGTTTACCACAGACGGTTCGTATTAAGAACCGTCTGTGATAGTTTCACAGACGGTTATTAACACGAACCGTCTGTGATAATTGAGACATCACAGACGGTTCTTAATACGAACCGTCTGTGAAAGTTCATAGACGGTTCTTAAATATGAACCGTCTGTGATGTCTCAATTATCACAGTCGGTTACATCACAGTCGGTTCGTGTTAATAACCGTCTGTGAAAATATCACAGACGGTTGCCAATATAAACCGTCTGTGACACTTTAATCACAGATGGTTCATACGGAACCGTCTGTGATGTAGCCCTCCAGTATAGCCTCTTTTGTAGTAGTGCGAGCTGCATTTTAAAAAGAAGAAGAGGAAGAAGTACTTGTGCGAGTTACATGTTAGTACTAATCAAGTCGAACCGACTTAGGAAGGCACCAGACCAGAGCACCAGTGGCTATACAAGTGATCTTACACGTAACATAGATTGTTAGCTAGCAACTGAAGTGCATCAGAACTAAAATGTTCTCCATCAAAGAGGGAGATAGTAATGTTCCCTGAAACAGAAAAGGATTTCACTCAATGACTGACAAAGTACTCATGCAATTGGGTAAAAACAAGAAAAAAAAAGGGGCAAGGTATCTAAGTACCTTCCAAGCATGGTAAAATGCCCGAGAAGTTAGATGAACCTATCCACAGGAGACTGGAATCTGAGGAAATCAACTACTTGTAGAACTTCCAGAGACCGCGAAATGCTCAAGAGGTTGGTAATCAAGCAGGATTAGTTTGTCAATAATCCATACACGCCATTCTTTCTTTTTTAAGGAACATCCATACATGCCATTCCATTTATAACAATCAATGCACACTGCTGGTCTACTCTTCTCCACCTCTAGCACCGGCAAGGCAAGGCCATGCTTACCGGTGGCCACCCATATCCCCAAGTAGAACTTCTTGCATCACGTGCCCTCGCCGCTGGATGCTCCAACGACTGAACCGTCGCCTCCTCCCCACCTTCTCCTGCCTTAATCCCCTGTCCCGCCGCGGCCTCGCAGCCAACATGGCGCTGCAGTGGCTGGAGGACGAGCTCACCTCGCTCGCCCTCCCTAGGGTAGACTCTTTCGCATGCGCCGGGCTCCTGCAAGGCTGCAACGCGCGCGGCGATGCCCGCGGTGGCCGCGCCATGCCCGTACACATCATGCGGCGCATTGGCGTGGCGCGGCTCAACCTCTTCTGGCCAACATCTTGCTCAACCTGTACACGAAGCTTAGGCCCCTCGCCAGCACGTGTAGGGTGTTAGACAGAATGCCAGAGCGGAACATGGTGTCCTTCATGACGCTCGTCAGGGGGCCACACGCAATGGGGGGAGTTCGAGGAGTCCGCGGTGGTATTTCAGAGGCTGCGGAGGGAGGGCACAAGGTGAACCAGTCCGTGCTCACCACGGTGCTGAAGCAGCTGGTTGTTGCCATGGACACGCGTGCAAGCTGGGCCATGACCAGAACGCCTTTGTTGGGTCAACACTGTGTTGTAAATATTGCGGTATAAGCATAATAGAATATTTAACTCCAGCAAAAATTAGCATATAAACAATGTATTTCCAGCATAAGAAGAATGACATTAATTGCATATAAACATGAAATTCTATCTTGCCATTCAACTCCACATATATATTCAAAGAATATAACTTACACGCTGCTGAAAATAACATGATAATGTATAACAGTCCTAAGAACAATGGAACAATTAAATCTAGCATAAAACAAATTAATTGTTTCATTATTGCTCTCAGAACAGAGTTGCGCAAAATCAAAGATTTTGGCCTTCTCATGCTAACATCGACATTCATCATTGCTAATCTGACAAATAGAGACTAGGAATTGAGCTCTCAACTATGAATTCTACTGATTACAGACAGCTTAATAACAGAAAACAGCAAGCAATATATTTCGGTCTATTAGTTCACAGACAGCAAAATAGCATGCAGTATACAGAGGACAACTACTAGATATTATAGAACAACAGGATATAGACAATCTGATCTAAACAAGATTAATAATATCCTTCTACTGCATCACAGAAATTTCAACAGTATGTAAACTAATCTTACTGGCCGAAATAAATCTAACCAACAGATCACTCAGTAGATCACCAAAAGAGCTCAATCCTAGTTCAATTAATCAGATTACTTTCAGAATTTGATAATATCATCATTGAGCAAACATTTAAGCCCACAAACATTCACAGCAGTTCTCAGTTACTTGATTAAATTGCAGATCAAGATATACTACTGTAAATGTACAAATGGATAAATATACTCACAACACAGACAGTACTCAAAACTGTCCAGGAGCCGAAAGTCTGCAGGAGAAAACCAATCAGTGCGGCAAGGCACGATGAATCGCTCACCCAGCAAATCTATCAACCCACTATCACGCGCGGGTAGATGATTCACGGAGATACAATGCCGCTCTTCTCTTCTCAGCCGAAACCAAGAAATGAAGTCAAGGTACAGAGATATGCCGCACAAGACCACAATATGTGCACTGGCCAAGCGCGCACAAACACAGCAGGGAACCGGCGTCGCCCTCTCCTTTCTCGGATGGAGCTCCAAAGTCCTGAATCCCCACTCCCCAGATTAGGGTTTTTGTAGGAGACAAAGACCAAGCCTCAAACGGAGATGGCTGAAGCCAATACCCTCAGCCCCACCAGAAATCAAAGAGGAGGAAGAAAGCTCAAGAGGGCAAGAACCAGATCGGAAGAGCCTCCTCTCCCCATGGAGAGAGCTCGGTTTTTGAAGGGATGAGGCGGGTCTGCGAGAAGGCGGCGCGAACGGCCGGCTCCGAAGAACCCGGGCCAGCCCGCGCCCTCCCCGCTCGCCTCTCCACGCGCCACCTCCCCTCAAGCACCGAGAATCCCGGATCTGGGAGTGAGGAGAAAAACCGCCGCACAGGAGAGAGCCGCCATGGCCGCCTAAGACCGAATCGGGGAGGAGACAAAGTCTCCTCCCCTTATCTCTCTCTCGTGTGACCGGCAGGTGGGCCCCCTCAATTAGGGCTCCCTTCTGATCTTTTTCCAATTGGGAAATTCCCAAAATGCCCTCTCAAAAACAACAGTCCCCACCAATTTATCAATTGATAAAAGATATCAAAATTAGTGCACATAGTCAAACAGTGATGATTATATAACCAACAATGCTTATTACAATAATAGAGAGTACAGACCGGAAGGTTTCTTTATTACAACTGAGGTTTCAAGACCTCACACACTCACAAACACAATGGAAGCAAAAGATAAATCTGGTGAAGACCCATCAATACGCCACAGGCAATTGACCGGGGAAGCGCAGCCTAGAACTTCGGGAATCCTTCGTCGTATCCACACGCGAAGTAGTCGTAGTCTCCCTCTTAAGCTTCATATTCCTCTGAGTTGATTTTAGTGCAGCATGTGAGTACATAAAGTACTCCGCAAGTCTTGGGGAAAATGCAGTAGATGCAAGGCTTAACAAAGGAGGGCTATGTGGTTCTTTTGCACAAAGCAATATTTTTAATTCAAATAGTAGTAAATATTTTCGAAGGCATTAATTTAACAAAGTCATTGTTTTAACTGAAACTATTAAGCATTTTATAGTGAAGGTTCTATCCACCAACACTAGTTAACCCGCTCTAACCATTAAGGTTTAAATACCAAGGGTTCCATCTGCCCACACTGGCTCTAACCACCAGGATACCCTTCCGAGAGTTCCCTCCACTCTCGAGATACCAAAACTTTTAATTTAAAATCAAAACCAAAGATCTACCATGTGAATGCATTTCTTGCCCGCCCTTGACCGTGGGCACGGCTATTCGAATAGTTTAACACTCTGCAGAGGATGTACAACTTTACCCCTAAGAGATAAATTATCCTAACAGTCACCATGCTTCCTTTGGCATGAGACATAGATAAAATATCACAAAGCCTTTACCTCACTCTAGTCTAGTAAGACACCACCCGCTAAGGTTTCACCGCTGTAGGGTTAAATCCACCCAATCAGAAGCCCCCTCTCATATAAGTACAGTAAATCCCTATCCCTCACTGTGAATAACCAGTAAATCCCTGGCACTCACTTTCCACTGGTGGTACCTAAACTAGGCTATCGTAAGATAGTCAGCAAGGTCATACCCATATAGACTTGGGGTTGCACGGTTATGCTCAGTCTGGACAATCACAAGAGTCGGTCCTTAACCGACTAGGGCGGAACATACACTTTACAAAATCTCGTGCTAACCGCACCAATCCATTCTAACCATCCGCCCTGGTCTAAAACAATTTTCATGTTTTAATTTATTTTTAAAAGAACAGTGGCAACACCAATCACCACTAACCTCCGAATACAAATTCTAGCTTAATGAAATATAATTTCCCATTTCCAAGGTTACAAAAGTTAATTAGTATGACTAAGCATTTTACTACCGTTATAATATTAACAAAGAATTATAATACTCTCATTATTGAGACAAAGGTGATCCTAGGGTTACAAAGGTACATGGCATTCAACTTCAATCGAGGGCATAACAAGATCGGATTATCTAATACCTTAAGATAGAAACTAATATTTTATGTAAATAGCAATGCAAGTATATTTAATTTAAGTAAAAGCATTCTCAAATATAGGTTCAAAATGTTCAAAGGAGACTTGCCTTCTTGCACGCTGTCTGGTTCTTCTTGCTGCGGAGCGGAGAAGTCTTCGGCGATGACGGGTTCTATGCGCAAAAAGACAGAACAAACAACACAAATAAATACACATGAATTCAAATAAAATTCAAAATGAGTGTATATTTGGATAGTTTATGATTTTAGAAAAATTTAGAAATTTGAACGGCTCAATTTGGAGTTAAATTGAGAAAGTTATGGCTTCCAAAAGATTAAATAGGAGAAAAAGAAAAAGGCTATTTTGCTGATTTATTTTTATACTGAAAAACAATATTTATGACGTTAGCAAAAATTCAAAATTCGAAATTTCAGACATGTGGGCCCGGTCTACCGTGGACCGGATCCGCGTATCGGGACGGAGGCCGAGGTGGCATGGGGGTGATGTGGCCGGCCATATGGCTACTACTCGGACGCCATGTGCACACGGGCCGGCCGACGTGACCTGACCGAGACGGGCGGCGCATGGAGGATGCACGCTCGCCGGAGCGTGGGCTCACAGTGGCGGTCGGCGGGAGGCGGCGGAGGAAGGGAAGATGGCGGCGACGAGAAAAGTGGCGGCGCACGGAGGAGAGAGAGGGCGGCGGTGGGAGCTTCGGACCGGCAGCTTCGGCAGTCGGGGACATCGGCCGAAGGGTGGAGGATGGGCAGCAGTGCACGGGGAAGGCGAAGAAGGCGGCGGCGAGGGCCAAGGCGGTCCGGGGCGCCGGCAATTGCTCGCCGGAGCACGGCGCGGCGGCAAGGACGGCGAGGCACGATGCAGAGGCACTCGGCACGGGGAAGAAGGGGAAAGAGGGCTTCGGCGCACGGGAGAGGCAAAAGGAGGGGGAAAACCGGCTCGGGGAAGAAGATTTATAGGCGGAGAGGAGGAGGTAACGGCTGGTGGTTTGAGTTCACGGAGTAAATACGGCCGGCAGCTTGTGGGGTTTAAAGGGGAAAAATGGCCGGTGGTTTGAATTCATCGGAGTAAATGCGGCCGGCGGTTAAAGAGGAGTGAAGAGGGGCATTCAAACGCACACTCATGCGGGAAGTAAAGAGGAAGAAACGGTCGGTTTTTATGAGCTCTAATGTGGCATCAATGGAGGAGGAGAGAGAAGACTAGAGAAAGAAGAAGGATATGACGTGTGGGTCCCGCGCGTCGGTGAGAGAGGGAGAGATGAAGGGTATGGGCAGTCGGATTGTTGACACGTGGCGAGTTAGAGATCTCGACCGTTTAGATGAGGTGAAGGGGTAAGTTATAGTGGACGGCCGAGATTAAATCACGGGATTTGATGGATTTAATCAGGGTGTGACACATGTCAGCCCAAGGTTAAATTGATTTTAATTTTCGGATTACTTTTTCAGAAAATACTAGAAACATTATAAATACTTAGAAAATAATAATTAATGTCTAAAAATTCCAAAAAATTCATAGAATATTGCTGGAGCTATTTTGGACTTAGTAAAATATTTTTAATTTCAAATTTGCCTTTAATAAGTTTATAAAATACTTTTTAACTTCTAAAATTCATTTTGAATTCCAGAAAATTCTCAAAAATTATTTAAAAATTCAGGGAAGGTTGGAAAAACTAAAATGAACTCTTTTTGGCTTTAATAAAATATTTAAAATACATTTTCTTGCTTTATATTTTGAAATAAAATTTAGATACATTAAAATAATTAGTTTGGAATTAAATTTTACAGAAAGTGAATTTTTAAGATGTTACACAGACTGGGATAAGGAGAAGGCGAGAAGGGCCAACGAGAACATGTGGAGAGCATTGTCGCCACCACAACCTTCATCATCGCCTTCTCATCCCCACCCAACCTGAGCCAAGTCCAGCCCTGGTAGGCCGGATTTGCATAGAGGGGAAGCGACTAGTGGGTGGGATGGCCAAATCCAGCCTTGGTTGGCCGGATTTGCAGAGCCAAGGGAGAGAGAGTAAGGGGAGTGAGGAGAAAAAATGGGAGAAGGTGAGGTCATTTTGGCCGAACCAAAGTGAGAATGAGAGAGAGAGAGAGAAGAGATAGTGGCCGACCAGGTAAGATAAGAAAGAAGAGAGAGAAGAAAAGAAAGAAAAAAGAGGAAAAAAGAAAAGGAAAAGAGGAGAAAGAGAAAAGAAAAAAAGTGAGATGAGGGTTTTGCGACTTGTGTATCAAATCCTCATCCTTACACATTTATGTCGACGATAGGTGTTGTGCGTAGAATCGGTGATGTGTGTGTCGAGTCCTTAGCCCGAACATTTTATGCCACCGTTGGGCTTTATGCATAGAATGATGCCATCCATTTAAGCACATGTACTGATACACTATTCTTAGTCAGGATTGACGCTTGTATATGTGGAGGTCCTAGTGGGGAGTCATCCACGCATCATCCCCGAGGATAACCAGGCAAGTGCATGATAGCCGGTAGATAGTAGTTGTAGCGAAATATGTGATGTTTACAGTATTTCTTGCTACATGATTGGTGACGATAATTGTGATACATGGTAAATTGTTGGAGCATAATATTCATGACATGACATATGTATTACAAAGCAGGATGGCGAGAAAGTCAATAGCTATGAGTAAAGCCATTGACTAATTCCGACGTGCTCTTGAGAAAGACCTACTTTGATAGGCACCTCTACGGGATGGAGGAAAAGTTCTACTTTGATAGGCACCTCCACGAGATGGAGATAAAGGGTGACAACGATGGGCGTGCCTTTCACTTTACCGGTATAAGCTACAGGAGGAGAATGAAATTGATCATAGCATTGCATTGCATTATGTGTGAATTTAAGTGAGATATCGAGAACTGTGGAAAATATTTATGTTATGGTATGTTTGTTGAAACAGGTGAGAATGACTTGGTAATATTATTGCTTAGGGTATTATTTATCAGTCTATTATGTGCTTGTTAAGTCTTTGGACTCATCCTTACTTTATTTGTTTTTAGGTTATCGTTGAAGGTGTTATGCATAGGCGGGAGTAGCACATAAATAATTTCACGTACCAGCAGCACTTTACATATCAACTTTTGTTAGTATGTTTTAAACTCTACTGGTATGCTAGAGTAGTTGCTAAAAATTATTATGATGTATTTGGTCGTTGTATTATGAATAAAGTAGTGTTTGCTTAAAATGGTTAGTAGCTATTAAAAATGGAAATATCATGTAATGATGGTAGCACTCTAAGTCTAGAGGATGAACGGGGTGTTACACAAGTAACCTGAATTTGCCTTCAAACTAAGCCAGGCCATGGTTGGAATGTTGAAAGTGTCAGTTGGCAACCCATGAAGTCTTTATTGGTTTCAGGTTACTTGTTATTCTTGCTAGTTTAATTAGATTATTTGTCCACAGCTAATCCATTTCTACGTTATTTAGGTGGTAAAGACTAACTTGTGAAACTCTAGGATGCAAACAGTGGTGATGTGGACAAGCTAGATGATGTGGTGGATGAGGGGGCTACCATGTTAGCTGAAAATTAGTGATGTGGTGTCTACTTGGCAAAACCACTACTGAAAACTGCTTTAGGAGTGAAAACTAAGTGGTTTTGATAGTTTAGAGGGTAAAATATTTGATTTTGCACTTCCAGATAGAAAGTTATACAACCATAAGAGTTCATAGGTAAAATAGACTTATTCCTAAAGAAAAAGATTTGCACACAAGAAAGAAAAGAGCGCGCACGCAAGAAAAGGAAAGAGAAGGGACTAATTTGAACACCTAGGAGAGTCATAATCATCTACTATTTGGTGGGTCTATAATGGTGCAAACTTATCTAGTAAGAATCGGGAAAATTCGTACATTCAAATGGTGTCTAATATTGTTGATAGTAGGTACAATATCTTGATAAGATTATATTGAGGGAGGATTGATGTTTCAAGCATCCCTTGTTCCAAACTAGCTAATGACTGCTATAATAACCCTTAAAATAGGAAAAAAATCCTAGAATCCTCCCATAAATCAAGGAAGACTTATGATTGCTGCAATAATCTAAAAAAGAATAATAAATAGAAATTCTCTCACTAGAAAAAATAGAAAAATCCATGGCACTTATTTTATGGTGCCAGATTTTATTGGTGTTGATTAATAGGATATAGATATTAAATTTGTTGTTACACTACATATACAACTATATTTTCAACTATATGTATTAGGTTTGTATAACATATATAATCTTTTCATAAGTACTATAGTGTCTAGCTGCGCAATTGTACAGATAATTTTACTAATTTGGTTATTTGCCTTACCAAAAATCCCTCGGTTTACACCTTCTCGATTGGAAGGTGCTTTTGCATTTTTGTTTAGCTACATGCATACCTCATCCCGCTTAGCCCCTACACTCGCCCCGGAGTGAGTGGCTTAAAATGGGACACCTTGCCAGCCGCTCCCACCAAATCGATGGCTACATGAGCCTTTTGCCTTCTATGACACAATCTATGTGGTTGTATAGCCAGTAGATATATAGTAAGTTCCCTTTCAAAGTTCAAATTTCAAACTGAAAGAGGCAAGGAAGTAACCTTAAAGCCAATACAGTAAACCATACAAGCCACAGCACGAATCTTGATGCACTCTTGATGGTGTAGATAGTAGGTGCAAATACAACCAGCGGCAGGGTTGCTTTAATATATGTGGAAGTACATGGCCATAACATACGTGGTTACGTGATACAAGCCAAAATATCTGGGGTTTTCCGCAATTAGGGTTATGAAACCTGCGGGTTTATACAATTTGCTCTTCATAGTTTGGACAACAAAGGTGCAGTTATGCAAAATTTACTCAACAAGAATTGACCTTCCATTTGCTTGCAGATTTTGTCCAGACGGAAGTTCATTGTGCATATCCATGT
The DNA here is from genome assembly GCA_017311315.1 of Dendrocalamus latiflorus. NCBI lineage: Eukaryota > Viridiplantae > Streptophyta > Magnoliopsida > Poales > Poaceae > Dendrocalamus > Dendrocalamus latiflorus. The sequence goes on along the minus strand of CM029658.1, from coordinate 34,684,559 downwards.
CGAATATTCTTCGCATAGAAGAGACAATATGCAAAACTGCAGGTAATCAATTGTGCTCAGTATATTGCTCCAATTTACAGAAGAATTTTCACATTCTAGAATTTGAGACCATGATAATGTGTTGCAGAGGCATGCTTGCTGATTTTAATTTGAAATGCTCTTTTAACACTTCACCTAAGGAAGCTAAAGTTCCATACTTGCATATGGTAGTATGATATGTCATGGATACTATCCTCAAGTAGCTATGTGGCTTCAATTCCACTTGACAGGCTATGCTTATTGAATTGATAGATAAGCGTAGCTGCAAATCTGCTGGACAGGCCGTGATTATCTATTTATTACTAAAAATCGATGATATATTTTAAAGTCGTTAATAAAAAGAAAAAAGCAAGAAATTCTCTAAAAATAAAATATCTAGCTCTTAATCAAGTGGATCTTAATTAAACAAAACTATAGTAGCCATTAGATGATATTGTTTAAAGATATATTTTTTCTTAATTTAAAAGATATGATAATAAGATTTCTGCGTACGACACGTTGTCGCCGAACCTGGCCTTGATGGTGTCGATGACGTCGAAGCCGCGGGGGCCGATGTTGTTGTCGGCGCTCTTCTTCATCCAAGAGCACGGATCCATCACAACCCTACAATTCATTCATTTGGGATGATTAATTGATAGCGGTGTCACAAATTCCCATTGATTAGTAATTACCGCACGCACGCACGCATCATCACACCATAAGGCCAGACGAATTGCATCTCAAATTAGGGAATTTTTATAGTATATCCTACGAATAGTAAAATAGTGGTAGTAAAAATTAAATATGGACATTTATTTATATAGCATGTGTGTCGTCGTACGTGATTGGGCACCACCACCAGCATAATGTGTGGGTGGAGTACGACCTCCAGGATAGTTCTCTAATCGACGCATGCATGGCATAGCATAGCAACAGCAAAGCGTGAATCGTTGGTAGAGGGCAAGTATTAGATATAGTCTCTCCAATCACCTGTTGCTGTCGTGAACTGCTGATTGTTCATTATTGTTATTATGTGCCGAAGTATACGAGCTAATGACACGAATCGCTTGTATATATAAATTAGGAATCAAAATCTCTTATATAATAAAAATCGATGACAAGTAGTTTACAATCGCTAAGAAATTGATAAAAATTCTCACAAAAAAAATATTATGACCATTTGTTTGGTGGAGCTTCATAGGATGGAGGGATTAAGAATGAGATCATTAATGGGTGTTCACTCGGCTATGCCAATGTAAACTATATGATATGTGTTATGAGCATGTAGTATAGACAAGCATTACAGTAATGAAAAAATGATTTTAATAATATAAATGAAAATTGTTATGTAAGCTATACATACTGTTTGGTATGCGAGTATTTCTGTCAAAAAGTATCTGGGGAAAAAATTTTGGTCACATGTGACAAGTATTAGAGAACAAAGTGAGTATTTTCTCTCTTATAATATATAATATTAAAATATCTCAAATAAAGTTCTGCAACAATCTATTTTAAAAAAACAAAAGTACATATGAATTGAAAAGTTATTTAAATGTTTTTTAAGAATGATATCCATGCAAGTGCAGGGACCACCTTTCTAGTTTTATTAATAGCTCATACACTTAGATATAAGACGGTTTAACTTTAGAACGCGCTTGAGCTCTATCATCTCGGTGATGGCATAGAGTTGATCGACAGCTCGGCATTGGCGCCACCTTGGCTAATGTCACTTGCACGGGCCTCTTCCAATGCTAAGGCATCCTTTAGCTGTGTGTAATATCCTGAGCGTCGCTACGGCGTAAGTTTTTAAAACAATCGCGGAGTCGCCGGTTTTTCGGCAAATCGCGGGAAGGGAAAAATAAAGAAATTGTAGAACATTGAAAAAGGAATAAAATATATTAAAAATTACTTTTAATTTTCAGTTTGGGCTGCCTTGGGAGTGGGCCAACCGCCCTTGGGCCAAGGCCCAAGGGGGAGGCGCACCCCCCCTTTCCCCCTTTCTTATTAACCATAGGGCTTCCCCTCCTCCCCCTTTTCCCCACACCCAGCCGCACCCCCCCCCCCCTATTCCCCCTGGTGGCCGCCCCCTCCCAAGGATTGTTGCCCCCATTGCTGCCCTTGGAGAAGGAGAAGAAGGAGAAGGAGAAGAAGGAAGGAGAAGAAGAATAGGAAAAAAATGGGGTAATTCTTCATTTAGGTAATTTTTTCCTCATCCCAAACCCTCTGTTCTTATGAATAATTAGGGTTCTTGGCACGGATTTTGAAGGTAGTTAATAGATTAATTGCCCGATTAGAGATTAGCTGGTGTTTGCCTGTAGATCGATTCGCGCAGCGTGTCTGTTCGCGAGGTTTTGACCTAGTAAACGAATTTTTCTGCGGACTCTCCCAAAAGGAAAGTTGTAGAGGACTTCCAGACGCATCTCTTTTATTATTTTCGGAATTTTGTGCCGTGGTATCTGGGAGTTACAGGGTCGGGAATACTGCTGTTCGTCAGGCGAGCAGATTGGTACAGACCGACGGTAATCTGGGAATTTGAGGTAGTAAATGATTTTATTGGTCATGTCCGTAATTTAGAAAGTTGCAGATAATTTTGAGATCTAGCTTCTGTATAAAATTCAGAAGTTTTAGACCCTTGTACTGTTTCTGAGACGCAATTGAATACCGCTGTCCAATCTGCCAGAACAGAGTTCTTCCTCTGTTTTGGGCATTAAATTACACCTAGCTGTTATTAAAATAAAAATAGGTGTTCCACATGAAAAATCTAGGTTTTTAAGTGATGAATCCAGAGAGGTATCTTTTGTTGTATTTGGATCAATATTTTTTTAAAAGTTACAAAAATGTTAAGCAGCGCTGCTGCAGAGGGTAATTTGCTGAACTGTTGAGCGGAGAGGAGTTTGTGCGGGTTCGGGGTTCTAGCGACGTCTTTAATTATTTATGTCGTGTTTGTATGCTGTGGCTTTGTGCTGAGAGATGTCTTTTGGACAGGTGGTCTTGTCCCTGAGCGCTCTTGATTTTACTTCGCTTCGTCGGATTGAGGCAAGTAAACGTAGCGGTGGTTGCTACCGTTTAACTTGTTATTCCTTCTACTTTCAGTTTACATTATTATCATAATTCGATACATTATGTCATGATTGCATGATATCATAATTGTGGAGATGGTAGCAAGTATTTATCCATTGATAAGTTGATAAATTGCTAGTAGACACGTGGAATTCTTGCTTAGTGCTATAATGTGGAACATGAAAATAACATGTGGTGGATGTGGATATGTTGCGAGCATGATAATGCTCCTTGAAGATGGATTAATGTGTTTTATGATTATCATATAATTCATGTCATATCATGTCATATGCATATGTGGATGTCGCCGCACATAGCCGCGACCGTACCGGTACAGCATCGTATATTGCCGTAATACGATGCACCTCTTATCCCGCGGGAAGCATCGTATATTGCCGTAATACGATGCACCTCAAATCCTGCCCTGGAAAGAGTGATGTGGAGCATAGCATAAGCATTCATATGCATTTAATGTGGATAAAATGACTGTATTCATATGCCTAAATCTGAAATTGATGAGGTATGAATCATGGAGGATTGTGGTGGTTTAATAAACGTGGACATGAATTGTGATTGTGGTTGTATGGAATTATAAATGATGTTGTATACTTGTTTGTAGTTTGAATAGCCTGTTAAACTGTTTGCTTGCTGAGATTTTTATCTCACCCTTGTTTCCCCCTCCCTACAGGTGGACTTTGAGCATGCATGGGAAGGGTAGAGCGGCACCACACTGATGCACTTGGAATATATTTTAATGCTGAAATAAAGTTGAAAGGATTCTAGTCTTTTGCTTAGTTATCTTATTGAGGATTGTTTCATCCTAATAATGTTAAATTTGGATTTGTTACCTTTGGTTATTATTTTGGAGTTGATTATGAATATTGAATTGTCATCTCTATTCTGTTTTCCCTTAGTTGTTTATGCTTCCGTTTGTATTATCTTGTTTAATAATTATTGCCAGTATATTTTTCTTTGTAAATTGGCTAGTTGTAGAGCAGTTTTAGTAGCATCCCATGGTAATGTGGGTCCTGGGGTGTTACAGTTGGTATCAGAGCGGGCTTTAGGTCCGTGGTAATGAAACTATTAAATTGACACACTTGCACATGTAGGTTGGGGAAGGGTTTGTATATTTTGTATATACCCTGTTGAATTCATTGCATTAATGCTTGTGCCTTTTTGGCTTGTTGATATTGTTCTTGTTTGAATGTGGTTTGTGGTGGCTGCAGGATGCCGCCTAGGCGTAGTAGCCGTGGCCGTGCAGCTACGCCAGTAGCGCAGCCAGCGGTCGAGGAGGCTGAGGTTACTCAGTCAGCGGGTGGTAGTCAGGAGGAGCTGTTGGCCACTGTGAGGGCCATGCAGCAAGAGCTGAGTGCGTTGAGGCAGGGGCAGCTGGCCCCTGGTGTTCGTGCTGATCCGGTGCCGGAGGTTGCGACAGATGGAGCAGTTAGCGGCCTCTCGCTCCGTGAGTGGGTAGGTTTGAGGCGGTGCGGCCACTCCTTTTCAGGCCGCAGACTGGCTGTCCTATGTGGAGGACAAGATGGAGGCATTTGAGGTGGTTTCCTCCGATCGTGTGCGCTATTTGGCGCAACTTCTGAAGGGAGAGGCTCAGATCTGGTGGAAGGGAGTGCAGACTGCTCGCACGGCTGCACATGGAGCGCTGTCGTGGGCAGAGTTTGTTCGACAGTTCGAGAGGAGGTTTTACCCAGAGACCTTTCTGGACAAGATGAAGATCGATCTGAGCAGGTACACACAAGACAAGCAATTTGTGGCAGAGTATGAGGTGGGCTTCAACCAGATCGTCCGCTTTGTTCCGCATGTGGCTCGGGATGATGCGGAGAAGGCCAGGCAGTTTTGTCAGGGGCTCAGACCTTCGATCCGCCACCTGCTAGGTGCTTTTCCGATCACAGATTTTCGTACCTTGGTGGAGCAGGCTTTGGGGATCGAGATGCAGCAGGCTTATACAGATGACATCCGCAAGGCCACTGGAGGAGATCAGCCTCGAGGCCATGGCGAGAAGAAGGGCTTTTCTGGAGGCCCTGCGCACAAGAAGGCGAAGAGTCGTCGCCACCAGCCCTACCGTGGTAGTACAGGGCAGTCCAGCTCTACTGGAGGGAGCTCTCTGCAGTACCGTGCCACAGCGAAGCCTGGGCTGGGCTTGGTGTGTTTTCGTTGTGGAGACCCGCATAGGCGGAGCGACTGCACTTGGAGTGGACAGTGTTCTATCTGTGGTAATAGCCACAGGGATGTGGTGTGTAGGCAGAATCCCAAGGGGAAGCTGCAGTGGGAGTTGGCGCCTAAACCTTCAGCAGGCTCTACCCGTCCTAATGGCACCGTGCAGATGATGGCTGCGGCTCCTAACCCGCAGTTCTTGCCCGCAGTCCCTACACCGCGATACTTGCCGTCGCCTTCAGCACCTTCGTCGCTCGCCCCGGTGCCTCCACCTGGAGGATACTGGGTCCAGCATCCTGCTACTCCTGCGACGCCTGTACCTCAGTGGACTCCTTCGCCGACTTTCCAGGGTGTGGGAGGTTCTTCTTCTTCAGCTGTTCCTGCGGCGTATGCCATGCCAGCGTCTGATGGCAGGGATCGTGGAGATGTGGTGACAGGTACCTTATCTGTTGATTATTTCGATGCTTCTGTACTTTTTGATTCAGGGGCTAGTTTCTCCTTTGTCTCGGAGGTTTTTGTTCAGCGGGCAGGTCTGTCCGTGCAGTTTGCTGGGAGAGCTGTGGTTGTTAGTTCTTCCAGTGGGCTTATTTCCAATGCTCGTATTTGCCCTGGTTGTGTGGTGGTTCTAGCAGATGAGGAGTTCGTGGCAAATTTGGTGGTTATACCCCTGGAGCCTTTCGATGTGATCCTTGGCATGGATTGGCTCGCGCAGTATCAGGCTGTTATCTCTTGTTTCTGGAAGACAGTCACTTTGCAGTCTCCGTCTGGATGTGAGGTTGTCTTCCAAGGGAGTGCCCCGCAGTACTCTCTCTCTCGTTGCTGTGCCAGTTGTTCCCCAATCGGCGAATGCAGAGGTCAGGTTTTCTGTGGGCCATGGTTGAGGGACACGAGGATGTTTTGAGGCTAGAGGATATACCTGTGGCTTGTAGGTACCCAGATGTTTTTCCGGCCGAGCTTCCAGGTCTGCCACCAGAACGGGAACCGGATTTCCGCATAGACCTTGTTCCGGGTACGCGGCCTATCTACAAGTCCCCGTATCGGATGACACCTGTGGAGCAGGTGGAGTTGAAGAAGCAGTTGGATGAACTCCTAGCTAAGGGGTTTATTAGACCAAGCACGTCGCCTTGGGCTGCTCCGGTCTTGTTTGTGGGAAAGAAGGATGGCACCAAGAGGCTTTGTGTGGATTATCGAGCACTTAATCAAGTGACAATCAAGAACAAGTATCCATTGCCTCGCATTGAAGATCTCTTCGATCAGCTGAGAGGTGCCAAGGTATTCTCAAAGATTGATTTGCAGTCTGGTTATCATCAACTGCGGATCAGGGAGGAGGATATAGAGAAGACAACTTTTAACACAAGGTATGGGCATTTTGAGTTTGTCGTTATGTCTTTTGGACTAACAAATGCCCCTGCTGTCTTTATGGAAGCCATGAACAGGATGCTCCATGAGTACCTGGATTCTTTTGTGGTGGTTTTCATCGATGACATTCTGGTTTATTCCAAAACGGAGGAGGATCACGAGTTGCACCTCAGTCTAGTCCTAGATGCCCTTCGGAGGAATAAATTCTACGCGAAGCTGAAGAAATGTGCTTTCTGGCTGTCCGAGGTGGGATTTCTTGGTCATACCATCAGTCAGCATGGTATTACAGTGGACCCGAAGAATGTGGCAGCGGTGGTGCAGTGGCGGAGACCAACTAATGTGTCAGAGGTCCGGAGTTTCCTTGGTCTTGCCGGTTACTATCGGCGCTTTGTGCAGGATTTCTCTATCATCGCCAAGCCAATGACCCGACTCACGCAAAAGGGTGTTCCTTTTGTGTGGACAGACGATTGTGAGTCTGGTTTTCAGACCTTGAAGAGCAAGCTGGTGAATGCACCTATCCTATCCTTGCCCGAGAGTGGCAAGCGCTTCACGGTGTACACAGATGCTTCACGGATTGGTCTTGGTTGTGTGTTGATGCAGGATGGGTGAGTTATTGCTTATGCTTCTAGGCAGTTGAAGACTCACGAGCAGAACTATCCTACTCACGACTTGGAGTTGGCAGTTGTTGTTTTTGCTCTGAAGTCTTGGAGGCATTACTTGTACGGGGAACAGTGCGACATCTTTACTGATCACAAGAGCCTTAAGTACATATTTACTCAACGAGAGCTGAATTTGAGGCAGCGGAGGTGGTTGGAGTTGATCAAAGATTATGATCTGACTATCCAGTATCACCCTGGTAAAGCCAACGTGGTGGCTGACGCCTTAAGCAGGACATGAGTACCTCAGACAGCGATGTCCTTGATCTCAGAGTTTGAGCGGATGGGTATCTCTTTCTGCCTCATTGGAGTTGCACGGGCAGAGACACAGATGATTATCCAGTCCGCCATTCCCGAGCGTGTTCGAGAGGCTCAGCAGCACGACCGGCTCCTTACAGAGGTGCGGAAGAGGATCTCGGAGGGTCGTTCCCGAGATTTCAGTGTGGATGAGAGTGGTGCAGTTCGTTTCAGAGGCCGGCTGTGTGTACCCCAAAAGTCAGAGGTGAAGGATGATATTCTTCGTGAGGCTCACCGGACTCCGTACTCTGTACATCCGGGGGAGACCAAGATGTATCGAGATCTGAAGCAGGTCTTTTGGTGGAAACGCATGAGGGTGGACATTGCTAAGTATGTCGCATCTTGTGGCATTTGTTAGCAGGTGAAGGCCGAGCATAAGCGGCCTACGGGTTTGTTGCAGCCTTTGGAAATACCTGAGTGGAAGTGGGAGCTTATCACGATGGACTTTGTGGTTGGATTGCCGCGCTCTCCTCGAGGGCGAGACGCAGTTTGGGTCATGGTGGACAGGCTTACCAAGTCCGCACACTTCATTCCAATGAAGACGACCAATACAGCGCAGGATCTGGCTCCGTTGTATATCCGAGAGGTGGTGAGACTACATGGTGTGCCTAAGTCAATTGTTTCTGATCGGGATGCCAAGTTTGTCTCTAAGTTCTGGCAGAGTCTTCAGGCTGCGTTGGGCACGACAGTTTCCCTTAGTACGGCTTTTCATCCTCAGACGGATGGTCAGTCAGAGCGGACCATTCAGACTTTGGAGGATATGCTCCGTGCTTGTGTACTGTCATGGAAGTGCAGTTGGGAGGACCATCTGGCTTTGGCAGAGTTCGCGTATAACAACAGTTATCAGGCAAGTATCAAGATGGCTCCTTTTGAGGCTTTGTATGGCCGAAGGTGTGTTTCCCCTCTTTGTTGGGATGCAGTGGGTGAGAGGTCTTTGCTTGGTCCAGACCTTGTTCAGCAAACGGTTGAGAAAGTGCGGGAGGTTCGTCAGAACTTGTTGGCTGCTCAGAGCCGACAAAAGAGTTATGTGGACGTTCGACGCCGTGAGTTGGAGTTTGCGGTTGGCGACTTGGTGCTCCTTCGAGTGTCGCCAACTAAGGGCATTGTTCGTTTTGGTACCACCGGGAAGCTTAGTCCGCGGTACATTGGTCCTTTTCCAGTGGTTGCTCGTGTGGGTAGTTTGGCTTATCGTTTGGAGTTGCCGAGCTCATTGAGTGGTGTGCACAATGTCTTTCATGTTTCTATGCTGAGGAAGCATTTGCGGGATCCCGAGCACAAGATTGACCTGGGGCAGGTCACGGTGGATCAGGATCTCACTGTGGAGAGTCGACCAGAGCGTATCTTGGATACCTCAGAGCGGGTCTTGAGGAATAAGACTATCAAGTATGTGAAGGTCCTCTGGACGTTTCAGTCTGAGAGGGAGGCTATGTGGGAGCTTGAGGATCAGATGCGAAAGAAGTACCCCGAGCTCTTCGAGGCTGGTGAGTACTCGTAGTTGTGGTTCTGTTTTTCTGTGGATTGCTCTTTTCTTTGTTGCTCTCTTGCTTTGTGGTTTGAGGAGTTAGATTCGAGGACGAATCCTTTTTAGGTGGGGAGAATGTAATATCCTGAGCGTCGCTACGGCGTAAGTTTTTAAAACAATCGCGGAGTCGCCGGTTTTTCGGCAAATCGCGGGAAGGGAAAAATAAAGAAATTGTAGAACATTGAAAAAGGAATAAAATATATTAAAAATTACTTTTAATTTTCAGTTTGGGCTGCCTTGGGAGTGGGCCAACCGCCCTTGGGCCAAGGCCCAAGGGGGAGGCGCACCCCCCCTTTCCCCCTTTCTTATTAACCATAGGGCTTCCCCTCCTCCCCCTTTTCCCCACACCCAGCCGCACCCCCCCCCCCTATTCCCCCTGGTGGCCGCCCCCTCCCAAGGATTGTTGCCCCCATTGCTGCCCTTGGAGAAGGAGAAGAAGGAGAAGGAGAAGAAGGAAGGAGAAGAAGAATAGGAAAAAAATGGGGTAATTCTTCATTTAGGTAATTTTTTCCTCATCCCAAACCCTCTGTTCTTATGAATAATTAGGGTTCTTGGCACGGATTTTGAAGGTAGTTAATAGATTAATTGCCCGATTAGAGATTAGCTGGTGTTTGCCTGTAGATCGATTCGCGCAGCGTGTCTGTTCGCGAGGTTTTGACCTAGTAAACGAATTTTTCTGCGGACTCTCCCAAAAGGAAAGTTGTAGAGGACTTCCAGACGCATCTCTTTTATTATTTTCGGAATTTTGTGCCGTGGTATCTGGGAGTTACAGGGTCGGGAATACTGCTGTTCGTCAGGCGAGCAGATTGGTACAGACCGACGGTAATCTGGGAATTTGAGGTAGTAAATGATTTTATTGGTCATGTCCGTAATTTAGAAAGTTGCAGATAATTTTGAGATATAGCTTCTGTATAAAATTCAGAAGTTTTAGACCCTTGTACTGTTTCTGAGACGCAATTGAATACCGCTGTCCAATCTGCCAGAACAGAGTTCTTCCTCTGTTTTGGGCATTAAATTACACCTAGCTGTTATTAAAATAAAAATAGGTGTTCCACATGAAAAATCTAGGTTTTTAAGTGATGAATCCAGAGAGGTATCTTTTGTTGTATTTGGATCAATATTTTTTTAAAAGTTACAAAAATGTTAAGCAGCGCTGCTGCAGAGGGTAATTTGCTGAACTGTTGAGCGGAGAGGAGTTTGTGCGGGTTCGGGGTTCTAGCGACGTCTTTAATTATTTATGTCGTGTTTGTATGCTGTGGCTTTGTGCTGAGAGATGTCTTTTGGACAGGTGGTCTTGTCCCTGAGCGCTCTTGATTTTACTTCGCTTCGTCGGATTGAGGCAAGTAAACGTAGCGGTGGTTGCTACCGTTTAACTTGTTATTCCTTCTACTTTCAGTTTACATTATTATCATAATTCGATACATTATGTCATGATTGCATGATATCATAATTGTGGAGATGGTAGCAAGTATTTATCCATTGATAAGTTGATAAATTGCTAGTAGACACGTGGAATTCTTGCTTAGTGCTATAATGTGGAACATGAAAATAACATGTGGTGGATGTGGATATGTTGCGAGCATGATAATGCTCCTTGAAGATGGATTAATGTGTTTTATGATTATCATATAATTCATGTCATATCATGTCATATGCATATGTGGATGTCGCCGCACATAGCCGCGACCGTACCGGTACAGCATCGTATATTGCCGTAATACGATGCACCTCTTATCCCGCGGGAAGCATCGTATATTGCCGTAATACGATGCACCTCAAATCCTGCCCTGGAAAGAGTGATGTGGAGCATAGCATAAGCATTCATATGCATTTAATGTGGATAAAATGACTGTATTCATATGCCTAAATCTGAAATTGATGAGGTATGAATCATGGAGGATTGTGGTGGTTTAATAAACGTGGACATGAATTGTGATTGTGGTTGTATGGAATTATAAATGATGTTGTATACTTGTTTGTAGTTTGAATAGCCTGTTAAACTGTTTGCTTGCTGAGATTTTTATCTCACCCTTGTTTCCCCCTCCCTACAGGTGGACTTTGAGCATGCATGGGAAGGGTAGAGCGGCACCACACTGATGCACTTGGAATATATTTTAATGCTGAAATAAAGTTGAAAGGATTCTAGTCTTTTGCTTAGTTATCTTATTGAGGATTGTTTCATCCTAATAATGTTAAATTTGGATTTGTTACCTTTGGTTATTATTTTGGAGTTGATTATGAATATTGAATTGTCATCTCTATTCTGTTTTCCCTTAGTTGTTTATGCTTCCGTTTGTATTATCTTGTTTAATAATTATTGCCAGTATATTTTTCTTTGTAAATTGGCTAGTTGTAGAGCAGTTTTAGTAGCATCCCATGGTAATGTGGGTCCTGGGGTGTTACACTGTGCCACCACGGTACCCATCTGAGAGACCATGTGGAGGTCGCCTCATGGTTGTGATGAGTAATTGACTCTTAATCTAGTGAGATTGAGTTTGGTTTTTGAAGTTTGAGAGGAGAATGGGTCTCTGTTGGTTCCTAAGCCCTTACGACTTGCTTGGCAATAGCCTTACGACCACATTGTTTGTTGTCTTGAGCGGCTGGAAGTGTTCGACCACCGCAGCGCTTTTTGGCCATGGTCGAAGGGCACCAGAAGAGAGTACGACCGTTTTGGCCGTGGTCGGAAGTCAGCCATGCTGTTTACGACCACACTGACAGCGGTCGGAAGCCGAAAACCTCGTTTACGACCACTTTGGCCCTGATCGAAAGCCTCTATGACCACATTGGCCGTGGTCTGAGGTCGTAAGTCAAATCTACGATTGCTGTGGTCGGAAGTCGGCGCTCGGGCGTACGACCACGTTGAGTAGTCGGCGCCCTACGACCACGTTGTGATGCAGTTGGACGGGCGTGAGGAGCGATCGGACGCGGTCCAAATGCAGCGGGACTCGGTCGGAAGTGCTCGGTAACGGTCGGAATCACTCGTAGCGCGTCAGATGCAGTCTTCTGTGGTCGTAGGCGGTCGGTTGTGCCCGAGATGTTTGAACGTGGTCGTAGACACATGGGAATTGGTCGTATGACCTCTAGGATCGACCATGTGAGCTGGGAATCGGTCGTATGGCTTTGTGGTGAAGTCGTAGACCTCGTGCATTTATTGGTTCATCATTTCGATCGGTCAGATGACAGAACGACTTGGGATGAGGTCGTAGACTTTGAGCGATAAAGTCGTAGCATTGTTGTGTGCGGTCGTAGGCTTGGTACGACTTGGTGATCTGCTTTACTTCTTGGTAGTTGTAGCGATCAGGTGCAGAAGTCGAAGCCTGTGTGATCGGGGATCCTAGGCGACTGATTGGTGGTCGGCTGAGGCCGATTCGACTTGGTGACTGGTTATGTAGTCGTGGGATCGACTTGGTGGTCGATCGAGCTTTACGACTTGGTGGTCGTAAAGGCTCATGACTTGATGTCTGGCTCTACGACTTGGTAGTCGTAGGAGTTGATTCGACTTTGTGATCTTAGCGACTAGTCTTGGTAGTAAGTAGTCGTAGCTGCTGTGTGGTAATCGTTGCAAGCTTACAATGGTCGTAGCTTGTGTCTTGGCGGTCGTAGCAGCCTAGTGAGTGGTCGTAGGCTGCAGGAAGGCTCTTGTGAGCTGGAGGGTTTCTCTGTTCTGTGCAACAGAGTGGTCGTATGGGGTATGGTCCTTATGCGATAATATCGTAGCGGCTAGCAATGGTTGTGGCATGTGTCCGCATGGTCGTAGTGAGCTGTGAGACGGTCGTAACGACATGTTGTGTGGTCGAAGGAAGCAGGGAAGTGTTCCAGGGCTTCGACCATTTCTTGAGTTGTGCATTCGAGTGGTCGTAGGGGGTTTACGATCAGGTTGTGTGCTGTGACACTTGTTGGTTGTACCGATGGTTTGTCTGTTGTCTGGTGCGGTGCTATGTGACGGTTTGCTTGTCTGTGTGGCTGCAGGACTTCGGAGCTATTTCATGGTGAGGCGTGGGAGGACCGGGACTAGGCACAGGAGGTGTTGAGGTCCAGACGGTTGGAGGCGCCGAAGATGATCGAGGCTGGCGAGGTGGTTGCAAGCCGAGGAGATGAGGAACCGAAGCTGGAGCTGCCAGAGGACCTTGGAGACAAGTCTTGGTGAGGCTTGGAGTGGTCGGGACTAGACATGGGAGATGTTGAGGTCCAGAACGACTGGGTGAAGTCGAAGAAGACTTGGGGCTCAAGGTGGTTGCAAGCCAAGGAGATGAGGAACCGGAGCTGGAGCTGCCAGAGGATCTTGGTGACAGGTCTGGCGAGGCTGGGATGGTCGGGACGAGACGCGGGCGGTGTCGGGGTCCAGAACGACCAGGGGAAGCCGAAGAAGACCTAGTCTTGCGAGGTGGTTGCAAGCTTGGACGGCAAGGCAGGAGGAAGCTTCCGGGAAGGCAGCGGAGTGGCATTTTGGGGAATGCGGAAAGCTGCAAAGGGAAGCTGTGTCTCTGCCAATGCACAGGAGTTGTTGGCGCTAACGGGCAAAGCAGTGGAACCGTTGGGTTTAACGGGTAAAGCACTGGAAGCTTGTTTTCGCTAGTGGGTAAAGCGAGGTGTAAAACCCGGTGTTAGGAGGGTGTTTACGGGTTAGCCCCAGTGTGGACTAATGGATGGATCCATTAGGGTTAGTCTCGGGTGTGAGGCTATAAAAGGGAGAGGGGAGGCACGAGTTTGAGTGGGTTGGCCGGCTGGGCCTTGGAGGCAGCCGCCTCTCCCTCCCATGGGAGTCTGTGAGTGTGTTCTTGGGATTGTGTGAGAGAGAGAGGATGAGTGGAGAATCCATGTATGAATAATCGAGAAAGAGAAGAGGTGTGAGCTCCTCTCTATGCTCTCCGGGCGTATCGGGATTCCTTGTACTCCTTGATGGTTGGAATGGAAACTCTGAGTTGTGTTCTCTGTCTTGTGTTTGAATGATTTGTTTGCGCTCTCTTTGTTCCTTCGTATATCTGTGTTCTTGGCTTTCTGAAATCGCAGTGACATGTGGGTTTTACTCCAAGCCATCTTGGCTATTCTAGTCCCACGAGCGGTTCTATTCATCAACTCTGGTACTTCTTGCTTTGAGTTGTGTTCTTGGTTTGAGTAGGCCTAGTTTTGATTTGCTCAGAACAGGGAATCTGTCTCAAGGCTATTTGGCCAGTTCATTCCCGAGAGCAAGAGTCGAATCGGAGAAGTGTTTGCGTCTCGCGGTCGTGCGCCGAGTACATGCTCTGCATTCGCTACGACCACGTTGAGACTTTTGTGCATGAGTCGACCGAATTCTCTGTTTCGGTTTCGACCACGCCGTTTGTCCAGATCTCAGCAAAGAAGTTTTTCACTGCCTTGGTTTTTCTCTGTCAAAGGACGTGAGCAAACGTTGTCTAAAGTCTCATACCCGATTGCTTTGTGAATTGCAAGATATTTGGAAATCAAAGCAAGTGGTCATGAGCTCTGGCTTGTCTAGTTGGTCGTGCGCGCCTTCTCTGTTTTCGGTCATTACTGTGCAGTCTCTTTTGTCGGCCAAATCTCGGGTTTTCAGTGGATCGTCTGTCTTACCGAGTGACTCGATCGACCACGAGTTGGCGTTCGATCTCTCTGAAACAGATAGTCTATCTCTTTGTCAGAGTGATCACGATAGATCCTTTCGACTGCCTTGTTTTGTCCTCGGCCAGCGGCAGTTCTAGTTCGGGTGTCAGTCTGATCTTCTGTTCTCCAGTGAACATTCGATCTTCCTCTTCATAGCTTTGTAGCTATTGGAGAAGAAGATTGTGTGAATACTTGGAGAGATTTTAAGGCACCATTCACCCCCCCCCCCTCTGTTGCCTTTTCGGTCCTACAATTGGTATCAGAGCAAGGTTTGCTCTATATTTGATCTTAACCGATCTGGAGCATGGCAACTAGTAGGGGATCTTGTGAGCTTTTCTTTGCATCTTGCTTGGGGTGTTTTGCCAATGATGTCCTTTGCGACAAGAGGCTGATTTCGGTTGGAGAGTGATGTTATTTGCAAGCACAGTCACCGTACTGAGAACGGCGACGAGAGCAGTATTCGCAGGTGCTGGGACATGGTCATTAAGAGTTATGACCACAGTCTCAGTGGCCCCATCTGCGACTACACTTCGTCGACCTGGTGCTTTCCCTCGGTGCACAGCTCTCAGTACTTTGGTTTGTCTTGATTTACCCTGTTCTCCGACCAGATGATGAAAATTCTTTGAGGAGAGGAGTGCAATGATACGAGCACTGCATCTTGAGACTTTGTCACCTCTTTCATTTAAGAGGTGGACCCTTCCTTGAGCATAGTTCTTTTGTTGTCAGCACTTGTGCCTTTTGCTTAGTTGGCTAGTGCTTTTCTTGTTGGCTCTTCTTGGTTAGTCCAAGGGATTTCTCTTTTTTAAGCAAGGATGGTGCTTTGTCCTTTTGACCATGTTTCATGGAGGACACTTACATCAATGCTCATTTTGAGAGAAGGATGGACATCTTCAGCATTGTAGACTTGTTTCTTTTGTTGTTGCTCTTTGTCTGCGTGCTGACCTGAGGAAGGACTTCCACCGCTTCTTAATTGGTAGACCTTGTTCGCCCAAACGAGGTGCGCACCTACAATGAGAAGGTGTGAGTCTCCTTTGATGCTTTGGTTGGTTCTTTTCTTCGTTGTTCATGTGCCAGGATCAAAAGAACACACGGATGATAATGCTAAGAGGGACGAACAACAACTCATCATGAGCAAGGTAAAATGTCAATATGACCTTGGCCTTGTCCAAGATGAATATACTTGCTCTTAGGGATAAACTGCTAGATCGTTCTTGCTAGGTTGAAATCTCATTTAGCATGTATAGGTTGTGAGTCTTCCACTACAGATGGCGATAATTTAATTTCCCTTCTTGCATGTTAAAATCTAAAAATGAGAAATTAAAATTTTGACTCACCACACTTGTGTAGAGGAGCTTGTTTCTGCTAGAATCTGGTTTAGTAAAAGCCAAGTTCCTCTACTGTGTCGTCGTTGTAGTCGTAATGTCTTACGATCACAGCTTCGGCTTCTCGGATGTAGTCGTAGCTTCATACGACCACGTCTTCTGGCGGACACTCTTACCTGTCATCATGGTCGTAAGTCCATACCACTTCGTCTGCTGCTTCTTGGCATGTTGCTGCACGGTCGCCATGGTCGAAACTGCATTTTGATCACGCCTGCAATCCCCAATTGTGGCTGAAAGGCTTTACGACCCTGTCTCTCGGCTGTAGTCATTCAAGACTATGCCTCTTGTGCTACGGCCACGCTCATGTCTTCTCGGCCGTAGTCGTAGCACGTAACGATCACTCATTTCTGCTGAGTGGTCGTGTGTCAAAGTCTTGGGTTCTCAAGTAATTGCTTGCTAACTCTTCGAGACCCAAGACTTGGGCACTCTGTTCTTGTCATTTGTAGGTCTCTAGACGCTTGTTGGAAAACATGGAATTGATTGGAGTTTTAGTCTTCTGCCTCATCATATGACTAGAACATTTATTGGCTCTCCACTTCATGGCCTCCAAGAGACATATGCTCTCACGTTGGTGTCTTCACCTACTTTGTGAGCTATTCTTTACCTTCATGTCTCTATATACATGTGTTAGTCTTAATTGGCATGTTGTGTTTGTTCAGGTGCTCACTTATACCATACTGGCATGTTCTTTCTTCAATACTTTCATGTCATGCCTTTATGTGTATGTTGCTTAAGTATCCATATATCTTGTCATATTTGTTAGATGCTTAAGCTTTGACCTGACTTCATGAGCGAAGTAGAATGTGTATATTAGAAGTCAAGTATCATCATGACCTTGTGCTCTGTAGTATCTATCATGGTTCACATCTTGCTCCTTATGTTCATTCATCATTATTTATACATGTTAGCATACTTTTCATGATTCTGATTTGTCGTATTGTATGTCTACATGATGTATGCACATGTATGGATAGTATGAGCTTGAGTATATCTTGGATAGATTTTCTATGTCATGATGTTTTGTTTATTCATGCCTTCTTATCTTTTCTGGTATACATGCTTATATCCATGCTAGCATATGCTTCTGTGATCTTTCCTTGTCACCTGCTATGTGCATGGTTGTGATTCATTGAGATACATGTTTACCTTGATCTTTCTCATTCCGGTTTTTGGCATGACATAAAATGTACAACACCTTGGTAGCATTAGTCTGTGCTTATGCTTAGACATCATGAGAACTGTGGATAGGTCACAAGCTTCTTCTAGTATTGGGTGGCTCTAGGCTCGCTGTTCTAGATGCTTTTGATGAGGGCTAGATTGAGCTTGTGGGGGGTGTGTTCTCATGCATTAATATTTGTAATGCTACTGTTTGTGGTCTTTTGTCTCAGTACTGGATCATGCCTGTATATCATTTACCCCAGTACTAGGACACCAGTTGCTCCCTGTGGTTAAACTGCAGGCTGTGTGTGAGGGGGAGACTGGTACAGCTTTACGACCACTCCTTTGGTCATTACGACCATGTCGTAGCTACCACGACTTCGATCACTCAACCGAGGTCGGGACTCCTATACGACTACTACCAGGACTCTTCTACGACCACGACTACCAACCAAGCGACCATGACAGAGGTTTGTTCTCCCTTGTGATCTTTCAGTGTTTTGCTTCCCTCCACTTGGCTTTGCTTTGTTTATCTGTTCTAGTGGGAGGAAGGGTCCGATTGGTTAGACAGGAACCGACTCTAGGTGATATTGTCTCGATCACACTTCTCGTCCAAATGGTTCTCTAGGATTATTTACTACCTAGTTTGGGCTTTGGTTCTCTAGGATTCTCTTCTACCTAGATTGAACCGTTTCTTGGCCACTAGAGTCTTGTGCATTGACATAGTGTGCTTTTGCCCCGTGGTATGAGGTTACAGACTAGAGATCATGTGGATAGGGTGTGTTTGGGAATCACCTCCTTGAGTTAGAACCCTCTTTTTCTGGTTTTTGCGCCAAATTTCTTGGTTCTTCTCGAGTTGCCTTCTCTAGGGGGAGTTGGAACCTTTCTATCTGTTCGGGCTAGCTTTCAGGGGGAGTTCATCTCGTGTGCATTCTTTTGTCTCATAATGCATAAAATTCACATGAATGCCTGTACAGTCTTTGGAGCCTTGTCTATTATCTTTATGTGACATGATATCATGCTTTATATCTTGCCATGTCTTGTGATAGCTTGATTTATCATGCCCTTCTATGTGCTGCTTAGCTCTTGCCATACTAGCTTAATTAAATGTGAACAACTTAAAGTAAAACATGTCTTGTTCAATCTTGTGACTAGTCTGGCTTTAGTGATCCTCTCTTGATTCAGGCCATGTCGAATAGGCTAAGTTGAGTCTTGAATCTGTTTTTGAGGTTTAGATTGAGCTAAGTTAGTTCATTAGTGATGCATGAGTTAAGTTTTAACTCTTTGTTCATGAACTAACTCAAGTAAATGCAAAAAGATCTCTTGTGTGCGAAAAAACTGATCTCACCAATTCTTTCTCATGAGATGGCTTGCCATTGCACTAGGCATGAACTCAGGGGGAGTTTTGGATGACCAAGATCACCTCCTTAAGCTTATTGCTTGGAGTGATCGCATAAGGCTTGAGATCTAGCACATGGCTATGAAAACAAAAATTCTTGTGAAAAATGGTTGAAACCAACCATGAATTTCTGATAAAAGCCTAATGTGCTAATTTTACTCAACTACAAATCTTCTTCAAGTGGTATCCAAAGTGCTACAAGTGATACCTAGTGCTTGAACAATATGTCTCATTTTTGGGCTTGTAGCTCTCTAAATCAACTCAACTATAGCTTCTTGATTTCGCTTAGAATATTGACATGGCTTGACTCACGTTTGGATACCTTCTTCTAGACTATAATCTTGAGTGACTTGACATGCTAATTAAACATTTAATTCAAAGATCATGATTTATTTGGCTTGAGCTTGGCAATACATAGTTTGTTATGATCTAGATAGCATTGTCACCTTTTATGGCTTGGTATAATTTTCGTTGAAGCCAGTTTAGATAATCTTCATGGCTCCCTCAGCTCTCATTGCCTTCATCAAATCAACTGTCGGCACTCCATTTAATTCATGCTCTATTTTTTCTTCCTTGCATCTTGATGACTCTATTGCCAAAAGGGGGAGAAGGATAGAGAAAAAGGCATTAAGGGGTGCAAAAGGCATTAGAATGGGAATTTGCATTAAGAGATGGGAGAAGGATTGGAAAAGGGCTTTAAGGGGGAGAATACTTGGTCGTCTTGCTCTGACAATGGTCATGAGAGCAACAGCTCTTGTCTCTGGACCATGAGCAAGATTGGACACTTTTTGCCAACATGGTCATGGGTTCTGTCTTCACTTCTTTTAGACCATGTCTAGCTCATGCATCTCTCCTTCCTTTTCTTTTCAAAAACAAACTCATCTTCTTGCCTTTTTCTGTGTTTGTCAATATACTCATCAAGGGGGAGATGGAGAGACCATGTGGAGGTCGCCTCATGGTTGTGATGAGTAATTGACTCTTAATCTAGTGAGATTGAGTTTGGTTTTTGAAGTTTGAGAGGAGAATGGGTCTCTGTTGGTTCCTAAGCCCTTACGACTTGCTTGGCAATAGCCTTACGACCACATTGTTTGTTGTCTTGAGCGGCTGGAAGTGTTCGACCACCGCAGCGCTTTTTGGCCATGGTCGAAGGGCACCAGAAGAGAGTACGACCGTTTTGGCCGTGGTCGGAAGTCAGCCATGCTGTTTACGACCACACTGACAGCGGTCGGAAGCCGAAAACCTCGTTTACGACCACTTTGGCCCTGATCGAAAGCCTCTATGACCACATTGGCCGTGGTCTGAGGTCGTAAGTCAAATCTACGATTGCTGTGGTCGGAAGTCGGCGCTCGGGCGTACGACCACGTTGAGTAGTCGGCGCCCTACGACCACGTTGTGATGCAGTTGGACGGGCGTGAGGAGCGATCGGACGCGGTCCAAATGCAGCGGGACTCGGTCGGAAGTGCTCGGTAACGGTCGGAATCACTCGTAGCGCGTCAGATGCAGTCTTCTGTGGTCGTAGGCGGTCGGTTGTGCCCGAGATGTTTGAACGTGGTCGTAGACACATGGGAATTGGTCGTATGACCTCTAGGATCGACCATGTGAGCTGGGAATTGGTCGTATGGCTTTGTGATGAAGTCGTAGACCTCGTGCATTTATTGGTTCATCATTTCGATCGGTCAGATGACAGAACGGCTTGGGATGAGGTCGTAGACTTTGAGCGATAAAGTCGTAGCATTGTTGTGTGCGGTCGTAGGCTTGGTACGACTTGGTGATCTGCTTTACTTCTTGGTAGTTGTAGCGATTAGGTGCAGAAGTCGAAGCCTGTGTGATCGGGGATCCTAGGCGACTGATTGGTGGTCGGCTGAGGCCGATTCGACTTGGTGACTGGTTATGTAGTCGTGGGATCGACTTGGTGGTCGATCGAGCTTTACGACTTGGTGGTCGTAAAGGCTCATGACTTGATGTCTGGCTCTACGACTTGGTAGTCGTAGGAGTTGATTCGACTTTGTGATCTTAGCGACCAGTCTTGGTAGTAAGTAGTCGTAGCTGCTGTGTGGTAATCGTTGCAAGCTTACAATGGTCGTAGCTTGTGTCTTGGCGGTCGTAGCAGCCTAGTGAGTGGTCGTAGGCTGCAGGAAGGCTCTTGTGAGCTGGAGGGTTTCTCTGTTCTGTGCAACAGAGTGGTCGTATGGGGTATGGTCCTTATGCGATAATATCGTAGCGGCTAGCAATGGTTGTGGCATGTGTCCGCATGGTCGTAGTGAGCTGTGAGACGGTCGTAACGACATGTTGTGTGGTCGAAGGAAGCAGGGAAGTGTTCCAGGGCTTCGACCATTTCTTGAGTTGTGCATTCGAGTGGTCGTAGGGGGTTTACGATCAGGTTGTGTGCTGTGACACTTGTTGGTTGTACCGATGGTTTGTCTGTTGTCTGGTGCGGTGCTATGTGACGGTTTGCTTGTCTGTGTGGCTGCAGGACTTCGGAGCTATTTCATGGTGAGGCGTGGGAGGACCGGGACTAGGCACAGGAGGTGTTGAGGTCCAGACGGTTGGAGGCGCCGAAGATGATCGAGGCTGGCGAGGTGGTTGCAAGCCGAGGAGATGAGGAACCGAAGCTGGAGCTGCCAGAGGACCTTGGAGACAAGTCTTGGTGAGGCTTGGAGTGGTCGGGACTAGACATGGGAGATGTTGAGGTCCAGAACGACTGGGTGAAGTCGAAGAAGACTTGGGGCTCAAGGTGGTTGCAAGCCAAGGAGATGAGGAACCGGAGCTGGAGCTGCCAGAGGATCTTGGTGACAGGTCTGGCGAGGCTGGGATGGTCGGGACGAGACGCGGGCGGTGTCGGGGTCCAGAACGACCAGGGGAAGCCGAAGAAGACCTAGTCTTGCGAGGTGGTTGCAAGCTTGGACGGCAAGGCAGGAGGAAGCTTCCGGGAAGGCAGCGGAGTGGCATTTTGGGGAATGCGGAAAGCTGCAAAGGGAAGCTGTGTCTCTGCCAATGCACAGGAGTTGTTGGCGCTAACGGGCAAAGCAGTGGAACCGTTGGGTTTAACGGGTAAAGCACTGGAAGCTTGTTTTCGCTAGTGGGTAAAGCGAGGTGTAAAACCCGGTGTTAGGAGGGTGTTTACGGGTTAGCCCCAGTGTGGACTAATGGATGGATCCATTAGGGTTAGTCTCGGGTGTGAGGCTATAAAAGGGAGAGGGGAGGCACGAGTTTGAGTGGGTTGGCCGGCTGGGCCTTGGAGGCAGCCGCCTCTCCCTCCCATGGGAGTCTGTGAGTGTGTTCTTGGGATTGTGTGAGAGAGAGAGGATGAGTGGAGAATCCATGTATGAATAATCGAGAAAGAGAAGAGGTGTGAGCTCCTCTCTATGCTCTCCGGGCGTATCGGGATTCCTTGTACTCCTTGATGGTTGGAATGGAAACTCTGAGTTGTGTTCTCTGTCTTGTGTTTGAATGATTTGTTTGCGCTCTCTTTGTTCCTTCGTATATCTGTGTTCTTGGCTTTCTGAAATCGCAGTGACATGTGGGTTTTACTCCAAGCCATCTTGGCTATTCTAGTCCCACGAGCGGTTCTATTCATCAACTCTGGTACTTCTTGCTTTGAGTTGTGTTCTTGGTTTGAGTAGGCCTAGTTTTGATTTGCTCAGAACAGGGAATCTGTCTCAAGGCTATTTGGCCAGTTCATTCCCGAGAGCAAGAGTCGAATCGGAGAAGTGTTTGCGTCTCGCGGTCGTGCACCGAGTACATGCTCTGCATTCACTACGACCACGTTGAGACTTTTGTGCATGAGTCGACCGAATTCTCTGTTTCGGTTTCGACCACGCCGTTTGTCCAGATCTCAGCAAAGAAGTTTTTCACTGCCTTGGTTTTTCTCTGTCAAAGGACGTGAGCAAACGTTGTCTAAAGTCTCATACCCGATTGCTTTGTGAATTGCAAGATATTTGGAAATCAAAGCAAGTGGTCATGAGCTCTGGCTTGTCTAGTTGGTCGTGCGCGCCTTCTCTGTTTTCGGTCATTACTGTGCAGTCTCTTTTGTCGGCCAAATCTCGGGTTTTCAGTGGATCGTCTGTCTTACCGAGTGACTCGATCGACCACGAGTTGGCGTTCGATCTCTCTGAAACAGATAGTCTATCTCTTTGTCAGAGTGATCACGATAGATCCTTTCGACTGCCTTGTTTTGTCCTCGGCCAGCGGCAGTTCTAGTTCGGGTGTCAGTCTGATCTTCTGTTCTCCAGTGAACATTCGATCTTCCTCTTCATAGCTTTGTAGCTATTGGAGAAGAAGATTGTGTGAATACTTGGAGAGATTTTAAGGCACCATTCACCCCCCCCCCCCTCTGTTGCCTTTTCGGTCCTACAATTGGTATCAGAGCAAGGTTTGCTCTATATTTGATCTTAACCGATCTGGAGCATGGCAACTAGTAGGGGATCTTGTGAGCTTTTCTTTGCATCTTGCTTGGGGTGTTTTGCCAATGATGTCCTTTGCGACAAGAGGCTGATTTCGGTTGGAGGGTGATGTTATTTGCAAGCACAGTCACCGTACTGAGAACGGCGACGAGAGCAGTATTCGCAGGTGCTGGGACATGGTCATTAAGAGTTATGACCACAGTCTCAGTGGCCCCATCTGCGACTACACTTCGTCGACCTGGTGCTTTCCCTCGGTGCACAGCTCTCAGTACTTTGGTTTGTCTTGATTTACCCTGTTCTCCGACCAGATGATGAAAATTCTTTGAGGAGAGGAGTGCAATGATACGAGCACTGCATCTTGAGACTTTGTCACCTCTTTCATTTAAGAGGTGGACCCTTCCTTGAGCATAGTTCTTTTGTTGTCAGCACTTGTGCCTTTTGCTTAGTTGGCTAGTGCTTTTCTTGTTGGCTCTTCTTGGTTAGTCCAAGGGATTTCTCTTTTTTAAGCAAGGATGGTGCT
Organism: Dendrocalamus latiflorus; assembly: GCA_017311315.1. Classification (NCBI taxonomy): domain Eukaryota; kingdom Viridiplantae; phylum Streptophyta; class Magnoliopsida; order Poales; family Poaceae; genus Dendrocalamus; species Dendrocalamus latiflorus. The sequence continues at coordinate 34,661,018 of CM029658.1, read as the reverse complement.
TTGTCCTTTTGACCATGTTTCATGGAGGACACTTACATCAATGCTCATTTTGAGAGAAGGATGGACATCTTCAGCATTGTAGACTTGTTTCTTTTGTTGTTGCTCTTTGTCTGCGTGCTGACCTGAGGAAGGACTTCCACCGCTTCTTAATTGGTAGACCTTGTTCGCCCAAACGAGGTGCGCACCTACAATGAGAAGGTGTGAGTCTCCTTTGATGCTTTGGTTGGTTCTTTTCTTCGTTGTTCATGTGCCAGGATCAAAAGAACACACGGATGATAATGCTAAGAGGGACGAACAACAACTCATCATGAGCAAGGTAAAATGTCAATATGACCTTGGCCTTGTCCAAGATGAATATACTTGCTCTTAGGGATAAACTGCTAGATCGTTCTTGCTAGGTTGAAATCTCATTTAGCAAGTATAGGTTGTGAGTCTTCCACTACAGATGGCGATAATTTAATTTCCCTTCTTGCATGTTAAAATCTAAAAATGAGAAATTAAAATTTTGACTCACCACACTTGTGTAGAGGAGCTTGTTTCTGCTAGAATCTGGTTTAGTAAAAGCCAAGTTCCTCTACTGTGTCGTCGTTGTAGTCGTAATGTCTTACGATCACAGCTTCGGCTTCTCGGATGTAGTCGTAGCTTCATACGACCACGTCTTCTGGCGGACACTCTTACCTGTCATCATGGTCGTAAGTCCATACCACTTCGTCTGCTGCTTCTTGGCATGTTGCTGCACGGTCGCCATGGTCGAAACTGCATTTTGATCACGCCTGCAATCCCCAATTGTGGCTGAAAGGCTTTACGACCCTGTCTCTCGGCTGTAGTCATTCAAGACTATGCCTCTTGTGCTACGGCCACGCTCATGTCTTCTCGGCCGTAGTCGTAGCACGTAACGATCACTCATTTCTGCTGAGTGGTCGTGTGTCAAAGTCTTGGGTTCTCAAGTAATTGCTTGCTAACTCTTCGAGACCCAAGACTTGGGCACTCTGTTCTTGTCATTTGTAGGTCTCTAGACGCTTGTTGGAAAACATGGAATTGATTGGAGTTTTAGTCTTCTGCCTCATCATATGACTAGAACATTTATTGGCTCTCTACTTCATGGCCTCCAAGAGACATATGCTCTCACGTTGGTGTCTTCACCTACTTTGTGAGCTATTCTTTACCTTCATGTCTCTATATACATGTGTTAGTCTTAATTGGCATGTTGTGTTTGTTCAGGTGCTCACTTATACCATACTGGCATGTTCTTTCTTCAATACTTTCATGTCATGCCTTTATGTGTATGTTGCTTAAGTATCCATATATCTTGTCATATTTGTTAGATGCTTAAGCTTTGACCTGACTTCATGAGCGAAGTAGAATGTGTATATTAGAAGTCAAGTATCATCATGACCTTGTGCTCTGTAGTATCTATCATGGTTCACATCTTGCTCCTTATGTTCATTCATCATTATTTATACATGTTAGCATACTTTTCATGATTCTGATTTGTCGTATTGTATGTCTACATGATGTATGCACATGTATGGATAGTATGAGCTTGAGTATATCTTGGATAGATTTTCTATGTCATGATGTTTTGTTTATTCATGCCTTCTTATCTTTTCTGGTATACATGCTTATATCCATGCTAGCATATGCTTCTGTGATCTTTCCTTGTCACCTGCTATGTGCATGGTTGTGATTCATTGAGATACATGTTTACCTTGATCTTTCTCATTCCGGTTTTTGGCATGACATAAAATGTACAACACCTTGGTAGCATTAGTCTGTGCTTATGCTTAGACATCATGAGAACTGTGGATAGGTCACAAGCTTCTTCTAGTATTGGGTGGCTCTAGGCTCGCTGTTCTAGATGCTTTTGATGAGGGCTAGATTGAGCTTGTGGGGGGTGTGTTCTCATGCATTAATATTTGTAATGCTACTGTTTGTGGTCTTTTGTCTCAGTACTGGATCATGCCTGTATATCATTTACCCCAGTACTAGGACACCAGTTGCTCCCTGTGGTTAAACTGCAGGCTGTGTGTGAGGGGGAGACTGGTACAGCTTTACGACCACTCCTTTGGTCATTACGACCATGTCGTAGCTACCACGACTTCGATCACTCAACCGAGGTCGGGACTCCTATACGACTACTACCAGGACTCTTCTACGACCACGACTACCAACCAAGCGACCATGACAGAGGTTTGTTCTCCCTTGTGATCTTTCAGTGTTTTGCTTCCCTCCACTTGGCTTTGCTTTGTTTATCTGTTCTAGTGGGAGGAAGGGTCCGATTGGTTAGACAGGAACCGACTCTAGGTGATATTGTCTCGATCACACTTCTCGTCCAAATGGTTCTCTAGGATTATTTACTACCTAGTTTGGGCTTTGGTTCTCTAGGATTCTCTTCTACCTAGATTGAACCGTTTCTTGGCCACTAGAGTCTTGTGCATTGACATAGTGTGCTTTTGCCCCGTGGTATGAGGTTACAGACTAGAGATCATGTGGATAGGGTGTGTTTGGGAATCACCTCCTTGAGTTAGAACCCTCTTTTTCTGGTTTTTGCGCCAAATTTCTTGGTTCTTCTCGAGTTGCCTTCTCTAGGGGGAGTTGGAACCTTTCTATCTGTTCGGGCTAGCTTTCAGGGGGAGTTCATCTCGTGTGCATTCTTTTGTCTCATAATGCATAAAATTCACATGAATGCCTGTACAGTCTTTGGAGCCTTGTCTATTATCTTTATGTGACATGATATCATGCTTTATATCTTGCCATGTCTTGTGATAGCTTGATTTATCATGCCCTTCTATGTGCTGCTTAGCTCTTGCCATACTAGCTTAATTAAATGTGAACAACTTAAAGTAAAACATGTCTTGTTCAATCTTGTGACTAGTCTGGCTTTAGTGATCCTCTCTTGATTCAGGCCATGTCGAATAGGCTAAGTTGAGTCTTGAATCTGTTTTTGAGGTTTAGATTGAGCTAAGTTAGTTCATTAGTGATGCATGAGTTAAGTTTTAACTCTTTGTTCATGAACTAACTCAAGTAAATGCAAAAAGATCTCTTGTGTGCGAAAAAACTGATCTCACCAATTCTTTCTCATGAGATGGCTTGCCATTGCACTAGGCATGAACTCAGGGGGAGTTTTGGATGACCAAGATCACCTCCTTAAGCTTATTGCTTGGAGTGATCGCATAAGGCTTGAGATCTAGCACATGGCTATGAAAACAAAAATTCTTGTGAAAAATGGTTGAAACCAACCATGAATTTCTGATAAAAGCCTAATGTGCTAATTTTACTCAACTACAAATCTTCTTCAAGTGGTATCCAAAGTGCTACAAGTGATACCTAGTGCTTGAACAATATGTCTCATTTTTGGGCTTGTAGCTCTCTAAATCAACTCAACTATAGCTTCTTGATTTCGCTTAGAATATTGACATGGCTTGACTCACGTTTGGATACCTTCTTCTAGACTATAATCTTGAGTGACTTGACATGCTAATTAAACATTTAATTCAAAGATCATGATTTATTTGGCTTGAGCTTGGCAATACATAGTTTGTTATGATCTAGATAGCATTGTCACCTTTTATGGCTTGGTATAATTTTCGTTGAAGCCAGTTTAGATAATCTTCATGGCTCCCTCAGCTCTCATTGCCTTCATCAAATCAACTGTCGGCACTCCATTTAATTCATGCTCTATTTTTTCTTCCTTGCATCTTGATGACTCTATTGCCAAAAGGGGGAGAAGGATAGAGAAAAAGGCATTAAGGGGTGCAAAAGGCATTAGAATGGGAATTTGCATTAAGAGATGGGAGAAGGATTGGAAAAGGGCTTTAAGGGGGAGAATACTTGGTCGTCTTGCTCTGACAATGGTCATGAGAGCAACAGCTCTTGTCTCTGGACCATGAGCAAGATTGGACACTTTTTGCCAACATGGTCATGGGTTCTGTCTTCACTTCTTTTAGACCATGTCTAGCTCATGCATCTCTCCTTCCTTTTCTTTTCAAAAACAAACTCATCTTCTTGCCTTTTTCTGTGTTTGTCAATATACTCATCAAGGGGGAGATGGAGAGACCATGTGGAGGTCGCCTCATGGTTGTGATGAGTAATTGACTCTTAATCTAGTGAGATTGAGTTTGGTTTTTGAAGTTTGAGAGGAGAATGGGTCTCTGTTGGTTCCTAAGCCCTTACGACTTGCTTGGCAATAGCCTTACGACCACATTGTTTGTTGTCTTGAGCGGCTGGAAGTGTTCGACCACCGCAGCGCTTTTTGGCCATGGTCGAAGGGCACCAGAAGAGAGTACGACCGTTTTGGCCGTGGTCGGAAGTCAGCCATGCTGTTTACGACCACACTGACAGCGGTCGGAAGCCGAAAACCTCGTTTACGACCACTTTGGCCCTGATCGAAAGCCTCTATGACCACATTGGCCGTGGTCTGAGGTCATATGTCGAATCTACGATTGCTGTGGTCGGAAGTCGGTGCTCGGGCGTACGACCACGTTGAGTAGTCGGCGCCCTACGACCACGTTGTGATGCAGTTGGACGGGCGTGAGGAGCGATCGGACGCGGTCCAAATGCAGCGGGACTCGGTCGGAAGTGCTCGGTAACGGTCGGAATCACTCGTAGCGCGTCAGATGCAGTCTTCTGTGGTCGTAGGCGGTCGGTTGTGCCCGAGATGTTTGAACGTGGTCGTAGACACATGGGAATTGGTCGTATGACCTCTAGGATCGACCATGTGAGCTGGGAATTGGTCGTATGGCTTTGTGGTGAAGTCGTAGACCTCGTGCATTTATTGGTTCATCATTTCGATCGGTCAGATGACAGAACGGCTTGGGATGAGGTCGTAGACTTTGAGCGATAAAGTCGTAGCATTGTTGTGTGCGGTCGTAGGCTTGGTACGACTTGGTGATCTGCTTTACTTCTTGGTAGTTGTAGCGATCAGGTGCAGAAGTCGAAGCCTGTGTGATCGGGGATCCTAGGCGACTGATTGGTGGTCGGCTGAGGCCGATTCGACTTGGTGACTGGTTATGTAGTCGTGGGATCGACTTGGTGGTCGATCGAGCTTTACGACTTGGTGGTCGTAAAGGCTCATGACTTGATGTCTGGCTCTACGACTTGGTAGTCGTAGGAGTTGATTCGACTTTGTGATCTTAGCGACCAGTCTTGGTAGTAAGTAGTCGTAGCTGCTGTGTGGTAATCGTTGCAAGCTTACAATGGTCGTAGCTTGTGTCTTGGCGGTCGTAGCAGCCTAGTGAGTGGTCGTAGGCTGCAGGAAGGCTCTTGTGAGCTGGAGGGTTTCTCTGTTCTGTGCAACAGAGTGGTCGTATGGGGTATGGTCCTTATGCGATAATATCGTAGCGGCTAGCAATGGTTGTGGCATGTGTCCGCATGGTCGTAGTGAGCTGTGAGACGGTCGTAACGACATGTTGTGTGGTCGAAGGAAGCAGGGAAGTGTTCCAGGGCTTCGACCATTTCTTGAGTTGTGCATTCGAGTGGTCGTAGGGGGTTTACGATCAGGTTGTGTGCTGTGACACTTGTTGGTTGTACCGATGGTTTGTCTGTTGTCTGGTGCGGTGCTATGTGACGGTTTGCTTGTCTGTGTGGCTGCAGGACTTCGGAGCTATTTCATGGTGAGGCGTGGGAGGACCGGGACTAGGCACAGGAGGTGTTGAGGTCCAGACGGTTGGAGGCGCCGAAGATGATCGAGGCTGGCGAGGTGGTTGCAAGCCGAGGAGATGAGGAACCGAAGCTGGAGCTGCCAGAGGACCTTGGAGACAAGTCTTGGTGAGGCTTGGAGTGGTCGGGACTAGACATGGGAGATGTTGAGGTCCAGAACGACTGGGTGAAGTCGAAGAAGACTTGGGGCTCAAGGTGGTTGCAAGCCAAGGAGATGAGGAACCGGAGCTGGAGCTGCCAGAGGATCTTGGTGACAGGTCTGGCGAGGCTGGGATGGTCGGGACGAGACGCGGGCGGTGTCGGGGTCCAGAACGACCAGGGGAAGCCGAAGAAGACCTAGTCTTGCGAGGTGGTTGCAAGCTTGGACGGCAAGGCAGGAGGAAGCTTCCGGGAAGGCAGCGGAGTGGCATTTTGGGGAATGCGGAAAGCTGCAAAGGGAAGCTGTGTCTCTGCCAATGCACAGGAGTTGTTGGCGCTAACGGGCAAAGCAGTGGAACCGTTGGGTTTAACGGGTAAAGCACTGGAAGCTTGTTTTCGCTAGTGGGTAAAGCGAGGTGTAAAACCCGGTGTTAGGAGGGTGTTTACGGGTTAGCCCCAGTGTGGACTAATGGATGGATCCATTAGGGTTAGTCTCGGGTGTGAGGCTATAAAAGGGAGAGGGGAGGCACGAGTTTGAGTGGGTTGGCCGGCTGGGCCTTGGAGGCAGCCGCCTCTCCCTCCCATGGGAGTCTGTGAGTGTGTTCTTGGGATTGTGTGTGAGAGAGAGGATGAGTGGAGAATCCATGTATGAATAATCGAGAAAGAGAGAAAGAGAAGAGGTGTGAGCTCCTCTCTATGCTCTCCGGGCGTATCGGGATTCCTTGTACTCCTTGATGGTTGGAATGGAAACTCTGAGTTGTGTTCTCTGTCTTGTGTTTGAATGATTTGTTTGCGCTCTCTTTGTTCCTTCGTATATCTGTGTTCTTGGCTTTCTGAAATCGCAGTGACATGTGGGTTTTACTCCAAGCCATCTTGGCTATTCTAGTCCCACGAGCGGTTCTATACATCAACTCTGGTACTTCTTGCTTTGAGTTGTGTTCTTGGTTTGAGTAGGCCTAGTTTTGATTTGCTCAGAACAGGGAATCTGTCTCAAGGCTATTTGGCCAGTTCATTCCCGAGAGCAAGAGTCGAATCGGAGAAGTGTTTGCGTCTCGCGGTCGTGCGCCGAGTACATGCTCTGCATTCGCTACGACCACGTTGAGACTTTTGTGCATGAGTCGACCGAATTCTCTGTTTCGGTTTCGACCACGCCGTTTGTCCAGATCTCAGCAAAGAAGTTTTTCACTGCCTTGGTTTTTCTCTATCAAAGGACGTGAGCAAACGTTGTCTAAAGTCTCATACCCGATTGCTTTGTGAATTGCAAGATATTTGGAAATCAAAGCAAGTGGTCATGAGCTCTGGCTTGTCTAGTTGGTCGTGCGCGCCTTCTCTGTTTTCGGTCATTACTGTGCAGTCTCTTTTGTCGGCCAAATCTCGGGTTTTCAGTGGATCGTCTGTCTTACCGAGTGACTCGATCGACCACGAGTTGGCGTTCGATCTCTCTGAAACAGATAGTCTATCTCTTTGTCAGAGTGATCACGATAGATCCTTTCGACTGCCTTGTTTTGTCCTCGGCCAGCGGCAGTTCTAGTTCGGGTGTCAGTCTGATCTTCTGTTCTCCAGTGAACATTCGATCTTCCTCTTCATAGCTTTGTAGCTATTGGAGAAGAAGATTGTGTGAATACTTGGAGAGATTTTAAGGCACCATTCACCCCCCCCCCCCCTCTGTTGCCTTTTCGGTCCTACACCATCGTTGGCCTTTCACCAGATTCGTCCCTTGTGCACATCAGCGCTATGTCCACAACCTTCCAGATAGAGCTGATGTCGTACTCACCATGAAGTCGTGGATCAACAATCAGCTCAATATTTCCAGTATTAACCTTATCCTTGATGCGTTGCACAATATGTGCACCAGTTGGCAAGATGGGAGGCTCACCAGTTACAATCTCTAGCAAAACTACTCCAAAGCTGAAGACATCACTGCTCACGGTGAGTCTGCCGCTACGATAGTACCTGTGTAAGAACGGTTGGAAGAATATACCCAGTTAGCTAGTTCTACCATGATCATTAGCCTCTCAATTGCAACTGGAGTCAAATTGAACAAATGATATTTTCTGGGATGTATGAAGTATATTATTTGTCTTCTAGATATTTTTTTGCGAACTCTTCAAGAAAATGGAATAGATATAAGACTCTGGGTCGATGTAGCCTAGTGTGCCAGCAGCAGCAGTCACAGATATGTGACTTTGAGCAACATTCAGATATGACTTTGACAATCCAAAATCCGATATCTTGGCATTCAGATCACGTCCCAGAAGGATGTTGTGTGACTTAACATCTCTGTGTACTATAGGCAGTACACATCCCGTGTGCAAATAGTCCAGACCTACGCCCAAAGGCACGATGGATAAAGCAGACTGGGGGACTTGATGAAATGCTGTGCTACACTCAAAATTATACCTTGGGCAGCTTCAAGTGCAATTCGTGCTCGATGTTGCCAACTCAATCTCTGAAGAATAGCGTTTTTGCCTGAATGATCATGACAAGAAATATTGATGACACATCAGGACGTCAATCTTTCTAGTCTTCTGCAAAGTGAGAATGATTGTACGAAATAAAATGTTTTTCGATTGCAAATTATGTGACGTCCAGATGAGACATGGTTGTTATGACTAATTCACATTTGGAAAGAAAAAGATGTTTTAAGCAGGGTTCACAAAAAAGAAGAAACCACTCAACTCTGACCCACTGTCCATACCCTGCTCTAGCTCTATCATCGTTTTTTATAAATCTTTTTCACACATTTATATTTGCATACTTGACTCGCTTTCTCATGCATATAACAAGGTTACTTAGGATTGAAACTTGAGAGACGAAATTATAATTTGAGGGTACGAAATAACTAAGTAAGTAGAAGGTATTGTTTTCCATACAAGATATCATGGGAGATGCCAATGCTGATAATTTTTTAATGTACAGAGCACAAACCTCTCAGGTGATCGTAAAGGCTTCCATTGGGCATGAACTCATAAATGAGGGCTAAATGATTCTTGTCAATGCAGTAGCCAATCAACAAAACTAGATACCTGTGGTGCACAGTTGTTAAGCTCTCAACCTACAAAAGGAAATTCAATGCATTAACAATCTGAAGACTCCTCGAAGTGTTCCCTAGGATCCACCTGAAATTCCAATTCAATTTTTTTTGTGAATGCATGAAATATATTGAAACCTATGCCAAATTCTATTGCGTGGAATTTAGCACCTCAGCTAAAAACTCTGGCATTCCCTTCCCTGATGTTGATGTTTGAGAACACATCTTAACAGCAACCTGAGTACCATCGTTTAACTGGCCATGGAAAACAGGCCCAAACCCTCCTTTGCCGATGAATGCTGAGAAATTCTTTGTTATTTTTGTCAACTCCTCGTACGTGAATTCACGGTTGTCAGATATGCGCATATGATCTTTACGATGTTCACGGTTGTCACTTTGCAGAGCCTGTACACACAAGTAGAACACTCAGAGCGGTAACTTAAGAAATCAAGTAATCCATCGAAGCAAAAAATGCTGAAAAGATGTTTTTTTAACTCCCTCCTGTCCAATTTACTTATCGCTTTAGCTCCATGCACGTAAAAGAAGGATGGAATTAATGTCTTAGTTTTCGACATAATTTGTCCCTATTAATTGTGTACTCGTATCTCTAATACCACTACCAATAAGAAATTGATAGGGGTATTTGGTGAAAAATATTGCCTTAAAAACCCAAAACAAAAAGTATTTGCAAACTAGAACCAACTAATTACTAAAACAGCATATAGTTTGGTCTCGAGGTAGTATTACACAATTATTGGTATAAATGTAGTGTTCCAGAATTTACAAAAGTACTTACCTTGCTTTCTACAGGAGCAAAATTCGATATGCAGATACTAGTATTACTACCATCCCCACAGGAACCAATACGGATTTAATAGTGTACTGATTTTCAGTGGTCACGAGCTCACCGGTCAAATTTACTTGTCATTTTATCTCTGGTATGGATCAAGATTAGCAGACGCGGGAACACCACCACTGGCACTATAAAAGCACATGAACAGCACCAGCGCACGTACTATAGCAAGGCCTGATCAGTATTGCTTTTTTCTTCAACAGGCCTCATAGCCTTGACGGTGGCATGGCCGACCGATCAAGGGCAATGCTCTACCCTCAGTCCTCGAACCTATATCCAACCAACCCATACTACAACAATCTCCTTGTGCATAGTACAAGGAATTAATAGTGTACTGATCTCTCTAAAACCGCTACCAATAAGGAATTAATAGGGTATTTGGTGGGAAAATACTCCTCGAAAAACCAAAACGACAACTATTGGTAAACCAGAACTTTCAAAAACAGTATTTAGTTTGGTTTGGAGGTAGTATTATACAATTACAGGTATAAATATAATGTTCCAGAATTTACAAAAGAGATATTTACCTTGCTTTCTGCAGAAACAAATCATGAACATAGCAGGTACTAGTATTACTACAATCACCACAGGAGCCACAATTACAACTGCTAGAACCGCTGTATTTTTCTTCCTTGATGATCTTGGATTGCATGGATCTCCATTCACAGTGTCATACCTACAACCAAGAAAAACACTGCTGCAGTTTGAACTATTGTATAATGAAAAAATTGGTTCAATTAGAGACTGCATAGGATTTTTGTAAGATCTAAAAATTGGCTCTAAAATCTAAAAATTCTCACATTAATGGGGCCAAAAGGTTGCCTAGATTATAATGCTGTAGATGAAATTCTAAATGTTAGAGCTCTGTATAGCAAAAACTCTTAACTTTTTTAATATGAAATTTTCATTGATAGATGAACACTATTATAATTTTATTATACATTGTGTTTTATTTTAGTCCAAAATTACCTGTAAGATTATACAGTGCAATTGCATAGGATTTTCGTAAGGGTTGAACTATTGTGAATTGTGATCTACAAGTTATTCCATGCAAAAACTGTGAGTACATCTATTTCAATGATGTACTCACAGTTTTTGCATGGAGTAACTTGTAGATCACAATTCACACATGTTCACTCGCAGAAACATGACACGGAAGTTTGGTCATTGCTATTTCAGTGTATTAAAGGTCTGAAGAAAAGTCTAGCTCTCACAAGTTGCTTTCCAGGATTTCAATGTTGTTATGGTCAACTATGGAAAACCACAGAGTTAATGGAAATCAAAACCTCAAAGTGAGTGCTCGCTTTGTGCACAATGCTTCAGGGATTGTACCACTTGTTAGAGATATATGTATAGTTTGTTATTCCCCATTGTTATGAGGGGTTCTTTGCATATTTACCACATGTACTTTGTGTATATATACCGGCCCATTGGCCTCATATGAATTCGAGTGCTATTCATAACATGGTATCAGAGCCAAAACTAGGGTTTTGGCTTACCTAGGGTTTCGCGCGCCGCCGCCGGCCTCCCGCGCCGCCGCCGGCCTACTCCCTGCGCCTTCCCGTGCCGTCGCCCGGCCTCCCCGCGCCTCCCCGCGCCGCGGCCTTCCCAGGGCCTCCCCGCGCCGCTCTCGCCTCGCCGCTGCCGCCGCCGTCGGCCACGCCGACGCCTCCGTCGGCCTCGCCGACTCCCCCACCGTCGGCCTCGCCGACTCCACCCGTCGCCGCTCCGCCAGCCGAGCCGGGGTTGGCCGCCGTCGCCGTCGCCGCCCAGGTCCCCGCCCGGTCTCGCCGACTCCCCCACCGTCGGCCTCGCCGACTCCGCCCGTCGCCGCTCCGAGCCGGGCCGCCGTCGCCGCTCGGGGTTGACCGCCGTCGCCGTTGCCGCCCGGGTCCCCGCCCGGTCTCGCCGCCTCCGTCTCCCGCCCGGCTCCGGCGCCGCCGTCGCGCCCGCCGCCGTGTCGCCACCGCGCCTCCAGCGCCTGCCCTAGGCGCGTGTGTGTTGCGGGCCGAAGGCCCGTTCGGCTGAGTTTCTTAAGCCGAGAGAAAAAAAAAAGAAAAAAAAAAGAAAAAAGAAAAAAAAACGTCGTTCTAACCGCCGCGCCGTCCAGCGCCGCCTGTTAGACTTCGTTGCCTTGGTCGCCGCGCCGTCCAGCGCCGCCTACCAATGGGCACCGTTGCTCTCCCTCGCTGCCCGGTGATCTTTGATGGTGTTAATTACACCGACTTCGTGTCTCACATGCGCATTCACATGCGTGGTCTTCGTCTCTGGGGCGTCCTCTCTGGCGATGTCACCTGCCCGCCTTGCCCTATTCCTCCGACGGAGCCTACGCCTGTTGCATTGCCTCCGACAGCCGATAAAGCTGCTGCTGATGATAAAGCTGCTGCTGATGATAAAGCTGCCTCTGCCTACCAGGAGGCTCTGGATTCCTACACGGATCGTCTGACCGTCTACACTCAGTGGTACGATGACGACGCTCGGGCTGCTGCTGTCTTCATCGCCAGTGTCCAACCTCAGTTTTCTTCTGAGGTTGTGGGACTCCCTTCGGCTTTTCAGATGTGGACTCATCTTCGTCAGCGCTACGAGCCCTCTGGTGATGCCCTGTACCTGTCCGTGGTCCGCCAGGAGCACTCTCTTCAGCAGGGTGATGCTACTGTTGACGCCTTTTACGCTCAGAGTTCTGCTGTCTGGCGTCAGTTGGACTCACTTCGCACTGCTGGCTGTCGTACCTGTCCGTGCTGCCTGGAGGTACGTGCTGATCTACAGTTTCAGCGGGTTTACGAGTTCCTTACTTGCCTTCGTCCTGAGTTCGAGCAAAGGCGTGCCCAGCTCCTTGCACGCCACCCTCGTGTCACTCTCCTGGAGGCTCTTACTGAGATACGCGTAGAGGAGACTCGTTTGAGTGGTGCTGGCCTGATGCCACTCCCCTCTGTGCTCGCCGCTCGTCCGCCTGCTACACTGCCTCCTCCAGCGGCTACCACAGGTGGTGGTGGCCGTCCTCAGTCTGGAGGTGGCCGTCCTCACTGTTCCTACTGCGACAAGGATGGCCACACTGAGTCCCAGTGCTACAAGAAGAAGCGGCATCTTTCACGCCGTTCTTCTACTGGCACTAGTGCTTCTACGACGACGTCTGCCTCGACTTCTTCAGCAGCTTCTCTCACCGAGCAGGAGATAGCCAGACTTCGACGCCTACTTGCCGCTTCAGGATCTCCCTCGACAGGTTCTGCAGGTTCTGCTACTGACTCTTCAGGCACTGAGAGACCACCTCCTACACAGTCAGGTACCTCCCCGTGGATTCTTGATTCTGGAGCATCTTTTCACATGACTCCTGATTCTTCCACTCTGTCTTCTATTACACCTCTTGATTCTCCTGTCAGTGTTCTTACTGCTGATGGTACATCTCTTTCTGTCTCTGGTCGAGGATCTCTTAGCAACTCATCTTTTCATGTTCCTTCTGTTGCTCATGTTCCTCGCCTTACCTTGCAGCTTCTTTCTGCTGGGCAGATTACTGACCTTGGTTATCGAGTTATTCTCGACTCTGACTCTTGTTGTGTTCAGGACTGCCACACGGGAGCTCTGGTTGGTTCTGGCCCTCGGCGCCGTGACTCACAGCGTCTCTGGGAGCTTGACTGGCTTCATCTTCCTTCCGCTGCCACCACCGCCGCCAGTCTCTCCGCTTCCGCCACTTCGTCTACTGGCTCTTTCCAGCAGTGGCATCACCGTCTTGGGCATCTGTGTGGATCTCGCCTGTCGTCCTTAGTTCGTCGTGGTCTTCTGGGGTCTGTCTCAGGAGACGTGTCTTTAGATTGTCAGGGCTGTAAGTTAGGTAAACAGATTCAGCTTCCTTATCCTCATAGTGAGACTGTGTCTCAGCGTCCTTTTGATCTTGTTCATTCAGATGTTTGGGGTCCGGCTCCCTTCGTTTCGAAAGGGGGTCATCGTTATTATATCATTTTTATAGATGATTTTTCTCGCCACACTTGGATATATTTCATGTCTTCTCGTAGTGAGGCCTTGCCCATCTATAAACAATTTGCCACTATGATACACACACAGTTCTCCACTCCTATTCGTGTCTTTCGTGCTGATTCTGCTGGCGAGTACCTCTCTCGTCACCTGCGCAGCTTCCTTGCTGAGCAGGGCACTCTCGCTCAGTTTTCTTGTCCTGGTGCTCATGCTCAGAATGGTGTCGCTGAGCGCAAGCATCGTCACCTCTTGGAGACGGCTCGTACTCTGATGATCGCCGCCTCTATTCCACCTCACTTTTGGGCCGAGGCTGTTTCCACTGCCACCTATCTCGTCAACATTCAGCCCTCTTCTGCTCTCAAGGGTGCGATCCCTGTTGAGCGTCTCTGTGGTCTTCTTCCTGACTACTCTGCCCTTCATCTGTTTGGCTGCGTTTGCTATGTTCTCCTCGCCCCTCGAGAACGTACCAAACTGACCGCTCAGTCTGTTGAGTGTGTCTTTCTGGGGTACAGTGCCGAGCACAAGGGATATCGGTGCTGGGATCCTGTTGGTCGTCGGATACGGGTTTCTCGGGATGTGACTTTTGACGAGTCTCGTCCATTCTACCCACGTCATGCCTCTCCTTCGACTTCCTCTGTGGAGTCTCTGTCTTTCTTGACCTTTCCAGATACTCCTATATCTGTTTTGCCCTCGTCCACCTGTCCTACTGAGTCTCCACATATTCCCTCTGTGGCCTCTCCGCCGTTGTCGCCGCCTGTGTCGTCTCCTACGACTCCCCAGGCTCCTCCCACTATCGTCTACACTCGTCGACCTCGTATTGAGGATCTTCCAGATGAGTCATCTTCTTCTGATGCTCCATCTTCCCCTGATGGATCATCTTCTCCTCGCTACGCTCTCCGCGATCGCCAGTCGATTCGGCCTCCTGCCCGTTTTGCTTTTGCTGGCGCAGCTACTCGTGAGCCTGTCTCCTACCGGGATGCTGTTACTCACCCTGAGTGGCAGCTTGCCATGGCCGAGGAGATTGCTGCCCTCGAGCGTACTGGTACTTGGGATCTTGTTCCTCTTCCATCCCATTCTCATCCCATCACATGTAAGTGGGTCTATAAGATTAAGACTCGCTCTGATGGCTCTCTTGAGCGTTATAAGGCGCGTCTTGTTGCTCGTGGTTTTCAGCAGCAGCATGGTGTTGACTACGACGAGACTTTTGCTCCTGTGGCCCACATGACCACTGTTCGCACTCTCCTTTCGGTGGCGTCTGTTCGCCACTGGTCTGTTTCTCAGCTTGATGTTAAGAATGCATTTCTTAATGGCGAGTTGCGTGAGGAGGTCTACATGCATCCGCCACCTGGGTATTCTGTTCCTGAGGGCATGGTCTGTCGCCTTCGTCGCTCTCTCTATGGCCTTAAGCAAGCCCCTCGTGCTTGGTTTGAGCGCTTCTCCTCTGTGGTCACTGCTGCTGGTTTTTCAGCTAGTGATCATGATCCTGCGCTCTTTGTCCACACTTCGTCTCGTGGTCGGACTCTTCTTCTCCTGTATGTTGATGATATGATCATTACGGGAGATGATTCTGAGTACATTGCCTTTGTTAAGGCTCGTCTTAGTGAGCAGTTCCTTATGTCGGATCTTGGTCCTCTTCATTATTTCCTTGGGATTGAGGTTACTTCCACTCCAGATGGTTTCTTTATGTCCCAAGAGAAATATATTCAGGATCTTCTTGATCGCGCCTCTCTCACTGATCAGCGTACTGTTGAGACTCCCATGGAGCTCAATGTTCACCTCCGACTCTCCGATGGCGAGCCTCTTTCTGATCCGACTCGCTATCGTCATCTTGTTGGGAGTCTTGTCTACCTTGCTGTTACTCGTCCAGATATCACTTATCCAGTTCATATTCTGAGTCAGTTTGTTTCAGCTCCCACTCAGGTTCACTACAGCCACCTTCTTCGAGTTCTACGATACCTTCGTGGGACTATCTCTCGCCGTCTCTTCTTTCCACGTTCCAGCTCGTTACAGCTTCAGGCCTATTCGGATGCTACTTGGGCCAGCGATCCCTCTGATCGCCGGTCTATCTCTGCTTACTGTGTTTTTCTTGGTGGTTCTCTCATTGCCTGGAAGACGAAGAAACAGACTGCAGTGTCCCGTTCGAGTGCAGAGGCTGAGTTGCGAGCTATGGCTCTCTTGACAGCAGAGATTACTTGGCTACGGTGGTTACTTGAGGATTTTGGTGTTTCTGTCACTACACCGACCCCTCTCTTGTCAGACAGTACAGGTGCTATCAGTATTGCTCGTGATCCTGTGAAGCATGAGCTCACCAAGCACATTGGAGTTGATGCTTCTTTCATGAGGACTTGTGTGCATGATCAGGTGATTGCTCTTCAGTATGTGCCTTCAGAGCTTCAGATCGCGGATTTCTTCACGAAGGCCCAGACTCGAGCACAGCACAGCTTCTTCCTCTCCAAACTCAGTGTTGTTGATCCACCATGAGTTTGAGGGGGGGTGTTAGAGATATATGTATAGTTTGTTATTCCCCATTGTTATGAGGGGTTCTTTGCATATTTACCACATGTACTTTGTGTATATATACCGGCCCATTGGCCTCATATGAATTCGAGTGCTATTCATAACACCACTTATATGATTCCCTGATAGATCTCTGCATATAAAGAGATAACAAATTATTGCCTTATTGTTCTGCATATCTGAGCTTTTTTTTCTGATTGATAGGATGGTACATACAAAACAAGGAGAGTTGATAAGTTTGTCAAGGAATTGGGTACCGATCCATTAAGCCATTGTTAGACAAATTCCTGAAAAAAGAGTTTGTGAAATACTGTTAATGTTAGTGTTATCTGTAATGATGGGTGGATCAACTGATACATGGGTATACTCACAGGTATTGGAGTGATTTGAGCATGGAAAATTGATCAGATATTGCTCCTTGCAAATCACTGTGGGACAAGTCTCTGGAAGTATTGTAGGCTTGTTCATAGTAGAAGAAAAAAGGTCTACTAGAAGATGTGCAGAAAGAACTTAAGTCACTCTAATCCTGCCCACTTACAAAGATATAATGCTCGACGTGGCCCCTCGACTTGTACATTTCAAGCCACTCCATGTATAGTTTTCTGGTAAACATGGGTCACCCATCCAGTTCTTCTTCACTTCGTACTCAATTTTAATAGCCATCATGGCATCAACTAAGCTCCACAGAAATCAAATAGAAGAAAATAATATATTAACAAATAAATGAATCACAAAATGATTTAGTTGTTACCCGTATTCATGTATCATGCATTATGTGATTAACTTGGGTGATGTTGTATGAGTTAGGGCATATAGAGATCAAAGATGGATGAGACGTTGAAGCTACAGAAGTATGATTCGGATATGTGACGAAGGTGAAAAACCTGTATTATATAAGTGTTCCGTGCTCTTTAAATAGTAGTAGACCGAAAGTATAATTAAGATAAAAGACCTAGGTCCAGTTGAGCATTAGCCCTACTCGGTTGAGCTGAAAAGCTGTGGCTTATGGCTGAAAATACACTGTAACTGGCTGAAATTTTACTGTACCTAAAGGTGTCTTATTTGGCGTAATTAAATTTAAAAAATTTAAAAATAGAAAAAATATGTTATCTTATCTCGGACAACGCAGACGAATATAGAAAAAAACAATCGACAAAAAAGCTCAAAAAAGTAAAAAAAAATAAGAAAAAAAATGAAATTTATAAATAGTAAAAAATAAATCAGAAATCAGAAACTGAAACTGAAACTAACGGGGCCAAGCAGGCTGTATGCACGGCTGCTGGATTCATGGCCGTATGCTATTGAGGCCTGAAGATCTTTGTCCGTGGGTTTGCGAGTAGATGAATAAAATATTGTGTCAGCTTGTGATCATTATGCTGCGCGCATGGCATGAGCCTTGCCGAGAGTTATCTTTCAGTTGACGTGATTGCGTGCGTGACCTTTTCTCTGGCTTTGTCTGCTTGTGTGATCTTTTTCATTGGTCTTTTGCTTGCATGCACAATCACAGTATTTGTGATGGGTGAGGGGATTAAGAATAGGTATTGGCAGCCGAGAGATTGAGAGATGGGATGAGTTTTGTCCTGGTTGAGAAACGCTGTTTTTTTGTGTCCCTTTTGTGATTTGCAGGTTAAAAAAGAAGGCAGTAGATTTTTTGAAAAAGGCTTCCGCTATGGTTTACAATTATTCATCTCACTTTGATTGTCGTCAATCATCCTACACTTTCTTCCTTTGTTTTCTGAGATTTGTAATACTGATGGACACCTACCTTTGTTTTCTGAGATTGATAATACTGATGGACACCTCCGCATTACAAAATAAAAAGTTGGTAATGCCAACTAATAAGAGATCATTTATCTATGTCGATGTTACCACAGGAAACTGCTTAATATGCTTCCTATACGTGTTTTTAAACGACATATGAAAAAGGATGTGAAGCCGTTCATGCAAAAACGAAACCATGTTTTTTGCTTTAGTACAGCAGTTGCGAACTACATAGGTGAGGGATTAGAACAGCTCCAATATATGTTGATGAAACTGAGGGTACGGTAACATATTGACTTTCAAATATGATTTGTGTAATTATTTTCAAAGAGTCTTTGGAGAGTTTGTACTTGTTTACACCTTGAGTAAAAAGCCATTTTTTTGTGTGCTTTTCCATTAGCTGTCACACAGTTCAAATTTTCTTTGTATATTTGCCGATGCATAACATATTATCTTAATTCACTGTTTTGGGTAAAATCCCCCGCCCGGCGGCAAAAAAAGAAATCCATTTTTGACTGTCATTCAATACTGACGAGAAACATCTCTGTGTGTGCATTGATGTTCTTTTTTATTTTGAAAAATGTGCCCATGTGATCCAAGTAATTCGCAGGGATTTGTTAGTTACTTGAGCTCTTGTCTAGTGGTTTGAATTCGAAGGAAATAAGGGCACAAGCATACCATCTTCCAAGGTGGTCATCTTGTCATCTTGTTGGACTTGGTAGTATATCTGGATGGCATTGAGCATGGGTGGCAGTAAAGAGGCGTTGGTGGCGATGAGAGAGATGTTGTATAGGCCATTGTTGGATGTCTCTGGCGAGGTGCTGTTTACACAGTCTGTCATGAGGTAGGGCGGCTTGTACGGCTTCCCCTCAGTGTTGCCATTGTAAAGGTTGCCGTTGTAGTATATGTTTAACTCACGCGGCTGCTTCTGCTGGAAGTCAGTAAAGTGTAAGTCAATCCAGTATCCTGGTGCCACAGCCCAGCCGGTCGGAGCCACCCAAAAGAAATTCAGAGCAGCAGAGGTGGACGACGTGGTGACGGCCGTCTTGTGGACTGCAATGGGCACCTCAAATGCGTCATCTGTATAGCGGCGAACGGTGCTCGTTGTGGAAATGTTCATCCACCCTGCGGTATCTTGCGACGGCCACCAGAGACGATCATAGGGATCATCCGGGTACCTGATAATGAAATAGAACAATTACTATTTGATGAAAAACTAGCCTTGTTTACTAAACTTTCCACTGGAGGAAATTTGAATTTATTTCCTTGTATCTATTTTCTCATTGAGAGACATCATCAAATTTATAATTTATCTGTTGAGAACTGTTATAGTATACCGTTGCAGGTGCCATAGCAAGCCGTGATTGGGCTGCGCCAATTCTATTTAGATACGGTTTTCAGTTATTAGTAAGCAATTCTAGTTGGAGTCGGACTCGGGGTTAGAGCTGGACTCTTCCCGGTCTAAGTCATATATATAGCCTTGTAACCTCAAACATTGGGGATAAGAAGTAATAAAGAGTTCCTATTAGCTTACCTTCTCCTCTGTTCCCGACGTCCTGCTGGCGGCGCGCAGTCAGGGAAGACTTGGCCGTCACCAGGGCCAAGCTCTCCCTGCAGTGAGTCACGGCTACGCCCTGCGATCCAAAGGCTATGACAACTTGGTATCAGAGATGCCCAGCTCGGATTCTGGGGACGACGCCTCCTCCGTGAGCGCCATGTTCAAAGCGCTGCAGGCGCAGATGGCGGAGATGCAAGACAAGATCTCCGATCTGACTCGCCAGAGCATCGCCACCAACTCCAAGCTTGTTGCACTCGAATCGGAGAAGGTTCCCTCTTTCGCTACATCTGGGATCCTTCCAAATCCATCTGCCGCCGCCTCCATGCCACCCATCTCCACTTCCGCAGACCCATCAATGTTTCCCGCCTCCACCAGTTATGCACCACCAACGACGTCCACTCAGGGCTATCCGGCTTTAACAGGCGACGTCATGTTCCGCCTCCCGCCGCCCATACCCCAATTCTTTCAGCAACCGCCGGTACCACAGTTCCTTCAGCAACCGCCTGCACCATCACTAGTCTCCATGGGCTCGCGCCAACGCTTGACATCCAACTCATATTCCAATGCTCCGAGATACCACCAGCTGGAATTCCCCACTTATGACGGCACAGACAAACCCCTGTCCTGGCTAAACCGATGTGAACAATTTTTTCACGGCCAGCGCACAGAGGAGGGTGATAAGGTATGGCTCGCCGCATACCACCTCACGGGGATCGCTCAACAATGGTACTTTCAGTTAGAGCATGACGAGGGACAGCCAACATGGAGCCAATTCACGGATCTCTGTCACATGAGGTTTGGACCGCCAACCCGCAGTAATCCTTTGGGGGAATTAACTCGTCTGCGTCAGACTGGATCAGTCAGCGAGTACCAGACCAACTTCCTGGCCTTGCTTTGCCGAGCTGTTCGCCTACTACCCCTGCAGCAGGTGCAAATCTTCACTGCTGGTCTTGTCGAGCCTATTCGAACCAACGTTGAACTGCAACAACCAGCCAATCTCCAGGTGGCAATGAGTCTCACTCGTGCCTATGAGCGCCATGCGCACATCACGGCCAACACATCATCAACACCCCATCCTTGGAGTCCACAGCAGCGACTTCCTTCTACACCAGCGCCGGCTCCAGGACGCCCACATGAAACGCCACCACCGGCGGCAGCCTCGGGAGGTCGTCCAGCAAAACCGTTTCGCCAACTTACACCAACGGAATTAGCCGATCACCGCTCCAAAGGCCTATGTTACAACTACGACAACAAATTTCTGCCGGGGCACCATTGCAAGCAACCCTTTTTGGCATACATTGATATGAATGAGGACAATGACACAGGCATGGATCAGCTGGGACTACATGCCATTGAGGCCGAAGAACCCTCCCCTGAGATATCTCTCCACGCAGTCATAGGAGCATCCAATGGGGGCACCATGCAGCTGGCAGTGACAATTGGTACTCAGTCCTTCGTCGCCCTCGTCGACTCAGGCTCTACTCATAACTTTTTGAGCGCTCGGGCTGTCCAATTAGCCGCGCTGCAACTACTTCCCCGCCAGAACCTCAGCGTCAAAATAGCAAACGACGAGAAGCTGGCCTGTACGGGATTTTGCAGTAATCCCCAGCTCACGGTGAACCAAACCCTGTTTATCATCCAAGCTTATGGCATACCCTTGGATGGATTTGACATCGTCCTGGGGGTCCAATGGTTGAAGACACTTGGCCCAATTCTTTGGGATTTTGATGACCTCACCATGATGTTCTGGCTGGCGGGTCGCCGTGTGCAATGGCAGGGATTAACAACTACTCCAACCGTGCATGCTCTAGTTCAGACCGGCCAGGACTCGCTGCAGCCTCTCCTGGAGGAATTTGATGATCTCTTTGTCGAACAGTCGGGGCTTCCTCCAATTCGACCGCAAGACCATCATATCCATCTCAAGCCAGGGGCGACACCAGTATCTATCCACCCATACCGATACCCACACCATCAGAAGGATGAATTGGAACACCAGTGCGCCGACATGCTCAAACGCGGCATCATTCAGCGGAGCCATTCTTGTTTTTCCTCTCCAGTTTTATTGGTCAAAAAACATGATAACACTTGGCGTTTCTGTGTCGATTATCGGGCACTCAACGAGTTGACCATCAAAGAAAAATTCCCGATCCCAGTGGTCGATGAGCTATTGGATGAACTTCGGGGTGCTAGGTTCTTCACAAAGCTCGACCTTCGGTCAGGTTATCACCAAGTCCGCATGCACCCGGCTGATATCTTTAAGACGGCATTCCGCACACATGAAGGTCTTTTTGAATTCTTAGTCATGCCTTTTGGATTGACTAACGCTCCAGCCACATTCCAGGCCTTGATGCAGGCTGTCCTCCGGCCATTCTTGCGACACTTCGTTTTGGTTTTTTCGATGATATCTTAATCTACAGTACTTCTTGGTGCGAACACTTTCACCACATCCGCGAGGTTCTTCTTCTCCTTCGGCAGCATGAACTATACCTCAAGAAATCGAAGTGTTCTTTTGGCCTCTCTTTAGTCTCCTACCTTGGCCATGTGATTTCAAAAGGAGGAGTGGCTATGGATCCATCCAAAGTCCAGGCAATTGCGGATTGGCCACAGCCCAAGACAATCAAAGCATTGCGTGGATTTCTAGGCCTTGCTAGCTATTATTGCAAATTTATTCGCGATTTTGGGAAGATAGCAACACCCCTCACCAATCTACTTAAGAAAGACGCATTTGGATGGTCACCCAAGGTGCAGCAAGCCTTTGAAGCTCTTAAGAGTGCTTTGACAGCCGCGCCGGTTTTACACATGCCCGACTTCACGCAACAATTTATTGTTGAATATGATGCTTCCGGGACGGGTATTGGGGCCGTCCTCCATCAAGGCTTAGGACCAATCGCCTTCTTCAGTCGACCAATGGTACCTCGCCATACCAAGCTACCAGCTTATGAACGGGAATTAATCAGTCTCGTCCAAGCGGTTCGTCATTGGAGACCATATCTTTGGGCCACACTTTTCTTATTCGCACCGACCATTACAGTTTAAAGTTCTTGCTGGATCAACGCCTTTCCACCATTCCGCAGCATCACTGGGTGAGCAAGCTATTTGGATTTGATTTCAAGGTTGAATTCCGGCCGGGCCGCCTTAATATAGTCGCTGATGTGTTATCTCGACGCGATTGTCCTCCAACAAGTTTGATGGCCATCTCTTCACCGGCCCTTGCCATTTTTCCCGAATTGCGCAATGAGATTTTGTCCACGCCGGATTTGCAACACCTACGATCTGACATTTAGGCTGGTAAATTGGGCAACCCATGGTCCATAAAGGATGGCCTCATCCTCCGCTCCAACCGAGTTTATGTGCCAGCTTCGTCGCCCTCATTACAGTCCATCCTCACTTCGGCACATGCAGCCCATGAGGGCATTCAGAAGACACTATGCCGGTTGCGCAAGGACTTTCACATTCCAGGAGCTAAAAGGCTTGTTCAGGAGTTTGTGTGCACTTGTCTTGTGTGCCAGCGCAACAAAATTGAACATTTACACCCAGCTGGCCTCCTTCAACCTTTGGAAGTTCCGACTCAGCCATGGTCCGATATTGCAATGGATTTTATTGAGGGGCTTCCATGCGTTCATGGCAAAATGGTCATCCTCTCGGTCATTGATTGTTTTTCCAAGTATGCACACTTCCTCCCCTTGGCTCACCCGTACTCAGCTACAACGGTTGCCCGAGTTTTCTTTGATGAGATTGTGCGATTGCATGGGATTCCATCTTCAATTGTTAGTGACCGCGACCCAGTTTTCACTAGCAATTTTTGGCAAGATTTGTTCCATCTTGTAGGTATTCGCCTTTACCTCAGCTCCGCGTATCACCCTGAATCGGATGGACAAACTGAAGATGTTAACAAAGTAATCGCCATGTATTTGCATTGCTTGACAGGACATCGGCCTCGTGAGTGGCTGGAATGGTTACCTTGGGCTGAATATTGTTACAACGCATCCTTTCACTCCGCACTACTGAGACTCCTTTCAAGGTAGTCTATGGTCGAGATCCACCAACATTGCTCTCTTATGAGAAGGGCACAGCTGGGGTCCAAGTTGTGGAGGCTTCTTTACTTGCCCGTGATCAATTTCTTCACGATATTCGCGATCGTCTTCTTCAGGCTCAGGAGTATGCAAAAAAATATTATGATCAAAATCATCGCGACATCACTTTCGCTGTGGGAGATTTGGTTTGGCTGCGCCTTCTTCACCGCCCGGCAGCCTCCCTTGGATTCTCGGTGGGCAGCAAGCTCGGACCTAAATACTTTGGCCCTTATAAAGTCCTGGAGCGGATTGGATCAGTTGCGTACAAGCTGGAATTACCACAGTCAGCGAAACTGCATGATGTGTTCCATGTCGGCCTATTGAAGAAATTCCAGGGTGTTCCACCGTCCACTCCGCCACCACTGCCTCTTCTCCAACATGGCCGGGTGCTACCCACTCCATTGCGTGCGTTGAAGACTAAACGCCGTCAGGGTCAGCTGCATATTATAATCCAGTGGACAGGAACGTCAGTTGCAGATGCTTCTTGGGTTCCGTTGGCCCTCTTCCAGGAAACTTATCCGACATTTCAGCTCGAGGACGAGCTGCTCGCGAGGAGGGGAGAGATGTTATAGTATACCGTCGCAGGTGCCATAGCAAGCCGTGATTGGGCTGCGCCAATTCTATTTAGATACGGTTTTTAGTTATTAATTAGCAATTCTAGTTGGAGTCGGACTCGGGGTTAGAGCTGGACTCTTCCCGGTCTAAGTCATATATATAGCCTTGTAATCTCAAACATTGGGGATAAGAAGTAATAAAGAGTTCCTATTAACTTACCTTCTCCTCTGTTCCCGACGTCCTGCTGGTGGTGCGCAGTCAGGGAAGACTTGGCCGTCGCCAGGGCCAAGCTCTCCCTGCGGCGAGTCACGGCTACGCCCTGCGATCCAAAGGCTGTGACAAGAACAGTAACATTGAACAATAGTCATTGGATCCTGCTGTTCAACACTCCGACAAAAAAGAATTAATTTCCTTAAACCTAATTTGCCCCGGACCCAGATATGGTGGCACGAAATTGGATAATGCTGCTTTCATTAAAACCGTATAGATTATAGTTATAGGTCCAGGATAAGTAGATGCATGCCTTAAAAGAACAAGACGAGAAATGGACAGAGTGAAAGCCGTTAAAACTGAAACACATGGTCAAATTAAAGAAACTAAAAGCTTGGGAGCTAATGTTTATTTGTTGTGGTTTGTGAAAACTTAGGAACTGACAGTATATTGTTGCCTAGATCATGCGAATAAAAGTAGGGTCACCTAAGTATGCCACTTGCACCCATGCTTCGTCGATCGTGGAGCAAAAGAGGTTGATTTGGCATGGCAGCAGGATAAATTGAACTATCCATTGGCCTCATTTCTAATGATGATATGAAAGGATCTCCTTTTCCATTATTAATCAAGCAAACTGATATTGAGTTCACCCTGGCCACAATGATTGCCTCGGACGTGTAAGTCATGGATGCATTAGTGATATTGACTCGGTTCCAGAAATGAAGCCCAATGTAGATGTTGAAGACCAACGGTGAGCTAATAAGATTCTGCCTTTTGTTGCCATAATTCCCATACATGAACATTGCTCTTATCAGATACTTCTGGCCTTTGGTGACAGAAGAAATAGTGTAGCAATTCCTACCTCCCGTAGGAAAGCTTCTGAGATTCAAAGCTGTCTTGAATTGTTGAGCACCTTGGTGTTCTGAAGAAATATTGTGGTTTTCTCCTGTGTCTATGTACCCATCGTCTGAAACATATGTGATATCTGTCTTTTCATCCACATAGCTAGAGCCACTAGGAAGGCCGCAATCGATGCTTACAAACCCTTCGTCTACATATAGGTGAAAATGAGCGCCACTTGAGATCGTTATACATTTAGACATGGAAATTTTATACTAAAAATGAATTGGCCAAATTGTGAAAAATAAAATCCAAATTGTTACATGCCAGATAAAAATGTGGAAAATGCCAATGTATGAAAACTACCAGCACTGCTACAGACAGCCCTATCACAGATGGTTCGGAACCGTCATCACAGACGGTTCCTGAACCGTCAGTGTTTAGGTGTCAGTGATAGTTGGTGGTTATCACAGACGGTTCCCGAGCCGTCTGTGATAAATACATTACATACGGTCTTGATTACTAACCGTCTGTGATAGACGAGTATCACAGACGGTTGTTTATAAAAAACCGTATGTGATAGTCTCATTATCACAGACGGTTCTTAACACGAACCGTCTATGATGTACATAATATCACAGACGGTTCGAAAAAACAACCGTCTGTGATTTATGCGTATCACAGACGGTTCGTGTATAGAACCGTCTGTGATAGTCCTTCACAGACGGTTTACACTACAAACCGTCTGTGATAGTTACATGGGGATGAACTGTTTCGTCAGGCACATGACTGCCAACTCGAAGCATAGCATAGCATCCGAGGCACATTCGAGGCCTGTTGCTGTGTCAATATATGCTTCGAATTGGCAGTCATGCCCTGACGAAATAGTTCATCTTTCCCGACAAAATTCAAGGCATTACAAAAGTGCAAAAAAAAGACATTCCCAGATTCTTCGGTGAGCAGCCGACATAGCCGACTTCTTCGGTGAGGAACTATCCATCTGCTTCTTCCCACTCCTCTTCTTCATCTCTGGTCTCTGGATCACGTACGCCAGTAGCGATGATTCATCTACTACTGAATCATCGCTACTGGCGTACGTGATCCAGAGACCAGAGATGAAGAAAAGGAGTGGGAAGAAGCAGATGGATAGTCGCTCACCGAAGAAGTCGGCTATGTCGGCTGCTCACCGAAGAATCTGGGAATGTATTTTTTTTGAACTTTTGTAATAAAATTGCCTTGAATTTTGCAGGAAAAAGAAGGATTGTTGGAGTGGACATCACATCTCGGCAGTAGTCGGCATCGTCGAGGAACATGCAAATACAGAGGCAAGCAAGCAAATAAAATAATGTTACCCATACCCTTTGAAAACAATCAAATATAGAGGCAAGCACAACAACATATTCAAATCTATTACAGCTCACGAACCCTTCATGGCACGACGGTGCGACTGAACAAGACACACTTACGACACTTATGGCAAAAGTGTGTTGTCCAGCCGCCCGCCGTGCCGCGACGGAGGCGCTAGCTCATAGCGGAGGGGAGATGCATGAAGGAAGCTAGCTAGTGGATGAACTCACGTGTGACTAGTACCGCTGGAAAGGTAGATGGGGTTATTAATAAGGGCTGAGTAGTGGGAGGAACTGCTGCCTGCCATTCCATGTGGAGAGAATGGATGGTTGAGATCGAAATCCTGGGTATACAGTATACACCAATTATTGGTGACCTGTGATTATCACAGACGGGTTGTTACACGAACCGTCTGTGTTGGCTAGATTATCACAGACGGTTACCCGTATAAACCGTCTGTGACAGTTTAATCACAGACGGTTCCGTATAAACTGTCTGTGACAGTTTAACCACAGACGGCCTCCAAATTACAACCGTCTGTCATAAGCTTCATGCCAGAATTCTTCGCGCGTGTTTCGATTGCCAGAACGCTTCGTGTTTCGATTGCCAGAACGCTTCGTGTTTCGATCGTCTAATTAACGTCTCTCGATCGTTATACGAAGCGTCTATATCATTAATGTTTGGGTATACGAACCGTATGTTCTAAAGGTTAAATATGCGCGCCTAATCTAGGTCTCTTCTACGTACGTACAATATGGCGCCTTCTACTATTCTTGTGATCATCTCCTTCCTCTCATCTGTTCATCAAGAATTGTTCGGCCGGAACCTTACACAGGCGGCCAGCAATTTGCATCTGGAGCAGCTTCTCCGCACACGCCCTGCTCTCCTTCCCCGACTTTCTTGCATCCGTCAGCTCGACCTGATCATCCACCGTCGACGGAGGTGTCTCGCTGCCGCTCAAGAAAGGGAAACAGCCCTTACCCTGGTTCTTCTCCACAATGTGCGCAAAGCGGAAGAAGCTCTACACGCATTGGAGAGACTGATGGATAGCCTTGCCGATCAAGCAGAAACGGCAGATTCTGAGGAATCTTATAATGCTATCCTCTACGAGATTATGGGCTATGCTACTGATTATTTGCCCAGGCTGGAGGAGGAAGTGCTGAGGACAAGGACAATCTTAACGGCGTTCGAGCAGTCAGTGGCTGATCCTCCAACTCCCAAAGTCGAAGAAGAAGCGTACGAAGCCCAAAAGATTACAATCTGGGAAACTCTTTACCTGTGCGACTTTTGTAGTAAATTTGCCTCTAATTGAAACTAATAAATTTGCCTTTAATTTGCGATCTCTTGTCTCAGTAGTTATGTAGTAAAGTTATTAGAAGCAATGTGTACTTATATATTAACCTCTGATCATGAACAGAATATGACAGACAAAGGACATCACAGACGGTTCTTGTCAAAAACCGTCTGTGAACATTCACATACGGTTTCTTAAGAAGAAACGTCTGTGATAGTCTACACAATACTGACGGTTTTTAATGAAAACCGTCTGTGTGATAATTCCATATTATCACAGACGGTTTTTCATTAAAAACCGTCTGTGATACTCGACCACTAACACAGACGGTGTCCAAATTAAAACCGTCTGTGTTAGTGTCAATCACAGACGGTTTTGTCTAACTGTCTGTGATGTAGTCGTCCAGTATAGCCTCTTCTGTAGTAGTGCAGAACCCATTTGTTTCCTATGGCCCTGCAATTCTCCTGACATAACTGAAACCGTCAAAGAGATAGCAATCCCTTCTATTATGCTTTGTTTTCCAAATTGATCCCCTGTTTGTTAGCTTTGTTCTGTTGTGTCAGAATCAGTTTCTTACATAGCAACAGCGTGCTTTTTGAATTATGTGGTTTTTAATTGCCATATGGGGGGGGTGATGCCTCCTCAATACTTTTCAGAGAGAAATGGCCGGTGGAACTTGTATTCAAAATATCCTACAGATTGCAATGGAACTTGTACTTTACGATTTAGTTTATATAGTTGTGTCTTTCTTACATTTAGAGAGGTAGGTAGTGAGGAAGAAGATCCCAAAGGAGAGGAGCTCAAGGAGTTGGATAAGATGGTGGAATGAGCGAGGAGCATACTTGTGAGGCCAAAAGCACTACAGATGGGAAGACAACGACAGCTCTGAAATGCATTCAATTGTCGCATCTCTCATTTTTCCGAGATGAATGACTTGGTTCCAGAAGTCATGGTTGCATTATTGATAGTGACTTTGTTCCAGAAGTCAAGCCCAATATAAATGTCGAAGGCCAGTGGTGAGCTAATAAGATTCTGGCTTTTGCTGTCAGAGTTCCCGTACATGAACATTCCTACCTCCAGTAGGAAAACTTCTTAGATTTAAACCTGACTTAAATTGTTCAGCACCTTGGTATTCTAAAGAAATGTTGTGGTTTTCTCCTGTGTCTATGTACCCATCGTCTGAAACATATGTGATATTTGTCTTTTCATCAATTAATGCACAATGAAAGCAAAGGCACGAAGCACGGACCATGAACCGGTCCAACCGGTACATATGTGATATTTAGCCCATGAACCGGTCCAACCGGTACCCACCAGCCGCTAAACTGGTAACCCGCGGTTACCGCTAGTTTCCGGCGAGGGTTTTTCCCCCCTGCTTGCCCTACTCCGTGTAATACATGGAGATACACATGAGAGGTTTATATGCCGGACAAGCACGGACCTCATCCTTGAGGGCATTAGCACGGAGGCCACACCTACCGGTGTAGTCGATGCAGGTGTTCGTCCATGGGATCTTATATATAAGCTCTAGCTACTAGATGGCATGGCCGCGAGGTTAAACGATGATATTTTGTTCGTACGTACCTAGGTCAAGTAGTCATGGAAAGATCGAGCGATCGATGGGCCCCTCTAATTAAGTAGCAGACGGCTATCTTCCAAAAATTTTCTCGGTTGGGGTCAGGTTTGCAAATGAGCACCACACATCTGGTCAATTGTGCTGACTACTTAATTACTCACCCCGACTAGAGATGTTAATTTGGGCTAATCTCGATCGATATTTTTTTAGGAATAATTTCGATCGATACTGATTCAGCTTGCGAAAAAAAGAGCCGAGTCTCTTTAAGCAATCTGCTTATTACGTCACTTGTGACTTGTGAGTCCAAAAGCATGCATTATTTCTATGTGGACCGAGCCTAAGAGCGACAATTCCTTGTTCAAAGCACGCAAGATCAGAAGATAACGACAGCTTTAGGACAAAGTGGAAAGGTCATTTTGTATATCCCTGATCGGTATGGCTGAAAGCTGAAGGCTTATGGCTTAAAACACTGTAGAGGCTGAAAAATTCACTGTAGCGGCTGAAGAAGGTACTGTAGCGGCTGATGGATAGTACTGTAGCTGCTGAAATGGTGCAAGTAATGCTGAGATAAGCGGATACTTAGGAACGCAACATTTTTGCATGGACTAATGACGTTCTTCGAAAATAACGACATTCATTTCATGGAAATAGCTTACGAAACAATTTGGTACGACACGACATAAGAACGAACAACTACATAACACAGACAGGCGACAGTAGTAGTCTAAACCGCGAACGACGATGCTATGAAGTCACATGTGATAGTCATGAGGTCAGCGTTCGCGGCGTCCGGAAGGTTGGAGGGGTGGTATGTGTGGGCTGCCACGTTCCCGGCAGGCCACACGCCAGACTCGGCGTCAATGATGAAGTTGTGCAACGCCATACAAGCTGTAATGATTTTGCATTGGTCGGGAACCTTGTAGTTCGGAATCTTGTGAAGGATCCACCATTTGCCCTTGCACATGCCGAACGCACGCTCGACGACATTGCGCAACTGGGAGTGACGATGGTTGAAAGCCTCATGCATCCCGTGCGGTGCGCCACCATTTTGGAAGCTGCCTACATGGTACCGTTCGCTGCGGTACGGAGCTAGGTAACCCAACCGGTTGGCATAACCGGAGTCCACAAGGTAGTACTTGTCTGCAACCAAAAATATTTGTTAGTACAAGAGTGAGAAAGCATGCATTACTCAGATGTAAAACTGTCATACAACCTTGGGGGGGATGTGGGAAGCGGTCACCGTACTTGTCCCTGGTGTCCTTTAGGATCCGAGCGTCATGCGCCGACCCCGGCCATCCGGCGCACACAAACGTGAAGCGACAGTCCAAGTCGCAAATGGCGAGCACATTTTGACTAGTGAATCCTTTTCTGTTGTAATACCGTCCCCTCTCCTCGTTTGGAACAATGACTTCGATGTGAGTGCCATCCATAGCTCCTATGCAATTGTAAAAAGGCGACAATCTTGGTAGTTGTAGCCGGGGGTGCACCGCCTGGTACGTTGGATCTAAAGGTGCGATGTTGTCAGCCGCTAATGACACAAGACATGTAAGGACATCATGGAACCTTGCGCTTATAGTTCCCGCTGCGTGCTCAAATCGGTTCGTAGCTTGCCGTTGTGGTTGCGGGGATCCGCAAGTCCACAAAAACAAGCCTAATGCTTCCGTAGAGCACATTGCCCGACTTGAGCGAAGACCGTAATTGGCAACGAGCAGATCATGCAGCGCCTCAAATAGATGTGGCTCCATCCTGAACATGTCGTGGCATCGCTTCGTGTTCGCTAGTTGTCCCGATACCCACTGCATTCCAGTTACTTTCGGCATGCTTGGTACCTGAACAGCCTCTTCGTCATCATCCGTATCGTCAGCGTAGTACATGGCAGCCGCTGCTAGCATATAGGGGAAAGCCATGCCGTCGCCTGCCATGACTGCACACACAGCAAAAACATTTGTTACAAATGGAACCATGACTGCACACATAGCAAAAACTGCCAGGCAGCACCCAGCACGGCCGGCCAGCAGGCAGCCCGGCCAGCCAGCAGCCAACACGGCCAGCCAGCAGCTAGCCCGGCCAGCCAGCAGCCAGCAGCCAGCACGGCCAGCCAGCACCCAGGCACAAGGTTGCAGCAGCAGTATTGGCACTCACAAAAGAAGTTCACAAATAAGGAGTTCAATACATAGGAAGTTCAATACATAAGGAGTTCAATACATGACATAAGGTAGCATTATTGTTCAATACGTGCACGTAAATGTTCCGCAACGACAACGCTCAACAATAAGACTAAACACTGAACCGAAAACGCTCGCCCATACCACTGAACACTCAACACTCGCGGGTGGCGGCGACGGGGCACTCGCATTCCAGGGGGGTTCGATTTGGGGGAGCGTCGGTCGAACCCTAACGCTAGCTGCTTCATACTGCTTCCGTCGGTACCGGCTTCGCGTGGAGCATGTCGGCTTCGCCTGGAAGCTGCGGCTTCCGCAAAAAACACTGTAGCAGCTTCAAAAAGCCAGCAGCCCGCAGCCGCAGCCGATTTGATCGCAGCCATAGTCGTAGCGGGACTGCAGGAGGAGGAAGAACTCCGAAAAACACCCGAGTAAACTAATAATTCAATGGCTTTTACTAATTTCTGTTTCATGATGCCCATGGGCGGACCCAGTATTGGGACATGCGCGTACACATGTACACCCAATTTTTTTGTTTGCAAAATACAAGTTACTTAGTAGGTATATCAGGCATATATACTATTAGCTAGCTAGGTCAAACAATTCATATTTGCACCCTAAACAGTGGCGGAGCCAGGAATTTTACACAGGGGGGCCAGCCAAGTACAATTAATAGATTGCTATAATCGAACTGCCAGGAAAGATGAAGATTGGATATACTTTACCAAATGTATCACATATAAAGTCATGGTTTCATATTTTCATTACATAAAAGTTGCTGCAGGCAAAAGTATTCATAGGAACTAACCTTTTTCATTTTAGTCTTACTCTGCGTGTCTTCATATCATAGAAATTATCAATAAGTGTATCAGTTGTGAACTCAATTGCAATCTCCTTCTCAATGTAGATTATCAAGCAATCTCTTAGAAATTCATCTCCCATTTTATTCCGGAGTCTTGTCTTCACAAGTTTCATTGCAAAGAATGCACGTTCTGACGTAGCTGTCGAAACTGGTAGAGTTAGAACAAGCCGAATCAATCTGTCAAAGAAAAAAATGCTTAGTATTTGCCATCTATAAAAATGATTTGGGACAACAGATAAAAAATGAGGGACGTTATATAACCTGTCAATCAAATAATAGTCATTTGATTTTCTAGTTTCAGCTAGTCGACGGCATAGATCAGCAATAGTTCATAAATTCTGGAACTGTGGATTTGTGAGGACATCAAGCTCATAATGGTGTAATTGATGTCTCAAATTATTTCTTTCTTGTTCAGAAAAATCAGTAGGATAGAACTTTGAAGCTAGCAAGCAAATGTCATCAATTTTGAATGATCTAAATGAATCTCTAGGATCCAAACAATATCAAATTAATTAGACCCAATTACAACATAGGGGTTAAAAATTTTCAGCAGCGTTGGGGGGCCGTGGCCCCTGCTGGCCCCCCTAGCTCCACCACTAACCCTAAATGATTTTAGACCACTCAACACCTCCATCCTCCAAACTCGCACTCAAAAATGAAGGTCCAATTCGTATTTACACCCTAAATAATTAGGCATCTGTACAACGTTATGCTTATTGAATCGAAGAAGGACCTCAATTTTTCCGTTAAAAGGACCTCAATTACAAATGTCCACCAGATTCTTAAATGGGTGCTAATTCTTCACAAAGAAATTTCTAGTGTTGAGAGAATTTTCTTTAATGAATTTTGTGAAGAATAAGCTATCATGATGTGACATCTCACTTCCAAGTATTAGCTAGGTCAAACAATTCAATTTTGCACCCTAAATGAATTTAGTCCACTCAACACCTCCATCCTCCCCAATTAGCACTCAGAATCAAGGTCCAGTTCTCATGGGCCACCCGTTTAGAGGTCACAATTTCTAGCACCACACTCTTTGTGTACCTACATGACGCCTGTTGCCAATCGAAGCAGGTGGACGATGGCTAGTACTCGTGCCTAGCGAGCATCAACTTCCATATTCGCTCGGGTTTCTCGAAGGACTTCCCCTCCAATTCGATGCGGATGAAGTAGGAGTCCAACTGGGTGCGGAGGTGGATCTACCACATTGTCGAGCCAAGGAGCCACCTCCACTGGACCAGGTGGAGCATGGACTTCGTCCCTTCTTCATGCATGAAGCTCAACCCGGATGATGAGGTTCACATGAGGAGGCTACGTGTGCTCGCGCATTGCATGAACATGCGTGGCTTTGTGGCGGAGTTTTACATACTCTATGTGGCCCCTCTAGAAAACAACCTTTCGGCTGCCACCTCAGACGACCCTGAATCAACCGTGTGTGCGAGGACCTCAACCTTTCGGTGCCTGAGTGCTCATTCCCTTCATCGGTGGCAGTCAGGCACATAGATTGCCAGGGGGCGACGGTTAAGATGGCGAAGGTCATGAGGATCCCAACGGGTGCGAAGAATCCCCTCCCCCTATCACGATGATTCTGGTTTCCTTAGCTCCCCTTGCACTAGAGCAAGCCTAGACGAATTGAGTGGGGTTGAAGATGACAGGTGAGGGAAGGGCACAGTGAGGACAGTGTAGATGATACCCGCCATGCGGACGACCCAGGGATTATTGCCATAGGCAATGTTGTGGTCCGTGTTGTAGACCCAGAGCTAGCCACCTTGAGGCCTTCGAAGGACACAATAGAGCCTGACTCCAGTGCTTCACTGCGGCGGCCAGCAGGAAGGTATATTCTCCATTGGCCGGCCCTACCACTCCTCTCTAGCTCCGAAGGGGCCGAACCCCAAAGCACCTGAGACGAATTGGCAGACTCCACTTCAACTACTTCCCCTGCACGGAGCTCTACACACATCGAGGACGCTCAAGCTCTCCCCAACATCCCCGGCAATGTTGCTGCTGGTTTGAGTCCTTCTTTTGGTTCTCAGGACTTCGCATGGCTCTCTTTGCTCTGTTCCCTAACGCTGTTGCCCTCGACAGCAGCCCCTCCTTCCCCAGCGATGACCATGTAGACGTCCGATGATGGAGCAGCTTAGAGCGACATACCTATGGCTCTTGTAGAGGATGCCTCGTAGTAGACTCTGACGGAGGTACCAGGTGGCAAATCTCGTCACCTATTGCTTGGCAACTTTATTCCCCGCTCGGATGCTCTTTGTGCCATGTGAGCCACCGTGGACTACGCCGATGCGTCGCTAGATTGGAGGGTGCTCCAATCATGTGGGACAAAGTTGCTCTTCGACACCGCGGAGGCTTGCGAGAAGGTATATTCTCTCGCAATACGTACACATCCATATTTGGTCGTGGTGTCTTATCCGGTGTGTGTGTGTGTGTGTGTGTGTATTTTAGACGGTGGCCCTATCACGTGCTTTGCAGATGGCTGTCCTCCATGAGGCCACAAACGCCCAAGAGGATGAACTCACATAGCTGCTTCTACTGGAAGTCAATAAAGTGTACAATGGGCAAGTATCCTAGTGCCACAGCCTAGCCGGTTGGAGCGGCCCATGACAATTTCAGAGCTTTAGAGGTGGATGACGTGGTGACAGTTGTCTTGAGGATAGCAATTGACACCTCAAAGACATCATTTGTGTAGCGTCTAACGGTGCTCGTTGTGGAAATGTTCATCCACCCTGAAGTATCTTACAATGGCCACCAGAGACGATCATAGAGGTCATTCGGGTACCTGGTAATGGAAATATGTTAGACCATATAGCTAGATCTAGAATTTTTGATAACAAATAATTAATAATGTAGATGATGAATAATTAACAACTAGGGGTGGACAAAAAGCTCGTGGCTCGCGGCTCGGCTCGGCTCGATACAGGCTCGGCTCGGCTTGGCTCGGCTCGTGGAATTTTCGAGCCGAGCCGAGCCAGGAGTTGAGCTCGGTCTCTTTAACGAGCCGAGCCGAGCTGGCTCGCGAGCCGCTCGGCTGGCTCGATTGGCTCGGTCAGACCCGGCGAGGGCCCATGTCCGATTCTCAAGAATCTCAACGCCCGGCCCATCTATCTCTCGCCACTTCCCCAGTCGCCTCGGTCTCCAGTCTTCGCACCGACACAATCGCCTCGCCTCCAGAAATCCCCTTCTCGCCTCCTCACAATCTGCCGCCTTCTTGCCGCTGGCCACGACTGGTCGGCGAGGCACCGGCGCCGCGACGGAGATCCAGGAACAAGATCTGCTGCGCCGCCACCATGGCCGGCATCCCGAGGCTCAAATCCAGCGACGCCGGCATCCCGAGGCTCATATCCACCATGGCCGCAGGTGCCGCAGTCGGCGGAGCCGCGGCGGTAGAGTCCCAAGAGGAAGAATCCACCGTGCTGCTGCTCGGGCTCACGGTGCCGATAGCCAGCGCCTTGGGCAGCGGGATGTGCGCGGAGGCGATGGGGAAGTTGGTCTTGGCCTTGGGCCCGCGGAAGTGGAGCGCGGCGGCGGCGTCGTCGTCACCTATCGGAGTTTGGGATCTACAACTTCGGGGACTCCAACTCCGACACGGGTGGCTGGGCGACGGCGGCGACCCCGTCCTCGATGGCGGCACCGGGAAGATCGCACTCGTGCGGTGGTGAGTTGCGATTGTTTCCCCATGTTTTAGCTAGATCCAGTGCTGATGTGATGAGGACTGAGGTACTAAGACAATTTTCTGGGATTGTAGGATCACCGACCAGCTAGATGTTCGTGAATCGTGAGACGGATTACATCCAGTATGTGATGTGGATAGGAGCTGAGATGTGTTTATATTTTGCTATTTGGATGTGATTTGGATGTGTTAAATCTTCTCATTTGAATGGAGTACTGGAGTACTAGTATTTATGAACTGTAAATAAACGAGCCTAACGAGCCTAACGAGCCGAGCTCGAGCTTTCTACCGAGCCGAGCCGAGCCTCGATTTCAGCTCGTTACTCTAACGAGCCGAGCCGAGCCGTTTCTTTAACGAGCCTTACCGAGCCGAGCCGAGCCGTTTCTTTAACGAGCCTTACCGAGCCGAGCCGAGCCGAGCCGGCTCGATATCCACCCCTATTAACAACGTTAGTTATGATATCACTTATGGCGTGTTACGTGTGTGCCGACTAATATTGGTCAAATTAGAGATAACTTGTGATGGAAAACGTTCTTTGGTCTTTACATATGCAGGTTGAGTATAGAGACGATCGTGATCAATGGTGAGGTGGTCTGGAACTAGAATTGAGAGATCTGAGGTTCAGGCGGTCGAGGATATCACGAGATGGTCGAGCTCATCCTTGGCCACGTAGAGATCAAAAGTAGATGATGCGTGGAGAAGCTATAGGAGGTGAGATCTTAGAGGCTTTGACACATGACGAGTTGGAAAAGTTAGAATTTTAAAAAAAACTCATATTAGGAAGAGTTTTGAATCCCTTATTTACTTAAATTGAATTAGAACTCATGAGCTTACAATAAGCCCAAGTTTTAGGCCTTAAACTATAAGTAGAGATAAGGCTGAAAGCTAACCTCAAGGCTTCTTAGATGTTATTTTTGTACTAGAGTTTTGAGGAGTGCTATAAGCGTATTTTGTAACCATAAAAATGATTGAAAAATAAAGTTTAAATCTAATTCGGAGAAAAAAAATTAGCGGCGCTTTTCGTCGGCGGCGTCTCCCCACATCCTGTCAGCGTGGCATCACGGTCTCGTGCGCGCCCACGCGAGATTTCCTAACGGCGACGGCAGCGCATCTCTTCTGGTTTTCCCACAAGTCCTCGCGCGGCATCATGGTCTTTTCTCGGCCAGCTCATTGCGTCAGAGCAAAAAGGCAACGAGTTGAGTTCACGGCGTCAACACAATTTTATCTATTCATGGTTGGGCAATGGGCAGCACATGAATCAATAACTAGCACGGGCCTGGTTCAGAACGAAAGCAACATCTCGCCTTTATTATTTCGCTACAGTACCGGGATAACTTGAACTCTCCATTGGATCTCATTTCTAGTGATGATACGAAAGGAGTTCCTTTTCCATTATCAATCAAGCAAACTGACATTGAGTTCATCGTGGCCACAACGATTGCCTCAGACGTGTATGTCATGGTTGCACTAGTGATACTGACTTGGTTCCAGAAGTCAAGCTGAATATAAATATGTGTGAGCCACTGCCATTGCAACTGCAACTCTGGAAGTAACGTGGTAATTGAGGCGGTGTTCTCAATGGGTTTCTTGGTTTTCTTTGCTGCATTCGTATTAGCCGCCGCAGTTCATGTCGTCGGCCAGCCAGGTTTTCCATTTCATGCAAAATCGAAACACTTACGTTTTATTTTCCAGAACAAACAAAAGAATCGTGTGCCTTGATCTAACCAAGAAGCATCTTTTAATCCCTTGTCGCATTTGCTTGTACAAATATTTTTCAGCCTTTCTGAGCATCGACTGCGGCCTGGACTCTAACTATAGCGGCTACAAGGACGAAATCTCCGGCATCTTCTACGTCTCCGACGGTCCGTACGTCGATGCTGGGGAGAACCACAAGGTGGCCCCCGAGCTGGAGAGCAATGGGAATTGGAACCGTGCCCTCTTCACGCTCAGAAGCTTCCCGTCCGGTGTACGGAACTGCTACACGCTCCCCACCGATGGTGGGACCAAGTACCTGCTCCGGCTGTGGTTCGTGTACGGCAACTACGACGGCAAGAACAGCTCGTCGCTGCGGTTCGACCTGCACCTGGGGGCCAACCCCTGGACCACCGTGTACGTCGACAACAACTCCTGGGACACCGTGAACCTCAACTATACGTACGAGGCGGTCTTCGTCGCGTGGGCGAGCTGGGCGCCGGTTTGCCTGGTGAACACCGGCCGCGGCACGCCGTTCGTGTCCTCAGTGGAGCTGAGGGCTCTCGGGGATGCGCTTTACCCGCCCGTCAAGCCAAAACAATCCTTATCAATGTATGATCGGCTCGACATGGGGCCAAACCCTCTTTACACCCGGTATGTCTTTCCAGAGGACGTCTACTTCCCCCTTCTTCCCCACCTCCGGCGCGATGCCGCCTTCTCGCAGACCATTCAATTCGAAAACTGAACTTTCAATTCAAAATTTCCTCCCAACTTTCAACTCAAAATCCTCATTTTCAACTCGAATTCCTCCCTGCTTTCAAGTTTCAACTCAAAAAATTGAACTTTCAATTCAAAATTTCCCCCATTTTCAAGTCGAAATCCCCACACTTTCAAGTTGAGATTTGAGAAGGAGAACCGGCAGTCCTGTTGGTGTCGAAGGAGGCGACGACAACGGCAAGGGGAACCGCGGCGACAGCAAGGAGCTGCCCGGCCGGCTGTTGCGACAGTGCGGCGGCACGTGTGAGGGGGAGGGAGCATGATGGGGACAAGGAAGGGGGAAGGGGACCCCATCGGGGGCGGCGGCAGCGTCAAGGGGAACCACGGCGACCGCGAGGAGCTGCTCGACGGAGGCAGCAGCGCAGCACGACGATGCGCCGGCTCATTTTTCCCTCAAACCCAGGAGGAGAATGTGACTAAGAGGGGCAAATTATATTTTAAAAAATAGGCAATTTTGGTTACAGTGTACTGTAAAATATTGGTATTTGCTTAGAGATACTTCAAAATCATGGTTGAGCTAGAATACATTCCAAAATAGTGGCCATTTGCTCTAACACACACTGAATAACTAAACTAATGTTTTTCTGTGTTTTGTGGAGGGAATATCTCATCACAAATTGCCCCCCTTCAGTTCTTAATTCGGAAAATATCACATTAACTCTAAAAGTTCTGAGAAAAATAAGAGATTCCAAATAAATTATTTTGAAGTCAAATAAATTATTTTAGCTCTTGATTAACCTCTAATTAATCACAATAAGTACTTTCAAATTAATAAAAATAGAAAAGTCTTTTAAAACTCCACAATAATTCTAGAAAATTCTCATAAATTCATAAATGATATTCTAAGTTAATTTTAGCCAAAACGAAACCTTTAGTATGTTACAGTGGGAATGGAGGAGGAGAGAGAGGTTTTTTTTTCATTTTTTAACAATTTTATGATAAGGGAAAATTAGACATTTTGTGCACCTTCTCTCCTGGTTGTTGAGATAATATTATTTTAATTGTTGTAGTGTGTTGTGGCAAACGGCCACAATTTTAGAATGTCTTTTAGCCAAACTATGATTTTATAGTGCTCTAGGGAAAATGCTAAGACTTTATGATGCTATGTAGCCAATTTTGCCCCCAAAAAGGGGGCAATATGCATGGTAATGGCAAAATCAGGATTTTCCAGACGGATGTGTGAAGTTAAGAAAATATTGTTTTATACAACAATTCATTCGAGGTACACACTAACAAAAGTCAAATAGTTCAAATTACAAATTGTTCCACGTAGAGCCAATAACGCAAAATAATTAGGAAAATTACAAGCAACTAAGAAAAAATACAGAATAACTCTTCGAGACTTCATGCTTCAAAAACGATATAGATATCATCATATATCACTAACTTGTGAGAAAAACAAATCTCTCTCAACAAACATTCAAGTATTGATCCCATGCTATTTCTTTGTTCCGTAGAGGGGGGCCGGGTTAAATTGGGTTTGGATTATTGTGCATTATGTTTGGTTGCTGCCTGTTGGGCTAATTGGAATACGGCGAATGAATGGGCTGCGTACCCCACGGGAGTATATATATATACACATAAACTATACCTAGTATATATCTGATTTTTTTCAAAAAAAAAAGGGTGCTGTTGTGCCCCCACGGAGTACAGTAGCTACAGTATTGTTTACTGTTACTTCAGTGTCTCGCCGTTCTTGGGTGTGATCAATATGGCTTGAGCTTTTGGCTTCAGCTTATTTTTGCACTATTTATAAATTTCGTCTTTTTCTGAACTTTTGGCTTTTTTTGAGTTTTTTTACCGGTTCTTTTTTTCCTCGTATTTGTTTACATTATACGTGATGGGCTAATATGTTTTTTCTATTTTTAAATTTTTTTAAATTTAATTATGGTAAATAAGCCTCTGTCAGCTACAGTGCTTTTTTCAGCCAGCTACAGTGTTTTCAGCCATAAGCCACGGACTTTTCAGCCATTTTGATCACAACCCTTCTCTTGCTTTTTCACTGTGTCGCACTGTTTCCCTCTGCCTTTGCTTAAGCAAGGTAGAGGATGTGAATCCTTCACCCACCTGCCTCCGGCCCTGAATTGAATTGCATGTTTTTGTTTTCAACGATCCAATCTCTCTTAACTTCCTGGTTTCATGGAGGTATCCCGACGATCCATACGACCGCTTTTGGTGGACGATGGCCAGCCCACGTTGGGCGAACCTTTCCACAAACTCGAGCGTCCAGCCAGACGCCAGCTTCGCCGAGCCCTTGCCCGTTCTCCAGACGGCAGTCGCGGCGACCGGCAACGACACGGCGCTCACCGCCTACATATGGCAAGACACATCGTTCAACGAGTACATGGTGTTCCTGCACTTCGCCGACTTCCAGAACAAGCAGCTCCGGCAGTTCGACGCCTACCTCAACGGCAACAGGCTGGGGCCCAGCGACCACCCGTACAGCCCGCCATACCTCGCCGCTTCTTGCGTGTACAGTTCGAGCTGGTACAGAGCCACCGAGGGCCAGTACAACGTCACTCTCGTGGCCACCGCCGCGTCCGTGCTGCCTCCGATGCTCAATGCGATCGAAGTCTACTGGCGAATCGATCATGACACTCCCACCACATTCCCCAAAGACTGTAAGCTCTCTCTCTCTCTCTCTCTCTTCGTAAGCTGCGTCGCATCATATGATTAAAAAACTAGTGCAAAACATTTTAGGCCATGTCAGGAATTTCAAAAAAGATACCTTCCTATTGTAAGTGAGAAAAAATCCCGCATTCGGGGTTGTATTATCGCTACTTCGTATTAAATATTTATGGTGCGCTTAGTTCG
Organism: Dendrocalamus latiflorus; assembly: GCA_017311315.1. NCBI lineage: Eukaryota > Viridiplantae > Streptophyta > Magnoliopsida > Poales > Poaceae > Dendrocalamus > Dendrocalamus latiflorus. The sequence continues at coordinate 34,619,658 of CM029658.1, read as the reverse complement.
ACTTAAATAAGTTGGTTTATAGTTTATTTTACACTGTAACTACTGTTGTCTTATTTAACGTAATTAAATTTAGAAATAAAAATTAAGTTAGTCCATCATAAACAATGAAAGACAAAAAAAACTCAAAAAAAGAAAAGACAAAAAAACTTAAAAGAACTAAAAAGCTAGTAAAAGAAGAAATATAGGAATAGTGAACTAGAAGCTAAAAAGTAAAAATGAAACGAGAGGGCCTTAGATGCAGCGGTCCTTTCTCTATTCAATCCCATTCAATTTAACAGAAACTTACCGGAGTAGCCTACTTGTTAGAGCATCTCCAAAGCGAATTTTTTGTACGGATAATCTATTTTTTATTCAAAATTACATAAATATACCCGCGGGAAAATTTTTTACAAAAATAGGCTCCAGTCGCCTAATGGTTGGGCGACTGGAGCCTTTCGCCCAACCAGACCGCGACACAATATATCTCGCTGCACAGTAGAGCGACTGCATTAAGTCGCTCTTCCGTAGGGCGACTTAAGTGTAGTCGCCATCCCGTTAGGCGACTGGCATGCAGTCGCCATCCCGTTAGGCGACTGCAGGTAGCCCCCCGTGATTGTTTTAGATTTTGTGAATTTTGTAACGTTAAACCGGTAAAAAATACGGTGAAGTTGTAATAAAAGTTTATGTTCATTGTATATTGTAGGTATGTAAAAAGTTTTTAAATTTTTTTTATGAAAGATTGAGTAGAGAACGATCGATACATACACTGTTAAGTGAGATAGTTTATGTGTGGAGAGAGATGATAGACTTATGTAAATTTAAATAAACTTCATAATATAACTGTGAGTAACATGCCGCATGTTTTTTCATTACATGCATAACATATATAGCATCCGCAGCACGCCTCACTCGTCACCCTGGTGTGCCCCGTCACTGCGTCCGCGTCCTCCCATACGGCCTCGCTTGGCCCTCCTCCGGTGCAACGGGTTAGGACGATCTGAAAAAGTAAAATGAGCAGGAGGGTGTCTATCCCGCCCCTGCGCTGGTGGAGTCAGCTGCACCTCTGGCTGTGTACTCTCCGGTGCACCGGGGAGGGCACTGCTAGAGAGAACCTCCGATGCTGCGTCGGAGAACTGCCCGGGCCACTCCGCGAAAAACTGGTCCACATCGTCCTGGCCTGGGGAGACGCCGTGCTGCTGGTAAGTACCTGCAATATTAATATCGTTAGTTCGTTGCATGTCGTCTTCGGATAAACACGATATAAGACCCTCTGCGTACCTGTAGCTGGCGCCATGGAGGAGGCGTACACCCCCTGCGTGGGGAAGACAAGGGTCTGCATAGGAGGCGTGAAGTGAACCGGTGTAGGAGGCCCTGCCCAGGCTGAACCCCCTGGCTGCTCCGGGTGAGGTAGTGGAGGACGTGTCCACGTAGGTGCACCAGAGTAGTGCCACGTTGGTCGGGGTGGCACTGGTGGACGAGCAGTCAGAGCGGTGGGCGTGGAAGACACGATCGATTTTATATACCACGTACCCGGTACTGTCTGAGCCACCTCAGTGTCGGCCCATGGGTCTGCTCCTCTCCGAATATGTGGTGGTCAGCGGCCAGTGGAACGACACCCTCGAATCTGCTGAGAAGGTCAGCGCGCCAGTCGGCCGGGGCCTCCGGTAGGAAGGCAGCGTCTCCCGCGATCGGAAGCCCAAGGAGCAGGGACACATCCTGCAAGGTCGGCATCATCTCCCCGAATGGGAGGTGGAAAGTGTGCGTCTCTGGCCGCCAACGGTCCACCAAAGCCGTCAGCAGGGAACGGTCGAACGGAAAGCGTCGTGATCGCTCCCCGCCAGCGGCTCCATCCTCGTCCCCGCCCTCGTCCCCGCCAGCGGCTCCATCCTCGTCCGTGGCCTGCACCATCCGGGCAAGAGGGAGTAGCCCGGCATCCCGCAGCCTGCAAACAAAGTGAAGGTCAGCACGGAACGAACTTACGATCGCACTAAACGCTGGAGTAGTGCAAACCTGGCAGTCCAACGAGGGTCGAGTCCCTAGGCCACGCGAGGTGTGCGTGTCCGGACCACTCCCAGCTGAGGCGGCTCGTCCGTGCTCCCCGGTGGCGGCACTAGACGGGAAGCGCGATGAGAGCGGTCCACGTGCTTGTCCAACAGCGCGAACCGCCACTCCGAGTCACGTCCAGTACGAGTCATACCTGCAAAATTTGTACAATAATTTCTACATTAAATTTTCTACATCTAAATTTGTGCAATAATTTCAACATTAAATTTTCTACATCTAAATTTCAACACTAAATTTTCTACATCTAAATTTGTACAATAATTTCAACATTAAATTTTCTACATCTAAATTTCAACACTAAATTTTCTACATCTAAATTTGTACAATAATTGCAACATTAAATTTTCTACATGTACATTTAAATACTATATTTTGTACAATAATGCATTATAAATGGTATACAAAATTTATAAACTATATTTTCTAAACTATATTTACTAAGGCCCTGTTTGTTTCCACTTAAGATTATTATAATCTAGCTTATAGGTGGGGATTATATAAGCTAGCTTATAATAAGCTGGTGGGAAATAAGCTGTCAGGTGTTTGGCAGCCTGGATTATCAGAGTTATGGATTGTTGTATTCGAATGTTTAAAGACTACAATGCCCTGGGAGAGAGGCACGGGAGTTGAGGATTGGATGAATGGCAAAGGTGGGTAATATTCCTAAAGTTTTATGGTCATTAAGATAAAAGGTGGATCTATAAGCTGAAATAAACTCCTTTTTTGAGCTTATTAGATTTCAATAATCTGGGCTATTAGATTATAATAAGTTACCTTATAATCTGGGCTGTTTGTTTCCACTTATGATTTATAAGCTAGATTATAATAATCTTAAGTGGAAACAAACAGGGCCTAAACAAAATTTGAAAATTAAATTTCTAAAATTAATTTCTAAACTAAATTTCTAAACTACATTTTTCTAAACTAATTTTCTAAACTAATTTTCTACACTACATTTTCTAATCTAATTTTCTAAACTATATTTCTAAACTAAATTTCTACACTACATTTTCTAAACTAATTTTCTAAACTAATTTTCTACACTACATTTTCTAAACTATATTTCTAAACTAAATTTATGCACTACATTTTCTAAACTATATTTCTAAACTAATTTTCTACACTAACAAAAAATATAACACCAAAAAATTACCTGAAAATCCCGCACTCCCTCTCCTCTTCTCCTCCTCTCCCTCTCCTTCTTTCCTCCTCTCCCTCTCTTTCTCTCCCCCTCCTCTTCTCCTCCTCTCCCTCTCCTTCTTTCCCCTCTCTTCTCTGCGCTGGCCGAACGGAAGAACGGAAACAGTGCAGCGCTTCGTCGTCGCCGAGCACGGCTTTATATCCACCCGCAGTCGCCGAACCGTTGGGCGACTAAATCTCAGTCGCCCAACGGTTCGGCGACTTCATGAAAATCGCCCAACGGTGGGGCGACTGCAGTTAATCGCCAAACAGTTGGTAGACTTTCCAGCTGTCGCGGTTTGGTTGGGCGAAAGGCTCCAGTCGCCCAACCATTAGGCGACTGGAGCCTATTTTTGTAAAAAATTTTCCCACGGGTATATTTATGTAATTTCGAATAAAAAATGAATTATCCGTACAAAAAATTCCAATTTTCTTCCCGGGAACGGAGCGTTGGAGAGAGGCACTAACCAGCAGGCATGTCAGTCTGGACGTGGCGATTTTATCAACTCTTCCTGGGAAGATAGTATGGTCCCGTCCAATTTTATTTTTTGGCAGCTTCTAACTCCTCATTATTGATTTTTAGTTAAAATTATGTTATAACGGTTATTATTTTTCTAATTTATTTAATTAAAAAATAAGAAAAAACACCGTTATATCTCCATAGACAATGCATAGAAAAAAGAAAAAAAAGACAAAAAAAATTAAAATTAAGAAGTCAACACGTTAATTTTGAACCAAAATCGAAATGAACATGGCCTAAATATATTTTGGTTTTCTCGCAGAATCTATACAGATAACTTTCATATTTTTATTTATATAACTGTCACTTTACCAGCATTTCTTTTTTCTCTACTTTTTCAAAGATCGATTGTGACCGGCATTTCTTATTTTTCTACTTTCTCGAAGATTGATTGTGATGAATTGAGGCACGGCCACAGTAGTGGCGCCCATACCATGCCCGCTAGACATTTTTTCGCCCACGGCTTGCCTGCCAAACTGGAAAAAACTTTGCCTGTGCCCACCGTACCTGATGCCGGCCGGCATTCCGTGTGCCCGCCATCCCTCCTTTCAAGCATGAGCTAGTTGAAATTCAACAAATCTGAGATCATGGAACCACAGATCGGGAAGCCTTGAAGGGAAATGGATGAAAAAGAAATCTCTTCCAGGGTTGTCGACGTCTTCTTTAGGGACAGCGTGGTGGCACGATGAGGACTGGAGTTGGAGGATGGAAGGAAGGAGCCGGCTGGAGTAGTGAGCCAAATGTCGGCGAGAGAGATGGGTGAATGAGGGTGGATAAGCAGAGATTTGCTCCCACGTTCGTACCTTGAGTAGAAAAGGATCCACCTCCACTAAGGCCCTGTTTGGAATGCGGGAATTTTTCCCGATTCCTGCGGGAATTGAACTGTTTCCTGCAAAATTCCTGCAAAATTCCTGTGAAATTCCTCTGTTCCAAACAGGCCCTAAGACTTTTTTGCCATGGGTACACGGGTAGTCGGGCGCCACAGCTTGGCCGAATTTTTTGTATTTTAGCCCTTTTTTTGAAAAATATTCACATTTAGACCCCTGGTAGTTTTAATTCCGTTTTTGGACCCAGATCTCGGCGCCGTCGGTCACGGCGCCGAGGTAACACGTCTCGGCGCCGTGGACCACGGCGCCGAGGTGCGAGCCCCGCGCCAGCGTAGCGGCCGTCGTGGCGCCGACGTGGCAGTCAGCTCGGCGCCGTGACTCGTGGCGCCGAGCTCGGCGCCGTGGATCTTGGCGCCGAGCTCGCGACATTTACCCAGTCGGCCGGGCCGAGCATTCATTTCGCGTAGCTCTCCCTCCCCGCGCCGCCAGCGCCTCCCCGCCGCCTTCCCGGCCTGGCTCCACCGCCTCCCCGGCTCCCGCCGCCTCCCCGGCCCGGCCGCCTCTCCGCCGCCTCCCCGGCCCACGCCGCCTCCACGGCCGCCAGCGCCTCCCCGGCCCACGCCGCCTCCACGGCCGCCAGCGCCTCCCCGGCCCCCGCCGCCTTCAAGGTGAATAAGGCAGAACCTGGAAAAAAGGATCTTAGTGAGTAAGGCAGCAAGCTAACTTGAATATCTTCTTACTAGTTGCAAAGCAGTACAATGATAATTATTTTTTTGGAAGTATCCAATGAGCACAATCGAGTATATATGGGAAGAGTATAGGATAGTTCTTCTGGGTGCCTAACTGCCTATGAAGGAAATTAGAATGATTTCATGTTTTATGGTTGAAGAGTAGCATACACTTCTGCATGGCTACTCAGATATCTAATGCAATATCCACCCTAAGAGAGAAACAACAAAGTAATAGTCTGCAAACACATCGTAAGAAAACTAGAAATAGAAGGTTTTTCTGCACCCGAAAATTGTTATGCCCCTACGCATGCATCGACAACCATCAGGTCCATCGCACTTAATGACTGCCGCAAATACCAGTTTGGACAGTTAGACGTATGGATTTGGAATATCAAATTGCCATAGTTAATCCTTAGTTATATAGTAGAAAGCTACAATCAGTCCTTGATATGAAAAAATAAACCTCTAAACCTTAAGCTTTTGTACAGTCTGGTGTCACACAAATCGCAGGAAAAACTAATATTCGGCTACACTTAGCAGTTCCACAATATGAAATTCAATGCTATACTAAATTACCAGTTCCGCCAGCGCCTTCAAGGTGAATCTCATGTGACTATATCTGGATCCTATTAGATATATAGATGTTTGAATGGGAAATGGTTCATTTAGATATTTTATTGCTTAAACAAGTATGCATATGATTTATCCAAAATTTCGCTTAAAGGTATTAAGTTTGGTTTTGTGTATGAACTAGATGGACAACCTAGTGACCCTATATCATGGAGGCAGTGTGACAAGTGATGATTATGGAAATGTTCAATTTGTTGAAATGCAAAGGGTGCCTCTGATATTCGGTGATCGGCCGTCGTTTAGTGAGTTGGTTGCTAGGGCTCAGGAGAAGCTACATTGTCATGCAAACGAGGAGAGCATCACAGTTGAGGGGTTACTTCACTTCGGTTCGAAAGACCTAGTTCTCAGGCGGTTGATCTTAATTGGTTCACGAGTCACGGCGCCGAGGTCGGCGCCACGAGTCACGGCGCCGAGCTGGCTGCCACGTCGGCGCCACGACGGCCGCTACGCTGGCGCGGGGCTCGCACCTCGGCGCCGTGGTCCACGGCGCCGAGACGTCTTACCTCGGCGCCGTGACCCACGGCGCCGAGCTCTGGGTCCAAAAACGGAATTAAAACTACCAGGGGTCTAAATGTGAATATTTTTCAAAAAAAGGGCTAAAATACAAAAAATTCGGACAGCTTGGCTTCAGATTTTACTGTAGCTGAAATTAGGCTGGGCTAAAAAGTTATGGCTTATGGCTGAAATTACACTATAGCAATTGAAATTTTACTGTAGCTGAAGGTGGCTTATTTAGCATAATTAAATTTAAAAATTAAAAAATAGAAATAATATGTTAGCTCATTACGGACAACGCGAATGAATACGAGAAAAAAAAGAACTAGCAAAAAAAAATTCAAAAAAGCCAAAAGTTTAGAAAAATACGAAATTTATGAATAGTAAAAAATAAGTCAGAAATCAGAAGCTGAAACTGAAATGAAATGAATGTGTCAAATCGGCCTACTACGCCTCGGAGTGGAAGTTTTTTTTTTTGAGGAACCGACGAAGCTTTTTCTACCAAAGCTGTCCCAAGCTATCGGCCTTTTTTTTCTTTGCAGTGACTTTTTAGTTTATCTTAGTAATTACTATTAATTAGATTAATAAACTATAACTAAAAGTCACAACCTATAGTCTAGAAAAACAAGCCTTTGCTTTATAGGTGCCGTGCCAATGGATGAGCCGATCCACCGTCGGCCCTCGCGATGCAACTTATGCGCCGGGTTTAGGACATAGAATGGAACGTAGGACCTGTTCTTTTTAGCTGTGGCTTATAATTTTTTATTAAAATTTTTGAATTTTAGCTGTTTACGGTACAGATTACGGAGAGACAGATACTCACTTGCGATTTTGGCTGGTACATGTGTTGGACTTTTAACGTGTATATTGTTAAACTTGTAAATCCCGTCTTGAGAAAATACTCCGTTTGAAAGTTAGGTACTATAACAAAAACTAAAAACCGATTTCAAAAGCTCAAAAGAACAGCGGCGTTGCAGAGCAAGAAAGCTCGGGCGGCTCCTCGAGGTGCCAGAGCCACCGCGCCTTGGTGTAACAAACTATAGCCATGTATAGGTGGGTGCTCACCCACATCGGCGGCGAGGACATCACACGACAGCACGCGGCGGCGGTGGAAAGAGTCGGTGAGACCCCCCCCCCCCCCCCCACACACACACCCCCACATCTGATGCGTCATACATTGCACCTCCTCGGCACTCGCTGCATGCGCCGGCGCTCAAGGTGTTTGATCGATTGCCTCTTTAGGCCATCTCACTGAAAAGTGGGGTCCCTGTCCCTTCTTGTTAGGCTTTGCTGGATTGCGCAGGGAATAGAAGGAGCTGGGAAGAGTGAAATGTTCTGCTAAAGTTTCCGCGGTGAATTGAAAATTTCTCCTAAATCCGTGTTTTTCTGATGCTTAGAGCAACTCCAGCAGGGCCCCTACTTGAGCCCTCAACCCTCATATTTGAGGGCTTAAGGCAAAAATGCAACTCCAGCAGGGCCCATACTAGAGCCCTCAAATTTGAGGAGCCCCTCAAATCCCCCTTCCACCCCTCATTCCTAGGGGCTCCCCCTCCACCCCTCATTTTCCTGTTTTTTTCCCGCACAGTGAAACTTCTCCCGCTCCCCCCCGCCTGCATCTTTCCCCGCCGCCTCCCTCGCCCGCCCGCCTCCCTCGTTGCTCCTTCCCCCGCCGCCGCCCCCTCCCCTGCCGTCCCCGCCTCCCCCGCCGCCCCCTTCCCCTTCCTCGGCGCCTCCACCCCCTCCACCGCCGCCTCCGCCCCCTTCCCCGCCGTCCCCGACTCCCCCCTTCCCCTGCCGTCCCCGCCTCCCCCGCCGCCCCCTTCCCCGGCGCCTCCGCCCCCTCCACCGCCGCCTCCGCCCCCTCTGCCTCCGCCCCCTTCCCCGGCGCCTCCGCCTCCGCCCCCTCCCCCGGCGCCTCCGCCCCCTCCACCGCCGCCTGCGCCGACCCGCCGCCTCCTCGTCTCGCGCCTCCGTCGTCCTCGAATCCGGGCGCCACCGACCGAGCTCCTCCACCGCCGGCCTCCACCGCACCAGATCCGGCCTCGGCCCGGCTGGATCCGGCCGCCTCCCGCCCGGATCCGTCCGCCGCTGCGCCGTCGCTGCCGAAACCGGCCATCTTCGCGACGAGAGGGAGGCCGGGCTCGGGCGGACGATTCGGGGAGGCGGACCCTCACGGCGGCGGCTGCAGGCCGGCTTTGCGGGCGGCACGGTGGCGATGCGCGAGGCTGCGCCCGCCGGCAGCGACCGAGCGCAAGGGGCGGCGGCCCAAGTGCGACGATGCGCCTGCGGCTACGGGCGGAAAGCTCGAGGGCGGCTGTCGCATACACGGCGGCTTCGGCTACAGGCGGCATGCGGGAGGCGAAGAGGTTCGGGTGAGCTCGGAGGGAGCTGGTGCGGCGGCGCCGGCACAAGGCGGCGGCGCCATACCCCAAGCCGGTTCTCGGGGCGAGCGGCCAGGCGGCGGAGACGGAGAGGTGAGGGGCGGGGGGAGAAGAGGGAAGCGGAGGCCTGCGGCCTGAGGGAGAGAATGAGGAGTGGGTCCCATATGTCAGTTGTATTGGAATGGATTTGAGGGCTTAAATTTGAGGGGTGCTGTTGGAGTAGATGCAAAAAAACAGGGCCCTCAAAAGTAGGGGGAGCCCTCAAATGAAAAGTAGGGGTCCTGTTTTGAGTAGTACTGCTGGAGTTGCTCTTACATAAGTGTCCGAGTTTTTGTGAAATCATCTATTTTCTAGATGCAGTTAGCCTCAGAAACCATCAAACTGCACCATTGCATACCAGGGCCGTTCCTCTCATTTTGGAGATCCTAAGGCACGATAAATATGAGACCCTTCATTCTAATATAAATATGTAACAATACATTTTATATCAGTTGTAAAAGGTAAAATTCAATACAGTAACCATTAGACAGTACGTCATAAAATACAAAGTACTTATTGGCAACATTAGGGTATATTACAAAATGCAAAGTACGTATTGTCGATAATTCACTGGCACGTTAATATTATTAATAAGTCTTAGAAAACTATAATATGCTACTAAGGACAAAACAATTTAGGAGAGACCATTCAACCTTTCATGTGACATTGATGACCTCAAATAGTTTTTCTAATTTGTCTCTCTTAGATCTAATGGACATCTATATATAAAAAAGAAACTGATGTTACAAGAAAGTCAAAGATTTTTGTTCAAGATAGTGTAGATATTGCGTTGGAGACTTAGAGTGGTATTTAATAGATAATCAAAGAACAAAAATTCATAAAAACATGCCATATATGCAACGGCTATGTGAGGAGATTTCGAGTAGAACTGTTACAAAATGAAAAAAACGAAGGCGAATTGGTTGAGAATCAATGAAATCAGACTCTCCTCTATTAATGGCGGCACTTGTTTTGGGGGGAAGAGAAGACCGAAAGAGGAGTGGAGAGGTCAAGGGGCGCAGGCGGTGTGCACGGTGGATTGGATCTGATGGATGACTTACTTAATGTGTTCTCTCTATAAATGTTAATGCTTGGATATTTAGAGAACGCTCAGTGCTAGATGCACAACATAGATCAAATGGGCTATTACTTGACTTTAGCAGCTAGCCCAACTAATCATTAATCAATTATATCTAATATTTAATACATAGGCTATATCATGCATATGTACATACTAACATACATGGGCTAGGGGTCCCAAATTTTCGTGGGCTCTAGACGGTCGCCCCTGCTGCCCAGGCCCAGAACCGGCCCTGTTGCATACCTGCATTCAGTGATCAAACATTTTCTTGACCCCATTTTTTTTATCTTTGCTAGTTGACGCCATCATGGCTATCAAACTCGAGTATGGGGTAAAGAAAAATTGGATGGGTGATCCATGTTTCCCACCCAACTATGCTTGGGACGGCGTGAAATGCAGCAACACAAGTGATAACACTGCGAGGATAACATCTCTGTGAGTATTATTAATTTGGAAGGCCTTGCATCTTGCATGCACTGGTATTATGGCATATATACAATTGGTGCCTTTGCCTTATGTTGGACTGAAAATTGTCATGCAGCGACCTCTCCAACAGCAACTTGAGTGGGGTGATATCTAACAACTTCACATTACTCTCGGCACTCGAGTACTTGTGAGTGTTAGATCATAATTTATTGATTTCCTCTGCTTTCTATTAGTTATATATGAATTTCCATTTGACACGAATGGGGATCCCAATCTACCTACAATCATGAGCGAAAAACACCAACTAGATCCACAGGAGAAAACTTCTGTTTGAAAGTGATGGAAGCTTCAAATTCATAGAAACCACGGGTGTGCTTGGGATAGTATAGGCTTACTGTGTATATGTTTGTTTCTTGGGCTTACATATTTTGGGCTAAATAAGTTAGTTTATTGAATCAGTCCAAGAATTTTTTTCAGTTAATCCACTCTACAGGCCCCTGAAAGCTTATTAATTATTGCCATAACTTAAGCTTAAAAGCCCCCATACGTCTAAGCTAGGTCAAACATACTCTATGTCAACAATGGATCATGCCTCCTTATGTATATGTGTTCTTGTTGTTGGCTTTGCAAAATCTATCGCGCTCACAATTGAATAGTGAGAATATTACAGGAGATTAGACCCTTTGTGCCAATATATTTGGCGTAACTGTGTGTTCATCTTTCTAATTTGCAAACTAAATCAGTCTTTCTAGTTCCTTACTATTTGAAACATATCTCTATATAGTATGTATTTTGATTAAATATGTTGTGAACTAGCACAACAAAGGGGTCTCATTCATCGGAGAGAGATCGTACGGCGACGACTTGAAGTAGAACGGCGCTGGACGAAAGAGGGCACCGATTGGAGAAGGAATAGTTCTAGAATAGCTGGTCAAGAGAACGAATATAGCTGGACTTTAGAGACTTATTTATTCATCTTTGTTTAATTTAAGAAGATACAATGTCATCCTTTTTATAAGGATAACTTGATTTGACCCCTAACAAACAATCTCTAATTTAAAGAAATAAACTAACTAAAGATAAGCTTCTAAACTAACCAAATCAATCTAATTCATAAGAAAGAAAACTAATCGCGGTTGCTACAATAACCGTGTGAACAGTGCGCGCCACAGTTGCTACAGTAACTACATGAACAATGCGCTCATGTTACAGTACCGCACACGTAATATTACACACCTCCCGGTGAAACAGCTCGTCCTCGAGTTGTAGCATAGAGCGACAAACTCCTCCGATAGGGTGGCTGAATCTGTTGGTGCATGATTTTTAACTTCATCATCATCTGCTCCATTAGGTTATCTAGTAGGAATAACTCGGCAGTAGAAACTATGGTGTTGACTCTGATACCACTATTGTGAACTAGCGCAACAAAAAGGTAATAATCCGTTAGAGAGAGGTCGGACAGTGACAACTTGAAGTAGAACGGCACTAGATGAAGGACGGCACCAATTGGGAATGGAATATATTTAGAATAACTGGTCAAGGGAACAACCACAGTTGGACTTCAAGGACTAAAGACTTGTTTATTCATCTTTGCTTCATTCAAAAAGATACAATGTCATCTTTTTTATAAGGATAATTTGGCTTAACCTCTAAGAAATAATCTCTAATTTAAAGAAACAAACTAATCAAAAATAAGCTTTTAAACTAACCAAATTAATTTAATCCCTAAGAGTGGAAACTAATCACAGTTGTTACAATAACTGCGTGAACATTGCGCGCATACTACAGTACCACGCACGTAACAAAATACCTCCAACATATGTGAAGCATACTTTACACGAATGTGCCGCCAGGGACCTGTCAATGTGGCTTTGATCCCTTATGATCTGTCTTTAGCTTGCTATAACCTAGCTCAATGATTGGGTGATGCGATGCCATAAATCATGTCGCAGCTTGATAAAACCTAGCTCTTATTATATTTTGTTTTGCATGGAGTTTCATACAAATGCCTATATATTATGTAGGCTGTTCCACTGTAAGTCTGTAATTGCGCAAATGTTTCAGGGATTTGCCTTACAACAATTTAGGCCTTAGTAGTTATGCAAGAATTTTGCAGGAGTTTCACGTGAAACAGTTCAATCCTGCAGGAATTGGGAAAATTTCTCATGTTCCAAACGGGGGCCTTAAGTGGGTTGATACCTAGTTATCTACCAAATTCGCCCTCTCTTTGAATTCTTTAAGTGAATAGATTTGGTTGCAGATTGTTACTAAGCCAGGGGCATTACTTAATGTCTAAATTGCATGTCACTTTCTACAGAAATTTGTCCGGCAACCATCTAAATGGCCCAATTCCAGGCTCCCTCTGTAAAAATAATGCAGTATCACTCTTTTTCAGGTTTGAGTTTTCTTGTTGACGCTTCTTTTTTCTATTAATACCCATCTGAATTATGGAATGTTGTTCTCTCTGTGATCTTTAGGCAGGTGACTGTTCAAGATGGTTTTGCACCAAAATAAACCCTAAACTGATTGTCTTATGTAATTTCAGTTATGATTCTGATGGAGATATGTGCAACAAAACAATTACATCTCCATCAAGAAATAGAAAAGCTGTATTCACCATTTCAGTAGTGGTTCCAGTGCTGGTAGTGGCTGTACTTGTTCTTGCATTTTTTATCTGGAGAGAGAAAAGAAAGCCCAACGGTGCGTATAGTCTGCTTTTGTTATGACCTGTGTTTAAAAAATATTGATTATTAGGGTTTACTACATTTGGTATTTCTGTTATATAACTGATATTTGTGCAACCAGTTTCTACACATGATCCACCCAGAGAGACACAACTTGAGAATGCTCCAGGAAATAGAAAAAATGATGGGGGCCACCTGCAAAATACTGAGAATCGCCAATTCACATACAAGGAGCTGGAGAAGTTTACTAACAAATTCGAACAACTCATTGGACAAGGAGGTTTTGGGCCCGTGTACTATGGCCGTTTAGAAGACGCTACTGAGGTTGCTGTCAAGATGCGTTCTGAATCATCGTCACATGGGCTTGATCAGTTTTTAGCTGAGGTACGAAATTTCAATTCCTATAAAATGTCCAACAGACCTTAGAATCCCAATTTTCTATGGGATACATGTGTAGCTCAGCTATGCCCCCCCCCCCCCCCCCCCCCCGGGATTGGAAAAATTGGAATCTTTAAAGTCAGTAAATCACATTCAGTGAGATTACATGCAAATTAAGAGATGTTTCCCTATGTTTTGTGTCTCGTTACATAGGTTCAGAGCTTGACAAAGGTGCATCACAGGAATCTAGTTTCTTTGGTTGGTTACTGCTGGGAGAAGGATCACTTAGCACTGGTTTATGAATACATGTGTCGAGGCAGTGTTTGTGATCATCTGAGAGGTTTGTCCATTGCAAACTTAATTAACGATTAAGAGATAATAAGTTGTGTGACTGTTTTAAAATTGCATATGAAATATCTATGCATGCATTGTTTGAATTTGAGGGGCCATCTTTAGTTATTTTTAAGATATTTCAGTATCTGAAATAGATTTTTTAGGGGGGGGGGGGGGGTATCTACATCTCTTCCTTCTGAAGTGCCTGAAATCCTAAGTAACAGTGTGGTCATAGTTGCATATTCTAAACTATCGCGTTGGTGGTTCAATTTGTTAAAGGGGCACTCTTGTTTCAACTATTTTTTGCAATTTTCAACACAGAAGAGCGTAACAGAATTACAACAAAGAAAAATTGCATAAATTTGCTGAAAGTAGACATGTGCTGTTGTTGATAAAGTTCTATTCTAACCGTCACCGGGCACATATATGAAGGTCAAAATGGTGTTGCTGAAACCTTGAATTGGGGAACACGTGTGCGAGTTGTGCTTGAAGCTGCACAAGGTATTCTGCAATAAAAAGATCAAGATAACTGGATTTCTCTTAAGTGAATGTGTTATAACTTGTGTGTTCATATTTTCACTGTGGTTTTCTGGGATTTTCTGTGCTATATGTAGGACTGGATTATCTGCACGTGGGTTGCAGCCTGCCAATAATTCACCGGGATGTGAAGACCAGCAACATTCTCTTGGGTCAAAATCTGCAAGCTAAAATAGCGGATTTTGGACTTTCCAAAACTTATCTTAGCGACACACAGACTCACATATCAGCCACTCCAGCTGGGTCAGCGGGTTACATCGATCCTGAGTATGTCTCTTTGTCCATACTAGAACATTTTGGTACTTCTTTTTTCATATAGCTGATATTTGAATGAGAAGTAAACCATATGTAGTTTAACTTTGCCAATTCATGTCGTTGCGTGCAACTCCTTGTCATTTTAATCACTTTGATGCAAACTTTAGGCTTACTAGCATGAGGCTCATCTGCCGCTTTTTTAGGCACTACCACACTGGCAGGCTCACCGAGAGCAGCGACGTGTATAGCTTCGGTGTTGTTCTACTGGAGGTGGCTACCGGTGAGTCTCCGATGCTACCAGGCCATGGCCACATCGTCCAGCGCGTGAAGCAGAAGGTTGCCACCGGTAACATCAGCTCGATTGCCGATGCGCGGCTCGGAGGTGCCTACGATGTCAACTCCATGTGGAAGGTGGTTGATACAGCCATGGCGTGCACAGCGGATACTGCTGCTCGAAGGCCAACAATGGCCGCCGTGGTAGTGCAGCTGAAGGAGAGCCTGGCGTTGGAGGAAGCTCGGGAGGACAGGGGCGTCAGGGCAAACCCAGCGAGTGATGCCGCGGCTTTGGTGTCGTCATTTGGTCCATCGGCAAGATGAACCAGTCTCTGTTGCAACGAGTTTTGATGAACTATTTGTCATCTTTGTTGGGTTAATCTTGTTGTGTATATATTTTACTTGTGTATCAAGTACTGTGTAGTTGTATGTGTTAAATACTTATGTGTCATGTACCTGCACTACAACAAAACATCCGTGGGAAGACATCATATTTGTAGGTTAGAGACGTTCTGTTTCGTCTCCCACAGACAATTGAGGCGCTTTTATAAAGCGTCATAGAATCGTCTCCACATGAACCGTCTCAAAAATGTAGAGACGCTCTCTAAGGCGTGCCTATATTATTTGAGACGTTCATTAGAGACATCTGCACTGTATCCCTATAAAGTTAGAGACGCTTTTATAAAAACGGCTGCACCACGTCTCAATTAATATAAGCACGTGCGTTGAGACGTTATGTGCCGTCTCAAGATGTCCTATGTAGTATGTATTTTTATTTTGATTGGTATATATTTTCTTCTATACACACAAATACGTATCCGTATGAGAATATAGTATTCCATATATTTATTATATATACACACATATATATATATAATAATAATTTTATAGGCAGCACCATAATATTGAGTACATATTTTATAAAATACAAGGAATGGGCGTAGCACAACAGATATACTGTTATAAGAAAAGCAAACCAACTACAACTGGAACCAAGCCATACCCCGGGCAAACCATTGGCAATTGACAAATTCGTCACCATTGCACCCTCCAAACCCCAAAGAAGTTTACATAAGAGAGGTTTACAAATAATTATAGCATCCATTTAAATCAACAGAGTTCACTACCAAATAAAAATCTAATATGCGATAAACACATGTCGGTAAAACATCCTCCAATTTAACACACATCTTTTTTTAAACTGCTGTAATAAATCATCAGGTCTATTTCTTCAATCAGAAAATTGTGCATCAGGTCTTCCACTCTGCATTTCTTTTCATAGTCCTCCATATCCTGCAAACATAGCAATATTAACAACAAAATATCAGATATGAGCAATCATGAAAAATCTTACGGTACAAATCATGAAAAATCTTACGGTACAAGTTGATACATCCAAGGAACTCAGTCAAACCACATGCTGTGTATGCACTATGCAATCGACAATGTTACAATGCTACTGTATTACCAGGCGCATACTCAAGTTTGGCATGCATTTCTACTTCACAGCTCTTTATTGCATTTCTACAATTCTACTTCACTAGTTAAATCTCACCATAGTACCATACTATATCATATATGCTCTTTACTGCCGTAGGTTTCTGATTTTGATGTTGTTCGTCTGCACATCCACATTTGATCTCTTGCACAGATTGAATTAGTTACAATTTTGCTAGGTCATTTCTCTTATAAAACATCAGCATATATTTATGTTTTCCTATGTACACTGAGCATTACAGCACAACAAAATCAACCAAGAAATTTTTTCTCCATCATCGATTAAGCCAGGCAACGTTGTTCCCCTCCTCTGAACCCCTAGTGAGTACATGAATGGCAGCATAGCTGCATAGGAGGGGCGAACATGCATATTGCAACAGCAATAAGGAAATTGGACCAAAGAACCCAAGAAATCAAACAGAACAAATATTAGGACGAATATGTACTGGTAATTGTGAAGCAAAAACAAATCAGAGCTCTACCTGTAGTGCTCAATCACTGGATAGAACTTAGAAGACAGCACCACGACTCCTCCGCCAGCGTGCTGCGCTCGCCCACGCCGCCGCCATTTGCTGGGCCAGCACAGAGGCACCTGCTCCCCTTCTAGTTCAGTAAGGTGCTGAAATGAATATGCATGTTCAAAAAGAATATGCATTGAGGATTATTTGATGCCAAGGATTCCAAAAAACAGACGGGCGAGAATGGATTCAAGATTTTAGGCGTGGATAAGAATAGGGAAAGAGGGAGAGCTTACCGACTGCGACGGCGAGGGGGACGCAGGGTTTTCAGGCTGCAGCGCCGGCGGCTGCGAGATCGAGAGGCGCGGAGTGAATGAGTGACCATACAAAAAGATAGAAGGCAGTCAGGCACAGCCAGCAGTTTGTTACGGAACCTAACACAACCAATGTGGTCATTTAATCAGCAGACTGTTGGTCTACCACCTAAGGTTAACCTAAATATGTAATGGATTGCAAATGAATTGCAAAATGAGAATAGCCTTAACAGTTTTCACTTCAGACCCAACAACCACCAACCTTTCCTGAGAAGCAAAGTAAGTTACCAGAAAGGCAGCAAGTATAATTGGACATTCCCAAGGTTCTAGTTTACACATGCTTATCGTGTTAAAGGGAAAAGATGTATTATCTCCACATCCTCCCACACTCCTATCAACTGTATTACTGTACCATCGCATATGTAGCCTCTAAACCATACACAGATCGCTAATTACAGTATTACACCCTACAATTAACAGCTACATCCTGGCAAAGCATGAACTAACTATTGCAGAACAAAACTGTAGATGTCATACTATAATAACAAGATTCAGTTCTAAGAGCTAAAAAGTCATAAATCCACACAGTTCTAGCGAAAGAACTAGAAAAGCTGCCTTATGTTTTCCGTTGTAATTTAGTAAATTTGGGTAGTTTGATAGCATTGCTAGATATTCAACAGGGACACAGTTGCAATGGGTTATTGTTGGTTGTAGATGTCAAACTTTTATAGCACTATTGTAGTCCAAGGCTATGCAAGTTATGCTCCAGCCTCCAGTCCTGGAAGACATGAAGTGCAAATTAAGATTTGATTTGTGGGAATTTTGGGTTCCCCCAGGAGGCTATCTATTTAGGTAAATTCATACCTGGGGAGGGAAGCATCATCCGTGCCGTCTTCTTCAGCGCCAGAAGTTCAAGGTGGAACCCGTCGGTCAGCCCTCGTGATGGCGAAATCCCCGTCGGTGGCGTTGGCGGCGGCCGAACCAGTGATCGGCGTCGTCGATGGAGTCATCGCCATCGTCTTGTCGACCTAGGCCTTCTCCGAACCGAGGCGGAGGCGGGGAGGCCGGGGGAGGTGGGGGACGAGGCGGCGGCGGGGGAGGTGGGGGATGAGGCGGCGGGGCGGCGTGGGAGGGGGTTCCGTGGGAGCGGGCGCCGGGCGGAGTGGGGGAGGCCGGGAGGGCGAGGGCAGAGGGGCCGAGGGGGCGGCGGCGGGGGAGGTGGGGGACGAGGCGGCGGCGGGGGACGAGGCGGCGGCGGGGGCGGTGGGGGATGAGGCGGCGGGGCGGCGTGGGAGGGGGTCCCGTGGGAGCGGGCGCCGGGCGGAGTGGGGGAGGCTGGGAGGGCGAGCTGGGGAGGTGGGGGACGAGGCCGGGAGGGCGAGGGCGGAGGGGCCGAGGGGGCGGAGGGAGGCGGAGGGAGACGGGGAGGCGGCGGAGGCGGAGAGGCCGGGGGAGGTGGGGGATGAGGCGGCGGCGGGGGAGGTGGGGGACGAGGCGGCTGCGGGGGCGGTGGGGGATGAGGCAGCGGGGCGGCGTGGGAGGGGGTCCCGTGGGAGCGGGCGCCGGGCGGAGTGGGGGAGGCCGGGAGGGCGAGCCGGGGAGGCGGAGGGAGGCGGGGAGGCCGGGGGAGGTGGGGGACGAGGCCGGGAGGGCGAGGGCGGAGGGGGCGGAGGCGGAGGGCGACGCGGTTTGGGCGTCTGGCGGGCGGAGGATTTAGGGGTGTATATCCCGTGATGGTTTTGGACGGGGGCTGAGGAATTTGGGCGGGATGTGCGTATTGTGGGAAGTTATTAGGGAGGGAAAATTTTTATGATTTCTAAAAATATAATAAAATAAATAAATATATATCTTTACTATTATAAATAAACGGTGTTGCGGCCCAGTGATTCAGAGTTGAAACGTTTATTACAATAATAATTAGAGTGTTGCAGCAGAATAATAATTAGAGACAACATTTGACTTGGATCGTGTATGTGCATATAATTGGTTTGCTTATATTGATATTTATTGTACAGTTTGGGATCTTTATATTTATATATTATCTTTTTTAGATTCCGTTACAACGCACAGGTAAAGTACTAGTTTAACTGAGAAGTGCAAGACATGAGCGTATCCGCGTCATCTGTGGAGGCGGTGCGACTGCTAGGTTGCGGCGTTTGCGCGGTGGCCACGGATGGTGGAGGCGGGGTGACTGCTGGGCGTGCGGTGGGAGGTGCCCAAGGTTTTATATGACAGGTGCTTACCATGCTTAGATAAATAGTAAACGCCTTGGCCTCCGAGCTAGGAGGTTGTTGGTTCGATTCCTCTACACCCCATGGTTTTTGTTTTTATTTTTTCTATTCTAAACCTTAGTTTGAGAGTTCGAACCCTGGGATTGATTTTTTTTATGTTTTCAGCCACTGGACAAAAACGAAAGAAAAATCTCAGGTTGTGAGTTCGAACTTTGAGATTGATATTTTTTTATGTTTTATATATATACCATTACTTACACCATTTTGTTTTTTAATATTCTTATATGGAGATAATAGATAAGACGTCTCAAATGATATATAAGACATCTAAATTTTCGTCTCCATATATGAGACGTACTCCAAAACGTCTCAGCAGCCGTTTTAATAGAATTTAATAGCGTGCAACCCTTTAGAGCGTCTCAAACTGCGTCTCTATTTCAATTGTGGTTCTAAAAAGAGAGACATGATTCAAAGCGTCTTAAACAAAACGTCGTAATATGTTCATTTTGTTGTAGTGCTGTGGAAGTCCCTATGTGGTCGTTACGACCAGTCTTTATGTTGTCGTTATGACCGAGTACTAAAGCTACACCGTGGTTGTAGTCGTAGCTGCTATGGTCGTAGTCGTAGCAAACTGGTCGTAGCTGCATCAAGTACCGTAGACATCATACTCAGAGAAGTACTGTAGACGCCATACGCAGTAGCAGTCACTGTAGCAGTCGTCAGCATTGTAACAATTGTTGCTTACTGTAGCCGTTGTTGGTCATTGTGGTAGTTAGGTATGGCCGGTCACTGTAGCAATCGTGTGTAGTCAGTCGCTATAACAGTCGTCAACACAAGTGGTCGTGGAATGATGTAGGTCTTCTGTCAGTTGGTGAACTGCTCAATATGGGCAAGTAATCAGTGTCAGTCAGAGTCGTGTGCGTGGAGTGGGTGAGTGGCCAGTTGTGAGGCCCGATTGTATCTATATATATAATGTAAATCTTTTAAGAAAGATGAGACAAAGAATAACATAGAAAATACAAAAAATGTGCAAGTAGTTAGCACCACAATCTCGAGTCTCAGTTTTGTTTTCGGCTTTGTTATTAGCTCCGTTTACTCGTTCTCATCTTCGGGGAGCCATCCATTGTGTTTGTGTGCATCAGTCCACCACCAAAGCGTACGTTTGTGAGAGGCTGGGCCAACACTTGGTATCAGATCTTGAGTTCTCCCCTGGGCTAATCCCTACATTTGGGGATCAGAGCCTAGGTGATTATCCGGACGCGGATCAAGCAGAAAAGCAGGGCTTCAGCTCTCTCTGTTCTCTCGGTACCGGTGCGTCTGCAGTAGAGCTTGTGTTCATGTACACGTTAATCCATGTCGCGTTCGAGCTCGCCGAGTAACAACACCGGCGATGGGGGCGTTCTGAAGATCAGCGATGGGGGCGTGCTGAAGGCATCGGCGTGCGAGGGTAGCATCTCCCTCCCGTATCCCATGCTCACAAGGAGCAACTACGCGACTTGGGCTATGAAGGTGAAGGTATTCATGCGCACTCAGGGCATGTGGAATGCAATCATGAATGAGAAGGTGAACGAGAGGCAAGATCAAATGGAGCTCGCAGCGATTTTCCTCACGGTGCCGGAAGACGTGGTGCTACTCCTAGTGGAGAAGGAGACCACAAAGGATGCTTGGAACATCCTAAAGACGATGCATCTCAGTGCCCATCACGTCAAGGAGGCGTGTGTACAAAACCTCAAAAGTGAGTTTGAAAACTTGCGCATGAGCGACACCGAACAAATCGATGACTTCGCGATGAGGCTGACGACAATCGTCAACAAGGTACAAGGTCTAGGCGAAAAGATAGAAGAGATCTACATCATGCAAAAGTTTCTTCGCGCCGTGCCCAAGAAATTCTCTCCCATCGTCACCACAATTGAGCAATTTGACGACATAAAAAAATATGTCAGTCGAAGAGCTAATCGGACACTTGAAGACACAGGAAGAGAGTGTCACTACAGCAACGGCGATGGAGACAAAGAGAACTTGCTCCTGACGAGCGCAGAATAGGAGGCCCGATTGTTGAAGCATGAAGGTGAAGGCTCCTCAGGTGGTTCTGGTGGTGGCAGTGGCCGTCGATACCGAAGGGGTGACAAGGTAAAAGTAAGGTATTTTAATTGTAATTACTATGGACACTTTGATTTAGAATGCCATAAGCCCAGAAGGAAGGAGAAAGCGGAGGCGCATCTCATCATGGCAGAGGCCGACGATGAACCGACGTTGATGTGAAGGAGATGCAATAAGATTAAGGGGGTGATTGTTGGGTTAATCTTGTTGCGTGTGTGTTTTACTCATGTGTCGAGTACTGTGTAGTTATGTATGTCGAGTACTTGTGGAAGTCCCTGTGTGGTCGTTATGACTAATCTTTGTGTTATCATTATGATCGAGTACTAAAGCTACAATGTGTACTGTAGCTTCGAGTACTCCATGGTCGTAGTCGTAACGGCCGTGGTTGTGGTCGTAGTCGTAGCGGTTGTGTTCATAGCCATAGTGGTTGTGGTCATAGTCGTAGCTGCACAGAGTACCATAGACGTCATACTTGGAGGAGTACTGTAGACATCATACTCGGTAGCAATCACTGTAGCAGTCATCTGCACTATAACAGTCGTTGGTTACTATAGCAGTTGTTGGTCATTGTAGCAGTCGTGTACAGTCAGTCACTGTAGCTGTCATCAGTATGAGTGGTCGTGGAATGACGTAGGTCTTTAGTCAGTTAGCGAACTGCTCGGTATGGGCAGGTAGTTGGTGTCAGTTAGAGTCTTGTGTGTGGAGTGGATGAGTGGCCTGTTGTGAGATCCGGTTGTGTCTATATATACCATGTAAATCTTTTGAAAAAGGTGAGCCAAAAAATAACAAAGAAAACACAAAAAATGTGCAAGCAGTTAACACCACACAATCTCGAGCCTCAGTTTTGTTTTTGGCTTTGTTATTAACTCTGTCTACTTGTTCTCATCTCTAGAGAGCCATCCATTGTGTTTGTGTGCATCAGTGTACCGCCAAAGCATGCGTTTGAGAGAGGCTGGGCCAACAATCTTAAGGCACAATAATGTTAGTGCGTGTGTGACATCGCACATGTTTCTATGTATTATTTTGAATCTATGGTTTGCTTGTGTGTGCAAGTAATAAGGTTTGGGTGAGCTTGCAACTTCTTTAGGTACTGTGAGCTTCTTCCCATGCTTTACCTGTGAGAACAGGCTCATTCATATTGACTTTTGATTTTAATTTATAAATAGTAACAGCCTGTAAAGAGAGATACTGATGTGCGATTTTGGCCAATATAACTGAAGTTACAACAGTACGTACTACGATTGACTAGTAGATCCTGCCTTAAAAAGATACACCGTTTAAAAGTTAGGTACTATAGAAAATCATTTACTGTAAAAAATGAACAGTGCCAAGGCTTGTTAATTTGAAACTCGCTAGGATTGAAAAGATAGTGCCTTTTCATGTTCTCCTAGCGTGTGTTTGCTCGCCTACACCAAGCCTAGCTAGCTTAACCAACACATGCTAGTTTCTTTGATTTCCTATTGTTTGCCTTCGGTTTATTGTTGTCCTTCCAGAACAAATGCTTTGAAGGATCTGTTTGCTTTTGATTACCTGGCATAAAATCAGAATTTTCACTAATAATACAGAACCACCTATATCTGTGCAAACGAGATTGCAGATGTCGCAAATCTGTAACTGAAAAAAATCACCACAAAGGGAGGCACCATTGAGACTTGCCCATTGTAGAATTATGGCTGATTTCTTTTTTTAGCTTATGATTTATAACTTATGATTTCTCTCAAATAAATAAATGAGACGGCTTTTTGTTGTCGTTTCGAAGTGGCTTATTGGATTAGTCATTTTAAAACAGTTTATCGGCATTCGATTCGTTCATGCAAATGCTCATAATAGAACCAAAAACATAAATCACAGCTATAAATTATAAGCTACAGCTAAAGATGTCATAACACATCTAAGATTAGACGTGATAATGTTAGGCTTCAATCCAAACACCGCTTGATCTTCCTATCGATTGCAACGAGTCTTTTTGACAGCCATGACCCAGCTGCAAACTCCCGTAAGACCTTCACTCCTCTCCATGCATCTACCACATGTGCCATCTTAATCCCCTCAAGTCATCACCGACTGCTAGGGGGTCTAACAGTACCAAGGTAGGTTCAGAGGGAATGGCATGTTGGGTTGGCGTGCCACTAGGAGATTGCACGTTTTTATCCAAGTGATTAATCTAAGTTTTATCGATCATCTTAAGTATTACACTTAAGAGAGTTGTCTTAATCATAAAAAACTCTCCTAGGTTTATACCAAGTGTAATGATAAGCAGTCTCATGAAGAAGAATCGCTGATATTCAATTTTTTTTGTTTTAATCATAAAAGAGATCATTTTCTCATGTTTTCCACTAGCTCAAGAGCTCGATTATGATTCAGAAGAGAACAAGCTTAGCTCTAACTTAGACTTGATATAATTAAGGTTCAACTAATCATTAGTACTCTTCAGTTGGATAGTTTTTATTGAATTATGATCTAGGGTAAGTATTGTTGAACTGTGAAAATTAGTGGTTTAAACTCAGAGGGGAAGATGTAATGGTGATATTTTGGGCTCAGTGTTGGGCTAGGGCATTACAATTATATGGATACAGAGTATGTTTTTATTCCCACTAAATTTAGTACAATATGCTTTTATACTCACCAATTTTAGTAGGATATTATAGTGTTTGCCGCATAAACTTGCAATGGTGCTTAGGGATTTCTGTTAGTGATATACTCTAGAGGCAATCATAGAGATGATTATATCACTTTTATATTTATAAACATTTGAACAATATATTATTTTATTTCTTGAATGAACTTTCATTTATATTGATTGGCAAGTTTGCGATTTGTTCGTGAAACTCTATATTTGTGTTTATGATGTTATTCTAAACATCCTGATCTATATCATTATGTGGGATACTTATGGTTTATAGATCAACACAAGTATTAATTGATGGTCATGTTTCACTAATCATGGATATGAAATATCAAATTAATAATGTGGACATATGTTAGAGAACGTAGTGTTGGATTAATCTACCTTGAGATACTGCGAAAATTATTATATTCTTAAGTGTTATCAGTTGATCACATATATAGTGTATCTGTGATCCTTAGACCTGAGGTCGTTATGGTTTCATACATGTGTAATAGTTTACTTAGGGGGTTACCAAACACATGCCATAAAGGTGGCTTTCGGGTTTACTATAAAATAAGTAGAGGAATATGAGCGATCAAGATGGAATTTACCCCTCCTTTTTAATGGAAATATGTCTCTAGGCCCGTCGATGTGGTTGGATTAGGGCAGTGCATGGTCATGCCAATTTTGGTTGAGGAGTCAACTACAACTAAGTAATCCGCTACAATATCGGGTGAAGGATCGAATTATTATGTGATGACACACATCTCGTCTTGAGTTTAATTTGGTATCATGAGGCAAAAGGATAAACATATGAGCACTATACATGTTCATTCGATATGATAGGGACCTCTATCAACTTGTAGATTGGAAAGGGATTTCCGGATCGTGGCCGAGTACGCATGAACCAACAAGGTCACAAACTTAATGGGCTGAAATAAAAAAGTTTGGATATGGCCGTTCAAATGGGCTTTTCACCTTAATGGCCCTATTGTATTCCATTAGTGCTGATGGTCTACCCGCCATGTCCACATTCCATCCATGTTGTACAACGCCCTCTAACCAAATGAGGAAGATAGGTCTTAAGCTATGTAGGACCGGTACGACGACAGAAGGAGTAAATGGTACCTTCAAATTTTTCTTCAAGTATTCAACGATTGTTCAATCCAATATCTATGAGAAGCTATGAAGATTAAGAAACCAAAAATCTGAAAAATCACGTTGTTACAGTGATTTCAGCTCGGTGAATAGTAAAAGGCATTATTTCAAGGGAAAATTTGTTTTGTAGCACTGAAAGTTCACTGCTTTCGGAAAATACCACCGAAAGAACTGAGCTGCGGAAATTACCACCGAAAGGTTCACCTCCTCTCTTCTTCCTTACCGAGGGAGAGCTCCAGCTCTCACCGCACTTCGCCAGCTACCACCCACCCCGCCCTCCTCTCTCACGCGCCCTCACGGCCATGGTCTCCTCCTCCTGCGACGCCGCCGTGCCGTGCACCCTCCTAGGCGCGCTCCTCAGCGGCGGCCCCGTGCGGCAGGCGTGCGGCGGCGGCCGCACCTTCCTCCGCGACTACGCCCAGCGCGGCACCAACGCACTGCTGTGGGTGGTCCTCCTCGCCGTCACGTGGGTCCTGCTCCGCTGGCTCGCCGCGCTGCTCCGCCTCTGGGCCATCGGCTCCAGCCTCCCCGGCCCCCTGCCCTCCTCGCCGACCCCGGCCTCGCCACGGTCTGCCGTGCCAGCGGCGACATCACTGGTTGGTGGCTTCCTTCCCTCCTCCCCGTCTCCACGTTCATTTAACTTGGATTTGGTTCGATTGGTTGGGTTTGATTGCAACTTGGGTACTGCCCGATGAGACCCGATTGGGGATTAGGTCTGCTTTTTAGTAATTGATGTGAGATTTGCTTTAGTTTAGGTGCTGATCTAGGCGGAGTTCGATTGGCATGTCAATTTGACTGATTTGAAGTGCGTCAAACCCTTTAGTCGAATTTTATGGCCAAATTCGTAGTTCCTTGTCCTGTAAACTATTGAATTAGTGATCGAGGTGTAAACTGTTATCGGCAGCTCTGTTTGCCGGTATCTGATGCGATCTGTGCCATTGACATGAGATTTTTGCTTTTATACTGGTGTTGATATTGTTTTGCTGAACTTTGATGTTTTGTCAACACAGCAAGGGCACTGAATGATTAGCACAGTTGGCCTTAATTCGGTGTAGTGATTTGCTGAGTATTGCTTTAGTGCTTAATTTTCATCTACTTGACCTTAATTCGGTATATATTTGCTAGGCTTTGCTTATGATGTGGTGATTTGCTAAGTATTTCTTTGGTGCTTAATTTTCATCTAAAGTTCAAAACATTTGTATACTTATGGTAACTTAAATACTCTACGAATCAAAATAGTTAAATCACTTCTCAGTGGTGTGATGATCTGGTTGTCTGCTCTTACATTACTTCTTTGGTCCTAATCTTGTCAAAATAACTTCCCCCTGTTTAGAATTCAGGAAATATTGGGCCAAAATTGCTGACATACTATAAGGTTTAACCTGTTTGGATGGGAAAACTTTTTGCATGAACAAAATTGTCTAATGCAATTTTGCCAGAAGAGGAGTTCTAGTTACTTCGCTACAATTTGTCTTGTATTGATGAATCTTCTTTAACACGATTAGTTTTTTTTCTTCGGCAATAGGACACCCATTAACTTAAATATAATTCGCAGAACTTACTAAGCGTAAGATTGAGTGTTCTGTGTTTGAAATACTAGAAATAGATTGGTAGTTATAACTAGTCACATTATTTTGTTGGGGAATAATTTTTGGTCCCATGCGACCATGCATTTAGGGCATTGTGTCTTGTCTTTTCCTGGTTGGTCAGACGACCAAACCCTCGGAACAGATATTTGTATGTTGTCAACAAGACCAAGTTCAATTCAAATCTGGATGATACAAAAATGAATGGCACAAACGTAAAAGAGTTAAGGGCATTTTTGTCTCAGTTAACACCGTCAATCCCAAAAGCTAACAGACTGCTAAATCCTGAACCGAGGTGAACCTTTCGGTGGTAATTTTCGGAGCCCAGTTCTTTCGGTGGTATTTTTCGGAAGTAGTGAACTTTCAGTGCTACAAAACAAAATTTCCCTTATTTCAAATCCAAAAAACTATGAAACTTTTGGTTCATAGATCAAAAACACTTGAAATTTGAACTAATATTAGATCATGACCTTAAGAACCTATCCTAATGAAATATCTTGAAAGAACTTAAGAGAATTGGGATCTTTTGGTTTGTCAAGATCTGCGGCACCAAAACTAGGTCAAAATCTAAAATTAAGTTAACTCTCAAACGAAAACTCCAAATCACTTGGTATACACCTTCTCTAGGATGTTAGAAACCTATTCCAATTAACGATAAAGAAAATTATTGCCAAAGTTCTGCATTTTTTCCATTTGATGGAAGGTTGCACCAAAACCAATCAAAAAAACCAAAAAGGTGAATATGACTTACTCGTGAGTGATTGATGTCCAAGATGGTTCTAGATCTATTTTTACATATCACATAAAGCTAGAACACCCAAGGAATTGAGATTAAAAAAACTAGATCAAGAAATCACTCGGAGAGGCCAATTAAGCAAAAACTGGCCAACTTCGAGAACTTGCCAAACATGATGCCTAGATAGATGATGATTGATTTTCAAGATATATCTCCATTATTTACTCATCCTTAGCATTCAACAAGATCTATGAAGGGGAGACACAAGATCAAAACCAACTAAAACAAGAGCAAATCAATCAAAACAAAAATAATCCATGAGAGATAACACAAAGTTGATATATTACTACTTGAGGATGAATGTTTTACAGCCACTCCACCTGAAGAACAAGAGAGCACAATATAGTATTCACACTTCTCAAATCCTAAGCCTAAAACACTTGGCTTTAATGGCAAAGGTTGGATGGTTAGTTAACCATCCCAACCCGTTAAATAGATAGAATAACCAGCACCTATCTAACCTTAGTGGATACTATCCACTTAGCACATATGAGAGAAACTTGTTAATCCCACACATATGGGTTTTAACTCACACACAATACTTGTACATGCTTTTCAAAGTGTAGAAGCCTGAAGCGCCTTGATCCAACTTGATATTCTCAGTTTCTCTTTGACCTGAACCACTCTTCCAAGCGTCGTAGTTTTCTTCCATGGTAGTTTGTGATATTTTGGTCAAACTACCAAAATACCCTTTCTTGACCCAGTCTTCATCTTCAATTGCAAGCAATCGACATGCTTGTTACATGTAGGTAGATCACTAGCTTGCCACACGTTGACAAGTCTCTCCTATTCTGGTTTGACTGGATCATGTCTCACTTAGACCGATCAAGCCATATGGTGCAACCCGCGCGCTTGAACTTGCTTTCAACATTTCCCACCTTCTTGTGCCATGCTTGAGCTCAACCATTTCACTTGGCATCTTTGATCGTTTTGGGCCTTAGCTCCTCACGAATGTAGCCCCAATCCCCTCTATTGACTATGGGTGACTCTAAGTGACCATGTATATCCAAAGACAAAGAAATCATTTTTAGGTATAAGTTCTTCACAAGTTGACCCACATTAGCTATAACATGCATCATATAATACATATGCATTGATCAGTGATGAACCTAGGAATTTCAAGATGGGTGTTCAAAGTTACAAAAATATTATTCAATACAAAACATAAATGTCCACAATAGCAAAAATCATAAAACTACAAGATTGACCGATCTCAATACTATTCCAATCTGAATTGATCGTTTCCAAAACAGAATGCCAAAAAGGTGACATATATGGTCATCTCCTCCATGATTTTTAGATTCTTGTGCAAACTGATAAATAATGGGTTTCCTGGTTGGCCACAGTAGAGCTAAGCGAACATATATAAACTCTGAACCTTGTCAGCATATGCCATTAAGAACATGATCACTTGAATATGTGTTGAAGTAATACAGACACATCATGACTAGAATAAAAATATATGCCTAAAATGCTAGTAAAATGTTTCTAAGCATCTCCAAAATGAAATATGTAGTTATTTCCCTATACACTTGACATGCTTGTCAGGAATAACAGCTACGACTTTGACTATAGGGCTCATTCTAGGCGACACAAACACATATAGACCCTAAATTTTGTCAGAAAATGCAAATGAAATGCAAAATAGAAAGCCAAAACATGTAGCAGCTTCACTTTGCATTAACGCTTTAAATTTACATCAGAGATAGGCCATCAAGGAGATCATCATATCAAAGATCAGATTGACAAAGGGACTAACCATGGGCCAAAACAGATGAACAAGGAGAACCTTTCCAGTGTGGCAATATCTCCTATGTGTACATTCTTTAGATGGTGAGAAAGAATGAAATGGCACTAATTAGAAATCCTTAACTTCTTAGGCTAAATGTGGTCAATAGAAAAGACCTAAATTATCATAGATGCTTGTCAAACCTGAGAAAGAACAACAAAAAGGATTAACATTGGCATGTCAACCTCAACGGATCTCCCATTCCAAAGACCGAGACAGAGGGACTGAGGGAGCACTACCACAACCAGGAATCCTCTTTTGAAAAGGCCAACCTGAGCAGCACGATAACCACGCCCCACCCGCCTGCCCGCTACTGCCCCTGCCCTGCCCTAAACTGCCCTGCTCCGACGCTCCCATGCTGGCCGCTGCTCTAGGCTCTTGCAGTCTTGCTAGTCACCACATGCGTGCCACTACTGGCTGAGAGAAGTTCGAGCGATCGAGCCCCTCCCTCTGCAGTTCTATTGATTGTTGATCAGGTTTGAGTAGTTAGAGTTACGGGATGGCCAGGAAAATGAGCCAGTCGGACGGGAGGGGAAATGGGCCAAAAAAATGTCTAGTGGAAATTCGGGCTAATTGGGTGTAAAGATGATGAATTTGATCCAACTAAGAGTATATATGTATTATAACTTGTATATAGTAATTTTTTTGTCAAAGATTTTAGGTATCCGATTGAACACCCATGAACTATGGGCGGTCTGCCCTTGGCACTAATCTAGGTTAAACCAAATCATCCTATGACTCAAAATCTCAAAAACAACAATTTAACCGAAATGAAAATACTTCTGTTGGTCAAACCGCCATGGCTGTAGCAAAACTGAAAACTAATTTTTTTTACAAAATTTGAATCCCAAAACTTGCAATATGACAACAGCTCATCACAACAAAAATATTTGGACATTCTCATATGATTCTTCAAGCTAGTTGCCCAGCGGTACGGTTCTTGAGTTCAAAGTTGTTCATATGTATGAATTGGCATTTGGTTGGACGCTTGGACATGAATGAGCTCTTGTGGATATTCCCAATTCGGTTGCTATTGGTAAATTACAGGAGTGTAAAGGTTTGTCGATAAGAATAGTACGTCAAATTAATGATCTAAGTGTGCATTTTAAAAGTACAATAAGTTTAGTGACTCTCCATATATTTTACTCAGGCCTATTCTTTTTTTTGGCTTATGACTGTGGCTTATAGTTTTTAACTGAAATTTTTGAATTTTGGGCTATTCGCGACAAAGATTACGAAGAGAGAAATACTCACTTGTTGACCCTATCTTGAGAAAATACTCTATTTGAAAGTTAGATATTGTAGTAAAAATAAAAAACCGCTCTTAGAAGTAGCAAAGAACATACCCTTAAATTGGTCAGCTTGGAAGACCCCGATTCTCACATAATGTTACTGTGATTAAGAAACATATTGTAACACCCTGGCCTCTCCCTAAGCCCAAAGTGCTACCATCTACTCTGTAATATTACCAACTCCAACTCTTGCCACTGGACTTGCGACGCAATTCTTTTATTTAAATATCAACCAAACGACAAAAGTCGATATGCTTGACATTAAGCGTAGCAGAGGTATAAATTTGCTAATTACCAAAAGGTACTCAACCATTCAAGGCTAAATATGTCAACTATAGATGATATGTGAATTACTGTTGCACATGAACAACTGTGCTACTCCCGCCCCTGCATGTCGCCTTCAACAGATTCCTAAAAAACAACGGCAAAGCAAGGTTGAGTCCGAAGACTCAGCAAGCACACGATAAAATAGTGACATCACTTTAGCAATTCAATCGATTTCACGATCTTTAAGCTGTAAATTACTCTATGACTGTAAACTGTAAATTAAGTTCGTAACTATAAATTGTAAATCAATTCTATGTCCGTAAACTGTAAATCAATTATAGGTCTGTAACCATAAACTGTGAATCAACTCTATAACTGTAACCTGTAAATCAAGTCTATAACTGCAAACTGTAAATCAACTCTGTAACTGTAACCTGTAAATCAAGTCTGTAACTGTAAACTGTAAATTAACTTCGTAACTATAAACTGTATCCCAGAATCTCTGGGATTCCTCCCTGTCTCCTGTTCGTTTCCTGTAATGCAATGCGATGCAATGCGCTTCTGTATGCAGATTATACCGGTATAGTGGAGTTGCTTTACCCGTCGATGAAGCCCCTCTACCTCCATCCCTGGAGGTGCCTACCGAAGTAGGTCATGTTATTCCCATCGTGTGGGATGCCTACCGTCGTAGGGCTTTCATGATGCCCATGGTGCAATGCAAATGCAACATTCTTCAAATGTTGTTATTCAATCACAAGCATCACTTATCGCAGTACAATCAACAGATATACCGGGATATCATTTCATTACACGGCATAAGTCATGGCATAAAATAAATACCAGGCATTCATCACAATCCACTATTATACCATGCACTTGCCTGATTATTCCGTGGACGATGCGTGGAGGAGCCAAACCAAAGCCTCCACCTGAAAGCATCACCCGAACCCTCAACTCAACATTGCAATCCACACAAGCTTGCAAACAACAATGGTTCTACGCATATAGACAACCAGCTATATTCCTACACGTAAACCCGATACCAATGACCTCTCTCTCACCGGACACCTTTTTGATGCCCCAGTTCCCAAACGATCATAATTTAATGACCATTGCATCATCTATAGTCACAGATAAATCTTATTTGCACATCTACATTTTTCTCCTCTTTTCTTTTTTTTTCTCCCTTCTTTTTTTTTTCCTTCCTCCCCTTCTTTCCTTTTCTTTTTTTTCTCGCCAATGCTCTCATTTCTATTCAACCGACCAAGCGGCCTCACTGACTCGATCGCTTCTTCTTCCCTCGCCTCACTTCCTCCTCTCCCGATCCCGATCGGGTCCCGGCACCGCCTCCCCTTGGCTCTGGCGCAAGGTTCGAAAAACCGCAACCGGGCCAAATCCCGGCTGCCGAGCAGTACCGGTAACCGGCCGGTTACCGGAAAACCCAGTTAAAAACCAGTCAAAATTTGGCAAATGAAAATTTGGGGGGAAGCGGGATGGGACAAGTAATCGGACCGGTTACCAGTCGGAAACCAGGAAAACCGGTGGAAAAACCGGATAAACCGGTGAAAACTGGTGCATCCGAATCATGAGTGTTCCAATTGAGCTCTTCACCAGTTTCCAATGACCTTTCAGTGTCCAGTTGTTAGCATTAATCCTATGTGCATGTAGTCAGTCCCTTAAATTCTGCATGAATGCTGCGCATGCCTCTTAGTATCCTCTGCATGTAGCATTTAGTATCCAGCATGCATGTTGCGCATGCCTTAGTATACTGTATTGCAGTTATTGCTATTTTGCATGTATCCATTTAGTACTCTGCATGCATGCTACGCATGCCTCTTAGTTTTTTGCTGTATCTTTTAGTATTCTGTATGTATCCCTTAGTATACTGCATTGTAGTTATTGTCTAGGAGCTGTTAAGCTATAAATAAAAGGAAGAAAAGAGCATGCGCTAAGCAGCTCAAACCAGTGCATGTTTGTTGTCTTCACCAGCTTGAAACCATGACTTCGTTCTTTGACCATTTCATGTGTTTCTTTAGAGCCTTCTACATTATGTTTTTCTTGTTCGAAGATGAGTTTGTCATCTACCTTATTTTCTGCAGGAAATGATACCGAGCTTTCTTCTTCATGGTTTCTTCTTGCTTCTTTTCATCCTCAGATTCTGAATTTCTGTTTGGAACATTGCTCCCTTTTCCCAATATCAGGTTCATCAGAAAATTTGAGACAGGCAAATCACTTTCTTCAGCTTCTTTCTGTGTGTCATCGATTTCTGGCTCATGCATGTCCTCTTCATCTTGTTCTTTGGCCATTTGAGAACTTCTTGCTCTTCTGGTTCAGCGGGGAGTTTAAATTTTGGAATTTTAAATTTTGGCCGGTTTTTGCCATCCCGGACCCAACCGGGTTTTCCGGTTACCGGTGGTTACCGGCCGGTAACTGCCGGGAAATCGAACCCTGCTCTGGCGTCTCAGTCGCCAGCTCCTCTGTGCTCCACCTCCCCTTGGCTCGGCTACGCCATGGCGATGCCGCTACTCGTCGCCTCCTGGCGCTCCCATTGCCGGCGCCTCGCCTCGGCCGTCTTCTCTACGGTTACTGCAGTTTCCCCTACTATTACTACTCTGGTCTCTCGCCGACTCTGGGACCTCGCCGCTCGAGCTCCTCGCCGCCCCTACTGGTAACCCTAGGTTTGGGGCTTTTGCCCGTCGGCCCTGATTTGTGCTTCCTTTTCCCCTTGACTCGCCTCTTCTACTCTCTCCCCCTCCATTTCTTTGATTTGATACTAGATTTTGATTTGCCCCTTTTTGATTTTTGGATCTACCCGAGGGTGGTTGGTCGGTGGCTCCGGCGGGGCTTGAGGTCATGCCATGCGCTGGGGGAGCATGCTATGGCCGTTGGGTGCGCGGTGCCCTCCCTACACCACGGTAGCTCACCTCCTCGATACGCTATGCTCCCTCTGCTCTCTTCCTCTACCCTTTGTTGGTGCTCTCTGTACTGGTGCCCTAGTGATGCTATGCCATTTTGTTGCTTGCTAGTTGGCTACGGGTCTACATGATTTCATCTTAAGAATTTGCTGCTAATACTGAGAAGGGTTGGTGGGCTACCTTTGTTGGGTGATTGTCGAGCTACTTTAGGGAAGGGATTGGAGGTTGACTGTGGCTGTCTCTTTCTCGGTTACTTGGGTGTCGCCTGGAGGTGACCTCCTCCTAGGGTTGACGGTCTCGTGGCCTGTGGTTTAACCTCTTGCCATCGTCGTCGCCTTGCTCCTAGTTGGCTCACCTTGCTTCTGCCTTACAGCCTGGCTTTTGCTATATGGCTATGGTTTCTTTGTTGGGCTTGGAACGAATGGGGAAGGAAGAACTGAGTGCTGTCGGCTATTGACATGCTCAAACTTCCTTGTCCCTTATCCCTTCTTTAGTTGGCTGTGCTGTCTGGCTTGTAGTCGTGCCTTCTCGGAGGCGTGTGCTGTCTCTGTGACTGTGGCCTTGCTGGCTCCCCTGTTGCTGTGTTTTCTGGAGGGTGCTCTATTGTCTTTGTCTATGGCGATGGCTTGGCTTTGTTGTTCTGTCGGTGACCAAATGGAACTTTGCCTCTCTTTTACTTGGCTGGCTTCGGCCTGGACTTCACACTATGCCACGCTATCCTTTTTTTGTGGCTGCGGGCTGTTTATGGATATTTTAAATATACTTTAGGTTTGTTTACGCCGAGTGATGACCCAATGGTTGTGAGAGGTGCCGACTGGCTCTCGGATGGTCAGGTATCTCTGTGAACGAACTACCCTGCCCGAAATTAACCTCTAGGGTTCTAACGGCAATTTCTTCGCTTTCTTTCCTTTTTCTTTCCCACGGGTATTACACGTATCCGTGTATAGCATATTATTCATCTTTTCTACAAAATAGATGTTTTGCTTAATATTACTAGGTTAATAATTGACTGTCATATTCGAGTTAAATTGTGAGTTTTTTCTATATAAGCAAGCAGCGTTAAACAAAATCTAACGCGACACAACGACATCGTAATAATGGGATCGTATCATTTAACATTGCATTAGTAACGCGTGTAGTGTATCATTGTAATGATTAACTTATGTCATTTAATTCTCAGTGTCGTCTATGCTGCCAGTTCGTTACTGCACATACTTACAGAATGATTATATTGCAGTAACTTTTGTGAAGGCCATACATTTGATAAAGACGGGAATTACATGAGAGTAACATATGTACACTTACCTTTTACATACCATCAAAAAATTCCCGTAGCAAGGTGCGAGATTGACACTAGTAAACCACCAATCTTTCACAGCTCCGAAGTGTCCTCGTCTTTACGGATCCAAGATTGATGGGCCCTTCAGTGCGTACTTAGTGCTAACAAAAAAATTAGGCAACTTACTGGTAACAAAACTCTCTTTTTATTAACTACTCTATAGACGCGGGAGGGGAGAATACTAAGAAACTTGACCGGATTCCCTCTTTATATATTTAACTTGTTTAGCATAGATTTTTAATCTAGACCAGTTAATTACAGGATCTGACGGTCGGAAACATGTAATGAATTGTGAACCCTCATCCCAACCTTTTCCTCAATCGACCGAGCGCGCGGATTAGCAGCTAATTAATTAACTCCATAAAGAGGCTTAGTTTCATTTAAAAAAAAAGAAAACCATTCCCGGCCATGCATTGCCGACTCGGACGCTGCCCGCCTTCCTGAACGGCCCCGCTCCGGCTCGCACACGCAAACAAATACATCCTGTATTCTTTTTTACTTAACTTCTTAAAATCTATGCTATTAAATTTTCTAAAGTTTAACCACCAACAGATTTAAAATTATTTAGTTAACTATACGAAAATTATGTCATTATATTTGTCACTAAAAATAATTTCATAATATTATAATATTATTAGTATATCTTAATGTAAAATTATAAAAATAGTAGTTAAAACTGTATGTCGAAGACTATAAAAATAAAAAAAGTCACGTAAAAAAAAAAGGAGAGAACATCAGGCCGACGCGACGCGCCGCCTCGCTGTCCGCCTCCGGACACAAAACACAAAGAATCCCACGGCACCTGAATCACCTCGAAACCGACACAAAACACGCAGTTTCCATGACTAGCGGCGGCGACGAAATAAAGTTCGTTGATGTATCTGCCCAGAAACAGACGCTGTCCACTTCCTAACTTTTCCCTTCTCAAGTCTCTCGAAAGAAAATCTCCGTTTGCCTGGTCCATTTATATATAATTTGTAGTTGATGTCAATATTGATAACCCAGTTACACTAGACGTACTGGCACTTATTTGAATATAAAGATTGCTTGGTAGGAAAACAATTCAATTAGCTTGAATCATGTTTTACTCGATGCTTAATTGTGAATAGCCTGACATTTTCTTGGCAAAATAGTTTACTTGATGGGTTGGTTTTCATGATGGCCAATGGCCAACGATGATAGTGGCAAGGTTCAGATCGATGCACCGTAGTCCTGTGAATAGCATGAGATTTTGTTGGCGAAGTAGTTTACTTGATGGGTTGGTTTGTTGATTTTTGGCCAACTATGCTTATGGCAAGGTTCTGACTGGTTCCCAATTACTTGTTATCATGTATGAGGTCCATATTTGTAAGTTGGTACAAAAAATCCATATATTTTGCACATTCCTTTACAGTCTTCAATTTTGAAAAAACATGTTTCTTGGGCTATGGTGCAAATGGTGTCTTTTTAAGGTGACAAAATTCTGATATTATTCATGTGCTGAGGCCAAAACTGACAAAATATATCCAGTCCTCTTTGGTTTCAGTCTTACTTCCAGCATTCCGCTATTTAGTTTCAGTCATTTCAACAGGCTACACCGATGCATCTTTCTGATTTTATCTAGTCATTCCAACGGCAGTACGCAACTAATTTCTGATCCTGTCCATACTTTCGCAATACATGTGCTGCACCATCTCTTGTTCTGTCTTTGATGCTCGCATTTTATCTTGTAGGCGTCATGGGTTGGTCACTTTGTGTGCTGAGCGAGGCAGGCGTGGGATTTCATTCCATACTTGTATATAGCAAACCCGACATGTATAATATACCAATGTGCTGCATAATTGTAAGTTGATCTTTGTTGGAAAATATAAATGTTGAACTTGTATTCCAATGGGCAAAGCAGCCAAGTATATACAAAGGACATTATACAAAGAGGTCCCTATACAATATAGACTACTACATGTCTAACACCCCCTCAAACTCATGGTGGATCAGAAACACCGAGTTTGGAGAGATAAAAACTATGATGAGAGCTTGTTTGTGCCTTGGTGAAGAAGTCTGCCAGCTGAATCTCGGAAGGCACATACTGAAGAGCAACTATCTGTGCCTGCACTTGGGATCTCGTGTAAGAAGCATCAACACCAATATGCTTTGTGAGCTCATGCTTCACTGGATCACGAGCGATACTGATCACACCCGTGCTATCTGACAGGAGAGGAGTCGGTGGAGAAACAGAAACACCAAAGTCTGCAAGAAGCCACCGTAACCAAGTGATCTCAGTAGTCAGCAACGCCATAGACCTCAACTCAGCCTCAGCACTGGAACAAGAAACTGCAGTCTGCTTCTTAATCTTCCATGCAATAAGAGAGGAACCAAGAAAGACACAGTAGGCAAAAAGAGACCGGCGATCAGAATGATCACTGGCCCAGGTCACATCAGAGTAGGCCTGAAGCTGTAAGGAGCTAGAACTGGAAAAGAAAAGACGACGAGAGATGGTCCCACGAAGATATCGCAGAACATGAAGAAAGTGGCTATAGTGGATCTGAGTGGGAGCTGAAACAAACTGGCTCAAGATGTGGGTAGAGTGGCAAACTCGCTTTCTTGTTCCTACCGATGAAAACATCAATGTGGCAAACATGCCCGATGTTGAGGCAAATGCTAAGGCAAGGAATATCATAATCCAAGGATTGAGCCGAAGCGAATTTGATCGCATTTTTCATCTTACGTCGGCCTACGACATTTGGGTGACCCTCGATGCTTACCATGAGGGCACCATCCAAATCAAGACGGTACGACAGGACCAGTACAAGCGAGATTACAACAAGTATGAAATGCTCGTTGGAGAGTCCCTTGATGAGTGCTTTGCGAGGTTTCACAAGATCTTGAGCAACCTTCGAGCGGTCGATTTTACATACCCGACTCAGACAATGCTCGATAGATACTTACGTTTTTGGATTTGCGAGTTTGGGAGATGAAAGTGACCACCATTAAGGACATGACTGATCTTTTGATTTTGACTCTTGATGCGTTGTATTCACGCTTCAAGACTCACGAGATTGACATTGTCTCTCGCAAGTCGAAGTCACAGTTAATGGCTTTGGTCACCGATCCCAGTCCTGCCACAGGATCTTCTGCTGACACTGTTTCTGGTTTTTCCTTAGCTGCTCTGTGTGAAATTAACGATGATCAACTAGAGCAGCTCCCAGAAAACCAACTAGCCCTCTTAGCCAGAAAATTTTCTCATGCATACAAGAGGGTGAGGGACAGAAAGAGAGGAGGACCCGTGATTTGCTTCGAGTGTGGTGGCCCCAACCACATTCGGGCTAATTTCCCCAAGCTGGAGAAGGGCAAGAACAACTACACCAACAAGAACCGCAACAAGAAGCCCCCAGGCAAAGAGAAGAAGTACCGCAATCTTGGCAAAGCCAAGAAGCTCTTTCACCGCGTCCTCACCGCCTTCGACGACATCGACTTCAACGATGTGGAGGGGTGGAGTGACGACGATGGGAAGGATGATCAAGACTCTAAGGACGGCGACAACTTCATCGGCATGTGCTTCATGGCCCATGAGGGCGACGTCAGCGACAGCGACCTCTACTCTGACTCCGATGAGGTATGTCCCTCCTATGACCAGCTCAATGATGCATTTCTGAAGCTAAGAAAATTTTATGCTAGATCTAGAGCTACAGTTGTTGATCTTGAGAAGGAAGTAGATAAACTGTCACGGGAGTTTACTTCACTTATATCTGCTCCCTCCCGTGACGATTGTGATGTATGTTCTGCTTTGCTTGGTGATATGGAGAAGCTAAGGACCTCTCATGTTAGTGTGTCTTCTGAACTAGATTTGCTTAAGGTAGAGAATGTTAGTCTGTTAGCTGAATTAGAGATGACTAGGACTGCTGCTCTTTCATCTACTATTGTTGAGACTACTTTTTGCACCTCATGTGAGGATAAGGACAATGCTTTTTAGAGATCTTTACACTATGCTTCTTGATCTGCCTGAATTATGTGAAAGCTGCATTAACTTGAAAATAAACTTAAAGAAGGCAGATCATAAAATTGTTGAACTGCATGCTTCCTTGCTAGAGCCCATTGTTTCTTGTACCAACAGTCCTAAATTAACCTTTGAGCTTGAGTCTGTTTCCAAACAATTTCAAGAAATGGTTGATCATAACAAGAAATGGCTCAATATGCTTCTAAGGACCCTGTTAGCTCACCATGTAATAACTGTAAAAAACTAAAATCTGATTTGATTGCATTGGATGACAAATGTGTGAAGCTAACTAAGGACCTTCTAAAGAAGCCACAATCTGCTTGTGCTGTGTGTGCTGGTGTGGGGGAGAAGCCTAAAGAAGTGGTAGAGACACTTAGGCACGAGGACCAAACTACTAGAAGTAGGACTGTCTCTCCTGTTCCTTGCGAAGACCTCAATGTTGAGGCGGTTGTGCGTGCACATGCCATTCCTTCTTCTACTGTTGGTTCTTCTCCCTTACCTTCTGCTGTCTCTTCTTCCCTGTGCTCTTCTTGCACCTCTCTCTTTCAGGAGTGTCAGTATCTTATGAACACTCTTGAGAGATTTGTTGGAGGCAAGAAGAAGCTAAATCTTATTCTAGACCAGTCCAAGATTTACAAATTCAATCAAGGTCTAGGATATGATTTTCTTGAGGATGTTAGGAAGCATCCACTTGTTGTTCTCAGACCCATAGCAGCAGGTGTGATAGAGGTCAAACCCAGAACTAAGAAAGTTGAGTTCAAATTTGCGGGCTTTGTCCAAGGGATCTCTGATAGTAAGGTGGTTTCACCTATTGCTTCGACCTCCCAGAAGGCGAAGTTTCATTGTACCTTCTGTTAGAAGGATGGACACATGATCGAGAGATGCTTCAGGCGCACCAAGATCACGCAGAGAGACCGTGTTCAGGCTCTTAGGCATATTCAGGGTCAGCCCCAGACCTTGAGTGCACCTAAAACCAACACAAGGTCTAGGGTTAATCAGCTTGACGTGTTTGGGCAGCATCGAGGACTTGGCTTTTCTGAGTTTTCTGATTTTCGTCCTCAATTTGCCTCTGGTCATGGTATCCGCTGTCCTGAGGGTAGATCTCATTTCCCCCGTCGAGATAGCTACCCGCGGCGAGATCAGCATGTTGCTGGTGCTTTGACTCGCTCCTCCATAGCAGTCAAACCCAACAACAGCTTCAGGTTTGCTCATAGACTTCTGGCTTTCTGAGCGACAACAAACGTAGGGTAGTTATAGGTCAGTCGTGTGTGACTACTTCTTCTGCTCGTCGTGTGACTCAGTATTGGGTGCCAAAATCTCTTTTGATTTATCCCAGTATTGAGCCATCTTTCTCTTGTTGACTCAGGTTCGCCGGAGAGGGAAGGGAGAGGTTTGGCTTGTGGACTCCGGGTGTTCTCGACACATAACTGGAGATTCTCGTTGGTTCTCTTCCCTAGCCCGTGCTCTAGGTGATGACACGATCACCTTCGGAGATGCCTCATCTGGACACATCATCGCTAAAGGTATTGTGCGCATTAATGATTTATTTGTTTTAAAAGATGTTGCCTTAGTGAGTAAGCTGCAATACAATTTGCTTTCTGTTTCCTAGCTTACCGATGACGGTTTCGAGGTGAGCTTTAAGAAAAATGCTTGCAAAATTCTTGATTCTTCGGGGAGTCTGGTTTGCGGGATTTCTAGATATGGGAGGATCTTTTGTGCTGATTTTGTTGAGTCTTCTAGTGATCCTCTCAGGTGTTTAGTTGCTTCTGAGTCCCGTGACCTTACTTTCTAGCATAGGAGACTTGGTCATATTGGATTTTACCATTTGACTCGAGTTAGCGGCCATGATCTCATTCGTGGTCTGCCTAAACTCAAGATGGTCAAAGATCTAGTTTGTGCTCCTTGCCGGCACGGCAAGATGGTTGCCGTTTCTCATCCTCCGGTCACAGCGACTATGACCGATGCACCAGGACAGTTGCTCCACATGGACACAGTTGGTCCAGCTAGAGTGCAGTCTGAAGGAGGGAAGTGGTACGTTCTTGTTGTGGTCGATGACTTCTCGAGATTCTCTTGGGTGTTTTTCTTAGCCTCGAAGGATGAGACATTTACCCATTTTCGGGGTCTTTTTAGTAGGCTTTTTGTTGAGCTCCTAGGTGCCTTACGAGCAATCCGCGGTGACAATGGCACAGAGTTCAAGAATTCCTACTTTGAGAGGTTTTGCGATGAGACAGGTGTAGAGCACCAGTTCTCTTCTCCGCACGTCCCACAACAAAATGGCGTCGTGGAGAGGAAGAACCGTACCTTGGTTGAGATTGCCAGGACGATGCTTGATGAGTACTCTACACCTAGGAAGTTTTGGGCTGAGGCGATAGCCACCGCATGCCATGTTTCCAACAGAATTTTTCTGAGGGCACACTTGCATCACACTTCTTATGAGTTGAGATATGGGCGAAAGCGCAGTGTCTCTCATTTTCGCGTGTTTGGTTGCAAGTGTTTTATTCTGAAGTCTGGGAACCTAGATAAGTTCGAGTCATGATCTTGTGATGGGATTTTTTTGGGTTACTTGACTTCTTCGCGGGTGTACAAGGTCTGAAACTGCGAGTCTAGCAAAATGGTAGAAACCTGTGAGGTGACTTTTGATGAGGCCAGTCCGGGGACTAGGCCCGATATCTCAGGTTCTGTAGAGCAGTCCGAGACCATCTTTGTGGATGATGAGGAGGATGGAGATGAAGGTTGCTTACCTAATCCAGTTCCTCCTCCCCTTGAGGTGCCTGCTTCTTCCACAGCACCTCAAGGAGATCAGCCCATGCCTTCCACATCTTCTGGAGTTAGTGGCTCTGTTCCTACCTCGTTAGCTCATGAGGTAGAGGCCACTTCTTCTTCTCACCTAGGACCTCCCCATCATCTCCAAAAATATCATCCTTCAGAGCAGATGATTGGAGATCTCTTTGAGCACGTCACACTTTCAAAGTCTGGCATGTCTCACTTCTGTCTCTACTCTGCCTTCGTTGCCTCTTTCGAGCCCAAGGATGTTAGTGATGCTCTTTCTAATGAGTCTTGGGTTAATGCCATGCATGAGGAGTTAGAGAACTTTGAGAGGAATAAGGTCTGGTCGCTTGTTGAGCCCCTAGAGGTCATAATGTCATAGGTACCAAGTGGATATTCAAAAACAAGTAGAGTTAGGATGGGGTAGTCATTCGAAACAAGGCTAGATTGGTAGCTCAAGGTTTCTCCCAGGTTGAGGGTCTAGATTTTGAGGAGACCTTTGCTCCTGTAGCTAGGCTAGAGGCCATTAAGAGCTTGCTTGCATTTGCAGTGTCTAAGGGCTTGAAGCTTTACCAGATGGATGTCAAGAGTGCCTTCCTCAATGGGTTTATTGAGGAAGAGGTCTATGTTAGATAGCCTCCAGGTTTCGAGAACATCAAATACCCAAACCATGTCTATAAGCTTTCCAAAGCCTTGTATGGACTTAAGCAAGCCCCTAGAGATTAGTATGAGAGGCTTAAGTCCTATCTGTTGAATCATGGGTTTGAGATGGGTAAGGTAGACAAGACCTTGTTCATTCGTAGGCATGGCAATGACCTTCTATTCGTCCAGATTTATGTGGATGATATCATCTTTGGTGGCTCCTCTCATGCTCTTGTTTCCTAGTTCTCTGATGTCATGAGCACAGAGTTTGAGATGAGCATGATGGGTGAGTTGACCTTCTTTCTTGGCTTCCAGATCAAGCAGACTCGGGAGGCTATCTTCTTGCATCAGGGCAAGTACACTTGTGACCTCCTGAGACGCTTTGACATGAGTGATGGCAAGCCAGTGTCAACTCCAATGGCATCTTCAGCTTCACTTAACCTAGATGAGGATGGCGAGCCAATTGATCAAAAACAGTACAGAAACATGGTTGGCTCTCTCTTATACCTCACTTCCTCGAGACCGGACATACACTTATCTGTGTGTCTATGTGCTCGATTCCAGGCTTCTCCTCGCGTATCTCACCGCCAGGAGGTGAAGCGCATCCTTTGGTACCTTCGAGCTACCATTGACTATGGTATCTGGTACTCTTCCTCCTCTTGTCTTTCCTTGAGAGCCTACTCGGATGCAGACTTTGCTGGCTGTAAGATAGATAGGAAGAGCACCTCTAGCACCTGCCAATTCATTGGTACTTCTCTAGTTTCCTGGTCTTCTAGGAAGCAATCTGGTGTTGTACAGTTCACCGCAGAGGCCGAGTATGTTGCTGCCGCTAGTTGTTGCAGCCAGGTACTTTGGATGGTCTCGACCCTGCGAGACTTTGGGTTAGTTATAGACAGT
Source organism: Dendrocalamus latiflorus (assembly GCA_017311315.1). Taxonomy (NCBI): domain Eukaryota; kingdom Viridiplantae; phylum Streptophyta; class Magnoliopsida; order Poales; family Poaceae; genus Dendrocalamus; species Dendrocalamus latiflorus. Next base: position 34,576,218 of record CM029658.1, on the reverse strand, counting down.
GTTCCACTCTTTTGTGATAACACTTCTGCCATTAACATTGCTAAGAACCCGGTGCAGCACTCTCGGACCAGGCACATTAATATCAGATATCACTTCCTTAGAGACCATGTGGAGAAAGGTGATATAGGGCTCCAGTTTGTGGAGAGTGACCACCAGTTGGCGGATATCTTTACCAAGCCTTTGGATAGCTCTAGGATTTCAGCCTTGCGGGGAGAGCTTGGGGTTGTCTGTCCGTATGGATTGTTGTGAGGTGGCGCTTTGTGCTTTATGCTTTATCATGTTTATATGTGTCTGTCTCTCTTTGTTGCATTGCATGAGGGTGCATTCGGGTTAGTCCTCCTAATATAGATTAGAGTGGTTCTCTTGTCTAGTTGCTTAGATTTCTTCCTCTCATCTTGTGATTCTAGGATGCTGCTTATTAGCTGTTTCTCTTCTCACTAGGTTGAGCTCACTCACTTCTTATAGGTTCTAGCAATGGTTGGGCCACCCTTGGGTACACAGGGAACGTGTTTACTCCTTAGTGTGTTAGATGATCAACTGATAGTCCTAGCGTCATACGGGGTAGATGAGAATCAGTCTGAGCCATAGTATTCTCTATATATTATCTATGCTTTAAGCACTGCCTTTTCTGATTTTTTTGCTAGCTTCTAGTGTTTATTGCTTTGATTTAGGGGGAGTTCATTTGGGTATGCTAGAATTTAATTTTGTCATAACTCAACTTGAACTAAAAGTGGATCTCATGTTAAGGGGGAGCTGGATTTTCTTGTATTTCATTTCAGCATTCTGCATTGTAATATAACTTCATGGAGCCTTAATTATTATCCTTATATGACATGAATCAACTACTTTACATCTTGCTATGATCTGTGTTAAATTGCTAGATTTATCATGATTTTATATGTGTAGTCAAGTCTTTGCCATGATAGGTTGATTAAAAATGCACAACTTGAATTAAATCATGTCATGTTAGCGCTTGAGACTAGTCTGTCTTTAGTTATCCACTTATGACTCATGCCATGTCAAATAGGCTGAGTTGAGTCATGAATCTTTATTGAGCTTTAGATTGAGCTATGCTAGTTCCTTTGTGAAGCATGAGTTATTATTAACTTCTTGTTCTTGCACTAAATTCAGTAAAAGCAAAAAGATCTCTTTTGTGCGAAAGAACTGATCTCACCAATTCTTTCTCATGACACTGCTTGCCATTGCACTAGGCATGAACTCAAGTGAAGTTTTGGTTGACAAAGATCATATTCTTAAGCTTCTAGCTTGGAGTGGTCGCATAAGGCTTGAGATCTAGCATATGACTAAACAAAAATCTGGTTGGAAACAACCATGAGATTTTATAAGAAAAAACATGTCAATTGTGCTAAATTTGCTTAAACTACAAAAGAACCAAGTACTTGAACAAATGATTCATTCTTGAACTTGTAGTACTCTAAAATGATTCAATACTAGCTTCTTGGTTCCATTTAGACTATTGACATGGCTTGTATCATCTTTGGATACTTTTAGCTAGACTTTTAGCTTGTATCCTATGCTTAACATGAATAAGATACAGTCATTTCACTCACATTGAAGGACCGAAATGGCGACAGAGGGGGGGTGAATGTCGGCTTTTAAAATTAACCCCGCACAAGTACTCACAAAAAAAACTCAACTCCTAGAGCTATGAGAAGCTATGAAGTTGACAAGAACCGAGCGCTAATGAAAACAAGAGAACTGATCTCAAAAAGGGAGACGGCAAGAGACTGCAGTCACGGCAAGAAAAACGGCTCAGAATCTTGCCACGGCAAAGAAATCACACTCAAAATGTTACCACGGCAAGAAATGCTACCAAATGTTAACACAGCAAGAAATGCTGAGACTGCAGAAACTGGGCACGCGAGTAATCAACTGGAATCGGCTGCCACGGCAAGCAAATCGACCGCCACGGCTACCACGGCAGAGAAATTGCAGTCACATATTACCACGACACAACACTGCAGACACGGCAAGAAAACTAGCAGACATCGCTGCCATGGCAAGGAAAATAGCTACCATAGCTGCCACGGCAGCAGAAAGCACTTCGAAATTTCACCACGGCAAGAAGAGTACTGCGGACTGCAAAGAATAAAATAGCTGCTGGCTGCAGAGAGGTCTGCCACGGCAGAGAAGAAGCTGCCAGAGTCTGCCACGGCAAGGATTGGCAAAGAATTTTTACTGCAGTTCAGAAAATGGCCCTGAAACCCTGATTTTCAGACAGCTCGATTGTAACTTCAGAAATGGGGCAACTGCAAGGAAATTAAAAATTTCCAGAGAGATAAAATGGCCCAAAGCAGCAGAGAAACAACTTGAATAGATAGAGGGACCATAAGCACCAAGATAAAACACCTTATGACAAGTAATTTCAGATTTGAGCCTGAATCTGAAAATTACAAAGAGCTGAACTAAAACTTAAATTAGTTCTTCATCCTTGATCCTTTGGAGCTGAAACTTTGCAGAAATATTGGCAATAGACAAGAGCCTCTACAAGCCAAATTTCAAGAGATTTCACAGAGGGAATCACAGATTCCACCAAAACCCTAGAGTTGCAACTGAAAATACAGAGAGAGATCCAAAAACTCAAAATACTTCATGGATTCAAATCCTTTGCTAATAAGATTTTGCAAATATATTAGCAATAGCAAAAGGATTGCTCAGACCAAAAATCAACTCAAACCATGAAGGGAATCAAGAGATTACTCAAAACCCTAGAAACTGGAATGAAGAACAGGGGAGGCTAAAATGCAAAACTGAGAATCAAACTAGGTTTGCTCTTGGGATTAAGTAGCCAAATGGCTTTTGAGCATCACCCATGTCATAGCAACCCATTTTGGCACTCTCCAGCAAGCAAGAACTCAAAAAGACGAAAATCAAGAAATCTTGCAAAAGAGGAAAAATGAAGAACAGAGCTACGAACAGGGAAACTTAAACTTCAGAATTTCATTCATTGATTCACAGGGAATACAGAGGAGTCCCGATACCCCGACTTGATACAAAGAAAGGATTACAAGCTCTCAATCCCTCTCCAACCTCTCAATCCTCACCCATGGATACTTGGAGGGGATGAACACCACTTGTTCTATCTAGAACACATCGTAGATAACAGAGGGAGCACTACTCTGCCACTACTACCCACTCTCAACAACTAAAGTCTAAAGCCTAAAGCAACCACCAGGCCCGTCGCTGGGGCTAGGCGGCAGGGGCGCTGGCCAAGGGCCCAAGCAAGAGGGGGGCCCATGAGCAAATATAAGATGGATGTATATGTATTCCTCCCATAGCTCCAGAGTCCAGCCCATTGATTGAAGAAATACGAAGAGTCACAGGAGACGGACTACGTCGTGCACTCGTGCTGCGGAAGACCGAAGACGAATCGCGAATTCACGATCCCCGCGTAGACGCGTAGTGCGGCGACTATCAGGCATTCAGGCGGCAGGCGCCGACGCCCTTCAGCCCTTGGAGTCACGCCGATCGCAGGCTCGCGGCCATCGCGCTGCCGATCGACGCCGGCCTGTCCGTCTTCCGAGTTCCGCTGCTCCGCGCAGCCGGCAGCTCCGCTCCGACGGCTCCGCAGCTCCTACTCCGCGCACGGCGCATCGTGATTCGTGAGTTCGTGTTCGTGAATCGTGACATCGCTCGAGTTCGTGAGTTCGTGTGTTGTTTGGCCATGTATTTACTAATTTACGTACTTAATTTCCTTCATATTTTAGGTGTTACAACTTACAATGTTGCCTAAGAAGCATTTGTCTGGTTCTGAGAAAAGAAAAAAAAGAAAACGAGAGGATGAGTTACAATGTTGCAAGTAACTTTGCCAAATGATTTGATGTCAGCACCTGAGATTCTTCAGTTTGTGACAGCTGCAGATTGCTATCCGAATGTCTCTATTGCTTATCGGATACTATTAACTATTCCAGTGACAGTAGCATCGGCTGAAAGAAGTTTCTCCAAATTGAAACTATTGAAAAATTGTTTGAGGTCAACCATGTTACAAGAAAGGTTGAATGGCTTGGCTATGTGCTCCATTGAGACGGATATTTTAGACAACATTGATCTTGATACTGTGCTTAATGATTTTGCATCAAGAAATGCCCGAAGGAGTTTTTTTAAGAAGCATTGAAGCATTATGGTCTTAAATTGAGGTAACCATAATAGTTATTTTGTTGTTCCTTAGTTTTTCTTCTATTGTTATATTGACATTGTCTTTTAAGAACCAAATACATGCTGCAAGTTAATTTTACTAATACTATAATACATGTTTTATCAATTATTATGTTAGCCTATAGGGCCTATAGTATTGCGCTCGCCCAAGGGTCTCTGTAACTATAGAGACGGCCCTGGCAACCACTAAAGACTCTTTTGACTCTAACAAACCCTAATTCCACCCAAGTGCTCAAGTGGGCATGCAGCCCCTCAATCCTATATATAGCCTTGGCTAACGGGTCTCCGCCCCGTTACGCCTGCTAAATCCAACGGCGCCCGCTCCCGCTTGTGCAGCCTCGCGAATTTCCCGATTCGCCCCTCCTGCACCTTCCGGGAAGCTTCCGCGCTCCTTGCCTCGCACGCCTCGCAACCACCTCGAGTCCACGTCGTCTTCGACACATCCCGACCGTTCTGACCTCAGCGCCACCTGCGCCTAGTCCGGTCCACGTGTCTCGCCACGACTCCACCCGATGTCCTGCAGCCACACAGACAAAGAACACATCAAATAGCACCGCTCGATATATGAAAGCATAAACAACATCATACTTACCATGTCGAAGACCAAACCTGTCAAATCAAAGAATCAGCGTCCTAATCCCATATGACCAAGTTTGACCACAGTCCGACCGAGCCCGTTGCACCACGCAACGACTAGGTCCGAACCACCCAAACCAAACTCGACTTACCCAAACTAATGTCAATTACTCATCACGCACATGTGGTCATCTCCACATGGTTCATCAATCTCCCCCTTGATGAGTATATTGACAAACCCCGAAAAAGCACAAAGTTGAGTTTGAGTTTGAAGAATCCAACATGGTCCATAAGAAGGAAAATGAAGCTAATGACCATGTTGACAGAAGGAACACTAGAGCAACAACTGAAAGAGCAAATTGATCTCCAAAGCTCTAAACTTTTCCCAACAAACTTTTTCTTCTCTATTCTCCCCCTTTTGGCAATAAACACATCAAGATGCAATAGAGAGAATATGACATGTCAATGGATGAATATGGCTGAAGTTTGTTTATTTCTAAGCATTGTGAGCCATGAAACTTATCCATAATGACCATAATGAGATACACCAAGCCATAACTCAATAAAACGCTATCTAGATCATGACAACATATGTATAAGCCAGCTAGCACATAAAGATGATAATATGAAATGTAGGGCATTTAGTGAGCAAGTCAAGTCAACAATTAAGCAAAGTCTAGCTAGAGATATCTAAGGATGACTCAGGCCATGTCAATAAGCTAAGCGGAAACAAGAAGCTAGTGTTGAGTCAATTAGAGTGCTACAAGCTCAAGAGTGTATCATTTGGTTAAGCACTTTTCATCTTTAGGTAATTAAGCAAATCTTGCACATTTGACATATTTTCTTTTAAAGCTTATAGCTGTTTCCAACCAAAAATTTTATCATGTGCTAGATCTCAAGCCTTATGCGACTACTCCAAGCGAGAAGCTTAAGAAGATAGTCCAGGTCATCCAAAACTCCCCCTGAGTTCATGCCTAGTGCAATGGCAAGCCGTCTCATGAGAAAGAATTGGTGAAATCAGTTTTTTCGCACATAAAAAGAGATCCTTTTGCTTTTTAATAGATTGTGCTAACTCATGATGTATCAAGATGCTAAAATAGCTCAATCTAAGATTCAACCTAGATTCAAGACTCAACTCAGCCTATTTGACATGGCATGAATCATACAAGGATAGCTAAAGATAGACTAAACTCAAATGCTAACATGACAAGTTTTAATTTAAGTTGAGCAATTTTAATTAACTTATCATGGCAGAAAGCTAGTCTACACATATGAAGTCATGATAAATCTAGCAAGCTAAGCACAAGTCATGGCAAGGTGTAAAGCATTGTAAACATGTCATAGCAAGATAATAATCAAGGCTCAATGTAGTTATATATTACAATGCTAAATGCTAAAATGCAGAAAAATCCAGCTTCCCCTCAACATGACATGCAACTTTTAGTTCAAGTTGAGTTAAGTCACAATTAAGCTCCAGAAGCTCCCAAAAGAACTCTCCCTGAACCAAAGCAATAAATCGAGAAGCTGGCAAATAAAACCAAAACAGGCAGTCCTTAAAGCATAGATAAGATATAGAGACAACTATGGCTCAGACTGACTCTCATCTACCCCATATGACTCCAGGACAATCAGCTGACAGTAAATCACACACTAGAGAGCAAACACGTACCCTGTCTACCCGAGGGTGGCCCAACCCTCGCTAGAACCTACAAGAAGTGAGTGAGCTCGACCTAGTGAGATAAGAAATAGCTAATAAGAAGCATCCTGAAAGCACAAGATAAGAGTAAGAAATCTAAGCAACTAGACAAGAGAAGCACTCTAACCTATGCTGGAAGGACTAAGCCCGATGCACCCCGAGTGTAAAGCAACAGAAATGAGACAGAAGCATAATCAATATAGTAAAGCAGTAAAGCCCAAAGCTCCCCCTCACTACAGTCCATAAGGACAAACCACCCCAAGCTCTCCCCGCAGAGCTGAAAACCTCGAACTATCCAATGGCTTGGTGAAGATGTCAGCCAACTGGTGGTCACTCTCCACAAACTGGAGCACTATATCGCCCTTCTCTACATGGTCTCTAAGGAAGTGATAACGGATATCGATGTGCTTGGTCCGAGAGTGTTGCACTGGGTTCTTGGCAATGTTAATCGCGGAAGTGTTATCACAAAAGAGTGGAACACTGTCTATCGCTAACCCAAAGTCCCGCAGGGTCGAGACCATCCAAAGCACTTGGCTGCAGCAACTGGCAGCAGCAACGTACTCGGCCTCTGCAGTGGACTGTGCAACACCGGACTGCTTCCTTGAAGACCAAGAAACGAGAGAAGTGCCAATGAATTGGCAAGTGCCAGAAGTGCTCTTCTTATCTATCCTACAGCCGGCAAAGTCTGCATCCGAGAAGGCTCTCAAGGAAAGACAGGATGAGGAAGAGTACCAGATGCCATAGTCAATGGTAGCTCGAAGGTACCGAAAGATGCGCTTCACCGCCTGGCGGTGAGATACGCGAGGAGAGGCCTGAAAACGAGCACACAGACACACAGAGAAGTGTATGTCTGGTCTCGAGGCAGTGAGGTAAAGAAGGGAGCCGATCATACTTCTGAACTCTTTCTGATCAACTGGCTCGCCGTCCTCATCTGGGTCAAGATAGGCTGTAGAAGCCATGGGAGTCGACACAGGCTTACCATCACTCATGTCGAAGCGTCTCAGGAGGTCTCGAGTGTACTTTCCCTGATGAAGAAATGTACCCTCCCGAGTCTGCTTGATTTGGAAGCCAAGGAAGAAAGTCAACTCACCCATCATGCTCATCTCAAACTCGGTGCTCATGACATCCGAGAACTGAGAAACCAGAGCATGGGAAGAGCCGCCAAAGATGATGTCATCGACATAGATTTGGACGAGCAGAAGGTCACTACCAAGCCTACGGATAAACAAAGTCTTGTCTACTTTACCCATCTCAAACCCATGACTCAACAAGTAGGACTTAAGCCTCTCATACCAAGCTCTGGGGGCCTGCTTAAGTCCATATAACGCTTTGGAAAGCTTGAAGACATGGTGTGGGTATTTGGGGTTCTCGAAACCTGGAGGCTGTCTGACGTAAACTTCTTCCTCAATAACGCCATTAAGGAAGGCACTCTTGACATCCATCTGGTAGAGCTTGAAACCCTTAGAAGCTGCAAAGGCAAGCAGGATTCTAATGGCCTCAAGTCGAGCTACAGGGGCAAAGGTCTCCTCGAAGTCTAGACCCTCAACCTGGGAAAAACCCTGAGCTACCAGTCTAGCCTTGTTTCGAATAACCACTCCATCCTCGCTCTGCTTGTTCTTGAACACCCACTTAGTCCCAATAATATTGTGACCTCGCGGGGGCTCGACAAGCGACCAGACCTTGTTCCTCTCAAAATTTTCTAGCTCCTCATGCATGGCATTGACCCAAGACTCATCAGATAAAGCATGAGAGACATCTTTAGGCTCAAAGGAGGCAATGAAAGCAGAATGGAGACAGAATTGAGATAAGCCAGATTTTGAGCGGGTAACACGCTCGAAAAGGTCTCCAATGATCTGCTCTGAAGGATGAGCTTTCTGGATATGTCTAGGAGGTCCAGGATGAGATGAAGAAGTAGCCTCTACCTCGTGAGCTGACGAGGTAGGAACAGAGCCACCAGCTCCAAAAGAAGCAGAAGGCATGGGCTGATCGCCTCGAGGTGCGGTGGAAGACGGCACCTCAAGGGGTGGATGAGGGATAGGATCAGGTAGACAACCGTCGTCTCCATCATCCTCATCATCCACAAAGATGGTCTCGGACTGCTCTAAAGAACCTGAGATTTCGGGCCTAGTCCCCGGACTGGCCTCGTCAAAGGTCACCTCACAGGTCTCTACCATTTTGCTAGACTCGCAGTTCCAGACCCTATAAGCCCGCGAAGAAGGCGAGTAACCTAGAAAGATCCCATCACAAGAACGTGACTCGAACTTATCTAGGTTCCCGGATTTCAGAATAAAGCACTTGCAACCAAACACACGAAAATGAGAGACGCTGGGCTTTCGCCCGTATCTCAACTCATAAGAAGTGCGATGCAAGTGTGCCCTAAGAAATACTCGATTTGAGACATGGCACGCGGTAGCTATAGCCTCAGCCCAAAACTTCCGCGGTGTAGAGTACTCATCAAGCATCGTCCTGGCCATCTCGACCAAGGTACGGTTCTTTCTCTCCACAACTCCATTTTGTTGTGGGACGTGCGGAGAAGAGAACTGGTGCTCTACACCTGTCTCACCACAGAAACTCTCGAAGTAGGAATTCTTGAACTCCGTGCCATTGTCACTGCGGATCGCTCGTAAGGCACCTGGGAGCTCAACAGAAAGCCTACCGAAAAGACCTCGGAAATGTGAAAATGTCTCATCCTTCGAGGCTAAGAAAAACACCCAAGAATACCTCGAGAAGTCATCGACCACAACAAGAACATACCACTTCCCTCCTGCTGACTGCACTCGAGCTGGTCCAACTGTGTCCATGTGGAGCAGCTGTCCCGGTGCATCGGTCATAGTAACTGTGACCGGAGGGTGAGAAGCGGCAACCATCTTGCCGTGCCGGCATGGAGAGCAAACAAGATCTTTGACCATCTTGAGTTTAGGCAGACCACGAATGAGATCGTGGCCGCTAACTCGGGTCAAATGGTCAAATCCAATATGACCAAGTCTCCTATGCCAGAAAGAGAGGTCGCGGGACTCAGAAGCAACTAAACACCTGAGAGGATCACCAGAAGACTCAGAAAAATCAGCACGAAAGATCCTCCCATAACGAGAAATCCCGCAAACAAGACTACCCGAAGAATCAAGAATTTTACAAGCATTTTTCTTAAAGCTCACCTCGAAACCGTCATCGGTAAGCTGAGAAACTGAAAGCAAATTGTACTGCAGCTTACTAACCAAGGCTACATCTTTCAAAATGAAAGAATCATTAATGCGCACAGTACCTTTGGCGATGACGCGCCCAGATGAAGCATCTCCGAAGGTGATTGACTCATCACCTGGAGCACGGGCAAGGGAAGAAAACCAACGGGAATCTCCGGTCATGTGTCGAGAACACCCGGAGTCGACGAGCCAAACCTTTCCCTTCCCTGCCCGGCGAACCTGAGTCAACGAGAGAGTAAAGTCTCAGTACTGGGATAAATCAAAAGTGATTTTGGCACCCAATACTGAGTAACACGTGGAGCAGATGAAGTAGTCAAACACGACTGACCTCTATCTACCCTACGCTCTCCGTGACTCAAAGAAGCAGAAGGTCTGTGAGCAGACCTGAAGCTGTTGCGGGGTCCAACTGCTACGGGAGAGCGAGTCAGAACACCGGCAACATGCTGATCACGCCGCGGATAGCTATCTCGACGGGGAAACCGAGATCTACCCTCAGGACGGCGGAAGACACGACCAGAGGCAGCATGAGGACGGAAAACAGAAAACTCAGAAAAACCAAGTCCTCGATGCTGCCCAAACCCATCAACAGCAGTAACCCTAGACCTCGTGCTGGTCCTAGGTGCACTCAGGATCTGGGGCTGACCCAGAATACGCCTAAGAGACTCAACACGGTCTCTACGCGCGATCTTGGCACGCCTGAAGCATCGATCAACCGTGTGTCCATCCTTCTGACAGAAGGTGCAGTGATACTTCATCCTCTGAGAGGTAGAAGTAGCACGGTCAGGCTTCGCCTTCTGAGAAGCCGAAGCAGCAGGTGGACTCACCTTCCTGTCAGAGATCCCTTGGACAAAGCCCGCTGATTTGAATTTAACCTCATCAGATCTAGGCTCGACCTCAATCACACCTCCCACTATGGGTCTGAGAATAGCAGGAGGACGCTTCCTCATATCCTCATAGAAATCATATCCTAGACCTTGATTGAACTTACAAATCTTGGATTGGTCTAGAATAAGATTAAGCTTCTTCTTGCCTCCTACAAATCTCTCGAGAGTGCTCATAAGATACTGACACTCCCGAAAGAGAGAGGTGCAAGAAGAGCAGGGAGAAGAGGGAACAACAGGTGGTAAGGGAGCAGAAGAAGAACCAACAGTAGAGGAAAGAATGGCTTGTGCACGCACAGCCGACTCTGAGGGGACAGTCCTACTACTAGCAGGTTGGTTCGCGTCTCTAAGCGTCTCATCCTTACCCTGGGGCTTCTCCCCCACACCATCAATCACATCACAACCAGATTGTGGCTTCTCTAGTAAGTCCTTAGTTAGCTTCACACATTTGTCATTCAAAGCAACGAGTTCAAGTTTTAGTTTATCACAACTAATGCATGGTGAGCTAACAGGATCCTTAGTCGCATACTGAGCTATTTTCTTGTTGTTGTCAATCATTTCTTGAAACTGTTTTGAGACAGATTCAAGTTCAGCAGTTAACTTTGGACAATTCAAACATGAATCAATAGGCTCAAGTAAAGAAGCACTCAACTCAGCAATCTTGTGATCTGCCCGTTTTAGGTTCATCTTCAAGTTATTGCAATTTTCACAAGACTCGGGCAGATCAAGGAGCATGGCATAAGGTCCTCTAGCAGCAATGTCCTTATCCTCACATGAGGTGGGAGAAGTAGTCTCATCAGTAGTAAGTAGGGTAACAGCCATCCTACTCAACTCTAACTCAGCAAGCAGACTAACATTCTCCACCTTAACAATATCAAGCTCGGAGGACACACTATCATGAGAGGTCCTTAATTTCTCCATGTCATCAAGCAAGGCACAGCATGTATCACAGTCGTCACGGGAGGGAGCAGATGTAAGTGAAGTAATCTCCCGTGACAGTCTATCTACTTCCTTCTCTAACTCGGTACACCTAGACCTAGCTCTAGCATGAAATCCACCTAGCTTAAGAAAAGCATCATTTAGCTGGTCATAAGAAGGGAGTACCTCATCCGAGTCGGAGTACAGCTCGCTGTCGCTGAGTTCGCCCTCGAGGGCCATGAAGCACATGCCGGAGAAGTCGTTGCCGCCATCCTTGGGCTCTTGGTCACCCGTCCCGTCGTCGTCGCTCCATCCCTCCACCTCGCTGAGGTCGAGGTCGTCGAAGGCGGTGAGGACGCGGTGGAAGAGCTTCTTGGCCTTCCCGAAGTTGCGGAACTTCTTCTTTCCCGGCGTCGGAGCTAGAGGCTTCTTGTTGCGGTTCTTGTCGGTGTAGTCGATCTTGCTCGAACCGCCGTAGTCGTTCTTGCCCTTTTCCAGCTTGGGGCAGTTTGCCCGAATGTGGTTGGGGCCACCACACTCGAAGCAAATCACGGGTCCTCCTCTCTTTCTGTCTCTCCTACCCTTGTAGGCATGTGAAAACCTTCGGGCTAGGAGGGCCAGCTGATCATCCGCAAGCTGCTCTAACTGATCATCAGTTATGTCACAGAGAGCAGCGAGGGAAAAACCGCAAGAAGAATCAGAAGAGAGACCAGAAGCAGAACTGGGATCGGTGACCAAAGCCATCGACTGTGACTTCGACCGACGAGAGACAACGTCAATCTCGTGAGTCTTGAGGCGTGAGTACAGCGCGTCAAGAGTCAGGGTCGAGAGGTCTGTCATGTCTTTGATGGTGGTCACTTTCATCTCCCACACGCGCAGATCGAGTGCCGCGAGCATCTGACGAGCGTTGTCCGAGTCAGGGTATGTGAGACCGACCGCTCGGAGGTTGCTCAAGATTTTGTGAAATCGCGAAAAGCACTCGTCCAGGGACTCACCAGCAAGCATCTCGAATTTGTTGTATTCGCGCTTGAACTGGTCCTGTCGAACCGTCTTGATCTGGGTGGTGCCCTCATGGTATGCGTCGAGGGTCACCCAGATATCGTAGGCGGACGACAGGTGAGATATACGGTCAAACTCGCTACGACTCAACCCCTGGATGATGATGTTCCTTGCCTTTGCATTCGCCTCAACATCAGCCATGTTTCCGGCATTGATGTTCTCATCGGCAGGAACAACGAATCGTACCTTGACTTTCCGCCAGATGGCATACCCCTGGGCCTGGATGTATGTCTCCATTCGGCTCTTCCAGAAGGGGTAATCGATGCCATCGAACACGGGCGGCTTGGTCGAGTACTTGTCCGTCGCCATGGCTCTTGAGACCGGTTAAGATCAATGAATTAGAGCTAACCGGCTCTGATACCAATTGAAGGACCGAAATGGCGACAGAGGGGGGGTGAATGTCGGCTTTTAAAATTAACCCCGCACAAGTACTCACAAAAAAAACTCAACTCCTAGAGCTATGAGAAGCTATGAAGTTGACAAGAACCGAGCGCTAATGAAAACAAGAGAACTGAGCTCAAAAAGGGAGACGGCAAGAGACTGCAGTCACGGCAAGAAAAACGGCTCAGAATCTTGCCACGGCAAAGAAATCACACTCAAAATGTTACCACGGCAAGAAATGCTGCCAAATGTTAACACAGCAAGAAATGCTGAGACTGCAGAAACTGGGCACGCGAGAAATCAACTGGAATCGGCTGCCACGGCAAGCAAATCGACCGCCACGGCTACCACGGCAGAGAAATTGCAGTCACATATTACCACGACACAACACTGCAGACACGGCAAGAAAACTAGCAGACATCGCTGCCATGGCAAGGAAAATAGCTACCATAGCTGCCACGGCAGCAGAAAGCACTTCGAAATTTCACCACGGCAAGAAGAGTACTGCGGACTGCAAAGAATAAAATAGCTGCTGGCTGCAGAGAGGTCTGCCACGGCAGAGAAGAAGCTGCCAGAGTCTGCCACGGCAAGGATTGGCAAAGAATTTTTACTGCAGTTCAGAAAATGGCCCTGAAACCCTGATTTTCAGACAGCTCGATTGTAACTTCAGAAATGGGGCAACTGCAAGGAAATTAAAAATTTCCAGAGAGATAAAATGGCCCAAAGCAGCAGAGAAACAACTTGAATAGATAGAGGGACCATAAGCACCAAGATAAAACACCTTATGACAAGTAATTTCAGATTTGAGCCTGAATCTGAAAATTACAAAGAGCTGAACTAAAACTTAAATTAGTTCTTCATCCTTGATCCTTTGGAGCTGAAACTTTGCAGAAATATTGGCAATAGACAAGAGCCTCTACAAGCCAAATTTCAAGAGATTTCACAGAGGGAATCACAGATTCCACCAAAACCCTAGAGTTGCAACTGAAAATACAGAGAGAGATCCAAAAACTCAAAATACTTCATGGATTCAAATCCTTTGCTAATAAGATTTTGCAAATATATTAGCAATAGCAAAAGGATTGCTCAGACCAAAAATCAACTCAAACCATGAAGGGAATCAAGAGATTACTCAAAACCCTAGAAACTGGAATGAAGAACAGGGGAGGCTAAAATGCAAAACTGAGAATCAAACTAGGTTTGCTCTTGGGATTAAGTAGCCAAATGGCTTTTGAGCATCACCCATGTCATAGCAACCCATTTTGGCACTCTCCAGCAAGCAAGAACTCAAAAAGACGAAAATCAAGAAATCTTGCAAAAGAGGAAAAATGAAGAACAGAGCTACGAACAGGGAAACTTAAACTTCAGAATTTCATTCATTGATTCACAGGGAATACAGAGGAGTCCCGATACCCCGACTTGATACAAAGAAAGGATTACAAGCTCTCAATCCCTCTCCAACCTCTCAATCCTCACCCATGGATACTTGGAGGGGATGAACACCACTTGTTCTATCTAGAACACATCGTAGATAACAGAGGGAGCACTACTCTGCCACTACTACCCACTCTCAACAACTAAAGTCTAAAGCCTAAAGCAACCACTAAAGACTCTTTTGACTCTAACAAACCCTAATTCCACCCAAGTGCTCAAGTGGGCATGCAGCCCCTCAATCCTATTTATAGCCTTGGCTAACGGGTCTCCGCCCCGTTACGCCTGCTAAATCCAACGGCGCCCGCTCCCGCTTGTGCAGCCTCGCGAATTTCCCGATTCGCCCCTCCTGCACCTTCCGGGAAGCTTCCGCGCTCCTTGCCTCGCACGCCTCGCAACCACCTCGAGTCCACGTCGTCTTCGACACATCCCGACCGTTCTGACCTCAGCGCCACCTGCGCCTAGTCCGGTCCACGTGTCTCGCCACGACTCCACCCGATGTCCTGCAGCCACACAGACAAAGAACACATCAAATAGCACCGCTCGATATATGAAAGCATAAACAACATCATACTTACCATGTCGAAGACCAAACCTGTCAAATCAAAGAATCAGCGTCCTAATCCCATATGACCAAGTTTGACCACAGTCCGACCGAGCCCGTTGCACCACGCAACGACTAGGTCCGAACCACCCAAACCAAACTCGACTTACCCAAACTAATGTCAATTACTCATCACGCACATGTGGTCATCTCCACATGGTTCATCACACATCATGCTTTATTCTCTCCTTTGTATCTTGATGATTTTATTGCCAAAAGGGGGAGAATAATGGAGAAAAAGCCATTTCAAGGGAAAACTTGGAGCTTTTAAGGAAAACTTGCTCTTTCTTTTACTCCTTTTGTCAATATGGTCTTGGTTCCTTCCTTGTTATTCTTTTAGACCATGTATGACTCTCTTTCTTTTCTAACAAACTCAACTTTATGTTTT
This sequence comes from Dendrocalamus latiflorus, assembly GCA_017311315.1. Lineage (NCBI taxonomy): Eukaryota > Viridiplantae > Streptophyta > Magnoliopsida > Poales > Poaceae > Dendrocalamus > Dendrocalamus latiflorus. The sequence goes on along the minus strand of CM029658.1, from coordinate 34,560,908 downwards.
TTCTGTGTTTGTCAATATACTCATCAAGGGGGAGATTGAGAGACCATGTGGAGGTGTCCCCATGTTTGTGATGAGTAATTGACTCGTGTTCTGGAAAGTTTGAGTTTGATTTGGTTGGTTCATGCCAAGTCGGTGCATGGCGCAGTTTAGTTTGGTTGGACTTGGTCGAATGCGGTCGGACGTGCTTAGGTTGCTTGTTCTTTTCTCGATCGGTCGATTTGGGTATTTCATGCTTGAGTACCTTGTTTTGATGCTAATGTTGATTATATTGTTTCGAGCGGTGCTATGTGATGTCTTCTTGTCTGTGATGGCTACAGGACTTTGAGGTGGAGTTGTGGCGAGGCATGGATAGCCGGACTAGGCACGGGCGGTGCTAAGGTCAAAGCGGTCGGGAGATGCCGAAGACAGCAAGGACTCAAAGTGGTTGCGAGGTGTCGACAGCAAGAAAAGAGGAAATTTCCAGGAAGGTGCGGCAGGGGCATTTCGGTAAAATGCACAAGGCTGCAAAATGAAAGCGGATTCAGTTGAAGATAACGGGTTGGAGACCCGTTAGTGGAAAAGAGGGTTTAGGATTTGGAGGAGGCATGCTTGCTTTCCCTCCAATCCTGATGAGTGCTTTTGGCTTTTGCCTCTTTTGTGGGAGAGTTTGGAAGTGAGAGTTGGTCTGCACTTCTTGAATTTCCTTTTGAGGGTGTGAGCTCCTTATATTTAGTTAGTGGGAGTTGGTAGTGCAGGAGCGAGATATGGAGAATAGATGCTCTGAGTGAGTGGAGTGTTCTCAGTTCTGGTGTGCTTGAGCCTCCTCTCGTGTGAGTTGCCAGGATGAGAATCATGTAGTGAGATGGACTGTGTGTGTGAGTTCTTGTTCTCCATTTGGGTGTGTTGTCTAGAATGGGAGAATGGGGATGAACTAGAGCAACTCTTTATGTAATTGCCCATGTCTCTGAATCAATATGAAATAGACTGTGGTTGAGCTGTTCTAACTATTTTTCTTTGTGTGTTCTGCTGCCATTTTCTTTTCTAGGATGTTCTCTATTCTTTTCTCCTCTCGATTCATTTCTCTCTGAGTTGCGGTTTCTAGATTCTCCTTGTTCAGAGGATGAATACTAGGTTTGGTTAAGATCTCAAGATGCCAGAACCTCAAAAGCTTTGCAGAAATCAAAGTTTGGCCATGAGTAGCAACTTCCCCTATTTTGTGATTTTTAGGGTTTGGAGGCAGAGCCATCCTGATGTCCTTGATTTCCCTTCAAAAGCATGTGTTCAGATTTGTGTTTTCAAGCCCTGAGGTCTTTGCTTAGCTGCAATCAAAAGTTCATGGAGAAAGGATTCAAGAATCTCAAGAAATTTGATTTTGTCTCTCCTGCTGTTTTCTTTCCAGCAAAAGCAGTATTCAGTGTTGTGCTTCGGTTTTAGTATGCTTTTTCTTCCCTCTGAGCTCAATTTGCTGTTTAGCTTGAAGACCAAATCATTTGCCCTGAAAAGAGCTGCAAATTTTAGTCTTTTCCTCTGCATTTTGGTTCAGTTCAGTTTTTACTGTGCTTCTGTTTTCGGTTTTTAGTCTACAGTATGTGAACCTTGCGGCCAGAAGCTGACCCGAGAAGAACATGTGTTCTCTGCTTGGTGTTTCGGTTGTCTGAAGTATTTACTATGCTTTCGGCCAGCTCTGCATTTCAGTCTGCATTCATTTTTGCTGTTTTTGGTTGCAGCCTCAGTCTTCTCAGTCTTCCGTCTACAAGCAACTCCTGTTTTCAGTTCTCAATCAGTTTTTGCTGGTTTGTTTTGAAATCGCTGGATTCCCCTTTTCCCGGTCGGACCAAAGCATAGCTTGCGGTCATGCCACCTCTTCACCAGTAATCAGTCTGCCCGGTTCATTGCAGTCAGTTCGGGCATGTCACCTCTGGTTAAACTGGCAGGATTTCGGCGGTCTGACCGCCGACTCAATTGCGGTCAGACTGGCGGCACATGTGCGGTCAGACCGCCCTCTTCTTTTGTGTCTTTGGTTGCCAGCCATTTCTGATCTTTTTGTTTCTTTGTCTAGTTTTCTATTGTTTGAAATCTTTTGAGTTTTCAGTGAGCTTGAACCCTCTTTCTTCTTAGCTTCTATAGCTATTGGAGAGGAGAAGCATGTGAATACTTGGGGCGATTTTTGAGGCACCATTCACCCCCTGTTGCCATTTCCGATCCTACAGTCTTGCAAATGATTTTGTTAAATGCACAACCTATCCTACATTGGCTAAAGAGAATGAGTATCTAAAGAACACTTTAGAGAGGTTCTCGTTTGGGAAAAAGAATTTGAACACGATTCTATATCAATCAAAAACAAGTGTAAAGAAACATGGTCTAGGATTTAATTCATTGAGCATACCAAAAATAATCCTCCTAAGGTTGTTAAGCTTCTTGAACCTGGGAAATTTGAAGTAGAATCTGAACCTAAACAGATTATATTTAAATATGCTGGTGTTACAAAAAAAATTCTCTACCAAAGTGGGTATTGTGAAGTCAATAGATAAGTATCAATGCACTCATTGTGGTAGAGATGATCATGTTGTTCAGTTTGTTTTTGGAAAGCTAAGAAGGAGAAGAAAGACAGGTTGAAAAGACGTTTCTAAGTAGAGATTGTGCAAGATCCCAATTGTCGTCTTGCCCCCTCTAATTAGTCTTCTGCAGATTCAGGAGCATACTATCTCCTTACACGCGATAACGAATCATCTGCAGGTCACTGTGGTTCTGCTCCCTCTAATTTGTTCTCTGCAGTCTCGAGTAATTCAGCAACTGAACCTGGCCATAATAGTCAGTCGGTGGTCAGACCAGTCTAGCCAAAACATTCAGACTGCCGCGTTGTCGGGCGCTCTGTGGTCGGACGTCCCACGATTAGACCAGGTTTTCGACCAGTTGTTCTTTTTGGTCAGACTAGTGTGGTCGAACAGAGTTGTTGGTTAGTTGGTTCCTGTAGTCTGTCAAGGTAATCAGGAGATTTTTGATCGATTGTCTCTGCTCGTTTAGACCAGTCGAAAGTTAGACCGATCTTCTTCCTTGGTCATAACAGAGTGATCAAACTAGAGTTCAGATCAACTTCTTCTTGTGGTTGGTACAACATGGTCGGACCAGAGTTTTGACCAGTTGTATAGAGGCACGCAGATGGGTTTCGACCAGCTACACAGAGGCGCTCAGACAAGTTAGCGGACAGACTGGTTACTCAAAAGCGGTCAGACCGAAAATTGACAGAGGCTAACACTTCACTTAAATTTTTATCATTACCTGCTGCTTGTCCTTTTTGTCGAGTATCATAGTATTGGATTCCTAAAGCCTGCTTGACTAACCACAGTACTGTGAGACCAACATCTACTGTGATTTGAGACTAGTGAACAAGGGTGGAGAACAAGCACTTGATTTGGTTCCAGTCCTTTGCACCATTGCTTGATTGGAAGACTTGATGGTTCTTCGCCTTCTCTGGGAGTTTCCATGAGACTTCACCTTCAAGTTAGACTATGTGGAAAGGTAATGTTATTTTACAAGTGGGCTGTTACAAGTGGTGTTTTTCAAGTGGTCTATGAGCTCCTTTTTGGTTTTCTTGATTTCTCTCAAAGCTTCTTGCGTCTTCTCAATTTGCTCTTTTTCTGAGTGAGATGGGATTACGTTGAGGGGGAATATGTCGTCTGAAGTGGTGTTAAGAGCTGTGGTTATTATACCTATCATATAATTCATCAAGATTGAGCCATTGAAATCAAATGAGTAGTAGAGCTTGATTTATCATGTTTACTCATATATTGTGTAGCTTAGACCACAACTAATTTTAATTAATCTACTACACTTGAATTAAAACATTACTTGGCATAAGTCTTTGACTAGAGTGATTATTGATAGTACTTTATGATGCTTAATCTAAAAGGATTAGCTTGATTATGAATCTTATTTTAAAATCTTGGCTTTGAGGCTTGTATGTTTCATATCACAATCTTTTTATGCTCACTCAAGTTGTCATGTTATACATATAAAAAAGAGAAATTCCACAAGTGGTATCATACAAGTGATATCAAGTGAGAATTGAGAAAAAGAAGATTGAAAAGATGTATGCTTCAAGCATGCCATGGTTAAACAAAAGAAAAAGCACCAAAAAGTGCACAAATAAAAAGAAGTATGCTTTAAGCATGCCACCATTCAAAAAGAAGTTTGCTACAAAGATAGCATTATGAAAAGAAGTATGCTACAAGCATGCCACATGCCTAAAAATGTAGTGTGAAGCAATAGATTGTTTATGAGACTGCTAGCTCATCTAGATTTAATGTTTGCTTCAATTTTAGGCTTTTAATTTTCGTTGTGATATCTTATTGTACTCTTTATAATTGGTTTAGTCATTGATGAGATACCTGTCATTGATCTAAATTGTCTAATTGTGCTAAAAGACTAGTTTTCGATCTAGCTGTATGATATATGACTTTATATGATCTAGGAAGCTCTACTCATACTAATGCTTGGTCAAAATACAAATACAACTTGACTTGTATAATCTCCAAAGCTTCTTGATCTTTACTCTCATTGCTCCTTTTTAGAATTGTTCTCTCTCTGAAAGTTTCTTGATGATTACACTGCCAAAGGGGGAGAAATTGAAGTAAGGTGGAGACATATTTGGAGGGATTTTGAATTGGAGAAATCTATGAGAAACTTGCACTCAATTCTGCTTCTCTCTTCTCTCTTTCAAAACGCAAATCATTTGAGAATTTTCCAAGTGTTGTCAATGTATTCATCAAAGGGGAGATTGTTAAACCATGTGGATGGTCGTAAATAAAAAGATGATGAATAATTGATATTCGGTTTGCTTTGGATTTTGCGTTTGTGAAAGACTTGGTCGTTTGCTATTGAAGTCTTTGCCTTTGAGTGATTTTGCTCAGTTACGAGTGATCTCAATCTTTAAACTTCAGACTACGACCACAGACTTCAGACATGGCATGGCCAAACGACCACAGACTTTAACCACGACATGCTCCAACCATAGCACTTCGAACATGACTATGATTGTGGCAGTCTTCGACCTACGACATGAACATGACTATGACTATGGCTGGCTTCGACCACAGTCTTCGGTAGTCGTGGGCTTAGCGATCGGTTGCTGTAGGCTTCATGGTCGGTACTCATAGACTTCATGGTTAGTATGAGTGCTTCACTCTTGTTATCTTTGAGTACGTCGAGTACTCAAGTTGGGCCAGTGGCTGACTAGTCGATGTGTGGAGGTTGTTGATGAGTGGTCGTTGCTGCAGTACCAGGTGGGTACTCGAGGATTGAGATACTCATAGTCGGAGGACTCCGTACTTGATAGAAGTGGTAAGCGGTCGTGTGTTGGAGTGTCGTCTATACTCATAGGTTTTGAGTACATGTCGCGGCTATGATTTCTGATTGATACTTGGTAGTCGGTACTCGATAGTCAGTCAGTAGAGTGTGTGTAGTTTCCGAGTACTTGTGGGTTATGAGTACTCTGAGGTAGCAGTCATATTGAGTGGTTTGAGGGTATGTTTCAGTTAGCGATAGAATGCGTGGTCGTAAATGATCTAAGGGATGGTCATAGGTGGTTTGGTTCTTGTCTAGGGATAGACAAGAGTGTGTTTTGCTAATGTGTGTTGATCATGGTCATGTTGGGGAGTTGTACCGAGAGATGGTTTCTTTGGTCTTTGCATGTGCTGGTAGGCATGGAGGCGGCCATGGTCGGTGACAAGGAGGACCGAGACTAGGAGGGGGTAATCTGAGGTCCAGGCGGTCGGGATGTCACGCGAGGTGGTCGAGCTCATGCTGGAGCACGTGGAGGTCAAAGGTTGATGCCGCATGGAGGTGTGGAGACGGTTACGGTTGGTGACGAGGAGGACTGGGACTAGGATGGGGTAATCTGAGGTCCAGGCAATCAGGTGGTCACGTGAGGTGATCGGGCTCATGCGAGAGCACGCGGTGATGGTGCACGATGGAGATCCAGGAGGGAATATCTTGGAGGCTTCATCGTGTGTGAAGTATGGAGTTATGGATGGAGTCCATGACTTGTACGAGGTGGTTAAAACCCATGTTAGGAAGGGTTTTAAGTCCCTTGATTTAAGGAAGAGATAGGATTGTGTGTCCAGGTGGATAAGGACACAGTTTGAGGTGTTCGAGTGGAACAAGCTTTGTGCGCTGGCCTATAAAAGCAGGGGGTGCTGTAGGTTAGAGCATGGAGTTTTAGGACTTTCAAAGAGAAGGTTTTTAGGGGTGTCGTGAGGTGCTTTGTAGCCAAGAACTTGATGATGAAATAGTAGATTAGATATTTTCAAAAGAAGGTTGACTTGTTTTCCTCTCCGCTTTACGTGCTCTGTTTTGTCTTCGGCTTGTACTCAATCGGGCGGTGGTCAAACGGCTAGGGACATCAGGTGGAAGGAGGTCACGACTACATGCGTCGTTGTCATACCGAGCGATCAGAATAAGCAGACAATCATTCTGAGGTCATCAGGCAGTTGATCCGAGATCGTGCCAAGCGATTGGAACGAGTTGGTGATCAATCTGAGAACTTGTAAGCAAGCGGTCTTAAGCGAGTGGTCATAGGCGATCGATCGTAAGTGAGCGGTTGGAGCAAGCATTCGGATGAGCGATCGAAACGAGTGGTCATAATGAGCGGTTGGGCGACAAAGGCTAACGAGTGGTCGTAACGAGCAGTCGGGCGAAGAGGCTAACGAGTGGTCGTAACAAGCAAAGGCTCTTTGAGCTTGTACAAGTAAGCAGCTGCGGTCGGTAATCTTGATTGCTTCTCTTTTGTTTCTTTGTATTGGGTTTTGATTTCAGGTGGTAAAAGCGGAGACAATCATTCACCCCCCCTCTGATTGTGCCATATGATCCTACAGAAGTTTAGATAGAATGATTGAAGTTGATGCTTTCAACGGTTACTTTGGATGTTCTTTTTGCAAGCACATGAATTCAGGAATATTTGAAGAATGATTTTTCTTCTCTTTTATGTAACATCTATTTATATTCTGTAGATCAGTAGACTCAATAAAAACGTGATATAAGAAGTTCAATTCTTCTTCTTTTTCTAGCCTAATGGTTTGATTCAATATCTATTTGCAGCCTAATAAAACTTTTTGTAGTATTCTTTGCCAGATTTATATGAGTTATCTAGATCAATTGTTGTTTGTGTTGTAGAGAAAAGTATTTTAATAATGTGTGACGTGAAAAAATATCTTTGTCCAGGACGCACATGGATAATCTCCAGCCAAGTGATTGCCTTTTTTTAGATAAAGCCAAGTGATTGCCAAAACAAGGACTATTTTTTTGTCCATCTCAAAAAAAATGAAAAAAGGAAAGCCAAGACATTAATTACCTATGCGTAACTTGTTTATATTAGACCATGTGGATGGTCATAGATTAAGATATGATGAATAACTAATATTTGGGTTGCCTTGGATTTTGTGTTTCTGAAAGACTTGGTCATTTGCTGTTGATGTCCTTGCTTTCAAGTGTTTTTGCTCAATTACGAGTTATTACAGTCTTCAGACACTTTACAACCACGGTCGGAACACAGACAATCTTACGAGCACGGCTTGAACATGGCATGCTACGATCACGTTTAGCTTACGACCACGTTCAGCTTACAACCACAGCATGTTATGACTATGTTTAGCTTATGACTACAGTATGCTACGACCACATTCAGCTTACGACCACAGCATGCTATGACCACGTTTAGCTTACGACCATGGCATGTTACAATGATGTCTGGCTTTGACCACGACAGTACGACTTTGACCTTTCGACCACGGTAGTACAACTTTGGTTTTACGACCATGACAGGTAATCGTAGCTACAGTACTGCTTCATGGTTGTAGCTATAGTACTCGATAGTTGTAGACTTTATTGGTCATTAGTTGAGGGCTTTGCAGTCAATGGTCGTAAGTTTTGCAGACTACGTTCATGGTCGTAGGTTGTGCAGACTATGTTCATGGTCATAGATTTTGCATACTACCTTCATGGTCATAGATTTTGCAAACTACCTTCATGGTCGTAAGTTTTGTAGACTACGTTCATGGTCATAGGTTGTGTAGACTACCTTCACGGTCGTAGGTTTTGCAGACTACCTTCATGGTCATAGGTTTTGCAGACTACCTTCACGGTTGTAGGTTTTGCAGACTACCTTCTTGGTCGTAGGTTTTGTAGACTACCATCATGGTCATAATCTTGGTTGTCTTGTTGATACTCGTAGACTTTACAGTCTGCTATTCTGCTTGCGGTAGTCAAAGGCTTAGCGATCGGTTGCCATAGGCTTCTCGGTCGGTACTTGTAGACCTTCATGGTCAATGCGAGTGCTTCACTCATGTGATCGTCGAGTACGTTGAGTACTCGGGTTGGGCCAGTGGTTGTCTAGTCGGTGAGTGGTGGCCATTGATGGATGGTCATTGCTTGAGGTACTCGTAGTCAGAGGACTCGGTACTCGGTAGAAGTGGTATCACGACCACGGCAAGTGGTCGGGACTTGGAATGTTGTCTGTACTCGTAGGTTTCGAGTACGTGCTGTGGCTGGCGATACTTGGTAGTCGGTACTCGATAGTCATCAGTAGCAGCTCGAGTAGTCTGAGAGTCTGTTCCAAGTAGTGATAGACTCTATGCGGTCATAAACATGCTGGGTGATGGTAGTAGAGGGTGTGGTTCTTATCTAGGATAGACAGGGATGTGTTTTGCTAATGTGTGATGATTACGGTCAAGTTGGGGAGAACTTGTACCGAGAGATGGTTTCTTTGGTCTTTGCATGTGTAGGTGGGCATGGAAGCGGCCATGGTCGGTGACGAGAAGGACCGGGACTAGGAGGGGGTAATCTGAGGTCCAGGCGGTCAGGATGTCACGAGAGGTGGTCGAGCTCATGCTGGAAGCATATGGAGATCAGAGGTAGATGCTGCATGGAGGCATGGAGGTGGTTACAGTCAGTGACAAGGAAGACCGGGACTAGGAGAGGGTAATCTGAGGTCTAGGTGGTTAGGTGGTCACGCGAGGTGATCGGGCTCACGCAAGTGCACACGGTGATGGTGCACGATGAAGGTATAGGAGGAGATATCCTAGAAGCTTTGTTGTGGGTGTCGTATGGAGTTGTGGATGGAGTCCATGATCTATACAAGTTGGTTAAAACCTGTGTTAGGAAGGGTTTCGGATCCCTTGGTTTGAGGAAGAGAAAGATTTCATGTCCAGGTGGAATAGGACACAGTTTGAAGTGTTTGGATGTAACACAACTTTGTGCGTTGGCCTATAAAAGCAAGGGAAGCTATAGGTTGGCATATGGGTTTTAGGGCTTTCAAGAGAATGTTTTCAGGGGTGCCGTGAGGTGCTTTGTAGCCAAGATCTTGATGGTGAAATAATAGATTAGTTTCCTTCATCTCCGACCACTTCCAGAGTATCGCTCCTTCCTCTCTGTTTTCCGTGCTCTATTTTTTCTTCAGTGCATCTCGTCTAGGCAGTGGTCGAATGGCTGGGGACGTTGTGCAGAAGGAGGTCATGACTACGTGCGTCATGGTCGTGTCGAGCGATCAGAATAATCAGACTATCGATCCATTGTCATTCCGAGCGATCCGAACGATCAGCTGGTCGATCTGAGATTGTAGCGAGCAATTGGAACGAGTGGACAATCGATCCAAGCACTCATGAGCAAGCATTTGTAAGTGAGTGTTCGGGAGGAGCGATCATAAGCGAGCGGTTGTACACGAGTTGTCGTAACGAGTGATCGGAGTGACGTTTGGGGCAAGTGGTCGTATCGAGTGGTCATACCGAGTAGTCGGGCGATAGAGGGTTACAACCACATTCAAGCAAGCAGTTGCAATCGTTGTTTCAACATAGCTTCTTTGACTACGTACAAACTGGTAGCTGCGGTCGTTATTGACATTCGGTAATTCAGATTGCATTGTTTTTATTTCTCTGTGTGTGTTGTGATTTCAGGTGGTAAAAGTGGAGACAATCATTCACCCCCCCCCTCTGATTGTACCATACGATCTTACAAGTGGTATTAGAGCAGGTTACTATGGCGTCAGAGAGGTATATGAATTGTCCCCCCATGTAGATGGTACTAATTTCGCCTTTTGAAAGTGCTGGATGCAAGCTTACATTGAGGCTCAAGGTAGTGATGTTTGGAATAAGGTTACTACACCATATGAGGTTCCTGCTGCTATCATTAATTTAAATAAAGCAGATGTTGATTTCAATGCTCAAGCTCGTAACTTGTTATTTCAAGGGATTTCTCGCAAAGAGTTTGATCATATAGCTCATATTAATTCTGCTCACTTAATATGGAAAACTCTATGTGATTATCATGAAAGAACCACTAAAATTAAGAAAGTACATAAAAATCTTTATCGAAAAGAATATTCTGATTTTGCTATGAAGCCTTGTGAATCCATTGATGATCTCTTTGCTCGCTTTAAGAAAATATTAAGTGATTTGCACGGTGTTAATGTTATTCCTGCTGATGAAGATAATGCAATTAAAATTTTGAGATCTTTAGGTTTTGAGTGGTTGATGGTTGTCACAACTATTAACCAAACTGTCGATCTCGATACTTTAACCATGGATGATCTTTGTTCTAGATTAAAAACCTATGAGATGGAAGTTTTGCCATCCAAGATTGACAAATATTCACCTTTAGCACTTGTGACTAACCCCATGTAGGCTGCTTCGTCAAATGCTTTGTCTTGTGTCTACCTTGTCTTCTTTTTTAGAGGAACAGTTCGAGCAGCTACCTGAGGAGGGCTTGGCGTTAATCTCTTCATGAGCATACAAGGCACTCAACAATGTGGGGATGAGGAGGCGAGGTACGGTGGTGCACTCAACAATGTGGGGATGAGGAGGCGAGGTACGGTGGTGCGTCAAGTCCGATTAGATGCTATGACTGTGGCGAGCCAAACCACATTAAAATGGATTGCCCCAAACTAAGAAGCAAGGCAATTAAGGATGACAAGGCTCCAACTCATCGCACTCAATTCAAGATTTTTTAACCAAGCAAGAAGCGCAACTATCGCAAAGCAATCAAAAAAGTACTTGCAGTACTTAAGGAGATTAGTTTGAGTGATGTTGATTCTGCAAGCGATGATGAGGACAAAGGCAAGAAAGCAAAGGAGGCGAACTTTACAGGAATGTGTTTTATGGCCAACAATGAGGCCAACAATGTTGTGCTTAGATTGACAAAGGAGCTCAAAAAGGATAAAAACAAAAATTAAAAGTCATGATTATGTTGTTGAAAGCCTAAATTCTGAAATTAATATACTTAGAGCTTCTATTCCCGATGATGAATCTTGTGAGTCTTGCCAAGTTTTACATTTTGAGTTAGAGACAGCTAGAACAATTAATACATCAAAATTAGCTCAACTTAGTAATGTAACTACTAAACTTGATGAGTCAAAATTGATATATGACTCTTGTGATGAAAAATTAAAAATTGCTAATGATGAAATTGAAAAGCTATAGTCTAGTTCTTCTGCTCAATTTAAGGCTTGTACTAAGTGTGATTTGCTTCAGGATAGACTTAATTCATCTCAGGAGACAATCCAACAAATGCTCTATCATGAGATTCTTTCTTGCTCAAATTGTCCTGAGCTTAACATTGAAATAGAAACCTCGACTAGACAACTCAATGATTTTGCTGAAAAGGAAAGATTAGCTCAGTCTACTACTTCTAAAGGCCTTGCAAATGATATTGTTAAATGCACAACCTGTCCTATATTGGCCAAAGAGAATGAGTATCTAAAAGACACTTTAGTGAGGTTCTCATTTGGCAAAAAGAATTTGAACATGATACTAGATCAATCGAAAACAAGTGTAAAGAAACACGGTCTAGAATTTAATTTCATTGAGCATGCCAAACATAATCCTCCTAAAGTTGCTAAGCTTATTGAACCTGGAAAATTGGATGTAGAACCTAAACCTAAACAGATTATATTTAAATCTGCTAGTGTTACAAAGGAATTTTCTATGAAAGTGGGTATTGTGAAGTCAACAGATAAGTATAAATGCACTCATTGTGGTAGAGATGGTCATGTGGTTCAATTCTGTTTTCGGAAAGCAAAGACTGAGAAGAAAAATAGGTTGAAAAAACGTTCCCTAGCTGAGGTTGTGCAGTTCCTAACTGTCGTCCTACATCCTCCAACGTGTTCTCTGCAGTTCTAGGAACTTTAGCTACTGAACCTGGTTGTAATGGTTGGTTAGCAGTCAGACCAGTCTTGCCAATGCATTCAGATTACCGCGTGGTCGAACATCCCATGATTAGACCTGTCAGAAGTGTTGTCGAGTGCTCCATGGTCGGACGTCCCATGATCAAACCAGTCGGTCGCGTTGTCGGTCGCTCCGTGGTCGGACATCCCACGACCAGACCAGGGTACCGACCAGTTGTTCTTCGTGGTCTGACGAGCATGGTCAAATAGAGTTGTTGGTCAACAGGTAATTGTGGTCATAACAGAGTGATCGGACCAGAGTTCAGATCAGCGTCTTTTTGTGGTCGTTACAGCTTAGTCGAACCAGAGTTACAACCAGTTGTACATGGTCATTACAACGTGGTCGGACCAGAGTTTCGACCTACTGTACATGGTCATTACAACGTGGTCGGACCAAGGATTCGACCAGCTATCCAGAGGCGCTCGGTTGGGTTTCGACCAGCTACACAAAGACTTTATGACCAGAATTTGACAAAGGCTAAATTTTCACTTAAATTTTTATCATTGCCTGTTGCTGATCCATTTCGTCGAGTATCACAGTATTGGATTCCTAAAACTTACTTGACTAACCCTAGTACTGTGAGACCGACATCAACTGTGATTTGAGACCAGTGAACCAGGGGTGGAGAACAAGCACTTATTTGGTTCCAGTGTTTTGCACCATTGCTTGATAGGAACACTGGATGGTTCTTCACTTTTTTTGGGAGTTTCCATGATACTTCATCTTCAGGTTAGACCATGTGGAGAGGTAATGTTATTTTACAAGTGGTCTCTGAACTCCTTTCTGGTTTTCTTGATTTCTCTCAAAGCTTCCTGCTCCTTCTCAATTTGTTTTTTTCTAAGTGGGATAGGATTGTTCTGAGGGGGAGTATGTCGTTTAAAACTGCGTCAGGAGCATTGTTTATTATACATGTAATATAATTCATCAAGATTGAGTCATTGAAATCTAGTGAGTAGTAGAGCTTTCTTTATCATGTTTACTCATATGGTGTGTAGCTTAGACCACAACTAGTGTTAATTAATCAGCTATACTTGAATTAAAACATGACTTGGCATAAGTCTTTGACTAGAGTGATTATTGATAGTACTTTGTGATGTTCAACTAAAAGTATTAGCTTGATTATGAATCTTATTTTTAAATCTTGACCTTGAGGCATGTATGTTTCATATCATAATCTTTTTATGCTCACTCAAGTTGGGATGTTATAAAAAAAATTCTACAATTTGTATCATACAAGTGGTATCAAGTGAGAATTGAGAAAAAGAAGATTGAAAAGATGTATGCTTCAAGCATGCCATGGTTAAACAAAACAAAAGGCACAAAAAAATGCACAAATGACAAGAAGTGTGCTTCAAGCATGCCACCATTCAAAAAGAAGTTTGCTACAAAGATAGCATGATGAAAAGAAGTATACTACAAGCATGCCACATGCCTGAAAATCTAGTGTGAAGCAATAGATTGTTTATGAGACTGCTAGCCTGTCTAGATTTAATGTTTGCTTCAATTTTAGGCTTTGATTTTTTGTTGTTATATCTCATTGCGCTCTTTATAATTGGCCTAGTCATTGATGAAATGCCTGTCATTGATCTAAATTGTCTAATTGTGCTAAAAGACTAGTTTTCGATATAGCTATATGATATATGACTTTATATGATCTAGGAAACTCTACTCACACTGATGGCTTGGTCAAAATATTAATACAAATTGACTTGTATAATAGTCAAAGTTTCTTGATCTTTACTCTCATTGCTCGCACTTAGAATTGTCCTCTCTGAAAGTCTTGATGATTACATTGCCAAAGGGGGAGAAATTGAAGTCAGGGGGAGAGATATTTGGATTGGAGATTTTGAATTAGGAGATTTTTGCTTCACTTTCAAAACGCAAATAATTTGAGAATTTTTCAAAGTGTTGTCAATGTATTCATCAAGGGGAAGATTGTTAGACCATGTGAATGGTCATAGATTAAGATATGATGAATAATTGACATTTGGTTCGCCTTGGATTTTGCATTTGTGAAAGACTTGGCCATTTGCTATTGATGTCCTTACTTTCGAGTGTTTTTGCTCAGTTACGAGTGATTACAGTCTTCAGACACTCTTATGACCATGGCATCAGAACACAGACAATCTTATGACCACGGCTTGAACACAGCATGCTACGACCATATTCAACTTACGACCATGGCATGCTATGACCACGTTCAGCTTACGATCACGGCATGCTACGACCACGTTCAGCTTACGACCACGACATGCTACAACCATGTCTGGCTTCGACCATGGCAATATGACTTCGACCTTTCGATCACGACAGTACGACTTTGGTTTTACAACCACGATAGGTAATCGTAGCTATAGCTACAGTACTCTTTCATGGTCATAGCTACAGTACTCGATAGTCGTAGACTTTACTGGTCATTAGTCGAGGGCTTTGCAGTCGATGGTCGTAAGTTTTGCAGACTACGTTCATGGTTGTAGGTTGTGCAGATTACGTTCATGGTCATAGATTTTGCAGACTACCTTCATGGTCATAGATTTTGTAGACTACCTTCATGGTAGTAAGTTTTGTAGACTACGTTCATGGTCATAGGTTGTGCAGACTACGTTCATGGTTGTAGGTTTTGCAGACTACCTTCATGGTCGTAGGTTTTGCAGACTACCTTCATGGTAGTAGGTTTTGCAGATTACCTTCATGGTCGTAGGTTTTGCAGACAACCTTCATGGTCGTAGGTTTTGCAAACTGCCTTCATGGTCGTAGTCTTGACTATCTTGTCGATACTGGTAGACTTTATAGTCTGTTGTTCTGCCTGCGGTAGTCGGAGGCTTAGTGATCGATTGCCATTGGCTTCTCGTCGGTACTCGTAGACCTTCATGGTCAATGTGAGTGCTTTACTCAAGTGATTGTCAAGTACGTTGAGTACTCAGGTTGGGTCAGTGGTTGTCTAGTCGATGAGTGGTGGTCGTTGATGGATGGTCGTTGCTTGACGTACTCGTAGTCAGAGGACTCGGTACTCGGTAGAAGCGGTTTCACTACCACGGCAAGTGGTCAGGAGTTGGAATGTTGTCTATACTCGTAGGTTTCGAGTACGTGCTGCGGCTGGCGATACTCGGTAGTCGGTACTCGATAGTCGTTAGTAGCAGCACGAGTAGTCTGAGGGTCTGTTCCAGGTAGCGATAGACTCTGCACGGTTGTAAACGTGTTGGGTGATGGTAGTAGAGGGTGTGGTTCTTGTTTGGGGATAGACAAGGATGTGTTTTGCTAATGTGTGAGGATTACGATCAAGTTAGGGAGAACTTGTACCAGGAGATGGTTTCTTTGGTTTTTGCATGTGCAGGTGGGTATGGAGGCGGCCATGGTCAGTGACAAGGAGGACCGGGACTAGAATGGGGTAATCTGAGGTCCAGGCGATCGGATGTCACGCGAGGTGGTCGAGCTCATGTTGGAAGCACATGAAGATCAAAGGTGGATGCTGCATGGAGATAGTTACGGTTAGTGACAAGGAAGATAGGGACTAGGAGGGGGTAATCTGTAACATCCCAAAAATCCTCTTCCTGAAAAATTTAATTTCCAATTAATTATTTTAAAGTATTTGGATGTTATTTGGATTTATTTGGCTTTAATTTGGTTTTTTGAGTTTTCTGGAATGAAAAATCAAAAGTTAAAAAAGTTAAAAATTAAATACCAACATTAGTTGGAAATATTTTTATTAAGTCCAAAATGTCACCAGGAGCTTCTGTGAATTTTCCTGGAATTTGTGGAAGTATTTTCATATTTTTCTGAGGCTTAATTAATTAACTCTGCATTTCTGAAAATCTTTAAAAACAGAAAATAAAAATTCACATATCCTCCTCTACCCTCTGGCCGCGACGTGGATGGCCCGATGCCGGCCGCGTCACCCGCTTCACTCCGCCTTCCCGTCCTCTCGGGCTGCCACCTGGCCGGCCCGATGTGAGCCACGCCGCCCGCGCGGGCCATCCCGCCGTCCGCACCCTCTCCCTCTCCTCTCACTGCCCCACGGGCCCCGCCCGTCAGCCGCCCGCGCCCTTCTCCCACTGACGCCCGGCCCCGCCTGTCAGGGCTTTCCCCTTCCTCGCGCCACCACCACCTTCCTTTCTTCTTCCCCCTTTCCTTCTTTGCTCCGGCCGACCAAGACCGAGCCGAATCCAGCCCTTTCCCGCCACCTTCTCTCCAGTTTGGAAACCCGTGACCGAATCCCGAACGCTCGCGCCCCTCTTTCCTTCCGCGCCCCCTTCTTTCCTTTCTTCCTCTCTCCTTCCTCTTTCCGGCCGCTATCTCCGGCGAGAGATTGCCGCGCCCGTGCTCCCCTTCGCCCTATAAAAGGACCCCCTCAGCTCCGCCTCCTTCCGCACCATCTCCCACAGCTCTCCCCCTCTCTCCCCGAGCCCCGAGTGCCCCGCACTGCGAGCTCCCCGTGCGCGCCACGGCGAGCACTCCGGCGAGCAATCGCCGTCGCCCCAGTCCTAGCTCCCCAGAGCCCGCCGTCGCCACCTTGAGCATCCACGCGCCCGTGCGAAGCTCCCCAACCCCTCGGCCGAGCCTCCCCGCCGCTGGAACGCTGCCGCAACGGAGCACCCGAGCCGTCTCCGCCGCTTCCTCGTCGCCGGCCTGCCACCGTGCTCCGTGACCCCGCACCGACCCACCTTCGGCATCTACTCTGCGCCGGTATCGCGTTTTTTGGACTCCTCGAACCTCTCCGGCCACCCCTCGCCGCCGGCGCCGCCGCCCCGATCTTCTCTGCCCGACCCCCGCTGCCGACCGGTTCAAAAAGTAAAAGCCCCCTATAAGGGTAAGCAACACCCGAGTGACCAGATGGCTAGCAGCATTATCTCTTTCCCCCCCCCCTTCGGCTCCCTCGACGCGCGTTCGAGCCCCCGACTCCGCACGCTGAGGTTGAGCCATTTCTTTTAAATCCCGCACTGACAGCCGGGCCCCACGCATCAGCGGCTGCCGTCTGTGCTGACCACTGCCGCCTGGCCCCACCCGTCTGCGCTAGCCACTGACATATGGGCCCAGAGCTAGTGGGTCCCACCTATCAGTGACCAACAGCTTGTGTGGTCACTGATAGAGGGGTCCCACATGTCAGAGACTAAGCGCAGTGGGCTCACTGTCCTGTGGGTCCCACCTGTCATAGACTCAACGAAAATAATAAAAGAAAAAGAATAAAATGTAAATTCTGCAAGTGGGTCCCACCTGTCAGAAATTTCACAATTTATAGATTTAATCAAACTGAGATTTTTCAAATGAGCATAACTTTCTCATTTTAACTCCAATTTGAGCCGTTCAAATTTCTAAATTTTTATAAAATCATAATATATCCAAATATACCCTATTTGTGAATTTTAGAATTTTTTTGAATTGTTTTGTATTTATTTGCTTTGTTCGCTTGTCGTTTTGCGCGTAGAATCCGACATCACCGAAGAGTTCGTCGAACCGCAGCAAGAGGGACCAACCAGTGCACAAGAAGGCAAGTCTCCTTTGATCATTTTGAACTCATGATTGTGAAATGTTTTAATTATTTTAAAGTTATGTGCATCGCTATTTACATAGAAGCTTAGTTTTGTTTTAGCAAGTTAGTTAAACCAATTGTTGTTATGCCCTCAATTGAAGTTGAATGCCATGTACTTTTGTAACCCTAGGAATTCCTTTGTCTCAATAATGAGATTATTATAAATCTTTGCTAATATTAGAACGGTAGTAAAATGCTTAGTCATGCTATTTAATTCTTTTGTAACTTTGGAACGGGAAATTACCTTTCATTTAACTAGTTTTGGTATTTAGAATTAAGTGGCGATTGGTGTTGCCACTATTCTTTTAAAAATAAAATAAAATGTAAAAGTTGGTTTAGACTGGGGCGGATGGTTGGTTTGGATTGGTGCGGTAAGCACGAGATCTTATAAAGTGTATGTTCAACCCTAGTCAATTAAGGACTGACGCTTGTGTTTGTCTAGACTGAGCACTACCGTACAACCACAAGTCTATATGAGTACGACCTAGCTGACTAACTTACGATAGTCTAGTTTAGGTTCCACCAGTGGAAAGTGGGTGCCAGGAATTTACTGGTTATTCACAGTGAGGGACAGGGATTTACTGTACTCATATGGCGCAAGAGGGGGCTTCGGACTGGGTGGATTTAACCCTTCTACAGTGAAACCTCAGCGGGTGGTGTCTAGCTAGATTAGAGTAAGGTAAAGGCTTTGTGATATTTTATCTGGGTCTCATGCCAAAGGAAGCATAGTGACTATTAGGATAATTTATCTCTTGTAGGTAAAGTTGTACAACCTCTGCAGAGTGTCAAACTATTCGAATAGCCATGCCCACGGTCAAGGGCGGGCAAGGAATGCATTCACATGGTAGATATTTTGGTTTTGGTTTTAAAAGTAAAATTTTGGTATTTCGAGAGTGGAGGGAACTCTCGGAAGGGAATCCTGGCGGATGGAGCCAGTGTGGGTGGATGGAACCCGATGTTTTGAAACTTAACGGTTAGAGTTGATTAATGAGTGTTGCTGGATAGAACCTTCACTATAAAATGATCATTAGTTTCAGTTACAACAATTACTTTGTTCAATTAATGCTTTCGAAATTATTTAATGTTATTTGAAATAAAATATTGCTTTGCGCAAAAGAACCATATAGCCTTCCTTTGTTAAGCCTTGCATCTATTGCATTTTTCCCAAGACTTACGGAGTACTTTATGTACTCACATGCTGCACTCAAAAATAATACTCAGAGGAAATTGAAGCTCAAGAAGGAGACTACGACTATTTCGTTTGTGGATTTGACGAAGGATTCCCGGAGTACTAGGTCGTGCTTCCCCAGTCAATTGCCTGTGGCGTATTGATGGGTCTTCGCTGGATTTATTTCTACTTCCGCTGTGTTTTCTGAGTGTGCGAGGTCTTGAAACCTCAGTTGTAATAATGAGACCTTTCGGTCAGTACTCTCTATTATTGTAATAAAGCGTTGTTGGTTATGTAATCATTTCTGTTTAACTGTGTGCACTAGCTTTGATCTGGGACTAGTGTTGTAATACACAGAGGGTCCGGGTTCGGAAATCCGGGGTCCCGACATAATCTGAGGTCCAGGCGGTCAGGTGGTCATGCGAGGTGATTGGACTCATGCAAGAGCACGAGGTGATGGTGCACGATGAAGGTACAGAAGGGGATATTCTGGAGGCTTTGTAGTGGGTGTCGTATCGAGTTGTGGATAGAGTCCATGATCTGTACGAGTTATTTAAAACCTGCGTTAGGAAGGGTTTTGGGTCCCTTGGTTTGAGGAAGAGAAAGATTTTGTGTCCAGATGGAACAGGACACAGTTTGAAGTGTTTGGATGTAACACGACTTTGTGCGCTGGCCTATAAAAGCAGGGGAAGTTGTTGGTTAGCGTACGGGGTTTTAGGGCTTTCAAGAGAAGGTTTTTGGGGTGATGTGAGGCGCTTTGTAGACAAATCTCGATGATGAAATAATAGATAAGTTTCCTTCATCTCCGACCACTTCCAAAGCATTGCTCCTTCATCTCTGTTTTCCGTGCTCTATTTTTGTCTTCAGTGCATCTTGTCCAGGCGGTGGTTGAACGGCTGGAGACGTTAGGTGGAAGGAGGTCACGACTACATGCGTTGTGGTCGTGCTGAGCTATCAGAATAATTAGACTATCGATCCATTGTCATACCGAGTGATCAGAACGATCAGCTAGTCGATCTGAGATTGTACCGAGCAATCGAAACGAGTGGGCGATCGAGCTGAGGACTCGTGAGCAAGCGGTCGTAAGTGAGTGTTTGGGACGAGCGATCATAAGCAAGCGGTTGTACACGAGCTGTCATAACGAGCGATCGGAGCGACATTCGGGGCAAGTGGTCGTATCGAGTGGTCGTACCAAGCAGTCGGGCGATAGAGGGTTACGACCACGTTCAAGCATGCAGCTGCAGTCGTTGTTTCAACATAGCCTCTTCGACCACGTACAAACTGGCAGTTGCGGTCGTTACTGACATTCGGTAATTCAGATTTCATTGTTTTTATTTCTCTGCGTGTGTTGTGATTTTAGGTGATAAAAGGCGGAGACAATCATTCACCTCCTCTCTGATTGTGCCATACGATCCTACAGTTTATGATCGATGAAGCATTGAAAAATGATACATATGAGAATAATAAGATGTACACTCGTACCTAATGTAGTTGGCTGAGCATATGCATGCAGTACCGCAGTGAAGAGAGCTAATAACAAAGCTGAAGGGCACCTCATCTGACTCTAAGATCTTCAACTACTCTTTCTCCCTTTTTCTTTTTTGGTGTGTAAAAATTTAGTAACACTGTATAGAGCTCGTATCGGCTCGACGAAGGTGGATCTATTCTTGTTATATAGTCTAGGAGATGGTACAATTGTGAGGCCAAAAGCACTACAGATGGGAAGACAACGACAGCTCTGAAATGTATTCAACTGTCGCATCTCTCATTTTTCCGAGATGAATGAAAGGTGGCAATACCAGACTATCGGCACCAAGCTTTAGGACAAAGTGGAAAGGTCATTTTTTACACCCAAATAAATGTCGAAGACCAATATAAATGACTTGGTTCCAGAAGTCATGGTTGCATTATTGATAGTGACTTTGTTCCAGAAGTCAAGCCCAATATAAATGTCGAAGACCAGTGGTAAGCTAATAAGATTCTGGCTTTTGCTGTCATAGTTCCCGTACATGAACATTCCTCTTATAAGATACTTCTGACCTTTCGTGACAGAAGAAAGTGTGTAGCAATTCCTACATCCAGTAGGAAAACTTCTGAGATTCAAAACTGCCTTGAATTGTTGAGCACCTTGGTGTTCAGAAGAAATATTGTGGTTTTCTCCTGTGTAAATGTACCCATCATGTGAAATATATGTGATATTTGTCTTTTCATCCACATAGCTAGAACCACTCGGAAGGCCGCAATCGATGCTTACAAACCCTTCGTCTACATATAGGTGAAAATGAGTGCCACTTGAGATCATTATACATTTAGACTTGAAAATTTACTTATACTTAAAAAGTTAGCTATATTGTGAGAAAAAGGGCATGTTGTTATATGCCACTTAAAATTGGGGAAAGCTAAAAAATATCTTTTTTGAAACCTCACAACTAAGAAATGTGACTGTATGATCACTACCAGAATCCATTTCTTTCCTATTGTCCTGCAGTACTCTTCCTGACATCCACAACTGAAACAGTCAAGAGAAAAGCAATTCCTTGTATTATGCTTTGCTTTCCCAAATTGTTTCTCTGCTTGTTACCAGTGTGTTCTGTTATGCCAACAATCAGTTTCTTACATATTGTAGCATGAAGTGTTGAATGTTGCGGTAATTCTTATGTGCACGGGCAAAAAAACTGATTACTCCCCCAAATGATTTTCAGAAAGAAACGACTAACGTAACCTGTATTGCATGGTACTTTGTGATCTTTTGTTTTTGAAACAAACAGCTAGGAGAACTGCCCATTATATTGGTAAAGCAGAGTAAAAAGAAAGAGGTACAAACGTCGATCCAAACGGGGAGACACCACAGACGGGGAGGGAACCAGATCTGGAAGCCCAACACGAAGGTTAGGCAAACACCGGCTAGCACGGCACGAAGCACTGGCCAGCTTTTACCAGTGTTTTAAATCTCCGGCTATGACGTTTAGCGGATGACCTCTCAAACAGCTAATAGCGGAGCTAAATGAGGCTATAGCGGGCTATAGCGGCTAAATTGTACATGGACTCAAATAGCTCGATCAGTCTAAAACAGCTATAGCGGGCTATAGCGACAGCTATAGCGGGCTATAGCGACAGCTATAGCCGGAGATTTAAAACCTTAGCTTTTACGCATGCAAGAGCACACACCGCAGCCTTCCTTAAGGACAACACATCCCCACCAACTAATGCTAAATCTGTGAACTGGTCACGAAGCTAGCCAAAACAGGATCATCAATTAATGCACAATGAAAGCAAAGGCACGAAGGACCACAACCACCTGCAACTGTGGAAGCATGTCTGCTCGAAGTGCAGCCATCGACACCAAGGTGCTCGTCATGGTAACAGTCGCACCACGGCTCACCAACGTGGGCTCCACGGCACACCACACTATTGATTGCACCAACAGGTACTGGTTACTAGAGCATTTCAACATTTATATCGTTTGGATCATGTTCAAGAAGGGAAAATGCATCTATGCTGACCAAAAGAACGATCCAAATGGTGCCATTTAGCCCATGAACGATGGCATGGCCGCGAGGTTAAACGATGATATTTTGTTCGTACGTACATAGCTAGCTAGGTCAAGTAGTCATGGAAAGATCGAGCGATCGATGGGCCCCTCTAATTAAGTAGCAGACAGCTATCTTCCAAAAATTTTCTCGTTTGGGGTTTGCAAATGAGCACCACACATCTGGTCAATCGTTTTCACTACTTAATAACTCACCCCGACTAGAGATGTTAATTTGGGCTAATCTCGATCGATATCTTTTTAGTAATCAATTCGATTGATACTGATTCAGCTTGCGAAAAAAAAGAGCCGAGTCTCTTTAAACAATCTGCTTATTACATCACTTGTGACTAGTGACTTGTGAGTCCAAAAGCTTGCATTATTTCTATGTGGACCGAGCCTAAGAGCGACAATTCCTTGTTCAAATTAAAGCACTCAAGATGGGAAGACAACGACAGCTCTGAAATGTATTCAACTGTCGCATCTCTCATTTTTCCGAGATGAATGAATGGTGGTAATACCAGACTATCGGCACCAAGCTTTAGCACAAAGTGGAAAGGTCATTTTGTACATAGTCGTAGCGGGACTGCAGGAGAGGAGGAAGAACACCGAAAAACACCCGAGTAAACTAAAAATTCAATGGCTTTTACTAATTTCTGTTTCATGATGCCCATGGGCGGACCCAGTATTGGGACATGCGCGTAGCCGCGTACACATGTACACCCAACTTTTTTTTGTTTGCAAAATACAAGTTACTTAGTAGGTATATCAGGCATATATAGTTATATACTATTAGCTAGCTAGGTCAAACAATTCATATTTGCACCCTAAATGATTTTAGACCACTCAACACCACCATCCTCCAAATTCAAACTCAAAACGAAGGTCCAATTCGTATTTACACCCTAAATAATTAGGCATCTGTACAACGTTATGCTTATTGAATCGAAAAAGGACCTCAAATTTTCCGTTAAAAGGACGTTAAAAGGACCTCAATTACAGATGTCCACCAGATTCTTAAATGGGTGCTAATTCTTCCCAAAGAAATTTCTAGTGTTGAGAGAATTTTCTTTAATGAATTTTGTGAAGAATAAGCTATCATGATGTGACATCTCACTTCCAAGTATTAGCTAGGTCAAACAATTCAATTTTGCACCCTAAATGAATTTAGTCCACTCAACACCTCCATCCTCCCCAATTCGCACTCAGAATCAAGGTCCAATTCGTATTTGCACCCTAAATAATTAGGCATACGTACGTACAACGTTATGCTTGTTGAAACAAAAAAGGACCTCAACTACAAACTTGTCTGCGAGCTTCTTAGAGCATGTTCTTCTAGACTGCGGCTTATTAGTCTAATAAATAGTGATTGCTGAGAGAAACCAAAAGCTAAAAACCGCTAAAAAACTAAAAAGAACAGTGCCTTAAATGAATGCTAATCCTTCCCAAAGAAATTGCTAGTGTTGAGGGTGTTTCCTTTAATTTATTTTGTGAAGAATAAGCTAACATGACATGACATCTCGCTTCCAAGTATTAGCTAGGTCAAACAATTTGTATTAATTTGCACCCTAGATGATTTTAGTCCACTCAACACCTCCATTCTCCCCAAACCACACTCAAAATTAATGTCCATTTCATATTTGCACCCTACATAATTAGGCATACGTACAACATTATGCTTGTTGAAAAAAAGGACCTCAACTACAGACTTATCTATGAGTTTCTTAAATGGGTGCTAATCCTACTTGTTGTGGTTACACAACAAATAACAGTAGATGCAGGGGCTTCGGGAGGCTCTTGAGGGGTGTCAGTGTGTAAAACTCAAGAGAGGGGAGTGTTGTAGAGTATGGCCGATGCTTAATCTCAATTCAAGTCTATTTCATATATTCAAGATGCAGTCTCCCTACTCATGATGCCTTAGGAGTCACATTTATAGCCATGGGAGAGGTTATTTACACACATGCCTCCCTTGGGGCCCCTAATAGCAAGGACAAATGTGTCCTTTCCTTAGCATGATCTTAATGGGATGTCATGTAGTTACACATACAATGGGCATTTACCCTAGGGGGTTGACTCCCCTAACAGTAGCTTCTCATGGTCAAGGGTTTGCAATCGGCAGACCAAAACCATGTTGGTCATACATTGGCCCCCTCTGTCCCTTCAGCCCACTAGTTCGATGCTTGCAAAGCTACACGCCTTCATTTTTCTGGTTGCGGACCGTGGCTTCATCTAGGGCTTGTCTTGGTACTACGGTCATAGCCTGTGTGTCGGTGTGCACACCTCCCACCTATATCGGAGCCATTCTCCCTTCAGCATTGCCACCATCGGCGTGGCCACCTCCAGGTGGACCTATCCTAGTGGATGACCTCGATTCGTCACCTGTTCTTTAACTTCATGTGCTCTACCCACGGCCTTCATCTTGTTCCACGTGTGACTCGTCCTTGGTTCCAATGCCCACCTCATACACTGGCCCTGGGCACACATGTGTATCATCGTACACATGGCATTGATCTAGCCATGGGACGTGGGTGATCATCCCGGTTACAAGGGTGTGTGTGGTTCCTGACAAGGGGCACATGTCCCACCGGCATCAAGGCCCTTGTCTTGCTGATATTAAGGCTTACGGTGTTTCACTTTTCTCCATTTCTTACTGGCATTTCCATTTGGCTCTCTCTAGTCTCGTTCTTCTTACTCGTCATTGAGCCCTTAGCTTTGCTTTGTGCATGGTTGCTAACAACCATGGCCGTGCCGCCCCCATCTTTCAGAGGAAGACTCGAGCAAACAACCGCTCTGGCTGTGTGGGTGTGTACACGGCGTTGTTGAGCTATGGAGGTGATAGTCGTGAGGCTATTTTTGGCGAGGATGTGAGATCTGAGCCAGCCCCTGGTAAGCGCTGGAGAGGATCAGAGTAGGTAGGGTCTTTTGTCAACATGCTAGGCCGCTCGTTGGTGACTGGCGAGCTCCTGGATACGTTGTGCATGATGGCAAGTTGTTAGACCGACAACTCGTTCACCAGCCTCCCGCCGGTAAGTTTGTTCCCTAGCCAAGGGATGGCGAGACATTGTTCTTTGCCTTGTACTTTTGACACCGGTCTCTGCCTCCCATCCGCATGGTTCATGGGAAAAGTCCTTCGGACGTACGAGCTGGAACTTCCATAGCTAACCGCGAGCACCATTGCATAGCTTGAGGTATTCTCATGGGCCACTCGTTCAGAGGTCACAATTTCTAGCGCCACCCTCTTTGTGTCCTTGCATGACGCTTGTTGCCAACTGTAAGATCGAGGAGACCAACTAGAGGGGGGTGAATAGGCTGTCTAAAAATTCTCTTCAAATTAATACTAACAATTAAAGACCTTTTCTATTTGCCTAAACCAAGTATGCAATACGGAAGCTTAATTCAATTTGGTTTAGCTCAAATAGCGCCTAGAACAAACAAATTCGCCTATGTGCACCAACAATTCTAGCCTAAGTCAAGGTTTGAAATTCTAGGTATACAAGCAATCAAATTAATTCTAAGTAAGTAAATTGCTTGGAAGTAAATTAAGCACAAGAAAGCAAACCACAAATGATATGGTCTCTTTTTACCATTGTGTTCGGAGACTTACCGGTCTCCCCTAGTCCACGTTGAGGTAAGCCCGAACTAATCAGACCAGCTCCACGAATTAAGCCTTCCACCTCAAATCACTAGTGATAGCTCTTTTCCACTCTGGGTAGGTGAGTTTCAACCTTCACAATTTCGCTGGGTATTCTCACAACCTTCTTTCACAAGATCACCGCGCACGGCGCATCCAACGCCGTCTAGGAGTTGGCAAACTTCAAGAGTAACATGTCAAGTCCCTCACTTGACTCTCACCACGTGCAATAAATGCACTAGCTCAATCCGGATACAAGGTCCTCCTCTAGAGGCAACACATACACTCTACATCACCTCTCATCTCTCACAAAGTGCAACACATGCACAATTGAGTGGAGAGCCTCACTCTAGCTCAAGGAATACAAGACTAGCACCAGCAACCTTCTCTCAATAGCCCTTGAGTAGGTATTTATACACCTCCCTCAAAAACTAGCCATTTGAGAAGAAAGAGGGCTGAAATCAGCCCGAGGGTCGAAAGTACCGCAGTTACACGGCCGGTATTTCCACCCTCCCAACGGCTACAAAAACTAGCCGTTGGGCTGGAAAACCGGTCCGACCGCCCACACAGGGTTCGGTCAGACCGCCACCACCGGTCAGACCGCTCTCATAAAAATCAGCCCAGTCGCTCTCTAGAAAAAATGTTCCGCGCGAAGGAGTGGAACTTCCACTGGCCGGTCAGACTGCTCTCACCAAGCTGGTCTGACCGCCGGGCCCTTGCCGGTCTGACCGCCATCTGCTGGCCAATCTAACCGCCAACCGCCGGCCGGTCTGACCGCTAGTAGATCGCCGGTCTGACTGCCCTTTGGCCCGGGTAAGACTGAACAAGCCGGTTTGACCGCATACATAATGCCGGTCAGACCGCTCCACACAATCAGGTCTATCTGGAACTTTCCAAAGTCCGGTAGTACCACTCACATAAAGCCGATATTTTCGATATTTCTGAGAAGTGCATATATCTCAACAGCTTTTGCAAAACACATTTGCAAACTACGATATCGTGCACACAAGGCTCAAACATGATTTCCAATAAGTTGCAAAACACATTCGCACACTTTTGAAATCATGACACAAGGAATGGAAGCATGGACTTCAAGCACTTGCAAAATACATTTGCATGCATAGTCCCATGTTACAAAGATTCAACACATGATTTTCAACCATTTGCAAAACACATTCGCAAATGCAAGCATCATGTCAAGATGAGCTAGAGCAAGTGAGGCTTGAACTATCAACACATGATGAGACTCAAACTACTAGACATAACCCCTCTTAATAGTACGACAACCTATACTAGCAATCTGGTCTTCCAACTAAACACCAAGACCGATAAAAGGCTAGGGACACATCCTTAGCCCTAATTAGCCATACCTTTGCCTTGGGTCATCTTCTCGATATGCGTCAACTTATGATGCATTCTTTTCTGCAACTCCATCAACACATGATGGTCTTCACCCGACTTGATCAACACATGATTATCATGATGAAGGCCATTTTCTTCTTGATGGCCTTCAATACATGAAGCCATCTTCTTCTTGATAGCCTTCAACTCATAAAGCTTATCTTAGAGTATACACCTTGTACACAACAAATGTATACTCTAAGATAAGCTTTAGACAAAGCTTACTTATCCGGTTGTCATTAATCATTCAACCATTAACACATAATGGAGAAGTTAAATGACAACCTGATTGCACATGAGTATATATATTCTACACAAGCCATATATACTCAAGAATGTATTTCAAAGTAAAGATCTTAAATATGCATATTGAAAGAAGCATGGATCAATACTTATGAAACTCCAAAGCATAGAGAGAGCTCCCCCTAAATGTGTGCATACAAGTGTATATAATGAAGACATATACACATATTCATTTTGGAGTAATCGATGAGTTCAATCTATATTTTGGATCTAAGGGATGCATTAGAATAAGAGAAAGTGATTTCGAATGCATACCTCTTTGATTTCACCTTTCCATCCAAATGAGACTAAACATAAAGAAACTTAAAGAAGCATATTAGTCTCATATATGCATTTGTCATTAGCACCAACATATTATAAAAGTATTTGTTATTATTACGAAGATCTCATAATGGTATTTGTTATTAACACCAAAACCAACTTAATCGGATCTTGATCTTTCAATCTCTCCTTAAACCAACTTAATTGGAGCTTGATCTTTCACCATCCGAAGCAGGTGGACGATAACTAGTACTCGTGCCTAGCGAGCATCAACTTCCATGTTTGCTCAGGTTTCTTGAAGGACTTCCCCTCCAATTCGATGCGGATTAAGTGGGAGTCCAACTAGGTGCGGAGGTGGTTCTACCACATTGTCGAACCAGGGAGCCACCTCCACTGGACCTATTGGAGCATGGACTTCGTCCCTTCTCCACACACGAAGCTCAACCGGGATGACGAGGTTCACGTGAGGAGGCTACGTGTGCTCGTGCATTGCATGAACATGTGTGGCCTTGTGGAGGAGTTTTACATACTCTATGTGGCCCCTCTAGAAAACAACCTTTCGGTTGCCACCTCAGATAGCCCCCAAATCAACCGTGTGAGCGAGGCCCTCAGCCTTTCGGTGCCTGAGTGCTCATTCCCTTCATCGGTGGCAGTCAGGCACATAGATTGCGCGGGGGGGGGGCGACGGTAAAGATTGTGGAGGTCATGAGGATCCCAACGGGTGTGAAGAATCCCCTCCCCCTATCATGATGATTTTGGTTTCCTTAGCTCCCCTTGTGCCAGAGGCCAGCCTAGACGAACTGAGCGGGGCTAAAGATGACAGGTGAGAGAGGGGCATAGTGAGGACAGTGTAGATGATACCCACCATGCGGATGACCCAGGGATTACTTCCATAGGCAATGTTGTGGTCCATGTTGTAGACCCAGAGCTGGCCACCTTGAGGCCTTCGAAGGACGCAATAGAGCCTGACTCGAGTGCTTCGCTGCGACGGCTAGCGAAGAGCACCCGCTTCAACTCTCCATTGGCCGGCCCTGCCATAGGGTACGTGGTCACCTTGGCTATCCTAGAGGAGGACTCTAGCTCCGAAGTGGCCTAACCCCAAAGCACCTGAGATGAATTGGCAGACGAGGAGGACTCTACGCACATCGAGGACGCTCAAGCTCTCCCCAACATCCCCGGCGATGTTGCTGCTGGTTTGAGTCCTTTTGGTTCTCGGGACTTCGCATGGCTCTCCTTGCTCTGTTCCCTAATGCTGTTGCCCTCGACAGCAGCCCCTCCTTCCCCAGCGACGACCATGCAGACGTCCGATGATGGAGTGGCTCAGAGCGAGATACCTATGGCTCTTGTAGAGGATGCCTCCCAGTCGACTCCGACGGAGGTACCAGGTGGCAAATCTCGTCACCTATTGCTTGGCAACTTTATTCCCTGCTTGGATGCTCTTTGTGGCATGTGAGCCACCATGGACTGCGCTGATGCGTCGCTAGATTGGAGGGTGCTCCAGTCATGCAGGACAAAGTTGCTCTTCGGCATCGCGGAGGCTTGTGAGAAGGTATATTCTCTCGCAATACGTACACATCCTTATTTGGTCGTGGTGTCTTATCCGGTGTGTGTATTTTAGAAAGTGGCCCTATCATGTGCTTTGCAGACGGCTGTCCTCCGTGAGGCCACAAACGCCTAAGAGGATGAACTCACATAGCTGCTTCTGCTGGAAGTCAGTAAAGTGTACAATGAGCAAGTATCCTGGTGCCACAGCCCAGCCGGTTGGAGCGGCCCATGACAGTTTCAGAGCTTTAGAGGTGGACGACGTGGTGATGGCCATCTTGAGGATAGCAATTGGCACCTCAAAGACATCATTTGTGTAGCGGCTAACAGTGCTCGTTGTGGAAATGTTCATCCACCCTGAAGTATCTTACGACGGCCACCAGAGACGATCATAGAGGTCATTCGAGTACCTGGTAATAGAAATATGTTAGACCATATGACTAGATCTAGAATTTTTTATGATAAATAATTGATAATGTAGATGATGAATAATTAACAACGTTGGTTATGATATCACTTATGGTGTGTTACGTGTGTGTCGACTAATATTGGTCAAATTGGAGATAACTTGTGCTGGAAAACGTTCTTTGGTCTTTACATGCGCAAGTTGAGCATAGAGACGATCGTGATCGATGATGAGGTGGTCTAGAACTAGGATGGAGAGATCCGAGATTCAGGCGGTCGAGGATGTTACGAGATGGTCGAGCTCATCCTTGGCCACGTAGAGATTAAAAGTAAATGATGCGTTGAGAAGCTATGGGAGGTGCGATCTTAGAGGCTTCGATACATGATGAGTTGGAAAAGTTAGAATTTAAAAAAAAACCCGTGTTAAGAAGGGTTTTGGATCCCTTATTTACTAGAATTGAATTAAAACTCATGAACTTAGAATACGTCTAGGTTTTAGGCCTTAAACTATAAGTAGAGATGGGGCTGAAAGCTAACCTTAGGGCAATGGGCAGATTTCCTCACGGTCTCGAGCGCGCCCACATGAGATTTCCTCACGGCGACGGCAGCGCATCTCTTCTTTTCTTCGCGTGGTTTTTGCTGTTCGGGACGCGCTTCGCCGTTCACGAACTGGTGGTCATCCGGCCGCCACACGCTCTCCTGGCTGTCGCCCGTCGGCTGGTTTTCCCACAAGTCCTCGCCCGACATCATGGTCACGTGAAGAGCTCACGGCGTCAATACAATTTTATCTATTCATGGTTGGGCAATGGGCAGCACATGAATCAATACTGGTTCAGAACGAAAGCAACATCTCGCTTTTATTATTTCGCTACAGTTCCGGGATAAATTGAACTCTCCATTGGACTCATTTCTAATGATGATATGAAAGTAGATCCTTTTCCATTATCAGTCAAGCAAATTGACATTGAGTTCATCGTGGCCACAACGATTGCCTCAGACGTGTATGTCATGGTTGCACTAGTGATACTGACTTGATTCCAGAAGTCAAGCTTAATAAAATGTCAAAGACCAGTGGTGAGCTAAGAGCCTGTTTGATACAGTTGCGACTTATGGCTTTTGGCTGAAATTTTTGAATTTTAGCTGTTAGCGATAGAAATTACGGAGAGAGATACTCGCTTGCGATTTTGGTTGATACAGATGTTGGGCTTTTAACATGTACTACAATTAACTTGTAGACCTTGTCTTAAGAAAATATTATGTTTGAAAGTTTGGTACTGTAACAAAAGTCAAAAGCCATTTTTAGAAACCGTAAAGAACAGGGCCTAATATGATTCTGCCTTTTGTTGTCATAGTTCCCGTACATGAACATTGCTCTTATAAGATACTTCTGGTCTTCCATGACAGAAGAAAATATGTTGCAATTTCGACCTCCAGTAGGAAAACTTCGTAGATTTAAACCTGACTTGAATTGTTCAGCACCTTGGTATTCTGAAGCAATGTTGTGGTTTTATCCTGTGTCTCTGTACCCATCATCTGAAACATATGTGATATTTGTCTTTTCATCCACGGAGCTAGAGCCAATGGGAAGGCCGCAATCGATGCTTATAAACCCTTCGTTTACATAGAGGTGAAAATGAGTGCCACTTGAGCTGATTATACATTTACACTTGAAAATTTACTTATACTTGATAAGTTTATTATGTTGTGAGAAAGAAAGATATACTGTTATATGCCACTTAAAATTGGGGAAAGCTAAAAAATGTCTTTTTTGAGACCTCACAACTAAGAAATGTTCCTGTATGATCACTGCCAGAATCCATTTCTTTCCTATTCCTGCAGTACTCTTCCTGACATCCACAACTGAGTCAAGAGAAAAGCAATTCCTTCTATTACGCTTTGTTTTCCCAACTTGCTTCTCTGCTTGTTACCTGTGTTCTGTTATGCCAAAAATCAGTTTCTTACATACTGTAGCATGAAGTGTTGAATGTTGCTGTAATTGTTATGTTCAAGGGCAAAAAAAACTGATGACTCCCCCGTATTATTTCCAGAAAGAAACAACTAATGTAACCTGTATTGCAAGGGCAGTTCTCAAGGCTTTTTGAAACAAACAGCCTGAAGAACTACCCATTATATCGATAAAGCAGGAGTAAAATGAAAGAGCTACAAACTCCGATCCAAACAGGGAGCCCTCTGGGTAAGCAGCCTAACACGAAGGTTAGAGATAAACACCGGCTAGCACGCCACCAAGCACTGGCCAGCTTCTATGCATGCAAAAACACACTCCGCAGCCAAGGGAAGGACAACACACCCCCACGAACTAATGCTAAAGCTTTGAACTTGTTATGAAGCTAGCCAAAACAGGATCATAAGTGCACAATGCTTGAGAGAGAAGGATAAAAACAAAGGCATGAAGGGCCACAACAACCTGCAACTGAGAAAGCACATCTCTTGCAAGGGCTCAAAGTGCAGCCATCGACACCAAGGTGCTCGTCATGGTAACAGTTGCACCATAGCTCACCAACGTGAGCCACCACGGCACACCACACTATTGATTGCCACAGAGCCTAAAAAGAGAGAGAAGGGACTAAATCTGAACAACTAGGATAGTCATAGGGTGCCTTTGGTTGAGCTTTTGGGAGCTGCTTTTGCTTCCAAAAAGTCAAAAGCCAACCAAAGGGGTGGAAATCAGAAGCTGTCTTTTCAGAAGCAGCTACTTTTGGGTAGTACAGTTTTGAAAGCACCTTGGACCCTGCTTTTGGCTTTTGGCTTTCTGCTTTTTGAAATGGTGAAAATAGAGAGATGTTTCACAGTTGTTTCAAGGAAAATAGAGATAGCAGGTAAGTTTTATACTTGTTTGAACCAAACAGCTTACAACTTTTCCACAGCCCACAACCTACAACAGCTTTTCCACAGCCCACAGCTCACAGCAGCTTTTTCAGAAGCCACAGCTCAACCAAACACACCTATAATCATTTACTATTTGGTAGGTCTATAAGAGCAAGTCTTATAATGCAGCCTTCAGCTGGCTGTATGAATACTTACAGCTCACTTTTCAGCTTACTCATATAGTAGTTACAGCCAGCTGAAGGCTGTATGACCTACCCCTTCCTCTCACAAAGTTTCTTGGTTCTTGTGCTTCAGCTGGCTGTAAGCTTACAGCCCACCTCTCTTCTCTCTCCTTCTCTCTCTCCTCCACCTCAGCATACAGCCAGCTTACAGCCCCTTATAATACTTGCTCTAATGATGCAAACTTATCAGTCGTAGTCAAATTTCAGTGCGACAGAGCCTAAAAGGAGTGAGAAGGGACAAATCTGAACAACTAGGAGAGTCATCATCATCTACTATTTGGTGGGTCTATAATGATGCAAACTTATCTCGTAAGAATCGAGAAAAATCCTATCTTCAAATGGTGTCTAATATTATTGCTAGGAGGTACAATATATATATTGATAAGATTATACCGAGGGAGGATTGTAGTTTGAAGAATCCGGCGTTCCAAACTAGCTAATGATTGCTATGAAAACCATTAAACTAGGAAACAAAATCCTAGAATTCTCTCATAAATCAAGGAAGACATATGATTGATGCAATGATCAGAAAAAAATAATAACTAGAAATTCTTCTCTCTAGGAAAAATAGAAATCTGCGCCACTTATTTTGTGTTACCAGATTATATTGGTGTTAATCAATAAGATATAGATATTATAGTAGTAGTTACACAACATATACAGCTATATTTTCAATTACATGTATTAGGATTGTGTAACATATACAATTGTATCTTCAAATATAAACATAAGTATTACAGTGTCTAGCCGTGTAATTGTCTGGACAATTTGGCTAGTTTGATTAATTACCTTACCAAAAATCCCTCGGTTTACACCTTCTCGATTGGAAGGTGCTCATTTGCATTTCTGTTCGCTACACGCTGACACGCATAGCTCATCCCGCTTAGCCCCTACACTCGCCCCGGAGTGAGTTGCTCAAAATGGGACACCTTGCCAGCCGCTCCCACCAAATTGATGGCTACATGAGCCCTTTGCCTTCTATGACACAATCTGTGTAGTTGTATAACCAGTAGATGTATAGTAAGTTCCCTTTCAAAATTCAAATTTCAAACTGAAAGAGGCAAAGAAGTAACCTTAAAGCCAATACGGTAAAGCATACAAGCAACATCACGAATCTTGATGCACTCTTGATGGTGAAGATAGCAGGTGCAAATACAACCAGGGGCAGGTCTGCTTTTCCGGGTGTGTGTTTTCATGGAACTACATGGCCATAATATATGTGGTTACGTGATACAAGCCAAAATACCTGGGGTTTACCGCAATTAGGCTCATGAAATCTGTGGGTTTATACAATTTGCTCTTGATAGTTTGGACAATAAAGTTGCAGTTATGCAAAATTTACCCAACAAGAATTGACCTTTCATCTGCTTCCAGATTTTGTCCGGACGGAAGGTCGTCGTGCATATCTGTGTAGGATATTCTTCGCCAACAAGAGACAAAATGCAGAATTGCAGGTAATCGATTGTGTTCAGTATATTGCTCCAATTTACAGAAGAATTTTCACATTCTAGAAGTTGAGACCATGATAATGAGTTGCAGAGACATGCTTGCTGATTTTATTTTGAAATGCTCCTTTAACACTTCACCAAAGGAAGCTAAAGTACCATACATGCATATTGATAGTATGATACAGAACACATGATATGTCATGGATACTATCCTTAAGTAGCAACTGTTAGAGTTAGTAATCTTGTTTAGTCATATTAAAGTCAGTTTTATTGCATTATATTTGTTTGAGTCACGTACGAGTATGTTTCTGCGTACAAGTCAGTTTTCGAGTCTATCTCGGAGTTGTAGTTATCTCTGTGTCATAGTCGTAGAGTTGGGTATAAAAAACAGAGCAATATAACGAGAGAGGAAGGAAGCGATCGGTGTGATCGTACGAGAGGAAGAGAAATAAAGAAGAGAAGAAGGAGCAGTTTTGGCTCCGGGAAGTCGAAGGTGTTCATGAAGCTGAAGACATAGTTGTACACGCTTTACGACCACGACGATTGAGTGAAACTGAGGGTACGGTAACATATTGACTTTCAAATATGATTTGTGTAATTATTTTTAAAGAGTCCTTGGAGAGTTAGTACTTTTTTACACTTCTTGAGTAAAAGCCATAATATTTTTTTATGTGTGCTTTTCCATTAGCTGTCACACAGTTCAAATTTTTTTGTATATTTGCCGATGCATAATATATTATCTTAATGCATTAGTGATATTGACTAGGTTCCAGAAATCAAGCCCGATGTAGATGTTGAAGACCAACGGTGAGCTAATAAGATTCTGCCTTTTGTTGTCATAGTTCCCATACATGAACATTGCTCTTATAAGATACTTCTGACCGTTCGTGACAGAAGAAAGAGTGTAGCAATTCCTACCTCCCGTAGGAAAACTTCTGAGATTCAAAACTGTCTTGAATTGTTGAGCACCTTGGAGTTCTGAAGAAATATTGTGGTTTTCTCCTGTGTCTATGTACCCATTGTCTGAAACATATATGATATTTGTCTTTTCATCCACATAGTTAGAGCCATTGGGAAGGCCGCAATCGATGCTTATAAACCCTTCGTCTACATAGAGGTGAAAATGAGTGCCCCTTGAGCTGAATATACATTTCGACATGGAAATTTTATACATAAAATGAATTGGCCAAATTGTGAAA
The DNA here is from genome assembly GCA_017311315.1 of Dendrocalamus latiflorus. Taxonomy (NCBI): domain Eukaryota; kingdom Viridiplantae; phylum Streptophyta; class Magnoliopsida; order Poales; family Poaceae; genus Dendrocalamus; species Dendrocalamus latiflorus. The sequence goes on along the minus strand of CM029658.1, from coordinate 34,525,238 downwards.
AATAAAATCCAGATTGTTAAATGCCAGATAAAAATGGGGAATACTGAGAAATGCCAATGTATGATCACTATTAGAACCCATTTGTTTTCTATGGCCCTGCAATTGTCCTGACATAAACCGTCAAGAGATAGCAATCCCTCCTATTATGCTTTTTTTTTCCCAAATTGATCCCCTGTTCGTTACCTATGTTCTGTTGTGGTAAAATCAGTTTCTTAAATTGTCCTGACATAAACCGTCAAGAGATAGCAATCCCTTCTATTATGCTTTTTTTTCCTTCCAAATTAATCTCCTGTTTGTTACCTTTGTTCTGTTGTGATAAAATCAGTTTCTTACATATCACGGAATGTATTTTGAATTATGTGCCATGGGGAGGGGGGGTGATGACTCCTCAATACTTTTCAGAGAGAAATGGCTAGTGGAACTTGTATTCAAAATATTCTGCAGAGAGCAACGGAACTTGTACTTTATGATTTAGTTTATATGGTTGCGTATTTCTTACATTTAGAACAAGAGGAATGCAACAGTCAATCAGTTTTATACTTTTTGCTACAATATTTGGTGCCTTTTTATCAGGTACTCTGTCAATCCAGGTCCCAGAACATTGGAGTTTAGATAGAATGATTGAAATTGATGCTTTCAATGGTTACTTTGGATGTTCTTTTTGCAAGCACATGAATTCAGGAATATTTGAAGAATGATTTTGCTTCTCTTTTATGTATCATCTATTTATATTCTGTAGATCAGTAGACTCAATAAAAAAAGTGACATACGAAGTTCAGTTCTTCTTTTTCTAGCCTAACGGTCTGATTCAATATCTATTTGCAGCCTAATAAAAGTTTTTGTTGTATTCTTCGCCAGATTTATATGTGTTATATATATAAGTCAACTGTTGTTTGTGCAGTAGAGAAAAGTATTGCAATAATGTGTGACGTGAAAAAATATCTTTGTTCTAGGACGCACATGGATAATCTCCAGCCAAGTTGTAGGACCGAAATGGCGACAGAGGGGGGGGGTGAATGTCGTAAATTAAAATTATCCCCCAACAAGTATCCGTAAAAATCTCAGTTTCTCTAATAACTATAAAAAGCTATAAAGAAGATGAGAAGAAAATATCCAAAAAGGATAGAGCACTAAGTGAAGTGTTCACACTGCTACAGGAACTAACTTGCTGATTCGGCTAAGAAGAAAGGAGCAAATTATTGTTTATCTGAGCTGAAAACAAAGTCTACTAGCTGCTGAAAGAGACGCACAAAAAGGAACCACAGATCGGCTGAAACAGTAGCACTAATATGCTAATTGCAGACTGCAGTTAGGCTGAAACTTTAATTGCATTTGCTGACCACAAAACAGTAGCTCCAAAGTCTATCTATCCGAACTGCACAGGGAGAAGAAATTGCAATCTCTGCTGGCCGAGAGCTCCTACTAGGACACCACAAAAATACTGCATGAGAGCAGCAGCCGAAATGAAAGGCTTGAGCAGCAACCGAAAAACTGAACAGGGCAACAGATCAGACAACAAAAGAAGTTACTGGGACTTAACAAAAGAAACAAAGGAAGCTCAGATTTGACTTCTCTCAAATGAAACAAAAGGTCATGGCTTTAATCCAAATAGCAAAGCTGACCTTTGAACAAGAGAACTCAACCAAGAATTCATGAATTTCAGATTATGGCCAAGAACTGACAACTACAGAGAAGGCTAACAAAAATCTAAAATACTCCATGGTCTCAAATCCTTTGCTAATGGGATTTTGCAAATATGTTAGCAATAGCATAAGGACTTCTCAGACCAAAAATCAAGCCATCTCCTCAAGAGAATCAAGAACTGGACAAAACCCTAGAAATGGAGTTCATGAACAGAGGAGGTCAAATCTGAAAATGTCGGGCCCTCGGATTTCCAAACCCGGACCCTCTGTGTATTTCTGCACTAGTCCCAGATCAAAGCTAGTGCACACAGTTAAACAGAAATGATTCATGACCAACAACGTATTTATTACAATTATAAAGAGTACTGACCACCAGGTCTCATTATTACATTGGAGGTTTCAAGACCTCGCACAATCAAAATACAGCGGAAGCAAAGTGAAATCAAAGTAGATCCATCAAGATGCCACAGGCAGTTGACTGGGGAAGCGCGACCTAGTCCTCCGGGAAGAATCCATCGCAGCCACAAGCGAAGCAGTAGTCGTAGTCACCTTCTTGAGCTTCAACTTTCTCTAAGATTTTATTTTTAAGTGTAGCATGTGAGTACATAAAGTACTCCGCAAGTCTTGGGAAAAATGCATAGATGCAAGGCTTAACAAAGGAAGGCCATAGGGTTCTTTTGCACAAAGCAATATTTGAAATCTCAATTACTACTAGTTATTTTCGAAGGCATTAATTTAATGAAGTAAATGTTTTAACAGAATTATCTTTCTAGCGAAGGTTCCAACTACCAACACTAGCTAACCAATTACCATTGGTCAAGTTTTAAACTGCGGGTTCCATCCACCCTCTCTGGCTCCATCCGCCAGGATTCCCTTCCGAGAGTTCCCTCCACCCTCGGAATACAAAACTTTTGATTTTAAATCCAGAACCAGAAATCTACCATGTGAATGCATTCCTTGCCCGCCCTTGACCGTGGGCACGACTATTCGAATAGTTTTACACTCTGCAGAGGTTGTACAACTTTACCCACAAGAGATAAATTATCCTAAAAGTCAACACACTTCCTTTGGCATGAGACCCAGATAAAATACCACAAAGCCTTTACCTTATTCTATTCTAGCTAGATACCACCCGCTGAGGTTTCACCGCAGAAGGGTTAAATCCGCCCAATCTGAAGCCCCCTCTTGCGCCATATGAGTACAGTAAATCTCTGTCCCTCACTGTGAATAACCAGTCCATCCCTGGCACCCACTTTCCACTGGTGGCACCTAAACTAGACTATCATAAGTTAGTCAGCTAGGTCGTACCATATAGACTTGTGGTTGTACGGTTAATGCTCAGTTTGGACAAACACAAGCGTCGGTCCTTAATTGACTAGGGTGGAACATACACTTAACAAGTTCTCGTGCTTGCTGCACCAACCCAAACAGCCATCCACCCTAATCTAAACCAACTTTCACCTTTTTATTTTATTTTAAAATCACAGTGACAACTCCAATTGCCACTTCACTTTCAAACACAAAGGTTTAATAATAAATCATAATTTCCCATTTTCAAGATTTTCCAAAGGATATTAGATAGCAAGACTAAGCATTAACCTACCATTCTAATATTCACAAAGATTAATAGTAATCTCATTACTGAGACAAAGGAAGTTCTAGGGTGACAAGGTACATGGCAATCAATGTCAAATGAGGGCATAACAAAGTTGGAATAACTAATTCCTAAAGATTTGAACTAGTGACTTTAGGTAAATAGCAATGCACATAATTTAAAATATTTTAAAAACATTTCAAAAGCCTAGGTTCAAGATGATCAAAGGAGACTTGCCTTCTTGCAGGGTTTCTGGGTCTTCTTGTTGCTGTGAAGAGGGATCGTCGACAACGTTGGAATCTACGCGAGGAAAGACGAAGCAAACAAAACAAATAAATACAAACAAAGACTCAAATAAACTCAAAAACTCAAATAGAGGCCATAATTGGATAGGTTCTGATTTTAGACGAATTTAGGAGAAAGGATCAACGGATTCGGAGTTCGTATGAGGGAGAACGAATATCTGGAAGATTGGTTGGAAAAAGAAATTACTGAGACAATATTTGGACCAAGAAAATTAGAATGGGTTTTATGGAGATTTGGCAAGATTGGAATTTGAATTTTGAAAGCGCACAGAAAATTTGGAATGGAACTGAGGCTTTGAAATTAAACTGGGCATTGGAATTTGAAATTTAAATATTTGAAATATCAAATAAATTTCAAATATTTGAAAGGATGGAAGAAATGGATAGTTTGGAAATTTTGATGAATTTAGAAATTTGAATGGGCTCGAACGGAGTTACGATGAAGGAGAACGGGCTTCCGGAAGTTTAAATTCAGGAAAAAGGAAAAAGAGAGATTCCTGGAATTATTTTTCTAAAGGAAAATGGGTTTATGACGTCAGCCTTACGTCAGCCCTGGAATTTTCAATTTCGGCCGATTTATTTTCTCTCTGGAAAATGAGGAGAGGGGCTGACAGGTGGGCCCTCCGTTCATGGACCGAGTCCACGGGAGGGGGAAGGCGCTGAGGTGGCGGGGTGTTTGAGGTGGCGCTGACGGGGACAGAGGGAGCCGAGGTGGCGCTGGCATGGCGCCATGTCTGCAGCCACGCAAGCACGAGCGCTGACGTGGCCGGCCGGAGGGCGCACGGGGGAGCTGGCCTCGCCGGCGCTCCGGCGGGCGGCGGCCGGCGGCGAGGGCGGCAACTGGGAGAGGAGGCCGAGGGGAACTCGGGGGAGGGGCGCAGGCTCACCGTGGGTGACCGGAGGCGGCCGGCGGCGAGAGGAGGCGGCGGCGCGGTTTGGGCGGCGACGGGGACGGGGCTCCGGCGACAAGGAGGCTCTGCCGAGGGGCGCACGGGCTTCGCGGCGACGCGGGGAACTCGACACTACCTGGCGCGGGGTCCGGCGGCGAGCGGAGGCGGCCGGCGACGAGGAGGAGCGGTGGCGTGACTCGGTTGAAGGCGGCGGGGACTCTCCGACGGTGAGGAGGTGCGGCCGAGGAGCGCAGGGTCTTCGCACGGGCGCGGCGAGGGCGATGGTGGCGTCGGCTCGGCGCGGGATGGCTTGGGTCGACCGCAATTCCTCGCCGGAGGAACTTCGGCGTCGACGGCGGCGCAAGCGCAATGCAGGGCGGAGGCGCTCGAGAGGAGGAAATGGAGCAGAGGGAAGGGTGGAGCGAGGAGAGGCGGTGCCGGGCGGGGGTTCTTATAGGGGCGAGGGGGAGCGGGGCGGCACGGATTTGCCGCCAGAGATGGCGCGGGCGGCGGGGATTCGGGCGTGGAGAAAAGGAAGGCGCGGCCGAATAAGGAAGGAGATCGGGGGGGCAAGGATGGAAGGGGCGCGGGTCTTGCGGAGGAAGAAAGGGGAGGTGGGCCGCGCGCGGAAGAACGGCGGGTAGGGCGGAGGTCGTTGCGGCTCGGCGGCGGCGCGAGGAGGAAGGAGGCGCGAGGTGGAAGACGCGCCCGACGGGCGGGCCCCACGCGCAGAGAGAGGGGAGAGGGGGAAGGCGCGGGCGTCGGATGGGGATCGGACGGCTGAGAGCGAAGGGAGGGGGCGGACGGCTGAGATGGGGCGAGCGGCACACGTGGCGAGCGGGGAGGGGAGAGAGGTGGGATGGGGTGAGCGGCGGGGATGGGCCGAGGGGAGCGACGTGGCGAGATCCATGCTGTCCACGCGGCAGCCGAAGGGAGGGGAGGGGATTTATTATTTTTATATTTGATTTTAATTTCAGATTTTCAGAAAGGCCCAGAAAATTCAATAAAGCTCAGAAAAATATGAAATAAATTCCAAAAATTCCAGAAAAATTCACAGAAGTTTCTGGATAAGTTTTGGACTTAATAAAAATATTTCCAACTAATGTTGGTATTTAATTTTCATACTTAAAATACTTTTTATTTTCAAAAATAGGTTTTTAAACTCCAGAAAATCCAGAAACCAAATAAAAGCCAAATAACTCCAAATAATTAATTTGAATTAGAATTTTCATAGAAATTCAAAATATCTTTTTATTTAATAATATTTTTAGGTTTTTCTAAAATACTTTTCAAATCTAGCTTTTTCAAAAATAGAAATTCTGGCCAAATCCAAATAAAACTCAAATACTTTAAAATAATTAATTTGAAATTAAATTTTTCAGAAAGCGAATTTTGGGATGTTACAGAAAATCTGAGATTACTCTTGATTTGCTCTTAGGGGAACCTGACCAATTGGTCTAAAACCAACATCCCATCATCAAGCAACCCATTTTGGCACACTCCAGCAAGCAAGAACTCAAAAATCAAAAAGTCAAGAAATTAACCAAAAGGAGCAACGAAGAACAGAGGCTACGAACAGATAAACCAAACTTCAGATTTCATTTCTTGGATCACAATGAATACAGAGGAGTCCCGATACCCCGACTTGATACAAAAGGAAAGATTACAAGGTTTCTCTACTCAATCCCTCTCCTCACTCTCTCCAATCTCAAGAACACCACTCAAGAACACATGGAGGAGAAGTCTCACATGGAAAACATCGTAGAGAACAGAGGGAGCACTACTCTGTCACTACCACCAACTCACACCAACTAAAGTCTAAAGCCAAAGCAAGCCACCAAAGCTTCTTTTGACTCTAAAACCCTAATCTTCACCCAAGTGCTCAAGGAGGGCATGCAGCCCCTCCTCTCCTTTTATAGCGTCTGGCTAACGGGTCTTCGCCCCGTTACGCCCGCTACGTCCAACGGAGCCCGCTCCCGCTTGTGCAGCCTTGCGAATTTCCCGATTCGCCCCTCCTGCACCTTCCGGGAAGCTTCCGCGCTCCTTGCCTCGCACGCCTCGCAACCACCTCGAGTCCACGTCGTCTTCGACACATCCCGACCGTTCTGACCTCAGCGCCACCTGCGCCTAGTCCGGTCCTCCGTGTCTCGCCACGACTCCACTCGACGTCCTGCAGTCACACAGACAAGAAACACGTCAAATAGCACCGCTTGACACATGAAAGCGTAAACACCATTACACTTACCACATATGAAGTCCAAACCTGTCAAAACATTAGAATAACATCCTAAGCCCAAATGACCAGGTTTGACCAAAGTCCGACCGAGCCCGATTGCGCCACGCAACGACTCGACTCCGAACCACTCAAACCAAACTCGACTGACCTAAACCCTTGTCAATTACTCATCACTCTCATGGAGACACGACCACATGGTCTCTCACAAGTGATTGCCATTTTTTAGATAAAGCCAAGTGATTGCCAGAGCAAGGACTATTTTTCTGTCCATCTCGAAAAAAATGAGAAAAAGGGGAAGCCAAGACATTAATTACCTATGCATAACTTGTTTATGATCGATGAAGCATTGAAAAATGATACATATGAGAATAATAAGATGTACACTCGTACCTAAGGTAGTTGGCTGAGCATATGCATGCAGTACTGCTGTGAAGAGAGCTAATAACAAAGCTGAAGGGCACCTCATCTGACTCTAAGATCTTCAACTACTCTTTCTCCCTTTTTCTTTTTCGGTGTGTAAAAATTTAGTAACACAGTATAGAGCTCGTATCAGCTCGACGAAGGTGGTTCTATTCTTGTTATATAGTCTAGTAGATGGCACACTTATGAGCTAGGCCAAAAGCACTCCAAATGGGAAGACAACGACAGCACTGAAATGTATTAATTCAATTGTCGCATCTCTCATTTTTCTATGTGGACCGAGCCTAAGAGCGACAATTCCTTGTTCAAAGCACTCCAGATGGGAAGACAACGTCAGCTCTGAAATGTATTCAACTGTCGCATCTCTCATTTTTCCGAGATGAATGAAAGGTGGCAATACCAGACTATCGGCACCAAGCTAGCTATGCCCTTCCATTCATGGAATTTATATTTGCACGCCATGGATCATTGCTCTTGCATGTAAGGTGGGAGTGTCCCTTGGAGGAAGGAGTGCAACATTATCAATGCTCTCTCAGGCTGAAAGGATGGAACCATGTGGCCAGCTCCTCTCACAGATAGAAATGTGAATCCTCCCGTGTACTGTTGAACATAACCTCCCACCTGCAAGTGCAACCACCCATGAAAAAGCCAAAAGTTGACGTGGTGATCGGTTGGCCTGTGGCTTATGGCTTATTTCACTGTAGCGGCTGAAATTGCACTGTAACTGAAGATGGCTTATTTGGTATAATTAAATTTAAAAAAATTTAAAAATAGAAAAAATGGGTTAGCCCATCACGTGTAATGCAAACGAATACAGGAAAAAAAGAACCGGTAAAAAAATCCAAAAAAAATCAGAAAAAGACGAAATTTAGGAATAATGAAAAATAAGCCAAAAGCCGAAGCCGAAACGATCGGGTCAAGCTGATGAACCTTGTAGATCAACACTGTTCCCATGAAGTTCTCATAGCCCATCATTCGCTGTGCATGAGTAGTTTAGGGTTTAGGCGACCACGACCGACAGTGATGAAGACCAATACCCCCAGCAGTTTCCATCTCCCATCCCGCATCCATCACAATCCCGAACTGCCTCCCTCCTCAAACCCTAAATCCCCTGAACCCTTGCGCACGGGCGATGGTGGTTGTCCCCATCAACAAATCAAACCACCGAGCAGAGGACACAAGGGGGAGAGGAGATGCGTTATCTGTGGCTAGGACAACAGCGGTGGCTAACAGCTGATAAGGGGAAGGTCTACTGCAGTCATCGTGGAAGCCACCGATGACACCACTAGTGCCTCGGCAAGTCGCTGAGGTAGCCAACTAAAGTCATCGAGTGGATGGGGAACGAAGGGGTGCCTGCGCATAGTGAGTTAGGTTTTCGGTCTAAGTGTTTGTATATATAGAAGAATATTATCACATATGATTTTAGAAAACAACCGTCTATAATATGATCATATCACACATGATTCTTTATAAAAACCATCTATGATATATTATCAAAGGCGGTTCTATCAAAAAACCGTTTGTGATGTGAATCTATGTCACAGACGGTTCTAAAAATAAACCGTCTATGATAAGCATATCATCACATGCGGTTTTTTAAATAAACTGCCTATGATGTATCACAAACAACTTTTAACAAAAACTATCTATGATATGTTGGATATCATAGATGGTTTTTTATTACTAACCATCTGTGATGTTATCACAGATGGTTTGTGTAAAAAACCATCTGCGATAAAGTAGGTCATCACAGACAGTTCTTACCATCGGTTACAACATAGACGATCACACTAGTAAAATCATCTGAGATAACTATGCTGCAGCTTAACATTGAAGAATTTTGTAGAACTGTCTGTGATAAGGCGACCAGTATAACCTTCTCTGTAGTAGTGTTAGTTATTTGAAGTAAGTTATTAATTTATTCACTATAGACCTAATGCCCACTCTGATACCAACTGTACCACCCTAGCTTGACATAGGCCCAGAATGCCACCTCTACATCTAATCCTTCCAACTTTCACAATTAGTTAATATCTAAACCAAGTACAAGCTCTCACAACTACTAAACTAAACATAAACAAGGCAATACCGGATATAACAATGAAGAACAAATAAATTCTAGCAACAATAATAATGAAGATGGTCTACTTAAAAGAGACAGACCAAGGGAATTATATAAGTTTTCAACCAACTAATAGTTCTATGTTCTAAAGGAAATTATTTACCACAAGTAAGAGTACATAAACCAAGTAACAAAAGATGATTAATTAAAGTCTAATGTGATACATAGTGAAGCAAGTGCATGAACTGAGTTTTAGCTATTCCCTTTCCTATGCATGACGCCTTCATCGTTCACCTAAAATCAAAAACATAAGTAAGGGTGAGTCTATGACTCTATAAGCACAATAATAAAATAATAAATAGCATTGAAACATATTCCCAAGTGTTCGTGTCAATTTGCAACATTAACAATCTTCACATATCTTCTCATTTATATGATTCACATAAATCATCATCTCTTTTATCTTTTCATAGATGCAATACACATGTCTCTTCTCTTTTGCATACACCGGTATAGCGGGGTGTTCACTGGTTGATGAGCCACTCTTGCCCTGTCCTTTTTTATACAAGATCTCACCTCCACTCCATGAAGTATCTACCGAAGTAGGTTTTTCAATACCTACTCTCGTGGGTCACCCACACAAAGTAGGCTCTAGAGGGCCACACAGGTTGCCTCTTTTCAACAAACATGCTCAATATGCAAATGAAATGATCTTTTCGTTCATTAGTCATTATCATCATCCAACATGGATCAACATTATAAGAGCATTGTAGAAAGCATGAATAAACAAGTCCAGCTGCATGTCAATTGCGTTATTAACATAAAACAACAATATCAATGATCTATATTACTATTCTATCATGCACTTGCTTTTTCTACACACGAGGCAAGGAGTGATGCAAAGGCGACAATAATCCCGAAGCTCCTCCTTGTACAGTAAATTCTTGTCTCAACAACACAGCACAACAATACAAAAACAACACCATTTCTACACGCTTTCTGATCCCACAATCTCTCTTTACCGGGCAGTCCTCCCCTATTATCCCGGCAAGGCCACGAGGTACAGCTTCTTGGCCTGGAAACAATCAGCTTCGTTAGCACTTAGCAAGGTTTTGCAGTTTTTTCTTGATTGCAAACTAGCATTTGCTGATTGAGCACCGAGTCGAGGAGAGGATGGCCTTTCCCCGCTAAAAAAAATTGCTTATTCTTATAGTACTGTATTGTTCGTCTTGAGTTCTAGTTGCTCATTCCCATATTGTGTAGGATATATTTCGAGGATAGTGGAAGCTGTTGACAGTTTCTTTTTTTTCAAAATTTTTTTATAAGGCTACAAGATAAGCTAGTTCAAAACATGAGCTATCAAAGATCAGTAGAACTGCAGTTTACATATCTAAAAAAAGGAACTGGAATGTAATAAGTTCAAAGACTAGTAAACCATATCTTGTTGCCTCCATTTATGTCTGATTGGATGCAAAACGTAAAGTCAGCCCTGTCCGGTTTGCAGGTAAATTCAACTGAACAAGTCATTAAAAACGTCACGGACCGTTGCCTAGGGAGCTGCCATATGGATGCTGACGTGGCGAAGTTGACATGGCAGATGACGTGGCAAGTGACGTGTAAAGAATATCGTGACAAATTTCGTCATCATAGATTATTGGGCTTGGCCCATTTAAATTTAGTTTAGACTAAAATTGCTGCAATAAACAACAATACATTTTATCAATTCATTGCATACATACAAAGATGAGAGTTCATACATCAACCATAAATTTGGAAACAGCAACATAGTTTGACCAAACTAGACCCATCAAACCATAGTATAAGTTCACCAAATAGCACAAGTAAGAAACAGTACAAGTTCAACCACTTTGGTAACCACTTTAGTAGAAGACTTTGGCTGTTGTAGAAGACTTTAGTAGAAGACTTTGGCAAAACTTTGGTAACCACTTTAGTAGAAGACTTTGGCTGCTGTCCTTCAACTGGTTCAGCCACAATAGCTTCCATAGCAGCCTAGCATCATATACAATTAAATTAGTCTTTCATATTGTACTATGGGGGCAGTTTCCAATATATTCATGTCTAAGAGGCAAAAAAAGAGAAATCAAATACTTACGATAGCATTCTTCACAGGTTCACTAAAACCAATTTTTTTGCTGCAATGTGTGTCCAAGAGATCAATTGCAGTGGGTTCTGTATCCTTATATTTTTCTTTCTTCTGAAACATGTGAAATTAGTTTGAAAGTGTTAGCTTGAAACATATATGATGAGTAATCATGTTAGATGTCAGTTATTGTGCATATAGACTAGAATGATTAAAATAAGATCATGGAGCTACCAGTAATGCAATGTAGTCTGTAATGGAAAACATAAGCATGGGCAATGAAGTAGTATCAAATAACAGAACAACCTCGACATATATATGCAAGCACATTTAATAGTTTTAAACATGTATTGTTCATTGGCACATGATCAATGGGTTATAGCAAGTACATAAATCAATGGGTTATAGGCCAGAGAGGCGAAGGCACGGCAAGCCGAAGGAGCAAGGCGACCGTGGCAGCCGCAAGAGAACCGCAAGCCAGCAACCGCAAGCCAGTCACCACCCCAACCCCAAACCCTAACATTTCTCGCAAGCACCAGTACAGGTAAATTCCCACAACCATCGCCATCCATGTAATACATTTATCCAATTCATCCAACATAGACTAGAAACCATAAGCCTTCATCTACGGTAGAGCACATGAACCCATTCAAGCATGTCACCAGAAGTAGCAGAGGGGAGAAAAGGCTTACCATGAGATCGGCGGCTGCGGGTTTTCGCCGACCAAGCCACCTCGCCAGCCGCCACCGGATACTCCCCCAGCGTACGGGAGACGGCTCAACGGCGGTGGTCGACCGAGGCAACTCGCCTCCCAACCTAAACTACCTCAAGCAACCCGTGAAAGCAAACCAAAAACATAGCAACCCAAAATGAGTAGATCGGGGTTGACCCGGGGATGGAGACGCCGGATCCGGGCCCTAGGCCACGGATCTAGCCGTACCTACCGTTCAACGGGCGGGCGGCGAGGAGAGGCCGGCCATGCGGCGCAGGGTGAAGCCGCAGGAGCCGGAGGCGTGAGAGAGTGAGACGCCTAGGGAAGAACCATCGGTAGGGAGCCAAGAACTCGGGGCCGGGGAGCCGATTAGGTGAGCGCGGCGACGCGGCCGAGAGAGAGCCAAGACGGTTCGGAGAAGAGGCGGCGTGCGAAGGAAGGGGCGCCGGAGGGGAGGCGCGAGGAGGAAGAGGCGCGAGCGGGAGGAGCCGCGGGAGGAGGAGCAGAGCGGCGGCGGCGTGCGGGAGTTAGGAAGAGGAGAGAGAGAGGGCCAGGCGAAGGGGCACAGGGGGATAAGGAGGCTTCGGCCAGAGAGAGAGCAAGAAAATGAGGGGGCGGGTGGAAGAAAAGAAAAGGAGGAAAAAAATAAAAGAAGAGAGGGAAAATAGAGAAGGGAAAATAGATTAGGATTTAAGGGATTCCATGCTAGTGTTACTAAAAATTAAGGATCCTCATATGCATGCATTGTGGTAAATTTAGTTTTAGAAAATGGTGAAAATAATTAGATTAGCTACAAATGATGCGGCAGAGGGGAAGATGCAAGGTGGTGGCGCACGGGTGGCACGCCGGTGAGTCAACCCGACCTCGCCGGTGGCTGGATGTGGAGGAGAACTGAGGGGGGAGGCAAGTAGGCGAAGGGAGGAGGCAAGAAATGCCGGGCTCAGGGAAATCACAGGGGCCCCACACTGCCACGTTTAACGATGTAGCCCGTGGAGGCTATCGTGGAATATATAAGATTTGTTTTTTTATTCACTAAATAACTATGACAAAGCAATATATTGTCATGTAAATTTGTCACAAACATTATGTTTAACTAGTTAATGACGATTTTGGATTGGACTTTATGACGAATAATATATTTCTGTCATTAAGTAGGACCGGCTAATAAAAAATGTCATAAACAGAAGCATTTAATGACGGATTGTTCCATTGTCATCACATATTCGTCATAGAAGGTCATGTTTCTTGTAGTGAATGTGAATGTCTAATCATAAACATTACTCATCAAGGTATGACTAGCACATAATCACATGCATCATCTCATAAATACTGTGAATCATGGCACGGGAACACGAATATCAAACATTCACCACAATTTACTGTTCTACCATGCACTTGCCTGTTAACCTAGCGGACGGTGCGTAGCTAGCACCAGACTCGAACCGCCACCTGAACAAGCATTAATCATCTCAATTCATCACTCATACAATACATTCAATTACGAGTAAATACATCGCTTTAACGTCCAACCCGACATAATCAAATCCTGTACCACCGGACAACTTCCCGCTGTCCCAGTGCTTAACCAAATCTGTAAAATCAGCAATTTCACTATTTATACTCGCCAATCGAATTCTATACGCTTAATTTCACTTTAATCGGTTATACTGTTTAACCTCCAATTATGCTCTCATTCTCCCCCCCTTCTGCCACAAATCGACCAGATCAATTTTGGTAGTACCGGTTTCGTCATTCAGGCAATTACATTAATAACGAAAATTAAATGATCACATGTATCAAATTTAATTATCAACATATCAACTTATGCCCGACTCGGTAAAATAAACAGGGAGAGGGTTTTCGAGGCGTTACCCAAGTCCCGAATGACTGGATCGGGACACTGCCTCCTTTTTCTCGGCCAGATCAGGCAGATCTGGCGGCGGGTCACACGTTTTCCCCTTTTTCTCTCTCTTTTCCTCTCTTCTTTCTCTCTCTCTTCTCTTTCTTTTCTTTTTCCTTCTCTTTTCTGTAACACCCCGACCCTCCACAGGGCCCAAGATGCTACCACCATCCACTTACCAATTCACAGGTGTTGCTATTTCAATTTTTTTAGCAGCACCTCCTCTGTTCTTTTTATACCATTACCCACAGATATCAAACCACAATTAACAGTAGGATAATTGCAAAAACAACTAACTTTGTATTTCACACATCATAATATGAACAAGCTTAGGGTTCAACTGCTAGCAAAATAAACCCTAGGTTCAACATAAAAGCTCAGTATACGGCTAAAATGTTATTTCACAAGTGCAGTGCCAAAAGGACTATCCCCATTCCATGCATGTCATCATCCTTCACCTAAAAACAACGATAAAGCAAGAGTGAGTCCGAAGACTCAGCAAGCACACGATAAAAACAGTAACATCACTTTATCAGTTCAAACAATTTCACAAACTGTAAGCTGTAAATCCACTCTATGACTGTAAACTGTAAGCTAAGTCTGTAACTGTATACTGTAAATCAATTCTATGTCTGTAAGTTGTAATTCAACTCTATGTCTGTAAGCTGTGATTCAACTCTATGTCTGTAAACTGTAATTCAATGATGTAACTGTAAACTATAATCAACTCTATAACTGTAACCTGTAAATCATAACTGTAGCTGTAAACTGTAAATCAACTGTAACTGTAAACTGTAATGCACAACTGTCTGTAAACTGTAAGTCACAACTGTAACTGTAAACTGTATCACTTTCTATCACTGTAATGCAATGCAATATCATGCAATGCATCTGTATGCTCTGTAACTGTAGCTTATACCGGTATAGCGGAGTGTCCACTCGTCGTTGGACCACACATTTGCCTACCTCTGTAGGTCTTATTCCAGAGCACTCCGGATTAGTCATATGACTTTCTCACCGACCTGGCTCTTATTCAAGAGCTCTCCGGACTTGTCATGACTTTCTCACCGACCTGTCTCTTATGCATTTTGCATGATGCAATATGCCTCAAATGTGAATGTCTAATTATAAACATTACTCATCAAACTATGATTAGCACATACTCACAGGCATCATCATCTCATAAATACTGTAAATCATGGCATGGAATTACGAGTAACATTCATCACAATTTACCGTCTACCATGCACTTGCCTGTTAACCTGGCGGATGGTGCGTGGACGGCACCAAACTCGAACCGCCACTTGAACAAGCATTAATCATTTCAATTCATCTCATTACTCATGCAATACATTCATGTACGAGTAAATAATATCGCTCAAACGTCCAATCGACATAACCCACTCCTGTCTCACCGGGCGACCTCTTATTGACCCGATGCTTAATCAGTCTATAAATTGAGCGATCACATTATTTATACTCGCCGATCAATTTCTACACGTTTAATCTCACTTTAATCAGTTATACTGTTTAACCTCAAATTATACTTTCCTTCTCCCCCTTCTACCACAGATCGACCAAATCAACAGTGGCAGTACCAATTTCGTCGTCCAGGCATTCATATTAATAAACGATACCTAACTGATCACATGCATCAATTATGATGATCGGTATTAATAATGCCCGACACGACAAATAAACAGGGAGAAGGTTTCGAGGTGTTACCCTAGCCCCGAGCGACAGGATCGGGGTACTCTTGGCCGGATCTGACGAATCTGACGGCAGGTCACCCTTTTCCCTTTTTTTGCTCTCTTCTCTTTCTTCCTTTCCTCTTTTCTTCTCTTTTTTTTCCCTTTCTCAGTCGGCCAGCACTCCTGGCCTTCCTC
Organism: Dendrocalamus latiflorus; assembly: GCA_017311315.1. Classification (NCBI taxonomy): domain Eukaryota; kingdom Viridiplantae; phylum Streptophyta; class Magnoliopsida; order Poales; family Poaceae; genus Dendrocalamus; species Dendrocalamus latiflorus. The sequence goes on along the minus strand of CM029658.1, from coordinate 34,509,489 downwards.
TCTTCTTCTCACGCCGGCCCTCTCTCTCTTTTTTCACTCGGCGGCAACTTCCCCCTCACTCCCTCACTCCCGCGCCTCCTTCCTCACACAGTCGTGCCCTCCCTCTCCTTCTCCCAGATGGCCGACGCGGCCTCCCCCTCTCTCCTCTTCTCCCTGCCGGCGCCTGGCCATCCCCTTCTCCCTTGCGCGGCACGCGGTCGGAGGAGCAGGGGGCAGCGACGGCGGCGACCGGTGGGCGGCGAGCGGAGGCAACGGCGCGCGGGTGTGGACACGGGAGAGCGGCGGCACCGGCGCTGGGCGACGGTGAGTTGGGGGCGGTGACGGCACAACGGCGACGGTGTGCGGCAGCGGCGGCGCACGGGCGGCAGCGGCACACGGCGCGTGCGCGAGCGGCGGCGGCGGCCGCGGCGGGGCTGACGGGCGGCGGCGACTGCGCTGGGCTAGCAAGCGGCGGCGCAGGCGCAAGGGGCAGCAGCAACGCGAAGGCACGGGAAGAGGGAGCAAAATCCGGTTTGGTTTCTCCCTCTGTCTCTCTCATATAGATATTTGTGGGGTGGGCCGGGCTGAGCTCATATGGCCCAGGTATTACATTTTCTTTCACTTCGGCCGGCTCTCTCTTTTCTCCTCTTCACGCAGGCGCCCTCCCTTTTTTTCCCACGGCCGGTGCTCTATCCTCCCTTCTTTCCAACGCCGGCGACTCCCCCTCCTCTCTTCTTGACTCCACCGGCGGCTTCCTCCTCTCCCTCACTCCCAATCGGCCGACGCAGCACCTCTCTTCCTCTCCCCCGCCGAATCCCGGCCCTCCCCCTTGCCCCTTGCTCGGCGCGCGGCCGACGGAGCCGGGGAGCGGCGACGGCGGCGGCCAGAGGAGTGACGGCGAGGCACGGCGGCGCGCGCAAACGGCTGGGCGACGGCAAGGCGCGCGGCAGCTGCGGCGCACGGGCGGCAGCGACGCGCGGCGCATGCGCGAGCGGCGGCGAGCGGCAGCGAGCAGGAGCCGGAGCGGGGTGGCGAGGCGCAGCAACGGCGGCGCCGGGGCTGGCGAGCGGCGGCGCCAGCGGGAAGACGGCGACAACCGGCGCAAGAGGAAGAGCGGCAGCAGGCGTAAGAAGGGGCAGCAGCTGCAGATAAGCACGGGGAGGAGAGGCAAAAATCGCTTTTGCTTCTCCCTCCACCTGGCCCTTTCTCTTTTATAGGGTTACGGGTTAGGCAGCAGCTGCAGATAAGCACTGCTCATGTGTCTCTATCTTTGTATTCATGCAACAATATGGGAGGGGACTCATTTATTAGGTTCGTTCTTCTTTTGATTTATACGCAGCACTGCACTGAGTATGTATTATCTGTCGATTGCATAGTTATTCACTCATCTACCTTCTATTATCTATCATTATCTTATAGAAACAAGGAAAAAAGAAGTCATCTCGTTCACGTTTAAGAGCAAGAAATTACTATGTTAATGAAAGAAAAAAGTAAGATCTATATTATCGATTTTTTATGGTTCAAATTATAAGATTGATCAAATATATGTTATAATGTACAACCACCATAGCTTTAGGAGTCCGTAACAATAAGTTTTGAAGTATATCTCGGAAAGTCAAGACCGAGTTTGATTCGTATCGATTTCCTGTAGATGAAAAAGGTCATCCTAGTGACGTCCTCCAGCACTAATGCAATCTTTTGGCATATATACAATGCAATCAGAGGCCGGAATTTTTCCATTTTCTAAAAAAATATACAATGCAATCTCGCAGAAATCGATACACTGATGGCAAGTGCAATCTGGCAGCCCATGGCAATGCTGTGGATTTGGCTGTCAGGGCCTCGGTCTCAAACAGTCAAAAGACACCAAATCGCGAGCTACGCCATTGAGGGAGGCATCACCGTTTTAGAATCCGTCATCGTGCTTCGTCTTCTCAGGAAAACAAAGGATGTGGCTTACAGGTATGAGCAAAGGAATATACTTTGGTATAACGAGGAGTTACTATTAGTTCACTTTAAAATTTACAGAAAACTCTATCGTAAGTAAGATTCATATACCTGGAAAGCTCTAAAACCTATTTGTCATGAATTAAAATCCTAAATGTGTACCTCCCCAAAAAATTCCTAAAACGTGTAGAACTTTTATGATTAATATTTATAAAATATTTTTATAATACACAGTATTTTATACATATGCGATTAAAAAATCTCACAGAATTATGATCATGCGATCTAATTCTACAAGAAAAACGATCTTAGATAGTATCGTGATCTTGATAACCTTAATGTCGAGTTATAGATGCCACTTAGGCCATCTATTTTCATGGTATGCATCATAATGCAATAGTTTCTCTTATGCAATTATCAGGTGCTGTTAACCTTTAATGATTATCTATCTATCAAATAACCGTATCACATGCCATCATCATTAGCTGACCATCATCATGTAAACTATCAATGTTTATCATATTGCACCAATTTCTTTTAACTGAGACCATCACTTAGTCATCATCATTGTGTCGTCATAGATATCATAAACAAGAAGGAAAATTCATAAACAAGAAGGAAAATTTCACATAAGAATAACTGTTAAGAACAACCACCGCCTACTGTCTACCATGCACTTGACTATTTAACCTTGTATACGATGTGTGGATAGCACCAAACTCAAACCTTCACCTGAACAAGCATCATCTAGTCTCATCGAAGAGAGTTGTAGAGCTTCGTCTAAGCTCTCCATAGCGTGCCAGAAAACCGAATTTGGTTTAGTGGTTTGAAGGTTATGCTTTTGGGAAGGCTTCTATCTAGAAACCGTCGTCATTGGTAGGAGTTTTGTTGGTGGCCTTGGGATCCCTAGTTGATGGCCGAATTAAATTATGGGGTTAACTAAAAAGATGTAGATAATTCTTTTGATATTTCAGAAGTTGTTTCCTTTACTATGTTTCATGTTGTAGAAAAATAGTTATGAAATTGTGAAGTCTGTTGTCCAGAATTGTTTTAGACTGACCTTCATGATTGGAAACGAGGGCTTAGATGACCTTATCCAGAAATTTGAATAACTAGGAAAATATAGTAAATGTTGTGTAGATGACATAAAATATATTTTATGATATGTTTGGGTTCTTAGGTTGTGAGTTATGTTGAATACTAGGACATCAATTATCGGTGAGCCAGGGAGAAGGGAAGAGAGGCTTGCCTCCTTTGCCTCTTTGCCTAATAGCCATGAGATTAGGCATTTTTCCTTCATTTCTAGCCTCAGGCTTCATCATTCCCACTCAGATCGGGTGCTGGCTTAGGGATTTTACCAAGAAGCAAGTCCCGAACCCTCACCGCACCACAATCTCTTCCGTCGCCTAGGTCAGAAATCGACTGAGGATTTTATAGTGAATCACGATTCACCAACCAATCGATTCCTCACCGATTCGCCACCAAGGATTTAAGAGCTCTGATACCAATTTGTCAGATCCTTCGATTTGGACATCCGAATTTGGGGAAAGTGCGAGAGGAAGAACAACTATGTTCCTAGAAGCTATAACTAGATAATTAGGTGTATTGGCTTGATGCCTTCTCATTCCTTAGCCGAAAGTATGTATATGAGTGTTTGCAATTAAGTCTTAATGCAAAGAAAGATTACAACATAGTTTCAGGCTTTTAATCCCCGTGTAGTGACTGTTCACCATGATCTAATTTTTCAAGTTATCAACAGTAATTACTGGCGCCGAAGTGATCGTCAATCTTCACCGATGAGGTATGGGTCAATCTGGACTGCCCCTTGTCACTTAACACTTCAATCAGCAGCTCTTCAGAGAAAAACCGAGACAGAGTTCCACGGCATATTTCTTCAGACATGACCCGATCACCCGCAGTATTCTTCCAATCCATGGTAATTTGCAGTGCTATTTATACGTCTATATATCTAGGCTATGTCGCAATTTGTGGCAAATGTATATCGGCGGCCTCGATGAATTGGGTGTGTATGTGCCGTATTTTCCAACACTAGTATTTTACGATGAATTTAGTGTGAAAATTTTGGGTGTAGAAACAAGCATTGCGCAGGCAGATAGTTTGCGCTTGTTTGAAGTACTAGTCACTGAGAAGGTATCCACCGTGATAGATGAATTCTAAAGCTTCGCTTTGGCCCGTAGGCCGTAGATACGATGAACAGTGGGTCTGTGGATGCCTTCTTTCCTCGTCCCTGGTAATATTTTCGTCCTAAGTTATGCCTACATGTTTGTCATTAGGATTGTCTCTTGCACATTGTTTCACCTATGAAATTTAGGCTTTCATTTGCTCACAGATTTTTTGGACAGAAGGTTGTTGTGTGGTCTGTCCCAGATACTGTGCGCAAAACAAAGGATAAAAAACAGAGCCAGAGGTAATCCATTATTCTTGGCATACTGCTCCAATTTGCAGAACAAGTTTCACACTTTACAAGCCGACATTATGCTATGTACAGTATTTAGTTGTTCTTGCTGATTTTTTTAAATGTTCCTCTAACATATCACCCACCGAAGCCGAATTTTCAGAAATTTGCATAGTTGTGTAGAATACAGAACACATGATATGTGATAAATACAGTCCTCAAGTAGGACATAGCTACAACTCCTCTGAACATACATTTCATGCTTATTGTATAAGCACACTGAGAAATAAAAATATTACCTGTAGTATGGATGGCTCTTCACTTTAGTCAGCTCTATCATCTGGCTGATGGCATAGAGTTGATCGACAGCTCGGCATTGGCACCACCATGGCTAATGTCACTGATGCTGTCGCTTGCACGGGCTTCTTCCAACGCTAAGGCATCCTTTAGTTGTGCCACCACGGTACCCATCGTTGGCCTTTCACCAGATGCCTCCCTTGTGCACATCAGCGCTATGTCCACGACCTTCCAGATAGAACTGACGTCGTACTCACCATGAAGTCGTGGATCAACAATCATCTCAATATTTCCAGCATTAACCTTCTCCTTTACGCGTTGCACAATATGTGTTGCTGTTGGCACGATGGGAGGCTCACCAGTTACAATCTCTAGCAAAACTACTCCAAAGCTGAAGACATCACTGCTCATGGTGAGTCTGCCGCTAAGGCAGTACCTAGATAAGAACACAGTTGGAAGAATATACCCAGTTAGCTAGTTCTATAAAAATCATTAGCTAGTCTCTTAATTGCAAGTGGAGTCAAATGTGAACAAATGATAATTTCTAAAATTTATGAAGTCTACTTTTGGTCTTTCAGATTTTTTTTTTGCAAATTCTTTGAGAGAACGAAATAGGTATAAGAACGAACTCTGGGTCTATGTAGCCTGGAGTGCCAGCAGCAGTCACAGATATGTGACTTTGTGCAATATTCAGATATGACTTTGACAATCCAAAATCCGATATCTTCGCATTAAGATCATGTCCCAGAAGGATGTTGTGTGACTTAACATCTCTGTGTACTATAGGCAGTACACATCCCGTGTGCAAGTAGTCCAGGCCTACGCCAAAAGGCACAATGAATAGAGATTGTAACATGTAACAGGAGACGGGGGAAATGATGAAACTCTGTGCTACACTCAAAATTATACCTTGGGCAGCTTCAAGTGCAATTCTAGCTCGATGTTGCCAACTCAATCTCTGAACAATAGCGTTTTTGCCTGAATGATCATGACAACAAATATTGATGACACATCAAGACGTCAATCTTTCTAGTCTTCTGCAAAGTGAGAATGATTGTGCAAAATGAAATGTTTTTCGATTGCAAATTATGTGACGCCCAGATGAGACATGATTGTTATGACTAATTTACATTTGGAAAGAAAAAGGTGTTTTAAGCAGGGTTACAAAAAAAATGGAAGAAGAAGAAACCACCCTAAACTCTGACCCACTGTCCAAACCCTGCTCTAGCTCTATCAGTTTTTTAAAATCTTTTTCATACATTTATATTTAAATACTTGACTCTCTTTCTCATGCATATAACAAGGTTACTTACGGATTGAAACTTGAAAGACGAAATCATAATTTGAGGGTGCGTAATAACTAAGTAGAAGGTATTGCTTTCCATGCAAGATACCATGGGAGATGCCAATGTTGATAATTTTTTAATGTACAGAGTGCAAACCTCTCAGGTGATCGTAAAGGCTACCATTAGGCATGTACTCGTAAATAAGGGCTAAATGATCCCTGTCAGTGCAGTAGCCAACCAACAAAACTAGATACCTGTGGTGCACAGTTGTTAAGCTCTCAACCTACAAAAGGAAATTCAATGCATTAACAATCTGAGGACTCCGCTGTAAAATCCAAAAAAAAGATGGGAAGTGAGAATTTTGAAGAATTTAAAACATTTTATTTCTCTTGGTGTTATTCGAGTGGTGGATGCTCGCGTCGCGCGCGCTTGGCACGGATGACAAAAGGAAATTCAATGCATTAAAAATATGAGAACTCCTCGAAGTGTTCCCTAGGATCCACCTAAATTCCAACCCTTTTTTTTTGTGAATGCATGAAAAATATTGAAACCTATGCCAAATTCTATTGCGTGGAATTTAGCACCTCAGCTAAAAACTCTGGCATTCCCTTCCCTGATGTTGATGTTTGAGAACACATCTTAACAGCAACCTGAGTACCATCGTTTAACTGGCCATGGAAAACAGGCCCAAACCCTCCTTCGCCGATGAATGCTGAGAAATTCTTTGTTATTTTTATCAACTCCTCGTACGTGAATTCACGGTTGTCAGATATGTGCATATGATCTTTACGATGTTCTTCACTTCTAGACTTTGCAGTGCCTGCACCCACAAGTATTACACTCAGAGCGGTAACGAAAGAAACCAAGTATTCCATCAAAGCAAAAAAATGCTGAAAACATGTTTTTTTTAATCTCCCTCCAGTCCAATTTTCTTGGCACTTTAGCTCCATGCACATAGAAGAAGGATGGAATTAATGTCCAAGTTTTTGACATAATTTGTCCTATTAATTGTGTACTCATCACTCTAACACCACTACCAATAAGGAATTGATAAGGGTATTTGGTGGAAAATGTTGCCTTAAAAATCTAAAACAAAAAGTATTTGCAAACTAGAACCAACTTACTAAAACAGCATCTAGTTTGGTCTGGAGGTAGTATTACACAATTATTGGCATAAATGTAGTTTGGTCTGAAGGTAGTATTTACCTTGCTTTCTACAGAAACAAAACATCGGTATTGCAGATTCTAGTATTACTACCATCAACACAGGAACCAATAAGGAATTAATAGTGTACTGATCTTCAGTGGTCGCCACCTCACCGTCAAATTTACTTAGTCACTTTATCGCCATGCACATAGAACAAGGAATTAATAGTGTACTGATCTCTCTAATACCGCTACCAATAAGGAATTAATAGGCCATTTGGTGGGAAATATTCCTCAAAAAACCCAAACGACAAGTATTGGCAAACCAGATACAACTACCGAAAACAGTATTTAGTTTGGTCTGGTGGTAGTATTATACAATTACAGGTATAAATATAGTGTTCTAGAATTTACAAAAGAGATATTTACCTTGCTTTCTGCAGAAACAAAACATCAACATAGCAGATACTAGTACGACTACCATCACCACAGGAACCACAATTGCAACTGCTAGAACCGCTGTATTTTTCTTCCTTGATGATCTTGGATTGCATGGATCTCCATTCACAGTGTCATACCTAAAACCAAGAAAAATACTGCTGCAGTTTGATCTAATGTATAATGAAAAATTGGTTCAATTAGAGACATTGCATAGGATTTTTGTAAGATCTAAAAATTCTCACATTAATGGGGCCAAAAGGGACAAAAACTGTACCATTAATTTTGTTTGCCTAGATTATAATGCTGTGGATGAAATTCTAAATATTAGAGCTCTATATAACGAAAAAAACTCTTACTTTTTTTAATATGAAATTTTCATTGATAGATGAACGCTATAATAATTTTTATTATACTTTGTGTTTAATTTTGGTCCAAAATTACCTGTAAGATTATACGGTGCAATTGCATAGGATTTTTTTTTTGTAAAAGATGAAGTATTGTAAACTGTGATCTACAAGCTCTTCCAAGCAAAAACTGTGACTACATCATTAAACTGATAGCATATTTTCACTCTAAATGCGTGCTTTACTACGTGACATGTTCACTCGCAGAAACGTGACAAGGAAGTTTGGTCATTGCTATTTCAGTGTATTGTAGATGAACGTGACAAGTTGCTTTCCAGGATTTCAATGTTGTTATGGTAACTATGGCAAACCACAGAGCTAATGGAAATCAAAACCTCAAAGTGAGTGCTCGCTTTGTGCACAATGCTTCAGGGATTGTACCACCTATATGATTCCCTGATAGATCTCTGCATATAAAAAGATAACAAATTACTGCCTTATTGTTCTGCATATCTGATCGTTTTTTTTCTGATTGATAGGATGGTACATACAAAACAAGGAGAGTTGATAAGTATGACAAGGAATTGGGTACCGATCCATTTAAGCCATTGTTCGACAAATTCCTGAAAAAAGAGTTTGTGAAATACTGTTAATGTTAGTGTTATCTGTAATGATGGGTGGATCAACTGATACATGGGTATACTCACAGGTATTGGAGTGATTTGAGCATGGAAAATTGATCAGATATTGCTCCTTGCAAATCACTGTGGGACAAGTCTCTGAAAATATTGTAGGCTTGTTAATACTAGAAGGAAAAAACGGTCTGCAAGAAGATGTGCAGAAAGAACTTAATTCACTCTAATCCTGCCCACATACAAAGATATAATTCTCGACGTGGCTCCTTGACTTGTACATTTCAAGCCACTCCATGTATAGTTTTCTGGTAAACATGGGTCACCCATCCAGTTCTTCTTCACTTCATACTCAATTTTAATAGCCATCATGGCATCAACTAAGCTCCACAGAAGTCAATATATTAGCAAATAAATGAGTCACAAAATGATTTAGTTGGCACCCATATTCATGTATCATGCATTATGTGATAACTTTGGTGATGTTGCATGAGTCCTTTTATTCTCATATATTCCTTCGGAAATTTGAAATTTCGACTTTAAAGATTCTACCCTGATACAATATAAGCTAATGAGGGAATGAGGGATGCGCTGACGTTAAAGTATTTAGCAAGATTGACAATGCAACATCGAAACTCCATCTAGTCAACAGTAAAGAGCTTGCTGGTGCACCTGCCCATTTTATTTAGTTCATTAATTAGATATTAATTACTTTGTCTCTTTCTTCCTTTGTTTTCTGAGATTTATAATACTGATGGACACCTATCGCATTACAAAATAATAAAGTTGTAATGCCAACTAATAAGAGATCATTGGTCTTTAAAAAAATAATAAGAGATCATTTATCTATGTCGATGTTACCACAGGAAACTGCTTAATATGCTTCATATACGTGTTTTTAAACGACATATGGAAAAGGGTGTCAAACCGTTCATGCAAAAAGAAAAACAGCAGTTGCGAACTACATAGGTAAGGGATTAGAACAGCTCCAATGTTGATGAAACTGAGGGTACGGTAACATGTTGAGTTTCAAATATGATTTGTGTAATTATTTTTAAAGAGTCTTTGGAGAGTTGGTACTTTTTTACACTTCTTGAGTAAAAGCCATCATATTTTTTATCTGTGCTTTTCCATTAGCTGTCACACAGTTCCAATTTTCATTGTATATTTGCTGATGCATAATATATTATCTTAATTCATTGTTTTAGGTAAAATCCTCACCCCCCCCCCCAAAAAAAACTTTTTGACTGTCATTCCATATTGACGAGAAACATCTCTGTGTGTGCATTGATGTCCTTTTTTTAATAGAAAATATTCCCCAAGTGTTAGTTACGTGAGCTCTTGTCTAGTGGTTTCAATTCGAAGGAAATAAGGGCACAAACATACCATCTTCCAAGGTGGTCATCTTGTCATCTTGTGGGACTTGGTAGTATATCTCGATGGCATTGAGCATGGGTGGCAGCACAGAGGCGTTGGTGGTGATGAGAGAGATGTTGTATTGCCCACTGTCGGATGTGTATGGCGAGGTGCCGTATATATAGTACGCCAGGAGGTAGGGCGGATTGCATGGCTCATAATCGGGACCAAAAAGTTTTCCGTTGTAGTATATGTTGAACTGACGCTGCTGCTTCTGCTGGAAGTCGGTAAAGTGTAAGCCAATCAAGTATCCAGGTGGCTCGGCCCAGCCGGTTGGAGCCGCCCACAAGAAAATGAGAGCTTCAGAGGTGGATGACGTGGTGACGGCCGTCTGGAGGACTGCAATTGGCACCTCAAAGAGGTCTGGTGTGTAGCGGCCAACGGCGCTCGTTGTGGAAATGTTCATCCACCCTGCGGTATCTTGCGACGGCCACCAGAGACGATCATAGGGATCATCCGGGTACCTGGTAATGGAAATATGTGTGACTATTTAGAGCAAGCACTATTTGATGAAGAACAAAATTTGAATATAGATCCTTAATTTCAGTCTTTTAATTCAGATATTATAAAATGTATAGTTTGTTTATTGAGAGAAGTAGCACTGAATTGACAGAACAATAGTAAACAGGATTTGGCTTGAACCTAATTTTCCACAGGGCCACGGATGGTGGTACCAAACTGTACAATGCTATTGGTTGCATGCCTTAAAAAACAAGAAATGAATAACGAGCTAAAACTGTTGAAACTGAATATGGTCAAGCTGAACAAAACTAAAAACTCATATGCTAATTTTATCTGTTAGGATTTGTGAAAACTTAGGAACTAATTAACAGTATATTGTTGCCTAGATCATGCGAATAAAAGAAGGGTCACCTAAGTACGCCACTTGCACCCATGCTTCGTCGATCCTGGAGCAAAAGAGGTTGATTTGGCAGGGCAGCAGGATAAATTGAACTCTTCATTGGCCTCATTTCTAATGATGATATGAAAGGATTTCCTTCTCCATTATCAATCAAGCAAACTGATATTGAGTTCATCGTGGCCACAACGATTGCCTCAGACGTGTAAGTCATGGATGCATTAGTAATATTGACTAGGTTCCAGAAATCAAGCCCGATGTAGATGTTGAAGACCAACGGTGAGCTAATAAGATTCTGCCTTTTGTTGTCATAGTTCCCATACATGAACATTGCTCTTATAAGATACTTCTGACCGTTCGTGACAGAAGAAAGAGTGTAGCAATTCCTACCTCCCGTAGGAAAACTTCTGAGATTCAAAACTGTCTTGAATTGTTGAGCACCTTGGTGTTCTGAAGAAATATTGTGGTTTTCTCCTGTGTCTATGTACCCATCATCTGAAACATATGTGATCTTTGTCTTTTCATCCACATAGCTAGAGCCATTGGGAAGGCCGCAATCGATGCTTATAAACCCTTCGTCTACATAGAGGTAAAAATGAGTACCAATTGAGCTGAATATTCATTTTGACATGGAAATTTTATACATAAAATGAATTGGCCAAATTGTGAAAAATAAAATCCAGATTGTTAAATGCCAGATAAAAATGGGGAAAACCGAGAAATGCCAATGTATGATCACTACCAGAATCCATTTGTCACCTACGGCCCTGCAATTCTCCTGACATAAACCGTCAAGAGATAGCAATCCCTTCTATTATGCTTTGTTTTCCAAACTGATCCCCTGTTTGTTACCTTTGTTCTGTTGTACCAAAATCAATTTCTTACATATGACGGCATGGATTTTGAACTAGTTGCCATGAGGGGGGGGGGGGGGGTGATGACTCAATACTTTTCAGAGAGATGGCCAGCCGAACTTGTATTCAAAATATCCTACAGAGAGCAACGGAATTTGTACTTTATGATTTAGTTTATATAGTTGCGTATTTCTTACATTTAGAACAAGAGGAATGCAACAGTCAATCAGTTTTTTACTTATCAGGTACTCTGTCAACCCAGGTCCCAGAACATTGAAGTTTAGATAGAATGATTGAAATTCATTATTACAAAAAGGGTCATCACAGACGATTCGAAACCGTCATCACAGACGGTTTTTCGAACCGTCTGAATTTATGGGTCAGTGATAATTAGAGATTATTACAGACGGTTTGTGAGCTGTATGTGATAGTCATAACTCAAACAGTTTGTAACTAGAACCGTCTTTGAAGAACACTATCACAGACGGCTCGAATCAAAAACTGTTTGTGATACTCACACGTCACAGACGGTTCTAGCTACCAACAGTCTGTAATGGATGAGTATCACAGACGGTTAGTAACTAGAACCGTCTGTGATATTTTTTCATCACAGACGGTGGTAGATAGAACCGTCTGTGATGTGCTAGTATCACAGATAATTTTTGGTTTGAGTCATCCGTGATAATCCTTCACAGACGGTTTATATCACAAAATTGTCTGTGATAGTTCATTCTATACCTAATTTTTTCCGGCTAACCTCAGAAAATGTTAACTATGCCATCTGAAAACAAGCAAATACAGTAAGAAACACAATACACATTCCATTTTTATTAATATTAGAGCCTACCATTACAATATCCCAAAACAATGAGCAGGTTACCCATCTAGCTAACACAACAAGAACAGAGAAAAAGCAAAGATCCTCTATGCCTAGGCCTTCTCGCCCCTGATGCAGTGCACGAGCTAGATGTCTTTGAGGCCCACCATCGTCGGCGTTGATTGAGCATCGCCTTGGTAGCTAGTTGCTTCTACAGTGTCTTGCCTCTCGTAGACTTATGCGTCGTCTGCTTCGTGCGGGCTATTATGGTAAGGGTCAAGGAGGAGAAGAACGGCAAGGAGGTTGGGTTTGGGTGATTATTTATAGGGGAGGGAGAGGCAGGAGTGCAAAAATTTTTGGCACGGGGACGAAGAGATGGAGCTACAATCTGTGGGGTAATGGTTGATGGATTTCTATTGGCTAGGATTGGATTGGGGAGGATCAACGAACCCAACGATCAGATTAGCACATACGGTTCTACTACAAACCATCTGTGATACTCTCTATCACAGACGGTTGGTAGCTAGAACAGTCTATGATGAATGAATATCACAGACGGTTCTATATACCAACCGTCTATGAATTAGAGCACAAAGTTTTATATACCGGTGGAATATAAACAAGTAGTCTCAAAAGATAAAATACCAAAGTTTTATATGGCTTATATATACTTATTTGAAAGGTTTCGATGAGATCTACAACTTTTCAGTTGAACAAAAATCCAAATTCCAAAGGGAAGATCAAGAAAAAGGGCAGAAATAGAAACCAAAAACTTGTAACGCAGATTTGGGGCTAAAGATGGCCGATTTTGAGAGTCTTAGAGGGAAACTAGCTTATGAAGCTAGTTGCTTTTTGTTGGATCAGGCTCGTCATTAACTTTCCAACGAGTACAAAAACGTTAAAAACGGACACCGTATACAAAAGTTATGTCCGTTTTACTAAAATGTCGCGGAACAGAATCCTACTCGGACTTAGGCGGGAGATTATGAAATTTTGGAGGATTGTGAGGCGGGACACATATTATAGATGGTTTTTAACACAAGCCGTCTATGATAACTTCATTATCACATACGGTTTTTAATACAAACCGCCTGTGAAGTATCACAGACGGTTCTTGATAAGAACCGTTTGTGATGTCTGTCATTATCACAGACAGTTTGTATTACAAATCGTCTGTGAAGATACCACAAACGGTTATTCGTATGAACCGTCTGTGATACTTGCAGCATAGACGGTTCCTAGGAATCGTCTGTGATGTAAACGTCCAATTTAACCTCTTTTGTAGTAGTAATTGATGCTTTCGGCGGTTACTTTGGATGTTCTTTTTGCAAGCACATGAATTCAGGAATATTTGAAAAATGATTTGCTTCTCTTTTATGTATCATCTATTTATATTCTGTAGATCAGTAGACTCAATAAAAAAAGTGACATATGAAGTTCAGTTCTTCTTTTTGAGCCTAATGGTCTGATTCAATATCTATTTGCAGCCTAATAAAACTTTTTGTAGTATTCTTTGCTAGATTTATGTGAGTTATCTAAGTCAACTGTTGTTTGTGTTGTAGAAAAGTATTGAAATAATGTGTGATGTGAAAAATTATCATTGTTCCAGGACGCACATGGATAATCTCCAGCCAAGTGATGGCCTTTTCTTAGATAAAGCCAAGTGATTGCCAGAGCAAGGACTATTTTTCTGTCCATCTCAAAAAAAAAATGAAAAAAAGGAAGCCAAGACATTAATTACCTATTCATGACTTGTTTATGATCGATGAAGCATTGAAAAATGATACATATGAGAATAATAAGATGTAGACTCGTACCTGAGGTAGTTGGCTGAGCATATGCATGCAGTACCGCAGTGAAGAGAGCTAATAACAAAGCTGAAGGGCACCTCATCTGACTCTGAGATCTTCAACTACTCTTTCTCCCTTTTTCTTTTTTGGTGTGTAAAAATTTAGTAACACAGTATAGAGCTCGTATCTGCTCGACGAAGGTGGATCTATTCTTGTTATATAGTCTAGTAGATGGCACACTTGTGAGCTAGGCCAAAAGCACTAAATGGGAAGACAACGACAGCTCTGAAATGTATTCAATTGTCGCATCTATCGGCACTGCAGGAGAGGAAGAACTCCGAAAAACACCGGAGTAAACACGGCAGGCTGACTAATAATTCAATGGCTTTTACTAATTTCTTTTTAGTGATGCCCATGGGCGGACCCAGTATTGGGACATGCGCGTACACATGTACACCCAATTTGTTTCGTTTGCAAAATACAAGTTACTTAGCTATCATGACGTGACATCTCACTTCCAAGTATTAGCTAGGTCAAATAATTCCTATGTATACCCTAAATGATTTTAGTCCACTCAACACCTCCATCCTCCCCAATTCGCACTCAGAATCAAGGTCCAGTTCGTATTTGCACCCTTAATAATTAGGCATACATACAACATTATGCTTGTTGAAACAAAAAAGGACCTCAACTACAAACTTGTCTACGAGCTTCTTAGAGTATGCTTTTTTGGGCTGCGGCTTATTAGTCTAATGAATAGTGATTGCTGAGAGAAGTCAAAAGCTAAAAACCACTGAAAATCTAAAAAGAACAAGGCCTTAAATGAGTGCTAATCCTTCCCAAAGAAATTGCTAGTGTTGAGGGTGTTTTCTTTAATTTATTTTGTGAAGAAAAAGCTAACATGGCATGACATCTCGCTTCCAAGTATTAGCTAGGCCAAACAATTTGTATTTGCATCCTAAATGATTTTAGTTCACCCAACACCTCCATTCTCCCCAATCCACACTCAAAATTAAGGACTAGTTCATATTTGCACCCTAAATAATTCAGCATATGTACAACGTTATGCTTGTCGAAACAAGGAAGGACCTCAACTACAGACTTCTCTATGAGCTTCTTAAATGGGTGCTAATCCTGCTTGTGGTTACACAACAAACAATAGATGCAGGGGCTTCGAGAGGCTCTTGAGGGGTGGTAGAGCGTAAAACTCAAGAGAGGGGAGTGCTGTAGAGTATGGCCGATGCTTAATCTCAATTCAAGTCTATTTCATATATTCAAGATGCAATCTCCCTACTCATGATGCCTTAGGGGTCACATTTATAGCCATGGGAGAGGTTATTTACACACATGCCTCCCTTGGGGCCCCTAATAGCAAGGACAAAGGTGTCCTTTCCTTGGCATAGTCTTAATGGGGCTGCCATGTAGCTACACATACAATGGGCATTTGCCCTGGTAGGTTGACTCCCCTAACAGTAACTTCTCATGGTCAAGGGTTTGCAATTGGCAGACCGAAACCATGTTGGTCGTACTTTTGTCCCCTCCATCCCTTCGGCCCACTGGTTCGATGCTTGCGAAGCTGCACGCCTTCATTTTGCTAGTTGTGGACCGTGGCTTCATCTGGGGCTTGTCTGGGTACTACGGCCATAGCCTGTGCGTCGGTGTGCACACCTCCCGCCTATGTCGGAATCATTCTCCCTTCAGCATTGCCACCATCGGCGTGGCCGCCTTCGGGCTGGCTTATCCTAATGGATCACCTCGATTCGTCACCCGTGCTTTAACTTCATGTGCTCCACCCATGACCTTCATCTTGTTCCATGTGTGACTCGTCCTTGGTTCCCATGCCAGCCTCGTACACTGGCCCTGGGCACGCATGTGTATCATCATACACATGGCATTGATCTAGCCATGGGACGTGGGTGATTGTGCCAGTTACCGGGGGGTGTGGTTCCTAACAAGGGGCAGCGCACCAAGGCCCTTGTCTTGTCGATATTAAGGCTTACGGTGTTTCACTTTTCTCTATTTCTTACTGGCATTTCCATTTGGCTCTCTCTAGTCTCATTCTTCTTACTCACCATTGAGCCCTTAGCTTTGCTTTGTGCTATCATTTCTGCATGGTTGCTGACAACCGTGGCCATGCCGCCCCCATCTTTCAGAGGAAGACTCGAGCAGGCAACCGCCCTGGTTGTGTGGGTGCGTCCATGACGTCGTTGAGCTATGGAGGCGATAGCCATGATGCTATTTTGATAAGGATGTGAGATCTGAGCCAGGTGCTAATAAGCACTGGAGAGGATCAGAGCAGGTAGGGTCTTTTGTCAACATGTTAGGCTGCTCGTTGGTGACTAGCAAGCTCTTGATACACTTGTGCATGACGGCAAGGTGTCAGACTGGCAACTTGTTCACCACCCTCCCGCCGATGAGGTTGTTCCCTAGCCAAGGGATGGTGAGACATTGGTCTTCGCCCCGTACTTTGACATCGGTCTCTGACTCCGATCTGCACGGTTCATGGGCAATGTCCTTCGAATGTATGAGCTGGAACTTCCACAGTTGACCATGAACACCATTGCATAGCTTGAGTTATTCTCGTGGGCCATCCGTTCGGAGGTCACGATTTTCAACACCACACTCTTTGTGTCCCTGCATGATGCCTATTGCCAATCAAAGTAGGTGGACGATGGCCAGTACTTATGCCTAGCGAGCATCAACTTCCATGTTCACTCAGGTTTCTCGAAGGACTTCCCCTCCAATTCGATGCGGATGAAGTGGGAGTCCAACTGGGTGTGGAGGTGGTTCTACCACATTGTCGAGCCAGGGAGCCACCTCCACTGAACCAGGTGGAGCATGGATTTCGTCCCTTCTCCACACACGAAGCTCAATCGGGATGATGAGGTTCACATGAGGAGGCTACGTGTCCTCGTGCATGGCATGAACATGCGTGGCCTTCTGAAGGAGTTTTACATACTCTATGTGGCCCCTCTAGAAAACAACCTTTCAACTGCCATGACCTCGGACAGCCCCCAAATCAACCGTGTGTGCGAGGCCCTTAGCCTTCCGGTGCCTGAGTGTCTTGTTCCCTTCGTTGGTGGCGGTCAAGTGCGTAGATTGCGAAGGAGCGACGATAAAGATGGTGGAGGTCATGAGGATCCCCAATGGGTGTGAAGAATCCCCTTCCCCTATCACGATGATTCTGGTTTCCTTAGTTCCCCTTGCGCTGGAGGCCAGCCTAGACGAACTGAGCGGGGCTGAAGATGACAGGTGAGGGAGGGGCACAGTGAGGATAGTGCAAATGATACCCGCCATGCGGATGACCTAGGGATTACTGCCATAGGCAATGTTGTGGTCCATGTTGTAGACCCAGAGCTGGCCACCTTGAGGCCTTCAAAAGACGTAGCAGAGCCTAACTCGAGTGCTTTGTTGCGGCGGCCAGCGAAGAGCGCCTGCTTCAACTCTCCACTGGCCGGCCCTGCCACAGGTTACGTGGTCACCTTGGTTTTCCTAGAGGAGGACCCTAGCTTCGAAGTGGCTGAATCCCAAAGCCCCCGAGGTGAATTGGCAGACTCCGCTCCAACTACTTCCCTTGCACGGAGCTCCACAAACATCGAGGATGCTCAAGTTCTCCCCAACATCCCCGGCAATGTTGTTGCTGGTTTGAGTCCTTCCTTTGGTTCTTGGGACTTCGCGCGACTCTCTTTTCTCTGTTCCCTAACGACTTTGCCCTCGACAACAACCCCTCCTTCCCTAGCGATGACCATGCAGACGTCCGATGATGGCGTGGCTCAGAGTGACATACCTATGGCTCTTGCAGAGGATGCCTCCTGGTCGACTCCGACGGAGGTACCAGGTGGCAAAGCTCATCATCTATTGCTTGGCAACTTTATTCCTTGCTCGGATGCTCTTTGTGCCATGTGAGCCACCATGGACTGCGCCGATGCGTCGCTAGATTGGAGGGTGCTCCAGTGTAACATTCTAAATTTCAACTAGTCAAAAATATGGAGTTTTTGAAACTTTTCTTGCATTTTGCTGGCATTCAAATTTCTTCTGAATATTTATTTGAAATCTTTTTGAGTTTTGTGGCATGCAAATTAATAACCCAAGAATAATCCCAAGTGCAAATAATGATCATGTAAATAATAATAATAGAAAATGACATTATAGATCATGCATTCAAAACTACCAAAATCTTTAATTCAAATCCAAGTCAATAAAATAAAACCAGAAAGAATGTTAGACTCCATCTCTAAATGATCAAACCAAAAATTGAATACAAAACTTAAATGAAAATTTAAGTTTTGAATATCATGCAAAACTCCAAGAATCAGTAAATCCAAATGCAAATTAAAATTTTAAATTAAAAATCCAAATTCCAAAATCTTGGCTTGAGCCCTTCATTTTCTCTTTTTCTTCCCTTTCCCTTTTTCCTCTCTCCCCTTCTCTCTTTTTCCCTCCCGGTTCCTTTCACCGGCAGTGGGCCCACTCTCCCCATCCCTTTTCTCGCTCTCTCCTTTTCTCTTCACTGGCTCCACGCTGTCTCTTTTTCCTCCTCTCGTTCTCCTTTTCTTTTCCCCGTCTTCTCTCTGCTCAGCGCTCACCTCGCTCTACCTGGCCGCCCGGCCCCGCCTTCCCTATTCCTCCGTCCGCTCCGCGTTAGCCACACCTGCCTCCGTCCCCACCATCTGCCCACGCCGCCTCCTTCACGTCACTGCGTTGCCTCTGTCATTTCCCTTGTTTCGAGTGTCAACACACCTACACCTGCGTCAGAACGGTGTCGGTCGCCCTACAGCCGTCGCCTCGCCAACTGCCCCGTCTCATTGCGCACGTCGCTTCTGTCACGTCCCCGACGTCTCAGCGCCCGCACCCACGTCGCCGCCAAGTCTGTGCCTGCTCCCTATCCTCAGTGCTCACGTCGCTGCTCCCCCACCGCGTCCTGTTCCCGGGTCACCGGCCATAGTGCCCCTACGGCACCCCACGCCTATAAATAGCAGCCTCGGCCTCCCTTTGCACTTGCGCACCCCTTCTTCCTCCCCTCCTCAGGCAGAGAGCCCCCATGTCGTGAGCCGCCGCCATTGACTCCTTGCCATCCTGGCACTCCGGTGCGTCCCCCTCCAATTCAAGCACATCATCTTGTGTTCCCAAGCATCTAGTTCATCCCATCTAGCATAGTTGAAAAACGTCGCACCGAGCTCACCGGAATGCCTCTCTTCCTCACCGCCGGCTGAATGCGCCTACACTGCCGCCATTTCTTCCTCAGAGCGCCATCGCCCGATTCCTTACCTTGGGAGCACCTTCTCGGCACCCTCGAGCTTCCCCAACTGTCGCCCGGACCTCCCTTTGCCTGAACTCCTCCCTCCGCGTGAACCTCCCCGTGCCGCCCCTGGTCTCTGTCACCAGCCTAGCTCGGACCTGCTCCGGCTTGGCCAGTCACTCGGTGAGCATCCCTATATCTTCTACATACTCGTGCGCGCCTCAACTTTCCCTCTCCTTCACTCCAGCGCCGGTGCCCCGTTCTACCCCTCCCTCCGGCCACCGAGCCTCGCGCCGGCCAACGCCCCAGCCGCATTGGCCGGCGAGACTTCGTCTTTGGGTAAGCGCGAGCGTGAGCAACCCATTTTGGGGGATGCTCAACTCCGGTCGCTGCTTCCTCCGCCGACGGCAAGCTCGCCGAGCGTCGGCCGGAGGAAGACGGCGCAACCTGTTGAAGCTCAGTCCCACAACTATAAGTACCTGGTAGTCATTACAACCACACATAGTTGTTTACGACCACTCATAGTTGTCTACGACCACTCATAGTCGTTTCGACCACACATAGTCGTTTACGACTGCCCATAGTCGTTCATGACCAATCATAGTCGTTTACGACCATACAGAGTCGTTCACGACCACACATAGTCGATTATGACCATTCATAGTCGTTTACGACCATGTAGTCGAACTTACGACCACGCAGTCGGACTTACGACAACGTAGTCATTTACGACCACACAATCGAATCTATGACTACGTAGTCACTTATGACCACACAGACAAAATTATGAACACGTAGTCGTTCATGACCACATAGTCAAACCTACGACCACATAGTCGTTTGCGGCCATGTAGTCGTTCATGACCACGCAGTCGAACCTACGACCACGTAGTCGAGTTTATGACCACGCGGTCGAACTTACAACTATGAAGTCGTTTACGACCACTTGGAGCTACGACCACGTTGTTGTTAGTAGCCGACAACCTGCTGTGGGCCCCACCTGTCAGATTTTGTTTATTTTCGGAATTATTTAAACTAAGAACTTCATAAGGGCATAAATTATTCATTTTAACTCTAAATTGAGTGAAAAAATTTCTAAATTCATCTAAATTCAATGTCTATCCCGTGGAACTGAAATCATGAATTTTAGAGCTCATTTGAATTTTTGTAAGAATAAATAATTATTCGTTCATTAAAGAAAAGCAAGATAAGAATAGAGGATAGATATATAGTCAACCACATTCTTGTAAGAAACTCATATGATAGCAGGAGGCCCCATTAAAAGAATAATAATAATAACCCCTATTGTTAACATACCACCGATAACTAGATCCCAAATGGTATATTTAATTAATAATGATAATAAAACATAAACTTGTATAACAAGCTTGGTCCCATGTACATAAATTCAAACCATGCCTGATAACAACTAAAACGGGACAAAATATCGTACCATAAAATGCTACCAACCCGGACTCTAAGATTAATTCGGTAAGCTAAAAATTATATACATCGTGTATGTAACATATGCCCTAAATATTAACGCTCGACAAAATAATGCTCAGTTAAAATCATACACCTGTCCATAGGTCTAGCCTAATTCATGGAACTTCCTTAATAGATATAAAAATACTTAAAAGTAGTTATTAAATAAAAGATCAATCCATGGTATTCTGCTGTCGGCAATACCTAGCCATCCTTGAACCTAAAGATGAATATCTCCGTGAATATTCCTTCACTATAAACCTTCCTTGGCACCTATCTCGACGAATTTTTCCTAGCCATTTATCACTTCGCCCCAATTCCGTTTGTCTCTGTCAATACTCCGCGCCCCATCGACCTTGCCTCGAATCACCCAAATCCCCCATTAACTCATAATAAAGCTAAATTGAATTTATTTTGAATTATTTGGATCTTTTGAGTTATTTGCCTTTATTTGGATTCAGTTGTTTAGCGCGTAATTAGAAACTGGAGTCCTGAAGATTTAATGGAACAAGCGAGACCAAGATCGAGGTGAAGATAAAGACCAGAAGCCCAAGACCAATGAATGAGAAAGCTTTGAGTGAGCTCAAGACCACGGTAAACTACGCCAGGCGAGTCAATACTTTGATCATATTGAACCTACATTTTCTGTAAATTATTTATGTTTTAAATTATCAAATTGCATGCTGTTATTTCATATGCCAATTATGTCTGTTTTGTGAAATCTAGTTACATGCCCAATTACTTAACTTGTTAGTATTACACTCCTTTGGAACATTTGACTATCTGAGCCTTGTCACCCTAGCAAAATTATAATGGTAACCATTCAAAAATAAGTCCGTAATTATACACCATACTTAGCACTGCTTAGATACTCAGGGGCACCACAATGCCTCAAGCATCACCTTTAATTATGAAAATCTGATTTGGGAAGTCATGATGGAAATGACTGGTATATTTTGACATGATTATTTTATGCTCCCAAAACCCCCCAACTTGCTTAAATATCTAGGCGGATGGTATGGGGGCTGGTGTGTGGTTCAGTGGAAGCATGGTGTGTGGATTGTGGTAGAATCGTCCAGATACCACTAAGGACTAAATCTTGTCATGACCTCCTATATAAAACAGTACAACCACAAGTCTGCAAATTGCAACTTGGTTAAGTAAATCTATCAAACCCCTGGACTCATCTCACTGGTAGGGGAAAGGAGTGGATATGCAAGGGCAAGGGGAGGCCTAAAGGGACATCGAGTGGAGGGTGAAGTTTTCTAGTCATGCTAGCACTGTGGAGAGTGGAGTCCAATGCGCTAGTATCCGTGGCGAACATCCCGTGCAACGTATGGGACCCACCGCAAGTGGGAGCAGCCCATAGGGTGAGATGACAAAAGGGGCCAGATATTTTGAAAAGTTATTGTGATAGTCTACTCAACCACATGACTAAAGAATCGTGTGGAGTAATGAGCGGATTATCTCTTGTGGGTAAAGTGTACCAACTCTGCAGAGTCAAAACTATTCGAATAGCCATGCCCATGGTCAAGGGCGGACATGGCAACTTAACTAGATATAGTTCTATTTCAAAAACTTTGTGGGTGGAATTAGAAAAGTGGAGGGTAGTGGAAAGCCCTGATTTGTGTTGCCCTGGGTGTCGTCCCAGTGATAATGTAAGTAGTTATAACGCTAAAAGGTTAACATATGGTACAAAAACATATAACGGTGGATGGAATCTGGATCGCTATTATTATTGCATTATTTCACACATTATGTTTTAGTTCAAACTGCTAGGTCTCAGAAAATTTCTATGTATCATATTTAAAAAGCAATTTATGCCAAACAAAATAACCCGAGCCTTTCCTTGATAAGCTATGCATGTTATCTAATTGCATCATGTGTATTGGCTTGCGGAGCATGGTCGTTTGTGCTCACCGTCGCTCACTCAATTAATCCAAAATCAGGAGTCAGATCGCTACGCTTCAGCAATACACTTGGACATGATGGTGAAGAAAATGAAGATATCGAGAACTAGGTCGCGTACCCCCAGTTGGCTGCCTGTGGGCACGTCCTGAGGGTCCCACCTGTGTGCTTCCTTTCCGCTGCTGCATTTTATTGATTTCCGCCTGATCGGCCCATGAGTAAGTCTACTATTATATTTACGCTTTTGCATGATATGTATTTTAATGTTCAGTACTGTATCTGTGAGCACTATCTACTGATCTAGGGAATAATGCGGTAGAATCACAGAGGATATCGGATTGTAAAATCTGGATTCGACATACAGTCATGCGGGACGGACCTGCTCTTCGGCACCAAGGAGGCTTGCGAGAAGGTATATTCTCTCACAACGCTTACACATCCGGTGTTTGTATTTTAGACGGTGGCCCTATCACGTGCTTTGCAGACAGCTGTCCTCCGTGAGGCCACAAACGCCCAAGAGGATGAACTCACGCAGCTACTTTGTGGGACAGTAAAGTGTACAACAAGCAAGTATCCTGGTGCTACAGCCCAGCCGGTTGGAGCCGCCCATGAGAATTT
This sequence comes from Dendrocalamus latiflorus, assembly GCA_017311315.1. Classification (NCBI taxonomy): domain Eukaryota; kingdom Viridiplantae; phylum Streptophyta; class Magnoliopsida; order Poales; family Poaceae; genus Dendrocalamus; species Dendrocalamus latiflorus. The sequence goes on along the minus strand of CM029658.1, from coordinate 34,486,015 downwards.
CAAAGCTTCAAAGGTGGACAACATGGTGACGACCGTCTTGAGGACTGCAATTGGCACCTCAAAGACGTCATTTGTGTAGCAGCTAATGGTGCTCGTTGTGGAAATGTTCATCGAGGTATCTTGCGACGGCCACTAGAGACGATCATAGGGATCATCCGGGTACCTGGTAATGGAAATATGTTATACCATATGGCTAGGTCTAGGATTTTTAATGATGAATAATTAATAATGTAAATGATAAATAATTGACAACATTATTGATTATAATATCACTTATGATGTGTTACGTGTCATGTTGACTAATATTGGTCAAGTTGAGAGAACTTGTGGCAGGAAACATTCTTTGGTCTTGTATGTGTAGGTTGAGCATAGAGACAATTGTGGTTCCCGAACGGGCGGTCATCTCGCCTGTCGGCTGGTTTTCCCACAAGTCCTCGCGCGTCATCATGGTCTTCTCTCGGCCAGCTCATTGCGTCAGAGCAAAAAGGTGACGAGTTGAATTGTGCATGGCCTCACGTGAAGACCTCACGGCGTCAACACATTTTTATCTATTCATGGGTGGGCAGCACATGAATCAATAACTAGCACAGGCCTGGTTCAGAACGAAAGCAACATCTCGCTTTTATTATTTCGCTACAGTATTTGCAACCGTGCTACAGTTACTTACTACAGTAACCCAAAAAGTATTTTTTTTTGGCTGTCTTTCGTTTCTTTTGTATATTTTATGTGATTGCCAGGTTAAAAAAAATCAGGAGACGGCATAGTGTATGAAAAAGATTCCGCTGCGGATTACAATCATTCACCCCTCTTTGATTGTCATCGATAATCCTACAAAATATATGTGAGTATTTGGTGGAAGCACTGTTTGATGAAGGAGAAAAACTGAATATAGATCCTTAATTTCAGTCTTTTAATTCAGATATTATAAAATGTATAGTTTGTTTATTGAGAGCAGTAGCACTGAATTGGCTGAACAATAGTAAACAGGATCCTGTCAGTTAACACTCCAATAAAAAGATATATTTGGCTCGAACCTAATTTTCTACAGGGCCACAAGAAGAAATTAAATGAATAACGAGCTAAAACTGTTGTAACTGAAACCAGGGCGGAGGGCCCGATAGGGCGAGGTCTGGCTTGGGCCAGACCTTGGATTTGTGCAGCAGACCCCCATATACCCCCATATACCCCTCTATTCAATAGACAATAGCCCAATAGTGTAAACCCTAGTCTCACCTGGCTCTCTGCGACTCTGCGCGGCAGCGAGGCGACGGAACTGGGGTCTGTGGGAGCGGCGGGCGCGGCGGCGGGAGGCGGGCGGCGGGAGGCAGGAGGCGGGCGGGATGCGGGAGGCGGGCGGCGGGTGGCGGGAGGCGGGAGGCGGGAGGCGGGCGGCGGGAGGCCGGAGGCGGGCGCAGGGAGGCGGGAGGTGGGCGGCGCCGCGGCGGGAGGCGGGCGACAGGCCGGCGGAAGACTGGACTCAGTGGCCAGCTGCAGAAGGCATTTGTGGCAGGTACTGCTACTATATTTTCTGTTTGACATGTGAGCTCATACTTTTTCATCCTAGTCTTGAATTCTTCATTATACTGAGATACGCTTTTCAAATCCAGCTTCACTCATCTCTTTAGGTGTTTTTCTACTTTAAATTTGTGTTCTTTTGACTATGCTCTTTTTAAGGTGCATACTTGCTCCAGAAAATGAAGCAACATTAGTAGCGCAATTGAAATGGATAGAATCGTTAAAACAGTACCATTTCAATTATTTATAAATTTTGTGGCGTTTGGATTACATAATCAGAAAGTTCTTTACAGTTTCAATATCTAGTTAAACTTCTTATTATTGTGGTCAAGATTTGCAGTTGTTTTTCTGAACTATATGTGCTTCAGGAGTACCCAAATTACAGCGGTCAGAGCTGCAATGTGCTTGTGAGGACTTCAGTAATATTTTGGCAAGTTATCCACACTACACTATCTATAAGGGAACCTTATCAAGTGGTGTGGAGATTGCTGTTGTATCTACAATGGTTACATCCAACAAAGATTGGTCAAAATATTCAGAGAGCTGCTTCAGGAAAAAGGTTATCAACATTTGCCTACTAGATGAAGAAATCATCCTGTTATGTATTGCAGTAGATGAAGAATCAACGGAGGCGACGAACGGGCGGAGGGATGGTCGAGAGGCGGGCGGGTGACAGGCCGGCAGCCACCGGCACGCAGGCCGCAGCCACTCTCTGCTGCCGGCGGCGGGCGGGCGGGACTCGGGAGGCGGGCGGGCGGGCGGGACTCGAGAGGCGGGCGGGCGGCCGGAGACGGGCGGCGGCAGCTCTCTGTCCGCCCCACCTCATTTTTTCCCGTCCTCCGCCACTGACTGAAACAGTTGTCTATATATGGTCAAACTGAACAAAACTAAAAAATCAGATGCTAATTTTATATGTTAGGACTTGTGAAAGCTTTGGAACTATTAGTATGTTGTTGCCTGGATCATGCGAATAAAAGAAGGGTCACCTAAGTACGCCACTTGCACCCATGCTTCGTCGATCCTGGAGTAAAAGAGGTTGATTTGGCTTGGCACTGGGATAAATTGAACTCTTCATTGGCCTCATCTCTAGTGATGATATGAAGGAGTTCCTTTTCCATTATCAATCAAGCAAACTGATATTGAGTTCACCGTGGCCACAACGATTGCCTCATACGTGTAAGTCATGGTTGCACTAGTGATACTGACTTGGTTCCAGAAGTCAAGCCCAATATAAATGTTGAGGACCAGTGGCAAGCTAATAAGATTCTGGCTTTTGTTGTCATAGTTCCTGTACGTGAACATTCCTCTTTTGTCAAAGCCGGATTTGACACTATTGCGCATGGTATTTACAAAAATAATATTTCTACTATCTGGTGGGTGGGCAGCAGCGCCGGTGAGGTGACATGTGGCACCTATCACCCGTGATCAGGCAGCAGGCGCTTGTCGCCCACCCATATAGGACGGCAAGTGCCTAAACTCGTAACTATACATCATATTTATTTGAATTTTTAAATACAGCAAATGAGGTCAAAACATTATGAAATTTTATATCCAGACTCTTGCCATAACGTACTTTATTGTGTAATGTTTTTATAATTTTATCCCCTCTGAATATTGCTCTCAAATTCGTACGGTTTTGATATTTGTTGGAATTATTACATATAGTAAACGAGCTTCAAAAATTATAAAATTTTATGTGGAGCCTTCCAACACATTTGTCCTAATTATGTATTTTTTTGTGAATTTTATGTACTCCAAATTTGTTATGTTAATTCATGATATTTTAATCATAATTAACCCAAATAAATTTGGCAAATTTGGATCACATAAAATTCTCAAAACATTTCACAATAACTATGACTATATCGAAAGACTTAACATAAAATTTCATAATTTTTGAAACTCGTTTTCTATATGTAAAAACTCGTAAAATTATCAAAATCGTATGAATTATTGAGCAATATTAACAATTGATAAAATTACTCAAAAATTACACTATAAGGTATTTTGTGTTAGTAGACTGTATGTAAATTTTCGTAATTTTTTGAGCAGATTTCCTATATTTAAGAATTTTAACAATCACTAAATATAAAAAATTAAAAAAAGTAATTAAGTTGTTTAATCGGCCGGCTTAATCACCTACTGCCGCCTCACCGGATGGTAGGCCTACCTGCCGTCCTCCCATCAGGTGGCAGGCTACTTACCGTCTGCTGGAGCGGTGGTAGGCGCCTACCGCGTATGGCCTCGCCACATGTCACCTCGACGGCGCTACCGCCCGCCCACCAAACAGTAGAAGTGCCATTTTTGCAAATACGGTGTGTGTATATGGCTAATTTTATAAATACCATGCGTAACAGTGCCAAATCCGGCTTTGTCTCCATTCCTCTTATAAGATACTTCTGGTCTTCCATGACAGAAGAAAATGTGTAGCAATTTCGACCTCGAGTAGGAAAATTTCTTAGATTTAAACATGTTGCAAATAATATACAAAAAATAGAGATGAGGGCCATGAAATTTTACGTGAAAAACCCTTATGGGAAAAAATCACAGGCGCTCGAAGTTAAATCACTATAATGAGTAGAGATTACAATGGAGTGCTTGCTCTTCGTATGGGTAACTGGGGTACATATATAGGGTGAGGGAACCAAGTCCCACATGGAGAGGAAAGCGAATCAGAATTAGTTGCTACAAATTAACACCACGTCTGATACAACCTGTGCATAGCGTAGACACCTGTCATGCCACGTCCGGTATGAGATGATGAAGTGTCCTACACAGACATGGTACTTATCTTGCAGACTTTAATATCACCTTGAGTAATGACACATCGAATGTAGTGATACCTGATATCAATGTGCTTTGTTCTCTCTTGGAACATTTAATCTTTTGTAAAGCAAATTGTACTTTGACTATTAGTGTAAGATGTACTTACATAAAGCTTAGTAAATAAACCACTTAACCAAATGGCTTCTTTGCAAGCTTCAGAAATAGCCATATACTCAGCTTCTGGAGTAGATAAGACAATGGTAGCTTGCAAACCTACTTTCCAGCTAACGGTACACCCTCTAATAGTGAACACATAACTAGTCAGAGATCTTTTTTTTTATCCAAATTTTTAGCAAAATTAGAATCGACATAACCATGAGTCCATCTCTAGTCTTCCCAAATTGTAAACAAGCATTAGATGTGCCCCACAAATATCTAAAAATCCATTGAACTGCGTTCCAATGCTATTTTCTAGGATTAGCCATGTATCTACTAATCACACTTAATGATTAAGATAAATCGGGGCGAGAATATACAATGGAATACATAATCGAACCAACTACACTCGCATATGGAACTCTAGACATGTACTCAACTTCATCATTTGATTGTGGACATGACGCTGAAGAAAATCTAAAATGTGCAGCTAAGAGAGTACTCACCGGTTTGGCCTTATGCGTGTTGAAACGACGAAGAACTTTATCAATATACTCCTTTCGACTTAGGTATAATTTGCCAAACTGTCTATCTCTAATGATTTCCATACCAAGAATCTTCTTTGCTATCTTCAACTTTGAAATTTCAGTCTTGTCGTTTGCAGCAATCAACATATCATCAATATATAGGAGCAAATAAATAGTTGAACCATTAACAGTCTTCAAATAAACACAGCTATCATAATTGGGTCTTCTAAAATCCTAAGATATCATAAAGAAGTCAAATATCTTGTACCATTGTCTAGGTGACTGTTTCAAACTATAAAGAGGCTTCTTTAATTTGCAAACAAAATACTCCTTTCTCGGAATAGCAAAACTTTTTGGTTGCTCCATATAAATGTCTTATTCTAATTTTTCATGTAAGAATGTGGTTTTCACATTCAATTTTTCAAGCTCATAATCATGCATAGCCACAATGCTCAGTAAAGTGTGAATAGAACTATGCTTCACAATAGGAGAAAAGATATATGTGAAATCAATACCTAAAATTTGGTTGTATCTTTAGCAACTAGCCTTGCTTTATATCTAACCCCTTGGGTTGGTGAAACGCCTTCTTTCTTCTTGAAGATTCATTTGCAGCGAATAGGCTTCTTCTCAGTTGGCAACTTAACTAGCTCCCAAGTACCATTCTTGTTAAGAGATTCCATCTCATCATGCATGGCAATCATCTTTCTTTTGAATCACTAGAAAAGATTGCCTCTGAATAAGATGAAAGTTCTGTAGTACCCTCAATTTCTTCTGCCATATTTAAACAATAGGCCACAATATTGGCTTCTTCAATAAATCTCTTAGGAGGCTGAATATTCCTCCTTTCACTATTAACTGCAATGGAATGTTGTGTTGATGGCGTAACAATAGGAACTTCTAGAATATTTTACTTGTTGATTTCTTGTGTAGATCCTAAATAAATAATATGCTCCACATGCATGCTTAATTGCTTCTCAACAGGAACATCAATAGATAGTTTATCATGCAACATAGCAGACTCATCAAAAGTAACATCTTTGCTAATAACCACCTTTCTAGTTTCAAGATTCCACAAGTTATATTCCTTCACACCATCTTTATAACCAAGAAAAATGCACTTAACTGCTCTAGGTTCTAATCTACTATTGTTGACATGAGCATAAGCAGGACAACCAAATATTCTCAAGTTTAAATAATCTGCTAAAGAGCCAGACCATACCTCAATTGGGGTCTTCTTATCAATAGTCAAATTGGGTGACCGATTAATCAAATAACAAGCAGTGGAAGTGGTTTCAGCCCAATAACTCTTAGATAATCTAGAGTTTTTATAACATGCAACGTACCTTCTCCATGATGGTTCTGTTCATGCATTCGGCCACACACGTTTTGTTGAGGAGTGCCTACAACGGTATAATATCTCATAGTACCTTCTAATTTGCATGAAGCTTCAAATTCTCCTGAACAAAACTTCAAGCTATTGTCGGTATGTAGCTTCTTGACATTCTTGCCAGTTTGTCTTTTAATCATAATCTTCCACTCTTTGAATGTTTTGAATACATATGATTTGTGCTTGACAAAATATACCCAAACTCTTCTTGAATAATCATCAATAATGGTCAACATGTAGCTTGCACCTCTAAGTGATGGAATGCGGAATTCTCCCCATAAATCAAAGTGAACATAATCCAATATGCCTTTTGTAGAATGAGTCGCAGTGCTGAATTTCACCCTCTTTTGTTTGCCGAAGACACAATGTTTATAAAATTTCAACTTGTCAATGCTTTGACCATCAAGAAATCATTTTTTGTATAATTCCATCATTCTAGCTTCACTCATATGCCCTAGACGCATATGCCAAAGATTAGTAGCATTAAAATCTAATGATTTATTTGAGGCAACAATAACATTACCTGAAATTGTAGTGTCTCGTAGATGATATAAGTTGGCAATCTTCATATCACCTTTCATCATAACAAGAGAACCTTTGGTGACCTTCAGAACTCCACCTCCACTTTAATACTTGTACCCTTTAGTATCAAGAGTACTCAATACGATAAGATTTCTCTTCAAATTCGACATGTGATGAATATCCGATAAAGTTCTGATGGTGCTATCAAATATCTTGATCTGGATAGAATCAATGCTTGCAACTTAGCATGATGTATTATCACCCATCAATATGGATCCACATGGCGTAAATTCGTATGTAATGAACCACTCATGGTTCGGGCCCATGTGGAAAGTACAGACTGAATCAAGGATCCATTCATCACTGGTTTTGGAATCACTAGCAAAGGCAACAAGAACATCTTCATCAGAATCTACTTTGGTGACAATGGTGGCTCTAGGTTCATCCTCTTGTTGATCCTCTTGTCTCCTTGTCCTGCAACTTCTAGCATTCGGATATGTCATGACTATCCTTTTTTGCAATATCTGCATAACTTCTTGTTCCTAGATTTAGATCTGCCCCTGTATCTGCTTTTGCTTTTTGCCTCTTGATTGCCATTTGAACCCTTCTTGTATTGCCTGCATGGACAGACAAATCTTTTGCATGCGTACTTGAACTTTCACCGGGAACCATAAGTTTCATCTTTTCTTTAGCATACAGAGATTCATAAACTTCACTGTGAGTAAGAGTATCTCGGCTATACAGAATATTTTCTCTAACAGTAGAGTACAAACTGGGCAGAGATCACAGCAAAATAAGACTCAAATCTTTATCATCATATTATACCTCCATAGATTCAAGGTCAGCAACAACTTCCTTAAAAGTTGTCAAGTGGTTCAACAATGAGGCTCCCTCCGCCACCTGTGTGAATAAAGTTTTTGCTTCAAATGCATCTTTGCTATGTAGAATTGAACAAAATGAGCCACACAGGGTGTGTTGTATTCATTCATTTAAATAGAAGTTACATCAGCACATTACATGCTACAGTCAGTAAAACTGAAAATACAGCTGAAGGCATAGCTCCTGGAGGTTATGGGCTGTTAGCCGTGTGCATGTGAAACAGCCTGAAGAAACAGATCCTGGATAAGTGGTAATTCCTAGTGATTTTTGCTAACACCCCACCACAGATTGTGCGTCACCTAGGCGCACGCATAGGCTATTTCGAAAATGTGTGAACACTATCATTGGAAGTCCTTTGGTCATGATGTTTGCAAATTGGGAATTTGAAGGCGCATGCAGAACACGTAAATCTCCAAGTGCTACCTTCTCACATACAAAGTGAATGTCCAGCTCAATGTGTTTGGTCTGGCTGTGCTGAACTGGATTAGAAGACAGATAAATGGTTGATACATTGTCGTGGAACACAACTGATGCCTTTGAAGGTGCATGGCCACATTCTGCTAGTAGTTGCCATATCCAGTAGCATTCAGCTACTACATTTGCAACTACCCTGTACTCCACTTCGGCACTTGATCATGATACTATATTTTGGCACTTGGAGGACCAGGAAATGATATTGTTGCCAAGATACACATAGAACCCAAAGGTTGATCGATGAGTATCTGGACAGCCCGCGCAGTTGATGCCTGAGTAGGCAACCAAATCCATCGTGGGACACCTTGTAATCTGCAACCCGAAGTGTGTGGTTCCTTTAATGTATATAAGGATGCGTTTAACAAGATTCATATGGTAGTCCCTAGGGTCATGCATGTGTAAGAAAACTTGTTGCACGACATGAGCAAGATCTAGGCGCGTCATTGTTAAGTATTGCAAAGCACCAACCAAACTGTGATACAGAGAAGCATCAGAGATGGGAGTGCCATGAGATACATAAGCTTTTGGGCCAGTGGAAATTGGTGTGGATGCCGGTTTGCAGGAAGACATGCCGGCACGATCTAGGAGCTCACTGGCGTATTGTGTTGAGAAAGCCATCAGATGTCCTAAGTATAGAGATTCTCAATAAGTAATGTAGAGGACCAAGATCCTTCATGGAAAATTCAGAGTGTAACATAGTGATGATCTTCTGGAGTGTGGAGTCACTGGAAGCAGTAAGAACTATATCATCCACATAAAGGAGAAGAAAAGCTGACTCTAAGCCCCACCGTAATGTGAACAACAATGGGTCAAAAGAGGTAGGAAAAAAACCGAGGGATTTGATGTATGTGGCAAATCTGATATACTAGGCACATGCTACTTGTCGCCTCAAATTCTTGTTAATGCCTCAAATATGTGTAAATCTTGGTGGATTCATGTCAATCATTGGAGAGAGACAATGATGTGAGTTTCTGGAGGACAAATAAGCGATCAATTTAAATGATTGAATTGGCTACATGAGTGAACCAATTTAATGATTCGATTGACCAAATGGATGGACCAATTTAAGTAACTGGATTGGTTAAATGAATGGACTAGATTAGATTATTGATTTTACTAAATGAGTGGACTAATGGAATCTTTAGAGAAATATGAAGAGTAATAATGATCTTTGGATTATAACTTTAATAAACAAGTATCAATCCGGATGAACATTTGCAATGGTGGCATAACAGAATATAGATGATTACTAGATGGATTATTGGAATTTCTGAGAAATTAGGAGAAGTGATAATGACCATTAAATTATAGATTTGGGTAATAATATTACTTCCAATAAATGTTCATGACAATGAAGTTGCTTGGAAGAAAATTGCGGGTAGTAAGACTGAATACTTAATAAACAGATTATGAATATGCATCAATGATGGAAAAGATTGGATAATACAAATGATACTTGTGGATTTAAAAATAAAGATACGGGAGTATCGCTAAAAAATAATGTTGACTAGGATTGTCAAACAGTGAATCCAAGATTGGATTTATAAATTTATGATGGGCATCGAGATTCATGTGAGAAATAGGTAACTTTGATTCGATTAATGAAACTATGGATAATACAATAGAAGTTGTATGATTGGTGGATCAAATAAATGATAACACTCACTATTTGGATTTTTAGATGACAGTAGTGTTGTGGCTAAACAATGAAGGGAGATACCCCGGATTTAATCAAGTAGAAGCAAAAGTGACAAGGCCATGGATTATAAGCCTATAAATAGAAGAATATGAGAGTGAATTAGTCCGTTGATTGATATTGTGATACTGGTGGATTCTAGGGTATCTTTGCAAAAACAGAATGGATAATTCCAAAATTCAAGCATTTCAAAACCATTTTTGGGAAAATCAGTCTTGTTATAAAATTCTATATCAAATGTATATAGTATATCTTCATTGCAAAGAGGCTTGATTTCAAATTTACTTTGAAACTTGGCCCGAGTATTTGGAAAAAAATTAAATTAATTCCAGGAATTTACTTTCAAAACTGAAACTTGGGAATCTACCTACTATGCAAACTATTGGTGATACTTAAATATTTTCAACCTCGGTATTTCAGAAGACCGTTTTCTAAAAGGCTCCATTTTCAAAATAATGGTTCGGAGCCTGAGCTTTGTCACCAAAGCCCCTCTCAACACTTTCCTTCCTCTACTTCTGTCTAACAAAAAGGAAATTTGGTTTTTCCTTTCTCTTTCCCTCACTTAAAAGGCTTAAGCTCGAAGACGTCAAGGATGCTCGTGAAGATTTGGTGGCCTCGCTTCAGTAAGCCTAGAATTCTGAACCCTGCGCCCTTTTGCATGTGTCTCGCTTCAGGCTTCATGCAGCTATGCTCCTCGATGAAGTTCTATTGAAAATGAAGGGTGACCGGCTCAAGCTAAAGGCGGAGATGGTTCAGAAGAGAGGAATCGACGAGGGGCTCACTGGAGAAGAAGAAATGGCATGGCAGTGACATTGGTTGAAATGGCATGACAGCGACGTTGGCCAGAGGGAAAGAAGATGGTGTGATTCCTACTATCCTCTACTACTGTCATCAAATTGAAGGAGGGAGGTGAGTAAGGGAATCAAACGGTGCAAAATAACACGAACAAAAGGCCACGGTCTCACCAAAAAGGAGGTGTGAGCTCGGCGGGACACGGAAGGGCATGCACACTACAATTGGAGATGACAGCGTGTTCTGGGTGCTCTAAAGGAGAAAGAGATTAGTCAAGGTGCAAAATATAAGCAGCGAGGGATGAGGAAGATGAAGGTGAGCTCGGTTGGATTTTTTAGGGCAAGGCAAGGGCATTATTCTCCTCTAGAGGTATTTTCCATGTGGCAGGATTTGCGGGGATAGAAAGCCATAATGCTTCTCATGTGCTGGTGGTAGCAGGGTGGCGGAGAGGAGAATTTTTTGTACGGATAATCCATTTTTTATTCGAAATTACATAAATATACCCGCGGGAAAATTTTTTACAAAAATAGGCTCCAGTCGCCGAATGGTTGGGCGACTGGAGCCTATCGCCCAACCAGACCGCGGCAGCTGAAGAGTCTGCGAACCGTTGGGCGATTAACTCCAGTCGCCCAACGGTTCGGCGATTGCAAAGAAGTCGCTCAACCGTTGGGCGACTGCATATCAGTCGCCCAACCGTTGGGCGACTGAGGGTGGATATAAGGCCGCGCTCGGCCGCCCCCGACGTCCACTTCTTCGGCGCGCAGAGAAGGAGAAAGAGAGGGAGAGGAGGAGAAGAGGGAGGGGAGAGAAAGAGAGGGAGAGGAGGAGAAGAGGAGAGGGCGTGCGCGATTTTCAGGTAAGTTTTTGTGTTATATTTTTTGTTAGTTTAGAAATATAGTTAGTGTAGATAATTTAGTTTAGAAACATAGTTAGTGTAGATAATTAGTTTAGAAAATTAGTTAGTTTAGATAGTTAGTGTAGATAATTAGTGTGGATAATTTAGTTTAGACATATAGTTAGTGTAGATAAATTAGTTTAGAAAGATAATTAGTGTAGATAATTAGTTTAGAAAAATAGTTAGTGTAGATAATTAGTTTAGATAATTTAGTTTAGATAATTTAGTGTAGAAAGATAGTTAGTGTAGATAATTTAGTGTAGAAAGATAGTTAGTGTACATAATTAGTGTAGATAATTAGTTTAGAAAATTAGTGTAGAAATATAGTTAGTGTAGATAATTAGTGTAGATAATTAGTTTAGAAATATAGTTAGTGTAGATAATTAGTGTCGATAATTTAGTGTAGAAAGATAGTTAGTGTAGATAATTAGTGTCGATAATTTAGTGTAGAAAGATAATTAGTGTACATAATTAGTGTAGATAATTAGTTTAGAAAATTAGTGTAGAAATATAGTTAGTGTAGATAATTAGTTTAGAAATATAGTTAGTGTAGATAATTAGTGTCGATAATTTAGTGTAGAAAGATAATTAGTGTAGATAATTAGTGTCGATAATTTAGTGTAGAAAGATAGTTAGTGTACATAATTAGTGTAGATAATTAGTTTAGAAAATTAGTGTAGAAATATAGTTAGTGTAGATAATTAGTTTAGAAATATAGTTAGTGTAGATAATTAGTGTCGATAATTTAGTGTAGAAAGATAGTTAGTTTAGATAATTAGTGTACATAATTTAATATTGAAATTATTGTATAAATTTAGATGTAGAAAATTTAATGTAGAAATTATTGTACAAATTTTGCAGGTATGACTCGTGCTGGACGTGCCTCCGAGTGGCAGTACGAGCTGTTGGACGAGCACGTGGACCGCTCTCATCGCGCTTCCCGTCTAGTGCCGACACCGGGGAGCACGGACGAGCCGCCTCAGCTGGGAGTGATCCGGACACGCACACCTCGCGTGGCCTGGAGACTCGACCCTCGTTGGACTGCCAGGTTTGCACTACTCCAGCGTTTAGTGTGACCGTAAGTTCATTCCGTGCTGACCTTCACTTTGTTTGCAGGCTTCGGGATGCCGGGCTACTCCCTCTTGCCCGGATGGTGCAGGCCACGGACGAGGATGCAGGCGCTGGCGGGGACGAGGGCGGGGACGAGGCGGGCGGGGAGCGATCACGACGCTTCCCGTTCGACCGTTCCCTGCTGACGGCTTTGGTGGACCGTTGGCGGCCCGAGACGCACACTTTCCACCTCCCATTCGGGGAGATGACGCCGACCCTGGAGGACGTGTCCCTGCTCCTTGGCCTTCCGATCGCGGGAGACGCTGCCTTCCTACCGGAGGCCCCACACGACTGGCGCGCTGACCTGCTTGGCAGATTCGAGGGTGTCGTTCCACCGGGCCCTCAGCACCACGTGTTCACAGAGGCGCAGACCCATGGGCCGACGCTGAGGTGGCTCACACAGTACCGGGTACGTGGTTTTTTACATTCGATCGTGTCGTCCAACCGTTTATTTGTGGTATCACATACTAATAACAACTTGTTTGAATTCAGCTGGAGCGCATGGTTCCACAGGCAGACGATCACCAGGTGGCGTGCCACCTGGAGGCGTACGTGCTGTGGCTGTTTGGTTGGGTGCTTTTCACCACCAGCCACGGCAACACGGTGGATGCGCGCCTTATCGCTTATGCGAGGGCGATCGCTGACGGCGAGCCCCACCAGGTCAGCTGGGGATCGGCCGTGCTTGCCGCGACGTACCGCGCCCTATGCGATGCGTGCACGAGGGTCAAGGCGAACTCAATCCTCACGGGCTGTCCGCTGCTACTGCAGTTGTGGTGCGCTCGACGACCGCGTGGAGGAGGACAGCCCGTACGACAGCAGGGAGTACGCCGAGTACCTGCGCTGGTACCAGCCGCGGACCCGTACCAGGCTCGTATATGTGGTAGACCCGCCTGCCACACACGTCGCCGCTCCGACGGACACGTACCCCTCACACTTCGCGCGCGACGCTCACATCGCGGTACGTTTCATGTCATTTCAAAGATTCCCAAATGGTAATGTCGTTTCGATAATCAACCATTTCATGTCTTTGTGTCCAGGCTGACGTCGGTTCTGCCCTATGCCTCGACTCCGGGACACTACTGGAGAGGCTCTCCAGTGGTGCGCACCTGACCCATGAGGAGGGCATCAGCTTTGCGCGTCGGGTGCACGACGGGTGTAGACGTATCGTTAGCCTACTCTCCTGCACGAGGCTACCCGCGGTCTCCACGCCCACCGCTTCGACTGCTCGTCCACCCCGACCAGCGTGGCACCACTCTGGTGCACCTACGTGGATACGTCCTCCACCACCTCACCCGGAGCAGCCAGGGGGTTCAGCCTGGGCAAGGCCTCCTACACCGGTTCACTTCACGCCTTCTACGCAGGGGGTGTACGCCCCTCCTCCTGCGTGGATGGCACCAGGCACGGGTACGCAGAGGTTCTTATATCGTGTTTATCCGAAGACGATATGCAACGAACTAACGTTATTAATATTGCAGGTGCTTACCAGCAGCACGACGTCTCCGGCATCTCCCCAGGCCAGGAGGAAGTGGACCAGTTTTTCGCGTCTACACCGGAGTGGCATGGACACTACTCCGACGTAGCACCGGAGGTTATCTCTGCGCCCGGTGCACCGGAGAGCACACAGCCAGAGGTGCAGCTTACTCCGCCCCCGCCCCCGCGGGATAGACACCCTCCTCCTCGTTTTACTTTTTCGGATCGTCCTAACCCGTTGCACCGGAGGAGGGCCAAGCGAGGCCGTATGGGAGGACGCGGGCGCGGTGACGGGGCACACCAGGGTGACTAGTGAGGCGACGCTGCAGATGTATTTATGCATGTACTGAAAAAACATGCGGCATGTTACTCACAGTTATAATATGAAGTTTATTTAAATTTACATAAGTCTATTATCTCTCTCCGCACATAAACTATCTCACTTAACAGTGTATGTATCGATCGTTCTGTACTCAATCTTTCATGAAAAAAAAAATTTTAAAACTTTTTGCACACCTACAATATACAATGAACATAAACTTTTATTACAATTTCACCGTATTTTTTACCCGTTCAACGTTACAAAATTCACAAAATCTAAACAAAACACGGGGGCTACTTGCAGTCGCCATCCCGTATGGCGACTGCATGCTAGTCGCTTAACGGAAGAGCGATTGCATTCCAGTCGCTTAACGGAAGAGCGACTGGATGTAGTCGCTCTACTGTGCAGCGAGACAAATTGTGTCGCGGTCTGGTTGGGCGATAGGCTCCAGTCGCCCAACCATTCGGCGACTGGAGCCTATTTTTGTAAAAAATTTTTCCGCGGGTATATTTATGTAATTTCGAATAAAAAATGGATTATCCGTACAAAAAATTCGCGGAGAGGATGTCTCGGCGTATCAGTCAAAGAGCTCAAGGTGGTGCAGTCGGTGTGGCATTTGCAGGTAGGCGTGCAAGTACTATGCACGGAAGCTCGGCTCCAATGGCACTTATTTGAGGTGGAGGAAGATGGCTGACATGTGGGTCTGGTTGTCAGCAACAACAACGATCGTGCGAGAGAGAATGTGCATTGGCGAGATTACGGTGCAGAGAAGGTGGAAAGAGGAAAGCGACTTGAGCGGAGGATGACGCACGGGCCGTGGCTTGCAGTGGCGGACCCAGGATTTTACCAAAGGGTATGCCGCACCAAAATTTTCATATGCTTTCTAAAGGACATGAAAGTCTCAATTATATCATCTTCATCCACTTCAAAGAAAATATCCCGCTCAATGAATGTGACTAGGCAATCATCCAAAAGACTATCACCCATCTTATAGCACTGTATCAGCTCATTTAGATGTGGCCACTGATCTAAATTTTCATTAAGCTGAAAACCAAAAAAAAGGCACTTAGCTCTTTTCACCCTTAACTCTTAAAATTATGCAGCCCTAAATATTTTCGGTGATTGTAATCAAAAGGAGCAAAATGAATTATTAGCAACTAAGGATGTGTGACACTAATACACAGGGAATAATTCTATCATGGAATGCCATACACATGACAAAGACGAAAAATATTTAGACATAGACCACAGTAGTGTAGTTCCATTCTTAATGGTCTATATTAATACAATGAGCAATTCAACAAATTCATTGGCCAAATAGCAGCAAATAAAAAATGAACAATTCAATAAAATCATTGCCCATAGCGGTGAATCCAAAAACTAATCTAGCATTTGCAAGACCAACCATAAAAAGCTGCTCCTACTAAACATGGAAAACTCATACACAAGCATCCTAGCGATAAAGACATTAAACAACTGCATCCAACAATGCAAGTTTCACCTCAACAGAACAAAGCTAGCACTACTACAAAAAGCCTAATACTAGACGGCCAATCACAGACGGTTTGACAAAACCGTCTGTGACCGAAACTAACATAGATGGTTTTAATTTGGACACCGTCTATGTTAGTTGCGTCGGAGAAAACGAGTATCACAGACGGTTCTTACCGATGAACCGTCTGTGATACTTTCCTATCACAGACGGTTTTTATTAACAACCGTCTGTGATAATCTGGAATAATCACAGACGGTTTTTTACTAAAAACCGTCTGTGCTAAGTGATTATCACAGACGATTTTTAATAAAAAAAACCGTCTGTGATAATCTCAGGATTTGCACAGACGATTTTTAATACAAAATCGTCTGTGATAATGGCGTTGGGCATTTATTGCGCTGCTCAGATCGCATCTGCCTTCATTTTGATCCAGATCCAGCCGGTGCTGGGCACTCTTTCGCTTAGGAGGCAAGCTAGGCGATTTTAGGCCAGTTAATTTGGTGGGAGGAGGCAGAGATTGAGCTTTGAAGATTCATACTTTCCTAGTTGCTCTAGATATGGTTAGTAATGAAATTTTTTTTTCTTTGCATTACAATTTAGATCTAAATAATTGGTGAGTGTTATTGAAGATGGTTTGCAAAATTGTTGGTTATATAATAGTTGTTGTGTTTATAATATGAATTGAGCTAGCAAATTAAGCCTCAATGCATGTGGCCAGTATATATGTAGTAATAATTAATTAATTTAATTTTTAATACTAAGTTGTTATATATATACATAACGTAGGACCGAAGCTGGATGTATGCCGCGAGCCGTGTGAGTGAAGAGTACATTAATGGCGTGTCTGCTTTTACAAGAGCTGCCGAGGAGGATATGTTGAATAAGGGGGTGGAATATATGTACTGTCCATGCACTGACTTCGAGAATTTAAATATGTTTAAGAACCGAGGGCAAATTGAAGCGCACTTGATTCGGAGGGGTTTCAAAAAGGGTTATACGTGTTGGACCAGTCATGGCGAAGTGAATGATCATATGCCACCGGATGACATCGCCGGTGAAGTGAATGATATGCCGCCGGATGACATCGCCGGTGAAGTGAATGACATGCCGCCGGATGATGTCGATTGTGATTCAGATTCGGATAGGTTGCACGATGACAATCTGGATCAGATGCTTCGCGATGTAGAAGAGAACTATGATGAGAGAGAGTATGTTAAATTCCGGGGCTTGATGGAGGACTCGAAGAAACCTTTGTTCACGTGCTGCAGGTCAAAGTACACGAGGTTGTCGACCGTTCTTGAACTGTTGAAATTGAAGGCAAGCAACGGTTGGTCCGACAAGAGTTTCACGGCGCTGCTAGGTCTTTTAGCGGACATGCTTCCGGAGGGAAATGAGTTGCCTAAAACCACATATAAAGCCAAGAAGGTTCTTTGTCCGTTGGGAATGGAAGTAGAAAGAATACATGCATGTCTGAACGACTGTATCCTCTACCGTAAAGAGTATGCAAACATGCATGTATGTCCAGTGTGCAACGCATCCCGATACAAACTTAACAATCAATCAGATGATGGCAAGGGAACAGAGCGAAGAAAGGACCTCCTGCTAAGGTGGCATGGTATTTTCCTATAATTCCCCGTTTGAAAAGGTTTTTTGCAAATCCAAAGGTGGCAAAACTGCTGCGTTGGCACTCGGAGGAGCGTAAGAAGGATGGAATGCTAAGACACCTTGTTGATTCCGCCCAGTGGAGAAACATCGATAGGAGTTTTCCAGACTTCGGTGCAGAACCAAAGAATATAAGGTTTGGACTGAGTACAGATGGAACAGTTGCAAAGGGAGGTGTCTCGATGCAAGGGCCAAAGGCCTGACACATGCTCGAGATTTTAAGGTATTTGCTATTATACATTAATTAATCCTATGCAACAGTTGGTAGTAATGCCTCTTGAATTAACACATTC
The DNA here is from genome assembly GCA_017311315.1 of Dendrocalamus latiflorus. Classification (NCBI taxonomy): domain Eukaryota; kingdom Viridiplantae; phylum Streptophyta; class Magnoliopsida; order Poales; family Poaceae; genus Dendrocalamus; species Dendrocalamus latiflorus. The sequence goes on along the minus strand of CM029658.1, from coordinate 34,468,054 downwards.
CATTTTTTGCAATGCCACCAGCAGCCACCGGGCAACACATGTGGCTTCTACGTTTGCCACCATATGGAACTACTCCTCGATTCCTCAAGGATCACCAATTCCAAGGTTTGTCAATCTTCCCATAATTACTTCATACTTATCACGTTACATATATACGCACATTGATATTCCTATTGACAGGCTGCGTCCATCCCGTCAACTGCATTGAAACAGCCTAACCTTTCAAGAATTCGAGGAGAGTTGGCGTACTTTTTGGTGGCTGCAGTCATAAAGTCACAAGGAGAGTTCCACTGCGCACCATGATTTTTTATTGCTCTTATCACTCCGGAATCGAGGTCTCGCGAAAGGAACGGATCCATAATCAACGAACTTGTCAGCTGCACAAGCAATACTTGAATGGCAATCATGCACCATCCAAGTATAGCTTGTGTAGCCTGACAAGTTCGTTGATTATGGATCTGTTCCTTCCGTGAGACCTCGATTCCGGAGTGATAGAGCAATAAAAAAATGCAATGTTACCATCTAAGTACAAATGCAATGTACATCTTTTGTAATTGTGAATTTGCTAATGGATATTTTATTTCATTTCAATTAATTCATTTGCAAAATGGATGCCTTATGTTTGTGAATGAAATGTCATGTGAATTGTATGTTTTATGTTTGTCAAATGAATTGAGATGTGAAGTGTATGTATACATATACTTGTTCATCTGCTTGTTTCAGAGGGCATGGCTAGCATTTCCTGAGGCTAGCCAATAAACAGGAATAGATTTAGGGGTAGAAAAGAATATCACAGACGGTTTTAACTAAAAACTGTCTGTGATAGGTGATATATCATAGACGGTTTTTAGTTAAAAATCGTTTGTGATAACTAGATATTTTAGTACTTAGGTTTTACCTAGGAAAAATAGCAAACAAGCTCCAAAAATTCTGAAACATTTTGGAGATGCACACTCAAATATTTACCAAGCTCAAAATTTTTTTTAAAAAAATCATTTTTAGCTACCAAAAATAAGAAAAGCATTATATATTTTCCAAAAAATTGAAAATGCACAAAAATGCTTAATGAGTTTATCATAATATTTAAAATAGATTTTGAAAATTTTTGGATGTTACAAGAGTGCAAAATCTATTTGAATAGCCATGTCTCCAATCATGGACATCGTAACACTACACTTGGTTAGATTTTTTGGTTTTAAAATGATTTTGGAAAAATTATGGATGTTGGGGATCCATGCTACAAATGTTTTGACAAAGAACCGTCAAATGTTAATGTTAGGGCAAAGGGTTGCCATTTTCTTTCTTGTACTTCTATGTTTATTATCACTTTCTGTTTCTTAGTAATACCAATTATTTGTGCAACTTGTTCTTTACAAATTATTATGTCTATTGCAAACAAAAGCTCGCTTTATGCAAAACAAACCTAGTAGGATAGCCACTCCTTTGACAAAGGTTGCATGTATTTATATCCTTACTTGAAGTCTTGCGGAGTATATTTTGTACTTACAATTGCTTGTTGAACAACTATCAGAACAAGAGGAGGAAGATCCCTCGGTCGGTTACTTTTATGTCGCCAGATTCGGTGACAAGAGTGTCGATTTCTAGGGCGTTAACCCAATCGGTTGTCCATGGGTGTGTGGCATACCATGAGAGCCCTTTTGTTTATCTGTCATTTTTTCGCTACAAGTACTCTTTAGTATGATATGTTTATCCGATCAGCCCTTTACATAAACTTTAGCCATGTAGGCCTACATTGAACCTCTAATTTTTACGTACTATGTTTAATTTTACTCATATATAGATGTGATGCAACAATGTTGAATGTGTGTGCTAGCTACTGATTAAGAGACTAGCACGGTAAATACATATGATTTGGAATTGAATTTTTAGGTCTGACAATCTATTGTAGTACCCCTTAAAAATCTCATTAGTGTGTTATACAGAGTGTATAAGAGTAGTTAGATGCAACTCACTAGAGGTTTCTAAAGGGTATAAGTGTCTTAGGTGCAATTGTTTTTATCTAATCTCAAATCAAACGGCGGAGAAGAAAAGTGGTGATGTGTTGCTTTCTTAGATTTCATTTTGCACAAAACTTTAATAGAAGATATATAAAATACAAGGCCAATATCTGTCCCGCTCGTCTGTAAGCACAGCAATGCACCAACGGACTGCTGACTACGTGACAACAAATGTTTTGGTCTATTGGTGACGAGCCATGAATTGAGCGAGCGTATCCAGATGAGCCTCGCTATCTCGCTGCTCAGCACCAAACGAGATCCCTAGCTAGACCTACGCGTATCCGTTTCACTGCTCGTGGCTCATCGACGGGAGCAACTCCTATCAACATGGAACAGTTCGTAATTGCAACATTGGATCACGGTGAAATCGCTAATGGGACGACAGTTCCCCTGCAAACCAAAACTGCACCCATACTCTGAAACTCACCTACTGACAAAGAGCATGTGCACAGCACCGAGCTGCATTTTAAAAAGAAGTACTTGTGCTAGTTACATATTAGTACTAATCAAGTCGAACCGACTTAGGAAGGCACCGGAGCACCAGTGGCGATACAAGTGATCTTACACGTAACATAGATTGTTAGTTAGCAACTGAAGTGCATCAGAACTAAAATGTTCTCCATCAGAGAGGGACATAGTAATGTTCCCTGAAACAGAACAGGATTTCACTCAATGACCGACAAAGTACTCATGCAATTGGGTAAAAAAAGCAAAAAAGGTATCTCAAGTACCTCCCAAGATGGTAAAAAGCTCGAAAAGTTAGACTGGAATCCGAGGAAATCAACTACTTGCAGAACTTCCTGAGACCGCGAAAAGCTCAAGAGGGTGGTAATCAAGCAGGATTAGTTTGTCAATAATCCATACATGCCATTCTTTCTTTTTTAAGGAAGATCCATACATGCCATTCTTTGTTGGGTCAGCACTGATCTATGCCTATACCTGTGCGGGGTTGTCAGTGATGCAAGGTGTGTGTTTGATGGTATCGTGGGTAAGGATGTTGTTGGCTTGTTGCTTGGACTGCGATGGTTTCTTGCTATTATGAGAATGACTATCCAGAGAACGTGCTTCAGGTTTTCTCCAAGATGAGGGTGGCGGGTTCTAAGCCTAACCCATTTGCGCTTACCAGCGTGTTCAAGGCTGCGGTTTGCAAGATACCAAGAAGAAAGATATTTAACTGGTAATGTTGTTGAACTTTTCTTATGAGCCCTGAACTTCGTGATGCTTGCATGTGTGAAGTTATCGTGTGTTATTACTTTTGTTATTCTTTTGTCAAGTTGTAATACCACTAGAACACAAAAGAGAAGAAAAGCGAGAAATAAAACAATTCAAGGGAGAATAAAAAAATAAAATGTGGCTCCAGACCATCCCCGACCGGTCGGCACCATTTCGCATTGGGTTTTCATCATCCGGTGGAAAATTCCATTCTTACCTTTCTACCATTTTACCTCACCTTTAAAATGAACCAATAGACATCCACACATGCATTAAAACATGGCCATATGAGTCAACATGCAGCCACATGCATAAGACATGTCCCATACCACGGGTCAAGGCCAAGGCCCCCATACAAAAGAAGAATAAGCCAGCACTTTCTCAAGCCACAGTCCCACTTCACCTCTCCACCGAGAGCTGGCCACAACCAAACCAAGGTAAAGGCAAGAAGCCAAGTCATTCTATTCTCTTCTTCTCACTTCCCTTCAGCCAACAATGACCAAAACAAAGAGAACCAACCAAGCCATCCACAAAGCCCACGGAAGCCACCAGATTTTCAGAGAGGAGGTGAGGAAGAGAGAGAAGTGGAGGAGAGGAGCTTGGGGAGTTGGGGAAGATTGACAGCGTGAGAACGGCGTCCATGGCGACCGCAAGCCACCTAGGACCACTGGAACCACGCTGAGCCAGACTGGGATAAGGAGGAGGCGAGGAGGGCCAACGAGAACGTGTGGTGAGTGTTGTCGCCGCCACAGCCTTCATGATCGCCTTCTCATCCCCACCCAACCCGAGCCAAGTAAGGTTTAATTTCCACAGCCATACGTGATGAAGACTAGGGCAAGACAAAGCTAGAAGCTAAATCAAAATGCATTAAGAAGAGAGGATTAGATGAACTGTCCTGGAGGGTGGCAACGCTTGGGGCTCGGCCATGGTCGGAGGCCAAGCCAGGGCATCGGCAGCTGAGCAGGAGTAGGACGACGGTGGCCTGGGGGCTAAGCCATAGCTACAAGGGAAAGCCGATGGCCTAGGGGCACCATGGTGACGACGCATAGGACCGGAGGCTAGGCAAGGCACCAAGCCCTCCGCCAATGGCATGGTTGAGAACAAGCTGATGGCACATAAATCAGGTGAGCCGAGTTGGGCCTGGGTTGGAGGAGAGGCCATGGTCAGCTAACGAAGGCCAAGTCCCATGGGGGTGGTGTCGAGGGTGGCGACTGGAGGAGCGATAGCCAGAGGGATCCGAGCAGCGACGTCGAAAGGTCCAAAGCAGGGGGATCGGCATTAGGTGTTGAGCTCCTGGCTGGTGAGCCCAAGGGGAAGGGGCGAAGAAGTAGCGTAGGGGTTGGCCGGTGGCAGGATGGCGGTGGAACTGCACGACCGATCAGATCTAGAGGAGAAGAATGAGGAGGAGGGGAGGGTTGAGGAACAGCGTAGAGGGGAAGCGACTGGTGGGGGGATGGCCAAATCCGGCCTTGGCTGGCCAATAACAAATTGTAATGCAAAGAAAAATAAATTTCATTACTAACCATATCTAGAGCAACCAAGAAAGTATGAATCTTCAAAGCTCAATCTCTGCCTCCTCCCACCAAATTAATTGGCCTGAAATCGCCTAACTTGCCTCCTAGGCGAAAGAGTGCAGCATCGGCTAGATCTGGATCGAAATGAAGACAGATGCGGTTTTGAGCAGCGCAATAAATACCTAGCACCATATTCACAGATGATTTTTTATTAAAAACCGTCTGTGATAATGCAAAGTCATAACGCGTATCTCTCGTGTTTCGATCGTCTAACGTATCTCGATCGTTATACGAAGCGTCTATATTATTAATGTTTGGTATACGAACCGTCTGTGCTAAAGGTTAAATATGCACGCCTAATCCAGAGGTCTCTTCTACGTACGTACAATATGGCTTCTACTATTCTTGTGATCATCTCCTTCCTCTCATATGTTCATCAAGAGTTGTTCGGCCGGAACCTTACACAGGCGGCCAGCAATTTACATCTGGAGCAGCTTCTCCGCACATGCCCTGCTCTCCTTCCCTGACATTCTTGCATCGTCAGCTCGACCTGATCATCCGCCGTCGACGGAGGCGTCTCGCTGCCGCTCAAGAAAGGAAAACAGCCCTCACCCTGATTCTTCTCCACAATGTGCACAAAGCGGAAGAAGCTCTACAGGCATTGGAGAGACTGATGGATAGCATTGCCAATCAAGCAGAAATGGCAGATTCTGAGGAATCTTATAATGCTATCCTCTACGAGATTATGGGCTATGCTACTGATCATTTGCCTAGGCTAGAGAAGGAAGTGCTGAGGACAAGGACAATCTTAACGGTGCTCGAAAACTCAGCGGCTGATCCTCCAAGTCCCAAAGTCGAAGAAGAAGCATACAAAGCCCAGAAGATTACAATCTGGGAAACTCTTTACCTGTGCGACTTTTGTAATAAATTTGTCTTGAATTGAAATTAATAAATTTACCTTTAATTTATGATCTCTTGTCTCAGTAGTTCTGTAGTTAAGTTATTAGAAGCAATGTGTACTTATATATTAACCTCTGATCATGTACAGAATATGACAGAGAAAGGGACATCACAGATGGTTCTTGTTAAAAACCGTCTGTGGTAGTCTACACAACACAGACGGTTTTTAATAAAAAACCGTCTGTGATAATTCCAGATTATCATAGAAGAGATAGTCTAGAAGGATTAGAAAGGTGCTCAAGTCCGTTAACAACAAGAGATCCGATTCAGTACATTAAATTATGATGAAATCTAGATAGTTATCCTAACCATTATGATGAAATGACGTGTATGCCCTTTTAACTTAGTATCACTTCTGCACACCACTCATATGCACTTGAGGTGTTAATATCATCAGAACCATTAGATGTGCTGTATTGAACGGCTAAGCATAATTCAATGTACTGAACCGAATCTCAATGTTTATATGTTGTGGTTTGTGAAAACTTAGGAACTGACAGTATATTGTTGCCTAGATCATGCGAATAAAAGTAGGGTCAACTAAGTATGCCACTTGCACCCATGCTTCGTCGATCGTGGAGCAAAAGAGGTTGATTTGGCATGGCTGCAGGATAAATTGAACTCTCCATTGGCCTCATTTCTAATGATGATATGAAAGGATCTCTTTTTCCATTATTAATCAAGCAAACTGATATTGAGTTCACCCTGGCCACAACGATTGCCTCAGACGTGTAAGTCATGGATGCATTAGTGATATTGACTCGGTTCCAGAAATGAAGCCCAATGTAGATGTTGAAGACCAACGGTGAGCTAATAAGATTCTGCCTTTTGTTGTCATAGTTTCCATACATGAACATTGCTCTTATCAGATACTTCTGGCCTTTGGTGACAGAAGAAATAGTGTAGCAATTCCTACCTCCCGTAGGAAAGCTTCTGAGATTCAAAGCTGTCTTGAATTGTTGAGCACCTTGGTGTTCTGAAGAAATATTGTGGTTTTCTCCTGTGTCTATGTACCCATCGTCTGAAACATATGTGCTATCTGTCTTTTCATCCACATAGCTAGAGCCACTAGGAAGACCGCAATCGATGCTTACAAACCCTTCGTCTACATATAGGTGAAAATGAGCGCCACTTGAGATCGTTATACATTTAGAAATGGAAATTTTATACTTAAAATGAATTGGCCAAATTGTGAAAAATGAAATCCAGATTGTTACATGCCAGATAAAAATGTGGAAAACCGTGAAATGCCAATGTATGATAACTACCAGAACCCATTTGTTTCCTATGGCCCTGCAATTCTCCTGACATAACTGAAACCGTCAAAGAGATAGCAATCCCTTCTATTATGCTTTGTTTTCCAAATTGATCCCCTGTTTGTTAGCTTTGTTCTGTTGTGTCAGAATCAGTTTCTTACATAGCAACAGCGTGCTTTTTGAATTATGTGGTTTTTAATTGCCATATTGGGGGGTGGGGGGGTGGGGGGTGATGACTACTCAATACTTTTCAGAGAGAAATGGCCAGTGGAACTTGTATTCAAAATATCCTACAGATTGCAATGGAACTTGTACTTTATGATTTAGTTTATATAGTTGTGTCTTTCTTACATTTAGAGAGGTAGGTAGTGAGGAAGAAGATCCCAAAGGAGAGGAGCTCAAGGAGTTGGATAAGATGGTGGAATGAGCGAGGAGCATACTTGTGAGGCCAAAAGCACTACAGATGGGAAGACAACGACAGCTCTCAAATGTATTCAATTGTCGCATCTCTCATTTTTCCGAGATGAATGAAAGGTGGCAATACACCCAAAATAAATGTCGAAGACCAATATAAATGACTTGGTTCCAGAAGTCATGGTTGCATTATTGATAGTGACTTTGTTCCAGAAGTCAAGCCCAATATAAATGTCGAAGATCAGTGGTGAGCTAATAAGATTCTGGCTTTTGCTGTCATAGTTCCCGTACATGAACATTCCTCTTATAAGATACTTCTGACCTTTCGTGACAGAAGAAAGAGTGTAGCAATTCCTACATCCAGTCACGAAAAAAGAGTGTAGCAATTCCTACATCCAGTAGGAAAACTTCTGAGATTCAAAACTGCCTTGAATTGTTGAGCACCTTGGTGTTCAGAAGAAATATTGTGGTTTTCTCCTGTGTATATGTACCCATCATGTGAAATATATGTGATATTTGTCTTTTCATCCACATAGCTAGAACCACTGGGAAGGCCGCAATCGATGCTTCTAAACAATTCGTCTACATATAGGTGAAAATGAGTGCCACTTGAGATCATTATACACTTAGACTTGAAAATTTACTTATAGTTAATAAGTTAATTATATTGTGAGAAAAGTACATATTGTTATATGCCACTTAAAATTGGGGAAAGCTAAAAATTGTCTTTTTTGAAACCTCACAACTAAGAAATGTGACTGTATGATCACTGCCAGAATCCATTTCGTTCCTATTGTCCTGCAGTACTCTTCCTGATATCCACAACTGAAACAGTCAAGAGAAAAGCAATTCCTTCTATTATGCTTTGCTTTCCCAAATTGTTTCTCTGCTTGTTACCAGTGTTCTGTTATGCCAAAAATCAGTTTCTTACGTATTGTAGCATGAAGTGTTGAATGTTGCGGTAATTCTTATGTTCAAGGGCAAAAAAACTGATGACTCCCCCAAATGATTTTCAGAAAGAAACAACTAATGTAACCTGTGTTGCAATGGTACTTTGCGATCTTTTGTTTTTGAAACAAACAGCCAGGAGAACTGCCCATTATATTGATAAAGCAGGAGTAAAAGGAAAGAGGTACAAACGTCGATCCAAATGAGGAGACACCACAGACGGGGAGGGAACCAGATCTGGAAGCCCAACACGAAGGTTAGGCAAACACCGGCTAGCACAGCACAAAGCACTGGCCAGTCTGTTTTTTTCGGCTGCGGCTTATGACTTTTGACTGGAATTTTTGAATTTTGACTGTTTACGGTACAGATTATGGAGAGACAGATACTCACTTATGATTTTAACTGGTATAGATGTTGAGCTTTTAACGTGTAAATCGTTTAACTTGTAAACCCCTCCTTGAGAAAATACTCCGTTTAAAAGTTAGTCTAAAAGCCGATGAAAAGCCAAAAAAAACAGGCCCTTTTACGCATGCAAGAGCACACACCGCAGCCTTCCTTAAGGACAACACATCCCCACCAATTAATGCTAAATCTTTGAACTGGTCACGAAGCTAGCCAAAACAGGATCATCAATTAATGCACAATGAAAGCAAAGGCACGAAGGACCACAACCACCTGCAACTGTGGAAGCATGTCTGCTCGTAGTACAGCCATGGACACCAAGGTGCCCGTCATGGTAACAGTCGCACCACGGCTCACCAACGTGGGCTCCACGGCACACCACACCATTGATTGCCACTATTCATTGCACCAACAGGTACTGGTTACTAGCTAGGATTCATTTTAGAAGAAAAAAAATTCCCACCAAAATTTCAAATTTAAGCATTTCAACATTTATATCGTTTGGATCATGTGCAGGAAGGGAAAATGCATCTATGCCGACCAAAAGAACGAACCAAATGGTGCCATTTAGCCCATGAACCGGTCCAACCGGTACCTACCAGCCACTAAAACCGGTAACCCGCGGTTACCGCTAGTTTCCGGCCAAGGTTTTTCCCCCTGCTTGCCCTACTCCGTGTAATACATGGAGTTACACATGAGAGGTTTATACGTACCTAGCTAGGTCAAGTACGTACCTAGCTAGGTCAAACGATGATATTTTGTTCGTACGTACCTAGCTAGGTCAAACGATGATATTTTGTTCGTACGTACCTAGCTAGGTCAAGTAGTAATGGAAAGATTGAGCGATGGGCCCCTCTAATTAAGCAGCAGCCAGCTTCTTGCAAAATTTTTCTCATTTGGGGTCAGGTTTGCAGATGAGCACCACACATCTGGTCAATCGTGCTGACTACTTAATTACTCACCCCGACTAGAGATGTTAATTTGGGCTAATCTTGATCGATATCTTTTTAGGAATCATTTCGATAGATACAGATTCAGCTTGCGAAAAAAAAAGAGCCGAGCCTCTTTAAAAATTTAGTAACACAGTATAGAGCGCGTATCGGCTCGACGAAGGTGGACATATTTTTGTTATATAGTCAAGTAGATGGTACACCTGTGACTTGTCCAAAAGCATGCATTATTTCTATGTGGACCGAGCTTAAAAGCGACAATTTCACAGTATAGAGCTCATATCAGCTTGACAAAGGTGGACCTATTCTTGTTATATAGTGGTGGACCTATTCTTGTTATATAGTCTAGTAGATGGTACATCTGTGACTTTCAAGCATGCATTATTTCTATGTGGACCGAGCCTAAAAGCGATAATTTCATAGTATAGAGCTCGTATCGGCTCGACGAAGGTGGACCTATTCTTGTTATATAGTCAAGTAGATGGTACACCTGTGACTTTCAACTTTTCAAGCATGCATTATTTCTATGTGGACCGAGCCTAAAAGCGACAATTTCACAGTATAGAGCTCGTATCGGCTCGACGAAGGTGGACCTATTCTTGTTATATAGTCTAGTAGATGGTACACCTGTGACTTGTCCAAAAGCATGCATTATTTCTATGTGGACCGAGCCTAAAAGCGACAATTTCACAGTATAGAGCTCGTATCGGCTCGACGAAGGTGGACCTATTCTTGTTACATAGTCTAGTAGATGGTACACCTGTGACTTGTCCAAAAGCATGCATTATTTCTATGTGGACCGAGCCTAAAAGCGACAATTCCTTGTTCAAAGCACTCAAGATGGGAAGATAACAACAGCTCTGAAATATATTCAATTGTCGCATCTCTCATTTTTCCGAGATGAATGAAAGGTGGTAATACCAGACTATGGGCACCAAGCTTTAGGACAAAGTGGAAAGGTCATTTTGTACATAGCCGTAGCGGGACTGCAGGAGAGGAGGAAGAAGTCCGAAAAACACCCGAGTAAACTAATAATTCAATGGCTTTTACTAATTTCAGTTTCATGATGCCCATGGGCGGACCCAGTATTGGGACATGCGCGTACACATGTACACCCAACTTTTTTTGTTTGCAAAATACAAGTTACTTAGTAGGTATATCAGGCATATATACTATTAGCTAGCTAGGTCAAACAATTCATATTTGCACCCTAAATGATTTTAGACCACTCAACACCTCCATCCTCCAAATTCAAACTCAAAATGAAGGTTCAATTCGTATTTACACCCTAAATAATTAGGCATCTGTACAACGTTATGCTTATTGAATCGAAGAAGGACCTCAATTTTTCCGTTAAAAGGACCTCAATTACAGATGTCCACCAGATTCTTAAATGGGTGCTAATTTTTCGAAATTTTTGTACGAATAATCCATTTTTTATTCGAAATTACAGAAATATACCCGTGGAAAATTTTTTTACAAAAATAGGCTCCAGTCACCCAATGATTGGGCGACTTGAGCCTATCGCGCAATCAGGAGCGACTGCACTCACTACCCCGTGATTGTTTTAAATTTTGTGAATTTTGTAGTTTTAAACTGGTAAAAAATGTGGTGGAGTTATAATAAAAGTTTATGTTCATTGTATGTTGTAGGTGCGTAAAAAATTTTAGAAACTTTTTTTTACGAAAGATTGACCGTAGAACGATTGGTACATACGCTGTTAAGTGACATACGCTGAGAATTCCTGTGCGGAGAACCGGTATGTTAATATTTGTTAGATGACTTGATATATGAATGATTGAATGCGAAAAGACGAGATAATAGGCTTGTTTGAATTTAAATAAACTTCATAATATAGTTGTGAGTAACATGCCGCGGGCAGGGTCGGCGTCATTTCCCCAAATGGGAGGTGGAAAGTGTGCATCTCGGGCCGCCAACGGTCCACCAAAGCTGTCAGCAGGGAACGGTCGAACGGGAAGCGTCGTGATCGCTCCATGCCTGCCTCGTCCCTGCAAGCGGCCAAGGCGGCTCCATCCTCCTCCGTGGCCTGCACCATCCAGGCAAGAGGGAGTAGCCCGGCATCCCGCAGCCTGCAAACAAAGTAAAGGTCAGCACGGAATGTTCTTACGGCAACACTAAAACGCTGGCGTAGTGCAAACCTGGTAGTCCAATGGGGGTCGAGTCCCCAGGCCACGCGAGGTGTGCATGTCCGGACCACTCCCAGCTCAGCCGGCTTGTCCGTGCTCCCCGGTGGCGGCACACGACGAGAAGCATAGTGCACACGGTCCACGTGCTTGTCCAATAGCGAGTACCGCCAGTCGGAGTCACGATCATCACGAGCCATACCTGCAAAAAGAGTTCAAGTTAGCACTTATAAGGAACCAAGTTTTCTATATCTATAGTTTTTCTACAAAATTTCTACACTAAATTTTGTACAATAATACATCAAAAATACTATACAAAATTTCTACACTAAAATTTGTACAACTAAATTTCTACACTAAATTTTCTACAATAATACATCAAAAATACTATACAAAATTTCTACACTAAATGTTCTACATCTATAGTTTTTCTACAAAATTTCTACACTAAATTTTCTACAATAATACATAAAAAATACTACACTAAATTTTCTATATCTATACATCTAAATTTCTACACTAAATTGTTTACAATAATACATGAAAAACACTATGCAAAATTTCTACACTACATTTTCTACATTTAAATTTCTACACTACATTTTCTACAATAATACATCAAAAATATTAAACAAAATTTCTACACTAAATTTTCTACATCTAAATTTGTACACTAAATTTTCTACAATAATACATGAAAAATATTATGCAAATTTTCTACACTAAATTTTCTACATTTAAATTTCTACACTACATTTTCTACAATAATACATTAAAAATATTAAACAAAATTTCTACACTAAATTTTCTACATTTAAATTTGTACACTAAATTTTCTACAATAATACATAAAAAATACTATACAAAATTTTGACACTAAATTTTGTACACTAAATTTTCTACAATAATACATAAAAAATACTATACAAAATTTCGACACTAAATTTTCTACATCTAAATTTCTAAACTAAATTTTCTACAATAATGCATCAAAAATTTTATACAAAATTTCTAAACTAAATTTCTAACACTAACAAAAATAATATACCAACACAATTAAATGGATCTCTCTGCTCTTCTCCTCCACCTCTCCCTCTCCTCTCCTCCTCCTCTCCCTCTCCTTTTCTCCCCCTCCTCTTCTTCCCCTTCTTCCTCTCTTCTTCTCCTCTCCTTACTCTCTCGCGCTCGCTGGATCGATCGGGAAATGGATACAGTGCTCGTCGGCAGCCGAGCGCGCTGCGCTTTTATCCCACCCCCAGTCGCCACACGGTTGAGCGACTGGATTTCAGTCGCCCAACGGTGGGGCGACTGCAATTAATCGCCCAATGGTTGGTAGATTTTCTAGCCGCTGGGTTGGGCGAAAGGCTCCAGTCGCCCAACCATTAGGCGACTGGAGCCTATTTTTTAAAAAATTTCCCCGCGGGTATATTTCTGTAATTTCGAATAAAAATGGATTATTCATACAAAAATTCCTAATTCTTCCTAAAGAAATTTCTAGTGTTGAGAGAATTTTCTTTAATGAATTTTGTGAAGAATAAGCTATCATGATGTGACATCCCACTTCCAAGTATTAGCTAGGTCAAACAATTCAATTTTGCACCCTAAATGAATTTAGTCCACTCAACACCTCCATCCTCCCCAATTCGCACTCAAAATCAAGGTCCAGTTCGTATTTGCACCCTAAATAATTAGGCATACGTACAACGTTATGCTTGTTGAAACAAAAAAGGTCCTTAACTACAAACTTGTCTACGAGCTTCTTAGAGCATGTTCTTCTGGGCTGCGGCTTATTAGTCTCATAAATAGTGATTGCTGAGAGAAACCAAAAGCTAAAAACCGCTAAAAAAACTAAAAAGAACAGGGCCTTAAATGAGTGCTAATCCTTCCCAAAGAAATTGCTAGCAGTGTTGAGGGTGTTTCTTTAATTTATTTTGTGAGGAATAAGCTAACATGACATGACATCTCGCTTCCAAGTATTAGCTAGGTCAAACAATTCGTATTTGCACCCTAAATGATTTTAGTCCACTCAACACCTCCATTCTCCCCAATCCACACTCAAAATTAAGGTCCTGTTCATATTTGCACCCTAAATAATTAGGCATACGTACAACATTATGCTTGTTGAAAAAAAGGACTTCAACTACAGACTTCTCTATGAGTTTCTTAAATGGGTGCTAATCCTACTTGTTGTGGTTAAACAACAAACAGTAGACGCAAGGGCTTCGGGAGGCTCTTGAGGGGTGTCAGTGTGTAAAACTCAAGAGAGGGGAGTGCTATAGAGTATGGCTGATGCTTAATCTCAATTCAAGTCTATTTCATATATTCAAGATGCAGTCTCCCTACTCATGATGCCTTAGGAGTCACATTTATAGCCATAGGAGAGGTTATTTACACACATGCCTCCCTTGGGGCCCCTAATAGCAAGGACAAATGTGTCCTTTCCTTAGCATGATCTTAATGGGGCTGTCATGTAGTTACACATACAATGGGCATTTGCCCTGGGGGGTTGACTCCCCTAATAGTAGCTTCTATGGTCAAGGGTTTGCAATCGGCAGAGCAAAACCATGTTGGTTGTACATTGGCCCCCTTCGTCCCTTCAACCCACTAGTTCGATGCTTGCAAAACTACACACCTTCATTTTTCTGGTTGCGGACCGTGGCTTCATCTAGGGCTTGTCTTGGTACTACGGCCATAGCCTATGTGTCGGTGTGCACACCTCCCACCTATGTCGGAGCCATTCTCCCTTCAGCATTACCACCATCGGCGTGGCCACCTCCGAATGGACCTATCCTAATGGACGACCTCGATTCGTCACCTGTGCTTTAACTTCATGTGCTCCACCCACGGCCTTCATCTTGTTCCACACGTGACTCGTCCTTGGTTCCCATGCCCACTTCATACACCGGCCCTCGGCACACATGTGTACCATCGTACGCATGGCATTGATCTAGCCATGGGACATGGGTGATCATCCCAGTTACGAGGGTGTGTGTGGTTCCTGACAAGGGGCACATGTCCCATCGGCATCAAGGCCCTTGTCTTGTTGATATTAAGGCTTACGGTTTTGGTTTTTCACTTTTCTCCATTTCTTACTGGCATTTCCATTTGGCTCTCTCTAGTCTCGTTCTTCTTACTCATCATTGAGCCCTCAGCTTTGCTTTGTGCATGGTTGCTGACAACCATGGCCATGCAGCCCCCATCTTTTAGAGGAAGACTTGAACAAACAACCGCTCTGGCTGTGTGGGTGTGTCCACGGTGTCGTTGAGCTATGGAGGTGATAGTCGTGAGGCTATTTTTGGCAAGGATGTGAGATCTGAACTAGCCGTTGGTAAGCCTTGGAGAGTATCAGAGTAGGTAGGGTCTTTTGTCAACATGCTAGGCCGCTCGTTGGTGACTGGCGAGCTCCTGGATACGCTTGTGCATGATGGCAAGGTGTTAGACCGGCAACTCGTTCACCAGCCTCCCGTGGTGAGGTTTTTCTCTAGCCAAGGGATGGCAAGACATTGTTCTTTACCTTGTACTTTGACACCGGTCTCTGCCTCCCATCCGTACGGTTCATGGGCAAAGTATTTCGGACGTACGAGCTAGAACTTCCATAACTAACCGCGAACACCATTGCATAGCTTGAGGTATTCTCATGGGCCACCCGTTCAGAGGTCACAATTTCTAGCACCACACTCTTTGTGTCCCTGCATGACGCCTGTTGCCAATCGAAGCAAGTGGACGATGGCTAGTACTCGTGCCTAGCGAGCATCAACTTCCATGTTCGCTCGGGTTTCTCGAAGGACTTTCCCTCCAATTCGATGCGGATGAAGTGGGAGTCCAACTGGGTGCGGAGGTGGTTCTACCACATTGTCGAGCCAGGGAGCCACCTCCACTGGACCAGGTGGAGCAAGGACTTCATCCCTTCTCCACGCACGAAGCTCAACAGGGATGATGAGATTCATGTGAGGAGGCTACGTGTGCTCGCGCATTGCATGAACATGTGTGGCCTTGTGGAGGAGTTTTACATACTCTATGTTTCCCCTCTAGAAAACAACCTTTCAGTTGCCACCTTAGACAGCCCTCGAATCAACCGTGTGTGCGAGGCCCTCAGCCTTTCGGTGCCTGAGTGCTCATTCCCTTCATTGATGGCAGTCAGGCACATAGATTGTGTGTGTGGGGGTGACGGTAAAGATGGCGGAGGTCATGAGGATCCCAACAGGTGCGAAGAATCCCCTCCCCCTATCACGATGATTCTGGTTTCCTTAGTTCCCCCTGCGCCAGAGGCAAGCCTAGACGAATTTAGCGGGGCTGAAGATGACAGGTGAGGGAGGGGCACAGTGAGGACAGTGTAGATGATACCCGCCATGCAGGCGACCCAGGGATTATTGCCATAGGCAATGTTGTGGTCCATGTTGTAGACCCAGAGCTGGCCACCTTGAGGCCTTAGAAAGACGCTATAGAGCCTAACTTGAGTGCTTTGCTGCGGCAGCCAGCGAAAAGTGCCCGCTTCAACTCTCCATTGGTTGGCCCTACCACAGGGTACGTGGTCACCTTGGTTGTCCTAGAGGACTCTAGCTCCGAAGTGGCCAAACCCTAAAGCACCTGAGACGAATTGGCAAACTCCGCTTCAAATACATCCCCTGCACGGAGCTCTACACACATCGAGGACGCTCAAGCTCTCCCCAACATCCCCAGCGATGTTGCTGCTAGTTTGAGTCCTTCTTTTGGTTCTCGGGACTTCGCATGGCTCTCTTTGCTCTGTTCCCTAACGTTGTTGCCCTCGACAGCAGCCCCTCCTTCCCCAGCGACGACCATGCAGACGTCTGATGATGGAGTGGCTCAAAGCGACATACCTATGGCTCTTGTAGAGGATGGCTCCCAGTTGACTCCGACGGAGGTACCAGGTGGCAAAACTCGTCACCTATTTCTTGGCAACTTTATTCCCCACTCGGATGCTCTTTGTGCCATGTGAGCCACCGTGGACTGCATCGATGTGTCTCTAGATTGGAGGGTGCTGCAATCATGCGGGACAAAGTTGCTCTTTGGCACCGCAGAGGCTTGCGAGAAGGTATATTCTCTCGCAATACATACACATCCTTATTTGGTCATGGTGTCTTATCTGGTGTGTGTTTGTGTATTTTAGACGGTGGCCCTATCACGTGCTTTGCAGATGGTTGTCCTCCGTGAGGCCACAAACGCCTAAGAGGATGAACTCACATAGCTGCTTCTGCTGGAAGTCAGTAAAGTGTACAATGAGCAAGTATCCTGGTGCCACAGCCTAGCCGGTTGGAGCGGCCCATGACAATTTCAGAGCTTTAGAGGTGGACGACGTGGTGACGGTCATCTTGAGTATAGCAATTGGCACCTCAAAGACGTCATTTGTGTAGCGGCTAATGCTGCTCGTTGTGGAAATGTTCATCCAGAGGTATCTTGCGACGGCCACCAAAGACGATCATAGGGATCATTTGGGTACCTGGTCATGGAAATATGTTATACCATATGGCTAAGTCTAGGATTTTTTATGATGAATAATTGATAATGTAAATGATAAATAATTGACAACATTGATTATGATATCACTTATGATGTGTTATGTGTGTGTGGACTAATATTGGTCAAGTTGGAGAGAACTTATGCCGAAAAACGTTCTTTGGTCTTGCATATGTAGGTTGATCATGGAGACGATTGTGGTCGATGATGAGGTGGTCCAAGAATAGAATGGGGAGATCCGAGATTCAGGTGGTCGAGGATGTCACGAAATGGTCGAGCTCATGCTTGGGTACATGGAGATCAAAAGTAGATGATGCGTAGAGAAGCTACGGGAGGTGCAATCTTAGAGGCTTAGACATATGACCAGTTGGAAAAATTAGAATTTTGAAAAACCCGTGTTAGAAAGAGTTTCGGATCTCTTATTTGCTAGAATCGGATTAGAACGTGTGCGCTTATGATAAACCCAATTTTGGGTCCTAGACTATAAATAGTGACATGATTGAAGGCTAACCTCGGGGCTTTATTTTTGTACTAGAGTTTTGAGGCGTGCTATAAGCGTATTTTGTAGCCATAAACATTATTGAAAAATAAAGTTTAAATCTAATTCGGAGAAGAAAAATTAGCGGCGCTTTTCGTCGGCGGCGTCTCCCCACATCCTCTGTCAGCGTGGCATCACGGTCTCGTGCGCGCCCACACGAGATTTCCTCACGGCGACGGCAGCGCATCTCTTCGTTTCTTCGCGTGGTTTTTGCTGCTCGCGTGTGCGTCGGGACGCGCTTCGCCGTTCACGAACTGGTGGTCATCCGGCCGCCACACGCTCTCCTGGCTGTCGCCTGTCGGCTGGTTTTCCCACAAGTCCTCGCCCGGCATCATGGTCACGTGAAGAGCTCACGGCGTCAATACAATTTTATCTATTCATGGTTGGGCAATGGGCAGCACATGAATCAATAACTAGCACAGGCCTGGTTCAGAACGAAAGCAACATCTCGCTTTTATTATTTCGCTACAGTACCTGGATAAATTGAACTCTCCATTGGACTCATTTCTAGTGATGATATGAAAGGAGATCCTTTTCCATTATCAGTCAAGCAAACTGACATTGAGTTCATCGTGGCCACAACGATTGCCTCAGACGTGTATGTCATGGCTGCACTAGTGATACTGACTTGATTCCAGAAGTCAAGCTTAATATAATTGTCAAAGACCAATGGTGAGCTAAGGGCCTGTTTGATATGGCTGCGGCTTATGACTTTTGGCTGAAATTTTTGAATTTTAGCTGTTTGCGATAGAAATTACGGAGAGAGATCCTCGCTTGCGATTTTGGTTGATACAGATGTTAGGCTTTTAACATATACTACAATTAACTTGTAGACCTCGTCTTAAGAAAATATTCTGTTTGAAAGTTAGGTACTGTAACAAAAGTCAAAAGCCGTTTTTAGAAACCGTAAAGAACAGGGCCTAATATGATTCTGCCTTTTGTTGTCATAGTTCCCGTACATGAACATTGCTCTTATAAGATACTTCTGGTCTTCCATGACAGAAGAAAATATGTAGCAATTTCGACCTCCAGTAGGAAAACTTCTTAGATTTAAACCTGACTTGAATTGTTCAGCACCTTGTTATTCTGAAGCAATGTTGTGGTTTTCTCCTGTGTCTCTGTACCCATCGTCTGAAACATATGTGATATTTGTCTTTTCATCCACGGAGCTAGAGCCAATGGGAAAGCCGCAATCGATGCTTATAAACCAGTTGTTTACATAGAGGTGAAAATGAGTGCCACTTGAGCTGATTATACATTTACACTTGAAAATTTACTTATACTTGATAAGTTTATTATGTTGTGAGAAAGAAAGATATACTGTTATATGCCACTTAAAATTAGGGAAAGCTAAAAAATGTCTTTTTTGAGACCTCACAACTAAGAAATGTTCCTGTATGATCACTACCAGAATCCATTTCTTTCCTATTGTCCTGCAGTACTCTTCCTGACATCCACAACTGAGTCAAGAGCAAAGCAATTCCTTCTATTACGCTTCGTTTTCCCAACTTGCTTCTCTGCTTGTTACCTGTGTTCTGTTATGCCAAAAATCAGTTTCTTACATACTGTAGCATGAAGTGTTGATGTTGCGGTAATTGTTATGTTCAAGGGCAAAAAAACTGATGACTCCCCCAAATGATTTCCAGAAAGAAACAACTAATGTAACCTGCATTGCAAGGGCAGTTCTCAAGGCTTTTTGAAACAAACAGCCTGACGAACTACCCATTATTTCGATAAGAGCAGTTTTCCTATCCTTGAGGAGGTACCAAGAGGTACAAGGTACCAAGAGGTACCAAATTAGATCCAGCCGTTCAATCAGTGTGATCAACGGCTCAAATTTGGTACCTTTTGGTACCTTGGTACCTCTTGGTACCTCACGTCCGGTACCACTAGGTACTGTCAAATCTCAGCCGTCCGATCAGTATGATCAACGGCTCAAATTTGGTACCTCTTCCCCCTCAAGGATGGTAAAATTGCTCTTTCGATAAAGCAGGAGTAAAATGAAAGAGGTACAAACTCCGATCCAAACAGGGAGCCCTCTGGCTAAGCAGCCTAACACGAAGGTTAGAGGCAAACACCGGCTAGCACGGCACCAAGCACTGGCCAGCTTTTATGCATGCAAAAACACACTCCGCAGCCAAGGGAAGGACAATACACCCCCATGAACTAATGCTTGAGAGAGAAGGATAAAAACAAAGGCATGAAGGGCCACAACAACCTGCAACTGAGAAAGCACATCTCTTGCAAGGGCTCAAAGTGCAGCCATCGACACCAAGGTGCTCGTCATGGTAACAGTTGCACCATAGCTCACCAACGTGAGCCACCACGGCACACCACACTATTGATTGCCACAGAGCCTAAAAAGAGAGAGAAGGGACTAAATCTGAACAACTAGGATAGTCATAGGGTGCCTTTGGTTGAGCTTTTGGGAGCTGCTTTTGCTTCCAAAAAGTCAAAAGCCAACCAAAGGGGTGGAAATCAGAAGCTGTCTTTTCAGAAGCAGCTACTTTTGGGTAGTACAGTTTTGAAAGCACCTTGGACCCTGCTTTTGGCTTTTGGCTTTCTGCTTTTTGAAATGGTGAAAATAGAGAGATGTTTCACAGTTGTTTCAAGGAAAATAGAGATAGCAGGTAAGTTTTATACTTGTTTGAACCAAACAGCTTACAACTTTTCCACAGCCCACAACCTACAACAGCTTTTCCACAGCCCACAGCTCACAGCAGCTTTTTCAGAGATAAACACCGGCTAGCACGCCACCAAGCACTGGCCAGCTTCTATGCATGCAAAAACACACTCCGCAGCCAAGGGAAGGACAACACACCCCCACGAACTAATGCTAAAGCTTTGAACTTGTTATGAAGCTAGCCAAAACAGGATCATAAGTGCACAATGCTTGAGAGAGAAGGATAAAAACAAAGGCATGAAGGGCCACAACAACCTGCAACTGAGAAAGCACATCTCTTGCAAGGGCTCAAAGTGCAGCCATCGACACCAAGGTGCTCGTCATGGTAACAGTTGCACCATAGCTCACCAACGTGAGCCACCACGGCATACCACACTATTGATTGCCACAGAGCCTAAAAAGAGAGAGAAGGGAATCTGAACAACTAGGATAGTCATAATCATCTACTATTTGGTAGGTCTATAATGATGCAAACTTATCAGTCGTAGTCAAATTTCAGTGCGACAGAGCCTAAAGAGTGAGAAGGGACTAAATCTGAACAACTAGGAGAGTCATAATCATCTACTATTTGGTGGGTCTATAATGATGCAAACTTGTCTCGTAAGAATCGAGAAAAATCCTATCTTCAAATGGTGTCTAATATTATTGCTAGGAGGTACAATATATTGATAAGATTATACCGAGGGAGGATTGTAGTTTGAAGAATCTGGCGTTCCAAACTAGCTAATGATTGCTATGAAAACCATTAACATAGGGGAAAAATCCTAGAATTCTCTCATAAATCAAGGAAGACATATGATTGATGCAATGATCAGAAAAAATAATAAATAGAAATTCTCTCACTAGAAAAAATAGAAATCTGCGCCACTTATTTTGTGTTACCAGATTATATTGGTGTTAATTAATAAGATATAGATATTATAGTAGTAGTTACACAACATATACTGTGATCGTTTTGGCTTCAGCTTTTAGCTTCCAACTTATTTTTCACTATTCATAAATTTCGTCTTTTTCTGAACTTTTGGCTTTTTGTTGAGCTTTTTTGCCGGTTCTTTTTTTCCCGTATTTGTTTGTATTATATGTAATGGGCTAACATATATTTTTAATTTTTTTAAATTTTTTTAATTTAATTATGCTAAATAAACCTCTGTCAGCTACAATATTTTTTCAGCCAGCTACAGTACTTTTCAGCTATAAGCCACAAAAAAAAAAGCCCAAATGAGCACATTTAAATTTTCAATTACATGTATTAGGATTGTGTAACATATAAATTGTATCTTCAAATATAAACATAAGTATTACAGTGTCTAGCCGTGTAATTGTGTGGACAATTTTGCTAGTTTGATTAATTACCTTACCAAAAATCCCTCGGTTTACACCTTCTCGATTGGAAGGTGCTCATTTGCATTTCTGTTCGCTACACGCTGACACGCATACCTCATCCCGCTTAGCCCCTACACTCGCCCCGGAGTGAGTTGCTTAAAATGGGACACCTTGCCAGCCGCTCCCACCAAATTGATGGCTACATGAGCCCTTTGCCTTCTATGCACAATCTATGTGGTTGTATAGCCAGTAGATGTATAGTAAGTTCCCTTTCAAAATTCAAATTTCAAACTGAAAGAGGCAAAGAAGTAACCTTAAAGCCAATACAGTAAAGCATACAAGCAATATCACGAATCTTGATGCACTCTTGATGGTGTAGATAGCAGGTGCAAATACAACCAGGGGCAGGTTTGCTTTTCCGGGTGGGGTTTCATGGAACTACATGGCCATAATATATGTGGTTACGTGATACAAGCCAAAATACCTGGGGTTTACCGCAATTAGGCTCATGAAATCTGTGGGTTTATACAATTTGCTCTTGATAGTTTGGACCAGGGAAAACTTTTTCGGTTTGAGAAAAATTTCGGAACCAGCCGAAAGGAACGAAATGTCCGAAATTTCGGAATTTCGTTCTAATTTCGTCCGAAATTTTCAAATCGACGTTTAAATCATGTGACGAAATGTGGGCGAAAGCAGAACGAAAAGCGACGAAATTTCGTCGTTTCGGCGAAATTTCGGACGAAAATGTTTTCCCTGGTTTGGACTATAAAGTTGCAGTTGTGCAAAATTTACCCAACAAGAATTGACCTTTCATTTGCTTGCAGATTTTGTCCGGACGGAAGGTCGTTGTGCATGTCTGTGTAGGATATTCTTCGCCAACAAGAGACAAAATGCAGAATTGCAGGTAATCGATTGTGCTCAGTATATTGCTCCAATTTACAGAAGAATTTTCACATTCTAGAAGTTGAGACCATGATAATGAGTTGCAGAGACATGCTTGCTGATTTTATTTTGAAATGCTCCTTTAACACTTCACCAAAGGAAGCTAAAGTACCATACATGCATATTGATAGTATGATACAGAACACATGATATGTCATGGATACAATCCTCAAGTAGCAACCGTGGCTGGAATTGAATTGATAGTTAAGCGTAGCTGCAAATCCGCTGGACGTGCTTATTTTATTAATAGCTCATACACTTGGAAATAAGAAGGTTTAACTTTAGATCACGCTTAAGCTCTATCATCTCCCTGATGGCATAGAGTTGATCGACCACACAGGATTGGCACCACCATGGCTAATGTCAATAATGCTGTCGCTTGCACGGGCTTCTTCCAATGCTAAGGCATCCTTTAGTTGTGCCACCACGGTACCCATCGTTGGCCTTTTACCAGATTCCTCCCTTGTGCACATCAGCGCTATGTCCACAACCTTCCAGATAGAACTGACGTCGTACTCACCATGAAGTCGTGGATCAACAATCATCTCAATATTTCCAGTACTAATCTTCTCCTTTATGCGTTGCACAATATGTGTTGCTGTTGGCAAGATGGGAGGCTCACCAGTTACAATCTCTAGCAAAACAACTCCAAAGCCGAAGACATCACTGCTCATGGTGAGTCTGCCGTTACGACAGTACCTGGATAAGAACGGTTGGAAGAATATACCCAGTTAGCTAGTTCTACCATAATCATTAGTCTCTCAATTGCAACTGGAGTCAAATTGAACAAATGATATTTTCTGGGATGTATGAAGTATATTATTTGTCTTCTAGATATTTTTTTGCGAACTCTTTAAGAAAATGGAATAGGTATAACAACGAACTCTGGGTCGATGTAGGCTAGAGTGCCCGCAGCAGTCACAGATATGTGACTTTGAGCAACATTCAAATATGACTTTGACAATCCAAAATCCGATATCTTGGCATTCCGATCACGTCCCAGAAGGATGTTGTGTGACTTAACATCTCTGTGTACTATAGGCAGTACACATCCCGTGTGCAAGTAGTCCAGGCCTACGCCAAAAGGCACGATGAATAGATTGTAACATGTAACAGGAAACTGGTGGAAATGATGAAGTGCTGTGCTACACTCAAAATTATACCTTGGGCAGCTTCAAGTGCAATTCGTGCTCGATGTTGCCAACTCAATCTCTGAACAATAGCGTTTTTGCCTGAATGATCATGACAAGAAATATTGATGACACATCAGGACGTCAATCTTTCAGGTCTTCTGCAAAGTGAGAATGATTGTGCAACATGAAATGTTTTTCGATTGCAAATTATGTGACGTCCCGATGAGAAATGGTTGTTATGACTAATTTACATTTGGAAAGATAAAGGTGCTTGACGCAGGGCTCAAAAAAAAGGAAGAGGAAGAAGAAACCACCCTAAACTCTGACCCACAGTCCAAACCCTGCTCTAGCTCTACCAGCTTTTTTTAAATCTTTTTCGTACATTTATACTAATTTGGGTTTCTGTCATGAACCGGGATAAACACCACCAAGAAGATAGCCGGATGGTGTCGGTGTAGAGAGAGAGAGAGTGGGACTATAGACGAGGAAGACTTTAGTATTTCTCTGATTGATTCCAATAGCATGCGGTAGCCCTCTTATATAGATGGGCTCCCCCTAACAGATAGAATCTAACTCCAATTATATCTCTAACAAATATAGAAACTAATATCATATCTCTAATTATATCTCTAACAAAAGGAATCTAAACTCTAACTCAAATAGAAACCAATATCTAATTCCTAATAATAACACGGCTGGCTCAAGGCCCACGTCTATGACATTACACCCCTCCCGGACATGCAGCTCGTCCTCGAGCTGCTAGGTGGCGGTCATGGCGCCAATGGACAACCTCTGATGCCGGTGTAGAAGACGAACGATGGCGGTAGTCCTACAGCGGATGGAGAGGACCGGCCAGATCCAAGCGGAACAAGGCTAGACAAAGTGTAGCGCCTTCGGTATATAATGCCTGTAAAAATAAGTTTTGTTTTCTGTTTTTTATTTATTCTGATTTATTTTTATTTTTTTGGGCCTTAACTAACCGGTCGGTTTAAATCGACTGACACCCCATGACCGTATCGGTCAGAAACGTCGACTGAAGGCGCGGCGGCGGCTGGCGGCGGCGAAGAGCGGCGGCCGGTGCGGACCGGCGGTGGCGCGCGGGCAGAGATGGCCCGAGCGGTGGCAGCGTGCGGGCAGAGGTGCCTCAGCGGCGTTGGCGGCCGGCGACTAAGGTCGGCGACGCCGATGGTGACAGCCGTGGATCCAGCAACGGGATGAAGCTCTGATGACGGATCCGATGGCGGACAGGCGGTTCCGATGGCTCAAGCGGCGGTCGGAAAGCGGCCGGCGGAGCGGCGGCCCGACGGCGACGACGGCGATACATGGAAGCACCGATCTGGCCGAATAAGACGGTGGGTCGAGCGACGTCGGCCCGGCGACGGTGGATCTGGCGGCGACCGGATCTGGCGACGGCGTGGGTGTCGGCTTAGGCGACCACGACCCGGGTGACAGCGGATCTGACGAGGTGGCCCAGGCGTTGACGGTGGCTGCACGGGCAGAGATGCCCCGAGCGGCGACGGCGGAGCAGCGGAACGGCTGGGCGACGACGGCCCGTGCGGCGGCGGCGAAGCAGCGGAACAGCTCGGGAGATCGAGACGTCTCGGCGGCGGCGGCCGACGCAGAGAGCAAGGTGACGCAGAGAGCCGACAGCCGCTGACGGACGGGCGGCCACACCTGTGCAGGTGCTTCGAGCGGCGGCGGGCATGGAGGACGGCGGCGACAGAAGACGTCGCGGCGGCGGCAGCAGACGCCAGGCGACGGCAGGTGAGACGGCATGATGCAGGCTAACCACCGGCTTTGATGGCTTCACCTGTGCCTTCTGTTCGAGAGCCTGGGGCACGCCGATCTCCTGTGCCTTCTCCTTTGCTGCCACAATCTTCTTCAAGTTGTCATCAAAATCATCATGTGCTTGGCTCGCCGTGTGGTTATCTGGCGATGTGTCTGGTTCACTATGTGCCTGGTTTTTTTATCTCTTGATGCTCCTTCCTAAGATTCAAGATATTCTCCAAGAGGGCATGCATGTCATGGAAGATGTCCGCCATCCCTTTGTCGATGCTAGCCATCTTGTTGGCGTTAGCTTTTATTATGGCCAACGATTCGGCAGCAGGACGAGTCGCAGAAACCATGGTAGCAGAAGTCGTGGGAAGAGATCGACTGCTCTGATACCAAGTTGTCATGAATCTTAGTTCATGAGGGATAAACACCACCAAGAAGATGGCCGGATGGCATCAGCGTAGGGAGAGAGGGAGGGACTATAGACGAGGAAGACTTTAATATTTTTCTGATTGATTCCAATAGCATGCGGTAGCCCTCTTATATAGATGGGCTCCCCCTAACAGATAGAATCTAACTCCAATTATATCTCTAACAAATATAGAAACTAATATCATATCTCTAATTATATCTCTAACAAAAGGAATCTAAACTCTAACTCAAATAGAAACCAATCTCTAATTCCTAATAATAACCCGGCTGGCCCAAGGCCCACGTCTATGACAGTTTCATTCCATGAAAAAAATGTAATTTACATTTGGAAAGAAAAAGGTGCTTTACGCAGGGCTCAAAAAAAAGGAAGAAGAAGAAACCACCCTAAACTCTGACCCACTGTCCAAACCCTGCTCTAGCTCTACCAGCTTTTTAAAAATCTTTTTCATACATTTATACTAATTTGGGTTTCATTATATGAAAAGACGTATTGAAAACGCAAGAAGAAGCATAGGTCGACCAAGACTAACGTGGGAGGAAATAGTTAAAAAAGACTTGAGGGCTTGGAATGTATCTAAAGAATTAGCTTTGGATAGAAATGCATGGAAGTTAGCAATCCACATACCAGAACCATAAGAAAGTTAGATGCAGTATTTTAGGCTCTCGACTCAGATAGCAGGATGTACAATTTAGGGTTTTAGCATTGTATGTTTTATTTCAAAACTCTTATCTATTTGATCTTAAGAAGATATCATTCCTAGTCTACCCTAATTTGTTTGGGACAAAAGACTGTGTTGTTGTTGTTGTTGTTGTTTCATACATTTATAGTTTCATACTTGACTCGCTTTCTCATGCATATAACAAGGTTACTTACGGATTGAAACTTGAAAGGGAAAATTATAATTTGATGGTACATAATAACTAAGTAGAAGGTATTGCTTTCCATGCAAGACATCATGGGAGATGCCAATGTTGATAATTTTTTAATGTACAGAGTACAAACCTCTTAGGTGATCGTAAAGGCTTCCATTAGGCATGTACTCATAAATAAGGGCGAAATGATCCTTGTCAGTGCACAGTTGTTAAGCTCTCAACCTACAAAAGGAAATTCAATGTCCAACAATCTGAGGACTCCTCGCAGTGTTCCCTAGGATTCACCAAAATTCCAATTCTATTTTTTTTTGTGAATGCACGAAAAATATTGAAACCTATGCCAAATTCTATTGTGCGGAATTTAGTACCTCAGCTAAAAACTCTGGCATTCCCTTCCCTGATGTTGATGTTTGAGAGCACATCTTAACAGCAACCTGAGTACCATCGTTTAACTGGCCATGGAAAACAGGCCCAAACCCTCCTTCGCCGATGAATGCTGAGAAATTATTTGTTATTTTTATCAACTCCTCATACGTAAATTCACGGTTGTCAGATATGCGCATATGATCTTTACGATGTTCTTCACTTCCAGACTTTGCAGTGCCTGTGCCCACAAGTAGAACACTCTGAGCTGTAACTTAAGAAATCAAGTATTCCATCAAAGAAAAAAATGCCGAAAAGATGTTTTTTTAACTCCCTCCAGTTCAATTTACTTGTCATTTAGCTCCATGCACATAAAAGGATGGAATTAATGTCTTAGTTTTCAACATAATTTGTCCCTATTAATTGTGTAGTCATATCTCTAACAGCACTATCAATAAGTAATTGATAGGAGCATTTGGTGGAAAATGTTGCCTTAAAAATCCAAAACAAAAAGTATTTGCAAACTAGAACCAACTTACTAAAACAGCATCTAGTTTGGTCTGCGGGTAGTATTACACAATTATTGGCATAGATGTAGTGTTCCAGAATTTACAAAAGAAGTATTTACCTTGCTTTCTACAGGAACAAAACATCGATATTGCAGATACTAGTATTACTACCATCACCACAGGAACCAATAAGGAATTAATAGTGTACCGATCTTCAGTGGTCGCGAGCTCACTGGTCGAATTTACTTGTCATTTTATCTCCTTGCACATAGAACAAGGAATTAATAGTGTACTGACCTCTCTAACACCGCTACCAATAAGGAATTAATAAGGCATTTGGTGGGAAATGTTCCTCGAAAAACCAAAACGACAAGTATTGGCAAACCAGAACCAACTTCCAAAAACAGTACTTAGTTTGGTTTGGAGGCAGTATTGGTTTGGAGGCAGTATTATACAATTACAGGTACAAATATAGTGTTCCAGAATTTACAAAAGAGATATTTACCTTGCTTTTTGCGGAAACAAAACATCAACAGAGCAGACACTAGTATTACTACAATCACCACAGGAACCACAATTACAACTGCTAGAACCGCTGTATTTTTCTTCCTTGATCTTGGATTGCATGGATCTCCATTCTCAGTGTCATACCTAAAACCAAGAAAAATACTGCTGCAGTTTGATCTAATGTGTAATGAAAAAACTGGTTCAATTGGAGACAGCATAGGATTTTTGTAAGATCTAAAAATTGGCTCTAAAATCTAAACAAGCTCCAATTAATGGGGCCAAAAGGGACAAAAACTGTACCATTAATTTTGTTTGCCTAGATTATAACGCTGTAGATGAAATTCTAAATGTTACATCTCTATATAACGAAAAACTCTTTAACTTTTTTATATGAAATTTTCATTGATAGATGAACAATATTATAATTTTAATTATACATTGTGTTTTATTTTAGTCCAAAATTACCTGTAAGATTATTCGGTGCAATTGCATAGGATTTTTGTAAGAGATGCACTATTGTGAATCGTGATCTACAAGTTATTCCATGCAAAAATAGTGAGTACATCATGGAACTGCGAGCATATTTTCACTCTAAATGCGTGCTTTACTACGTTACATGTACACTTGCAGAAACATGACACGGAAGTTTCGTCATTGTTATTTCAGTGTTTTAAGTGTCTGAACTCTGAACAAAAGTCTAGCTCTCGCAAGTTGCTTTCCCGGATTTCAATGTTGTTGTGGTCAACTATGGCAAACAACAGAGCTAATAGAAATCAAAACCTCAAAGTGAGTGTTCGCTTTGTGCACAATGCTTCAGGGATTGTACCACCTATATGATTCCCTGATAGGTCTCTGCATATAAAAAGAACAAATTATTGCCTTATTTTTCTGCATATATGAGTGTTTTTTTTTCTGATTGATAGGATGGTACATAAAAACAAGGAGAGATGATAAGTTTGTCAAGGAATCAGGTACCGGTCCATTTAAGCCATTTTTTTTTGACAAATTCCTGAAAATAGAGTTTGTGAAATACTGTTAATGTTAGTGTTGTCTGTAATGATAGGTGGATCAACTGATACATGGGTATACTCACAGGTATTGGAGTGATTTGAGCATGGAAAATTGATCAGATATTGCTCCTTGCAAATCACTGTGGGACAAGTCTCTGAAAATAGTGTAGGCTTGTTAATAGTAGATGAAAATCCGGTCTACTGGAAGAGCTGCAGAAAGAATTTAACTCACTCTAATCCTGCCCACTTACAAAGATATAATTCTCGACGTGGCTCCTTGTCTTGTACATTTCAAGCCACTCCATGTATACTTCTCTGGTAAACATGGGTCACCCATCCAGTTCTTCTTCACTTCATACTCAATTTTAATAGCCATCATGGCATCAACTAAGCTCCACAAAAATCAAATAGAAGAATATAATATATTAACAAATAAATGAATCACAAAATGATTTAGTTGGCGCACTATTCATGCATTATGTGATAACTTGGGTGATGTTGCATGAGTCCTTTTATTTGCATATATACCTTCGAAAATTTGAAATTTCGACTTTAAAGATTCTATACTGATACAACATAAGCTAATGAGGGAATGAGGGATGCGCTGATGATAAAGTATTTAGCAAGAATGACAATGCAACATCCATACTTCATCTAGTCAACAGTAAATTAAGAACTTGCTGGTGCCCTGCCCATCTTATTTAGTTGTGGTCATTAGACCTTCAACAAAAAGATAACATCACGAGAGCCTCGTGAGTGCTAGCAAGAGCCTCCCCTCTCCTTCCGACGTGGCGACGTGCCCACCTCAGGCTCGTCGGTCCGCACCGGCGTCGCGAGACCTCCGGCGCCGGCCACCCACCTCCCCCTCCCCCTCCCGTTCATCTCTCCCGGTTCCCAGATGGCATCCCCCTTGGGTTTGGCCGCCGTTGAGCGCGGCAAGGATGAGCGATGGCAGGACCTAACCCCCTCCTCATCCCTCCATAGCCCTGCCCCAGGTACCAATATAGGGTCATCTCCCTCTTACTTGGAGGCCCTGGTGGGCGGTGGCCCGGCGTCGGCGTCCTCGGTGCCGAAGAATCTCAACCTGGAGGCCGTGACCAAGGCGGCTCCTCCCCCAACTGCTTCTCTGCTTGGTGCTCCCACCCCCACCCGCACACGTCTGCAAGGCAGAGTCCAAGCGCCGTTGGAGGGCTGGCGCACGGTGAACAACAGGCGCCGTTGGAGGCGCGTCGACCAACGGCCGGCGGCTGAGCAGAGGAATGAAGTACCTGCTGATCTTATTCGTTGTTGGAGCTGCTTGGAAAGCCTATCATCTCAAGGACTGCAAGCGTGCTCGCCTCCTCGGAGCCCTCCCCAGTGGGCCGGCACGCAGCGTGGCAGGCAGCTGCGCCGTCGGGAGCCTCGGGCTGGGTGTGCGCTGTCGCCAATCCAAACTTGCATATCCATGGATCCAGTATCCATCTCCCCTCAAGTCCCGGCACGGTAGCTGGCTCGGAGCCAGGGGTCTCCAATGACATCTTCGTACCTCGCTGAGTTTCTCTCTTCGGCCATCCCTGGACATCCAGACGTGCGCCTGGAGCACACTGTCTGCGTGTCATGCTGCGCACCACGTCGCACATTGAGCTGGAGATCCACTTCTCATAGGCTCTTGTCGCCTATGTCGGGGAAAACAGGCCAACGAATTCCAATCAGTGTTTTAAATCTCCGGTTATGACGTTTAGCGGATGACTTCTCAAACAGCTAATAGCGGAGCTAAATGAGGCTATAGCGGACTATAGCGGCTAAATTATACATGGACTCAAATAGCTTCATCTGTCTAAAACAGCTATAGCGGCAGCTATAGCCGGAGATTTAAAACTATGATTCCAATGTTTATATCCAGGAATCCAAGTTGCGCCTTCTAGTTTGGAATGTGCGTGGTCTAAACATGAGAGCCCACTGGAATGTGGTTAGGGACATGGTAAGCGATTGCGATCCTGACATTGTTTATATCCAGGAAACAAAATTGGATGCCATTCTAGCATCACTCGTAATGTAGTTGTTAGATACGGATTATTCTTTTGTCTTCCTGCCCTCTATTGGAATGCGGGGAGGCATATTCACGGGTTGGAAATGTTAGGAAACCCTGGGCTCAACCCAGAGTCCTGACATATTTAGGCACCCCACCGTAGACTATAAATAAGGAGCCATACCGGCCAAATCATGTACACCAATGCATTTGAAAGCAATAAAGAAAGACCAAGAGTTCTCTCTACCTCTCTGTGTTCAATCTATTCTTCTGTGATTCTGTGATTGATTCGTTCTTGTTCTAAGCAGAGGAATCAATCGGACTGGTCGCTAGCGACGGTTCCTCAACACGTTATCAGCACGACTTCGCTCCGGTGAACGAGGTAATCATCGAAGCACAGATTGAATTTTCTAGATCGCTTTGAATCTGTATTTTCTTTTCGTGTTCTAGATTGAATCTCTACGGTGCAAATCCGCCCTAATCTACCGCGAGCAGACCTGAAGTCGCCGGCACAATGCCGATCGGTAGATTGTGAAACGGGGTAGATGTTGCTTGCACTATAGATTAGAAAACGATGCAAATCCGCCCCAAATCTACCGCGAGCAGATCTGAAATCGTCGGCACAATGCCGATCGGTAAATTGCGAAACGGAGTAGATGTTGATTGCATCATAGATTGGAAACAAAAATTTTGCATGGTTTTGTTTGATTCTGCATGATCATTGCACGAAAAAAGAGGGGAAATCTGCATTGTCTCTGTTCGGGTTTTGGGCATGGCTACTGCATGAAAAAAAACGTCGCCTAAAGCTATTGTAGATCGCCGGCCTGAAGCCGTCGGCAGCATGGCCCGACACCCAAGAAGGTGGCCCGAAGCCACCAGATCATCGGTCGGCAGCCCCCGTATGGACCGCCGTATCGGTTTTGGGCCGCCGCCTCCACCGCGCCTACACTCGCGCCCGAACGCGCGCCTCCCGGCCGGCCTTGCCGCTTGGCCTTCACCGCGCTCGCAAGCGCGTCCCGGGCGTCCGCCGTTGAGGTTACCGTGCCCGAAGCACCGTGCCGCCGGCCGCCGGCTCGAAGCCGCACCTCGACCTTGCCGCCACACGCGCATGCAGACGCTCCGCCGAACCCCGAACCGCCCCCGACGCCGGCCGGCACATTGGCTCCACCGTCGGCCGTGGGCGCCCACCGACCCGAACTGCGCCCGAAGCGCCGCCCAATCACCGCCCGCCATGCGCGGCCCGCACGGCGCACCGACATCGCCGCCGCTTTGCGCCGGCTCTGCCATGCACCGGCCTCGCCACCTCGCGCCGCCCGAAGCGGCCGCACCACCGGCCCGCGACATGGCGCTACTCCCGCGTGCCCACCTTCTGCCGCCTCCCGGCCTGCGCGTGTGAATGCAGCCGCCGCCAACGCCGTATGCTATGGGGTTAGGGAAACCCTAACCCCTGTGCCTTAACCCCGCCGCATGGGCCACATGGGCCAAGTGCCCGAATGGAGAAAGAAGCGGGCCATATTTGGCCCGGCCGAAAAAGGGGGGAGTAAAGAAAGAAAAAAAAGAGAAGAAAAGGGGGGAGCGGGCTGCTCCGGATTTTTGTGAAAAAGTCCTTCATCTCTCGGGATATTGCAAATAAGCCTTTAAAACTTTAATTCGAGTCCAGAATTTTATAGACAAGGCCTCATAGTACCGAAAATTACGTATAAGCCCTCAAATTTACGAGCAGGTCCATAATTTTACAGAAAACCCCTCGGTAAATTAGAAAATTGCGCGAATTTTTCTCTGAACTGAAATTTTGCGTAGAAAACCCCAGAAATTGCAGAATTCACTGAAAATTTATATTCTAGCATAAAAGGGCCTCGAGAATTCGAATTTTGAATTATTTTTAGCATTTGAAGCTTATTTATTTATGCCATTATTATTCTCTGTATTTTCTGTATTTATTTACTGTTTTGGTTAATTGTAATTGTTTAAATTGCTTTTAATCACTGAAATTAGCAGTAAAATTATAGAAAATGCATAGAAAATTATGAAACATTATGAGAACCTATTGTACCACTTTATTTACCCGTAGTAAATTTTCCATGCATGTTTACCTGAAGTAAACTTATGTATTTTGTTCATACACATGTAGATGACTGGCATCACGAACCGGGAGTTCGAGGAGCTGGCCCAGCATGGCCAAAACTATCTGACATGAGCATCCGATGTCAAGATTGTGCTTGGAGCCAGGAAGCTCCGCGCGGCTATTGGGATTGGTGGACTGAATGCTGCCCAACCCACACCTTAGGAGAATGATCATGCACTTCATTTTCTCAGGCACCACCTCTGCCTTACTCTCAAGAATGAGTATATGGCGGAGAAAAGCGCGCTAGCACTCTGAACTGCACTCAAGAAGCGGTTTGAGAGGCTGAAGTACATCATTCTTCCTCAAGCAGAGCAGGAGTGGATCAGACTGAGGTTTGCCGACTTCAAGACGGTCGGGGAGTACAATTCTGCCTTGCATAGGATTTGTACTAATCTGCAACTCTGTGGCAAGAAGATCACAGATGAGCAGAAGATCGAGAAGACCATATCCACCTTTCACCCCAATGCTGTACAATCCGCCCGCAACTATCGTCAAGACGGCTACAAGGAGTACGCCGAATTGATTGATATGATGCAGGTTGCGGAGGCTCAGGACGAACTTCTCTGCAAGAATTACGTCACTTAGCCACCAGGCAGCTCCGCTGCCGTGAAGCCAATGCGGGGAGCTACAAGGTGCGAAAGCCCTTGATGAAGAGAAGGGGGAAGAAGGGTAAGTCCATTGCCCAGAAAGGCAAGTCAGATGCTCCAAGTGACAAGAAGGCTAAGAAGAGTGGCAAGACCTATGGCCAGCAGAACCAGGGTTGCTACAAGTGTGGCAATTGGGACATTGGTCGCGGATATGCAAAAAACCGCAACTTGTCATTGATGCCCACCAAGCTCAGAAGAAGAAAGATGGCAAAGGGCAGCCTGAAGCCCACTTTGCAGCCATTGAGGAGGAGCAGTCTGAGCAGCTGCCAGAGATGATGGAGGTTGAGTCCATCCCGGTAGTAGCACCCCCTTACGACTTAGAGGCAGCCACCGCCATGATATCTCTTGAAGATAATGTCACTGCTGAAAAGATAGCCGAAGAAGTCGATGATTTTCTAGTTGATTCCGTCTTATGCACAGAATGCATTAGACGTTAATTGTCATTTATTTTGTGTTAAATGGACAAGTTTAGAACTTGCATGGATGGTGTCACATCCCAAAATTTGCCTTCTGGAAAAATTTAATTTCAAACAAGTTATTTTAAAGTAATTGAATTTTATTTGGCTTTTATTTGATTTTCTGAATTTTCTGGAGTTTAAAACCTAATTTTTAAAATTTAAAAAGTATTTTAAAGTATGAAAATTAGATACCAACAGTAGTTGGAAATAATTTTATTTAAGTCCAAAATATCTCCAGAGCTTCTGTGAATTTTTCTGGAATTAATTAAATCTTAACTGGGATTTTCATTAATTAAAAAGATTTAATATTATTAAATTAAACATTAATATTTGCCAAAAAAATTTTATTTGTGCTCCTTGTGTCACAAGAAATTTTTCTGTATTTTCTGGGATTTTTCGGAGTTTGTTTGAGCTCAATTTGAAATTTTCAAAAAAAAGAGAGAGGAGAGAGAATGAACAGTACCCGCGGGTACTGTTCACTCGTCTTCCCCACGCGGCCGCAGAGCCCGATCGATCTGTTCGCTGTGTACAGGTTTCTTTCGTTTTCTCTCTCTTCATAACTTCTAATCTGGACTTTATCTCAATGTCTTCCCAAAAGGAAAGTTGTGCCAAATCACGCAAGGAATCCATCCCAACTGGCCTCCTTCTATTTCGTTCATCCGTTTGCCTTTTATCTCCAATTTTCTGAAACGGACTCTAAACCGAAATCCGCGAATTGGAGTCGGTTTCTACCCCTTCCAAGCCTATAAATGGACCCCTTGGCTCCCCTAAACCCATCCCAAGCCGTGGCAAGTCCCCTCAAAGGTCGGGACGCCGTCGGCATCGAGGCCCTTCGGTCTCGAATTTGCTCGTCACGTCTCGAGCTATTCGGTGAGTTTTTCCGTGATTCTTTCGCGTCACATTGTGCCATTATGTGCCATCTACTTTCTTGCCAAGTTAATTTGGTTTTGGTGCAGCCAATCTCCCGGAATCGAGTTTTCCTCAATCTAGGTCAAGAGCGCTTCTCGACGTCGATTCGTCGCCTCCGGTAAGCTTTAGCCTTTGCCGTAATTTTTCTTAGACTTGCCTCATTACGTTCTACGCCGTGCTCACTTCGTTTTCCCCGAAAAGCCTCCACAAAGTTTCGCCTCCGAACCTCGCCATGGCCGTCAATGGCATCTCGTGTCCCCCATCTACCCGGTGATGTTTTCACCAATCCGTTCGCGTCACTTTGTGCCAAACCATCCCAGGAAGCTACCCTCCAAGTGGTTTTAGATTTCGTTCACCGAGCACCAAGATATTAAGTTTTTCCTTTACCCTTTCCGACGTCGTTCAAACGTAGATTGCGCCGTCTCCGATGGGTTTCTGGCCGATCCGATAATTTTCCTAGCTTCACCAAGCCGCGTTCTAGCCCGTGCTCACCCTACTTTTCCATGTCCTATGCCCGGGTTTTATTCCTCTCTTCTACCCATGTCGTTGTAGCCGCCCGTGCCGTCACCGTACTCCGTTTGGCGTGCCGTCGCTTCCTATGTGTGCCTTAGGTCCCTAGCAACCCATTTTGCTAGTTAGATTCATCTCCCATGCCTCCTCTCGCCAGCGCTAGCCTTCTCGCCAAAAGTACTGTTCTCGGATGAACAGTACCATCTGTGAATTTCCAGCATTTTCTCGCCCCGGCAAACTTTAGATCGCTCGTTCTCCTTCGTCCGAACTCCGATCGACCCGATTCTTCTTCCTAAATTCATCTAAAATTGAGCTCTATCTTTTGGTTCTGTTTTTGCAGTTTTTGGAGTTCATTTGAATTTTATTTGAATTTATTTTGTTTGTTTTGTCGTTTCGCGCGTAGAACCCGACGTCGCCGAAGAGTTTGTCGAACCACAGCAAGAGGGACCAACCAGTGCACAAGAAGGCAAGTCTCCTTTGATCATCTTGAACCTATGCTTTTGAAATGTTTTAAAATATTTTAAATTATGTGCATTGCTATTTACATAAAACTTTAGTTCAATCTTTAGGAATTAGTTATTCCAATCTTGTTATACCCTCCATTGCAATTGAATGCCATATACCATTGTCACCCTAGAATTCCTTTGTCTCAATAATGAGATTACGATTAATCATTGTGAATAGTAGTATGGTAGTGTAATGCTTAGTCATGCTAATTAAATACCTTTGACACTTTGAAAATTGGGAAATTATGATTTATTGAAATACCCTTGTGTTTATAAATGTAGTGGTAATTGGAGTTGCCACTGATCTTTTAAAATAAAATAAAAATGTGAAAGTTGATTTAGATTAGGGTGGATGGCTGGTTTGGCTTGGTGCAGTTAGCACGAGATCTTGTTAAGTGTATGTTCCACCCTAGTCAATTAAGGACCGACGCTTGTGTTTGTCCAGACTGAGCACTACCGTACAACCACAAGTCTATATGGGTACGACCTAGCTGACTAACTTATGATAGTCTAGTTTAGGTGCCACCAGTGGAAAGTGGGTGCCAGGGATGGACTGGTTATTCACAGTGAGGGACAGGGATTTACTGTACTCATATGGCGCAAGAGGGGGCTTCGGTTCGGGCAGTTAACCTACCTGCGGTGAAACCTCAGCGGGTGGTATCTAGCTAGATTAGAGTAAGGTAAAAGCTTTGTGATATTTTATCTGGGTCTCATGCCAAAGGAAGCGTGTTGACTGTTAGGATAATTTATCTCTTGTGGGTAAAGTTGTACAACCTCTGCAGAGTGTAAAACTATTCGAATAGCCGTGCCCACGGTCAAGGGCGGGCAAGGAATGCATTCACATGGTAGATTTCTGGTTTTGGTTTTAAAATCAAAAGTTTTGATATTCCGAGAGTGGAGGGAACTCTTGGAAGGGCATCCTGGCAGTTGGAGCCAGAGAGGGTGGATGTAACCCGCAGTACTAAACTTGTTCAATTGATTAAACTGGTGTTGGTGGATGGAACCTTCACTAGTGAGTTAATGCTAGTTCTGTTAAAACATTTACTTTAACAAATTGATGCCTTTGAAAATAGTTATTGGTAATTGAATTTAAAATATTGCTTTGTGCAAAAGAGCCATATAGCCTTCCTTTGTCAAGCCTTGCATCTATTGCATTTTTCCCAAGACTTGCGGAGTACTTTATGT
This sequence comes from Dendrocalamus latiflorus, assembly GCA_017311315.1. NCBI lineage: Eukaryota > Viridiplantae > Streptophyta > Magnoliopsida > Poales > Poaceae > Dendrocalamus > Dendrocalamus latiflorus. The sequence continues at coordinate 34,430,327 of CM029658.1, read as the reverse complement.
ACTCACATGCTGCACTCAAAAATAATACCCAGAGGAACACGAAGCTCAAGAGGGATACTACGACTACTTCGCTTGTGGATTTGCTGAAGGATTCCCGGAGTACTAGGTCGCGCTTCCCCAGTCAATTGCCTGTGGCGTATTGATGGGTCTTCGCTGGATTTATCTTCTGCTTCCGCTGTGTTTTGTGTGTGTGAGGTCTTGAAACCTCATTTGTAATAAAGAGACCTGTCGGTCTGTACTCTCTATTATTGTAATAAAGCGTTGTTGGTTATGTAATCATTTCTGTTTAACTGTGTGCACTAGCTTTGATCTGGGACTAGTGCTGTAATACACAGAGGGTCCGGGTTCGGAAATCCGGGGTCCCGACAGAGATGGTATCATAGCCAATTTGACTGTAGGACGTGACCTAGTTAGAATGGTCGTTGAAAGTAGAACTTCAAAATTTATTTTAAAAAATAAAAAAAAATTTAATAATGTGTTATCCTTGTCTTTTCTTGTCTTTCTATCCTTACCTTCGTCATGGTATTCTTCCTTATCTATCTGGTTATTGACTTTTTGGAATGGTAATTATATCCCCTTCCCTCTGTAATTCCTATAGATGAAGTGATGAGGTTGGTCTGAAAAGCACTTGGAGAATCCTTGGAAACATAGAGTATACGGAAGACAACAAATTATTGGAAAGTACTCTCGTCGGGAAAGCCATGATAATCAGTGCATGTCAAGTTAGGTAATTTGGAGAATTGTTACTAGAGATATATTTTGGATTTATAGTTGACAAGATTGAATAATATTCGAGAGGACTGAGATAAAAGGTATATTTGTGGATACCAATTGATTATGAATAAATGTGAAGAAAGTAATACTTGTGGATTAAATAGATCATGGAGAATGAGTACAGTAGTAAACTTGGGGAGCTAATTAGATCATGGGAAGAGTCTAAACTTTGCCTTGGATTTATTAGTTAGGATCGATAGGAGCAATTGGACGTAAAACAAGATTTTTGTTGAAGGAATTATTTGTGATTATTGGAGAATTGGTATTAAGAGATTGATCAATTAAAGGGAGTGATTAAAAGATTAAGAAGTTGAATTAGCATAAACAATTCATGATAACAATTTTTGGTGATTTGGTTGAATCAGGAAGAGTAGATGAATTTGGTGGAGTTACTTGATTATCAGAGTTTGGTGGACCTATTGATGATAAGTGGATACTAGTGGAATTTTAGAAGATAGTACACTTAGATATCTTGGTGGATTAATTTTATCATTGCAAAGTGGACTTTGATATGTCAATTTGAATTGGTGGATTTAATAGGTCATTGCTAGATAATTGGATTTTAACTAATGGGATTAACTAGGTCGTTTAAGGATGTTCAACCTGGAGGATTTAAATTAATTGTGGGAGATAGATTGTTCAATAAGAATTTGTTGAGAGATTGTCCGATAAGAATTAATTGAGGTGTTTGAATTCATTCAAATTTGGTGGAACCAAAATGATGATTATCAAGAGATTGATGTTGGTGGATTAATGAATATTAAATTACGGCTTAAATGATCATTAAACTTGATTGATGATTACTAAAAGGTTGGATTAATCTTATATTATTTGATCGGAGTTATGGATCTGTTGGATTAGATAATGATCATAAAGCAATTGGTGGAAATCACAAATTACAATGTTATTGGATTCTTGTTAGAAAAATTCTATGGTTGGTCTTCGATCCAAATTAGAGCAGAGAATAAAAGTTTAAGAGATTATTTGCTGAAATTAGTAAGGTGCATTTGTGGTATATGATTTTGGAATCAGGAATTTTTGAAGAGTCGAAATAATTACGTCTTTCTCGGATGAACACTTGCGGAAGTTAAGCCCTATTTGGTGGAATTCTGAATTAATCGATATGATAAGGGCAATTGAAGTTAATCCAAAGCTTGCAGCGACTAAAGATGTACCACTCCGATTTGTTGTTGTCTTCTGTATTTCTCAGTTAAAGGAATACTTCAGAGTACCAAAGAACAAGATAGAATCATGAAGAAGCAAGGACTAGTTCTTTAATTGTAATACCCAAGTAAAGTCTTACGATTTTAGAACGCTTATATATTACTTATTTGTGTGCTAGATGGACTGTACCAAGTCTTTGTATACTTGTAGTACAGCCATCCTTAAAAACTATTTTGATTTCAAGATAAGTTTCTTCCAAGTTGTTGCTTGCTTCTTTCTGTGTGTTGGGTTGGGATGTTGTTTAGTTTCCCCCTAATCTCTTACCTATGCTAGTTCCCTCTTATCTTTTGCTGTCCCCGGACCGCTTCAGATGGTGAACACAAGGAGCAATCCTGGCAGCAGCCATGATGCCAATGCCCAGCAAGACAACAACATTCCACCACCTCCTTCTGCTCAAGCCCCTAACTTGGAACAGATGATGGCTATGCAACTGCAATTACTCCAAGCCCTAGCTCAAAACCAAGTGCAGCAAGCTCCGCAGGCACCCAACCAAGCTCCACAGTCTAAGTTGGGAGAATTTATGAGGACAAGGCCTCCTACTTTTGCTGGTTCCGTAGATCCCTTGGAGGCAGACGATTGGATCAAGGATGTGGAAAGGAAGTTGATCTTAGCTCAGTGCAGTGACAATGAAAAGGTGTTGTATGCAGCCCATCAGCTCAAGGGAATTGCTGCTGATTGGTGGGAGAATTATTGCACTGCCCATCAAAATGTGCAAGCCCTCACATGGGATGAATTCGTTGAGGCTTTCCGCACTGCGCATATTCCTACGGGAATAATGGAAATGAATAAAAGGGAATTCTACCAACTGCAGCAAGGAAACCTCAGTGTTTCCGAATACCTGAACAAGTTCACCCAACTGTCCAGGTATGCATCGGAAGATGTTGCATCAGAAGCAACAAAGATTTGGCGATTCATGCAAGGACTGGATCCTAACCTCAAGGTGCAGTTGGTGTCCAAAGATTTTTCGACATTTCAGCACATGGTAAATAAGGCCCTTGTCCAGGAAGATGCTCAATATCAATTGCAGGACTCTCGTAAGAGAAAGATGGCTTTTCAGACACAGTATAATGCAAGCAGTTCAAGACCCCGAATGAATCCACCCCAGTGCAACAAAGCTCCAGCCGCAACAGATGCACCAGGAACTCCAAGATCTGCGCCTCGTTCAGAGATGCAAGAACCCCACATCTTTACCGGAGTCCGACCCCAGAAAAGCAACACCTCAGCCGCTGGAGTACAATGTTTTCGATGTCACGAGATGGGGCATTACGCAGGCAATTGCCCACAGAAGCCTCAGGATAACACTCCAATTCCTTTCAACCTGGGAAATACACCAGCACAATCTCCAGTTGTGGGACAAGGACAGGGAGTATCTCCAACTACAGGAAAAGCTTCAAGAACTTCGCAATCCCAAGGAAGAGGACGAGTTAACCACATCACCAGATAAGGTGCCCCAGGGGCAGTAGTCATGCTTGGTAAGTTTCAATTTGGTTCAAGGAAAGAAGCAGCTTGAGAGCACAGCAAGGAACCCAGAGCTGCGTTTCCCTCTCCTATCTTTTCCCTAGTCCGTCCGAATCTCGGGGACGAGATTCTTTCTAAAGGGGGTAGGTTTGTCACATCCCAAAATTTGCCTTCTGGAAAAATTTAATTTCAAACAAGTTATTTTAAAGTAATTGAATTTTATTTGGCTTTTATTTGATTTTCTGAATTTTCTGGAGTTTAAAACCTAATTTTTAAAATTTAAAAAGTATTTTAAAGTATGAAAATTAGATACCAACAGTAGTTGGAAATAATTTTATTTAAGTCCAAAATATCTCCAGAGCTTCTGTGAATTTTTCTGGAATTAATTAAATCTTAACTGGGATTTTCATTAATTAAAAAGATTTAATATTATTAAATTAAACATTAATATTTGCCAAAAAAATTTTATTTGTGCTCCTTGTGTCACAAGAAATTTTTCTGTATTTTCTGGGATTTTTCGGAGTTTGTTTGAGCTCAATTTGAAATTTTCAAAAAAAAAGAGAGAGGAGAGAGAATGAACAGTACCCGCGGGTACTGTTCACTCGTCTTCCCCACGCGGCCGCAGAGCCCGATCGATCTGTTCGCTGTGTACAGGTTTCTTTCGTTTTCTCTCTCTTCATAACTTCTAATCTGGACTTTATCTCAATGTCTTTCCAAAAGGAAAGTTGTGCCAAATCACGCAAGGAATCCATCCCAACTGGCCTCCTTCCATTTCGTTCATCCGTTTGCCTTTTATCTCCAATTTTCTGAAACGGACTCTAAACCGAAATCCGCGAATTGGAGTCGGTTTCTACCCCTTCCAAGCCTATAAATGGACCCCTTGGCTCCCCTAAACCCATCCCAAGCCGTGGCAAGTCCCCTCAAAGGTCAGGACGCCGTCGGCATCGAGGCCCTTCGGTCTCGAATTTGCTCGTCACGTCTCGAGCTATTCGGTGAGTTTTTCCGTGATTCTTTCGCGTCACATTGTGCCATTATGTGCCATCTACTTTCTTGCCAAGTTAATTTGGTTTTGGTGCAGCCAATCTCCCGGAATCGAGTTTTCCTCAATCTAGGTCAAGAGCGCTTCTCGACGTCGATTCGTCGCCTCCGGTAAGCTTTAGCCTTTGCCGTAATTTTTCTTAGACTTGCCTCATTACGTTCTACGCCGTGCTCACTTCGTTTTCCCCGAAAAGCCTCCACAAAGTTTCGCCTCCGAACCTCGCCATGGCCGTCAATGGCATCTCGTGTCCCCCATCTACCCGGTGATGTTTTCACCAATCCGTTCGCGTCACTTTGTGCCAAACCATCCCAGGAAGCTACCCTCCAAGTGGTTTTAGATTTCGTTCACCGAGCACCAAGATATTAAGTTTTTCCTTTACCCTTTCCGACGTCGTTCAAACGTAGATTGCGCCGTCTCCGATGGGTTTCTGGCCGATCCGATAATTTTCCTAGCTTCACCAAGCCGCGTTCTAGCCCGTGCTCACCCTACTTTTCCATGTCCTATGCCCGGGTTTTATTCCTCTCTTCTACCCATGTCGTTGTAGCCGCCCGTGCCGTCACCGTACTCCGTTTGGCGTGCCGTCGCTTCCTATGTGTGCCTTAGGTCCCTAGCAACCCATTTTGCTAGTTAGATTCATCTCCCATGCCTCCTCTCGCCAGCGCTAGCCTTCTCGCCAAAAGTACTGTTCTCGGATGAACAGTACCATCTGTGAATTTCCAGCATTTTCTCGCCCCGGCAAACTTTAGATCGCTCGTTCTCCTTCGTCCGAACTCCGATCGACCCGATTCTTCTTCCTAAATTCATCTAAAATTGAGCTCTATCTTTTGGTTCTGTTTTTGCAGTTTTTGGAGTTCATTTGAATTTTATTTGAATTTATTTTGTTTGTTTTGTCGTTTCGCGCGTAGAACCCGACGTCGCCGAAGAGTTTGTCGAACCACAGCAAGAGGGACCAACCAGTGCACAAGAAGGCAAGTCTCCTTTGATCATCTTGAACCTATGCTTTTGAAATGTTTTAAAATATTTTAAATTATGTGCATTGCTATTTACATAAAACTTTAGTTCAATCTTTAGGAATTAGTTATTCCAATCTTGTTATACCCTCCATTGCAATTGAATGCCATATACCATTGTCACCCTAGAATTCCTTTGTCTCAATAATGAGATTACGATTAATCATTGTGAATAGTAGTATGGTAGTGTAATGCTTAGTCATGCTAATTAAATACCTTTGACACTTTGAAAATTGGGAAATTATGATTTATTGAAATACCCTTGTGTTTATAAATGTAGTGGTAATTGGAGTTGCCACTGATCTTTTAAAATAAAATAAAAATGTGAAAGTTGATTTAGATTAGGGTGGATGGCTGGTTTGGCTTGGTGCAGTTAGCACGAGATCTTGTTAAGTGTATGTTCCACCCTAGTCAATTAAGGACCGACGCTTGTGTTTGTCCAGACTGAGCACTACCGTACAACCACAAGTCTATATGGGTACGACCTAGCTGACTAACTTATGATAGTCTAGTTTAGGTGCCACCAGTGGAAAGTGGGTGCCAGGGATGGACTGGTTATTCACAGTGAGGGACAGGGATTTACTGTACTCATATGGCGCAAGAGGGGGCTTCGGTTCGGGCAGTTAACCTACCTGCGGTGAAACCTCAGCGGGTGGTATCTAGCTAGATTAGAGTAAGGTAAAAGCTTTGTGATATTTTATCTGGGTCTCATGCCAAAGGAAGCGTGTTGACTGTTAGGATAATTTATCTCTTGTGGGTAAAGTTGTACAACCTCTGCAGAGTGTAAAACTATTCGAATAGCCGTGCCCACGGTCAAGGGCGGGCAAGGAATGCATTCACATGGTAGATTTCTGGTTTTGGTTTTAAAATCAAAAGTTTTGATATTCCGAGAGTGGAGGGAACTCTTGGAAGGGCATCCTGGCAGTTGGAGCCAGAGAGGGTGGATGTAACCCGCAGTACTAAACTTGTTCAATTGATTAAACTGGTGTTGGTGGATGGAACCTTCACTAGTGAGTTAATGCTAGTTCTGTTAAAACATTTACTTTAACAAATTGATGCCTTTGAAAATAGTTATTGGTAATTGAATTTAAAATATTGCTTTGTGCAAAAGAGCCATATAGCCTTCCTTTGTCAAGCCTTGCATCTATTGCATTTTTCCCAAGACTTGCGGAGTACTTTATGTACTCACATGCTGCACTCAAAAATAATACCCAGAGGAACACGAAGCTCAAGAGGGATACTACGACTACTTCGCTTGTGGATTTGCTGAAGGATTCCCGGAGTACTAGGTCGCGCTTCCCCAGTCAATTGCCTGTGGCGTATTGATGGGTCTTCGCTGGATTTATCTTCTGCTTCCGCTGTGTTTTGTGTGTGTGAGGTCTTGAAACCTCATTTGTAATAAAGAGACCTGTCGGTCTGTACTCTCTATTATTGTAATAAAGCGTTGTTGGTTATGTAATCATTTCTGTTTAACTGTGTGCACTAGCTTTGATCTGGGACTAGTGCTGTAATACACAGAGGGTCCGGGTTCGGAAATCCGGGGTCCCGACAGATGGTGCTTTAGGATTTTGTTTTCTCATGATGGTTGGATGATTTTGGAATAATACATTCATTTATTCAGTTTATGATGGCATGCTATGTTCTGATATTGGCGTATTTTATATATGTATTGAATGCCTTCTAATACATGTTAATTAAATACGTTATATTAGAACACGTGTGTCGCCCTATGGAGGAAGTATGTCTTGCTGACAGCGGCACAACGAATACCATCTTAAGAGAGACTAAGTATTTTCAGTTGATTCGTAAGAGCACTGACAGCCTTACGACAATCGCCGGAAGCAATGCATGTATAAGAGATTCCGGAATAGCCACAATTATACTCCCCATGGGCACAACTTTGGTCACTGAAGAAGCCTTATTATACCTAGAATCGACTAGAACTCTCCTAAGTTTTAAGGATATTCGCGCCAATGGTTTCCACGTTGAGACTGAAGAAGAGTACGGTAAGGAATACCTGCTCATCACGAAGCGCGAAGAACATGGAAAAAGGGTACTAGAAAAACTTCCTTCACTAGAAACTGGGCTATATTATACCAACATTAAGGCGCATGCAGCGTACACTGTCCTGAAGACGGTATTTAGAAGCTCTGAACTATTCTGTCTCTGGCATGACAAATTAGGCCACCCAGGTCTTAGGATGATGAGAAACATAATAAATAATTCACAAGGGCATAATATTAATGTGAAAAATTTTCCGAATCATGAAGATTTTGTGTGCCCTGCATGTGCCACCGGGAAACTAATAATTAGACCCTCCACTCTGAAAGGGAAGGATGAAGTCCCTGCATTCCTGGAACGCATCCAGGGATACATTTGCGGTCCCATTCAGCCCATCTCAGGGCTATTCAAGTATTTCAGGGTGCTCATTGACGCTTCCTCGAAGTGGTCATATGTGGGTCTGCTGTCCACAAGAAATCACGCCTTTGCAAAATTGATCTCGCAGATCATTCGCATCAGAAATGTGTTCCCTGATCATCACATCAAGTCCATCAGAATGGACAACGCCAGAGAATTTATTGCATGGTGATGGGTATTGTAGTTGAGCACTCGGTACCGCATGTCCATACCCAGAATGGTCTGGCAGAGGCTTTAATTAAAAGAATTAAATTTATTGCCCGACCCCTCTTGTATAATTGTAATTTGCCATCTACATGTTGGGGACACGCAGTCCTCCATGCAGCGAATCTCATCAACCTTAGACCTTCGGCCTACAACATCCATTCACCTATTGTAACATTCTGGAAAATATAAATATTAAATTATGAAGTTTTTGGGTTATTTTATTTGCTTTACATTTGAATTTGGAGTTTGTTGACTTTTTGTAAATATAAAGGAATTTCAAAAGTAAAAAGAGGGAAGAAATCAACACATAAAATAATAAAAGAGAAGTGTAAATAAGCATGAAATGTTATCCCTAGAAATTTTGGTAAGCAAAATAAAAATGTTAATAAATATAAGTTCAAGTGTATGTATATGTATATATACATACAACTAGGCATAGCAAGGGAATCAAATAAATTAAATACCAACAATAGTTGGAAATATTTTTGCTAAGTCCAGAAGGTCCTCATGAGCTTCTGTGAGTTTTTCTGAAATTTTTGGAACTGATTTCATATTTTTCTGAGGATTATTCAATTATCTGGGCATTTCTAAAAATCCTTAAAAATAAAAAAGAAGAAAAACCCTCTCGGGCCGCCATCTGGATGGCCCGATGTGCGGCACGTCACCCCGCCCACGCCTTCCTCCCGTTGCCGCGTGGCCGCACGTCCCCGCTGTCTTGGCCGCGCCTGCGCGGTGGACCCGCTCCCTCGCGCGCGTCGTCTTTCGCTGACCGGTGGACCCGCCTCCACCGCGCCTCTCTTCCCGCTGCGCAGTGGCCCCGCGACTCGCGCCTCGCTGCGACCCGCCCCCACGCGCCAGACTCTTCCTCTGGCCGGTGGCCCCGCCCGCCTGCTCTCTTCTTCCTCCTCACTCTTCTTCTCCACGCGCCCGCAGCGCCGCTCTCCCTCTCTCGCCAGCTCTCTCTCGCGCTAGCCGCAGCCAATCCCCTCCCTCTCTCTCTCATACCCGCGGGCAAATTCAAAGAATCATCGTCTCTCTCTTTCGCGCGCAATCTCGGAGAGATTTCGTCCATCCCCCCTCGCCGGCGCAAACAGGGCGGAGCGCCAGGTGCCGCCCTCGCCGCGTGCCTCTCCCGGCTATAAAAGTCCTGCCAAGGAACCGCAAATGCGCTGCAACGCTTCACTCTTCCCTCCCCTGGCCGCAATTGCACCATAGCGTCCCAATTCCCCCGCCGGCACCTCCTTCTTCCCCAGCTCCGGCGACCGAGCCGCCGCCGATCCCGGCCGCCTCCGAGCAATCCCTTGCTCCCAGAGCATCAGGGAAGCAAGGCGAAGCTAACGCCGGTCTCCCCCGCACCTCCCGAAGCCTGTACCTCGCCGTCACCGGAGCTCCCGCCCGAGCCTCCGCCGTCGCACGCCGCCAGCCCTCTCCGGCCACCGTCATCCTCGGCCGTCCACACCAGAAGCATCGCCATCTCGCGGAGGTTATATTCCACGCAGCCCCGGAGCCTCCCGACCACCGCTCGCCGCCGGCCACCGCCGTCCTCTTCTTCCTCTGCCCGGCCTCCTCCGCGAGCCACCTCAAAAGATTAAGCTGCCCTTATAGGGTACGCAAAGCCTCCCCGCCCACTTGGTTACCAGCGCGCATCTCTTCCCGCTACCGCGGCGCGCGTTCGAGCCCCCGGCTCCGCGCCTGCGGTCGAGCAATTTCTTTTAAAATCCCCGCTGACAGGTAGGCCCCACCTGTCGGCCAGTGTAACCAGAGCGGCCGACTGACCGCTGGGCCCCACCGGTCAGTGGCACATCTGCACCGAGACCCTACTGACAGGTGGACCCCACTAAACAGTAGATGGACCCCACTTGTCAGCAGCACAACAAGAAAAGAATTAAAATAAAAGAAAATGACATGTGGGACCCACTGTCAGAAATTTCATATTTTATGGAATTAATTCAATCTGAGAACTTCAAATAATCATAACTTATTCATTTTAACTCCAAATTGAGTGAGACAAATTTCTAAATTCATCTAAATTCAAGATCTATCAAGTGGAACTAAAATCATAATTTTTAGAGTTCATTTGAATTTCTGGTGTTATTTGGTTTGATTTGCTGTTTTTTTCTTTTTATACAAATTTTGGCGCACGCTAAAATAGCTTACGAGGCACAAGAAGAGGAGATCGAGGCAGCGACCCTAGAAGCACCAGAGAATCCGGATCCCGACCGCTGTGACCAAGGCGAGTCAATACTTTGATCATGTTGAACCTACATTTTCTGCAAACTACTTTGGTTTAAATTATCAAATTGCATGCTATTATTTTATATGCAAATACATGTTAATTTAAGATTTTAGTTACATGTCCATGGCTTGCTTGACTAATATTACACCTCCTTTGGAATACTTGAATACGTGAACCTTGTCGCCCTAGCAAAAACTATAATGGTAACTTTTCAAAAGTAAGTCCGTAATTTATATATGCCGTGCTTAGCATTGTTTAGGTAATCATGGGCGCGAGAACGCCCAAACATCACTTTAATCATGAGAAAAATTTGGTTGGGACAGTCATGGTGGTAATGACTGATAAATGTTGGATATGATTATTTTATGTCTCCAAAGACCCCAACATGCTTAAATATCTGGGCGGATGGTTCGGGGGTGTGGTGCAGGTGTGCACGAGAGTGTGGTTTGTGGTAGAACCATCCAGATATCACTAAGGACTGAATCTTGTCATGTCAACCCGTGTAAAACAGTACAACCACAAGTCTGTAAAATACAACTTGGCTTAGTAGATTTACCGGACCCTGAAAGTCATCCTTCCAGGAGGAGGTGTGGGATAGTGCAAGCGGCAGTCTGTGTGACGGCTTGAATGAGACACCCGGGTAGGGTGAAGTTCTGCTGTGGCGGGCTAGCAGGGGTGGGGAGCCAGCTGCTAGACGTTCAGAAGGAGGACATCCCGCACAATGTATGGGACCCACCGCAAGTGGGAGCGACCCATAGGGTGAAATGATGGAAGGGGCGAGGTACTTTGAAAAGTCACTGTGATAGTCTGCTCAACCACATGACTAAGGAATCGTGTGGGGCAACGAGTTGATTGTCTCTTGTGGTGAAAGTGTACAAACTCTGCAGAGTCAAAACTATTCGAATAGTCGTGCCCACGGTCAAGGGCGGACATGGGAACTTAACCAGATATAGTTCTGTTTTAAAATATTGAAAAACTGGGAATGGAAAAGTGGAAGGGCGATGGACTGCCCTGATTTGGAATTGTCCTGGGTGTCGTCCCAGTGGTAAGTTAAGCGGCTATAACGCTGAAGAATTGCTATATGGTGCAGATGCCATGTAACGGTGGATGGAATCTGAATCACTATTAATATTGCATTCATTCACAACATATACATGTGTTCAAATTGCTAGGTCTTAAGGAATTTTTATATAATTGTATTCAAAAGCACTTTTCGCAACAATGAAATAAACCTAAATCATCCTTTGGATAGCCATACATGTTAAATATTGCATTCTGTGTGTTGGCTCACTGAGCACGGGGTCGGAGTGCTCACGCTCGCTTTTGTGACTAAATTCAGAAATAGGAACACAAGACCACTATGCCTACGAGGAAGCTCCTGCTACGGAGGAGAAGAATGACGAAAGAGACTAAGGCGTAGGCTCCGTAGTTTAAGCATAGACAAGTGGACATCCGGCGTTGTGTGCACGTATGTTACTAGTTAGCTGGTGACATATAATGCACACAGTACCTTCCAGTCGCTTGCCTGTGGATTTGGGTTTGCTTTTGCTGTATTTCCGCTGTGCGTACTTGTAATAAGGATATTTGGCCTGATCGGCCCCTTTTGTAAACTCTATCACCCGACGTGGTGTATTTCAATTTATGTAATATAATGGTTGATTATGCGATGTATGAAATGATTCAGCAATGTACCTGTGTGCACTAACTACTGATCCAGGGATTAGTGCAGTGAAACACAGTAAGATTCGGATTGAAAAATCCGGGTCTGACACCTATGCAACTAGCGCAAGGGTCACCACCAAAAATTTCTTATCTTAGGAGGTTTGGATGTAAGGTTTATGTACTGATACAACCTCCACAACGTACTGCAATGAGCCCACTCCGTAAGACTGGGATATACGTTGGTTATGAGACTGCATCCATAATCAGGTATTTGGAACCCATGCCAGGAGATTTGCATACAGCCCGCTTCGCTGACTGCATTTTTGATGAGGATAATTTCCCGTCATTAGGGGGAGGAAATCAACCCCTTGATGAAAAATGTCAGAAAATTACGTAGGAAGCCACGAGAATTCATGCACATGACCCGCGCACTAGTGAAACTGAGAAAGAGGTCCAGAAGATCATCGATTTGCAAGCATTAGCAAACCAATTGCCCGATCACTTTAGTGATTTGAAGAGCATGACTAAGTCGCATATGCCTGCACGCAATGCACCGGAGAGGGTTGAAATACCAAAGAAAATTGAAGGTATCCCTAATCCCGTCCAAAGGCCTCAGAATAAAAGGACGAGAACTCCGATTCCTCGAGTCCAAAGTAACCAGGGACGCCCAGCGAAAAAGGATAAGGACTTATCATAGCCGATCATTGAAGTCCCCCAAAATGAGAAGGGGAGCCAGTTGAGACCTGGTACAAGTATGACACTTCCAGAAGAAGGCATACCGGATCTGAATATCCCCGTCGGCATGGATGTGTGCGCAAACATCGGAGCCGAAAAACTAAAGGGACTTGCCACCGCAACTGAAAGAAGCGATGCGTAAGGTGAAGCTCCAGAAGAAGCAATCGCTACAGAAGTAGCAACTCATGAAGAAATAGCTATAAATTATGTGCACACGGGAGAGTCTCTGAATAGGACAATAGCTAATATCGATATCTACTTCGCAAAGAAAATTGGCACAATCATCGATCCTGATCCCGAGCCTGCATCGCTCGCTGAATGTAAGAAAAGAACAGATTGGGAAGATTGTAAGAAGACAATAGCAACTGAATTGCTATCTCTGAACAAAAGAGAGGTATTGGGCCTATATGCCGCACGCCTCCCCATGTGCACCCCGTAGGGCACAAGTGGGTATTTGTTCGAAAGAGAAATGAAAGAAACGAAGTAGTGAGATACAAAGTAAGGCAATGAGTGAAACCTACTCCCCAGTCATGAGTGAAATTACCTTTAGATACTTGATCTCAATGGTAGTGAACTTGAACTTGGAAATGAAATTGATGGATGTTGGGACTGCATACCTTTACGGTAACTTGGATTCGGAGATTTACATGAAAGTCCCTGAAGGAATCCCTCTTCCGAACCAAGACAGAGCAAATAGAAATCTGTACACTGTGAAACTCAGAAAGTCACTGTATGGACTGAAACAATCTGGAAGAATGTGGTATAATCGCTTGAGCGACTTTCTCTGCAAGAAAGGCTACAGAATAATGAAGACTGTCCTTGTGTATTTATACGGCGATATCAGAATGGATTCTATATAATCTCTGTGTATGTCGATGATCTGAACATCATCGGGACAGCCGAAGATATAAAAGAAGCAAGCTCCTACTTGGAGTCAGAATTTGAAATCAAAGATTTGGGCAAGACCAAGTTTTGCTTAGGCCTGCAGCTTGAGCATGTCCCTAAAGGAATCTTGCTTCATCAGTCGACCTACACTCAGAAGGTGCTTGAAAGGTTTGGCTTTGAGAAGGCATTCCCATTGAAAGTACCGATGATCAGGAGGTCTTTGCAGCAAGAAAGATATCCTTTCCGACCAAGGGAAGAGGGGGAGGAAATCCTAGGACCGGAATTCCCATACTTGAGTGGAGTGGGAGCGCTCATGTACTTAGCAAACTGCACTAGACCGGACATTGCATTTGCCGTGAACCTGTTAGCAAGGTACAGTGCAGAGCCCACCAAAAGGCATTTGCAGGGCATAAAGGACATCTTCCGATACCTCCAAGGAAGTAAGGACCTTGGATTGTTTTACAGAAGGAATCAAGATCTGAACTTGATTGGCTATGCAGATGCTGGGTACCTGTCAGATCCGCATACCGCTAAGTCACAAACAGGCTATGTATTTCTGTGTGGTGGATCTGCAATTTCATGAAAATCGTCTAAGCAAAGCCTTGTAGCTACTTCGACGAACCACTCAGAAATTATAGCACTATATGAAGCCGCACGAGAGTGCGCCTGGCTCCGCCGAATGGTTCACCACATCCAGCAGTCATGTGGGATGAACATTGCGCAAACCCCCACGATTATCTATGAGGATAATGCAGCTTGCGTAGCACAAGTGCAAACGGGCTATGTGAAGAGTCATCTCACAAAGCATATCAACCCCAAGTTCTTCTATGCATATGAATTGCAAAAGATGGACGAGATTAAAGTACTGCATACTAAGTCATGTGAAAATCTTGCAGATTTGTTCACTAAGTCACTCCCCGCATCTAGCTTTGAAAGGTGCGTGCGTGGAATTGGAATGATAAGACTTAGAGAAGTGCAGAATTTAGGGGGAGAATTCTCTCATGCCCGATAATAAATCTTAATCCTGAAGGTTAAGTACCCAAATGAGAAAGTCGTGAAGACTGAATGAAGTTGGGTGAATTGTACTCTTTTTCCCTTGACGAGTTTTTCTGAAGTTTCTCGACCAAGGTTTTTAATGAGGCAATTCGTGCATCGCAGCATCACATGTATCATGTACTCTTTCTCTAAATTTTCCCACTGGGTTTTTATGGAGTTTTGACGAGGCATGAGCATGTTAGGTGAGTGCCCAAGGGGGAGTGTTAGGAAACCCTGGGCTCAACCCAGAGTCCTAACATATTTGGGCACCCCACCGTAGACTATAAATAGGGAGCCATACCGGCCAAATCATGTACACCAATGCAATTGAAAGCAATAAAGAAAGACCAGGAGTTCTCTCTACCTTTCTGTGTTCAATCTATTCTTCTGTGATTCTGTGATTGATTCGTTCTTGTTCTAAGCAGAGGAATCGATCGGACTGGTCGCCAGCGACGGTTCCTCAACAGGAAAAACTCCTCTTTCTTGGCTTGCAATCATTTTCTTCATGTCTCCTACCACCACTTGGTGGTTAATGTCAGTCTACGGTCCCACCAGAGAACTTGATAAACCGTCATTTCTTCAGGAATTGTGAGATGTCTGATCTCAGTGTGCTGGTCCGTGGCTTGTAACGGGAGATATCAACATGATTCTTTCGACAAACGACAAAACAACTCCAACCTACACAGAAGACTCATGGGAAAGTTCCAATGGTGCATTGATGACCTCAAACTCAAGGAGCTCCATTTGCATAGCTGTCATTTTACTTGGAGTAATGAATGTGTGATCCCAAACCTTATTAGGCTCGACAGAGCATTCGTCTCGTTGGACTAGGAGGACATGTACCCTAACGTGTTTATGCAGGCTCAGTACGTCTTCCTCCATGTCTGATTATTGCCCACCCCTCATCTCCAATCATGCCATGCTATCCACCAAGCGTCGTTTTCACTTCAAATCATTCTGGGCTAAGTAGAAATTATTTTTGGAGGCAGTTCAGGCGACATGGACTTGTGCCCCCAGCATCTCTGACCCATTAACGTGTATGAACGCGTTGCATAGAAATGCCACTAGAGGCCTTCAAAATTGGGGACAAAAACAATTTGGATATATTAAAATGCAGCTACTTATGGCCAAGGAGATTATGTTTCAACTTGACTATGCCCAAGACAAACGCGCGCTCTCCTTCCAGGAAAATTGGCTCCGCAAAAATCTCAAGCTTAGATGTCTCGGCTTAGCATCGCTAGAAAGAACTATGGCTAGGCAACATTCTCACATTAACTAGCTTAAAGAGGGGGACGTGGATACAAAGTTCTTCTACCACCATGCTTCGCATTGTTGGCGAAAAACTTTCATCGGCCCCCTCCATATTAATGGCAGAAACATCAACAATGAGGAGGAGAAATCTAAGCATTTCTATGAGTTCTTTGAAAATATCATGGGTACCTACAACGATCGGGAACTTATGCTTGATCGAAGCTTCCTTGAGCTGGCTTCGGCTAATCTATCCCACTTAGATCAAGAATTTTCAGAGGAGGAAATTTGGGGGGGTAATCAAAGAGCTCCCTTTGGTGAAATCTCTTGGCCCCGATGGTTTCATGGGAGTCTTCTACAAAACTGCATGTTTGGTGATCAAGCCAAGTATAATGGATGCGTTCCATGCGCTCTTTCTTCTTAAAGGGAATTGTCTTCATTGGTTGAATAATGCTTTGATCGTTCTGTTGGCTAAGTCAGACGAACCTTCAAGAGTCAAAGACTATTGCCTTATTAGCCTACTCCATAGCTTCGCTAAACTATTCTCCAAGGTGTTGGCAAATAGATTGAAAAAGGAACTACCAGGCTAGTGGGCCCAAACCAAATAGCTTTTGTCTCAGGCAGTTCAATCCATGATAACTATTTTTGTCTTCCAACTAGCCTCTAAGACCCTCAAGGCAAGGAAGAAAGCCACATTGTTGCTGAAATTAGATATCTCGAAAGCCTTCGACTTGTTTTCCTAGCTATTCATAATCAAATCCTTAACCATATGGGCTTGGTGGCATGGAAATCGGTCTACAAGCCTCTTTCCCTTGGTGGCCTAGGTATCCTGGGACAGACCCTACATGTATGTGGGCAAAATTGCAATCATCTGACGAACTGGTGGTTCAAGCAATGTTCAAGGCTGCGACAGAGGTGACACTTGGAAATGGCAGTCGTACATCTTTGTGGATGGACAATTGGATTGATGGACAATCGACAGACATTCTGGTAGCATCTCTTTTCAAACTTGTCTCTCAAAAAGCCAGGAGATCAACCACGGTGGCTCAGGGCATTGTGGCGAATACATGGGTTCATGACATTCAAGGTGCACTCTTTGGTTTAGGCAATCTCTGAATATGTACTTCTTTGGAGGAAAATCCATCTCGTTCATCTGCAATTTGGAATCGTAGACCGGATGGTCTAGAAGTTAAACTCTTCGGAGGTCTATTCCAGCAAGTCGGCCTACAATGTTTTCTTCCTTAACAGGATCCAAACCATTGCCCACAAGCTAATTTGGAAATGCAAGACTTTGTTGAAGTGTAAATTCTTTGTCTGGCTTGCTGTTAATGACCACTGCTGGACAGGTGACCATCTAGTGCATCATGTTGTGTCGGTGCATTCACTATGCCCACTGTGTGACCACACCCTAGATACAATTGACCACGTCCTGGTACTTTGCACTTGGGTGAAGTAGGCTTGGTCATAGTTCATGCGCCTATTTGGCATGCATCGTACATTGCTAAGCACGGATGGCCACATTCTTGATTGGTGGTCGTCCCTACGAAAATGAGTGGCCAAGACTCAAAGAAAAGGATTTGACACTTTAGTGATCCTTTTAATACAACAAATATGAGCTTCAGTGATGAATACTCCTTGACGGATGAAATAAAGGTCATTAATAAGCAACTTTCTATGACGCATGAATTAAATTTTTCACCATTGAAAGTAGGGGCATTTTGCCCTAAAACTTTGTGATGATTCAAAAATTTTCATCACAAAATGCTGTTACATATCGTCACATATTGTTAGGTCAGAAGGGTGGCTGCGTGCCAAGGTGTTTTTGTGAGAAATTATTTTTTGTGACACATTTATTTTTTTATGCACCGTTTTACTTTTTTACGATGAATTGTTATTGTCATAATGAGACATGATGACAATTACATTCATGCAGTGATGTGAACATTTTCGTCATGAAATGTACGTTCCTCGTGCAAACATGCATGCTGATCGCGTACAAGTTCGTGCATTGCCCATGCAAACATGCATACTAACATGAACTTTCATCCACTTGAAGAGCCGGGCGCGTGCATGTCGTCGCCAGAGTGATGATCTTGGTGCTGGACACAGCTACTCTTGCGGGATGATAGAGGAGACAAGGCATGGGTAGGGAACGTGGAGGAAACAAGGGAACGGCCTTGACTCCCATTTATTAGAGGCATGGATGTGGGCAGGAAACACGGAGGAAACAAGGGAGCATGGCCAGAGGATGGCCAAAGAAACAGGGCGACGTTCACGTCGATGGACAATAGGGTGACATTAGTGCCAGAGTTTCTACGGCGATGCATTGGTCAATATGAAGCATGAAATATGTAGATGATGTGCTAGTGATGGTGTAATTGCAAGGAATCGAAGAACGGCTCACCGGAGATGACAAATCGACGACAATGAGTGGAAACGGCTGGTTTTGAAAAAAAATCTTGATTCCCGTTGATTGACTGAACCAAACTCAAATTAACTTGGTAGATGAGTTCCTTAGAGGATGGAACATGAAAGGACATGAACAAAAATCGAAAAAACTCACTGGAGCGAAAGATGGCGCGGTCCGGTGTTGGATGATGCTCGGGAAGACGGCTTGTGGTGGCAGCGGTGTTTGAAAGCTCTAGAAAGTTTGCTAAAGTGTGAAAAGGAAGCAATGCAGTTATGGAAATCCAATTTGAAGGCTTGGGTGATGGGAAACCGATGAGTAATGAAAGGATTCAGGAGTAACGATTTTTGGTCATTAAATTTGGAAACTGCTGAATAAAAGGAAATGGTAGGATAAATAGGAAATAAACAATGGGGAATTAATGCTTGTGTAATTTGGGTCATTTTTCGTTTAGCACGAGGTGGAGATGAGGCTTGGTTTGAAAATTAGCTTAGACAAACAAAGAGTACAAAAGTCTAAAGGTGAATTGTTTAATTGAATGAAAGACAAAGGCACCATGGCATTAGACTTTTAAAGAACTTTGAAGTTAAGTGAGTTTGGGTGAGAGAAAAGCTATGATGGGTGAGCTTTGGGAATTTGGATGACTTTTAGGAATGTTACGATGAAAAACGTCATAAAATATATTGTCCAGAGCCTACCCGGCCAGGTAAACCTACAAATCTATGACAAAATGGCACGTTTATTTGACGTTTACCAAACCATGCATGACAATTATAAACATCACTAATTGTTACCATTCCATGACAATAATTTTTTCTTGTTAAGTTTATGATGAAAATGCATTGTCGTGTCACTAGATACAATCTATGACGTACTTTCTGTGACGATGGTTGTAACACATTCTTTTTGTGATAATATATTTTTTATGATAAAAAAATAATCTTCCGTAATGCTTTCTGGTCATCATTGAACATCAAATCTGTAGTAGTTCTCTGGAGTGTATGGCGTGAACACAACGTGTGTGTCTTCGACAACTCCAAACTTGAAATCAATGCATTGTTGGACATATTTTTTGTAGGAATTGTCATCCAGGCACCAGGTGGGCGTGAAGTCGTTACCGATTCCTCTGAAATTTAGCTCTTAGTTCCGTTCATAGCGGTGCTATTGCGTCTAGGCGGAGCTCCTTTTAGCTCGGCAGTGTGTCAGTTTTCCTTTGCTACGCCTGTTCACGTGTTTTCTTTCAGTTTATTTTCAGTTTCCAATCTTCAGTGTTATAACCACTTCACTAGCCTAGCTAGTACTCTGTAATTCTGTTTATCTTCTTAATGCAAAGGCCTGCAAATCTTATTCATGTTCCTAAAAAAATCTTATTTAGTTCACTAATTAGAGATTAATTACTTTGTCTCTTTCTTCCTTTGTTTTCTGAGATTTGTAATACTGATGGACACCTACCGCACTACAAAATAATGAAGTTGTAATGCCAACTATTAAGAGATCATCGGTCTTAAAAAAACTAATAAGAGATCATTTATCTCTGTCGATGTTACCAAAGGAAACTGCTTAATATGCTTGCTATACGTGTTTTTAAACGACATATGGAAAGGGGTGTCAAACCGTTCATGCAAAAACAACACCATGTTTTTTGCTCTAGTACAGCAGTTGCGAACTACATAGGTAAGGATTAGAACAGCTCCAATGCCGATGAAACTGATGGTACGGTAACATATTGACTTTCAAATATGATTTGCATTGTTTTAGGTTAAATACCTAACACCCCCCCCCCAACAACAAAAAACCATTTTTGACTGTCATTCAATATTGACGAGAAACATCTCTGTGTGTGCTTGATGTTTTTTATAGAAAATAGTGCCCATGTGTCCCAAGTAATCCACAGGGACTTGTTAGTTACGTGAACTCTTGTCTAGTGGTTTCAATTCGCAGGAAAATAAGGGCACAAACATACCATCTTCCAATGTGGTCATCTTGTCATCTTGTCGTCTTGTTGGACTTGGTAGTATATCTCGATGGCATTGAGCATGGGTGGCAGCGCAGAGGCGTTGGTGGCGAAGAGAGAGATGTTGTATAGCCCATTGTCTGATGTCTTTGGCGAGGTGGCGTTTACATAGTACGCCAGGAGGTAGGGCGGCTTGATCGGCTTATCGTAAGGGTCCCAAAGGTTGCCATTGTAGTATATATCAAACTCACGCAGCTGCTTCTTCTGGAAGTCAGTGAAGTGTATAACGAGCAAGTATCCTGGTGCCACAGCCCAGCCGTTTGGAGCCGCCCATGAGAAGTTCAGAGCTACAGCGGTGGATGACGTGGTGACAGCCGTCTTGAAGACTGCAATTGGCACCTCAAAGACTTCATTTGTATAGCGCCTAACGGTGCTCGTTGTGGAAATGTTCATCCACCCTGAGGTACCTTGCGACGGCCACCAGAGACGACATAGGGATCATCCGGGTACCTGGTAATGGAAATATGTGTGAGTATTTGGAGCAAGCACTATTTGACGTAGGAGAAATATTGAATATAGATCCTTAATTTCAGTCTTTTAATTCAGATATTATAAAATGTATAGTCTGTTTATCTAGAGCAGTAGCACTGAATTGACTGAACAATAGTAAGCAGGATCCTCTCAGTTAACACTCCAATAAAAAAAGATGTATTTGGCTCGAACCTAATTTTCCACAGGGCCACCTATGGTGGTACCAAACTGTACAATGCTATTGGTTGCATGCCTTAAAAGAAAAGAAATGAAATACAAGCTAAAACTGTCGAAACTGAAAGAGTTGTCTATATGTGGTCAAACTGAACAAAACTAAAAATTCAGATGCTAGTTTTATCTGTTAGGATTTGTGAAAGATTCGGAACTAACAGTATGTTGTTTCCTGGATCATGCGATAAAAGAAGGGTATGCCACCTAAGTACTCCACTTGCACCCATTCTTCGTCGATCCTGGAGCAAAAGAGGTTGATTTGGCTTGGCACCGGGATAAATTGAACTCTTCATTGGCCTCATTTCTAGTGATGATATGAAAGGAGTTCCTTTTCCATTATCAATCATGCAAACTGATATTGAGTTCGCTGTGGCCACAGCGATTGCCTCAGACGTGTAAGTCACGGTTGCACTAGTGATACTGACTTGGTTCCAGAAGTCAAGCCCAATATAAATGTCGAAGACCAGTGGTGAGCTAATAAGATTCTGGCTTTTGTTGTCATAATTCCCATACATGAACATTCCTCTTATAAGATACTTCTGGTCTTTCATGACAGAAGAAAATGTGTAGCAATTTCGACCTCCATTAGGAAAACTTCTTAGATTTAAACCTGACTTGAATTATTCAGCACCTTGGTATTCTGAAGAAATGTTGTGGTTGTCTCCTGTGTCTATGTACCCATCGTCTGAAACATATTTGATATTTGTCTTCTCATCCACATAGCTAGAGCCACTGGGAAGGCCGCAATCGATGCTTATAAACCCTTCATCTACATAGAGGTGAGAATGAGTGCCACTAGAGCTGATTATACATTTAGACTTGAAAATTTACTTATACTTAATAATTTAGTTAAATTGTGAGAAAAAAGGATATATTGTTATGTGCCTCTTAAAAATGGGGAAAGCTAAAAACTATCTTTTTTGAAACCTCACAACTAAGAAATGTCATTGTATGATCACTACTAGAATCTATTTCTTTCCTACTGTTCCTGCAGTACTCTAATATCCCAAATTTTGAGGTTATTTTAATATTTAATTTAAAATAATTATTTCTGCATTTTCCAGAGTTTTTAAAAATTAATCCAAGCTTAAATTAATCTTATTAAATTAATCAAGACCTGAAATGTATTTTCCAAATTTTAAAATTATTTAACGTGATTTATAAAATATTAAATTTCAACTAAAATATTTTATTTCAGTTAATAATATTCAAATATGCACCTCTGAATTTTATTGGAAGTTTATAAGTTTATTTGTTATTTTTTCAGAGCTCATTTGAATTTCCTTCCTTTACCAGAAATTGAAAATCAATTTCTAATTCCATTTACTTCATAGGCCAAATCGGCTCAGCCGACAATCTCTCTTCCTCTACCGGTTGGGCCTCGGGCATTTCGTTCTCAGCCTCAGCCGACCTCCATCCTCTCTCCCTTCAGGTTTATATGCCAAACCCTAGCCCGTGGCTCTAAATAGCCTCGGCCATCCTAGTCTCGTGTACCTATAACGCCAGCATCCTCTGCCCTAGCTGCGCCACCAAAAGCGCCAACTGCCACCATTTTCTTCAACTTGGACAACAAACCACCTGCATCGATCTCCTCCATCATAACACTTGAGGCCAAATCCTTCCACCCGTGGCATCGCCTTGTTGTCCTCCGCTGAACCCGTCCATCAATTAGAGCTCCTAATTTAAGCATTTGTGTGCCGTCGCCAACTTCATCTTCCCTGTTTTCTAGTCATGCTCTGCCACGCTCGAAACTTCACCGCCATGCTCCTGTTACCTCGGTGAGGTTACCTCAAAACCTTTCACGTCACCTTGTGTTATACCTCTCGATCTACCTTTCCCCCTATTTAATTTCGCTCACCTACAACGTAACCGAGTACGTAGATCGCTCCCTCTTCTCCAATTCCGGCCATGCTTTGTCATTGTCGGGACCCCGGATTTCCGAACCTGGACCCTCTGTGTATTACAGCACTAGTCCCAGATCAAAACTAGTGCACACAGTCAAACAGAAATGATTACATAACCAACAACGCTTTATTACAATAATTGAGAGTACAGACCAAAAGGTCTTCTTATTACAACTGAGGTTTCAAGACCTCACACACACACAAAACCAGCGGAAGCAGAAGATAAATCCAGCGATGACCCATCAATACGCCACAGGCAATTGACTGGGGAAGCGCGACCTAGAACTCCTGAAATCCTTCGTCGAATCCACCGTTGCGCCCACGCCATCAACATCACCATAGTGCTCCCTTTTTGTTTTGGTCTTCTCTAGAGCTTCACCGGCCACTACTCATCGTTGATGCTACCCACTGAAGCAGCCACGGCTAACATACCTGTACATGTACCTTCTCTCTCTCATCCCTATGACCACATGGCCCCATAGTCCAGAACCATGCAACCCTAGCATCAGACCGCCACCTCAGCCTCAATGTGTGCTAAGTCATCACCACTCGACGCCTGCTTAGCAATCACTCGAACCCTAGATCTGTTTGTTCTCTCAGTTGCACATGGGTCCACATGTCAGCCTCTCCAATTTTTTTAAAAAATATAGAAAAGAAAAATTCTTTGATCCCACTTGTCAGCCACTGTCTTCTCTCTTATCGATTTATTTCCCATACTTCTCTATCAATACAACTTCTAGAAGGTCGTTCTCTCTTGCCTGTCATTCTTATCTCTAAATTCATCTAAAATCAAACTCTACCTTCCAATACATTTATTTTGCAATTTGGAGTTCTCATTAGACATTGACATTTTGGGGTTGTTCAAAGTAGATGGAGAACAAGGAAGACGAAGAGTGGGGGAATAATAGCCTTGTGTGTTTACTTTCAAATTATTGTGCATTGCGTGTTGCTATCAATATTAAATTACTTGGGGAATAACTATAAATCCTAGTTGTTGTTTGTCCACCTTGTATCTTCGTATGCCATGAATTATAGACTTCCCTAGAGCCTTTGATAGCACAGTCGAGACAACGATGGGTTCTCCACCCATACGGGGATGGAGCAACAAAAGTATGGAAAGCGACAGAAGTATGAAAACATGATAAGGTAGCGGTGAGACGAGTCATTTAAATAGGTGTAAGTAGAAGTGTAGTGATGTATGCAGCTAAGGCATCCTAACGGACAAACGATTTGAACTTATTCCTACACGACTTGATCAAATTGATCAAACACTTGCTATCTATCTTCATTGTTCAACTCTTTGATGAAAAGATGAAAAACCAAAAAAAGCTTTGCCATTCCATCTCTTCGATAGATATATAGAGAGAGAGGCCAGAGGCCAGAGGTCAACCCACTTCAAATATGGGATATGGATTTTAGCAATGCAATAGAGTTGGGTCCTCATATCGATTCAAATGAATCAATCTTTCTATTGAGGTCAATCTTTACCTATTAGGCAAGATGATAGCAAGTTAGAAATTCTATCTTGATAGGACATGTATTTCTATTCCTATAAAATTCATAAATGAAAATGAAGTAGTTAATGGGAAGGCTACCATTATCTTTTTTCTTGTATGTGTTCCTTAGAAAAGGAATTAGTCCATTTCATGTTTCAGGCCAAGGTCTAAAAAAGGGTGTGTAAACAAATAGAAACTCCCCGGTTCCTTCGGAAATGGTAAGATCTTTGGCGCAACAAGGAGGAGCGAATCGTCACCCGAGGATGGTTGAATATTAGTGGTCACTATTGTAGAACTAACATGGGCTGACTTAGATTTGTTACTTATGCCAGTGATACATGCAATTACTTTTTGAATAACTGTGTGTTGTGACCATGCTATGTGAAAGCTATGTGAACTATGTGAATCTTTAGGCTCAATGAATTGGGTAGTTTTTCCCTGGTCAATTAAGGACTTCACTTTGCGCGCAACTGAACTGAGCCCCATTGTATAGCCACATACTCTATGGGAAGGGCCTGGCTTAGTAAGTAACTGAGTTCCGGCATTGATACCTCAGGTTCTAGGTTAGCCCTAGTGCATATAGGTAGATGGTGTATAGCTGCTTACAAGGGCATATAAACTAAAATAGTTTATTGCTGCTACCATATTTGGTGTCCTTATCAACCCAGGACATTTGAGTTTAGATAAAACGATGGAAGCAATGCTTTGAGCTGTGACTTTGGATGATTTTTACAAGCACATGAGGTTATTTGATATTGGAGAACTGAGAATCAGGAATGTTTGAAGAATAATTTTATTTCTCTATCTTGTATACCATTTATATATGTCATATGATGTAGATCATTAAACACAATAAAAAGAGATTGCCCATAAAGTTCTGTTTTCGTAGTGAAATTGGTCTTATTCAATATATACTAGCCTAAACATTCTATTTTCTTTATAAATTGCATGACATGAGTAACGTATTGGTAAAACATAGGTGAGGTGGTTAAGGTCACGAGTTAAAAAATGATGTGTTTATATGGGTTATTTAACTGCTTTTTTTGTGAGAAGAAGTTAATTAACTGCTGTTTGTATAGCGATTACTGGATGATGTTATGAGTGTGATTTGAAAAGTCTCTCTGCTGCAGGATTCTCACATGGGTAATCTCCTGCCAGTTAATCACTATAGACTACAGAGAGAACTATTTTCTCTCCGTCTCAAGAAATGAAAGAACATGGAAGGAAGGCAACAAATGATCCATGAAGCATGACATATATTAAGATGTAGACTCATACCTGGGAAGTGGCCGGGCTGAGCATATGCATGTAGTACCGCAGTGCACAGAGCAAATAAGGAACCTAGAAGGCACCTCATCCGATATTTTTACTCTCCGTTCTGTCTTTCTTTTTTCTTAAAACAAAAAACAAGGAATGCAGTATACTCGACGATGGTGCATCCGTCCTTATTATATAGGCTAGATATAGAAGATGGCACTTGCAGACCGAACTTCAAGCTAAGTCAAGTCGGTCAAACGATTCGTTGTTCGAAGCACTAGAAAGTCTGAAGTCCAGTCTCCCAAACCCAACTATAACGCTATACGGTATGTAATGACTTTGTGAACTTTGAAGGTCTTGGAATAAAATAAGTCTTGGAATTTTTATTTTCCACCAACTTTTAACTTTCTTATCATCTATATGTTATATAATAAAAGTTGATGATAGGTGTTTTACAACTGCAAAAAAAAAAAGGCTAAAAAATTCTAAAAAAAGGAAAAACATCCGACCCTTAGTGTTGGACCCTTATTTTACTTAGCAACCGTAGCCAATGGATGTGTTATTGGTGTTGTAGATAATGCAGTTTCAGCAAATATTTAAATAAAATTTTAGAATTGTAAATAAAAATAAAGCATGTTTTGAGCATATATTAAATGACAGGTGCAAACATACAATGATTGCAAGATCACAAATCTATACCATGTCATTTGAATATCACTACTGCAAAAAAGGTCATCACAGATGGTTGAAAAACATCATCACAGACGGCTTCATGGGCCGTCTGAGTTTATAGGTTAGTAATGATATGATGTCATCACCGACAGTTTTTGAACCATCTGTGATACATACTATCAAAGATGATTTATAGTTGAAACCATTTATGGTACATCAGATATCACAGAACATTGAAGTTTAGATAGAATGATTGAAATTGATGCTTTCAACGGTTAGTTTGGATGTTCTTTTTGCAAGCACATGAATTCAGGAATATTTGAAGAATGATTTTGCTTCTCTTTTCTGTACCATCTATTTATATTCTGTAGATCAGTAGACTCAATAAAAAAAGTGACATATGAAGTTCAGTTCTTCTTCTTCTTTCTATAGCCTAATGGTCTGATTCAATATCTATTTGCAGCCTAATAAAACTTTTTGTAGTATTCTTCGCCACATTTATAGGAGTTATCGATCTAAGTCAACTGTTGTTTGTGTAGTAGAGAAAAGTATTGCAGTAATGTGTGATGTGAAAAATTATCTTTGTTCCAGGACGCACATGGATAATCCCAAGCCAAGTGATTGCCTTTTTTTAGATGAAGCCAAGTATTTGCCAGAGAATGATCGATGAAGCATTAAAAAAAGATACATATGAGAATAATAAGATGTAGACTCATACCTAAGGGAGTTGGCTGAGCATATGGATGCAGTAGCGCAGTGAAGAGTGCTAATAACAAAGCTGAAGGGCACCTCATCTGACTCTCAGATCTTCAACTACTCTCTCCCTTTTTCTTTTTTTCGTGTGTAAAAGTTTAGTAACACAGTATAGAGCTCATATCGGCTCGACGAATGTGGATCTATTCTTGTTGTAGGGCCTGTTTGGGACTGCTCTGCTCCAACTTTTGCAGCTCCGCTCCTAAACTACCCAGCCAAACAGGTCCATCTCCAGAAACTCCACTCCAAGAAAAAGGTGGAGTTGAGGGCCAACTCCACGCTTTTCCTGGAGCTCCTCAAGGGGTACTCAAGAAACCAGCGTTTTGTATCTTCTCGTGGAGTTGGGAGGTAATTACCCACCACTGCCACTCAAGATAACGTTTCGTTTCTCCCCTTCTCCCACCCGATTCCCCGACCCTTGTGTTCGCTCGACCGAGCGGATATTTCTTCCCCCGCGATTCCCCAACCCTAGCCTGCGCCGCCACTGATTCCGGCCGCCACGGCGAGCTCTGCGACGAGGTGATGGACGGAGGTGATAGATCCAGTGATCCTCTAATGGATGACCTCTTTTCTAGCCCCCAAATCTCCTCCGTCTTGTCTTCCCCAACTGGGCACGAAGCTGCTGGTGCCGCCGCCGCGACTCGAGGAAGCTCGCCGGCGCCGAGGGTCGGGTTGTCGCGGCCTCCTCAGGCGGCTCCACCGGCCGCCCCTGTCCAGCCAGGACCGTGGCTGCCCCGTGCGCCGCTCTCCAGCCAGGCCTCGGCTGCTGGCCGCCCAGGGCCGGCCGCCCCGCACCTGGTGGCCACGAGTGGCCACCCATCTAGTGCCCAGGCTCCTGCCGCCCAAGCCACGGCCGGCCACCCAACAGGCACCCAGGCTGCTGGCCGCCCAGGGCCGGCCGCCCCGCATGTGGTGGCCGCCGGCGCCCCGGCTGCTGGCGGCCCAGGGCCGGCCGCCCCGCACCTGGTGGCCACGAGTGGCCACCCATCTGGCGCCCAGGCTCCTGCCGCCCAAGCCACGGCCGGCCACCCAACAGGCGCCCAGGCTGCTGGCGCCCAAGCGAAGAAGAAACGCGCAGCACTAGCGAAGAAGAAAGAGGAACAGGTATTGCTGATCATCATGAACTAGCTAAATTCTTGCAAAATCAAGTCAAATATGGCCTCCAAAAATTGGTGATCTAAGTCTTGAAGGCTCCTAAACGTATGAATGACATCTGATGGTATAGTTCAAAAAAATCAACTGGTATGATTGTTATGAACAATGCATAGCCTTTCTGCTTAGTCTGTTTGACCAATGTTCACAACTGTTAAATAACTAGACTAGCACATGCATACTGACATTCATAATATGAAAATCCAATCATGGGCAATCACATTCATTTGCAACAAAATCTATTAACAAAACAAGAGCAGTGAAATCAATTGTCCTGTTCAGTATGTAACCGTGCCACATAGTGCTTGCATAATTCAATAGATCGTCTTGAATGCTTGAACATACTGTTGCAATATCATGGTCAGGGTGATCAAATGGAATGGACCGATGCACATGTCACAATAGCTTGTGAGTTGATGGCTGAACAAGTTAGTAGAGGCAATCGCCCAAATACTCATTTGAACTCTGTCGGTTACACCGAGGTGTCAGATAGGTTTTTACAGCTGACCGGTATCTTATTATCGAAGACTCAAATAGAGAATAAGTGGGATAAATTAAAGGCTGATTGGTCCATTTGGCTAAAGTTGAAGAGGAGGCAAACAGGTACTGGTTGGAACAATGCGGCACAAACAATTGACATGGAGAATGAGTGGTGGAAGAAGGCAAGAAATGTGAGTGTTGTCAAACTGTCAATAATTATGTACTGATGTACTGATATATGTACTGATGTATGTGTTTTTATTTTTACAGGATATTCCAGGGTGTGGCAAGTTTAGGAAAAAGCCTCTCCAAAATGAGGATTTGCTTAGGGAAATGTTTAGAAATATTACAAATGAGGAAGCAGATCATTGGAACCCTATGAGTGACAATCCTATTATCCCTAGTACTCAAGAGCAACCTTTTGATGTAGACAGTGAATATGGAGGTGGAGAGAATAATGCCCATGGTGACCCATTTGATGCCAACAATGTGGGGGATGAGGAGGTCCAGGAGGTCACTCCAAGCGCGCTTCCAAATAAAAAACCTCGTGTTGCTGCTGTTGATAGGAAAAAGCCAAAGTCAAGCACAACACTTCTTATTCATGAAGCAATTTCGAAGATATCTGATTGTTCAAGTTCCTTTACAGCAAAGAAGCAAGAAGGGGTCACAATCAGGGAAGTAATGGAGCATGTTCTAGACTGTGGTGCGGAGTATGGCTCAGATGAGCATGACATTGCCACCCAGCTGTTTGTGAAGAAGGATTTTAGGGAAATGTTCATGACCCTTCCTACTAGAGAAATTAGGTTCAATTGGCTTAGGAAGAGGCACAATGACAAATATGGAAGCTAGAATTTTTTTATTAGGTTCAATTGGCAACCTGTATGCAATTTGAACATGTATGCTATTTGAACAATTATTTGGCAACCTGTATGCTATTTGAACCATTAATTGGATCTATGTCTTGCTATTTGAACCATGATTTGTCTCTAATTGGCAACCTGTATGGCCATTTTTTTTGTCTCTGTATTGCTATTTGTCTCTAATTGGCAACCTGTATGGCCATTTTTTTGTCTCTGTGTGCAGAGTGACGAAACTGATAGTGACCAAAGCGACTCTGACAATGAGAGCATGGCATTTTGGAATCTTGCAATGGGTGGTGCTAAACTTGCTGCAGCTTATGTTGAATTATACTTTAACAAAAATCCACCTAGGACATCAAACCTTAGTGGTATGGGATGGTTGCTAGAGACATTGAACACACCGAGTGAGTGTCATTCGCAGCTTCGGATGAGCACAGAGATGTTCTACGACCTTCATGATTTATTGGTTGGAAGGTATGGTCTGAAACCATCCCTACATATGAACACTCAAGAGATGTTGGCAATGTTCTTATTTATATGTGCTGGAAATGAATCTAATAGAAAAGTACAAAACCGGTTAAAGCACTCGGGTGAAACTGTTCATAGGAAATTTGATGAGGTCCTCAATGCTTTGATGGAAATGACTAAAGATTTTATTAGACCAAAGAACCCCAACTTCCCAACTGTTCATAGGAGGATAAGAGATGACCGTAGAGCATATCCACATTTCAAAGATTGCATCGGTGCTCTAGATGGCACTCATATTCGAGTTTCCTTACCACCTGATGATCAAGTAAGATATATTGGAAAGTCTGGTATACCTACTCAAAATGTTCTAGCAGTTTGTGACTTTGATATGAGGTTCACTTATGTGTCGGCGGGACAACCGGGATCTATGCATGATACTAGTGTCCTGTACAATGCAATAAGAGTGGACGAAAGCTTTTTTCCACACCCTCCAAAGGGTATTATGAATATGAACATGCACTTTATTTTTTGTTCAAATGCTTACAAATGTGACCTGATAATTTTTTTGTTCCAAAATTATAGGCAAATATTATGTTGTCGATGCGGGATATCCTAATCGTCCAGGGTACCTCTGTCCTTACAAAGGTGAGAGGTATCATATGCCGGAGTGGCATAGAGGAATGGAACCAAAGACTCCTAAAGAAAGGTTCAATCATGTTCACTCATCCATCCGCAATGTTATTGAGCGATCATTTGGAGTGCTAAAAATGAAATGGCAAATTCTCTACAAAATGCCGCCCTTCCCGATGTTCAAGCAAAAAATGATTGTTGTGGCTACTATGGTCCTTCACAACTTCATTCGTGAGCATGGCGGTGAAGACTTGGACTTCGATCGGTTCGACCGTGATCTAAATTTTGTTCCAACGATACCTGAAAGGTATCACAAATATGTAGCTACATCAAATGGGTCTACTACAGAACCGAATGCTCCTACTATGGATGTATTCCGTGATGAGTTGGCCACCGCTCTTTCTCTAGCTTGGAACTAGAATTATGTATTGGCCATTACTCTCTAGTTATCTATGGACAATTATTTGTATTCGAATGATGGACTTTGTTAATTATCTATCATTAGTTATCTATGGACAATTATTTGTATTCGAATTATGGACTTCGTTAATTATCTATCAAGCACGTTGTAATTTATGGGGCAAAAGTACGGAATTATTTGATCAAATTATTATTTTTTGTTTTCTCCAATAAACTAAATGCAATTATGATATTTTACATCATATTTAAATTGGCAAAAAAAATATTCAGTTACATATGCTCCGCACACATCAAAACATACACCAAACATCATTCAGGGGCACATTGGACCTTTCTCAGGGAAACCTCACGTTCATGGAGCTGGAGCTAGGCTGCGTGCCAAACAGGACCACCTGCTCCAGGAACTCCACAGTGGAGCTGCTCCATGGTGGAGTTGGTGGAGCAGAGCTGCAAAAACTGGAGCAGAGCAGTCCCAAACAGGCCCGTATAGTCTAGTAGATGGCACACTTGTGCAGCCAAAAGCACTACAGATGGGAAGACAACGACAGCTCTGAAATGTATTCAATTGTCGCATCTCTCATTTTTCTATGTGGACCGAGCCTAAGAGCGACAATTCCTTGTTCAAAGCACTCAAGATGGGAAGACAACGACAGCTCTGAAATGTATTCAACTGTTGCATCTCTCATTTTTCCGAGATGAATGAATTGTGGCAATACCAGACTATCGGCACCAAACTTTAGGACAATGTGGAAAGGTCATTTTGTACATAGTCGTAGCGGGATTGCAGGAGAGGAAGAACTCGTCCGAAAAACACCCGAGTAAACACGGCGGGCTGATTAATAATTCAATGGCTTTTACTAATTTCTGTTTCATGATGCCCATGGGTGGACCCAGTATTGGGACATGCGCGTACACATGTACACCCAATTTTTTTTGTTTGCAAAATATAAGTTACTTAGTAGGTATATCAGGCATATATACTATTAGCTAGCTAGGTCAAACAATTCATATTTTTGCACCTTAAATGATTTTAGACCACTCAACGCCTCCATCCTCCAAATTCGCACTCAAAATGATGGTCCAATTCATATTTACACCCTAAATAATTAGGCATCTGTACAACGTTATGCTTATTGAAACGAAGAAGGACCTCAATTTTTCCGTCAAAAAGGACCTCAATTACAGATGTCTACCAGATTCTTAAATGGGTGCTAATTCTTCCCAAAGAAATTTCTAGTGTTGAGAGAATTTTCTTTAATGAAATTTGTGAAGAATAAGCTATCATGACGTGACATTTCACTTCCAAGTATTAGCTAGGTGAAACAATTCCTATTTGCACCATAAATGATTTTAGTCCACTCAACACCTCCATCCTCCCCAATTCGCACTCAAAATCAAGGTGGCAAGCAAATTGGAAATGGGCTCTGCTCTCTCTTTCCTCGCAAAATAAATAAACAATAAATTTTTAGACTTGATAAAAAACATAAATTTACAGGGAACCTTTCTTGTCTAATAGGAATATCAAATTTGCAATTATAAACAATCAAAAGTAGACATAAGTCACAATATTTCTCTTTATTTAATTGAAGTCTTATCATAAATTCATTCAACAAGAAATTCATGCCCACTCACAGGAACATGAACCTCTCTCAACGGTAACCGGAGGCAAGTAAATATAAAACAAGCATTAAGCAAGTCGTACTAAGTGGCAACTCCATCCCTGCCGTAGGACTTGGTTTCAAGTTTGGCGTTGAGCAAGCTAGCCAAGCCCTTTCATTCATGTAATTTATGACTCTTGCATGTAAGGTGGGAGTGTCCCTTGGAGGAAGGAGTGCAACATTATAAATGCTCTCTCAGGCTGAAAGGATGGAACCATGTGGCCAGCTCCTCTCACAGATAGAAATGTGAATCCTCCCGTGTACTGTTGAACATAACCTCCCACCTGCAAGTGCAACCACCCATGTAAAAGCCAAAAGTTTCAAGCTGATGAACCTTGTAGATCAACACTGTTTCCAATAATAACAAAATTACCTCCATGTTTGCTGTCCATGGGCGCCATGGAGTCGTGACATAGAGGTCGAGGTCGTGGATAGAATACCTCGTTGCGGGAAGCGGGCATACGACGTCAAAATCACCACTGGAAAATATGCGTAAATTCGTTACAGTACTGTTCATTTGTCACAGCATATTATGTAATTGTGATTCTCGTACCTAAATATCCAGACAGGTAACTTGTTGTCGATTAGCCATTTGATGGTCGGCACCATGGAAATTGGTGCATCTTTCCAGTGCAAGTTTCTGCAACAAATCACATGAGTGGGTGAAACAAGCCGAAATTGTTAGCCGATTAATTAATACTACATTGGCGTCCAATTCAAGGATCTTACTTGCAGCTTGACCACTGTGTCATCCTTGCGTGAAAAGCATTTTGCACTGCTGGATCATTGAGGTAGGCGTTGGTAGAATAATCGCTGCATGGATTGTACCCAGGTAACTGTAATTTGGGAAACGGTTAGTAATCCAACCTCGCTAGTTTTACGATGGCATGCAACAAATGTATCCAATTCTGCTGCATATATGTTGTCTTACGTAGCCACTGGGGTAATATGCTCCATTGGGAGCGACAACGCAAATTGGAGCATATATGT
This sequence comes from Dendrocalamus latiflorus, assembly GCA_017311315.1. Lineage (NCBI taxonomy): Eukaryota > Viridiplantae > Streptophyta > Magnoliopsida > Poales > Poaceae > Dendrocalamus > Dendrocalamus latiflorus. The sequence goes on along the minus strand of CM029658.1, from coordinate 34,396,533 downwards.
TGTAGGCATCAATTTGGCCTAGATCGAAAGCATCTAAAGCGCCGTTGCATGCCGCTCCATCCGAGCCATTAAAATTGCAGTGCTTGGTGATGTTGGCGAAGACCTCGTCCGACATCACCCCATGGCTCCAGAGGTAGTCAACTTGCCCCTTAAAATTCCTGTTCCCGTCAAGAAATGGATTTCCAACCTAGCTTCAAGAGAAAGGAGAAGCCATTATTCAGAGAAAAAGATGAGGTTTTTACCATGTTTCATATGAAAATTTCACGTACCAAGATACCCTGTAGGTTTAAGGTGGTTATGTTGTTGTACAAGTTGTGGACTAGGATGGTGGCAGCAAGCTCTGGCACATAGTGGCCAGCGAAGCTCTCCCCAGAGATGTAGAAGGCACGGTCCTTGTACTCGGGGAACCTCTCGAGCCAATTGACCAGAAAAGATGTACGCATCATCAGCGGTCCTTTGGTCTCCACTAAGATCGTAGTCGGAAGACGTGTTCGAGTAAGAGAATCCAACGCCGGCGGGTGATTCCAAGAATATCACATTAGCCACTACAGTTTTCACAAGCACAATAGAGTTTCATGCAGTTTTCACAGATATACTGAACCTGAGGCATCCCTAACAGGCAGGCCCAAAGGAAGAGGAAGATGGGTTGAATTTACGAGTTACCGTTATTCCATGCATGGCTTGTTTGTGCTGAGCGTTTTGTTGTCGCTGTTTACGCGGAACGGGCCGAGTTCTTGCATCGCTCCGAGACCGAGAGAAGAGCATCCTGGCCCTGTGGATGAGTGAGTATCTAGTGGGATCAGATAGTGGGCAAATGTGCGCGTCACTGCTACTCTCGGAAGAGCGGCATGCATGAGCATGCAACTGTACATGAACTCAGGGAAAACTTTTTCGGTTTGGGAAAAATTTCGGAACCAGCCGAAAGGAACGAAATGCCCGAAATTTCGGAATTTCGTTCCAATTTCGTCCAAAATTTTCAAATCGACGTTTAAATCATGTGACGAAATGTGGGCGAAAGCAGAACGAAAAGTAGGCGAAATAAAAGTGCAACTTCACGGACTCGACGTTTAAATCATGATGAACTTCACGGACTCGGTGTAAATGCAACTTGCAACTATAAAAGTGCAACTGTTCTACCCCGATTTAGAGGAGATATATATCATTCTAACCTCCATTAAGCCACAGGACGAGTGGCTTTGTCGAAGCATCGTAAGGCGCTTCCACGAAGTAGTAGAAGAGCGCACGGCCGTTCTTCTCGTCGACGGTCACGTACCCGCCGTACTGGTTGAAGTCGACGCCTTCCGGCTGGCCCGGCAACGCCGTGATCTTATCGGCCGCCTTGAGAGAACTCTGATCAGGGCTGCTGGCAACCCTGTAACCTATATCATGTACATTGAACGTATCGCTATTGCTATCTCTGTTCCTTCTAGACAAGATGAACTCTCTTAGTCGAGCTTCCTGGGAGGCATTGGCATGCAGTGCGGCCACGGAGATGAGAAGATACAAGTAGAAGGAAATGTTGTTCATCGTTGATGAAATGGTTGTCTGACATGAGAAAGTCACTTGGCAAGGTTTATGTAGGCCCGGGAGAGGAAAGAGGAAACTTTAAAACGAGGAGTTTTGGATTCTTCCCAGGTATATTTCGGGTACGAACAGTGTAACAATTCGTGCAGCTGTGCGCTTGTACGTTCTATTGTTCTTTCCTGCTGCTGAAAACCTTGTGACGAGCCAAGCTTCTTCCCGTTAATATTTGCTTCGTGAAAACGGCCATGGTTTGGTTGGAATTCATGTTGCTGGCTACTGAGAGCGACCGAGTCATGTAATATTAAGCCATTTGTTTTCCTTGTAGTGTAGGCTTTAGTCAGTTCTTTAGCTCAACTTCTCTTGTTTAAAACGGTGTTTTGGAAGGTAATCGATGACAATTTGTTTATGTTCTGTGTGACCAGGTTCTGCTGGTGAGATGTACGATGGCAAGAAAAATTCCATTTCAAAATATGCAAGTAGATGAGGGCGAGGTCACACTACCACATAAGGGGTTATCACAGACGATTCGTAATACTCATCAGAAATGGCTTCTGAACCTTCTGATTTATTGCGTCAGTGATAACAGGTGGTTATCACAAATGACTCTCTAACCGTCTGTGATAAGTCACAACACAGACAGTTTTTAAAAAAACATTTGTAATATATCAGATATCACTGATGGTTCTTAAACATAGCCATCTATGATATCTGACATATCACAGACGACTAATACAAAAAACCGTATGTGATGGTCTATACATATATCATAGACGATTTTGTGTTACAAACTATGTGTGATAGTTCTTTGTATAGCTAAACTTTTTCTGTTTTCGGCTAGCCTTAGGAAATACTAGTCATGCCCTCTGAAAACAAGCAAGCAAATCACAGATAATTGCAGGTCTTAAGTACACGACAATCATTACACAGATCTCATAAATAAATTACAACTGAATGAATTACAATTGAATGAATACAATTGAATCAAATATTTGAATATCTATTAATTTTGGTCGCCAGAGTTGAACTCTCCCTTCAGGTTAATGACCTCCGTCATTAATATAGTGGAGAGCCATCCTCGAATGTCGGAGAGTTTATTAAGATCAATTGTATTTGAGTTGATTGTTATGCACTGTCGCTAGGAGGAGTAAAGGTGTAGGTGTGTGTGTGTATATATATTGATAATTAGAAAATAATTATTGCTATATTGATAAACCTCTTGATCATTCGTCTTAGCACCCATGATTTCCTGCATATGGTAGTAAATGTAAAATGCACATACGTTGCCATGTAGTTGTTGGTGTCACTGCAAAAATAGAATTATATACATATGTATAATCAATTCTAGAGGCATTATTACAAAGTGTGATGTAGAATTGTTCTGTTGTAGCGGGTATTAGAAAATACATGCGTCCTATGTTGCAGTGTGGCACTGTATTTCTTGTGTTTCCCTCCCTTGGCAATGTAAGCGCTAAATGACCTCTGTGATTCTAAAAAGTTAGCCTCAGCCATTGCAAATAAAAGAAAGACTACAATAGAGTTATCTATGGAGGAAATGAGTTTACTAGTTAATTGTTTGTTGCACATGGGTGAAGTCATGGTCTTTCTGGAGTAGAGAATCAATGTATATTATCTTATTCCACTTCGGTACAATCATAATTAGAATCCAATGCCACCTACTCATGTATGTCATCATAGTCATTAAACTTAAGTTTGTGTTGTGTATAAAGTACAAATAAAATTTATATGCAATTAGTGAAGCGCTTACCCCTGGTTGTAGGGTACCAGAATATAGTTCTTGTTGCTCTAAGCAAGTAATCCCATCGTTATATAATTTTTGGCATAGGATATATCTTGGGTGATACATTACTCAGAGATCAAGTGTGGGTCAAGGAAACTCACTGGTTCTCATGATCGCCAGGCTTCTTGAATCATTTATCTATACATAAGTAATGAGTCATGACATTTATTAGTAGTACATGAATGTAGAACTTGATGGTACATACTTACAGTGTCTAGCATCATAGAAGTGAGGTGTCGAGGACGTCAAGGTTGAATAGTTGGAATAAGTCATCCAAGCCCATGATGAAGAAGCCCGAGTCATGGAGGAAATGTGTCTCCATGTACTTATCCTTCGCTTGTTGGTCCTCCGCATGTATCAGGCATGCAAACTCCTGCAACCCATTCCAAAGTGGGGTAATAGTGTGTCAGGGACCAATGGCATTCTGAGAGAGTATGTATAGTGCTTGAGAGGCACCTTAATCTTCCTCGATTTGGCATTAACACCTTGCCTATAATATGTTTTTCTGGGAGGACTCGGCACACTTTTCTTGTTTCTTCGGTGTCGTCTCCACGGGAGCCAATATGGCGGCCTTCTAAAGCAGAGGTTGAGGTGGAGTCATGGAGAATTCTGTTGGACATGCATAGTCTTGAGGAGATCGTGGAACTTCAGGGTCCAAGGCAATGCCACTCTTAGGCCACTGGACAAAAGTGTGCACTACATCCCCTAGTGTCATGATGTCTTCGTTTGGGGGCTTCTCTAGCGGGACTGCCATGAAAGGCCCATGTACCATGTCCATCTGGACCTTGGCATAACCTTGCGCCAACTGGGCACCATGCAACATTGTCCCTTCCTGGCATTGAAACACCATCCCCCGCTTAGCCTCAATAGCAATGGACCCAACTAGTCTCACTTGGAGCTTACAGGGCGTGGGCTCCTACAAAATGATACACAATTAGCTAAGGCATCCTAGAGATCTATCTTTGGAGCATTCTAGAGATATAAATTACTTGGACTTCGTTGATCAGAAGTCGAGCATCGCTTTAATTAGATTAGTGTGTGGACGCATAGCTACTCCGATGTTGATGCACACTGGCTTCCACAATAACAGGGGTGGGCTGCGACTAGCTGAGCACTTGTTCTAGCCAAACGTGATAGCTTCCCAAAAATTCTTCATGAATCTCCTCTTTGATGCACTCCTCACTCTCGCCCTTTGATCTCTTCTGACTCCTGTATGAGTCGAAGTTGTTTGGGAATCCCTGTCTCCAGGGAATGTAAACCCCAAGGCCTCATGTGTGACCTGGATGCTCCTTGTTTTCAAGAGCCATGGATAATATGTCCCTATTCTTGACGGCCTGAAAGTTGCGTTAGGAGGATTCCACAGTAAACGTTTCTTACAGGAGGCCAATATGTTATTTTAGTTCCTATGAAGTTATGGGCATATTGTTAGCCAGGTGGTTTGATATCTTACAAAGCGTTGTGATACTTCCTAGCCAGCCGGGTTTTTGAAGGATATGGCGCATGTAGACAAGGTAGATGTCCCCACTCTTAACCAGTTTTGGGTGCGCTCGTCTGTGATCTCAGCATGGCGGGGAGGCCTCCGACAGGATTGCCTCCTTATTCCCCCTCCTCTATTGTGGGATTTTACCCATGTAACCAGAAGTGTTGAGTCTATGGGAGTGAGTGTTCTAGACATGGATTACCTTGTGTGCCGCACTTTCTTCCTGGAATTCAGTGGTATCTTCATGCCCACAAAGGCATCCCATATATCCGGATGGAGGAAAGAATATTTCATGAACGACATCCTGTCCTCGTTCATGTACTTCGTGACCAGTATGCTCTTGAAGTTCTTCCATGCCTTGCCCATTATCAGGAGTGCCTGTCATCGCATGAGGCCCTAGACTTCTTCTCTAATCTCGAAGGACCTTGAGACCTCCTCCCAAAGCTGCTCTTTCTCTTCATGCGTTAGAGACTTTTAGCTCGGTGTGGTGATGGGGACCCGTTCCCTGCAACTATCCCATAGGTGGTCTGAAATACAACAGCTATTTTCTTGGGATGTAGAGGGAGCCCAACTCAACTGACCTCTATGATGGTCATTCAGCTCTCAGACATTTTTGATATGCCTTGTCCCTCTTGCTTAGTTGCTTATTTGGTCTGGTCATCAGACGCATTCAGCAAAATTAAGCCCGAAGACTATGTGGACGCCATCTCACTTAGTTGCTAACTATGAATCATTCAAATTGTATTTCAGTATGGGCAATATAGAACACAAACTGAAGTGCTAACTAGAAGATAATCTACAGTAATATACAGGATAACACAACACATGAAGCATACATGGAGAAAAAACAAAGATAACAGACTTGTGTTGTGGTGTGCACCATGGTCTCAAAACTCAAAAGATATGGCTGGATGAAAAGACTAACCAAAGATAAAGTGGATAAAGGCAGTAGGCTGCCACTTCTTTCTAAGAGAACAATAGTATCACACCAAATGAAGGCATAATTTTAGCTCAAAAAGACTCTACAAGACTTGACAAGTTTGTATGGAGCTTTCAGATATTATTCTCTCCATTCTTCATGATATGATTGATGAAGCACAATAGTATTTTCTACAATCTACATACAACTCAACAAAAAAAGAAAAAGAAAGCATATGCCTTCACAACATATCACACTAGGTTAAAAATCTCAACAATATAATTTTGCTCCCATATTGTGTATGTATAACTATGAACATCCTTCATACAAAGGGTACAATCAACCACATAGAAAAGAACAACCAGGAAGCTCCATTGAAGCATTACACCTAGCTAAACATTTTGCCTATAATAGTAGGATTACCTCTTGTAACAACAAAATTACTATAAATAACTTACACCAAAGACGTCACAAACTACACATGGAAGAAGAAAAATATATTGATATGAAGTTCTGATAGCCGATCATTCACTTCGCATGATTGGTTTAGGGTTTAGGCGGCCACAACTGATAGCAATGAAGACCAATACCCCCCAATAGTCTCCATCTCCCATCCCGCATCCATCCCAATCCCGAACCACCTCCCTCCTCAAACTCTAAATCCCCTAAACCCTTGCACACAAGCGATGGTGGCTATCCCAATCAACAAATTAGACTACTAAGTAGACGACACAATGGGGAGAGGAGATGCATTACCTGGGCAAGGACAACAACGATGGCTGACAGCTAATGAGGGGGAGGTCTACTGCGGTCATCGTGGAAGTCATCGACGATGATGCTAGTGCCTCCGCGAGCCATCAAGGTCACCCACTAAAGTCGCTGAGGGGATGGGGAATGAAGGGGTGCCTGCGCACAGTGAGTTAGGTTTTTGGCCTAAGTGTTTGTATATATAGAAGAATATTATCACATACGGTTTTATGAAACAACCATCTGTGATATGATCATATCATGGATGGTTCTTTATAAAAACTATCTATGATATATTATCACAAACGATCCTATCAAGAAACCATCTATGATGTGAATTTATATCATAGACGGTTCTAAAAATAAACCGTCTGTGATAAGTAGGTCATCACGGACGGTTTTTAAACAAACCGTCTGTGATGTATCACTAACGACTTTTAATAAAAATTGTCTATGATATGTCGGATATCACAGATAGTTTTTATTACTAACTATCTATAATTTATCATAGACGATTTGTGTAAGAAACCATCTGTGATAAGTAGGTCGTCACAGACGGTTCTTACTATTGGTTGCAACATAGACGGTCACACTAGTAAAACCGTCTGAGATAACTACGCTGTAGCTTAATATTGACGGATTTTGTAGAACCATCTGTGATGAGGAATCTAAGTAATGTTAGTTGTTTGAAATAAGTTATCAATTTATTTACCATGTACCTAACGCCCCACTCTGATACCAACTATAACACCTCAGACCGACATGGGCCCAGAATGCCACCTCTACCTCTAATCCTTCAAACTTTCACAATTATTTAACATCTAAACCAAGTACAAGCTCTCACAACTACTAAATTAAACATAAGCAAGGCAATGTTGAACATAACAGCGAAGAGCAAATAAATTCCAGCAACAATAATAATGAAGATGGTCCACTTAAAAGAGACAAACCAAGGGAAATTATATAAGTTTTCAACCAATTAATGGTTCTATGTTCTAAATGAAATTATTTACCACAAGTAAGAGTACATAAACCAAGTTACTAAAGATGATTAGTTAAAGTATAATGTGGTAAATAGCAAAACAAGTGCATGAACTAAATTTTAGCTATTCCCTTTCCCATGCATGGCGCCTTCATCGTTCACCTGAAAACAACAACATAAGGAAAGGTGAGTCTATGACTCTATAAGCATAATAATAAAATAATAAACAGCATTAAAACATATTCCCAAGTATTCATGTCAATTTTCAACATTAACAATCTTCACATATCTTCTCATTTATATCATTCACATAATTCATCATCTCTTTTATCTTTTCATAGATGCAATACACATGTCTCCTCTTCTCTTTTGCATACACCGGTATAGCAGGGTGTTCACCCGTTGATAAGCCACTCTTGCCTTATCCTTTTTATACAAGTTCTCACCTCTACTCACATGAAGTGCCTACCAAAGTAGGTCTTTCAATACCTACTCTCGTGAGTCGTTCACACAAGTAGGTTCTAGAGAGCCATACAAGTCGGCTCTTTTAGACAAGCATGCGCAATATGCAAATGAAACTATCTTTTTGTTCATTAGTCATTATCATCATCCATCATGTATCAATATTATAAGAGCATTGTGGAAAGCATAATAAACAAGTCCAGCTGCATGTCAATTGCGTTATTAACATAAAGGCAACAATATCAATAATCTGTGTTACTATTCTGTCTTACACTTGCTTTTTCTACACATGAGGCAAGGAGTGATGCGAAGACGACAATAACCCCGAAGCTCCTACTCCTATAGTAAATTCTAATCTCAACAACATACCACAGCAATACAAAAAACAACACCATTTCTACACGCTTTCCGATCTCACAATCCCTCTTTACCAGACAGTCCTACCCTACTGTCCCGGTAAGGCCACAAGGTACAGCTTCTTGTCCTGGAAACAATCAGCTTAGTTAGCACCTAGCTAGGTTTTGTAGTTTTATTACTTGATTGCAAACTAGCATTAGCTGATTGAGCACCGAGGCGAGGAGAGGATCGCCTTTCCCCGCTATAAAAAATAGCTTATTCTTATAGTATCTCATTCCCATATTGTGTAAGATATTTCAAGGATAGTGGAAGCTGTTGACAGTTTCTTTTTTCAAAATTTTTTAAAAGGCTACAAAATTAGCTAGTTGAAAACATGAGCTATCAAATATCAGTAGAACCGCAGTTTACACATCTAAAAAAACCTGGAATTTAAGAAGTTCAAAGACTAATAAACCATATCTTGTTGCCTCCATATCGAAAGGGAATTTATGTCTGATTGGATGCAAAACGTAAAGTCAGCCCTATCCCGTTTGCAGGTAAATCAACTGAACAAGTCGTTACAGGTTCTTGTCAGTGATGCTGGGCATTATTTTATGAACTACGAAAATTGATGCATACGACTCCATAAGAACGAGTCAGTTAATGCTAAAAAGCAGGTGCTTCTTGATAAACAAGAATTGATGTAGGAGTATCTCCATTGGTGATATGCATTGTGTTTGCTCGTGCTGAGTGGACATGAAAGAAACATGGCCATATGGTAATCTTGTGCACCATTCACTTGGATTGTCACATTGTTGGGTCATGTTCTCTACAGAAAAGAATAAATGAAGGAAACATTGTGCGCCATGTTCTCTGCACACAAGGCCCTATATAATTGAGATCAAATCATTTCATGTGAGACATTCTAAGGTGTAAGATCAGCATGGCATTGCTGCTAATCTTCTTTTCTGTCTATGTTTCAGTCTCATCAGTTTGCCTTGTGAACACCACTGGTGGGACGCCTTTGGTATCTTCGCTGGAACTAAGGCGATACGAGGCTTCCGTTTATCCTCCCGTCACTGCTCATGTGTCTCTATCTTTGTATTCATGCAACAATATGGGAGGGAACTCATTTATTAGGTTCGTTCTTCTTTTGATTTATATGCAGCACTGCACTATGTATTATCTGTAGATTGCATAGTTATTCACTCATCTATCTTCTATTATCTATTATTATCTTATTAAAACAAAGAAAAAAGAAATCACCCCCCGTTCACGTTCAAGGACTAAATTATCATGTTAATAAAAACAAAAAGAGAAAGATCTACAACATCGATTTTTTATAAATTCAAATTATAACGAATGCGATTGATCAAACATATATTACAACATACAACAACCATATAGCTTTAGGAATCCGTAACAATAAGTTTTGATGTATATCGCGGAAAGTCAAGACTGAGTTTGATTCGTATCGATTAAAAAAAGTTAGCTTCATGTAGGGGTAGACGTGTTACTCTTGCCGATGTTTCCTCTATAGATGAAAAAAGGTCATCCTAGTGACGTCCTCCAGCACTAATGCAATCTTTTGGCATATATACGATGCAATCTCGCAGAAATCGATACACTGATGGCAAGTGGAATCTGGCAGCCCATGGCGACGCTGTGGATTTAGCTGCCAGAGCCTCGGTCTCAAACAGTCAAGACACCAAATCGCGAGCTGCACCATTGAGGAAGACATCGCCGTTTCAGAATCCGTCATCGTGCTTCGTCTTCTCACGAAAACGAAGGATGTGGCTTACAGGTATGGGAAAAGGAGTATACTTTGGTATAACGAGGAGTTACTGTTAGTGCACTTTAAAATTTATAGAAAACTCTATCGTAAGTAAGATTCATATATTTGGAAAGCTCTAAAACCTATTTGTCATGAAAAAAAAATCCTAAAACGTGTAGAACTTTTATTACTAATATTTATAAAATATTTTTATAATACACGATATTTTATATATACGTGATTAAAACAATCTCATAGAATTATGATTATACGATCCAATTCTACAAGAAAAATGATACTATGTAGTATCGCGATCCTGACAACCTTAATGTCGAGTGCTGCCGATCAAGAATAAGTAGACCATAGATGCTACTCAGATCATCTATTTTCATGGTATGCATCATAATGCAATAGTTTCTCTTATGCAATTACCAGTTGTCATTAACCATTAATGATCATCCATCTATCAAATAACCGTACACTACTACAGATGGTGTTATCGCAGATGGTTCAAAACCATCATCACAGATGGTTTCTGAACCGTCTGCATTATGTGTTAGTGATAGTAGGTGGTTATCACAGACGGCTCTCAAACCGTTTGTGATAATATATAACACAGACAGTTTTTTGAAATACCATCTGTGATATTCTTCTATCACAGATGGTTTTTTATATGAACCATTTGTGATATCGTGTATATCACAAACAATTTTGTTATTAACCGTCTGTAATATCTTACATATCACAGACAGTTTTTATTATTAACCGTCTATGATATCATGCATATCACAGATGGTTGTTGTTAAAAACCGTCTATGATATCGTGCATATCACAGACGGTTTGGAACACCAAACCATCTGTGATAGCTATTTCAATAGCGATGTTAATTTCTGTTTTTCGGCTAGCCTCAGGATATGTCAGCCATGCCCTCTGAAAACAAGCAAGAAGATCACATATATATAGTACAGCATAATCATTATATAAAACTCACAAATGAATCAAACAACGCAAACAAATCACACATAAGCACATGACAATTGTCACACAGATCTCACTAATGAACTAAACTGAATGAATTGTTTGATTAAGCACAATTGAGTGATTACAATTGAATCCAATATTTCAACATCTAATCACCAATGCCAGGGTGGAACTCTCTAGTATTGTTTATGACCTCTGCTATCAACAATTGGGAGAGGTTTGCTTGAATTTCGAAGAGTTTGTCAAGATCGATTGCACTTTCGTTGAAGTCCACACGCGGTCGCTAGGAGTAATGTTAAGTCATTAGCATGTATATATATAATCATAAAATAATTATTGGCAGGTTGACAAACCTTTGGATCATTCGTCTTAGCGTCCATGACTTCCTTCATATGGCGACAAATGTAGAATCCACATATGTTGCCCTGTAGCTACTAGTGGCACTGAAAAAAATAGAATTACATAATATATATATTGTCAATTCTAGAGACATTATAACGAAGTGTGATATAGGATTGTTGTGTTGTAGCGGGTACCGAAAATCATGCCCTATGTTGCAATGTGTCGCTAGATTCCTTGTGTCTCCCTCCTTGGGCGACATAAGCGCTGAACGACCTACATGATTCCAAAAAAGTTAGCCTCAACCATTGCAAATTAAGGGAAGATTACAATAGAATTATGTATGAAGGAAATGCGTTTACCTGTCAATTGCTTGTTGCACATGGGTGAAGCCATGGTTGCCACTAAGTACGGAATCAAGGTATATTACCTTGCTCCACTTTGATATAATCACGATCAAAATCCAATGACCCCTAGTCATGTATGTCGCCATAGTGATTAATCCTAAGTTTATGTTGTGTAAGTACTACAAATAAAATTTGTATGGCAACTAGTGAAGCACTTACCTTTGGTTGAAGGGTACCATGATGTACTCTTTGTCACTATAAGCAATCAATCTCCTCGTTATGTAATCTTGGATCATGTATCTATCATAAGCAATAAGTTATGACATTTATTGGTATTACATGAATGTAGAACATGATTGTACATTACACTTATAATGTCCAACATCATAGAAATGAGACATCGAGTTTGTCGGGGTTGAATAGTAAGAATAAGTCTTTGAAGGTCACAACGAAATAGCTTGAGTCATGGAGGAAATGCACCTCCGTGTATCTTGGGTGAATCCACTGTGCCGGTTTGGCTTCATGTTGGACTTCTGCATCTACCAGGTATGCAATGTATTGCAAACCATCCCAAGCCTGGGTAAATGTGACTCAAGGACCAACGACACTCCAAGAATGAATTTCCATTGCTCGGGAGGCGCCTTTATCTTCTTCGGTTGGGTCTTAGCGCCTCTCTTGCGATACATTTTCAGCATCGTCTCCATGGAAGCCGATGTGATGGGCTTCTGAAATGGAGCTAGAGGTGGAGCCACGGGAGCCGATGTGACAGGTCCAGTGTGATGTCCCTCTTAGGCCACTGGATGAATGTGTGGACGGCATCCCCTAATATCATAATCTCTTCGTTTGGGGGCTTCTCAAGAGGTGCTGTCCTGAAAACATCATTAATCATGTCCACCTGGACCTCCATGAAATCGGTTTCTAGTTGGGCACCGTGCACCAACGTCCTAAGAGCCATGGATACACCATCCCCCATCCAGTGTTAATGGGAATGGAGCCAACAAGCCTGACTTTGAGGATGCAAGGTGTGGGCTCCTACATAACGATACATGATGAGCTAAAGCGTCCACCAGGTCTATCTGTGTAGCATTCTATAGAGGTCCATTACCTGGATGTCATCGATAGGTAAGCGGGCGTTGTTATGTTCAGTAATTGGTGTGGATGCGTAGCTACTCCAACGTTGAGGGGGACTGGGTACCGCATTAATGGGGGTGAGTTGTGATTGGTTGCAGACATGTCTCAGTTGTTCCCTCAATGAATCTATCTCTCCTTGAAGTGAGGCAGTCTTCTCTTGAAGTGTGGCAGATAGCTGTTCCTCATGTTGTGCACGAAGCTCCTATTTTATTTGTTCATCATGATAGGCCTTAGATCTCTTCCTACTCCTATACGCCTCAGAGTTATTTGGGAATCCGTGCCTCCAAGGTACGTAAACCCCCAGGCCTCGCGTGTGACCTGAGTGCTCCTTGTTTCCCAGTGCCTGTGATAGTATATCTCTCTCCCTGTATTCTTCAAGGGAGCCTCAGGAAGATTCGGTAGTCAATGCTTACTGCAAGAGGAAGTAATGTTATTTCAGACTCCATAATGTTCAAGAGGTATTACGTCGAGATCCGAATATGCAAATCTGGACTCTCCTGTGTATTCTGCGCTAGTCCAAGATCACGCTAGTGCACATAGTATAAACAAAGATGAAATATCGACCATATCACAATTTACTAAGAAAAGACTCAAATATTATTAATTATCAGAGTTGCAACCTTATGGCCAAGCTTACATATAATAGCCTAAAAGGCTTAAGAAACTTGTAGTGGAAAAATAAAAATTAAGCGTAGTAGCCATTCGACATGCTCACTAGCAATGATTGGGTAGTGAAGTCCTAATCCGTGAAGTTGTCGAAGTATTCTTCTTCTGGTACCTCTTGCTGATGTGTATCTACTTCTTCATCTAGGCAAATATGGATATAGCCGTGAGTACGTAGATTACTCAGCAAGTCATTTGTAACAAAAATGCAATATAGTATGCAAGGCTTACCAATGGATGGCTGAAAGGTTACTTTGTCGAAAGGAACAATTTAAAGTAAATACAATAAATAGATTGAAAAGCAAATTTTGAAAATGATTAATAAATAAGTAATCAAATGAATTGAGACAAACCACAAGTGAACTGACCATTCACTCCAATGAATCACCCGTGAACTAACATTCACGTAATGAACCACTAGTCAACCAACCATTTACTTCCCAACTTAACCCAACCAAGTTTTTATGAAACTCTACCCCTCATGTGAAATCACCGAGCATTGTCCATAACCGGGGACACGGCTATTTACTCTACAGAGGCTGCACAACTTTACCTACAAGACATGATAATCTCCTATTGCCACGCGATTAACACACTTCCTTTAGTGTGCGGTGGAGAAATCATGACAAAGCCTTTACAATGCTCAATCTCAACCTAGTTCCACCTCGCTAAGGTTTCAACGTTGAGTAGGTAAATCCCCTAATTGATAATTGCCCCCTCTTGCACCAATGTGGATCCATGGCTAATGCCAAACCACACTCATCTCAACGACGGAACCAGAACTGAAACATCACAAATTAATTAGCTAGGTCCATCCCATACTGGACATGTAGTTGTGCGGTAAGGCTCAGATCAATGGCGCATAAAGTAAGTCCTTAGACATTATCCAGGCGAAACATCCACATCCCAATGTGCGAACTGCACCCCCTTACTGCACGATCATTCGCCCAAGTGAAAACCAATTTTGTATAACCAACACCAATGATACTACCCATGTCATGGTACTCAAATTTTATAACTGTGGCTGACCACCACGTTCCAATATATCATTAAGTCAAAGTTAATTAATTAATCACATGTGATGATAAACCCAACGTACAACGGCCTAGCTAAGCATACTAAATGTACCACCCATGTAATGACTAGTATTGCCTGACTAGATAATTACCTGTCCTAGTGTGACAATGGAACCATGGCATTCGAATTATCAAGGAGGGATTAATCAATTTGGACAATAACTACCAATACAATGGTTTTATAACAAAATAGCGATGAATGATAATTCAAAACAAAACAATACATAATAGATTTGAAAACTAGGTTCAACATGATCAAAGGACATGACTTGCCTTGGCCTTGCTTAGTTACCAATTCTTGGTCTTCAGATTCTAATTCTGCTCCTTTGGAGACGTGATCTAACGAGAGAGAAAATGAATGTGGTAAAAAAATAAATTCAAATAAAATTCAAATGAACTCCAAAAACTTCAAAACTATAACCAAAAAGTAGACCTCAATTTTAGATGAATTTAGGAAAAAAAATCGGGTCAATCGAAGCTAGGACGAAGAAGAACGGGCTTTCGAAAAATCTAATCTAAAGGAAAAGGCTACTATGCTGTGAACCTAGTGCATGGAAAGGCCGATTTACGGTGCATTCGGTATATGGAATAGTGCCCATGTGATTGGGCATGCTGACGTGGCAGTGTGGCTGAGGTGGCACGCTGAGGCTCGGTCCACGGTTCTACGGAACTGTGCACTCTAACGGGTGGGTCCCACACGGCATAGGCTCGGTGCATGTGGAATCGGTTCATAGAGAAGATGAACCGTCGGTCGGGTGGGTGCGGGCTGACATGTGCAGGCACACGACATGGGGTAGCGGATCAGACCGAGGTGACGACGGCAATGGAGAGAGGCAAGACAGACAGCGGGGCACACTGATCGGGATGGCAGAACACAGCGGGGTGCTCATTAGCGAGCGACGGGGGCGGCTGGACGAAGCGGCGAACCATCGACGAAGGGTAGCGAGATCGAAGATGACGATGCGACGGCCGAGGGTGAGGACGAAGGCAGCAATGAGCTCTACTATGGGCGAGGCGGCGAGCGGTGTGGTGGTGGGATGGGGAAAATCCAAGGCGTGACCGGGGCTTTATACGCGGACACCGAGGAGGCCAGGGCTCTCATAACACAGAGGTCGAGTCAGAGGCGGCACGAATGCTGAGGAATCTGGCTCAGAGACGATGGCGGGAGACCGAAACAAAATCAACAACACATGCAGCGACACATGGACGGATGGGATACAGGGGCATGGGCAAGGAGAGAAGGTCGATGGCCGACATGTGGCAGTCATCCGCCGAGCGAAACAGGCGCGGATGAGCGACATGTGGTGTGGGTGGAAGTGGCTAGGCTGAGGTGCGTATCGGGTCAGCTGGTGGGCCTCGGCCCATTTGGCCTTTAGGGATTTTCTATTTTTAGAAATTCAACTAAAATCTCTTGAACTCTAAAAAAAGCAAATAAATCCAGAAAAAACATAGAAAATTCTAGAAAATTTCTTGAAACACAAGGAACCTAAATAAAACATTTCTAACAAATGTTATTATTTAACTTAGTCATATTAAATCTTTTTAATTAATAAAAATTCAACTTAAGCTTTTATTAATTATTCCAGAAAAATCCAGCTAGTGAATTTTATTTTAAAAGCTTGAAAAAGGCTCTAAAAATTAGGATTTTATATATTAACAATTATGTAGTATAACATATTTTATCAAGCATTAGGATACTTCCTCGTTTGCAGGTTTTTGAATGACGAGACACCTGAAGACATGGTTGATGACCTCGCTCTTAACTAGTTTTGGGCGTGCTCGTTTGCGATCCCGGCAAATGACAGGGAGGCCTCCGATTGGTCTGTGACCTCATCCTACATCCTCTATTGTGGAATTTTACCCGCGTACCCAGTGGTGCCGAGTCTGTGAGGGTGAGTGTTTTGTGACTGGAGAGCCTTGTGCTGCACTTTGTTGTTCAAATTCGGTCATTGTCTTCATCTATACAAAGGCCTTCTATGTTTCCGGTGACACAGAAGGATACCTCATGAAGGGCGTGAGATCCTTGGCCACATACTGCGTGACAAGAGTGTTCTTGAAGTTCTTCCATTCTTTTCCCATTGTGAGGAGCGCCTGCCATTGCACGAGTCCCTGTACTTCTACTAGGATCTCAAACGACTTTGTTATTTCCTCCCACAGATGATTTTTCTAAACCTTTGTCAAATCTTTCTAGCTTGCTATGGTGATGGGGACCCATTGCCTTCGAATTATACCACAGGTAGTCCAGAATGCTGCTGCTACTTTCTTCGGTTGCAAAGGGACCCCATCTAGAGAGACTACTGTGATGGTCATCCGGCCCTTTAGCCTTTTCGATACTCCTCTGGCATGCTTATTCACCCCGATCTTTGGAGTGTGAGACCCAAATGATGACGATGATGATTGTGCGGACGTCATCTCTCTTACAAACTACAGTGAGCTATGAGCGTAAACAAAGTTCAATGAATCTAATTACACACACTAGTGTCTTAGGTTCTATGAAGTTGGTTATAGCTGCAGTCTCTTCCTCCTCACCATGCTGCGCACTGTATCGCAGCCATAACTAATTACTTCATAGAACCTGATACATCAGAGTATGTAATTAGCTTCATACCCTTTGAAGGTCTATGTGGCATATATTATTGCTAAATGGTTTCTTTGGAATAGTAACATGCCATTCCAAATAGATCTGGTACAATAACACGAAATCCTCCTCATCTTGTAGTAATGTATATATTTAAATTTAATTCCAACATAATTAAATATGATCAAAGCACATTTGCAACAATATATACATGATGAAAATTGCATATAAACTTGTAATTCTGTAAAATAGGAAGCATGATGACTGCTGAAATTAGAATAAAGCTCAAACTTTAGTTTAGTACTCTCAGATGTAGGGTTACACAAGAATTAATCTTGGATGTCCCGCTACTATGGTGTATACTCTTCACTAATTGGATGTACCAAATGAAATTCAAACCTTGAGCTCTTAAATAATAAATTACTTATTTATCAACAATACAATCACAAATTCAACAAGTTCGATAGCAAACCAAATTAGCTAACCACAAGATTGACAAATGACAGTAATAGTAACAATTTAGTAACTACTCTGAACCAATTGTGGGATTTAGGATTCATACCTTAGGGAGGAGAGGCGGTGTTGGGAAGGAGAGGCGGCGTCGCGAGGAAGAGGTGGCGTCGGGAGGCAGAAGCGGCCGACGTCGGGAAAGAGAGGCAGTGTTGGGAAGGAAAGGCAGTGTTGCGAGGAAGAGGCAGCATCCAGAGGGAGAAGCGACCAACGTCGGGAGGGCGATGCGGCGTCGCGAGGAAGAGGCGGGGTTGGGAAGGAAAGGCATTGTCGCGAGGGAGAGGCGGCATCGGGACGGAGAGGTTGCATCGCGCACGAGTGAGCAGTCAGATCTAGCAAAACCTAGTAGGGGCAGTGGAATTAGAGTGCGTGAGGACTCTAAGAGCAAAACCTATCCTTGGGGTATATTTATAGAGAAACTATCCCAGATGGTTCCATAATGGAACTGTTTGTGATAACACTATCATGGACGGTTTCATTATGGAACCATTTGTGATATGCCATATATCACAGACAGTTCTTTTATAGAACTATCTGTGATATGTGGCATATCACAATCGATTCTTTTATAGAACCACATGTGATAGTTCTCTATTCTTCCACTAGCCTCAAGAAATGCATGCTAGCCATGCAATATGAAAAAAGCAAGCATAATCATAAATGTAATTATTTCTTAGTTACTGAATCAATTACAATTACAATGGAATATAGTTTGATAACTACATACCGAGTTTCTTAATTATGATTACATTGTAGCAATTTCCAAATAGGTACTCACTGTGTGGGATAATTGATTACACTTGGCTATTTCCTTTTAAATAAAGCCCTTCACGATGATCAACACACATATAGCTTGCTTCATTGCCTTATTCTTCCTCGAGCCTAATGTCATCTCCAAATGGAGGCAGCTCATCAAATTGATTGTACTCTTCCTCATCCATGACATTCTCAACTCCGACAATCCTTTTTCTTTACATGAAGAACTACATGGCACTTCTCATTTGCTGGGTCGGTTCCATAAAAAACTTGAACAACTTACCTCGTGAGTACGAATGGTTGACCTTCATATCCTACACATTCGAGGTGCACAGTAGTGACACCGTACTTGTTGACTTTTACTCCCCGTGGGAGTTGGACCTAATGACACCGAAATAGAGGGATCTTGAAAATTACGTAGTCAAGCTGCCAAATCTCCTCTACAAGCCCATAGTATGTGCTTGGGCCAATGGTACTAATGTGCACATCAAATGCATCTATGAGGACACCTGAGTTCTGCACTGTGCTCTTTCTATCCTGATCTGTTGTATAAAATGTGTAACCATTAATGTCGTATCCTTGCCATGCCATAATTATAAATTTTGGCCCTTTTGCCAACCATTGTAGCATTTTACTTGATGACCTCCCAATCAATCACACCTTCAACCATTCGTTGAACCGACGGTTGTATTGTCTCGTGATCCAAACCTTTGACTGGCCTGTATTCTCATGGCATAGCATGTCCTTGTGCTCTTCAATATACGGGGCCACTTCAGTCATGTGTTATAAAACTATTAAATGGGCTTGATCATATGTATCTAGATCCAGAGTTATTGCTTTCCTTCCAATAGTCCCAATACCCTCTAGCCTCTCATCATGATGAGATAGAGGTACACCTATCGGTTCAACCTGAGCCATGTAATCGATGCAAAATTCAATGACCTCTTCGGTTGTATAACCTTCGATGATGCTACCCTCTGACCAAGATCGATTGCGTACATAGGACTTGAGAATTTCCATGTACCTCTTGAACGGGTACATATGATGTGGAAACACAGGGCTGTATATCTTTATCTATTTCACAAGTTGGACAATGAGATGGACCATGATACCAAAAAATGATAGAGGAAAATATATCTCTAGATGACTTAGAGTCGTCACCACCTCGGTCTACAGAGCATCTAGTCTACCAGGATCGATGACCTTCTGAGTAATTGCATTAAAGAAATAACATAGCCTCATGATTGTCACTCGAATCTTGTTCGGCAAAATACCTCTAATTACAACAGAAAGAATTTGTGTCATAAACACATGACAGTCATGAGACTTCATGCCAATTAATTTTAAATCTTCCATGGAAACAAGTTTCTTCATGCTAATGGAGTGACCGAACGAAACTTTTACACCATGCAAGCACTGGCACAGTTTAGTTCTCTTGAACTTAGATAGAGTGTAGCAAGTTGAGGGAAGGTAAGTCCGGCCTTTATTGGTCTCTATCGGTGCTAATTTGGTCCTGATATTCATAGCAACCAAGTCACACCTTGCCTTAACACCATCCTTTGTTTTGTCATGAATGTTCAGTAAGAGACCAATTAAACTGTCACATACATTCTTCTCTATGTGCGTGACATCGATGCAATTGTAAACTTCGAAGTGCTACAATAGGGCAAGTCCCAAAATATTGACCTTTTCTTCCACATGTTCTTCTGACGGGTCCTCAACCTACGTCCCTTTCCAAGCACAACATCGATATCCTTGACCATATCATGCACCTCTTTTCTTCTAAAAGGCCTTGGTACTGAGTCATCCTCTTTTTTTGTCAAATTGTTTCTTCATCTTACGGTATAGGTGATACTTTGGAGGGAACCTATAGTGACGCATGTACATAGTTTTACGCGAGTTATTCAACCACACACTCTCGGTATAATCTAAGTAGTGTGGACAGGCTTTGGCTCCTTTTGTACTCAAACCTGGTAGGTTACCAAGGGCAGAAAAATCATTGATGGTGCAGAACAACATGGCGCATAGAGTGAAGTTCTCTCATTTGTTCGCATCCCATACATGTACCCCTTCGTTCCACAGTATCACAAGATCTTTCACCAATGGTTCTAGGTACACATCAATACCGTTCCTAGGTTGCTTCGGCCCTTGGATAAGTAGTGACATCAAAATATACTTCCGCTTCATACACCGCTAAGGAGGAAGGTTGTACATGCATAAAGTCATGGGCCAAGTGCTATGTCGGCTGCTCATGTTACCGAAAGGATTCATTCTATCTGTACTCAACCCAAACCTTATATTCCTCCATTCTGCACCGAAGTCTACTAACATCCTATTGATGTTCCTCCACTGAGCAGAATTAGCAGTGTGTCTTATCACTCTGTCTTTCTTACACTGCTTTGAGTGCTAACGCAACAATCTTGAATCCTTTCGGTTTGCAAATAAATGCTTCAAACGAGGAATTATAGAAAGATACCACAACATGTTAGCAGGAAGTCCTTGCTTCAACTCATTGCCCTTCCCATCATTGGAGATATTTTTACGGTTGTATCAGGATGATTTGCACATCGAACAAACATGTAAGCTTGCATACTCTTTACAGTATAGGATAGAATCATTCGGACATGCATGTATTCTTTCTACTTCCATTCCCAATGCACAAAGAATCTTCTTAGCTTGGTAGGTGGTTCTCGGTAACACATTTTCCTCTGGAAGGATGTTTGCTAGGAGGGGCCTGTTCTTTTTGGCTGCGGCTTATGGCTTTTGGCTATCTTGTGACTTTTGGGCTGTTTGTGTGAGAGATTACAGAGTAATTGAAACTCACGTGCGGTTTGTGCCGATATAAATGAAGTTGGTACAGTATGTATTACAATTAACTAGTAGACCCCATCTTGAAAAGACACTCCGTTTAAAAGCTAGTTACTGTAGAAAAGCCAAAAGCTGAAAAAGAACAGGCCCTTAACAATGCCGTGAAACTCTTGTCGGACCAACTATTGCTTGCCTTCAATTTCAGTAGTTCTACAATGGATGACTACCTTGTGTATTGCGGCTTGCAGCCTAGGAACAAAGGTTTCTCCGAGTCCTCCATCAATTCCTCGAATTTACCAAACTCTCTCTCACTATAGTTCCCTTTTGCATTGTGTAGCATCTAATCCAGATTATCATCCTGTGACCTATTCTCATCGAAAGCACAATTCACAACTAACATATCGTTGTCTCCCTCGATGATGTTATAACTACCTTCCTATGTAATCTTTTCTTCACTGTGACTGGTCCAACATTTATACCCCTTTTTGAAACATCTTCGAACCAAATGAGCTTTGATTTGCGCTGAGTTGGTAAACATCTTTAGATTACCACAATCAACACATGGATAGTACAAATATCCCATCCCCTTCTTCAACATATCCAGCTCAGCTGCTTTTCTAAAAGCAGACACACCATTAATATATTGTTCACTCACACGGTTCTCAACGTACATCCAGCTTCAGTCTATCTACGGTACATATGTAACAAATGGTTGTCAAATTGGATTATTAATGCTACCATATCTAAATTCGGTAGCTAGCTAGCCATGTATTCATGAAACAATATCAAGCAAGAATATATTGAAGTAAACTAGGAGTACTTACCCATTCTGAAATTGAAGCAAACTACCATTTCTCTAAATCTAGCTAGGTAAATCTAATTAAAAACCTAGCTATCATATCTCTCTATTATAAGGCATACAAGTTATTAGAAGCAAGTACTAACCTCTAATCACCAAAAACAAATCGATCTACAAGCGATATGTTTTCACCAAACTCCCCAAAGCTGGCCACATCGTTCCTTGAATACAGCGCAATGAAGGTAGATCTGTGTCGAGACCACGTACGCCTGCTATTTAATAGCGAAGAGTATCCCAAACGGTTCCAACCACAAACCGTCTGTGATATGACAATATCATAGATGGTTTTATAAATAATCATCTGTGAATTATCACAGACGGTTATTCATACAAACTGTCTATGATGCCCTCAATATCGTAGACGGTTTGTTATAAGAACCATCTATGATAATGTTCATATCAAAGACGGTTTGGTATAAGAACCGTCTATGATAATGCTCATGTCAAAGATGGTTTGGTATATGAACCATTTGTGATAACGCTTAGAAATGTGCGCCACTCCTGTCTGTTAATATTTTGATGCACGCGACCCTTAAACTTCCACACGGTTCTGGCTTTATATGCAGCACGGTGTATAATTCCTTTTAAATTGTCCTCTCCCTAGAGTATCTTCTTCACCAGATTTCTCAATAATGGCATCTAAAATTCTTTTAATCTCCTTCCTCTCATCTATCCATCATGAGTTGTTCAGCTGCAACCTTACACGGGCGGCCAAAAACTTATGTCTGGAGCAGCTCCTCCGCTCACACCCTGCTCTCCTTCCTCTAGTCACTTCCATTCATCAGCTGGACCTCATCACCTGCTGTCGATGGAGGTGTCTCACTGCTCAGAAAAGGGAAACCGCCCTCAGCCTCATTGTTCTCTTCAATGTGTGCAAAGCAGAAGGAGCTCATGCAACAGTGGAGAGACACATGGATAACCTTGCTGATCAAGCAAAAGCGGCCGATTCTGAGGAAGCTTATCATGGCATCCTCTTTGAGATTATGGGCCATGCTAATCATGATTTTCCCAGGATAGAGGAGGAAGTGGAGAGGGCAAGGACAATCTTCATGACATTTGAGAACTCACCCTTTAATCCTCCAACTCCAAAAGTAGAAGAGGAAGCATACGAAACCCAGAAGATCAAGATCTGAGAATCTCTTTTTATTGGACTTTTGTAATAAATTTGCCTTGAATTTGTCTTTTGTAAAATGACTAGTCATACTTATCTATTCCAGCTAATCTTAGTAGCTTTCGTAGTACAGAGGACAAAACATAGACAGTTGTGAATAAAAAGCATCTATGATAGTTTCATAGATGATTTTAACTAAAAGCCATCTGTGATGTCTGCCATTATCATAGACGGTTTATATAAATAACCGTCTGTGAATTTGCACAGATGGTTATTAACATGAACCATCTATGATGTCTCGCATTATCATAGACGGTTCGTATAAATAACGGACTATGAAAATATCATAGACAGTTGTTGGTAAGAACCATCTATAATGTCTTTTATTATCACAGACAGTTCATATAAATAACCGTCTATAAAAATATCACAAACAGTTGTTGGTATAAACCATCTGTGATAGTTGCAGCACAGACGGTTCCCTGTGAACCGTCTGTGATGTAGCCATCCAATATAGCCTCTTTTGTAGTAGTGGTATCACATGCCATCATAATTACCTGACCATCATCATGTAAACTATCATTGCTTATCATATTGCACCAATTTCTTTTAACTAAGACCATCACTTAGTCATCATCACTATGTCATCATAGGTATCATAAATAGGAAGGCAAATTTGACATAAGCATAAGTGTTAAGAATAACCACTACCTACTGTCTACCATGCACTTGACTGTTTAACCTTATGGACAATGTGTAGATGGCACCAAACTCGAACCTTCACCTAAACAAGCATCATCTAGTCTCATTTAAGAGAGTTCTAGAGCTTGGTCTAAGCTCTCCATATATAGCGTGCTAGAAAACTGAATTTGGTTTAGTGGTTTGAAGGTTATGCTTTTGAGAAGGCTTCTATCTAGAAGCCATCGTCATTGGTAGCAGTTTTCTTGGTGGCCTTGGGAGCCCTAGTTGATGGCCGAATTAAATTGTAGGCTTAACTAAAAATATGTAGATAATTCTTTTTACATTTCAGAAGCCGTGTCCTTTGCTATGTTTCATGTTGTAGTAAAATAGTTATGAAGTTGTGAAGTTTGCTGTCCAAAATCGTTTCGAACTTACCTTCGGGATTGAAAATCAGGGCTTAGATGGCCTTGTCTAGAAATTTGAATAACTAAGAAAATATAGTAAATGTTGTGTTGATGACATAAAATAGATTTGTTTTAATATGTTTGGGTTCTTAGGATGTGAGTTATGTTGAATACTAGGACATCAATTATTGGTGAGCCGGGGAGAAGGGAAGAGAGGCGTGTTTAGGCGTAGAAATACGTGATCTTATTTGCATGTTATGGATATGTAAGGAGGTGCTATACTATATTTGTTATTAGGTTTTAATGCTTCATTTCAATGGTTGATCGCCGGTTATCACATCTTTCTTCATTATAAAGGCAAATGCATGGTAGAACAATAGATGGTTATTTATTATTGTTTTGTGTAATTAGATTTACCTGCCATGCTATATTTATATACATGAGTCTTGTTACATATGATGTGGTTGATGAATTTGAAAGGATGAAGTTAATGGTTATCGATGCTATGGTATGTGGTAAATGAGTAATGGAAATATTGCATAATGTGCATTCACATCATGAAAACAGAAAAATGAGCTAGCGTGGTGAGTAGGTCATCTAGCTAGTCCGAACTACATGGGCCAGATCGGTGAGAAAGCAATATGACTAATCCGGAGTGCTCTTAAGTAAGACCTATATTGGTCGACACTTCTACGGGATGGAGTAGGTGTACATCGACAAGTGTTCCCTCAGCTATACCAATGTGAGCGCAAAAGATGCATTTGGATATGGTATTGCATTGCATAGCATTGAATTATGGTTTGTTAATGGTAAGAAAAGAAGAAGAGATGGTATTGTGGTAAATGTTGATTATCATGCATGTTAATGCCTTTATTTTACTATGTATTTGCTGAGTTTTGGATTAACCCTTCCTTATGTTGTCATTTTAGGTGAATGATGAAGGTAATATGTGTCAAGACCCTAATATGCAAATCCGGACTCTCTTGTGTATTCTGCACCAGTCTAGGATCATGCTAGTGCACACAGTATAAACAAAGATGAAATATCGACCATATCACGATTCACTAAGAAAAGACTCAAATATTATTAATAATTATCAAAATTGCGACCTTATGGCCAATCTTACAGATAATAGCTTGAAAGGCTTAAAAGAAACTAGCAGCGGAAAAACAAGAAATAAGGAAGTAGCCACTCGACATGCCCACAGGCAACCGACTGGGAAGTGAAGTCCTAACCTACGAAGTTGTCAAATTATCCTCCTTCTAGTACCTCCTGCTAATCCGGTCCTTCTTCCTTAGCTGAACAAATGTGGATATAGCCATGAATACATAGAGTACTCAGCAAGTCGCTTGTAACAAAGATGCAATATAGTATGCAAGGCTTACCAATAGATGGCTGAAGCGTTAATTTGCGTAAAGCAACAAGTTAAAGTAAATACAATAAATAGATTAAAAGCAAAACTTTGAAAATGATTAATAAGTAAATAATCAAAGGAATTAAGAGCAACAACAAGTGAACTGACTATTCACTCCAATGAACCACCAGTGAATCAACCATTCATTTCCCAAGTTAACCCATCTAGACTTTTATGAAAACTCTACCCTTTGTGTGAAATCATCGAGCATTGTCCATAACCGGGGACACGACTATTCGAATAGTTTTACACTCTACAGAGGTTATACAACTTTACCCACAAGACATGATCATCTCATATTGCCACTAGATTAACACACTTCCTTTGGTGTGTGGCGGAGAGATCATGACAAGGCCTTTACAACGCTCAATCCCAACCCAATTCCGCTCGCTAGGGTTTTGCCTCACACCCCCCTTGCATCTCATAGCAATCAGCAACCATGTTCATTACAATAGTGGAATTGAAATTGAAATATCACAAAATTAATCAGCCAGGTCCATCTCATACTAGACATGTGGTTGTACAGTAAGACTCGGATCAATGGCGCACAAAGTTAAGTCCTTAAGTATTACCTAGGCGAAACATCCACATCTCAATGTGTAAACTACACCCTCTTTACTACACGATCATTCGCCTAGGTGAAAACCATTTTTGTATAACCAACACCAATGACACTACCCATGTCATGATACTCAAATTTTGTAACTGTGGCTGACCACCACGTTCCAATATATCACTAAGTCAAAATTAATTAATTGATCACATGTGATGATAACCCAACGTTACTATAAGCATGGCTAAGCAAATTAAACACACCATGTGACAACTAATATTGCATTACTAGATAATTACTCATCCTATGGTGATATTAGAATCATGGCATTCAAATTATCAGGGAGGAATTAATCAAATAGGTCATTAACTACCAATATTAAGGTTTGTAATAAAATAGCGATGCATGATGATTTAAAATAAAATAATAAATAATATATTTGAAACCCATGTTCAACATGATCAAAGGACATGACTTGCCTTAGCCTTGCTCAGTTAATGGCTCTTGATCTTCAAATCTTGCTTCAGCTCCTTCGAAAGCGTGATCTAACGAAAGAGAAAACAAAATAAACACAAAACAAATTCAAATAAAATTCAAATGAACTCTAAAGACTTTAAAACCAGAACCAAAAGATAGATCGCAATTTTAGATGAATTTAGGAAAAAGAATCGGGTCAAACAGAGCTAGGACGAGGGAAAACATGCTTTTGGAAAATCTAATATAAAGAAAAAGACTGGAAATAGGAAAAGCTACTATGTTGTAGACTCGGTTCATGAAAAAGCAAGTCTACATGAACCCAACACATGGAACAGTGTACGCTGATTGGGCTTGCTGACGCGGCTACTGACTATAACATCCCAAAATTTTATTTGCCTTTTATTTGATTTTCTGGGATTTATTTGGATTTATCTGGATTTTATTTCAAAGCCTAAGAGTAAGAAAATGTAATTTAAATATTTTATTAAAGCCAAAAGGGTTTATTTTGTTTTTCCTAAACTCCCCTGAATTTTATAGAATTTTTTGAGAATTTTCTGGATTTAAAAATCAATTTTAAAGGCCAAAAAGGAATTTTGAAAAATTATTAAAGGCTAAATTTCAATTAAAAATATTTTTCCCAAGTCTAAAATAGCTCCAGGAATTTTTTTATTAAGTTTTGGAATTTTTCAACATTATTTACTATTATACTATTTTGTAAGTATTTATGAAATTTTCTGGTATTTCTGAAAAGTTAAATCAAAAAATTAAATCCGGATTAATCTCGGGCTGATACATGTTGCGCCCAAATTAAATCGATCTGCCACTTGATATAATCCCGGCCGTCCGCCACAACTTACCCCTTCATTTATATCCAACGACCGAGATTCATCCCCGGCCACACCGTCTTTCCCTCTCCCCTGTTCTCTCACCGACAGGTGGGCCCCACTTGTCATCTCTTTCTTCAACCTCACTTCATCTTCTACCTCCCGCCCGCCGCCATTAATGCGTGCCTCGAGCACCGTTCGGCCATCCTGCTCCCTGAAAACCGCCGCCTCGGGCCTTCCCCTCACTGCCGCACCCCCACGGCCTTTATTGTTGCCCGCCTGCGTTCGCACGGCGAATCGGCTCCCCCTCCGTGGGGTTTCCGGCAAGCCGCGCCACCTCCCTCCCCTATAAACCCCTACCCACGGGGCGCCTCCTTTTGCATCCCCTCTTCCCCTTCCGCCTTTCCCCCACCGCACCCGAGCACCTCGCCCACCGGAGCCCCGCCGTCCCCGAGTGTCACCTTCGCACCGTCTCTCTCTTGTCGCCGCCCTTCCTCCGGCCATCCCCGAGCCCGACGCCGGGTAAGGACCGACTCCTCGCCGCCTCTCGCCGGCCGCCGCCAAGCGCCCGAGCTCCGGCGAGCTTGCAGCTCCCGTGCGTCGCCGCGTCCACTCGGCCACGTCAGCCGGCCCCGAGCCACGTGACAGCCGCGTGGCAGTCCAGTGGCATGCCACGGCGGCCACGTCAGCCAGCGCCGCCATGTCAGCTTTTTATTTCAAAAATAACCCCGCCAAAAACTAAAATACCTGCTGACGTTATAAATCAAATTTTCAGTATAAAAATAAATCAGAAAATTAGCCTTTTTCTTTTTCTCCCTTTTTGAACTTCCGGAAGCCTATATTTCCTCAGTTTAACTCCGATTTGACCCGTTCCAATTTCTAAATTCTTCTAAAATCCTAAACTACCCAACTCTTTTTGAATTTTTGAATTTTATTTGTTTGGTTCTTCGCGCATAGATTACAAAGATCTCGGAGAGAATGACTTCGTTGACTCTCACGAGGACCCTGAGCATGGCAAGTTACACCCTTGACCATGTTGAACCAACTAATTTAAATTATTTATGTCGATTTTTAAATTATTATGCATGCGTAATTTTATTCAATTCTAGTTTGAATTGTAGTTATGATTAAATCCTTTGTATAGCTAAATTTGACATTGAATACCATTAAACCTTGTCAACCCTAGATAAAACCTAGTTATTACATTAGCAGTAACTAGAAATTTTGTAGAATTGCTTAGCCATGCTTAGAATAATTATGAGTTGGGATAATCTTTCGCATAAAATGATAAACTTTTGAAGTGTATTCTTAACATTGGTGAGTCAAAAATGTTTATGAAATATTTTGCAAACAAAATATAAAAACATGGTTTAGACTTAGGCATTGGTATGGTGGTGGGTACTTGCTGGCATGCATTGATGTTTGGTGACTCAATGTCGATTGCCAGGCACAAGGGGTTTGTGGTTAGGCCAAAGTCAAGTTAAGGACCAGTCTGTGAGCTACTTTTACAAAGTTACACCATACTACCACAAGTCTGGTATGGGATAGACCTAGCCAAATAATTTGTGAAGTTCCAACTAGATCTCACTATAGGTTGAATGTGGGCGTGGCGAAGGCCACGAGAAGTCTCACATGGCACAAGAGGGGGCTCCAACATGCGGATTCATGTTGTGGTGAAACCTTAGTGGCGGCGTTATCTAGTTGACAACTAAGCATTGTAAAGACTTTGTCATGAACTCTCGGCCGCACACCTAAGGTAGTGTGTTAATCGCGTGGTAAAACGAGAGTACATGTCTTGTGGGTAAAGTTGTACACCTCTGCAGAGTAACAAACTATCCTGGATAGCCGTGTCCACGGTCAAGGACATGCTGAGTAAGGTTTTTCACAGATTAGACTTTGGTTTGTTAAAATCTGGTTTATGGAAAATTTGGTGATCTTTTGGAAAGATGGTCCGGGTGGGATACCTGTGGATAGGTTAGTGTCAGGTTGGAGCCTGCACTAACGTTAATATTTTATTAAAATCTTGTTTCTAATTATTATATCAAATTCAACTTTTCTTCATACCTTATGATAATCACTTCAATGTTGCCTTTTATGCAAATTAACCATATTATGCCTTCCCTTGATACACTTTATGCATGCATTAATTATGTTAAATTCCTGGTGTAACTTGTGGAGTACTTTATGTACTCACGTTGCTCAATCTAACTTCTTTCCAAAGGAAGCCTTCAACGACTATGGTGAGGATTGCGAGTAGGCCACGTCTTACAGTCATTCGCCTATGGGAAGGCTGAATGGGCTGCTGCTATAATTATCTTGCTGTCTTCTTTTGCTGTTATTGTAACTTTGGTCATAAGACCACACCTTGCTATATAATAAAGTGTGGTTGTTATGTGAGATATGCATCACTGTTGACCCTGTGTGCACTAGCTTTTCCTGGGATAGTGCTATTAACACAGAGGGTCCTGGAGTTATTGTTCCAGGATCCGACAGTGACTAGACAACTAGGCTGACATAGCTGCTAAGGTGGCAAGACACGTGTGCACTAGGGCTAACATGGCAGCTGACTCGGCTCAACTAGCTCATGGGGTCTACAGAACAATGCTTATGACTAGTGGGACCCGTCTATCGGTGGCACGTGCGCACTACAAGAAATGTGCCAATCTGTGACGTATTTTGCATGACAAAGGCTGAAAATGTCACTAAACCATCTGGTTTATGACGTATTTAAAGTGACATCTGGGCTTAGTGACACAAAAAAAATATGTCATTAAAAATGTCATAAAGCTAGCCTGGAATGAGGTAATGACGATATTTGGTATGTCATTATGTCCAATGTCGAAATGTCATAGATCTATGACATGGATTTTTGCGTCACAATATTTTAATTGAATTTTTTTAAGGATAATTAGCCACGTTGGCAGGACCCACTGCCACGTGTACACATGGGCCCATGACATGCGTCATATTTGCATATATTTAGCTCAATTTGGATCATTTTACATTTTTTGTGCTATTTCTGCAGGCCAGCGCGATCGAGGTGCATATACGACAATTCTGGACTTTCGGGACTGCTCCGTACAGATGTTCGCGTCGTCACGGATCAAACCGCGCTGAAAACGGAGCTCCGGAGGGCTAATACAGAAGAAATCAAATTGGGAAAGGACCTATTTGCAAATTCCAGAAAACTTCAAGAAATCAAATTGGGAAAGGATCCGAATATCCATCTGAATCCGATATGCCTTCAAGTTTGATTTCACGTTAGTGCTACTATTTGATGTTTTATTTTTTTTTTTGCAATGGTAAAATAACCCGTTTTCTTTTCCAACCGAATCTAACCCGTTTTCACCCCCACTGGGCGCTGGGCGGCTGAGATTTTGGCCGGCACCTCCCTCCCGCTCAATTTTTTCAGGCGAAAGGACAAATTTATCCAGGAAACTTCTGGATTACCTTCAGTGGAACCAAGGGCAGTAAAGTCGAATCGCACCCTCCTACAACTATTCACATCACTGTACCCCCAACCCTAAATCGAAAATCTCAGTCCGCCGCCCCGCCCCCGTCCGCGTCCAGCGCCGCCCCCGCCTCCACCGCCGCCCCCGTCCGCCTCCACCGCCTCCACCGCCGCCCCGCCCCCGTCCGCGTCCAGCGCCGCCCCCGTCCTCGTCCACCGCCTCCACCGCCGCCCCCGTCCGCCTCCACCGCGTCCAGCGCCGCCCCGCCCCCGTCCGCGTCCAGCGCCGCCCCCGCCTCCACCGCCGCCCCCGTCCGCCTCCACCGCCGCCCCGCCCCCGTCCGTGTCCAGCGCCGCCCCCGTCCGCGTCCACCGCCGCCCCCGCCTCCACCGCCCATCCCTTCGGCTCCGTCGCGGAGCCAGTCCACCTGCTTCGTTTCATCTCCGCCCCGACGCTGTCCGCCTCCACCACCCCGTCCGACGAGGCCGCCCGTCGCCGACACCTTGCGCCGCCCGGACCAAGCCCCGCAGCCCCTCACGAGGGTTTCCGCCCCCGACGCGATCCGTCGCCCGGACAGCACCCGTCGCCCCGACGAGCCCCTTGACTCCGCTTCGAGATGGCACCTGGTAAGAAGGGAGGGGAGCGCAACACTTCCAGGAGGCAACCAGTAGGTAAAGATTAGGTTTGCAATTGTTTCCCTAAATTGTGCTTTTCTTTCGCATATTTCAGCCATGACAAATTATGAATTCTTATTTCTGTTTTCAGCCCAGGAATCATGCTGTTGATTTATGATAGAACACCGAGTTATGTTCCTTTGAAGACATTATCTATTGAAGATGGAAAGCCACTGAAATCCTTCAAGCACTTGTTGCACCGCAACAAGAAAATTGATTTTATTGAGCAATTCAATGAGAAGCTCCTTGTCAAGCAAGAAGACGAGAACCTTCAAATACTTGATGTATGACACAGTTCATGAGCTACAGTATTTTCTTCCATAATCTTTGCTGCTTGCAAGCCTAATAGTTTCCTTGTCTTTGTGAAGGTACGGAGTTCTGAACTGATTGAAGTCAGTGTTACCAAGTTCATGACCCCATCAGCATTTATTTTTTTGTATGAGAACAATCTCTTCTTGACATTCCGAAATAGAACAGTTGCTGTATGGAATTTCCGAGGCGAGCTCAAGATTGTAGCACCAACAATATTTACATTACTAGCGACCAGGATCTGATTATATCGTACTGCAAATCTAAGGCAGCGGCTGATGATGGTACAGGTGCAGTACTCAAACCCTTATTGCTTCTTTAATAATTATTCCTATCATTTATATAGTGTGGAATTGCTTCCATCTCTCAAAACTAGAATTGCCCATAATCTCTCATGGCTTTAGAATTGATTCGGAGCTTGTTCTACAACAAGAACAATGATTCACTTATTACTGTGTCGGTTTATGCATCAGACCATTTTAGCTCGTTGAATTGCAGAACAACCCCAATCGAGTAAGAACATATGCCACGAGAATTTTCCCTAAATTCTGCATAATGCTTTGTGTGTGACTTGTCAATAAGCGCTCCTATTACTGCTTAGCCTTTCTATATATAATTAACTGTTATCTGTGATAAGTCCTATGTACGAGTTATGCTTTTTTAATTGGTTTGAGGATAGCTTTGCTGTTTTCATTGAATACTGTAGCTTACTAAGGTTCTTGGTCTCATCTAATATAGTTGTCATATTAACATGTTCTTTCAGGTATATAAGGAGGAATCAGTTAGATGCTGGGTTTCCTCTTTTTGAAACAGAATCTCTGAAATGGCCTGGCTTTGTGGAGTTTGATGATTTGCAGAGATGTTTTCATTCAAATTGAACCCTGTTTTGAGCTTAGTTGTCGTCGTGCTTTCAATCTGTGAATGCTTGGTCTGTGCAAGTTAAGTTTTAAATTTGAGACTGCTACATCTGTGATGGACAATGGATGTAATAATATTCAGACTTGATGTGTGAATATATGAGTTTGAAAGTTGTTCAGTTATGTATGGGTTTATGTATGTTGAGTTGTGATTATGAATGTGCTGATTATAAATCTGCTGTACAACATTTGGGCCGAGATGGGCTAAAAAGCACCTCGTTTTATGACGTTTTTTCATGGGCTTGGCCCATTTTACTCTGGCTTACAACATGGGCTTTAGCAGACCAAAATCAGGTTAATGACATTTTTTCATGCGCCACGTCAGCCTCTTATGACGTTTTGGATCCTACGTGGCAGTGTCCTACGTGGCATGGCATACGGGGCTATGACGAAAAGCAGACGTCACTATACTTAATGACGCTTTATCGTAATGTCATTAGCTTGTGACGCAAATTCCACAAACGTCACCGATAGTGGTTAGAGACGTTTGATCGGTGACGCAGGTGTTTTCGTCACGCGTGCGTCATAAACGTTGTTCAGTGACATAAATCCTAGAAATTATGACGGAAATACAACGTCAAAAGATGGCACATCTCTTGTAGTGGCGGGTGCGGTCTGGCGTCAGCGCTGACGCATGCGGGCGTGGGGACTGGGGTGTTTTCCTTAATGAATTTGTAAAGAATAAACTATCATGATGTGACATCTCGCTATCAAGTATTAGCTAGGTTAAATAATTCATATTTGCACCCTAAGTGATTTTAGTCCACTCAACACCTCCATCCTCCCCAATTCGCACTCAAAATGAAGGTCCAATTGGTATTTTGTACCCTAAATAATTAGGCACTAGTTGCATGCCCATGTGTTGCAACAGAAAATAAGTACCATACATATATCACATCTTTGATAACCACAATCTAATGATTGGTGTCGCAAGGGAACGTAAAATTAGTTTCAGCCATGCTGCTTTTAGCATATTTGGCTAATGCACCAAATTTCCTTGATTGATGAGAACTTTGCTCTGGGCTTATGTCAAACTTGCTTTTCTAGTTATCAAATGGTTCATAGGATTATAGCTCCAGAATTGATAGGAGTGGAATGTGAACATAAGGACATGAGGTAGTTGATTCACAATGTGAATTTTGAAATGCACAGAGTAACTCATCGTAGAAGCTCAAATGAAATGTTTAGAAAAGTCAACAGCTAAAGCAAAATTCTTACAGATCCAATTACCGGGTAGTCATCTTTGTCGTCAAACTCACACATGTGATATATACTATCAAATGTGATCTCAAACTGAACATTGAACATCAATTTTATCTTACACCATCATGTATCAAGCAAAGTATACATGTTCACACTCGTAAATATATCAAATTAGAACATACAACGGAACACTAAACTTTACATAAATAACAATATTTCCCTTTAACGCATATAGCGAATCAACCAATTAAAAGATGGTGATATACACACACACACAAGCATCACATTAGTGAAGCATGATAGAACAAGCACCACATACGACAACTATGTACAAAAATGGTGGTAAACAATAATTTTCTGTAGTATACATAATTCATAAAAAACTATCAAACCATCTTGGAGAATAACAAACCAATTGATAAATAGGACATCATGCAATAAACAGAAACATTAACGGGAATTTAAAACTGAAACTAATACATCATCCTTCTGGAAGACATATCTTCATCTCTAGCTTGTCAAGTAAAGAAAAAGCAAGCACACTCTACAAAATGGAAAACAAATAGTTAAACATCATAAATCCATTGTATATTACATATAAAAGATATGAAAAAATTTAGTGAATTGCTTATGTTATTTAATATCCAAACATTCTAGCAAGTGTATCGTTCCTTATGTCAACGACATTCATGATAAAGTTCCTTACATTCAAATCATGCAGCACTACTTGGTGTAGTTCTGTTTGAAGGGAGCATTATTTAAATTATAAAAGGCATGCATACATTATTTACTTGGTTTTTTTTACCTTCAAGCTCTTGTATTCTACCATCTTGAGGTCCAAAGATGAAATTTGTACATCCCATTGTCATTAAGCAGCCTTTTCAATAATATATCAATTTGATGAGGAACATGAATAAGATGTAAGATGATGAAATATTTATATTAGCTGCACATATACCATATCGACTATTCTTCTTCAGCATTGTCACGGCTAAAATATGGTTCTGTTCACCCGCAAGTCTCTATCGTGTCAGAAATCGCACAATAAGTCCATCCCAAACACGCACAAATAATAAGTTGTGACTAATGTACATAAAACATGGACTCAATCAACAATATGCAATAGACATTATTTGCATTTAAGAAAATAGAAGCATTCTATGCAACTTGTCTGTCATCCATGAGGCATAATTCCCTTATTGGTATATGACGTGGGAAGCTATTGATGTACTGTATTGGGCTAACATACAACTAAACCAACCATATCTTACCAAAGTTAAATCAATTATAAGGATTGTTCAAAGCAACAACACAAAAGTATGTTAAAAAAGCAACAACACAAAAGTATCTCACGCATCGTGGTCGTAAGTAAGAAGCCGTCGATCACACCTCATGGTAGTAAGTCAGAAGCTGTCGACTATCGTGCATGATCGTAGGTTGGGAGTGGGCAACCATCACTAGTCATCGTAAGTATTCAGCGGTCGACCATCGATCGTCGTCCTAAATCGGGGGCTTTCGACCAGGGCTTGTGGTCATAAGTCAGAAGACCTCAACCACACCTCGTGATCATAAGTCAGAAGTCATCGAGGACACCTTACGATCATAAGTTAGAACACCTCGACTAGCGCACGTGGTCGTAAGTCGGAAGACATCGACCACACCTCATGGTCGTAAGTCGGAAGCCATCAATCACACATCGTGGTCGTTAATCAGAATCCGTAGATCACACCTCGTGGTCGTAAGTCGGAAGCCATCGATCATCACCTATGATCGTAGGTTGAGAGTGGTCAACCAACACTGGTGGTCGTATGTTGGCCGTGGTCGGCCATCAATCGTGGTCCTAAATCAGGAGCCTTCGACCTGGGCTTGTGGTCGTAAGTTAAAAGACCTCGACCACGCCTCATAGTCATAAGTCAGAGGACATCGATGATACTTCCTAGCCAGAAGTCAGAAGGCATTGACCACACCTGGTGGTCATATGTCAGAAGCCATCAATCACACCTTGTGGTCATACATCGGAATACATCGACCATCGCTCGTGATCGTAAATTGGAAGCCCTCGACCACACCTCATGGTTGTAAGTTGGAATACATCAACCATCGCTTATGGTCATAAGTCGGAAGACATCGACCACACCTCATGGTTGTAAGTCAGAAGCCATCAATCACACCTCGTGGTTGTAAGTCAGAAGCCGTCAATCACACCTCGCGGTCATAAGTCGGAAGCTGTAGACCATCGCGTGTGATCGTAGGTCGGGAGTGAGCGACCATCGCTAGTCCTCATAAGTATTCAGTCGTGGTCGTACGTCAGCAGACATCGACCACACCTCGTGGTCGTAGGTCGAGTGCCCTCAAGCACATCTCATCCTCGTACGTCAAAAGCCATCAAGGACACCTCGTGGTCGCACGTTGGAAGCCCTCGAGCATACATCGTGGTCATAAGTCAGAAGCCATCGAGGACACCTCTTGGTCGTATGTCAGAATACATCGACCATTCCTCGTGATCGTAAGTCAGAAATCATCGACCATCACTCGTAATCATAAGTCGGAAGCCCTCGACCACACCACATGGTCATAAGTCATATAAGTCAGAAGACATCGACCACACCT
This sequence comes from Dendrocalamus latiflorus, assembly GCA_017311315.1. Taxonomy (NCBI): domain Eukaryota; kingdom Viridiplantae; phylum Streptophyta; class Magnoliopsida; order Poales; family Poaceae; genus Dendrocalamus; species Dendrocalamus latiflorus. Next base: position 34,359,833 of record CM029658.1, on the reverse strand, counting down.
CATGGTCGTAAGTTGAAAGCCATCAACTATCACGCGTGATCGTAGGTTGAGAGCGGGCGACCATCCCTGGTGGTCGTAAGTGGGTAGCGATCGACCATCGATCACGGTTGTAAGTCAGAAGACCTCAACCACACCTCGGGGTCGTCGGTCGGGATGCATTGACCACACCTCATCGTCGTATGTCGGAAGCCATCGAGGACACCTTGTGGTCGTACATCGACAGACATTGACCACACCTCGGAGTCGTAGGTTGGGAGGCATCGACCACACCTCATCGTCATACGTCAAAAGCCATCGAGGACACCTCGTGGTCATACATCGGTAGACATCGACCACACCTCATGGTCGTAAGTCGAAAGCCATCGACTACACATCATGGTCGTAAGTCAGAAGCCCTCGACCACACCTCATGGTAGTACATCAGCAGACATCGACCACACCTCGTGGTCATAAGTCAGAAGCCATCAACCGCACATCATGATCGTAAGTCGGAAGCCCTCAACCACACCTCGTGGTCGTAAGTCGGAAGCCGCTGACCATTACACGTGATCGTAGATCGGGAGCGGTCGACCATCGCTTGTGGTCGTACATTGACAGTGGTTGACCATCGATCGTGGTCCTAAATCGGGAGCCTTCGACTAGGGCTCATGGTCGTAAGTCGAAAGAAATTGAGGACCTCATGGTTGTAAGTCAAAAGACATCGACCACACCTCGTGGTCGTAAGTCGGAAGACGTTGACCATCGTGCGTGATCGTAGATCGGGAGTCATCGACCATCGCATGTGATCATAGGTCAGGAGTCGTCGACCATAACCGCTACGACCATGGCCACGGGCGCTACGACTATGACCATAACCGCTACAACCATGGCCACAGGTGCTACGACTACGACCATGGCCACGTATTAAGGGACACCTATACTGACTCTTACACACATATGCTTACAGACTCTTACACACATTGGCTGGTAAGATCGAGTCTTTATTTAGGATACATAGATAATTATACACATATATGCTTACAGACTTACATACTCTGACTTGTAAGATCGAGTATTTATTTTGGATACATAGATACACACATAATTATACAGGACACACATATACTTACTGACTCTTACATATTCTGACTTGTAAGAGTCAGATACTACTTATGTACACTACATCGTGGAGCGATAGTGAAGGGACTTTGATGGAACTATGATCATGGCCACGGGCACTACTGCTACGACCATGACTTCTATGACCACGACTACTCCTGGTCGTAATGACTACACACAAACTGCAGTTGCTCCAACAACACACGCTGGTCATAACGACTTAACACACACTGGTCGTAGCGACAACTCACACAAACTGGTCGTAATGACCACAGCGCATCAACTCAAAGCTTCGACCATAGCGCATCTAATCAACTCGAAGTTTCGACCATGGCTCATCATCTTGATGCTTCGACCACGGCTTCTCACTTACTCGGAGTGTTTGACTGCAACTACTATAGCTTCGACTGCTACTACGACCATGGCTTCGAGGATTGCTTTAACCACGCTTTCGAGTGTGGCTTCGACCAATGCTTTAGTGACTGCTTCGACCACGCCTTCGAGTGTGGCTTCGACCACTTATAAATCATCAAGATTAACAAAAACCTCACCTTCCAAACACACACAGAGCACAAAGGAATCATCAGCATCGTCGCAGCAAAGTCGCAAGGCATATGCAATGAGTAGCTAGATAATCGAGAGAGGGAAAAAATCTACAAGTCTCTCCAAGCAGAGCTACGACCAGCTTAGGAGACCAAAATCACTAGACAGTGTGACGGGCTCTGAGCGAAGAGTAGGAGGAGGTAGAGAGGCTCACCGGGTGAGTGGCCGCTGGGCGGCAGCTGGGGGAGAGCCACATGGGTGAGCGTAGGAAGAGGAAGCCGCCGCCGCCGCGTGGCACCTAGCAACGACAACAGTAGGTGCTGGTGCGGCAAGGGGAGGAGAACTGTGGTGACACAGCACCGCGGGGGGTGGGGCAAGGAGGGAGCAGGGGGTGGCCATCGGATCCAATGGCCGCCATCTACGAGCGCTTGTCTCTTGGATCTACTAGCCACCATCGATCACTGCCTTCTAGATCCACCGACTGTTGTCACCGAGCATGCCTCTCGAATCCATTGGCTGCCATCATCGAGCACCCTTTTTCCGATCCACCAGCCGCTATCACCAAGCGTCGTGCCACTGAATCGCTTCGTCGCATTGTTCGTGTAGTAAAAAATCTTAGTTGGAAGGGCGATGGGAGATGGTGCGGTGGCAGTGGGGAGAGGCCCAGTGGCCAGTGAGGAGGGAGAGGGGAGTTGGGGCGGTGGAGGTAGGGAGATGCCCGATGGGTGGTGAGAAGGGAGAGGGGAGATGAGGTGACAGGTTTGTGAGGGAGAGAGCGTGGGAGAAAGATCTGTAGAGAATGTGTAGGACCGAAATGGCAACAGAGGGGGGGTGAATGGTGCCTTCAAACCGCCCCAAGTATTCTCCCCAAAAATTCTTCTCCGATAGCTATAGAAGCTATGAAGCAAGAGAGTAAAAAGGCTTCACTGAAAACTTGAAGAAACAATCAAACAACCCAGCACAAAAGCGAAGCAAAGAAATCTGAGCATGAACTGCTATCCAAACAGACCTTTGACTGAGAATTAGTCCAAAAAGGCCGAAATACGACTTCCTGTGGTCACACTAGCTGAAACAAGTAATTGAAGACAACTTGGCTAAAAACAAAGACTAAAAGGCAAAAGACACGGAGATTACCAATTTTGTCAAAACACAATCAAAAACTGTAAAGCAGAGGCAGCAAAAGAAAGAAGGAAGGCAAACCCATAAAGGAAAGTAAACTGGAGAAGGGGTTTGTTTGCTGCCTGACAAAGGTCGGCACAGAGGTACTCAAAAGAAGCCGAAAGTAGACTAAGAAACTGAAAATAGGAAGCACTAATTCTCAGATTGCAGCCACAGAGAACAGACAAAAATAGTGCTGGCTGAAATAAGCTTAAACTACGGACTAAACGAAGGGGCTACTGAAAACAAAAGACTAAGACACTACAAAACTGAAGCAGCAAAAAGAAGGAAGGCAACCAAGAAAGAAAAGAGAACTGGCAACCTGAGAAGAACCGAAAACAGCAGGCCAAAAACAGCACATAACTTGTAGCAAATTCAGAACTAAGAAGAGAAACTGGGTTCTGAACTTCGGCTACTCAGTCTGACCGAAAACAGCAACTTTCGGTTTTGAATTCTGATCCTTGCAGACTGCCAAGCAGGGAAACAGAGACTGTTTCAGATTTAATAAAAAACTGACCGAAGAAGGAAGTGACTGAAAATAACAAACACAAAAACTGCAGCCAATGACAAATCAAAACAAGAGAGGTATTTGACTACAAGAATTGAAGTTCTAAAGAAAGGACCTATAGCCAATTAGAGAAGAGGAAATCCGGCAAAGACAAAGAGGCGCAGAAAGTACAGTAGAGGAACCGAAAATAAGAAATGTCTGAATTCTTATGGTTCTTCTCAGGATTAAAGAAGTGGACTTCAAACCAAATAACAGATCGATTGACTCCATAAACAAGAAGATTCGAACAGAAATCTAATTAACCAGTGAATAGATATTTTGTCAAAAAGAGAACTGCAACAGAAGTAAAATCCAAATTGCTTGAACTTCATGAATCTTTTGAGCTTGTGCCTTTTCAATCACAACAGAGAGTCATCTCTCAACAAAAAACACAAGACAAATTCACTTTTTCATCAAGGAAATCAAAAGAACATGATTCCTCTGCTCACTGTGAACAGTAAACCCTAGAAATTGTTAAAACAGGGGAAGTTGATAGCGATCAAACTTTTGAAGAGAAACATGCTCTAGAAATCTTTGCTTTTAGGTATGATCTGGCCAAGTGGCCTTTAGGCAATCCCAAACCCAGAGCAAAGAGAATCTACAGCCACTACAACAAAGAACTCAAAATCAAGAACACAGAGGACAACCAAGAGCAAAGAAAGAAGAAACTAAAAGAAACAGAGGGCAGCAAAACAATATCAAAGCACACATCATATCACAGGGAGAACATCTCGGAGCTAGATGAAGAGACATGAGTGATTAGATAATCAAGAGTTTACAATCATCTCATCCTCCATCTCACAACCTGAGAGGACTCAGCCAAGAACACACGCAGGAGACATGGAAAACTGAAAGCAACACCTCCTCTGCTCTGCTCACCAACTCTCTAACAGCACAAAAGAGAGAGCAAAGCTAACCCATTAAAGCCCTAACTCCTCTCACCAGCCCTCCAACATGCTGGAGACACTCCCCCCTATTTATAGCCTTCCCTATTGGGTTTACAAATTTGTTTTGCCCATTAAGCCTCAACACTTTACTCGCTAATTCTAACTAAATCCGCTTCCTTTTGTGCAGCCTTGCGTATTTACCAAAACGCCACTCCTGCACCTTCCGGGAAGCTTCCTCATTTCTCGCCGTCCAAGCTTTGCAACCACCTCGAGTTCTCGTCGTCTTCGGCACATCCCGACCGCTCCGACCTCAGCACCGCCTGTGCCTAGTCCGGTCATCCCGTGCCTCGCCACGACTCCGCCTCGATGTCCTGCAGCCATCATGGGCAAGAAACAAATCACATAGCACCGCTCGAAATACTGTAACCATACATTAGCATCAGAAGAAATACTCAAAGCCCAAACCGATTGGAACGAATAATAAACACCCTAAGTACGTTCGACCAAGTTCGACCAGGTCCGACCGAAGCCGATTGCACCACGCAACGACATGGCACGAACCACACAAATCAAACTCACACTTTCCAGAACCGGTGTCAATTACTCATCACAAACAAGGGGCCACCTCCACATGGTCTCTTAGAATGAGAGAACAGGATAACCGAAGGTGGAAGTGGAGAGGAGGGATAGTTAGCGCGGGAGAGAGGGGATATAGATGGTCAAGATTCCTATGTTTAGATCGGACGGCTGAGAAGAGAGGAGGGAGAATGCACCGATGACCACCAACTCCTCTTTATATAATAGTAGAGATAGAGATACATACGACATTATGCTTGTTGAAATAAAAGGACCTCAACTACAGACTTGTCTACAAGCTTTTTAAATGGGTGCTAATCCTTCCCATAGAATTTACTAGCGTTGAGAGTGTTTTCTTTAATAAAATTTGTGAAGAATAAGCTATCACGGCTTGACATCTAGCTTTCCAAGTATTAGCTAGGTCAAACAATTCATATTTGCACCCTAAATGATTTTAGTCCACTCAAAACCTCCGTCCTCCCCAATTAGCACTCAAAATCAAGGTCCAATTTGTATTTGCACCCTAAATAATTAGGCATATGTACAACGCTATGCTTGTTGAAACAAAAAAAAGGGCCAGAAATATAAATTTGTGTACGAGCTTCTTCAATGGGTGCTAATCCTTCCCATAGATATTGCTAGTGCTGAGGGCATTTTCATTAATAAATTTACTAAAGAATAAGCTATCATGACATGACATCTCACTTCCAAGTATTAGCTAAGTCAAACAATTTGTATTTGCACCCTAAATGATTTTAGTCCAGTCAACACCTCCGTCCTTCCCAATTCACACTCAAAATCAAGGTCCAATTTGTATTTGCACCCTAAAATAATTTGGCATATGTACAACGTTATGCTTGTTGAAACAAAGTCCGACCTGAATTACAGACTTGTGTACGAGCTTCCTAAATGGGTGCTAATCCTTTCCGTAGAAATTGCTAGTGTTGGGAACGTTTTTCTTTAATGAATTTTGTGAATAATAAGCCATTGCGGCGTGACCTCTCGCATCCAAATATGAAGATTCACCGCGTTAAATTGTAATTTTTTTTAATTATTTTGTAATTTCTTTAACCTCTAGTAAAAACAGTTTGTATTTTTTTATTTTTGCTATTGTAGACCTTTACTTTTTCTATTTGAATAATATTTTGTTAACTCCGATCCGAACACATATTTTGGAATTCCTATGTCCACCACTGATCGCTGCCATACATTTTTGAACAAATAAACCCGAACCTTAATCTGCATGGTTCGTACTTGATTTAGGAGCAAAGGAGAGGAGCTAAACATTAGGGAAAAGTTAAGCTCGAAAGCGTTGTGGGTCACACATTAGAGGTCAGGGAACCGTTGCAACCTCCATGTGGCTGCCAGGCACCAACGCCGAAAACAGGTTAATTATTTCATTAACCATGTCGTGTCGGTTTCAAAGTTTCAGTTCCGTGTTGAATGTTGTTCCTGTTCGTCCACAGCGGCCAGGCTGCACAAGTAAGAATTGTAGTAGTTTATGTTGTGCAAATTTCCTCATCAAGCACATCTGAAGCCCAAGTGTCGGGATGTAGGCATGGTAGCTTCACGCCCGTAACAGACATCCGAAACAACTTGGTATATGAACACTCCAGCCGTCACAATTGCAGCTTTCAACCATGAGCGTGTGTGTTGTTGTCGTGTGTGTTAGACTACATTGGTGGTCATAAGCAATGAGTGGTCGTAACGATCATGGCATGGTTATACGACCACGGCACAGTCATACGACCACGGCTGAGTGGTGTGGTCATAATCACCGAGTAGTCGTAACGACCATAGTCGTTTATACGACCACGACCAATCGAAATTGTTAAACTACACAAATAGTCATAAGCATTGAGTGGTCGTAACGACTATGGTCGGTCATACGACCGCGGCACAGTTATACGATGAGTGGCGTGGTCGTAAGCACCAAGTGGTTGTAACGACCATGGTCGGTCATACCACCACGGCCAATCAAGATCCGGATATCCGCACTACAGAAGATAACTTTTCTAGTTGGTTAGGATTCATGCCAAAAAGGAATCCTAACAAACTAGGAAAATTATCTTCTGTAGTGCGAATATCCGGATCTGGATTGGCCATGGTCTATGACCGACCATAGTCATTACGACCACTCTGTGCTTATGACCACGCCACTTAGCCGTGATCGTATGCCTGTGCCGTGGTCGTATGACTGACTATAGTCGTTACGACCACTCGATGTTTACGACCACCTGTGTTGTCTAACAATCTCAATTGATCATGGTTGTATGACCGACCATGATCATTACGACTACTCGGTGCTTACAACCACGGTTGAGTAGCCATGGTCGTATGACTGTGCCATAGTTGTATGACCAATCTTGTTCGTTAAGACCACTCATTGTTTAGGACCATCTATGTAGTGTAACAGTGTGTCCATCCATCTTGATCTAAAAAATTCTGCATATACGTGGAGGAATCGTGGAAGTTCGAAGATCGGGACTGACTTGTGGGGCCATTTCGAGCACCAGGAACAAACCCCAATTCTCATGGTCCCCCGACGATGAGGTTCGGAGAAGCCGTGACCGTTCTCTACCGCTCGACGGAGCCGGTGGAGCGGCAGCGGCGGCCCCGGGAGCAGCGTGCCAAGTGCAACCCGACGGAACACCTCCGCGCACCTGACGTGGAAGATTGTGTGGCACCAGTGGCGGACCCAGGATTTTACCAAAGGGTATGCCGCACCAAAATTTTCATATGTAATTTGTCAAAACCATTTGTCAATTCGGTAAATAATTGTAAAATTTGCACCGTAATTCAGTATACAGGCACTAAATAATATGATAAGTCTTAAATTCAAGGATTCTAAGGCACTAAAATTTGTAGAAAATCTGAACATGTTTCCATAAATTGAATTCTAAGGTGGACATGGCAGCATGGCACATCCATCTCAAAACTTCTATCGGAACTAAACATAGGTATCGGTATGTCTTGAACTTAGAAGTAAAAAAATAGGAATTGTTTTGCTCTTCCACAAAGTCAGAAAGATTATTTGTGTCCGATTTCAAAGATCAAAGAGCAAAATTTCTCTACCCCTTGACAGAGTAATCAAGATGTTGCAGTAGAAGTTGACCATATGAAATGAGTAAAGCTAATGCAGAGTAAACACATGAAGGAAAGTAGGGAGACTTGCCAAAGTCCAGTAAGGTCCATGAATTCAGTTTCATATCACCAGATGCAACTTTGCTAAACTGATTCTCGCCAATGTCTCTCATCTTGGAGCTGCAATGTAAGGATACAATCTCACATATCATATGCTGAGTCCCACATATCGAGACGGGTAGCTAAGAGCGCATGAGGTAACTGACGTTTCGACGGCGGCGGAGTTGCATGCATCGTAGGTAACGATCACAGCTTGGAGTTTCATTTGTGCAACCCTCATTTGACAGGACTCAGGACAAAATAATCTATTTTTTCAGAAATAAACTGGTGGCTCAATTTGGTGAGATTCTTGGCAGTGCGGATCCAGAACTTGTGGTCTGTGGGGTCAAATATAGAGTTATAAGTTTCTGTGCGGTTAATCCTTTGAAATTCCTTGGACTTATCTGCAGATTCTAATGGGGATTGCACTATTTAGTGGAAGGCTGCGAGGTACAGCTTCTTGGCCTGGGAACAATCAGCTTAGTTAGCACCTAGCTAGGTTTTGCAGTTTTTACTTGATTGCAAACTAGCATTTACTGATTGAGCACCGAGGCGAGGAGAGGATCGCCTTTCCCTGCTATAAAAAAGCGCTTATTCTTATAGTAATGTATTGTTCGTGTTGAGTTCTAGTTCCTCATTCCCATAGTGTAAAATATTTCAAGGATAGTGGCAGCTGTTGATAGTTTCTTTTTTCAGAATTTTTTATGAGGCTACAAGATTAGCTAGTCGTAAACATGAGCTATCAAAGATCAGTAGAACTGCAGTTTACACATATAAAAAATAAAGAACTGGAATTTAACAAGTTCAAAGACTAGTAAACCATATCTTGTTGCCTCCAGTCAAAAGGGAATTTATGTCTGATTGGATGCTAAACGTAAAGTCAGCCCTGTCCCGTTTGCAGGTAAATTCAACTGAACAAGTCGTTACAGGTTCTTGTCAGTGATGCTGGGCATGATTTCGTGTACGATGAAAATCGATGCGTATGACTCCATAAGAACGAGTCAGTTAATGCTAAAGAGCAGGGTGCTTCTTGATAAACAAGAATTGATGTAGGAGTATCTCCACTGGTGATATGCATTGTGTTTGCTCGTGCTGGTGGACATGAAAGAAACATGGCCATATGGAAATCTTCTGCACCATTCACTTGGATTGTCACATTGTTGGGTCATGTTCTCAGCAGAAAAGAATCAATGAAACAAACATTGTACGCCATGTTCTCTGCACACATGACACTATATAACTGAGATCAATCATTTCATGGGAGACATTCTAAGGTGTAAGATCAGCATGGCATTGCTGCCAGTGTTATTTGCTGTCCATATTTCAGCCTCATTGGTTTCTGGCGCTGGTCAGCCAGGTAAATGGACCTTGCTGGGCCGTGTGTCCATGCAAAATATGCATCCACTAAACTTCAGGTTCACTTGTACCTCTGCAATTTCTGTTAATTTAACCTGCCGTGCTGTGCAGGCATTCTAAGCATCAACTATGGCCTCTCTGCCAACCAGGGTTTTCAAAACCGTTTTCTTTTTTTACCCCCCGGGGGGGGGGGGCAATAGAACTAATGTGTCGCCGATAATCGGAACAATTTCGGAAGTTTTCGACCACAAATTTCAAATCAACATTTGAATTTCAAACAAATATCGGCTGACAGCCACCGATTCGGCCGATAATTGGTTGTATTATTGGTTTAAAATTGGCTGATATTACGGATCGCACACATATACATCACACCACATCCATGACAAAATCAGTTGCAACCTGAATTAGTAAAGTCTTTGACATGAATACACACTAATGCTTGTGCTACTACTACTACAAAAGAGGCTAAACTAGACGCTTATATTACAGCCGGTTCCTAGGAACCGTCAATGTTGCAAGTATCACAGACGGTTTATACGAATAACCATCTGTGGTATTTTCACAGACGGTTTTTAATACGAACCATCTGTGATATAACTTCATTATCACAGATAGTTTTTAATAAGAACTGTCTGTGAAGTATCACATACGGTTCTAGATAAGAACCGTCTGTGATGATGGCAGATATCACAGACGGTTCTTATCTAGAACCATCTGTGATACTTCACAGCTGGTCCCGTCGACCCTCCTCAACCCAATCCTAGCCAATAGAAATCCACCAATCCTCACCCCACCGATCATAGCTCCGCCTCTCCATCCCCGCGCCAAAAACTTTCGCACTCCCTCCCCTATAAATAATCACCAGAACCCAGCCTCCTTTCTGTTCTCCTCCTCTTTACTGTTCTCCTCCTCCTTTCTGTTCTCCTCCTCTTTACTGTTCTCCTCCTCCTTGTTGTTCTCCTCCTCCTTGCTATTCTCTCCTTGCTGTTCTCCTCCTCCTCCTTGACCCATACATAATTGCCCCCACGAAGTAAACAATGCACAAGGCAGCGCTCAATCAACGCCGACGATAGTGGGAGTTAAAGACATCCAGCTCATGCGCTGCATCAGGGGCGAGAAGGCCTAGGCATAGAGGATCTTTGCTTTTCTCTGTTCTTGTTGTGTTAGCTGGATGGACAACCTGTTTGTTATTTGGGGATATTGTAATGGTAGGCTCTAATCTTAATAAAAATAAAATGTGTACTGTGTTTCATACTATATTTGCTTGTTTTCATTTCAATTAATTGATTTGCGAAAGGATGTTTTATGTTTGTGAAATGAATTGAGATGTGAATTGGATGTATACATGTACATGTTGATTTGCTTGTTTCAGAGGACATGGCTAGCATTTCCTGAGGCTAGCCAATAAACAGAAATAGATTTAGGGGTAGAAGAAAATAGCACAGATGGTTTTAACTAGAACCGTCTGTGATATTTACATATCACAAACAGTTTTAGTTAAAATACGTCTATGATATTTACACCACAGACGGTTCAAAAGCCGTCTGTGATGAACTCGTATCATTACTGACCCATAAATTCAGACAATTCACAAAACCGTTTGTGATGACGTTTCTGAACCATCTGTAATACGGTTTTGTGTAGTAGTGTACTAATGGAATATCCTTTGTTTTTCAAAGCAGCATGGATAGCGGCAGCGATGCTTTTGTAGCTCTGAGCAAAGCTTCATAGTTAATGCAAAATAAAGCCGTGGCACTGGCAGTTGCAGCATGATGATCAGCAATATATGTTAGAAATTGGTCCATTTGAACATGGCCTATTTCTTTAATTCCAAAGCATGCATGGTTTAGTACCATATTGCTAAGGCAAGGTGAGGAAGACCGATTTATAAGGTGGAGTTCTCACCACTCCTTGAATATGGATAGAGATGACATGAGGAGGGTTCTGGCTAGTCACACACGCGCGCGTATTCACGTATTTTCATGTATTTCTCATGCGTGCCACTTGGCAGACCAAGTCTATCTTTATTTTTTGCTGAACACTGCACCACTCTCTCTGTGTTTGAATGAGATTCAAACATTTGAATTTGAGGCTTTATTGGGTTTTTGATGACAGGCAGTTACTAGTGGATAAATGGCTGGTTGAATGTGTCAGTTACCTGTGGGAAAATGGCTGTTTTAATCATATCAATTATCAGTCTATCTATTTATATGACTGGAGACGTCCAGAGTATGTGTGAGAATTCTACTGCCTCTATTTTCTTCTTCTCTGCAATCTTGTGCTCTGGTGCTGTGCTATTTGAACTTCGCTAACCTTTCTTCCCGACGTGCACCTGGAAGGAGGGAGAGCGGTTATCTCCGAACCATTGTCGCAGAGAGTACCTGCATAGGGTGGCAATAAGATTTCTGGGCAGCGCACATCTGTGCGACCACTCACTACACTGCGTCATCTACATTCTGCATTGCATCAAGCCTGAGCTGCTTTCTGTTCTCCATTAGACTCAAAAGTAAGTCATTCACACGTTTGTTCAACTTTATTATTATATTTTTCTTGCATATATTCTGAAGTATGATGAGTAGCCTGCTATTAGTAGTAAGTTTTGCATCACTGGTTTATTGTATTTGTCTTCTAGTAAAATTTGGAATTAAAATATTGCCCACGTTTTCAACAATCCAGAAACCTTATTGTGAATTTTGTTGCAATACAGTGTTGGCTGGTGCTTCTGATGCGATGAAACCTGAGAGGTTTTCCAGTCAGAATTTTCGTGGATGGCAGACTAGACCAAGTTTTGGCTCATGTATTTGGGGCTGTGGTGGGTTATCCACCTGCATTATCTATTTACGATTGAACACTTCATGCAATTTGAAAATGCAAACAACACTGCTCTTGGCTGCATTCTGACTGTTCTGGCAGATCAGCTCTATGATGTGTATATGGACTACAAGTCCGCCACAGAGTTGTCGGATGCACTAAAGCACAAATATGCAGAGGCAGAGGCATGTCGTTGGCTCTACATGTGTGAGCAATTTTTTTACTTTAGCATGGATGAGGCTAAGTCCATAGTTGGACAAGCTCATGATCTCCAGCTACTAGCCGGTGAGATTGCGCACCTGGGCTGTGTGTTGCCTTTTGCTACTAGCTTGAAACCTAAGAGGGAAGAGATTTCTGTTGAGGATCTCATTGCAGCCCTCGACATGGAAGAAAAAGTAAGAGCAAAAGATGCACCTAGCACCTCTGGCCAAAACAATGCAAATGTCATACAGAAAAAGACTGTTGCAAAGAAGTAAACAAACCGAACAAGACAACTAGCTTTAAGAAGAAAACCGAGAAAAAGGATTTGAGGGGTATCACCTACTTTGTGTGTGGAAAAGACGGTCATATGGCGAAGGACTGTCGCTTCCGCAACATTAGAGATGGTGAACAGCCAAAGAAGAAGACTATTAACATGATCATAGGCGAGGCCTTAACTTCAGGAGGATATGGTAATTCACTTGTTGTCTTTTCAGCATGTCAATCCAGTGATTGGTGGGTTGATACCGGTGCTATTGTTAACGTATGTTCTGATATTCCCTTGTTTTCTTCTTACCAAGCAATAGGGGCTTCCTCCGTCCTAATGGGAAATAGGTTGCATGCTTCTGTTCTTGGTGTTGGCACGGTGGATCGGAAGCTTACTTCAAGGAAGACTGTCCACTTGAAGAATGTGCAGCATGCTCCTACAATAAAGAAGAACCTCGCTAGTGGTTCTCTCTTATGCAGGGATGGTTATAAGCTAGTTTTTGAGTCAAATAAAATTGTAATATCTAAGTTCGGAAAATTTGTTGGTAAAGGCTATGAGAGCGGGGGCTTGTTCTGCCTAAGTATTATAGAGTCTTGTTATAATCTAAATGTTGCAACTGGTTTAAATAAATATGAGGTAAATATTTGGCATTCTTGTTTCTGTCATATTGGTTTTGATAGTATTGCGAGAATGTCCAGATTAGATTAAATTCCAAAATGTGAAATTGTTAAAGGATCAAAGTGCCAGTCATGTGTGCAAACAAAGCAACCTCGAAAACCCTTTAAGGGATTAGAGGGTGAAAAGAACTTGGCACCTTTAGATCTTGTTCATTCATATTTGTTTGAAATGAATGGATTATTGACAAAAGGAGGCAACAGATATTTTCTCACTTTTATTGATGATGCAACACGCTACTGCCATGTGTATTTGCTGAAAACTAAGGATAAAGCTTTAAACTACTTTAAAACTTATAAGGCCAAGGACGAGAACCATCTAGAGAAGAAAATATAAAGATTGATGTCTGATCATGGAGGAGAATATGTCTCTCATGAATTCTCTCAATTCTGTTCTAAGCATGGAATAGTCCATGAATTTACACCACCATATTCGCCCCAATCAAACGGGGTAGCTGAGAGGAGAAACCGAACGCTAACTAACTTGGTTAATACCATGTTAGTGAGTGCCTGTATGCCTAAGACATGGTGGGGGGAAGCTATACTAACTGCAACTTTCATCCTAAACAAAGTAACCACTACAAAGAGTGAGATTACTCCATATAAGGGATGGAAGGGGAAAACCTAATGTTAATTTTCTGCGAACTGGGGGTGTTTGGCAAAAGTCAATATACCATTGCAGAAAAAGAAAAAACTTGGACCAAAAACAGTTGATGGTATTTTTCTAGGATATGCTCAAAATAGCATGGCCTATAAATTTTTAGTAGTTAAATCAGAAACTCTTAAGATTATTGCTAACACAATAATGGTGTCTAGAGATGCTTCATTTTTTGAAAATATCTTTCCTATGAGAACAGCAAGCAATACTTCACGAACAGAGAATGCTCAAACTGATAATATTGAAAGTGAGAATAATCAAACTTCTGAACTTCCCACCATTTCTGAACCAATATGTGATATCCCTGAAGAGGATAACAATCTAGTCACAGAAGCTCCTCGCGGTAGCAAGAGACAAAGGGTTGAAAAACCCTTTACTGACGACTTTATTGTATACCTTATGGATGATGTGCCAAAGACTCTTTCGGAGGCTTATACATTTTCTGATGTTAAGTATTGGAAAGAGGCAGTCCATAGCGAGATGGACTCTATCATGGCTAATGGAACTTGGGAGATCACAGATCGTCCTATCGGGTGTAAACCTGTAGGATGTAAGTGGGTCTTTAAAAAGAAACTAAGGCCTGATGGAACTATTGAGAAGTACAAGGCAAGACTTGTGGCCAAGGGTTACACTTAGAGAGAGGGAGAAGATTTCTTTGATACCAATTCTCCTGTCGCCAGACTAACTACCATTAGATTGCTCCTTGCGTTAGCATCTTCCTATGGTCTACATGTTTACCAAATGGACGTGAAGACAACTTTTCTTAATGGAGAGTTGGAGGAAGAAATCTATATGGATCAATCGGATGGTTGTGATTTCTGGACAGGAAAATAAGGTATGCAGTTTATTGAAATGTCCTAAAACAAGCACCTAAACAATGGCGCGAGAAGTTTGACAAAATTTTGACATCCGCTGGCTTTGTTGTGAATAAAGTTGATAAATGTGTGTATTATCATTATGGTGGTGGTCAAGGAGTGATCTTATGTCTTTATGTAGATGACATACTTATATTTGGAACAAACACTGCCGTAATTGATGAGGTCAAATCTTTCTTATCTTGGTGTTTTGATATGAAAGACTTGGAAGAGGTAGATGTCATTCTGAATATTAAATTGATCAAAAGCAAGGATAGGATCACTTTAAATCAATCCTATTATGCTGAAAAAAATATTGAGCCGGTTCGGTTTTGAAAATTGTAAAGTTTCTCCAACACCCTATGATGCGAGCATTAAGCTTCGAAAGAACCAGGGGTTAGGAAAAGATCAATTAAGATATTCACAAATTATTGGGTCACTTATATATTTAGCTAGTGCCACAAGACCTGATATTTTATTTGCTATGAGCAAATTATGTCGGTTTACTTCTAACCTAAGAGATGATCACTGGGAGGCACTTGAAAGAGTGTTGCGCTACTTGAGAGGCACAACATCTTTTAGAATACATTACACTGGACACCTTTCTGTATTAGAAGGATAGAGTGACTCTAATTAGATCTCTGATGCAGATGAGATCAAAGCTACAAGTGGTTATGTATTCACTTTAGTTGGTGCTGCAGTTTCATGGAAGTCTTGCAAACAGACCATATTGACGAGGTCAACCATGGAAGCAGAACTTGTAGCACTTGACAAAACACTGTTGAGGCTAAATGGCTAAGAGAGCTTCTATTGGACTTGCCATTGGTTAAGAAACCAATACCTACAATCCTAATGTACTATGATAATCAAATAGTGTTGGCCAAAATCACAAGTACAAAGGATAATATGAAGTCCTCTAGACATGTGAAGCGTAGGCTTAAATCTGTCAGAAAACTGAGAAACTCCGGAGTGATTACTATGAACTATATTCACACTGAGAAAAATCTGGAAGACCCTTTTACAAAGGGGTTAGCATGAAAAGCGATTCTGTTACATCTATGGACATGGAAATGAGGCCCATTTAAGTTACATCACAACGGTAACCCATACCTTCTTGATTGGAGATCCCATAACTTAGGCAATGGGAAAAACAAATTAATGTTGTAACAAGAGAGTACATATTTATTGTACCCATGTCCTAATAAACAATGTATTTTCGACTGTATAGAAGGTTGGCACAAAGCCTTAATGTATTCTGTTGTCCAAATGAGGAAAAGGTATTAGCCTGCATGATACTTAGAAAGAATATACCTACTTGAGCTTAATTGTGTGGTCGCAGTTCATGAGAATGGGGCATTCTCTAGAAAGCTCATGAGCAAATAAGGGAGCATGACCATCTAACGCTCTGTTTAGGCGTGGTTCATTGGCAGCCTAGTACTAGTTGAGATTTCAAGTGAAATCTGATCACGAAAAGCTATGAATTCAAGGCATAGTCCATTGATCCGCTGTGAGAAGATGAATCTTGTCATTCTAGGTGCAAATTCAACCCGTACAGGACTTGCACTAAATGACTGGTATATTAACAGTACTTCAGCACAATTTCTTTGTCATATGTTTACTTCTTGCTTTGGATTTGGTGGAGAATTGTTAGAAATTGGCCCATTTGAGCATGGCCCATTTCCTTAATTCCAAATCATGCATGGTTTAGTACCATATTGCTAAGGCAAGGTGAGGAAGACCGATTTATAAGGTGAAGTCCTCACCACTCCTTGAATATGGATAGAGATGGTATGAGGAGGGTTCTGGCTAGTCACACACACGCGCACGCATGCGCCCGAGCGTATTCGTGTATTTTCACGTGAAAATCGTGTGACTTGTGACGCGCGACAGTGGCGAGCCACTTGGCAGACCAAATCTATCTTTATTTTTTGCTGAACTCTGCACCACTCTCTCTATGTTTGAATGAGATTCAAATGTTTGAATTTGAGGTTTTATTGGGGTTTTGATGATAGTCAGTTACCAGTGGATAAATGGCTGGTTGAATGTGTCAGTTACCAGTGGGTAAATGGATGTTTTAATCATGTTAGTTATTAGTCTGTCTATTTATATGCCTGGAGACGTCCAGAGTATGTGTGAGAATTCTACTGCCTCTATTTTATTCTTCTCTGCGATCTTGTGCTCAGGTGCTGTGCTGTTTGAACTTCGCCAACCTTTCTTCCCGACGTGCACCTGGAAGGAGGGAGAGTGGTTATCTCCAAACCATTACCGCAGAGAGTATCTGCACAGGGTGGCAATAAGGTTTCTAGGCAGCGCGCATCTGCGCGACCACTCACTACATTGCGTCATTGATGTTCTGCACTGCATCAAGCCTGCACTGCTTCTTGTTCTCTATCAGGCTCAAAAGTAAGTCATTCGTGCATTCGTTTGACTTTGTTATTATATTTTTCTTACATATATTTTGAAGTATGATGAGTATCCTACTATTAGTAGTAAGTTTTGCATCACCGGTTTATTGTATTTGTCTTCTAATAAAATTTGGAATTAAAATATTGCCCATGTTTCCAACAATATATTGGCCTCTGCCCAATTTGCAAGCAAGCAACATTAGTCAATTTGCTACTACTAATTACATTAAAATCATATGATTCATATCCATACATGTAGTTGTTGTCGCTACCGATCCTCTCATAGGTGTACCACTTCCAGCCCCGCCGTTGACCTGGCCTCTGCCACAGCTGCCCTAGCTGTCACTGCCGTCCTAGCCTCTACCCCCACCCCCGGCCTCTGCCCCTGACGCCTCGGCCGCCACCGCCGTCCTAGCCTCTCCCATCCCAACCACCATCCTGCCTTGAAACTCTGTTGTCTTCAGTGTCCTCCATTCGCCTATTGTTCCCCGATAATCACTTGAGACTTGAGAGGTAGAGAGTGGGGAGGAAGAGAAGAGGAGGCGAAGAGCTAGAGCAGACGAATTACCATCCACTTGCGAAGGCTTATCCTCACCTCCAATGGAATTGGTGTAGCAACAGGGACAACAACAGGTGCACCAATAGTAGGAGCTGCCTGCAGCTGTTGACAAAGCTGAAGGGTCTCCCTCTAATGTGCTTACAGCAAGGCGGCCTACCCCACCTATGCTCCAACGCTGGCTGAGTAGCCGAAGCGACTTTCTCACTCACCTCTCCAACATTCCCCTTAGCTAGGGCGATGGCTCCACCGGGCCATGCTCATGACCGCAGCCAAAACCTCTACCATGTCGATAGCATCTACCCCTCACCATCACTGACCACCAAAAACACCAACCACAATTCAGCTCAGTAATCTCAAATCAATCATGTAATACTAATATAGGAAACATCTCAATATTTATAAACAAAGACACAAGCTAACGGAAACATAAATGCAATGCATGATCCAATCCCAACATACTGTACACTAGTGTGTCAAATTTGTTTAAGGTAAATTGATTATTCAAAGTCAAATTTTAGCCATGAACAATTCTAGGTCAATTTTACTTCATTAAGTTTCCAATCCTAAGTCATTTATATCATTCACATAATTCATCATCTCTTTTATCTTTTCATGGATGCAATGCACTTGTCTCCTCTTCTCTTCGCACACACTGGTATAGCGGAGTATTCATCCATCGATGGGCCTAAGGGGTGGCAAAAAGCTCGTTAGTGGGGCTTGTTAGCTCGGTTCAAAATTGTTTCAATTATACTCGTTAATTGATTAAACATTGAAATAAGTTGATTTCAAATGAATTTGAATTTTCTCTCGCTCGGCTCGTCTCATTAGCTTGTTTTTAAAAATACTTTCAAATTATACACACAATGATATTAAATCAAACTATGTCAATTTGGGAAAAGCTCGATAAGGCGAGGACTTGGCTCGATATTCACCCCCTAGATAGGCCACTCTTGCCCTGTCATTTTTTATACAGGGTCTCACCTCCACTACCGTAGAGTGCCTACTGAAATAGGTCTTTCAATACTCACTCCTATGGGTTGTCCACACAAAGTAGGCTCTGGAAGGCCACACACAAGTCACCTCTTTTCAATATGCAAGTGAAAAGGTCTTTTTGTTCATTAGTCATCATCATCATCCATCATGTATCAACATTCTAGGAGCATTGTAGAAAGCATGAATAAACAAGTCTAGCTGCATCTTAATTGTGTTATTAACATAGAAACAGCAATATCGATAATCCGTGTTACCATTCTACAATGCACATACCATTTCTACACACGAGGCAAGGAGTGATGCGAAGATGATGACAACCCGAATGCTACGCCTCATACAGTAAATTCCAGCCTCAATCACATACCGCAACAATACAAAAACAACACTATTTCTACATGCTTTCCAATCCCACAATCCCTCTTTACCGGATAGTCCCCCCTGATGTCCAGATAATTACAAATACTATAACTCTCAGCTCAGAGAGCCTACCATGCCAAACCACACTAGTTCTGCAAATTACACAAAATTCCCTACGCTTTCTTAGTTGGGCACAAACCCTGATTAAACCATTTACCCCTTTATTTTTAACCCCGAAGACAGTTCTATTATCTATTAATCTACCTATCCAATCACAGCAAACAATACCAATACTGAAAATTAAACAAAATTATCTACATTTCTCTAGTTATGCTCCAGTCACTACTACAAAAAAAGGTCATCTTGGACGTCTCATCACAGCTGGTTCCCTAGAACGCGTGACCGTCTATATTACTAGGATGGCTAGAACCATCTATGATACATGATTATCATAGACGGTTCTTAACAAAAAATCATATGTGAATTATCACAGACGGTTTGAATTAAAACCCATCTATGATATCTACAATTATCATAGACAATTGTTAATAAGAATCATCTGCGATAATTCACAGACGGTTCTTAACAAAAATCATCTGTGATGTCTACAATTATCATAGATAGTTCAGAGTAAAAACTGTCTATGACGTTACAATTAAAAACCAATTGAAAAACTCAAAATGTATCTACCTTCAGAAAAATTGAAAAGCATGCCAAATTTATGACAAATCCAGTGATAATTGGTGGAGTCCTTCTACATATAGCCATAAAATTTCACAAAAAAATCAGCAAGTTTGGCCTACAGGATTGAAAGATATAACATTTTCAATTTGAACCCGAGACGGATTCGAGTCCGAGTAGGATTCTGTTCAGAGACACCTTTAGTAAAATGGGCATAACTTTTGTATAAGATGTCCATTTTTGATGTTCTTGTACTCGTTAAAAAGCTAACGACAAGACCGATCCAAAAATACCAACTTGCTTGCACTAATCACCCTCTAAGACCCCAAAAATCGGCCATCTTTAGCCCTAAATTTGCATCATAAGTTTTTTGTTTTTGTTTTTGCCAAGCTTTTTGATCTTCCCTTCGGAATTTGTGGTTCACTTCAACTGCAAAGTTATAGATCTCATTGAAAACTTTCAAACAAGCATATATAAGCCATAAAATGTTTATTATTTCATCTTTTGAGACTAGCTAGGCCTATCGTTCCTCCCCAACCCAATCCCAACCAATAGATTCCCAGCAACTCCCACCCCACAGATTGTAGCTCAAACTCTCTGTCTGTTCACCCATTCTACCAAAATTTTTCTCACTCCCGCCTCTCCCTCCCCGATAAATACTCATCCAAACTCATCCCCTACCTACTACGCTCAAAATTTCTCTCACCTCCTCACCATCCTCCTCCTCAACCCCGACCACGATGGCCCTTACGAAGTAGACGGCACGTAAGTCTATAGGCAGCAAGATGCCACGGAAGCAGCCAGCTACCAAGACGGTGCCCAAGTCAGTGTCGGCGATAGTGGGCGTCAAGGACATCCACCTCGCGCGTTGCATAAGGGGCAAGAGATTCTAGGCATAGAGGCCTCGTCGGTGCGGTTGAGCTTTTAATGTCTGCTAGGATCTCTACTTCTTTTATGTTCTTGGCATGTTTAAGAGTTGGCTTTGTAGAATTAAAAGATGTATTCTTACCATATTCTTGCTATTTTAGATGGGTAACCTACTTGTTATCTTACTGTGTAATGGTGGATTCTAATCTTAATGGAAATAGAATGTTCTGCCACATTTACTGTTGTATTTGCTTGCTTTCAAAGGGCATAGCTAACATTTTCTAAGGCTAACAAAAAATAGAAAAACTTTTAGGTATAGAATGAACTATCATATACGGTTTTGTGGTATAAACTGTCTGTGAAGGACTATCACAGACGGCTCAAAGCAAAAACCGTTTGTGATACTCGCCCATCACAGACAGACAACCGTCTGTGATGGGTGAGTATCACAGACGGTTTAATATACCAACTGTCTATGATACTCACCTATCACAGATGGTTGTTAGCTAGAATCGTCTGTGATGTGCGAGTATCATAGAAGGTTTTTTGGATCGAGCCATCTGTGATAGTGTACTTTATAAACGATTCTTTATGCGAACCATCTGTGTTGTGGCTTATCACTGACGGCTCACAAATCATCTATGATAACTGCCTATAATCACAGATGCATGAATTCAGATGGCTCAGAAAACTGTCTGTGATGACTATTTCTGTGGTAATAAGAATTAATTCAACCATTTATCAGAGCTGAACTACATATTTCCACCACTGCGTGCAGCAGCAACCAATTCTAGAATGCAGCGGTTAGTCCTTTGAAATTCCATGGACTTATCTGCAGATTCTAATGGGATTGCACTATTTTGCGGAAGGCTGCGTGGTACAACTTCTTGGCCTGGAAACAATCAGCTTAGTTAGTGTTGGATACAAGCCTAGGATCAACACACTCGAGTATTCACTCAGTTTCAGTATTTTCAGAAGATGAACAGTAAATTCCGGTAAATTCCGGGAAGAACAGAATCAACTAGAGGACTATAAAATGCGAGGCAATTTTCTAATGTCTTTCTCAATAGAATACTCCCCTAATTAACAACGTTAACAACTATATTACTAAATCTTAAGCACCTAATTATGATCCAGTTTTGCCGGACACAACTCACACGATGCCTGCGCATACTGCGCTGTTTTTTCTCAACTGAAAGAAACCAAAAGATGCATTTTACTCTGAAGACTCGGTTTGGCTGAAGCTAACCTGACCAAGTTAGGATTATTGTCAACACACTCCCCCCTAATCCTGACTCAAACAACAAACTCTTTTACACCCAATAACCCTCTCATCTCGGCAAACTTGATTCTCGGCAGTGCTTTAGTCAGTATATCAGCACA
Source organism: Dendrocalamus latiflorus (assembly GCA_017311315.1). Taxonomy (NCBI): domain Eukaryota; kingdom Viridiplantae; phylum Streptophyta; class Magnoliopsida; order Poales; family Poaceae; genus Dendrocalamus; species Dendrocalamus latiflorus. The sequence continues at coordinate 34,337,774 of CM029658.1, read as the reverse complement.
CTGCCTCTCACTACTAACATGTTCCACTAAAACCAGTCCTTGCTCAACACAATCACAAGTAAAATGAAACTGAGTATCTGTATGTTTGCTTCTTTCGTGGAAAGCGAGGTTCTTCATGAGTGCTATTGCAGATTTGTTGTCTACTCTCAGCAACACTTCCTTCGGCTTTTGCCCTGTCAGATCACTCAATAAGCTCCTTAGCCAAACAGCCTGGCAAGCTGCGACTGTTGCAGCCATAAATTCTGATTCACATGAAGATACTACCACTGTTTTCGGCTTTTGGGAACACCAAGCTATAGGACCTTCACCAAAGTAAAACACCATCCCAGTGGTACTTTTCCTCTCATCTAGATCACCTGCAAGATCATTATCACTGTAGCCTATTATCTCTCTATCTCCTCCTCTGCAGTAAGCAATCCCATAATGAATTGTCCCCTTATATACCTTAATATCTGCTTCACTGCTTGGAGATGACTTTGTCTTGGTGACTCCATATATCTGCTAGCCATTCCCACAGCATAACTGATGTCAGGCCTGGTATGGGTTAAGTAACGGAGGCTCCCAATGAGACTTCGATACTCAGTTGCTTCCATCAGCATTCCCTCTTCATCTTTAGTCATCATCAACTTCGGTTCCATGGGATATTTTGAAGGATTACAATCCCACATCCCTGCTTGCTGCAGCAACTTCTTGGCATAACCATCATGTTTCAGAGTAATGCCTTTACTGTCCTGCTGCACTTGAATCCCAAGGTAATAAGAGAGAGTTCCAAGGTCACTCATTTCAAACTCCTTCTCCATTTGATCCTTGAACAGTTGAATGTCTTCTTTGCTTGTTCCTATGACTAACAAGTCATCAACATATACACCCACAATGAGGAGGTTGCTACCTGTGTGATGCTTGTATACAACCTATTCTTGGGGACACTTATGGAAGCCAAACTTCTTTAGTGACTTGTCAAGGCGTGTGTTCCATGCTCTTGGAGCCAGTCGCAACCCATATAGGGCCGTCGAAAGCTTGTAAACCAAATGCTCCTTCCCGGCTGCAATGAACCCCTCTGGTTGCGACACAAACATTTTCATTCAACTCTCCATTGAGGAACGCTGTTTTTACATCGAGATGATGCACCTTCCACCCTTCTCGGGCTAACAGCGCAAGCAACATTCTCACAGTTTCTATCCTCGCAACAGGGGCGAGCACTTCATAATCAACCCCGTTTTTCTGCACATACCATTTAGCTACCAACATGGCCTTATGTTTCACCACCTTGCCATCTGCATTTCTCTTTTGTTTGAAAACCCATTTGAGTCCAATGGGTTTGTGTCTTGTTGGTGTGATTTGGAAGAAGAAGGAAGCAAGATTGAGGAAACGCCACACAATCGGGGCGTAGACTTCCATTGATATTTGTACAGATACAATCAACTATACATGGCAATGTTTAAGCTAGGAAAGTCTATACATAGCAAGCTCTATACATGGCAAGGCTATATGCGGCAAGAGGAGCCGGTAATGGAAAAGCAAGATTGCTTAACATCCCCCCGCAGTCGAATGGTGGTGCGGACCAACATGAAGACTGGAGCGGAAATCCGTGAAAAGAGAAGTGGGAAGACCCTTAGTCATGATGTCGGCGAACTGTTGTGAAGACGGGACATGAAGCACACGAACGTCTCCGAGAGAAACCTTTTCCCGAACAAAATGAATATCAATCTCAATGTGCTTGGTTCTCTTGTGCATGACAGGGTTGGATGACATATAGATGGCCGAGACGTTGTCACAGTAGACGACGGTGGCGGAAGACAGCGGAGAGTGTAGCTCAGAAAGAAGCTGTCGGAGCCAGCAACATTCGGCAACAGCGTGTGCGACAGCCCGATACTCTGCCTCGGCACTGGAGCGGGAAACAGTAGCCTGACGTTTGGAAGCCCAAGAAATCAGGTTGTCGCCCAAAAAGATGCAAAAGCCCGAGGTGGAACGGCGACTGTCGGGGCAGCCAGCCCAGTCTGCATCAGAGTATGCTGTCAGCTGAGTCGGAGGTGAAGCATATAGAGTAAGGCCGTGATCCTGAGTGCCCTGAATATACCGAAGAATGCGCTTGAGGAACTGAAGATGAGGTTCCCGCGGAGCGTGCATATAGAGGCAGACTTGTTGGACAACATAAGCAATATCAGGCCCGGTGAGGGTGAGGTATTGGAGAGCACCGGCAAGACTCCGAAACTCGGAAGGATCCGAAACAGGAGCACCATCAGAAGCGGACAGCTTGGCCTGAGTATCTACTGGAGTGAGACAAGGCTTGCAATTGATCATCTTTGCACGGAGAAGAAGCTCACGAGCATACTTCTGTTGAGAGAGAAACATCCCATCTGCAGTGCGGATGACAGAAATGCCCAAGAAGTAATGAAGATCACCAAGGTCTGTCATAGAGAACTCCCGGCTGAGAGAAACAGTAATACTGCGAAGAAGGGCAGTGGAAGATGCAGTGAGAATGATGTCATCCACATAAAGAAGCAGGTAAGCTGTGTCAGCACCGCGACGAAGAACAAACAAAGAAGTGTCGGACCGTGAGGGGGTAAAACCAATAGTACCAGCAAACTGAGCAAACCGCTGGTACCACACTCGAGGGGCCTGCTTGAGACCGTAGAGGGAGCGATGCAAGTGACAAACATGAGAAGGCCGAGATGGATCCACAAAACCAGAGGGCTGCTCACAGAAAACTGTCTCAACAAGAGAGCCATGAAGAAAAGCATTCTTCACATCCAACTGATGAATAGGCCAGGAGCGAGACACAGCAAGACTGAGAACTGTCCGAATAGTAGCCGGCTTCACCATAGGACTGAAAGTCTCATCAAAGTCGATGCCAGGTTGCTGTGAGTATCCACGGACCACCCATCGTGCTTTGTAGCGAGCAAGACGCCCGTTAGAGTGAAACTTATGTTTGTACACCCACTTGCCTGTGACAATGTTGGCGCCGGCCGGACGAGGGACGAGAGTCCAGGTCTGATTCTTGACAAGAGCATCAAATTCTTCTGTCATGGCCTGCCGCCAGTTGGGATCCTGAAGAGCAGAGCGGTAGGTCTTCGGTACGGGAGAAATCTCTGTGGTGACAGCAGATAAATTCAAACAGTCAATTGGCTTCACAATCCCCGCTCTGGCCCGCGTGACCATAGGATGCGGCCCCGGAGCAGGACATGCCAGTGGCTCGGTTGATGTCGTGGCAGAATCCTCTGGGAAGAGGACGCGGCCCGGCAGAGCAGCTGGTGGACCCGAGCAAAGTGGCCCCGGCCGGACTGCGAAGGAGCCGGATGAAGATGGCCCGCGTGGCGAGCTGGACGGCCACGACCTGGAAGCGCCGTTCGCCCGGAAGTTCCCAGAAGCGGGGGAGGTTGGCGCGCTCCGAGCGAGCGAGACCGGGGAGCCCGCGCGAGTGTTGAGAGCCGGCCACCAGAGCGCACAGCGCTGGGGAGGAGCGATGCATGAGGGCGCTCGTCGGTGGTGGGGCCGGTCTGAATAGTAGCATGCAGAGGTGAGTTCGACGTAGAATCCTCCTGTAGGAAATCAAAAACAGCAGCTGCTGGTCGCAGTGACAGACAAGCAAAAGGAAAAATATCCTCATAAAATGTGACATGTCGTGAAATGAGAATTCGTCGGGTGACTGGGTCATAACACCGGAACCCCTTATGATTGCTAGGATAGCCAAGAAAGACACAAGCAATGGATCGCGGAGCTAGTTTATGTGGGGTGGTGGATGATGTGTTGGGGTAGCAGAGACAACCAAAAACACGAAGATGGCTATAAGTAGGGGTTTTCTGGTAGAGAGTCTCGAACGGTGTCGAAGACAAAAGTGTGGAGGTTGGACGACGATTGAGAAGATATGTGGAGGTGGCAAGGGCCTCGGCCCAGAAAGAGGGTGGCATGCTGGCTTGAATGAGGAGAGTGCGGATGACATTATTGATAGTGTGAAGAACACGTTTGGCTTTACCATTTTGTGGAGAGGTATGGGGGCAAGAAAGGCGGAGATGAGTCCCATGGGCAGCAAGAAGTGCGGTCATACGGGAACTAGTGAATTCACCACCGTTATCGGCTTGGACAACGAGGATGTGTTGATTGAACTGTGTGCGAACGTAGGGGAAGAACAATTGAAAAGTGTCAAAAACATCACTCTTACGTCGGAGAGGAAATGTCCAAGTAAAATGAGAGTAATCATCAAGGATAACGAGATAATATTGAAAACCCGAGCAGCTCAATACAGGAGATGTCCACAAATCACAATGTAACAACTCAAAAGGTTGGGAAGAAAGCGATGTACTACGCTCAAAAGGTAACCTAACATGTTTTCCCAACTGACAAGCATGGCAAGGAAGGTGGGACTTATTATATTTTGAGAGCTGAGGAAAAAAGGGGGCAGTGCTGCGCCCGGGGTGCCCAAGACGACGATGCCATAGTTCAGTTGACGCAAGGAAGGAAGCTGGTGTGGAGAGCTCGGAGGGCCGGAAGGTGTAGAGATCTCCCTCACTATTGCAGCGAAAAATCTCGATCCTGGTCAGAAGATCCTTTATGGAGAAACCAAACGGGTCAAAATCAATGGAAACGAGATTATCACGAGTAAATCTTCGAACAGAGAGAAGATTTTTAATAATGTTGGGAACAATTAGGACATCATTAAGAGAAAATTTGTGGTTAGGTGTTGAAAGAGTAGTATGGCCAGTGTATGAGATAGGGAGGGATGTGCCGTTTCCAACAGTGACAGAAAGGGGATGACGAAAGGGTTTCGGAGAAACAAGTGTACCGGCATTAGACGACATATGGGAAGAGGCTCCGGAATCCATTACCCAGTCACCTTCAGAACCTCCCGACTGCTGCATTGACATGGCGTTTAGGGCGGCAATGAGACCAGTCGAGTCCCATGCCCCTGGCGCTGGAGCACCGGGCTGTGTCGCGGAAGGAGCCGGCAGAACGGGCGCGAACGCGGTGTAAGCATGCTGCAGTGGCATCGTGGGCCGCGGTCCAAGGATGCCAGGAGAGCCCCCGCGCCAGGGAGCCCCCCAGCTTGGTGCCCACGTCGGAGCTGGTCCCCCCCACGGGGAGAAGCAAAACCACGGTCCTCCTGGAGCGGGCACGCGCCAGTGTGCGCCGGAACTGCCGTTGCCGGTGTTGAAGTTGGCGCTGCCGCGGCCGTTTCCGCCGTAGCCGCCGTTGCCGGAGTTGAAGTTGGCGTTGCCGCGGCCGTTGCCACTGTTGCCACCACCGCCCTTCTTGTTATTCCACTTCTTTTTCCCGCCGGAGGACCACTTTGCGCCTTGAGAGTTGCTGCTGCCATCACCGACACTTCCCTGTGACTGAAGACTGCCGGTGGTGGAAGAAAGAAGTGTTGTGGCGGCCGTTACAGCAGCCTGGTTGGTGGCCTTCGTTTCCGCCATGGTCAAGATCGACCGAGTGCGCAAGAAACTGGGAAAAGGATCCAACAGCGGAATCAATTGAGCAGTAGATTCGAACCGTGGATTCAAACCTCGGAGGGTGTTGAGGACAAGTGCTTTGTCGGAGACCAATTGGCCGACTTCGCGCAGGGCATCAGCTGTCTTTTTCAACTTGCGGCAGTAGTCTTGCACGGTCATGCCGCCTTGTACAATAGACCGGAACTCCGCTTCGAGGAAGACGGCCCGGCTCTCCTTGTTGTCACGGAATAGATCGTCGATGGCGACCCAGGCTTTTCGTGCAGTTTGATCCTTGTCGACGATGATCTCGAAGATGTCTTCGCAAATGGATCCGTAGATCCACGAGCGAACGGCGAAGTCTTGACGACGGTGGAGTTCGTCGAGGTTGGGATCGGTGGTGCCGTCGATGAAGCCCATCAAGCCGTACTTGCCAACGAAGACAGTGAAGAGGGTACTCCATTGAGAGAAGTTGGAGCCGTTGACGTCGAGCGTGATCGGCACGTGCGTTTTTACGCTTGCCACATTGATGACGGAGGCCATGGCGTCTGATGCGACGATGGTGGATGGAGCGGAGGAGAGGGACGGCGAGGTGCCTGAACCGGCCGAGCTGGTGGTGCTCATGATGACCGGTGATGGCGGGAGAAAGAGAACTGCAGGTGCACAGGTTGGACCCGCTCTGATACCATGTGATTTGGAAGAAGAAGGAAGCAAGATTGAGGAGACGCCACACAATCGGGGCGTAGACTTCCATTGATATTTGTACAGATACAATCAACTATACATGGCAATGTTTAAGCTAGGAAAGTCTATACATAGCAAGCTCTATACATGGCAAGGCTATATGCGGCAAGAGGAGCCGGTAATGGAAAAGCAAGATTGCTTAACAGTTGGCAATTCAGTCAGCGTCCAAGTCTGATTTCTTTCTATTGATTCAATCTCATTCTGCATTGCTTCTTCCCATTCTTTGTTACCAACTACCTGTAATACCTGGGCCGAATGAGCTCAGCCCGGCCCAACCAGCCCATCCCACAAATATCTATATGAGAGAGAGAGTGACAGAGGGAGAAGCAAAACCGATTTTGCTCTCCCCCAGACTCACCTGTGCTGCTGCTTCTCCCCATCGCGCCGCTCGCCAACCCAGCGCAGTCGCCGCCGCCCGTCAGCCCCGCCGCGGCCGCCGCCGTCGCTCGCGCCCGTGCCGTGTGCCGCTGCTGCTCGTGCGTCGCCGCTGCTTGGGCGTGCCGTCCCCGCCCCGCTCGCGCGCACCATCGTCTCCGCCGGTGCCGCCGTCGCGCCTCGCTGCCGCCGTTCATCGCCTTGCTTCCCCTGACCGTGCCGCCGTCCCATTCGCCAGCGCCGCCCGTCGCTCGCGCCCGCCTCCCTGCTCTCGCCGCCGTCGCCCCACGGGGGTGGAGGCCCGGCCGTGGGAGCAGAGGGGGAACCGCCGGCCGTGAGGGAGGAGCCGGCCGTCGGCTTGGAGAGAGGAGAAGAAGAGGCGCCGGCCGTGGGAGAAAAAGAGGGAAGGAGGAGGGAGCCGGCCGAGTGAGAGAGCGGAGGGGCCGGCTGAAGAAGAAAAAAAGCCAGGAGTGCGGCCGGCCGACTGGAAGAGAGGAAAAAGAAAGGGAAGAAAGAGAGAGAAAAAAAGGGTGACCTGCCGTCAAATTCGCCAGAACCGGCCAGAGTTTGACAGTCCGTACCCGGATTCAGTCGTCGGGCTTGGGGTAACAGTTCGAAAACCCTCTCCCATTTATTTATCGAAACAGGCATAAGTGAATTTGTGGATTATTAGAATTGGTCGGGTAGCCAGTAGAATATTGTTTATTAATATGGTTACCTGGGCGGAGGAATCGAGGTTGCCACTGGTGATCTAGTCGATCCGTGGCGATAGAGGAAAGAGAATAAATATGTAAAATGCTATATACGAGTTTAATTGACCATATCGCTAAACATCGGGACAACAGGGAGATGTCCGATGATAGAGTTTGGTTGTGCTAAGTTGACATGTAAGTGCGATGTTATGTACTCGTATGTATTGCATGAGTGATGATTGAGATGATTAATGCTTGTTCAGGTGGCGGTTCGAGTTTGGTGCCGTCCACGCACCGTCCGCCAGGTTAACAGGCAAGTGCATGGTAGAACAGTAAAATATGGCGAATGTTTGTTATTCGTGTTCCATGCCATGATTTACAGTATTTATGAGAGGATGTATGTGATTATGTGCTAATCATACCTTGACGAGTAATGTTTATGATTAGACATTCACATTTGAGGCATATTGCATCATGCAATTGCATAAGAGCCAGGTCGGTGAGAAAGTCTTACGACTAGTCCGGAGTGCTCTTGAATAAGACCTACAGAGGTAGGCACTCCACGGGAGTGGAGGTTGTGACCTCGTATGAAAGAGGACGAGGCGAGTGGTCCATCGACGGGTGGACACTCCGCTATACCGGTATAAGCTACAGTTACAGAGCATACAGATGCATTGCATGATATTGCATTGCATTACAGTGACAGAAAGTGATACAGTTACAGTTACAGTTGTGATTTACAGTTTACAGTTACAGTTGTGATTTACAGTTTACAGTTACAGTTGTGATTTACAGTTTACAGTTACAGTTGCGCTTTACAGTTTACATTTACAGTTGTGCTTTACAGTTTACAGACATAGGGTTGAATTACAGTTTACAGACATAGAATTGATTTACAGTATACAGTTACAGACTTAGCTTACAGTTTACAGTCATAGAGTGGAATTACAGCTTACAGTTCATGAAGTTGATTGAAATGACTAAAGTGATGTTACTGTTTTTATCGTGTGCTTGCTGAGTCTCCGGACTCACCCTTGCTTTGTCGTTGTTTTTAGGTGAAGGATGACGACATGCATGGAATGGGATAGCACTTTTGGCACTGTACAGATGAAATAACAGTTTAGAAGTATATTGAGCTTGTGTGGTGAATCTAGGGTTTAGTTTGCTAGCAATGGAACCCTAAGCTTGTTTATGTTATGGTTGTGCAATATAAAGTAGTTGGCTTTGCAATTATCTGAAATTTAGCTGTCATTTGCCTCCTGTGGGTATTAAAACAAAATAGAGGTGCTGCTAAAAGTTGAATAGCAACACTTCTTGAATTGGTAAGTGGATGGTGGTAGCATCTTGGGCCCTGTGGAGGGCCGGGGTGTTACAGTTGGTATCAGAGCGGGCGTTAGGTCCGTGGTAAAGAAATTTGATTTAGGCCTAATAATAAAAGTTGACACACTTGGCTGCACAGTAGGATTGGGCTTTGGGATTTGCATTGCATATGTGTTTTCCCTAATTGTGATGTTGATTTGTGATGTTACAGTTGATGATTGTGTGATTGCTTCTCTGTTGTGAGCAGAGATGCCGAGAGGTAGAGGTCGTGGTCGCGGTGCGCGACGAGGCCGTGGAGGCCGTGGTCGTGGCCGTGCCCAAGCAGAGCCATCGCTAGAGGTTCAGCAGGAGGCACCCGACGTGGAAGTTGGGTCTGCTGAGCAGTCTGTAGCTGGGGATCAGGCAAGGTCTTCAGCCTTGTTGCGGGAGTTTGTAGAGGAGGTTCGAGCGTTACGACGACAAGCGCCTGCAGCTGCTGCGGCCGTACCTGCTGCTGTCCCGACTGCCGATCCGGTCGCATCGGAGCCAAGAATGGGCCTTCGCGAATGGATGGCATTGCGGTTGGACACCTTTGATGGGACGGGTACGCCAGTTCAAGCTGCAGACTGGTTGCGCTATATGGGAAGACAGTTTGAAGCGTTAGAGATGACTTCACAGCTGAGAGCTCGTTTTGTGGCCTTTCAGTTGAAAGGTCAGGCAGACATCTGGTGGGAGGGAGTCCTTTCAGCCAGGACCCCTGCCGATGGTCCAGCCACCTGGGAGGTCTTCGTCGAGCAGTTTAAGGCGAAGTACTACCCAGAGTCTTTTGTGGAAAGTATGGAAGTTGCCCTGTCGACTCTTGTCCAAGGAAAGATGACAGTAGCTGAGTACGAGGCGCGATTCAATGACTTGATTCGCTTCGTACCGTCGATCGCAAAAAGTGACCTTGAGAAGGCCAAGAGGTTCCGCCGAGGGCTCAGTTCTGAGTATCGGCATGTTATGGGTGCTACTGCGCCACGTGACTTTAGGTCTGTGGTTGAGCAGGCTAGAGGGATGGAGATGGAGATGCACTTTACAAAAGGGTCGCAACCCTCTGGTGGTCAGAGTGCTTCTGGTGGTGACCAGAAGAGGAGTTACAGTGAGAAGGGTGGGTCATCTCAGCGGCCCGCTCCTAAGAAGTCCAAGTGGAGTCGACGTTCTTCACAGCCATCCAAGTCTAAATCATTGATATCGTCGTCTCCTGCACCACCAGCTTTGCGTCCTGTCCCTGGGCAGGGGATGATTTGCTTTAAGTGTGGTGGTGAACACCGAGCTGCTGAGTGTGCCTGGACAGGGGAGTGTCGACACTGTGGCCGGATGGGCCACATGGAGAAGGTCTGTCGACAGAATCCCTCCAGTATTATCAAGTGGGAGCCAGTGTCTGCATCGAATGTTTCATCCCGGGGGTCAGTCCAGGTGTTGGCAGCTGCTCCTACACAGCAGCCTTCCTGGGCGCCGCCTGCCGGATATTACTGGCCTCCTACTCCAGTTACACCGCTTCAGTATGCTGCACAGCCTCCCTTTCCGATGCCGTCACAGCAGAGTGTTGGGGCTCTTGTCGCCCCAGTGCCGCCGGGAGTCTACACATTGCCTGCCACTGAGTCTGCGAGTCGACCGGACGTGGTGACAGGTACTTTTTTAGTGGATTCACACAGTGCTCTTGTTCTTTTTGACTCCGGTGCCACGTATTCCTTTGTTTCCTGTGAATTTGCTAGAAAGGCAAAATTGAGTATGCAACAGATTTCACAGTCGGTTAAAGTCAATTCTGCAGGGGGTATTATTGTTAGTTCTATGGTTTGTCCTGGATGCATGGTCTCCATAGATGGCGAGGATTTTGTGGCTAACCTCATGGTTATTCCAATAGAGAATTTTGATGTTATCCTCGGTATGGATTGGTTACATCGCTACCGGGCAGTGATTTCCTGTTTCTGGAGGACAATCACTTTGCAAGCTCCTTCAGGGGAGGAGATAATTTTTCAGGGGAATGCACCTCCAGGTTCTCTTTTTGTGTTGGCCAGCCTGTTCTCTGGCCGACGAATGTTTAAATGTGGGTTACTTTTATCACTGGTGGAAAAACCAAGTGCGCCTTTGCGCGTTGAGGATATTCCAGTGGTATGTGAGTACCCCGACATATTTCCTGATGAGCTTCCGGGAATGCCACCCGCAAGAGATGTTGAGTTTAGGATTGAACTTGTTCCTGGCACTCGACCTATCTCTATGTCCCCGTACCGTTTAGCACGACCACTCCAAGAAGAGTTGAAGAAGCAATTGGATGGGTTGTTGTCCAAGGGGTTGATTCGACGCAGTGTATCGCCTTGGGGAGCACCCGTCCTATTTACTGAGAAGAAAGATGGGAGTTGGCGCATGTGTATAGATTATCGTGCTCTTAATCGGGTGACCATCAAGAATAAATACCCGTTGCCTCGCATTGAGGACTTGTTTGATCAATTGAAGGGAGCCAAGGTGTTTTCCAAAATTGATCTACAATCTGGGTATAATCAGATTCGAGTGCGGGAGCAAGATATTGAAAAGACAGCTTTCTCCACGAGGTATGGGCATTATGAGTATAAAGTTATGTCCTTTGGACTAACAAATGCGCCTGCTATCTTTATGGAGACAATGAACAACATGCTACACAAGTATTTGGATGACTTTGTAGTTGTGTTCATTGATGATATCCTGATTTATTCCAAGACGGAGGAAGAGCATGAGCAGCATTTGAGGCTTGTGCTTGAGACTCTGAGGGAAAATCAATTCTTTGCCAAGTTAAAGAAATGTGAGTTCTGGATTTCTGAAGTGGGCTTCCTAGGACATGTGATTAACCAGAAGGGCATTTCAGTAGATCCAGCCAAGATTTCTACAGTGGTAGACTGGAAGAGACCGTCCAATGTTAAGGAGGTGAGGAGTTTTCTTGGCTTAGCTGGTTATTACAGGCGTTTTGTGAAAGATTTCTCCATCATTGCTAAGCCAATGTCTCAACTCACGCGGAAAGGCGTGAAATTCCAGTGGACCGGTGAATGTGAGCGCAGTTTCAATGTTCTGAAAGAGAAGTTGGTAACTGCTCCTGTTCTCACTCTTCCTGAGCCAGGGAAGCGTTTCACGGTCTACTCGGATGCATCGCGAGTAGGTTTGGGTTGCGTGCTCATGCAAGACAACAAGGTGATCGCGTATGCCTCGCGACAATTAAAGAAACATGAGCAGAATTACCCTACTCACGATTTAGAGCTGGCTGCAGTGGTTTTTGCTCTAAAGATTTGGAGGCATCATTTGTACGGAGAATCCTGTGATATTTTCACTGACCACAAGAGCCTCAAGTATATCTTCACTCAGAAAGAGTTGAATTTGAGGCAAAGAAGGTGGTTGGAACTGATCAAAGACTATGATCTCACTCTCCAGTACCATCCGGGTAAAGCAAATGTGGTTGCTGATGCCCTTAGTCGCAAGACGACACCCTCCACTGTAGGTTGTCTCGTTGCTGAGTCTTCGGACTCACTCTTGCTTTGTTGTTGGTTTTAGGTGAAGGATGACGACATGCATGGAATGGGATAGCACTTTTGGCACTGCACAGATGAAATAACGGTTTAGCCGTATACGGAGTCTTTATGTTTGTTATAATGCTAAAACTTGTGGCTCGCTGTTTGGTTTAGCTTGCTTACGAGCCAGGATGGCGGGTCTCCATGGTCGTGGAACCCACCGTGGTTGTTTGTGTTATAACTTGTGAAATATGAAGTTAGTGGTGTTTGCAATTATCCTACTGTTATTTGTGCTTTGTTATCTGTGGGTAATGATATAAAAATAACAGAGGAGGTGCTGCTAAAAGTTGAATTAGCAACACTATTGAATTGGTAAGGGTGTGGTGGTAGCATCTTGGGCCCTGTGGAGGGTCGGGGTGTTACACTACCTCACTATAATTCGTTGGTTCATCAACAGTCAGCAGTAGCTGCTCAGTTTCAGCTCCATACAATTGTGTTTCTTCATAAATGTCAGTGAGGGATCTAAAACCTTTGACCGGAGTAGCATCATACGTAGAAGAATCAGGTATGGTACCACTTTCTGGACTATGTTCAGCTGACTGCAGGTTATCTGTTGGTGTTGAAACATTTGATGTCACCGGTGTCACTTCGAACAAATCAGTTGTTGCTGATTGCGTTGCCATCATTCCTACCGCATTGACACCTCCAAATTCACCTTCTCCTGTAACACTGGCTGGGAGGTTGCCATCTTCTTCAGCATCAGGAGCTGACTGCAAATCCACTATTGTTGGTTCTGCTACAGTGTTGTTAGTCCAATCCGAATTGTCAGTGCCAACACTTGTGTGAAGTCCTTCCCAACTCCACTTCTTCTTCTCATCAAACACCATGTCTAGACTTACACACAGCCTTTTGTTTTGGGGATCAAAAAGCTTGTATGCTTTGCTTCTAGGCTCTGTCCCCAAATATACCATCCGCTTGCTTCTGTCTGAAAACTTGTTCAGATGAACTGCGGACACTTTGACATGTGCAGTGCAACCAAAGACTTTGAGATGTGCTAAATTTGGCTTCCTCCCTTTCAACACTTCATAAGGAGTTGCTTCTCTCACAGCTTTGGTAGGTACTCTATTTAGTATATACACCGAATGGCGTACCGCTTCACCCCACATCTTTCCTGGGACTGACATGGCCTTGAGCAAACTTCTGGTTGTTGCAAGTACAGTGCGATTGCGACGCTCTACCACGCCATTCTGTTGTGGGGAGTAAGGCGGAGTGAGATGTCTTTGAACTCCATTCATTTCACAGTAATCCATGAAGCTCTGAGAAATAAACTCACCCCCTCGGTCTGTTCTCAAGCACTTCAGTTTGTGTGACATCTCCCCCTCAGCCTGCGCCTTGAACTTCTTAAAAGCTACAAATGCTTCATCCTTGGTTTTGATGACATACACCCACATAAATCTGCTGTAATCATCTACTAATAGAAAGAAGTAGAGATTACCCGCCATTGTTTGAGGAGTAATCGGTCCACACAAATCAGCATGGACCAGCTCCAATGGACTACCAGCTCGATACTCCACTTGCAATGGAAAAGGAATTCTGCACTGCTTTGCTACAAGACACCCCTCACATATCTGCGTCGGATGCTCCATCTTCAAAACACCCCAGACCAGGTCTTTTGAAACCATCTATTTCATGGCTTGGAAGTTCAAATGCCCCAACCATGCATGCCATAACCAGGCCTCATCATCCAAGCTGATAGCAAGACACACCGGTGCAACCGTGTGAAGATTTTTCCTATACAACCAGTTGGTTGATTTTTGAACTTTCATGAGCAGTCGATCTTCCCTGTCATACAGCCACAAATATTCACCAAAGATTACAATTCTGCACCCATCTTCAGTCAACTGTCCCAAGCTCAAGATATTGGTGTGAAGACTGTGGATGAAGTAAACTCCAGTGATCAGCCGCTGCTCACCATTGCTGCATTCTAGCAGAACTGAACCTTTCCCTTTAATTGGCCCTGTAGAGCCATCACCAAAGTGTACTCTCCCAACAATACTCTCATCTAGATTGGCAAAATGGGATCTCTTTCCTGTCATGTGGTTAGTAGCATCATTGTCCAAAAACCAAGTCTCTTCTTCAGCCTTGAAACTTGCAGCACATTGCTCCAATAACAGCTCGCCTTCATTTAATAGCACAACATCATTCGGCTATTGTGTGCAAACTGACAATAGTAAAGCAGGTTGGTCTTCCTGAGTGTAGGTGAGATTGACTTCTTCCTCCTTGCGTTTGCCATTGTGCCATTCTGAGGCATAATGCCCAAAATTGTCACAGGTAAAACACTTGATCTGGCTCTTATCCTTTCCAACAGTAGCACTTCCAGTACCTTCATGACGTGGTGTGTTGGAGCTGCTTCGGTCACCTCTGCCTCGGCTGTGCCCCTGGCCTCGGCCTCTACCACGGCCTCGCCATTCTGGCTTACTAGCCCCATGTCGTCTATTGGCTGATGTTGAGTCTTCAATTTTGCCCTTCTGTCGTGCCTCCCACTCGGCATGGGTTAAGAGCAGCTGCCCTTCGCCATTTCCTCGGAGACGAAGGCGCTCTTCGTTGGCCTTCAAATGCCCAATTGCCTCCTCAAAAGACATTGTTTCTAGGTCTGAATATTGTTCTATCGAAGCAACCAGCTGGAAAAACTTATCTGGGACTGAATCCAGAATTTTTTTGACAAGAGCTGATTCTTCCAAGGTAGCACCCAAGGAGCTATACTTACTTGCCATGGCGCTGAGCTTTCCGGTGAATTCATCCACCGTCCACCTTCCTTCATGGGTAATGCTTGGAACTCACTCTTCAGGGTTTGGAGTCGTGTTTTCTACACGCGATCTGCACCCAAATATATGATCTTCAGAGCGTCCTAGATCTCTTTTGCCGACTTCTGCTTCGCAACCTGCAGCAGTACATCTTCGGGTAGAGCCTGAAAGATGAAAGCTCTGGCTGTCTTGTCTTTCCTCGCATCCACCACCATTCCAGCCTGCGGTTCAATGGCTTCCCAGATACCCTGGGCGTCCATCAAGGCTTTCATCCGAATTGCCCACGACGTGTAATTCATCGTCCTCAGAACTGGGCACTGAAACGGCACACCGCCGCTCTCCCGGGTCGCCTGCTGCGTAGTGATGGCCATGGACTTGAAATGAAGATACTTGGGCATGCAAGGCTCTGATACCAAGTGTTGGATACAAGCCTAGGATCAACACACTGAGTATTCACTCAGTTACAGTATTTTCAGAAGATGAACAGTAAATTCCGGGAAGAATGGAATCAGCGAGAGGACAATAAAATGTGAGGCAATTTTCTAATGTCTTTCTCAGCAGAATACTCCCCTAATTAACAACGTTAACAACTGTCTTACTAAATCTTAAGCACCTAACTACGATCTGGTTTTGCCGGACGCAACTCACACGATGCCTGCGCATACTGCGCTGTTTTTTCTCAACTGAAAGAAACCGAAAGACGCATTTTACTCTGAAGACTCGGTTTGGCTGAAGCTAACCTGACCAAGTCAGGATTATTGTCAACAGTTAGCACCTAGCTAGGTTTTGCAGGTTTTACTTGTTTGTAAACTAACATTTGCTGATTGATCACCGAGGCAAGGAGAGGATTGCATTTCCCCGTTATAAAAAATCGCTTATACTTATAGTCCTGTATTGTTTGTCTCGAGTTCCAGTTCCTCATTCCCATATTGTGTAAGATATTTCAAGGATAGTGGAAGCTGTTGACTGTTTCCTTTTTCAAAATTTTTTATAAGGCTACAAGATTAGCTAGATGAAAACATCAGCTATCAAAGATCTGTAGAACTGCGGTTTACACATCTAAAAAGAGAATTGGAATTTAAGAAGTCCAAAGACAGGTAAACCGTATCTTGTAGCCTCCATGTCAAAAGGGAACTTATGTCTGATTGGATGCGAAACGTAGAGCCAGCCCTGTCCTGTTTGGAGGTAAATTCAACTGAACAAGTCGTTACAGGTTGTTGTCAGTGATGCTGGGCATGATTTTATGTACGATGAAAATCGATGCATACGATCGACTCCATAAGAACGAGTCAGTTAATGCTAAAGAGCAGGGTGCTTTCTCATAAACAAGAATTGAGGTAGGAGTATCTCCATTGGCGATATGCATTGTGTTTGCTCCTGCTGAGTGGATATGAAAGAAACATGTCCATATGGTAATCTTGTGCACCGTTCACTTGGATGTCACATTGTTGGGTCTCGTTCTCTGCAGGAAAGAATCAATGAAAGAAACATTGTGAGCCATGTTCTGCACAAGGCCCCTATAATTGAGATCAAATCATTTCATGTGAGACATTCTATAAGGTGTAAGATAAGTATGGCATTGCTGCTAGTATTCTTTGCTGTCTTTGTTTCAGCCTCGTTGGTTTCTGTCGCTGGTCAGCCAGGTAGATGGACGTTGCTGGGTTGTGTGTCCATGCAAAATATGCATCCACCGAACTTCAGGTTAACTTGTACCTCTGCAATTTCTGTTAATTTAATCTGCCTTTCTGCGCAGGTAGGGGTGAAAACCGATCGGATAATTTCCGACCGATCCGGACGAAAACGGATACAGATTGTATCGGATCGGATTTTCCTCGAATAATTCTCGGATCAGATACGGATACGGATTTTTTTTTTTGTCGGATACGGATACGAATAAAGTAGGCCTAATATCCGGCGAATACGGATTATCCGGATAATACGAAAACGGATATCCGGGATTTCAGCCCAACATTGCCCAGCCCAAGTCAGCTCTCTCATCTCCCCTGCCACCAGTCCACTAGCCCAACCAAGCCATAAGCCTCCATTACCATTAGGCATTAGGTTCCTTAGTCATATTAAATTACAAACACCACTAGCAAATATTTATGTTTATTAAAAAATAAATTTAATATTGTCGGTGGATTAAAATTTATACCGATTAAATTGATGTACTCCCATTTAAATCATTTTGATGCAAATTTAAATACTTAATTAGTTTATTAGTCACATGTAAATGGTAGAAATCCATTAAGAATTATTTAGGACTTTAGAAAAAATTAACTGCTGCTGGAAGATTTAAAATCTGTACAACGGTATGACTATTGTGGATAAAAATACTTATGCTTGTTTAGATTTCATGAATGTTTTGACAAGATAAACTATTTATGTGTTTTCATTGATTTTGATGTATAGTTTAAGGGATTTTTCATGTTCCGATAAATATTCATGATCGTATTCGTTTCGATTCGTATTCGCTCTGTATCTGTATTTGATATTATTCGTATTTGTATTCGTATCCGAGGTATATATCCGTATTCGTATCCGCATCCGAGAAAAAAATATGAAAACAAATATGGTAGAGACATTATCCGTCCGTATTCGATCCGTTTGCATCCCTATGTGCAGGCATTCTAAGCATCGACTGTGGCCTCAATGCAAACCAGGGTTTTCAAATCCTTTCTTTTTGCCAGGGGTGCCGATAGAACTAATATCACCGATAATCAGGAAATTTTGGAAGATTTTGGCTACAAATTCCAAATCAACATTTGAATTTCAAACAAATATTGGCCAAAAATCACCGATTATCAGCCAATAGTTGGCTAAAATTATTGGTTTAAAATCGGCCAATATTTCAATCACACGCATGTACATTCACACAACAACCATGACAAAATCAGTTGCAACCTGAATAAGCAAAGTCTTTGACTTGAATACACACTAATGTTTGTGCTACTAATGGAATATCCTTCGTTTTTCAAAGCAGCACGGATAGCAGCAACGAAGCTTTTGTAGCTCCGAGCAAAGCTTCATTAGTTGATGCAAAACAAAGCCATGCTATTGGCAGGTGCAGCATGATTATTAGCAATTGGCCTCTGCCTGATTTGTACGCAAGCAACATTAGCTAATTTGCTACTATTAATTACATCAAAATCATATGATTCATATCCATACCTGTAGTTGTTGTCGCTGTCGATCCTCCCGTAGGTGTACCACTGCAGGCCCTACCACCGACTTGGCCTTTGCCCCAACCACCACTGCCATCTTGGCCTCTACCCTAGCCACCCTAGTGGCCACCGCTGTCCTCACCTCTACCCCCGCAGCCCCAACATCTTCCACCGACGCCCTAGTCACCACCGCTGTCTTGCAGGGGCGGATCTACAGTGGTTCATGGGTGTTCAGCTGAACACCCAAATTTTTTGATAAAAAATCTAGTATATATGGGATATAATACATATATATGTATATAATTGGGTCAAATTAACTGTGTATATCCCCAATTCGGCCTGAGATCGGGAGAAACGCAGCAGACCGCGGCGACGGGCGACCGCGCGTGAAAACCAGGGCCCAGCCCATATTCCGTCGGGCGTCGGCGCGGCCTGCCTTCACCCCCCTCCCCCGATCCCCATTGGCATTTCGTTCGCGCGGACCCTAACCCTAGCCTCGCCGCCCCCGCTCCGCCTTGCCGCTTCCGCCCTCTGCTCCGCCTTGCCGCATGCGCCCTCCGCTCCGCCTTGCCGCATGCGCCCTCCGCTCCGCCTTGCCGCATGCGCCCTCCGCTCCGCCGGCGACCACGCCTCGCCGCCTCCGCCCTCCGGCCCTCCGGGCTCCGGCTAGATCTGGGCTCGCCGGGACTCCGCCTCGCCGCCTCCGCTCCACCGGCGATCGCCTCGCCGCCCTCCGGCCGCTCCGCCCTCCGCTCCGGCCCTCCGCTTCACCCTCCGCTCCGGCCCTCCGCTCCGCCGCCACCGTAGACCGCGTCAGCTCCGGGCCTCCGGCTCCGGCGTCCGGTGAGTAGTTGTACTTCTGTGTGACTGTGCCTGGCTCAGTTGCAAAACATTGAAGATTGAACTGTGAGTAATATCAGTATGTCTGTGCCAGTGTGCCTGGTTAATTGGTTATTTGGCTTGGTTATGAGAATTGGAACTAGTTGTAATTTACAATGGCTTAGGTTAACTGTTTGTGTAGAAAGTAGAAATGTTTGATGAGTATTTTTGCCTGTCACTAGAAACTTTGATTCCTTGAATGTTGTATGTCACTTATGCCTGTAAGTCTAATTCGAAGACATGGAGAAATCTACACGAAGGGAGACTGTTTAGCTTGGGAATTGAGTCAAGTATTACCCTCAAATTTCCCCAATTGAATAGCCTGTGCTAGTGTCTTCTTATTCATTAGTTTGCTTTGAGTACTATGGGTAAGTTTCTTGTTTTGATTATGTAATGTGATAATGGATTGGAGAATTGAATTGGTTTATTCTCAATTTAAGGTCAAGAAGGAGTTCAGCAATGATGCTGGTTCTGCAATGGAGGTAATCCAATCCGTGACTGCTGCTGAAACAAGATTCGTGATGGTAGATCTCACTCAGCTCTTTAAGATAGCTTACCAGGAAGGGAAAAGAGCAGAATTGCAAGGCCGGCTACTTAGAGTGGTAAGCTTGTACTGTCACCTGAATCTTGAGTTTTTGTCAACAAACATCGATAGCTGTCCAAAGGATGCTGTGAAATAATGTGTTTGCTTGTAAGTGAATGCAAAAATTCTTTATATTATTGAAATATATTATTGAAATAATGTGTTTCAAGATATGCAAAAATTGAAATGCGAGTACAATTCTTTATATTATTTGACATGTTATCCCTAGTACGAACAATTGTATGTTAACTATTGTTACTGTAGATCTTTGTGTTTTGTACTGAAAAATATTTTTACAACTTCGAACACCCATTCCAAAATTCCTGCGTCCGCCACTGCTGTCTTGGCCTCTCCCCCCACTGCCCTAGCCGCCATCCTACCCCAAAACTCTGCCATCTTCAGTGTCCTCCATTCGCCTATTGTTCCCGGACTTGAGAGGTAGAGAGTGGGGAGGAAAACAAGAGGAAGCGAACAGCAGGAGCAGTCGAACGCAACACCACAACCACTAGGGGGTGGAGAAGGCCAACCTGCGCCTGTGTGGCTTAGGGCAAACAAACAGGACAATGAATGGGTCATTCTAGGCTGGGCTTCAATTTAAATTTGGCCAAATTTATTTGGCTGGCACCCGTTTTTGCAGGTAGTACTAGTAAACCCGATAGAGCCAATAATTTTTCGGCCGATTATCAGAACTCTGATGCCAACTACAATGGCTACATTGGCACATACACCAATATATTTTTGTCTTTGACGATCCATAAATAGACGCAGGAGATCTCATTACTACAGAAAAGGTCATCACAGACGGTTCAAAAACATCATCACACACGGTTTTGTGAGTTGTGTGAGTTTATAGGTCAGTAACAATATGAGGTCATCACAGACGGTTTTTGAACTGTCTATGATACAGACTATCATAAATGGTTATTAACTCAGAACCGTTTGCGAAAAGTCATAGCACATATGGTTTTTTAAAAGAACCATCTATGATATGCCAGATATCATAGACAGTTTTGTAAAATATTACTACCACAGAAAGGGTCATCATAGGCGGTTCAAAACTGTCATCACAGATGGTTTCTGAACCGTATGAATTTATGTGTCTATGATAACAGACAGTTATCACAGATGGCACTCAAGCCGTCTAAGATAAGTTACAACATAGACGGTTTTTCGAAACAACCATCTGTGATATGTCAGATACCATATACAGTTCTTAAAAATACACATATGTGATATCTGCATATCACAAATGGCTACTACTAAAAACTATCTGTGATACTTTAGATATCACAGACGGTTCTTAAACATAACTGTCTGTGATATCTGAAATATCACAGATGGCTAATAACAAAAATGATCTGTGATATGTCAGATATCACAGACGGTTTTTAGACATAACCGTCTGTGATATATAAGATATTACAGACATTTTGGTGTCACAAATCATCTGTGATAACTATTTGAATAGCTAAATTATTTTCTATTTCTTGGCTTGCCTCGGGAAATACTAGCCTTGCCCTCTGAAATATGCATGCAGATTATATATATAGTACATAACAATCATTACACAGATCCCACAAATGAATTAAACAATTGAATGAAGTATAATTGAACTAATTGTTTGATTAAGCATAACTGAGTGAATATATTACAATTAAATCAAATGTTTGATCATCTAATCATCAGTGCCAGGGTAGAACTCCAAGCGACGGCAAGCCTCTTGGAGACATGCAACATCATTGTGGAGGACCCCGTCGATGGCGATGTTAGCTTGCTGGAAGCGAGTAGAAGACACGATGGAGGAGGATGTCAAGACGGCATAATGTGGCTTCAAATCCTCATACATAGGAGGGAGAACACTGTTGTCATAGTGTCCTTCCGCAGAATCCGTCAGCGTACGGCAGGCGAAGTGCTCGTCCAAGATGGCCAAGTTAGTCATCAATGCCGGTGACAAGGAAGAGCACAATGCCACTTATATATTTGTGCTTGAGAGACAAGGAAGACAAGGAAGATAGTCGGCCAGCAAGGTGCTCGTACAAGATATAATCTCCTATGGTAGACGATTATTTTTATACAACAAGGAATACATTCAGCGCATGAGACAAAATGACGCAACAAGGAGTAGAAACAATCAAAAGGCACGCATCGGGGAGACGAAACGTCATGCGTACAAATACATATCACAGATGGTTCCAACTACAAGCCATCTATAATAGGAAACTATCACAGATGGTTTGTATTAATAACCATCTGTGAACTATCACATATGGTTCTAATTAAAAACCGTTTGTGATGTCAGCAATTATCATAGATGGATTGTATTAATAACCGTCTGTGAACTATCATAGATGGTTATTAACAAGAACCGTCTGTGATAGTTGCGTATCACAGACAATACACGATCATGCTTGTAAAACAGTCTGTGATAATTACAGCACAGGTGATTCCCTATGAACTGTCTGTGATGAGGTGTCTAGGATATCTTATTTTGTAATAGTGTAACCGTCTATGTTGTGACTTATCCAAACAATTAATACAAAAATTGTCTGTGATGGTTCTTTGTATAGTCAAAAAGTCTGTTTTTCGGTTAGCCTCAGAAAATGCTAGCCATGTCCCCTGAAAACAAGTAAGCAGATCACAAAATTGCAGATCTTATAAGACACGACAATCATTACACAGATCTCATAAATGAATTACAATTGGATGAGTTACAATTGAATGAATTACTATTGAATCAAATGTTTGAATATCTATTAATTATTGTCGCCAGAGTTGAACTCTCCCTTTGGGTAAATGATCTCCATCATCAAGAAAATGGAGAGCTATCCTCAAATATCGAAGAGTTCGTTAAGATCAAACATACTTGAGTTGATTGTTATACCCTATCGCTAAGAGGAGTAAAGTTGTAAACTAGACAAAATAAGTCACAACTCCTATTTGTTCTTGATTTAGATAAATGATGTCAACATATTTCATAGTAACACTAACATAGTCTTGCACACCCCATAATCGTATATCACACTTGACAGTTAAAACTGTGACAGTTGGAGTAGTAGTTGTTTTAAAACACCCTTTCAAAGAGATTTTGTAGCAATAATATATGCCAAGATGAGAAATTGAGAATTAATTATTCATAAATTTTTTTAGAAAGTAGTCAGGCTGCTCATGTTAGTATTTCTCAATAATTATAAGAACATTAAAGCATTGTATACTTGGGTTTTAAATGGCATGAAGTAAATCACACACTTCAGTGTATCAGTTTCTATGAAGCAGGTTATAGCTGCTGTCTCTTCCTATTCATCATGCTACATTTTAGATTTAGTTACTATCTTAGACATAAAAGAGTTTTTTTGGATCACCGTTTCGTTCATTTATGTGAAATAAGAAATAAAAAAAGGGCACGGCAGCCTAAGGTTCTTTGTGAGGGCATGGAAGTCACGATACGCGCGCATGGTTTGCTTTCCGAGGGCGTCTTCTTGGATGGCTAGCGGCTGGCCACTGGCTTGTTCTTCTTGGTGACTTGTTAGCCGGTTGGAACCGACCCTAGAGGCAAAATCGTCCATTCACATGGAAAAAAAAGACCTGAAAGACTAATAAATAGGGAACATAGCACATAATAATGACAGTTTCTAGAGTGGCAATGGAAAGGGTGGCATTTTATCAATCACTGGAATGAGTGGCAATTCCAAAAGTACTGTTCATGGTCTGCTCTGCTGCGTGAGCAGTGTTCTCAAAACAAAACAAAACAAAAAACTCTCCCCCTTGGTTTTTTTATCAAATGAAGCAGCTAGCTGAGATCTTATCGAAGATGTCATGCATCATTTTTTTCATTTTGCGACCTGTTCTTTCAGACTTTTGAAATTGGTTTTTGATTTTTGCTATATTATCTAACTTTCAAACAGAGTATTTTTTAAGATCATATCTATAAGTTAATTATAGTACACATTAAAAACCGAACATCTGTACCATCCAAAATCACAAGAGAGTATCTCTCTCCATAATCTCTATTATAAACAGATGAAATTTAAAAATTCCAATCGAAAGCCATAACACATCTCTACTCTTAAAAGAACGAGTTCAAGGTGATGGTGCGTCCGACGCTCTGCCGCCTCTCACAGGAAAAAAAGCGCCGACATGTGGGCCTCCCTCTGCTTCTCTCCTCCCCCAAAATCGAATGTCGTGCGCTGAGACCTCCTCCCCACAGAATCCTCCGCTGATACCTCCATCCTCCGGGCGCCTGCCTCCCCACCGAATCCAGTGCGCCTCCTCCCCTCCCTCCTCCACCGCCGCTCCGCCCGTCGCTCCTCCCCTCCCTCCTCCGCCGCTCTGCCCTCGCCTGCTCCCCTCCCTCCTCTGCCGCTCTGCCCTCGCCTGCTATCCTTCGCCTCCTCCTCCCCACCCCGCGCCACCATCGCCTCCTCCCCGTGGCGGCTGGCTCAGAGAGGAAGGGGGCGGAGGAAGGAGGAGGCGCTGCTGCGGCGGGGGAGAGGAAGGAGGCGACGGCGGGGGTGGCGCCGGTTGGGGGCGGAGGAGAGGAAGGAGGCGACGGCGGGGGCGGAGGAAGTAGGCGGCGTGACCTCCATCTCACCGGTTGGGGGCAGAGGTAGGAGGAGGCGCGGAGGAGTGGTAGAGGAGGCGTCGGAGGTGACCCGAGAGGTTTTGGAAGGTCACCCGAGAGGTTTTCGACCACTTTGGCCATGGTCAAAAGCCACTACGACCACATTGGCCATGGTCGGAGGTCGCAAGACAGCTTTACGACCACGTTAGCATGAGAGGAAGTCAGAAGTCGAGGCTTTGACTGCCGCGATCGATAGTCGGCAGACCTCAACTATGCCGACGGACTTCGACCACGTTGTGAGGCGGTCAGATGTGCTCAAAGCGCAGTCAGACTCAGTCGGTTGAGGTCGTATAAGCGGTCGGATGAGGTTGGAACGTAGTCGGAAGTGGTCAATCGTGATCGAAAGGGCTTCGACCACGGTGAAACTCAGTGTACGTGGTCTGAATGGGTTTCGACCACGGTGGTAAGCGATCAACGTGGTCGGAAGGTGGTTCGATCACGCAATAAGCGGTCGTAGCTTCTGTTAACCGATCGTATGGTCTCTAGAAGTGGTCACAAGACCTGGGAATCGGTCATAAGGACTTTGAGCGTTGCTTGTCTTGTGATCTCGACCTGTCGTATGTTGGTACGACCTGGTTGGGTAACACGTAACGACTGTCTTGGCTGGTCGTAGCAGAGCTAAGCGGTAGTCGTAGGTGCTAAAACACGGTGTTGGTTGGGTAAAACACGGTATTGGGAGAGGGGTTAATGGGTGATCCCCAGTGAACACACAGCTCTGCTACAACCATCCCAAATTTCAGATCCAACTTACCCAACCCAGTCGTACCAATTTACGACTGGTCAAAACCATTGATCAAGACTTGCTTAAGTCCTACGACCACAACTCAGAGGGCTACGACCACTCCAAAAGACCATAAGAACGAATCAGGAAACAAACTCAAAACACACTCCCCCAAAGTCGTAAATGCCCTACGACCAGTCAAAAAGGTAGAACATGACATGCACAAGACCTACGACCAGTACCATAGTCCATACGACCACCCCAGTGGTCTATTCGACCGATTCCCAGTGCACAGAAGGTTCTAACGTGGTCGTAAGGACTTCCGACCACGTCTCACCACGTTACAACCGCATCCGACCGCTACTCGAGCACTTCCAACCGCATACAACCGCAAACGACCACAACCGACCGACTGCGACTACATCCGACCGGCTACGACCACAACCGACCGAGCCCGAGGCGATCTGACCACGTTCAACCACCTCACAACGTGGACGAAGACTGCCGACAACCCACGTGGTTGAAGTTGAAGTCTGCCGACTTCCGACCACAGCGGTCGAAGCCTCGGCTTCCGA
Organism: Dendrocalamus latiflorus; assembly: GCA_017311315.1. Classification (NCBI taxonomy): domain Eukaryota; kingdom Viridiplantae; phylum Streptophyta; class Magnoliopsida; order Poales; family Poaceae; genus Dendrocalamus; species Dendrocalamus latiflorus. The sequence continues at coordinate 34,312,385 of CM029658.1, read as the reverse complement.
CTGCTTCTCGCTACAACGTGGTCATAAGCTACTGACTTCTTAACGTGGTTGTAAGCCAGAGCGCCGACTATCGACCGTAGTGGCCGAAGCCTCGACCGCCGACTTCTTCTCGCGTTAACGTGGTCGTAAGGCGCCGACTACACAACGTGGTCGTAAACCACAACGCCGACTTCCGACCGCAGTGGTCGTGGCTTCGACTTACGACTTCCAACCACAGCCAAGGTGGTCGTAGCTGCATTCGACCACGACCAACGTGGTCGTAGCTGCGTTTGACCACGGCCAGAGTGGTCGTAAACGACACTACGTGGTCGTAAACGGTCCTGATGCCCTTCGACCACGGCCAGAGTGGTCGTAAACCTCTCAGATGACCTTCGACCACGCCCGATGTGGTCGTAAACAATTCTGGTGGCCTTCGACCACGGCCAAAGTGGTCATAAACGCCACAATGTGGTCGTAAACTACTCTGAGAGCTTTCGACCATGGCCAACGTGGTTGTAAACGACCTGGTTGGCTTCCGACCAGTGACTACGTGGTCATAATCGACTCTGGTGGCTTTCGACCACGGCCAACGTGGTCATAAACGACCTGGCTGGCTTCCGACCAGTGACTACGTGGTCGTAAATGACTCTGGGGGCTTTCGACCACGGCCAACATGGTCATAGAGATCTTTCAACCACCCAAAATGGGCTACGACTTTGCAGAAAATGTTCAAACCAAACTCAAACTTTCCAAAATAATTTTCAATTATGAGTGTAAGCTGACAGGCTTTTTTGTTATCAACTTTATGCGCTTGTGGAATGGTATTAGATTACCATTGTTTTCAATTGTGAGTAAATAATCTTTTGTGTACTTGGTAAAAACATTCTACAATTAATTGTTATTTTATGACATTCAAGTGTAATAATTCGTACAGGATGGGAATGCACTGAGGACCAAATTCTTGGTAGAGATGTTGAAGTACAAGGACAACGAATCTAAAGACAACATTCCTGAAGATATACAAGAACTTATTAGGCGTGTGAGGATTTAGGTGGCTTCAAAAGATGTAATAGCTGTGATGTTATTTATTGGCAATGTTCCTCTTTAAGCATAATTGCTATGGACTCAACAATATGATAACTCATCATGAATCTCTTTTGGCATGAGTCTTAATCTATCTCACTATTTACTTCATTTTTAAGAAACATAGTCTTAATAAGTGTGACTTGAGGTAGTCTTCTGCTGCTGAGCAACTAGAGGTAGTCTTCACTGCAAGGTTGTCTTAGCCGTCACTGAAGGAGAGGTTTACGACCACGTTGAAGGAACGCGGAAGGTGGTCGTAAGACCGTGGTTTACGACCACTAAGATCGTGGTCGAAAGGTAGTAACAAAGATTACGACCACGTTTGGTCGTGATCACAAGTTTACGACCACTGTGGCCATGGTCGAAAGCTGGTATGATCACGTTGGCCATGGTCGAACGCTGCTACGACCACATTGGTTGTGGTCTAAAACTTGGTTCGCAGTTTACGGCCATGTTGTGTTGTTTACGACCACTCTGATCGTGGTCGAGTGCACTTACGACTACATTGATCGTGGTTGGGAGTTGTCAGTCGAAGCTACGACCACAGCGGTCGAAAATCAGCACTCGAGTTACGACCACGTTGAGTAGTCGTGGCCTATGACCACATTATCGTAGTTAGCGGTCGGAAGCACTCAGGTGTAGTCGTAGCGCGGTTTGTTGTGGTCGGAAGTCCATTCGATCACGTTATAGACTTAGGCTGAAAGTCGTAGCTTCTGTTGTCCGGTCGTATGGCTTTCAGAAGTGGTCGTATCAGCTGGGAATCGGTCGTAACAGCTGGGAATCGATTGTAAAGACTTATGAGGTGGTCTGGGTCCAGAAGGGCAGAGCGCGGGCTGGCGCGGGGGTGGCGGAGGAATTTTTGAAGTGCAGAGGGCAGGAGCACGGGCTGGCACGGGGGTGGCGGATGAATTTTTGAAGTGCAGAGGGTGGGAGCATGGGCTAGCACGGCATAGGCGGCAGCGGAGCGCGGGGGGGAGGCGGCGGCGGAGGAGCGGTAGAGGAGGCGTCGGAGGAGGAGCGGGGGAGGAGGTGATGGTGGCGCGGGGTGGGGAGGAGGAGGCGAGGGCAGAGCGGCGAAGGATGGAGGGTAGGAGGCGAGGGCGGAGCGGCGAAGGTGGGAAGGTAGGAGGCGAGGGCGGAGCGGCGAAGGTGGGAGGGTAGGAGGCGAGGGCGGAGCGGCGGAGGAGGGAGGGGAGCAGGCGAGGGCAGAGCGGCGGTGGAGGAGGGAGGGGAGGAGCGACGGGCAGAGCGGCGGTGGAGGAGGGAGGGGAGGAGGCGCACGGGATTCGGTGGGGAGGCAGGCGCCCGGTCGTGAGGAGGGCGGAGGACTGTGGGGAGGAGGCGAGGCGGAGGTCTCAGCGCCGGACAACTGAGCCTTTGTGTTCAGCTGCGAGTTTTCCTTCGGTTGCCTTTTAAGTCCCCCTTGAATGGTGGGCGGTGGAGGGGGGACCCTGCACGATGGTGGAGACTAGGGCAGGGGTGGGAGAAGGCAGGACAACGGTGGAGGCTGAAGCGGCGGGGGCAGAGGCGAGGAGGGCAGTGGCGGAGCCCAGGTAGGTGGTGGAAGAGGCTAGGAGGGCGGTGGTTGCCAGGACGTCGGGGGCGTAAACCAGGGCGGTGAGGGCAGAGCCTTGGACAGTAGTGGAGCCCAGGGCAGATCTGCTACAATGATAATTTCAGGTTAGGCCCTCTGTGATTTTTTATACTCTACAATGTGCACTAGAGTCACAATGCCACTCCACTACTCTTCAGCCTACAGGACAAAACAATAGAAAGGCTATATACCTAAAGGCAGGCATCTCACTGAGTCATGTCTCTTCACATACCACCACTCTCTCCTTCCGCAGGAAATTTCCCCATCTTCCCCAATGTGCTGCAGCAGTCCCCCTCGATCTCTCTCATGCATTTGTCTCCATCTGTAAAATCGGCAGAGCTGTGTCTTGTCAAGATCGATTTTACAGTAGATCATGCAGCTCTCTCTCTCTCTCTCTCTTTCTCTCTCCCTGTGTGTAGCAAATCGATCTGCTAAATCATGCTACAGATATCCCTCCCTCTCTCAATCGAGATGCACACAATCTGGTGCTCCATTTAGCGCCAATATGGGAGAGAGGTGCAGGGGTTCAAACTTTTGGCGCCCAATATTTTGTGATTGTAGCTATAAATAAACATTCAGTGTGCCTTGCTCCATTGTTGTTATCAGACCAGTGTGCTCTATCAAGTACGAGTCAATTGCAATTTTTCTTTATGCACCGATTTGACTTCATGTTTATATTTTTTCGGGGGATTTAGGATGAGGCCCTTGAAGCGTCTTAGAGTTGAAGCTCCACGTGTTCCAACCTTTGGTGATTTTCATCCTTCAACAAAATGGAGCATAGGTGTTCGAGTTTATCACAAGTATCATGTTGAGACATTCGCTCCTGGTAGGAAGAGGCTAACCTTGGTTTTGTTGGATGAGCAGGTAATGTTCACACATGTTTTTTTAGATATGCTTAGTTACATTTTGTTGAATTTTAATGGTGTCTGACTTTGCCTACTGTTAATAGGGCAAAAAAATGGTAGCCACTGTTTACGATGACCAGGTGCATCGTTTAGATCCCCTACTTCGAGAGGGCTGCGCATATTATGTGTCAAGGTTGTCTGTAGAGCCTACGAGGAGAATAGAGCATAAGTGGCTTGCAGAGCATGCTTATGGGTGTGTTTTCACACGTGTCACTACTGTGAGTGAGATACCAAACATGAGTGAGAAGACATTGCCGCTTTTTCCGCCGCTCATGCCACTTAGTGAAGTTTTTGAATTCACCTATCATAATGACATTTATGTTGGTATGTATTTCAGTTGACCACCCAAGTAATACTGCTTTGTAATGAATCAAAGTTTTACTAACATTTTTTTTCACATGTCAGATGTTATTGGAATGGTCATGTTTGTAAGCACTGTAGGCTATATGCAAGGCTACTACAATAGAAATATACCTTTTAGAAATGTTCTTATAATTGATGGCAGGTATGTACTTTGTTGTAGTATCTTCTTGATTTTATGGTTGCACGTCTAAATTATTTATGTTACTATACTGGTTTCTGGAAATCATTATTGTCCATGGCTCCCAAAGTTTGCTCCTTTGGCACTTAGAACATTACGGTTTGCTGCTATATTTGGTTGTTTTTGCATAGAATGGAACCCCTCTTGTATAATTAATCTATAAATGCTAATGGCCTTCCCTGTATAATTAATCTATACATGCTAATTGCCTTACAAAATTTCCCTTCCCTTCATGACTTGCCTGGTTAGAATATATAATCATGTTTGGTGATTACATTTTCAAACAGATGGAATACCTTCTCAGTTTTTATATAAAAGTGATAGCGATAATATATGAATCAGAAAATGTTTTTTTCTTGAGTCTCCCAAATTTTTTATAAAGTAGAATAACCTGCTAAGTTCATATGTTGGATAAAGTGCCATGTTTATAGAGCTTTTATAACACAAAATGGAAACTCAGCCCATGTTTATATTCCTGTAGCTTCAAACCTGTGAAGTTAGTTATTAAGGACAAAGTACTTACCAGCCATTTGACTAAATGGACGAGATGCTCTGATGATCGAACTATCATCGTGGCAACTATGCTTCGAGCAAGGCGTGAACAAGGTGAGTTGATGTGTGTTCCTTGTTCATTTTGTGTTGATCTACTCTATGTTTTATACTTACTTATTTACTTTTTAGATCATAGCCTGCACACTACATGCTTCAGTAGGGTGCACTTTGAACCTAATGTTGCAGTTGCACGCGATCTGAGACGGAGGTAAACATAATTTTGATTATAAATTTTTTAGTAATTAGTTTTAGCTATATGGTTTATCATTTATGGAATCTTTTGTAGGGTCAACAACGAGCTTATTGGAAATGCTTCTCCATGACATTACTAGGGGAAGTAAATGCAAATCTTTTGGCTAAGGGACCTCTAGCTATATAATTGCTAGAACTGCAAGACTCATTTTGGTGGAAGTAGATGTGATTTGTCATGAAGGAAGTTGATATGGTTCTTTTGGTTAGGATATTCATAGCTAGGATGCTTGCTAGAAGTAGATGCAAATGTTGTGGCTAAGATACTTCTAGCTATCATGCTTGCTAGATGATTGTGCTTCAATGTGTAATTTGACGCATAACAAATTGGACATGTGTTCATGCCATTCTATCTAATTTTAGTGGTAGTATTTGTAGTATCAAGAAACTTTCTTATATATCTGTGGAATGGAGTTATATCCTAATTGAATATCACTAGGAACAATGAGTGCATCCATTTGTGAATTGTTCGACGACGTCTTGTCAATATCTTTTATCTTGTCCATGGGATATGCTCATACAGGTGTTTAGCTTGCTGTTTTCTGGATGCGAGATTTCCCATATGTAACTGGGTGTTCTCTTTTCAGCTTGTACCATGTAACCCCTGTGGAAAGTTTTTATTTGTGAATTGCAATTAATTACGTCTCTCCTTTTTTTGGCAATCCTTGTAAGTCAAAGTCTTTCTATATGTGGATCTATAGTATTCTTGTTTGATAGACTAATTTTAGAGTATTTCTTTTGCTCCCTATCATTTTGCAATTAGACTTTTTAAATGTTATGATTATATTTTAATCCGTAGCAACGCACGGGCATCCAACTAGTAGTCACAAAAAACATGTCTAGTTCATGCAAAGACCGGAGAAGAACATGTCAATTAACGCCACAAGGATGGCGTTTGCTAGCCAAAAATAATAAAATTACTGAAGTATACTACGTCAGACTCAACTCTCAAGCGCATTGTCTGTGTACGTACTTATGGTACAGCAGAAAGATAGTCCATATATCTAGGGCTGAAAACGGTCGAAAACGATCGGTAGGAGGTCAAATCACTTTCAGTTTCACATTATTTTTTCGAAAACGAAATCGATACGATATTGTCGGAAACGAGAACGACATCGATATTCCGGTAAATTCGGAAACGAAACTATTCGATCAAAAGTGCATCGATAACGATCGAAAATCATAAAAGCGATAGCTAAAATACGATATTCTCCACATCTAAGGAAGCCAAAACATGCAACCATAATCAATTCTAAGCCATGAATACTTAAAGAGAGAGAGAATACTTAAAGAGAGAGAATATCACAAAAGTTATTTTCAACTAAATGAATACTTAAAGAGAGAGAATATAGCCACATCATCAAGCACCCATGCAAAAGTTATTTTCTCCAATGCAAGCATCTCTTCCGTGGGTGCTTAGATGCTATATTATCTATTAATAGATATAGTTATACACATAAGCACCTGCTAAGCACCGATGTTTATTTAAGCATCGATGCTTCAAAATAAGCACATTATCTATTCTATGTGACAAGAAAAAACAGTTTTTCCTTACTAAGCATCTCTCTAAGCACCTGCATTATACATGCTCTTAGAGTACTAGTTTCCTTGAACATACTGGGCGGAGTAGTGGAGAGACCAACCGGCATGCTCAATAGCTGACGCTACCGAAGGTACATCGTGGTTCGAATTGCCAACGGCCGGCGACCGGCGGCAACTAGCACGACGCCAGAACGATGTCAAAGTTGAACCTTGCGATGGTGGCAAATCCTCAAGTCATTGCCCCTTGAATTTCCACTCGTGAGCGGCAGGGAACACGATCTGGCATATCTACGGAAAATTGCGTTTCCATTAAAATTTATCAAGAATGCAAGATTGCAAGCTCAGGAATGGAGAACTTCCAGCTAAATCTCAACCAAATCCCTCGCATACGAACACATGCTAACTCAGAAACGGAAATCTGAACTAAATCCCGAACCAATCGCTCACATCCAGAAATGCACTAGAGCCAACAGGCATGCAACTGTGTACGTACGCTCGAGATCGGTAATTACCGTCGGTAATTACCGATTAAATATGGTATTTTTTGAAAACGATCGGAAGAGAGCTAAATCGTTTTCGTTTTCGTTATCGGATATTTTTACCGTTCTCGTTTTCGTTTGATCGGTTACCGTCACCGTTTCCGTTTAGGGGAAAAATCGGTAATTTTTCGAAAACGATTTTCGGTAACCGAGAATTACCGTTTTCGTTTTCAGCCCTACATATATTGGCACCTTTTTTCAGCCTAAAGTTATAGAATCTCTCGAATAAATAAATAGAATGATTTTTTATTATCATATTAAAATGATTTATTGAAACAATCTTTCTAAAATAACTTATCTATCTATTAATATTAGATTTATCCACACAAACGCAAAAGCCTTCAGCCAGAGTGAAAAGAATGCATCTATTGGATAGAAAAGTAGTACCACTTGCCGCATTTATGGATCATCATGTGGCGACCAATATATATGTGTGAGCCACTGCCATTGCAACTGCAACTCTGGAAGTAACGTGGTAATTGAGGCGGTGTTCCCAATGGCTTTCTTGGTTTTCTTTGCTGCATTCGTATTAGCCGCCGCAGTTCATGTCGTCGGTCAGCCAGGTTTCCCACTTCATGCAAAATCGAAACACTTACCTTTTATTTTCCAGAACAAACAAAAGAGTCGTGTGCCTTTTAACCAAGAAGCATCTTTTAATCCTTTGTTGCATTTGCTTGTACAAATATTTTTTTCAGGCTTTCTGAGCATCGACTGCGGCCTGGACTCAACTATAGCGGCTACAAGGGCATCTACGCCGGCATCTTCTACGTCCCCGACGGTCTGTACGTCGATGCTGGGGAGAACCACAGGGTGGCCCCCGAGCAGGAGAGCAAGTGGAGCCGTCCCCTCCTCACGCTCAGAAGCTTCCCGTCCGGTGTACGGAACTGCTACACGCTCCCCACCGACGGTGGGACCAAGTACCTGCTCCGGCTGTGGTTCGTGTACGGCAACTACGACGGCAAGAACAGCTCGTCGCTGCAGTTCGACCTGTACCTGGGGGCCAACCACTGGGGCACCGTGTACGCCGACAACTTCTATCGGTGCGAGGCGGTCTTCGTCGCGTGGGCTAGCTGGGCGCCGTTTTGCCTGGAGAACACCGGCGGCGGCACGCCGTTCGTGTCTTTGGTGGAGCTGAGGCCGCTTGGGGATGCGCTTTATCCGCCCGTCACGCCAAAACAATCCTTATCAATTTTTTATCGGTTCGACATGGGGCCAAACACTGCTACTTACATCCGGTATGTCTTTCCAGAGGACGTCTATTTCCCCCCTTCTTCCCCACCTCCGGCGCGATGCCGCCCTTTCACCCACCTTTCAACTCGAAAACCGAACTTTCAATTCAAATTTTCCTCCCAACTTTCAACTCAAAATCCCCATTTCCAACTCGAATTCCTCCCTGCTTTCAACTCGAAAAATTGAACTTTCAATTCAAAACTCCCCCATTTTCAAGTCGAAATCCCCACTTTCAAGTTGAGATTTGAGGAGGAGAACCGGAGGCCCTGTTGGTGTCGGAGGATGCCACGGTAACGGCAAGGGGGCCCACGGCGACAGCAAGGAGCTGCCCAGCGGATGCGACAGTGCAGCGACACGTGTGAGGGGGAGGGAGCATGATGGGGGGCAAGGAAGGGGGAAGGGGACCCATCGGGGGCCACGGCGGCGTCGAGGGGAACCATGGCGACAACAAGGAGCTGCACGGTGGCAGCAACAGCGCAGCAGCATGTGCAAGGGGAAGCAGCGTGATAGGGGACAGGGAGGGGGAAAGGGGGACGAGGACGATGCGCCGGCCCACGAGGAAAGGGGGACGAGGACGATGCGCCGGCCCACGAGGAGCAAATCTATCTATTATATTATATTATTAAAGTAAAGATAAAAGCAACCACCACATTCACTATTAAAGAATAGAAATTCTCACATTAGTCAAAGAAAAAAGAGAAAGATCAGCACCATTGATCGTGATAGGTCCAGATTATAATGATCTAGATTAAAAAAGGAGTCCATATTAAGTATAATCTAAACAATAACTAAAATTTGAAATAAAAAATAAATAAAATTAGTAATATGGCAATTTGGTATCCATACGAACTCCTATATAAAACCCCAAATAAATACAATTCGGAAAAAATGAACAAATATTTAAAAAATTGAAATTCAAAAGAAAAAACAATAAAATAGCAATTTGAGTTCGTACGAATTTCAGAGTAAAAGTCCTAAATAACTATAATTCCGAATAAAAAACAAAAATAGCAATTGGATTTGTATACAACTTTACCAAAAAAATAATTGAAATTTGAAGTAAAAATAAAAGAAAATTTTGACAAGAAGTAGTTAATGTCATTAAAGAGAAAGGCCAGAGTCAAAACAGTTAAGGCCATGACAACAAGTGGTTAATGTCAGCACTGTTGAAGAAGTTTATGTCTAAATAAGCTCGATAATAGGAAAGCTTCGATAGAGAGAAGATGAAGCTTTGTATTAAACATGAGCTATAACGATATGGGGTCATTAGGCATCTAGAAGCGTGCCATCTCTAGTGATGGAGATGACATCACTGGTGATGGAGACGACATCACTGATGATGGCAAGATGATTCTCCATATCGTTAAACAACGACTAAAGTAGACATGTTGGCATAAGTGAAGATGCGGTTAGTGAGGAAGCCATAACGTTGAGGTGGCCAATGTCGAAGAAGAGAAGCAGTCAACATGGGAGAAGATGGACATTGAGCATATATAACATCATGCATGCATCTATACAAATAGAAATATGGACGTACAGAACCAGTTGTCCTTGGCAGGGATCAATGATGGTTGTACATGTATGAATGTTTGATATTGCAACTGTTAGCATCAACAACAATTGGAAAAAAAATTAGAAGATAACTATGTGGTAGAGTATTGTGTTGGAGTGGGTAATAGTGAAGGGATTGTATTGGAATAGGTAATAGCTGAGTATGATCGATCAAGAATTAGGCATGCTGTTAGAGGTTGAAGTAGAAAAATTATAGTGGCGAGAAGTGATAGAAGACACACGGCTCGGTAGGATAGCTTAGGGGTGGGCAAAATACCCGCTACCCGTTACCCGTACCCGAATTACCCGGACCCGAACCCGAAATACCCGAACCTGAGGTACCCGATCCCAAATTCGGATAGCGATTCTGATTACCCGAAATTAGTTTGGGTAGTTCGGGTAATATCCCCCGGTACCCGAACTACCCGAATTACCCGAACTACCCCGAAATACACTTGAACTTATCACTTTATTACCCGTACCCGAATTACCCGAACCCGAACCCCGAAATTGCTGCTGAAATTCTATGCAAATTCTGTGCAGTTTGCTGGTTTTTTGTGAATTCGGGTATATCGGGTATACCCGAACCCGAATCCGAATTATCGGGTACCCGAAATTGCGGGTAGTGTTTTTTTGGGGCTAATATCGGGTAGCAGTTTTCATTACCCGAATTTCGAATTACCCGAACTATCCGACCCGAAAAAATCGGGTAACCCGAATGCCCACCCCTAGGATAGCTAGCGTGCGAGGGATTATAAGTTCAAGGTAGGTCGCTCATAGTGCATCGATGTATGCATGAGCAATATACTCTTATACCATGTGAACTAATGAGATAATTTGCTGCACATATAATCAATGTGTTGCTTTGATATTAAATATAGGTACATGTGTATGCATATATTTTCAAAAAGGAGTAACTAATGGAGGAAGAATATGGGCATGTAGCTACAAGATCTATGCATAATAGAGAGTGTTTATGTTTTTAAGAACCTCAACAACTTAGTGCGCTCAATGATTTTCTTCCATCATGCTCATACTTTAATTATATTCCTTAGTACGTGTGGCAATCGGATGGCTGTGGTGCAACGCGGCGGATGGTCAACAAGTGGCGAGCATCCAATGGTGCAAGGCGGGCGGCGAACCGGGTTGGGCCGAGAGAAGATGGGACGGCTAGGGTTTCAGTCCGATGCCTTTTTATGGACTTTAGGGATTTTCTCGATTTTAGAAATTCCCATAAATTAAACTGAGCTCTAGAAAATAGAAAAAAACTTGGAAAAAATCCAAAAAATAGAAAAATTCCTTAAAGGGCAAGGAATCCAAATGAAATACTTTCAGCAACAATTAAAGTTTAACTTTGTCATATTAAATACTTTTATTTCATAAAAATTCCATTTAAGCTTTAATTAGTTCTAGAAAAATCCAAATGATCCATTTTATTTTAAAAGCTTCAAAAGAACTCTAAAAAATAGGATGTTACAAGCCTTCCCCTTAAACGGAATCTTGACCTCGAGATTCGGGCTCATTAAGAGAATAGGTTTGGAAAATCCGCTCTGAGATCCTCCTCGCACTCCCAGGTGGCTTCCTCCTTAGAATGATTGCTCCACTAAACTTTGCAAAAACGAAAAACCTTGTTTCTGGTCACATGATGTGACTCTTTCAAGATCCTAACATGGTGCTCCTTGTAAGACAGATCCTTCTAAAGATCAATGACTTCCACTAGCATTGCCTCTTCTGACACTCGCAACACTTCTTCGACTGTGACTCATGAAAGATGTCATGTATCCCACTGAAAGTCGCAGGTAGCTTCGGCTAATACCCAACCTCTCCTCTACACTTCAAAACCTTGAATGGCCCAACATACCTTGGCACAATCTTTCCTTTCATCTGAAACCTCTTAACTCCTTTGAACGGTGTAAATCTGAGATACACATAATCATCTAGCTTAAAACTCAACTCTCGACGACGAGTATCTGCATAACTTTTCTGTCTAGCTTAAGCAGTTCTCAACCTTTCCTGTATTAATTGAACTTTTTTCTTGGCTTCCTTTAAACATTCTGGGCCAAAGATGTAACACCCCAGGACCCACATTACCCTGGGATGCCACTAAAACCACTCCACAACTAGCCAATTTAAGAGATAAATTAAACTAGCAACAATTACTAAACAAGATAGTATAAGCAGAAGCACAAACGACTAAGGAATAACAGGATAGTGATAACAATTCAATGTTTAAAACATCCTTCAACATTTTAATCTAAAACATAGTTCACAAATTTAACATTATTAAGTTAATGTAAACAAAGCTATGCAAAGGTCTAGAATCCTTTCAACTTTATTACAGCATAAAAATATGATTCACGTGCATCAGTGTGGTGCCGCTCTACCCTTCCCATGCATGCTCAAAGTCCACCTGTAGGGAGGGGGAAACAAGGGTTAGATAAAATCTTAGCAAGCAAACTGTTTAACAGGCTAATTAAACTACAATAGTTTAATCATCAACATTTAATCTTCCACAAATAACAATGTTTATATTCTCAACCTCAAATCACATCAACGACGGTAAAGCATTAGCAAATAAATCTTATTTGACTACTTTAAAACCTCAACCACTACCGCTACCAAAGACAATAAAGCATATGTATGTTTTACTTCAATACTTTATTATTTCTCACATCCACAACTGCTACCAACAATTACTACAAGAGAAAAAAATCTCATGCCACAATCACAACCCTTACCATACACAAGGGACGAACCCCATTCCACGACCACAACCACATTCCTCATACCACAAGTAGCTCACATGAGCCAATTCCACATTACAACTATCAAGTTGTATATTCCACATTACAACTATGAAGTTGAATATTCCACCAAAATAACTTCACCACAATACATTGCATAAGTATGCAAATGATTTTTCCACAATGCAATGCATATGAATGCTTTCATTCTTTGCTCCACATCACTCTTTCCCAGCGGGAGAAGAGGTGTATCGTATTACGGCAATATATGATGCTGAACATGTACAGTCGCTGCTAGGTGCGGCGACATCCATATATGCAAATGTTATGATATGATATGAATGATATTATAATCATAAACCACATGAATTCCATCCACAAAGGAGCATTAACATACTCACAACATATCCACAACCACATATCCACCACATATTTGTTTTCATATTCCGCATTAGCACACTAAACAAATTTCCACATGATTACGAGCAATTTATCCAAACATATCAATTGATCAATAATTGCTACCATCACAACCACAAGTATTCAGTAAGAATACCACCACTTAGACCACAATATACTCGTAAAGTTTTCTACCCCACAACTATATTGATCATCAAGAACAATTCCGCATATCCACAATTAAACCATCAAGATCATAAACAATTGAATTCTTTAAAAATACCATCATCTGGACCACATTAAGGAAGCATTTAACAAAGACATAGCACCTCAAATTTAAAGAATTAATTAATATGAAGGTAGAATAATTAACGAGTTAAACAGTAGCACAACCACTACGTTTACTTGCCTCAACCGTTGAAGCGAAGCAGTCACGTGCGCTTTGGAGCAAAACCACTTGTCCACAAGGTATCTCTCAGCACAATGCTACAGCATACAAAATGCGACTTATAAATTAAAGGCGTCACTAGAACCCCGAACCGACACATACACCTCTCCGCTCAACGATTCAACAATCTACCCACATCAGCAGCGCTGCTTAATATTTTTGTATCTTTAAAAATATTAATTCATTTATAGCAAACGATATACCTCTGGATTTCTCACTTAAATGCCTTCATTTTTTATGTAGATCACATATTTTTATTTTGATCATGGCTAGGTGTAACTTAATGCACAAAACAGAGAAAGTTCTCTGTTCTGGTAGACGGGACAGCAAGATTAAAACGCGTCCCAACAACAGTACAGGGGTCCAAAAAATATAATTTTTATACATCAGGTATATTACTAAATTCCCTACAATTTTCTCAATTGCGACCATAATAAAAAATCATTTACTACCCCTAAATCGCAGTTGAACAGCGGACTGTCCCAATCTGCTCCCATGACAGACAGCGGTATTCCCGACCCTGCTACACCCAGATACCACAGCCAAAAATTCTTAAAAAAATATTAAAGATGGGTCTGGAAGTTCTCTACAATTTTTATTTTGGGAAGATCCGCAGGAAAAATCGTTTCATGGGTCTAAACCTCGCAAACAGACGCGCTGCGCGAATCAATCTACAAGCAGACAGCAGGTAATCTCTAATCGGGCAATCAATCTATTAATCCCCTTCAAATTCCGTGCCAAGAACCCTAATTACTCTATAAAACAGAGGGTTTGGGATTAGGAAAAATTACCTAAATGATCCCTTGGGATCATCCCTCTTCTTCCCTCCTCTTCTTCTCCTCCTTCCCTTCTTCTTCCTTCTCTTCCCTTTCTTCTCTTCCCTTTCTTTTTCTCCTTGGCACCAATGGACAACAGCTTGTGGGGTGATGGAGGGGGGAAAGGGTGTGGCCAGGGGTGGAAAAAAGGGGTGAGGGGCAAGGGAGGGGGTTTATAAAGGGGGTGCTAGGGTTTGGGAGGGGGTACAGGCCCCCATTTGGGCTGGCTCGCCCAAAGCAGCTGGCCCACCCCTCCGGACAGCTCAAAATATCCAAATTAGTTGTTTTAATTTATTTTTTAAGTTTGGACAATTATGCAATTTAATTTTCACCTCCCGCGATTTACCGAAAAATCGGGAAACTCCGCAATTATTTTAGAAACCTACGCCGAATCGACGATCAAGATATTACAAAAGACTTGGCCTTCCCCAATTTCTTTCTAATTGAGAGGGGTTATGCATTTCCTGCCGTATAAAGCTTCAAACGGTGACATTTACAAACTAGTCTGATAGCTGTTGTTGTAGCAAAACTCTGCAAAAGGAAAACAACTATCCTACTTGGCTCCATGATCTAACACACACAATCTGATTCACACACTTGCTCTGACCATCGGTCTGAGGATGATACGATGTACTGAAATTCAGATGAGTACCCATAGCTTTATGGAAACTTCCCCCAAAATAGTGAAGCAAACTGAGATCCTCAATCTGATACTATTATTGCATATTAAACATACAACCCATATGACAAATAGTATTATATCACTAGATAAATACCCATCCTATAGTGATATGCAATCATAGCATTCAAATTACCAAGGTGAAATTAATCAAGTTGGACAATAACTACAAAGTACAAAGGTTTGTAATAAAATAGCAATGTATGATAATATAAAATAAAATAATAAATAAATAGATTTAAAAACTAGGTTCAACATGATCAAAGAACATGACTTGCCTTGGCCTTATCCTTCTGATGAGGACATCACTTCTTCGGTTACACACAACACTCCTCCACTTGACATTCAAGGACCAATCACTAGAGCTCGCGCCCGACAATTGAATTTACAGGTGAGCTCGTTCCTAAGTACTTCTTTTTGTTCATTTGAGAATAGATTGCTACCTAATGATTTAATTATGATTAGGAACCATGGAGAGGACCTGGAAGTACTTGGAGAAGGGCTACGGGGCGCACAAGTCCAGCAAGGACGGTCGAATCATGTTGGAGGCCCAACTCAAACCGACTTCGAATCCAATTCGGAGTCCAGGACCAGTCCGCACTAAAACGGACGCCCAGATCGCATCCGGACTCCGTTTTGGACGTTCTACATATGTATGGAAATCTGAGAAGACCACCTTTCCAATGGATTTGGTCCCATGTAAAAATTCCTTCTGAGTCAACGGGAATCGTCGAAACAATTGGGCGTTCAGAATCTATCAGGGTGCTGCGCCACCGTCTTTTGGGCCGACCGGCTTTGTATCGTGTTGGAGCCCATTAGGGGCGCGTCCAGGGGTTTTGCATGCCCCTAACTCCTTTATATCCAGCCGCCACCCCCACCATTAGGGTTTGGGGTTTTGCTTAGATTAATTCTGTCTTTGAACAGTTTCGCCGTTCATCGGTTTGTGAGACCCCAACTTTCGAGTGCTGAATCAATACATCTGCAATTCAGTTGTGTTCTTCCTTGTTCTTGCTTGTGTTCCTCGATTCGCAGGCAAGGATTAGCCTTCTTGGCGAGGTCAACCGGCTGCGCACGGTTGATAACCTGAGGAGACGTGGTGCTGCGATTGCGGGGTTCGGAACGTGTCGTTCGGAAGCCGGATCGATTTGTGTCGCGCCTCCACCAAATCGAACGTATCCAGAACCTGTTGGAAGATCGGGACCCCGTCCCTATCAAGTGGTAATCAGAGCTTCAGGTGTTCCTTCAGGTTCGCGTTACCCTCCTTTGTTGTTTTCGGTTTCGTCCTAGAGTCCATGAAAAAGCCCTACAAAAAAATTGTAGTCATAGGTTGTTTCCTGTCCTAGATCTCGTTTAGCCTTTGCACAATTTGATTCCAGAGTCCGTAGTGTTGAGTTTGTGTCCTTAGTCGAGTTGTGTTGCTGGTTTAGATCGTGTTTTGTTTCGGGTTGTCTTGCTTCCGCTACATCTCTTTCATACAAACCCTAGCCGTCATCCATCGCGTTTTCCACCCTCTGTTTTTGTTTTCCCACCCATATCCCACCCTCTGTTTGAGTCATCCTTCACGTCTCGTGATCACACACCACCATCCCCCACCATTCCCCGAGCTTCCGCCACCAATTTCCACCAATTCCCTCCACCCGATTTCGTTTCGGCCTCCACAGAAACCATAACTCGGAGTCCCATCTTCAAACGGCCATAACTTTTGCATACGGACTCGAAATCAGGAGATTTTTTTTTGAAATTGGGTGAAATTAAATTTTGCATCCGAAACCGACCTGACGTTGTCAGGTTTCGGCGAATTTATTTTGCCCAAATTCGGCCTGGAAAGTGCAGTACTCGAGCTCCGAAATTGATTCACCGAATTTCCTGCACATTCATTATTTTCTGTAGGCCACACCTTACATTAGATTGAGGTGAAACTTTGTGTGGTTCCTATTTCTGTGCTCTGCTTTGTGAAAAAAATAACAGAAAAAAGAAACAAAAAAGAAAAATTTCGGCACCTGGTTTTGCCTGAGAGCAAAGGCACCTGAGTTCCGTGCCTAAAAGAAAAAAAAGAAAAAAAAAGAAAAAAAAGAAAGAGCACAGTTTTAGGTGACAGAAATTCATTTGTTTTGTGCTTATGCTGAATTAAGTCTCTCATTCCCTGGCCATCTTTGTTGCTGTCTTCGCTTACTTTCTGGCCGTGATTTCTTGTTCATCATATCCTAACATTGATATAGGACACATTTAGGCCAGCAACTAGGACCAGTGCTTTGGACATTTATTCAGCATTACTATCTGTTATTGATTTGTGTTCCACTGATATATTTGGCCTTCCAAGCTCCATATATCTACTTCTGGATAGCACAGTTTTGACCCTTGCAATCGTACCCACGCTCGACATGGTTTCACGAACCAGCCACCGGTTGTACCACCTGCTGCTTTGGTAAGAACACTTGTAAGAGCTTGGTAAGCCACTTCCTTTGCGAGATTCCACTGCCCTTCATTTGTAGTTGATAGGGATAATCCTTTTGTTTTCCCTGTGTTTCCACTAACCATGGCAGGAGACGAAGGACACGGGTCACCGGTCGATTTCAACGAGTGTGTTAGTCGCGGCCAGCTACAAGCTGCGCTCGACAAACAAAATGCTTCACTCGGCGCGAGAATGGACACCATCGTCGCCGCCATTGCCTAGTTGAACACCACGGAAGGCATTGAGCGGGTGGAGCGGCGGTTGGCTGACCTCACTGGTCGGATGGACAAATTG
Organism: Dendrocalamus latiflorus; assembly: GCA_017311315.1. Lineage (NCBI taxonomy): Eukaryota > Viridiplantae > Streptophyta > Magnoliopsida > Poales > Poaceae > Dendrocalamus > Dendrocalamus latiflorus. The sequence goes on along the minus strand of CM029658.1, from coordinate 34,294,789 downwards.
GAGGCACGTCTGCCACCTGTCAATGACGGTCATCGTCCTGATGATGACATAGTGTATGATGCAGATGGCAACATTGATCGGCGGGCGACACAAGATGCACGACTACGTCGGCGTCTTCAGCAAAACCGACAAGGTATGGGAGGTAATAACCAGAACCGACATGGTATGGAAGGTAATAACCAGACTCGTCATGGTACCGACGACCCTTTTGCTAAAGTTAAGCTTACCATTCCATCTTTTTCTGGTCTTTATGATGCTGAAATATATCTTGATTGGGAGATGACGGTAGAGCAAAAATTTAATTCTCACTTGGTTCCTGAACAACATAGAGTTAGACAAGCTACTAGTGAGTTTAAGGACTTTGCTATTATCTGGTGGAATGAACTAAGTAACATGCGCTTACAACCTGATACATGGGAGGGGTTAAAAGAAGATATGCGTAATCGTTTTGTTCCTCCCACATATAAACTTGAATTGAGAAAAAAATTGCAGCGCTTAGAACAAGGTGATCATTCTGTTCAGGACTATTATGCTGAGCTTCAAAAGGGTATGATGCGTTGTGGGGTTGTTGAGGACACGGAGGATAAGATTTGTCGTTTCTACGGGGGTTTACGGCGTGAAATTCAGGACATTGTTGATTATAAAGAATTTACTACTGTCAACCAGTTGTTCCACCTTGCTATGCTTGCAGAAAAAGAATTGCAGGGACGCAAGGAATCAGCGAAGGTACGCACTGAACGACCATTCTACACGCCGCGAACGACTACATCAGCGGGACTGCCCAAGTCTTCTTCGAGCTTTCGTTCTCCTCCACCACCTGTGAACAAGATTGCAGTAGCGCCACCGAAGCCACCTTCAAAAAATTCTTTGCAGGTTCCAGCCAAGAGTTCTTCTTCCGTGGCTTCAACGGGCCGCTCCTCCGACATTCAGTGCCACCGCTGTCATGGGCTTGGTCATGTGCAGAAGAATTGCCCTAGCCAACGGGCATACATCGCCACAGAAGATGGAGGCTACATCAGCACTTCAGATGTCGAGGAGGATGATGATGTTGCTGCTGCCTCGGATGACACTGGCGGTGGTGATGATGACCTGGTCCTTGGTGGGGCGTCCACAGCGACGCTACGGAGCATCATTGTGCAGCGAGTCCTCAGCACACAGGTAGAACAAACCGACAAGCTTCAACGCCATAATTTGTTTCAGACTTTCTTCGCAATCAAGAACCGGCGTGCACGTGTCATCATTGATGGAGGAAGCTGCAACAACTTGGTGAGTTCTGATTTGGTCAAGAAGCTTGGCTTGACCACGCGACCACATCCACATCCATACCATATTCAGTGGTTAAATGATTCTGGAAAAGCTAAGGTAACACAAACATGCCGAGTCCATTTTTCCATTGGTGGTTATGCTGATCATGTTGATTGTGATGTGGTTCCCATGCAAGCATGCTCTCTTTTATTGGGTAGACCTTGGGAATTTGATAATGATGCTTTACACCATGGTAGTAGTAACAAATACACTTTTATGCATAAGGGAAAGAAAGTTACTTTACTGCCTTTGACCCCAGTTGAGATAATAGAGGCCGATAGGGAGAGAATTGCTGCTGCTAATGATGCAAAGGAACATGATAAATCTGAAAAACAGCAAGTAATCCATTTAAAAAATTCTGTTCTGCTTGCCACAAAATCAGACCTTGCTGAAATTGATGATGTTAATGATACATGCTATGCTTTTGTGTGCAAAGATGCTTTATTTTCTCTTGATAATATGCCTTGCACTTTGCCTGCTCCTGTCACTAACCTTTTGCAGGAGTTTAGAGATGTTTTCCCTGATGAGATACCTCCAGGACTTCCACCTATTCGAGGGATTGAACACCAGATTGACTTGATCCCTGGAGCGAGTTTGCCAAATCGTGCGGCGTACAGGACCAATCCCGAAGAGACTAAGGAGATTCAGCGACAAGTCCAAGACCTTTTGGACCGTGGGTACGTACGTGAGAGCCTTAGTCCTTGTGCTGTTCCTGTTCTTTTGGTTCCCAAAAAAGATGGATCTTGGCGTATGTGTGTAGATTGTAGAGCCATTAACAACATTACTATAAGGTATCGTCATCCTATTCCTAGGCTAGACGACATGCTTGATGAGTTGTGTGGTGCTATAATTTTCACAAAGATTGACTTGCGTAGTGGATACCACCAAATAAGAATGAAACTTGGCGATGAATGGAAAACTGCTTTTAAAACTAAGTTCGGCTTGTATGAGTGGTTAGTCATGCCTTTTGGTTTAACTAATGCACCTAGCACTTTCATGAGATTAATGCACGAGGTTTTACGTCCTTTCATTGGCAAATTTGTGGTTGTTTACTTTGATGATATCTTGATTTATAGCAAGTCCATGGATGAACATTTGAATCACTTACGTGCTGTTTTTAATGCTTTGAAAGATGCGCGTTTGTTTGGTAACCTTGACAAGTGCACCTTTTGCACGGATCGAGTCTCTTTTCTTGGCTATGTTGTGACTCCACAGGGAATTGAGGTTGATAGAGCCAAGGTGGAGGCGATATGGAGTTGGCCCACGCCCACAACGGTCTCCCAAGTGCGGAGTTTTCTTGGCCTTGCAGGATTTTATCGCCGCTTTGTCAAGGAATTCAGCACCATTGCGACGCCATTGATTGAGTTGACAAAGAAGGGCGTCGTGTTCCATTGGGGGCCATCACAAGAGGAGTCCTTTAATCTTTTGAAGGACAAGCTTACACATGCACCATTGCTCCAACTTCCGGATTTCGGTAAGACTTTTGAGCTGGAATGTGATGCTAGCGGAATTGGTATTGGTGGTGTTTTGATGCAAGAAGGCAAACCTGTTGCCTACTTTAGTGAAAAATTGAATGGTCCTGCTCTTAATTATTCCACGTATGATAAAGAATTGTATGCTCTTGTTCGTTCTTTAGAGACGTGGCAACACTATTTATGGCCTAAAGAATTTGTCATTCATTCCGATCATGAATCACTTAAGCATATTCGTAGTCAAACCAATTTGAATCGTAGACATGCTAAGTGGGTTGAATTTATTGAATCTTTTCCTTATGTCATTAAACACAAGAAAGGGAAGGATAATGTGATTGCTGATGCTTTGTCTCGACGCTATACCATGTTGTCTCAACTTGATTGTCGCATTTTTGGTCTTGAAACTATTAAAGGGCAATATGCTTTTGATGCTGATTTTAAGGATGTGTTGTTGCATTGTAAAGAGGGACAAGCATGGAATAAATTCGTGATCAATGATGGATATTTGTTTAGAGCTAACCGCCTGTGCATTCCAGTTGGATCCGTTCGTCTTTTGTTGTTGCAGGAGGCGCATGGAGGCGGTTTGATGGGACATTTTGGTGCTAAGAAGACAGAGAATGTTCTGGCCACACACTTCTTTTGGCCAAAGATGAGGCGAGATGTTGAGCGGTTTGTTGCTCGCTGCACTACATGTTAAAAAGCTAAGTCTCGCTTGAATCCACATGGTTTATATATGTCTCTTCCTGTTCCTTCTATTCCGTGGGCAGATATTTCTATGGACTTTGTTTTAGGGTTGCCCAGGACTAAGAGGGGGAGGGATAGCATTTTTGTTGTTGTGGATCGCTTTTCTAAGATGGCTCACTTTATACCATGTCATAAAACCGATGATGCCGTTCATATTGCTGACCTCTTTTTCAAAGAGATAGTTCGTTTGCATGGTATGCCTTCTACTATTGTTTCAGATCGTGATGTCAAGTTCTTGAGTCACTTTTGGCGTACTCTATGGAACAAGTTGGGTACAAAGTTATTGTTCTCTACAACATGTCACCCACAAACTGATGGCCAAACTGAGGTGGTGAACCGCACATTGTCTACCATGTTGAGAGCTATTTTGAAGAACAATTTGAAGCTGTGGGAAGAGTGTTTGCCGCATGTTGAGTTCGCCTATAATCGAGCGGAACACTCCACCACCAAGGTAAGTCCTTTTCAGGTAGTGTATGGATTCAATCCCCGTGCCCCTATTGATATTTTACCTTTGCCAACTAGTGAGAGAGTTCATAATGATGCTAAGGCGCGTGCTGATTTTATTGTCAAAATGCATGAGACTACTAAGGCCAACATTGAAAAAATGAATGACAAATATAGGATTGCTGGTAGTAAAGGTAGAAAGGAAGTTAAACTTGAACCGGGTGATTTTGTTTGGTTGCACTTGAGAAAGGATAGATTTCCTGAGTTAAGAAAATCAAAATTGATGCCTAGAGCTGCTGGTCCTTTTAAGATAGTTGAGAAGATAAATGATAATGCATATACACTTGAGTTACCTCCCGAGTTTGGGGTTAGTCCCACCTTTAACATTTCAGATTTGAAACCATACTTGGGAGATGAAGATGAGGCTGAGTTGAGGACAACTCCGCTTCAAGAGGGGGAGGATGATGAGGACATCACTTCTTCGGTTACACACAACACTCCTCCACTTGACATTCAAGGACCAATCACTAGAGCTCGCGCCCGACAATTGAATTTACAGGTGAGCTCGTTCCTAAGTACTTCTTTTTGTTCATTTGAGAATAGATTGCTACCTAATGATTTAATTATGATTAGGAACCATGGAGAGGACCTGGAAGTACTTGGAGAAGGGCTACGGGGCGCACAAGTCCAGCAAGGACGGTCGAATCATGTTGGAGGCCCAACTCAAACCGACTTCGAATCCAATTCGGAGTCCAGGACCAGTCCGCACTAAAACGGACGCCCAGATCGCATCCGGACTCCGTTTTGGACGTTCTACATATGTATGGAAAGCTGAGAAGACCACCTTTCCAATGGCTTTGGTCCCATGTCAAAATTCCTTCTGAGTCAACGGGAATCATCGAAACAATTGGGCGTTCAGAATCTATCAGGGTGCTGCGCCACCGTCTTTTGGGCCGACCGGCTTTGTATCGTGTTGGAGCCCATTAGGGGCGCGTCCAGGGGTTTTGCATGCCCCTAACTCCTTTATATCCAGCCGCCACCCCCACCATTAGGGTTTGGGGTTTTGCTTAGATTAATTCTGTCTTTGAACAGTTTCGCCGTTCATCGGTTTGTGAGACCCCAACTTTCGAGTGCTGAATCAATACATCTGCAATTCAGTTGTGTTCTTCTTTGTTCTTGCTTGTGTTCCTCGATTCGCAGGCAAGGATTAGCCTTCTTGGCGAGGTCAACCGGCTGCGCACGGTTGATAACCTGAGGAGACGTGGTGCTGCGATTGCGGGGTTCGGAACGTGTCGTTCGGAAGTCGGATCGATTTGTGTCGCGCCTCCACCAAATCGAACGTATCCAGAACCTGTTGGAAGATCGGGACCCCGTCCCTATCACCTTCAAAGACATTATCTAACGAGAGAGAAATTGAAATGAGGTACAAATAAAATCAAATAAAATTCAAGTAAACTAAAATCAAATAAAATTTCAAAACTAAAAACAAAAGATGGAGCTCTATTTTATATGAATTTAGAAAAAGAATCAGGTCAATAAGAGGTAGGACGGAGAAGAACGTGCTCTTGGAAAATTAAATGGCTGAGAAAATACTGGAGATTGAAAAATGCTACTATGTTGTGGACCGGGTGCGCGAAATAGGATGGGTCTACGGTGAACTTGGCTCACGGAACAGTACTCAATTCAAGGGCTTGGATGATGTGGGTACTGACTAGGCACTAGAGCTGACGTGTCTTGACACGTGGATGAAAGGTGGCACCTAGAGCTGACGTACGTAGGAGCTGAGGTGGTAAAGTGACATGGCATAACATGTGGCTTATGACGTGGCATTGTTGCATGGTTTGGTTAGCCGACGTGGCATCAAAATGAACAGACACATGGCAACTAGGGGCTGACATGGCTAGGTGACGTGGATGATAGTGTGGCTTGGCTAGGTGTGGGACCTGTATGTTAGAGAGACGGTGCACGATAGGCCGAGTCCATAGAGAAGATAAATTGTCGGCCTGGTGCGGGTGTGGTCTGACATGGCGGCGTGGCCGGTGGGGAGATGGCGTAGCGGCTGACGGCGTATGCGGACGACAGTGAGACAGCGGGGCTGACCGATCGGCTGTGAGGGCGGGACGGCAGAGTGAGCGAACGACGAACTGAGATGGCAGACTTATCAGCAGTGACGAAGATGATGATGACCCGGCCAGCAACAAAGACGAAGGCAGCTGCTTACGGCAAGCTCGGCAAAAGCGACGACGGCGCGAGGCGATGTGAGTAGCTCAAAGATGCGGAAAATGAGGGGCATCGGCCAGTCTTATACACAAACACCGAGGACTCCGAGACAGGCACGAGACGAAGTCCAAGGTGGCGACGGCACAGACTCCAGGGCGAAGACAGTAAGCGGCGATGAGAGTCCACGACGGACATGGCGGAGAAGACAAAGAACAGTGCGAGGGTTCCCGATGGCTGACGTGTGGCAATCGAACGGCTGTGGAGCAATGCGGCGGATGGTCAACACATGGCGAGCATCCAACAGTGCAAGGTGGATGGTGGACTGGGTTGAGTCGAGAGAAGATGGACCAGCTAGGGTTTCGGCCCAAGGCCTTTTTAGGGACTTTAGCGATTTTCTCAATTTCAAAAATTCCTATAAATTAAATTGAGCTCTAAAAAATAGCAAAGAAATTGGGAAAATCAAAAAATAAAAAATTCTTTCAAGCAAAGGGAATCCAAATAAAATACTTGAAGCAATACTTTATGTTTAACTTAGTCACATTAAATCCTTTTAATTCATAAAAATTTAATTTGAGCTTTAATTAGTTCCAGAAAAATCCAAATGATGAATTTTATTTTAGAAGCTCCAAAAGAACTTTGAAAAATAGGATGTTACAGTGGGTCACCCTACTAGTTATATTTTAAAAAAAAATAGGCAATTTTTGCTATAGTTTACTGTAAAATAATGGTATTTGCTTGGAGATACTTCAAAATCATGGTTTGGCTAAAATACACTCCAAAATACTGGTCATTTGCTATAAGACACTCTGAATGACTAAACTAATGTTTTTCTATGTTTTGGGGAGGCAATATCTCATCCCAAATTGCCCCTTCTGTTTTTAATTTGAAAAAATATCAAATAACTCTAAAAGTTTTGAGAAATAAGAGGTTCCAAATAAATTATTTTGAAATCAAATAAATTATTTTAGCTCGTCGTTAACCTCTAATTAGTCATAATAAATACTTTCAAAATAATAAAAATAGAAAAGTCTTTTAAAATTTCATAATAATTCTAGAAAATTCTCATAAATTCATAAATGATATTCTAAGTTAATTTTAGCCAAAAATAAAAAAATTTGGAATGTTACAAGGAGAATGGAGGAGGAGAGAGGTTTTTTATTTTTTTTAACAATTTTATGCTAAAGGAAATTAGACATTTTGTGCACCTTATCTCCTGCTTGTTGAGATAATATTATTTTAATTGTTGTAGTGTGTTGTGGCAAACGGCCACAATTTTGGAGTGTCTTTTAACCAAAGTATGATTTTATAGTGTCCTAGGGAAAATGCTAAGATTTTATGATGCCATGTAGCCAATTTTGCCAAGGGGGGGGGGGGGCAATATGCATGCATGGTAATGGGAAAACCAGGATTGTCGAGATGGGCTTGCGAAGTTAAGAAAATATTGTTTTATACAACAATTCATTCATGGTACACACTAACAAAAGTCAACTAGCTCAACTTACAAAATTTTCCTCGTAGAGCCAATAATTCAAAATAATTAAGAAAATTACAAGCAACTAAGAAAAATTACAGGTTAACTCTTCTAGACTTCATGCTTTGAAAATGAGATAGATATAATCATCATTAATTGTGAGAAAAACTTATCGCTCAACAAATATAACCAACTACTTGTAAACATTCAAATATTGATCCCTATGCTATTTCTTAGTTCGTTCCTTATAAAATTTGTTGACGAAAATACTCGCTCAACTCTTATTGTTACTATGGGAAGGATGAGTTTTTGGCCGATTTGGTGGTATTACGAGCGGTAATTATAAAAATAGCATCCGCCACGAAGAAATAGCAGATTTAGCATTCAGTCCGCACGGCCACCACGCAGAGTTGCCTTCTAGCCAACACGCGCTCAGCCGCACGCCGCCCGTGTGGTGGAGGAAAATCCACATGGCTACCATGCAGTGGTGGCTAGTCCCGCACGGTCACCATGTGTTGGCCAATTAGCCAGGGTCTCTAGCCGTGTTAATTCGTGATTAGCGAATTTATTTAGTTGTACTATTTGTAACAATTTTTACATATAGCAAATGAGCTTAAAAAATTGCAAAATTTTGTGTGGAGCCTCTCAACATAGCGTACTTGATTGTGTATTTTTTCATAATATGTTCAATTTTTACATAAAAATTCATATAATTTTTTTTATAATTTTATCCATGCGAATTTGCCTCCACCGCACGGCGGCCATGGCCGGGGCGCGTGTCGGTCGGAAGGCATTTCCGCATGATGACGGTGTGAACTTCTTACCAAATCTACTATTTCTTTACAGCAAATGCTACTTTTGTAACTACCGCCCTGAACTGAATTGCCTGTTTTTCTTTTGGTTTCATGAAGGTATCCCGACGATCCATACGACCGCATATGGTGGCCGATGGCCAGCCCACGATGGGCGACCCTTTCCACCCCGTCGAGCGTCCAGCCAGACGCCAGCTTCGCCGAGCCCTTGCCCGTTCTCCAGACGGCAGTCGCGGCGGCAGGCAACGACAGGGCGCTCACCGCCATCACATGGCAAGACAGAACGCTCAGAGAGTACATGGTGTTCCTGCACTTCGCCGACTTCCAGAACAGCCAGCTCCGGCAGTTCGACGCCTACCTCAACGGCAACAGGCTGGGGCCCAGCGACCACCCGTACAGCCCGCCATACCTCGCCGCTTCTTGCGTGTACAGTTCAAACTGGTACAGAGCCACCGACACCGACGGCTGGTACAACGTCACTCTCGTGGCCACCGCCGCGTCCGTGCTGCCTCCGATGCTCAATGCGATCGAGATCTACTTTCGCATCACCAATGACACTCCCACCACATTCCCCAAAGACTGTAATATCTCTCTCTCTCTCTCCCTCTCTCTCTCTCTCTCTCTCTCTCTCTCTCTCTCTCTCTCTCGTCGTAGCTGCGTTGCATCATATGATTAAAAAAAAATTAGTGCAAAACATTTTACGCCATGTAAGGAATTTCAAAAAAAAATTCTATAGCAATTGAGAAAAAATCCCGCATTCCGTGTTGTATTATCGCTACTTCGTATTAGATATTTAGATGCAGCATTCCTTTCTCTGTTCAATCCCATTCAATTTAACAGAAACTTACGGGAGCAGCCTACTTGTTAGACCATCTCCAAAGCTCCACTGTGGACAGTAAGTAGGAGAGAGAGCCAATCAGTAAAGATTGTAGCTTGAAATTAAGAGCACTTTTACGGTACACCATTTTACCTCCTAGGGCAAGAGGAGTATTGAATTTTAGCCCTTGATTAATTAGAGAAGAATACCTTTGCCTTAGGCTTATTTTTACCTACTATAGCCGGTTATGCTTGTTAAACAAAAACAGGTAAGCGTTAAATGCATTCAATTACTGGCCTCTAAGGCCATCTGCAATGCTAATTTAGCCGGTTCAATAGATTGATTTGGGTCACGGGAATCGATTCAATACACTACAGGTAGTCTATTCCAATTTCCAATCAAAACACTAGGGAAAGCCGACACAAACTTTGCATCCAGATCCTATAGAATAAAATAATATTTTCTATTACTCACTCTGTCTTGTAATATAAGTTCGTCACGCCTAGCTAAAAGCTATATTATTTAAATAATATTTAATAAAATTATATTATATTTATCTCTAATAGAAAGTATAGTACTATGTCTATCTAATAGAAGTAATTATAGTTCGATTTTATTAAATATTACTTAACTAATATGCTTTCTAGGTATATATTGATAAGGGGGCAATCTTCACGACGTAGGATCGATGATAATAACTTGGATCTGTGCAATCTGACGAATCGATGGCGCCAACCACTATTAGAACAACAACTGCGATAAAAGAATTCGCCCAATCACACGCTCGTAATTCCGTCTACCCGACCACACAAGTAGACGTGTCGTTGCTCTTGCAACTCACAAAGAATCACAAGAACAACGGGGTTGAGAATGCCTAATTCCCCACTAGGTTGCAGTATATATCAGACCCTAGGAAGAACAAGCGTATATCTCTCTAAAAATAATAGATTGATTTCTGTAGTCTGTCATTATAAAAGGAGAAACATGGTATTTAACTCACGCACCCACAGATCAATGGCTCATAGGCCTAATGTCGATTTGCATCCTGTTCGGCCAAGATATCCAAAACACAATCTTACATGGACTCAAAACCGAAACCAGCAATGCTAAAACAAAAACATGTGGTCCAAACACATAGCCTAATTAAGGTGCTTAATCTTATAGCTTCAGCCAGACTTGATGCACGGTTGTGGACTTTAGGCCACTTGAGTTGGGCTTTTGTTCTTGCTGTGCTTGCCAATCGAAGAAACCACCAACTCCTTACGGCCCGCCTTGAGTTCAATTCCTTGCATGCACATGATGGTTTCTTTTGGCTTCGGCATCCCATCATCTCCTCATGCACAAACCTAAGACCAATTAAGATACTAGCATTAGGTAGTAGTCAGTTCTCATGTAAATTAAAGCCAAATTTAATTAGGAGCGAGTTCACATATTGATTAATCTTTTTAGCTCGTGCTCATGTAATCGGGATGAGGACATCCCGAAAAGTGATTCCAATTTTAATTAGATTTTCTAATGACTTGGGGCCACATGTTGGTGACTCACTAATTTAAACTAACAGGTGTCATTTGATTAATGACACAATTAACCTAAAAGATGTTGCTACGGTGCCATGTGCACCCGAAACAAAGGAGGGGTGGTGCTCGGCCATGGCGAGCTCACCAACGATGAGGCGGCCACGGAGGTGTGACAACAACCCCAAAAATATGGTATGCTAGAGGGAAAAGGAATCTTGGGGAGACAGCCCATGGCTCCGGGTGGTGTGGTGGCAAGCCAACAGTGGCACTGGGCAGAAAGAGAGGGGGAGGAAGAGGGGTGGCAGTGACTGGAGTGAGAGGGGGAGAAAATGAAGAGAGCACAACTAGTAGAGGGTTGGAGGAAACTCACCAGTGTTGTTAGTGGCGGTGGGGAGTGGCTCAACATGGAGGCAATGCCTAGGCTAGGGGGATCCCAAATCGGTGGTTGGAGAAGGAAGAGGGTGGAGAGGAGATGCCCTAGTTCGAGGGAATTAGAGGGAGGCTCCTGGAGCAACAATGGTAGTGGCGGTAGTGGCCTCCGGTTGGAATTGGGGAAGCAGATGGCACGGTGAGCTCCTATTCATGAACCACCAAATTGGGTGAGGGGAAATGAAAGTGATGGTCGGGAACATGGTTTGGTGCGAGGAGTTTAGATATAAGATCACCGAGTCACCTAGACAACAGAGTGAAGGCAGCGGCCAGCACTGAAGAAGTCACAAACGCAGCCAAAATGGAGGAAGACAAGCTCCTTGGTTTGGCTGCTGGTGAGAACAAGAAGAAGCAATGCTAGGGTGGGCAGATCAATGGCTCAAAAAGCTGAGGGGGAGGGAGTTGGTACTGCGTGTGCATGATTCACGGTGTGGGCGATGGGCGTGACATGGCGTTGCATGGTGTAGGGCAGGATGGCTTGGCATGAGCATGGCAAGGCACTGGCATGGTGATTTGATGAGGTAGCTTGGTATGACGCCAGCGATGGGGGAGCGCACAATGTGAGTGCGTGGGAGTGGTCATGCGGCACATGTGGGTGTAGACGGTAGGCGCTGGTTGGTGACGCACAGTGAAGACAAGGCACAGGCGTACAAGAGCCATAGTGGTCAATGAGGCAGGTGGCAACACGATTAGCACACGTGGGTGCACATGGGTTTGTTGGTGCCGGCACGGCTAGCGTGGCGCAAGTCGGGGTGAGGCAAGTGCGAGGCGAGGCACGGGCGTAGGCATGAGCCAGGAGTAGAGGATGAGAGAGATAGAGGCTAGGTCGGCTAAGTGCAAAAATGGGTCGAGAGCTGGTCCAGGGAGGAAAAGAGAGGAAGAGCGAAAGAAATGGGTCGGCCCAATTTGCAATTTTGATTTTTGAACTAATTTTCCTATTGATTTGAATTCATTTTTGGTTTTCAATTTGAATTCAAATTTGATTTTCACTTGGCTGAGTTTTGAAAAGTATATAGTTCCATTTTTATTCAAATTCTTTTCAATCTTAGGTTTGATTCAAGTTTTTGTTTAAGTGATTTCACTTCTCCTTTGTTTCCAAATTTTCACCTCCATTTAAATTCTCCTTGGTTAAATCATGGAATACCTATTCAAATTCATATTTCCATTTTTAATTTGCTTTGTCCATTGTATATCTTTAACCCTAGTTTTTTTGGTTTTCTTTTTATTATTTGGTTTGATTATCACAAAATCCATTCAAGATTCTTGAATAAAAAACCAGAAAAATTGCACAATAACCCGAATGCATTAATTTTTTTTCTTATTTTCAAACATTCCAAAATTTGAGATGTTACATGTGACATCTTCTGCAAGGACGGTGTGATGGCACGATGAGGACCGGAGGTGCAGAACGGAAAGAGGGAGCCGCTGCTAGTGTGGAGGGAGGAGGTGAAATCGATTCGTGGACGGGAGGGTTGGCCGATGGGAGGAGGGAGCGGCTGGTGGCGGTGAGCCAGATGTCGTTGAGAGAGGTGGGTGGATGAGGGAGCTTGGGCTGGCGGCTGTGCACGGGATGCGCTGGGGAGTGGGGAGCGATACATGCAAATGTGTAATGTGGGAGGGAGGGATGGCCGTGCGATCAGTAGTTGGACTCGGGAGTGATGGTGAAGTGGGCTTGGAAGGATTAGGGGGTGGGTGGGTGAACTAAGGGTTTTCCTCAGAGGCCCACATGTCAGCATGGTTGGCGAGTAAACATATGTTGTGAGCACTGGTGGAGCGCACCTATGCTGGCGCTTGTTTGCCGGTTAAATAGAGATTTGCTCCCACGGGCATACCATGAGCAAAAAAGGAGGAACATATCCTCCCCCATTAGAGTTTTGTCCACAGGTATATAGGTAATCAGACACCATAGCTTGGCTTCAGAATTTATATCCGCCTATTGTGCCTTGTAGTTGAAGTTTTGGGTGTGTTCTTTTTGACTGAGGTTATGACTTATGACTACAGCTTATAGCTTTTAGTCCTAGCACAAGAGCTCATGCGAACGAACCGAAAGCCGACCACTTCGAAACGGCGACGGAGAAACCATTCTATTTATTTGTTTGAGGGAAGTTATAAACTATAAACTGAAAAGAACATAACCTTTTTTGGGAGGAACCGAGGAATCGCTTTTTCTACCAAAGCTGCCTCAAGTTATTACTCCTTCTGTTCTTTTTTTACTTGAAGTTTTAATTTTTTACGGTTTTCGAGATACGAATTTGACTGTTTCTTTTATAACTTTATTCTAAGATATACTAATAAAATTAATATTATGAAAATATTTTTAATAACATATTTAATGATATAATTTTTATATAGCTAATCTATATAATTTCAAATTTAGTAACAATCAAATTAAAAAAACTCACGGACTCTAGGAAAGAGCACTATGAGCCGGACGCGTATCCCCTGCCTTCAAAGGCACTGCCTTTGGGTCACTGACGCGTGGGCCCCACGAGCCGTGGGGCCCACGCGTCAGTGACCCAAAGGCAGTGCCTTTGAAGGCAGGGGATACGCGTCCGGCTCATAGTGCTCTTTCTCGTGGGGCCCACGCGTCAGTGACCCAAAGGCAGTGCCTTTGAAGGCAGGGGATACGCGTCCGGCTCATAGTGCTCTTTCCTACCGTCGGCCCTCGCGACGCAACTTATGGAACGTACAGCGGCATTCGACACGGACACGGAGGCTCGGGCGGCTCCTCGAGGTGCCAGTGCCACTAGCCCTTGGTGTAACCTACTACAGCCAGTATAGGCGGCCGCTCACCCACATCGGCGGCGAGGACATCATACGACAGCACGCGGCGGCGGCGGCGACGGAAAGTGTCGGTGAGACCCCCCTCCGCTGCGCAGTGCGTCTTGAGCAGCAGCGCCCACCTGATGCGTCATACATTTCAACTCCTCGGCACTCGCCGCATGCGCCTGCGCTCAAGGTGTTTGATCAAATGCCTCTTTGGGCCATCTCACTGAAAAGTGGGGTCCCTGTCCCTCCTTGTCAGGCTTTGCTGGATTGTGCAGGGAATAGAAGGAGCTGGGAAGAGTGAAATGTTCTGCTAAAGTTTCCGCGGTGAATTGAAAATTTCTCCTAAATCCGTGTTTTTCTGATACTTGCAGAAGTGTCCGAGTTTTTGTGAAATCATCTATTTTCTTGATGCAGTTGGCCTCAGAAACCATGAAACTGCACCATTGCATACCTGCATTCAGTGATCAAACATTTTCTTGAACTTCTTTTTATCTTTGCTAGTTGACGCCATCATGGCTATCAAACTCGAGTATGGGGTAAAGAAAAATTGGATGGGTGATCCATGTTTCCCACCCAAGTATGCTTGGGACGGCGTGAAATGCAGCAACACAAGTGGTAACACTGCGAGGATAACATCTCTGTGAGTATTATTTGGAAGGTCTTGCATCTTGCATGCACTGGTATTGTGATATACAATTGGTGCCTTTGCCTTATGTTGGACTGGAAATTGTCATGCAGTGATCTCTCCAACAGCAACTTGCGTGGGGTGATATCTAATAACTTCACATTACTCTCGGCACTCGAGTACTTGTGAGTGTTAGATCATAATTTATTGATTTCCTCTGCTTTCTATTAGTTATATATGAATCTCCATTTGACACGAATGGGGATCCCAATCCACCTACAATCATGAGCGAAAAACACCAACTAGATCCACAGGAGAAGACTTCTGTTTGCAAGTGATGGTAGCTTCAAATTCATAGAAACCACGGGTGTGCTAGGGATATTATAGGCTTATTGTGTATATGCTAGTTTCTTGGGCTTACATATTTTGGGCTAAATAAGTTAGTTTATTGAATCAGTCCAAGATTTTGTATCTGTTAATCCAGTCTACAGGCCCCTGGAAGCTTATTATTGCCATAACTTGAGCTTAAAAGCCCCCATATGTCTAAGCTAAAGTTAGGTCAAACATACTCTATGTCAACAATCGATCATGCCTCCATATGTGTATGCGTTCTTGTTGTTGGCTTTGTAAAATGCCAAAATCTATCACGCTCACAATCGAATAGGTGAGAATATTATAGGAGATTAGACCCTTTGTGCCAATATACTTGGCGTAACGGTGTGTTCGTCTTTCTAATTTGCAAACTAATTCAGTCTTTCTAGTTCCTCACTTTTTGAAACATATCCCTATATAGTATCTCTTTTGATTAAATACCTAACATATGTGAACTATAGCATACTTTACACAAATGTGCCGCCAGGGACCTGTCAATGTGGCTTTGATCCCTTATGATCAGTCTTTAGCTTGCTGATGCGATGCCATAAATCATGCTGCAGCTTGATAAACCTTAGCTCTTATTATATTTTGTTTTGCATGGAGTTTCATACAAATGCTTATATATTATGTAGGCTGTTCCACTGTAAGTCTGTAATTGTGCAAATGTTTCAGGGATTTGGCTTACAACAATTTAGGCCTTATTATTTATGCAAGAATTTTGCAGGAGTTTCACATGAAACGGCTCAATCCTGCAGGAATTGGGAAAAAAAATCTCATGTTCCAAACGGGGGCCTTAAGTGGGTTGATACCTAGTTATCTACCAAATTCACCCTCTCTTTGAATTCTTCAAGTGAATAGATTTGGTTGCAGATTGTTACTAAGCAAGGGGCATTACTTAATGTCTAAATTGCATGTAACTTTCTACAGAAATTTGTCGGGCAACCATCTGGATGGCCCAATACCAGGCTCCCTCTGTAAAAATAACACAGTATCACTCTTTTTCAGGTTTGGGTTTTCTTGTTGACGCTTCTTTTTTCTATTAATACCCATCTGAATTATGGAATGTTGTTCTCTCTGTGATCTTTAGGCAGGTGACCATTCAAGATTGTTTTTTTGCACCAAAATAAACCCTAAACTGATTGTCTTATGTAATTTCAGTTATGATTCTGATGGAGATATGTGCAACAAAACAATTACATCTCCATCAAGAAATAGAACAGCTATATTCGTCATTTCAGTAGTGGTTCCTGTGCTGGTAGCGTCTGTACTTGTTCTTGCATTTTTTATCTGGAGAGAGAAAAGAAAGCCCAACGGTGCGTATTGTCTGCTTTTGTTATGACCTGTTTTAAAAAATATTGATTATTAGGGTTTACTATATTTGGTATTTCTGTTATATAACTGATATTTGTGCAACCAGTTTCTATACATGATCCACCCAGAGAACCACAACTTGAGAATGCTCCAAGAAGTAGAAAAAATCATGGGGGCCACCTGCAAAATACTGAGAATCGCCAATTCACATACAAGGAGCTGGAGAAGTTTACTAACAAGTTCGAACAATTCATTGGACAAGGAGGTTTTGGGCTTGTGTACTATGGCCGTTTAGAAGATGCTACTGAGGTTGCTGTCAAGATGCGTTCTGAATCATCGTCACATGGGCTTGATGAGTTTTTAGCTGAGGTACGAAATTTCAGTACCTAGAAATTGTTCAAGAGACCTTAGAATCCCAATTTTACTATGGCATACATGTGTAGCTGAGCTATATCTCCCCCCTTGAATGGAAAAATTGGAATCTTCAGGTAAAGTCAGTAAGTCACATTCAGTGGGATTACATGCAAATTAAGAGATTTTTCCCTATGTGTTGTGTCTTGTTACATAGGTTCAGAGCTTGACAAAGGTGCATCACAGGAATCTAGTTTCTTTTGTTGGTTACTGCTGGGAGAAGGATCACTTAGCACTGGTTTATGAATACATGTCTCGAGGCAGTGTTTGTGATCATCTGAGAGGTTTGTCCATTGCAAACTTAAGTATTGATTAAGAGATAATAAATTGTGTTACTGTTGTAAAATTGCATATGAAATATGTATGAATGCATTGTTTGAACTTGAGGGACATCTTTAGTTATTTTTATGATATTTCACTACCTGAAATAGATTTTTTTTGGGGGGGGGGGGGGGGGGGGGTTCTACATCTCTTCCTTCTGAAGTGCCTGAAATCCTAAGTAACATTGTAGTGTTCAAGTTGTTAAAGGGGCAGTCTTGTCTCAACTATTTTGTGCACTTTTCAACACAGAAGAGCGTAACAGAATTAGAACAAAGAAAAATCGCATAAATTTGCTGAAAATAGACATGTGCTGTTGTTGATAAAGTTCTATTCTAACTATCACCGTGCACATATATGAAGGTAAAAATGGTGTTGCTGAAACCTTGAATTGGGGAACACGTGTGCGAGTTGTGCTTGAAGCTGCACAAGGTATTCTGTAATAAAAAGATTAAGATAACTGGATTTCTCTTAAGTGAGTTATTCTATTGGTCGCCATCTAGCAGCTCGAGGACGAGCTGCATGTCCGGGAGGGGTGTAGTGTTATAGGCGTGGGCCTTGGGCCCAGTCGAGTTATCAGTAGGAATTAGAGATTGGTTTCTATTTGAGTTAGAGATTAGTTTCCATTGTTAGAGATATAATTAGAGATATGATATGGGTTTCCATATTATTAGAGATAGGATTGGAATTAGATTCGATCTGTTAGGGGGAGCCATCTATATAAAGGGGCTACCGCATGCTATTGTCATCAAGCAAGAATAATATCAATAGTCTTCCTAGTCTATAGTCTCCTCTCTCCCTACGCCGACGCCATCCGGCCATCTTCTTGGTGGTGTTTACCCGTTATGAACTAAGATTCATAACAACTTGGTATCAGAGCAGTCGATCCTTTCCCACGACTTCTGCTACCATGGTTTCCAGCGAGGAGGCCAGTTCCGTGAGAGCAACGTTTAAAGCAATCAAGAAGCAGATGGCTGAGATCATGCAGCAGCAGGCCGAGATGAACTCCCAACTTGCAGATTTGACGCGGCAAAGCATTGCAACCAACGCCAGGATTGCAGCGCTTGAATCCAGGGGAGTGTTGCCCATCTCTGCGCCAGGGCTCTTGCCGATTCCATCTAGGGCTATCCCATCCATCATCAACGCCTCGTCCGCTCCACCGGCGGATCCATTCACCGCCGGCTACACCCCACCAGACCCAACCCCGTTGCTGCCCCAAGAAGAAGAGCAGAAGGCAGCGCCGGCCCAAGAAGAAGAGCAGAAGGCAGCGCCGGGGGCCACGGCCGTGCCTCTGCCGAAAGAGGATGGCGAGAAAGCCAAGAAGCAGCCGCCGAGCCACCTTCTGTCGCCGCCGGCAGCCCTTCGTCCGACCGCCGCCGGCAGCCCTCGGGCCGTGCCGCCGCCGCTGTGGGCCGCCTCCGCCTCGAAGACCACCGGTTGGACCGTGTCCACGCGCGCAGCCGCCGTCCGCTCGGCCTGCACCCACCCGTGCCGCCGCCGCCGCCCGGGCCGTCTCCGACCGCCGTCGGCCAGATCCCGCCGCCACCCGGGCCGTCTCCGACCGCCACCGGCCAGATCCCGCCTCCGCCCGGGCCGCCTCCGCCAGATCCGCCCGTGTCGAAGCCGTCGCCGCCGAGAGCGCTGCCGCCCGGGCCGTTCCCTCCCGCTCCGCCGCCGCTCCATCGGGCCCCGGCCGCCCGCTCCACCTGCCGATCCACCTCCTCCAGATCCGGTCGCCGCCAGAACCGCCGCGTGTCGCCATCGACGCCCGCCGCTGCTCTGCCATAGCCGCCGCCGCCAGATCCGGTCGCCGCTTGATCCGCCGCCACCGGGCCGCCGCTCCGCCGGCCGCTTCCCGCCGCCGCCGCCGCCGCTCTTGACCGTGGATCCCCATTGAGGGTCTTTGGCTTTGCGGTGAGCGTGGGTGTCGGTCGGTTTATAAAACCGACCGATTGGTTCAGGCAAAGTAAAAAAAAAATCGAAAAAAAATCGAAAAAAAAACGAAAAAAAATCAGCAAAAAAAAAGAAGAGAGAGAGAGAGAAAAAAAGAGAAGCTTCTTTTGCAGGCATTATATACCGAAGGCGCTACACTTCGTCACCATCCGCTGCAGCACCCCGCCACTGTTCATCTTCTACATCGGTGTCGAAGGTCTTCTATTGGTCGCCATCTAGCAGCTCGAGGACGAGCTGCATGTCCGGGAGGGGTGTAGTGTTATAGGCGTGGGCCTTGGGCCCAGTCGAGTTATCAGTAGGAATTAGAGATTGGTTTCTATTTGAGTTAGAGATTAGTTTCCATTGTTAGAGATATAATTAGAGATATGATATGGGTTTCCATATTATTAGAGATAGGATTGGAATTAGATTCGATCTGTTAGGGGGAGCCATCTATATAAAGGGGCTACCGCATGCTATTGTCATCAAGCAAGAATAATATCAATAGTCTTCCTAGTCTATAGTCTCCTCTCTCCCTACGCTGACGCCATCCGGCCATCTTCTTGGTGGTGTTTACCCGTTATGAACTAAGATTCATAACAAACTTGTGTGCTCATATTTTCACTGTTGTTTTCTGGGATTTTCTGTGCTATATGTAGGACTGGATTATCTGCACATGGGTTGCAACCTGCCAATTATTCACGGGGATGTGAAGACCAGCAACATTCTCTTGGGTCAAAATCTGCAAGCTAAAATAGCGGATTTTGGACTTTCCAAATCTTATCTTAGTGACACACAGACTCACATATCAGCTACTCCAGCTGGGTCAGCGGGTTACATCGATCCCGAGTATGTCTCTTTGTCCATACTAGAACATTTTGGTACTTCTTTTCTCATATAGCTGATATTTGAATGAGAAGTAAACCATATGTAGTTTTACTTTCTTTTATAACTAGCTGACTTTGCCAAGTCAGGAAAGAGTACTAGTAAATTCATGTGGTTGCGTGCAACTCCTTGTCATTTTAATCACTTTGATGCTAACTTTAGGCTTACTAGCGTGAGGCTCATCTGCTTTTTTTTAGGTACTACCACACTGGCAGGCTCACCGAGAGCAGCGACGTGTATAGCTTCGGTGTTGTTCTACTGGAGGTAGCCACCGGTGAGTCTCCGATGCTACGAGGACATGGCCACATCGTCCAGCGCGTGAAAGAGAAGGTTGCTGCCGGTAACATCAGCTCGGTTGCCGATGCACGGCTCGGAGGTGCCTACGATGTCAGCTCCATGTGGAAGGTGGTTGACACTGCCATGGCGTGCACAGCGGATGCTGCTGCTCGAAGGCCAACAATGGCCGCTGTGGTGGTGCAGCTGAAGGAGAGCCTGGCGTTGGAGGAAGCTCGCAAGGACCGGGGCGTCAGGGCAAGCCCAGCGAATGCTGACGTGGCTTTTGTGTCCCCATTTGGTCCATCGGCAAGATGAAGCGGCCTCTGTTGTAACGGGTTTTGATGAACTATTTGTCATCTTAAGGCATAATAATGTTAGTGCGTGTGTGACATCGCACATGTTTTATGTATTATTTTGAATCTATGGTTTGCTTGTGTGTGCAAGTAATAAGGTTTGGGTGAGCTTGCAGCTTCTTCAGGTAGGATTGAAAAGATGGTGCCTTTTCATGTTCTCCTAGCGTGTGTTTGCTCGCCTACACGAAGCCTAGCTTAACCAACACAAGCTAGTTTCTTTGATTTCCTATTGTTTGCCTTTGGTTTCCTGTTGTCCTTCCAGAACAAATACTTTAAAGGATCTGTTTGTTTTTGATTTCCTAGCATAAAAGTCAGAATTTTCACCAATAATACGGAACCACCTATATCTGTACAAACAGGATTGCAGATGTCGCAAATCTGTTAACTGAAAAAAAAAACACAAAGGGAAGCACCATTGGGACTTACAGATGCTAGTAGGGAAAATTGATCATATGCCATAGTTTAGTTTAGTCCTTTAGAATTTGCCACTACTCTCGTTTTAATTGATCACATGCCCCATCCAATCTGCCTATTTCTCTAGGATTTGCCACTTTTAGGCTTGAATTAACCCTTTTGCCCCCTCGGCTCTTCCTCCTGCCAACTCCTCCCCTCCTTTGGCTCGTCTCTAATGGTTTTGATGGCTTGGGCGTGCCTACAGCTTAGCCTCACTGGCTATTGCCAGATGTTGCTAATGGAGAGATTTTCGAAGAGAATAGGGTGAATAGTCAATTTGGTCCCTAAAATCTCCCCAAATGCCAGTTTGGTCGCTCACCTTTCAAAACGGCCAAGCAAATCTCTCAAGTTTGTTATTTGGGCCAAATTCGTCCGTTGAATGACATGCCTGGCCATGTCAACGGGTCAACTCAGCACATATATTAGCTCCCCAGCTCTCTAATCTGACTCAGCATTGGTCAAATGACCCTTTTACCCCTCTATTCAGAACACACCATGTGCACTTGTCGAACTAACTCGCAGCGAACCAACCACCTACGGAACCACTACTGTCTTTGAACCAGTTGAACCAAAACCACCAAACTATGAGCATGGAAGCAATGGCGTAGGTTGCAGTCTGCCGGCGAGATGAGCTAGGATTCCAGTTTCCGCGGAGGCCGGAGCAACTAGTGTTCTGATGGTCCGATGGAATAGGCCAGAGGAAGACGGCGGGCAAGGAGGGGAAGCCGGCGAGATGAGCTAGGATTATTTGTGACAGGTGAACTATGAAGTGGATGATCGCCTGTCAAATTCAATGGTCTTTGCTTTGGGTTCACACCCTACGCACTTCGCATGCTTCTGTACATGGTTTTCTTCCGGATGAAAATGGGTTCACAGGTTGATGTGGTTCTTTGCTTTTTTTGTCGTCATTGCTTGCTGAAGGTGTAGTAATCGAGTCTCTTTATGTAAGCGATCGACGGGTCCGCTTAATAGTTACGTGGCCCATTGTACCAGGAGATTTCCTAACAAATAGTTACGTGACAAAGGACAACATGAAACCCACTTTACCTTTATTGAGAGAAAGAATTCTGAGCAGCTACCTACGCCGATGGAGGTTGACTCCACTCTTGCAATAACACCCCCTTGATATTGCAACTGCCACCACCATGATTTCCCAGGAAAAGCATCTATCCCTGAAAAGCTAGCAGCCGAAGTCTTAGGAGTGGCACATTGTTAGACCCATCCTAGGATGCCTAGCATCGCTTTCAGGCATGGTTGAGTGGTGAAAGACCGGCCCCATTTGTTCTACAGGGACCTTAGGATGATTGGCCTCTGGACGAGCTGTATGTTGGGCGGTCCTTTGCACTGGACTCGCCGCTTCTGTTGGCACTCATTGACTGGTGGAGACTAGAGACCCACACATTTTATTTCTAGTAGGGAAAAATAACCATCACCCTATAAGATGTTGTGTACCTCACTGGTCTGCCAATACAGGGTCGTCTCGTGGTTCCACCTGCTAGAAGGCACATATGGTGCATCGATTTGGTCATCCCATTCTGGATAAATCTTCTGGAGTGCCACATTCGTAGTCGTAGTTGTTCAGGCACTGCCCAATAGAGGCGCATGCACATATCATAAGGTCCCACCTAGTGGCTTACTTGCTATTTATGTTCGGGTGGATCATGTTTTCTACGACTCAGAGAGACTTGGTGTATCCGAGCTACATCCACATCACTGAGTCTCTAGTGAACACCTAGGATGAAGATGATGTCCCGATGTACAGCTGGGGCTCACTTGTTCTGTGCGCGACTTACAGGGCTTTGTGCGACGGTTCGCAGCATGTCACTGGCGTGCCTATTAGTCAGCCATATTTTTAGGTGCAAGTGCACCCGTACCAGTTGGAGGCGTACTTCTACGGTAATAGGGACGGTGTCGACCTGGTGGATGGACCCACCAAGGGTACTCATTGGACTGCCAGTGAGCTAGAATAGTCTAGGGAGAGGTCACGACATTCGTACTCAGATTTTCACAACACGTTCGAGACCTTAGACGAGGGTAGCATCGTATGGACGGTATGGACAGCACAGTTCATCTTCGAGGCAGCTCCTTTTGGACTGTCGAAGTAGTGTGAACAGGACAGGGAGTACAGGTTCACAGTCTGCCACCTCATCTTCTCTCATATGGTGGAGCCATATGCTCCGTAACGAGTCATGAGATAGTTCGAGGTTCACCAGCTCTGCATCGACCACTACCCGGTCACGTGCACCTATAAGTAAATTTATTTATTACATCGTTGCATATAGTTCATTGCATACCATTCATGTATGTTTTATTTCTGCACTGAAGTAACAGTTACGTGCCCCTTTTTTCGCAGGCAATCGAGGAAGGGATGAAAGAGCGACACGCGACAGCGGTGCCTACAAGTATGGGTTTCATTCAGTTCTACTGTATGTCGGCCTAACCAAACTTGTTTCCCTCCACAGGATGCCAGCAATTACACTGATGACTAGGGGCAATAGATGTTAAGCGTGCAAGAGATTGGGCTTAGTTAACTATATGGTACACCTGCTCCTACTTGGCCACCATCGCAATACGAGTTGCGCGACATATGACGCTTTCCCCGATAGGCTGACCTTCCCTCAGGACCTGCTTCACCGCCAGAGGAAGCAGATAGCGGGCACCCTTTGACCCGCTACTATGTTCAGTGCCGACTCTTAAATTACAAATTTTCATAAGAAAAATCCACTTGCGAAAAATTATTGCCTCTCATCTTATTATATGAAGTTTGGTGTCTTCATATATTTATGTGAACCACATACGTCATGATCTTAACATAGGACGCGTACATAAAGAACTTCATAAACAAACAAGTGACATCCATGATATGATATCTAGATAGTGGAAATCAAGCCAGATAGCATGGATCAAGTAGATAAAATAAACATAGAATGGTAGTTACACACGACAGGTAAAATTCATGTCCACTAGCTAACTGCATTTCTAATTAGCATGCAGCATCATCATTATGCAATTCGTTGACGCATTGTTGTGCTTAAGGACACTACTACAGAAAACCGTATTACAGACGGTTCAGAAACGTCATCACATACGGTTTTCTGAACCGTCTGAATTTATGGGTCAGTGATAATAGAAGGTTATCATAGACGATTTTCGAACCGTATGTGATGTAAATATCACAGATGGTTTGCAAGTAAAAACCGTCTGTGATATATTAATATCATAGACGGTTTTAACTAAAAACCGTTTGTGATAGCTGATAATCACAGACGGTTTGTAAGTAAAAACCATCTGTGATTATCAGCTATCACAGACGGTTTTTAGTTAAAAACCGTCTGTGATATTGATATATCACAGACGGTTTTTATTTACAAACCGTCTATAATATTTTTTCTACCCCTAAATATATTTCTGTTTATTGGCTAGCCTCGGGAAAAGCTAGCCATGCCTTCTGAAACAAGCAGATCAACATGTACATGTGTTGGACCGAAATGGCGACAGAGGGGGGGGGGTGAATGTCGATTTCTAAAACTTAACCCCACAAGTACTCACGGAGTGGCTTCTCTCTACTATAACAGCTATGAAGAGAAGACGCTCTAGACCACGAAACACCACAAACCACCAGAAAGGGAGCCAGGGGCTAAAAAACTAGAGAGGCAATTGAAGAAAACTACTCAAAGAGGCAAAGCAAAGGCAGAGAACGAAAATCAGCAAGAACCGCAGAGGCCCGGTCAGACCGGTGAGACTCGGCCGGTCAGACCGCCCTGGGCCGGTCAGACCGCCCTTCAAGGGCCGATCAGACCGTGCTTTGGGCGCCGGTCAGACCGCCAACTAGGGGCCGGTCTGACCGCCCCTCGGGAACAGGCAGCAGAAAATCCAGATTTTCAGACTGAACTTTGAGGACTTCACACCAGAGCAAAAATCAACCTTTCCCTTTGCATTTCTCTGCCCAGAAAGACATAACCATGAGCCAAATAGACAGAGGAACCTTGGGAACAAAGAAAACTCAACTAGAAAACAAGAATTCCAGATTTTGACAAAAATATGAAATTTTACCCGAGCTAACCCAAAAATCAAATTACTCCCTAACCGTTGATCCTTTGGCTATGAAACTTTGAGGATGGCTATTAGATAGGCTCTGGACTCTCCACACCAAATTTCAAGCCATCTCAACAAGGGAAACAAGAACAGCACTAAACCCTAGAAAAGCCAAACAAGAACAGGGGTGGCTCAAAACTAAAATCTGAAATTAAAATGAAGTTTGCTCTTGGGAAACTTGATCAAATGATCTTGAGGTATCATCCCAACCTAGAGCAACCCATTTTGGCCAATCCCAGCAGGCAAGAACTTAAAACCAAGAAATCACTCAAGCAAAGAACGAAGAACAAACAGAGCACGGGAAGCAAACTTCAGATTTCATTCATTGAAGCAAAAGGAATACAAATACGTCCCGATACCACTGGACATTAGGACAAGATGTTTGATTACAAGTCTCTCAATCCCTCATCTCCTTCTCCCAACTCTAGACTACAAACCCTACATGCTATCCTGGAGAGGAGACTCAAGAATGCATCGATGATCAACAACCACAGAGGGGACACAGCCCTGCTGTATACACCAACCCTCCACCAACTAAAGCCCTAAAGCCAAACCATCTCACAAAGCCTCTTTTGACTAGAGCTAACCCTAATTCCCTCCAAAATGCTTGAGGGGGCATGCAGCCACTCCCTCCTTTATATAGCCTTGGCTAACGGGTCTCCGCCCCGTTACGCCCGCTAAATCCAACGGAGCCCGCTCCCGCTTGTGCAGCCTTGCGAAATTCCCATTTCGCCCCTCCTGCACCTTCCGGGAAGCTTCCGCGCTCCTTGTCGTCCACGACTTGCAACCACGTCGAATCTCCGCCGTCTTCGACACATCCAACCGTTCTGACCTCGACACCTCCCTGTGTCTAGTCCAGTCACCTCGTGTCTCACCACAGCTCCGCTTCGACATCCTGCAGTCACACAGACAAAAAACACATCAAATAGCACCGCTCGATACATGAAAGCGTAAATAACATCACTTACCATGCCGAAGTCCAAACCTGTCGAAAATATCAGAATATGCATCCTAATCCCATACGACTAAGTTTGACCAAAGTCCGACCGAGCCCGATTACGCAACGACTCGACTCCGAACCACTCAAACCAAACTCGACTAACATAACCAAAGTCAATTACACATCATACACATGTGGTCACCTCCACATGGTTCATCAACATGTATACACATACAATTCACATTTCAATGCATTTCACAAATATAAAACATCCTATTCATATCTCAATTCATTTCACAAACATAAAACATCCAATTCACATCGCACTTCATTTCACAAACATAAAACATCCATTTCGCAAATCAATTAATTGAAATGAAATAAAATATCCATTAACAAATATACAATTACAAAAGATTTACGTTGCATTTGCACTTAGATGGTAACATTGCATTTTTATTGCTCTATCACTCCGGAATCGAGGTCTCGCGAAAGGAACAGAAACATAATCAACGAACTTTGTCAGGCTGCACAAGCAATACTTGGTTGGCAATCCATCCAAGTATTGCTTGTGCAACCTGACAAAGTTCGTTGATTATGTATCTGTTCCTTTCACGAGACCTCGATTCCGGAGTGATAAGAGCAATAAAAAATCATTGTGCGCAGTGGAACTCTCCTTCTGACTTTATGGCTCCAGCCACCAAAAAGTATGCCAACCACTACAGGACGGTAGGGAATTTGGGGCATTCTAATCAGCCTCGAAATGTAGAAAAATCCGCCTCAGAATATATATTGAGACTAACACAACCTGCCTCAGATACCCTTGCCTCAAAATAAGCATATTGAGGCAACCACTAGAGTTAGCCTCTAAAAGCTAAATTTGAGGCTGACACGGTGTGCCTCAGAATTTGATTGAGGCAGATTGCCTGCCTCAGCCAGGACGACTAGCCATGAGGCTGCAATGTCTGCCTCAAAAAGAATTGAGGCAACTATAAGCTGCCTCAACGTTACAAGCCTCAAATTACAATTATTTTCAGCATATACATATATTTTTCTCAATAATTATTATCAAACACATACATCTCATCACTATGCACACAAGATAATTGAAACAGTAACAAATATAGCCTCCAAATCTCTTCATTCAATAGAATAAAACATCACAGCCACACATGCATATTGAGGAGAAAATATATAGCATCTCATTTAGTCTCCACAAGGTCCTCTCCATCAATTGACAAATGTAGCATTCAACTATGCATACAGTATATAGTAAAATTCTCAATAGTATAGCTAGTCAGTGGACACATGTTTGAGCCATCAACTGTATAGTAGCTATGGGCTAACAAAATATATCATCTATACAAAATTTGAGATAGTAAACTTCTCAAAAGAGTAGATAGTAACTGCTCATGACTGATCAACCATATAGTAGCTACGGGCACATATTTTGTCATCTTTACAGAAGTTGTCGCCAATTTTGCATGGTTGTGCCTGGAGGCACAAGAGAAACCCGACCACCTAGAATTAAGTTTACAAAATTCGATCAGATCAGTGCTTAATACAAAAATATCAAGAACAGAAAATAATCCAAAACATTTGGATCAAGAAAGTAGCTACAGTT
Organism: Dendrocalamus latiflorus; assembly: GCA_017311315.1. NCBI lineage: Eukaryota > Viridiplantae > Streptophyta > Magnoliopsida > Poales > Poaceae > Dendrocalamus > Dendrocalamus latiflorus. The sequence continues at coordinate 34,267,191 of CM029658.1, read as the reverse complement.
GTTTGTATGAATCACAGGATGTTTCGTTTTTATTTATCAACAAAAAAAGGGAGAGAATTAAGGTCACACATTTTCGTGTTGAAACTTGAATTAACCATACCGCCAGTGACATGTACTACTCCATCCCGCAACCACCAACTAATACCCCAACACGCAATCCGGCCGTGCATGGCATTCAACTGCATGGCTAGACTATGCATGATAAATCTAGCAAGCTAAGCACAAGTCATGGCAAGGTGTAAATCATTGAAGCATGTCATAACAGGATAATAATCAAGGCTCAATGCAAACATATTACAATGCTAGATGCTGAAAATGCAAGAAAGTCCAGCTCCCCCTCAACACATGATGCAACTTTTAGTTCAAGTTGAGTTATGTCAGTATTAAGCTCCAGAAGCTCCCAAATGAACCCCCCTGAACCAGAGCAATAAAATCGAGAAGCTGGCAAAGAAAACCAAACAGGCAGTCCTTAAAGCATAGATAAGATATAGAAGGTACTATGGCTCAGACTGATTCTCATCTACCCCATATGACACTAGGACTATTAGTCCGGTAATCTACCTCACTAGGGAGCAAACACGTACCCTGTCTACCCAAGGGTGGCCCGATCCTTGCTAGAACCTAAAAGCAGTGAGTAGGCTCAACCTAGTGAGAGAAGAGAAGCGGCTAATAGAGCAGAACCCTAGGTCACAAGATGAGAAGAAGACAGCTAAGCAACTAGACTAGAGAAACACTCTAACCTATGCTAGAAGGACTAACCCAATGCACCCGTATGCAATGCAACAGAAAGGAGTAAGAGCATAATCAATATAGTAAAGCAGTAAAGCACAAACTCCCCCTCACAACAGTCCGTAAGGACAACCACCCAAGCTCTCCCCGCAGAACTGAAAACCTCGAACTATCCAAAGGCTTGGTGAAGATGTCAGCCAACTGGTGGTCACTCTCCACAAAATGGAGCACGATGTCACCCTTCTCTACATGGTCTCTAAGGAAGTGATAGCGAATATCAATATGCTTGGTCCGAGAGTGCTGCACTGGGTTCTTAGCAATGTTAATCGCAGAAGTGTTATCACAAAAGAGTGGAACACTATCTATGACTAACCCAAAGTCCCGTAGGGTCGAAGCCATCCAAAGCACCTGGCTACAGCAACTGGCTGCAGCAACGTACTCGGCCTCTGCGGTGGGCTGTGCAACACCGGACTGCTTCCTCGAAGACCAGGAAACAAGAGAAGTGCCAATGAACTGGCAGGTGCCCGACGTGCTCTTCCTATCTATCCTACAGCCAGCAAAGTCTGCATCCGAATAGGCTCTCAAGGAAAGACAGGAGGAGGAAGAGTACCAGATACCATAGTCAATGGTAGCTCGAAGGTACCGAAAGATGCGATTCACCGCTTGGCGGTGAGATACGTGAGGAGAAGCCTGAAAACGAGCACACATACACACAGAGAAGTGTATGTCTGGTCTCGAGGCAGTGAGGTATAAGAGGGAGCCGATCATACTCTGATACTCCTTTTGATCAACTGGCTCACCGTCCTCATCTGGGTCAAGATAGGCTGTAGAAGCCATAGGAGTTGACACAGACTTACCATCACTCATGTCGAAGCGTCTCAAAAGGTCACGAGTGTACTTTCCTTGATGAAGAAATGTACCCTCCCGAGTCTGCTTGATTTGGAAGCCAAGGAAGAAGGTCAACTCGCCCATCATGCTCATCTCAAACTCGGTGCTCATGACTACCGAGAACTGTGAAACCAGAGCATGGGAAGAGCCGCCAAAGATAATGTCATCGACATAGATCTGGATGAGCAGAAGGTCATTGCCAGGCCTACGGATAAACAAGGTCTTATCTACTTTACCCATTACAAACCCATGACTCAACAAGTAGGACTTAATCCTCTCATACCAAGCTCTGGGGGCCTGCTTAAGTCCATACAACGCTTTGGAATGCTTGAAGACATGGTTTGGGTATTTGGGGTTTTTGAAACCCGGAGGCTGTCTGACGTAGACCTCTTCCTGAATGACTCCATTAAGGAAGGCACTCTTGACGTCCATCTGGTAAAGCTTGAAACCCTTAGAAGCTGCAAAGGCAAGCAGGATTCTAATGGCCTCAAGTCGAGCTACAGGGGCAAAGGTCTCCTCAAAATCTAGACCCTCAACCTGGGAGAACCCCTGAGCTACCAGTCTAGCCTTGTTTCGAATAACCACACCATCCTCACTCTGCTTGTTCTTGAACACCCACTTAGTCCCAATAATATTGTGACCTCGCGGGGGCTCGACAAGCGACCAGACCTTGTTCCTCTCGAAATTTTCTAGCTCCTCATGCATGTCATTGACCCAAGACTCATCAGATAAAGAATGAGAAACATCTTTGGGCTCAAAGGAGGCAATGAAAGCAGAATGGAGACAGAATTGAGATAAGCCAAATTTTGAGCGGGTAACACGCTCGAAAAGGTCTCCAATGATCTGCTCTGAAGGATGAGCTTTGTGGATATGTCTAGGAGGTCCAAGATGAGATGAAGAAGTGACCTCTACCCCGTGAGCAGACGAGGTAGGAACAGAGCCACTAGCTCCAGAGGAAGCAGAAGTCATGGGCTGATCACCTCGAGGTGCGGTGGAAGACGGCACCTCAAGGGGTGGATGAGGGACAGGATCAGGTAGACAACCGTCGTCTCCATCGTCCTCATCATCCACAAAGATGGGCTCGGACTGCTCTAAAGAACCTGAGATATCGGGCCTAGTCCCCAGACTGGCCTCGTCGATGGTCACCTCACAGGTCTCTACCATTTTGCTAGACTCGCAATTCCAAACCCGATAAGCCCGCGAAGAAGGCGAGTAACCTAGAAAGATCCCATCACAAGAACGTGACTCGAACTTATCTAGGTTCCCGGACTTCAAAATAAAGCACTTGCAACCAAACACACGAAAGTGAGAGACGCTAGGCTTTCGCCCATATCTCAGCTCATAAGAAGTGCGGTGCAAGTGTGCCCTCAGAAAAACTAGATTTGAGACATGGCACGCGGTGGCTATAGCCTCAGCCCAAAACTTCCGCGGTGTAGAGTACTCATCAAGCATCGTCCTGGCCATCTTGACCAAGGTACAGTTCTTTCTCTCTACAACGCCATTTTGCTGTGGGACGTGCGGAGAGGAGAACTGATGCTCTACACCTGTCTCATCGCAGAACCTCTCAAAGTAGGAGTTCTTGAACTCTGTGCCATTGTCACTGCGGATCGCTCGTAAGGCACCTGGGAGCTCAACAGAAAGCCTACTGAAAAGACCTCGAAAATGTGTAAACATCTCATCCTTCGAGGCTAAGAAAAACACCCAAGAATACCTCGAGAAGTCATCGACCACAACAAGAACATACCACTTCCCTCCTGCTGACTGTACTCGAGCTCGTCCAACTGTGTCCATGTGGAGCAGCTGTCCCGGTGCATCGGTCATAGTAATTGTGACCGGAGGATGAGAAGCGGCAACCATCTTGCCGTGCCGGCATGGAGCACAAACCAGATCTTTGACCATCTTGAGTTTCGGCAGACCACGAATAAGATCATGGCCGCTAACTCGGGTCAAATGGTCAAATCCTATATGACCAAGTCTCCTATGCCAGAAAGAGAGATCGCGGGACTCCGAAGCAACCAAACACCGGAGAGGATCACCAGAAGACTCAGAAAATTCAGCACGAAAGATCCTCCCATAACGTGAAATCCCGCAAACTAGACTACCCGAAGAATCAAGAATTTTGCAAGCATTTTTCTTGAAGCTCACCTCATAACCGTCATCGGTAAGCTGAGAAACTGAAAGCAAATTATAACGTAGCTTACTAACCAAGGCAACATCTCTCAGAAGAAAAGAATCATTAACACGCATTGTACCTTTGGCGATGACGCGCCCAGACGAAGCGTCTCCGAAGGTGATCGTCTCATCACCTGGAGCGCGGGCTAGGGAAGAGAACCAATGAGAGTCTCCGGTCATATGACGAGAACAACCGGAGTCTACGAGCCAAACCTCTCCCTTCCCAGCCCGGCGAACCTGAGTCAACAAGAGAGTAAAGTCTCAGTACTGGGGTAAATCAAGAGTGATTTTGGCACCCAATACTGAACAACACGTCGAGTAGCAGAAGTAGCCACACACGACTGACCTCTAGCTACCCTACACTCTCTGTCACTCAACACGCCAGAAGGTCTACGTGTAGACCTGAAGCTGCTACTGGGTCCGACTGCTACGGAGGAGCGAGTCGGAGCACCGGTAACAAGCAGATCACGCCGCGGGTAGCTGTCTCGACGGGGGAAACGAGATGTACCCTTAGGATGGCGGAAGTCACGACCAAGAGCAGCATGAGGACGAAAACCAGAAGACTCAGAAAAACCAAGTCCTCGATGCTGCCCAAACCCATCAGCTAGAACAAGCCTAGACCTCGTGTTGGTCTTAGGTGCACTCAGGATCTGGGGCTGACCCTGAATACCCCTAAGAGACTCAACACGGTCTCTATGCGCGATCTTGACGTGCCTGAAGCATCGATCGACTGTATGTCCATCCTTCTGACAGAAGGTGCAGTGGTACTTCACCTTCTGAGAGGTGGAAGTAGCGTGAGAGGGCTTCGGCTTCTGAGAGGCCGAAGCAGTAGGTGGAATCACCTTGCTGTCAGAGATCCCCTGGACATAGCCTGCTGACTTAAATTGGACTTTCTCGGTCCTGGGCTCAGTCTCGATCACACCTGGTGCTATGGGTCGGAGCACGGCAGGTGGATGCTTCCTCATATCCTCATAGAAATCATATCCTAGACCCTGATTGAACTTGCAAATCTTGGATTGGTCTAGAATAAGATTGAGCTTCTTCTTGCCGCCTACAAACCTCTCGAGAGTGTTCATAAGATACTGACACTCCCGAAAGAGAGAGGTGCAAGAAGAGCAGGGAGAAGAAGAGACAGCAGAAGGTAAGGGAGCAGAAGAAGAACCAACAACAGAGGTACGAATGGCTTGTGCACGCACAGTCGACTCAGAGTGGATAGTCCTACTGCTAGCAGGTTGGTTCACGTCACTAAGCGTCTCTTCCTTACCCTGGGGCTTCTCCCCCTCCTCAACAATCACATCACAAGGAGTTGATGACTTCTCTAATAAGTCCTTAGTTAGCTTCACACATTTATCATTCAAAGCAACGAGTTCAAGTTTTAGTTTGTCACAACTAATGCATGGTGAGCTAACAGGATCCTTAGTCGCAAACTGAGCCAATTTGTTGTTTTGATCAATCATCTCTTGGAATTGCTTAGAAACAGATTCAAGTTCAAGAGTTAATTTTGGACAATTGGAGCAAGAAACAACAGGCTCAAGTAAAGAAGCACGCAACTCAGCAATCTTGTGATCTGCCCGTTTTAGGTTCGACTTCAGCTTATTGCAGTTTTCACATGACTCGGGCAGATCAAGTAACATGGTATAAAGACCTCTAAAAGCATTGTCCTTATCCTCACATGAGGTGCAAGCACTAGTCTCAACAGGAGCAGATGAAATAGAAGCAATCCTACTCATCTCTAGTTCAGCCAACAGACTAATGTTCTCCACCTTAACAGTATCAAGCTCGGAGGACAAACTATCATGCGAGGTCCTTAATTTCTCCAAATCACCCAACAAGGCAGAGCATGTATCACAATCATCACTAGGAGGATCAGATGTAAGAGCAATAATCTCTAGTGACAATCTATCTACTTCCTTCTCTAACTCAGTACACCTAGCCCTAGCTCTAGCATGAAATCCACCTAGCTTAAGAAAAGCCTGATTGAGCTGGTCGTAGGTGGGGCATACCTCGTCCGAGTCGGAGTACAACTCGCTGTCGCTCAGCTCGCCCTCGAGGGCCATGAAGCACATGCCGGAGAAGTCGTCGCCGCCATCCTTGGGCTCTTGGTCACCCGTCCCGTCGTCGTCGCTCCATCCCTCCACCTCACTGAGGTCGAGGTCGTCGAAGGCGGTGAGGACGCGGTGGAAGAGCTTCTTGGCCTTCTCGAAGTTGCGGAACTTCTTCTTTCGCGGCGTCTGAGCTGGAGGCTTCTTGTTGCGGTTCTTGTCGGTGTAGTCGATCTTGCCCGAACCGCCGTAGTCGTTCTTGCCCTTCTCCAGCTTGGGGCAGTTTGCCCGAATGTGGTTGGGCCACCACACTCGAAGCAAATCACGGGTCCTCCTCTCTTTCTGTCCCTCCTCCCCTTGTAAGCATGGGAGAATCTTCGAGCAAGGAGGGCCAGCTGCTCATCCGCAAGCTGCTCTAACTGATCATCAGTTATGTCACAAAGAGCAGCTAGGGAGAACCCACAAGAGGACTCGGAAGAAAGACCAGAAGCCAAAGAGGGATCGATGACTAAAGCCATCGACTGTGACTTCGACTTACGAGAGACAATGTCAATCTCGTGCGTCTTGAGGCGCGAGTACAGCGCATCAAGCGTCAAAGTCGAGAGGTCGGTGGTGTCCTTGATGGTAGTCACCTTCATCTCCCAAACCCGAAGGTCGAGTGCAGCGAGCATCTGACGAGCATTATCCGAGTCGAGGTATGTGAGACCGACCGCTCGGAGGTTGCCCGCTATCCCCTGTCCTGTCCCCGATAGGCTGACCTTCCCTCAGGACCTGCTTCACCGCCAGAGGAAGCAGATAGCGGGCACCCTTTGACCCGCTACTATGTTCAGTGCCGACTCTTAAATTACAAATTTTCATAAGAAAAATCCACTTGCGAAAAATTATTGCCTCTCATCTTATTATATGAAGTTTGGTGACTTCATATATTTATGTGAACCACATACGTCATGATCTTAACATAGGACGCGTACATAAAGAACTTCATAAACAAACAAGTGACATCCATGATATGATATCTAGATAGTGGAAATCAAGCCAGATAGCATGGATCAAGTAGATAAAATAAACATAGAATGGTAGTTACACACGACAGGTAAAATTCATGTCCACTAGCTAACTGCATTTCTAATTAGCATGCAGCATCATCATTATGCAATTCGTTGACGCATTGTTGTGCTTAAGGACACTACTACAGAAAACCGTATTACAGACGGTTCAGAAACGTCATCACATACGGTTTTCTGAACCGTCTGAATTTATGGGTCAGTGATAATAGAAGGTTATCATAGACAATTTTCGAACCGTATGTGATGTAAATATCACAGATGGTTTGCAAGTAAAAACCGTCTGTGATATATTAATATCATAGACGGTTTTTAACTAAAAACCATTTGTGATAGCTGATAATCACAGACGGTTTGTAAGTAAAAACCATCTGTGATTATCAGCTATCACAGACGGTTTTTAGTTAAAAACCGTCTGTGATATTGATATATCACAGACGGTTTTTATTTACAAACCATCTATAATATTTTTTCTACCCCTAAATATATTTCTGTTTATTGGCTAGCCTCGGAAAAAGCTAGCCATGCCTTCTGAAACAAGCAGATCAACATGTACATGTGTTGGACCGAAATGGCGACAGAGGGGGGGGGGGTGAATGTCGATTTCTAAAACTTAACCCCACAAGTACTCACGGAGTGGCTTCTCTCTACTATAACAGCTATGAAGAGAAGACGCTCTAGACCACGAAACACCACAAACCACCAGAAAGGGAGCCAGGGGCTAAAAAACTAGAGAGGCAATTGAAGAAAACTACTCAAAGAGGCAAAGCAAAGGCAGAGAACGAAAATCAGCAAGAACCGCAGAGGCCCGGTCAGACCGGTGAGACTCGGCCGGTCAGACCGCCCTGGGCCGGTCAGACCGCCCTTCAAGGGCCGATCAGACCGTGCTTTGGGCGCCGGTCAGACCGCCAACTAGGGGCCGGTCTGACCGCCCCTCGGGAACAGGCAGCAGAAAATCCAGATTTTCAGACTGAACTTTGAGGACTTCACACCAGAGCAAAAATCAACCTTTCCCTTTGCATTTCTCTGCCCAGAAAGACATAACCATGAGCCAAATAGACAGAGGAACCTTGGAAACAAAGAAAACTCAACTAGAAAACAAGAATTCCAGATTTTGACAAAAATATGAAATTTTACCCGAGCTAACCCAAAAATCAAATTACTCCCTAACCGTTGATCCTTTGGCTATGAAACTTTGAGGATGGCTATTAGATAGGCTCTGGACTCTCCACACCAAATTTCAAGCCATCTCAACAAGGGAAACAAGAACAGCACTAAACCCTAGAAAAGCCAAACAAGAACAGGGGTGGCTCAAAACTAAAATCTGAAATTAAAATGAAGTTTGCTCTTGGGAAACTTGATCAAATGATCTTGAGGTATCATCCCAACCTAGAGCAACCCATTTTGGCCAATCCCAGCAGGCAAGAACTTAAAACCAAGAAATCACTCAAGCAAAGAACGAAGAACAAACAGAGCACGGGAAGCAAACTTCAGATTTCATTCATTGAAGCAAAAGGAATACAAATACGTCCCGATACCACTGGACATTAGGACAAGATGTTTGATTACAAGTCTCTCAATCCCTCATCTCCTTCTCCCAACTCTAGACTACAAACCCTACATGCTATCCTGGAGAGGAGACTCAAGAATGCATCGATGATCAACAACCACAGAGGGGACACAGCCCTGCTGTATACACCAACCCTCCACCAACTAAAGCCCTAAAGCCAAACCATCTCACAAAGCCTCTTTTGACTAGAGCTAACCCTAATTCCCTCCAAAATGCTTGAGGGGGCATGCAGCCACTCCCTCCTTTATATAGCCTTGGCTAACGGGTCTCCGCCCCGTTACGCCCGCTAAATCCAACGGAGCCCGCTCCCGCTTGTGCAGCCTTGCGAAATTCCCATTTCGCCCCTCCTGCACCTTCCGGGAAGCTTCCGCGCTCCTTGTCGTCCATGACTTGCAACCACGTCGAATCTCCGCCGTCTTCGACACATCCAACCGTTCTGACCTCGACACCTCCCTGTGTCTAGTCCAGTCACCTCGTGTCTCACCACAGCTCCGCTTCGACATCCTGCAGTCACACAGACAAAAAACACATCAAATAGCACCGCTCGATACATGAAAGCGTAAATAACATCACTTACCATGCCGAAGTCCAAACCTGTCGAAAATATCAGAATATGCATCCTAATCCCATACGACTAAGTTTGACCAAAGTCCGACCGAGCCCGATTACGCAACGACTCGACTCCGAACCACTCAAACCAAACTCGACTAACATAACCAAAGTCAATTACTCATCATACACATGTGGTCACCTCCACATGGTTCATCAACATGTATACACATACAATTCACATTTCAATGCATTTCACAAATATAAAACATCCTATTCATATCTCAATTCATTTCACAAACATAAAACATCCAATTCACATCGCACTTCATTTCACAAACATAAAACATCCATTTCGCAAATCAATTAATTGAAATGAAATAAAATATCCATTAACAAATATACAATTACAAAAGATTTACGTTGCATTTGCACTTAGATGGTAACATTGCATTTTTATTGCTCTATCACTCCGGAATCGAGGTCTCGCGAAAGGAACAGAAACATAATCAACGAACTTTGTCAGGCTGCACAAGCAATACTTGGTTGGCAATCCATCCAAGTATTGCTTGTGCAACCTGACAAAGTTCGTTGATTATGTATCTGTTCCTTTCACGAGACCTCGATTCCGGAGTGATAAGAGCAATAAAAAATCATTGTGCGCAGTGGAACTCTCCTTCTGACTTTATGGCTCCAGCCACCAAAAAGTATGCCAACCACTACAGGACGGTAGGGAATTTGGGGCATTCTAATCAGCCTCGAAATGTAGAAAAATCCGCCTCAGAATATATATTGAGACTAACACAACCTGCCTCAGATACCCTTGCCTCAAAATAAGCATATTGAGGCAACCACTAGAGTTAGCCTCTAAAAGCTAAATTTGAGGCTGACACGGTGTGCCTCAGAATTTGATTGAGGCAGATTGCCTGCCTCAGCCAGGACGACTAGCCATGAGGCTGCAATGTCTGCCTCAAAAGAATTGAGGCAACTATAAGCTGCCTCAACGTTACAAGCCTCAAATTACAATTATTTTCAGCATATACATATATTTTTCTCAATAATTATTATCAAACACATACATCTCATCACTATGCACACAAGATAATTGAAACAGTAACAAATATAGCCTCCAAATCTCTTCATTCAATAGAATAAAACATCACAGCCACACATGCATATTGAGGAGAAAATATATAGCATCTCATTTAGTCTCCACAAGGTCCTCTCCATCAATTGACAAATGTAGCATTCAACTATGCATACAGTATATAGTAAAATTCTCAATAGTATAGCTAGTCAGTGGACACATGTTTGAGCCATCAACTGTATAGTAGCTATGGGCTAACAAAATATATCATCTATACAAAATTTGAGATAGTAAACTTCTCAAAAGAGTAGATAGTAACTGCTCATGACTGATCAACCATATAGTAGCTACGGGCACATATTTTGTCATCTTTACAGAAGTTGTCGCCAATTTTGCATGGTTGTGCCTGGAGGCACAAGAGAAACCCGACCACCTAGAATTAAGTTTACAAAATTCGATCAGATCAGTGCTTAATACAAAAATATCAAGAACAGAAAATAATCCAAAACATTTGGATCAAGAAAGTAGCTACAGTTGTTTGTATGAATCACAGGATGTTTCGTTTTTATTTATCAACAAAAAAAGGGAGAGAATTAAGGTCACACATTTTCGTGTTGAAACTTGAATTAACCATACCGCCAGTGACATGTACTACTCCATCCCGCAACCACCAACTAATACCCCAACACGCAATCCGGCCGTGCATGGCATTCAACTGCATGGCTAGACTATGCATATACATGCATGGTTATGTATGTACGTGCATGTTTGCAGCAGCAGGACAAGCATGACCAAGGGTTGTCATCAAAATCAGTGAACTGATACAGGCGACATGTGCTGTTGATATATTGTTAATACAGTATGAGGCTCGCCTTGGTAAAATATATGTACACCAACTCCAATGCCAAGCTCACTAAGTTAGCATGAAGTATTATTCCCATTCTCATTGTGAATAGCCGGTCTTTCTGAGGCTAGGATACAGCTAAGGTTGTGGTAACAAGCTGACAATCACATATACCAACTGCTACTATTCTACTAAGTCCTTTTACAGCATACTTAGCCACAGGGCATGTTTGCAGCAGCAGGACAAATGGACCGCAACAATAACAAAACTGCAGAGGTATACTATTTTACATATGCATGGCTACAGTATATGCAGTAGTAAACAACATAGTTCAGTTCATGTTTCATTTCTATTTATAATTTTATCTATGTATATTTTGCTCAATGGATCACATGATGGTGTAAATAATTTTTATGTCATACCTAAGCACTAAATATTTTATATGGAACATAATGACATAAGTACCTGCTTTTGTTACTTCACCATTCTGCCTGGGTGGAACTTCTTCAACCTTAATTGTGAGCATTCATTTGACATGTTAGATTTTCTAGGTAAACAAAGTATACACATAAACAAGCTAAGAAAAGGACATACCAAGTGGATTGGCCAAGCAATGGAATGACCAATAGCATCCTTGATGTAATTCAGATTTTTGCACGGTCGAAACAGTTCTGCATCTCCAAATATGGGACTGTCTATGACTACTTTGTAGCACTCGTTTCCAAGAATTGTACCTCCAACCATTTCTGATGGGTCTTGGCTTTCAACAGTTGCTTTAGCAATACGATTATATGGCTGCACAGTTCTTTTAAGAAATACATCGTTTCCAACCTGTTTGACCATATGGACACCTCATATTAGACTGGAAAATATAATAGATGATGTTGTTTTACATAACAGATCCAACTGAACTAACAAAATTTTTCCAAACCTGAATGGTTTTTGTTGCTGCCTTTTTAACCCTTGAGCGGTCACTTTTTCCCTTGTTGGCACCTCCAATCTCAGTAGGCCTACTGGTATTATAATCAGCCACTTGCTTTTGTACCCCCTGTTGCACATTATAAATGTTACTGACATTTTTTCAACCTTTTTTACTTGTGTAAATCAATTCACATGCATTTAGGTAAGCAGTTCATCCTAAATGACTTAACATATATATACATATACCTCAGCAAAAACTGTAGTTGTAGCTGGAACATTAGAGCGTTTACTTGTGGCCTTATTGCCTATTCTTGCTTGTGAATGATTGTTTGCAATCCTTGGTGGCTTGGTAGTATTGCGGTTGCCAGCATGTTTTTCTAACTCTTGTGCATAATATTCACCACCAACCCTTCTCAACGAATCCTAGAAGATTTAGGCAATAAACAGTATATCATGAAGAGCTGTAGCAACAAATATGTACGAAACTTGTATACAGAGGTGCAGTAAGCCACATAAGGTAATGGTCAATAAAGATAAAAGAGACCTGTTGTGCCAGATTTGCGAATCAAACATGAAAGCCAGTTCGCTTTTATTTTTCTGTGTAGACATAAGGTAATGATCAATTCCTCTTTCTGTTCTATTTTGTAAGTGAAAGTGTGAAGCAACTCTATATAGTATGTCTGAGAGATTTCTACACTATTTTTTTATAAATTAATATACATCATGTACAAATGTTGGCCTGCTGACCTGACCTGCACCAGCATTAAATTTAACCAAACCATAAAAGTGAACCTTAAATTTAACATTCATAAAGGGAGTTCATGAAAAAAGTTTATGCATGTATAAGTATCACTACTGTAAATCTGCAAACTACATTTGTGATGCCTGATGCCTCAGCCTAGATGACGGGTTAATTTCATACTTCTGTTTGGAAATCCATTTTTCTTCACTTGAGCTGTATCAAATACAGATTTCATCAATACATCAATCAACTATAATTTTTTTTGTAGAATTGTGAACGACTTCAAGAGCTTTATATCTGTCTAAGAACAAGCAACATAGGAAATAAGAAGGTGGCGAGCAAAGTATGAAACGGCCGCATGCTTTTAAAGACTGACCTAGTCCTTACTTCTGCTGCACGTCCACTAAATTGCTGAAAATAAATGTCATTTTCAAACAAAGATAAACGACCAAACTAATAGATTGGATGGAAACATATCATTCAAAATTATATGATTTCTGATATACCAATTGGCACTGAGTAACTTTGTTTGGAGAATGAGCTATCATGAAATACCAATTCACAATTGCCTTTTGTTTCGTTGCTTCCTTGTCTTTCCTTTCTTCTTTGGTTTATTGTTGAAAGCAGAGGTGGATCCCACAGGATGTCAAAAAGTTCAGACCCTCAGACCTTTTTGCCATGCTAGTGTATCACTACTTTATCCTTTCCTTCATTCAACCAATAAATACGTGCAAATGTACACAAGCTACTTTTGTTAACCAAATTCTGCTCACTACTTTTTGTTTGGCAAATTGTAAATTCATAAGCATATTGTCCCAAAAAAAGAAAATAAAGAAGAATAGACAGCTGAAGGCCAAATACTATGAATAAACCATACAGCATCACAAAAATGCCTAACCTTGGTTACCCTTACCACCCAGCAACCAAGTTACAATACAGCATCACAACAACGCCAAGTTACAACCGAACTATATTCACCGTGAATTGGATGTAGCAACAACACAATGCTTTCTTGATTTGCAATGTAAAATTCTGACTTAAAAATATATGGAGCAAAATCAATGCCATTCAACTGACCTTCTCCAGCAGTTTGTTTTGGTTATGTTGCAATGCTCTAACAGTTCTTGGTTGTACCTGTATTTAGGGGAAAAATTAGAAGCTTATAGTAGCTGCTAATAATACTAGTGCAGTTGATTTATGCGAAGTAAACTAACTTGTACGTTGTTAGAAGCCGACGTGCATGAATATTCCTGATTTGGTATGTGCAAATTTGGCCTCTGTTCACGAGAAGCAGAGATCATAGCTTGAAATTCTGCCAGTTTCTCTGCAAGTCGTTGCTCCATTCGTTCTTCCATTCTCTGTTCCAACTGTTGCATCTCTTCTCTCAAAGCTCGAGCTTCATCTTCTGCCCTCTGTCTTGCTTCTCTTTCCAATTGCAAGCTTATTCTTGCTGTTGATTTAGTTCCTGGCAAACCAAGACTTGCTGTTGACAAGTTTTCCTGCCCTTTTTCAAATATAGAGAACAAGTATTCAAGTGACAGTGATGACAAGCAAATTTTCCCGATGTAGGATGGCCAGACACATATCCAAGCCCTGGGTGATCTGTAATAGTGTAAAGAATAGCAGCTCGTAACTGAAACCACTCATTACTAGAGGCATCATATGTCTTTACACCCTCATTAAAAATCTCAACAAGCTCATCCACCAATGGTTCAAAATATACGTCAATATCATTTCCTCGTTGTGTTGGCCCCGGAATAAGCAAAGATAATATAAGATTGTGTTGTTTCATACACAACCATGGTGGCAGATTATAAGGAATTAAAACTACAGGCCATGTGCTGTGACTAACACTCATATTTCCAAATGGATTGAAGCCATCTGTAGCTAACCCAAGTCTAATATTGCGACTATCAGCACCAAAAATCGGCAATTTATTATCTAAATTCTTCCAAGCAGGAGAATCTGCAGGATGTCGCAATAAGCCATCCTTAGTGCGGCCCTCAGCATGCCAACGCATGTTAGAAGCTGTCTTTTCTGACATAAAAAATCTTTGCAGCCTTTTTTTCAATGGAAAGTAACGAAGAACTTTTTGAGGAACCTTATGCACTCGTTTCCCATCAATCCCCACCTTTTCTACCTTCCACCTAGACGTGTTACATTTTGGACAACTCTTGGCATTCTCATACTCTTTCCAAAATAGTATGCAATCATTCAAACATGCATCAATGTTAATGTATCCCAAACCTAGTGATTTGACAAGTTTGATAGCAGCATGAAAGTTTTCTGGCAATTGCACATCCATAGGGAAAGCCTCCTTAAGAAGCACAAGGAGCTGATCAAAACTACTATTGCTCCACCCACCCAAAAATTTTAGATGTAGAAGTTTTATGATAAACTGAAGTTTTGACATTTTACATCTTGAATATAAATTTTGGCTAGCATCAGCAGCTAACTTATAAAATTTTTCTGCATCTTCACTGTGCACATCTCCCATGTCTCCATCATCTTCTAAACCATTAAAATAATTAAATCCAAGTCCATCTCTTAACATTGCATCAATATCATCAGATTGTTCTTGACCAATCTGTGGCTCCATGCAAACATTAGTTCTAACTGAAGATGAGCCCTCCCCATGAAAGAACCATTCACTATAGCCTCGCATAAATCCATCACATATTAGGTGTTCACGAATTAATTCAGCATGTAGCCAATGGCAGTTCATGCATTTCTTGCAAGGACAAAGAATCATGTTGTCTTTTGCTGAATGAGTGAAAGCAAACTGCAAGAATTGTTCCAAGCCTTCTTCATATTCATCTGTCCACCTATTAATGTTGCCATGTTACTTAAATTACATAATATATAATAATATTATGTGACCTCTCATGCAACATACTTAATTACCCACAACCCCACATTTTCCTAGGTTTTTCCAGCCAGCTTTTGTCCATGTTAGTAATGGGAGGTACTAGCAATCTGTCCAAAAAGTGCATTCAATATATACCATATGTTCGTTCCAACAAGGCAACATCAAACAACAAATGATAAGCTTTTAACAATATATACAAGCATGGAAATAGAAGTGATGTTAAGAAATTACCTTGCTAATTTTGCCTTCTTTTACTCTTTTCCCATCAGCAAGAAGTCTCGCTTCTCCTTCTGCCAGTCATCCTACAATGCTACAATAAAAATATTATACAAGTTTAGAATTAAACAGTACAATCATTCAAAACATGCACCACCAAGCATACTATTGTAAGTGACAAATTTAGCAATGAAAAATAAAGAAAATGGTCCCTAAATGTTAGAACAGAGATAAAAGTTACATCAAACCAAATTACAACACTCTCACAAACGTTGTTGCTTTCTGAAAGGAGCAACATGTTAAGACGAATAACACAAACAAAATTTGGATGGTACAGAAACTTGACACTACTAGAATTATATATCATGCTAATAGCCTAGTGCCTAGCGGAGAACTAGATGTCGAAACCTGAACATCAGAAGTAGATCAGAAGTCATAGACAACTCAAACAAAGTAGTTGGCA
Source organism: Dendrocalamus latiflorus (assembly GCA_017311315.1). Classification (NCBI taxonomy): domain Eukaryota; kingdom Viridiplantae; phylum Streptophyta; class Magnoliopsida; order Poales; family Poaceae; genus Dendrocalamus; species Dendrocalamus latiflorus. The sequence goes on along the minus strand of CM029658.1, from coordinate 34,251,035 downwards.
ACCAATTTATACCTAAAATTAGGCATACCATAGCATAGTAAACTAAATCATTAATCCCTGAAAAACAGCCAAGCCAAGTGATTTGGACAGGGTATGCCTTGTTTAAACTTCAGATATCACCAAAACAATATAAAATTAGACTAATGCAGTCCACTCAATATCAAAACAGTGGCTTCAAACGTTTGGCTACTAAGCTTTCAGATGCTACAGAACTTTCTCAACCAAAACCATTTTAGGGCTTTCGTACACAATAATTAACTGATGTGAGAAAGCTATAATAGGCGAAATAGATATTGTTTGTTCTTCATCCATATAATAAGCCTTTTCATATGGCATCAGTTCAAACGCGAATGGAATTCTGATCCTTAAGCTGTAGGAAAAGGAGACTGAGGAGCTATTAAGATTGGTTCCCTAAATCTTATTCAAAGATAAATACACATAACACAAGCCATAAACCAAGCTTTGGGGGACAGCTACAACAAACTACACCAACAATGTATTGACTAAGACTTGAAGCACCTAGAAATAATCGTAGTTGGCACTAACAGAAGAAGCACAAAACATGCATAATTATACAGGTCGGGAGGCGAGGCGGGCGGCGCCGGGATGCGGGGCGGGCCGGGCGGTGCTGGATCTGCACCGGGAGGCGGGGCGACGCTGGATCTGCGCCGGGAGGAGGGGAGGACGGGCTCGGCGGCGCCGGGAGGCGGGGAGGCCGGGCCGCGCGGCGCCGGGAGGCGGGGCCGGGAGGCGCTGGGAGGAGGGGAGGCGGGGCCGGGCGGCACCGGGAGGCGACCAGGCGGTGGGGTCTCAGAATATTGTGGCTTGCGGTGCGGCTTGCGGTTCTGCCCGAAACCGTGAAGGGCAGATGCTTTGGGCGCAGGGGAGTGGAGGATCGATGGGCAGTTGAGAGAATAGGCAGAGAGATGTGTGGTGAAAAAAATTGGTGAATAGGCAGGGAATAGAAAGGAGAGAGAGGAGCGAATTTTTCACTGCTCCCGCTTATGCCAATTTTACCCGACTATTTGAGGCTTGCAACCACTAGGCAGCCTCTAATTTCTTGTTGAGGCTGACTGTTAGCCTCAGATTAATGAGGCTTATTGGTTACCTTAATTTTATAATTTGAGGCAGAAGTTGCTGCCTCAGAGAATATTTTGAGGCAACTATCTTCAGTCATGCCTCAAAATCTTGCCTCAAATTTCCCACCGTCCTGTAGTGAACTCTCCTCGAATTTGTGAAAGGTTGGGCTGTTCCAATGCAGTTGATGGGATGGACGCAGCCTGTCGATAGGAATATCAATGTGCGTATATATAACGTGATAAGTATGAAGTAATTATGGGAAGATTGACAAACCTTGAAATTGGTGATCCTCGAGGAATCGAGAAGTAGTTCCATATGGTGGCAAACGTAGAATCCACATGTGTTGCTCGGCAGCTGCTGGTGGCACTGCAAAAAATGGAATGTGTTAATTGAAGAGGCATTACTACCAACTGTTGCATAGGATTAATTAATGTGTAATAGCGAATACCTTAAAATTTTGAGCATGTATCAGGCCTTTGGCCCCTTGCGTCAAGACACTTGCCTTTGCAACGTACATCGCGAACGCCCTACGTGATTCGAAAAAGTTGACCTTAGTCATTCGGAAGGAAAGAAAGAGTACAATATAGGTATTTATGGAGAAAATATATTTACCTATCGATTACTTGGCTGACAACTGTGAAGTCCATTTTATTCTTACTTAGGGAATCAAGGTAATATACCTTGTTCCATTTTGGTACAATTACTATTAAAATCCAATGATAGTTCTGATTGTAGGGCATAAGTACATATTCCTTATTGTGGTAAGTCAGCAGTCCTGCTGCAATGTACCTCTCAACGAAGGTTGTATCCTCATCGATGGTATACTTGGCGACCAAGTGTGGGTCCAAGAAACCAACCGATGATGATTTGGATGATCTAGCTTTAGTCAGCATGTGTCTATATATATACACACGAAACCAACAAATTATATATGACATTTATTGGTATGACATGAACGGAGACTGTCATTGTACACACTTACAGCGTCCAGCATCGAATGAGTGAGGCGTCGAGAGCGTTGAGCGTGTAAAGATCGAATAAATCCTCAAATGTGACCACGAAGACACTTTTGAATACTGTGTTGTAAATGATCCGGCGTGAATTTGACAGTGATACCTGAGCGTCGTTCTCCCTTTGGCTTATTGGACTGTTCCACATACCACTTGTGCAATTGCTGGCAACTAATTGCTAGAGTTTGGAGGCGCGTTACCGATTCGACCAGTGGCTCACCAAGCACGAATTTGCGGGCCAATGGCAGGTACAGGATATCATCATCAGTCTTCTTTATTTTGCCCTTGCTGCCTCAGCTGTAGGTCGACTTTATGGTAGTCGACTGTAAAGGTAGCACCGGTGCAAGTTGTTTTGGCGAGAATAGCACCCGTGGAGATAGCACCGGTGCATGTAGCGGTGGTGGAGATAAGTCTTGTGGAGATGGCACCAGTGCATGTAGCTCTGGTTCGCACTGCCCTTTTGATCCTACCACCGGTGAAGAAGCCTCCAAGGAGATGTCGCTTTTGGACCATTAGATCAATGTTCCAATGGCCTGCCCTAGAGTCACGATCTCGTTGTTGGGGGGGCTTCGGTAGCGAGACAACCTCAAAATTGACATGCACACCATCCACATTAACTTTTGCGAAGCCTGGTGCTAAAGCTTGACCGTGCACCATGACCCCGATACCAGACTGATATGCTTGGCCCCAAGCAACGTACAAGGGAACGGAGGCATATCTCACTTGGAGCCTGCACTTCCAGGTAAGTCCCAAAATATTGATCTCTTCTTCCAGGTGTTCTTCTCATGAGCCCTCAATTTACGTCCCTTTCCGAGGACAACATCTAAATCCTTAACCATATCATAAACCTCTTTTCTCCTTAAATGCCTTGGAGTTGAACTGTCTTCCTTCTCTCCGTCAAATTGTTTCTTCATCTTGAGGTATGGGTGAGCCCTTCGAAGGAACCGGCTGTGACGCATGTAGACGGTTTTGCGAGAGTGTTTCAGCCACACACTCTCGGTACCATCTAAACAGTGGGTACAAGCTTTGGCACCTTTTGTACTCTGGCCCGATAGGTTAGCAAGGGCAGGATAATCATTTATGGTGCAGAACAATAAGGAGCGCAAAGTGAAGTTCTCTCATTTGTATGCATCCCATACTTGTACCCCTTCGTTTTACAGTACTTTTAGATCTTCCACCAATGGTGCTAGGAACACATCGATATCATTTCCAAGTTGCTTTGGCCCTTGGATAAGCATCGACAGCAAAATATACTTTCGCTTCATACACAACCAAGGAGGAAGGCTATAGATGTAGAGAGTCACGAGCCATGTGCTATGTTGGTTGCTCATTCTACTGAAAGGATTCATTCCATCTGTACTCAGTCCAAACCTTATATTCCTTGGTTCTGCACCGAAGTCTGCAAAACTCCTATCGATGTTTCTCCACTAGGCGGAATCAGCAAGGTGTCTTAACATTCCATCCTTCTTGCGCTCCTTCGAGTGCCAACGCAGTAGTTTTGCCTCCTTTGGATTTGCAAAAAACCTTTTCAAATAGGGAATTATAGGAAAATACCATGCCACCTTAGCAGGAGGTCCTTTCTTCGCCTCTGTTCCCTCGCCGTCATCTGATTGATTGTTACGTTTGTATTGGGATGCGTTGCACACCGGACATACATGCATGTTTGCATACTCTTTACAGTAGAGGATACAGTCATTCGGACATGCATGTATTCTTTCTACTTCCTTTCCCAACGGACAAAAAACCTTCTTGGCTTTATACGTGGTTTTAGGCAACTCATTTCCCTCCGGAAGCATGTCCGCTAAAAGACCTAGCAGCGCCGTGAAACTCTTGTCGGACCAACCATTGCTTGCCTTCAATTTCAATAGTTCAAGCACGGTCGACAACCTTGTGTACTTTGACCTGCAGCACGTGAACAAAGGTTTCTCTGCGTCCTCCATCAAGCTCCGGAATTTAACATACTCTCTCTCATCATAGTTCTCTTCTACATCGCGAAGCATCTGATCTAGATTGTCATCGTGCAACCTATCCGAATCCGAACCACAATCGACATCATCCGGCGGCATGTCATTCACTTCACCGGCTATGTCATCCGGTGGCATATCATTCACTTCACTGGTGATGTCATCCGGCGGCATATGATCATTGACTTCGCCATGACTGGTCCAACACGTATAACCCTTTTTAAAACCCCTCTGAATCAAGTGCGTTTCAATTTGCCCTTGGTTCTTAAACATATTTAAATTCTTGCAGTCAGTGCATGGACAGTACATATATTCCACCCCCTTATTCAGCATATCCTCCTCGACAGCTCTTGTAAAAGCAGACACGCCATTAATGTACTCTTCACTCACACGGTTCGCAGCATACATCCAGCTTCGGTCCTACGTTATGTATATATATATAACAACTTAGTATTAAAAATTAAATTAATTAATTATTACTACATATATACCACATGCATTCAGGCATTGCTAGCTTAATTCATATTATAAACACAACAGCTATTATATAACCAACAATTTTGCAAACCATCTTCAATAACACTCATCAATTACTTAGATCTAAATTGTAATGCAAAGAAAAATAAATTTCATTACTAACCATATCTAGAGCAACCAGGAAAGTATGAATCTTCAAAGCTCAATCTCTGCCTCCTCCCACCAAATTAATTGGCCTAAAATCGCCTAGCTTGCCTCCTGAGCGAAAGAGTGCAGCACCGGCTAGATCTGGATCGAAATGAAGACAGATGCGGTTCTGAGCAGCGCAATAAATGCCTAGCGTCATTATCTCAGACGGTTTGTTTTTATAAAAACCATTTGTGATAATAAGCTTATCATAGATAGTTTTTAATAAAAAACCGTCTGTGATAATTCCAGATTATCACAGATGATTTTTAATACAAACCGTCTGTGATACTTTAATATCACAGACGGTTCATCGGTCAGAACCGTCTGTGATACTCGTTTTCTTCGACGCCACCAACACAGACGGTGTCCAAATTAAAACCGTCTGTGTTAGTGTCGGTCACAGACGGTTTTGTCAAACCGTCTGTGATTGACTATCTAGTATTAGGCTTTCTGTAGTAGTGGGATGAGAGTTTGCAGTCTGGTGAGATCAATGGTATAGTGTGTTCCGTCGCAATAAAACGGTGTAGTGTGTTACACTTCTTAATTTTGTTTTAGAGCAAATCTCACAAAATTACAAGTACATTTGACACAACTATCAAAGCACTACATATTTAACAAACTATTTGAAAAAGCTACAGATTTAGCGCTATTTTATATTAAGGAACTATAGGTTTAGTGCCTATTTGGTTGATACTTAACATTGCCACAACTAACCTTAGCTAAGTGTGGTTAGTCACACTTTTTGTGGCAAAATTTGGTAAAAAACTAAGTTTATGACGTGTGGATCATAGGGCTAACAAAGAGTGGCATGCCACAAAACAAACACTAGCCGAAGATCTTATAGCATGCCTAAGATTGGACGTGGCAAATTTAGACTTCAAACCAAACACCCCCTTAATCTTCCTATCCATTGCAGCAAGTCTTTTTTGACAGCCATGGCCCACCTGCAGACTCCCATAAAACCTTGGCTCCTCTCCCATGCATCTACCACATGTGCCATCTTAACCCCATCAAGTCATCGCCGACAGCTAGGGTCTCACAATACCGAGGCAGGTTGCAAGGGAATGTTATGTTTGGTTGGCGTGCCATGAAAAAATTTCACATTTTTGTTAAAGTAATTGATCTCAAGCCTTTATCGATCATCTCAAGCATTACATTTATGAGAATGGTCTTGACCATACAAAATTCCCTCTGAGTTTATGCAAAGTGAAATAGCACAGAATCCCATAAAGAAGAATTGCTAACATTCTTTTTTTTTTGTTTTAAGTATAAAAGAGATCATTTTCTCAAATTTTCACTAGTTTAAGAGCTCAACTATGATTCAGAAGAGAATTAGTATAGCTCCAACTTAGATTTGATCTAGATTCAAGGTTCCACTAAGCATTGGTACTCTTCAGATGGATAGTATTTATTGAATTATGATCTGGGGTAAGTATTGCTGAACTGTGCGAATTAGTGATTTAAACTGAGAGGGAAAGATGTAGTGGTGACATTATGGGCAAAATGTTGCTTTAGGGTGTTACAATTATATGGATTCAGAGTATGTTTTTATTTCCACTAATTTTCGTACAATATGCTTTTATACTCACTAATTTTACTAGGATGTTATAGTGTTTACTGTATAAACCTGCAATGGTGCTTAAGAATTTCTGTTAGTGATATGTCGTAGAGCTAATCATAGAGATGATGATACGGATACAGACATGCATAGCGCTTTTCAGTTAAATATATTATTTGACTGGAAAGAATTATGGAGTCGTACTAAATATTGCCAGGTGAACTCTAATTTTATTAGGTCTCTAATTATTTTACTTGAAGATACAGAGCTACTACTGTTTTATTTAATTATACGCAGGCCTTACAAAAGATCAAGGCAAGCAACAACATATTTGCTGGTGTGTTTCACAATGTCTTATACAGAGGAGAACAACTTACTACGTTTAATGGAGGGATTGCTGCCGACCAAAGAAAATCAATGCCTGCGTGTGTGAGATGCATGCATGCAGCCCAAAGCAAGGGAAAAGGCTCAACTGCATGTGTAGGAAAACCCACATTTGGCCCAAGGCCCATATACATGTACGCGTGTGGTGGCCTTGACCAGCCGCCATATATATACTCGTGTGATCCATCAGAACGGGGGGACTAGTAACCATGAAGAAAAAGGCTACGTGACGAGAAGAACAGTAGATGACTAGATATGGAGTTCATGCAATGTGCATGTTTTTGATGTTTTTCTTAGCCACTAAATCCAATGAAAGAATTGTGAGTTTTTGCAATTCGAGATCGTTCAATCTTTCTGCTGGGAATTGGGAGCGTGATAGGGCTTTCGCTTGGTGGTCGTGAAGTCCGGCGCGTGTGATCTTGTGAATTAAAGAGCGTTCGTTCTTGCATTGGCAACGGAGGATCGCTACGATTCGAGAGGCTGCACGTGAGTATCTAATCCTACGTCGAGAAGATCGGGCGACCCTGTATCAGATGATTGTATCGTTTCTATGTTTATGAATATTTGAATAATATGCTATTTTAGCTCTTGAATGAATTATCATTTATATTGATTGGCAAGTTTGTGACTTGTTCGTGAAATTTTGCATTTGTGTTTATGATGTTATTCTAAACATCCTGATCTTATATTATTATATAGGATACTTATAATTTATAGATAAGCATATGCATTAATTGATGATCATATTTCACATATTATGGATATAAGATATCAAATCAATAATATGGACATATGTTAGGTAACATAGTGTTAGATTTAACCACCTTAAGATATTACGTGAATTATTATATTCTTAAGTGTCATTAGTTGGTTTCATACATAATGTATGTGAGATCCTTAAATCTGAGATCGTCATGGTTTCATATATATGTAACAATTTACTTAGGGGTTGCCAAACGCTATTCCATAAATGAGTAGTCATAAATGTACTTTTCGGGTTTACTATAAAATATGCGGAGGAATATGAGCAATCAAGATAGAATTTGCCCCTCCTTTTTAACGGAAATATATCTCTAGATCCCTCGATGTGGTTGGATTAGAGAAATGCATGGTCATACCGATTTTGGTTGAGGAGTCTGTTACAACTAAGTAATTAACTATAATATCGAGTGAATGATCGAGCTATCATAGGATAACATGTATCTCGTCTTGAGTTCGATCTGATATCACGAGGCAAGGAGATAAACACATGAGCACTATACAAGTTTGTTCGATATAATCTTTATAAATATTCAGGGTCACTATATCTTTCTAGGGATCACTATCGACCAAGTAAGCATGAATCGACAAGGTCGTAGATTTAATGGGCTGAAATAAAATGATTCGGATATGATCGTTCCTATGGCCTTTTCACCGGTTGTATTCCATCATTGTGCCGAGGATCTACCAGCCATGTCCACATTCCGTCCATGCTGTACAACGCCCTCTGGCCAAATGAGGTAGATAGGTCATAAGCTAGATGCCGATCGTACGGTTCTTGAGTTCAAAGTTGTTCATATGTATGAATTGGTATTTGGTTGGACTCTTGGACATGAATGAGCTCTTGTGGAGAAGATTTCCAATTCGGTGGCCATTGGTAACAACTTGAAGATCACAGGAGTGAGTAATATCAAGATAAAGGTTTGCCGATAAGAATAGTACATGTCAACGGCTAGAGAAAAGAAACTTGTTCCTTTTACCTAAGCTGCTTATTTGTTTTTTTTGGCTTTATGACTTATTTTATATTGTAATTGGTTTATTTTGTATTATAATTGCTTGTGGCTTTTTTGGTGTAATTAAATTAAAAAAAATTAAAAATAGAAAAAAAAAAGTTAGCCCATCACGGACAATACATATGAATGCAGGAAAAAAAGAAAAGGTAAAAGTCTAAAAAAAAGCTAAAAAATTAGAAAAAATGAAATTAAGAAATGGTGAACTAGAAGCTAAAAGTTAGAATCTAAAGCCGAAACAAGCGAGGATATAGGTATTTCACGAGATAATGCCCTTTTAACTGTACCCAGTAGATATTGAAAGTGATACCCCAGTTGGCATCCTTTCAAGAAAGCCGTATCCTGATAAATCTTTGAAAAAAGAACCACATCATTCAAATCAAACCCCCTGGATTGTTCTCTCGAAAATGAGGATGAGTAACTGAAACAATCTTATCTTAACCCCCATTAATGTTCTTTTGAATCTACTGTACTGCCAATTAAATTAGTTACAGATGCATGGATGCGTTACGGTTTGCATTCGAATAAGGCATGAGCATGCGCTGCATGTCTCTCAACTATAGTTTCATGAGAATCATGTCCTCTCCCAGTGCATCAAAATGACATAAACCATGCATGAAGGATTGGAGCACTGCTAGGATAGTGTTATCATAGATGGTTCGAAATCATCATCACAGACGGTTCCTGAACCGTCTGAGTTTATATGTCAGTCTGTGATAACTTATAATACAGACGGTTTTTTATGAAAAACCATCTGTGATACGCGACTATCACAAACGATTTTTGTTATTAACCGTCTGTGATATGGTTCATATCACAGACGGTTCGGTGTTCCAAACCGTTTGTGATATACACCATATTACAGACGGTTAATAAAAAAACCGTCTGTGATATCGTTCATATCACAGACGGTTCAGTGTTTGAAACCATCTGGGATATATATATCACAAACGGTTTGCAACACCGAACCATCTGTGATATCGTTTATATCACAGACGGTTTAGTGTTTGAAACCATCTGGGATATATATATCACAAACGGTTTGCAACACCAAACCGTCTGTAATATCTATTTCAACAACAATTTTATTTGCCCTTTTTCGACTAGCCTCAGGATATGCTAGCCATACCCTCTGAAAACAAGCAAGATCACGTATATAGCACAGGACAATTATTACATAAATCATAGCATAGCAATCGTTACACAGATCTGACAAATGAATTAAATTGAATGAATTGTTTGATTAAGCATAATTGAGTGATTTGTACAATTGAATCCAATGTTTCAACATCTAATTATCACCATTGCTGGGGTGGAACTCTCCAGCCTTGTTTATGACCTCTGCTAGCAAGAATTCGGAGAGGTTTCCATGAATTTCGATTAGTTTGTCAAGATCATATGCATTTTCGTCGAAATCCACCCGCTGTCGCTAGGAGCAATGTTAAGTCATTAATTAGCATATGTGTGTATATATATACATATATATAATCAGAAAATAATAATTATTAGAAGGTTGACAAACCTCTGGATCATTCATCTTAGTGTATGTGATTTCCTTCATATGGCAGCAAATGTAGAATCCATATGCGTTGCCCTATAGCTGCTAGTAGCACTGCAAAAATAGAATTACATACATAGCTATTTTCAATTCTAGAGGCATTATAACAAAGTGTGATATAGGATTGTTGTGTTGTAGCGGGTACCGAAAATCGTGTGTTGTGTCTCAGCGTGTGAGTGGATTCGTTGTGTCTCCCTCCTAGGGCAACATAAGCAGTAAACAACCTACATGATTCCAAAAAAAAATTAGCCTCGGCCATTGCAAACGAACGAAAGATTACAATAGAGTTATGTATGGAGGAAATGAGTTTTTCTGTTATTTGCTTCTTGCACATGACTGAAGTCGTGTTGCTACTAAGTAGGGGATCAAGGTATATTACCTTACTCCACTTTGGTACAATCATAATCAAAATCCAGTGAGACCTAGTCATGTGTGTCTCCATAGTAATTAATCCTAAGTTCATGCAGCATAAAAAGTACAAATGAAACTTGTGTACAACTAGTGAAGCACTTACCCTTGGTTGAAGGGTACCATGATGTACTCTTTGTCGCTGTGAGCAATCAATCCTCTCGTTATGTAATCTTGCACGAAGGATGCATTTTCATTGATATATTGCTCGAAGATCAAGTGTGGGTCGAGGAAACCCACCGGTTGCCGCCGTTGCCGGACTTGTTGGATCATGTATCTATACATAAGGAAAGTGTAATGACATTTATCGGTATGATATGAATGTACAACTTCATTGTACAATACACTTACAATGTCCAGCATCGTAGAAGTGAGGCATCGAGTTCATCGAGATTGAATAGTAAGAATAAGTCTTCGAATATCACGATGAAGTAGCCCGAGTCGTGGAGCAAATACGCCTCCATATATCTTATAGTAAATCCACTGTGCTGGTTTGGCTTCATGTTGGACCTCTGCATATACCAGGTATGCAATGTATTGCAAACCAGACCAAGCCAGGACAATTGTGACTCGGGGACCAACGACACTCCTAGAATGAACTTCCATGGCTAGGGACGCGCCTTAATTTTCTTTGATTCAGTCTTAGAGCCTCGCTTATGATACATTTTCGGTGGCGCCTCCACGGGAGCCAATGCAACAGGCTTCGGAACCGGAGCTAGAGGTGGAGCCACCAGAGTTGATGTGACAGGTCCAAGGCGATGTCCCTCTTGGGCCACTGGATGTGGAGATCGTGGCACAGACAAGTCGAGGGCGATGTCCCTCTTGGACCACTGGATGAATATGTGGACGGCATCCTCTAATGTCGTAATCTCTTTGTTGGGGCTTCCCAAGAGGGGGACGGTCTTAAAAACATCATTAATCATGTCCACCTGAGCCTTTATGAAACTGGTCCCTACTTGTACATCGTGCACTAGCGTCCCTGACAGCCAACAAACCTAACTCTGAGGATGCAAGGCATGGGCTCCTACATAGCGACACAAGATGAGCTAAGGCGTCCACCAGAGAGATCTATGTAGCATTCTAAAGAGGTATATTACCTGGATGTCGTCGATATGTAAGTGGGCATCGCTATATTCAGTAATTGGTGTGGATGCGTAGCTACTGCGACATTGAGGGGAACTGGGTACCGCAGTAACAGAGCTGAGTTGCGATTGGTTGCGGACTTGTCTCAGTTCTTCCCTCAATGAATCTATCCTTCCTCGAAGTGAGGCAGTCTGCTCTTGAGTGAGGCAGATAATTGTTCCTCAAGTTGAGCACGAAGCTCCTGTTTTATTTGTTCGTTGCGGTAGGCCTTGAATCTCTTCCTACTCCTATATGTCTCGGAGTCATTTGGAAATCTGTGCCTCCAAAATACGTAAACCCCCAAGCCTCGTGTGCGACTTGGGTGCTCCTTGTTTGCCAAGGCTTATGATGGTACATCTCTCTCTCCCTGTATTCTTGGAAAGGGCCTCGAGAAGATTCTATTGTCAATGATTGCTGCAAGAGGCAATTATGTTATTTTTGACCCCATGAAGTTCAAGAGGTATTAACAACTATGTAGTTTAACATATCTTATTAGGTGTTGGGACACTTCCTCGTCTATGGGGCTTTTGAAAGAGACACCCGAAGATGTGGTTGATGACCTCGCTCTTAACTAGTTTCGAGTGCGCTCGTTTGCGATCCCAACAAATGGCGAGGAGGCCTCCAATCGGATTGCGATCTCGTTCTGCATCCTCCACTGCGGGATTTTACCTACGTACCCAGCGGTGTTGAATCTGTGAGGGTGAGTGTTTTGTAACTGGAGAGCCTTGTGCGCCGCACTTTGTTGTTCAAATTCAGTCATTATCTTCATCTACACAAATGCCTCCCATGTTTCCAGCGACACGAAAGGATACCTCGTGAAGGACGTGAGATCCTTGGCCACGTACTGCGTGACAAGGGTGCTCTTAAAATTCTTCCATGCTTTTCCTATTGCAAGGAGTGCGTGCCGTTGCACGAGTCCCTGTACTTCTGTTGGGATCTCGAATGAATTTGTAATTTCCTCCTATAGCTGATTTTTCTGATCCTTTGCCAAATCTTTCTAGCTTGCTTTGGTGATGGGGACCCGTTGCCTTCCAATTATCCTGTAGGTGGTCCGAAATGATGCCGCTGCTTTCTTCAGTTGCAGAGGGACCCCATCCGGAGAGACCACCGTGATGGTTATTCGACCATCTGGGCTTTTCGATACTCCTCGGCCATGCTTAGTTATCCCAATTTTGAGACGTGAGACCTAGATGACGACGACGACAAATGTGTGGACGCCATCTCTCTTCTAAAAAAACTAACTACAGTGATCTATGGGCCTAAACAAAGTTCTATGAATCAAACGACACACCCGTGTACCAAGTTCATTGAACTTGATAGACTGGAGTGTGTCACTTGCTTCATGACCTTTGAAGGTCTATGTGGCATATATTATTACTACAAGGTCCCTTTGGAACAGTAACATGCCATTCCAAATAGATCTTGTAGGTAACAAGTGCAGCATATGTCATGAAGTTTAAAGGTCATAAAACAATTTAACCAATTATTGAGACAGACCACAAGATTGATAAATGACAGTAATAGTAAAAATTTAGAGCTCAAGCTTGAATATTCAATTTTAGTATTAGATCTTGTAGCTAACAAGCGAAGCATATATCATAAAGTATTAAAGGTCATAAAATAATTTAGCCAACTATTAGGACAGACCACAAATTGACAAATGACAGTAATAGTAAAAATTTAGAGCTCAAGCTTGAATATTCAATTTTAGTATTAGATCTTGTAGCTAACAAGTGAAACATATATCATAAAGTACTAAAGGTCATAAAACAATTTAGCCATCTACTGAAGATAACAAAACAAATTAGCCAACTATTGAGACAGAGGCGAATAGTGCTGGGAAAGAGCGACGGCGACGCGCGTGAGGTTGAGGCGGTCGGCGACGGGAGGGAGTGGCGGCCGGCGTCGGGAGGGAGTGGCGGCAAGCGACGGGAGGGAGAGGCGGCGTGAGGTGGTGTCGTGAGGGAGAGGTGGCCGGCGTTGGGAGGGAATGAGTAGTCAGATCTAGCAAAACCTAGCAGGGGTGGTGGAGAGTGTGTGATTGAGGACTCTGCAAAACCTATTGCGAATATTTATATGGAAACTATCACAGACGGTTCTTTTATAAAACCGTCTGTGATAGTTATATCACAGACGGTATCACAAATGGTTCTTTTACAGAACCGTCTATGACATATCATCATAGATGGTTTCTAGCAATAAACCGTCTGTGATAGTTCACTGCATCTACCTATCAAAAAAATCATGCTGGCCATGCAATATTATGAAAAACGCAAACATAATCATAAATATAACTATTTCTTACTTTCTGAGTCATTTACAATTACAATGGAATATAGTCCCATAATTACATGCCGAGTTTCCTAATTATGATTACATTTCAACAATTTCCAAATAGGTGCTGGCTTTGTGGGATTATTTATTACACTTGCCTATTTCCTTTTAAATAAAGCCATTCACGATGATCGACACGCATATAACTTGCTTCATCGCCTTGTTCTTCCTCGAGCCTGATGCCGTCTCCGAATGGAGGCAACTCATCAAATTGATTGTACTCTTCCTCATCCACAACATTCTCAACTCCACAATCCTTCTTTTTCCCTGAAGAACTACATGGTGCTTCTTTTTTGCCGGGTTGGTTACATAAAATACTTGAACAACTTACCTCACGAGTACAAATGGTTCATCTTCGTATCCTACACATTCGAGGTCCACGGTAGTGATGCTGTACTTGTCGACCATTACACCCCACGGGAGTTGGACCCAACGGCACCGAAATAGAGGAATCTTGAAAATTATGTAGTCAAGCTCCAAAATCTCCTCTACAAGCCCGTAGTATGAGTTTGGGCCAGCAGTACTGACGCATGCATCATAGGCATCTATGCGGACACCTGAGTTCTGCACTGTGCTCTTTCTATTCTGATCTGTTGTATAAAAAGTGTAGCCATTAATGTTGTATCATTACTATGTCACAATTATAAATTTTAGCCCTTTTGCCAACCATTGTAGAGTTTCACTTGACGACCTCCTAGTCAATCGCATCTTCAACCATTCGTTGAACTGACGGTTGTGTTGTCTCGTGATCCAAACTTCTGACTGGCCTGCATTCTCTTGGCGTAGCATGACCTTGTGCTCTTCAATATATGGGGTCACTTCAGTCATGTGTTGTAAAATTGTGAAATGGGCTTGAGCATACGTATTTTGATACAGAGTTATTGCTTTCCTTCCGATAGTCCCGATACCCTCTAGCCTCCCCTCGTGATGAGATAGAGGTACACTTATTGGTTCAACCTGAGCCATGTAACCGATGCAGAATTCAATGACCTCTTCTGTTGTATAACCTTCGATGATGCTACCCTCCGGTCGAGATCTATTGCGTACATAGGACTTGAGAATTCCCATGTACCTCTCGAATGGGTATATATGACATAGAAACACGGGGCCGCATATCTTTATCTCTTTCACAAGGTAGACAATGAGATCAAAAAATGATGGAGGGAAATACATCTCTAGATGACATAGAGTTGTCACCACCTCGGTCTGCAAAGCATCTAGTCCATCGGGATCAATGACCTTCTGAGCAATTGCGTTAAAGAAATAACATAACCTTATATTGTCACTTGAATCTTGTTTGGCAAAATACTTCTAATTGTAACAAGTAGCATTTGTGTCATTAGCACATGACAGTCATGAGACTTCATGCCCATTAATTTAAAATGTTCCATGGAAACAAGTTTCTTCATGCTGGTGGAGTGACCGGACGGAACATTCACACCATGTAAGGACTGGCACAGTTGAGTTCTCTCAGACTTAGACAGAGTGTAGCAAGCTGGGGGAAGGTACGTCCAGCCTTGATCGGTCTCTATCGGTGCTAACTCGGTCCTGATGTTCATGGCGACCAAGTTACGCCTTGCGTTGACACGATCCTTTGTTTTATCAGGAATGTTCAGTAAGAGACCAATCAAACTGTCACATGCATTCTTCTCCACGTGCATGACATCGATGTAATTGCGAACTTCTAAGTGCTCCCAATAAAGCAATTCCCAAAATATTGACATCTTCTTTCACATGTTCTTCTGAAAGGTCCTCAATTTACGTCCCTTTCCAAGCACAACGTCTATATCCTTGACCATATCATACACCTCTTTCCCACTAAAAGGCCTTGGTACTGAGTCATCCTCTTGTTTCTGTCAAATTGTTTCTTCATCTTACGGTATGGGTGATACTTCGGAAGGAACCTACAGTGACACATGTACACAGTTTTACGCGAGTTGTTTAACCACACACTCTCGGTATAATCTAAGCTCTTGGATAAGTAGTGACATCAAAATATACTTCCGCTTTATACACAGCCAAGGAGGAAGGTTGTACATGCATAGAGTCACAGGCCAGGTGCTATGTCGGCTGCTCATGTTACTAAAAGGATTCATTCCGTCTGTACTCAACCCAAACCTTATATTCCTCGGTTTTACAATGAAATCTACAAACATCCTATCGATGTTCCTCCACTGGGCAGAATCAGTAACGTGTCTTATCATTCCGTCTTTCTTACGCTGCTCCCAGTGCCAACACATCAATCTTGCATGCTTGCAGTTTGCAAATAAACGCTTCAAATGGGGAATTACAGGAAGATACCATAACACCTTAGCAGGAGGTCCTTACTTCACCTCGATGCCCTTCCCATCATCAGTGTAACATCCTGATTTTCTGGAGTTTTTAAAACCAATTTTCAAAAATTAATTTTTTGGAATTTTCTGGAATTAATTAAAGCTTAAAAGGAATTTTCAGAATTAATTTAGATTTAATATGATTAAATTAAACATTAACATAAGTTGAAAATATTTTATTTGGGTTCTTTGTGTCAAAAGGAATTTCTTGGTATTTCTGGTGAATTTTCCGGATTTATTTGCTATTTTCTAGAGCTTAAAATGGTTTAATTGAATTTCTGGAAAAACAAAAAAAAAGAAAAAGAGAAAATCCCGAACCGGCCGGTGGGCCAAAACCCACCGAACCGGCCCGGTCCGACCGCCGGCCCAACCGCGCCCCGCCTCGCCACGTGTCGGCGATCCGCCCGCGCCCGCGCCCGCACTGCCCCGCTCGATGGCCGCCGCGTGTTGTCATCCCAGCCGTTCGCCCGCGCGCGCGCGCCATCTCGGCCGCTCCTTCTCCCGCGCGCGTTCCGCCGCCCTAACCCTAACCCGCCGCCGCCCGCGCGCGATCGCAGCCGTCCGATCTCCCGCGCGAGATCCCAGCTGTACGCGTGTCCCAAAACCGCGTCCGAACTCCGCGCCGGGCCGGGACCGATCGGGTCGCCTCGGTTCGCGTGTTTTTATATGCGTGGCCGCCTCGGTTCGCGTGCTCGCCCGCCGCCTTCGCCGCCGTGCGCCGCCGCCGTCCTCCGAGACCGCCGCCTTCGCCGCCGTACGACGCCGCCGTCCTCCGAGACCGCCGCCTTCGTCGCCGTGCGCCGCCGCCGTCCTCCGAGACCGCCGTCTCTACCGCCGTCGCCGCCATCGTCGTCGTTGCCAGTGAGCCCCGCCGCCGTCGTCCACCGTTCCCCGCCTCTCGGTCGCCGCCGGCCAGGACCGCCGCCCGTCCCCCGCCTCTCGGTCCTCGCCGGCCAGACCCGCCGCCCGCGCCTCGCCGCCTCGGCCGCGCCCCGCGCCTCCTCGGTCCCCGCGCCCGCCACGTCAGCCCTGACGTCAGCACCGCGCCCCTTCGCCTTCCCGTGGACGCCGTTCACCGTGCACCCCGCCGCCGCCATGTGGGTCCCGCCCGTCAGCCCACGCCAGCCTAGCCACGCAAGCCGACCACGTCAGCCCTAGGCCGACGTGTCAGCCTAGTCAGCAGCCCCGTCAGCAGCCACGTCTGCACCCGAGGCCCCCAGCCGCCACGTCAGCCGCCACGTCAGCCCTACCCGTCCACGTGTCGCCACGTGTCTGCCACGTCAGCCCTAGCCGCCGCGCCAGCCGCCCAGTCAGCCGCACTGTTCCGTGCGCCGAGTCCACTGTAGACCCATTCTCCCATGCACCTGGTCCACAACACAGTGCCTTTTTCCAATTTCCCCGAATTTCTGTAGATTTATTTTTCCAAAGGCCCGTTCTCCCTCATCCTAGCTCCGATTGACCCGATTCTTTTTCCTAAATTCATCTAAAATTGAGCTCTATCTTTTGGTTCAGGTTTGAGAATTTTTGGAGTTCATTTGAATTTTATTTGATTTTATTTTGTGTTTCGATCTGTTTTCTCTCTCGTTAGATCACGCATTCGAGGGAGCCGCCGTTGGATTTGAAGATCAAGAGCCGTCAACTAAGCAAGGCCAAGGCAAGTCGTGTCCTTTGATCATGTTGAACCCAGTTTGCAATCTATTATTTAATTATTTCGTTTTAAATTATCTTGCATCGCTATTTTTATTCAAACCCTTGAATTGGTAGTTATCGTCCCAATTGGTTATTTCCCTCCTTGATACTTTGGAATACCTTGATGCCATTGACACCTTAGGTTGGGAATTTAATTAGTGATGCTATGTTATTTGTCACATTGGGTTGGTACGATTAGAATGCTTAGCCTTGCTTATTTTGCGAAAGGGTTCATCATCACATGTGATTAATTAATTTGACTTAATGAGATATTGAATTGTGGTTGGTGCCACAGTGAATCGTGGTTGGTGCCACTGTTATAAAAATTGTGCCGTGATGTTGGTGCGTCATTGGCGGTGGTTATACAAAATTGGTTTTCACTCGGGCGAATGATCGTGTAGTAAAGGGGGAAGTGTGGATTCACTTCGTGGGATGTGGAAGTCTCACCCGGGTACACTTAAGGACTTAACTTTGTGCGCCATTGATCTGAGTCTTACCGTGCAAAACACATGTCTGGTATGGGACAGACCTAGCTGATTAATTTGGGATGTTTCAATTTCAATCTCGCTGGGATGAACATGGTTGCTGATTTCCATGAGGCGCAAGGGGGGGGGTGGGGTGTGATGCGAAACCCTAGCGGGCGTGATTGGGTTGGAATTGAACATTGTAAAGGCCTTGTTGTGATTTCCTTAGCGCGAGGCTAATCACATCGTGTGGGTACAGTTGTGCAACCTCTGCAGAGTGTAAAACTATTCGGATAGCCGCGTCCTCGGTCATGGACAATGCTCGGTGATTTCACACGAGGTATAGTTACTCTTGGAAAAGTTGTAGTTGGTCAATGGATGGTTAATTCACTGCTGGTTTGGCTTATGGATGGGATATCCATAAGCGGTTGGGTTTAGCTTGTGGATGGGAGGTCCATAAGTGGTTTACTTCAATTCCTTTGATTAATTATTCATTATTGTTTTATTTAAAACTCGCCTTCAATCTATTTATGGTAATTTCAAATGCTGTTTTATGCAAATTAGCCTTTCAGCCTTCCATTCGTAAGCCTTGCATTCTATATTGCATTATTTGTTACAAACGGCTTGCTGAGTACCAATGTACTCACGGCTTTACGCCTATGTTGCTCAGTTGAGGAAGAGGAGTACTACCAGCAGGAGGTTCCAGAAGGCGAGTACTTCGATGACCACGCGTTCTAGGCTTCGCTCCCCACTCGATTGCCCGTGGGCATGTCGATTGGCCACTACGCTTTAATTTGGATTTCCGCTGCTAAATTTTGTTAAGCCCCTAAGGCTATTGAGATTGTAAGCTTGACCATAAGGTCTCACTTTTGGATATTGATTAATAATTTGAGTTCCCCTTATTTAATATCGTGATTGTGGTGATGATTACCTCTATGTTTGACTGTGTGCACTAGCGCGATCCTGGACTAGTGCAGTATACACAGAGAGTCCGGATTTGCATATTCGGGTCTCGACAATCAGAGTCATTTTTATAATTTTATCGGGATGCTTTGCACACTGGACAAATATGTAAGCTAGCATACTCTTTACGGTACAGGATACGATCATTTGGACATAGATGTATTCTTTCTACTTCCATTCCCAATAGACAAATAATCTTTTTGGCTTGGTAGGTGGTTCTCGGCAACACATTTCCCTTTTGGAAGCATGTTCGCTAGGAGACCTAACAATGCCGTGAAATTCTTGTCAGACCAACCATTGCTTGCCTTCAATTTTAGCAGTTCTAGAACTGATGACAATCTCATGTATTGCGGCTTACAGCCCGGGAACCCTGTTATAGTTTTTAGCATCGTATAGATCGTCTTGCTTCTTATTTGCCGTTGGGTGGGATGTGAGCTGCAGTTTTGCTTCTAGCATTATGATGCAGTCATGTCAAAATCTTTTTGTGGAGTTTATCGTTTCTTTTGTTAGCCTTTTCGGCTAAGTGTTTGCTTAGTTTAGGATTGCCATTAGAAATTCCCCTTAGACGAGTTTACCGCTTACCTTTGCTTTTCCCTCTTACCTATTGAGCCTTCAGAAGTCAGTTCTCAGCAAATGGTCTTTCTTTTCAGAGCAGCAGCAAAATGGTGGAAACCAGGAACTCCGCAGGTCGTGAGCAGACAAACCAGAACCTAGGGAGCAGTTCCACTCAGCCACCCCAGGCAGTTCCGCCGACCCTGGACCCCGCTCTCAGTCAGTTCCTGATGGCCCAGACTCAGATGATGCAAGCAATGATGCAGAATATGAACAATATGGCTCAGCGTCAGCACCCAGGTATAGCAGCACCTCAGACCGCCCACCATCAGTCCCGCTTTGCAGAGTTTATGAGGACAAGGCCGCCTACCTACTCCAGTTCTTCAGAGCCTTTGGAGGCAGACGACTGGATCCGTTCAGTAGGGAAAAAGCTGAACTTGGCCCAGTGCACAGACAGGGAGAGAGTGCTGTATGCAGCACACTAGCTGGAGGGACCTGCAGCAGAGTGGTGGGAGAACTACTGTGACGCCCATGAGGACCAGGACAGCATTACTTGGGACGAGTTCTCCACCGCTTTTCATCACGCCCATGTCCTGGATGGGGTGATGGACATGAAGAAGGAGGAGTTCCGTGAGTTGCAGCAGAAGAACATGTCGGTGAGTGAATACCTCAATAAATTCACTCAGCTAGCTCGCTACGCACCCGAGGATGTAGCCACAGATGAAGCCCGTCAGAAGAGGTTCCGGAAAGGCTTGAACCCAGGTTTGGAGGTGCAGGTCGTGGGCAACGACTATGCCAGCTTTCAGCAGATGGTGGATAAGGTCATCCTAATTGAGGACAGTCGCCGCGAGCTCGAGGAGTCTCGCAAGAGGAGGATGGCTCAGCAGGGATTGCAGTCTCACCAGGCTCCGAGGCAGCGTTTCAGCACTTACCAGCCCGCTCGAGTGCCTCAGCAGCAGCAGCAGCAGTCAGTCTTCAGGACCCCGGCCCCAGCGCCACGTCCTCAGCAGTCAGGGTAGAGACCCAGTGGATCTGGTGGTCAGCAGCAAAGGAACGCCAATCCAGCAGCGTCTGTTACTTGCTACAAGTGTCATGAGCAGGGACACTATGCTAGCAAGTGCCCCCAGAAGCAGGCCCCCACTCCAGTTCGCTTCGACTTGGGAGCCACACCAGGACGGACACCTACCCCAGGAGCAGGGCGTGGAGCACCCCAGGCGCCAGGTCAGGCCAGCAGGACTCCACAGGTGGTGAGAGGCCAGGTGAACCACGTCACTGCAGAGGAGGCCCAAGCAGCACCAGAGGTTGTGATCGGTAAGTTCCTAGTCCATTCAGCATCTGCCACAGTTTTATTTGATTCTGGAGCTTCCCATTCGTTTGTTTCTCGGAGTTTTGCTTTAAAGCAACAGTTGAAAATTATTACTCTGGGATCTATTCTTTTGATCCAATCCCCCGGTTCGGAGTTGAGCACCAAGCTAGGCTGTCCCGGAGTTCAGATAGACATCCAGGGAGTTGAGTTCAGAGCGGACTTGATTATCTTGGATATCCAGTCCCTAGATGTGATCTTGGGTATGGATTGGCTCAAGAAGCACCAGGCAGTATTGGATTGTGGGAGCAGAGCAGTGACCTTGACCAGCTCCGATGGGAGGAAAGTGCAGTTTTCAGCTAGCATGAATCAGCCAGAGCAGGTAATGGTCTGTCAGATCAAGGGAATTCAGTTGGAGGATGTGCCGATTGTCAGGGAGTACCCCGATGTGTTTCCAGATGACCTTCCAGGGATGCCACCAGAGCGAGAAGTTGAGTTTCTGATCGAGTTGGTACCCGGTACCTCTCCGATTTCCAAAAGACCCTACCGGATGCCAGCAAATGAGTTAGCAGAACTCAAGAAGCAGATTCAGGAGCTTTTGGACAAAGGTTATGTCAGGCCCAGTTCGTCCCTATGGGGAGCGCCAGTCTTGTTTGTGAAAAAGAAGGATGGCAGTCAACGCATGTGCGTGGACTACCGAGCACTTAATGAGGTCACCATCAAGAACAAGTACCTGTTGCCCAGGATTGATGACTTGTTTGATCAGCTCAGGGGAGCAGGAGTTTTCTCCAAGATTGACTTGAGGTCAGGTTACCACCAGATGAGGATTCGACAGGAGGACATACCTAAGACAACATTTTCGACTCGTTACGGATTGTACGAGTTCACAGTGATGTCTTTTGCTTTGACCAATGCTCCAGCCTATTTTATGTACCTGATGAATAAGGTGTTCATGGAATATTTGGATAAGTTTGTCGTTGTGTTCATTGACGACATTCTGATCTACTCCAAGGATGAGAGAGAGCATGAGGAACACTTGAGGATGGTATTGCAGAAATTAAGGGACCATCAGTTGTATGCTAAATTTAGCAAATGT
Source organism: Dendrocalamus latiflorus (assembly GCA_017311315.1). Taxonomy (NCBI): domain Eukaryota; kingdom Viridiplantae; phylum Streptophyta; class Magnoliopsida; order Poales; family Poaceae; genus Dendrocalamus; species Dendrocalamus latiflorus. Next base: position 34,228,782 of record CM029658.1, on the reverse strand, counting down.
GAGTTTTGGATGAAGGAAGTCGCCTTCCTAGGCCATGTGATGTCCGCAAAGGGAGTTGCTGTTGACCCCGGAAAGGTCAAGGATGTTTTGGATTGGCAGTCACCTTCTTCGGTGACTCAGGTCAGGAGTTTTCTGGGTATGGCTGGTTATTACCGTCGTTTCATCGAGGGATTTTCCAGTGTAGCCAAGCCACTTACCCAATTGCTCAAAAAGGAAAAGAAATTTGTTTGGACGCCCGAGTGCGAGAAAAGCTTTCAGAAGTTGAAGGAGAGTTTGACCACAGCCCCAGTGCTAGTATTACCAGATTTAAACAAGGATTTTGAGATTTATTGCGATGCCTCACGCAAGGGTTTGGGTTGTGTACTGATGCAGGAAAAGAGAGTGGTAGCGTATGCCTCGCGCCAGTTGAGACCGCATGAGGAGAATTACCCTACCCACGACTTAGAGCTAGCAGCCGTAGTGCATGCTTTAAAAATTTGGAGGCACTATCTCTTGGGTAATAGATGTGAGATTTATACGGATCACAAGAGTTTGAAGTACATCTTTACCCAGTCCGAGCTTAACCTCAGGCAGAGGAGGTGGTTGGAGTTGATAAAGGATTACGATGTCGGAATCCATTATCACCCAGGGAAGGCCAATGTGGTCGCAGATGCTCTGAGCAGGAAGGTTTATTGTAATTCAGTGATGGTCAAGGAGAGTTAGCTAGCTTTGCATGAGGAATTCCAAAGGCTCAGTTTGGAATTGGTCGAGGAAGGATTTTTGGCAGCAATGGAGTTGCAGCCCACTTTGGATGGTCAGATTCGTCAGGCTCAGACAGATGATGAGGCATTTCAGCGTATCAGACAGAGTATGAGTGAAGGAAAAGAGTCAGGATTTTCAGAGGATGCCCAAGGAACCCTGTGGTTCAAGCAACGTTTGTGTGTGCCCAATAAGAAGGAGCTAAAGGACCTGTTGCTAAAAGAAGCTCATGAGTCGTTGTACTCGATACACCCTGGCAGTACCAAGATGTACCAGAACATTAAAGAAAAATATTGGTGGCCTAGCATGAAGCGTGAGATCGCTGAGTATGTGGCCCTTTGTGATGTCTGTCAGAGAGTTCAGGCAGAGCATCAGAGGCCCGCAGGTTTGCTTCAGCCGTTGAAAATCCCTGAGTGAAAATGGGAAGAGATTGGTATGGACTTCATAGTCGGTCTGCCTAAGACCAAAGAGGGCTATGATTCGATTTGGGTCATTGTGGACCAATTGACCAAGGTTGCTCACTTCATTCCAGTGAAGACAACCTACACCGGTGACAGATTGGCAGAGCTGTATATGTCGAGGATCATCAGTTTGCATGGAGTGCCCAAGAAAATAGTGTCAGATCGAGGGTCCCAGTTCACCTCTCGGTTTTGGGGTAGTTTCCATGAGGCTATGGGAACACACCTGAATTTCAGTACCGCATATCATCCCCAGACAGATGGTCAGACAGAGCGAGTCAATCAGATTCTTGAGGATATGTTGAGAGCATGTGTGCTAGATCATGGACCTAAGTGGGACAGCTGTTTGCCTTTTGCAGAGTTTTCCTACAACAATAGTTATCAGGCAAGTTTGCAGATGTCACCGTTTGAAGCACTCTATGGCAGGAAATGCAGGACCCCTCTCAATTGGAAAGAGACAGGGGAAGGTCAGGTGTTTGGTCCAGATTGTTTAAAAGAGGCTGAGGACAAGGTCCGTTTGATTCAGGAGAGGTTGAGGACTGCCCAGGCCAGGCAAAAGAGCTATGCGGATACCAGACGCCGAGAGCTGAGTTTTGAGCCAGATGATTTTGTGTATCTCAGGATCACACCATTCAAAGGTGTGAAGAGGTTTCAGCAAAAAGGCAAGCTTGCACCAAGGTATGTCGGTCCGTTCAGAATTCTGAAACGCAGGGGAGAGGTTGCTTATCAATTGGAGCTACCTGCGTCCTTCAGTGGGGTACATGATGTTTTCCATGTGTCCCAGCTGAAGAAGTGCTTGAGAGTGCCAGAGGAGGCTGTACCAGTTGAGGCAATTGATCTTCAGGAGGAACTGTCCTACAAAGAGCGTCCTGTCAAAATCTTGGATGTGTCAGAACGAGTCACCCGGAATAAAGTTGTTCGCTTTTGCAAAGTTCAGTGGAGCAACCACTCCGAGGAGGAAGCCACCTGGGAGCGCGAAGAGGATCTCAAGGCAGAGTTTCCGAACCTATTCTAGTAGTGAGCCCGGATCTCGGGGTCGAGATCCCGTTTAAGGGGGTAAGGTTTGTAACATCCTGATTTTCTGGAGTTTTTAAAACCAATTTTCAAAAATTAATTTTCTGGAATTTTCTGGAATTAATTAAAGCTTAAAAGGAATTTTCAGAATTTATTTACTTTTTATATGATTAAATTAAACATTAACATAAGTTGAAAATATTTTATTTGGCTTCTTTGTGTCAAAAGGAATTTCTTGGTATTTTTGGTGAATTTTCCAGATTTATTTGCTATTTCTAGAGCTTAAAATGATTTAATTGAATTTCTGGAAAAAGAAAAAAAAAGAAAAAGAGAAAATCCCGAACCGGCCGGTGGGACAAAACCCACCGAACCGGCCCGGTCCGACCGCCGGCCCAACCGCGCCCCGCCTCGCCACGTGTCGGCGATCCGCCCGTGCCCGCACTGCCCCGCTCGATGGCCGCCGCGTGTCGTCATCCCAGCCGTTCGCCCGCGCGCGCGCGCCATCTCGGCCGCTCCTTCTCCCGCGCGCGTTCCGCCGCCCTAACCCTAACCCGCCGCCGCCCGCGCGCGATCGCAGCCGTCCGATCTCCCGCGCGAGATCCCAGCTGTACGCGTGTCCCAAAACCGCGTCCGAACTCCGCGCCGGGCCGGGACCGATCGGGTCGCCTCGGTTCACGTGTTTTTATATGTGCGGCCGCCTCGGTTCGCGTGCTCGCCCGCCGCCTTCGCCGCCGTGCGCCGCCGCCGTCCTCCGAGACCGCCGCCTTCGCCGCCGTACGACGCCGCCGTCCTCCGAGACCGCCGCCTTCGTCGCCGTGCGCCGCCGCCGTCCTCCGAGACCGCCGTCGCCGCCATCGTCGTCGTTGCCAGTGAGCCCCGCCGCCGTCGTCCACCGTTCCCCGCCTCTCGGTCGCCGCCGGCCAGGACCGCCGCCCGTCCCCCGCCTCTCGGTCCTCGCCGGCCAGACCCGCCGCCCGCGCCTCGCCGCCTCGGCCGCGCCCCGCGCCTCCTCTGTCCCCGCGCCCGCCACGTCAGCCCTGACGTCAGCACCGCGCCCCTTCGCCTTCCCGTGGACGCCGTTCACCGTGCACCCCGCCGCCACCATGTGGGTCCCGCCCGTCAGCCCGAACCGTAGACCCGTGAGCCGATCTGGCCACGTCAGCGCCCGAGCCGCCACGCCAGCCTAGCCACGCAAGCCGACCACGTCAGCCCTAGGCCGACGTGTCAGCCTAGTCAGCAGCCCCGTCAGCAGCCACATCAGCACCCGAGGCCCCCAGCCGCCATGTCAGCCGCCACGTCAGCCCTACCCGTCCACGTGTCGCCACGTGTCTGCCACGTCAGCCCTAGCCGCCGCGCCAGCCGCCCAGTCAGCCGCACTGTTCCGTGCGCCGAGTCCACCGTAGACCCATTCTCCCGTGCACCTGGTCCACAGCACAGTGCCTTTTTCCAATTTCCCCGAATTTCTGTAGATTTATTTTTCCAAAGGCCTGTTCTCCCTCATCCTAGCTCTGATTGACCCGATTCTTTTTCCTAAATTCATCTAAAATTGAGCTCTATCTTTTGGTTCAGGTTTGAGAATTTTTGGAGTTCATTTGAATTTTATTTGATTTTATTTTGTGTTTCGATCTGTTTTCTCTCTCGTTAGATCACGCATTCGAGGGAGCCGCCGTTGGATTTGAAGATCAAGAGCCGTCAACTAAGCAAGGCCAAGGCAAGTCGTGTCCTTTGATCATGTTGAACCCAGTTTGCAATCTATTATTTAATTATTTCGTTTTAAATTATCTTGCATCGCTATTTTTATTCAAACCCTTGAATTGGTAGTTATCGTCCCAATTGGTTATTTCCCTCCTTGATACTTTGGAATACCTTGATGCCATTGACACCTTAGGTTGGGAATTTAATTAGTGATGCTATGTTATTTGTCACATTGGGTTGGTACGATTAGAATGCTTAGCCTTGCTTATTTTGCGAAAGGGTTCATCATCACATGTGATTAATTAATTTGACTTAATGAGATATTGAATTGTGGTTGGTGCCACAGTGAATCGTGGTTGGTGCCACTGTTATAAAAATTGTGCCGTGACGTTGGTGCGTCATTGGTGGTGGTTATACAAAATTGGTTTTCACTCGGGCGAATGATCGTGTAGTAAAGGGGGAAGTGTGGATTCACTTCGTGGGATGTGGAAGTCTCGCCCGGGTACACTTAAGGACTTAACTTTGTGCGCCATTGATCTGAGTCTTACCGTGCAAACCACATGTCTGGTATGGGACAGACCTAGCTGATTAATTTGGGATGTTTCAATTTCAATCTCGCTGGGATGAACATGGTTGCTGATTTCCATGAGGCGCAAGGGGGGGTGTGATGCGAAACCCTAGCGGGCGTGATTGGGTTGGAATTGAACATTGTAAAGGCCTTGTTGTGATTTCCTTAGCGCGAGGCTAATCACATCGTGTGGGTACAGTTGTGCAACCTCTGCAGAGTGTAAAACTATTCGAATAGCCGCGTCCTCGGTCATGGACAATGCTCGGTGATTTCACACGAGGTATAGTTACTCTTGGAAAAGTTGTAGTTGGTCAGTGGATGGTTAATTCACTGCTGGTTTGGCTTATGGATGGGATATCCATAAGCGGTTGGGTTTAGCTTGTGGATGGGAGGTCCATAAGTGGTTTACTTCAATTCCTTTGATTAATTATTCATTATTGTTTTATTTAAAACTCGCCTTCAATCTATTTATGGTAATTTCAAATGATGTTTTATGCAAATTAACCTTTCAGCCTTCCATTCGTAAGCCTTGCATTCTATATTGCATTATTTGTTACAAACGGTTTGCTGAGTACCAATGTACTCACGGCTTTACGCCTATGTTGCTCAGTTGAGGAAGAGGAGTACTACCAGCAGGAGGTTCCAGAAGGTGAGTACTTCGACGACCACGCGTTCTAGGCTTCGCTCCCCACTCGATTGCCCGTGGGCATGTCGATTGGCCACTACGCTTTAATTTGGATTTCCGCTGCTAAATTTTGTTAAGCCCCTAAGGCTATTGAGATTGTAAGCTTGACCATAAGGTCTCACTTTTGGATATTGATTAATAATTTGAGTTCCCCTTATTTAATATCGTGATTGTGGTGATGATTACCTCTATGTTTGACTGTGTGCACTAGCGCGATCCTGGACTAGTGCAGTATACACAGAGAGTCCGGATTTGCATATTCGGGTCTCGACAATCAGAGTCATTTTTATAATTTTATCGGGATGCTTTGCACACTGGACAAATATGTAAGCTAGCATACTCTTTACGGTACAGGATACGATCATTTGGACATAGATGTATTCTTTCTACTTCCATTCCCAATAGACAAATAATCTTTTTGGCTTGGTAGGTGGTTCTCGGCAACACATTTCCCTTTTGGAAGCATGTTCGCTAGGAGACCTAACAATGCCGTGAAATTCTTGTCAGACCAACCATTGCTTGCCTTCAATTTTAGCAGTTCTAGAACTGATGACAATCTCATGTATTGCGGCTTACAGCCCGGGAACAAAGATTTCTCCGAGTCCTCTATCAAGCTCTCGAATTTACCAAACTCTCTCTCACTATAGTTCCCTTCTGCATCACGTAGCATCTAATCCAGATTGTCATCCTGCGACCTATCCTCATAATCAAAAGTACAGTCCACAACCGGCATATCGTTGTCTCCCTCGACGATGTCATAACTACCTTGTTGTGTACTTTTCTCTTCATCGTGACTGGTCTAACATTTTTACCCCTTCCTGAAACCCCTTCGAATCATGTGAGCTTCGATCTGCGCTGAGTTGCTAAAAATCTTTTGATTATCATAATCAATGCATGAACAATACATATATTCCATCCCATTCTTCAACATATCCAACTCGGCCGCTCTTCTAAAAGCAGATACGCCATTAATGTACTCTTCGGTCCATCTACGCTACGCATGTAACAAATGAGTGTCAAAAAGATTATTAATGCTACTAAATAACAAATCAGACTAGCTATACTTACACATGACATCTATATTACGAGTACTTACCTATTCTCGGTAATTGAGCAAACTAACATTATCTTTCTAAACCTATCTAGCTAGATCTAAATAAAAACCTATCTATCATCTCTTTAAATTACAAAAGCATGCACATAAGTTATTAGAAGCAATTGAGTACTAACCTCTGATCACTAAGAAGACGGCGATATGTTTTCACCGAACTCCCCAAAGTCGGCCGCCTCGCTGCTCCGATGCAACGCAATGAAGACAGATCTGTGTCGAGAACACGTACGCCCAGTATCTAATACCGCGGATTATTCTAGACGGTTCCAACCACAAACGGTCTGTGATACCAATATATCACAGACGGTTTGTATTAATAACCGTATGTAATAATTCGTAGACGGTTATTAATACGAACAGTCTGTGATGTCCGCAATATCACAGACAGTTTGTTATAAGAACTATCTGTCATGTCCAGAATATCAAAGACATTTTTTTATATGAACCGTCTGTGATGTTCACAACTTTCACAGACGGTTCTTAACACAAACCGTCTATGATGTCTCACTTATCACAAACGGTTCGTGTTAAGAACTGTCTATAAAAGTTCACATACGGTTCTTAACACGAACCGTCTGTGATGTCTTAATTATCACAGACGGTTTGTGTGAATAACCGTCTGTAAAAATATCACAGACGGTTACTACTATAAACTGTTTGCGATAGTTTAACCACAGACGGTTCCGGATGAACCATCTGTGATGTAGCCGTCCAGTATAGCCTCTTTTGTAGTAGTGGAGTTGGATAAATCATCAGAACTTTCCACCCTCTCCTTGGTTTGATCTGCATGATTTTAGATTGGATGGCTCAATCATTTGCACGCTTGATGCCATTTGAACTCAAAAGATGGTGTCGTTTGAACTATAGATAGAAAATCATAATACAATAATGAGAACAAGGCGAATTATTAACTTTCGAAGGCATGAGTACTTCTTGGAAAGGGAAAAAGATAGCCTGTAGAAAATAAGATGCCAAAAGGATATCATGTGTCCTCTGATCCGGGGTATGAGCATATGGTGAACTTTGGCATGGAACAGAACAGCGGTTGTCTTCAAGTAGAGACATGTATTGTAGTTGACTGAGAGGCTGAGTATGGGAGCGGAAGAGAAAGATGTCGTAAAGTAGCAACTGCATGTTGTTCATACTTCATATTACGGTTGTTCCATGTAGATGTTAGGCTTGGAACATACTGGGAGTTTGATGAGGACATCACTCCTTCGGATACACACAACACTCATCCACTTGACATTCAAGGACCAATCACTAGAGCTCGCGCCCGATAATTGAATTTACAGGTGAGCTCATTCCTAAGTACTTCTTTTTGTTCATTTGAGAATCGATTGCTACCTAATGATTTAATTATGATTAGGAACCATGGAGAGGACCTGGAAGTACTTGGAGAAGGGCTACGAGGCGCACAAGTCCAGCAAGGGCGGTCGATTCATGTTGGAGGCCCAACTCAAACCGACTTCGAATCCAATTCGGAGTCCAGGACCAGGCCGCACTAAAACGGACGCCCAGATCGTATCCGAACTCCGTTTTGGACGTTCTACATATGTATGAAAAGCTGAGAAGACTACCCTTCCAATGGCTCTGGTCCCATGTCAAAATTCCTTCTGAGTCAACAGGAATCATCGAAATAAGTGGGTATTCAGAATCTGTCAGGGTGCTGCGCCACCGTCTTTTGGGCCGTTCGGCTTTGTATCGTGTTGGAGCCCATTAGGGGCGCGTCCAGGGGTTTTGCACGTCTCTAACTCCTCTATATCCAGCCGCCACCCCCACCATTAGGGTTGGGGTTTTGCTTTAGATCAATCTGTCATTAAACAGCCGCCGTTTTCGGTCGTGAAACCCCACTTTCGTGATCTTAATCATACATCTGCAGATTGTCACTTCTTCGAGCTGCGTTCTTTCGAGTTCTTGCTTGTGTTCTTCGTTTCGCAGGCAGGGATTAGCCTTCTTGGCGAGGTCAACCGGATTAGTGACACGGTTGATAACCAGAGGAGTCGTGGTGCTAAGGTTGCAGGGTTTGGGTCTTTTGATCTGAAGCCGGATCGGTGTGTCGCGTTCCACCAAAACGAGAGTTATCATCACCTGACGGAAGATCGAGAACCCCGCCCCTCATCATGTGGTATCAGAGCTTCGGGTTTACCGTCAGGTTCGCATCTATCCCCTAGTTCGAGTGTTTTGCCTTCATCCCATAGTCCACTGCCATACTCGTTTATCTTTCTTTTCCTGTCCTAGAACGTTCCGCGCCATAGCCTTTGCATAATTCAGTCTCAGAGTCCGTCGTGTTGAATTTGTGTCCTAGGTCGAAGTCTTGTTGCTGGTTAGTTTGTGTTTGAGTCCAGTTCGTGTGTTTTCTCCCACCGTTTCCATCAAACCCTAGCCGCCTCCGCCAATTTTCCGCACTTTCTTCCCGTTTTGTCCTCTAACTCGGAGGCCCTTCTTCAAACGGCCATAACTTTCTCATACGGACTCGAAATCAGGCGATTTTTTTTGAAATTGGGTGAAATTAAATTTTGCATCCGAAACTCCCCCACTTTGTCGGGTTCGGCGAATTTATTTTCCCCAAATTCGGCCTGGAAAGTTGAGTACTCGAGCTCCGAAAGTTCATCACCGAATTTACAGCACTTTCATTATTTTCTGTAGGCCACATCTTACATCAGATTGAGGTGAAATTTTGTGTGGTTCCTATTTTTGTGCTTTGCTCTGTGAAAAAAAATATCACAAAAATAAAAATAAAAAGTCAAAGATTCCCAAAAAAACAACGACAGCCCAAAAAATAGAAAAAAAGAGAAGGACAAAAGAGGAACAATATCTAGAGGAGCACATAGAGAAGGGCAAAGTGAGCTGTGTTAGCGTGTGCTGTCTTGGTCCTCGATTCAGATACTTTTGCTATCCATCATACTTGTTTCACCACCTTGTTTGTCACACACTGGTACTTGGAACACCTTAGGCCAGCAACGAGAATAGGTATTTGGGACTATAATTCAGCATTGCTATCTGTTACTGACTTGTGTACCACATATATATATTTTCTCTTTGTGTGCCTTCCAAGCTCCATATATTCTTCAGATCAGTACAGAAAAAGACCCTTGCAATCTTGGTGCCACTTCCTCACAGGTATCACGAACCAGCCGCCGGTTGTACCATCCACTGCTTGCATTGGTAAGAACTTGGTAACAACTTGGTAAGACGTGTGTGAGGGTGTGATTCCACCAACCCATAAATAGTGGATAGGGCTTTTATTTGATAACTAATCATGCCAAACGACGAGCCTGCTTTGAAAAGTGACTTGCAGGACCTGAAGGAGCAGATGCTAGCAGAGGTGGTCAAGCTAATGGATGCAGTTAAAGATGCCATGAAGGATGTCGGCTATTCGCTTGAGGGTGTGGACAGGCGCATGTCCACACTGACCGGGAAGGTTCAACAGCTAGAGACCAACCTTCCAAAGACCAGCGACGTCCACAAAGAAGAGGAAGACGACGAGATCCACGACGACGATGTTGTCTTCGGGGGAGATGGTAAGGTTGATGAGAGGGCGACACGCGAGAACACCCTGCGTCGACGCCTTCAACGTAATCGTACAGGAATGAGAGGTAATGGAAATCAGCGCAATCGTGGTAATGTTTATAATGATGATCCTTATGCTAAAATTAAATTCACCATACCACCTTTTTATGGAAAATATGATGCTGAGGAATATCTTGATTGGGAGATGACAGTAGAACAAAAATTTGCTTCCCACCTTGTACCTGATCATCATAAGGTTAGACAAGCTACTAGTGAATTTAAAGATTTTGCTATAATCTGGTGGCAAGAATTAGCTAATTTGCATCTACAACCTGAGTCATGGGATAGACTAAAGGAAGCAATGCGTGATCGTTTTATTCCTCCTTCTTATAAACATGATTTGCGTAAGAAATTGCAGCACTTAGAGCAAGGTAATATGTCTGTTCAAGAATATTATGCAGAGTTCCAAAAGGGCATGATTCGTTGTGGGGTAGTAGAGGATCCAGAGGATAAAGTGTGTCGTTTCTATGGTGGATTGAGGCGTGAAATTCAGGATATTGTTGATTATAAAGAATTTACTACTACCAACCATTTGTTCCAGCTTGCTATGCTTGCAGAAAAAGAATTGCAGGAACGACAGCAGCAAAGGAGCAGGAGCAACTTCAGCAGCTCCTTCACGCCCAAGACGACGACACCGCCAATGAAGCCGTTCCCCTCGTCAAGTGCTCGTCCTACAGCTCCACCAGCGAGCACACGTTCTTCAGCTCCTTCACCTTTGGCCGCACGCACCATGGAATCTGGTAAGACTCGTTTGCAGGAACCGGCCAAGAGTGCATCATCTGTGGCTTCCACTGGGCGTTCTTCTTCCATCCAGTGCCACCGCTGCCATGGACTTGGTCACGTGCAGAAGGATTGTCCTAGCAAGCGGGCATACATTGCTACAGAAGATGGAGGCTACATTAGCACTTCTGATGTAGAGGAAGACATTGTTGATGAAGCTGCCTCGGACGATGATCATGATGAAGATGGTCTTTCTTTGGGCATAGACGACGCAGGCAACTATTGAGCCATCATTGTACAGCGAGTTCTCAGTACACAGATGGAGAAAGCAGAGAAGCTGCAGCGCCATAACTTGTTTCAGATTTTCTTCGTCATTAAAAATCGGCGTGCACGAGTCATTATTGACAGAGGAAGCTGCAACAACTTGGTGAGTTCTGATTTGGTTAAGAAACTTGAATTGACCACGCGACCACATCCACATCCGTACCACATTCAGTGGCTCAACGACTCGGGTAAGGCAAAGGTAACACAAACAGCCCGGGTGCATTTTTCCCTTGGTACATATTCTGATTTTGTAGATTGTGATGTGGTACCGATGCAAGCTTGTTCTCTTTTATTGAGTCGTCCATGGGAATTTGATAATGATGATACACACCATGGTAGAAGTAATAAATATACACTTATGCATAAGGGACAAAAAATTACTTTGCTACCTATGACCCCTGCACAAATTGTACAAGCTGATAGAGAGAGAGAGTTGCTAGTGAAACTAAACAAGTTGATGCTAAAACTGAAAAACAGCAAGGAATTAAATTGAAAAATCCTGTTATGCTTACTACTAAATCTGATCTTGCAGAGATTAATGATGTGTGCTATGCTTTGATATGCAAAGATGCTTTATTTTCCACTGATGATATAGCTAGCACTTTGCCACCTTCTGTCACTAACCTTTTGCAGGAATATAGTGACATGTTTCCCACCGAGATACCTCCAGGACTTCCACCCATTCGAGGGATTGAGCACCAGATTGACTTGATTCCTGGAGCGAGCTTGCCAAATCGAGCTGCCTATAGAACCAACCCCGAGGAGACTAAGGAGATTCAGCGCCAAGTCCAAGACCTTTTGGACCGCGGGTATGTACGTGAGAGCCTTAGTCCTTGTGCTGTTCCAGTTATTTTGGTTCCAAAAAAAGATGGCAGTTGGCGCATGTGTGTAGATTGTAGAGCCATTAACAACATCACAATAAGGTACCGTCATCCTATTCCCAGGCTAGATGACATGCTTGATGAGTTAAGTGGTTCTATAATTTTTTCTAAAGTAGACTTGAGAAGCGGATACCACCAAATAAGAATGAAATTAGGAGATGAATGGAAAACTGCTTTTAAAACCAAGTTCGGCTTATATGAGTGGTTAGTAATGCCTTTTGGTTTAACTAATGCACCTAGCACTTTCATGCGTTTAATGAACGAGGTTTTACGTCCTTTCATTGGAAAATTTGTGGTGGTTTATTTTGATGATATCTTGATATACAGCAAGTCTTTAACTGAACATCTTAATCATCTACGTGTTGATTTTGATGCTTTACGCGCTGCACGTTTATTTGGTAACCTCAAGAAGTGCACTTTTTGCACCGAACGAGTATCGTTTCTTGGCTATGTTGTGACCTCGCAGGGAATTGAGGTAGATGAAGCCAAGGTGCACGCTATACAGAGCTGGCCAACGCCCACAACCGTGACACAAGTGCGGAGCTTTCATGGACTTGCAGGATTTTACCACCGCTTTGTGAAGGATTTCAGCACCATTGCAGCCCCATTGAATGAGTTGACAAGGAAGGGCGTTGCGTTTCATTGGGGAGAAGAACAAGAGGCGTCTTTTGCCCTTTTGAAGGACAAGCTTACTAACGCGCCATTGCTGCAACTTCCTAATTTTGGTAAGACTTTTGAGCTTGAATATGATGCTAGTGGAGTTGGCATTGGTGGCGTTTTGATGCAACAAGGTAAGCCCATTGCTTACTTTAGTGAGAAATTGAATGGGCCTGTTTTTAATTATTCCACGTATGACAAAGAATTGTATGCTCTTGTTCAATCATTAGAGACGTGGTAACATTATTTATGGCTTAAAGAATTTGTTATTCACTCTGATCATGAATCACTAAAACATATTCGAAGTCAAAACAAACTGAATCGTAGACATGCTAAGCGGGTTGAATTTATTGAATCTTTTCCTTATGTCATCAAACACAAGAAAGGGAAGGATAATATTATTGCTGATGCTTTGTCTAGATGATATACGATGCTGTCCCAACTTGATTGTCGTATATTTGGGCTTGAAACAATTAAAGAACAATATGTTAATGATGATGAATTTAAAGATGTGATGGAAAATTGTAAAGAGGGACGTACATGGAACAAATATGTGATACATGATGGGTTTTTATTTAGAGCTAACCGCCTATGCATTCCAGTTGGTTCCGTTCGTCTTTTGTTGTTGCAGGAGGCACATGGAGGAGGATTGATGGGACATTTTGGTGCCAAGAAGACGGAGGAGGTGCTGGCCACACATTTCTTTTGGCCAAGGATGAGACGAGATGTAGAGCGATTCGTGGCTCGATGCGCCACATGTCAAAAAGCTAAGTTGCGGTTGAACCCACATGGTTTGTATATGCCTCTTCCCGTTCCTTCTATTCCTTGGGCTGATATTCTAAGATGGCACATTTTATTCCTTGTCATAAAAGCGACGATACCGTTCATATTGCTGACCTTTTCTTTCAAGAAATCGTTCGCTTGCATGGTATGCCTTCTACTATTGTTTCAGATCGCGATGCAAAATTCTTGAGTCACTTTTGGCGCACTTTGTGGAATAAATTGAGGACAAAGATTCTGTTTTCTACAACTTGTCATCTCCAAACTGATGGACAAACAGAGGTAGTGAATCGAACATTGTCCACCATGTTGAGAGCGATCTTGAAGCGCAATTTGAAGATGTGGGAAGAGTGTTTGCCGCATGTGGAGTTTGCATATAATAGGGCGGAACACTCCACCACCAAGGTAAGTCCCTTCCAGGTAGTGTATGGATTTAACCCCCGTGCTCCTATTGATCTTTTGCCTTTACCTACCACTGAGAGAACACATAATGATGCTAAAGAGCGTGCTGAATTTATTCTTAAATTGCATGAAACCACTAAGGCAAATATTGAAAAGATGAATGAAAAGTATAGAATTGCTGGTAGTGAAGGTAGAAGGGAAGTTAAACTTGTACCGGGTGATTTTGTTTGGTTGCACTTGAGAAAAGATAGATTTCCAGAGTTGCGTAAGTCTAAATTAATGCCAAGAGCTGCTGGTCCTTTTAAGATAATTGAGAAAATAAATGTTAATTCATATAAACTTGAGTTGCCACCCGAGTTCGGGGTTAGTCCCACCTTTAATATTGCAGATTTGAAGCCATACTTGGGAGAAGATGATGAGCTTGAGTCGAGGACGACTCCACTTCAAGAGGGGGAGGATGATGAGGACATCACTCCTTCGGATACACACAACACTCCTCCACTTGACATTCAAGGACCAATCACTAGAGCTCGCGCCCGACAATTGAATTTACAGGTGAGCTCGTTCCTAAGTACTTCTTTTTGTTCATTTGAGAATCGATTGCTACCTAATGATTTAATTATGATTAGAAACCATGGAGAGGACCTGGAAGTACTTGGAGAAGGGCTACGAGGCGCACAAGTCCAGCAAGGGCGGTCGAATCATGTTGGAGGCCCAACTCAAACCGACTTCGAATCCAATTCGGAGTCCAGGACCAGGCCGCACTAAAACGGACGCTCAGATCGCATCCGGACTCTGTTTTGGACGTTCTACATATTTATGGAAAGGTGAGAAGACGACCTTTCCAATGGCTCTGGTCCCATGTCAAAATTCCTTCTGAGTCAACAGGAATCGTCGAAACAAGTGGGCATTCAGAATCTGTCAGGGTGCTGCGCCACCGTCTTTTGGGCCGTTCGGTTTTGTATCGTGTTGGAGCCCATTAGGGGCGCGTCTAGGGGTTTTGCACGTCCCTAACTCCTCTATATCCAGCCGCCACCCCCACCATTAGGGTTGGGGTTTTGCTTTAGATCAATCTGTCATTGAACAGCCGCCGTTTTCGGTCGTGAAACCCCACTTTCGTGATCTTAATCATACATCTGCAGGTTGTCACTTCTTTGAGCTGCGTTCTTTCGAGTTCTTGCTTGTGTTCTTCGTTTCGCAGGTAGGGATTAGCCTTCTTGGCGAGGTCAACCGGATTAGTGACACGGTTGATAACCAGAGGAGTCGTGGTGCTAAGGTTGCAGGGTTTGGGTCTTTTGATCTGAAGCCGGATCGGTGTGTCGCGTTCCACCAAAACGAGAGTTATCATCACCTGACGGAAGATCGGGAACCCCGCCCCTCATCAGAGTTTACTTACCATAATCTATGTTACTTTTTTTTTGAACCGGGCAAGAGTGCTGCCTTATACATTAATTAAGAGGGGAAGAAAATGGAATACATAAGCCAGTTTGTTTAAAGACAGGGTATATGGTCCGATAGCGGCACAGAGAAAAAATCATTTAAGAAGTTACAGAGGTATGTGAAAACTCCGCTAACCTCTTGACTCCCGCTAGGAGCCATGTTCCGGCTTCCTCTTTTATGTGAGCGATCAAGGACACGGGTGTACTAGCTTATGATCGGAAAATACGAGCATTCTGATTCTTTCCAGATTTCTGATGTGACCTGCATTACTAGTGTCGCCAATGCTTTTCATGGAACTCCAAACGTGAGGATAACCAACTCCCACCAGTGTCGGACCGAGGAGGAGGTCTACCAAGCTGTCGGGTTTAGTGAGTCGTGTGCGGTCCATTGCGTGAAGGAGGTCCAAATTCTTGTCAGGTAACGACACTCAGTCAGTAGGTGGATAGCAGTCTCAGGTGCATGTCTGTAAAGGGGGCATGTTGATTGATTTGACCACCCTAACAAGGACAGAAAATCTGTTGTCCATGGCATGTTCTACATCGCTTGACAGGCAAAGATTTTATATTTTTGAGGTGCCCAAGTTTTTCAAACTAAGGGATTCAAGGCTTATTCTTCTCGGCTATTTGCTAGCTGGTTCGAACCGACCCTAGAAGCAAAATCGTCCATTCACATGGAAAAAAAGATCTGAAAAACTAATAAATAGGGAAAATAGCACATAATATTGGCAATTCTTAGAGCGCCATTTTATCAATTACACCGGAATGAAGCGGCAATTCCAAAAGTACTGTTCATTGTCTGCTCTGCTGCGTGGGCAGTGTTCTCCAAACAAAATAACTCGGCCGTTTGTTTTTGATCAAATCAAGCAGCTAGCTGAGATCTTATCTCGCACCGTGTTGCACTCAAATCACATTATGCACTAGATACCAACCCAAAACTAAACATGTTTATGTCCTGCTGCTAAGTATGAAACACAAAATTATTGAAGCAATCTCCACCATCAAGATAGAATGGAAAAAAATGTGTGGATGGGAACATTCGAACTCCAATTCTTATTACTCCTACATGGGAGCATTACATTTTCCTGGGCCTACCGAACTTGTAGAATATTGGCAAAACTAGAGTGTACAACTTGCTGAAATTATAAGACTTATTTATAATCCTCATTAGAATTAGCAACTTGAGGCATTAAGAACCACAAAAATGAGTTTGTAAAAATTCAAATATAAGACGAACCTTGCATATATAGCTTCGTAGTTCCCTTATTTGTGCAAAGAATGACTTGGCATCACGCTGGCCCTAAAGTGCGAAGTCAACTAAATCAGAACTAGGGTGTAGAATTTCTTACGAGTTAGGAGTAAGATCCTTGTCGAAGATGCCATGCATCATATTTTTTTTTTCATTTTGTCAAGAAGTAGTTGATGCCGGAATGGAGAAGAACAGGTCAATCAACGCCACAAGCATGGCGTTTGCTAGCCAAAAATAAAAAAATTACAGAAGTATACTACCTCAGTCTCAACTCTGAAGTGCATTGTCCTACAGAAAGATAGGTCCATATCATTGGATACAAAAGTAGTTCTACTTGCCGCACTTATGGATCGTTATTTAAGCAATGCTGATGCAAGCATGCATGCATGTGGCGACCAATATATATGTGTGAGCCACTGCCATTGCAACTGCAACTCTGGAAGTATCGTGGTAATTGAGGCGTTGTTCTCAATGGCTTTCTTGTTTTTCTTTGCTGCATTCGTATTAGCCGCCGCAGTTCATGTCGGCGGCCAGCCAGGTTTTCCATTTCATGCAAAATCGAAACACTTACGTTTTATTTTCCAGAACAAACAAAAGAATCATGTGCCTTGATCTAACCAAGAAGCATCTTTTAATCCCTTGTCGCATTTGCTTGTACAAATATTTTTCAGGCTTTCTGAGCATCGACTGCGGCCTGGACTCTAACTATAGCGGCTACAAGGACGACATCACCGGCATCTTCTACGTCTCCGACGGTCCGTACGTCGATGCTGGGGAGAACCACAAGGTGGCCCCCGAGCTGGAGAGCAATATTGGGAATTGGAACCGTGCCCTCCTCACGCTCAGAAGCTTCCCGTCCGGTATACGGAACTGCTACACGCTCCCCACGGATGGTGGGACCAAGTACCTGCTCCGGCTGTGGTTCGTGTACGGCAACTACGACGGCAAGAACAGCTCGTCGCTGCAGTTCGACCTGTACCTGGGGCCCAACCTCTGGGCCCATGTGCAACCCAGCAACAACTACGGGGACACCGTGACCCTCGACTATGCGTACGAGGCGGTCTTCGTCGCGTGGGCGAGCTGGGCGCCGGTTTGCCTGGTGAACACCGACAGCGGCACGCCGTTCGTGTCCTCACTCCTCAGTGGAGCTGAGAGCGCTCAGGGATGCGCTTTACCCGCCCGTCACGCCAAAACAATCCTTATCAATTTTTTATCGGCTCGACATGGGGCCAAACCCTTATTACACCCGGTATGTCTTTCCAGAGGACGTCTATTTCCCCCATCTTCCCCACCTCCGGCGCGATGCCGCCTTCTCGCCCACCATTCAATTCGAAAACTGAACTTTCAATTCAAAATTTCCTCCCAACTTTCAACTCAAAATACTCATTTTCAACTCGAATTCCTCCCTGCTTTCAACTCGAAAAATTGAACTTTCAATTCAAAATTTCCCCCATTTTCAAGTCGAAATCCCCACACTTCCAAGTTGAGATTTGCGAAGGAGAACCGGCAGTCCTGTTGGTGTCAAAGGAGGCGATGGCAACGGCAAGGGGACCCACGACGACAGCAAGGAGCTGCCCGGCGGTTGCGACAGTGCGGCAGCACGTGTGAGGGGGAGGGAGCATGATGGGGACAAGGAAGGGGGAGGGGGACCCATCGGGGGCGGCGGCGAGGAGCTGAACGACGGAAGCAGCAGCGCTGCAACATGTGACCGCAAACCCACGAGGAGAATGTGACTAATTACGAGGGGCAAATAATATTTTAAAAAAGAGAGTGTATATGCATCACTCGGATGTTTTCTTCTTAATTATCATCTAAATTTGTGACCTTTGGATTAGATATCAAGAGGCCCTTATTTTTAAAGGGGAGAGATTTTTTTTCAAAAAGGAGGGGGTAGAACTCAATGGGAGGGGGAAGAATTCATGGCCATTGGATCTCTAATCCAATGATCCTAAATCTGGATGATAGTTAGGAAGAAAATATCCGGATGACGTTCAACAAAACACTTTAAAAAATAGGCAATTTTGGCTACAGTATACTGTAAAATATTGGTATTTGCTTAGAGATACTTCAAAATCATGGTTGGGGCTAGAATACACTCCAAAATAGTGGCCATTTGCTATAACACACTCTGAATGACTAAACGAATGTTTTTCTGTGTTTTGTGGAGGGAATATCTCATCCCAAATTGCCCCCTTCAGTTCTTAATTCGAAAAATATCACATTAAGTCTAAAAGTTCTGAGAAAAATAAGAGAATAACCTCTAATTAATCACAATAAGTACTTTCAAATTAATAAAAATAGAAAAGTCTTTTAAAACTCCACAATAATTCTAGAAAATAATCATAAATTTATAAATGATATTCTAAGTTAATTTTAGCCAAAATGAAAACTTTGGGATGTTACAGTGGGAATGGAGGAGGAGAGAGGTTTTTCATTTTTTAACAATTGTATGCTAAGGGAAAATTAGACATTTTGTGCACCTTCTCTCCTGGTTGTTGAGATAATATTATTTTAATTGTTGTAGTGTGTTGTGGCAAACGGCCACAATTTTAGAATGTCTTTTAGCCAAACTATGATTTTATAGTGTTCTAGGGAAAATGCTAAGATTTTATGATGCCATGTAGCCAATTTTGCTCCAAAAAAGGGGCAATATGCATGCATGCATGGTAATGGCAAAATCAGTATTTTCGAGATGGATGTGTGAAGTTAAGAAAATATTGTTTTATACAACAATTCATTCATGGTACACACTAACAAAAGTCAAATAGTTCAAATTACAAATTGTTCCACGCGTAGAGCCAATAACGCAAAATAATTAGGAAAATTACAAGCAACTAAGAAAAATTACAGATTAACTCTTCGAGACTTCATACTTCAAAAACGATATAGATATCATCATCACTAACTTGTGAGAAAAAACAAATCTCGCTCAACAAACATTCAAGTATTGATCCCATCCTATTTCTGAGTTCCTCACAAATTTTATTGCCGAAAATACTCGCTTAACTCGGCCCTGAATTGAATTGCATGTTTTTCTTTTCAACGATCCAATCTCTGACTCCCTGGTTTCATGAAGGTATCCCTACGATCCATACGATCGCTGGTGGCAGCCGAAGGCCAGCCGACGATGGGCGAACCTTAACACCACGTCGAGCGTCCAGCCAGACGCCAGCTTCGCCGAGCCCTTGCCCGTTCTCAGCACGGCAGTCGCGGCGACCGGCAACGACACGGCGCTCACCGCCTACACATGGACAGACACATGGTCCGAGGAGTACATGGTGTTCCTGCACTTCGCCGACTTCCAGAACAGCCAGCTCCGGCAGTTCGACGCCTACCTCAACGGCAAGAGGCTGGGGCCCAGCGACCACCCGTACAGCCCGCCATACCTCGCCGCTTCTTGCGTGTACAATTCAAGCTGGTACAGAGAAGCCGAGGGCCAGTACAGCGTCACTCTCGTGGCCACCGCTGCGTCCGTGCTGCCTCCGATGCTCAATGCGATCGAAGTCTACTGGCGAATCGATCATGACACTCCCACCACATTCCCCAAAGACTGTAAGCTCTCTCTCTCTCTCTCTCTCTCTCTTCCTAAGCTGCATGCGTCGCATCATATGATTAAAAAACTAGTGCAAAACATTTTAGGCCATGTCAGGAATTTCAAAAAAGATACCTTCCTATTGTAAGTGAGAAAAAAATCCCGCATTCGGGGTTGTATTATCGCTACTTCGTATTAAATATTTATGGGGCACTTAGTTCGATTTAAATAAGCTGGTTTATAGTTTATTTTACACTGTAACTACTATTGCCTTATTTAACGTAATTAAACTTAAAAATAAAAAATAAATTAGCCCATCATAAACAATGAAAGACAAAGAACTCAAAAAAAAAAAGTTTGAAAGAACTAAAAAGCTAGTAAAAGAAGAAATATAGGAATAGTGAACTAGAAGCCAAAAAGTAAAAATGAAACGAGAGGGCCTTAGATGCAGCAGTCCTTTCTCTATTCAATCCCATTCAATTTAACAGAAACTTACCGGAGAAGCCTACTCCCAATGGAAGAAACTGACACGATTTCCATAGCACAAGAAATCATCTATAGAAACTATCTTCCACAGTGAAGGTGTCTTCAAGTAATAATTATTTTCTCTTTCTCTCTCCCAACTCTATCTTCTTCCTCCAATGAGAGTGTGCCACGAGCCCCCTAGAAACTGATGGTTTCTTCCCAATGGCGATTTCATAGTTTCTTGGTGCATTGGGTGGAGTGAAGACCTGATTTCTTCATGAGGAAACCGTTTCTAGGATTTGTGCTCTCTTTCATCATTAATTACGTTGCCATGTCAGCATTTTGCCTACGTGGCAAGTCATTTAATGAAGATAGAAACCATCATCAATACACCATTGGGACTGCTCTTAGAGCATCTCCAAAGCTCCATCGCGGACAGTAAGTGTAGCTCATCTAACCACCACATAGGAGAGAGCTAATCAGTAAAGATGGTACTATGGTAGCTTAAAAATTAAGAGCTCTTCTACGGTACACCACTTTACCTCCTAGGGCAAGAGGCGTATTGAAGAACACAAAACAGGCAAGCGTTAAATGCATTCAATTACTGGCTACACATAGGAGAGTCCATCTGCAATGCTAATTTAACCGGTTCAATATATTGATTTGGGTCATGGGAATAGATTCAATACAGACGTTGTCAATTCCAATCAAAGCACTCGCGAGAGCCGATGCAAACTTTGCATCCGGATCCTATAGAATAAAATAATGTTTGCTACTAGGTGGTTAGCCAATGCATTAATGAGTCGTCCCTCAATCCCAGCAGCTCAAGGTCTCGCTAGCGGTCATGGCGGAACAAGAACTCCTAGAAACCGAACAAATCCTTGGAGCCTCTCTCTCTCTTTGTTGGGCTAAAAGCAAGCGAGGGGAAAATCTTGCTGATTTCTTCCTTGTTGCTGCGGTGATGGAGGGATCAGGGGAAGTTGCGGCTTAGCTTTGGCACAAATCTTGAGTGTTCCTGCGGACACAGCTCTAAACCGAGAAAATTGATAATATGCCACTCCTTTGAAGTGGCTTCGATAAAATGCCACCCTTTACATGGTAATTGTTAAAATGCCATCTAATACATGTTTAACTCTATGATTTGCCCTTTTAGGGGTTTTAGCTATTTCCTTTTTCTTTTTTCCCACCAAAATTCCACGGGAAATGACCCTAATGCCCCTCTTCTGAATTCCATCTCTCCTCTAATACCAAGTCTCCTCTAATACCCTTCTTCTGAATCCATTTCTTCTCAAGTTCCAGGAGAAGGCCGAGAGGGAGTCGCCGCCGCCGCCACCCGAAGGGCTTCGTAACATGACCGACTCCTCCTGAGTATTACTGCAGAAATGTGTTCCTTCAAGTTCTATTAGATCCATAACATTTTGCTATTAAGCTCATTAAATCAAACCACCAACCTTAGTATCCAAAACTAAACAGAATACCCTGAACTATTGAACTTAAAAGTTGTTAATGAGCACCAACGAAAATTTCTGAAATTTGAACACGCCACGACCATGACATTGGAACTTCTTATACCCAGTTCTTAGTGCATTGCCAAAGAGTAACCCGCAGTAAAATTTCTGAAATTTGAACACGCCACGACCATGACATTGGAACTTCTTATACCCAGTTCTGCAGCATTGTACTACTACATTGCAACTTCATACATCTAGTACTACAGTGGAGATCCTAAAGTTCAATTCGACAACAAGATAACTAACATTTTCAGCGCAATAACCAAATTTTTGGATAAAACGAACACTAATCCAGCACATATATCCATCTAATCTCTAAATGCACAGGCTCAAATCCCCCATGCCTGGCGGGCGGCGGAACCCGTGCGGGCGGCGGCGGGGTCTTCTCGTGGCGGCAGCCCGTGGCGGCGGCGGCACCCCGTGGCGGAGGCGGCACCTCGTGGCGGCGGGCCTTGCCGGCGGCCCGTGCGTGCGTGCGGGCGGCGGCGGAGACGGGCCTTGCCGGCGGCGGCGGCATCCCGTGCCGGCGGCGGCGGCCAAGACCTCGAGCGGGAGCGGCGGCCCCGTCCGTGCGCGCGGGCGCGGCGGCCCGTACCGGCGGGGGCGGGGGCGACTCCCTCTCGGCCTTCTCCTGGAACTTGAGAAGAAATGGATTCAGAAGCAGGGTATTAGAGGAGAGTCGGTATTAGAGGAGAGATGGAATTCAGAAGAGGGGCATTAGGGTCATTTCCCGTGGAATTTTGGTGGGAAAAATAAAAAAGAAAAAAGAAATAGCTAAAACCCCTAAAAGGGCAAATCATAGAGTTAAACATGTATTAGATAGCATTTTAACAATTGTCATGTAGAAGACGGCATTTTATCGAAGCCACTCCAAAGGAGTGGCATATTATCAATTTTCTCGCTCTAAACCTCCACGAATCATATCAAAGCCAAATAGGTTTAGATCAGACACATGTTGACGAGGTCGTCCTCATCGTCCTCGCCGATGGTGATGGCGACCTCCTCCAGATTCACGATGTGGCCAGGTACTTCGTCCTCGCCCACCGCGGCCTCCTCTGTCAGCAGGAACTCAGGATTTTGACAATGGACCAGCAACAATACGCCGACAATACTCCCGAGCGCGTCAAATACTCCAAAACAAAGAACACGAAGCAATGTTTTGGTGGTGCTCAAAACACACACCTCTTTTCTGGTTTTTACTCCCTTATATAAGAATTACACAAGCCCTACTTCTATTCTTACACATAAACAAAAAACAGAAACGGAAAACAACTCAAAACCGAAATGGAAACGGAGTCGAACTGCTTCTGGTTGGACCGGACAACCTGCAGCAATCGAACCGGCGCAATGTCGGCGGTCTGACCGCTGATACCACGAGCGGTCAGACCGGCTTCAATGCAGACTTCGGTCTGGACTCAAAAAGAAAACCAGCTTAATTCTAACATTCACCTCCCTAAGCTGGTTTGTCTTCTTTCTTCACAACCTACATCCTAATCTCCTTTCTCATCTCAAGAAGTTTGATCCTGCTCAACGACCTCCTTAGCATGTCCGCGAGCTGATCGCTTGTGTTGATAAACTTGACATCAATCCTCCCTTCATCAACACATTCTCAAAAATAATGAAATCGAGTATCAA
This sequence comes from Dendrocalamus latiflorus, assembly GCA_017311315.1. Taxonomy (NCBI): domain Eukaryota; kingdom Viridiplantae; phylum Streptophyta; class Magnoliopsida; order Poales; family Poaceae; genus Dendrocalamus; species Dendrocalamus latiflorus. Next base: position 34,205,348 of record CM029658.1, on the reverse strand, counting down.
TGTGCTTGCTTCTGTCATGATATACCAGATTCTCGTTCAATGCAATTGTAGACTTGTTGTCGATGTTGAGCTCCACCTTCAATGGATCCTTGCTCAACAAATCTCCGAGGAGTGATCCCAACCACACTCCTTGACATGCATCTTCTTCCAAGTCTCCGTTTAGGAAAGACGACTTCACATCCATATGATGAAATCGCCATCCTTCATGAGCCGTCAATGCGATGAATAAACTCACCGTCTCCATCCTTGCAACCGGTGCACTCACCTCCCCAAAATCAACTCCCTGTCGCTGCACATCACCTTTTGCAACTAGGCGAGCTTTATGCTTGACCACGTTGCCTTGCGAGTCTTTCGTTTCTTTGAAGACCCACATGAGGCCACGTTCTTGGTGATTTGCCAGAAGATCTACAAGACTCCATGACCTTTTGTCTTGTATACACTACATCTCCTCCTGCATGGCCACCTTCCAACTCTCCTCAGTTTCTGCTTCCTGAAAAAACCTGAAAGTTTCTTCTTCTAAAAACTCTCCACTTCGCACTTTTGAAAACGGTCTGACCGGTGTAGACGTACCGGTCTGACTGGCTGCGGGCGGTCTGACTGGTGGATCAACGTCGATTTGACCAGTTGTGGGCGATCTGACCGGTGGATCACCACCGGTCTGACCGGCGGGGTCAGCCTCCAGTTCTTCGGTGACCGCCGTCGATTCTTGATTAGCCGAGACGTGGAATACCTCATTGGTGGTGACTCTTGTCATCTGTTCTGTAGTATCCCAGTCCCAGACTTGACTTTCTTCGAATACATCATCTTTTATGATGCGCACTCTCCCCGTGAATGGATCAATAATACGGCAGCCTTCTGAGCCGTCTGCAACATCTTCCTCGTTCACTCCGAGTAGAAGTTGCATCTTGTCATCAACTGGAGCCACTTCTTCGGTGAAGACTTCCTCTTTCTCTTCTACAAGGTCGCAAGCTTCAAGCATCAGCAGAACCGGTGAATCATCGTTCTCCTCGCTTGCATTTGCTCTTCCCTTCTTGGGCTTTTTGCACTCGGATACAAAGTGCCCAAATTCCGAGCAATTGTAGCATTTGATCTTCGTCTTGTTGAATTTCCGGTATGGCTTCTTTTCTTTTCTCGTGAAGGCCTCCCACTGGGCTCGGGATAGCAGCTGCTCCTCTTCTTCCTTGCCTTGTGTCACCAATGCCTCCCACTTGGCTCGGGATAGCAGCAGTTGCTCCCCTTCTTCCTTGCCTTGGCGTCGCCCCTTCTGACTTTCTTCGAAGACTCGTAGACGACCAACTGCCTCGGTCAGCGTCATGTTCGTCATGTCTCTGAATTGCTCGATCGTGCTTATGATCTGGAGAAACTTGTCGGGGACGGCGCTAAACAGCCTCTCGGTGACCGTTGAGTCTGGCAACTCAACACCCAAAGCTCGGATCTCGCCAGCCAAACTTATGAGCTTCTGAGAGAACTCACCAACGCCTTCGGTTTCTCCCATGATCATCCGATCGAACTGCCTCTTCAGCACCTGTGCCCTTGCTTTCTTGACATGATCTTCGCCAATACGCATATCCTTGATTGCTTCCCACGCCTCCTTTGCAGTCTCCTTTTCTGCAACGGTCATCAAGACCTCGTCGGGGACAGCCTGAGATATGGCGGCCAGAGCGCCCTGGTCTTTCTCCTCTTTGACCAGTGCATCTCCTTCAATTGCCGCCCATACTCTGAGAAAGCGCATGACGATCTTCATCTTCACAGCCCACAGGCTGTAGTTCGTGTCGGTCAGCATCGGGTTTTGGATTGGAACCAATCCTCCTCTCGTTGGTGCCCGCGGCGGCGCCGGTGGTTTCTTTTTGCCGGAGCCTTCTCTTGCAATCTTCCCATCCATCGCCTCCAAGCTCTAATACCAAATGTCAGCAGGAACTCAGGATTCTGACAATGGACCAGCAACAATACGCTGGCAATACTCCCGAGCGCGTCAAATACTCCAAAACAAAGAACACGAAGCAATGTTTTGGTGGTGCTCAAAACACACACCTCTTTTCTGGTTTTTACTCCCTTATATAAGAATTACGCAAGCCGTACTTCTATTCTTACACGTAAACAAAAAACAGAAACGGAAAACAACTCAAAACCGAAACTGAAATGGAGTCGAACTGCTTCCGGTTGGACCGGACAACCTGCAGCAATCGAACCGGCACGGTGCCGGCGATCTGACCGCTGATACCACGAGCGGTCAGACCGGCTTCAATGCAGACTTCGATCTGGACTCAAAAAGAAAACCAGCTTAATTCTAACATCCTCCTCCTTGTGGTGCTCTAGATCATCTATGATGGCAAGTGGTATTAGTAGTGCTTGGGTTGCACTTGCTTACTCTACTGCTACTGGTTGCTACATGTTGTGGCCTCAACGGTGGAGAGGATAAGAAAGGTGCTACCATTGATGGATAAACCGAGGCCCTGAGCTGGGAGTTAGGTCAGGTTTATTTGTGCCAGCTCGAGGCCTGACTGGTCTGACACGGTCCAAGCACGACACAAGCACGCCATATAGCGGGCCGTGCCAGCACGGTACGAATGGTGGATCGAGCTAGGTCTAAAAAGCCAGCTCATCGGATGCCACGACACGGCACAGTATATCTTGTCGTGCTTGGGTCAGTCTGGCCCGGTGAGCACGGCCGACATGCCAATGCCCACGACCGCCTCAGCCTTCTACCTGTCACCATTCCATGGATTCCCCAATCCCCATATGTCATTACAGAGCAGAGAGAGGGAGTAGAGGGGAAGGAGTATACCATGCCAAGAGGAGCTGTCGATCCCGCGTCCCACCTCACTGGCTTGTCACCTCCCGCCTCGGCCTCAGTGCCACCTCCCGTCTCGGAGCCGTGCCGCCTCCCGCCTCCCGCGTTGCTCACCCTCCCATGCCGCTCCGCCTCGGCACCGCTCTAGTCCGCCTCCTGCCTCGGCCTCCCTAGCGCTCGCCTCAGCCTCGTCGGCGCCACTCATGGATGGCAGGGGAGGAAGAAATGAATGGGCTCCTCCAGTCAGTGGCGAAGGGATTATAGGGAATGGGGATTTGTATTTTTGCGATTTAGCCCTCTACATATTCTAAAATATATAAATAGGTCCTTGTCCATTTTTTATTTCTTCTATTCTAGCCCTTAGAAACTCTGATTTCATTGTGGAAAGATCCTATACATCCGCTATGATATATACATCTGTACGGAGCAATCCCTAGAATGCCAAATTTGAAGATTGAGTTAGGTTTTGGAGGTGTGAATGCGTGATGTATATATATGAGATGAGGAGAAAGATGAGGTTGGTTGGATCTTAATCCAATGGCTGAAAAGGTGATTGAGATATACTATGATTTAGGCCGAGTTTATTTTTGTACTTATAATATGATGTGTCTTTTGTTGTTCTTTATTTTTGCACTTGTGTTATAAGGTATCTTTTGTTGTTCTTTCTTAAGAAACATCATCATACAAAAATAATGCATATTTTCAACGTTGCTCTTCCTTAAGTCACTACCGCCGAACCCTAGGTCGCATCCTCGCAACTCTCTTGCTTCTTTGCGTAAAACCAGTAGGGCTAGACTACTGGAGAAGAAGATCAAAACAAATCAACATATTCTAACATATATTTATAATTTTTACAACATAGCTCACCCCATTGTGATTTTATTTTATGTAAGAAAATTACTACTACATACGCTTCTAATTCTAATATAGCTCCCTTCACCGACTGTCTTTTTCATTTTAGCATTTGATGAGATAACCACTCCATGCATGTTGCAATTAACCATTATGTAAATCAATCTGTTATGAGCGCGTCTATTCCAAGTAGTTCCTAAACGTTCGAAAAACTATTTAAAATTGATTTCTTAACTACAGGAAGCTACACTAATGAGTCTGCTTGAACTTTTCTATTTGACTAGTTGGGCAGCCCTATGCTGGGCGATGGGCTAGATGCCACATACGCCACAGTCCGATTTGTACCTAGATATATATGCTGTTGGACTAGATGGCCAAGTTCAGAGGTTTAATGGCATGAGATAATAGTATGGAATTTTAATTAGTTTTTAATGAGGCGAGTATGAGAGAAATGAAGATAATGACCGCCACCATCATCGTCGCCGCCGCCTTCATCGTGTATAGTTACTTTGAGCTAGGCTTGGACTGGCACGGCACGAATGCTAGCATGGTAGGCTTTGAGCCATGCCTAGACCTGGCGGGAGGCGAGGCGGGCCAGCATGGCATGGCAAGGTGGGGTGACCGGGCCGAGCCAGCATGGCACGACGCAGCCCGAAGCATGATGGGCCTGGGCTGTGCTGGCACAGCACAGCCCAATGCCCACCTCTATAGAGGCCAAAGAGGGTGAGTTGGGTGAACCCCATCACACCAAGTAATAGGGTGGGTTCGAAAGAGCTCTCGGCTTTTTGCTCTAGATCGGCTTTTTTAAGGCAGGGTTGAAAGGTTAATTGTAGTACATATTATGCTGACTTCATTTATACCGGTCAAAACCATATGCGAGTATCTCTCTCTATAATATCTCTCGTGAACAGCCAGAATCCATAAGACATAAGCCCAAAATCATAAGCCATAGTCGAAAAGAACCCACCTATAATCGAGCAAGCCTGTGCCAAGTTATTATTTTATTTTGCAGTGGTCCCATTCGGATGGTACAGTAGATTCAATACATTAGAACAAAATGCACTAGCTTTGGAACCTACTTACGAGCTTGTTATTTGTGGCTGCAGCTTATAACTTTTAGCTGTAGCTTATGAATAGTGGATAAATAGTGGTTGTTCATGTAAGAGAGTATAGAGAGAGACACTTGCATGTAATTTTTATTGATATAGATGAAATCACTATAGTGTATATTACAAATAACTAGTAGACCCTATTTTGAAAAGGTACTTTATTTAAAAACCAGTTACTGTAGAAAAGCCATTTATTGTAGAAAAGCCAAAAGCTGAAGCCGCCTTTTCCTGCCATGATGAATTAAGGTCTCCTTCAAACAACTTTGGCTTATGACTTTTTTTGATTTTTAGCTTATTTAAGCCAGAAATCACTTGGAATGTGTCGACTTTTAATTTCGGCTTTTTACCTTTTTTTGGCTTATTTGCTTTAGTTTTTCCTTTTTCCTTTGCATTATCCATGAAGATATAATGGTGTTTTCAATTCTTTTATTTTATTTTCCTTTAATTGAATGACTAAGAAAAAGCTAACAGTCGCTATAGTACAATTTCAACCAAAAGCTAATAGCTATAGCTGGAAACCATAAGCTTAAGCTCTTTGGAGTGGCCCCCTAAGTGAATGCTTATAACTATTCAACTAACTAAATATTCAACTAATAACAAATTATAAAAGAAAATTTAAATACCCAAATTAGATATCATAAAACTTGCTATATATATATTGAATTTGCAGATAGCATGTGCTATTTATTTTACTAAATTAATATTTAAATTTCAAATTCAAAATTAATTTCAAAATATTAGCAAAGTTGACATCTGTCAATTTGAAATGTTCTCCCCAAGTCCATGTCACAAGTTATTTTATGGTAGCTTCATGCATGTAAACTTGATGAAAGTTTCTTTCTATGTAAACATTGCTCCTTTCTTTTTTAATATTTCCAACCAATGCTGATTAATGGATGGCAAATATACTATTTCCATTTAAAATTCCAAAGATGACCTTACCCCTTAAGAGGTAATAGGACACCATTCAAAATAGGTCCAAGAGAAGTAGTCACTCCTAACACAGACATGGCTCATTCTCATCCACATAACCACATCCAACTCCACTATCATCTCTATTCCTCAACCATCTCCACTCCCCTCTCCAACTATTCTTGTAGATAAGAATGCTCTCTCTCTCTCTCTTGTCTTCTCCTTGGTACTCTATCTCTACGTACATGGCCATAGCTAGATGGAGCTCTTCCATAACCTCTCTCTTCCCGCACATGGCCATGGCCAGCTGGGGCTTAAGCTCCTCTTTCTCCCTCTCCTCCATACCTCTCTCATTGCACTAGAGTTCCTCCCCCAACTGAGGCTGCAGCCACTCGTGCTCGAAGACCCTACTGCGGCCAGGAGGGATCCGGTTAGGGCCGGTGATGACGTAATGATGCCAGCGATGAGCCACTGGCCAGCCTTGGCCATGCCAGATCTGAGCTTGTTGGTAATGAGGCTTCGAGCTAGCCTCCTCCTTCCCCTCTAGTGATCTTGGGCATCACAGCTATAGGCATGGTCTCATCCTCTAGCATGCTTTTGTTGCAACTATTTTCTCGAAATGTTCCAGCACCTTTTATCGATTGTTGTACGAGTTGTTGAATTTTATTGCAACATGGTTTCTCAGAGTTTGTCATAAAAGGTATTGTTGCCATAGCGTTTTTTGTATGTTGCACAAGAGTAATATTTTGCTGCAATGTAGCTTCTCAAATGTTGCCACAAGAGGAATTGGTTGAAATTGCATTTTTTTATTTGTTGCATAAGAGTAATTTTTTGTTGCAATAAGTATTTTCATTTGTTGCGCTATCGTCATGGTTTGGTCGGAGTGCTCGCAAGATGTTGCAAGGGCTCATGGTTTGACAATATTTGTTGCAACAATCACCCGGCGATGTTGCCCGAATGAACAATTTGGTTTGTGGGTTCTCGATTCTTCAGATCAACAATCATCGTAATGGAAATCAAGGTGTATAAGATGCTCATGGGGCAAGATGAGTCGATGCCCCCATGGCCCACTAGTGAGCACAGGAGGAAGAAATGGGGAGGTGGGTGTTTTGTTTGCACATAGGAAGACAATCAGACAGTAGAGATCGAGGCACATGTCAATCCAACAACAAACTAGACGTACAGAGATAGCGCTTGGATCGTTAGTCCAGGCACTAGTTAGTCACTTTGAATTAACAACCGTTGGACCAACGACAAACTAGATGTACATAGATAGCGCTTGGATCGTAAGTCCGAGCACTAGTTACTCCCTTTGAAATACCAACCGTTGGACCAAAGGAAATCAATGGTTCTCACCAAAGCTAGTGTATCATAAAAAACAAAAAAAATAACCAAAGCTGATGTACGTACAAACAATCCAAAAATTAAAGCCTATTGGTAGCTTCAAGTCCTATTCATATTAGTTTCTAAAAACTTCTTTTATACAGAAAGACTTTTCTACAGTTTCTAACATACAAATAGAGTGTCTTTTCAAGACGAAGTCTACTACTAGTTAATTGTAGTAGATATTGTAGTGACATTATTTGTATTAGCCAAAATCATATGTGAGTGTCTTCTCTCTGTAAACTCTCTACAAACTATTACTATTCATCAATTAAAATCAAAAGTAATCAGAAAAACTAATATAAACGTCCCCTTTAATTAAATCGTGCGTACGTAGCATGGGGACAATTTTCTTCCCGGGAACGGAGCGTTGGAGAGAGGCACTAACCAGCAGGGATGTCAGTCTGGACGTGGCGATTTTATCAACTCTTCCTGGGAAGATAGTATGGTCCCGTCCAATTTTATTTTTTTGGCGGCTTCTAACTCCTCATTATTGATTTTTAGTTAAAATTATGTTATAACAGTTATTATTTTTTCTATTTTATTTAATTAAAAATAAGAAAAATAAGAAAAAAACACCGTTATATCTTCATAGACAATGCATAGAAAAAAAGAAAAAGAAAAGACAAAAAAATAAAATTAAGAAGTCAACATGTTAATTTTGAAGCCAAAGTCGAAATGAATATGGCCTAAATATATTTTGGTTTTCTCACAGAATCTATACAGATAACTTTCATATTTTTATTTATGTAACTGTCACTTTACCAGCATTTCTTTTTTCTCTGCATTTTCAAAGATCGATTGTGACCGGCATTTCTTATTTTCTACTTTTTCGAAGATTGATTGTGATGAATTGAGGCACGGCCACAGTAGTGGTCGTCCATACCGTGCCCGCTAGACATTGTTTCGCCCAAGGCATGCCTGCCAAACTGAAAAAAACTTTGCCACATTTTTTCGCCCATACCTGATGCCGGCGGGCATTCCGTGTGCCCGCCATCCCTCCTTACAAGCATGAGCTAGTTGAAATTCGACAAATCTGAGATCATGGAACCACAGATCGGGAATCCTTGAAGGGAAATGGATGAAAAAGAATCTCTTCCAGGGTTGTCGACGTACGTCTGGATGAAAAAGAATCTCTCCCAGGGTTGTCGACGTCTTCTTTAGGGACAGCGTGGCGGCACGATGAGGACTGGAGTTGGAGGATGAAAGGAGGGAGCCAGCTACTGGTGGAGGGAGTTTGACACGGACACGGCGTTGCAGAGCAAGGAAGCTCGGGCGGCTCCTCGAGGTGCCAGTGCCACCACCCCTTGGTGTAACCAGCTATAGCCATGTATAGGTGGGTGCTCACCCACATTGGCGGCGAGGACATCACACGACAGCACGCGGCGGCGATGGAAACTGTCGGTGAGACCCCCCTCACACACACACACACACACACACGCACACACCTGATGCGTCATACATTGCACCTCCTCGGCACTCGCCGCATGCGCCTGCGCTCAAGGGGTTCGATCGAATGCCTCTTTGGGCCATCTCACTGAAAAGTGGGGTCCCTGCCCCTTCTTGTCAGTCTTTGCTGGATTGCGCAGGGAATAGAAGGAGCTGGGAAGAGTAAAATGTTCTGCGAAAGTTTCCGCGGTGAATTGAAAATTTCTCCTAAATCCATGTTTTTCTGATACTTACATAAGTGTCCGAGTTTTTGTGAAATCATCTATTTTCTAGATTTTCTAGATGCAGTTAGCCTCAGAAACCATCAAACTGCACCATTGCATCCTTGCATTCAGTGATCAAACATTTTCTTGACCCCAAATTTGTTTTTTTATCTTTGCAAGTTGACGCCATCATGGCTATCAAACTCGAGTATGGGGTAAAGAAAAATTGGATGGGTGATCCATGTTTCCCACCCAACTATGCTTGGGACGGCGTGAAATGCAGCAACACAAGTGGTGACACTGCGAGGATAACATCTCTGTGAGTATTATTAATTTGGAAGGCCTTGCATCTTGCATGCACTGGTATTATGGCATATATACAATTGGTGCCTTTGCCTTATGTTGGACTGAAAATTGTCATGCAGCGATCTCTCCAACAGCAACTTGAGTGGGGTGATATCTAACAACTTCACATTACTCTCGGCACTCGAGTACTTGTGAGTGTTAGATCATAATTTATTGATTTCCTCTGCTTTCTATTAGTTATATATGAATTTCCATTTGACACGAATGGGGATCCCAATCTACCTACAATCATGAGCGAAAAACACCAACTAGATCCACAGGAGAATGTTGGATTGATCTCTCGGCTAACGTTTCCCCGAGATTTCAGGGAGACAATAACTCCACCCGCGCAATGATCGGTAGCGTTTCCAACTCCATTTTGGTTTCGGTCCCGGTTACCCAGCGCTATAAAGATACGAGGGTTTTCGGCAGAGGATATGACACAAGTTGTTCTAGACTTCTAAAACCCTAACAGACCCGATCGCTAACGACGCGCTGTGGTGAACGAAGGCCGAAACTCATCTCCGTCTACGGCTCCGTCGTCCACGCCGGCGACCTCAGTTTCACGGCGACAACTACCGTCGGCTACCTCTACCTCACCGTCGCCGCATCACCAACCGAAAAACTTCATGGCGTCTTCAAGTTCGGGTATGTGATTAACGCTTCCGCTCTTAAGATCTCAGCTAGGTGTTCATGAGTTTGATCTAGGCTTAAGGCTTTAATTCTTGTTTAGACCTTAGATCAGAATTAATATTTGGTATCAGAGCTTACTAGTTTCAATCATGAACCCTATTAGCCTCAGCCGAACTTGGATTAGGGATGGCTCGGTTAGAATTTAGAAGGAGAGGATCTTTTGAATCTCTAGCAAAATCCTATTGAATAATCCCCAAAATCAACGCCAAGAAAATCCCAAAGGATTAGTCCACCCGAATCCCAAATAGAGACTTAGATCGGCAAAAAAAAAAAAAAGGAACTCACGGCTGTCTTAGCGCTGCCGAATGGATCGGAGCGTCTCGCGAGCGCAGCGCCGTTTGCTGTGGCGTCCCGCGTGGGGGCCGCCGCCGCTCTGTTTCCGCCTGGGCTTGCCGCGCGCTGCTGTCCGTCGCGCTCCGTCCTGGCGCCGCCAAAAGCCGTTGCTCCGCCTCCGCTCCAGCGCGCCGCCGCTTCTACCCCGTGTTTTTCGGGAGGAGCAGTGGATTATTTAGGGTTAGGGTTTTAGGCCGCGCGCGAGTGGTTGGGCCAATTGCGCGTGAGTTTGGACCCCGAGTGGGATTTAGGCGGCGCGTACATATTGTTTTTGGACCGTTTCTTTTGGGCCGGCTAAAAAATAATATTATTGTTATTGTTATTATTTTTTTCAGTGCACCTTTTATGCTTTATGTATCTCTTTTATGCACTGTTGTTAATTATTTTTTGATGGTCCAAATTTCATGTATCTTTACCCTGTTATTATGTATAATCTCGGATTAAAATTGAACCAACGGGATATTTTAATCTTGAGATCTTTATGATTAATTTTGGCATTATGTATGCATATGGTTATATTCTGACCAACGTTGTTTATAATCATATGTCGCCATATAAAATTAAAGTTCTTTTTCATTTTCTGCCCAACGGTGATATGAATTAGAACTGTAATTTTTGCATGTTATTAATCAGACCAACGTAGGGTTAATTACATGCAACATATATCCTTATGATAATTTCTAATTTTTGCCCTTTTATTTTGAAATTCAGCACTTAATGCTTCAAACGTTGCCGCCACTATTGATAACATTGAGCAGCTCACGGGGAGCAATTTTCCCACGTGGAAAGAACGAATTACTGTTGTCCTTGGTGTTTTGGACCTCGACTATGCCTTAAGGGTAGCCGTTCCCATTCCTCCCACCGAAGGTGAGGAGAATTTTGATGAGAAAAAGAAAGTTTATGAGGCTAATGCTGAAAAATGGGAGCGGTCTAACCGCTTATCACTAATGATTATGAAGACCTCTATTTCAGTCATGATCAGGGGAGCAATCCCCGATTCTGAAAATGCTAAGGAGTACTTGGCTTCAATTGAGGAGAAATTCAAAGGCTCCACTAAAGTTTATGCCAGTACTTTGATTCAGAGGCTCTTAACCACTAAGTATGATGGGTCCAGCAATATAAGAGAACATATCATGATGATGACGGATATGGCAGACAAACTCAAGAACATGGACATGGCAATATCTGATGGTTTCCTTGTCCATTTTATTATGACCTCTCTTCCTTCTGAGTATACAGCTTTTAAGATTAATTACAATACTCAGAAAGAAAAATGGAGCATGAGCGACTTGATCACCATGTGTGTCCAGGAGGAAGAGAGAATAAGAACAGAAAAGAAGGATTTTGCTCTTCATGTCGGTGGCTCTAACAAAAGGAAGTTCCAAGGGGACTACAAATCCAAGAAGAAGTTGCAATTCTCCCCTAACTCAGACAAATCGGGGCCTAAAGTGCACAATGCACCTAAGCCTCATGTTGCTCCCGCCGGAGCATCTAAAGGGGGGGAATGCCATTTCTGCAAACAGCCAGGGCATTTCCAAAAGGATTGTGTAGGTTTCCTAAAGTGGCTCGCCAAAAGGGGTAATGATACAATAACATTCATTGATGAAACTCTTTATGCTGATTTTTCCCTTAGTTCTTGGTGGATTGACTCAGGTGCAACTGTGCACGTTACCAACTCTTTACAGGGATTCCTTACCGCGAAAACACTAAGAAAGGGGGAGCGAAGTCTTAGAGTCGCGGATGGAAAGGAAGCCGAAGTAGAATCAGTTGTATCTATTTCATTAGTCTTAGATAGTGGCTTCATTCTTCGTCTTAATAATGTAGTCTATGTTCCTTCCATCAGGAGGAATTTAATTTCAGTTTCTTTATTGGACGATGAAGGTTTTGAATGTATTTTTGGTGACAATAAATGCATTATTAAGTTTAATTCAAATAATGTTGGTCTTGCGTTTAGACAAGACAAGCTTTATATGCTTTCCCTTAATGAATCTCATGTATCCTTGAATGTTTGTGATGCTAAGCGTAAACATAATGATGAGACTTCTTCGAAACTGTGGCACTGTCGTTTAGGCCACATTTCGAGGGGGAGAATGGAGCGTCTCATTAAAGAAGAAATTCTCCACCCGCTAGATTTCTCTGATTCAAACCACTGCATTGATTGCATTAAAGGAAAATATGTTAAACAAATAAAGAAGGGAGCTACTCGTAGCACAGGACTATTAGAATTAATTCATACTGATATTTGTGGTCCTTTCCCTGTGACATCAGTGGATGGTTTTGATACATTCATCACATTCACTGATGATTTCTCCCGTTATGGTTATATATTTCCCATTAAAGACCGATCTGAATCACTTGATAAATTTAAGATATTTAAGGCTGAAGTTGAAAATCAGCACAACCTAAGAATTAAAGTGGTAAGATCGGATCGTGGGGGAGAATATTATGGAAGACATGCCTCTTATGGGCAAATTCCTGGCCCTTTCGCTAAGTTCCTTCAGGAAAATGGCATCGTTGCCCAGTATTCTATGCCGGGCGAACCTCAGCAGAATGGTGTAGCTGAAAGGCGCAACCGTACACTTATGGATATGGTACGGAGCATGCTTAGCCATTCTAGTTTACCAATTGGCTTGTGGATGGAAGCACTTAAGACAGCCGCACATATTCTTAATCGGGTTCCCAGTAAATCAGTACCTAAAACACCTTATGAATTATGGACTGGGAGAAAACCGAGTATGAAATACTTACGAGTGTGGGGTTGTCGTGCTGAAGCTAAGTTATTTAATCCACACATTAGGAAATTAGATCCTAAGACAGTAAGTTGCCATTTTATTGGGTACCCTGACAGATCCAAAGGGTATCGGTTTTATTGTCCTGATAGGATAACTAAGTTTGTAGAAACAAGACATGCTGTGTTCTTAGAAAATAACGAGGACCTGGAGCCCAGGAAAATAGATCTTGAGGAGAAGCGGGTTTATGTTCCTTCACCGCTCATCCCAGAGACTTTTGTTCCTGCGCCTCAGGCGGTTGCATCTCCAGTAGAGAATACTGTTGTTGCACCCACTGTTGAGGTCTCTGAAATTCCTAATGTTATACCTAATGAAGAGCCTCAGCAGTCTCCTGAAATAACTAATGAACCTCTTAGAAGATCACAGCGGGAGAGAAGATCTGCCATCCCAAATGATTATGTTGTCTATATGAATGAGGATATTAATGATATAGGGAAGGTAGATGATCTTACCTCTTATAAGGAGGCCATAATGAGTGAACATTCTTCTAAATGGCTTGAAGCCATGGAGGATGAACTAAAGTCTATGAGCACTAACGATGTATGGGACTTAGTAGAAATTCCTAACGGAGTCAAAACAGTAGGCTGTAAATGGGTCTACAAAACCAAACATGACTCTAAGGGAAATATCGAAAGGTTCAAAGCAAGGCTCGTAGCAAAAGGCTTCTCACAAAGAGAGGGGATTGACTATAATGACACCTTTTCTCCTGTCTCAACTAAGGATTCATTCAGAATTGTTATGGCACTTGTAGCTCATTATGATTTAGAGCTGCATCAGATGGATGTTAAAACGGCATTTCTTAATGGCGACTTGCAAGAAAATGTTTACATGGCTCAACCGGAAGGTTTTGTCGTGGAAGGCAAGGAGCATATGGGATGTCGACTTAAGAAATCCATTTATGGCTTAAAACAAGCGTCGAGGCAGTGGTACCTCAAATTCGATAAGATTATAAGAAGTTTTGGCTTCAAAGAAAATGAAGTTGATAATTGCATATATGTTAAGTTCAAGGGGAGTAAATTCACCATCTTAGTACTTTATGTTGATGATATCTTATTGGCAAGCAGCGATACGGACATGCTGTTTGAGACCAAGAGATTTCTTTCATCTAATTTTGATATGAAGGATCTCGGTGATGCCTCTTATGTTCTTGGCATTGAAATTCACCGAGATAGGTCCAAAGGAATATTAGGATTATCTCAGAAGGCATACATTGACAGAGTACTGAAAAGATACAATATGCATAAGTGCTCTGGCTCGCCTGCTCCTATTGTTAAGGGCGATAAGTTTGGGACATTTCAATGTCCAAGGAACCAATATGAAACTGATCAGATGAAGTCGGTTCCTTATGCTTCAGCTGTCGGAAGCATTATGTATGCTCAAGTATGTACACGCCCTGATTTAGCTTTTGTAACCGGGATGCTTGGCAGATATCAGTCAAATCCAGGACCGGACCACTGGAAAGCCGTTAAGAAAGCTTTGCGCTATATGCAAGCTACTAAGCATTACATGCTCACATATAAGTTTTCTGATAACCTTGAAGTTGTTGGTTATTCAGATTCAGATTTTGCGGGATGTGTTGATACTAAGAAATCCACGTCAGGTTATATCTTCACACTCGCTGAAGGAGCTATCTCGTGGAAAAGCTCCAAACAGACCCTTACGGCATCTTCAACGATGCAAGCTGAGTTTGTGGCATGTTATGAGGCTACCGGGCAGGCTGTATGGCTTAAGAACTTTATCCCGGGACTTAGAGTGGTAGACAACATTTCTAAACCACTCACTTTATACTGCGATAACGAACCCGCAGTCTTTTATGCAAATAACAACAAGTCAAGTGGTGCTGCCAAACACATTGACATTAAGTATCATGTTGTGAAAGATAGAATCCAGGATCAAACCATAAGTATCAAACATATCAGTACTAAGTTAATGCTTGCGGATCCGCTTACTAAAGGCTTACCACCCAATATTTTTCGTGATCATGTTGCTGGCATGGGTTTATTGGAAAGCCTCTGATTCTGGATAAAAGGACCTTTAAGCAAACCAACTCCCATTAAGTATAACGAATATCCACTTCGAGATAGGATAGTACACTATAGGTACTGGGGTTGTACGGCACTTAATTGGCCATGCAACACATTGCCTTGGTATGCTGTTTTATCGAGAATGGGCTTATGATGTTAGCCTTACGATCAAAGGGGAGAATGTTGGATTGATCTCTCGGCTAACGTTTCCCCGAGATTTCAGGGAGACAATAACTCCACCCGCGCAATGATCGGTAGCGTTTCCAACTCCATTTTGGTTTCGGTCCCGGTTACCCAGCGCTATAAAGATACGAGGGTTTTCGGCAGAGGATATGACACAAGTTGTTCTAGACTTCTAAAACCCTAACAGACCCGATCGCTAACGACGCGCTGTGGTGAACGAAGGCCGAAACTCATCTCCGTCTACGGCTCCGTCGTCCACGCCGGCGACCTCAGTTTCACGGCGACAACTACCGTCGGCTACCTCTACCTCACCGTCGCCGCATCACCAACCGAAAAACTTCATGGCGTCTTCAAGTTCGAGTATGTGATTAACGCTTCCGCTCTTAAGATCTCAGCTAGGTGTTCATGAGTTTGATCTAGGCTTAAGGCTTTAATTCTTGTTTAGACCTTAGATCAGAATTAATAGAGAAAACTTCTGTTTGCAAGTGATGGAAGCTTCAAATTCATAGAAACCACGGGTATGCTTGGGATAGTATATGCTTACTGTGTATATGTTAGTTTCTTGGGCTTACATATTTTGGGCTAAATAAGTTAGTTTATTGAATCAGTCCAAGAATTTGTTTCAGTTAATCCAGTTTACAGGCCCCTGGAAGCTTATTATTCCCATAACTTAGCTTAAAAGCCCCCATACGTCTAAGCTAGGTCAAACATACTCTATGTCAACACTGGATCATGCCTTCTTATGTATATGTGTTCTTGTTGTTGGCTTTGCAAAATCTATCGTGCTCACAATTGAATAGGTGAGAATATTACAGGAGATTAGACCCTTTGTGCCAATATATTTGGCGTAACTGTGTGTTCATCTTTCTAATTTGCAAACTAAATCAGTCTTTCTAGTTCCTCACTCTTTGAAACATATCTCTATATAGTATGTATTTTGATTAAAGATGTTGTGAGCTAGCACAACAAAGGGATCTCATTCATCGGAGAGAGATCGTACGGCGACGACTTGAAGTAGAACAACGCTAGATGAAAGAGGGCATCGATTGGAGAAGGAATAGATCTGCTGGTCAAGGGAACGAATATAGCTGGACTTTAGAGACTTGTTTATTCATCTTTGTTTCTTTCAGGAAGATACAATGTCATCACTTTTATAGGGATAACTTGACTTGACCCCTAAGAAATAATCTCTAATTTAAAGAAACAAACTAACCAAAGATAAGCTTCTAAACTAACCAAATCAATCTAATTCATAAGAAAGAAAACTAATCGCGGTTGCTACAATAACCGTGTGAATAGTGTACGCCACAGTTGCTATAGTAACTGCATGAACAGTGCGCTCATGTTACAGTACCGCACACGTAATATTACACACCTTCCGGTAAAATAGCTCGTCCCCGAGTTGTAGCATAGGGCGACAAAACTCCTCCGATAGGGTGGCTGAATTTGTTGGTGCATGATCTTTAACTTCATCATCATCTGCTCCATTAGGTTGTCTAGTAGGAATAACTCAGGAGCAGAAGCTATGGTGTTGGCTCTGATACCACTATTGTGAACTAGCAAAACAAAAAGGTAATCATCCGTTAGAGAGAGGTCGGACGGTGACAACTTGAAGTAGAATGGCACTAGATGAAGTACGGCACCAATTGGGAAAGGAATAGATTTAGAATAACTAGTCAAGAGAACAACCACAGCTGGACTTTAAGGACTAGAGACTTGTTTATTCATCTTTGCTTCATTCAAAAAGATACAATGTCATCTTTTTTATAAGGATAATTTGACTTAATCTCTAAGAAATAATCTCTAATTTAAAGAAACAAACTAATCAAAAATAAGCTTTTAAACTAACCAAATCAATATAATCCCTAAGAGTGGAAACTAATCATAGTTGTTACAATAACTGCATGAACATTGCGCGCATACTACAGTACCGCGCACATAACAAAATACCTCCAACATATGTGAAGCATACTTTACACGAATGTGCCGCCAGGGACCTGTCAATGTGGCTTTGATCCCTTATGATCTGTCTTTAGCTTGCTATAACCTAGCTCAATGATTGGGTGATGCGATGCCATAAATCATGCCGCAGCTTGATAAGACCTAGCTCTTATTATATTTTGTTTTGCATGGAGTTTCATACAAATGCCTATATATTATGTAGGCTGTTCCACTGTAAGTCTGTAATTGTGCAAATGTTTCAGGGATTTGCCTTACAACAATTTAGGCCTTAGTAGTTATGCAAGAATTTTGCAGGAGTTTCACGTGAAACAGTTCAATCCTGCAGGAATTGAGAAAAATTCTCATGCTCCAAACGGGGGCCTTAAGTGGGTTGATACCTAGTTATCTACCAAATTCGCCCTCTCTTTGAATTCTTTAAGTGAATAGATACCTAGTTACTAAGCCAGGGGCATTACTTAATGTCTAAATTGCATGTCACTTTCTACAGAAATTTGTCCGGCAACCATCTGGATGGCCCAATTCCAGGCTCCCTCTGTAAAAATAATTCAGTATCACTCTTTTTCAGGTTTGAGTTTTCTTGTTGACGCTTCTTTTTTCTATTAGTACCCATCTGAATTATGGAATGTTGTTCCCTCTGTGATCTTTAGGCAGGTGACCGTTCAAGATTGGTTTTGCACCAAAATAAACCCTAAACTGATTGTCTTATGTAATTTCAGTTATGATTCTGATGGAGATATGTGCAACAAAACAATTACATCTCCATCAAGAAATAGAACAGCTGTATTCACCATTTCAGTAGTGGTTCCAGTGCTGGTAGTGGCTGTACTTGTTCTTGCATTTTGTATCTGGAGAGAGAAAAGAAAGCCCAAAGGTGCGTATAGTCTGCTTTTTATGACCTGTGTTAAAAAAAATATTGATTATTAGGGTTTACTATATTTGGTATTTCTGTTATATAACTGACATTTGTGCAACCAGTTTCTACACATGATCCACCCAGAGAGACACAACTTGATCAGAGTGCTCCAGGAAGTAGAAAAAATCATGGGGGCCACCTGCAAAATACTGAGAATCGCCAATTCACATACAAGGAGCTGGAGAAGTTCACTAACAAGTTCAAACAATTCATTGGACAAGGAGGTTTTGGGTCCGTGTACTATGGCCGTTTAGAAGACGGTACTGAGGTTGCTGTCAAGATGCGTTCTGAATCATCGTCACATGGGCTTGATGAGTTTTTAGCTGAGGTACGAAATTTCAATACCTAGAAAATGCCCAGGAGACCTTAGAATCCCAATTTTCTATGGCATACATGTGTAGCTCAGCTATGTCCCCCCCCCCCCCCCCCCCCCCCCCCCACACACACACACATTGCAAAAACTGGAATCTTCAGGTAAAGTCAGTAAGTCACATTCAGTGGGATTACATGCAAATTAAGAGATTTTTCCCTATGTTTTGTGTCTCGTTACATAGGTTCAGAGCTTGACAAAGGTGCATCACAGGAATCTAGTTTCTTTGGTTGGTTACTGCTGGGAGAAGGATCACTTAGCACTGGTTTATGAATACATGTCTCGTGGCAATGTTTGTGATTATCTGAGAGGTTTGTCCATTGCAAACTTATGTATCGATTAAGATATTATAAATTGTGTGACTGTTTTAAAATTGCATACGAAATATCTATGCATGCATTGTTTGAACTTGAGGGGCCATCTTTAGTTATTTTTAAGATATTTTAGTATCTGAAATAGACTTTTTTAGGGGGGGTATCTACATCTCTTCCTTCTGAAGTGCCTGAAATCCTAACAGTGTGGTCACAGTTGCATATTTCTAAACTATTGCGTTGGTAGGTTCAATTTGTTAAAGGGCAGTCTTGATTCAACTATATATTTTGTGCAATTTTCAACACAGAAGAGCATAACAGAATTACAACAAAGAAAAATCGCATAAATTTGCTGAAAATAGACATGTGCTGTTGTTGATAAAGTTCTATTCTAACCATCACCGGGCACATATATGAAGGTAAAAATGGTGTTACTGAAACCTTGAATTGGGGAACACGTGTGCGAGTTGTGCTTGAAGCTGCACAAGGTATTCTGCAATAAAAAGATTAAGATAATTGGATTTCTCTTAAGTGAATGTGTTATAACTTGTGTGCTCATATTTTTCACTGTGGTTTTCTGGGATTTTCTGTGCTATATGTAGGACTGGATTATCTGCACACGGGTTGCAACCTGCCAATAATTCACCGGGATGTGAAGACCAGCAACATTCTCTTGGGTCGAAATCTGCAAGCTAAAATAGCGGATTTTGGACTTTCCAAAACTTATCTTAGCGACACACAGACTCACATATCAGCCACTCCAGCTGGGTCAGCGGGTTACATCGATCCTGAGTATGTCTCTTTGTCCATACTAGAACATTTTGGTACTTCTTTTTTCATATAGCTGATATTTGAATGAGAAGTAAACCATATGTAGTTTAACTCTGCCAATTCATGTCGTTGCGTGCAACTCCTTGTCATTTTAATCACTTTGATGCAAACTTTAGGCTTACTAGCATGAGGCTCATCTGCCGCTTTTTTAGGCACTACCACACTGGCAGGCTCACCGAGAGTAGCGACGTGTATAGCTTCGGTGTTGTTCTACTGGAGGTAGCTACCGGTGAGTCTCCGATGCTACCAGGCCATGGCCACATCGTCCAGCGCGTGAAACAGAAAGTTGCCACGGGTAACATCAGCTCGGTTGCCGATGCGCGGCTCGGAGGTGCCTACGACGTCAGCTCCATGTGGAAGGTGGTTGATACAGCCATGGCGTGCACAGCGGATGCTGCTGCTCGAAGGCCAACAATGGCCGCCGTGGTGGTGCAGCTGAAGGAGAGCCTGGCGTTGGAGGAAGCTCGCGAGGACAGGGGCGTCAGGGCAAGCCCAGCGAGTGATCCCGCGTCTTTGGTGTCGTCATTTGGTCCATCGGCAAGATGAAGCGGTCTCTGTTGCAACGAGTTTTGATGAACCATTTGTCATCTTTGTTGGGTTAATCTTGTTTTGTGTGTGTTTTACTCGTGTGTCGAGTACTGTGTAGTTGTGTGTGTCAAGTAGTCATGTGTCAAGTACCTGTGGAAGTCTTTGTGTGGTCGTTACGACCAGGCTTTGTGTTGTCGTTACAACCGAGTACTAAAGCTACACCGTGGTCGTAGTCGTAGCGGCCGTGGTCGTAGTCGTAGCGACTATGGTTGTAGTCGTAGCTGCACCGAATACCATAGATGTCATACTCAAAGGAGTACTGAAGACGTCATACTCGGTAGCAGTCACTGTAGCAGTCATCAGCATTGTAACAATCGTTGGTTACTGTAGCCGTTGTTGGTCATTATGGCAGTCAATTATAGCCAGTCCCTATAGCAACTGTGTGTAGCCAGTCACTGTAGTAATCGTCAGCACAAGTGGTCGTGGAATGATGTAGGTCTTCAGTCAGTTGGTGAATTGCTTGGTATGGGCAGGTAATCGGTGTCAGTTAGAGTCGTGCGCGTGGAGTGGGTGAGTGGCCTGTTGTAAGGCCTAATTCTATCTATATATACCATGTAAATCTTTTGAGAAAGATGAGACAGAGAATAACAGAGAAAACATAGAAAAGGTGCAGCAGTTAGCACCACAATCTCGAGTCTTAGTTTTGTTTTCAGATTTGTTATTGGCTCTGTAACTGAAAAACACAGAACGGGATTGCAGACGTCGCAAATCTGTAACTGAAAAAAACGACCACAAAGGGAGGCACCATTGAGACTTGCAGATATTAGTAGGGAAAATTGATCATATGCCATAGTTTAGTTTAGTCACACAAGCATTCACAATAGGGTCAAAAACCATAAACCATAGTTATTGGAAACTGAAAGCGCCGCTTAAGTTGAAGATCTTTTTGTGGTACCTTAGGAGGGGCGTGGTTTTAACGAAAGATAATCTAATCAAACGTAATTGGCAAGGGAGCAAGGCATGTTGTTTTTGTCATAATGATGAGACAATTCAGCACTTGTTTTTTGATTGCCGATTTGCGCGAGCTGTTTGGGGTTTTTCTCAAGTGGCTCTGAAGTTAACAAAACCACGGAGTGTAGCACATATGTTTGGCAGCTGGTTAAATGGTATAAATAATCATTTGAAATCATTAGTACTGCTTGGGGCAGCAGCAACATGTTGGTCTATATGGTTGTACAGGAATGATATTGTTTTTGAAAAGAACAACTCTTATTCTCCTTTGCAGGTTCTTTATGCAGTCTCTTTCCGACTCCGTTCGTGGGCTATCCTGCAAAGACCGGAATTGCAGGATACGGTTGTGGTGGCATCGCGACAGTTGGAGCAGTTGGCGAAGGATATCTTTACCCGGGCATATGGGTGGCGATCTAGTCTTAGGATTGAATGTCACTAGTTTTGCTCAGTTTTGTTTTTACTCATAAGCTGTGTGCCTATTCTTAGGCAGAGGTTGGAAGTTTTTTTGTTCCAAGGATGTGTATCCTCTCGATGTACAGAACTTGGGATTTAATAAAGTCTTCCTTATCAAAAAAAAAAGCCACAGCCAAAGATACTGTAACACACCTAAGATTAGACGTGATAAGGTTAGACTTTCAAATCAAACACCCTTGATCTTCCTATATATCCATAGCAACAAGTCTTTTTGACAGCCATGACCCATCTGCAAACTCCCATAAGACCTTCGCTCCTCTGCATGCATCTACCACATGTGCCATCTTAATCCCCTCAAGTCATCACCGACTGCTAGGGGTCTCACAGGACCAAGGCACGTTCAGAGGGAATGGCATGTTGGGTTGGCGTGCCACTAGGAGATTGCACGTTTTTATCCAAGTGATTAATCTAAGTTTTATCGACCATCTCAAATATTACACTTAAGAGAGTTATCTTAATCATACAAAACTCGTTTGAGTTTATACCAAGTGCAATAATAAGCAGTTTCATGAAGAAGAATAACTGATATTCTATTTTTTGTTTTAAGCATAAAAGAGATCATTTTCTTAATTTTTCCACTAGTTCAAGAGCTTGATTATGATTCAGAAGAGAACAAGCTTAGCTCTAACTTAGACTTGATCTAGATTAAGGTTCAACTAATCATTAGAACTCTTCAGTTGGATAGTTTTTATTGAATTATGATCTGGGGTAAGTATTGCTGAACTGTGAAAATTAGTGGTTTAAACTCAGAGGCGAAGATGTAATGGTGATATTTTGGGCTCATGTTGGGCTAGGGCATTACAATTATATGAATCCAGAGTATGTTTTTATTCCCACTAAATTTAGTACAATATGCTTTTATACTCACCAATTTTAGTAGGATATTATAGTGTTTGCCGCATAAACCTGTAATGGTGCTTAGGGATTTCTATTAGCGATATGCTCTAGAGACAATCATAGAGACGATTATATCACTTCTATATTTATAAATATTTTGAATAATATATTATTTTATTTCTTGAATGAACTTTCATTTATATTGATTGGCAAGTTTGCGACTTGTT
Source organism: Dendrocalamus latiflorus (assembly GCA_017311315.1). NCBI lineage: Eukaryota > Viridiplantae > Streptophyta > Magnoliopsida > Poales > Poaceae > Dendrocalamus > Dendrocalamus latiflorus. The sequence goes on along the minus strand of CM029658.1, from coordinate 34,182,818 downwards.
TGTGAAACTCTATATTTGTGTTTATGATGTTACTCTAAGCATCCTGATCTTATATCATTATGTGGGATACTTATGGTTTATAAATCAATACACGTATTGATTGACGATCTTGTTTCACTAATCATGGATATGAGATATCAAATCAATAATGTGGACATATGTTAAAGAACGTAGTGTTAGATTAATCCACCTTGAGATACTATGGGAATTATTATATTCGTAAGTGTTATTAGTTGATCACATGTATAGTGTATCGGTGATCCTTAGACCTGAGGTCGTTCTAGTTTCCTATAGGTGTAATAGTTTACTTAGGAGTTACTAAACATATTCCATAAAGGTGGCTTTTGGGTTTACTATAAAATAAGTGGAGGAATATGAGCGATCAAGATGGAATTTACCCCTCCTTTATAACGGAAATATGTCTCGATGTGGTTGGATTAGGGAAGTGCATGGTCATGCTGATTTTGGTTGAGGAGTCAACTACAACTAAGTAATCCACTACAATATCAGGTGAAGGATCGAGATATTATATGATGACACGTATCTTGTCTCGAGTTTAATTTTGGTATCATGAGGCAAAAGGGTAAACACATGAGCACTATACAGGTTCATTCGATATGATAGGGACCACTATCAACTTGTAGATTGGAAAGGGATTTCCGGATCGTGGCCGAGTATGCATGAACCAACAAGGTCACAGACTTAATGAGCTGGAATAAAAAAAGTTTGGATATTATCGTTCGAATGGGCTTTTCACCTTAATGGCCCTATTGTATTCCATCAGTGCTGAGGGTCTACCCGCCATGTCCACATTCCATCCATGTTGTACAACGCCCTCTAACCAAATAAGGAAGATAGGTCTTAAGCTATGTAGGACCGGTACGGTGATAGAAGGGGTGAATGGTACCTTCAAATTTTTCTTCAAGTATTCAACGATTGTTCACTCCAATATCTATGAGAAGCTATGAAGATTAAGAAACCAAAAATCTGAAAAATCACATTGTTACAATGATTTCAGCTCGGTGAATAGTAAAAGGCATTATTTCAAATCCAAAAAACTATGAAACTTTTGGTTCATAGATCAAAATGACTTCAAACTTGAAACAATATTAGATCATGACCTTATGAACCTATCCTAATGAAAAATCTTGAAAGAACTTAAGAGAATTGGAATCTTTTGGTTCGTCAAGATCTACTGCACCAAAACTAGGTCAAAAAGTAAAATTAAGTTAAATCTCAAAAAAAAAACTACAAATCACTTGAAATTTGGTATACACCTTCTCTAGGATGTTAAAACCTATTCCAATTAACGATAAATAAAATTGTTGCCAAAGTTCTAACATTTTTTAATTTGAAGGAAGGTTGCACCAAAACCGATCAAAAAAACCAAAAAGGTGAATATGCCTTGCTCATGAGTGATTGATGGCCAAGATGGTTCTAGATCTATTTTCACATATCACATAAAGCTAGAACACCCAAGGAATCGAGGTAAAAACAACTAGATCAAGAAATCACTCGGAAAAGGCCAAATTAAACAAAAACTAGCCAACTTCGAGAACTTGCCAAACATGATGCCTAGATAGATGATGATTGATTTTCAAGGTATATCTCCATTAGTTACTAATCCTTGGCATCCAACAAGATCTATAAAGGGGAGACATGAGATCAAAACCAACTAAAATAAGAGCAAATCAATTAAAACAAGAAGAATCCATGAGAGATATACAAAGTTGATATATTACTACTTGAGGATGAATGTTTTATAGCTACTCCACCTGAAGAACAAGAGAGCACAACGTAGCACTCACACTTCTCAAACCCTAACCCTAAAACACTTGGCTTTAATGGCAAAGGTTGGATGGCTAGTTAACCATCCCACCCATTAAATAGATAGAATAACTAGTACCAATCTAACCCTAGTGGATACTATCCACTTAGCACATATGGGAGAAACCTGTTAATCTCACACATACGGGTTTCAACTCACACACGACACTTGTACATGCTTTTCAAAGTGTAGAAGCCCGAAGCGCCTTGATCCAACTTGGTCTTCTCAGTTTCTCTTTGACCTAAAACGCTCTCCCAAGCATCGCAGTTTTCTTTTAAGGTAGTTTATGGTATTTTGGTCAAACTACCAAAATACTCATTCTTGACCTAGTCTTCATCTTCAATTGCAAACAATCGACATGCTTATCACATGTAGGTGGATCACTAGCTTGCAACATGTCCACAAGTCTCTCCCATTCTGGTTTGACTGGATCACGCCTCACTTGGACCGATTAAGCCACATAGTGCAACCCACCGCTTGAACTTTCTCTCAACATTTCCCACCTTCTTGTGCCATGCTTGAGCTCAACCATTTCACCTGGTATCTTTGATCGTTTTGGATCTTGGCTCCTCACGAATGTAGCCCCAATCCCCTCCATTGACTATGGATGACTCTAAGCGACTATGTATATCCAAAGGCGAAGAAATCATTTTCAGGTATAAGTTCTTCACAACTTGACCCACATTAGTTATATAACATGCATCATACAATACATATGCACTAATCAGTGATGGACCTAGGATTTTTAGGATGGGTGTTCAAAGTTACAAAAATATTATTCAATAGAAAACATAAATATTCACAATAGCCAAAATCATAAAAATACAAGATTGACCGATCTCAATACTATTCCAATCTGAAAAGACAATTGACCGTTTCCAAAACAGAATATTGCCAAAAAGGTGACATATATGGTCATCTCCTCCATGATTTTTAGATTCTTGTGCAAGCTAATAAATAATGAGTTTCCTGGTTGGCCACACTAGAGCTAAGCTAACATATATAAACTCTGAACCTTGTCAGCATATGCCATTAAGAACATGATCACTTGAATATGTGTTGAAGTAATATAGACACCTCATGACTAGAATAAAAATATATGCCTAAAATGCCAGTAAAATGTTTCTAAGCATCTCCAAAATGAAATATGTTGTTATTTCCCCATACACTTGACATGCTTGTCAGGAATAACAACTACGAATTTGACTAGAGGGCTCATTCTAGGCGACACAAACAAATATAGACCCTAAAATTTGTCACAAAATGCAAATGAAATGCAAAATAGAAAGCCAAAACATGTAACATCTTCACTTTGCATTAACCCTTTAAATTTACATCAAAGATAGGCCATCAAGGAGATCATCATATTAAAGATCAGATTGACAAAGAGACTAACCATGGGCCAAAACAGATGAACAAGGAGAACCTTTCCAGTGTGGCAATATCTCTTACATGTACATTCTTTAGATGCTGAGAAAGAATGAAATGGCACTAATTAGAAATCCTTAACTTCTTAGGCTAAATGTGGTCAATAGAAAAGACTTAAATTATCATAGATGCTTGTCAAACCTGAGAAAGAACAACAAAAAGGATTAACATTGGCATGTCAACCTCAACGGATCTACCATGCCAAAGTCACCAACCTGTCAACTTGATACAATATCAAGCATGCAGCATCAATGCAATGAATATCATTTCTCACAAATATACGTACATGTTTTGCTTTTGTCGAGCTGTGGGCAAACTAAGAAACACCAAATAACCAAATCAAATGAAGACCGAGATAGAGGGACTGAGGGAGCACTACCACAACCAGGAATCCTCTTTTGAGGCAGCACGATAACCATGCCCCGCCCGCCCGCCCGCTACTACCCCTGCCCTACCATGCTCCGACGCTCCCATGCTGGCCGCTGCTCTAGGCGCTTGCAGTCTTGCCAGTCACCGCATGCGCGCAACTACCGGCTGAGAGATGTTCGAGCGGTCGAGCCCCTCCCTCTGCAGCTCTATTGATTGCTGGTCAGGTTTGAGTAGTTAGGGTTAGGAGATGGCCAGGCACATGAGCCAGTAGGGCGGGAGGGGAAATGGGCCAAAAAAAAGTCTAGTGGAAATTTGGGCTAATTGGGTGTAAAGATGACGAATTTGGTCCCATTAAGAGTATGTATGTATTATAATTTGTATATAGTAATTTTTTTGTCAAAAATTTTGGGTATCCGGTTGAACACCCATGAACTATGGATGGTCTGCCCTTGGCACTAACCTAGGTTAAACCAAATCATCACATGACTCAAAATCCCAAAAACCACAATTCAGCCGAAATGAAAATACTTCTGTTGGTCAAACCGTCATGGCTGCAACAAAACTGAAAACTAATTTTTTTTTACAAAATTCAAATCCCAAAAATTCCAATATGACAATAGCTCATCACAACAAAAATTTGGACATTCTTATAAGATTCTTCAAGCTAGTTGCCCAGCGGTACGGTTCTTGAGTTCAAAGTTGTTCATATGTATGAATTGGCATTTGGTTGGACGCTTGGACATGAATGAGCTCTTGTGGAGAAGATTCCCAATTCGGTTGCTATTGGTAACTCACAGGAGTGTGTATTTCTATCAAGGTAAAGGTTTGTCCATAAGAATAGTACGTCAAATTAATGATCTAAATGTGCATTTTAAAAGTACACAATAACCTGGTGATATATCTAAATAAGTTTAGTGACTCTCTATGCATTTTACTCGGGCCTGTTCTTTTTTTGGTTTATGACTATGACTTATGGTTTTTGGCTGAAATTTTTAAATTTTGGGCTGTTAGCAACAAAGATTACAAAGAGAGAGATACTCGCTTGCGATTTTGGCAAGTACAGATATTAGGCTTTTAATGTGTACTATAATTAACTTGTAGACTCCGTCTTAAAAAAAATACTCTATTTAAAAGTTAAATATTGTAGCAAAAACTAAAAACCGCTCTTAGAAGCCGCAAAGAACATATCCATAAATTGGTCATCTTGGAAGATCCCGATTCTCACGTAATGTTACTGTGATTAAGAAACGTATCCGTGTATAACATATTATTAGTCTTTTCTACAAAATAGATGTTTTGGTTAATATTACTAGGTTAATAATTGACTGTCATATTCGATTTAATTTGTGAGGTTTTTTCTATATAAGCAAGCAGCGTTGAACAAAATCTAACGTGACACAACGACATCGTAATAATGGGATCTTATCATTTAACATTGCATTAGTAACGCGTGTAGTGTATCATTGTAATGATTAATTTATGTCATTTAATTCTCAGCGTCGTCTATGCTGCCAGTTCGTTACTGCACACACTTACAAAATGATTATATTGCAGTAACTTTTGTGAAGGCCATACATTTGATAAAGATGGGAATTACATGAAAGTAACATATGTACACTTACCTTTTACATACCATAAAAAAATTCCCGTAGCAAGGTGCGGGATTGACACTAGTAAACCACCAATCTTTCACAGCTCCGAAGTGTCCTCGTCTCTACAGATCCAAGATTGATGGGCCCTTCAGTGTGTACTTAGTGCTAACAAAAAAACTAGGCAACTTGCTGATAACAAAACTCTATAGACGCGGGAGGGGAGGATACTAAGAAACTTGACCGGATTCCCTCTTTATATATTTAACTTGTTTAGCATAGATTTTTAATCTAGACCAGTTCTTTACAGGATCTGACGGTCGGAAACATGTAATGAATTGTGAACCCTCATCCCAACCATTTCCTCAATCGAGCGAGCGCGCGCATTAATTAGCAGCTAATTAATTAACTCCATAAAGAGGTTTAGTTTCAGAAAAAAAAATAAACTCATTCCCGGCCATGCATTGCCGACTCGGACGCTGCCCGCCTTCCTGAACGGCCCCGCTCCGGCTCGCACACGCAAACAAATACATCCTGTATTCTTTTTTACTTAACTTCTTAAAATCTATGCTATTAAATTTTTTAAAGTTTAACCACCAATAAATTTAAAACTATTTAGTTAACTATACGAAAATTATGTTATTATATTTGTTGCTAAAAATACTTTCATAATATTATAATTTTATTAATATATCTTAATGTAAAATTATAAAAATAGTAGTTAAAATTATATCTCGAAGACTATCTATTACTATTATAAAAGAAGGAATTGGTGGTTGTAGGTTCATTCTCCTCTAACCTCTCTATTCACTCAACTTCTCACCATTCTGCACTTTTTAACTGATAAAAACAACTCTCTTTTATAGTATAATTTTCTATATATTCAATGAGTTCCGTTGCAACGCACAGATACATAACTAGTAAAAATAAAAAACGTCACCTAAAAAAAGGAGAACATGAGGCCGACGCGACGCGCCGCCTCGCTGTCCGCCTCCCGCCGCTTGACAAAGAATCCCACGGCACCTGAATCACCTCGAAACCGACACAAAACACGCAGTTTCCATGACTAGCGGCGGCGACGAAATAAAGTTCGTTCCTCGCAGATGACGAGAATGTCGATGTATCTGCCCAGAAACAGATGCTGTCCACTTCCTAACTTTTCCCTTCTCATGTCTCTCGAAAGAAAATCTCCGTTTGCCTGGTCCATTTATATATAATTTGTAGTTGATGTCAATATTGATAACCCAGTTACATTAGACGTACTGGTACTTATTTGAATATAAAGATTGCTTGGTAGGAAAACAATTAGCTTGAATCATGTGTTACTCGATGCTTAATTGTGAATAGCCTGACATTTTCTTGGCAAAATAGTTTACTTGATGGGTTGGTTTTCATGATTGTTGGCCAATGGCCAACGATGATAGTGGCAAGGTTCAGATCGATGCACCATAGTCCTGTGAATAGCATGAGATTTTGTTGGCGAAGTAGTTTACTTGATGGGTTGGTTTTTTGATTTTTGGCCAACTATGCTTATGGCAAGGTTCTGACTGGTTCCCAATTACTTGTTATCATGTATGAGGTCCATATTTGTAAGTTGGTACAAAAAAATCCATATATTTTGCACATTCCTTTTCAGTCTTCAATTTTGAAAAAACATGTTTCATTGGCTATGGTGCAAATGATGTATTTTTAAGGTGACAAAATTCTGATATTATTCATGTGCTGAGGCCAAAACTGACAAAATCTATCCAGTCCTCTTTAGTTTCAGTCTTACTTCCAGCATTCCGCTATTTAGTTTCAGTCATTTCAACAGCTACACCGATGCATCTTTCTGATTTTATCTAGTCATTCCAACGGCAGTACGCAACTAATTTCTGATCCTGTCCATACTTTCGCAGTACATGTGCTGCACCATCTCTTGTTCTGTTTCTGATGCTCGCATTTTATCTTGTAGGCGTCCTGGATTGGTCAGTTTGTGTGCTGAGCGAGGCAGCCGTGGGATTTCATTCCATACTTGTATACAGCACACACCTGACATGTATAATATATCAATGTGCTGCATAATTGTAAGTTGATCATATCTGAATAGAGTATTGAATTGATAGTGAAGCGTAGCTGCAAATCCGCTGGACAGGCCGTGCTTATGTTATTAATAGGTGATACACTTGGGAATAAAAATCCGCTGGACAGGCCGCTCTATCATCTCGCTAACGTCACTGATGCTGTCGCTTGCACGGGCTTCTTCCAATGCTAAGGCATCCTTTAGGTGTGCCACCACGATACCCATCGTTGGCCTTTCGCCAGATTCCTCCCTTGTGCACATCAGCGCTATGTCCACGACCTTCCAGATAGAACTGATGTCGTACTCACCATGAAGTCGAGGATCAACAATCAGCTCAATATTTCCAGTATTAACCTTCTCCATGATGCGTTGCACAATATGTGCTCCAGTTGGCAAGATGGGAGGCTCACCAGTTACAATCTCAAACAAAACTACTCCAAAGCTGAAGACATCACTGCTCATGGTGAGTCTGCCGCTACGACAATACCTGGATAAGAACGGTTGGAAGAATATACCCAGTTAGCTAGTTCTACCATAATCATTAGCCTCTCAATTGCATCTGGAGTCAAATTGAACAAATGATATTTTCTGGGATTTATGAAGTATATTATTTGTCTTCTAGATTTTTTTTTTGCGAGCTCTTTAAGAAAATGGAATAGGTATAAGAACGAACTCTGGGTCGATGTAGCCTAGAGTGCCAGCAGCAGTCACAGATATGTGACTTTGAGCAACATTCAGATATGACTTTGACAATCCAAAATCCGATATCTTGGCATTCAGATCACGTCCCAGAAGGATGTTGTGTGACTTAACATCTCTGTGTACTAGAGGCAGTACACATCCTGTGTGCAAGTAGTCCAGGCCTACGCCAAAAGGTAACATGTAACAGGAGACTGGGGAAATGATGAAATGCTGTGCTACACTCAAAATTATACCTTGGGCAGCTTCAAGTGCAATTCGTGCTCGATGTTGCCAACTCAATCTCTGAACAATAGCATTTTTGCCTGAATGACCATGACAAGAAATATTGATGACACATCAGGACGTCAATGTTTCTAGTCTTCTGCAAAGTGAGAATGATTGTGCAAAATGAAATTTTTTCGATTGCAAATTATGTGACGTCCAGATGAGACATGGTTGTTATGACTAATTTACATTCGGAAATAAAAAAATGTTTGAAGCAGGGTTCAAAAAAAAGATGGAAGAAGAAGAAACCACCCTATGACCCACTGTCCAAACCCTGCTCTAGCTCTATCAGCTTTTTTTTCATCTTTTTCAAACATTTATATTTGCATACTTGACTCGCTTTCCCATGCATATAACAAGGTTACTTACGGATTGAAACTTGAAAGGCGAAATTATGATTTGAGGGTACGTAATAACTAAGTAGAAGGTATAGCTTTCCATGCAAGATATCTGGGAGAGGCCAATGTTGATAATTTTTTAATGTACAGAGTACAAACCTCTCAGGTGATCGTAAAGGCTTCCATTAGGCATGTACTCATAAATAAGGGCTAAATGATTCTTGTCAGTGCAGTAGCCAACCAACAAAACTAGATACCTGTGGTGCACAGTTGTTAAGCTTTCAACCTACAAAAGGAAATTCAATGCATTAACAATCCAACCCAATTTTTTTCTGAATGCGTGAAAAATATTGAAACCTATGCCAAATTCTATTGTGTGGAATTTAGTACCTCAGCTAAAAACTCTGGCATTCCCCTCTCTGATGTTGATGTTTGAGAACACATCTTAACAGCAACCTGAGCACCATCGTTTAACTGGCCATGGAAAACAGGCCCAAACCCTCCTTCGCCGATGAATGTTGAGAAATTATTTGTTATTTTTGTCAACTCCTCATATGTGAATTCACGGTTGTCAGATATGTGCATATGATCTTTACGATGTTCTTTACTTCTAGACTTTGCAGTGCCTGTACCCACTTGTAGAACACTTAGAACGGTAACTTAAATCAAGTATTCCATCAAAGTAAAAAATTCTGAAAAGTTTGTTTTAACTCCCTCCAGTCCAATTTATTTGACACTTTAGCTCCATGCACATAGAAGAAGGATGGAATTAATGTCTTAATTTTCGACATAATTTGTCCCTATTAATCGTGTACTCATATCTCTAACACCACTGCTAATAAGGAATTGATAGGGGTATTTGGTGGAAAATGTTGCCTTAAAAATCCAAAACAAAAGGTATTTGCAAACTAGAAACAACTTACTAAAACAGCATCTATTTTGGTCTGGAGGTAGTATTACACAATTATTGGCATAAACATCGATACTACAGATACTAGTACTACTACCATCACCGCAGGAACCAATAAGGAATTAATAGTGTACTGATCTTCAGTGGTCGCGAATTCACCTGTCGAATTTACTTGTCATTTTAACAAGGAATTAATAGTGTACTGATTTCTCTAACACCGCTACCAATAAGGAATTAATTGGGTATTTGGTGGGAAATGTTCCTCAAAAAACCAAAATGACAAGTATTTGCAAACCAGAACCAACTTCCAGAAACAGTATTTAGTTTGGTTTGGAGGAAGTATTATACAATTACAGGTATAAATATAGTGTTCCAGAATTTACAAAAGAGATATTTACCTTGCTTTCTGCAGAAACAAAACATCAACATAGCAGATACTAGTATTACTACAATCACCACAGTAACCACAAGATCCACAACTGCTAGAACCGCTGTATTTTTCTTCCTTGATGATGTTGGATTGCATGGATCTACATTCACAATGTCATACCTAAAACCAAGAAAAATACTGCTGCAGTTTGATCTAATGTATAAGGAAAAAATTGGTTCAATTAGAGTCTGCATAGGATTTTTGTAAGATCTAAAAATTGGCTCTAAAATCTAAAACTTCTCACATTAATGGGGCCAAAAGGGAGAAAAATTGTACCATTAATTTTGTTTGCCTAGATTATAATGTTGTAGATGAAATTCTAAATGTTAAAGCTCTATATAACAAAAACACTCTTACCTGTTTAATATGAAATTTTCATTGATAGATGAACACTATTATAATTTTTATTATACATTATGTTTTATTTTAGTCCAAAATTACCTGTAAGATTATATGCTGCAATTGCATTGGATTTTTGTAAGAGATGAACTATTGTGAATTGTGATCTACAAGTTATTCCGTGCAAAAACTCTGAGTACATCATTGAACTGATAGCATATTTTCACTCTAAATGCGTGCTTTACTACGTTACATGTTCCCTTGAAGAAACATGACACGGAAGTTTGGTCATTTCTATTTCAGTGTATTAAAGGTCTGAAGAAAAGTCTAGCTCCCACAAGTTGCTTTCCAGGATTTCAATGTTGTTATGATCAAGTATGGCAAACCACAGAGATAATGGAAATCAAACCTCAAAGTGAGTGCTTGCTTAGTGCACAATGCTTCAGGGATTGTACCACTTATATGATTCCCTGATAGATTTCTGCATATAAAGAGAGAACAAATTATTGCCTTATTGTTCTGCATATCTGAGCGTTTTTTCTGATTGATAGGATGGTACATACAAAACAAGGAGAGTTGATAAGTGTGTCAAGGAATTGGGTACCGATCCATTTAAGCCATTGTTCGACAAATTCCTGAAAAAAGAGTTTGTGAAATACTGTTAATGTTAGTGTTATCTGTAATGATGGGTGGATCAACTGATGCATGGGTATACTCACAGGTATTGGAGCGATTTGAGCATGGAAAATTTATCAGATATTGCTCCTTGCAAATGACTGCTGGACAGGTCTCTGAAAATATTATGTAGGCTTGTTGATAGTAGAAGGAAAAAATGGTTTACTAGAAGATGTACAGAAAGAACTTAAGTAACTCTAATCCTACCCACTTACAAAGATATAATTCTTGATGTGAATCCATCAGTTATACATTTCAAGCCACTCCATGTATAGTTTTCTGGTAAACATGGGTCACCCATCCAGTTCTTCTTCACTCCATACTCAAATTTAATAGCCATCATGGCATCAACTAAGCTCAACAGAAATAAAATAGAAGAAAATAATATATTAGCAAATAAATTAATCACAAAATGATTTAGTTGGTACCCGTATTCAGTATCATGCATTATGTGAAAACTTGGGTGATGTTGCATGCGTCCTTTTATTTGCATATATATATATATATATATATATATATATATATATATATATATATATATATATATATATATATATATATATATATATATATATATATATATATATATATATATATATATATATATATATACCTTCGGCAATTTGAAATTTCGACTTCAAAGATTCTATACTGATACAATATAAGCTAAAGAAGGAATGAGGGATGCGCTGATGATAAAGTATTTAGCAAGAATGACAATGCAACATCAATACTTCATCTAGTCAACACTAAAGAACTTGCTGGTGCACCTGCCCATCTTATTTAGTTCATTAATTAGATATTAATTACTTTGTCTCATTCTTCCATTGTTTTCTGAGATTTATAATACTGATGGACACCTACCGCAATTGCAAAATAATAAAGTTAGTAATGCCAACTAATAAGAGATCATTGGCTTTTAAAAAAATAATAAGATATTATTTATCTATGTCGATGTTACCACAGGAAACTGCTTAATATGCTTCCTATATGTGTTTTTAAACGGCATATGGAAAAGGGTGTCAAACCCTTCATGCAAAAACAAAACCATGTTTTTTGCTTTAGTACAGCGGTTGCGAACTACATAGGCAAGGGATTAGAACAGCTCCAATGTTGATGAAACTGAGGCTACGGTAACATATTGACTTTCAAATATGATTTGTATAGTTATTTTTAAAGAGGCTTTGGAGGGTTAGTACTTTTTAATACTTCTTGAGTACAAGCCATCATATTTTTTGTGTGTTTTTCCATTAGCTTTCACACAGTTCAAATTTTCTTTGTATATGTTGTGGCTACGTGGCCAAACAGTATGTAACGTGAAAGGCTTATGTGAAGACCCGGAGCGGGCTACCCGAAGCCTTACCTCACAAGAAACTAATGCGTGAGGTACAAGCGTCGTAAGCGTGATTTTTTTCTTGAAAAAATGAGTTCTCTGCCCTCATAGCGTCCCAAGGCATGTACCTGTCCGAGCCTATGCTAACAGAGGTAGGAGTGCCCTTTCCTGGAGAAAATATATTGTGCAATGGTGGCACAAATCAGTTTGTGTCACAGGTCAACCGCGTGTTGACACATGGCAGACAAAAAATAAAAAAATATTTTTTACTGTTATGTAGTGTAGCAAATCAATAAAAAATTATTTTTACTGTTTTACTACAGTATAAAACAGTAAAAAATATTTTTTATTAATTTGCTATCGTACAAAACAGTAAAAATAATAATTTTTTAATATTGTTACCACGTCTCAACGCTCGGTTGGCCCGTGACATAAACTGGTTTATACCACCGCAATAGATTTTCTCCTTTCCTGACTAGTTATTATAAGAGGGCTGTTATCTGGGTCTATGCTTACATAGCCATATGTGCTATTTTCCTATCCCTAGATCTTTCGTAGGCAGCCTGAATAGGCCACTGGCATGATGGGCCGTGTGGGCCAAGTTTTTTTAGAGAAAATAGTGCCCATGTGTTCCAAATAATCCACAGGGACTTGTTAGTTACTTGAGCTCTTGTCTAGTGGTTTCAATTCGAAATTTCGAAGGAAATAAGGGCACAAACATACCATCTCCCAAGGTGGTCATCTTGTCTTCTTGTTGGACTTGGTAGTATATCTCGATGGCATTGAGCATGGGTGGCAGCACAGAGGCGTTGGTGGCGATGAGAGAGATGTTGTATTGCCCACTGTCGGATGTGTATGGATCGGTGTTGTGTACATAGGACGCCCGGAGGTAGGGCGGCTTGATCGGGTTGCCATCGGGAAGGTTGTCATCGAAAGGGTTGCCATTGAAGTATGTGTTGAAAAGGTTGCCATTGAAGTATATGTTGAACTTACGCAGCTGCTGCTGCTGGAAGTCAGCAAAGTGTAAGGCAATCAAGTATCCAGGTGGCTTGGCCCAGCCCGTTGGAGCCGCCCATGGGAAGCTCAGAGCGGCAGAGGTGGACGACGTATTGACGGCCGTCCGGAGGACTGCAGTTGGGACCTCAAAGTTGTCACCTATATACCACCTAACGGTGCTCGGTGTGGAGATGTTCATCAACCCTGAGGTACCTTGCGACGGCCACCAGAGACGATCATAGGGATCATACGGGTACCTGGTAATGGAAATATGTGTGAGTATTTAGAGGGCACTAGTTGATGGAGGAGAAAATTTGAATATAGATCCTTAATTTCAGTCTTTTAATTCAGATGTTATAAAATGTATAGTTTGTTTATTGAGAGAAGTAGCACCGAATTGACTGAACAATATATAGTAAACAGGATCCTGTCAGTTAACACTCCAATAAAAGATGTATTTGGCTTGAACCTAATTTTCCACCAGTTTTGCTATTGCACAGGCGACTGAAATTTTTTTATGTTTCAGTCACCTGAAATTGCACTCTCAATGAACTAAAATTGCATCCCCCTCCAAAAAAAACAGCTGCAACTTTAGGTGATTCAGAGTCAATCAACTAAAATTGCAGCCCCCCTCCAAAAAAACATGTGCAACTTCAGGTGATTCAAAATGCAACTTTAGGTGATTGAAAGATAAAAAAATTTCAGTCGCCTGTGCAATAGTCTATCCCATTTTCCACAGGGCCACAGATGGTGGTACCAAACTGTACAATGCTATTGGTTGCATGCCTTAAAAAAGAAGAAATGAATAACGAGCTAAAACTGTTGAAACTGAAAGAGTTGTCTATATGTGGTTAAACTGAACAAAACTAAAAATTCAGATGCTAATTTTATCTGTTAGGATTTGTGAATGTTTCGGAACTAACAGTATGCTGTTGCCTGGATCATGCGAATAAAAGAAGGGTCACCTAAGTACGCTACTTGCACCCATGCTTAGTCGATCCTGGAGCAAGAGAGGTTGATTTGGCTTGGCACCAGGATAAAGTGAACTCTTCATTGGCCTCATTTCTAGTGATGATATGAAAGGAGTTCCTGTTCCATTATCAATCAAGCAAACTGATATTGAGTTCACCGTGGCCACAACGATTGCCTCAGGCCTGTAAGTCATGGTTGCACTAGTGATATTGACTCGGCTCCAGAAGTCAAGTCCAATATAAATGTCGAAGACCAGTGGAATAAGATTCTGGCTTTTGTTGTCATAGTTCCCGTACATGAACATTGCCCTTATAAGATACTTCTGACCTTTCGTGACAGGAGAGAGAGTGTAGCAATTCCTACCTCCCGTAGGAAAACTTCTGAGATTCAAAACTGTCTTGAATTGTTGAGCACCTTGGTGTTCTGGAGAAATATTGTGGTTTTCTCCTGTGTCTATGTAACCACCGTCTGAAACATATGTGATATTTGTCTTTTCATCCACATAGCTAGAGCCACTGGGAAGGCCGCAATCGATGCTTATGAACCCTTCGTCTACATATAGGTGAAAATGAGAGCCACTTGAGATCATTATACATTTAGACTTGAAACTTCACTTAAATTAATAAGTTTATTATATTGCGAGAAAAAAGGATATATTATTATATGCTACTTAAAATTGGGGGAAGCTAAAAAATGTCTTTTCTGAAACCTCACAACTAAGAAATGTGCCTGTATGATCACTACCAGAATCCATTTCTTTCCTATTGTCCTGCAGTACTCTTCCTGACATCCACAACTGAAACAGTCAAGAGAAAAGCAATTCCTTCTGTAATACCTAGGCCAGGTTTAGCTAGCCCAGCCCAGCCCAGCCCGACCCATCCCACAGCTGTATAAGAGAGAGAGACCCAGAGGGAGAAGCCAAACTCGTCTTTGCTCTTCTCCTTCCCGTGTGTTCTCGGCTGCTGCCACCTCCTCCCGCGCTCTTCTTGCTGTCGCCGTCGCCTTTGCCTCTTGCGCCTGCTGCCGCCGCTCGTCGCCTCTGGCAGCCGCCGCCGTCCTCCCTCGCCCGCGCGCCGTAGTTGACTAGCCGCCGGTGCCGCCACTCCTGCTGCCGCTCGCCGTCGTCCCTTAGCCCCGCCGGCCGTGCGCCGTTGTCGCTTTTCCGACCGCTCCGCCTTGTGCTGTCGCCACTCGGGTGCGCGTCGCCGCCCTGCCCGTGCGGGCCGCCGGTGCCGCTGCTTCATCTCGCGCGCGTCGCCGCCCTCTGGCCGCCGCCGTCGCCGCTCCCCTGCTTCGCTAGCTGCGCGCCGCGCAAGGAAGCGAAAGGGAGGGCTGGACCCTGACCGGAAGGAGAGAGGAGGGGGCGCGGCTGAGTGAGGGAGAGGAGGAAGCTGTCGGCGAGTGAAGAAAAAGGAGAAGAAGAGAGTGCTGCCGGCTGGAAGAAAAGGAGAAGCCAAGGGCGCCGTCATTGGAAGGAAAAAAAGAGGGAGCTGTCGGCCGGGTGGGAGAAAAGGAGGAGAGAGCTGGCCGAAGGGAAAGGAAAAGAAAGGAAAGAAAGAAAAGAAAAAGAGAGAGAGAAGGAAGAGAGGAAAAGAAAGAAAGAGAAGAAGAGAGAGAAGAAAGGAAAGCTGATCTGCGGCCAGATCTGCCCGATCCAGCTGAGTCAAAGGAGGCAGTGTCCCGATCTGGTTGTTCGGGGCTTGGGTAACACCTCGAAAACCCTTCTCGCTGTTTATTTTACCGAGTCGAGCATAAGTTAATATATTGATAATTAGAATTGATGCACGTGATCAGTTAGATATTGTTTATTAATATGAATGCCTGATCGGTGTAGTTAGTACGGCCACTGTAGTTCGGATCGGTCCATGGCTAAAGAGGGAGGAGGAGAGAATAAATTGAAATTAAATAATGTAGTCGATTAAAGTGAAATTAAGCGTATAGAATTTGATTAACGAGTATAAATAGTGAAATCACTAATTTTACAGATTGGTTGAGCACCGGGACAACGGGAAGTTGCCCGGTGGTACAAGATTTTATTATGTCGAGTTGGATGTTAGAGCGATATCATTTGCTCGTACATGAATGTATTGCATGAGTGATGATTGAGATAATTAATGCTTGCTCAGGTGGCGGTTCGAGTCTGGTGCCGTCCACGCACCGTCCACCAAGTTAACAGGCAAGTGCATAGTAAAGCGGTAAATTCGGGTAATATTTATTGACAGATGAATGATGATGCATTGCTTATCATGCGATGGTAAGTTAGCTATTTCTGGATATATGATGAGAAATGATGACTGGCGATTGTTGAGACATGACATGTTGATATGCATAAATGAGGAATTGGCGTTGCATTTATGTCATGGAAATAGATGGCCTTCGTGGCATCTATGGCCTACTTGGTGTGGACCCTCCATGGGAGTGGAGAAAGATCTACTTCGGTAGGCATCCCACGGGAGTGGGAAAAGACCTACTTAGGTAGGCATTCCACGGGAGTGGAGGTTGTAGTCCCCGTATGAAAGAGGACGGGCTTATGGTCCCCGCATGGAAACAAGGCGGGCTTGGGTGAGCATCGACGGGTGCTCGCTCTGCTATACCGGTATAGGCTAAAGAGATTAGAGAGAGGAGCATGTGCATATGCATTATGACTGATTGATAAGTGCTTAAAGAGTTTGAATGGTATCAAATGGTAATTGAACCTATGATGACTATGGTCTGATTTGTGGAACTGTTATTTACTGTTTTGCTTTGTACTTGCTGAGTCTTCGGACTCACCCTTACTTTGTTGTTGTTTTTAGGTGAATGAGGGCGACATGCATGGATTGGAAGTAGTCCTTTTGGCACTGCACATATGCAATAACAGTTAGCTTTACAGAGCTTTTATGTTTAATCTAGTATTAAGTTTTCGGCGGCTCGCCGTTTGGATTATTTTGTTAGCAAGCCGTGATGGTAGGTCTCACATGGTTGTAGAACCTAAAGTCTGTTTATATTATAGTTTCTGCAATATGAAGTTAGTTGTCTTTGCAATTATCCCACAATTATTTGTGGTTTGCTCTTTGTGGATATTGAGATAAAAAGAACAAAGGAGGTGTTGCTAAAAGTTGAATTAGCACCACATCTTTGTGTCAGTAAAGATATAGTGGTAGCATCTTGGACCCTGTGGAGGGTCGGGGTGTTACACCTTCTGTTATGCTTTGTTTTCCCGAATTGTTTCTCTGCTTGTCACCTGTGTTCTGTAATGCCAAAAATCCGTTTCTTACATATTGTACCATGAAGTGTTGAATGTTGCGGTAATTCTTGTGTTCAAGGGCAAAAAAATTGATGCCCACAAATGATTTTCAGAAAGAAACGACTAATGTAACCTGTATTGCAATGGTACTTTGTGATCTTTTGTTTTTGAAACGAACAGGATGAGAACTGCAAATTATATTGATAAAGCAGAAGTAAAAAGAGATAGGTACAAACAACGATCCAAACGGGGAGACACCACAGACGGGGAGGCAACCACATCTGGAACAGCTGGCAAATCAGCCTAACATGAAGGTTAGAGTCAGCATCAACCCACCGGCGGTCACCACTAGTTTCCGGCCAAGCTTTTCCCCCCTGCTTGCCGTACTCCGTGTAATACGCATAAGAGGTTTATATGCCGGACAAGCTAGTTACCGGAATGTGTCGACATACCTGAGGAATCAGCAGGCTGAGAGTGTACATGTACACGCAGTAGAGTAGTGACAAGAACGAACAAGAAAGCTCTCACGAACCTCATCCTTAAGGGTATTAGCATGCATGGAGGCCACACCTACTAGCAGGTGTTCGTCCATGGGATCATATATATAAGCAGCCACACCTACTAGCTGGCATGGCCGCGAGGTTAAACGATGATATTTTGTACCTAGGTCAAGTCATGGAGAGAACGACGGATGGGCCTCTCTAATTAAGAAGCAGCCAGCTTCTTCCAAAAAAATTTCTCGTTTGGGGTCAAGTTTGCAAATGAGCTCCACACATCTGGTCAAATCGTGCTGACTACTTAATTACTCACCCCGACTAGAGGTGTTAATTTGGGCTATCTCGATCGGTATTTTTTTTAGGAATCATCTCGATCGATACTGATTCAGCTTGCGAAAGAAAAAGAGCCGAGACTCTTCAAACAAGCTGCTTATTACGTCGCTTAATTATGGTCTGTAGTAAGTACACGTATTAATGGAAAGATTCTATTTTTAAACTATTGGGGTACACCTACTCTACTCTTGAACTGTAAAACTGCTTACATAGCTTCCTGGAGGTTTTCCCCACGGTAGCAAATGGCATGGCAATGGGTGTGGCGATGACTCAAAGGATGAAATTAAAAGAACATATTGCAAAAATAGGCCCAAATGTCATTGAGTGAACATCCACCTCCTCAATTGTTCCCCCTCTCTCTCCAACTGTGCCTTGCCAGACACGCTAGGGTCCTTTAGCTGCTTCTCAGCCACTAGAGGCGAACGCAAGAGGGTGCTAAGGTGGCCTGGAGCACACCCTATCCTCGGTAACCATTGAAGGACTGAACCAATTCCCTAATCGCAATCAGCCTGGTGGAGACGTGACTTACGTGATGTGAGCAACAAACCCAGCATGTCTTGGGCGTGCTGCTAACGGCAGGCGTGCGGACTACGGAGGCAAGCCACCGAGGCACAACCGCATAGGGGCAGATTTTTGGTTCGGTTACATCAGTGGTATTTATATTTTCACTATGTTTCTCTTCTAATTATGTATGATTTTGGATCACGAAATATGATTCTATTATTGTTTCTTTCATTTATCTCATGTTAATTAGTATTATCTCGTTAACAGCTTCTAAATTTTAGTACCAAATCTACCACTAACAGCTGTACTGTGTTGTTGGCCAACCACCCCCGGTTTACATTCTCGAACTACCCTTCCCACAATGTCTTCGGGTTGAAGCCATCTATTGCCACCATTACTGAGGATGCCAAGAACGTAGGTGCCAGAGAGGTAGTGGTGTCGGCGCTTGCGTCTTGAAAGAAAATAGGACAAGGTGAAGAGCACAATAGAGGAGGCCGCTTTCTTCTTCAAGCCACTTCTCCCTCCCTCTCCTCTCAATGGAACACCACTTTCTTCCTCGTAGTTGGCAGAGCATCGCCACCCGATCTCTCTCCCCGGTGGGAATCTAGCCGCTCTAGCCACGCTAGAATTTATTCCCGACATCTAGAAACTCATCCCTACCATTTATTTCTTCACCCCTCCTGCCAAACGAGCGTGGACGTGCCTTCCTTTTTTTTCATTGCTAGCCGAGGTCTTCACCGCACTGTTGCTGCTGCTGCTCCGGTGATCCCCGCAGCTTGGTTGTTGACCTGTTTTTGCCATTGCTGGGGCCTCATCCTCTTTGATTGGTCACCTACTTTGTTTTGCGTGTTGGTCCAACCTCAGGAGAAAACTCACACATAGCGAATTCACAATGGAAGAGAACAAACAGAGAAGAACACAGGAAAATTGCCTTAGCCGCAACTATGTAGCTGAGTTTTCTAAATTTCTCTATTCTCTTGCTCTTATTTCTCACAAAATAGGTTACAAGCCTTCTCATTATATAAGTTAATACTCTCTGACTAACATATATACTTGTACTTTGAGTTAGACTCTAACACATCAACTAAACTAAGAAACTTATCATCTACTACCATAATCTGATATTTACTACCAAAATAGGTAGTGACATACATGTCATATAATTCTAAATCAATCAAGTGAAGATTAATTCTAATATTCTCCCCCTAATCTTGATGAATCTCTAACTTGTTGAGGCAATCGGTCCTATCTATAACTTGTCCAACTCATACTCAACATAGAACAGTGAACACAACTCCTCAACATTTCGGACTCGACTCAAGATGGCGAACACATCTCCTCAATGTCTCAGGCTCAACTCTTCGTACTCAACTTAGGATGGTGAACACATCTCCTCAATGCCCTGGACTCATCTCTACTTACTTGACTCATGATGATGAACATATCTCTTCAATATCCCGAACTCAACTCCACAAACTTGACTCGGGATGGCAAACACATCTATTCAGCATCCAAGACTCATATCGATGCTATCCGTCAGTGCTTCCAACTCCACCATTGGCTTTGCGACCAGCACCCTCGATAGCTCCCCGGACCAGGTGTGAGGCCTCGAACTCTACCGCGCGATGTCAACGGCACCAGCTACATGTCCTGCCTCGCCCTTGTGCCGGACATGGCCTTCGGCAACTACAAGGGCGTCAAGGATGTCTCCATCTTCTACGATTGTTGCCTTCTCCAATACTTCAACGACAGCCATACCCTTGTATCTCATCGATAGCCACTTCATTCTCTTCATAGGTAGTGCCATACATGTCATGCAATTCTAAATCAATCAAATCAAGATTAATTCCAACATTGCGAATGGAGGTTGAAGATGAAGACATGTCTCTCTCTATATCTTCTCTCTGTGTGTGAGACTTGACTGAGGGTCCCACTACTTACAATACCTTTTAACCTAAAGTCATCGCCATGTCGTCAACCAAGTCATTTATCACGGTGACAAAACCACCTGAGGGGTATTTAATGGTTTTGTATAGTTCAAATGCTATTTAAACAGTTTTGTAGTTCAGGTGGTAAACTAGATACATCTCAATAGTTTAGGTGGTCAAATATATATTTTTTTCATATCTTTACTCCTCTGAAAGTTTTAATTGGTGGTGATGGTGGCTTCACCGTCTACTCCTTTGAGGATCTTATGTGGATGGATCTGTGTGTACATATGATTGTGCCTTTGAGGATCTTTTGCAAAGTATGGTATCATTTGCGTATATGTGTATTCATGTGACTCATGGCATTATTCGGTTTGCTTATAAGATGATAATCTTTTTATGCAATTTTCTAATTTAAGGTTAATTATTTGTGTATGATGGACTTCATATGGTTGCTTTAGTATTTCGATTTAGTGAAAATTTTGAGTCTCATAGGGAACCAACTCATGATGTCATAGCGAATCTGAACTAGTCATCATATACACCAGGTGCCTGTATATCTATGGCTTGTGCAATGCGTGTGAACATCAGCAGGGGCGCCATCGTCTTTCATCGGAGAGAGGCAAAAGACCAGGTTGACTTGGTTAATTAATTTGTAGTGCTGGTTCCCTTGCACTGCATGCAATGTAATGCAAGCACATCAATTACCCCCCCCCCCCCCCCCATCAACTAGTTAATGTGCGTCTCATTCAGCACAAGATTGACACGTACGTCTATCTTTTGCATAAATAATGTTCTCAAGTTCTCGAGAAATTTTTTTTGCAGAAATAACACTCTGTCCGAGGTACTGGCGCATAAATAATGATCGACGTGCGTGGTTGATCGTGTGGTAGAATTATACGAAGTGTAAGCATCAATAGAACAAGCAGGTGTCGATCGGGCCGGTTTGATTGGTCCTCGTCTTATTCCACGTAGTTATCCAGCCCCTTTCTATACGCCCGACGCAACCGGCGAACCGGCGGGTCCACCTCCGGTCTCCCTCACTTGTGCTCGGCCATCTGGTGAGATTTCGATCGAAGCCCTGGTTATTATCTCTAGGTTATGATGCTGCAACAACCCTTGCATGTAGCATCGCACAGATATGGACTTTTAGATGAGTGTTAGTTACATCTGGTATGTGTTAGCTGCCTGATGCATGGTTCCCACATGTTTGATGGCCGGGTCATCTTATATATGCTATGATGCACTTGTGCCGCAATTTATATGTTGTTTTTGTCAGCATGACTTTTACTATGAATCGAGTACACATTTGGTAATCTCGCTCCTGCCGTCAAATTCCTGATATCTATATATCTAGAAGCAACTTGTGAGATTAAGGATATCTACTTCATTTTAGAAGACTAAAAAATCTCACAAAATCCTTGAATCACAAAAGAGCAAGAATTCTACAAACTCTCTCGTTAATCGAGAGAAAAAGAAAAGAAAAGAACTTACCCCATTATATGGCCCGTATCTCCTTCGTTTTAGAAGGCTAAAAAAATCACACAAAATCCTTAAATCACAAAAAAGCAAAAAATCTTGAAACTCTCATTAATCAAGAGAAATGAAATGAACTTATGCGTCTATTATGTAGGACCGATATGATAACAGAGTAGATGAATGATGCTTTTAAATTTTTCCTAGGTATTCGTGTTTCTTCACACTAATAACTATGAAAAGCTATGAAGATCAAGAAACCAAAATTCCAAAAATTTGTTGTGCTACAGTAAATTTAGCTCGATAAACAAAAAAACAACATTATTTCAAATAAAAAAATCATGTAAATTTTGATCCATAGATCTTTAAGATTCAAAACATGAATTAAGGTTAGATCATGACCTTAAGAATGTCTCAACCAAAAATCTTGAAAAAACACAAGAAAATTGAAATCTTTTGATTCCAGAAGCTTTGCTGCACTAAAACTAGACCAAAACTGCAAATTAAGTAAACTCTCAAACTAAGACTCCAAATCACTAGAAATTTGGTATACACTTTCTCTAGAATGTCAAAAAACTATTCCAATCAAAGATCAAAAAATCGTTGCCAAAGTTTTGATCTTTTTCCATTTGAAGGAATGTTGCACTAAAACGGGGCAAAGCCAAAAACGGTGAATATGACTTTCGTAGGTAAATGATGGCCAAGATGGCTAAAACGGACTCCCGGTGCTGCGGTGAAGCTAATGGAAGAGTCAGCGGGGACCGGGGAGC
Source organism: Dendrocalamus latiflorus (assembly GCA_017311315.1). Lineage (NCBI taxonomy): Eukaryota > Viridiplantae > Streptophyta > Magnoliopsida > Poales > Poaceae > Dendrocalamus > Dendrocalamus latiflorus. Next base: position 34,159,849 of record CM029658.1, on the reverse strand, counting down.
TTCGAGGCGGACCGGTGGCGAGCGGCGGCTAGGGCTGGAAACGAGCCAAGCCGAGCCGGCTCGAGCCAGGCTCGGCCGAGTTCGCTCAAAGCTGTGGCTCGGCTCGGCTCGGCTCGTTTCCGAAATGAGCTAGGCGAGAGGCTTGGCTCGGCTCGGCTGACGGCTCGAGCCGGCTCGTGAGCCCGAACGAGCCAGAACGGCTCGGCGCTGCCCACGAGCCAAAATGGCTCGCAGACGCGGTAACGAGCCAAAATGGCTCGCAGACGAGGGGACAAGCCAAAACGGCTCGCCAGCATACAGAGAGCATTCACAATTTCACATTCGGTATTCGGTACAGAAATTCACAGACACAATTTCACATTCGGTATTCGGTACAGAAATTCACAGACAGAGAGTTTAATAAGTTCACAGATTCACAGAAATAGCATAGCATCCACCAGAAGTATTCCTGTAATCCAAAAGTAGCCATACATCCACATAATCAATATTCCAAACAGTCCTACAATGAAAAGGCCAGGAGTATAGCCCATATAGTGAATGACTGGAACAGCAGCTCCCGCCTCCCTGAAACAGTACGCTATTAAACAATTAGATAACATAATCTCTTCAGATATCGTTCTTACATGGGAAATCTTGTATCCTTACTTGTAAGTAAAAGTTACTAATTAAACAAGTACATTAGATGACGATGAATGGAAGCAACATAGTCTGCATTGCAATAAGAAAATGACAGGGAGAAAACAACAGGAGACATAGCCCCAGAATTCTTTTTCTATTATATCATTCCTAGTTTCCTACTGCTTCAGTATAATTTTTCCAGTGCAATCTAGCTGAAAAAGCATAGCATACAGAAATTCACAGACAGAAAGTTAATAAGTTCACAGACAGAGCTTCATACACAGAGAGCATTCACATTCAGTACAGAAATTCACAGACTGAGAGTTAATAAATTCACAGACAGAGGTTCACAGAAATTCAAAGACAGAAATTAACAGAAATACCATAGCATTGCACTAGCTGCTCTCTACGACGCTTTTAGGAAATAGAATGGTTTGAACATCATCATCTTCATCTTCTTCCTGAAAAGATATACAATATTCAAGTTAACATAAACAAAAATAAAATAGACAAATATTGCATTACAAATGAACCTACCATGCATAACTATAGGAGAACCCATGTCATCATGTGCACCTCTGATCCAACTAGAGGCACAAACCAAATATTGAACCATATCTGGACGTAGAGAACTCCGATAGTCATCTAGTACTCTACCTCCAGAGCTGAAAGTTGATTCTGAAGATACACTAGTAGCTGGTACAGTCAATAAATTCTTAGCCATGTTCGACACAACTGGAAATCTATGTGCATTCAAATTCCACCACACGAGCAATTTGAAATTCTTGTTATCTAAACTCTCGTTTACTTCATCTAGATAGATGAGTAACTCTGACTTTGAAGGCTCGGTAGAAGTGGAACGCAAGAATGACTGAAACTGAGATGAAACTGATGATAGTGAGCTACTTGTACCCACAACTGAAGAAGAGGTTGCTTCACCTCTGTTGCCCATTCTGTTGTGCCGATGATCCATCTCAAACTGTGAATACAAATCTTCCAATTCAACCTTAACATCATCAAGCTCTTTTGCAGCTTTTGAGGGCTCATACATTTGGTTGAAGCACCAACTAATGAATCTCATCTTAAACCTGGGATCTAGAATAGTAGCAAGGACCATGACATTGTTCTTTTCTTCCCAATACTTGTAAAACTTATCCAACATTGCAGTAGCCATTTTCTTCAAATACTCATCTCCAGAAGTAATTGCGGCTCTTAATGCAATCTTAACATTAACTATATGAGGATAAAAAATATTTGTCGTTGGATAAGTTGATCCAGAAAATGCAGTAGTCACTTCAGCTAAGGACTGCAATATTGGTGCAATTTTTTCATACAATAACCAATCTTGGCCCGATGGTTGCCATTGATAATTTGCATCTGTGTCAGCATAACATACTAAAGCATTCTTATAAGCAATACATACTGACAACATTTTGTTTGTGGAACTCCATCGTGTGGACACATCAAGGCTCAATCCAGGGCCAATTTGCAAAGCAAGCGATGAGCAGATTTGTAAGAATTTGTGCATACGAGATGGAGATTTCTTGATATACTTGACTGTTTCTCTGAGCTTGTTAATCAAAGGTTCTAATGGTTGTAGGCCATCATTAACAACCAAATTCACTATATGAGCACAACATCGAACATGAAAATACTTGGAAATGAACCGAGCTGATCCTCTAGCAGCAAACTTGGCCATTAAACTACGTACAGCAGCAGTATTCGAGGAAGCATTATCAAGAGTAAGTGTGATGATCTTATCCTCTATCTTCCATTCAACAATGCAATCAAAGACAGCCTGAGCTATGACAACCCCAGTGTGTGGAGGATCCAACTCAATAAAGTTCAGCACACGACATTGCATAACCCAATTTTTATCTATATAATGTGCCACCAAAGACATATAGCAAATGTTTTGATTTGAGGTCCACAAATCACAAGTTAAACTAATATGTGACACACTTCTGAGACTCTTTCTAAGAACTTCCCTCTCTGATTCATAAATCTTGATGCATTCATTTCTTATTGTCTTTCGACCAATGAACTGATATAATGGATTTAAATATCTCATCAAAACATTAAACCAAGTATGCTCGACCATCCTAAAGGGATACTCATGGACAATTATCATCTTAGCAATAATTCGACGAGTTTCATTTTGATCATATTCCGTAGGAGTAGAAATCAAAGGTAAACCAGTCTCACCTCCTATGGCAGGGCCCAAGTTGAGTTTCGCTTGAGCTTTCATCTTAGCCATGTTGTTCATATATGGCGTGCACTTCGGTATATGTCTCATAAGATGTGAAGTTGCACCCCCTTGTTTGTAAGACATGAGTTTGTAGCAGAACCTACACTTTGCCTTTGTATCAACCTCTCCTTTCTTTGTCTTCGATGGAACATTCACCACCTTAAATATCTTCCAACAATCTGATCTCTGTTTCTGTTTCTGTCTATCAGCTGCCTTTGGAGATCCTTTCCTCCTTTTTGCCCCCTCTTCTGAGACACTGTACCCTCTTCTGTTGTCAATGCCACAGCGGCTTCTTTAGCACCGTTTGAACTTGAAGAGTCCACATCAATATCATCCATGTCTTCATCACCACCATGAACATTACCACCCAAAGCCTCCCAATCCACATCCTCACTCGATGACTGCATAAAATGGCATATACAACATACAACCAAACATCAGTCATATACAACATACAACCAAACATCAGTCATATACAACATACTACTTTCAGATTTAATAGTGCATTTCAGATTTAAAATGGCATATACAACATACAACCAAACATCAGTCATATACAACATACTACTTTCAGATTTAATAGTGCATTTCAGATTTAAAATGGCATATACAACATACAACCAAACATCAGTGAATAAATTACTAATCTCAGCAGAAGAAATACATCATACAACCAAAGAAACAATAGTAATCAAATATATTATTAATGCTGAAATGGTTATGCTAACTATTGTGAATAAGAAATATGGCAGGTGATCAAGTTAACAAAATAAGCCAACTTCGTCACTGAGCTGAACAGAAATGATATACCATGGTAGGCAATCAAGGCAGCGAATCTGAAACTACATTAGTAAGCTGAGCAAAAATGACATACTGAGGTAGTCAACTACATTATTAAGCTGCATCATCCTTGGATATCTCTAGCTGGACTTTGCTTATCGGTGACTTGACTTGCTCACATAACGTACTTCATTTTCAGATTGTCATCTATGTGTTTTAGCTGGCTTATATATATGTTGTCATGATCTAGATAGCGTGTTATTGAATTATGGCTTGGTGTAGTACTTGTTGGTCATATTGGATAACTCTCATGGCTCTAAATGCTTAGAATAATCAAACTTCAGCCATTTCATCCATTGACATGTCATATTCTCTCGTTTGCATTCTTGATGCGTTTATTGCCAAAAGGGGGAGAATAGAGAAGAAAAAGTCTGTTGGGAACAGTTTTAGAGCTTTGGAGATCAATTTGCTCTTTCAGTTGTTGCTCTAGTGTTCCTTCTGTCGACATGGTCATTAGTTTCATTTCATTCTTTGGACCATGTTGGATTCTTCAAACTCAAACTCTTCTTAAAGCTTTTTCTGAGTTTGTCAATATACTCATCAAGGGGGAGATTGAGAGACCATGTGGTCGTGATCCCATGAGAGTGATGAGTAATTGACAGGGGTTTAGGTCAGTCGAGTTTGGTTGTAACCCGCAGTATTAAACTTGTTCAAGTGATTAACTAGTGTTGGTAGATGGAACCTTCACTTTAGAATTAATGATAGTTCTGTTAAAACATTTACTTTGTTAAATTGATGCCTTCGAAAATAATTAGTAGTAATGAAATTTTTAAAATATTGCTTTGTGCAAAAGAACCATATAGCCTTCCTTTGTCAAGCCTTGCATCTATGCATTTTTCCCAAGACTTGCGGAGTACTTTATGTACTCACATGCTGTACTCAAAAACAAATCTCAGAAGAAGTTGAAGCCCAAGAAGGTGACTACGACTACTGTTTCGCATGCGGTTGCGATGGATTCTTCCCGGAGGAATAGGTCGCGTTTCCCCAGTCAAGTGCCTGTGGCGTGTTGCTGGGTCGTCTTCAAGTTATCATTTGCTTCCGCTGTGTTTCATGTGTGCGAGGTCTTAAACCTCTATTGTAATAATGAGACCTCGTGGTCAGTACTCTTAATTATTGTAATAAATCGTTCATGGTGATGTTTTCCATTCTGTTTAACTGTGTGCACTAGCTTTGATCTGGGACTGGTGCTGTAATACACAGAGGGTCCGGGTTCGGTAATCCCGGGGCCCGACATCAGTCGAGTTTGGTTTGAGTGGTCGGACCATGTCGTTGCGTGGGGCAACGGGCTCGGTCGGACTTTTGGTCAAACTTGGTCATTTGGGCTTAGGATGCATATTCTAATGTTTTGACAGGTTTGGACTTCATCTGTGGTAAGTGTGATGGTAATTACGCTTTCATGTGTCGAGCGGTGCTATTTGACGTGTTTCTTGTCTGTGTGGCTGCAGGACGTCGAGTGGAGTCATAGCGAGACACGGTGGACCGGACTAGGCGCAGGTGGCGCTGAGGTCAGAACGGTCAGGATGTGTCAAAGATGACGTGGACTCGAGGTGGTTGCGAGGCGTGCGAGGCAAGGAAGCGCGGAAGCTTCCCGGAAGGTGCCGGAGGGGCGAATCGGGAAATTCGCAAAGCTGCACAAGCGGGAGCGGGCGCCGTTGGATTTAGCAGGCGTAACGGGGCGGAGACCCGTTAGCCAAGGCTATAAAAGGAGAGGAGGGGCTGCATGCCCACTTGAGCATTTTGGAGGGAAATAGGGTTTACACTAGTCAAAAGAGGCTTTGGGAAGGGTTTCCTTTAGCTCTTTAGTTGTTGTGAGTGGGTGGAGAGGCAGAGTGTGCTCCCTCTGTTGTCCCCTTCGATGTTCTCTATGTGTTCTTGAGAGAAGGGTGGAGAGTTCTTGATCATTCCAAGCATGTATGGGGTTGTAGGGAGTGTATGAGCTGATACTCTATGCAATCATGTATCTCTCTTCCTCATTATCAATCCAAGATGATGTTATTCGAGTTTGATTCAGTGTTTGAGTCTCTTTTTGCTCTCTGTTCTACGATCATCTTTTCTGTGATTTCTTGAGTTTTGGATTTCTTGTTTGGTTGTTGCTTGGGAGTGCCAAAATGGGTTGCTCTATGATGGGAGGATGCCTCAAGATCATTTGATTGATTTCCCCTAGAGCAAACTTCGTTTTAATCTCAGGTTTCATTTTCTGGCCTCCTCTGTTCATCCTTGCAGTTCTAGGGTTTTGGTCCAGTTTGTGATTTCCCTTGAGAGAAGGCCTAATTTTTGGTCTAAGAACTCCTCTGGCTATTGCTCACATAATTGCAAAATCTCATAAGCCAAGGAGTTGAGATCATGGAGTAATTTGGAATTTTTAGGTCTCTCTCTGAAGAAGTTCAATAGTATTCATTTCTAGGGTTTTGAGGTTTCTTGTGTTCCCTTTGTTGAGATGGCTTGAAATTTGAAATGAAGGGTCCAGAGGCTATTTAATAGCTATTCTCAAAATTTCATGGCCAAGGGATCAACTGTTTGGGAGTAATTTGATTTTTGGGTCAGCTCGGGTAAAAGTTCAGATTTTTGTCAAAATCTGAAATTAGTGATCCCTTGTTTGATTCCCTTGTTTTCCAAAGTCTCCATACTATTTGGCTTGTAGTACTCTTGTTCCAGGTCAAAAAGATTGGGAGAAATCTATTTAATTCCTTGTTTTTCGAAGGCCTGAAGACAATCTCAAAGTTCAGAAATTTCAGTGCCTCTCGGGCTGCTGAAAATGGGAGGGCGGTCTGACCGGCCCTTGAAGGGCGGTCTGACCGGCCGAGCGGTCTGACCGGTCCCAGGCCTGCGGTCAGACCGGCCAGAGGGGATTTCTGCAGGTTTTTGTTACCCTCTTTGGTTTAAGTCTTGATCTCCAGTGTTCTTCTTTTTCCTTAGTTGATTTCTCCTCTGTCCTTCATGATTCTTCTGTGAAGCTTTTGGTCTCTCATATAAGCTTTTCTTCATAGCTCTCATTAGCTATTGGAGAGAATACTTTTGTGAGAACTCCTCCGTGCTTGGCTCAATTGCTCCCAGATCTTATGCACTCTCATTAGCTCTGTAGCTACTTGAGAGTCATCCTTTTTGTAAGTACTTTTGAGGGGTTTGATTTTTAAGGATTGACATTCACCCCCCCTCTGTCGCCATTTCGGTCCAAAAATTGGTATCAGAGCCGGTTAGCTCTTTTCAATAGATCTTAACCGGTCTCAAGAGCCATGGCGACGGACAAGTACTCGATCAAGCCTCCCGTCTTTGATGGCCTGGACTACCCCTTCTGGCGTCTTTGATGGTTTATTGGAGACATTCAGAAAGCTCATCCTTCCGAGCAGATTATTGGAGACCTTTTCGAGCGTGTTACCCGCTCAAAATCTGGCTTATCTCAATTCTGTCTCCATTCTGCTTTCATTGCCTCCTTTGAGCCCAAAGATGTTTCTCATGCTCTATCTGATGAGTCTTGGGTCAATGCCATGCATGAGGAGCTAGAAAACTTTGAGAGAAACAAGGTCTGGTCGCTTGTTCAGCCCCCGCGAGGTCACAATATCATTGGAACCAAGTGGATGTTCAAAAACAAGCAGAGCGAGGATGGTGTGGTTATTCGAAACAAGGCTAGACTGGTAGCTCAGGGGTTTTCCCAGGTTGAGGGTCTAGACTTTGAGGAGACCTTTGCCCCTGTAGCTCAACTTGAAGCCATTAGAATTCTACTTGCCTTTGCAGCTTCTAAGGGCTTCAAGCTTTACCAGATGGACGTCAAGAGTGCCTTTCTCAATGGCTTTATTGAGGAAGAGGTCTACGTCCGACAGCCTCCTGGTTTCGAAAACCCCAAATACCCTAACCATGTCTTCAAGCTTTCAAAAGCATTGTATGGACTTAAGCAGGCTCCCAAAGCTTGGTATGAGAGGCTTAAGTCCTACTTGTTAAGTCATGGTTTTGAGATGGGTAAAGTTGACAAGACCTTGTTCATCCGCCATCATGGCAATGACCTTCTGCTCGTCCAAATATATGTCGATGACATTATCTTTGGCGGCTCTTCCCATACTCTGGTTTCACAGTTCTCGGATGTCATGAGCACCGAGTTTGAGATGAGTATGATGGGTGAGTTGACTTTCTTCCTTGGCTTCCAAATCAAGCAGACTCGGGAGGGTACATTTCTTCATCAAGGAAAGTACACTCGTGACCTCCTGAAGCGCTTCGATATGAGTGATGGTAAGCCGGTGTCAACTCCGATGGCTTCTACAGCGTATCTTGACCCAGATGAGGATGGCGAGCCAGTTGATCAGAAAGAATTCAGAAGTATGATCGGCTCCCTTCTTTACCTCATTGCCTCGAGACCAGACATACACTTCTCCGTGTGTCTGTGTGCTCGTTTTCAGGCCTCTCCTCGTGTATCTCACCGCCAGGCGGTGAAGCGCATCTTCCGGTACCTTCGAGCTACCATTGACTATGGTATCTGGTACTCTTCCTCATCCTGTCTTTCCTTGAGAGCCTTCTCGGATGCAGACTTTGCTGGCTGTAGGATAGATAGGAAGAGCACCTCTGGCACCTGCCAATTCATTGGCACTTCTCTTGTTTTCTGGTCTTCGAGGAAGCAGTCCGGAGTTGCACAGTCCACTGCAGAGGCCGAGTACGTTGCTGCAGCCAGTTGCTGTAGCCAAGTGCTCTGGATGGCTTCGACCCTGCGGGACTTTGGGTTAGTCATAGACAGTGTTCCACTCTTTTGTGATAACACTTCTGCGATTAATATTGCTAAGAACCCAGTGCAGCATTCTCGAACCAAGCATATTGATATTCGCTTCCACTTCCTTAGAGACCATGTAGAGAAGGGTGACATCGTGCTCCAGTTTGTGGAGAGTGACCACCAGTTGGCTGACATCTTCACCAAGCCTTTGGATAGTTCGAGGTTTTCAGCTCTTCGGGGAGAGCTTGGGGTGGTTTGTCCTTATGGACTGTTGTGAGGGGGAGCTTATGCTTTACTGCTTTACTATTTTGATTATGCTTCTGTCTCATTTCTGTTGCATTGCATTTGCGGGTGCTTTGGGTTTAGTCCTTCCAGCATAGGTTAGAGTGGTCTTCCTGTCTAGATGTTCAGACTCTTACTCTTATCTTGTGCTTCCAGGATTAGCTGTTTCTCTTCTCACTACATTGAGCTCACTCACTTCTTGTAGGTTCTAGCGAGGGTTGGGCCACCCTCGGGTAGACAGGGTACGTGTTTGCTCTCTAGTGTGTGATTTACTGTCAGTTGTTTGTCCTGGAGTCATATGGGGTAGATGAGAGTCAGTCTGAGCCATAGTTGCCTCTATATCTTTTCTATGCTTTAAGGACTGCATGTTTGCTGTTTTCTTTCCTAGCTTCTCGGTTTATTGCTTTGGTTCAGGGGGAGTTCATTTGGGAGCTTCTGGAGCTTAATTTTGACGTAACTCAACTTGAACTAAAAGTTGCATCTCATGTTGAGGGGGAGCTGGATTTTCTGCATTTTCAGCATCTAGCATTGTAATATAACTACATTGAGCCTTGATTATTATCCTGTTATGACATGTCTACAATGCTCTACACTTTGCCACGATTTATGCTTCATCTGCTAGATTGATCATGACTTCATATGTGTAGACTAGCTTTTGCCATAATAAGCTAATTAAAATTGCTAAACTTGAATTAAAACTTGTCATGCTCGCATTTGAGTCTAGTCTTGCTTTAGCTATCCTTTTATGACTCATGCCATGTCAAATAGGCTAAGTTGAGCGTTGAATCTCCTTTGAGCCTTAGATTGAGCTATTGTAGTCTCTTGATGATGCATAAGTTAGTACTACATGTTAAAATGCAAAAAGATCTCTTTTGTGCGAAAAAACTGATCTCACCAATTCTTTCCTATGAGACGGCTTGCCATTGCACTTAGCATGAACTTAGGGGGAGTTTTGGATGACCTAGACTATCTTCTTAAGCTCATCGCTTGGAGTAGTCGCATAAGGCTTGAGGTCTAGCACATGACAAAACAAAAATCTGGTTGTCAACAACCTTCAGTTTCAAAAGAAAATATGTCATTTATGCTCAATTTGCTTAAGCTACATCAAGTACTTCAACAAATGTTTCATTCTCGGACTCGTAGCACTCTATTTGGCCTCAATTTGAGCTTTTTGGTTACGCTTAGCTTATTGACATGGCCTGCATCATCCTTGGATATCTCTAGCTGGACTTTGCTTATCGGTGACTTGACTTGCTCACATAACGTACTTCATTTTCAGATTGTCATCTATGTGTTTTAGCTGGCTTATATATATGTTGTCATGATCTAGATAGCGTGTTATTGAATTATGGCTTGGTGTAGTACTTGTTGGTCATATTGGATAACTCTCATGGCTCTAAATGCTTAGAATAATCAAACTTCAGCCATTTCATCCATTGACATGTCATATTCTCTCGTTTGCATTCTTGATGCGTTTATTGCCAAAAGGGGGAGAATAGAGAAGAAAAAGTCTGTTGGGAACAGTTTTAGAGCTTTGGAGATCAATTTGCTCTTTCAGTTGTTGCTCTAGTGTTCCTTCTGTCGACATGGTCATTAGTTTCATTTCATTCTTTGGACCATGTTGGATTCTTCAAACTCAAACTCTTCTTAAAGCTTTTTCTGAGTTTGTCAATATACTCATCAAGGGGGAGATTGAGAGACCACGTGGTCGTGATCCCATGAGAGTGATGAGTAATTGACAGGGGTTTAGGTCAGTTGTCACATCCCAAAATTTGCTTTTGGAAGAAAATTTAATTCAAATTAATTATTTTAAAGTATTTGGAATTTTTGTGGCTTTTCTGGAATTTAAAACCTAATTTATAAATTTAAAAAGTAATTTAAAATATAAAACTAAAATACCAACAGTAGTTGGAAATAATTTTATTTAGTCCAAAATATGTCCAGGAGCTTCTGTGAATTTTTCTGGAATTTTTGGAGGTATTTTCATATTTTTCTGAGGCCTAATTAATTTTCTAGCCTTTTCTGAAAATGGAAAATCAAATTCGGAAAATAAAAACCCTCCCTTTTCCTCCGGCTGACGCGTGGACGGCCCAGATCCGCCCACGTCGCCGCTCGGCCAATCCCGGCCGCCCCTCCCCTTCCCCTCGCTGTCCAGCGGGCCCGGCCCGTCAGCCGGCGGCCCCGCCTTCCCCTCCTCGCCCGACGCGTGGATGGCTCGGATGAGCCGCGTCCCCGCGCCCGGCCTCGATCCCGCCGTTCCCTCCCACTTAACCCGTCCCTGCCGCCCGATCCGCCCTCGGGCCACGCGGCTGCCATCCACACCCCGCTCCCTGATCTTTCTGACCCGCGGGCCCCGCCCGTCAGCGACACGCGCCTCCGCTCTCGCTGCCGCCCGGCCCCGCCTGTCGGATCCGTCTCCCTCGCGGAGCCGCCGCCTTCCTTTCTCTCCTCCCCTTTCCTTTCTCGCCGGCCGACCGAATCCGTGCCGGATCCCCTCCTTCCTTCCTCGGCCCCCTCCGGTTTTGGAAACCCCGGGCGCCGCCGCGACCAAATCCCCTCTCCCCCGCACTCTCCCTTCCTTCTCCGCGCCTGAATTCCATATTTCCCCGCTCCCTTCCTTTTTCCGGCCGACACCCCGGCGAGCGATTGCCGCGCCTCTGCCCCCCCCTCCGCCCCTATAAATACCCCCTCGACCTTCGCCTCCTCCCGCACCACCTCCCAGCGCCCTCCACTTCTCTCCTTGAGCCCCGAGCGCCGTCGCACCGAAGAATTCCCCGTGCGCACCGGTAAGTCTCCGACGAGTAATCGCCGCCGCCTTGGTGACCCCCGGAGCCCGCCGTCGCCACCCCGAGCATCCTCACGCCCGGGCGATCCTCCCCGACACCTCGGCCGCCCCTCCCCGTCACCGGAGCGCCGTCGCACCAGGAGACCCGAGCCGCGCCGTCGCCTTCTTCGCCGCCGGCCATCTCCGCTCATCCCCGGACCCCGCCGACCCCTCCAACCGAAGCCCCTCCGCTCCGGGATTGCATTTCACGCATCGCCCGAAGCCCTCCGGCCTCCCCTCGCCGCCGGCATCGTCGCCTCCGGCCATCTTCCCCGGCCTCCCCTCCGGCAGGTACCTCAAAAGGTATGGTTGCCCTGTATGGGTAGGCAAAGCCTCCCCGCCCTACTGGTTATCAGCGCGCTCTCTCCCTCCCCCCGGCTCCCTCGGCGCGCGTTCGAGCCCCCGGCTCCGCACGCTGAGGTTGAGCCTTTCTTTCATTTTTCCGCGCTGACAAGTGGGCCCCACCCGTCAGCGACCGCCGGTCTGTGCGGGCCACTGTCGCCTGGGCCCCACCTCTCTGAGCTAGTCTCTGACAAGTGGCCCCGGGGTCCCGTGGGTCGCACGTGGCAGAGGCTGAGTCAGTGGGCTCACCGCCCAGTGGGTCCCACATGTCAGCGACCATCAGAGAATACTGTTCAGTGGGTCCCACCTGTCAGAGATTTTCGAATTTCTGGATTTATTCAAATTTGAGAATTTCAAATGATCATAACTTTCTCATTTTAACTCCAAATCAAGCCATTCAAATTTCTAAATTCATCTAAAATCATAATCTATCCAAATATGGCCTCTGTTGAATTTTTGGATTTTATTTGTATTTTATTTGTATTTATTTGCTTTGTTTGCTTCGTCTTTCCTCGCGTAGACCCCAACGTTGTCGACGATCACTCCTCTCAACAGCAAGAAGACCCAGAGAATCTGCAAGAAGGCAAGTCTCCTTTGATCATCTTGAACCTATGCTTTGAAATGTTTCTAAATATTTTAAATTATGTGCATTGCTAATTTCATAAAACTTTAGTTCAATCTTTAGGAATTAGTTATTCTAATCTTGCTATACCCTCCATTGCAATTGAATACCATGTACCCTTGTCACCCTAGAATTCCTTTGTCTCAATAATGAGATTATTATAAATCTTTGTGGATAGTAAATTGGTAGTGAAATGCTTAGCCTCGCTAATTAATATCTTGGACATCTTTGAAAATTGGGAAATTATGATTTATTGTTGAACCCTTGTGTTTATAAAGTTGAGGTGATTGGAGTCGCCATTGTTCTGTTAAAATAAAATAAAATTTAAAGTTGGTTTAGATTAGGGTGGATGGTTAGCCTGGGTTGGTGCAGTTAGCACGAGATCTTGTTAAGTGTATGTTCCACCCTAGTCAATTAAGGACCGACGCTTGTGTTTGTCCAGACTGAGCATTAACCGTACAACCACAAGTCTATATGGGTACGACCTAGCTGACTAACATATGATAGTCTAGTTTAGGTGCCACCAGTGGAAAGTGGGTGCCAGGGATGGACTGGTTATTCACAGTGAGGGACAGGGATTTACTGTACTCATATGGCGCAAGAGGGGGCTTCGGTTCGGGCAGTTAGCCTACCTGCGGTGAAACCTCAGCGGGTGGTATCTAGCTAGATTAGAGTAAGGTAAAGGCTTTGTGATATTTTATATGGGTCTCATGCCAAAGGAAGCGTGTTGACTTTTAGGATAATTTATCTCTTGTGGGTAAAGTTGTACAACCTCTGCAGAGTGTAAAACTATTCGAATAGCCGTGCCCACGGTCAAGGGCGGGCAAGGAATGCATTCACATGGTAGATTTCTGGTTTTGGTTTTAAATCAAAGTTTTTGTATTCCGAGAGTGGAGGGAACTCTCGGAAGGGTATCCTGGCGGATGGAGCCAGAGAGGGTGGATGTAACCCGCAGTATTAAACTTGTTCAAGTGATTAACTAGTGTTGGTAGATGGAACCTTCACTTTAGAATTAATGATAGTTCTGTTAAAACATTTACTTTGTTAAATTGATGCCTTCGAAAATAATTAGTAGTAATGAAATTTTTAAAATATTGCTTTGTGCAAAAGAACCATTAGCCTTCCTTTGTCAAGCCTTGCATCTATGCATTTTTCCCAAGACTTGCGGAGTACTTTATGTACTCACATGCTGTACTCAAAAACAAATCTCAGAAGAAGTTGAAGCCCAAGAAGGTGACTACGACTACTGTTTCGCATGCGGTTGCGATGGATTCTTCCCGGAGGAATAGGTCGCGTTTCCCCAGTCAAGTGCCTGTGGCGTGTTGCTGGGTCGTCTTCAAGTTATCATTTGCTTCCGCTGTGTTTCATGTGTGCGAGGTCTTAAACCTCTATTGTAATAATGAGACCTCGTGGTCAGTACTCTTAATTATTGTAATAAATCGTTCATGGTGATGTTTTCCATTCTGTTTAACTGTGTGCACTAGCTTTGATCTGGGACTGGTGCTGTAATACACAGAGGGTCCGGGTTCGGTAATCCCGGGGCCCGACATCAGTCGAGTTTGGTTTGAGTGGTCGGACCATGTCGTTGCGTGGGGCAACGGGCTCGGTCGGACTTTTGGTCAAACTTGGTCATTTGGGCTTAGGATGCATATTCTAATGTTTTGACAGGTTTGGACTTCATCTGTGGTAAGTGTGATGGTAATTACGCTTTCATGTGTCGAGCGGTGCTATTTGACGTGTTTCTTGTCTGTGTGGCTGCAGGACGTCGAGTGGAGTCATAGCGAGACACGGTGGACCGGACTAGGCGCAGGTGGCGCTGAGGTCAGAACGGTCAGGATGTGTCAAAGATGACGTGGACTCGAGGTGGTTGCGAGGCGTGCGAGGCAAGGAAGCGCGGAAGCTTCCCGGAAGGTGCCGGAGGGGCGAATCGGGAAATTCGCAAAGCTGCACAAGCGGGAGCGGGCGCCGTTGGATTTAGCAGGCGTAACGGGGCGGAGACCCGTTAGCCAAGGCTATAAAAGGAGAGGAGGGGCTGCATGCCCACTTGAGCATTTTGGAGGGAAATAGGGTTTACACTAGTCAAAAGAGGCTTTGGGAAGGGTTTCCTTTAGCTCTTTAGTTGTTGTGAGTGGGTGGAGAGGCAGAGTGTGCTCCCTCTGTTGTCCCCTTCGATGTTCTCTATGTGTTCTTGAGAGAAGGGTGGAGAGTTCTTGATCATTCCAAGCATGTATGGGGTTGTAGGGAGTGTATGAGCTGATACTCTATGCAATCATGTATCTCTCTTCCTCATTATCAATCCAAGATGATGTTATTCGAGTTTGATTCAGTGTTTGAGTCTCTTTTTGCTCTCTGTTCTACGATCATCTTTTCTGTGATTTCTTGAGTTTTGGATTTCTTGTTTGGTTGTTGCTTGGGAGTGCCAAAATGGGTTGCTCTATGATGGGAGGATGCCTCAAGATCATTTGATTGATTTCCCCTAGAGCAAACTTCGTTTTAATCTCAGGTTTCATTTTCTGGCCTCCTCTGTTCATCCTTGCAGTTCTAGGGTTTTGGTCCAGTTTGTGATTTCCCTTGAGAGAAGGCCTAATTTTTGGTCTAAGAACTCCTCTGGCTATTGCTCACATAATTGCAAAATCTCATAAGCCAAGGAGTTGAGATCATGGAGTAATTTGGAATTTTTAGGTCTCTCTCTGAAGAAGTTCAATAGTATTCATTTCTAGGGTTTTGAGGTTTCTTGTGTTCCCTTTGTTGAGATGGCTTGAAATTTGAAATGAAGGGTCCAGAGGCTATTTAATAGCTATTCTCAAAATTTCATGGCCAAGGGATCAACTGTTTGGGAGTAATTTGATTTTTGGGTCAGCTCGGGTAAAAGTTCAGATTTTTGTCAAAATCTGAAATTAGTGATCCCTTGTTTGATTCCCTTGTTTTCCAAAGTCTCCATACTATTTGGCTTGTAGTACTCTTGTTCCAGGTCAAAAAGATTGGGAGAAATCTATTTAATTCCTTGTTTTTCGAAGGCCTGAAGACAATCTCAAAGTTCAGAAATTTCAGTGCCTCTCGGGCTGCTGAAAATGGGAGGGCGGTCTGACCGGCCCTTGAAGGGCGGTCTGACCGGCCGAGCGGTCTGACCGGTCCCAGGCCTGCGGTCAGACCGGCCAGAGGGGATTTCTGCAGGTTTTTGTTACCCTCTTTGGTTTAAGTCTTGATCTCCAGTGTTCTTCTTTTTCCTTAGTTGATTTCTCCTCTGTCCTTCATGATTCTTCTGTGAAGCTTTTGGTCTCTCATATAAGCTTTTCTTCATAGCTCTCATTAGCTATTGGAGAGAATACTTTTGTGAGAACTCCTCCGTGCTTGGCTCAATTGCTCCCAGATCTTATGCACTCTCATTAGCTCTGTAGCTACTTGAGAGTCATCCTTTTTGTAAGTACTTTTGAGGGGTTTGATTTTTAAGGATCGACATTCACCCCCCCTCTGTCACCATTTCGGTCCAACAATTGGTATCAGAGCCGGTTAGCTCTTTTCAATAGATCTTAACCGGTCTCAAGAGCCATGGCGACGGACAAGTACTCGACCAAGCCTCCCGTCTTTGATGGCCTGGACTACCCCTTCTGGAAGAGCCGAATGGAAACATACATCCAGGCTCAGGGGTATGCCATCTGGCGGAAGGTAAAGGTCGGGTTTGCTGTTCCTGTCGATGAGAACATCAATGTGGAAAACATGCCCGATGTTGAGGCAAATGCGAAGGCAAGGAACATCATCATCCAGGGCTTGAGTCGTAGCGAGTTTGACCGCATCTCTCATCTTTCGTCCGCCTTCGATATTTGGGAGACCCTCGATGCTTACCATGAGGGCACCACCCAAATAAAGACGGTGCGACAGGACCAGTTCAAGCGTGATTACAACAAGTTTGAAATGCACGCTGGCGAGTCCCTTGATGAGTGCTTTGCGCGGTTTCACAAGATCTTGAGCAACCTTCGAGCCGTCGGTCTCACATACTCCAACTCGGACAACGCTCGTCAGATGCTCGCTGCACTTGATCTTCGGGTTGGGGAGATGAAGGTGACTACCATCAAGGACACCACCGATTTATCGACTTTGACGCTTGACGCGTTGTACTCGCGCCTCAAGACGCACGAGATTGACATTGTCTCTCGTAAGTCGAAATCGCAGTCGATGGCCCTAGTCACCGATCCCAGTTCGGCTTCTGGTCCTTCTTCTGAGTCTTCTTGCGGTTTCTCCCTTGCTGCTCTCTGTGACATAACTGATGATCAGTTAGAGCAGCATGCGGATGAGCAGTTGGCCCTCCTTGCTCGAAGATTCTCCCATGCTTACAAGGGGAGGAGGGACAGAAAAAGAGGAGGACCCGTTATTTGCTACGAGTGTGGTGGCCCCAACCACATTCGGGCAAATTGTCCCAAGCTGGAGAAAGGCAAGAACGACTTCAGCGGTTCGAGCAAGATCGACTACACCGACAAGAACCGCAACAAGAAGCCTCCAGTTCAGACGCCGAGAAAGAAGAAGTTCCGCAACTTCGGGAAGGCCAAGAAGCTCTTCCACCGTGTCCTCACCGCCTTCGACGACCTCGACCTCAGCAAGGTGGAGGGATGGAGCGACGACGACGGGACGGGTGACCAAGAGCCCAAGGATGGCGGCGACGACTTCTCCGGCATGTGCTTCATGGCCCTCGAGGGCGAACTCAGCGACAGCGAGCTGTACTCCGACTCGGACGAGGTATGTCCCACCTACGACCAGCTCAATCAAGCATTTCTTAAGCTAGGTGGTTTTCATGCTAGAGCTAGGGCTAGGTGTACCGAGTTAGAGAAGGAAGTAGATAGACTGTCACGGGAGCTTACTTCACTTTCATCTGCTTCCTCCCGTGACGATTGTGATACATGCTGTGCTTTGCTGGGTGATTTGGAGAAACTAAGGACCTTGCATGATAGTGTGTCCTCCGAGCTTGATTCTGTTAAGGTGGAGAATGTTAGTCTGCTTGCTGAGTTAGAGTTGAGTAGGATGGCTGTTACCCTACTTACTACTGATGAGACTACTTCTCCTATCTCATGTGAGGTTAAGGACATTGCTGCTAGAGGACCTTATGCCATGCTTCTTGATCTGCCTGAGTCTTGTGAAACTTGCAATAACTTGAAGATAAACTTAAAACGGGCAGATCATAAAATTGCTGAACTACAAGCTTCTTTACTTGAGCCGATTGATTCATGCTTGAACTGTCCTAAGTTAACTGCTGAACTTGAAGCTGTCTCCAAACAGTTTCAAGATATGATTGATCATGATAGGAAGTTGGCTCAGTTTGCTTCTAAGGACCCTGTTAACTCACCATGCCTTAATTGTAACAAACTAAAATCTGACTTGATTGCATTGGATGAGAAATGTGTGAAACTAACTAAGGACCTACTAGAGAAGCCATCATCTGCTTGTATTGTCTGTGCTGAGAAGGGGGAGAAGCCCCAGGGTAAGGTGGAGACGCCTAGGAACGTGAACCAACTGGCTAGCAGTAGGACTACCCTTTCAGAGTTGGCTATGCGTGCACAAGCCATTCTTCCCTCTGCTGTTGGTTCTTCTTCTGCTCCCTTACCTCCTGCTGTCTCCTCTTCCCCCTGCTCGTCTTGCACCTCTCTCTTTCGGGAGTGTCAGTATCTTATGAACACTCTGGAGAGATTCGTAGGTGGCAAGAAGAATCTTAATCTTATTCTAGACCAGTCTAAAATTTGCAGATTTAATCAAGGTCTAGGATACGATTTTTATGAGGATATGAGGAAGCATCCACCTGCTATTCTCAGACCTATAGTAGGTGGTGCGATCGAGATCGAGCCCAGATCTGATGAGGTCAAATTCAAATCAGCGGGCTTTGTCCAAGGGATCTCTGACAGCAAGGTGAGTTCACTTGCTACTTCGGCTCCTCAGAAGCCGAAGTCCTCGCGTGCTACTTCCACCTCTTCGAAGGTGAGGTACCACTGCACCTTCTGTCAGAAGGATGGACATTCGATCAATCGATGCTTCAGGCGCGCCAGGATCGCGCAGAGAGACCGTGTTGCAGCTCTTAGGCGTATTCAGGGTCAGCTCCAGACCTTGAGTGCACCTAAGACCAACACAAGGTCTAGGGTTGTTTCAGCTGATGGGTTTGATTTTTAAGGATCGACATTCACCCCCCCCCTCTGTCGCCATTTCGGTCCAACAACACTGCATCCTGCGCGCTTAGAGTGTTATATTGATCGATACTCTCCTTTATTGTGCTATAGCTGTACTATTTTTCACTCATTTTTCTTTTACTTTCTTGTCATGCAGATCTAGCAACAAAAGAGTACGAATCTCTACAAATGTCCGACGAGTGGTATTACCAGGTCGAGAAGAGGTAAAATGGGCATTGTTTGTACTGGAAAAAGAATTCATTTGGGTGACACTGGTAATCCTAGCTACTGCCTTGTTTATAGATCATGTTTGTACCCTGGATATCAATGCATACAGTTAATATCATCTTAGTTTCTTCTTGTTTCAAAGCTCATAAACCATGAAATTTGATGTACATGACTTGGAAGTTGGAACATGTTTACTCATTAATGTGTGGATTGTGGAGCATATCTTGCTTGAATTTACTACTTGTTGATGTTTATGGTGGCAAACCTAAGGTTTACTACTTGTTGGAACATGGGGATTGGCGGTCATCCTCCTAGAATATTATCACTACAGTTTTCACTCCAGGTTAATTGGGAGTATTGACAGTGTCTCTATTCAATCTCAGGTTTGGCCGCTTAAGAGTTTTGGTTTGATAGATTCAGAGGAGTAGCTCAGTAGAGGTAAACTCAACTTTTTTTTTGTAACCTCTTGTTTTCAGAATCCCTGGCTCTAGTCTCTACCTCCCCCTTTCAGTGTGCTGAGTTATTCGTTTGCCATTTGCTCCAGAACTCATTAGAAATATGGTCATATTATCGCACATGTCTATAGATTTTTACAAGGCAATGAGAGCCTGCCATTTGGATGCATGGCGCTTGTCATGTCACATTTTGCAGTTAAGCGAGTGTATTTAGCTGGTTACATTCATTGTTTAGTCTATGATAATTATGATTACACCACTCCAAGAATAAACAACATAGTTACATATGCAAGATAAAGATCAATAGTATGCAGTGAATGAGAACATGTGAATAGTTGGCAAACACTGGTAATATTATTCAGGTGCCAAGTGAATGTTGTTTCACCAAAGTTGATGACACTATTTATGGTCAGTGTAGAACAATGGTGATTTTGTTTATTTACAGGTAATTGGTGTTTGTGAGAAACTGGGCTGTCATCTTAAGGAGGCATTCTGTCACTACACTTTGCTCAAGTTATACCTTTAGTGTAGTCCTTGCAGGGTTATGATGCAAGTTTCAGTAGGTTTGCTCTGTAATTCAGAACTGATGATATTTTTATTTCAGTTTATTTATTTGTATGCAAATTAAAGTAGCAGAATTGTGTGATCCGTTGTACTTTGGTAATATTATTCAGGTTCCAAGTGAATGTTGTACTTCTAATTTTTGTGCCATTATTTGACCATTAAAAGTATGGGATAGACTATTGCACAGGCGACCGAAATTTCAAGTGAATCAACTGTTACATATATTGCTATGTTTGCAGGATATGGAGGACTATGAAAAGAAATGCAGAGTGGAAGACCTGATGCACAATTTTCTGATTGAATAAATAGACCTGATGATTTATTATAGCAGTTTAAAAAAAGATGTGTGTCAAATTGGAGGATGTTTTACCGACATGTGTTTATCGCATATTAGATTTTTATTTAGTTGTGAACTCTTTTGATTTAAATGGATGCTATAATTATTTGTAAACCTCTCTTATGTAAACTTCTTTGGGGTTTGGAGGGTGCAATGGTGACGAATTTGTCAATTGCCAATGGTTTGCCCGGGGTGTGGCTTGGTTCCAGTTGTAGTTGGTTTGCTTTTCTTATAACAGTATATCTGTTGTGCTACGCCCATTCCTTATATTTTATAAAATATGTACTGAATATTATGGTGCTGCCTATAAAATTATTATATATACATGTATATATAATAAATATATGGAATACTATATTCTCATACGGATACGTATTTGTGTGTGTAGAAGAAAATATATACCAATCAAAATAAAAAATACATACTACATAGGACATCTTGAGACGGCACATAACGTCTCAACGCACGTGCCTATATTAATTGAGACGTGGTGTAGCCGTTTTTATAAAAGCGTCTCTAACTTTATAGGGATACAATGCAGATGTCTCTAATGAACGTCTCAAATAATATAAGCACGCCTTAGAGAGCGCCTCTATATTTTTGAGACGGTTCATGTAGAGACGTTTCTATGACGCTTTATAAAAGCGCCTCAGTTGTCTGTGGGAGACGAAACAGAACGTCTCTAACCTACAAATATGATGTCTCCCCACAGATGTTTTGTTGTAGTCCACATCAATATCATCCATGTCTTCATCACCACCATGAACATTACCACCCAAAGCCTCCCAATCCACATCCTCACTCGATGACTGCATAAAATGGCATATACAACATACGACCAAACATCAGTCATATACAACATACAACCAAACATCAGTCATATACAACATACTACTTTCAGATTTAATAGTGCATTTCAGATTTAAAATGGCATATACAACATACAACCAAACATCAGTCATATACAACATACTACTTTCAGATTTAATAGTGCATTTCAGATTTAAAATGGCATATACAACATACAACCAAACATCAGTGAATAAATTACTAATCTCAGCAGAAGAAATACATCATACAACCAAAGAAACAATAGTAATCAAATATATTATTAATGCTGAAATGGTTATGCTAACTATTGTGAATAAGAAATATGGCAGGTGATCAAGTTAACAAAATAAGCCAACTTCGTCACTGAGCTGAACAGAAATGATATACCATGGCAGGCAATCAAGGCAGCGAATCTGAAACTACATTAGTAAGCTGAGCAGAAATGACATACTGAGGTAGTCAACTACATTATTAAGCTGAGTGGGAAGGACATAGACATACTGGGGGAATTGAAGTAGCACTAGTAACAGACTACATACTGGGGGAATTGAAGCTAGCCAACTAAATTGTATGCTGAGCAGAAACGACATACCAAGGGAACCAAAGTGGCAATAAGCCAATAATAACACACGACATTGATTAAAGTTGAAATGGCCATGGTCTCCAACAGAAAATACTCGAGCAAAAATAATAGCATGCAGCCATGGCCTAAGAGCAATGCTGACAGTGTCACATCGGCATCTACCAAGCTAGCATCACATCCTCATTCCTCATCCTCACCCTAACCCTAACCCTAACCCTAACCCTAATCCTTAGTACTTGCATGAACTCAGTATTAGGGCGAAAAGATGCTCAACAGAACTGTTACTCACCGAGGCTGCTGGTTCGGCAAGGTCAGGAGCCGGTGCAGCCCGTGTAGCCTCGCCCCCTATTGCCGACGGGGAGGCCCCGACGGCGGCCGACTTCTTCCCTCGAGCACGAGATTCCATGCTTCGTTCGCGGCCCATGCGCGTCGGTTGGAGGAGGCTGCGTTGTAGATCGGGAAGGAAGGGGGTCGGACTCGGGGAGGATGGGGATTGGGGAAGGACTCCGCCCGCGCGCGTGGGGAAGAAGGGGATCGGGGAAGGACGGCGGGCGGCGGCCGAGTGCGTGGCGTGGGGAAGGACGGCGGGCGGCGGCCGAGCGCGTGGCGTGGCGAAGGACGGCGGGCGGCGGCCGAGCGCGTGGCGTGGGAAACGACGGCGTCGGCGATCGCCAATTGGGGACGGGTTAGGGTTGGCTTGGCCTAGCCGAGTGCCGACTGCGGAGTGCGGACCGAGATCGCCAATCGCTTCGATCGCCGATCGGACTGGGCTGGACCGTGTCCGTGTCACTGGGCCGGCGGACCGACCGACTTGGGCCGAGCTCGCACGAGCCAGCAAGCGGCTCGGGCTCGGCTCGCAAAACTCACGAGCTAGACTGCAAGCTCGGCTTGCCTTGAATGAATACGAGCCCGAGCCCGAGCCGGCTCGAGCTCGTTACGAGCCGAGCCGGCTCGCAAGCCTCAAGCCAAATGTCCACCCCTGGCGGCGGCGGCTTGAGGTGGGGCTTCGGCGTCGGCGAAGTGTAGACCAGGAGGGGCTCGGCCGAGCGCGGGGGCAGCTTCGCTGGACCCCGAGGAGGGTGTGGGAGGGGGAATTGGTCCGGCGTGGGGTGGTGCGGTGGTGCGCCTGGTTGCCGGAGCTTGAGAAGAAGGGAGCGTCGGCGAGAAATCAGGGCATGGGAGGCCGATTGGGGGCTACGGGAGGGAGAAGGGAGTTCGGTGGTGAGCATGGGGGCCTCGGTGCCTTTTATAGTCGGCTGGGCGGAGCTGGCAACAGGCGGGGCGGTTCGGTCACGTCGGTGGAGGCAGTGGCAGGCGGCAACGGGAATCCCGGCTGGCGTGCGTGACTACTCGAACCTTTTGCGTCGCGCACGCGAGGGGACACGACAAGGCAGCGGAGGCAGCGGCAACGTCGGCGCATGCGTGCCATGGGGAGGAAGGGCGCTGAGCAAGGTAGAGGGGGGACCGGGGGAGGAAGAAGGAGTTGCACATGGGGCGGGGAGAGAGAAGGGGAGTGCGGGTGGGATGCTCGGGCCCGCTAGGTAGAGAGGGGAAGCGCGGGTGGAGGCGGGGCCCGCGTGGCAGCGAACGGCAGAGGGGGGAAAGTAGTGGGCTGGCGAGCGGGGAGGAAAGGGGAGTTGGGCCGGGTTGATGGCCGGCCTGACCTCCTTTTCCCTTTTTCTTTTTTTCTTTTTATTTATTCATTCATTTATGTTTTAGGTATATTTTGTATTTGTGTTTATATATATATATATATATATATATATATATATATATATATATATATATATATATATATATATTCATATATTCATATATTTTCCCTTTATCTCTATTTTTGTATATTTTCATTTCTATATCTTTGTTCAACTGTCTAGAACTTTTTTTATACATATTTGCATATAATTTATATATTTATTTTTGTTGCCCTTTTATACTATTATTTTCAAAATGAAATTTTATATTTTAGTTCAAGTTTCTCCCTCCCTTTTAGATTTGAATTTAGCGTTTTTGGGTTTCCATTATTTGCATATTTCCTTTCATGGCATTATTAATATTAGTTTTATTTTTTTTGAAGCTTTTCTTAAATTTTTGGATCCTCCACCAAAATTCAGAAAATCGCCATAAAATCCAAGTTTCAACAAAACATATTGCAAAATAATTTAAGAACTTTATATTTTCAAATTCGAATTTTTCAGGATGTTACATCGGTGGACCGCGACATCGCTGCGTGATGAGGGTGAGGGCGGAGGCGTAGGTCCACGAGCACCCGGAGGCCGGAGGCGTAGCCGCGCAGGTCCACAAGGGTGGCAAGCAGTGGCCGGCGGACCGCGGCGTCACTTTGTGCCTGCGTCTGTGTCAGGAGCGAGGGCGAGGGCGGCGGCCAGCGAACCACAGACACGTGGCGCACACAACAGCGCAGGCGAGGGCGGCGGCTGGCGGTGGGGGCACGCGTAGGCGAGGGTGGATAGCTGGATCGGGGACTGGGTGGCTGGTGGCTGGGGCTGAGATCTGATTTGGGCGGTTGGGGGCTAGAGGTTGGGGATTAGGGTTTTCTTCATTTGGTCTTGGTGCATGTGCGGACCTGCTTCAATTCATGGGTATTCAATTGAATACCCAAAATTTTTAGCAAAAAAATCACTATATACAAGGTATAATACATATATATATTAGTAGTTGGGCTAAATTCGTTTTATTCACACCCAGTTAGCCTAAATTGATGCCATATCCTTTTGATCCATTTCCCCCTCCTATCGACACTGGCCCAGACCCACTGTCATCCTATTCATACCCAGTTGTGAGACCGTGTCTCACTCAGTCTCTCCTCTCTTCATTTAGCGTCTAATCGTCTCTCCATCTCTCGGCACTCGGCTAGCGCCTAGCGGCAGTGGGTGTTCGTGCCCTTGATTCTGGTCTTCTAGAGGTAGCGTAGGCGGCAAGGGGGCTGGAGGCTGCGCAGGTGGCAGGAGCGCTGGAGGTCAGAGTGGCCACTGGCCAAGCAGGCACTGCCGCACTAGGGCCTGCAGCACTGGGGCAGGTTCGTCCTCTCCGACCCGGCGACCCACATACTGTAGAATCTAGATGCGTAGATGGTAGATATGCTCTGCTTGTGTGCCCCTAGAGTTTGTAGTTTTGTACTTCTGAGCTAAGTGGATGATAGATCTGTGGATGACTGAATGGATGTGGATTTGGCATATGTTCCTTCTTTGTTTCACTTTTGGTGCTTAGATTTTGTTTAGATGTGGTGGATTACAATATTTGGCTCAGTTATCTTTAAATTAGTGGTTATGCCTTATGAATTGAAATCTATGTTCTTCACATCTTTAAATCTGAGTAGCCTATATCTATATGTCAAGTATTTCAGAGGTGTGAGCTACGGAGCTTCATGTTATACCTTCATCTAAGCACTTTGCTGGGAATCTATGAAATAAGATCCTTAGCAGCAGACAAATTATTGCTTATGAATTATTGAAATATATATTCTCCACCTCTTACCTGTGATTCTATGAATAAATACCAAGTATTTCACAAGTGCAAACAAATAGTTTCAAGTCGGTTTTCACTATCCTAATGTGAATAGTAAATATAGATAGTTTCAGAAGAGACAATAGGAGCTAAGTGAATTTGCATATTAGTGGAACTAATTGTAATCTTTTAATCGGTTTCAAGGCACAAAGAATCGTAGAGTTAATTTGTGATTTTTAATTATTTTTTAATTTCTTTATATTATTTGAGACGTTGTCTCTAGCATGAACATTTCTACTTTAATTTTCGCTATTGTAGACTTTTATATTTTCTATTGGACAATATTTTTATAACTTTGAATACCCATTCTGAAATTTCTGGATCCACCCCTGTCTTGGTGGATGCTTCATGGATGGGTTGTTGACTTGGATGGGCTGCCGACTACCATTTTGGTGGGCTGACTTATTTGGGCTACCGGGCTGATAGTTTTTAAAGCATCGGGTTGGACTGCTACACTAAGTATATTGATGAGTATATACTAGAGGGGGATAGTACTAGTAGCATTGCTGGGTCTCCGGCTATAGTCTATCCAGCCCGAGGTCCAATTCCGCCCCTGGCCTAAAACAAGGACACAATGTTTTGAGATGATCTTTTACCCATAACCCAAGTTTTGCCGGCAAGATGACGTCGGCGAGAAAGCAGAAGCTCTCTTCCTCCCTGCCTTCTTGCAAGATGACATAGCAGCGGCCGACGGCGTGGCAGGGATGTGGTGGCGTGCTGGCACAGGCGTGCGCTGGTGGAGTGAGGGCGCGGGCATGCGCTGGGGCGACGGCACTTGCGTTGTAGCTGGGAGCGGCGTGCGCTGGAGAGGCACAGCTGGAGCGCTGCCACTGCGGAGGCAACGACGCAAGGAGGCAGGCATAGATGGCTAGGGTTGGGAGGGCTCTCTCCATTCCTCTTACTTTATATACGCAGCCCACGAGGAAACGCACACGGAACGCACGGGAATCGATCCGACTTTGCCTCCAACCGAACCCCTTTATTTCCTCTATCCCGTTTTCCTTGATTCCTTTCCTGTATTCGCGTTGGTGTCCTTAGGGGCTTGGCTGGAGTATTACATGACGGGAGGTGTTAAATACAAATAGTTGTGAGGTCCGTTTTTCCCAGCCCATCTAGATTGAAACTAGGTCTATAGGAACTGAAATAATGTCAAGCCCATCTTGGCTCTAAGAGCCTACTAATCTGTTATATAATAATAAGTCCATGGCAGTCATATTGTAACTGCTAAGAAAAAAATAAATATTTTAGAAATTATCACAAAAAAGAAAAATATCTGGTGTAGGATTAGGTGAACCATAATTAAAGCTCAACTATAGCAACCATTAAATGTTATTACTTATTAACAAAGAAGAAATATGATAGAAATCCTCACAAAAAAATAAAACATCTAGCCCTAGATTAGGACCTAATTAAAACTAGTTTATGACAGACGTTGGATATTGTTATTATTAAAGATTACAGTAATTGAGAAAAGAGCGAAGATAATCCTTATCCATCAGCCCTACATCCTGCAGAAAGAAAGAAAACATATGCACGCAAGGAAAAAAAGAAAAGAAGGGACGACATGCAAAGAAAAAAAACAAAAGAAAGGAAACTATACGCATAAAAGGCAAAAAAAAAGAGAGAGAGAGAGAGAGAAGACGTGCAAAGAAAAAGTTAAAGAAAAAGAATAAATCTACTTTACATCTTAAACCCTTACAGTTAACTTTTAATTTAGAAGTATAAAACCGGATGTTTTATTCTTTAAACTGTTAAAATCATCTAGTTTTGATCTCTAAAACAATTTTAAATAGTATTTTTGCCGATAGATATCACATCACTATTTTTCGGCTGACATGGCAGCCCACGTATCCACCACGTCTACGTCACCGCAAATCTCACTTTTGGTCCCTATCTTTCTCCCCTCTAAAGATGGCAATGGGTCTATACCCATTGGGTTTTACCATCCCAAACCCACCTCCATTAAGCAAAAACATCTCTGCTGGAGGACCCAATAACACAGGCGGGTACAACATTTCCCCCAAACCCATACCCGCGCGGGTGAAATAAACCCGGCGGGTGACCCATACCCGAGACATGATATACAAGATTAAGGATCAAATCACCTAAACAACAAGATCACCATTTAAATTAAAGAGTGCATAAGCATACCAATGCATAACCCAATCCAACATAATAGTGCATAATCCAACCCAATCCGGTCAGCTTCATGCACGTCGACGTCCCTTCGGGATGGGGTGGGTGGATTGGATGCAGTGGTGACTAGGGTTAGTATTAAGCTTCCTGCAATGGAAACAAGGGTTAAAGGAGGCGAGGAAGCTTCACCGACTGTCGTCGTTCGTCGAGCCGGAGAGTGCTGCCATGGGCGTTGGCAGCTTGGCAGATGGGCGACGGCGGCTTGGCAGATGGGTGACGGCAGCGGCTTGGCAGGGTGCGGCGACGGCGGTTTGGCAGAGGGTGGTGAGGATGACTTGGAGGGCGGCGGCGTCGAACGGCGAGGGGGGCAGCGGCGTCGAACGGCGAGGGGGGCAGCGGCACCGAACGGCTTCGAGGGTGGCGGCGGCGGCTTGGAGGGCGCCCGAAGCCCTGAACGGCTTGGAGGCTGTGAAATGGGGAATTGGGGTCTGGCGGCCGTCTGGGGAATAGGGTTAGGGCTTTAGTTTACATCTATTGGGCTGGGTCAAATATAATTATTTGATGTGTGAGCTGGGCTATAAATAGATGGCCCATAAATACTCGGGTATCCATTGGGTAATGGGTATGGGTAGTGTCAAACCATACCCACACCCGTGTACCCATTGGGTCCTATTTTTCTCCATTAGTAGACCTATGGGTAGACATTTTAACCTATATATGTACCCTAATGGAGTAATTACCCATCGGGTTTCGGGTTAGAGCAACTCCAGCAGGGCCCCTACTTGAGCGCTCATCCTATTTTTGAGGGCCGAGGGGCAAATAACTCATTCCAGCAGGGCCTCTACTTGAGCCCTCAAAAGTAGGGGGCCCTCAAATCTCCCCCTCGAGCCCTCATTCCTGGGGTCTGGAGGGAGCCCCTACTTTTGAGGACTCAAGTAGGGGCCCTACTGGAGTTAGTTTTTTGCCCCTCGGCCCTCAAAGTAGGATGAGGATGACAGGTGGGTCCTATGTGTCATCCCCTCTAAGAATAAAATTTAAGGGTCCTATTTTGAGGGCTCCTGCTGGAGTGTAGCCCAAAAAACAAAGCTCTCAAAAGTAAGGAGAGCCCTCAAATAAAAAGTAGGGGCCCTGTTTTGAGGGCTACTGCTGGAGTTGCTCTTATGGGTACCCATTCCCATCTTTACTCCCCTCCGACCTCTTCTTCTCTCCGTGCAGCTGCAGCCGCCGCCTCCTCTCTGCCCCCATCTCCTCTTCTCCACCTCCAGCACCGGCAAGGCCAGGCCATGCTTGCCGGTGGCCACCCATCTCCCCAAGCAGAACTTCTTGCATCGCGCGCAGCTGCTTCCCTCGCCGCCGGATGCTCCGACGACTGAACCGTCGCCTCCTCCCCACCTTCTCCCGCCTCAATCCCCTGTCCCGCCGCGGTCTCGCGGCCAACATGGCGCTGCAGTGGCTGGAGGACGAGCTCACCTCACTCGCCCTCCCCAGGGTAGGCTCTTTCGCGTGCGCCAGGCTCTTGCAGGGCTGCATCGCGCGCGGCGATGCCCGCGGTGGCCGCGCCATTAACGTACGCATCATGCGGCGCGGTGGCGTGGCGCGGGTCGACCTCTTCTGCGCCAACATCCTGCTCAACCTGTACGCGAAGCTCCGGTCCCTCGCCTGCGCGCGCAGGGTGTTCGACAGAATGCCAGAGCAGAACATGGTGTCCTTCATCACGCTCGTCAGGGGGCCACGCGCAACGGGGGGAGTTCGAGGAGTCCGCGGTGCTGTTTCAGAGGCTGCAGATGGAAGGGCACGAGGTGAACCAGTTCGTGCTCACCACGGTGCTGAAGCAGCTGGTTGTTGCCATGGATGCGTCGTGGCTTACCTGGGACATGCACGCTTGCGCGTGCAAGCTAGACCATCACCAGAACGCCTTTGTCGGGTCAGCACTGATCTATGCCTACTCCCTGTGCTGGGTTGTCAGTGATGCAAGGTGCGTGTTTGCTGGTATCGTGGGTAAGGATGTTGTTGCTTGGACTGCGGTGATGTGGACAAGCTAGATGATGTGGTGGATGAGTGGGCTGCCATGTGAGCCGAAAACCAGTGATGTGGTGTCTACTTGGCAAAATCACTACTGAAAACTACTTTAGAGGTGAGAACTAGATGGTTTTGACAGTTTAGGGGGGTAAAACATCTTATTCTGCACTTCCAGATTGAAAGTTAGATAACTGTAAGAGTTTAGGGGTAAAATAGACTTATTCCTAAAGAAAAACATAGGCACGCAAGAAAGAAAAGAGCACGCATGCAAGGAAAAAAAAAGAGAAGGGACTAAATTTGAACACTTAGGAGAGTCATAATCATCTACTATTTGGTGGGCCTAAACTATAATGGTGCAAACTTATCTAGTAAGAATCGGGAAAATTTCTACATTCAAATGGTGTCTAATATTACTGATAGTAGGTGCAATATGTTGATAAGATTATATCGAGGGAGGATTGTTGTTTCAAGAATCCCATGTTCCAAACTAGCTAATGATTGCTATAATAACCCTTAAAATAGGAAAAAAATCCTAGATTCCTCCCATAAACAAAGGAAGACTTATGATTGTTGCAATAATAATAAAAAAGAATAATAAATAGAAATTCTCTCACTAGGAAAAATAGAAAAATATGTGCCACTTATTTTATGGTGCCAGATTACATTGGTGTTAATTAATAGGATATAGATATTATAGTTGTAGTTACACAACATATACAACTATATTTTCAACTATAGGTATTAGGGTTGTATAACATATATAATTTTTTATAAGTATTATAGTGTCTAGCCGCACAATTGCACGAATAATTTTGCTAGTTTGGTTATTTGCCTTACCAAAAATCCCTCAGTTTACACCTTCTCGATTGGAAGGTGCTCTTTTGCATTTCTGTTTAGCTACATGCATACCTCATCCTGCTTAGCCCCTACACGCGCCCTGGAGTGAGTGGCTCAAAATGGGACACCTTGCCAACCGCTCCCACCAAATTGATGGCTACATGAGCCCTTTGCCTTCTATGACATAATCTATGTACTTGTATAGCCAGTAGATGTATAGTAAGTTCCCTTTCAAAATTCAAATTTCAAACTGAAAGAGGCAAAGAAGTAACATTAAAGCCAGTACAGTAAACCATACAAGCCACAGCAGTACAGCACGAATCTTGATGCACTCTTGATGGTGTAGATAGTAGGTGCAAAAACAACCAGGGGCAGGTTTGCTTTTCGGGGTGTGGTTTCATGGAACTACATGACCATAATATATGTGGTTACGTGATACAAGCCAAATATCTGGGGTTTTCCGCAATTAGGGTTATGAAACCTGTGGGTTTATACAATTTGCTCTTCATAGTTTGGACAACAAAGTTGCAATTATGCAAAATTTACTCAACAAGAATTGACCTTCCATTTGCATTTGTCCAGATGGAAGGTCATTGTGCATATCTGTGTGGGATATTCTTTGCATAGAAGAGACAAAATGCCAAACTGCAGGTAATCAATTGTGCTCAGCATATTGCTCCAATTTACAGAAGAATTTTCACATTCTAGAATTTCATACCATGATAATGAGTTGCAGAGACATGCTTGCTGATTTTATTTTGAAATGCTCCCGTAACACTTCACCTAAGGAAGCTAAAGTTCCATACTTGCATATGATAGTATGATACAGAACACATGTCATTGATACTATCCTCAAGTAGCAATCGTGGCTTCAGTTCCACTTGACAGGCCATGCTTATTGAATTGATAGTTAAGCGTAGCTGCAAATCCGCTGGACGTGCTTATTTTATTAATAGCTCATACACTTGGAAATAAGAAGGTTTAACTTTAGAACACACTTAAGCTCTATCATCTCGCTGATGGCATAGAGTTGATCGACCACACAGGATTGGCACCACCATGGCTAATGTCAGTAGTGCCGTCGCTTGCATGGGCTTCTTCCAATGCTAAGGCATCCTTTAGCTGTGCCACCACGGTACCCATCGTTGGCCTTTCACCAGATGCCTCCCTTGTGCACATCAGCGCTATGTCCACAACCTTCCAGATAGAACTGATGTCGTACTCACCATGAAGTCGTGTATCAACAATCAGCTCAATATTTCCAGTATTAACCTTCTCCTTTACGCGTTGCACAATATGTGTTCCAGTTGGCAAGATGGGAGGCTCACCAGTTACAATCTCTAGCAAAACTACTCCAAAGCCGAAGACATCACTGGTCATGGTGAGTCTGTCGCTACGACAGTACCTGGATAAGAACGATTGGAAGAATATACCCAGTTAGCTAGTTCTACCATAATCATTAGCCTCTCAATTGCAACTGGAGTCAAATTGAACAAATGATATTATCTGGGATTTATGAAGTATATTATTTGTCTACTAGATAATTTTTTGCGAGCTCTTTAAGAAAATGGAATAGGTATAAGAACGAACTCTGGGTCGATGTAGCCTAGAGTGCCAGCAGCAGTCACAGATATGTGACTTTGAGCAACACTCAGATATGACTTTGACAATCCAAAATCCGATATCTTGGCATTCAGATCACGTCCCAGAAGGATGTTGTGTGACTTAACATCTCTGTGTACTATAGGCAGTACACATCCCGTGTGCAAGTAGTCCAGGCCTACGCCAAAAGCCATGATGAATAGAGATTGTAACATGTAACAGGAAACTGGGGGAAATGATGAAATGCTGTGCTACACTCAAAATTATACCTTGGGCAGCTTCAAATGCAATTCGTGCTCGATGTTGCCAACTCAATCTCTGAACAATAGCATTTTTGCCTGAATGATCATGACAAGAAATATTGATGACACATCAGGACGTCAATCTTTCTAGTCTTCTGCAAAGTGAGAATGATTGTGCAAAATGAAATGTTTTTCGATTGCAAATTATGTGACGTCCAAATGAGACATGGTTGTTATGACTAATTTACATTAGGAAAGAAAAAGGTGCTTTAAGCAGGGCTCAAAAAAAAGGAGGAAGAAGAAACTGCTAAAGGTATATGTGTCTTTTCCTATTATCCTTATAGTCTAGGGTTTAGTGAGTCTTTGTACTACATATAGCCCCATGGGCTGCTATTGCAATACAACTGAGTTTAGTGAGTCTTTGTACTACATATAGCCCCATGGGCTACTACTGCAATACAACTGACATCATCCATCTCTTCTTCAAAGATAACATGATATCAGAGTCTAGGTTTTGAACCTAGCCTCGGCTCCAGTCACCCCCAGTCACCGTCGGCCGCCATTGCCATCGCCCCCGAGAGGAGTGTGATCCACTCCAAGGGGCGGCCACCTCTTCCGGCCGCGCCGCCGTCCAATCACGCTCATGCACGCGTCGGTGTCAGGCCGTCTCTACTACACTGGATCTGCGCCGCCTCCCGGTCGCTGCGCCGCGCCCACCCCGGATCCGGCCGTCTTCATTGTCGGCAAGCCCAAATCCAGCACTCTTCCACCGGCAAGCCAGGATCCAGCCTCTCCGCTGTCGGATCCAGCCTCCTTGCCGTCGGATTTGGTGCCCTCCTTGCCGCCGCTGCATCTCCCTCGTGAGCCCGCCCTCTTGCGCCTTGTCGTCTCCGCTCTGGATCCTCGCATCCGCCACCCACTGACCACTCGCCGTGCTCACCTCTACTAGATCCGACCGGATCCGGCTCCCTCCGCACCGGATCCGCTGCCTCCGGCCGCCGCGACCTTGGATCTGGCTGTCGCACCGGCAGTGGCACCGCACCGCCTCCGCTTCTCACTGCCAGCCTCCCGCCGGGCCACAGCCACCGCTAGCCTCTGCTCGTCGTCGCAGTGCCACTTCTCCCCACTAGGCAGCAGCAGTAGCGAGTTTCGGCCGGCCGACTTCTGCACTGCGCCACTGCACCCGCACACCTCCCTTCCGTCACCTCCTCGGCCTCACGCTAGCCCAGCCTCGTTGCCTCCCCTTCCGCCACCAACCGAGGGTGAAGTGTGGTGATGCCATGTGTCTTTTTCTATTATCCTTAAAGTCTAGGATTTAATAAGTCCTTGTACTATATATAGCCCCATAGGCTACTATTGCAATACAACTAATATTCATCCATCTCTTCTCCAAAGATAACAGAAACCACCCTAACTCTGATCCACTGTCCAAACCTTACTCTAGCTTTATCAGATTTTTTTTTATCTTTTCATACATTTATATTTGCATACTTGACTCTCTTTCTCATGCATATAACAAGGTTATTTATGAATTGAAA
The DNA here is from genome assembly GCA_017311315.1 of Dendrocalamus latiflorus. Taxonomy (NCBI): domain Eukaryota; kingdom Viridiplantae; phylum Streptophyta; class Magnoliopsida; order Poales; family Poaceae; genus Dendrocalamus; species Dendrocalamus latiflorus. Next base: position 34,126,337 of record CM029658.1, on the reverse strand, counting down.
CTTGAAAGGCGAAATTATAATTTGAGGGTATGTAATAACTAAGTAGAAGGTATTGCTTTCCATGCAAGATATCATGGGAGATGCCAATGTTGAAAATTTTTTAATGTACAGAGTACAAACCTCTCAGGTGATCATAAAGGCTTCCATTAGGCATGTACTCATAAATAAGGGCTAAATGATTCTTGTTAGTGCAGTAGCCAACCAACAAAACTAGATACCTGTGGTGCACAGTTGTTAAGCTCTCAACCTACAAAAGGAAATTCAATGCATTAACAATTAATCAAATTCATTTTTTTTTGTGAATGCATGAAAAATATTGAAACTTATGCCAAATTCTATTGTGAGGAATTTAGTACCTCAGCTAAAAACTGTGGCATTCCCTTCCGTGATGTTGATGTTTGAGAACACATCTTAACAGCAACCTCAGTACCATCGTTTAACTGGCCATGGAAAACAGGCCCAAACCCTCCTTCGCCGATGAATGCTGAGAAATTATTTGTTATTTTTATCAACTCCTCGTACGTGAATTCACGGTTGTCAGATATGTGCATATCATCTTTACGATGTTCTTCACTTCTAGACTTTGCAGTGCCTGCACCCACAAGTATTACACTCAGAGCGGTAACTAAAGAAATCAAGTATTCCATCAAAGCAAGAAAATGCTGAAAAGATGTTTTTTTAACTCCCTCCGGTCCAATTTACTTGTCACTTTAGCTCCATACACATAGAAGAAGAATGGAATTTATGTCTTAGTTTTCTACATATGTTGTCCATTTTAATTGTGTACTCATATCTCTAACGTACACCCCTACCAATAAGGAATTGATAGGGGTATTTGGTGGAAAATGTTGCCTTAAAAATCCAAAACAAAAAGTATTTGCAAACTAGAACCAACTTACTAAAACAGCATCTAGTTTGGCCTGGAGGTAGTATTACACAATTATTGGCATAAGTGTAGTGTTCCAGAATTTACAAAAGTATTTACCTTGCTTTCTACATGAACAAAACATTGATATTTCAGATACTAGTATTACTACCATCACCACCGGAACCAATAAGGAACTAATAGTGTACTGATCTTCAGTGGTAGCGAGCTCACTGGTCAGATTTACTTGTTATTTTATCTCCTTGCGCATAGAACAAGGAATTAATAGTATACTGATCTCTCTAACACAGCTACCAATAAGGAATTAATAGGGCATTTGGTGGGAAATGTTCCTCAAAAAACCAAAATGACAAGCATCGGCAAACCAGAACCAACTTCCAAAAACAGTATTTAGTTTGGTTAGGAGGTAGTATTATACAATTACAGGTATAAATATAGTGTTCCAGAATTTACAAAAGAGATATTTACCTTGCTTTCTGTAGAAACAAAACATCAACAGAGCAGATACTAGTATTACTACAATCACCACAAGAACCACAATTACAATTGTTAGAACAGCTGTATTTTTCTTCCTTGATGATCTTGGATTGCATGGATCTCCATTCACAGTGTCATACCTAAAACCAAGAAAATTACTGCTGCAGTTTGATCTAATGTATAACGAAAAAATTAGTTCAATTAGAGACTGCATAGGATTTTTGTAAGATCTAAAAATTGGCTCTAGAATCTAAAACTTCTCACATTAATGGGGCCAAAAGGGACAAAAACTGTACCATTAATTTTGTTTGCCTAGATTATAATGCTGCAGATGAAATTCTAAATGTTAGAGCTCTATATAACGAAAAAAACTCCTACCTTTTTTAATATGAAATTTTCATTGATAGATAAACACTCTTATAATTTTTATTATACATTGTGTTTTATTTTAATCCAAAATTACTTGTAAGATTATATGGTGCAATTGCATAGGATTTTTGTAAATGATGAACTGTTGTGAATTGTGATCTACAAGTTATCCCATTCAAAAACTTTTGAGTGCGTCATTGAACTGATAGCATATTTTCACTGATCTACAAGTTATTCCACGCAAAAAATCTAGCTCTCACAAGTTTCTTTCCAGGATTTCAATCTTGTTATGGTCAACTATGGCAAACCACAGAGCTAATGGAAATCAAAACCTCAAAGTGAGTGCTCGCTTTGTGCACAATGCTTCAGGGATTGTACCACTTATATGATTCCCGGATAGATCTCTGCATATAAAAAGATAACAAATTATTTCCTTACTGTTCTGCATATCTGAGCATTTTTTTTTTCTGATTGATAGGATGGTACATACAAAACAAGGAGAGTTGATAAGTTTGTCAAGGAATTGGGTACCGATCCATTTAAGCCATTGTTCGACAAATTCCTGAAAATAGAGTTTGTGAAATACTACTTATGTTAGTGTCATCTGAAATGATGGGTGGATCAACTGATACATGGGTATACTCACAGGTATTGGAGTGATTTCAGCATGGAAAACTGATCAGATATTGCTCCTTGCAAATCACTGTGGGACAAGTCTCTGAAAATATTGTGGGCTTGTTAATAGTAAAAGAAAAAACGGTCTACTAGAAGATGTGCAGAAAGAACTTATGTCAATCTAATCCTGTCCACTTACAAAGATATAATTCTCCACATGGCTCCTTGACTTGTACATTTCAAGCCACTCCATTTATAGTTTTCTGGTAAACATGGGTCACCCATCCAGTTCTTCTTCACTTCATACTCAATTTTAATAGCCATCATGGCATCAACTAAGCTCCACATCAATCAAATAGAACAAAATAAGATATTACCAAATAATTGAATCACAAAATGATTTAGTTGGTACCCATATTCATGTATTATGCATTATGTGATAACTTGGGTGATGTTGCATGAGTCCTTTTATTTGCATATATACCTTCGAAATTTGAAATTTCGACTTTAAAGATTCTATGCTGATACAATATAAGGTAAAGAGGGAATGAGGGATGCGCTGATGACAAAGTATTTAGCAAGAATGACAATGCAACATCGATACTTCATCTAGTCAACAGTAAAGAACTTGCTGGTGCACCTGCCCATCTTTATTTTGTTCATTAATTAGAGATTAATTACTTTGTATCTTTCTCCCTTTGTTTTCTGAGTTTTATAATACTGATGGACACTTACTGCATTACAAAATAATAAAGTTGGTAATGCCAACTAATAAGAGATCATTTATCTATGTCGATGTTACCACAGGAAACTGCTTAATACGCTTCCTATACGTGTTGTTAGATGACATATGTAAAAGGGTGTCAAACCGTTCAAGCAAAAACAAAACCATGTTGACTTTCAAATATGAACAAAGCAAAACACAAAGCAGTTGCGAACCACATAGGTAAGGGATTAGAACAGCTCCAGTGTCGATCAAACTGAGGGTACGGTAACATATTCACTTCCAAATATGATCTGTGTAATTATTTTTAAAGTCTTTGGAGAGTCAGTTCGTTTTTACACTTCTTGAGTAAAAGCCACCATATTTTTAATTTGTGCTTTTCCATTAGCTGTCACACACTTCAAATTTTCTTTGTATATTTGCCGATGCATAACATTATCTTAACTCATTGTTTTAGGTAAATCCCCCCCCCCCCCCCCCCCCCCCCCAAAACACACAAAAAAAAATCCATTTTTGACTGTCATTCAATATTGAGTGCATTGATGTTCTTTTTTTAAGAAAATAGTGCCCATGTGTCCCAAGTATTCCATAGGGACTTGTTAGTTACGTGAGCTCTTGTCTAGTGGTTTCAATTCGAAGGAAATAAGGGCACAAACATACCATCTCCCAAGGTGGTCATCTTGTCTTCTTGTTGGACTTGGTAGTATATCTCGATGGCATTGAGCATGGGTGGCAGCACAGAGGCGTTGGTGGCGATGAGAGAGATGTTGTATTGCCCACTGTCTGATGTCTTTGGCGAGGTGGCGTTTACATAGTATGCCAGGAGGTAGGGCGGCTTGATCGGCTTTTCGTTAGGGTTGCCATTGAAAAGGTCGCCATTGTAGTATATGTTGAACTCACGCGGCTGCTTGTTCTGGAAGTCAGTAAAGTGTACAACGAGCAAGTATCCTGGTGCCACAGCCCAGCCGGTTGGAGCTGCCCACGAGAAGTTCAGTGCTACAGAGGTGGATGACGTGGTGACAGCCGTGTTGAAGACTGCAAATGGCACCTCAAATGGGTCTTCTGTGTAGCGGCTAACGGTGGTCGTTGTGGAAATGTTCATCCACCCTGCGGTATCTTGCGACGGCCACCAGAGACGATCGTAGGGATCATCCGGGTACCTGGTAATGGAAATATGTGTGAATATTTAGAGCACGCACTATTTGACGGAGGAGAAATTTTGAATATAGATCGTTAATTTCAGTCTTTTAATTCAGATATTATAAAATGTATAGTTTGTTTATTGAGAGCAGTAGCACTGAATTGACTGAACAATAGTAAACAGGATCCTGTCAGTTAACACTCCAATAAAAAGAAATATTTGGCTTGAACCTAATTTTCCACAGGGCCACATATGGTGGTACCAAACTGTACAATGCAATATTCGTTGCATGCATTAAAAAACAGAAAATGAATAACGTGCTAAAACCGTTGAAACTGAAAGAGTTGTATATGTATGGTCAGACTGAACAAAACTAAAAATTCAGATGCTAATTTTATCTGTTAGGATTTGTCAAAGCTTTGGAACTAACAGTATGTTGTTGCCTGGATCATGCGAATAAAAGAAGGGTCACCTAAGTATGCCACTTGCACCCATGCTTCGTCGATCCTGGAGCAAAAGAGGTTGATTTGGCTTGGCACCGGGATAAATTGAACTCTCCATTGGCCTCAATTCTAGTGATGATATGAAAGGAGTTCCTCTTCCATTATCAATCAAGCAAACTGATATTAAGTTCATCGTGGCCACAACGATTGCCTCAGACGTGTAAGTCATGGTTGCATTAGTGATACTAACTTGGTTCCAGAAATCAAGCCCAATATAAATGTCGAAGGCCAGTGGTGAGCTAATAAGATTCTGGCTTTTGTTGTCATAGTTTCCGTATATGAACATTCCTCTTATAAGATACTTCTGGTCTTCCACAACAGAAGAAATTGTGTAGCAATTTCGACCTCCAGTAGAAAAACTTCTTAGATTTAAACCTGACTTGAATTATTCAGCACCTTGGTATTCTGAAGAAATGTTGTGGTTTTCTCCTGTGTCTATGTACCCATCGTCTGAAACATATGTGATATTTGTCTTCTCATCCACATAGCTAGAGCCGCTGGGAAGGCCGCAATCGATGCTTATAAACCCTTCGTCTACATAGAGGTGAAAATGAGTGCAACGTGAGCTGATTATACATTTAGACTTGAAAATTTACTTGTACTTAATAAGGTTAAATTGAGAAAAAAAGGATATATCAATATGCCACTTAAAAATGGGGAAAGGTAAAAACTCTCTTTTTTGAAACCTCACAACTAAGAAATGTCACTATATCATCATTACCAGAATCCATTTCTTTCCTACTGTCCCTGCAGTCAGGGGCGGACCTGCCCTTCGGGCGAGCCCGGGCGGCCGCCCGAGCTCCCGGTGGAAGCACCCCCCCCGGGTGTAGAGTTGGTGGACAAGGCCCAAGTCCAAGCAACACCCAATAAATACACGGCCCAACAAAGCAACAAGGGAGTGAGATATACTAGCGGAGGACGCACGGGCCAACAGTCCACCAAGTCTAAGAGTCCAAGAAAAGAGAGCCGGCGCTAACCTAGATCCTGGTCTCCCGGGCGGCAGAGGCGGAGGATGGCGCGGCGCCCAAGCGGAGGAGTCGGAGGATGGCACGGCGCGGCGGCGCCCAGGCGGCTAGGGGAGGCCGGGAGGTGGGAGGCGGTGGCCGGGGAGCGCGGCGGCCGCCGGCCAGGGCCCAGGGGCAAGGGAGGCTGGGAGGCGGTGGCCGGGGAACGGGGGAGCGATGCGGTGGCCGGGGGACAGGGGAGGGCCGAGGCGTGGAGCCGCGGAATGGTGGAAGGAGCGGCCAGCGGATTTGAGGAGAGTGGAACAAGCGGCCGGTGGATTTCAGGAGAGCGGGTCGGCCATCGGCGGATTTGAGGAGGCGAGGAGCAGTTGGGAGACACCAACACGGGATTTGAGTTTGAGGAGGTGATTTGAGGATTGGTAATTACTTTTACAATTATATATATTGCACTTCTATAGTTCTATTTTATAAAGGTACAACAAATTCTATTTATTCTAGAGACCAGACTTGTGTATTTGAGTATCAGTTTTGATAGCTTGTCAAAATTTTATGTAGAATATGTAAACTACCTTATCAAAATGAGGGTACTTATATTTTTACCTCTCCAGAAACAGTGACCTGAGGCTTGTTCAAATTCAAAATGAATAGAAAGGATTTGAAAAGTTATTTTAGCAAATTTTCAAGCAGAAGTACCAAGGAAAGCAGAACGGTGGCCGTACATGCACAATCTCAACTTGAAGTCCAATCGAACCAAGTCCAAGTACAACAACGATCACAAGAACAAGAGGCTGCAGCTGAACAACTGCAACAAATGCCTCGTTCTCCTAGACGTACTTAGTTATTTATTGGTATATTTTTTGTCTTCTCTTTTATTGCATCTTTTATATTCTATTATCGAATTGTGACACCTACTGATTTATCTATCTTTCACAATTGACAGGTTGTTTCTTTTACAACTCATCTACAATTGTGGATTAAGCTTCATTAGTGAGGTATTTTTCATTGTCCTTCCGTTATCTACATATGTTAACATGCGAATTGTAGTTGTTGTTTCTATTTCGTATCACATACTTTTATTAGTGTGATTGCAACATAGTTTGATCATGGATTGTTTTGCTTTTGGGTACTACTTTTATTTCACGCTTCCGACTTCAGCCTACCTAGTCTTTTTCCTGGGTCCACCACTGGACTTCGCCCTACCTAGATTTTTTTCTGGGTCCGCCACTGGACTTCGCCCTACCTAGATTTTTTTCCTGGGTCCGCCACTGCCTGTAATACTCTACTATCCCAAAATTTGAAATTTTTAATATTTAATTTAAAATAATTGTTTCTAAACTTTCCAGAGTTTTTAAAAACCAATCCAAGCTTAAATTAATTGCTTTAAATTATTCATGTATTTTCGAAATTTAAAAATGATTTAACGTTATTTATAAAATATTTTTTAGTTCATAATATTGAAATACCCACCTCTGAATTAGGGGTGAAAACGGATCGGATAGTTTCCGACTGATCCGGATGAAAACGGATACGGATAGTGTCGGATCGGATTTTCTTCGGAAAATTCTCAAATCAGATACGAATACAGATTTTTTTTTGTCGGATACGGATACGAATACGAATACAGTAGGCCTGATATCCGGCGAATACGGATACGAATACGTATTATCCGGATAATATGAAAACGGATATCCGGGATTTCAGCCCAACATTGCCTAGCCCAAGTCAGCCTCTCTCATCTCCCCTGCCACTAGCCCACTGGCCCAACCAAGCCATAAGCCTCCATTACCATTAGCCATCAACATCACCATGGTGCTCCCTTTCCGTTTTGGTCTTCTCTGGAGCTTCACTGGCCACCGCTTGCCGTCAACGCTGCCCACCCGAGCAGCCAGGGCCAACATCCCCTCTCCCTGTCTCACTTGTGTGTGGGCCAGCCCCTTTTCTCTCTCTCATGACCACATGGCCCCATTGTCCAGAACCAATCCTAGCACCAGATTGCCACCTCAGCCTCAATGTGTGTGCCAAGTCATCACCACTCTGTGCCCACCTAGCAATCATCCGAGCCATAGATCTGTTTGTTCTCTCAGTTGCACGTGGGCTCACGTGTCGGCCTCTCCTATTTTTAAAAAAATCCAGAAAAAATTCTTTGATCCCACTTGCCATTGTTGTCGACCACTTCTCCCCTCGGTTTATTTCCCACATTTCTCTGTCAATATAACTTCTGAAAGGTCGTTCTCTCTTGTCTGAACTTCAATTGACCTCATTCTTATCCTTAAATTCATCTAAAATCAAACTCTACCTTTCAATACATCTCTTTTGCAATTTGGAGTTTATTTGAATGTTTTTTGTACTTGCACTTTCTATTTCATTAGACGTTGACATTTTGAGGTTGTTCAAAGCAGATGGAGAATAAGGAAGCCAAAGGATAAGAAAGACAAAGAGCAGGGAATAGTAGCCTTGCATGTTGTTTTATAATATTATTTTACTTTCAAATTATTGTGCATTGCGTGTTGTTAACAATGTTAAAGTACTTAGGAAATAACTATAAATCCTAATTATTGTTTATCCACCTTGTATCTTCGTATGCCATGAATTAGACTTCTCTAGATCCTCGGTAGCACTATCGAGACAACGATGAGTTCTCCACCCATAGGGGGATGGAGTGATAGAAGTATGGAAACATGATAAGGTAGCGGCGAGACGAGCCATTTAAATATGTGTAACTGGAAGTGCAGTGATGTATGCAGTTAAGGCATCCTAATGGACGAACCATTTGAACTTTTTTCCTACACAACTCGATCAAATTGATCAGGCACTTGCCATCTATCTTTATTGTTCAACTCTTTGATGAAAAGATGAAAACAAAAAAAACTCTGCCATTCCATCTCTTTCATAGATAGATAGAGAGAGAGGGAGGCCAGAGGTCAACCTACTTCAAATATGAGACATGAATTCTGGCAATGCAATAGAGTTGGGCCCTAATATCGATTCGAATGAATCAGTCTTTCTATAGATGTCGATCTTTACCTACTAGGCAAAAGGATAGCAAGTTCAAAATTCTATCTTGATAGGACATGGATTTCTATTCCTATGAAATTCAATTCATAAATGAAAATGAAGTAATTAATAGGAAGGCTACCATCATCTTTTTTTCTTGAATGTGTTCCTAAGAGAAGGAATTAGTTAATGGGAAAGCTACCATCATCTTTTTTTCCTTGTATGTGTTCCTAAGAGAATGAATTAGTCCATTTCGTGTTTCGGAGTCTAAAAAAGGGCGTGGAAACAAATAGAAACTCCCCGATTCCTTCAAAAATGGTAAGATCTTTGGCACAACAAGAAGGGGCGAATTGTCACATGAGGATGGTTGAATATTAGTGGTCACTATTGTAGAACTAACGTGGGCTAATTTAGATTTGCTTATTTATGTTGGGTTATTGATATCACTTTAGAATGCCAACTTACATCTGATTAATGATATTTGTAATTACTTTATGAATAACTGTGTGTTATGACCAAGCTATGTGAACTATGTGAATCTATGTGCCTACGTGAATCTTTGTGTAGGCTCAATAAATCGGGTAGTTTTCCCTAGTCAATTAAGGACTTCACTTTGTACGTCATTGAACTAAGTCCCATCGTATAACCACATGCTCTATGGGAAAGGCTTGGCTTAGTAAGCAATCGAGTTTTGGCATCATACCTTAGGTTGTAGGTTAGCCCTAGTGCATATAGGTAGATGGTGTAGCTGCTTACAAGGGCATATTCATTCGGAACAAGAAGAATGCAACAGTCAAATAGTTTATATTTGCTGCCAGTGTTAGTGATATGCCCTAGAGACGATCATAGAGATAATTGTATCACTTCTATGTTTATGATCATTTAAATAAAATGTTATTTTGTCCCTTGAATAAATGTCTTTCATATTGATCAACAGGTATGTGACTTGTTCGTAGAACTCTTTATTCGTGTTTTGATGTTATTCTAAACTATTCCTAATCTTATATCATTATGTGGGATAATTATGATTTACAGATCAGCACATATATTGATTGATGATCATGTTTCACAGATCATAGATATGAGATATCAAATCAATAATGAGAACACATGTTAGAGAATATGATATTGGATTGACACACCATGAGACACTGCGGGAATTGTTATATTATTAAGTGTTATTAGTTGGTCTCATACGTAGTGTATGTAGGATCCTTAGACTTGAGATCATCATTATTTTCTACATGTGTAATAGTTTACTTAGGAGTTATGAAACACTACTCCGTGACTGAGTAGTCATAAAGGTAGCTTTTAGGTTTGCTATAAAATATGCGGAGGAATATGAGCGATCAAGATGAAATTTCCCCTCCAATATAACAAGAGAGATATCTCTGGGCCCCTCTATGTGGTTGGATTAAGAAAGTGCGTAGCCATGTCGAATGTGGTTGAGGTGTCAATCACAACTGAGTAATCCACTACAGGTTCGAGTGAAGGATCGAGCTATCATAGGATGGCACGCTTCTCGCCTTGAGTTTGATCTGGTATCATGAGGCAAAGGGATCGGTACATAAGCACTATATAGGTTCGTTCGATATGATCTTTATATATGTTTGGGAATCGTTATGTCCTGTTAGGGACCGTGACCGACTTAATAGACCAAAAAGGAGCTTTTGGCCCATGGCCAAATATACATGAACCTACAGGATCGCACACTTAATAGGCTGGAATGGTAAGGATCCGGATGATAGTTTTCAAGTGGGATTTGATCTCTGCTCGTATCGGATAAGGATCTGCTTGGAGGCTATATAATGAGAGGTGCGGGTCGGAGAGAGATATCCCGAAACACACTCATTGAAACCCTAGCCGCCACCTCTCATATCCCCTGCTGTGCGTGCTGGTCCTAGCACGCCGACACATGGTGTTTATCTATCTTGTAATGCTTTGAGCTGTGACTTCGGATGATTTTTGCAAGCACATGAGGTTATTTGAGATTGGAGAACTTTGGATCAGAAATATTTGAAGAATAATTTTATTTATCTATCTTGTATACCATCTATATATGTCATATGATGTAGATCAGTAGGCACAATAAAAAAGAAATTGCCTATAAAGTTCTGATTTTCGTAGTGAAATTGGTCTTATTCAATATCTACTAGCTAGCCTAAACTTTCTATTATCTTTATAAATTGCATGACATGAGTAAAGACAATGTAACGTAGTGGTAAAACATAAGTGAGGTGGTTAAGGTCACGAGTTCAAAAATGATGTGTTTATATGGGTTATTTAACTTTTTTTTGTGAGATGAGGTTAACTGCTGTTTGTATAGCGATTACGGGAGAATGGTATGTGTTTGATTTGAAAAGTCTGCTGCAGTATTCACACATGGGTAATCTCCAGCCAGTTAATTACTACAGAAAGTGTTAGACCATGTGGCTAGGTTTAGAATATTTTGGTGATGAATAATTGACAATGGTTAATTTGTTATGATGAATAATCGGTGATTTTGTTTAGCGATGTTATGCGAGTTGTGTGGTGCATGCGTGAACTGATATTGGTCAAGTTGGGACGAACTTGTGCCGGAAGAATATTCTTTGGTCTTTGCATGTGCAGGTTGAGCATGGAGGCGATCATGGTCGGTGACGAGGTGGACCGGAACTAGGATGGGGAGATCCGAGGTTCAGACGGTCAAGGAGGTCACGAGATGATCGGGCTCACGCTTGGGGCGCATGGAGATCAAGGTGGATGATACGTGGAGAAGCTACGGGAGGTGCGGTCCTGGAGGCTTCGACACGTGACGCGTTAGAAAAGTCGTGAGTATGAAAAACCCGTGTTAGGAAGGGTTTCGGGTCCCTTGAAAATTAGTGGGCCAAAAGTCTAGCTAAGGTAAAAAGGCCCAGGCCTAGTTGGAGTTGGATTAGGATTTTAAGGCCTAGTTGGAGTTGGATTAGGTTTTAGAGTTTGAATAGGTGTTTTAGGGCGCTGCATATATATATATATATATATATATATATATATATATATATATATATATATATATATATATATATATATATATATATATATATATATATATATATATATATATAGACACACACACACGCAGCCACCGATTGGATTGGTGTTGTGCAAAAAGGAGAATGCGTTTTGGACGGCGCGTGAGGCACAGAGCGATCGGAAAAGAAACGACGCGAAGTACGGGTGAAAAAGAGATTTGGCGCTGGACATGAATACGCAGATGGATGGATGATGAATAGTGCTGGCGTTTTTGAATAAAATTTGTGAGTTTTTTATTTCACATATATTATCTTTTTTTCTGGTTTTTTGATTTCTATAGATTCTCCATATATTGATCTATGTTTAGGTATTTTTATTTCTTACATACATATATTAGTTTTTATTAAAAATTAATTTGAAGGTTGAGCAAAAACATGACTTTTTCTGAACAATCGGAAATTTTTCTAGTCGCTACAGTAATTGCTACAGTGTCGCTACGGTAACTGCTACAGGGCCGTGCCGCAGTATTTTGCTACAGTAGCTATAGTGCTGCTACAGTAAAATCAGAAAAAAACCCTGTTTTTCTTTTTCCTTTTTCTGGTTTTTTGCAGATTAAAAAATTAAAAAGACAAAAAATTTTAAAAAGGTTTCCGCTGTGTGTTGCAATCATTCACCCCCTCTAATTGCTATCAACGATCCTACAAGTGGTATCAGAACAGATTTATTTTTCTAATTGAGCTTAACCGGTAATTAGAAAACATGTCGACGGATAGCTATTCCACAAAACCTTGTGTTTTCGATGGTGTTGATTTTCAGTATTGGAAAGCGAAGATGGAGGCATATATTCAAGCTCAAGGCTTTGCAATATGGGAGAAGGTCTACAAGCCTTATCAAGTGCCCGAAAACGATGCAATGTCAGCAGCAAAGTTAGCACAAGTGGAGGCAAATAGCAAGGCAAGGAACCTGATAATTCAAGGACTAAGAAGGAGTGATTTTGATCGTGTTGTGCATCTTAAATCAGCATATGAGGTATGGAAAGCACTATGTGATTATCATAAGGGTTCATCTACTATTAAAGAGGTACGTCAAGATATGTATAAAAAGGATTACATGCGTTTTGAGATGAAACCTGGTGAATCAATAGATGATTGTTTTGCTCGCTTTAATAAAATTCTTAGTAACCTACGTGCTGTTAATGTTACTTATACTGATGCTGAAAATGCACATCAATTACTTGGAGCAGTAGATATGTCTATATGGGAGATGAAGGTTACATCTATTAGAGAATCTATTGTCATGAGTACGCTTACATTAGATGTCCTTTATTCTAAATTGAAAACTCATGAATTAGATGTTTTTGCTAGAAAAAATAATAAATCAATTACTTTAGCTTCACAATCTAGCAAGTCTAATGGTGATAATTCTTCTACTAGCTATACTTTGTCTTCTTTGTCTTCACTAACCGATGAACAGTTAGAGCAACTTCCGGAAGATGATTTGGCACTCCTCTCTACACGCTTCACAAGAGCTTTACAGAATGTGAGATCAAGAAAGAGAGGAAATTTTGATCCTCAAAGGTGCTATGAGTGTGGTGATCTCAATCATATTTGTCTCAAATTTCCAAAGTTTCTAGCAAGATTTGCAAGGGAAGAGAATGAGAATGAAGAAGAGATGGAGAAAGAAAAAAGGAAGAATAAAATCTGCTGACTTTGTGCAAAGTTCATCAAATAATAATATAGGTGCTAGCTCATCATCTCAAAAGAATTCTGGTTATGTTAAATTTCATTGCACCTACTATGGAAGGGATGGACACTTGAATGAATTTTGTTTTAGACTTGTCAAGAAAGAGAGAAAGGAAAGATTGAATGCTTTGAGACAAAAACATGCAATGTTTTTTGTTCCTAGAACTAATGTGAAAGCTAAGTTTTTTGAGAACTTTCATGATGGCTTTAAATCTGCTTCACATGCTAGATTGGGATTTAATTCAAATCCTATGTAATGAAAGCTCTCGACTTTCTCTCAAAAAAATAATAAGTAAAAGGGCAAAAAGAAAGAGACAATGTTATATTTCTAAAATTCGTCTTTTTTGTTTCTCCAAATGTGCATCGAGTTTTCAATTGTACTTTTGCAGTATGCTTGATCATCTCATGACCAATCTAACCTTTTTTTTAATTGTCCATGACCAGTTGCACAGTGTTTTGAGAGGGAATGCACTCGAGTACGTAAGGGGTCCCTCCCAAAAAAAAACGTATACGCCAGATACGTTGTCATACAGACTAGCACCTCATCTCTTGGGATCTTCATGTCTTCTTTCTTTCTTTCTTTTTTATATAGAAAAAATCTGTGATAGTGTAAGGTGTAAGTGTAATTCATTACTATGACTATGAACACGTTATGTTGTCATCATCTAGCGTATACAAGTTGGCCATCTTGTATAGGCTAGAAGCTTGAAATAAAGCGAAGTTCGAGTTGGCGATTGATTCTGTTATAGTCTAATACTCAGAAAAGTATTATGGCACCTGTATACTGTAGTACCTGTGTACTATAGCACGTGTGCCTTAGGCATAGTTTGTTATTTAGTAGTATATCTATTAGATGTTTAGTATTAACTATTAGTTAGGTAAATTATTATTATTAGATTGGATTGTTAGAAATAAGTTCCCTTATAGATTATTTCTTAAGTTTCACCTTTTTCTTATATCATGTTTGAGCTCAACCATCTTAACCGGTATTCTTTGACCGTCCTGGACCTTCACTACTCATGATCGTAGCCCCAATCCTCACAGTTCACCATGGTAGATTCCAAGCTTTCATGCACATCTAAAAATAAAGAAATTATTTACGGGCACAAGTTCTTCATAATTTGACCCATGTTAGTCGAAACACGCTTCATGCAATATAAATGCAGTGACAAAACATAATACAATTCAACTCAAGACCTATTTTCCAAAATCCGAGGGACAATACTTGACCGGTTTGATCGCCAACCAGGGGCCTGCCAAATCAGTCAAGCCCAGTGCAAAATACCCCTATCTGGAAAAATGCAACCACCATTAAAACTTCGGTGATATTACCTGATAGTGTGACCGCTTAGTCATACTTCCTGGCGGTCTGACAGGCTACCATGATAGAAACCTCTGAAAATACAAACAATGCACAAATTTTAATTCTACAAACTTGACAATAGTTTATCCTGTAATATTCTGAACCTTCTCACATGTCACTCGTACGAAAACCAATAGCTTAAACAGTTCACATGTTCCTTTTTTCCTCATTTGCAACAGTTAGAAAACGATAGGAATTAAAGGACAAACGGCATTGGCTTGACTTCTGAAGTGCAAGTGGGGAACTTAAGAGGTGTTTTTATTGACTATGACTGATAACTTATGGTTAAAAATAAATAGTAGTACCTGAAAGAAATAGTTTTTACAATGAGAGACGAGCGGTGGAAAAAGTGATGGAGAGATATATGTGTGAGACAGGAGCGAATGGAGTGGGACATATGTGCGCTCGTGACCCCTGTCTTATCCTGGCAGCGAGACAGAAACAAATAAAGAGTAGAAAGCTGCTTTAAAAAGTTGGTTTATTCGTATTGACTTCTAATTTCTTCAAGCAAATGCCAATATAATCGTCCCTCGAATAATTACAAATTCACTTGACATCCCTCGAATAATTACAAATTCACTTGACTGATTAGCTGTTGCAATTTCTTTAGGAGACTTTCTTTAGGAGACGACTGACTACTCAACCGCTCCTGGGTCTTGTCAAGGACAGAGGTTGTGTGCTATATTCATCGTGCAAGGTGTTTTACGTTTTCCTTTTCACCGCACAGCGCATCGTCACCCTTGTTTAGATACTCGGTAAATTTTTATCCGCACTGATACAAACTTAACTCCGGGTATTTTTTACCTATGCAAAATTTTAAGATTAAATTCAACCGTATTTACAAGTATTCACAAGATATGAAAAAAATTAATCTCTAATGTGATATAAAGAGACCAAAGGCCCCTGTGATTGGTGCAGCTTCTTCAATCAGCCGGGTTATCACACTTGACTCGCGATAAGCCCGCGCTTCTTGTCGCATAGCATCTGCTAAGATAATATTCATTTCTATGATTCCTAAGTAATGAAAGCTCTCGACTTTCTCTCAAAAAATAATAATAAGTAAAAGGGCAGAAAGAAAGAGACAATGTTATATTTCTAAAAGTAGTTTTTTTTTGTTGCTCCAAATGTGCATCGAGTTTTCAATTGTACTTTTGCAGTATGCTTGATAATCTCATGACCAATCTAACCTTTTTTTTAATTGTCCATGACCAGTTGCACAGTGTTTTGAGAAGGAATGCGCTGGAGTACGTAAGGGGTCCCTCACAAAAAAAAAAAAAAAAACCGTATGCGCCAGATACGTTGTCATACAGGCTAGCACCTCATCTCTTGGTATCTTCATCTCTTCTTTCTTTCTTTCTATTTTATATAGAAAAAAATCTGTGATACTGTAAGGTGTATGTGTAATTCATTCCTATGCTATGTAGACTATGAACACGTTTTGCTGTCATCATCTAGCGTATACAAGTTGGCCATCTTGTATAGGCTAGAAGATCGCAATAAAGCGAAGTTCGAGTTGGCGATTGATTCTGTTATAGTCTAATACTCATAAAAGTATTATGGCACGTATATACTATAGCACATATCTATTAGGTATAGTTTGTTATTTAGTAATATATCTATTAGGTGTTCAATATTATCAATTAGTTAGGCAAGTTATTATTAGATTGGATTATTAGAAATAAATTTCCTTATAAATTATTTTTAAGAGTTAAGTCGGATTGTCCCTATAAAAGAGATAGTATGTATCCATTATCAAGAAAGAAAAGAAATAAACAAAGTTAGTCTCTAACTGGTTGGCTAAAGATCAAAGCCTTCTTGCTCGTCGGGAAGAGTCTCGGCCGAGCTTGGAGGGTGATCCCTCGCCTCCCTGGCTAATCAGGCCTTAGAGTCTCGCTACCTTGACAGGAAAGAGTCCTGGTGATGGTTAGACGAGGGTAATAAGTGCCCTACCATCGGTCCTCAGACCGTACCCAACTAACAACCACAACATTTGGTATTAGAGCTACTCACCATGACTTCCGGTGCCGTACCATCTCTCATAGAGAAGTTGAAGGTTAACAGCAAAGAGCAGAAGGTCTTACTCGACATCATTGACCTAGATCACTCAAACTCATCCCACGAATTTAAAAATCCAAAAACAAAATCTGGCCAAAACCTTACTGAACAGCTGGTCTGACCAGAGCTCAAAACCGGTCAGACCGTTGGCGCCATCCGGTTAAACCGGAAAACCCTACCGATCTGACTACTACGGACCTCCGGTTAGACCTTCCCCCTTGAGCCGGTCTAACCGGCCGGTTTGTAAACCATCCGAAAAATCCGACAAAATTGCATTTCAAAATTTTGACCTTCCCAAATTACAATGATTCATCACAATAAAATTCTAGACCCTATCTATTAATTAGATATAGTTATATACATAAGCACCTAACCACCAGTGCCTACTTAAGCGTCAATGCTACAATATAAGCACCATATCTATATCTATCCTACGTGACAAGAAAAAACAGTTTTTAGTTGCTAAACACCTGCGTTATACGTGATGTGCTGCACTTGTGCCGCACATTTTGTGTTGTGTTTGTCAGCATGATTCTTATTGTGAGTGATGTGCTGCACTTGTGCCGCACAATTTATGTGTTGTGTTTGTCAGTATGATTCTTATTGTGAATCGAGTGCACTTTTGGTAACCTCGCTCCTGCCGTCAAATTCCTGATAGTTTTTCAATGTTACATCAAGCATTGCGAAGTCAAATGGTTTGTGCTTGACTGCTTGTTTATACTAGTCACTGATAATACACCGTTATAAATGAAATGTCATTCCTTGCTTTGGCTGGCCTCTTTGTACTTTGGCACTCTCCTTCCTTCATTTCTGGTAAATATTTTCGTCTTACGTTACGCCTACATGTTTATCACCACTCAGTAGGAATGTCGGGTTGTCCTAGTTGCTCACTGTCTCATCTACGAAAAATCAGTCTTTCATTCACTTGCAGATGCCTCCAGAAAGAAGGTTGTTGTGCAGATGTTTCTTAGATATTCTACGCAAAGGAAGCACAAGAAAGAAACTCGCATAGCTGTATAGGATACAGGACACACGCTATGTCATAGATACAATCCTCGAGTATCAGACATATCTGCAACTCAAGACGGCACTACACCACGGTAAATTTTTAGCCTCAGTCGTCTGTGGGGAAAAGTTGACATTTAACATCACATAGTCTGTCGGTAAAGCATAGTGACAAACTGTCTGTCGGGAATAGTCGAAAGCAACGACAAAGTATCTGTAGGTAATACTCTTGACCTATTAGGACCGATCGTCTGTCGGTAATTGTATGAACAACATCAGCATATCTGTGGCTAAATCTTTGTGTGTCGATAATTGTTGTGCGCGCGAAAAAAGTAGTAACCCCGCGCGTGGAGGGAAATATGGCGCGCTGGCCAAATATGTGGTGTCTATCTCCCGCAGAAATTAACCCCTCGAGTCTCCCGCAGAAACCCCTCAAACACAGTGCGCCGCCGCCCATCGATCCCCCCGTGCGCCGCCTCCCCTCCCCCCGAGCGCCGCCGCCCCTCCCCCCGTGCGCCGCCTCCCCTACCCCCGTGAGCCGCCGCCCCTCCCAACATGCACCGCCGCCCCTCCACCCGTGTGCCGCCTCCCCTACCCCCGTGAGCCGCTGCCCCTTCTCCCTGCTGTCGCCCCCTCCTCCCCCGGGCGTCGCCACCACTCCCCCCGGCCGTGGCCGCCGCCCCCCTTCCGCCTTGGGGTCCGCCTCCCCTACCCCCGTGAGCCGCCGCCCCTCCACCCGTGCGCCGCCTCCCCTACCCCCGTGAGCCGCTGCCCCTTCTCCCTGCCGTCGCCCCCTCCTCCCCCGGGCGTCGCCACCACTCCCCCCGGCCGTGGCCGCCGCCCCCCTTCCGCCTTGGGGTCCGCCTCCCCTACCCCCGTGAGCCGCCGCCCCTCCACCCGTGCGCCGCCTCCCCTACCCCCGTGAGCCGCTGCCCCTTCTCCCTGCCGTCGCCCCCTCCTCCCCCGGGCGTCGCCACCACTCCCCCCGGCCGTGGCCGCCGCCCCCCTTCCGCCTTGGGGTCCACCGCCGCCCGTCAATCCC
The DNA here is from genome assembly GCA_017311315.1 of Dendrocalamus latiflorus. Taxonomy (NCBI): domain Eukaryota; kingdom Viridiplantae; phylum Streptophyta; class Magnoliopsida; order Poales; family Poaceae; genus Dendrocalamus; species Dendrocalamus latiflorus. The sequence goes on along the minus strand of CM029658.1, from coordinate 34,107,462 downwards.
CCCGTGCGCCGCCTCCCCTACCCCCGTGAGCCGCCGCCCCTCCCCCCGAGCGCCGCTGCCCCTCCCCCCGAGCGCCGCCTCCCCTTCCCCCGTGCGCCGCCTCCCCTACCCCTCTGAGCCGCCGCCCCTCCCAGCATGCACCGCCGCCCCTTCACCCGTGCGCCGCCTCCCCTACCCCCGTGAGCCGCTGCCCCTCCCCCCGTGCGCCGCCTCCCCTTCTCCCTGCCGTCGGCCCCTCCTCCCCCGGGCGTCGCCACCCCTCCCCCCGGCCGTGGCCGCCACCACCCCTCCCCCCGGCCGTGGCCGCCACCACCCCTCCCCCCGGCCGTGGCCGCCGCCCCCCCTTCCGCCTTGGGGTCCGCCGCCGCCCCCTTCGTGACTCTCCGCCCCCGTGCGCCTGGAACAGCCTCCTCAGCTGCCGCCTCTTGTTAGTCTGGTTGATGGCTTGAAAGAAAAACAAAGAGAATATTGTGCAGTATTCATTCTAGTATTTTGTATATTTGCAACACTAACAGATTTATATCTTTGCCTTATATATTGTATAGTATAATGTACTGTTGATTTATTTTGGTCAAGATGATGATAAAATGTATAATTGTACTGTACATGCAGGTAACCCTAATAATTGTTCAAAGAAATTTGTTGGCATCGTCTCGGGGAGGACGACGGGATCACGTACCCTGGTGGAAGTTTCAGCTTGCTGCTGACATCTCTAGACACCAGGTTGGCAATATGTTTGAATAGGATTTCTAATGTGTGATTGAAATCATTGATCTTTAGTAGCTTTTAGTTTTATGGCCTAAATGTGAAATGCGTATATTTGCAATTGTTGGGGAACTTGCAACATGCATTTTCAGTTTGACTAGTTTGCTTGTGAAAATAACAAAGGTGCACCATGGATAGAGGGTGGATGGATAAGCATAGGTATATGAAACACTTCCAACTATTTTAGGTCTATATTCTCCACTCCATTATATAGTAACTGATATATATGGATGTATTTCACGTAGGCATACAGCAATATATTTGGAAGGACTGAACAAATTCCTACAGCATGTGTTTAGTAATTCATCCGTAGGCAACAAGATACAATGCCCTTGTAGAAAATGTGTCTGTTCAGTTTGGAGAGATGAAATCGAGGTTCGTGAGCATTTGATATGTGAGGGCTTTGAAGAAGGTTACATGATAAGGATGTTCCATGGGGAAGATAAATCTTTTTTGAACTGTCCTGAGTATGATGAGGTTGGGGATGTGGAGGGGTCTAGCGAAAATGATGATATCTCTGATTTGCTTAGAGACTTAGCATGTGGGTTAGACAAAGGTGGGGATTTTGAGGATGATGGTGATCCAGTGGAAACAAATGAAGATTTGGATGCTCTTAGGAACTTATCAAATGATTATGGGCAAGACCTATACCCAGGGTGTAAGAAATACTCAAAGCTGCGTTTCATAGTAAAACTACTTCACACCAAGTTGCTTGGGGGATGGTCTGACAAGAGTTTTGACTTATTACTTGATCTACTTAACGAAGCTTTCCCTGAAGGGTCAGTACTACCAAAAAACTACAATGAAGCCAAGAAAACTGTCAAATGCCTAGGACTTGGATATGTCAGCATTCATGCATGTATAAATGATTGCATTCTTTATTGGAAGGATAATGCTAATGCTGAATGTTGTCCAAAGTGTAAAACTTCACGGTGGAAATCGGAAAAGAAGAGTCCAAATGGGAAACGCGTACACAAGGTTCCTAATAAGGTTCTTCGCTATTTCCCTGTAAAGAGAAGGTTCCAGAGGTTGTTTCTTTGCTCTAGAACAGCAGGCTTAGCAAGATGGCATGATGAAGAGCGCACAAAAGATGGCTTGCTTAGGCATCCAGCAGATTCTTCTCTTTGGAAGGATTTTGACCATAAACATCCAGATTTTGCTGCAGATAGTCGTAACCTTAGACTTGCATTAGCTACAGATGGGTTCAACCCATTCAGATCCATGAATATTTCTTATAGTATTTGGCCGGTAATTCTAATTCCATACAACTTTCCACCATGGATTTGTATGAAGCACCACCTCATATTTAGCAAGGGTCATGTCCTGTTTCAAATTTGCTTATCAGCAAGAAATTTCATGGTTTTCCATGGTTTCAATTAAGGCTTAATTTTCAGATTTGTATTTATATAGTACACACAGTTTCTTCATGTTGTCAAAAGGTCATATCCCCATGAAGAAAATTTTCAAAAAGTAGTAATACAACCCTGTTTTCGGTTTTCTTTTAAAAAAACTTGAAAAGATTAGGAACATTATCTATGGTTGTACTTGATTTAGGATGACAAAGCCAAATCCAATGCCTCAGTCACTCCATTTTTGCATTCTGGAATTTATCATGCCACATCTGGCAACTTAAACACAGCAAAATGGGCAGATGATTAATAGCATATGTCCACATTGTCATAAAAACTATTGGAAGATAAACCCCCGATTAACAAATCCTCATGTAAATATATACCTTGTGAAAGCTGTCGAGCACACCTTTCATAATTTCAACGTGAACTTTATCATATATACACTGACCACTTGGAACAAATCTTGACAAGATCTCTTGATGCTCTCAGCCTTCAGCCTTCACCATCTAAATTTTGCTAAAATGTATAGTGCCAAAATTTGACGAGCAAATAGCCTTTTAATTGATGTACTGCCAGACCACCATTTCAATTACTTGATGGTTTGCCAATGTACGAAAACCTGAAATTTTGCAACACGTCAAAGATTTAGAAGTGGGTCAGTGCCATTGCTGATTTTTCTGAAGATTAGAGAGATGATGTAAAATACTTATCTCTTACAGTCTTAACTAAATATGTCCACTGAGAAGATCTCCAAAGCATGGATGCAGCACCACCATGATCACATCTAAAATTTTGTTAGGTCCAAAGCCATGCAAGTTTACTATGTTCATTGGTATCTATTTTTGTTCATTGGTGCATATAGTTGGCAACCAAATATTGTATTGTAGTGTACAACCTATAGGCATAATATAGAAACTAGTCTCAACATCCTGATCTGTTAGGTAGTTCTAATATTATTATTTTGTCATTTTCCTTGCACCTCAAGATCAAACTGTTGCACTCCAACGTGATGAACGAAAAGGAAAGGATGTAAGGGGCATCACTAAAAAGGTGAACATAATTTCAAGAGCAGGTCAACCTAAAATCAAGATTACCCTCAATGAATTTGGCCAGCCTATAGGGCCTGATTCTAAAGAGTTTGCTAATGTCATTGGAACATTGGTGAGGAAAAAAATATCGGTTGCATACAATGATTGGAGGGAAGTTGATATCAAAAATAAGCTTGCAGTGTGGAATGAAATACAGGTATGTGGATTATTATTTGTCTCTTGTTTTGTTTTGTGTGTAGTGCTGAAAATGACTATTTTTCATTTTATTACAGTTATATTATGAGATCGATCAGGGTGGTCTACCGTTTGTTTTGTCAACAGCGCATAGTCAATGGAGGGACTTTAAGGCTGATCTGAAGAAGGCCTTTTTTGATGCAAATTTGTCTGTTGAACAACTTCTGCAAAAACATGTCCAAAGAGTTAGTCCGAAAGAATGGGAGTGGCTTGTTAATCATTGGAAATCTCCAGAAGCAGAGGTTACGCATATCTCTATGTTATTTTGTTTACTACATATAGTATAGCTGTACATGGAAAAAGTAGTTATGTTCATGTTTGTGCTATAGGCCCGCTCCTTAAGAGGCAAAGCAAATCGCCAAAAGCTGCATGTGTTACACACATCTGGTAGCAAAAGCTATGCTCGTGTTGGCCATGAATTGGTAACATAAATGCATCTTTTTAAGTTGGTTTCATATCTGATTTATAGGATTTTTTTACTATAATACCTCTTATTGTAGGGGGTAAAACTTGGGCATCTTGCTAGAAGAGATGAAATCTGGATTGAGACACATTCAACTAAAAATGGACAACCGATTCCACAGGCTGAGGCAACAATTGTATGTGTTTTTCTAATAGATCTATTGTGTTTTTTCAATAGTACTAGCTAATATGGTATGCATTGTTGTAGCAAAAGCTAAAAGAGGCTGCTGAAAATCACCCAGAACTAAAGGAAAAATCCATCCAGGAGGGTGATTTGTTTGCACATGTCTGTGGTCTAAAGGAGCCAAGAGGTTCTGTTCGTGTTCTAGGAAAGGGACCAACTCCTCAAGACGTGGGCACACCAGGAGCGCGTAACAAATTGCCAACAAGACTTCAACTAGAAATAGAAGCTCATCGGCAAACTCAAGAAGTAGTTAACGCTCTAACACAACGCATGGATCACATGCAGCAGCGTTTTGACCAAATGGAGCAGATGTTGCTATCTCAACGTGTCCAGAATATTGAAACAAGTTCCCACCATGCTTCTAATTCACGTCATGTTGAGGTGAAGTTGCATAATGTCACTTATGAGTTGCAGAAAAAGAAACCTACTTTTAGGTGTAAAGTATTTACAAACTGTGATCATACTCTCCACTTATGAGTTGCATAATGTCACTTATGAGTCATTCTTAGCATGCAGCCATTTAGATCATTTTTTTACACAATTGATTGCCTTACTACATATAGCTAATTGAATACATCCAACCCTGAATCTGAAACTACTCAGTACTTAGTCATCCTTTTCCTAATTTATTACATTGCAGCATCCTTTTTCTTAGTTTTCCATCATCCTTTTTCATAAGGAAAATATCACTAATTTTAGACACCCCTTGTGAAAACTTATTCCGCTGCTTTTGTAGAGCCCAAGGATCGAACCACAACTTGAAGAGTTTAATAATTCAAATCAGCAAGGGCGTATGGATAATATGCTATTCGATGAGGATGACGCTGTTATCCGTAGAAAAGTTATTAGTCCAAGGGTGCCATCAAGGAGCAATGCAGCCACAAGAAGCCACGAGGCCTCCTACAATGGAGAAGAAAGCCTTGTAATGTTCTCAACTATCTAATCCCTGCTTTCAATTATGCACTTACATATTGTTTTATATTACTCCTCACTGAAATGTATGCCCTTTAGGTTGGAAGGGATGTTATATTATATGCTATCTTGAGGAATGATATCCCTGTGGCTAAAGCAATAATTCTATCAACTGACCCTAGCACCATAGTGGGAGGTGAACCTCTTGGTGTTCAGTTCTATGAAGTTATTGTAAATGTTGTGCTGAAAAGAGATGCCCTGCTTCCCCGTCCATATGATGATATGGAAACTCTAATCGATGCTCAGTACATGTCCATTGCATGGCCAAACAATAGGGTATGATTTTGCAACTTATAGTATTTTAAGTTTTTTAGTTGTCTGCATCACATTGTAACTATAAATTATTGATATTGGAAATTTGGCAGTTGAAGGTTAGCAACAAATCTACAAAGCTCCAAAATGGAGGTATTTTCTTCCAATCCATTCTTTTCTAGTAGGTGAACAGGATTATAGGCTCAGCTAATAAGTCATAATTGATCAAATGAATGTCTTTTTCTGGGTATAGTGATCTTACTGAAGAAATTTAATAGAAGTAATTTCTATTGATACAAATCTGCGGTAAAGGATGTCTTGGCTCCACAAGGATTTATTGAACCTCAAACATCTTTCTTGAAATTAAGTACTCAAGAAAGCTTCACTGCAAAAATTATGAAGAGTTTTAGAAGTACTATATGTGTACATAGAGAAAATTACTGATGGTGTTGGCGACTTGTGACCTCACTTTCTGTTCAATGTTTTCATGTTTAAGCTTCTGCAAAAATTTTCTCGAAGGCATGTAAAATAGTAAATCCCTCTTCTGTAATTTTTTGCTTCTGCCCTGGAAGGCAGAAGGCATAATGAACAATTAGCTATGATGTTTTGGATTATGGGGCAATGCTTCTAAAAGATTGACTTGACACATATACATGCGTTGCTGGGGTATATTGTGTGTAGGGGCTTTTAAATACATGCGGCACTAAGTTTGCAGTTTAGGGGAAAGATGTCAGCAATGTGTCACTAGTCACTAACATATGGATAGTATTTTTCTTTATCAAAAGCATGTGGTGGCATGCAACTAAAAATGTCTTGTGTTCAGAAACACACAGACTTGATATGGTCAAATGTAATCAAATTGAAACCACTCGTTTTTATTTTGGTCCTATCAATGAATTCTATTTCTTTGACAGATATGAAGCTTAGAATAGATAAAATCAAGTGACAAAATCTAGCACAACTATAGATAAGATTATGTGACAAAATCTAGCAAAATTTCAAAAATAGAAAGCTGTTTTAGGCTGAGAACTAACAAAGAGCATGTGAATTTATCACATTTTAATTTTAATAAATACTTGTAGGTTGTTGCATGTCTACATGTATGCAGAAGTGAATTTTGTTGTGTTTCTTAGCAGAATACTCCTATTAGCATTACTTTTAGAGCTGTACTAACTGATACTGTTTCACAAATTTGCTTAATAGGTACCTTATTGTGATTGATGACATTTGGGAAAAATCAGCATGGGATACCATACAATAAGTCATAATTGATCAAATGAATGTCTTTTTGTGTTCATTGTATGGAAATTATTGTCTTTTTGTGTTCATTGTATGGAAACAAATGGAAACTACTGTCATTCTAAGATTTGTTTTTTATTCATGTGCTAGATAAGAGATCAAGTTGTTGTTCATTTTGTTTCTTTTACAGGGACTGTGCTGGAATAGTACTCTGGACCAACATGTGCTAGGTGTCAAACTTTTGCTGCTGGTGGTGGCCTCTAGATGCTTTGTACCTAGGGCTGAAGTTGATGCTTTGTACTACATAGATAACTTAGTTAGAATCTATGGTTAATGCAATCTTTTGGACATTGTGATCTTTTGGACATGATGACATGCTAGCTGATCTTTTGTGATCTTTTGGACATGGTGACATATTACCTGATCTTATGGAGAACTATTGTTTGAGCTATGTGAGCTTTTGGACTATTTGCGGTGTACTGATCGAATTCTAGAGCAATTTAGAACTATAATCTGGATGTATATTTGTGTGTGACATTTTGGATGTATGCGTGAAACATGTTGCAACTCTGGACTATATGTGTTGAATGGATGTATGTATGAAGTAATTTGGTGTTGACTGCAATATTATGCGATTTTCATGTGTATGTATATATATATACTCAAAAAAATCTGTTATTTTGTGATGTGTCAGATGGTCTGTCGGTGTATGCGCTATTTTTCTACAGAACATCTGTCGGTAACTATTTGTCTGTCGGCAATTGTTTGTCTGTAGGGAAAAGTAATCTGTCGGTAAAACTTGAACTTTACCGACAGACTGTCTGTCGGTAAAGGTTTGGTCTGTAGGCAAAGACCTCTACCGACAGGCTTTCTCCCGACACACATTTTCTGTCGGTAAAGGTCTTTGCCTACAGACACGCTGACGTTAAAGACGGCTTTCGCCTACAGACGGCATGACGGTGGCTTTATACCATGGTGTAGTGCGGACAGAGTCGACAGACATACGACTCCATGAGAAATAACAAGGTTTAACGTCACAATGGCCTTCAGCTTTATCATCTCGGTGTTGTCATCGAGTTGATCGATAACTCGGCGTTGGCGCCACCTTGGCTTATGTCGCTGATGCTGTCACTTGTACGGGCTTCTTGCAATGCTAAGGCGTCCTTTAGCTGCGCCACCACGGTACTCATCGTTGGCCTTTCACTAGAGGCCTCCCTTGTGCACATCAGCGCTATGTCCACGACCTTCTGGATAGAACTGACGTCGTACTCACCATGAAGTCGTGGATCAACAATCATCTCAATATTTCCAGTATTAACTTTCTCCTTTACGCGTTGCACAATATGTGTTGCTGTTGGTATGATGGGAGGCTCACCTGTTACAATCTCTAGCAAAACTACTCCAAAGCCGAAGACATTGTTGAGAAACTGGGCCAGGATCAGGAGTCCTAGCCTAATATAGGCACCTTATTGTAGACTATAAATAGAGAGCCATACCTTTTTATTATGTACACTTTGATGCAATTGAGAGCAATAAAAAATACTAGGAGTTCTCTCTATCCTTTTGTGTTCAATCTATTATTTTGTGATTCTGCGATTGATTCATTCTTGTTCTAAGCATAGGAATCGCTCAGACTGGTCGCCAGCGACAGTTCCTCAACACGTTATCAACACAATTTCGCTCCGGTGAACGAAGGTAATCATCGAAGCACAGATTGAATTTTCTAGATCGCTTTTGAATCTGTATTTTCTTTTCGCGTTCTCGATTGAATCTCTACGGTGTAAATCCGCCCTAATCTACCGCGAGCAGGCTTGAAGTCGCCGTCACAATGCTGATCGGTAGATTGCGAAAAAAGGGTAGATGTTGATTGCATCATAGAATTAGAAACGAAATATTTTATGCATTGTTTATTGTTCTATTTCTGCACAGCCATTGCATGAAAAAAAGAGAAGGAAATTTCGCATGACTCTCTGTTCGGTTTTTGCACGAGCACTACATGAAAAAAAACCCTCCACGCGCTGGCCTGAAGCCGCCTCGGGTCGCCGGCCCTGTCGCCGGTCACCGCTCGCCGCCCGCATGCGCCGGACCACCACCGGCCGCACAGCCACCACCCAAAAGATCAGCCTGAAGTCACCGCCAGCATGAAGCCGCCGTGCGCCGTCGGTCTCACTGCGCCATAACGCGTGTCCGCGCCCGCATGCGCACCTCGGCTGATCTGCGTCTCGGCGCTCCAGCCTCTGCGCCCGTACGCGCCCGTATGCACATGCCACCCGGTCATCAACCCGAAGCCACCACCACTTGCCGTAGTTGGGCCACACCCTGGCCACATCCGCCGGCTCGCAGCTGGCCTCCACCGGCACCCGCGCCCGCAAGCGCCTGCGCCCGCCGCCGTGCCGGCTTTCCCCGTCCGCCGTCGCAGCCTCCTCACGCCGCCCCGAACGGCACCGCCGCAGCCCCTTACTGCGCGCCCCGAGGCCGGCCGACCCCATCTCCGCCTCGCCCGGCCGCCGCACCGGCCCCTCCGCCTCGCTCGGCCGCCCACCCTCTACCTCACCCGCCGCCTCGGTGAAGTCGCCTGGCCGAACGGCTTGAGCCGCCACTGCCACCACCAAATAGGGGTAGGGAAACCCTAGCCCCCACGCATTAACTCGGCCGGGTGGGCCAAAGAGGCTAAACGGGTCAGCGGAAGAGTAAATGGGCCTAAGGCCCAGCCCGGGGGGGCGCCGGCTATTTTCCAGAAAAGCTCCATAAAAAATGCTAATTACCGGAAAAGCCCTAAAAAATTGCATATGAGTCCCGAAATTCTGCAGAGAGGCCTCGGTAATTCTGAAAAATTACCAACAGGTCCTCAGACTTACGCATGGGTCCAAATTTTTGCAGAAAACCCCTCTGAAAATCAGAAAATTGCGCGAATTTTTCTCTGAACTGAAAATTTGCGTAGAAATCATCTGGAATTGCAGAATTTGCTGAAATTTTATATTCTAGCAGAAAAGGACCTCGGGAATTCGAATTTTGCATTATTTTTAGCATTTGAAGCTTATTTATTTATGCCATTATTATTCTCTGTATTTTCTGTATTTATTTACTGTTTTGGTTACTTGTAATTGCTGGAAATTGCTTTTAATCACTGAAATTAGCAGTAAAATTATAGAAAATGCACAGAAAATTATGAAACATTATGAGAACCTATTGTACCAGTTTGTTTACCTGTAGTAAATTTTTCATGTATGTTTACCTGAGGTAAACTTATTTTATTCCATTCATAAACATGTAGATGACTGGAATCACGAACCGTGAGTTCGAGAAGCTGGCCCAGCATGGCCAAAACTATCTGACATGGGCATCCGATGTCGAGATTGTGCTTGGAGCCAGGAAGCTATGCGCAGCTATTGGGATTGGCGGACAGAAAGACGCCCGACCCACACCTGAGGAGAATGATCAGGCACTTCATTTTCTCAGGCACCACATCTGCCCGACTCTCAAGAATGAGTATACGGCGGAAAGAAACGCGCTAGCACTTTGGACCACACTCAAGAAGCGGTTTGAGAGGCTCAAGTACACCATTCTTCCTCAAGCAGAGCAGGAGTGGATCAGACTGAGGTTCGCCGACTTTAAGACGGTCGGGGATTACAATTTTGCCTTGCACAGGATTTGTACCAATCTTCAGCTCTGTGCAGCAAGCAGATCACAGATGAGCAGAAGATCGAGAAGACCCTGTCCACCTTTCACCCCAGTGCTGTATAGACTGCCCGCAATTATCCTCAAGACCGCTACAAGGAGTACGCCGAATTGATTGATATGATGCAGGTGGTAGAGGCTCAGGACGAACTTCTCCGCAAGAATTACGTCTTGCAGCCACCAGGCAGCTCCGCTAGCCGTGAAGCCAACGCTAGTAGCTACAAGGTGCGAAAGCCCTTGATGAAGAGAAGGGGTAGGAAGGGTAAGATCATTGCCCAAAAGGGCAAGTCAGATGCTCCCAATGACAAAAAGGCTAAAAAGAGTGGTAAGACCTATGGCCAACAGAACCAGGGTTGCTACAAGTGTGGCAAGTGGGGGCATTGGTCGCGGATATGCAAAGAACCGCAACATGTCATTGATGCCCACCAAGCTCAAAAGAAGAATGGCAAATTGCAGCCTGAAGCTCACTTTGCAGCAGTTGAGGGGGAGCATGTTGAGCAGCTGCCTGAGTTGATGGATGTTGAACCCATCCAAGCAGCAGCACCCTCCTATGACTTAGAGGCAGCCACAGCCATGATCTCTCTTGAAGAGAACATCACTCCTGAAAAGATAGCCGAAAAAGTCGATGATTATCTAGTTGATTCCGTCTGATGCACAGAATGCATAAGACGTTAATTGTCATTTATTTTGTGTTAAATGGACAAGTTTAGAACTTGCATGGTTGGTGCTTTAGGATTTTGCTTTCTCATAATGGTTGGATGATTTTGGAATAAAACATTCATTTATTCAGTTTATGATAGCATTATATGTTCTGATATTGGCATATTTTATTTATGTGTTGAATGCCTTCTAATACATGATAATTAAATACGTTATATCAGAACACGTGTGGCGCCCTATGGAGGAAGTATGTCTTGCCGACAGCGGCACAACGAATACCATCTTAAGAGAGACTAAATATTTCCAATCGATCCGTAAGAGCACCGGCAGCCTTACGACAATCGCCGGAAGTGATGCATGTATAATTAGTTCCGGAAGAGCCACAATTATACTTCCAATAGGCATAACTTTGGTTATTGAAGAAGCCTTATTGTACCCAGAATCGACTAGAACTCTCCTAAGTTTTAAGGATATTCGCGCAAATAGTTTCCACGTTGAGACTGACGAAGAGTACGGTAAGGAATACCTGCTCATCACGAAGCGTAAAGAGAATGGCAAAAGGGTACTAGAAAAACTTCCTTCACTTGAAACTGGGCTATATTATACCAACATTAAGGCGCCTGCAGCGTACACTGTTCTGAAAATAGTATTTAGAAGCTCTGAACTCTTTTGTCTCTAGTATGATAGATTAGGCCACCCAGGTCTTAGGATGATGAGAAACATAATAAACAACTTGCATGGGCATAATATTAGTGTGAAGAATTTCTCGAATCATGAAGATTTTGTGTGCCCTGCATGTGCCACCGGGAAACTAATTACTAGACCCTCCACTCTGAATGTGAAGGATGAAGTCCTTGCATTCCTGGAATGCATCCAGGGAGACATTTGCAGTCCCATTCAGCCCATCTCAGGGCCGTTTAAGTATTTCATGGTGCTCATTGACGCTTCTTCGAAGTGGTCATATGTGGGTTTGCTATCCACAAGAAACCATGCCTTTGCAAAATTGATCTCACAGATCATTCGCATCAGAAATGTGTTCCCTGATCATCACATTAAGTCCATCAGAATGGACAACGCTGGAGAATTTACTTCGAAGGCATTTGATGATTCTTGCATGGCGATGGGAATAGTAGTTGAGCATTCGGTACCGCATGTCCATACCCAGAATGGTTTGGCAGAGGCTTTAATTAAAAGAATTAAATTTATTGCCCGACCCCTCTTGCATAAAAGTAATTTGCCAGCTACATGTTGGGGACACGCCGTCCTTCATGCAGCGAATCTCATCAACCTTAGACCTTCGGCCTACAACATCCATTCACCTATGCAGCTAGCGCAAGGGTCACCACCGAAAATTTCTCATCTTAGGAGGTTTGGATGCAAGGTATATGTACCGATACCGCCTCCGCAGCGTACTGCAATGGGCCCACTCCATAAGACTGGGATATACGTTGGTTATGAGACTGCATCCATGTCGGGAGATTTGCATACTGCCCGCTTCGCTGATTGCATTTTTGATGAGGATAATTTCCCGTCATTAGGGGGAGAAAATCAACCCATTGATGAAAAATACCGGGAAATTACGTAGGAAGCCACGAGAATTCAGGCACATGACCCGCGCACTAGTGAAACTAAAAAAAAGGTCCAGAAGATCATCGACTTGCAAGCATTAGCAAACCAACTGCCCCATCACTTTAGTGATTTGAAGAGCGTAATTAAGTCGCATGTGCCTGCCGCAATGCACCGGAAAGGGTTGAAATATCAAAGAAAATTGAAGGTATTCTTAATCCCGTCCAGAGGCCTCAGAATAAAAGGACGAGAACTCCGGCTCCTCGAGTCCAAAGTAACCGGGGACGCCCGGTGAAAAAGGATAAGAGGGATTTATCACAGCCGATCATTGAAGTTCCCCAGAATGAGAAGAGGAGCCAGTTGAGACCTGGCACAAGTATCACACCTTCCGAAAAGGGCATACCGGATCTGAATATCCCCATCGGCATGGATGTGTGCGCACACATCAGAGCCGAAAAACTGAAAGGACTTGCCACCGCAATTGAAAGAAGCGATGCGCAAGGTGAAGCTCCAGAAGAAGCAACTCATGAAGAAATAGCTATAAATTACGTGCACACGGGAGAGTCCCTGAATAGGACAACAGCCACTATCGATATCTACTTCGTAAAGAAAATTGCCACAATCATCGATCTTGATCCCGAGCCTGCATCACTCACTGAATGTAAGAAAAAATCAGATTGGGAAGATTGGAAGAAGGCAATAGCAACTGAATTGCTATCTCTAAACAAAAGAGAGGTGTTTGGGCCCGTATGCCGTACACCTCCCCATATACACCCCATTGGGCACAAGTGGGTATTTGTTCGAAAGAGAAATGAAAGAAATGAAGTAGTGAGATACAAAGCAAGGCTGGTAGCACAAGGTTTCACTCAACGCCCTGGAGTTGATTATGAAGAAACCTACTCCCCAGTCATGAGTGGAATCACCTTTAGATATTTGATCTCAATGGTAGTAAACTTGAACTTAGAAATAAAATTGATGGATGTTGTAACTGCATACCTTTACGGTAACTTGGATTCGGAAATTTATATGAGAGTCCCTGAAGGAATCCCTCTCCCGAACCAAGACAGAGCAAATAGAAATCTGTATAGTGTGAAACTCAGAAAGTCACTATATGGACTGAAACAATCTGGAAGAATGTAGTATAATCGCTTAAGTGACTTTCTCTGCAAGAAAGGCTACACGAACAATGAAGACTGTTCATGTGTATTTATACGGCGATCCCAGAATGGATTCTGTATAATATCTGTATATGTAGATGATCTGAACATCATCGGGACAACTGAAGACATAAAATAAGCAAGCTCCTACTTGGAGTCAGAATTTGAAATGAAAGATTGGTCAAGACCAAGTTTTGCTTAGGCCTGCAGCTTGAGCATGTCCTTGAAGGAATTTTGGTACATCAGTCGACCTACACTCAGAAGGTGCTTGAAAGGTTTGGCTTCGAGAAAGCATTTCCCTCGAAAGTACCGATGATCAGGAGGTCTTTACAACAAGAAAAAATCCTTTACGACCTAGGGAAGAGGGGGAGGAAGTCCTGGGACCGGAATTCCCATACTTGAGTGCAGTGGGAGCACTCATGTACTTAGCAAACTGCACTAGACCGAACATTGCATTTACCATGAACCTGTTGGCAAGGCATAGTGCAAAGCCCACCAAAAGGCATTGGTAGGGCATAAAGGACATCTTCCGATACCTCCAAGGAATCATGGACCTTGGATTGTTTTACAGAAAGAATCAAGATCTGAACTTGATTGGCTATGCAGATGTTGGGTACCTGTCGGACCCACATACCGCAAAGTCACAAACAGGCTATGTATTCCTGTGTGGTGGAACTGCAACTTCATGAAAATCGTCTAAGCAAAGTCTTGTAGCTACTTCGACAAACTACTCAGAAATTATAGCACTGTATGAAGCCGCACAAGAGTGCACTTGGCTCCGCCGAATGGTTCACCACATCCAGGAGTCATGTGGGATGAACATTGTGCAAACTCCCACAATTATCTATGAAGATAATGCTGCTTGCGTTGCACAAGTACAAATGGGCTATGTGAAAAGTCATCTCACAAAGCATATTAACCCCAAGTTCTTCTATGCACATGAATTGCAAAAGATGGATGAGATTAAAGTACTGCATACTAAGTCATGTGAAAATCTCGCAGATTTATTCACTAAGTCACTCCCCGCATCTAGCTTTGAAAGGTGCGTGCGTGGTATTGGAATGATGAGACTTAGAGAAGTGCAGAATTCAGGGGGAGAATTCTCACAAGTCCGCTAATAAATCTTGATCATGAAGATTAAGTACCCAAAGAATAAAGTCCTGAAGACCAAATGAAATTGGGTGAATTGTACTCTTTTTCCCTTGACGAGTTTTCCATGAAGTTTCTCGACCAAGGTTTTTAATGAGGCAATTCGTGCATCACAGCATCACATGTATCATGTGCTCTTTCTCCAAATTTTTCCCACTGGGTTTTTATGGAGTTTTAGTGAGGCATGAACGTGTTGGGTGAGTGCCCAAGGGGGAGTGTTGAGAAACTGGGCCAGGACCAGGAGTCCTGGCCCAATATGGGCACCCCACCGTAGACTATAAATAGAGAGCCATATCCCCTCATTATGTACACCCTGATGCAATTGAGAGCAATAAAGAATACCAGGAGTTCTCTCTATCCTTTTGTGTTCAATCTATTATTCTGTGATTCTGTGATTGATTCGTTCTTATTCTAAGCAGAGAAATCACTCGGACTGGTCGCCAGCGACGGTTCCTCAACAGACATCACTGCTCATGGTGAGTCTGCCGCTACCACAGTACCTGGATAAGAACGGTTGGAAGGATACACCCAGTTAGCTAGTTTTACCATAATCATTAGTCTCTCAACTGCAACTGGAGTCAAATTGAACAAATGATATTTTCTGGATTTTATGCAGTATATTATTTGTCTTCTAGATATTTTTTTGCGAACTCTTTAAGAGAATGAAATAGGGTATAATACGAACTCTGGGTCGATGTAGCCTAGAGTGCCAGCAGCAGTCACAGATATGTGACTTTGTGCAACACTCAGATATGACTTTGACAATCCAAAATCTGATATCTTCGCATTCAGATCACGTCCCAGAAGGATGTTGTGAGACTTAACATCTCTGTGAACTATAGGCAATACACATCCCATGTGCAAATAGTCCAGGCCTACGCCAAAAGACACGATGAATAGAGATTGAAACATACAACAGAAGACTGGGGAAATGATGAAATGCTGTGCTACACTCAAAGATATACCATGGGCAGCTTCAAGTGCAATTCGTGCTCGATGTTGCCAACTTAATCTCTGAACAACAGCGTTTTTCCCTGAATGATCATGACAAGAAATATTGATGACACATCAGGACGTCAATCTTTCTAGTCTTCTGCAAAGTGAGAATGATTGTACAAAATGAAATGATTTTCGATTGCAAATTATGTGACGTCCAGATGAGACATGGTTGTTATGAGTTATGGCTAATTTATATTTGGAAAGAAAAAGGTGTTTTAAGAAAGGTTGACAAAAAAAATGGAAGAAAAAGAAACCACACCCTAAACTCTGACCCACTGTCTAACCCTGCTCTAGCTCTATCAGCTTTTTTTTATAATCTTTTTCATACATTTATATTTGCAAACTTTGACTCTCTTCCTCATGCATATAACTAGGGATGAAAATGGAACGGAAATATCCCGTACCGAACCACATCGTTTTCTACATTTGACCCGATCGAATTCGTATTTTCGGACAAATTCGAATTCGGTTCGAAATACAGAATACCAAATTCGAAAACGGAGCGGAAACGGTTTAGGCGTTTTCCGACCGTTTTCTACTTTTCTACATTTTATTTGGAATATACCGTATTGTAAATACGGTTTAAACCGAATTTGGCCCACTAGAAGTCCATTAGATTAGAGTATTAGACACAGGTCTCACAGCCCAGCGCCCCAGCCCAATTCACACAGCCCAGCGCCCCAGCCCTACTCTCTGGCCTCTGCTCTGGCCGTCTCCTCCCCTTCCCTTCCTATCCGCCGCGGCCCGTGCAGCCGCTGAAGCCGCCGACGCCCATCGATGGCGCCCCCACTGGAGAAGGTGGATCTGGTCCTGCAGCAATGAGGAAGGGCAAGACCAAGACCAAATCCGTGCGCCACCTTCTAGCGCCGCTGGCAGCATCGGCAGCGGCACCAACGGCTTCTCCAGCAACAGGTACTCCGAATAAGCAGCCCCCCTTTTTTGTATTGGAGGTGTTGTTGATCGATTAGATTAGCCGATTAGCTATGCGATTAGGTTAGATACTTAGATGTCAAGTTGGGCAGATACCTTTTGTAACACCCCAGCCAATCAATGACCTGGAATGCTACCAACTAATAACATAATAAGGAAACTAATATTCATCTTACAAAATTTCGGCAGAACTTCCTTTGTTTATTGAGTAAATCAAAGGTCTCAACAAGCATAATCAACTGATATGAATACCAATAAGCAACAAGTTCATTTATCAGCAAAACTGGGTTATGATCACCATCGCACTCATAACCATTCTACTTAGATAGAGAACGGAATCAAGGCAAATAAGTTCTATTCTTTATTACACATTGAACCTGATAGACAATGATCAAATACCACTTAAATTATTCAGCAAATATTGTTTAATGTTCTTTCTTCCTTCCATGGTGAATAGACCGTGCATGTGCGTCAAAACTAGTCCCTCTTTATTCCCATGCATGCCGATCTCATGTGGGTACCTAAAACAAACAACAACCATAACAACAAACAACAACAAGAGTGAGTTCAAAGACTCAGCAAATATAAATAGTGGCAGCAAGGATAAAAGTGAACATCACTTCACAACTTCATCCATCAATCATATGAATAAACATGCTATGCAATATGATCAAAAATCTCTTTATCTCTTCTCTTACGCATTTTACCGGTAATGCGGAGTGTGCATCCGTCAATGCACACCCATGCCTGTACCCTCTGGTACAGGGACCAATTGCCCATACTCCTCAAGTATGGGGACCTTTAGCCCGTCATGTCATCAACATGACGGGGACCTCGGCGCTTGGTCATCTCATGACCAAGACTTCAATGATTCAGCATGATGCACAAATGTGAATGTCTCAACAAATAAAACTTGCATTCACAACAACTATGCATCATAAATTCTCAGGAACTCTTTCAATTTCAATCTACCATAAACAATATCAACATATCATTATCATGATCAAGATCACATATTCTCAAAGCATGGAACAACCATCTTCATAGCAACAATCAACAACAATGCACACTATAACATTTAAACCATCATTATACTTGCCTTAACCCCGAGAAAATGGGAAATGATCAGAAGGCGCGGCCCCTGGAATCCTTCCTCCTTCTGAATAATAATTATAATGATTGCTAAGACAACAGTAACGAGACTTTAAATTAAACAAAACAACCCCAAACTAACCCAACATGATTGGCTTGACTCAAAACCCCAATTCCTTTCGGCCACCCTGTCCCCTTCTACAGACAGTCAACTTCAAAAATCCTTATCAAATGGTACAGAAGTCCGAATAAGGCGTTTTCAGATTCTCTGGAAAGATAATTAAATTATCTAACTAAACCTAGTTGGTGAGTATCCCTGATTCGGCCAACTTCTACCCGCCCCATCTAACTTTCTTAGAACATCAATTCTGTAACGGGTTCTCTGGACAGCGCACTAAAACTGTCATAACTTTCACCCCGAGAGTCGGAATCCGGATTTCTTGACCTTTCTGGAAAGCTAAGGAAAATATCTAAAACTTTCATAATATGGAGATCCTCTGATTCTCCTGATTCCTAGTCGCCCAAACTCATCTACCGAAACCTGACAGGAATTTCCCCGATCTACAGGACAGTCCGATTAGAAAAATCATAACTTTCTCTACAGAGGTCCGAATGACGCGTTCTAGCACTTCATGGAAAGCTAAGGATGTCCTCTACAAATCTCTAGGAGAAGACCAAACCTGAATCCCCACGGATCTACATCAAAAAGACCGTCTAACAGAGGCTGTCCAGAACAGATCCGAAAACCGACATTGCTAAACAACTAATTATACAGCTAGCGGAGAGAATTAGGAGTAATTACCCGCAACCAATCGCTGAAGAACACGAAGAACCCCACACGATCTCTACCTCCCTTCCTTTTCCCGTCCTAATCTCCACCTTCCGGATCCACGGATCTTTCCGGCGGATGGTTTGCTGTCCTCCTCTCGAACCGCAGCGATCGGGATCCTTCACCAATTGCAGGGGGCATCCATGGAGGCGAGGGGATGCTGCTGGCCAGAGGGGCGCAAGGAGGGAGAGGGAGGTGCGGCCAGGGAGGTGGAGGGGCGGCTTGGGGGAAGGGCGGCTAGGGTTTGGGGGGTGGGGCGCCTCCCCCCTTTTCCCTTGGCCGGCCCCCCTTTTGTGCCTCGGCCCAGGCCCAGGTTGCCGTCAATTTACGTAATTCCCCCCTTTTTCCCTGATTTTAATACTATTTGATAAAAAATATTGCCCGGGATATTACATTCTACCCCCCTTAAACGGAGTTCGACCCCGAATTCTAACCATACTCACTAAGGATTAATTACAATTAAACTTGATCATAGAACACGCACTTGATGTGAATAACTCTGGATATTGTTCCCGCATGCGAGATTCCAATTCCCATGTAACCTCCCTTTCGGTTTGCTGCGACCAGAGCACCTTGACATATTTTAAAGTTTTGTTCCTCAATACCTTATCAGATCTTTCCAGAATTCGCACTGGCTTGGACTCGAAGGACAGATCTTGTTCAAGTATTAATGGTTCTAGTGAAATATGATGCTCCGGATCTCGCAGGTACTTCCTCAACATAGACACATGGAACACGTTATGCACTCCGCGCATAGATTCTGGAAGATCCAAGCGGTATGCCAACTTCCCAACCCGCGCCAAAATCGTGAAGGGGCCGACGTACCTCGGGCTAAGCTTCCCTTTGGTACCGAACCTCACCACATCCTTGGTAGGGGATACTCTCAAGAGCACCTGATCCCCCACCCCAAATTCCAGATCCCTTCTTCTCACATCGGCATAGCTTTTCTGCCTGCTCTGGGCAGCCAACAGATTCTGCCTCACCAAGGCCACTCGCTCAACTGTCTTCTGGACCCAATCTGGGCCCAAGACTGCCTTCTCACCCACCGCTTCCCAGCAAAGGGGCGACCTGCACTTACGGCCATACAACACCTCAAATGGGGCAGCTTTTATACTTGAATGATAGCTGTTATTATAGGCAAACTCCGCTAAGGGCAGCTGATCCTCCCAGTTACCCTTCCAGGATAACACACAGGACCTTAACATATCCTCCAGGGTCTGAATGGTGCGCTCCGACTGTCCATCTGTCTGCGGATGAAATGCCGTACTTAGGCGGAGCTGGGTGCCCAATGCACTCTGCAAACTCTCCCAGAACTTGGAGACAAACTTGGCGTCTCTGTCGGAAATTATGGTCTTTGGCACACCATGAAGTCTCACCACCTCTCGCACATAAATAGGAGCCAAATCGCTTGCCGAGCTGGTTGTACGGATGGGAATGAAGTGCGCTGACTTGCTGAGTCGATCCACTATCACCCAAACTGCATCCTTGCCTCGCGGTGACCGAGGCAACGCAACCACAAAATCCATAGAAATATCATCCCAAGGCCATTGAGGGACCTCTAATGGCTGCAACAACCCAGCTGGTCTTTTATGTTCTGCTTTTACCTACTGGCAAACACCACAAGAGGCCACATAATTGGCTATATCTACTTTCATCCGTTTCCACCAGAAATTCTGCTTCAAATCGCGATACATCTTTGTTTCCCCTGGATGAACAGTATATGGGGTGCGATGTGCTTCTCTCAAAATATCACACTTAACCTCCGCTTTCTGTGGCACACAGAGGCGTCCCTTAAAACGCAACGCACCAGACTCATCCAAACTAAAATCCCCTTCTTTGCCCATCTCTATACGCTTCCTGACCCTCTGCAGTAACTGATCATGCTGTTGTGCTTCCCGCACCCGCTCTGGAATGGCTGACTCTAAGATCAACTGTGTCTCCACCCGTGCCGTGCCCGCATAACAATAAGATATCCCCATATGGTCAAAATCAGCAATAAGACAATCCAGGGTAGCAGGCGTCGCCTTGTGACTAAGAGCATCGGCCACCACATTGGCCTTGCCTGGATGGTACTGAATTGTAAGATCGAAATCCTTAATCAACTCCAGCCACCTGCGCTGCCTCAAATTCAGATCCTTCTGGGTAAAGATATACTTCAGACTCTTGTGGTCGGTGAACACATCACAAGACTCACCATACAGGTAGTGCCTCCAAAGTTTCAACGCAAACACAACAGCGGCCAACTCCAAATCATGGGTTGGGTAATTCTGCTCATGCTTCTTCAGTTGCCTCGATGCATAAGCTAAAACCTTACCATCCTGCATGAGAACACAACCCAGTCCAACTCGTGAAGCATCGGAGAAGACCGTGAAACGCTTCCCTGGCTCCGGGACAGTGAGAACAGGAGCGGTCACAAGCCTTTCTTTCAAAATCTGGAAACTGTGTTCACAATCATCATCCCACTGAAACCTCACATCCTTCTGAGTGAGCCTTGATAATGGCTTGGCAATTATGGAGAAATCTTGCACAAATCGCCGATAGTAACCCGCCAACCCGAGGAAACTCCTCACCTCCTTGACATTGGTCGGTCTTTCCCATTCTACTACTGTAGAAATCTTACTTGGATCAACTGATATTCCCTTATCACTGATGATATGACCCAAGAACCCCACCTGAGACACCCAGAACTCACATTTCTTAAACTTAGCAAAGAATCTATGCTCCCTTAGTGTTTCCAATACAAGCCTCAGATGTCGTCCATGATCTGCTTCGTTCTTTGAGTAAATCAATATATCATCAATGAATACGACTACAAAGTCATCCAAATACTCATGCAACATCCTGTTCATTGTCTCCATGAAAGCAGCAGGGGCATTCGTTAGTCCAAAAGACATAACTTTAAATTCAAAATGCCCATACCTTGTGGAGAATGCCGTTTTCTCAATATCCTCCTCTCGGACAGGAATCTGATTGTATCCCGACTGGAGATCGATCTTGGAGAATACCTTAGCCCCTCTCAACTGATTAAACAAATCTTCAATGCGGGGTAAAGGGTACTTATTCTTGATGGTCAACTGATTAAGAGCACGATAATCAATGCACATGCGCCAACTCCCATCTTTCTTCTTGGTAAATAGCACCGGTGCCCCCCACGGAGACACGCTCGGTCGAATAAGGTCCTTCGCTCTCAAATCATCCAACTGCTTCTTTAGTTCTTCCTGAAAAGGTCGAGCCAAACGGTACGGGGTCATAGAAACTGGTCGTGCCCTGGCACTAAATCGATTCGGAACTCCACTGGACGCGGAGGTGGCATTCCTGGCAACTCTGATGGAAATACATCCAAGAATTCTTGGACCACCGGAATACTTTCTGCAATCAAAGAGGAATTTGGCTTTTCCACTAAAGATAAAAGAAATCCACTCTTTACTGCCCTACTACCAGGATACAAACTAGCCAGCACACTAGGTGAAAAAGAGGGAGCACTGCCCTGGAAAACTATCTCCTGACCCGACGGCGCTTGCAGAGTTACTGTCTTCCAAAAACATGATATGACAGCATGGTAACTATGCAACCAATCCATTCCCAAAATAACATCAAATGGCTCCATCCTCATAACCATCAGATTAGCAACAAAAACCTCCCCATCTATAGAAAGCACACATCCCGGACAGACTGTGGAACTGGAAAGAATTCCCCCAGGCGAATTAACTAGAACAGACTGAGCTATTTGCCGCATACTCAAATTTGCCCGGCTAGCAAACTCTAAAGATGCAAAGGAAAAAGTAGCCCCAGAGTCAAACAAAACAAAAGCCTCCACTGAGTCCACCAAAAGCGTACCTGTCACCACATCGGGACGACCCACCGACTCAGCAGTCGGCATGGCATAGGAGACTGAGGCTGGGGCAGCTGGTACCCCAACACCTGGGTGTGGCGGTGCCGCCGCTGCAGGAGGTGCTGAAGGCGCCACAGCTGGAAAAAATGCCGCAGGGGAAGGCGGCCAAAAGTACCCTGGCGGCATCCCTCTAGGAGAAGGGTAGTGAGGCTGAGGCGGCACCCAAGGCTGAGGAGGAGCGGCTGCTAGCATCTGCACCGACCCTCGAGAAGAAGCCGCTGGCGCTGAAGATGATGCTTGAACTGGTTCCCATTTAATGATGCTGGCGGGATTCCGCTTACAAACCAATGCCTTGTGGCCCTCCTGACCACAATGGCGACAAGCTCCAACCCAAGAACACTCTGAAGCACGATGACCATCCCCACACTTGAAGCATTTCATTCCCTGTCCTGGGGCCGGACGCATCATAGGAGCATTTGATGAAGATCGAATGGTAGAAGATGCCTGGGGCTTGGTGAACTTGGACTTGAATGAATTTTGTGTGCCCTTGAACTTCTTTGGAACTGGCTTCAGCGATGACCCACTGCCTCCTCCAAAACTCTTCTTCTGACTGCCCTCCGAGCCCTCAGAAGCCGCAGTACCCCCTGCATCCTGCAATCCTCCCCCAAGCTGCATCTCTAACTCCATGCCCCTAGCTTGCTCCACCAAGGAGCCAAAATCACGAAGCTCCAAGGCCCCCAACACCTGGCGAAACTCCTGCCTGAGCCCTCTGCGAAATCTCTTGGCCTTCTCCATCTCATTGGTAGCCACAAAAGGAACAAAGCGGATTAAGTTATTAAAACCCACTTCATACTCTGACACTGACATCTTACCCTGATTATAACTGTTCAATGATACTTCCATCCTCTCCACAAACGAGGCAGGATAAAACCTCCTCCTAAACTGCTCCACAAACAGCTCCCAAGTTGCTGGTCCCTGGGCAGCGGTTCTGGCTGACAGGACTCCTTCCCACCAGAGATCCGCCTGCCCCTTAAGCTGAAAAGCCACATATTGTACTCGCTGCTCCGATGTCAGTCCCAGCACTCCCAAATGCCTCTCTATGTGCCGCAGCCAGTTAGCAGCATCCACCGGCGTACCCAGACCATCGAAGGTGTCCAACCTCAGAGCATTCCATTGGTGCAGTCCCATAGCGCCCATAGCCGGTACTGTCGCAGGTACCACCACAGGTGCGGCAATAGGTGCAGCTGGTGGAGTCTGGTTCCCCTGAACCGCTGAAGCAACCTCTTCCTCTGACCCCACAGGACTGGCCTCCCCAGCTGCAGAGTTCTGAACTTCGGGCGGGGACACAGCCTGGCCTCGACCGGCACCCTGCCGACCACGACCACGACCACGGCCACGACCTCTACCCCTTGCCATCACTATGACACAACAATAGCAGAGTCAAACATTAAATTCACAATCAATAATGATAATTGACAGAAACATAGATGCCATGCAACCCCTTTCCCACCTATTGTGCTTAGTGTGTCAAATTTAATATTTCCTTAACCACGGACCTACAGCCCACTCTGATACCAACTGTAACACCCCAGCCAATCAATGACCTGGAATGCTACCAACTAATAACATAATAAGGAAACTAATATTCATCTTACAAAATTTCGGCAGAACTTCCTTTGTTTATTGAGTAAATCAAAGGTCTCAACAAGCATAATCAACTGATATGAATACCAATAAGCAACAAGTTCATTTATCAGCAAAACTGGGTTATGATCACCATCGCACTCATAACCATTCTACTTAGATAGAGAACGGAATCAAGGCAAATAAGTTCTATTCTTTATTACACATTGAACCTGATAGACAATGATCAAATACCACTTAAATTATTCAGCAAATATTGTTTAATGTTCTTTCTTCCTTCCATGGTGAATAGACCGTGCATGTGCGTCAAAACTAGTCCCTCTTTATTCCCATGCATGCCGATCTCATGTGGGTACCTAAAACAAACAACAACCATAACAACAAACAACAACAAGAGTGAGTTCAAAGACTCAGCAAATATAAATAGTGGCAGCAAGGATAAAAGTGAACATCACTTCACAACTTCATCCATCAATCATATGAATAAACATGCTATGCAATATGATCAAAAATCTCTTTATCTCTTCTCTTACGCATTTTACCGGTAATGCGGAGTGTGCATCCGTCAATGCACACCCATGCCTGTACCCTCTGGTACAGGGACCAATTGCCCATACTCCTCAAGTATGGGGACCTTTAGCCCGTCATGTCATCAACATGACGGGGACCTCGGCGCTTGGTCATCTCATGACCAAGACTTCAATGATTCAGCATGATGCACAAATGTGAATGTCTCAACAAATAAAACTTGCATTCACAACAACTATGCATCATAAATTCTCAGGAACTCTTTCAATTTCAATCTACCATAAACAATATCAACATATCATTATCATGATCAAGATCACATATTCTCAAAGCATGGAACAACCATCTTCATAGCAACAATCAACAACAATGCACACTATAACATTTAAACCATCATTATACTTGCCTTAACCCCGAGAAAATGGGAAATGATCAGAAGGCGCGGCCCCTGGAATCCTTCCTCCTCCTGAATAATAATTATAATGATTGCTAAGACAACAGTAACGAGACTTTAAATTAAACAAAACAACCCCAAACTAACCCAACATGATTGGCTTGACTCAAAACCCCAATTCCTTTCGGCCACCCTGTCCCCTTCTACAGACAGTCAACTTCAAAAATCCTTATCAAATGGTACAGAAGTCCGAATAAGGCGTTTTCAGATTCTCTGGAAAGATAATTAAATTATCTAACTAAACCTAGTTGGTGAGTATCCCTGATTCGGCCAACTTCTACCCGCCCCATCTAACTTTCTTAGAACATCAATTCTGTAACGGGTTCTCTGGACAGCGCACTAAAACTGTCATAACTTTCACCCCGAGAGTCGGAATCCGGATTTCTTGACCTTTCTGGAAAGCTAAGGAAAATATCTAAAACTTTCATAATATGGAGATCCTCTGATTCTCCTGATTCCTAGTCGCCCAAACTCATCTACCGAAACCTGACAGGAATTTCCCCGATCTACAGGACAGTCCGATTAGAAAAATCATAACTTTCTCTACAGAGGTCCGAATGACGCGTTCTAGCACTTCATGGAAAGCTAAGGATGTCCTCTACAAATCTCTAGGAGAAGACCAAACCTGAATCCCCACGGATCTACATCAAAAAGACCGTCTAACAGAGGCTGTCCAGAACAGATCCGAAAACCGACATTGCTAAACAACTAATTATACAGCTAGCGGAGAGAATTAGGAGTAATTACCCGCAACCAATCGCTGAAGAACACGAAGAACCCCACACGATCTCTGCCTCCCTTCCTTTTCCCGTCCTAATCTCCACCTTCCGGATCCACGGATCTTTCCGGCGGATGGTTTGCTGTCCTCCTCTCGAACCGCAGCGATCGGGATCCTTCACCAATTGCAGGGGGCATCCATGGAGGCGAGGGGATGCTGCTGGCCAGAGGGGCGCAAGGAGGGAGAGGGAGGTGCGGCCAGGGAGGTGGAGGGGCGGCTTGGGGGAAGGGCGGCTAGGGTTTGGGGGGTGGGGCGCCTCCCCCCCTTTTCCCTTGGCCGGCCCCCCTTTTGGGCCTCGGCCCAGGCCCAGGTTGCCGTCAATTTACGTAATTCCCCCCTTTTTCCCTGATTTTAATACTATTTGATAAAAAATATCGCCCGGGATATTACACCTTTCTTCCCTGCAGCTGCATAGCTGGCTAGCTAGCTGCATAGATGTCAAGTGATGAAGCTTGGCTATTTGGGACCTTTTGCTTGATTATTTGGGACCGGCATGCACTGATTTAGCAATGTTTCACTTGGCTCTTGGCAGGATCAAGGAGTAAAAGGCCTTCATCTCAAAGTGTTAGCTCTAGTGCAACTTGTGAAAGTCGAGCTACAGCAGCATCAGTGATGGCTTCTTCTGTTGCAAGTCAAGCTCCAAATGTTGACACCAGTGGCAGTGGAGCTGGCGCACCAGCAACAACCACAGCATCAGCCCCGCAGATTAATATCGAAGATGATGACCAAGAGGATGACGAGGATGAAGAGCAGGTTCACCTTTCTGGCAAGAGGTTTAAGAAATGCACATCGATTGTCTGGAAGTATTTCACCAAGAAAAAGGAGATTTTAGAGGTGGATGGAAAGCAGTTTGAGCAGCTGTGGAGATACTGCAATTTCCCCAATTGCAAGCAGAGGTACAGAGCTGAGGGCGCTTGTGGGACAACTGCATTCAATAACCGTTTGAAGTCAAAGCACAGTGTTGTGGAGGGACAACAACAGCTTAAAGTTGGTAAGAACCCTGGTACTGAAATTGCTCATGTTCAGCCTTACAAATATGACCAAGAAGCTAGCTTGAAGAAATTGAATTTGGCAATAACCATGCATGAATATCCTTTCAATATAGTTGAGCATGAGCTCTTGCTTGATGATTGGTGCTGTAGTGGAGATGGTACAATTAGAGATATGGCAATTGCTATGAATGAGAAATTTGAGAAATATTGGCAGCAGTCCAACATTGCTCTAGCTGTAGCCTGTTTTCTTGATCCTAGGTATAAGAAAAGGCTGATAGAGTACTATATGAAGAAGTTCTATGGTGATCATTATCAATTTGAACTTGATGAGTTTGTTAGTGTGGTAAAGAAACTGTACAACTTTTATGTTAGTTCTGCTCCTGCATCATCAAAGAAAAATAGTAAAGGGGCTGCACCTGGACCTAGTAACACAGCTGATATATTAATGGGAAATGTAGACCATGACCTAGAAGAATTCTTATATGATGCAAGTGAACCTGCTATGGTTGAGTCAAATGAGTTAGAGAGGTATATTGCAGAACCACTTCTAAAAATTGTTGGTGAGTTTGATATCTTAGCATGGTGGAAAAACAAGAGAGAAGACTATCCTATCCTTTCGCAAATTGTTCGGGATGTAATGGCCATACAGGTATCAACAGTAGCATTCGAGTCTGCTTTTAGTGCTGCTGGTCGTGTTGTTGATCCCTATCGTAGTCGTCTTGATCTCGAGATGGTACAGGCATTAATTTGCACAAAGGATTGGGTTGCTGCAGCAAGAAAAGGTGCTCATTTTATCTGTTTTTTTCAGTTAGACACTTATAATTGCAGCAGAATAATGCATTGATTATTTTCCTTTCTTTCTCATTTTTTGTTCAGATTCTAAAATGGTTGGATCAATTGTGAGTGATCTTGAGGTTGAGGCTTTGGCTAATGTTGTGGCTAAACTGAAAATTGAGGTATGTGTATGTTTATTGACTGCTTGCTCTGAAATATGCTATTGCTACATCTAATTTTAATTCACTTTGCAAACTTGTAGGAAAAGGACAAGGAGGGGGATGAGGACTCTGAGGAGGACAATGAGGAAGCAAAAGATATGGAAAGCGATCCTGACCTCATGGATGATGCTGATGAACTGTAGATGTTCTGCTAGCTGTTAATTGCTTGTTCTAGACTTGTATTGTATTTGTATTTGTGTCGGCTATTGTGTTAATACTTAAGACCAAGGGTCATGCACTTGTTAATTATTATATGCACTTGAACTTCATCATGCACTTGGTAATTGTTATGTACTTGGTCACTTGTTAATTGTTATGCACTTGTTAATGTGTTCGACATAATTCCGCTCGAATTGGTTCGTTTTCGAAATTCTCGATATTTCGTAAGTTCGCGTTCGTTTTCGTGTCCGGCTTTACCGCTTTCGCTTTCGTTTTCGTATTCAAATGTAGAAGTAGAAAACAGTTGAGGAGTTTTCCGACCGTTTTCATCCCTATATATAACAAGGCTACTTACGGATTGAAACTTGAAAGGCGAAATTATAATTTGAGGGTACGTAATAACTAAGTAGAAGGTATTGCTTTCCATGCAAGATATGAGAGATGCCAGTGTTGATCATTTTTTAATGTACAGAGTACAAACCTCTCAGGTGATCGTAAAGGCTTCCATTAGGCATGCACTCATAAATAAGGGCTAAATGGTTCTTGCCAGTGCAGTAGCCAACCAACAAAACTATACCTGTGGTGCACAGTTGTTAAGCTCTCAACCTACGAAAGGAAATTCAATGCATTAACAATCTGAGGACTCCTCGAAGTGATCCCTAGGATCCACCTAAATTCCAACCCAATTTTTTTTTTGTGAATGCATGAAAAATATTGAAACCTATGCCAAATTCTATTGTGTGGAATTTAGTACCTCAGCTAAAAACTCTGGCATTCCCTTCCCTGATGTTAATGTTTGAGAACACATCTTAACAGCAACCTGAGTACCATCGTTTAATTGGCCATGGAAAACAGGCCCAAACCCTCCTTCGCCGAGTAAAATTTTTGCTTTTTAGCCCAAAATTTGAAAGTTTTTTACATATAGATCCCTGAAGAAAAGGTTTGCAAAAACGGACTCTTCTCACGGTGCCAAAGCATATAACGCCTAGGGTACATAGCACGGCGCCATATGCTTTGGCGCAGTGCGTGGCCACGTAGGATCCACGGTGGCATAGCACGGCATCAAAGCATAGCACGGCATCAAAGCCCGAGCACGGCCCCCGGCCCCCCACCCCCTCACTTCCCCTGTTCAAACAGACCGCCGCCGCCGCCCCTCTCCTTCCCCCTCCAAATCCACTCCATTCCATCCGTTTTTCCCGCGATCTTGCTTCCAAACCGAGCAAGCAAGGTGAACTCCCTCCCCTCCCTTGATTTTTTGCAATAAATATGGATTATTTGAGGTACATTTCGTGGGGCTCAATTTAGCTCGGTTTTAGGTTGGATTTTCAATAGATATGCGTAATGTAAGAGTAGTAATGTGTATAGATTCGTTTTTAGGATTTGATTTGAGTGAGATTGATGAATGTTTAGAAATACATATGTTTTTAGGGTTTGATTTAGAAAATACATATGTTTTTAGGGTTTAATTTAGAAATACATATGTTTTTAGAATTTGATTTAGAAATAGATATGTTTTTAGGGTTTGATTTGAGCGAGATTGATGAAAGTTTAGATTTAGGGTTTGATTTAGAAATACATATGTTTTTAGGGTTTGATTTGAGCGAGATTGATGAATATTTATAAATACATATGTTTTTAGGGTTTGATTTAGAAATACATATGTTTTTAGGGTTTTTTGTTATTTTTATCATTAACGTATTTTTGAATGCACAGGATGGTGAGGTACCGGTTGCTAGACAAGTTATACAAGAGGGAACACCGCGGCAGGCTCACGGAGGACGGCCAGGTACGTGTGTTGTCGAAATATACATGTGTTTTCATCACACAGCTAACTTTTATAGCAATTTTCAGGAACTTCACATACTTCGTTGTCGAACCCATGATGGGTTCCACTTGATGCGATACGACGACCGCTATACCCCACTGCTTCACCGTGCTGGGCTTCACACGGTCGCCAACCTAGTACGGCGAGGCATGCCAGTCTTTAACCCCGCAGTTTTGACCGCACTCGTCGACAGGTGCATTTTCTCTATTGCGTCCGTTTGTTTTCGTTTTTATATTCTTACGTACGTAACTAATTCTTTTCTCTGTGTACTATTAACAGGTGGAGGCCAGAGACTCACACGTTCCACCTTCCCTGTGGGGAGATGACCGTCACGCTGCAGGACGTGGCGATGATTCTTGGACTTCCCATTAGGGGACAGCCAGTGGTCGGCCCGACGGTGTTTGAGGGCTGGAGGGCACGTGTGGAGGCCTTTTTGGGCACGCCATTGCCTTCTGTCCCAGAGAATGCCAGGCGAGGCCGCGTCTCGGGTGTCCACATTAGATGGTT
This sequence comes from Dendrocalamus latiflorus, assembly GCA_017311315.1. Classification (NCBI taxonomy): domain Eukaryota; kingdom Viridiplantae; phylum Streptophyta; class Magnoliopsida; order Poales; family Poaceae; genus Dendrocalamus; species Dendrocalamus latiflorus. The sequence continues at coordinate 34,077,179 of CM029658.1, read as the reverse complement.
GCGGGATACATTTGGTGCATGCCCTGCGGACGCGGACGACGCCACGGTGACCTACCACTGCCGCGCTTGGGTCCTCCACATGTTCGGGGCCGTGCTTTTCCCGGACGCCGCTTCGTGGATGTACATCCACTGCCTTCAGGACTGGGGCGACGCTGGACAGTTCAGCTGGGGTTCGACGGTCCTCGCGTTTCTCTACTGCCAGCTTTGCGAGGCCTGCAGACGCACGGTGCCCACGTCGACACTCGGTGGCTGCGTCTTCCTCCTGCAGGTGTGGATGTGGACACGCATTCCTGTGGGACGCCCTCGAGTGTTCCAGGCGCAGCCTTGGCGTCCACAGGGCGTGGATGACCTCGGCCCCACAGTGGCGTACCTGTGGGATAGCGTCTCAGTCCCGTTCGCGACCACAGAGCGGGCGTACGTGGATTTCAGCAACGAGCTGGACACCTTGTCTCCCACGATGGTAAGAAAATGGTAATGCATTTATTTTTCCTTACAGTTCTTGGTTTTTGTACATGGCTAATCGTGTGTTTGCCCGTATGTTTGCTTTGCTTGCTAGGTCTCATGGGAGCCTTACTCCGAGCCACTGACGAGGAGGAGCACGAGGACGAGGAGGCATCTACCCACGACAAGATTGGGATGTCACAGATGCCCGACGCCCCATCTACTCAGGCTTCGCAACGGCCTCGTCGTTCGGCCCGTCCCCCGAGCACGTACACTCTAGAGAGTGATGCTCTGGCGAAGGGCAAGGGAAAGGCCAAGAGGCAGTGAGACTGACTATTTTGTGCGTTGAGACGTGTTATGTGATGTTTTGAGACTTATATGTGATATTTTGAGACTTATTGATAATTATGCGATGTTATGTGTATGTGTGTATGTGCATATGTTTTGTGTATGTGTGTATGTGCATGTTAGCAGCAACGTTTGCTCTTTTTTTGCAGGTGTACCTAGCACGGCGCCAAAGGGGCTGGCGCCGAGGTGTGCACATACGGCGCCAGGCTTTTTGGCGCCACAATAGGCGCCAAACACCCTGGCGTCGTATGTGCACACCTTGGTGCCAGCCCCTTTGGCACCGTGATAGCTACATACGGCGCCCGAATGTTTGGCGCCATAATAGCTGGACTTGCACCAGAGCACGGCGACCACAGTTGTCTGGCTAAGTCAGAACACGGTGCCACAGCCGTCAGTAGGGGTGCAAACGGGTCGGATTCGGACGGATATTGTTATTACCATATCCTAACCCATATTATTTTTCTCCGGATTTGGTACCAATCGGATTCGGTGTCGGATCAGTCGGGATTAACCCGACCCGTTTGCACCCCTACTTGTTTGTAAGGAATGCATGCAGTACAGCAAATGGAGTAGGAAGACGTACTGTCAAGAACTTGATGTTACTACTTAATAGCTGATGTGGAAGACTTTATTGTACCATTGCAAAAGAAAATGAAACGTCAAATAGTAGCACTAACCTGAAATCAAACTTGAAGACGTATCGGATTCGGACGGATATTGCTGTTACCATATCCTAACCCATATTTTTTCTCCGGATTCGACACAAATCGGATTCGGTACCAATCGGATTCGGTGCCGGATCGGTCGGGATTAACCCGACCCGTTTGCACCCCTAGCCGTCAGCGCCGTTGGTGCGCAGCACGGCGCCATGTGCTTTGCCACCGTGGCTCTTACGTGGCCACACACAGCGCCAAAGCATATGGCGCCGTGACATGTACCCGGGCCGTTATATACTTTGGCGCCATGAGAAGAGTCCATTTTTACAAATCTTTTTTTCAGAGGTCCATATATAAAAAACTTTCAAATTTTAGGCTAAAAAACAAAAATTTTATGCTGGGTCCCGCGTGCGTGCAGACGGCACTGAAGGAGAAAGGGTGTGTGCTGTCATCAGGTGAATCACGTGCGCTGCTGGCTCGGTTAGTGAAGACGGCGGGCCCCATGCCAGCTGGTGCAGACGGGAAATTTAACTTTTTGCCACCCTTAAGAATGCCACCTATCCAAATGCCATCCTCTTCGTTGCACTCAACAATTTGCCACTCTTAAGTTTTGGTTGACTCATTTTTTGCCACTTTTGAGCCCACCAGGCGCCAAGTCCACTGCCATGTCAGTGCCCGCGCCATGTCAGCAGCCGCGCCGCCGCCCGCGCGCGCGCCCGCGCCGCCGCCGGCCTCCCCGCGCCTCCCCGCGCCGCCGCTCGGCCTCCCCGCGCCGGCGCCTGCGTCGCCTGGCCTCCCCGCGCCACCGCCCGCGCCCGCGCCGCCCGGCCTCCCCGCGCCCGCGCCTCCCCGCAAGATTTCGCTGAGCGCGCGGCGAGCGGGGAGGCGCAGGCGCGGGGAGGCCGGGCGGCGCGGGCGTGGGCGGTGGCGCGGGGAGGCCAGGCGACGCAGGCGCCGGCGCGGGGAGGCCGGCGGCGGCGCGGGCGCGCGCGCAGGGAGGCCAGCGGCGGCGCGGGCGCGGGCGGCGGTGCGGCTGCTGACATGGCGCGGGCGCTGACATGGCAGTGGACTTGGCGCCTGATGGGCTCAAAAGTGGCAAAAAATGAGTCAACCAAATCTTAAGAGTGGCAAATTGTTGAGTGCAACGAAGAGGATGGCATTTGGATAGGTGACATTTTTAAGGGTGGCAAAAAGTTAAATTTGCCCATATCAGGAGGTAGAAGACTATCGATAACCCCGTTCAAATGTTTTTACTTTTGTGTGTATGAAGCAGATAAATTTCGTACGTGATTCAATTATAGATTTGTTGTCAGTTGGTTATCCTAGTTGCGTCCGATTCCTAAACCATTTTATACCCTATTCATTCCCAAACTTCACCACTTTAGCTTCGCCAAAAGAAACATCTGATAACCGGTATCTAGTTCCTATGAGACAAGAAAGGTTCCCTGTAAATTTATGTTTTTTCACTTTCAAGTTGAACTCGAAATAGCTTTCAACCCAAATCAGCTTTCAAATCCATGAAAAACAGCTTTCAACTCTCGGATCCGAGAGCTTTCCACTAGAACTCAAGAGCTTTCAACTCAATTTCACTTCCAAATCCTAGAAGTTTCAACCAATGTTCTAAATAGCGGGCTAAGCCCCTTAGCGGCTGCCTCTCCCAAAAGCTAAGAAAGGCTATAGCGGGCTAAATAGTGGACTAAGCCATTTAGCGGTTGACCAACAAATATGTCAAGCATCAGGTGAAGACATTACAAATACCAATTACCATCTAACTAGTGACAGATAGTTCAAAGTCTTACCAACTACCAATACGTAAAGAACAGAGGACATATGAGAAGAGTTTGAAGAATCTTGCCTTCTGGCTGGGACATGGCCGTCGCAGCAACAGCAACTGTGACCGTGTGAGGCTGTGCAGGAGCAAGAGCTAGGGTTAAGCACGAGTTTGGGCCAGACGGGAATTCGGCCCACTTCAGAATTTTTTTCCCTCCTTAGCGGGCTAAATAGCAGTCCATTTAGCGGATTTAGCGGGCTAAATCCGGCTAATAGCGGGAAAAAATGTTTAGCGCTAAAAGTGATTTCTCTTAGCCCTTAGCCTTCCCAAAGGCTAAATCCGGCTATAGCGGTGGCTATAGCCGGCTATTTTAAACCTTGGTTTCAACTAGAATCCAAAAGTTCCCCGAAAAGATTTCAACTCGAATTAAATCCAACTCAAAATTCGAGAGCTTTCAACCTCATTTAGAAAGGTACCCGGGGCGGCGTGGTGGTCACCGGCGGTGGCGACGGCGGCGTGTGGGCGCGGAGGAAGCGCGCCGTCGAAGCCGTGGCGTGGCGGCGCCCCTAGGGTTTGGGGGAGAGAAGGTGAAGGCGCGCTGGTCACCGGAGGTGACGGCTGCGCGTGGATGCGGAGCAAGTTCACCGACGAGACCGTGGAACAGCGGCGCTCGGGTGGAGGCTCGACGGTGCCTTCAGAATTTGGGGAGGCAGCATGTAATGAACGGGAGAGAGAGATGGGAACAAAGGTCATCTGGGCCGGTCTTCGGAGAATACTCGAAGGCTTCATGAAGGCTTTTAGAAAAACGAGAAATGGCGTGGCCCATTTCCAATTTGCGTGCCATATGCACTTCTTAAAAAGTTTGCATGCCAAACACTAAGCAACCTCACTCATCTAAAAACAAGTTAAAAATTGTAATAGTTAGTTTTAAAACATGTTACAGAGTTACAGAAATCAGTTTTTTTATCTGCATTGTAGTCCCCGCTGAGATAGAAATTTACAATGTGAGATCTAACAGCAATGCAAGTTCAATGCAAATGCACAATTAGGCTGATTTTTTGAACTCCCCATTGTTTAGAGCAGAAAAAAAATCATACGTTGCAGGTGAAGAACTGATTTTATTTCACCCTAACCTTCAACTTGATTCGAAGCAAAGCCTTAAATTCTTACGTACTTACAAGCAGCATCTCTCGTGTCTCGTCATTTGTCTCCATTGTTGCTACGAAACGAATCAAACTAGAGCTAGGTTGATGAACGAACACCTACTTTATCTTCTTCCTGACTTGAAGACCTATCTTGATTTACAGTATAGTCAAGGAATCAACTCACCTTAGCTCGATTATGATGGGGGCAGGCAAGGCTAGGGCATCCTGTGCCTCTGCCTCCGCGTAGAAGCTCTGAAACTGTGGAATCAGCGTGCGAGACGAACCGCGCCGTTGGCGTGGCCGACTGGGACGGCGCATCACGCACCTGTCGCGGGCAGACGACTAGACGAGCTGCTGCCGTGCCATGCCCGGCGCGGGCGAGCGGGCGGGATGGCGCGGGCCGATGACGCCTTGTGGTGTGCCGTGCGCGTGCGGACCGAATGCCTCTTCTGGGGCTCTGGGCTGTGGTCCGCAGGTAGTGTACTCGCTGGGTTGCCGTTCTGCCTCCTAATGGGCTGGAAGCAGGTGGCATGAGGTGGGATGCCTGTTGTCGCCTGCGGGGAACTTTGGCGGCTGAAGGAGAAGCGATGTCTCTTTAACCTGTGTTACATTATTATAGTTTATGTTGTGTTACAGTCCTTACGACTGCTCTTTGGATCTTACGATCACTTTGTAGCCGCTACGACCACTTCCTGCAGCCGTACCACCATATTGAAGAGGTTATGATCACCTTCTATGTCTTTACGACTGCTCTGCTGATTCACCGACCACGCTAACAGTTGTTACGACCACGTTGTGACCTTCTCCGATCTCATCCCGCTGCTCTCTGACCACTCTGTCGGATCTTTGACCACTCCGGTCCTCTGGTCATTACGACCATGTTGTAGCTGCTCCGACCACGTAGTCATAACTTCAGCAGAAGTTACTGTTAGAAATTGGCTCATTTGAGCTTGGTCCATTTTCTTAATTTCAAAGCATGCATGGTTTAGTACCATATTGCTAAGACAAAATGAGGAAGACCGATTTATAAGGTGGAGTCCTCACCACTCCTTGAATATAGATAGAGATGGTATGAGTAGGGGGTGCAAATGGGTTGGGTTAATCCCGACCGATCCGGTACCGAATCCGGTCGGTACCAGATTCGGGAAGATAATTTGGTATTCGGTCGGATTCGGGAGAGTTGTTATCCGAACGAATAGTATCGGTATTCGGATACCGGATAATTATCCGGTCGGATATCTGGTAAGAGCTAAGAATTCACCTTTTATTTTGCTAGTATTTGTTTTTTTGTCATGTGTGGTTGGTTGAGGTGTGTAGTGTATAGAAAGTTTTCCTGGATTGTGCAAGCTTAAGTTCTCTAAAAGGAATATGACATTCAGTTGTAGCAACTATAAATATACAAATACTAAAATAGTGTTTTATTTCTAATTCTACTGCTTGTGCAATTGGAATCCTAAATTTGCTCATTAAGATCATTCTTCCTAGGTAATGGAATGAAAAGCATGTAATCAGAGTATTATTAAACAATGAACTTTGGCATGCTTCAGTAAATGAACAGGTAAATTTGTCAAAAGTCTATTATCCCCAATTGTCTACTATCTCTACCTTAATTTAGTAAAATTTCTTTAGCCTAGAAAAAGAAAATGATGTCCGTCAAAAATCAAGATTCATCTTGAAACGCCACACCTCAATGGGCAAATTTGGGGGAAATGCCACACCATCTTCGGCTGATGAATTATAATTACTATTATGTACTTATGTCTAACAGTTTAAGGCTTGAAGTGATGGTGGTATGGTTTAGCATATGTTCCTTTCCGTATGCATGTACTATCCGTCTACATTATCCGTTTTCGATCCAAAACCGTCAAGTATCCTTTCCGACGGCACCGTATTCGAAATTCCGAATGCTCTGAATTCGTATTCGTATCCGGTTTTACCGTATCCGACCCCGAATCAGAGAAAAAAATATGGGTTAGGATACGGTATGAGCAATATCCGTTCGAATCCGATCCGATTGCACCCTAGGTATGAGGAGGATTCTGGCTAGTCACACATGCACACGCGTGAGCGTGTATTCGCGTATTTTCGCGTGAAAATTGTGTGACTTGTGGCTTGTGACGCGCGACCGTGTTGTGACGTGGTGCGCCACTTGGCAGAACAAGTCCATCTTTATTTTTGCTGAACCCTGCACCACTCTCTCTGTTTGAATGAGACTCAAACATTTGAATGAGGCAATAACAAGTGAATTTACACTGCTTTATTTGTGATCTGATGAGGCAGTTACCAGTGCATAATTCTGTTTAAAATGTAGCAGTTACTAGTGAATAACTGTAGTGCCCTTAAAAGGGCCTGGAGAAGTCCAGGAAGAAACAGAGAGTTTTGCACCTCCATTCTTCCTCTACTTTCTGCTCTGCGAGCTTGTGCTGTTGTGTTGTGCCGTCTGAACCTCGCTGACCTTTCTTCCCAGCGTGCACCTGGAAGGAGGGAGAGTGGCTATCTCCGAACTGTTGCCACAGGGAGTACCTGTACGGGGCAGCAATAAGGTTTCTAGGCAGCGCATCTGCGCGTCTGCTCGCTTCACTGCGTCATCTTTGTTCTACACTACATCGAGCCTGCGCTGCTTCTTATTCTTCATTAGGCTCAAAAGTAAGTTGTTCGTGTGTTCGTTCGACTTTGTTACTATTTTTTCTTGCATATATTTTGAAGTATGATGAGTAGTCTGTTATTAGTAGTAAGTTTTGCATCACTGATTTATTGTATTTGTCTCCTAGTAAAATTCGGAATTAAAATATTACCCACGTTTCCAATAGTTACGACCACGTTCACCGCCGCTGCGCTACACTTCCTTCGACCACGGTCGATCACCATAGTCGTAACCCGATTACGACCACGCTGTGATACTGTCGACTACTGTGGTCATAACTCTTTACAATCATGTCTCCCCGCTATGATCGCGTATAACCAAGCCTTCTCGTTGTGGTCGTAATGACTTACGACCACATCTTTAGCTCTGTGACCGTGGTTGTAACTCCTCTATGACCACGTCTTCAGCACCTGTGAACACCTTCGCTCGTTGTCGTGGTCGTAACTCTGGTTACGACCACGTCTATGAGCATAATGAACTCGATAGACTTCCCAGAGCCAAAATGCTCTTCTCTTCTTTATTTCTTTGTCTCGATCACACCGATCGCTCTCTCTTGCCTCTTGATCACACCGATCGCCTTGGCCTCTCTTCTTGCCCTCTCGGTTACATGGCTCTACCTTTTATACCCTGCTCTATGACTTCGTCTCGGGTTCAACTACGACTACAACTCCGACTATGAATATGACCTGAATTCTGACTACGACAGAGTCCTACTCGTACACAACGTCGACCACCAAGTCGTACACGACTTTGACTTCCTAGACTGACTTGACTACAAACTCGTACATGACTACGACCACAAAGTCGTATATGACTACAACTTCTGAAAAACAAAGATTATAAACTCTAACAATCATCTCCTTAATCTTGTTTTTTTCATCTTGATCATGCCGATCTTCACTCTTTCTTCTACTTCTTCCTTGCATGCTTGCCTGAACTAGAGCACCTGCTCCCACAGCTGTCTCTTCGACCACATTTCCTTATCTAGTCATATTCAACCTGCAGCGCTTGCCTGCTCTTCCTCCACCTGCACCAACTCTTTCTCTATCGTGTGCTCTTGTTTTTGACCACCGCCCTTCACGTTGTGCTTCCTCCCGCCTCCACGGAACCCATGCTCCAAGCTTACGATTGTCTTCTGTTACACGTGTGAGAGCTCCTACCAAGCCGTTGCACGCTACGATTATGCCTTCTGCATGTGGTCTATGATGACCACGCGAGACATCGCCGCTTTGACCTCCCTCTGCATCAGTTGTGCCTGCTACGACTATGCTTCGCTCCTCTCCACCTTCATGCGCATGCGCACCTCCTGTGCCACCACCTGTTGTGCGACTAGGGCTTCTCTGGAGATGGCAACATGGGAGGATTATTCTGAACTCAAGCATTGTTTCCCAAATGCACCGGCTTGGGGGCAAGCTGGTACTGAAGAAGGGGGATGTTACGGTGCAATCCACTGGTGATTCTAACTTCCAACACCAAGTGGCGCTACTACAAAACAAACTATACTAGACGACTCACCACAGATGGTTCATGTAGAGCTGTCTGTGCTTTGATTATTACAGATAGTTCATGGCTAAAACCGTCTTCGAAACTATCACAGATGGTTAGGTTTAAAAGTCATCTATGATATAGAAACTATCACAGACGGTTTTTATTTACAACCATCTGTATTTTATCCTTTGTCATATGAACTATAGAAGCTACTGAGGCGAGAGACAAATTCAAAGAAAATTTATTACAAAAGTCCCAAAAAAAAGAGATTCACAGATCTTAGTCTTCTGGGGTTCATATGTTTCTTCTTCGACTTTTTGGAGTTGGAGGATTAGCCGCTGAGTTCTCGAATGCCGTGAAGATTATCCTTACCCTCTTCACTTCCTCCTCTAGCCCGGGAAAATCATTAGCATGGCCCATAATCTCAAAGAGGATGCCATGATAAGCTGCCTCAGAATCGACCGCTTCACTTGGTCGGCAATGTTATCTATGTGTCTCTCCACTGCCGTAAGAGCTTCTTCTGCTTTGTGCACATTGCAGAGAAGAACGAGGATGAGGACGGTTTCTCTTTCCTAAGTGGCAACGAGACACCTCCATCGACGGCGGATTATGAGATCTAGCTGACAGATGGAAGCGAGTCGAAGAAGGAGAGCAGGGCGTGAGCGGAGGAGCTGCTCTAGACGTAAATTGTTGGTCGCCTATTTAAGGTTGTGGTCGAACAACTCATGATGGATAGATGAGAGGAAGAAGATCAAAATAATATTAGATGCCATTATTGAAAAATCTGGTGAAGAAGATGAGGGAGAGGATAGTTTAGAAGAGCTGGATTACGACGCGCATATTTAAGCATTATCATAGGCGGTTCGTGTACCAAACTGTCTCTAATATTAATATCATAAACAGTTCATGTAACAAATCGTCTCTGATATGTGCCTTATCATAGACAGTTCGTATAATAAACCGTCTCTGATATGTGCATTATCACAGATGGTTCGTATAACAAATCGTCTCTAATAATGACACGTCACCAATCCGTGGCGTATCCCATAGGATTTCAATCTCACGCGTCCATTCTCTCCACATCGAATGGCAGACATCGGTTCCTCCCACCGCTCGGCCCTTATTAACTCCCCCTCTACCTTTCTATCGGTAGTCACACGTGAGTTCATCCACTAGATTCCTGCATCCTCCCTTCGACAACGCCGATTACCACCGTGAGCTAGCGCCTCTGTTATGATACCACGGTCAACTACACAACACATTCTTGTCGTAAGTGTCGTAAGAGTGTCTTATGCAGTCTCACCGTCGTGCCACAAAGGTGGCACTACTGTCACCTCTCCATTATCGGTGATATCTAACTGCTATATGATGCCCTCCCATCCCTTCCTTAATGGCAGGCATCAAGGACATCATGCGTTGCATCCAGCTTGTTCTTCGACGACGCTGACTACCGTTGTGAGCTAGCGCCTCTGTTGTTACATCACGGTCGACTACACAACATATTCTTGTCATAAGTGTCATAAGAATGTCTTGTGCAGTCTTACCGTCGTGCCACAAAGGTGGCACTACAGCCACCTCTCCACTGCTGGTGATATCTAGCCGCCATCCAATGTCCTCCCCTCTTCCTTGATGGTAGACATCAAGGACATTGCGCACCGCGTCTAGCTTCTACTGTCTACTAGGACCTCTGCTTCTTATATATTCTTACCGTGTTAAAGAGTTGGGTTCGTTATCTTGTTATGCTGTAATGGTGGATTCTAATCTTAATGGAAATGGAATGTGTTGTTGTGTTTGCCACTGTATTTGCTTATTTTCAAAAGGTATAGGTAACATTATTTCTTAAGGCTAGCCAAAAAACAGAAAAAATTCTAGATATAGAATGAACTATCACAGACGGTTTGTGCTACAAATCATCTATGAAGGACTATCACAGACGGTTCTATATACCAACCATCTGTGATACTCGCCAATCACAGACGGTTGGTAACTAGAATCGTCTGTGATATGTGAGTATCACAGACGGTTTTTTGTTCGAGCTATCTGTAATAGTTTTCTTCACAAACGGTTCTAGTTGCAAACCGTCTGTGTTGTCTTTCTCACAGACGGCTCACATACCGTCTGTGATAACCTCCGATTATCACTGACATATAAATATAGGCGGCTCAGAAAACCGTCTGTAATGATAGTGCCGAACTATTTCTGATAACCTTTTTTGTAGTAGTGTGGAGGAACGTTCTACCAGGCAGAGGAGCAAGCGTGAACGGTGACCGACCTGCAAATTCCCTGCGTTCCTTTGGGCCAAAAGAAAACAGCCAAGGCCACAGCCCATGTAATAGTTAGGGTTAAGTATGTGTCTAAGCGGGGATGTTTTATGGAGGCAGCGTGTGTAGTTGAGGGGGCATCGCTGAAAACACTATTGATTTCTGCATTCTAAAATCCCCAATCCCTGATTCTTCTCACCCGTCTGTGACCTTCTCACATTTCCTAGTCTAAATTCTTGCATTACTGCCCGTAACAGATGGGTACATAGACACAGGAGAAAACCACAACATTTCAGAATACCAAGGTGCTGAACAATTCAAGACAGTATTGAATCTCTGAAGTTTTCCTACGGGAGGTAGGAATTGCTACACTCTTTCTTCTGTCACGAAAGGTGAGAAGTATCTTATAAGAGCAATGTTCATGTATGGGAACTATGACAACAAAAGGCAGAATCTTATTAGCTCACCGTGAGTCTTCAACATCTACATTGGGCTTGATTTCTGGAACCGAGTCAATATCACTAATGCATCCATGACTTACACGTCTGAGGCAATTGTTGTGGCCATGGTGAAATCAATATCAGTTTGCTTGATTGATAATGGAAAAGGAAATCCTTTCATATCATCATTAGAAATGAGGCCAATGAAGAGTTCAATTTATCCTGCTGCTATGCCAAATCAACCTCTTTTGCTCCAGGATCGACGAAGCATGGGCGCAAGTGGCGTACTTAGGTGACCCTCCTTTTATTCGCACGATATAGGCCACAATATATTGTTAGTTCCTAAGTTTTCACAAATCCTAACAGATAAAATTAGCATCTGAGTTTTTAGTTTTGTTCAGTTTGACCACATATAGACAACTCTTTCAGTTTCAACAGTTTAGCGTCATTATTCATTTCTTCTTTTTTGAGGCATGCAACCAATAGCATTGTACAGTTTGCTACCACCATCTGTGGCCCTGTGGCAAATTAGCTTCAACCCAAATACGTCTTTTTATTGGAGTGTTAACTGACAGGATCCTGTTTACTATTGTTCAGTTAATTCCGTGCTATTGCTCTCAATAAAAAAAACTATACATTTTATAACATCTGAATTAAAAGATTGAATTTAAGGATCTATATTCAAATTTTCTCCTTCATTAAATAGTGCTTGCTCTAAATGCTCACACATATAGTGCCTGCTCTAAATACTCACATATAGTGCCAAGCCAAATCAACCTCTTTTGCTCCAGGATCGACAAAGTATGGGTGCAAGTGGCATACTTACGTGACCCTTCTTTTATTCGCATGATATAGGCAACAATATACTGTTAGTTCCTAAGTTTTCCCAAATCCTAACAGACAAAATTAGCATCTGAGTTTTTAGTTTTGTTCAGTTTGACCACATGTAGACTACTCTTTCAGTTTCAACAGTTTTAGGTCGTAATGCATTTCTTCTTGTTTAAGGCATGCAACCAATAGCATTGTAAAGTTTCGTACCACCATCTGTGGCCAATCCAAATACATATTTTTTTATTGGAGTGTTAAGTGACAGGATGAGGGCACTCCTAATGCAGAAACTATGAAGTAGTTTCTATACTTGCTAATTAATGTAGACACTACCCATGGAAACTATACTCCCAATGGATAGTTTCTACAAATAAAATTTTCATCCAATCATCTATCTTCTCTCTCCTATCATCTACCTATCACAGCTCTTTCTATCTTGGTTCTCGTGTAGACATGGTTTCTATATAAGAGCAAGTACAATAATGCTGACTAGGTCGCCTCTAACGAAATCCACGTCAACACAATCCTAAGTGGAAGAGAGAGAAAAGAGAAGAGAGAGACAAGCTGCCCCTCATGCAAGAGGTGACTTCTAGCACATCATACGAGGACTTGGAGGCGATGCTAGTTCTTAGAGCAAGTACAATAAGGGTTAGGGTCGCCTCTAGCGAAATATTAAATGTTTGAGTGCTTTAGTAGAGGTAACCTCTACTCAACTTATTGTATTAGCTACCTCCACCATGAGCCACTTGTACTCTTTTTGCTTATTTGGCTAGTCCTAGAGGTGGCAGTCACCTCTTCTATTAAACTTGCTCTAAGAAATCATTTCCTTATCTCTCCTCCTTAACTCCAATGACACATCAGTATTTTGCTTACTTGGCACCTTATTTAATGCCATAGAAACCATCCATAATTTTTGCATTGGGAGTGCCCTGATGTTTACTATTATTCAGTCAATTCAGTGCTACTGCTCTCAATAAACAAACTATATATTTTATAATATCTGAAATAAGACTTAAATTATGGATCTATATCCAAATTTTCTCTAGTAGAAAGTTCAATAACTCACGCTAGTCCGTCATCAAATAGCGACTGCTCTAAATACTCGTACATGTTTCCTACACACAAAGGACAGCACCTGCAGTATCTCTGCTCCCTCGTGATTTTGCCTTCACATGATCGCTCACCGAACCACCTCCATGCGCGTCTGCACCAGCTGGCATGGCACGGGCACGCGTGCGGGCGGCGGCGCGGCTGCTGACATGGCACGGGCGCTGACATGGCAGTGGACTTGGCGCCTGATGGGCTCAAAAGTGGCAAAAAAATGAGTCAACCAAATCTTAAGAGTGGCAAATTGTTGAGTACAACGAAGAGGATGACATTTGGATAGGTGGCATTCTTAAGGGTGGCAAAAAGTTAAATTTTCCCCTGATATGTGGCTGCCTGGTTATCATTTATCACAATGATTTGCATTTTTTTTTGAAAAGGACGGGACAGTTTGCATTTACCAGACCACTGATGATGGTTGGCGCTAAACAAAGGTAGTAACGGAAAGGCAAGAAAGGGAACAACAAATACAATGGAAGTGAGACTAATTAAGTCTATGAAACTTCTTTCTATGTCATGGAAAAAGGAAATGGTACCGACATAGTTCGAAAGCATATAAAGTGAAAATTTTTAAAGGCGTTAGGAGAATCACGCAGGAAAAGCAATGAATCCATGGTTCAATACACGTACGGTACATATATATAGCCAGGTCCAGGGAATATCCTCGAGTGATTTATGGAAACAGAGATCACGGAGGGATATCCGGACGGCTGTTGCACCTAACGTGTATGCGTTACTAACGGCACCGATCGTGCCGGGCACAACATGCATGCCGTGAAGGAATCATCGTCTAACACGCCCCCGCAGTCGGAACGGTAGCAGGACGGACGTTTAGATTGGACCTGAACTCGGTGAAGATGGACGTCGGAAGACCCTTGGTGAAGATATCGGCGTACTGGGATGACGTAGGGACGTGCAGAACCCGAACATCACCCGCAGCAACTCGCTCCCGAACGAAATGGAGGTCGATCTCCACATGTTTGGTGCGCTGGTGCTATACGGGGTTGGTGGAGAGGTAGACTGCGCTGATGTTGTCGCAGAACACCACTGTAGCGCGGCGAAGAGGACTGTGAAGCTCCAGGAGTAGTTGTCACAGCCAACATGCCTCGGCGACGGCTTTGGCAACGGCACGGTACTCGGCCTTAGCACTGGAGCGAGAGACAGTCTGCTGCCGCTTCGAAGACCAAGAGATGAGATTGTCCCCAAGAAATATCACGTAGCCAGAGGTGGACTTGCGAGTGTCTGGACAGCCGGCCCAATCAGCGTCTGAATAGGAAACAAGATCCAAGGATGTCGAACGGCGTAGAACCAGTCCATGGTCAAGTGTGCCACTGATGTAACGAAGGATCCTCTTCATGGCAGCAAGATGAGATGTCCGAGGGTCGTGCATATGTAGGCAGACTTGTTGTACAGCGTAGGAGATGTCAGGTCTGGTGAATGTAAGGTACTGAAGAGCCCCTACTAGACTGCGAAAGTGGGTCGGGTCATCCACTGGGTTGCCATCAGAACCTGACAACTTGGACTGAGTGTCCACTGGGGTGCTGCAGGGCTTGCAATCTGTCATGCCAGCTCGCTCCAGAATGTCCAAGCAGTACTGTCGCTGAGAGAGGATCAACGTGCCATCATACCAAGAAACAGAGACACCCAAGAAGTGATGAAGCTCACCGAGGTCCTTCATGGAGAACTCTGACTGCAACGAGGAGACCGTCTAGTGAAGTAAGGCAGGCGAAGAGGCAGTGAGGACAATGTCATCAACATATAGCAGCAGATAGACCAAGTCACTGTCACGGCGGTAGACGAAGAGAGAGGTATCCGACTTGGCCTCAACAAATCCAAGTGAATGAAGGTACGCAGCAAAGCGACTGTACCATGCCTGAGGTGCCTGCTTGAGACCATAGAGGGAACGCTGTAGGAGACAAACATGATCAGGATGTGCAGAATCGACAAACCTTGAGGGCTGGCTACAGTAGACTGTCTCCTGGAGGGTGCCATGTAGAAATGCGTTCTTGACATCAAGTTGGTGGATCGGCCAGTCACGGGAGAGCCAAATTGAGAATCGTGCAGACGGTGGCAGGCTTGACAACCGGACTGAAAGTCTCATCAAAGTCAACACCGGGACGCTGAGTAAAACCACGGAGGACCCAACGTGCCTTGTACCGGTCGAGAGTGCCGTCAGAGCGAAACTTGTGACGAAAAATCCACTTGCCGGTGACAATGTTTGCGCCTGGAGGTCGAGGAACAAGTACCCACGTCTTGTTAGCTTGCAATGCGGTGTGCTGTTCCTCCATGGCAGCCCACCAGTGAGGATCGGCGAGAGCAGCGCGGAATGTCTTTGGTACAGGCGAGAGTGGTGCGGCATGAAGGTTCATGGTCCGCCGAGGTTGACGGTAGCCATCTTTGCCCCTGGTGACCATGCCATGGGAGTTGACGACGGGGTCGATGCGAGTCGCCGAGGCCGGCACGTGTACGGGCCGAACTGGCGGGACCGGCGGACCGACAGGAGCAGCGGGCATCAAGGCCGGTTGACTGGTGGGCAGACTAGCAGGATCGGCTAGTGAGTCTGGAGGGTCAGCCTGCGTGACTGGAGGGCCGGTAGTTGGAGAAGCCAGCGGGCAGCATAATGGGCTGGCGGGACCAGCCAGCGGGCTGGGAGGGGGCGCAGGTAGGGGCGTCTGAGCGCTGGCCAGTGGTGGGGTCGAGCCTGCTGGTGGGTGACCTGGGACGGCCATGGACCGGCGAGGGCCAACCGGAAGCGGTGGAGCTGCGGAGTAATCATCCAAAAAATCAAGATTAGTAGCTTCTGTGTTAGCGGACGATAACTGTGCTGACAACTCGGCAAAGGGAAACGAGGCCTCATCGAACACCACATGACGCGAAATAATAATCCGGTTGGAAGTGAGATCGAGGCATCGATAGCCTTTGTGCTCAGAGGGGTAGCCCAGGAAGACACATAAAGTGGAGCGGGTGGCTAGTTTGTGAGCGGCGGTATCGGAGAGGTTGGGATAGCAGTGACAGCCAAAGACACGGAGGTTTGAGTAGGAGAGATGTTTTCCATAGAGTGCGAAGTACGGGGTCTCAAACCGGAGTGTCTTGGTGGGATGGCAGTTAAGCAAATATGTAGCTGCATGGAGGGCCTCAACCCAGTAGACGGCAGGAAAGCTGGCTTGAAACAGAAGTGAGCGAACAATATTATTTGTGGAGCGAATAATGCGTTCAGCCTTGCTGTTTTGTGGGGAGGTATGGGGACACGACATGCGCAGTGCAACGCCGTGGGTGAGGAAGAAGGTGCGTGCGGTGGAGTTGTCGAACTCACGACCATTGTCACATTGGATGCTCTTGGTCGATCGGGAGAACTGTGTTCGGACATATGAGAACAAATGTGAGAGTCTGAAAGGTATCTGACTTAAGGCGGAGAGGAAACGTCCACAAATAGTGAGAGCAATCATCTAGAATGATGAGGTAGTACTTAAAGCCAGACACACTAACAACAGGAGATGTCCACAAATCATAGTGTATGAGATCAAAATTGTCTGCAGCTCTAGAATGAGATGTAGCAAAAGGGAGTTTAACATGACGACCAAGTTGACAAGCATGACATATGGATGGTAAAATATGTTTATTGAAAGAAATGGCCGAGGAAGCAGCTAAACGGTAGAGAGACTCGTGGCCAAGGTGACCGAGGCGGCGGCGCCACAAGGAGGCGGTGGAGGAGGCAGCACCGGCGGTAAGTGCAACAGGGTCGGTCGGCGGAAGGCGGAAGGGGTAGAGACGGCCGGAACTATTGCACCTGACGATCTCGGTCTTGGTGAGGAAGTCCTTCACAGAAAGACCAAAGGGATCAAATTCAATAGAACACCAATTGTCAGTAACAAACTGTCGAACAGACATGAGATTTTTAATAATGTGAGGCGAAACAAGAACATTGTTAAGCGAGAAGCGGGAATGTATATCGCCGGTAGCTGTAACAGGAATCAAGGAGCCATCACCAACAACAATATTAGATGGAGTAGTGGGATTGGGAGGGTAGGTAACGGAGAGGATACCGGAATCCGACGTCATGTGGGAGGAGGCACCCGTGTCCATATACCACTCATTTGCAGTTGGTGGCGGAGTAAGAGTCACGTTGTGGAAGGCGTTTGCCAGAGACTGCTGATCCCAGTTGAAGGGGGTGGACATTGGCGGCCACTGTCCTGTCGCAGTGTCATTGTGAGGCGGCGCCGGTGCGGTCTGGGGGAGCGGGAGGTGACCTCCTGAACCGGTGAAGGCGATCGAACCACCCGTTCCGCTGGGGTAGCCGCCGGTGGTACCGGCCGTGCTGGCGAAGGGAGTGCCCGGGCGCGGCCCTAGGATGCCGTGCGCCGTAGGATGTGGTCCGGGCCACATCTGAATGGTCCCTCCCCAGGGGTTATGGAAAGACGGCCAGGGCGTAGCGGGGTTGGTGGCGTTTTTGCCACTGCCATTGCCGCCGCCCCCAGAGCCCTTGCCTCCATCGCTTGTGCCTCCGTTGCCACCGTTCCCGCCACTTCTGCCGGAATTATTGGAGTTGTGCCGATTGCGGTTGCGGCTGTTGTAGCGACCACCACCGCCACCGCCCCCGTTCCCGCTACTCCCGCCCCCGTTAGATCCGCCGGTCTGGGCGCCGGTACCACCACCTCTTGTGGTAGCCCCGCCGCGAGCGGCACTGGAGGAGGCAAAGTAGAACGCAGAGGCCAACTGCTGTTGTGGACGGTTGGACTTGTTCAATTCTTCGAGCAGCAGCTGGGAGCGGGCTTCGACGAAGGTGGGAAACGGCTTCTGCATGGGAAGCAAGGTGAGCATGTGTGAATAGTTGTCATTCAAACCTCGCAAGGCGGTGAGGACGAGGGCACGGTCGCTGACAGGCTCGCCGAGTTCGGCAAGTGTGTCGGCCATGCCCTTGAGGCGTCGGCAGTAGTCTGAGATGGAGAGGCTCCCTTGAGTGAAGGAGCGAAACTCAGCGCCGAGATAGAGGGCACGGCTCTCCATGTTGCCGAGGAACTGATGCTCCAATCCACGCCATACGGTGCGGGCCGTCGCCGTTGGCGCCATGACCAGCTCGAGGAGCTCAGTAGAGATGCTCCCATAGAGCCAGGACAGGACCACACAATCCATGCGCGGCCAATCCGGGTGTGGGAGGGGGACGTTGGTGAGGACGTGGTCGACGAGTGCGTACTGTTAGAATAAACCACGCCATGTGTTCGTGGCTGTGGCGTGCGTGCGTGTGTGAGTCTGCGGCGGCGCCCGAGTTCGTGCTCGCGTCCAGGTGCAGGTTTGTTAGGGAGGGGCACGGGATGAAGTCAACGTCAGTTATTTCCGTAGCTAGCGGATTGCATGTTCAGGTTTGAGTTGTGAGTGAATCACGTGAAAACCGGATCCATCCGTTGGAGTCTTTGGTTATATAATTCACGTTGTATTGCTCAGGTGAACACGTTGAGAATAAAAATGAAAAGCGTGCGTTTCGTCGCTCGGCAAATATCCGTGTGTATCTGTGTTTGATCTTGGGCAGGTTCCAACATTTGGTATCAGAGCCGGTGAAGTTCAACAGCAAGCTGATGGCCGGTGACGAGCGTACGCCGCCATCGTCTCCGAAGGCTCGCATCGGCGACCCGAAGTCCGGCGGTAGCGGCACACCACGTGAGGTCGTGGTGGAGCGCGTCAAGGAGATGAGTTCGTCGCTCGTGTTCCCGATGCTGTCGCGCACCAATTATCACGAGTGGGCGCTTGTGATGCAGGTAAATTTGGAGGCGATGGGGTTGTGGGGTGCGGTGGAGTCGAGCAAGGTCGAGCGCCGCGAGGATCGGCTGGCATTGGCCGCCATCCTTCGCGCGGTGCCGACGGACATGCACTCCGGCCTCGCCAACAAGAAGAGTGCGAAGGAGGCATGGGAGGCGGTGGAGAAGATGCGGCTCGGCGTCAAGCGCGTGAAGGAGGCGAACGCGCAGAAGCTGCTGAAGGAGTTCGAGCTCGTCGCATTCAAGGAGGGCGAATCGATCGACGACTTCGCCAACCGCCTGAACACCCTCGTCGCCAAGCTGCGCGAGTTGGGGGAATCGATGGAGGACGTGCGCGTCGTCAAGAAGTTCCTGCGCGTCGTGCCGCCGTGGTACCACCAGATCGCGGTGTCTATCGAGATGCTGCTCGATCTGGACGCGATGTCGATCGAGGAACTCGTCGGGAGACTCCGTGCGGCGGAGGATCGAGCCGGCGTGGAGGAGACCGCGGACCACACCGGGCAGCTGCTGCTCACCGAAGAGCAGTGGGAGGCGCGCCGACGTCAGCGTCGTGGGAAGGAGCGCGCGCGCAGCAGCGACGGCAACAGGAAGGGAGGCCGTAGCGGCGGCCATGAAGACGACGACGATGATGATGGGGGGAGCAGCGTCAGTTCGGGCGCAAGCAGGCGCCGACGCAGCTCCGGCAAGGGCAAGTGCTACAACTGTGGCGTCCGTGGCCATTTCTCGAGGGAGTGCACCAAGCCAAGGAAGGAGGAGGCGTTGCTCGCCGACGCCGACGATGAACCGGTGCTCCTGTAGGGTGGGACGCGCGGTGGTGTCGTGGTTTAGGGGGAGTTTGTTAGAATAAACCACGCCATGTGTTCGTGGCTGTGGCGTGCGTGCGTGTGTGAGTCTGCGGCGGCGCCCGAGTTCGTGCTCGCGTCCAGGTGCAGGTTTGTTAGGGAGGGGCACGGGATGAAGTCAACGTCAGTTATTTCCGTAGCTAGCGGATTGCATGTTCAGGTTTGAG
The DNA here is from genome assembly GCA_017311315.1 of Dendrocalamus latiflorus. Classification (NCBI taxonomy): domain Eukaryota; kingdom Viridiplantae; phylum Streptophyta; class Magnoliopsida; order Poales; family Poaceae; genus Dendrocalamus; species Dendrocalamus latiflorus. The sequence continues at coordinate 34,057,294 of CM029658.1, read as the reverse complement.
TTGTGAGTGAATCACGTGAAAACCGGATCCATCCGTTGGAGTCTTTGGTTATATAATTCACGTTGTATTGCTCAGGTGAACACGTTGAGAATAAAAATGAAAAGCGTGCGTTTCGTCGCTCGGCAAATATCCGTGTGTATCTGTGTGCGTGTGTGAGTCTGCGGCGGCGCCCGAGTTCGTGCTCGCGTCCAGGTGCAGGTTTGTTAGGGAGGGGCACGGGATGAAGTCAGCGTCAGTTATTTCCGTAGCTAGCGGATTGCATGTTCAGGTTTGAGTTGTGAGTGAATCACGTGAAAACCGGATCCATCCGTTGGAGTCTTTGGTTATATAATTCACGTTGTATTGCTCAGGTGAACACGTTGAGAATAAAAATGAAAAGCGTGCGTTTCGTCGCTCGGCAAATATCCGTGTGTATCTGTGTTTGATCTTGGGCAGGTTCCAACACGTACTTGCCGAGCGCGACAAGAAACAGCCCCCGCCACTTGGAGTAGTTGGCCGCTGTGAGGTCGAGAGTGACGGGCATTATAGACTTCACGTTGAGAACACTCACAGCCTGGGCGTGAAGGGTGGAGAGGTCGCAGTCATTGCCGAGGACGCCCGGTGGGAGTCTGGCGGGGATGGCACCAGTGCTGGTGGGGAGGCTGGGAGGTCGCGCAGCCAGATCGGCAGGGGCGCCGCTGGCGCTGGCTGGGTAGATCTCGGCGCTAGCCAGGAGTTGGAGAAGGGCAGCCGATGTCGGGCCGGCCGAGCCGTCGACGTGCGCTGTGAGGGAGGCCGTTGCCGGGGCGCTGGACACCAGGGAAGGCGACGATGGGACGGCGAGTGCTGCCCGAACTGCAGCAGCCGCAGCGGAGGCAGCAGCTTCACAAGCAGCAAGGATGGCCGGATCATCACCGTCTGAGGGCGCGGGGAAGGCAGCACGGACGGCGGAGGCCGCAGCAGCGGCGGCGGCGTCGGCCGTCGCGGAAGAAGAGGTGATGGCGTTCGGGTCGGCAGGGCTGCAACCACTGTCTGGGCCGTTGGCCATGACGGCGAGAGAAGAGCCGCCGGAAGACGCAAGGTTTAGCGGAAGCGGGTCTCAGGAAAATGCTCTGATACCATAAAGGCGTTAGGAGAATCACGCAGGAAAAGCAATGAATCCATGGTTCAATACACACGTACGGTACATATATATAGCCAGGTCCAGGGAATATCCTCGAGTGATTTATGGAAACAGAGATCACGGAGGGATATCCGGACGGCTGTTGCACCTAACGTGTATGCGTTACTAACGGCACCGATCGTGCCGGGCACAGCATGCATGCCGTGAAGGAATCATCGTCTAACAATTTTAGCAGGCTCATGGATCATATCTAGGAAGCAACAAGCCATATTAAGACTGTTCTTTTTTCCCTGCATAGTGAAGGAAAACAATCTAAATTGAGCATAGAGCCAATATTAACATGGAAAACTGAGGAATTCACGGTAACAACATATATACTGTAAAAACGCATCTACTTCACTGAGATAAGAACATAAATAAGAATCAAGAGTCATACCTGTTATTTTGTCTAATCGAATTCGCCAAATGGGTAGCAATACCAGGTCTTGCTAGCTGCCATCACCTGCCAACCTGATGAAGCATTTTTTGAGCAAACATGTTCCTTGGACAAAAACTGGTAAGTACAATAGAACTGCCGTAAAGGCATGGAGCCTGCAGACCAAAAAGGGATGTTTTAGTGAATGCATCCATTCAGCAAACCATACATGTGTACATATGTATCACAAACAGAATGAGAAGCTGACCTGTTGCAGGTGAACCTGGAATCAGCCTGTTACGGAGAACAAGTTTCAGAAAACATGGTGCAATCATCCATTTCGTCAACCTCGTACTCCAGAATGTTCCATTTCTCAGGCTCCTTTAGGCACTCATCAGTAGGCAGGAAATGCAGCACCTGAAATGGGGCATTTGGTCACCAGTTAGCATCTCACAAGATGTAACAATGTGTCAGTCAGGTCAGCTAGTGAGTTGATGAATGGTACCTTGGCCACTGAGAGCCTCCACATTGCAAGTTGCATAATACAGTGCGACGCGACGGCAACCATCCTCTTCAGCTGATCCTTGTCATAGTCATCACCAAGGTTGGGGTCTGCAAGTTCAGTCACTTGCCCAGCCTCTAGAAGTGGCTTTGCCTAGACAGCAAGAAAAATGATATATATGTGAACTGTTCTTCGGTAACTATTGTTTCTGTTTCACTCATTTGAGTATTTTCATTCAAGTGATGCTCTCCTAGTGAAGAAGGCTAAGCTTGGAGCAGTCAATAGGCCTCCTTCTAGTGACAACCTGTAGTAGCAGAACTCCAAAAGCAAAGATATCGGTTTTTTCATCGATGATGCCATGCGTGAAGTATTCTGGTGCCAAATTCCTGCTCACAATTCATATGGACCTGTTATATTTTCAATTGACACAATGTATCTGTAGTACTACTTTAGACTAGACATCAGTATTCTATAGTACTACTTTAGACATCAGCATACTTTGCGTCGATGATGCCATGCGTGAAGTATTCTGGTGAAGTATTAGAAATGTGCCTTCTATAGGTATAACAGTGTGATTAGCCCACTGCTTGGGAAGTGTCGAGACCCGAATATGCAACTTCGGTCTCTCCTGTGTATTCTGTACTAGTCCAGGATCACGCTAGTGCACACAGTATAACAAAGATAAATATCATCCACATCACAATAATCTAAAGAAAATCCGAATCATAATATTAAATATCAGAGTACGACCTTAAGGTCAAGCTTACAATTATTAGCCAGAAGGGCTTAGGGAAAACTAGCAGCGGAAAACAAAATAAACTCATGGGTCATTCGACATGCCACAGGCAATCGACTGGGGAGCGAAGTCCTAGTCCGTGAAGTCCTCGTAGTATCCTCCTTCCAAGAAGTCCTGCGGGTCTGGTCCTTCCTCTTCAACTGAGCAAATATTGATGAAGCCGTGAGTACATAGAGTACTCAGCAAGTCGTTTGTAACAAAGAATGCAATATAATATGCAAGGCTTACTAAAGGATGGTTGAAGGGTAAATTTTGCAATAAACAACAATTTACGGTAAATACAATAATTAGATTGAAAAGCAAGATTTAACAAACGATAATAATAAGTAATCAAAGGAATTAAAGGTAACCACAAGTGAACTGACCATTCACTTCCCAACTTAACCCAACCAAGATTTTATGAAAGCTCTACCCCTCGTGTGAAATCACCGAGCATTGTCCATGACCGAGGACGCGGCTATTCGAATAGTTTTACATTCTGCAGAGGTTGCACAACTGTACCCACACGATGTGATAATCCTCACGTTAAAGATAATCACAACAAGGCTTTTACAATGATCCATCTCAACCTGATCCCACTCGCTAAGGTTTCGCCGTCGAGTAGGGTAACCCCCTAGTCGATAATTGCCCCCTCTTGCGCCACAACAACATCAGTAGTGTAACCAAAGTTGAGAATTCACAAATTATTATGCCAGGTCTATCCCATACTAGACATGTGGTTTGCACGGTGAAGCTCAGATCAATGGCGCACAAAGTTAAGTCCTTAAATATTACCCAGGCGAAGCATCCACATCCCAATGTGCAAACTGCACCCCCTTTACTGCACGATCATTCGCCTGAGTGAAAACCAAATTTGTATAACCAATACCAATGACACTACCCATGTCATGGCAATCAAATTTTATAACTGTGGTTAAGCACCACGTTCAAGTATATCATTAAGTCAAGATTAATTACCACATGTGATGATAGACCCAATGCTTTAAACATAAGCATGGCTAAGCAAACTAGACGTATACCCCATGTGACAACTAATATTGTATCACTAGATAATTTCCCATCCTATGGTGACAATGGACACATAGCAATCAAATTATCAAGGAGGGATTAATCAACTTGGACAGTAGCTACCAATACAAGGGTTTGATAATAAAATAGCAATGCATGATAATTTAAAACAAAGTAATACATAATAGATTGAAAACTAGGTTCAACATGATCAAAGGACACGACTTGCCTTGGCCTTGCTCAGTTGACGGCTCTTGATCTTCAAATCCAAAGGCGGCTCCCTCGAACGCGTGATCTAACGAGAGAGAAAACAAATCGAAAAGACAAAATAAATTCAAATAAAATTAAAATGAACTCCAAAAATTCTCAAACCTGAACCAAATGATAGAGCTCAATTTTAGATGAATTTAGGAAAACGAATCGGGTCAATCGGAGCTAGGACGAGGGAGAACGGGCCTCTGGAAAAATAAATCTACAGAAATTCGGGGAAATTGGAAAAAGGCACTGTGCTGTGGACCGGGTGCACGGGAGAACGGGTCTACGGTGGACTCGGCGCATGGAACAGTGCGGCTGACTGGGGACTGGCGCGGCGGCTAGGGCTGATGTGGCGACACGTGTGCACGGGTAGCTGACGTGGCAAGCTGACGTGGCTCTAGGGTGGGCTCGAATGCTGACGTGGCGGACAGGTGGCGCCGACGTGGCATGACACGTCGGTCTAGGGCTGACGTGGCAAGGCTGACTCGGCTCGGCTGACGGGGCTCGGTCTACGGGTTTAGGGCTGACATGCGGGCCCGCATGTCTGTGGCTCGGTGCACGCAGACTGGGTGCTCGGGAAGGTGAAGCGGCGGGGCGCGGCTGACGTCATCGATGACGCACGCGGGCACGGGGCGCGAGGCGGGAGCGAGGACCGAGGCGCGGCGGGGTTCCACCGAGGCTCCTGGCGGCGGGGCTGCGGGGCGAGGTCGGCCAGCGGTTGAGTGGCACGGCGGCGGGGCTGACCAGACGGCGACGGCGGGTGACGACTCACCGGCGGCGAAAACCCGACAGTGGCAGAGGCGGCGGAAACGGAAGGCGACCATGGCGGCGATGGGACGACGTCGTCGGCGAGGACGGCGGACGACGGCTCCGGCGGCGGGGCGCACGGCGCTCGGTGGCTAGCGGCGGCGAGGGAGGCGGCTGCGGGACGAGGAGGACCTCGTGGGTCGGCCCCTTTTATACCCGGGAGACGAAGAGTCCCGGGCGGTCACGGCGGCGAGTTCGGGTAGGTTACGACGTCGGGAGAGGCAGGCAGCGGCGTCTCTCGATCGGAGACGGGGAAGGAGTCCCGGGCGGAGACGACGGGGCTGTCGAGCGGGCCCTACCTGTCGGCGGCACGGGCGAGCGGTCGGCCGGGATCGGTTGCGCTCGAGGCGGGCGGAACGGATGGGCGACACGTGTCGCTCATCGGGCTGATGGGCGCGGGCGCGGATATGCGCCGCGTGGCGAGGGGCGGGGCAGGCCGGGCGGGTGGCTGGACCGGGCCGGCTTGGTGGGTTTCGGCCCACCGGCCGGTTTAGGGTTTTTGGAGAATTTTCTTTTTTCCAGAAATTCAAATAATTCATTTAGAGCTCTAGAAAATAGCAAATAAATCCAGAAAAATCCCAGAAAATTCACAAAAATTCCTTGAGACTCCAGGAACTCAAATAAAATATTTTTGGCAAATGTTAATGTTTAACTTAATCATATTAACTCCTTTTAATTTATGAAAATTCCAATTAAGCTTTAATTAATTCCAGAAAAATACAAATGGTGAATTTTTATTTCAAAAGCTTCAAAAAGGCTCTGAAATTCAGGATGTTACAGGAAGCCACTTTGCCAGTCCAAAGTCCGAAATCAGTTGTAGAGACAACACTCATCTTTATTAAATCACATCGTATTGATTCAATTTGATTTCATTATCGTGCAATTCAGAAGATTCTATGCATTGTAGGTAGTACTCGACTGACTGTTTTGTTCGTTAGATTAGAAGAAGGATCATCATTCGGGGAAAAAATAGGTTTACCTGAGGTTTAAAGTCATCGCCGAGAAGTACATTGGAGGCCTTGATGTCGCGGTGGATGATCCAATGCTTGTAGGACATGTGCAGATACTGCAAGCCCCTCGCGAAGCCTACCGCAATCTTGTACCTCAAAGGCCATTCAAGGATTTTTCCCACTCTTCCCTGCAAAATTGATCTTCTGTGTCACATGGTTGTGGACAAAAACTCCAGCTTAGCTCTGAATTATACTACTGATTGAAATTCAATACCGTGCAGAGCCGATGCGAGTGTTCCGTTTACTCAGAATTCGAATACCGGATACAGGCCATTTCTCAATGCAGTATCCAAGCAGGTAAGCTGTGTTTGGGTGGCAGACATGCCCTTGTATCCCTAGTTCTGTCAGGTACTCTTCTTCTGCTCACTGGGCTTGCGTTTTGCCAGTCTCTTCATATCTACACATAGGCCATCAAATAGGATGCCCTTGTGCACTTCTGCATAGCCTCCTCTGCCCACCATGTTATCTACGGGAAACCATCAGCCAGATTACAATCTTACAAATTTGTCATGATATGAATTCTGTAAATTGTTTAGGTCATTCAGAACTATAATCCTGAAATACTCATGACATGAAAAGATTTACCTGGATGGAAGTCATTGGTAGCAACTGAAATCTCTTGATAGCTGTAGCACTTCCAGGCAGGCTTCTGATCCTCAGTATAGGTCAAGCAAACGTCGCTGCCCTTCATGCTATCATCGTCGATGGACCTTAGGAATGGAACCCAGAGCTTCATGTCCGACAACCGCCTCCAGATGCCATTGTGGCCACGCCGGCTCACCTCATTGCTGGATGTGTTGTAGCACTCTTCAGTGACTTGATGCTCCCCTTCCTCCGGTCCGTCAAGAGCCGCTCTCGGTAAGCTCTTGTCCTCGGTGCTTTCGCTCGTAGATTGAGCCTGCTTTCGCATAGAGTTTGATCTAAGTAGCTTATGAAGTGGTGGAAATCATCTACTCCATGTTGATCCTGAGGTGTTGCTGTCTGCACTTTCACTGTCAGAATTAATACATGAACAGACATTTGTCAAGCAGTTCAGGAAAATGACCAAATGTTCTTACCATCAAATGACTGGGACTTCAATCGAGTGCTACTTTGCGGTAGGCCTTCCCTTCCAATGGCAATCGCTAAGCAGTTTTTTGAGGCGTGCATGAAGCAGTAGTTTGCAGCCTCAAAATGATTCCTGGTATGGTAACATCTGTAACATTCGAGTGTTCTGGGATTCGAATTAACAGTACCAAGAGAAATGGCATCGGCAGTACTTAGAGTAATGCATGGTCAGAATTACTCTTGAGATGCATACAAACTACATATTAAATTAACAATAATGCAAACAGAAAATTTCAGCTCCACATATGAACACTAACAGAGAAGTAGCTTACTGATTTTACCTATGATATGCATTTCTTGATCTCCCAACAATAAGGAAATTTGCATCAGTCAATGCAGCTTTTTGTGTCAGGGCTCTCACAATGTTTGAGCTGCAAATCACTTTAGCCTCCAAATTGACCTGAAGAAAGAAAATCGGAGGATACGGATTAGTCCCAGAATGCAAAATAATTCTCACGATTGGTTTCAGCTTGACCTAAACAGCAATCGCATGATTTTAACTGACAGTACGATATCCCAAATTCCCAATAGTACTGAAGACAAGTACTGAAGTACATGAAGCAATCCCAAATTCCCAATAGTACTGAAGACAAGTACATGAAGCAACATCAGAGACACAAAAAAGAGACAAATTCAGACAACAGTACTAATCATGACTTTTTTAGTCCAGCTTCACCAAACAGCTGAAAAGAACCTGACAGAAAATGGCACCAAACTAACACTCACTCGTAAAGAGGAGAATCCTTCACAGAAAGCATGACCACAAGCACAGGCCGAAAGCAGAAGACAGGGAGCTGAAACAACCGAATTCGAAGAATAGGGTAGCAGAGGCTAACCTAAGAGCGGAGTCGAACTAGCACTGGGGAAAGCAGCGGCGAGCGATGTTTGCGCGGACGGAACTCATGAAGTAAAGAGCACGGGGAAGGCTGTTGCCCAGGCCCCACTACCTCGGGGAAGAAGCGCAGGAGGAGAGCAACGAGAAAAACGAGCGAAAACAGAGGAGACAATTGTTTCTCGTCCGATAACAAACGCCGGTTACGACTTTGCTTTGGATTCACTCTGATTTTCCTCAAAACTCACACACTCGACTTCACAAGTGTATAAGGTATATATAGACAATAAGCCACACAGGTCACTCACCCACTACGACACCGCTGTGCAGCTCAGCTCAGTCGCTTATGACTGCTACAGTTGCTAACGACCATGCTGTCCATGCCGCTTCGCTCAGGCGCCTGCCAAGTGCTACAGTGACCAGCCTATGACGACCGCTACAGTATCAGCCGTTTGCCCATATCGGGTAGGTAACCGACCGAGGACTTCCTGTGTCACCCATGACCACTCGTGCTGACGCCTTCTACCAGCTACTGCAGTGGTGACGCATGACCATGCCTGCTGGCTTCATCCATGGCTTGTCTTCGACCGCTGCGCTGGGGCTTCCACCATAGACAAGCCAACAACTATGACTTTGGTCGTTACGATCACACACAATGTGGTCGTCGTAAACGACCGCGCACACAGATATGACACTGCTCGTTATGACCACACACAATGTGGTCGTAACCGACTACAACAACCTAGTCGTTTCGACCACGTACAACATGGTTGTAACTGACCACCGACCATGGCAGCTCCGACTACCGACCATCGACCACGATAGTAGCAACTACCGACCATCGACCACGGTAGCTACGACTACTGACCATCGACCACGGTAGCTTCGACTACCGACCGTCGACCACAGTAGCTACGACTAACGACTATCGACTTGAACTGCTCCTCTGACCACGGCATCGACCACGGCTTGTCGACTGCGCCTTCGACCATGGCACCGACCACGGCTTGTCGACTGCGCCTTCGACCATGGCATCGACCACGGCTTGCGCCTTCGACCACGACTTTGTCTATTGATTGCTTCAACCACTATGGCTACGACCATAGTACAGTACTTGACACACGAGTACAGTTGGCTACAACCACTGCACAGTACTCGACACACAAGTACAGTTGGCTACAACCACTACACAGTACTCAACACACGAGTATAGCTGGCTATAACCACTGCACAGTACACAACAACGACACGATTTCGACCACTGTACTTGGACACACCGAGTACTTCGACTATGACAACACTGAACGGTAGCTACAACTACCGAGTACATGCACGACTACTCAACAACAACAAGATTATTTCCAACATTCAATCCCCTAATCTTGTTGTCATCCTTCGTGAGTGCCTCTTTGCCGAATTTACATGAGCACTGGTTTGTCATCGGCACCGACCATGACGAAAAGCACCTCCTCCTTCTTCGGCTAACGGCACTTACTGGCAAATTGCCCACGTTCCTCACAGTTGTAGCATTTGAACTTCTCGTTGGTCTTGCGCATGTTGTTGTCGTCATCGTTGTCATTGTCATGGTTGTTTCCATGACCACAACCTCCTCTGATGCGGTCACAGCCACGACCTCGGTCCTTCTTTGTGCTACTGCTTGACCCTCCTCTCTTATCCTTATGGAGGGTCTCCCATTGCGTGCGTGTGAGCATCAATTTCCCACTCTGGTTTGTGTCGCCGAACTTGGATTGGACGTGCTCGTCGTAGGCCTTGTACCTCCTGACGAGATCTTCAATGGTGAGGGTTTTCAAGTCCACGCACTGCTCGATGGAGGTTTGGAGGTTACGAGCTGCATGTATCGCGACGGGGTAGCTCGAAGAAACCTACGAACAATGGAAATCTTGTCTACCATTGTGTCGCCCAACACTCGGATGTCGGTGACGACTGACGTCACCCGGTTGGCGAAGTCTTCAACGAACTCCCTTTCTCCCATCTTTAGCCCCTTGAAGTCTCTCTTAAGGGTCTGGAGCTTGGCTTCGCGTACCACTCATGCCCCATGTGTGTCGTCTTGATTGCCTCCCACGCCGACTTCGTCGTGTCTTTCCCAGTGAGGGAAGACATGACGTCCTTTGGCACGGACTGGTATATGGTGTATAACGCCAACCGGTCCTTCTGGTACTCGACAGCGCCAGGCTCGACTGCCTCCCACATGTTCTGAGCTTTAAGAGCAACTCGCATCTTCATTACCCAGATCATGTAGTTTGTGCGGGTGAGCTGCGGGTACGTCAATGTCACCGCGCTTTCCCTCTTCACGACCTACGAGTCAGACGACCAGCTCGCAACAAGCCTTGCGTTGCGGTCGGAGACATACTCCTTCCTCCTTTCGGCATGTTTTTCGACTAACAAGTCACTGAGGAAGCTTCTCCTCCGACTTACGGAGCTACACTTCTCCTTCCTTCTCTGACACACGGAGAAGAAGAAGGGCTCTAACTCTCCGATTAACAAGAATCAGTGAGCTCCGATTCTCTGACACACAGGAATAACTGGCTTTGATACCAAATGTTGCCCAGGCCCCACTACTCAGGGGAAGAAGCACGGGGGGAGAGCAAGGAGAAGAACAAGCGAAAACAGAGGAGACAATTGTTTCTCGTCCGACAACAGACACCAGTTACGACTTTGCTCTAGATTCACTCTGATTTTCCCCAAAACTCACACACTTGACTTCACAAGTGTACAGGGTATATATAGACAATAGGCCACACAGTCCACTCACCCACTATGACACCGCTGCGCCGCTCAGCTCTGTCGCTTATGACTGCTATAGTTGCTAACGACCATACTGCCCATGCCACGTCGCTCAGCTGCTCACGTCTTCACACGACCATGCCGCTCAGCCACCTGCCCATGCCGCTTCGCTCAGCTACCTGCCAAGTGCTACAGTGACCAGCCCATGATGACCACTACAGTATCAACCATTTGCCCATACCTGGTAGGTAACCGACCGAGGACTTCCTACGTCACTCATGACCACTCGTGTTGACGCCTTCTACCTGTTGCTATAGTGGTCGACGGACGACCATGCCTGCTGGCTTCATCCATGGCTTGTCTTCGACTGCTGCACTGGGGCTTCAACCACGGACACGCTAACGACTACGACTTTGGTCGTTACGACCACACACAATGTGGTCGTAACTGACCACGCACACAGATATGACGCTGCTTGTTATGACCATATACAACGTAGTCATAACCGATTACAACAACCTGGTCGTTACGACCATGTACAACATGGTTGTAACCGACCTCCAACTATGGCAGCTCCGACTACCGACCATCGACCACGGTAGCTATGACTACTGAGTATTGACCACAATAGTTATGACAACCGGCTATCGATCACGGTAGCTACGACTATCGACCATCGACCACGATAGTTTCGACTACCGACCATTGACCACAGTAGCTATGACTACCAACCATCGACCATGGTAGCTTCGACTACCGACGATCGACCATGGTAGCTACGATTACTGACTATTGACTTGAACTGCTCCTCCGACCACGGCATCGACCACGGCTTGTTGACTGCGCCTTCGACCATGGCACCGACCATGGCTTGTCGACTGCGCATTCGACCATGGCATCGACCACGGCTTTGTCGATTGCTGGCTTCAACCACTGTGGCTACGACCACAGTACAGTACTTGACACACAAGTACAGTTGGCTATGACCACTGCACAGTACTCGACACACGAGTATAGTTGGCTACGAGCACTGTACAGTACACAACAACGACACGATTTCGACCACTGTATTCGAACACACCGAGTACTTTGACTACGAGAACACTGAATGGTAGCTACGACTACCGAGTACAGGCACGACCACTCAACAACAACAAGATTATTTTCAACAATGGCAAAGAGCGGTGAAGGCGAAGAGCGTAGGTAGCGGGACAGAACAGCCGGCGCGGCGGGAGGTCCACTGCTGGCAGGCGACTTCCAGTGTTGGGGGCACGCGGTGCATGCAGGCGGAGCGGAGGAGCGTACGGCGCGAACAAGAGGCGCAGAAATCTTTCGCCTATAAGAGGTTTCTATATATCAAATTTGCAATTATAACCAATCAAAAGTAACATTAGTCACAATATCTCTCTTTCTTTAATTGATTTAAGTCTTATCATAAATTCATTCAACAAGAAATCCATGCCCACTCACTGGAACATGAACCTTTCTCAACTGTAACCGGAGGCAAGTAAATATAAAACAAGCAGTAAGCAAGTCGTACTAAGTGGCAACTCCATCCCTGCCGTAGGACTTGGTTTCAAGTTTGGCGTTGAGCAAGCTAACCAAGCCCTTTCATTCATGGAATTTATGACTCTTGCATGTAAGGTGGGAGTGTCCCTTGCAGGAAGGAGTGCAACATTATCAATGCTCTCTCAGGCTGAAAGGATGGAACCATGTGGCCAGCTCCTCTCACAGATAGAAATGTGAATCCTCCCGTGTACTGTTGAACATAACCTCCCACCTGCAAGTGGACCCACCCATGTAAAAGCCAAAAGTTTCAAGCTGATGAACCTTGTAGATCAACACTGTTTCCAATAATAATAAAATTACCTCCATGTTTGCTGTCCATGGGCGCCATGGAGTCGTGACATAAAGGTCGAGGTCGTGGATAGAATACCTCGTTGCCGGAAGCGGGCATACGTAGTCAAAATCACCACTGGAAAATGTGTGTAAATTTGTTGCTGTACTATTCATTTGTCACAGCATATTATGTAATTGTGATTCTCGTACCTAAATATCCAGACAGGTAACTTGTTGTCGATTAGCCATTTGATGGTCGGCACCATGGAAATTGGTGCATCTTTCCAGTGCAAGTTTTTGCAACAAATCACATGAGTGGGTGAAACAAGCCGAAATTGATAGCCGATTAACTACGTTGGCGTCCAATTGAAGGATCTTACTTGCAGCTTGACCACTGTGTCATCCTAGCGTGAAAAGCATTTTGCACTGCTGGATCATTGAGGTAGGCGTTGGTAGAATAATCGCTGCATGGATTGTACCCAGGTAACTGTAATTTGGGAAACGGTTAGTAATCCAACTTCGCTAGTTTTACGATAGCAACAAATGTATCCAATTCTGCTGCATATATGTTGTCTTACGTAGCCACTGGGGTAATATGCTCCATTGGGCGCCACAACGCAAATTGGAGCATATATGTTGTAGGCATCAATTTGGCCTGGATCGAAAGCATCTAAAGCGCCGTCGCATGCCGCTCCATCCGAGCCGTTAAAATTGCAGTGCTTGGTGATGTTGGCGAAGACCTCGTCCGATATCACCCCATGGCTCCAGAGGTAGTCAACTTGCCCCTTAAAATTCCTGTTCCCGTCAAGAAATGGATTTCCAACCTTCAAGAGAAAGGAGAAGCCATTATTCAGAGAAAAATGAGGTTTTTACCATGTTTCATATCTAGAAAATTTCACGTACCAAGATACCCTGTAGGTATATAGTGGTTATGTTGCTGTACATGTTGTGGACTAGGATGGTGGCAGCAAGCTCTGGCACATAGTGGCCAGCGAAGCTCTCCCCAGAGATGTAGAAGGCACGGTCCTTGTACTCGGGGAACCTCTCGAGCCAATTGACCAGAAAGATGTACGCATCATCAGCGGTCCTTTGGTCTCCACTAAGATCATAGTCGGAAGACGTGTTCGAGTAAGAGAATCCAACGCCGGCGGGTGATTCCAAGAATATCACATTAGCTACTACAGTTTTCACAAGCACAATAGAGTTTCATGCAGTTTTCACAGATATACTGAACCTGAGGCATCCCTAACAGGCAGGCCCAAAGGAAGAGGAAGATGGGTTGAATTTACGAGTTACCGTTATTCCATGCATCCTTGTTTCTGCTGAGCGTTTTGTTGTCGCTGTTTACGCGGAACGGGCCGAGTTCTTGCATCGCTCCGTAGCCGAGAGAAGAGCATCCTGGCCCTGTGGATGAGTGAGTATCTAGTGGGATCAGATAGTGGGCAAATGTGCGCATCACTGCTACTCTCGGAAGAGCGGCATGCATGAGCATGCAACTGTACATGAACTTCACGGACTCGGTGTAAATGCAACTTGCAACTATAAAAGTGCAACTGTTCTACCCCGATTTAGAGAAGTGATATATATCATTCTAACCTCCATTAAGCCACAGGACGAGTGGCTTTGTCGAAGCATCGTAATGCGCTTCCACGAAGTAGTAGAAGAGCGCACGGCCGTTCTTCTCGTCGACGGTCACGTACCCGCCGTACTGGTTGAAGTCGACGCCTTCCGGCTGGCCCGGCAACGCCGTGATCTTATCGGCCGCCTTGAGAGAACTCTTATCAGGGCTGCTGGCAACCCTGTAACTTATATCATGTGCATTGAACGTATCGCTACTGCTATCTCTGTTCCTTCTAGACAAGATGAACTCTCTTAGTCGAGCTTCCTGGGAGGCATTGGCATGCAGTGCGGCCACGGAGATGAGAAGATACAAGTAGAAGGAAATGTTGTTCATCGTTGATGAAATGGTTGTCTGAGATGAGAAAGTCAATTGGCAAGGTTTATGTAGGCCCGGGAGAAAGGAAAGAGGAAACTTTAAAACGAGGAGTTTTGGATTCTTCCCAGGTATATTTCCGGTTCGAACAGTGCAACAATTCGTGCAGCTGTGCGCTTGTACGTTCTATTGTTCTTTCCTGCTGCTGAAAACCTTGTGACGAGCCAAGCTTCATCCCGTTAATATTTGCTTCGTGAAAACGGCCATGATTTGGTTGGAATTCATGTTGCCGGCTACTGAGAGCGACCGAGTCATGTAATATTAAGCCATTTGTTTTCCTTGTAGTGTAGGCTTTAGTCAGTTCTTTAGCTCAACTTCTCTTGTTTAAAACGGTGTTTTGGAAGGTAATCGATGACAATTTGTTTATGTTCTGTGTGACCAGGTTCTGCTGGTGAGATGTACGATGGCAAGAAAAATTCCATTTCAAAATATGCAAGTAGATGAGGTCGAGGTCACACTACCACATAAGGGCTTATCACAGACGATTCGTAATACTCATCAGAAATGGCTTCTGAACCTTCTGATTTATTGCGTCAGTGATAGCAGGTGGTTATCACAAATGACTCTCTAACCGTCTGTGATAAGTCACAACATAGACAATTTTTAAAAAAACATTTGTAATATATCAGATATCACTGACGGTTCTTAAACATAACTATCTATAATATCTGACATATCACAGACGACTAATACAAAAAACCGTATGTGATGGTCTACATATCACAGACGATTTTGTGTTACAAACTATCTGTGATAGTTCTTTGTATAGCTAAACTTTTTCTGTTTTCGGCTAGCCTTAGGAAATACTAGCCATGCCCTCTGAAAACAAGCAAGCAAATCACAGATAATTGCAGGTCTTAAGTACACGACAATCATTACACAGATCTCATAAATAAATTACAATTGAATGAATTACAATTGAATGAATACAATTGAATCAAATATTTGAATATCTATTAATTTTGGTCGCCAGAGTTGAACTCTCCCTTCAGGTTAATGACCTCCGTCATTAATATAGTGGAGAGCCATCCTCCGTCATTAAATGTATTTGAGTTGATTGTTATGCACTGTCGCTGGGAGGAGTAAAGGCGTAGGTGTGTGTGTGTATATATATATTGATAATTAGAAAATAATTATTACTAGATTGATAAACCTCTTGATCATTCGTCTTAGCACCCATGATTTCCTGCATATGGCAGTAAACATAAAATGCACATACGTTGCCATGTAGTTGTTGGTGTCACTGCAAAAATAGAATTATATACATATGTATAATCAATTCTAGAGGCATTATTACAAAGTGTGATGTAGAATTGTTCTGTTGTAGCGGGTACTAGAAAATACATGCGTCCTATGTTGCATTGTGGCACTGTATTTCTCGTGTTTCCCTCCCTTGGCAATGTAAGCGCTAAATGACCTCTGTGATTCTAAAAAGTTAGCCTCAGCCATTGCAAATAAAAGAAAGACTACAATAGAGTTATCTATGGAGGAAATGAGTTTACTAGTTAATTGTTTGTTGCACATGGGTGAAGTCATGGTCTTTCTGGAGTAGAGAATCAAGGTATATTATCTTATTCCACTTTGGTACAATCATAATTAGAATCCAATGCCACCTACTCATGTATGTCGTCATAGTCATTAAACCTAAGTTTGTGTTGTGTATAAAGTACAAATAAAATTTATATGCAACTAGTGAAGCGCTTACCCCTGGTTGTAGGGTACCAGAATATAGTTCTTGTTGCTCTGAGCAAGTAATCCCATCGTTATATAATTTTTGGCGTAGGATATATCTTGGGTGATACATTACTCAGAGATCAAGTGTGGGTCAAGGAAACTCACTGGTTATCATGATCGCCAGGCTTCTTGAATCATTTATCTATACATAAGTAATGAGTCATGACATTTATTAGTAGTACATGAATGTAGAACTTGATGGTACATATTTACAGTTTCTAGCATCATAGAAGTGAGGTGTCGAGGACGTCAAGGTTGAATAGTTGGAATAATTCATCCAAGCCCATGATGAAGAAGCCCGAGTCATGGAGGAAATGCTCTCCATGTACTTATCCTTCGCTTGTTGGTCCTCCGCATGTATCAGGCATGCAAACTCCTACAACCCATTCCAAAGTGGGGTAATAGTGTGTCAGGGACCAATGGCATTCTGAGAGAGTATGTATAGTGCTTGAGAGGCACCTTAATCTTCCTCGATTTGGCATTAACACCTTGCCTATAATATGTTTTTCTGGGAGGACTCGGCACACTTTTCTTGTTTCTTCGGTGTCGTCTCTACGGGAGCCAATATGGCGGCCTTCTAAAGCAGAGGTTGAGGTGGAGTCATGGAGAATTCTGTTGGACATGCATGGTCTTGAGGAGATCGTGGAACTACAGGGTCCAAGGCAATGCCCCTCTTAGGCCACTGGACAAAAGTGTGCACTACATCCTCTAGTGTCATGATGTCTTCATTTGGGGGCTTCTCTAGCGGGACTGCCATGAAAGGCCCATGTACCATGTCCATCTGGACCTTGGCATAACCTTGCGCCAACTGGGCACCATGCAACATTGTCCCTTCCTGGCATGGAAACACCATCCCCCACTTAGCCTCAATAGGAATGGACCCAACTAGTCTCACTTGGAGCTTACAGGGCATGGGCTCCTACAAAATGATACACAATTAGCTAAGGCATCCTAGAGATCTATCTTTGGAGCATTCCAGAGATATAAATTACTTGGACTTTGTTGATCAGAAGTCGAGCATCGCTTTAACTAGTTTAGTGTGTGGACGCATAGCTACTCCGATGTTGATGCACACTGGCTTCCACAATAACGGGGGTGGACTGCGACTAGCTGAGCACTTGTTCTAGCCAAACATGTTAGCTTCCCAAAAATTCTTCATGAATCTCCTCTTTGATGCACTCCTCACTCTCGGCCTTTAATCTCTTCTGACTCCTGTATAAGTCGAAGTTGTTTGGGAATCCCTGTCTCTAGGGAATGTAAACCCCAAGGCCTCATGTGTGACCTGGATGCTCCTTGTTTTCAAGAGCCATGGATAATATGTCCCTATTCTTGATGGCCTGAAAGTTGCGTTAGGAGGATTCCACAGTAAATGTTTCTTACAGGAGGCCAATATGTTATTTTAGTTCCTATGAAGTTATGGGCATATTATTAGCCAGGTGGTTTGATATCTTACAAAGCATTGTGATACTTCCTAGCCAGCCGGGTTTTTGAAGGATATGGCGCATGTAGACAAGGTAGATGTCCCCACTCTTAACCAGTTTTGGGTGCGCTCATCTGTGATCTCGGCATGGCGGGGAGGCCTCCGACAGGATTGCCTCCTTATTCCCCCTCCTCTATTGTGGGATTTTACCCATGTAACCAAAAGTGCTGAGTCTATGGGAGTGAGTGTTCTAGACCTGGATTACCTTGTGCGCTGCACTTTCTTCCTGGAATTCGATGGTATCTTCATGCCCACAAAGGCATCCCATATATCCGGATGGAGGAAAGAATATTTCATGAACGGCGTCCTGTCCTCGTTCATGTACTTCGTGACCAGTATGCTCTTGAAGTTCTTCCACGCCTTGCCCATTATCAGGAGTGCCTGTCATCGCATGAGGCCCTAGACTTCTTCTCTAATCTCGAAGGACCTTGAGACCTCCTCCCAAAGCTGCTCCTTCTCTTCATGCGTCAGAGACTTTTAGCTCGGTGAGGTGATGGGGACCCGTTCCCTGCAACTATCCCATAGGTGGTCTGAAATATAACAGCTATTTTCTTGGCATGTAGAGGGAGCCCAACTCAACTGACCTCTATGATGGTCATTCAGCTCTCAGACATTTTTTATATGCCTTGTCCCTCTTGCTTAGTTGCTTATTTGGTCTGGTCATCAGACGCATTTGGCAAAATTAAGCCCGAAGACTATGGACGCCATCTCACTTAGTTGCTAACTATGAATCATTCAAATTGTATTTCAGTATGGGCAATATAGAACACAAACTGAAGTACTAACTAGAAGATACTCTACAGTAATATACAGGATAACAACACATGAAGCATACATGGAGAAAAAACAAAGATGACAGACTTGTGTTGTGGTGTGCACCATGGTCTCAAAACTCAAGATCTGGCTGGATGAAAAGACTAACCAAAGATAAAGTGGATAAAGGCAGTAGGCTGCCACTTCGTTCTAAGAGAACAATAGTATCACACCAAATGAAGGCATAATTTTAGCTCAAAAAGACTCTACAAGACTTGACAAGTTTGTATGGAGCTTTCAGATATTATTCTCTCCATTCTTCATGTTATGATTGATGAAGCACAATAGTATTTTCTACAATCTACATACAACTCAACAAAAAAAGAAAAAGAAAGCATATGCCTTCATAGCATATCACACTAGGTTAAAAATCTCAACAAGATAATTTTGCTCCCATATTGTGTATGTATAACTATGAACATCCTTCATACAAAGGGTACAATCAACCACATGGAAAAGAACAACCAGGAAGCTCCATTGAAGCATTACACCTAGCTAAACATTTTGCCTATAATAGTAGGATTACCTCTTGTAACAACAAAATTACTATAAATAACTTACACCAAAGATGTCACAAACTACACATGGAAGAAGAAAAATATATTGATATGAAGTTCTCATAACCGATCATTCACTTCGCATGATTGGTTTAGGGTTTAGGCGGCCACAACTGATAGCAATGAAGACCAATACCCCCCAGCAGTCTCCATCTCCCATCCCGCATCCATCCCAATCCCGAACCTCCTCCCTCCTCAAACTCTAAATCCCCTAAACCCTTGCACACAGGCGATGGTGGTTATCCCAATCAACAAACTAGACTACTATGTAGACGACACAATGGGGAGAGGAGATGCATTACCTGGGCAAGGACAACAACGATGGCTGACAGCTAATGAGGGGGAGGTCTATTGCGGTCATCGTGGAAGTCATCGACGATGATGCTAGTGCCTCTGCGAGCCATCAAGGTCACCCACTAAAGTCGCTGAGGGGATGGGGAATGAAGGGGTGCCTGCGCACAGTGAGTTAGGTTTTTGGCCTAAGTGTTTGTATATATAGAAGAATATTATCACATACGGTTTTATGAAACAATCATCTGTGATATGATCATATCATAGATGGTTCTTTATAAAAACTATCTATGATATATTATCACAAACGATCCTATCAAAAAATCATCTATGATGTGAATTTATATCATAGACGTTTCTAAAAATAAACCGTCTGTGATAAGTAGGTCATCACGGATGGTTTTTAAACAAACCGTCTATGATGTATCACTAATGACTTTTAATAAAAATTGTCTACGATATGTCGGATATCACAGATAGTTTTTATTACTAACTATCTATAATTTATCATAGACGATTTGTGTAAGAAACCATCTGTGATAAGTAGGTCGTCACAGACGGTTCTTACTATTGGTTGCAACATAGACGGTCACACTAGTAAAACCGTCTGAGATAACTACGTGTAGCTTAATATTGACGGATTTTGTAGAACCATCTGTGATGAGGAATCTAAGTAATGTTAGTTGTTTGAAATAAGTTATCAATTTATTTACCATATACCTAACGCCCCACTCTGATACCAACTATAACACCTCAGACCGACATGGGCCCAGAATGCCACCTCTACCTCTAATCCTTGAAACTTTCACAATTATTTAA
Organism: Dendrocalamus latiflorus; assembly: GCA_017311315.1. NCBI lineage: Eukaryota > Viridiplantae > Streptophyta > Magnoliopsida > Poales > Poaceae > Dendrocalamus > Dendrocalamus latiflorus. Next base: position 34,037,189 of record CM029658.1, on the reverse strand, counting down.
CATCTAAACCAAGTACAAGCTCTCACAACTACTAAATTAAACATAAGCAAGGCAATGTTGAACATAACAGTGAAGAACAAATAAATTCCAGCAACAATAATAATGAAGATGGTCCACTTAAAAGAGACAAACCAAGGGAAATTATATAAGTTTTCAACCAATTAATGGTTCTATGTTCTAAACGAAATTATTTACCACAAGTAAGAGTACATAAACCAAGTTACTAAAGATGATTAGTTAAAGTATAATGTGGTAAATAGCAAAACAAGTGCATGAACTAAATTTTAGCTATTCCCTTTCCCATGCATGACGCCTTCATCGCTCACCTGAAAACAACAACATAAGGAAAGGTGAGTCTATGACTCTATAAGCATAATAATAAAATAATAAACAGCATTAAAACATATTCCCAAGTATTCATGTCAATTTTCAACATTAACAATCTTCACATATCTTCTCATTTATATCATTCACATAATTCATCATCTCTTTTATCTTTTCATAGATGCAATACACATGTCTCCTCTTCTCTTTTGCATACACCGGTATAGCAGGGTGTTCACCCATTGATAAGCCACTCTTGCCTTATCCTTTTTTATACAAGTTCTCACCTCTACTCCCATGGAGTGCCTACCAAAGTAGGTCTTTCAATACCTACTCTCGTGAGTCGTTCACACAAGTAGGTTCTAGAGGGCCATACAAGTCGCCTCTTTTAGACAAGCATGCGCAATATGCAAATGAAACTATCTTTTTGTTCATTAGTCATTATCATCATCCATCATGTATCAATATTATAAGAGCATTGTAGAAAGCATGAATAAACAAGTCCAGCTGCATGTCAATTGCATTATTAACACAAAGGCAACAATATCAACATAATCTGTGTTACTATTCTGTCTTACACTTGCTTTTTCTACACATGAGGCAAGGAGTGATGCGAAGACGACAATAACCCCGAAGCTCCTACTCCTATAGTAAATTCTAATCTCAACAACATACCACAGCAATACAAAAAACAACACCATTTCTACACGCTTTCCGATCTCACAATCCCTCTTTACCAGACAGTCCTACCCTACTGTCCCGGTAAGGCCACGAGGTACAGCTTCTTGTCCTGGAAACAATCAGCTTAGTTAGCACCTAGCTAGGTTTTGCAGTTTTATTACTTGATTGCAAACTAGCATTAGCTGATTGAGCACCGAGGCGAGGAGAGGATCGCCTTTCCCCGCTATAAAAAATCGCTTATTCTTATAGTATCTCATTCCCATATTGTGTAAGATATTTCAAGGATAGTGGAAGCTGTTGACAGTTTCTTTTTTCAAATTTTTTTAAAAGGCTACAAAATTAGCTAGTTGAAAACATGAGCTATCAAATATCAGTAGAACCGCAGTTTACACATCTAAAAAAACCTGGAATTTAAGAAGTTCAAAGACTAATAAACCATATCTTGTTGCCTCCATATCGAAAGCGAATTTATGTCTGATTGGATGCAAAACGTAAAGTCAGCCCTATCCCGTTTGCAGCTAAAATCAACTGAACAAGTCGTTACAGGTTCTTGTCAGTGATGCTGGGCATTATTTTATGAACTACGAAAATTGATGCATACGACTCCATAAGAACGAGTCAGTTAATGCTAAAGAGCAGGTGCTTCTTGATAAACAAGAATTGATGTAGGAGTATCTCCATTGGTGATATGCATTGTGTTTGCTCGTGCTGAGTGGACATGAAAGAAACATGGCCATATGGTAATTAATCTTGTGCACCATTCACTTGGATTGTGACATTGTTGGGTCATGTTCTCTACAGAAAAGAATAAATGAAGGAAACATTGTGCGCCATGTTCTCTGCACACAAGGCCCTATATAATCGAGATCAAATCATTTCATGTGAGACATTCTAAGGTGTAAGATCAGCATGGCATTGCTGCTAATCTTCTTTTCTGTCTATGTTTCAGTCTCATCAGTTTGCCTTGTGAACACTACTGGTGGGACGCCTTTGTATCTTCGCTGGAACTAAGGCGATACGAGGCTTCCGTTTATCCTCCCGTCACTGCTCATGTGTCTCTATCTTTGTATTCATGCAACAATATGGGAGGGAACTAGGTTCGTTCTTCTTTTGATTTATTTGCAGCACTGCACTATGTATTATCTGTAGATTGCATAGTTATTCACTCATCTATCTTCTATTATCTATTATTATCTTATTAAAACAAAGAAAAAAGAAATCACCCCGTTCGCGTTCAAGGACTAAATTATCATGTTAATAAAAACAAAAAGAGAAAGATCTACATCGATTTTTTATAAATTCAAATTATAACGAATGCGATTGATCAAACATATATTACAACATACAACAACCATAGCTTTAGGAATCCGTAACAATACGTTTTGATGTATATCACGGAAAGTCAAGACTGAGTTTGATTCGTATCGATTAAAAAAAGTTAGCTTCATGTAGGGGTAGACGCGTTACTCTTGCCGATGTTTCCTCTAGATGAAAAAGGTCATCCTAGTGACGTCCTCCAGCACTAATGCAATCTTTTTTCATATATACGATGCAATCTCGCAGAAATCGATACACTGATGGCAAGTGGAATCTGGCAGCCCATGGCGACGCTGTGGATTTGGCTGCCAGAGCCTCGGTCTCAAACAGTCAAGACACCAAATCGCGAGCTGCACCATTGCGGAAGACATCGCCGTTTCAGAATCCGTCATCGTGCTTCGTCTTCTCACGAAAACGAAGGATGTGGCTTACAGGTATGGGAAAAGGAATATACTTTGGTATAACGAGGAGTTACTGTTAGTGCACTTTAAAATTTATAGAAAACTCTATCGTAAGTAAGATTCATATATTTGGAAAGCTCTAAAACCTATTTGTCATGGAAAAAAATCCTAAAACGTGTAGAACTTTTATTATTAATATTTATAAAATATTTTTATAATACACGTTATTTTATATATACGTGATTAAAAAATCTCATAGAATTATGATTATTCGATCCAATTCTACAAGAAAAATGATCCTATGTAGTATCGCGATCGTGACAACCTTAACGTTGAGTGGTGCCGATCAAGAATAAGTAGACCATAGATGCTACTCAGATCATCTATTTTCATGGTATGCATCATAATGCAATAGTTTCTCTTATGCAATTACCAGTTGTCGTTAACCATTAATGATCATCCATCTATCAAATAACCGTACACTACTACAGATGGTGTTATCGTAGATGGTTCAAAACCATCATCACAGATGGTTTCTGAACCGTTTGCTTTATGTGTTAGTGATAGTAGGTGGTTATCATAGACGGCTCTCAAACCGTCTATGATAATATGCAACACAGACAGTTTTTTTAAAAAAACCATCTGTGATATTCTTCTATCACAGATGGTTTTTTATATTAACCATTTGTGATATCGTGTATATCATAAACGGTTTTTGTTATTAACCGTCTATAATATCTTACATATCATAGACCGTTTTTATTATTAACCATCTATGATATTGTACATATCACAGATGGTTGTTAAAAACCATCTGTGATATCGTGCATGTCACAGACGGTTTGGAACACCAAACCATCTGTGATAGCTATTTCAATAGCAATGTTAATTTCTGTTTTTCGGCTAGCCTCAGGATAGCCATGCCCTCTGAAAACAAGCAAGAAGATCACACACACACACACACACATATATATATATATATAGTACAGGACAATCATTACATAAATATCATAAATGAATTAAACAACGCAAATAGATCATATATATAGCACATGACAATCGTCACACAGATCTCACAAATGAACTAAACTTAATGAATTGTTTGATTAAGCAGAATTGAGTGATTACAATTGAATCTAATATTTCAACATCTAATCACCAATGCTGCAGTGGAACTCTTTAGTATTGTTTATAACCTCTGCTATCAAGAATTAGGAGAGGTTTGCTCGAATTTCAATGAGTTTGTCAAGATCGATTGCACTTTCATCGAAGTCCACACGCTGTCGCTAGGAGTAATGTTAAGTCATTAGCATGTATATATATATATAATCGTAAAGTAATTATTGGTAGGTTGACAAACCTTTGGATCATTCGTCTTAGCGTCCATGACTTCCTTCATATGGCGGCAAATGTAGAATCCACATATGTTGCCCTGTAGTTACTGGTGGCACTAAAAAAATAGAATTACATAATATAGATATTGTCAATTTTAGAGACATTATAACGAAGTGTGATATAGGATTGTTGTGTTGTAGCGGGTACCGAAAATCATGCCCTATGTCGCAGTGTGGCGCTAGATTCTTTGTGTCTCCCTCCTTGGGCGACATAAGTGCTGAACAACCTACATGATTCCAAAAAAGTTAGCCTCAACCATTGCAAACGAAGGGAAGATTACAATAGAGTTATGTATAGAGGAAATGAGTTTACCTGTCAATTGCTTGTTGCACACAGGTGAAGTCATGGTTGCCACTAAGTACAGAATCAAGGTATATTACCTTGCTCCACTTTGGTATAATCACGATCAAAATCCAATGACCCCTAGTCATGTATGTCGTCATAGTGATTAATCCTAAGTTTATGTTGTGTAAGTACTACAAATAAAATTTATATGGCAACTAGTGAAGTACTTACCTTTGGTTGAAGGGTACCATGATGTACTCTTTGTCACTATAAGCAATCAATCTCCTCGTTATGTAATCTTGGACATGGGATGCATTATCGTTAATAGATTGCCACATACCAAGTGTGGGTCGAGGAAACCCATCAGTTCTTACCGTTGCTAGACTTGTTGGATCATGTATCTATACGTAAGCAATAATCTATGACATTTATCAGTATTACGTGAATGTAGAACATGATTCTACAGTACACTTATAGTGTCCAACATCATAGAAATGAGACATTGAGTTTGTCGGGGTTGAATAGTAAGAATAAGTATTTGAAGGTCACGACGAAATAGCCTGAGTCATGGAGGAAATGCGCTTCCGTGTATCTCGGGTGAATCCACTGTGCCAGTTTGGCTTCATGTTGAACTTCTGCATCTACCAGGTATGCAATGTATTGCAAACCAGCCCAAGCTTGGGTAAATGTGACTCAACGACCAACAACACTCTAAGAATGAACTTCCATTGCCCGGGAGGTGTCTTTATCTTCTTCAGTTGGGTCTTAGCGCCTCTCTTGTGATACATTTTCGGCGTCGTCTCCATGGGAGCCGATGTGATGGGCTTTTGAAACGGAGCTGGAGGTGGAGCCACAGGAGCCGATGTGACAGGTCCAATGTGATGTCCCTCTTAGGCCATTAGATGAATGTGTGGACGGCATCCCCTAATGTCATAATCTCTTCGTTTGGGGGCTTCTCAAGAGGGGCAGTCCTGAAAACATCATTAATCATGTCCACCTGGACCTTCATGAAATCGGTCTCTAGTTGGGCACCATGCACCAGCGTCCTGAGAGCCATGGATATGCCATCCCCCATCCAGCGTCAATGGGAATGGAGCCAACAAGCTTGACTTTGAGGATGTAAAGTGTGGGCTCCTACATAACGATACACGATGAGCTAAAGCATCCACTAGGTCTATCTGTGTAGCATTGTAGAGAGGTCCATTACCTAGATGTCATCGATAGATAAGTGGGTGTTGCTATTTTCAGTAATTGGTGTGGATGCGTAGCTACTGGGTACCGCACTAATGGGGGTGAGTTGTGATTGGTTGCAGACATGTCTCAATTGTTCCCTCAATGAATCTATCTCTCCTTGAAGTGAGGCGGTCTTCTTTTGAAGTGTGGCAGATAGCTGTTCCTCAAGTTGTGCACGAAGCTCTTGTTTTATTTGTTCATCGTGATAGGCCTTAGATCTCTTCCTACTCCTATACGCCTCGGAGTTATTTGGGAATCCGTGCCTCCAAGGTACGTAAACCCCTAGGCCTCGCGTGTGACCTGGGTGCTCCTTGTTTCCCTGTGCCTGTGATAGTATATCTCTCTCCTTGTATTCTTCAAGGGAGCCTCAGGAAGATTCGGTAGTCAATGCTTACTGCAAGAGGAAATAATGTTATTTCAGACTCCATAATGTTCAAGAGGTATTATGTCGAGATCCGAATATGCAAATATGGACTCTCCTGTGTATTCTATGCTAGTCTAGGATCATGCTAGTGCACACAGTATAAACAAAGATGAAATATCGACCATATCATAATTTACTAAGAAAAGACTCAAATATTATTAATTATCAGAGTTGCGACCTTATGGCCAAGCTTACATATAATAGACTTGCAGCGGAAAAATAAAAATTAAGCACAGTAGCCATTCGACAAGCTCATAGACAATCGATTGGGTAGTGAAGTCCTAATCCGTGAAGTTGTCGAAGTATTCTTCTTCTGATACCTCTTCCTGATGTGTATCTACTTCTTCAACTGGGCAAATATGGATATAGCCATGAGTACGTAGATTACTCAGCAAGTCATTTGTATCAAAAATGCAATATAGTATGCAAGGCTTACCAATGGATGGCTGAAAAGTTACTTTGCCGAAAGGAACAATTTAAAGTAAATACAATAAATAGATAGAAAAGAAAACTTTGAAAATGATTAATAAATAAGTAATCAAATAAATTGAGACAAACCATAAGTGAACTGACCATACACTCCAATGAATCACCTGTGAACTAAGATTCACGTAATGAACTACTAGTCAACCAACCATTTACTTCCCAACTTAACCCAACCAAGCTTTTATGAAACTCTACCCCTCATGTAAAATCATCGAGTATTGTCCATAACCGGGGACACAGCTATGTGAATAGTTTTACACTCTACCGAGGTTGCACAGCTTTACCTACAAGACATGATAATCTCCTATTGCCACACGATTAACACACTTCCTTTAGTGTGCGGTGGAGAAATCATGACAAGGCCTTTACAATGCTCAATCTCAACCCAGTTCCACCTCGCTAAGGTTTCAACATTGAGTAGGTAAATCCCCTAGTTGATAATTGCCCCCTCTTGCACCAATGTGGATCCATGGCTAATGCCAAACCACACTCATCTCAATGATGGAACCAGAACTGAAACATCACAAATTAATCAGTTAGATCCATCCTATACTGGACATGTAGTTGTGCTGTAAGGCTCAGATCAATGGCGCACAAAGTAAGTCCTTAGACATTATCCAGGCGAAACATACACATCCCAATGTGCAAACTGCACCCCCTTACTGCACGATCATTCGCCCAAGTGAAAACCAATTTTGTATAACCAACATCAATGAAACTACCCATGTCATGGTACTCAAACTTTATAACTGTGGCTGACCACCACATTCCAATATATCATTAAGTCAAAGTTAATTAATTAATCACATGTGATGATAAACCCAACGTACAACAGGCCTAGCTAAGCATACTAAATGTACCACCCATGTGACAACTAGTATTGCCTCACTAGATAATTACCTGTCCTAGTGTGACAATGGAACCATGGCATTCGAATTATCAAGGAGGGATTAATCAATTTGGACAATAACTACCAATACAAAGGTTATATAACAAAATAGTTATACTCTAACTTGTAAGATCGAGTATTTATTTTGGATACATAGATACACACAGAATTATACAAGACACACATATACTTACTGACTCTTACATATTCTGACTTGTAAGGGTCAGATACTACTTATGTACACTACATCGTGGAGTGATAGTGAAGGGACTTTGATGGAACTATGATCATGGCCACGGGCACTACTGCTACGACCATGACTTCTACGACCAAAGTACTCCTAATCAAAATGACTACACGCAAACTGCAGTCGCGCCGACAACACACACCGGTCATAACGACTTAACACACACTGGTCATAGCGACCGCTCACACAAACTGGTTGTAATGACCACAGCGCATCAACTCAAAGCTTCAACCACAGCGCATCTAATCAACTCGAAGTTTCGACCACGGCTCATCATCTTGATGCTTCAACCATGGCTTATCACTTACTCAAAGTGTTCGACTGCAACTACTATAGCTTCGACTGCTACTACCACCATGGCTTCGGGGATTGCTTTGACCATGCTTTCGAGTGTGGCTTCGACAACTTACAAATCATCAAGATTAACAAAAACCTCACCTTGCAAACACACACATAGCACAAAGGAATCATCAGCATCGTCGCAGCAAAGTCGCAAGGCATATGCACCGAGTAGCTAGTCGATCGAGAGAGGGAAAAAATCTGCAGGTCTCTCCAAGTAGAGCGATGACCAGCTTGAGAGACCAAAATCACTAGACAGCGTGATGGGCTCTGAGCGAAGAGTAGGAGGAGGTAGAGAGGCTCACCGGGTGAGTGACCGCTTGGCAGCGGCTGGGGGAGAGCCACATGGGTGGGCGTAGGAAGAGGAAGCCACCGCCGCCACGCGGCACCTAGCAACGACAACAGCAGGGGCGGGTGCGGCAAGGGGAAGAGAACCGTGGCAACACAGCACCGCGGGGGGTGGGGCAAGGAGGGAGCAGGGGTGGCCATCGGATCCAATGGCCGCCATCTACGACCGCCCGTCTCTTGGATCTACTAGCCACCATCGATCACTGCCTTCTAGATCCACCGGCTGCTGTCACCGAGCATGCCTCTCGGATCCATTGGCCGCCATCGTCGAGCACCCTTCTCTCTGATCCATCGGCCGCTGTCACCGAGCATTGTGCCACTGAATCGCTTCGTCGCACTGTTCGTGTAGCGAAAAATCTTCGTTGGAAGGGCGATGGGAGATGGGGCAGTGGCAGTGGGGAGAGGCCCAGTGGCTAGTGAGGAGGGAGAGGGGAGTTGGGGCGGTGGCGGTAGGGAGATGCCCGATGGATGGTGAGGAGGGAGAGGGGAGATGAGGTGACAGGTTTGCGAGGGAGAGAGCGTGGGAGAGATCCGTAGAGAATGAGAGAACAGGATAACCGAAGGTGGAAGTGGAGAGGAGGGATAGTTAGCGCGGGAGAGTGGGGATATAGATGGTCAAGATTCCAATGTTTAGATCGGACGACTGAGAAGAGAGGAGGGAGAATGCACCGATGACCATCAACTCCTCTTTATATAATAGTAGAGATAGAGATATGTACGACATTATGCTTGTTGAAATAAAAGGACCTCAACTACAGACTTGTCTACAAGCTTTTTAAATGGGTGCTAATCCTTCCCATAGAATTTGCTAGTGTTGAGGTTGTTTTCTTTAATGAAATTTGTGAAGAATAAGCTATCACGGCATGACATCTAGCATTCCAAGTATTAGCTAGGTCAAACAATTCATATTTGCGCCCTAAATGATTTTAGTCCACTCAACACCTCCATCCTCCCCAATTAGCACTCAAAATCAAGGTCCAATTTGTATTTGCACCCTAAATAATTAGGCATATGTACAACGTTATGCTTGTTGAAACAAAAAAAGGGCCAAAAATATAAATTTGTCTACGAGCTTCTTCAATGGGTGCTAATCCTTCCCATGGAAATTGCTAGTGCTGAGGGCATTTTCATTAATAAATTTACTAAAGAATAAGCTATCATGACATGACATCTCACTTCCAAGTATTAGCTAAGTCAAACAATTTGTATTTGCACCCTAAATGATTTTAGTCCAGTCAACACCTCCGTCCTTCCCAATTCACACTCAAAATCAAGGTCCAATTTGTATTTGCACCCTAAAATAATTAGGCATATGCACAACGTTATGCTTGTTGAAACGAAGTCCGACCTCAATTACAGACTTGTGTACGAGCTTCCTAAATGGGTGCTAATCCTTTCCGCAGAAATTGCTAGTGTTGAGAACGTTTCCATTAATGAATTTTGTGAATAATAAGCTATTGCGGCGTGACCTCTCGCATCCAAATATGAAGATTCACCGCATTAAATTGTATTTTTTTTAATTATTTTGTAATTTCTTTAAAATATTTTGAGATTTTACCTCTAGTAAAAATGAGAGACCATGTGGAGGTGTCTCCATGTTTGTGATGAGTAATTGACTCGTGTTCTGGAAAGTTTGAGTTTGGTTTGGTTCGTTCGCGCCAAGTCAGTGCATGGCGCAATCCAGTTTGGTTGGACTTGGTCGAATACGGTTGGACGTGTATAGGACGCTTGTTCTTTTCTCGATCGTTGTTCGGGCTTTTTCATGTATGAGTATGCCTTACTGATGCAAATGTTTTTATACTGTTTCGAGCGGTGCTATGTGACGGTTTGCTTGTCTGTGTAGCTGCAGAACTTCGGAGCTAGGTCATGGTGAGGCGCGGGAGGACCGGGACTAGGCACAGGAGGTGTTGAGGTCCAGACGGTCGGAGACGCCGAAGATGATCAAGGCTGGTGAGGTGGTTGCGAGCCAGGAGACGAGGAACCGGAGCTGGAGCTGCCGAAGATGTACACAATGGGCAACGGTGAGTAGACCGGGACTAAGCTCAGGGAGGAGTCGGAAGTCCAAACGGTCGGATGCCGATTGTGGTCGTGTGCGACAGGCAATGGCGAGTGGACCGGGACTAGGTTCAGGGAGGAGCCGGAGGTCCAGACGGTCGGATGCCGGTTGCGGTCGTGTGCGACGGGCAACGGCGAGGTGGACCGGGACTAGGCACAGGGAGGAGCCGAGGTCCAGACGGTTAGGATGCCGGGTGCGGTCGTGCGAGGACATGAAGCTTCCAGGAAGGTGCAGCAGGGGCATTTTGGTAAAATGCGCAAGGCTGCAAAATGGAAGCGGATTCGGTTGAAGATAATGGGTTAGAGACCCGTTAGTGGAAGACTGCAGAAGGGAGAGATTTAGGGTTTGGAGCATGTGTGGGTTTGAATCCTAGTTTCCCTCCTTCTGGAGAAAGGCTTTGACTTCTTGCCTCATTCGTGTGTGGAGCAAGGAAGTGGAATAGGGACTGCATTTCTTGATTTTCCTCTTGTGGATCACTCAGAATGTGAGTGGGATTTGCCTCTTATGAGTATGTGAGATTTGTAGTGAGGTATGGTTGTCAGTTCTTGTATTGCCAATTGAGTGTAAGGCTGGAGCCTTAAGAAGGGGAGTTGGCAGTTGTAACATCCCAATTAGGGAACTTCTGTATTTGCGAAAATTATAAAATATTTTATTTGTTTTTCCCGAGTTTCTCCAAAAGTTTTTGGTGTTACTCGAATTTCCCGAGTTGATTTCTAGCCGAAAGCTCAATTAACAAAATCGAAACCCGGGAATCAAGAACCAAAGTTTAAAGTTTGAGAATTTAGAAGATCCAAAACACCTTGGAAATTTTAATGTCAAATTTAAATTGGAATTCGGGTACACAAAACCGAGAATGGGAATGGGAAATAATATAAAACCCTTCCATCCAATTTTTCTATCTGGAAATTCGAACTTGGACAATTAAGAATCACTTCTCCCAAAACTCGACAATCTAAAAATTAAATTATCAAATCCAAATTCAGAAATATCTTAAAATCCCCAAAATCCCCAATTGGACCCGGCTCATTTCTTTTCTTCCGCCCGGCCCGCTTCTTTCTTTTCTCCTGGCCGTTGGCCCACCCGACGCCGCCGTGGCTTCTTCTTCCTCCCCCCATTTCTTCCTCCTTCTCCCCTCTGCTCATGGCGCCGACGGCCCAGCCGCGCTCCGCCCTCGCTTGCCCGGCCTCGAGCCAGCCCGGCCCGCGCCTCTCTCCGCCCCGGTTTTGTGCCCGAGTTACTCCCCTACCACGGCCTCGCCTGCGCCTCTTCCTCGCTAGCCCTGCCGCCGCTCGGCATTACTCCTCAGCGCGTCTCCGCTCGGCATTACTCCGCCTGCCACGCCTTCAATGCAGCTCAATCACTCTCCTTCTTCGCCTATTAGAGGCACTAGGCTCGTCTCATTCCCTAGCTCGGCCGCGCGTCGCCTCCTCCCTCCTTCCTGCCGTGGTCCAGCTAGCGTCGCCCCAGGTTCGCTTGGCCTCGCCCCGGGTTCACCCTCGCCCAGTTGACACCCGTGCTCGCTGCCTATAAGATGCTGGCCAAGCCTCGGTTGCCCCTCTCCTTTGCGCCCATCCAAGCCGCAGTGAGGTTGTGCCGCCGCCGTCCCTCCCCGTCCCGGCCATCCCCGGCGAGCACTCCGCAAATCGCCCGCGTCACGGCGCGCCCCTTGACTCCCACCGCCGTCCCTCACCGTTAATCGGAAGACCAGCATCCGAGAACGCCCCGCCCGCTCCTCCTCCGTCTCCGGCCGGCCGACGCCATTCCTGCCGCCGCCTCCACCTCGGTCTGCCCCAGGGCGATTCCACGCGGTGAGAGCACCACCCCGGTGCCCCGAGGCCTCCCCAACCTTTGGCCGACGTCCTCCACCACCGGAGCTCTCCCGCCACGGCAACCCGGTCGCACCGCCGCCCACGCACGATGCCAGGCCTCCTCGGCCACCCTCCGGTCGAACCAAGCACTCTGGTGAGTCTCTCGCATCCTACTCGTGCTCCGGCGTGCCTCATTTCCTCCCCCCTCGCACCCGGCCGCCGGCGCCTCTCTTCTCCCTCACCGCCGCCCGCCTAGGGCCGCCGCCTATCCGCCTTGGCGCCACCCCGGCCGAAGCCCTGCCACCGGGAGCCTCCTCGTTGTTGGAGCGTTTCGTTTTACCGGTCGCCGCCGCACCCCTCCGGCCGCTCCTCGCCGGCGTCGGCGTCGCCCAGCTCCAGTGCCTCCCTCCTCTGCTTCGGTTCCTTTCCCCTGCCCTGCTCTGTTTCAGCCGACCAAGCAGCCTCTGTTTCCTCCGTGTGTGCCTCTCTATGACAGGTGGGCCCAATCAAGTGATTGAGTTGAACTCTTGTGCAAGAACTAAACAATGACCTGTACCCCTTTTGCTAAATGCAGAAAATCATGTGTAAGAAATATTCATGCATGTTTTCTAACAACAACAACATCGATAATAATAACAAATTATGGCTAATAATGGGAATAAGATGTTACTCATGAGTGCCTAAAGAAAAGATTTACGCAAATAGAATTTCAAACTTAACACTTCTTAATATTGTACCACCTAAGATTTACATTGATCTTCATGTACGACTAAGACAAGATTATTTATGGTCTAATCTTTGTATGACAAGAAAATCGACACGAATTGAATGGATGTTGCCGTTAAAATCTAATTCGTGAACCTGATTAAAGAAGTCTCTTTTATAAATCAAAAGTGCTAGAAATTTGATCCTAATAATTAGAATCGCATATTTGAAGATTTGTAAAGATAATTTTAACGCTTCCAGCCCCTACTCAGGAAAACTCAAATAATAACCTTAATCGTATCAAAAACTCGAACGGTTTAGATACTATCTCTCATCCATCCATCTAAATATATTTGAGCAAACTAAGTTAATCAATTTGGCAAGATTTTGCCACATAAAATATCAACCATATTTCACTCATTCCATAGAATGCAGACTGCTAATGATAAGAGTGGTTAGTTAATAAATAATCAATCTTGTCCATAATAATAATTGGTTAGGCAATTAGATTTCATATCCTAATTAAGTTGTTAAAAACAATGATTCATTAAGCTGGCCGCTGCTATCCCAGTTAAGTTCTGCCGCATGAAATATCAAGGTTACACCACATATACAATTATGCTCATCTTTCGTATCGGTATCCTAAAATCATAAGAACATGTTTCTCTGAACTACCCTCGATACTCTCTTTTATCTGTCCCTAAGTCCTGCTTGACTCATGAAACTTCCTTGATAAATATAAGTCAGATAAAAAGAAAGTCACCAAATAAAAGGTCGAGCCTCGCCTTTCCGCAACCGGCTGCGCTTGGCCACCTCCTTTTCCCAAGTAGATAATTCCTGTAGATACTTCCTCACTTTTGGCCCATCGCTAATCTCAAATCCAGCTACGGCTGTGTTTGAGGTGCATTAATCCAAATCGTCTCCTTATTCTCAAAATCATAATAAAATTGATAATCTAAAGTTAATTGGGCATTTATAGAATTTGGTTTTATTGGTCTTTCTTTTCTTTGCTGTGTATTAGAATTTGAAGACTCGACGAGGCAACGGATTCGAACAGTAAGACTGGGTAAAAGCGAGGACCAGTAATTCAAAGTCATTGATTGAGAAGGCTTTGAGTCGAATCAAGGCCATGGTAAACCAAGCAAGGCAAGTCATCACTTTGATCATATTGATCCCACATTTTATGCAAATTTATGTTCATTTAAATTATCAACTTGCATGCCTAATTTAATATGCAAATGTATGTCAAAGCTTAAGGTAGCTACATGCCCACTTGCTGTTGTATTAAATTTAATATGCCATTCCTTGACACTTGGATCACTTACCTTGTCACCATAGACATTAATGATAATCCTTACTAGCTATAGATTACATTAAAAAGCTATGCTAGTCCGGTCAAGTCCAGGGCACTTGTTGCCCTGATCATCAATCTTCGAAAACATAAAAACTTGGTTTGGGACAGTCATGGGATGTACGTGGCTGAATATGTTGATACAACTGTTTTATGCTTCTCAAAACTCTCAAAACCTGCTGTACCTGTCTGGGCGGTTGGTGGGAGTGGATGGTGCTGATGTCGCACGAGAACCTGTGGTTTGTGGAAAGACCCGCCTAGACAAATTAAGGACTGAATCTTGTGACGACCTCCTGGTGTAAAACAGTACAACCACAAGTCTATATGGGTATGACCTAGCTGAGTAACTTGTCAGGGTTTAGTTTGGGTAACACCAGTGGAGAGTGGGATACAGGGGTAGACTGTATCCATATGGCGTAAGAGGGGGCCTCTGACTGTGGTGGATTTAGCCCTTCAGCGGTGAAACCTCAACGGGTGGTACCCAGCTAGATCAGGGTAAGGTAAAGGCTTTGTGATAGATTACCTGGGCCTCATGCCTTAGGAAGCGTGCTGGCTATTAGGATAATTTATCTCTTGTGGGTAAAGTGTACAACCTCTGTAGAGTGTAAACTATTCGAATAGCCGTGCCCACGGTCAAGGGCGGACATGGGAACTTACTCGAGATAGTTCTATTTCCAAAAACATTTGTGGGTGGGATAAAATCAGTCAGAGGGACGTACTCTGGGTTTTGAATTTTTCCTGGAGGGAAGTACTCCGGTGGCAAAAATTAGCATTTGAGAAGGTAATCATACAGTGTAAAAGGTGGATGTAACCTACACTTCAATTATTACCGCATTCTCGCAATCAATTTCATAAAATCTGTTTTCAATTAAAATTGCTAAGTCTCAGGAGCTTTACTTATGGTAATTCCAAAATAATGCTTTTAGCAACTAAAAGAACCTCGAGCCTCCCTTGACAGCTTTGCATCTATTATTTGCATCCTGTGTGGTGGCTTGCGAGTACGGTGGTACTCATTCTTGCTTAATTACCAACATTCAGTCAAAAAGAACAAGAATGTCAAGCCCCGCGACGCTGAAAAAGGGTCGACAGAGCTAGAAGACGAAGAGGCCATGGACTAGGTCGCGAACCCCAGTTGGCTGCCTGTGGGCAAGTCCTGAGGGTCCCACCTGTGTGGAGTTTCCGCTGCTGCATTTTATTGTTTTTCGGCCTAATCGGCCCATGGGTAAGTATTACTGTATTATTTACGCTTCCGCATTATATGTTTTTGATATACAGTAATGTATCTGTGAGCACTATCTACTGATCCAGGGAATAGTGCGGTGGAATCACAGAGGATCTGGGTTCGCTAACCCAGGGTCCGACAGCAGTGCAAGCAAGTAACGCGGTTGGAGAGGTCTATAAGAAAAGCAGTGAGCACTGGGTTGAGTTCTTGTGTTTCCTCTCCTGCGTGTGTGTTCTTCCAGTTGGAAGCATGTAGTGAGATAAACCCTTTGTAATAGCCCATGTCTCTGAATCAAATTGAAATGGATTGAGTTTGAATTATTTTTCTTGTGTGCTTTCTTTTCTTTTGAAGCTTTCTATTCTTCTCAGGGTTTAAGGAGTTTGGTTTGAATCCTTTATTTGAAGAGATAAATCTTGTTGCTATGTGTGGGAATCAGCCTCAAGGCCTCTTGGCCAACCCATTCCCAAGAGCAAAAGAATGAATCAAGGATTTCTGTCATCTCTATGACCTGCGCTCCATTTGCTCTATTTTCAAGAATTAGGGTTTGGAGGCAGGGGAAGGCTGTGTGGTTTGGTTTTCTTGGTGAAGATTATTTTGGCGTTGTGTTTTTCCCTTCTAATGTCATTTCTCTGCTATATTCCAAGTTTCATGGGGAAAAGATTCAAGACTCTCAAGAGATTTGAGTTTTGTCTCTTCTGCTGAATTCTTTTGGAAAATTTCAGTGTTTTTCAGTCTTTCTTGTTCTTGGTCTACATTCTCTCTTTCCTACGTTTGTTTAGCTATTTTACTTGAAGTCATGTCCAAAAATCCTGAGAAGAGCCGAAATCATTTGATCTTTGTCTCTGTCCTCACCATCTCTGCGGTATTTACTGTGACTCTTGTTTTTAGTTCAAGCTTAAATCGCTGGCTCCTGCTCAATCTATTTCTTTGCCAAACAGCCTCTTCATTGTATGTCTCTCTGGCTGTGATTAAGTTCAGTGAGTCTGCAGTTCGGTTCCTCTGCAGTATTTTTGTGCCGACAGCTTGCAGTCTTTTGGAGTATCCGGTCTTTTCAGTTTTTGTTATCTGCTTCTGATTTCTGTTGTTCGGTTCTGCTGACAAAAGTTTCTTTGCTGCAGTAAGTCTGTTCGGTCTGCAGAAAGTTGTGCTTTTCGGTCTACAGTTTTGGTCTGCAAAACTGCATTCGGCTGCTGCTGAATTTCTTCTTGCCTTTGCTATTTTCGGTCTGCAATACCTGTTCTGAATATTCAGTCTTTACTCAGTTTGTAGATTGCAGCAAATGCTATTTTTCAGATTGCAGTTTTCGGTTGTGAGATTGCAGATTGCAGCAAATGCTATTTTTTAGATTGCAGCAAATGTGAGATTTCGGCTTTGAGATTGCAGATTACAGCAAATGCTATTTTTAGATTGCAGTTTTCTGCATACAGTCCAGAGTTTGAAGGTTTCGGCCAGGGCAGTTTCCACAGCTTATGGTCTTTTGAGTCCTTTTTAGTCTTTTGCAAGGATTATTGATATTCTCTACTTTTCGGCCAAATCAAAAATGTGGCCTCCAGTCTGTTCGCTTGATCGTGTTTTGGTTTCCAGTGAGCATCCGACTTTCTCGCCTCATAGTTTCTATAGCTATCGGAGCAGAAAGTTTGTGAGAATACTTTGGGGAAGATTTTTGAAGGCACCATTCACCCCTCCCCCCTTTGTTGCCATTTCCGATCCTACAATTGGTATCAGAGCTGGTTAGCTCTTTTCTATAAATCTTAACCGGTCTGTTGAGCCATGACAACGGACAAGTATTCCACCAAGCCCCCGATCTTCGATGGGATCAACTATCCCTTCTGGAAGAGTCGGATGGAGACCTACATTCAGGCTCAGGGCTATGCTATCTGGAGGAAGGTCAGAACGCGATATGTTGTTCCTGCCGATGTGAAGATCAATGTGGCGAACATGCCCGATGTTGAGGCAAATGTAAAGGCAAGGAACATCATAATCCAAGGTTTGAGCCGAAGTGAGTTCGATCGCATTTCTCATCTTACGTCAGCCTATGACATTTGGGTGACCCTCGATGCTTACCATGAGGGCACCACCCAAATCAAGACGGTACGACAGGACCAGTACAAGTGAGATTACAACAAGTTTGAAATGCTCGCTAGAGAGTCCCTTGATGAGTGCTTTGCGAGGTTTCACAAGATCTTGAGCAACTTCCGAACGGTCGGTCTCACATACCACGACTCAGACAAAGCTCATCAAATGCTTTCGGCTTTGGATTTGCGTGTGTTGGGAGATGAAAGTGACCGCCATCAAGGACATGACAGATCTCTCGACTTTGACTCTTGATGTGTTGTATTCACGCCTCAAGACTCACGAGATTGACAGTGTCTCTCGCAAGTCGAAGTCTTAGTCGATGGCATTGGTCACTGATCCCAGTCCTACCTCTAGATCTTCTGCTGACACTGTTTCAGGTTTCTCTCTCGCTGCTCTGTGTGAAATTGATGATGATCATCTAGAGAAGCTCTCAGAAAACCAACTAGCCCTCTTAGCCACAGAGTTCTCCCAAGCATATAAGAGGGTTAGGGAGAGAAAGAGAGGAGGATCTGTGATTTGCTTCGAGTGTGGTGGCCCCAACCACATTCGGGCAAACTGCCCCAAGCTGGAAAAGGGCAAGAACGAATACGGCGGTACGAATAAAAACAACTACATCAACAAGAACCGCAACAAGAAGCCCCTAGGCAAAGGGAAGAAGTTCTGTGACCTTGGCAAAGCCAAGAAGCTATTCCACCGCGTCCTCACCGCCTTCGACGACATCAATCTCAGCGAGGTGGACGGGTGGAGTGACGATGATGGGAAGGATGATCAAGATCCCAAGGACGGCGAGGACTTCATCAGCATGTGCTTCATGGCCCTTGATGGCGACATCAGCGACAGGGAGCTCTACTCTGACTCCGATGAGGTATATTCTTCTTATGACCAGCTCAATGATGCTTTTCTTAAGCTAGGGAAATTTCATGCTAGATCTAGAGCTAGGTGTAGTGAGTTGGAGAAGGAAGTAGAGAGATTGTCACGGGAGCTTACATCACTTATATCTGCTCCCTCTCGTGATGAATGTGATGTATGCTCCTCTTTGCTTGGTGATATGGAGAAGCTAAGGACCTCTCATGATAGTATGACTTCTGAGCTAGATTTGCTTAAGGTGGAGAATGTTAGTCTATTAGCTGAATTAGAGATGATTAGGACTGCTGCTCTTTCATCTACTATTATTGAGACTACTTCTTGCACCTTATTTGAGGATAAGGATAATGTTTTTAGAGGTCTTTACACTATGCTTCTCGATCTGCCTGAGACATGTGAAAATTGTAATTACCTGAAAATGAACTTAAAGAAGGCAGATCATAAAATTGCAGAATTACAAGCATCCTTGCTAGAGCCCATTGTTTCTTGCACCAACTGTCATAAATTAACTACTGAACTTGAATCTGTCTCAAAACAGTTTGAAGAAATGGTTGATCATAACAACAGATTGGCTCAATATGCGACTAAGGACCCGGTTAGCTTACCATGCAATAGTTATGGTTGATCATAACAACAGATTGGCTCAATATGCGACTAAGGACTCGTTGCTTTGGATGATAAATGTGTGAAGCTAACTAAGGACCTACTAGAGAAGCCACAATCATGTTGTGATGCTTGTGCTATTGTGGGGAAGAAGTCTAAGGGTAGGGTAGAGACGCTTAGCGACGAGAACCAAATGGCTAGCAGTAGGACTATCCCTCCTGTTCCTTGCGAGGTGGCTGTGCGTGCACATGCCATCCGTTCTTCTGCTATTGGTTCTTCTTCTCCCTTATCTTCTGCTGTCTCTTCTTCCGCTGCTCTTCTTGCACCTCTCTCTTTTAGGAGTGTCAATATCTTATGAACACTCTTGAGAGGTTTGTTGGAGGCAAGAAGAAGCTGAATCTTATTTTAGACCAATCCAAGATTTTCAAATTCAATCAAGGTCTAGGATACGATTTTCTTGAGGATGTTAGGAAGCATCCACCTGCTGTTCTCAGACCCATAGCAGCAGGTATGATCGAGGTCAAGCCTAGAACCAAAAAGGTTGAGTTCAAATCTGCGAGCTTTGTCCAAGGGATTTCTGACAGTAAGGTGGTTCCACCTGTTGCTTCGACCTTTCAGAAGGCGAAGTCCCATCATGCTACTTCTACCTCTCAGAAGGTGAAGTATCATTATACCTTCTGTCAGAAGGATGGACATATGATCGAGAGATGCTTCTGGCGCACCAAGATCGTGTAGAGAGACCATGTTCAGACTCTTAGGCGTATTCAGGGTCAGCCCCAGACCTTGAGTGCACCTAAGACCAATACGAGGTCTAGGGTTGATCAGTTTGATGTGTTTGGGCAGCATCGAGGACTTGTTTTTCTGAGTTTTCTGATTTTCGTCCTCGATTTGTCTCTGGTCGTGATATCCACCGTCCTGAGGGTAGATCTCATTTCCCCCATCGAGATAGCTACCCGCAGCAAGATCGGCATGTTGTCAGTGCTCCGACTCGCTCTCCCATAGCAGTCGGACCCAGCAACAGCTTCAGGTCTGTTCATAGACCTTCTGGCTTTTTGAACGATGGAGAGTGTTGGGTAGCTAGAGGTCAGTCATGCGTGACTACTTCTTTTGCTCGTCGTATGACTCAGTATTGGGTGCCAAAATCATTTTTGATTTATCCCAGTACTAAGTCATCTCTCTCTGTTTGACTCAGGTTCGCCGGGCTGGGAAGGGAGAGGTCTAGCATGTGGACTCCGGGTGTTCTTGACACATGATCGGAGACTCTCGTTGGTTCTCTTCCCTAGCCAAAGCTCCAGGTGATGAGACGATCACCTTCGGAGATGCCTCTTTTGGGCGCGTCATCGCTAAAGGTACTATGCGCGTTAATGATTCTTTCATTTTAAAAGATGTTACCTTAGTGAGTAAGCTACAGTACAATTTGATTTCTGTTTCCCAGCTTACCGATGACGGTTTTGAGGTAAGCTTTAAGAAAAATGCTTGCAAAATTCTTGATTCTTCGGGGAGTCTAGTCTGCAGGATTTCTAGATATGGGATGATCTTTTGTGCTGATTTTGTTGAGTCTTCTAGTGATTCTCTCAGGTGTTTAGTTGCTTCTGAGTCCCGTGACCTCACTTTCTAGTATAGGAGACTTGGTCATATTGGATTTGACCATTTGACTCGAGTTAGCGGCCACGATCTCATTCGTGGTCTGCCTAAACTCAAGATGGTCAAAGATCTAGTTTGCGCTCCTTGCCGGCACGGCAAGACGATTGCTGCTTCTCATCTTCCAGTCACAGTGACTATGACCGATGCACCAGGACAGTTGCTCCACATGGACACAATTGGTCCAGCTCAAGTGCAGTCAGCAGGAGGGAAGTGGTATGTTCTTGTCATGGTCGATGACTTCTCGAGGTACTCTTGAGTGTTTTTCTTAGCCTCGAAAGATAAGACATTTACCCATTTTTGGGGTTTTTAGTAGGCTTTCTGTTGAGCTCCCGGGTGCCTTACGAGTAATCCGCAGTGACAATGGCACGGAGTTCAAGAATTCCTACTTTGAGAGGTTTTGCGATGAGACAGGTGTAGAGCACTAGTTCTCTTCTCCATACGTCCCCCAGCAAAATGGCATGGTGGAGAGGAAAAACCATACCTTGGTCGAGATGGCCAGGACGATGCTTGATGAGTACTCTACACCT
The DNA here is from genome assembly GCA_017311315.1 of Dendrocalamus latiflorus. Taxonomy (NCBI): domain Eukaryota; kingdom Viridiplantae; phylum Streptophyta; class Magnoliopsida; order Poales; family Poaceae; genus Dendrocalamus; species Dendrocalamus latiflorus. The sequence goes on along the minus strand of CM029658.1, from coordinate 34,015,964 downwards.
AGGAAGTTTTGGGCTGAGGCGATAGCCACCGTGTGCCATGTTTCCAACAAAGTTTTTCTGAGGGCACACTTACATCGCACCTCTTATGAGTTGAGATACAGGCGAAAGCCCAGTGTCTCTCATTTTTGCGTGTTTGGTTACAAGTGCTTTATTCTGAAGTCTGGGAATCTAGATAAGCTAGATAAGTTCAAGTCACGATCTTGTGATGGCATCTTTCTAGGTTACTCGACTTATTCGTGGGCTTATAGGGTTTGTAACTGCAAGTCTAGCAAAATGGTAGAGACCTGTGAGGTGACCTTCGATGAGGCCAGTCTGGGGACTAGGCCCGATATCTCAGGTTCAGTAGAGCAGTCCAAGCCCATCTTTATGGACGATGAGGTGGATGGAGATGAGGGTCGTCTACCCAATCCAGTTCCTCCTCCCCTTGAGGTGCCTGCTTCTTCCATCGCACCTCAAGGAGATCAGCCCATGCCTTCCACATCTTCTGGATCTAGTGGCTCTGTTCCTACCTCATCAGCTCATGAGGTAGAGGCCACTTCTTCCTCTCATCCAGGACCTCCCCGTCATATCCAAAAAGACCATCCTTCAGAGCAGATGATTGGAGATCTCTTTGAGCGTGACACACGCTCAAAGTCTGGCATGTCTCACTTCTGTCTCCACTCTGCTTTCGTAGCCTCTTTCGAGCCCAAGGATGTCAATCATGCTCTTTCTGATGAGTCTAGGGTCAATGCCATGCATGAGGAGGTGGAAAACTTTGAGAGAAACAAGGTCTAGTCACTTGTTGAGCCCCCTAGAGGTCATAATGTCATAGGTACCAAGTGGGTGTTCAAAAACAAGCAGAGTGAGGATGGGGTAGTCATTCGAAATAAGGCTAGACTGGTAGCTCAGGGTTTCTCCCAGGTTGAGGGTTTAGATTTTGAGGAGACCTTTGCCCTTGTAGTTAGGTTAGAGGCCATTAGGATCTTGCTTGCATTCGCAGCGTCTAAGAGCTTCAAGCTTTACCAGATGGATGTCAAGAGTGCCTTCCTCAATGGGTTTATTGAGGAAGAAGTCTATATTAGACAGCCTCCAGGTTTCGAGAACCCCAAATTCCCAAACCATGTCTACAAGCTTTCCAAAGCCCTGTATGGACTTAAGCAAGCTTCTAGAGCTTGGTATGAGAGGCTTAAGTACTATTTGTTGAGTCATGGGTTTGAGATGGGTAAGGTAGACAAGACCTTGTTCATTCGCAAGCATGGCAATGACCTTCTACTCGTCCAGATTTATGTGGATGATATCATCTTTGGCGGTTCTTCTCATGCTCTTGTTTCACAGTTCTCGGATGTCATGAGCACCGAGTTTGAGATGAGCATGATGGGCGAGTTGACCTTCTTTCTTGGCTTCCAGATCAAGTAGACTCGAGAGGGTACTTTTTTGCATCAGGGCAAGTACACTCGTGACTTCTGAGACGCTTTGACATGAGTGATGGCAAGCCAGTATCAACTCCGATGGCGTCTTCAACTTCACTTGATCAAGATGAGAATGGCGAGCCAATTGATCAAAAGGAGTACAGAAGTATGATTGGCTCTCTTATACCTCACTACCTTGAGACCGAACATACACTTCTCTGTGTGTCTATGTGCTCGGTTTCAGGCTTCTCCTCGCGTATCTCATCGCCAGGCGGTGAAGCGCATCCTTTGGTACCTTCGAGCTACCATAGACTATGGTATCTGGTACTCTTCCTCTTCCTGTCTTTCCCTTAGAGCCTACTCCGACGCCGACTTTGCTGGCTGTAGGATAGATAGGAAGAGCACTTCTGGCACATGTCAATTCATTGGCACTTCTCTTGTTTCTTAGTCTTCTAGGAAGCAGTCCAATGTTGCACAATCCACTGCAGAGGCCGAGTATATTGCTGCTGCCAGTTGCTGCAGCCAGGTACTCTGGATGGTCATAGACATTGTTCCACTCTTTTGTGATAACACTTCTGCTATTAACATTGCTAAGAACCCTGTAACATCCTGATTTTCAGAGTATTTTTTTTGAAGCTTTTAAAATAAAATTCACCATTTGAATTTTTCTGGAATTAATTAAAAGCTTAAATGAGTTTTTATGAATTAAAAGGATTTAATATGAATAATCCGAACATGAACATTTGCCAAAGTTATTTTATTTGAGTTCCCTGTGTCTCAAGGAATTTATTGGAATTTTCCTGGATTTTTCTGGATTTATTTGCTATTTTCTAGAGCTCAAATGAATTTATTTGAATTTCTGAAAAAGAAAAAGAAAAGAAGATCCCAACCGGCCAGTGGGCCGAAACCCACCAGCCGGCCGGCCCAGCTCGCCCGCCCTCGGCCCGGCCTGCCCCGCCCCGTGCCACGCGGCACGCATCCGTGCCCAGCCGCGCCCGCACCCCTCCGCTCGATGCGCGCCACGCGTCGCCCATCCCCGCTGCCGCTTCGCCCGCGCGTCATCGCTGCCGCTCACCCGCTCATGCCACTGACAGGTGGGGCCGCCTCGTCAGACCCGTCGTTCCCGACCCGGACTCCTCTCCGTCTCCGATCGGGACGCCGCCGCCTTCCGTTTTTCCTCCGCCGTCTCCGAGTCGAACGCCTCGGCGTCCGTGTATTTAAGGGGGCTGACCCCCGGGCTTCTCCCTCGTCCCGAGCCGCCGCCTCCGCCGCCGCTCTCCGCCGTCTGCCGACGCCCGTGCCTTCGCCGCCGAAGCTCGCCGTCTGTGCGCTCGCCGTTCGTCGCCGCCGGTGAGTTCCGCCGCCGCCTCGGTCGCCGCCGACCGGCCAGTCGCCGCTGTCACCCCTCCCGCCAGCCAGACCCCGCCGCCCGTGCCCCACGCCGCCAGCGGACGCGCCCGCGCCTCGGCCGCTCCGTCCGCGCCGCCTCGGTCCCCGCGCCGCCACGCCAGCGCTGACGCCAGTCGCGCCCGCCGCTTCGCCTTCTCGTGCACCGGGTCTCCCGTGCGCCGAGCCGCTGACACACTGGGCCCACTTGTCAGCCGTGCACCCGTAAACCCGCCACATCAGCTATGCCCAGTCAGCTGCCACGTCAGCCAAAACCGCACACGTGTCGCCACGTGTCTACCACGTCAGCCCTAGCCGCTTGCACCAGCAGCCCAGTCAGCCGTACTGTTCCGTGAGCCGAGCCTACTGTAGACCCAGCTCTCCATGCGCCCGGTCCACAGCACAGTGCAATTTCCGATTTTCCCCGATTTTCCTTTAGATCCAATTTTCCAAGAGCCCGTTCTCCCTCGTCCTAGCTCCGATTGACCCCGTTCTTTTTCCTAAATTCATCTAAAATTGAGCTCTACCTTTTGGTTCAGGTTTGAAAGTTTTTGGAGTTCATTTGAATTTTATTTGAATTTATTTTGTCTTTTCGTCTCGTTTTCTCTCTCGTTAGATCGCGTGTTCGAGGGAGCGGAAGTTGGATTTGAAGACCAAGAACCCTCAGCTGAGCAAGGCCAAGGCAAGTCGTGTCCTTTGATCATGTTGAACCTAGTTTTCAAATCTATTATGTATTACTTTGTTTTAAATTATCTTGCATTGCTACTTTATTATAAAACCCTTGTATTGGTAGTTATTGTCCAAATTGATTAATCCCTCCTTGATAATTTGAATACCCTGATTATATTGTCACCATAGGATGGGTAATTATTTAGTGATGCAATAATAGTTGTCACATGGGCATACGTCTGAAATGCTTAGCCATGCTTATTACTAGCACGTTGGGTTTATCATCACATGTGGTTATTTAATCTTGACTTAATGGTAAACTTGAATGTGGTGGTTAACCACGGATTGTAAAACTTGTTGTCATGACATGGGTAGTGTCATGGGCATTGGTTATACAAAATTGGTTTTCACTTGGGCGAATGATCGTGCAGTAAAGGGGGTGCAGGATGCACATTGGGATGTGGATGCTTCGCCTGGGTAATACCTAAGGACTTAACTTTGTGCGCCATTGATCTGAGCTTAATCGTGCAAACCACATGTCTAGTATGGGATAGACCTGGCATAATAATTTGTGAAGTCTCCACTTTGGTTTTACTACTGATGTTGTGTGGCGCAAGAGGGGGCAATTATCGACTAGGGGGTTACCCTACTCGACGGCGAATCCTTAGCGAGTGGGATCGGGTGGAGATGGATCATTGTAAAAGCCTTGTTGTGATTATCTTTAACGTGAGGATTATCACATCGTGTGGGTACAGTTGTGCAACCTCTGCAGAGTGTAAAACTATTCGAATAGCCGTGTCCTCGGTCATGGACAATGCTCGGTGATTTCACACGAGGGGTAGAGTTCTTTATGAAATTTTGGTTGGTTTGAGCTGGAAAGTGAATGGTCAGTTCACTTGTGGTTACATTCAGTTCTTTTGGTTATCTACTTAGTGTCTGTTGTTAAATTCGCTTTTCAATCTATTTAGTGTATTTACCTTAAATCGTTGCTTTATGCAAAATTAACCTTTCAGCCATCCATTGTTAAGCCTTGCATACTATATTGCATTTATTTGTTACAAACGACTTGCTGAGTACCAATGTACTCACGGCTTTATGCCCATGTTGCTCAGTTGAAGAGGAGGGACCAGATCAACAGGAGTTGCTAGAAGGAGGCTACTACGAGGACTTCACGGATTAGGACTTCGCTCCCCAGTCGATTGCCTGTGGGCGTGTCGATTGGCTGCTGCGCTTTCTTTTGGATTTCCGCTGCTAGTTTTTGTTAAGCCCTTCGGGCTAGTCTATTGTAAGCTTGACCATAAGGTCGTACTCTGATGATTATTAATAATATTTGAGTCTTTTCTTAGTAAATCATGATATGTTCGATATTTCATCTTTGTTTATACTGTGTGCACTAGCGTGATCCTGGACTAGTGCAAGATACACAGGAGAGTCCGGATTTGTATATTCGGGTCTCTACAGAGATGGTATCAGAGCCATATCGACTGTAGGACGAAACCCTAGTCAGATAGTCGTGGTCTCAAGAATTCAAAAACCTATTTTCTAAAGACAAAACAACCAAACCTGATATTTAGCAAAATCTTTACTCTCTTACCTTATTCTTAGGGATTCTTGCCTCTCACCTTGAAGGTCTGCAAAATGAAAGTTTTTAAACTGACTCTCGTCTTGTGCCGTGCTGTAGATGTCGCAAAGCAACTATAGCAGGTCAGGAGGATGGAGGAGAGTTCTTCGAGTGCTGCTAAGAAGTCTTGGTTTCAAAAGAACACCAATCTACAATTCCATGGATGATGAAGTAAGAGGATACCATTTCACACGGTTGTACTTCACTACCAAGCTTGGAGGACACGTCGTACACCACAGCTTTAAAAGTTCAAATGCACAAGCAGCTGCACGCAAGGCCGTTACTCAACTCTGTCGACGGTACAAGATCAGTATGACCAAGCTCATCCAGGAGTACAAGAGGAAGTATGAACCTGAGGAGTACACTCCGCGGACGCCAACACCCCCGCCCTCGCCTACGCCGCCCAGCCCGGAGGAAAGGCAACGCATGGCAGATGATCGCCGAGAGTACCTACGACTTGCCATTCCAGCAACAGCGCCTACAATGCAGTTCCGCAACCGATGGACGTTCTACAGTGATGCAGAAGAAGAAGAAGAACGCACGCCGTACCTCGCCGGACCTGAGTGGGAGCCGGAAGAGTAGGCCGTAGCATAGGATAGCATCGGTTAGGAAGTGGTTTTTGTTTGCATTGAGTGTGATGTGAGCTGCAGTTTTGCCCTCAAAAGCAATATGTTGCAGTCATATCAAATCTTTTATTGAAGTGATTTATTTGTTCTTTTGTTAGCTTTTCGGCTAAGTGATTGTTTAGTTTAGGATTTACCATTAGAATATCCCCCTTAGACGAACTTACCACTTATCTTTGCTTTTCCCTCTTACCTGGTAAGCCCTGTGAAGCCAGTCCTCAAGCAAGTGATCTTTCTTTTCAGATGGTTGATACCCGGAGCTCCGCAGGACGTGGTCAGATGAGTCAGGACCCTGAGGGCAGTCAGGCAACTCCGGAGCAGCATGCAAACCCAGCTGGACTGGATCCAACCTTGAGTCAGTTCATGGCAGCCCAGACCCAGTTGATGAACACCATGATGCAGAACATGAACGCCATGATGAATCGACAGAATCAAGACATGGCCATGCCTCCCCCAGTCCGCCAGCAGTCCAAGTTTGCAGAATTTATGAGAACAAGGCCTCCTACCTATTCACGGTCTTCTGAGCCATTAGAAGCCGATGACTGGCTGCGCTCAGTGGAAAAGAAGCTTAACCTTGCCCAGTATACAGATCGCGAGAAGGTGTTGTATGCAGCCCATCAGCTTGAGGGTGCTGCAGCCGAGTGGTGGGAAAATTATTGTGCCGCTCATGAGGATCCAGAGAGTATCACTTGGGTTGAGTTCGCAGAAGCTTTTCGTCATGCCCATATCCTGGATGGGGTGATCGAAATGAAGAAGGAAGAATTTCGGGAGTTGCAGCAGAAGAACATGTCCGTGAGTGAATATCTCAACAAGTTCACTCAATTGGCCCGTTATGCTCCAGAAGATGTTGCCACAGATGATGCTCGCCAGAAGAGGTTCAAGAAAGGATTGAACCCAGGATTGAAAGTTCAGGTAGTGGGACATGATTATGCCAGTTTCCAAAACTTGGTGGACAAAGCAATGCTCATTGAGGAAAGTCGTCGCGAGTTGGAAGAATCTCGCAAGAGAAGAATGATGCAGCAAGGATCTCAGATGCACCAAGCTCAGAAAGCCCGCTTCAGCAATTTTCAGCCAGCTCGAGTTCCTCAGCAGTCGGGATTCAAAACTCCTGCACCAGCTCCCCGTCAGTTTTCTTCAGCACCAAAACCAAATCCAGTGGGAAGCCAACAGCAGAGGATTACCAAGCCCATGTCAGCAGTCACTTGTTTCAAATGCAATGAGACGGGACATTATGCCAACAAATGCCCGCAGAATACCGCATTGACACCAGTTCGCTTCAACTTGGGAGCCACACCAGACCGTACCCCTGCAGCAGGGTCAGGACGCGGAGCACCTCAAGGATCAAATCAACCCAACAAAGGATCGCAGACCGTGATGCGTGGCCAGGTGAACCACGTCACCATGGAGGAGGCTCAAGCAGCGCCAGATGTGGTGATCGGTAAGTTCCCAGTAAATTCAGTACCTGCCACAGTTTTGTTTGATTCTGGAGCTTCACATTCGTTTGTTTCTCGGAGTTTTGCTCTAAAGCATAAGTTGGAAGTCGTTGCACTTGGTTCCATTTTATTGGTTCAATCCCCAGGCTCTGAGATGAGTACAAACCTAGGATGCCCCAAAGTTAGGATAGCCATCCAAGGAGTAGAGTTCTCCGCAGATTTGGTTGTGCTGAATATCCAGTCTTTGGACGTAATTTTGGGTATGGATTGGCTCAAGAAGCATCAAGCAGTGTTGGAATGTGGGAGCCGAGCAGTCACCTTGGACGGACCCGATGGAAGCAAAGTTAGATTTGAAGCCAACATAAAGCAGCTAGAAAAAGTGATGGTATGCCAAAGTAAAGGGATTGCCCTAAGTGAAGTGTTAGTTGCCCGGGAATATCCAGATGTTTTTCCTGATGATCTCCCTGGGATGCCACCAAAAAGAGAAGTGGAGTTCGCAATTGAGTTAGCACCAGGCACTTCGCCAATTTCCAAGAGACCTTACCGGATGCCCGCCAATGAGTTAGCAGAATTGAAGAAGCAGATACAAGAGTTATTGGATAAAGGCTATGTCAGACCCAGTACCTCTCCGTGGGGAGCACCAGTATTGTTTGTCAAGAAGAAGGATGGTAGCCAGCGTATGTGTGTGGATTACCGAGCTCTCAATGAAGTTACCATCAAGAACAAGTATCCGTTGCCCAGAATTGATGACCTGTTTGATCAATTAAAAGGAGCTGGAGTGTTCTCCAAGATCGATTTGAGATCAGGGTATCACCAAATGAGGATTCGACCGGAGGACATACCCAAGACAGCCTTCTCAACTCGTTATGGATTGTATGAGTTCACCGTGATGTCCTTTGGCTTAACCAATGCCCCAGCCTACTTTATGTATCTGATGAACAAAGTGTTCATGGATTACTTGGACAAGTTTGTCGTTGTGTTTATCGATGACATTCTGATCTACTCCAAGAATGAGGAGGAACATGAGGAACATTTGAGGTTGGTATTGCAAAGATTGCGGGAGCACAAGTTGTATGCTAAGTTCAGCAAGTGTGAATTTTGGATGAAGGAAGTTGCCTTTTTGGGTCATGTGTTGACAGCAGAGGGAGTGTCCGTTGACTCAGGGAAAGTACAAGATGTGCTCACCTGGAAGGCACCCACGTCAGTGACCCAGGTCAGAAGCTTCCTAGGAATGGCAGGTTACTATCGTAGATTCATTGAAGGATTCTCCAGTGTAGCCCGACCACTCACCCAGCTATTAAAGAAGGAAAAGAAGTTTGAATGGACGCCAGAGTGCGAGAAGAGTTTTCGGAAGCTAAAGGAAAGTCTGACAACAGCACCAGTCCTAATTTTGCCAGACATCAAGAAAGATTTTGAGATTTATTGTGACGCATCCCGCAAGGGTTTAGGGTGCGTATTGATGCAAGACAAAAGAGTGGTAGCTTACGCATCACGCCAGTTGAGGCCACATGAGGAGAACTACCCTACGCATGACTTGGAGCTAGCAGCAGTTGTGCATGCCTTGAAAATATGGCGACACTACCTGATGGGTAACAAATGTGAGATCTACACGGATCATAAGAGCTTGAAGTACATCTTCACCCAATCGGACCTTAACCTAAGACAAAGAAGATGGTTGGAGTTGATAAAGGACTATGACATTGGAATCCACTATCACCCAGGAAAAGCCAACGTAGTGGCAGATGCGTTGAGCAGGAAGGTGTATTGCAACCCGGTTATGGTCAAGGAGAGTCAACCAACATTGCACGAGGAATTTCAAAAGCTCAGCTTGGAGTTGGTTGAAGAAGGGATGTTAGCCACCTTGGACTTGCAGCCGACTTTGGATAGTCAGATTTGTCAAGCGCAACCAGAGGATGAAAATATCCAGCGGATCAAGGTTGGATTGAAAGAAGGAAAAGCGACAGGTTTTGTGGAAGATGACCAGGGTATCATATGGTACAAGAAGAGATTGTGCGTACCCAATAAGGAAGAGTTGAAACAATTGTTGCTTAAGGAGGCACACGAGTCATTATATTCAATTCACCCAGGCAGTACCAAGATGTATCAAGACATCAAGGATAAGTACTGGTGGCCAGGTATGAAGCGAGAAATAGCAGAGTATGTAGCACTTTGTGATGTTTGCCAGCGAGTGAAGGCAGAGCATCAAAGACCCGCAGGTTTGCTGCAACCATTGAAAATTCCCGAGTGGAAGTGGGAAGATGTGGGCATGGACTTCATCACAGGTCTACCTAAGACCAAGGAAGGATACGACTCGATATGGGTAATTGTGGATCGATTGACAAAGGTAGCCCATTTCCTTCCAGTCAAAACCACATATTCTGGAGATAAGTTGGCTGAATTGTACATGTCCAGAATTGTGAGTCTCCATGGAGTTCCTAAGAGGATCGTGTCAGATCGTGGATCGCAGTTCACTTCTCGATTTTGGGGTAGTTTCCACGAAGCAATGGGTACTCATCTGAATTTCAGCACAGCCTATCACCCGCAGACCGACGGCCAGACAGAGCGTGTAAATCAAATCCTAGAGGATATGCTGAGAGCATGTGTTTTGGATCACGGAGCCAAGTGGGACAATTGCCTACCATTTGCAGAATTTTCCTACAACAACAGTTACCAAGCCAGTTTGCAGATGTCACCGTTTGAGGCTTTGTATGGTCGGAAGTGTAGGACCCCTCTCAATTGGAAAGAGACGGGAGAAAGGCAAATATTTGGGCCAGAGTGTTTGCAAGAAGCTGAAGAAAAAGTGCGCTTGATTCAAGAGAGGCTGAAAGCAGCTCAAGCCAGGCAAAAGAGTTATGCTGATACTCGCCGAAGAGATTTAAGCTTCGAGCCCAATGATTATGTGTACCTCAGGATCACACCTTTCAAGGGTGTTAAGCGTTTTCAAATGAAGGGAAAGCTAGCGCCAAGGTATGTGGGACCATTCAAGATTTTGAAGCGCAAGGGAGAAGTTGCCTATCAGCTAGAGCTACCTGAGAACTTGAGCGGGATACATGATGTGTTTCATGTGTCTCAATTAAAGAAGTGCTTGCGAGTGCCAGAGGAAGCAGTGCCAATTGAGGCTGTGGATCTCCAGGAGGATCTGTCCTATAAAGAGCATCCCATCAAAATCTTGGAAGTGTCAGAGCGAGTCACCAGAAGAAGGGTCGTTCGTTTTTGCAAAGTTCAGTGGAGCAATCATTCAGAGGAGGAAGCAACCTGGGAAAGCGAGGAGGATCTCAAAGCAGAGTTTCCAAACCTATTCTTTAGAGAGCCAGAATCTCGGGGTCGAGATTCCATTTAAGGGGGGGAGGTTTGTAACATCCTGATTTTCAGAGTATTTTTTTTGAAGCTTTTAAAATAAAATTCACCATTTGAATTTTTCTGGAATTAATTAAAAGCTTAAATGAGTTTTTATGAATTAAAAGGATTTAATATGAATAATCCGAACATGAACATTTGCCAAAGTTATTTTATTTGAGTTCCCTGTGTCTCAAGGAATTTATTGGAATTTTCCTGGATTTTTCTGGATTTATTTGCTATTTTCTAGAGCTCAAATGAATTTATTTGAATTTCTGAAAAAGAAAAAGAAAAGAAGATCCCAACCGGCCAGTGGGCCGAAACCCACCAGCCGGCCGGCCCAGCTCGCCCGCCCTCGGCCCGGCCTGCCCCACCCCGTGCCACGCGGCACGCATCCATGCCCAGCCGCGCCCGCACCCCTCCGCTCGATGCGCGCCACGCGTCGCCCATCCCCGCTGCCGCTTCGCCCGCGCGTCATCGCTGCCGCTCACCCGCTCATGCCACTGACAGGTGGGGCCGCCTCGTCAGACCCGTCGTTCCCGACCCGGACTCCTCTCCGTCTCCGATCGGGACGCCGCCGCCTTCCGTTTTTCCTCCGCCGTCTCCGAGTCGAACGCCTCGGCGTCCGTGTATTTAAGGGGGCTGACCCCCGGGCTTCTCCCTCGTCCCGAGCCGCCGCCTCCGCCGCCGCTCTCCGCCGTCTGCCGACGCCCGTGCCTTCGCCGCCGAAGCTCGCCGTCTGTGCGCTCGCCGTTCGTCGCCGCCGGTGAGTTCCGCCGCCGCCTCGGTCGCCGCCGACCGGCCAGTCGCCGCTGTCACCCCTCCCGCCAGCCAGACCCCGCCGCCCGTGCCCCACGCCGCCAGCGGACGCGCCCGCGCCTCGGCCGCTCCGTCCGCGCCGCCTCGGTCCCCGCGCCGCCACGCCAGCGCTGACGCCAGTCGCGCCCGCCGCTTCGCCTTCTCGTGCACCGGGTCTCCCGTGCGCCGAGCCGCTGACACACTGGGCCCACTTGTCAGCCGTGCACCCGTAAACCCGCCACATCAGCTATGCCCAGTCAGCTGCCACGTCAGCCAAAACCGCACACGTGTCGCCACGTGTCTACCACGTCAGCCCTAGCCGCTTGCACCAGCAGCCCAGTCAGCCGTACTGTTCCGTGAGCCGAGCCTACTGTAGACCCAGCTCTCCATGCGCCCGGTCCACAGCACAGTGCAATTTCCGATTTTCCCCGATTTTCCTTTAGATCCAATTTTCCAAGAGCCCGTTCTCCCTCGTCCTAGCTCCGATTGACCCCGTTCTTTTTCCTAAATTCATCTAAAATTGAGCTCTACCTTTTGGTTCAGGTTTGAAAGTTTTTGGAGTTCATTTGAATTTTATTTGAATTTATTTTGTCTTTTCGTCTCGTTTTCTCTCTCGTTAGATCGCGTGTTCGAGGGAGCGGAAGTTGGATTTGAAGACCAAGAACCCTCAGCTGAGCAAGGCCAAGGCAAGTCGTGTCCTTTGATCATGTTGAACCTAGTTTTCAAATCTATTATGTATTACTTTGTTTTAAATTATCTTGCATTGCTACTTTATTATAAAACCCTTGTATTGGTAGTTATTGTCCAAATTGATTAATCCCTCCTTGATAATTTGAATACCCTGATTATATTGTCACCATAGGATGGGTAATTATTTAGTGATGCAATAATAGTTGTCACATGGGCATACGTCTGAAATGCTTAGCCATGCTTATTACTAGCACGTTGGGTTTATCATCACATGTGGTTATTTAATCTTGACTTAATGGTAAACTTGAATGTGGTGGTTAACCACGGATTGTAAAACTTGTTGTCATGACATGGGTAGTGTCATGGGCATTGGTTATACAAAATTGGTTTTCACTTGGGCGAATGATCGTGCAGTAAAGGGGGTGCAGGATGCACATTGGGATGTGGATGCTTCGCCTGGGTAATACCTAAGGACTTAACTTTGTGCGCCATTGATCTGAGCTTAATCGTGCAAACCACATGTCTAGTATGGGATAGACCTGGCATAATAATTTGTGAAGTCTCCACTTTGGTTTTACTACTGATGTTGTGTGGCGCAAGAGGGGGCAATTATCGACTAGGGGGTTACCCTACTCGACGGCGAATCCTTAGCGAGTGGGATCGGGTGGAGATGGATCATTGTAAAAGCCTTGTTGTGATTATCTTTAACGTGAGGATTATCACATCGTGTGGGTACAGTTGTGCAACCTCTGCAGAGTGTAAAACTATTCGAATAGCCGTGTCCTCGGTCATGGACAATGCTCGGTGATTTCACACGAGGGGTAGAGTTCTTTATGAAATTTTGGTTGGTTTGAGCTGGGAAGTGAATGGTCAGTTCACTTGTGGTTACATTCAGTTCTTTTGGTTATCTACTTAGTGTCTGTTGTTAAATTCGCTTTTCAATCTATTTAGTGTATTTACCTTAAATCGTTGCTTTATGCAAAATTAACCTTTCAGCCATCCATTGTTAAGCCTTGCATACTATATTGCATTTATTTGTTACAAACGACCTGCTGAGTACCAATGTACTCACGGCTTTATGCCCATGTTGCTCAGTTGAAGAGGAGGGACCAGATCAGCAGGAGTTGCTAGAAGGAGGCTACTACGAGGACTTCACGGATTAGGACTTCGCTCCCCAGTCGATTGCCTGTGGGCGTGTCGATTGGCTGCTGCGCTTTCTTTTGGATTTCCGCTGCTAGTTTTTGTTAAGCCCTTCGGGCTAGTCTATTGTAAGCTTGACCATAAGGTCGTACTCTGATGATTATTAATAATATTTGAGTCTTTTCTTAGTAAATCATGATATGTTCGATATTTCATCTTTGTTTATACTGTGTGCACTAGCGTGATCCTGGACTAGTGCAAGATACACAGGAGAGTCCGGATTTGTATATTCGGGTCTCTACAAACCCAGTGCAGCACTCTCGGACCAAGCACATTGATATCAGATATCACTTCCTTAGAGACCATGTAGAGAAGGATGACATAGTGCTTCAGTTTGTGGAGAGTGACCACCAGTTGGCTGATATCTTTACCAAACCTTTGGATAGCTCAAGGTTTCAGCCTTGCGGGGAGAGCTTGGGGTGGTCTGTCCTTATGGATTGTTGTGAGGGGGAGCTTTGTGTTTTATGCTTTATATTGTTTATATGCTCCTGTTCTCTATTTTGTTGCATTGCATATGGGTGCATTTGGGTTAGTTGAGCTCACTCACTTCTTATAGGTTCTAGGACGCTACTTATTAGCTGTCTCTCTTCTCACTAGGTTGAGCTCACTCACTTCTTATAGGTTCTAGCAAGGGTTGGGCCACCCTTGGGTAGACAGGGAACATGTTTGCTCCTTAGTGTGTTAGAAGGGCAGCTGATAGTCCTAGTGTCATAGGGGTAGATGAGAGTCAGTCTAAGCCATAGTATCCTCTATATCTTGTCTATGCTTTAAGGACTACTTTTTCTGTTTTTTCTTCCCAACTTCTCATTTTTATAGCTTTGGTTCAGGAGAGTTTATTTGGGAGCTTCTGGAGCTTAATATTGACATAACTCAACTTGAACTAAAAGTGCATTACATGTTGAGGGGGAGCTGGACTTTCTTGCATTTCATGTCATTCAGCATTGTAATATAACTACATGGAGTCTTGATTATTATCCTTTTATGACATGTTTACAATGCATTACATCTTGCCATAATCTGTGCTACAATTGCTAGATCTATCATGACTTTATATGTGTAGTCTAGACTTTGCCATGATAAGTTGATTAAAAATGTACAACTTGAATCAAATCATGTCATGTTAGCTCTTGAGACTAGTCTATCTTTAGTTATCCTCTTATGATTCATGCCATGTCAAATAGGCTGGGTTGAATCTTGAATCTCTATTGAGCTTTAGATTGAGCTATGACTAGTTCTTTTATGCAGCATGAGTTATTATTAACTTCTTGTTCTTTAACTAAATTCAGCATAAGCAAACAGATCTCTTTTGTGCGAAAGAACTGATCTCACCAATTCTTTCTCATGAGACTGCTTGCCATTGCACTAAGCATGAACTCAGGGGGAGTTTTGGATGATCAAGATTATCTTCTTAAGCTTCTAGCTTGGAGTGGTCGCATAAGGCTTGAGATCTAGCACATGACCAAACAAATTTTTGGTTGGAAACAACCATGGGTTTCTCAAAGTAAAATCATGTCAATTGTGCTAAATTTGCTTTATTACAACAAGACTAAAAGTCCTTGAACAAATGATTCATTCTTGAATTTGTAGCACTCTAAAATGACTCAATACTAGCTTCTTGGTTCCACTTAGATTATTGACATTGCTTGCATCATCTTTGGATACCTCTAGCTAGACTTTAATTTTGAATGACTTGGCATGCTAAGAAATTAGACTAATTTTCAGATTGTGACTTACTTAGCTTAGCTTGATTATACAAATCTTGTCATGATCTTGATAGCATTCATATGAGTTATGACTTGGTGTAATACTCAAAAGGTCAATTTGGATAATCTTCATGGCTCTACTTGCTTAGATTGAATAAATGTCAGCCATTTCATCCACACTATGCTTTATTCCCTCTTTTGCATCTTGATGATTCTATTGCCAAAAGGGGGAGAATAATGGAGAAAAAGCCATTTCAAGGAAAAACTGGGAGCTTTTGAGGAAAACTTGCTCTTTCTGTTTTTGCTCCTTTTTGTCAACATGGTCCTGAGTCTCCTTGTTCTTTTTTCAGACCATGTATGACTTTCAAAACAAACTCAACTTTATGCTTTTTCTGTGTTTGTCAATATACTCATCAAGGGGGAGATTGAGAGACCATGTGGAGGTGTCTCCATGTTTGTGATGAGTAATTGACTCGTGTTCTGGAAAGTTTGAGTTTGGTTTGGTTGGTTCGTGCCAAGTCAGTGCATGGCGCAGTCCAGTTTGGTTGGACTTGGTTGAACGCGGTCGGACATGTTTAGGACGCTTGTTCTTTTTCTCGATCGGCTGTTCGGGCTTTTTCATGTATGAGTATGCTTTACTGATGCAAATGTTATTTATACTGTTTTGAGCGGTGCTATGTGACGGTTTGCTTGTCTGTGTGGCTGCAGGACTTCGGAGCTAGGTCATGGTGAGGCGCAGGAGGACCGGGACTAGGCACAGGAGGTGTTGAGGTCCAGACGGTCGAAGACGCCGAAGATGATCGAGGCTGGTGAGGTGGTCGCGAACCGGGAGACGAAGAACCGGAGCTGGAGCTGCCGAAGATGGACACGACGGGCAACGGCGAGTAGACCGAGACTAGGCTTAGGGAGGAGTCGGAGGTCCAGACGGTCGGATGCCGGTTGCGGTTGTGTGCGACGGGCAACGGCGAGTGGACCGGGACTAGGCTCAGGGAGGAGTCGGAGGTTCAGACTGTCAGATGCCGGTTGCGGTCGTGTGCGATGGGCAACGGCGAGGTGGACCGGGACTAGGCTCAGGGAGGAGCTGAGGTCCAGACGGTCAGGATGCCGGGTGTGGTCGTGCAAGGACAGGAAGGTGCAGCAGGGGCATTTTGGTAAAATGCGCAAGGCTGCAAAATGGAAGCGGATTCGGTTGAAGATAACGGGTTGGAGACCCGTTAGTGGAAGACTGCAGAAGGGAGAGATTTAGGGTTTGGAGCATGTGTGGGCTTGAATCCTAGTTTCCCTCCTTTTGGTGAAAGGCTTTGACTTCTTGCCTCATTTGTGTGTGTGGAGCAAGGAAGTGGAATAGGGACTACATTTCTTGATTTTCCTCTTGTGGATCACTCAGGATGTGAGTGGGATTTGCCTCTTATGAGTATGTGAGACTTGTAGTGAGATATGGCTGCCATTTCTTGTTTTGCCAATTGAGTGTAAGGCTGGAGCCTTAAGAAGGGGAGTTGGCAGTGCAAGCAAGTAACACAATAGGAGTGATCTGTAAGAAAAGCAGTGAGCACTGGATTGAGTTCTTGTGTTTCCTCTCCTGCATGTGTGTTCTTCTAGTTGGAAGCATGTAGTGAGATAAACCCTTTGTAATAGCCCATGTCTCTGAATCAAATTGAAATGGATTGAGTTTGAGTTATTTTTCTTGTGTGCTTTCTTTTCTTTTGAAGCTTTCTGTTCTTCTCAGGGTTTAAGGAGTTTGGGTTGAATCCTTTGTTTGAAGAGATAAATCTTGTTGCTATGTGTGGGACTCAGCCTCAAGGCCTCTTGGCCAACCCATTCCCAAGAGCAAAAGAATGAATCAAGAATTTCTGTCATCTCTATGACCTGCGCTCCATTTGCTCTGTTTTCAAGAATTAGGGTTTGAAGGCAGGGGAAGGCTATGTGGTTTGGTTTTCTTGGTGAAGATTATTTGGGTGCTGTGTTTTTCCCTTCTAATGTCATTTCTCTGCTATATTCCAAATTTCATGGGGAATGGATTCAAGACTCTCAATAGATTTGAGTTTTGTCTCTTCTGCTGAATTCTTTTGGAAAATTTCAGTGTTTTTCAGTCTTTACTTGTTCTTGGTCTGCATTCTCTCTTTCCTAAGTTTGTTTAGCTATTTTACTTGAAGTCATGTCCAAAAATCCTGAGAAGAGCCGAAATCATTTGATCTTTGTCTCTGTCCTCACCATCTCTGCGGTATTTACTATGACTCTTGTTTTCGGTTCAAGCCTAAATCACTGGCTCCTGCTCCATCTCTTTCTTTGCCGAACAGCCTCTTCATTGTATGTCTCTCTGGCTGTGATTAAGTTCAGTGAGTCTGCGTTCAGTTCCTCTGCAGTATTTTTGTGCCGGCAGCTTGCAGTCTTTTGGAGTATCCAATCTTTTCAATTTTTGTTATCTGCTTCTGATTTCTGCTGTTCGGTTCTGCTGACAAAAGTTTCTTTACTGCAGTTAGTCATTCGGTCTACAAAAACTTGTGCTTTTCGGTCTGCTGTTTTGGTCTGCAAAACTGCATTCGGCTGCTGCTGAATTTCTTCTTGCCTTTGCTATTTTCGGTCTGCAGTACCTGTTCTGAATATTAGTCTTTACTTAGTTTGCATATTGCAGCAAATACTATTTTTCAGATTGCAGTTTTCGGCTGTGAGATTGCAGATTGTAGCAAATGCTATTTTTCAGATTGTAGCAAATGTGAGATTTCGGCTATGAGATTGCAGATTGCAGCAAATGCTATTTTTCAGATTGCAGTTTTCTGCATACAGTCCAGAGCTTGAAGGTTTCGACCAGGGCAGTTTCTGCAGCTTATGGTCTTTTGAGTCCTTTTCAGTCTTTTGCAAGGATTATTGATATTCTCTGCTTTTCGGCCAAATCAAAACGTGTAGCCTCCAGTCTGTTCACTTGATCGTCTTTTGGTTTCCAGTGAGCATCCGACTTTCTCGCCTCATAGTTTCTATAGCTATCGGAGCAGAAAGTTTGTGAGAATACTTTGGGGGTGATTTTTGAAGGCACCATTCACCCCCCTCTCTGTTGCCATTTCCGATCCTACAAAAAACAGTTTGTATTTTGATTTTTGCTACTGTAGACCTTTACTGAATAATATTTTGTTAACTCCGATCCGAACACATATTTTGGAATTCCTATGTCCACCACTAATCGCTGCCATACAGTTTTGAACAAATAAACCCGAACCTTAATCTGCATGGTTCCTACTTGATTTAGGAGCAAAGGAGAGGAGCTAAACATTAGGGAAAAGTTAAGCTCGAAAGCGTTGTGGGTCAGGGAGCCGTTGCAACCTCCGATGTGGCTGCCAGGCATCAACGCCGAAAACAGGTTAATTTCGTTAACCAATGTCGTGAGCCCATAGGGATGCTTGTGTCGGTTTCAAAGTATCAGTTCCGTGTTGAATGCTGTTCCTGTTCGTCCACAGCGGCCCGGCTGGACAAGTAAGAATGGTAGTGGTTTATGTTGTGCAAATTTCCTCATCAAGCACATCTGAAGCCCAAGTGTCGGGATGTAGGCATGGTAGCTTCACACCCGTAACAGACATCCGAAACAACTTGGTATATGAACACTCCAGCCCTCACAATTGCAGCTTTCAACCATGAGCGCGTGAGTTGTTGCCGTGTGTGTTAGACTACATAGGTGGTCGTAAGCAATAAGTGGTCGTAACGACCATGACATGGTCATACGACCATGGCACGGTCATACGACCACGGCTGAGTGGTGTGGTCATAAGCACCGAGTAGTCGTAACAACCATGGTCGGTTATACGACTATGGCCAATCGAGATTGTTAGATTACACATGTGGTCATAAGCATCGAGTGGTCGTAACAACTATGGTCGGTCATACGACCATGGCATGGGTATACGATCACGGCTGAGTGGCGTGGTCGTAAGCACCAAGTGGTCGTAACGACCATAGTCGGTCATATGAATTTGGTGAGATTCTTGGCAGTGCAAATCCGAAACTTGTGGTCTGTGGGGTCAAATATAGAGTTATAAGTTTCTGTGCGGTTAATCCTTTGAAATTACTTGGACTTATCTACAGATTCTAATGGGGATTGCACTATTTAGTGGAAGGCTGCGAGGTACAGCTTCTTGGCCTGGAAACAATCAGCTTAGTTAGCACCTAGCTAGGTTTTGCAGTGTTTACTTGATTGCAAAGTAGCATATGCTGATTGAGCACCGAGGCGAGGAGAGGATCGCCTTTCCCCGCTATAAAAAAGCGCTTATTCTTATAGTAATGTATTGTTCGTCTTGAGTTCTAGTTCCTCATTCCCATATTGTGTAAAATATTTCAAGGATAGTGGAAGCTGTTGATAGTTTCTTTTTTCAAAATTTTTTATAAGGCTACAAGATTAGCTAGTTGTAAACATGAGCTATCAAAGATCAGTAGAACTGCAGTTTACGCATCTAAAAAATAAAGAACTGGAATTTAACAAGTTCAAAGACTAGCAAACCATATCTTGTTGCCTCCAGTCAAAAGGGAATTTATGTCTGATTGGATGCTAAACGTAAAGTCAGCCCTGTCCCGTTTGCAGGTAAATTCAACTGAACAAGTCGTTACAGGTTCTTGTCAGTGATGCTGGGCATGATTTCATGTACGATGAAAATCGATGCATATGACTCCATAAGAACGAGTCAGTTAATGCTAAAGAGCAGGGTGCTTCTTGATAAACAAGAATTGATGTAGGAGTATCTCCATTGGTGATATGCATTGTGTTTGCTCGTGCTGAGTGGACATGAAAGAAACATGCATGGCCATATGGTAATCTTCTGCACCATTCACTTGGATTGTCACATTGTTGGGTCATGTTCTCAGCAGAAAAGAATCAATGAAAGAAACATTGTACGCCATGTTCTTTGCACACATGGCACTATATAACTGAGATCAATCATTTCATGGGAGACATTCTAAGGTGTAAGATCAGTATGGCATTGCTGCCAGTGTTCTTTGCTGTCTATGTTTCAGCCTCATTGCTTTCTGGCGCTGGTCAACCAGGTAGATGGACCTTGCTGGGCCGTGTGTCCATGCAAAATATGCATCCACTGAACTTCAGGTTCACTTGTACCTCTGCAATTTCTGTTAATTTAACCTGCCGTGCTGTGCAGGCATTCTAAGCATCGACTGTGGCCTCTATGCCAACCAGGGTTTTCAAAACCGTTTTCAGTTTTTACCCGGGGGAGGGGGGCAATATAACTAATGTGTCACTGATAATCGGAACAATTTCGGAAGTTTTCGACCACAAATTTCAAATCAACATTTGAATTTCAAACAAATATCGGCCGAAAACCACCGATTCGGCCGATAATCGGTTGCATTATTGGTTTAAAATTGGCCGATATTAGGAATCACATGCATATACATCACACCACATCCATGATAAAATCAGTTGCAACCTGAATTAGCAAAGTCTTTGACATGAATACACACTAATGCTTATGCTACTAATGGAATATCCTTTGTTATTCAAAGCAGCACGGATAGCAGCAGCGATGCTTTTGTAGCTCTGAGCAAAGCTAGCTTCATTAGTTAATGCAAAATAAAGCCATGGCACTGGCAGGTGCAGCATGATGATCAGCAATTGGCCTCTGCCCAATTTGCATGCAAGCAACATCAGCCAATTTGCTACTACTAATTACATTAAAATCATGTGATTCATATTCATACCTGTAGATGTTATCGCTGCCGATCCTCTCATAGGTGTACCACTACCAGCCCCACCGTTGACCTGGCCTCTGCCCCAGCTGCCCTAGCTGTCACTGCCATCCTAGCCTCTGCCCCTGACACCTCAGCTGCCACCGCCGTCCTAGCCTCCCCCCACCCCAACCACCATCCTGCCCTGAAACCCCGTTGTCTTTAGCATCCTCCATTCGCCTATTGTTCCCCTATAATCACTTGAGACTTGAGAGGTAGAGAGTGGGGAGGAAGAGAAGAGGAGGCGAAGAGCAGGAGCAGACGAATTGCCATCCACTTGCGAAGGCTCATCCTCACCTCCAATGGAATCGATGCAGCAACAGGGACAATAACAAGTGCACCAATACTAGGAGCTGCCTGTAGCTGTTGACAAAGCTCAAGGATCTCCCTCTAATGTGCTTGCAGCAAGGCGGCCAGCCCCGCCTGTGCTCCAACGCTGTCTGAGTAGCCAAAATGACTTTCTCACTCGCCTCTCCAACATTTCCCTCAACCAGGCCATGCTCATGACCACAGCCACAACCTCTACCATGTCCATAGCATCTACCCCTTACCATCACTGACCACCAAAAACATCAACCACAATTCAGCTCAATAGTCTCAAATCAATCTTGTAATACTAATATAGGAAACATCTCAATATTTATAAACAAAGGCACAAGCTAACGGAAACATAAATGCAATGCATGATCCAATCCCAACCTACTGTACACTAGTGTGTCAAATTTGTTTAAGGTAAATTAATTATTCAAATTCAAATTTTTGCCATGAACAATTCTAGGTCAATTTTACTTCATTAAGTTTCCAATCCTAAGTCATTTATATCATTCACATAATTCATCGTCTCTTTTATCTTTTCATGGATGCAATGCTCTTGTCTCCTCTTCTCTCTTTCGCTTATATCGGTATAGCAGAGTATTCACCCATAAATTGGCCACTCTTACCCTGTCCTTTTTCATATAGGTCTTACCTCCACTCCTATGCAAGTGCCTACTGAAGTAGGTCTTTTAATACCCACTCCCATGGGTCGCCCACACAAAGTAGGCTCTAGAGGGTCACACAAGTCGCCTCTTTTCAACATGCATGTTCAATATGCAAATTAAATGATCTTTTCATTCATTAGTCCCTATCAACATTATAAGAGCATTGTAGAAAGCATGGATAAAAAAGTACAGCTGCATGTTAATTGTGCTATTAACATAAAAATAGCAATATCAACAATATGTGTTACTATTCTACTATGCACTTACCTTTTCTACAAACGAGGCAAGAGGTGATATGAAGACAACAACAACCTTGAAGCTACTCCTCCTATAGTAAATTCTAGTCTCAACAACATATCACAGAAATACAAAAACAACAAACAAAACTATACCATTTCTACACACTTACCGATCCCCTAATACCTCTTTACCGAGCAGTCATCCCCTGCTATCCCAGTAATAAAAATACCATAACTCTCACCTTAGAGACCCTAACATGGTAAACCATACTAGTTTGGAAACTACACAAAATTCCCTACACTTTCTAAGTTGGGCACAAACCCTGATTAAACCATTTAACCCCTCATTTTTAACCCTGAAGAGAGTTATGTTCTCCATCTATACAACAGAAATAATAATTTTATATCTATTAATCTACCAAGAGGCTTCAAATTACTTTTTGTGGCTATTGACATGTTCATAAAATGGATTAAAACCGAACATGTAACTGGGATAACAACGGAAGCCGCTAAAAGGTTTATGACGATAAGCATGATTACTCGATTTGGAGTCCCAAGTCGAATAATTACAGACAATGGTAAGTAATTTTTGAGTGCAAAATTCTAATAATTTTATGAAGGATTGGGTACCAAATTATGTTATGCCTTTGTCGCCCATCCTCAAAGCACAAGGTAGTCGAAAGAGCGAATGGCCAAATAATACAAGGGATTAAGACTCGAGTCTTCGACCAGCTTGTAAAGCGCTCAAGGGCTTGGGTATAAGAATTACCTTCAGTGTCATGGGTAGTTCGCATGACTCCTAGTTGGGTAACAGGTAAAACACCTCTTTTCTTAGTTTTTGGGGCTAAAGCTGTACTTCCTCTAGAACTAAAGATTCGGTCGACAAGGGTCAAGAACTTCAACGACTCTAAGCAACAGTAACTTCGAGCAGATGACATTAACCTATTTGAAGAAAAAATAAATCAAGCCTTAATCCATTCAGCGGTCTACCAACAAGCTCTACGTAGATACTACGATCATAAGGTC
Organism: Dendrocalamus latiflorus; assembly: GCA_017311315.1. Taxonomy (NCBI): domain Eukaryota; kingdom Viridiplantae; phylum Streptophyta; class Magnoliopsida; order Poales; family Poaceae; genus Dendrocalamus; species Dendrocalamus latiflorus. Next base: position 33,993,151 of record CM029658.1, on the reverse strand, counting down.
CAACCTTATAGCTGTAGGTGACTTGGTGTTGAAGAAAATTCAATTCCAGTCTAATTGGAGCAAACTTTCCCTAAGTGAGAAGGTTCTTACATAGTGGTCGAAGTTACATGACTAGATTCTGTATGACATGCTATGGAAGATGGCCAGATACTCTCAAACTCTTGAAATATAGAACAACTACATAAATTCTATGTATAACATTTCTACTCTTTTAATAAAATATTCATTTTTATTCAATCTTTATTGTCATATATTGAGTAGGGCTTTCTTTTTGTTTGTTTGGTTACTTTTGGTAAATTCAATTTGTTAAACCTAATCAGAGAAGGATTCATCACCTAGTCGAAGTCTTTCCTTTCTGTACGTGGTTCTGCCCATTAGAAAGAACTTCTTTGCGTCGTTCTGTTTCCAACTCTTGTTGTCAGTACAACACAATTGAGTTTACTAAGACAAGTCGAACAAATTTAAAAGAAGGAACTCTGAGTGTTTGTCCTGATCTCGTTTATGCTTTCGATTTGATTAACCTAGTCGAAGAAAGGTAACGTCACCTAGTCAAAGCTTTTCCTCTCTATATGTGGTCATGTCTACTAGAAGTAACTTCCTAGCGTCGACTTATTCCTAACTTTTGCTACCAGAACACGACAATCGAAGTTGACAACGATAGTCACATGAACCGCTCTGTTTTCCACAAACCCTATGTCACACCATTTGCTTAGTTTATTCATATAAACTAAGTAAATAGCCAGAGGCTGGATTAGAGTTATTCATATTACTTCCATTCTTAGTCTTAATTTTTTCTTCTTTCATTTCCTTTTTTGTCTTACGATTACTAACTACTCAACAAGATAATTTACAGAAAGAAGGAAGATTTAAATTACATTAGCACAAGACTTATTTTCATAAAGTTTCCTATTACAAACTACTCTGACAAAGGAGATCCTATCTACATCTCCTCCACAACCTTTTGATTGATTGGCTCTACTTGTTCGATTAGACGAGTCGCTTCTGCACCAGAGCAGTCAAACTCATCTTCAATCAATTGAAGGTTGAATGTACGATCATGTGCCTTGAGTTTTGCCAAGGCATATCTTACTTCACTTTTGACTACTTCTTTTAGGGCCTGTTTGGGACTGCTCTGCTCCAGTTTTTCCAACTCTGCTCCACCAACTCCACCATGGAGCAGCTCTACTGTGGAGTTCCTGGAGCAGGTGGTCCTATTTGGCATGCAGCTAGCTCCAGCTCCAGGAATGCGAGGTTTCCCTGAGAAAGGTCCAATGTGCCCCTGAATGATGTTTGGTGTATATTTTGATGTCTGCGGAGCATATGTAACTGAATTTTTTTTTGCCAATTGAAATATGATGTAAAATATTATAATCAAAATTAATTTATTCGAGAAAACCAAAAAACAAATATTTTGGTCAAATAATTCCGTCCTTTTGTCCCATAAATTGCAACGTGCATGATAGATAATTAACAAAGTCCATCATTCAAATACAAATAATTATCCATAGATAACTAGAGAGTAGTTTAAACCAAAATAATTGTCCATCCTTTGTCAGTGGCCAGTACCGCAAGATCTAAGGCAGTGAGGCCCTGGTTGTTCACTATATTCGGCAGTACAACTTTATTTGCCATCAAAAGGCTCACTATCATCTGGTCTGCATTCTTGACTGCAAGATGCAGAGCTGTATTCCCTTCATAATCCATGACATTCATCATTCTTTCGAGTTCTGGAGTACCACAGAAATGCCAAACAACTTTCCATTTCTTATGCTCAACAGCAATATGTAGGAAATTTCTTCCTTTACTGTCAAGCATTTCATCACAATCTGGGCAGTGTTTGGAGAGTTCATGGATCAGTTGACCATATCCCATTTTAGCAGCTACATGTACAGGAAATAGGCCATTTGAATCTGGGACATATGCTGGAGATGTACCATATCGCAATAACAGCTTCAATGCTGAAATGTTTCCAACAGATGCAACATAGTGAAGAGGAGTACTTCCTGAATCATCAACCTCTTTCACAAGTGCTGGGTTCCACTGCAACAATTCCTGTGTCATTTCTATTACTAAAGAACTTAGTAAATGTATCCACTGCACAAAATCCAATGTTCATACTCAAGCAAGATTAAAACTTAAAGCATTACTGCTCCAAGAATCAACAATTGACTACTGATAAAATAAATGTACTCCCAGTTGTCTTATATGAAAAAAGGAAACATATTTCTGTCAATACATATCCACACAAACCAACATATATTAATAGCAATCCAAATGAAGTAAAAAGGTAATGATTGTTTGGTATTGGTAAAATAGAAGAGAGAAGTGAACAAAGCAAAAATAGCTGATCAAAGATGCCCCTCGACACAAATGAGAGGCAACAAGAAACTTCAAGATTCTCAAAGCTCTTTATGGTATGCACAAACTACCATCAAGCATACCAGATCCTCATCTGTTATGGTATATACAAACTACCAATCAAACATAATTCTTCCCATTATCTTCTCTGTTATGGGTATATACAAACTACCAATCAAACACATCTATCCATACATACAAACACCATGACAAACTACAGGGAAGCTTCAGTTGTATACCCCATCAAGCATACCAGATCCTCTTAATCTAACCCTTTGTGAAATCTGCATCATCTTGCTTAGCAATATGCAAAATTGAAAATTGAAAGTTGACTGATACATCCAGGCCTCGTCGCAGTAGGCCTGGAGAAGGAGGTTGTGCGTGGCGACGGTGGGCGCGACGAAAGCCTGAGTGACGAAGCGGTGGAGCGAGAGGAGGTCGACGTAGCGCGCCTGGCGGAGGAGCGCGGCGAGGACGGCGTTGCAGGCGAAGACGGTGGGGCGGCAGTTGGAGTAGATGGAGTGGCGGGTGAGGAGCGCGGCCTCGTCGAGGTCGTTCTCGCGGACGAGCGCGAGGATGCGGCGGTGGAGGTCGAGGCGCTTGCCGGAGAGGATGGAGGCGGGCTCGGGGAGCTTGGGGGCGTTGGGGTTGGAGCCGGGGCGGGGCCCGCCGGGGACGCGCTGGGGTGTCGGGCCGCGGGAGTTGGGGGGCTCCACGCGGAGGCGGCGCTTGCGGAGGCGGCGCTCGGCGGTCAGTGGGGGTGGCGAGGCAGAGGAAGCGGATGGGGAGGCGAAGGGGAAAGGGGAGGAAGCGGGAGAGAAGGGGCTTGGAGAGCACCATGGCGGCGACGGAGCACAACGGGCACGGGGAGCCGGGAGGATGGGGCAGGGAGAGCTCTGGCTGCTGTGGGAGCGTGCGGGAGGAGGAGATCCCGGCGTGGAGGAGGAGGAGGGGGAGAGGCGCCGAGGGCTTGCGGTGGCGGCGGAAGAGGAGCGGCGCGGGTGGGTGGGGGAGGAGAGGAGTTGCGCGGGTGGGTATGGAGGAGAGGAACTATGTAATGGCAGTGGTGGGTAATTTTCTCCCAACTCTATGAGGAGATACAAAACTTCAGTTTCTAGAGTACCTCTTGAGGAGCTCCAAAAAAAATGTGGAGTAGGCCTTCAACTCCACCTTTTTCTTGGAGCAGAGTTCTTGGAGTTGGTCCCGTTTGGCTAGACAAGTTGGAGCAGAGTTGAAAAAGCTGGAGCGGAGCAGTCCCAAACAGGCCCTTAATAAATTAGCCTGGTTGGTTTTCAAAGTGTTTATGAGCTTCTCTAAAGCTCCGACTTATTGCCCAATTGTACTGCTGTGGGTAGTCATGGTGTCTTCAAGAAGAGTAACGTCCTCATCAGCACCAAGCCCACCGAGTAAGTTGTTTAAGAGTGAAACGTTGTCTTGAAGATTGACCTTCATTGACTTTGTCTCCTCTTGACTTCGAGTTGAAGCTTCTTGGAGTCACTTTATTTCGATGTTGCCTCTGCAAATAGAGTAAAGTTAGTCAGAAAGTTCTTAAAAGACTGATGGACCATGTGGAGGTGACCACATGTATATGATGAGTAATTGACATTGGTTATGAGAGTTGAGTTTGGTTTGGGTGGTTCGGACCTTGACGGTGCGTGGTGCACTCGGGCTCGGTCGGATTTGGTCAAACTTAGTCATATGGGATTAGGACGCTGATTCTTTGATCCGACAGGTTTGGACTTCATCTGTCATAAGTATGATGCTATTTACACTTTCATGTATCGAGCGGTGCTATTTGATGTGTTTCTTGTCTGCGTGGCTGCAGGACGTCGAGGCGGAGTCGTGGCGAGACACGGTGGACCGGACTAGGCGCAGGTGGCGCTGAGGTCAGAACAGTCGGGATGTGTCGAAGACGACGTGGACTCGAGGTGGTTGCGAGGCGTGCGAGGCAAGAAGCGCGGAAGCTTCCCGGAAGGTGCAGGAGGGGCGAATCGGGAAATTCGCAAGGCTGCACAAGCGGGAGCGGGCTCCGTTGGATTTAGCGGGCGTAACGGGGCGGAGACCCGTTAGCCAAGGCTATAAATAGGTGGAGGGGTTGCATGCCCTCAATATGGATTCTAGAGGGAATTAGGGTTTCATTTGAGTCAAAAGAGATTTTGTAGAGGTCTTTTGCTTTGGGGGCTTTAGTTGGTGGAGTTGGTAGGAGAGGCAGAGATTGGTCTGTACTCTTGTCTCCCTTCGTAGTTCTCTCTGTGAGTTCATCCTCCAAGCATGTAAGGTGTTCTTGAGTTCTTGGCTTGGAAAGGAGAGGATTGAGTGGAGAGTCTTGTAATCACTTCCTTGTTCTAATGTCCAGTGGTATCGGGACGTCTTTGTATTCCTTTTGCTTCATGGAATGAAAAATCTGAAGTTTATTCTGTTCATGCATTTTTCCTTCGATGCTTTCTTGGCTTAATCTTTGAGTTTGTGTGTTTCTTGTTGTTTGTTGCTGTGGAGTGCCAAAATGAGTTGCTCTAAGTTGGGATAGTGCCAAAAGATCATATGATCAATTTTCCCAAGAGCTAATCTCCTGTAATCTCAGTTTCTCTCAATCAGCCTCCTCTGTTCTTATTTTCCTCTTCTAAGGTTTTGTTGGATTACTTGATTCCCTTGGAGAGATGGTCTGATTTTTGGTCTGAGAAGTCCTTTTATTATTGCTAACTTATCTTCAAAAGCTCATGACCAAAGATTCAGGGATTGAGTGGGAATTTAGATTTGTGTGTTGCACTCTGTACTTTTCAACCATTTCTAGGGTTTTGGTTTAATTCTCGATTCCCTTCATAAGGTGACATGGTATTTGAGGTATGGGCTCCTGAGTTGATTGCTAACATGTTTGCAAAGTATCATGAGCAATGGTTCAAGGCTTGATGAGCAATCAAAATTTTAGTCTCTTCCCATGTCAGTTTTCAGATTTTTGAATTTCTGTTCAGACTTCATCTCATTGGCTTTTTAGTTGTATGCTTTGGTTTCTAAGGTCATCCTACTATTTAGTTCTCAGTCCCATTTGTTAGACCTGAAGAAATCAGCAAGAACTCATCAATTTTTTCAGTTTTCAGGTGGCTGCAGTAAGTACTGTACACTGTTGTTTGGTCTGCAGAAAACTGTGATTTTCAGTCTCTGTTTTCTGCATTTTTGGACTGCATTGTGTGTCTCTTTTCTCTGCAGATTTACTGCTGTTTTCAGCACTTCTTCACAGCAGTTTTCAGCCAATTTGCAGTGCTGTTTTCAGCCAATTGAAGTGCAGTTTTCAGCTAATTTGCAGTGCTGTTTTCAGCCAATTGAAGTGCAGATTTCAGCTAATTTGCAGTGCTGTTTTCAGCCAATTGAAGTGCAGTTTTTCAGCTAGATTGTAGTGCAGTTTTCAGCCGAATAGCAGTGCAGATTTCAGCCCTTGGTCAGTGAAGTCAAATTTTTGGAGGAGAATCTTATTGTCTGTTTTCTTGGCATTTCAAGTAATTTTTCCATTTTGCTCACTTCATAGCATTGCTAGCTATCGGAGAACAGAGTGTCGTGAGTACTTTGGTTGCATTTTTAAAAGTCGACATTTACCACCCTCTGTCGCCATTCGGTCCAACAAAGACCATTCTATGGAACTGGTCGTAGGTAAAGATTTCCTTACCTACTAGTTGAGACTTAAGCTTCTCAACTTCAACTTTATGCGGTTCTTCCAGCAACCTATTTTTCTAGTCCTTATCTTTGGTGAGACGTGTGAGCTCTCTGATCACTTTAGACTTTTCTTCGACCTCAGTGCGGAGCGTAGTCATTTTGACCTCTTTATTTGTCAAAAGAAAAGAGTTAGGGAAAGACAAGGAAGACACCTAAATACATAGTCTTAAGTTTAGAACTTACTGTTTATTTTGTCTTGCAATGTGTTAGTTGCAGAGGTGGCCTTTAGAAGGCTTATCATTAGGTCAACATTTTTCTTCTCATTGTCGAGCGCATCAGCTACGGACTTCTCATCGCTCTTAGACCTGTAGAGATTAAAGATAGACATGAAAATCTGGACAAGTGGTCGAAATAGAACAAGACTACATGTTCCCATGACTTACCATTTCTTCGTCTTCTCGCAGAGTTCAGTATTCTGATCTCTTAAAAGTATAAGCTGTCTATGGTATTCAGCCATAGTAGCCATGTCTTCTAAAGCTCTCTGCATGAAGAAGAATAGTGAGAAGATAGAAAGACTAATTATAAGAATATCGAAGTACTTGATACTCATATTTATGCTTGTACAAGCGAACTTGGCAAGTACCCACTAGGAGTTTTCGAGTTGATTGAGCTCTTCAACCTTGTCCCTCCACACTTTTCAAGGTACTCATCATCAAAGGCATTCCCTTTGTTAGGAATATCTTTGGGGAGAGGGACTCAATTATGAGATCGACATGAAGAAGACCCCACTACAAAAGCAGGGTTAAAAAACTTAGAGAAGAAGTTGTGTTACTCTTCTACATCTGTTGAACCTCCTTGAAGATGGAGAGGAGCCTCCTCGGTGCGGTGATCGAAAGTATTTCCTAATTCTCGATCAGGTACCGCTGCCCTATCTTCAGCCGCCTTTACTTCTGTTTCTTCAACCACTTTGGTAGTTGTAGTGGCTTCAGCTTCATCAACTGTTCCCATCGCCGAGATTGTGGTAGATGCTTCGACCATTTTCTCTGCATCTCTTCAACTGCGGGGAGAGCGGTAGGAGATTTTTGAGAGAAGCATCCTCAAAAGATAAGTGAATTGGCATTTAAGAAGACAAGAGAGTAAAATGCTATTATTATGATTTTATATATATACCTTGTTTTTGTAGCCTTAATCTTGAATTTAGAAGAAACCTTTCGTAAGGAAGGTTTTGTTCGACTTCTTCTCTACGTCATGCTTGGTCATTGAGGAACAGGATCATCTCTGACCACGTCTAGTCAAAGATTCTAAGCTAATGGTGCAACTCCTTGTTCTTCTTGCCCCTCTTGATAATTGAGACCTGTTCTGACCACCTGAAGAGTAGTTTCCTTCTCGATCATAGGCTCTGTTGTTGCAGCTGTCTTCTTCAAAAAAGATACAAAACTCTTTTAGTTCTCCTTTTCAAGTTTCTTAACAAAGCCGTAAGAAGCACCAACTGAAAACATTTTGTCATCGTAATCGAATAATACCTTAATCTTATGAGCCCATTTCTCCGGTACTACTGCCCCTATTTCCTCTGCAGTAGTCATATCTACAATGAACTACTCGATTAGGCTAGTCGGTGTACGTAGTAGGAGGAGGAGGAGCGCTTGAGCTTCCACCTTGCTTGTCGACAACTTCTGTTAGTCGACGCCTTTTAGCCAAAGGAGCCTTAGCTTCCTTCGTCTTTTTTTTAACAACCATCAGTTTGACCTCTTGGTTGTCGTGACAGCTTTCCATGCTACTTCCTGCAAAAAAGAACACAACTTAGTTGTTCTCTACAGCTATGGGGTCCTAATGATGAACTTGATTTTCAATTCAAGTATTTCCCGTGCCCATGGTGCATGCATGCATGCATCAAGAGCAAGCTGATGTGCGTGTGTGGCTCAGCGCTGATGTCCGCTGTAGCTTCAACGCAAATTGCCGGCGTTGACGGCGCAGCACCACAGCAAGACACTTCGTCACAAGTGCGTGGACCGAGGCATCCAACGCCGTGCGTGTGTGGCTCAGTGGCTGCATGGTGCACGAGCTTGGGGATGGCGTGCGCTGGCTTCTCTCGAGTGCGCCGCGCACGGGTTGTGGCAGGACAGCTGGCGACCAACAATGGCGTGCGGCGGCTGGAAAAAAATAGCCAGGGTAATTTCCTACACTTTTTCATGGAGAGCAAAAACCGTAATTAATCCATCTAATATTTTTAATCTACAGTTTATCATAATATTGACAAAAGACAACAACTCTCTAGACAATAAACTTACAAAAATCATAACTTTTAGTCTAGCCAGCAATTAATGTGATTAAGTATTCTATGAAAAGCTAACAAAATTTAGCCCACACAGTATCCGAATTCATGATTGAACAAAACAGCTAACAAACTGATGTACTAAACGAATCTTTGATATAGAACGTACTAATCCTCTATCTATTCCTAACTCTAATTACTACTAAAAAATTGGTAAAATAGGGGGGGAAAAACTCAGATCATTACGCTGGTAGTGAAGTACGCAAAAAATCATAACCCCTTTCTCACCTTTTCTTCCATTCTTCTTGCTGATGTTTCTCACTTTCTCCTTGTCGTAGCCCCTTTCCTTTTCTCCTCGGTTTCTCCCCTGCTGGCACCCTGCCGTCCCCCTGCCAACTAAAGTGCTTTTCTCTCATATTTATTTTTTGAATATTACAAAGGAACCCCACTAAAGTGCTTGCAGCAGGGCGGCTGGCCTCACCTATGCTCCAACAACTGGTTGAGCAACCAAAGCAACTTCCTCACTCGCCTCTCCAACATTCTTCTCAACAGGGGCGGAGGCCCCACCGGGCCTCGCCCATGACCATGGCCACACCCTCTGCCCCTCACCATCACTTAACACCATAAACATCAACCACAATTCAACTCAATAGTCTCAAATTAATCAAGCAATGCTAATATAGAAAATATCTCAATATTTATAAACAAAGACACAAGCTAACAGAAATATAAATGCAATATATGACCCAATCTCAACATATTGTACACTAGTATGTCAAAAAAAATTTGGGTAAATTAATTATCCTAAAGTCAAAATTTTGCCATGAACAATTCTAGATCAAGTTTACTTCATTAAGTTTTCAATCCTAAGTCAAATTTTAGTTGCAAGTTTTAATTAGTTATTTGAAATAAGTTACCAATTTATTCACCAAAAACCTAACGCCCATTCTAGTACCAACTATCACACCCTGGCCCGACATGGACCCCAAATGCCACCTCTACCTCTAATCCTTCCAACTTTCACAGTAATTTAACATCTAAACCAAGTATAAGCTCTCACTACTATGAAATTAAAACATAAGCAAGGCAATACACAATATAAAAATACAAAACAAATAAATTCCAGCAACAACAATAAAGAAGATGGTCCACTTAAAAGAGACTAACCAAGGGAATTATATAAGTTTTCAACCAATTAATAGCTCTATGTTCTAAAGGAACTTAATTACCAAAAGTAAGAGTACATAAACCAAGTTATTAAAGATGTTTAATTAAATTATAATGTGATAAATAGCAAAGCCAGTGCATGAACTGAATTTGACATATTCCCTTTCCCATGCATGACGCCTTTATCATTCACCTAAAAAAACAACATAACCAAAGGTGAATCCACGACTCAACAAACACAATAATAAAATAATAAACAACATTTAAACATATTCCCAAGTATTCATGTCAATTTGCAACATTAACAGTCTTCACATATCTTGTCATTTATATCATTCACATAATTCATCATCTCTTTTATCTTTTCATGGATGCAATGCACATGTCTCCTCTTCTCTTCTGCACACATCGGTATAGCGGAGTGTTCACCCTTCGATGGAACTAGGGGTGGCAAAAAGTTTGTTAGTGGGGCTCGTTAACTCGGTTCAAAATTGTTTCAATTATACTCGTTAATTGATTAAACATTGAAATGAGTTGATTTCAAATGAATTTGAATTTTCTCTCACTCGGCTCGGCTCGACTCGTTAGCTTATTTTTAAAAATACTTTCAAATTATACATACAATGATATTAAATCAAACTGTGTCAATTTTGGAAAAATCTCGATAAGACGAGGACTTGGCTCGATATCCACCCCTAGATGGGCCACTCTTGTCATGTCATTTTTTATACGGGGTCTCACCTCCATTACCGTAGAGTGCCTACTAAAATAGATCTTTCAATGCTCACTCCTATGGGTTGTCCACACAAAATAGGCTCTAGAAGGCCACACGCAAGTCGCCTCTTTTCAACATGCATGCCCAATATGCAAATCAAAAGGTCTTTTCGTTCATTAGTCGTCATCATCCATCATGTATCAACATTATAGGAGCATTGTAGAAAGCATGAATAAACAAGTCTAGCTGCATGTTAATTGCGTTATTAACATAGAAATAGCAATATCGACAATCCGTGTTACCATTCTACAATGCACTTAACATTTCTACACACGAGGCAAGGAGTGATGTGATGACAACAACGACCCCGAAGCTACGCCTCATACAGTAAATTCTAGCCTCAATAACATACCACAACAATACAAAAATAATGAATAAAAAACACTATTTCTACATGCTTTCCGATGCCACAATGCCTCTTTACCAGACAGTCCCCCTGATGTCCCGATAATAAAAATACAATAACTCTCAGCTCAGAGACCCTACCATGCCAAACCACACCAGTTCTGTAAACTACACAAAATTCCCTACACTTTCTTAGTTGGGCACAAACTTTGATTAAACCATTTACCCCTTCATTTTTAACCCCGAAAACAGTTCTATTATCTATTAATCTACCTATCCAATCACAGCAAACCATACCAATACGGAAAATTAAAGGAAATTATCTACATTTCTCTAGTTATGCTTTAGTGACTACTACAAAAATGGTCACTTGGACGTCTCATCACAGCCGGTTCCCTAGAACTGTCTGTATTGTAATTATTACAGATGGTTTTACAAACGTGACCATCTATATTACTAGTGATGGTTAGAACCGTCTGTGACACATGATTATCATAGACAGTTCTTAACAATAATCATCTGTGAATTATCACAGACAGTTCGAATTAAAACCCACCTGTGATATCTACAATTATCATAGACAGTTTTTAGTAAGAACTATATGTGATAATTAATAGGCAGTTCTTAACAAGAACCATCTGTGATGTCTACAATTATCACGGATGGTTCAGACTAAAAACTTTCTATGATGTTGCAATTAAAAACCATTTGAGAAACTCAAAAAGTATCTACCTTCCCAAAAATTGAAAAGCATGCCAAATTTATGACAAATCCAGTGAAATTTAGTCGAGTCCTTCTACATATAGCCATAAAATTTCACAAACAATTCAGCAAGTTTGGTCCACGAGATTGAAAGATATAGCAGTTTCAATTTGAACCTGAGACAGATTCGAGTCCAAGTAGGATTCCGTTCGGAGGCACCTTCAGTAAAACGGGCATAACGTTTGCATACGATGTCTGTTTTCGATGTTCTTGTACTCGTTGGAAAGTTAACGACGAGCCCAATCCAAAAATACCAACTTGCTTGCACTAGTAACCCTCTAAGACCCCCCAAATCAGCCATATTTAGCCCCAAATTTGCATCACAAGTTTTTTGTTTCTGCTTTTGCCAAAAGTTTTGATCTTCCCTTCAGAATTTGTGGTTCACTTCAACTGCAAAGTTGTAGATCTCGTTAAAAACTTTCAAACAAGCATATATATATATATATATATATATATATATATATATATATATAAGCCATATAGAACTTTATTATTTCATCTTTTGAGACTAGCTGGGCCCATCGATCCTCCCCAACCCAATCTCAACCAATAGAATCCCAACAACTCCCACCCCACAGATTGTGGCTCCAACTCTCTGCCCCTTCACCCATTCTGTCAAAAAATTTCTCACTCCTATCTCTCCCTCCCCTATAAATACTCATTCAAACTCATCCCCTACCTACTACGCTCAAAATCTCTCCTGCCTCCTCACCATCCTCTTCCTCAACCCTAACCCCAATGGCCCTTATGAAGAAGACGGCATGCAAGTCTACAGGCAGCAAGACGCCATGGAAGTAGCTGGCTACCAAGACAGTGCTCAAGTCAGTGCCAGTGACGGCAGGCGTTAAGGACACCCACCTCGTGCACTACATCAAGGGCGAGAGAGTCTAGGCATAGAGGCCTCGTCGGTGTGGTTGAGCTTCTAATGTCTGCTAGGATCTTTATTTCTTCTATGTTCTTACCATATTTAAGAGTTGGGTTTGTAGGATTAAAAGATGTGTTCCTGCCATGTTCTTACTATTTTAGATAGATAACATGCTTGTTATCTTACTATGTAATGGTGGATTCTAATCTTAATAGAAATGGAATGTACTGCCATGTTTACTATTGTATTTGCTTATTTTCAAAGGACATAGCTAACATTTCCTAAGGCTAACCAAAAAATAGAAAAAAATTTAGGTATAAAATGAACAATCATATACGATTTTATGGTATAAATCATCTATGAAGGACTATCACAAATGGCTTGAAGCAAAAACCGTGTGTGGTACTCGCACATCACAGACGGTTCTAGCTACCAACCGTCTATGATAGACGAGTATCACAGACAGTTCTATGTAGCAATCGTCTGTGATACTTGCTCATCACAGACGATTGGTAACTAGAACCGTCTGTGATGTGTGAGTATCACAAACGGTTTTTGGATCGAGCCGTCTGTGATAGTATCCTTCATAGACGGTTCTTTATATGAACTATCTGTGTTGTGATTTATTACAAACGACTCACAAACCATCTGTGATAACTGCCTATTATCACAGATGCATGAATTCAGATGGTTCAGAAAACCATCTGTGATGATCATTTCTGTGGTAGTAAAAATTAATTCAACCATTTACCAAGGCTAAACTACATATTGCCACCACTGCGTCTAGCAGCAACTAATTCTAGACAGCAGCAGTTAGTCCTTTAAAATTCCATGGACTTATCTGCAGATTCTAATGGGATTGCACTATTTTGCGGAAGGCTGCGAGGTACAGCTTCTTGGCCTGGAAACAATCAGCTTAGTTAGCACCTAGCTAGGTTTTGCAGTTTGCAAACTAACATTTGCTGATTGAGGACCGAGCTAGGCGTGGAGAGGATCGCCTTTCCCCGTCATAAAAAATCGCTTATTCTTATAGTTCTGTATTGTTTGTCTCGATTTCCAGTACCTCATTCCCATATTGTGTAAGATATTTCAAGGATAGTGGAAGCTGTTGACTGTTTCCTTTTTCAAACTTTTTTATAAGGCTACAATTAAGATTAGCTAGATGAAAACATCAGCTATCAAAGATCTGTAGAACTGCAGTTTACACATCTAAAAAAGAGAATTAGAATTTAAGAAGTTCATAGACTGGTAAACAGTATCTTGTAGCCTCCATTTCAAAACGGAATTTATGTCTGATTAATTGGATGCGAAACTTAGAGCCAGCCCTGTCCTGTTTGGAGGTAAATTCAACTGAACAAGTCGTTACAGGTTCTTGTCAGTGATGCTGGGCATGATTTTATGTACGAAGAAAATCGATGCATACGACTCCATAAGAACGAGTCAGTTAATGCTAAAGAGCAGGGTGCTTTTTCATAAACAAGAATTGACGTAGGAGTATCTCCATTGGCGATATTCATTGTGTTTGCTCGTGCTGAGTGGACATGAAAGAAACATGGCCATATGGTAATCTTGTGCACCGTTCACTTGGATTGTCACATTGTTGGGTCTCGTTCTCTGCAGAAAAGAATCAATGAAAGAAACATTGTGAGCCATGTTCTGTGTACACAAGGCCCCTATAATTGAGATCAAATCATTTCATATGAGACATTCTAAGGTGTAAGATCAGTATGGCGTTGCTGCTAGTGTTCTTTGCTGTCTTTGTTTCAGGCTTTCAGCCTCATTGGTTTCTGTCGCTGGTCAGCCAGGTAGATGGACGTTGCTGGGTTGTGTGTCCATGCAAAATATGCATCCACCGAACTACAGGTTAACTTGTACCTCTGCAATTTCTGTTAATTTAATCTGCCTTGCTGTGCAGGCATTCTAAGCATCGACTGTGGCCTCGATGCAAACCAGGGTTTTCAATTCCGATTTTTTTTTTTTTTTTGGCCAGGGGTGCCCATAGAACTAATATCACCGATAATCAGGAAATTTCGGAAGATTTTGGCTGCAAAATTCAAATCAACAATAGAATTTCAAACAAATATCAGCCGAAAATCACCAATTATCGGCCAATAGTTGGCTAAAATTATTGGTTTAAAATCGGCCAGTATTCCAATCACACGCATGTACATTCACACAACGACCATGACAAAATCAATTGCAACCTCTGAATAAGCAAAGTCTTTGATTTGAATACACACTAATGTTTGTGCTACTAATGGAATATCCTTTGTTTTTCAAAGCAGCACGGATAGCAGCAACAAAGCTTTTGTAGCTCCGAGCAAAGCTTCATTAGTTGATGCAAAACAAAGCCACGGTATTGGCAGATGTAGCATGATTATTAGCAATTGGCCTCTGCCCGATTTGTAAGCAAGCAACATTGGCTAATTTGCTACTATTAATTACATCAAAATCATATGATTCATATCCTTACATGTAGTTGTTGTCGCTGCCGATCCTCCCGTAGGTGTACCACTGTAGGCCCTACCACCGACTTGGCCTTTGCCCCAACCACCACTGCCATCTTGGCCTCTGCCCTAGCCACCCCGGTGTCCACTGCCATCCTGGCCTCTGCCCCCGCAGCCCTAACCTCTGCCCCCGACGGCCTGGTCACCACCGCTGTCCTAGCCTCTCCCCCCACCACCCCAGCCGCCATCCTACCCCAAAACTCTGCCATCTTCAGCGTCCTCCATTAGCCTATTGTTCCCTGACTTGAGAGGTAGAGAGTGGGGAGGAAGACAAGAGGAGGCGAAGAGCAAGAGCAGTCGAACGCAACACCACACCCACTAGGGGGTGGAGAAGGCCAACCTGCGCCTATGTGGCTTAGGGCAAACAAACAGGACAATGAATGGGTCGTTCTGGGCTGGCTTCAATTTAAATTTGGCCGAATCTATTTGGTTGGCACCTGTTTTTGCTGGTTGTACCAGTAAACACGATAGAGCCAATAATTTTTTGGCCAATAATCTTATAGGACATGACAATCATTACACAGATCTCATAAATGAATTACAATTGAATGAGTTACAATTGAATCAAATGTTTGAATATCTATTAATTATTGTCGCCAAAGTTGAATTCTCCTTTTGGATCAATGATCTCTGTCATCAAGAAAGTGGACAGCTGTTCTCAAATATCGAAGAGTTCGTTAAGATCGAATGTACTTGAGTTGATTATCATGCCCTGTCGCTAGGAGGAGTAAAATCGTAAACTAGATAACATAAAGTCACAACTCACTATTTGTTTTTGATTTAGATAAATGATCTCACATATTTCATAGTAACACTAATATAGTCTTGCACACCCCATAATCGTATATCACACTTGACAGCTAAAACTATGACAGTTGGAGTAGTAGTTGTTTTAAAATACCCTTTCAAAGAGATCTTATAGCAATAATATATTCCAAGATGAGAAATTGAGAATTAATTGTCCACAAATTCTTCTAGAAAGTAGTTACGCTGCTCATGTTAATATTTCTCAATAATTACAAGAGAAACATTAAGGCACTGTACACTTGGGTTTCAAATGGCATAAAGTAAATCACACACTTCAGTGTGTTATGTTCTGTAAAGTAGGTGATAGTTGCTGTCCCTGCCTATTCATCATGCTGCGTTTTAGATTTAGTTACTATCTTAGACATAAAACAACTTTTAGGTTACCATTTTGTTCATTTATATGAAACAAAAAATAAATAAAGGGCACGGCATCCTAAGGTTCTTTGTGAGGGCATGGAAGTTGATGGAAAGTCTTACGACCTCCCAGGATCTTTTACGACTGGTTAGAGTCGTTTACGACCGATTCCGACCACTTACGATGCCGTACAACCACTCAAACTCGCCACCGATCGCTTTGAGTCATGGTCGTAATTTCACTGTAGTAGTTTACGACTGTTACGCTATATCGCTGCGCTGTCTTCCTCCAGCCGCTTGAAAATACCATGATCGAAACCCTTTCCGATCACGCAGTGATGCTGGCGATCACTGTTTACCATGGTCGAATTTCGTTCCGACCACGTTCAAATCTCCCTGATGAAGTCGTTGCTCCTTACGACTTGTTTCACCATGGTCGTAGCCTTCAATGTGGTCATAGATCTACTATAGCTTTGCCGTGGTCGTAAGACCTTACAACCACATTTGTCGTGGTCGTAAGTCGACTTCGACCACGTCTATGAGATTGCTCACATTGCTCAGGAATTGCTTTTCTCTTCTCTATTATTCGCAATTACTTGGTACACTTTGGCGTATTTGTAGTACATCAAAGTTACAGGACTACACCCCCTTTTATACCCGGTTGTTCGACTTCAACACGAGTTCGACTAGAGTACAAAACCAACTCTGACTCCGACTCCAATTCTACTTTTTCCGACTGCAACTTCTACTACGTTTCGACTTCGGATTTCTTCCTCGTTTTGGATTCGATCACTTCCAAAACTTGTGTACGACTTCTAAAACAAGATTATTTCCAACATTCTCTCCCTAATCTTGCTTTAGTAACTTCCATCATGCCGATCTTCTTCTTTGATCACATTGACCTTCTCCTGCTCCTGCTTCTTTCTTGACTGGACTTCCTAGGCTGGAGCACTTACTCCCACAGCCTCTGTTTTCTGGCCATTTTCTTCCTGCAACTCTGGTTCGCGCTTCCTCCACCAGCAACTCATTTCACTGATGTGTGGCCTTGCTTTCGACCACCGTTCTTCACGCCTTGCATCCTCCCGCCACTTCGGGATCCAAACTCCAGGCTTTTGACTGCCTTCTCTTGGTCTCGTGGGAGCTCCTCCTGAGCTTCTGATTTCCACAACTTTGCTTGCTTCATGTGATCTACGCTGACCACTCAAGCTCTTGTTGCTTCGACCTTCCTTTGTGCTAGTTGCGCCTGGTATGACTTCTCCTTGCTTCCCTCCAACTGCATGCACGCCTCCAGAAACATCTACATGCGAGTGGGCATCTCTTGTGCCGTTCGCTATGACTTCACCTGTTGCATGTAGTCAGAATCGACCACCCGAGCTGATGCCTCGACTGCTCAGGCTGATCCTGGGACCTGTGCGTGCAGGCGGTAGTCCGAAGTCGGCTGAACGCACACCGCTGGTTTGCCATGGTCGTAATGTGTTTCGACCACGTTCAAACCTTGTTTGCGGTGGTCGAACGCTTTCTCGACCACGTCGAGTCATCTTTTCCCATGGTCGTGACACTTCCCGACCATGTTCAATCACCATTTTCCGTGGTTGGTTGCCCTCTTGACCACGTCCAATCACCTCAGCCGACTTATTCGTTATAGCTTCAGACTTTTCTTCACCGTATTCTATGACTTGCTCTTCATCCGACTTGTTGGTTAAGACTTCAAGCTGGCTTTCGACTGCCAGTAGATGAAGTCTCTCATGCTCTGGTTCCTCCAGAACTTTCTCCATGCCATCCGATCTCCATATCTTCAACGGTATTTTATACAGCCGATTTACTGAATTTTGTACCTTCATTAGCAGCCTCTCTCTGCTGTCGAAAACTCTCAGAAAAACGTCTTTCAACTCCACTCGGCACCCTTCTTCAGTTAGCTGTCCCAAGCTTATCACGTTGCTGCAAAGACTTGGTATGTAATATACATTCGACAACAGTTTTCGACTTCCATCCTTGCACTTCAACAAGACTGTGCCTTTTCCTTTGATCTGAACGGTTGAGCCGTCTCCAAATTTCACCTTACCGAGCACTTTCTTATCTAACTCATGAAACATTGAGTATGTTCCTGTCATATGATTGCTTGCCCCATTGTTTAGGTACCAATCTGATTGTTCCTGTGTCTCCTCTCCCATCTCCATTAAACTTGGGAACACTCTCCCTTCATTTAGCATCACCATTGTCGGCATGTCTTCTGCACAATTAGATAGTAGCAAAGTCGGTTATGTATATTCAGAGGTTTGAGCAAGATTTGCTTCTTCAACTTTCTTCTTACTCCTGCAATTCGATGCATAATGTCCATACTTTTTGCAGTTATGGCATTGTATGTGGCTTCGACATTCGGCAGCGTAATGGCCGAATTTCTCACACTCAAAACATTAGATGTGTGACTTATCTTTAGATCTTCCACCTCGACCAGTTCCACAGCCACCTCTTCCTCCTCTTCCGGACTGAAATCCATGACCTTGCTGGCCATATGAATCTTGGTCCGGATTGTCTTGATTCCTCGTGTCCTCCTTAGCAAGCAATATTTGTTGGTTGTAAGACCCTTGTTCTTCGTTGTCGGCTTGATAGCTTTTCAGAAGCTGCTCGTGTGCTTTGAGCGCTCCAGTTAGTTCCTCAATCTTCATCTTCGAGAGATCTTGCGAGTACGTGAGTGTGGTCACGACTAGGAGAAACTTTTCTGGTAGCACTCTCAAATACTTCTTCACCGCCACCTCATCTTTTAGATTGTCGCCGAGAGATTTGATCTCGTTCACGACTTCGTTGAAATGACTAGAGAACTCTTCTACTGTTTGATTCTTTCCCATCTTCATGGCTTCAAATTCACTTCTCAATGTCTGGAGTCGAACTTCCTTCACTCGGTCTACCCCTTGATGCATTGTCTGCAGAGTAGTCCAGACATCTCGAGCGGTCTCCTTCCCAATTAATTGTCGCATCATTGAATCGGGAACGGCTTGATAGATTGCCGCCATCGCCATCTTGTCAAGTCATTCATCAATAACCTTGTCTTTCTCCTTCGGTTCAACTGGGCCCCAGACACCCTGCGCGATCATGTTGACCTTCATCTTCATTGCCCAGATCGGGTAATTGTCCGAGCTAAGGATTGGATACTGTAGCGACACGCCTTCCTTCACCTTCTCAGCCATAGCTCTGATACCAACTGTTGGAAAGTCTTACGACCTCCCAGGATCTTTTACGACTGGTTAGAGTCGTTTATGACCGATTCCGACCACTTACGATGCCGTACGACCACTCAAACTCGCCACCGATCGCTCTGAGTCGTGGTCATAATTTCACTATAGCAGTTTACGACTGCTCCGCTATATCGCTGCGCTGTCTTCCTCCAGCCGCTTGAAAATACCATGATCGAAACCCTTTCCGATCACGCAGTGATACTGGCGATCACTGTTCACCGTGGTCGAACTTCGTTCCGACCACGTTCAAATCTCCCTGATGAAGTCGCTGCTCCTTACGACTTGTTTCACCATGGTCGTAGCCTTCAATGTGGTCGTAGATCTACTATAGCTTTGCCGTGGTCGTAAGACCTTACAACCACGTTTGTCGTGGTCGTAAGTCGACTTCGACCACGTCTATGAGATTGCTCACAACGCCAAGGAATTGCTTTTCTCTTCTCTATTATTCGCAATTACTTGGTACACTTCGGCGTATTTGTGGTACATCAAAGTTACAGGACTACACCCCCTTTTATACCCGGTTGTTCGACTTCAACACGAGTTCGACTACGAGTACAAAACCAACTCCGACTCCAATTCTACTTTTTCCGGCTGTAACTTCTACTACGTTTCGACTTCGGATTTCTTCCTTGTTTTGGATTCGATCACTTTCAAAATTTGCGTATGACTTCTAAAACAAGATTATTTCCAACAGAAGTCACGTTACGCGCGCATGGTTTGCTTCGTGAGGGCGTCTCCTTGGATGGCTAGCGACTTGCTAGCTGGTTGGATCCGACCCTAGAGGCAAAATCGTCCATTCACATGGAAAAAAAACCTGAAAGATTAATAAATAGGGAACATAGCACAATTAATAATGACAATTTCTAGAGTGGCAATGGAAAGCGTGGCATTTTATCAATCACTGGAATGAGTGGCAATTCCAAAAGTACTGTTCATGGTCTGCTCTGCTGCGTGGGCAGTGTTCTCCAAACAAAAAAAAAATCTCGCCCCTTTGTTTTTTTTATCAAATCAAGCAGCTAGCTGAGATCTTATCGAGGATGTCATGCATCATTTTTTTTTCATTGTGCGACCTGTTCTCAATTGACTTTTAGCTTTTACTACAGTACCTAACTTTTAAACAAAGTATTTTTTAAGACCATATTTACAAGTTAATTATAGTACACGTTAAAAGTCTAACATCTATACCATCTAAAATCACAAATAAATATCTTTTTTCATAATCTCTATTACAAATAGATAAAATTCAAAACTTTTAACTGAAAGTCATAAGGCATAATCACAAAGAACAAGCCCGGCTGATGCAAGACCGGAAAAGAACACGTCAATCAACGCCACAAGGATGGCGTTTGCTAGCCAAAAATAATAAAAGAGTAAAGTCCATTACCGGTCCTTAAACTTTTTATGCTGTGTCATTCCGGTCCATAAACTTTTAAAGTATGTCATTCCGGTCCTTAAACTTTCAAAGTGTGGCAATATCCTATGTAGTTGTAGCAGTGAACTTTTTATGCTGTCATCCCGGTCCATAGACTTTCAAAAGAAATTGCCACACTTTGAAAGTTTAAGGACCGAGATGACATACTTTAAAAGTCTATAGACCAGGATAACACAACATAAAAATTTTAAGGACCGGTAATGGACTTTACTCATAATAAAATTACTGAAGTATACTACGTCAGACTCAACTATCAAGCGCATTGTCTGTGTACGTACTTATGGTACAGCAGAAAGGTAAGTCCATATATCAGCACCATTTTTTTTTAACTCATAACTTATCTATTCTTCTGAACAAACAAATAAATTAATAGTTTTATCATTATTTTAAAATAACTTATTAGAATAGATTTTTCAAAATAGCTTATCTATTTATTAATATTAGATTTGTTTATATAAATGTTGGCCAGACAAAAGCCTTCAGCCAGAACAAATGCATCCATTGGATACAAAAGTAGTACTACTTGCCGCATTTACGGATCATCATTTAAGCAATGCTGATGCAAGCATGCATGTGGCGACCAATATACATGTGTGAGCCACTGCTATTGCAACTGCAACTCTGGAAGTAACGTGGTAATTGAGGCGGTGTTCTCAATGGCTTTCTTGGTTTTCTTTGCTGCATTCGTCTTAGCCGCAGCAGTTCATGCCGTCGGTCAGCCAGGTTTTCCACTTCATGCAAAATCGAAACACCTATGTTTTATTTTCCAGAACAAACAAAAGAATCGCGTGCCTTTTAACCAAGAAGCATCTTTTAATCCCTTGTTGCATTTGCTTGTACAAATATTTTTTCAGGCTTTCTGAGCATCGACTGCGGCCTGGACTCTAACTATAGCGGCTACAAGGACGACCCCACCGGCATCTTCTACGTCTCCGACAGTCCGTACATCGATGCTGGGGAGAACCACAAGGTGGCCCCCGAGATGGAGAGCCACTTGAACTCGATGCGTATGCGTCCCCTCCTCACGCTCAGAAGCTTCCCGTCCGGTGTACGCAACTGCTACACGCTCCCCACCGACGGTGGGACCAAGTACCTGCTCCGGCTGTGGTTCCTGTACGGCAACTACGACGGCAAGAACAGCCCGTCGCTGCAGTTCGACCTGTACCTGGGGGCCAACCGCTGGGGCACCATGAACATCAACGACTATACGTTCGAGGCGGTCTTCGTCGCGTGGGCGAGCTGGGCGCCGTTTTGCCTGGAGAACACCGGCGGCGGCACGCCGTTCGTGAACTCGGTGGAGCTGAGGGCGCTCGGCGATGCGCTTTACCCGCCCGTCACGCCAGAAAACTCCTTATCAACGAAAAATCGGTTCGACATGGGGCCAAACACTGCTATCACCAGGTATGTCTTTCCAGAGGAGGTCAATTTCCCCCCTTCTTCCCCACCTCCGGCGTGATGCCGCCCTCTCGCCCACCATTCAACTCGAAAACTAAACTATCAATTCAAAATTTCCTCCCAACTTTCAACTCAAAATCCTCATTTTCAACTTGAATTCCTCCCTGCTTTCAACTCGAAAAATTGAACATTCAATTCAAAATTTCCCCATTTTCAAGTCCAAATCCCCCACTTTCAAGTTGAGATTTGAGGAGGAGCACCGGCGGTCCTGTTGGTGTCGGAGGAGGCTACGGCAATGGCAAGGGGACCCACGGCGACAGCAAGGAGCTGCCCGGCGGTTGTGACAGTGCGGCGGCACATGTGAGGGGGGCGGTAGCATGTGGGGGACAAGGAAAGGGACCCATCAAGGGCCTCGGCAGTGTCAAGGGGAACCACGACGACGACGAGGACTTGCATGGCAGCAGTGGCGGTGGCGCAGCACCATGTGTAAGGGGAAAGCACGATAAAGGTGGGAGTCGGGTCAGGCCATATTGTGCTAGCTCGAGGCCGGGTCAGCCCAGGCACGCCACGTGGTGGGTTGGACTGGCACGACATGAATAGGGGCCAGGCTGGGATGATCCTAGAAAACCAACCCGACCGGTGGCACGGTCCGGCTCGATGTGGCGTGCTGTGCTCGGGCTAGCCCAACACGGTCGACAGGGCGGGCACGACGGTGGCTGCCTGCCTCAACCTCACCACCTTCCGCACGACAACCCACCTTAGCCTCGCTGCCACCTGCCTCGGCCTCACCGCCTCCCGCACGGCCACCCACCTTGGCTCCCACGTGCCCACCTGCCTTGGCCTTGCCGCCTCCCACACGGCTGCCCACCCTAGCCTCATCGTTGCCTGCCTTGGCCTCACCACCTCCAACGCAACCGCCTGCCTTGACCTCGTCGCCTCCCTCGTGGCCATCCTCCTCGGCTCCCCCCCCCCTCCGGGCCTAGGCCTCACAGCCTCCCAAGCACCCGCCCGCCTTGGCCTCGCCGCCTCCCGCGTGCCCGCCCACATCGGCCTTCCACGTGCCCACCTCGGCTCTCGTGTGGCATGCCGCCTTAGTGCCTCGCCTACCATGCCATGTTGAGGGGAAGGAGGAAGGAGTTAGGGCAATGGTTGGGGGCTGGCCGGATGGGGTGGGAATAAGTTAGGTTTTGGAAGTGTGATGTATATATATGAAATGAGGAGAAAGATGATGATGGTTGGATCTTAATCCAATGCTTGAAAAAAGTGACTGACATATCTATGATTTAGGCCGAGTTCATTTTTGCACTTGTGATATGAGGTGTCTTTTGTTGTTTTTTCTTAAGAAACATCATCATATAAAAATAATGAGCATTTTCAATGTTGCTCCTCCTTAGGTCACCACCATTGAACACTAGGTTGCATCCTCATAGCTTCCTTGCTTCTTTGCATAAAACAAGTTTGGCTAGAGAAGAAGATCAAACTAATTCAATAGGTCAAACAATTTTTTTGCATTAAAAGGTCTGGTTCCGACTACTTTGTCATGTGGAAAAGCACCTCGTGCGCATTGGAGAGTTAGGTTGACCATGTCATCAAAACTCATATGAAAACAGGCAGCAGGGAGAGTTTCAAAGAAATATAGTATACTACTAGAGGTGAAAGTGCCAGAAAATAGTTGTATGGGAAAAGTCAAACTATGACGTACTTCCAAGTGATTTTTTTTTACAATTTTGTCTTTACAAATCAGCATATTCTAACATATATTTATAATTTTTACAACATAGCTCACCCCATTGTGATTTTATTTTATGTAAGCAAATTACTACTACATACGCTTCTAATTCTATCATGGCTCCCTTCACGGACTGCCTTTTTAATTCTAGCATTTGATGAGATCACCCCATAGTCTGGTATTAGTGCGTCTATTCCATCTAGCTACTAAACTTTCGATAAACTATTTAAAATTGATTTATTAACTATAGTAAACTGCCCTTATGACTCTACTTAAAATTTTCTATTTGACGAGATGGGCAGCCCTATGCCAGGTGATGGGCTTGATGGCCACATACACTACAGTCCGATTTGCACCCAGATATGTATGCTGCTAAACTAGATGCCAAGTTGGAAGGTGAAATGGTATGAGACAATGGTATAGTGGTCATTTGCTATAACACACTTTGAATGACTAAACCAATGTTTTTTCTGTGTTTTGGGGAGAGAATATCTCATCCCAAATTGCCTGCTTCTGTTCTTAATTCGAAAAATATCAAATAACTCTAAAAATTTTAAGAAAAATAAGAGTTTCCAAATAAATTATTTTGAAATCAAATAAATTATTTTAGCTCGTGATTAACCTCTAATTAATCACAATAAGTACTTTCAAATTGATAAAAATAGAAAAGTCATTCAAATTCCATAATAATCCTAGAAAATCTCATAAATTCATGAATTACATTCTAAGTTAATTTAAGCCAAAAATGAAAATTTTAGGATGTTACAAGGAGAATGCAGGAGGAGATAGATTTTTTATTTTTTTAACAATTTTATGCTAAAAGAAATTAGACATTTTGTGGCTCCTGCTTGTTGAGATAATGTTATTTTAATTGTTGTTGTGTGTTGTGGCAAACGGACACATTTTTAGAGTGTATTTTAGCCAAAATATGACTTTATAATGTTCTAGGGAACTTGCTAAGATTTTATGATGTCATGTAGTCAATTTTGCCCCAAAAAAGGTGGCAATATGCATGCAAGCATGGCAATGGCAAAACAAGGAAATTCGAGATGGGCATGCGAAGTTAAGAAATATTGTTTTATACAACAATTCATTCATGGTACACACTAACAAAAGTCAAGTAGCTCAAATTACAAAATTTTCCTCATAGAGCAAATAACACAAAATAATTAGGAAAATTAGAGATTAACTCTTCAAGACTTCATGCTTTGAAAACAAGATAGACACTACCACAGAAAGAGTCATTACAGATGATTTAAAACCATTATCACAGACAGTTTCTGAACCATCTGAATTTATGTGTCTGTGATAACAAGTGGCTATCACAGACGACCCTCAAACCATCTATGATAAGTTACAACACAGACAGTTTTTCAAAATAATCGTCTATGATATGTTTGATATCAAAGATGGTTCTTAAAAATAGTTGTCTATGATATCTAATATATCACAGATGGCTAATACTAAAAACTATCTATGATATATCAGATATGACAGATGGTTCTTAAACATAGCCGTTTGTGATATTTTACATACCACATACTGCTAATGCTAATAACCGTTTATGACATCTGACATATCATAGACGGTTTGGTGTTACAAACCTTCTGTGACAGCTAAAATAGCTGGTAAGCCTGAAGAAATGCTAGCCATACCATCTGAAAATACTCGCTCAACTCTTGGGGGGGATTGAATTGGGTTTGGATCATTGTGTATTATGTTTGGTTGCTGCCTGTTGCTAATTGGAATATGGCTAGTATATGCCTGAACGTTTTCAAAAAAGATGCAGTTGTACCCCATGGTGGAGTACAGTAGATACAGTATTGTTTACTGTTACTACAGTGTCTCGCCGTTCCTCGCTTGCTTTTTCACTGTGTTCATCTGTTTCCCTATGCCTTTGCTTAAGCTAGGTAGAGGATGTGAATCCTTCACCCACCTACCTCCGGCCCTGAATTGAAGCATGTTTTTCACTTTTTCTTTTCAACGATCCAGTCTCTCTGACTCCCTGGTTTCATGAAGGTATCCCGCCGATCCATACGACCGCTGGTGGCGGCCGATGGCCAGCCCACGATGGGCGAACCTTTTCAGCCCGTCGAGCGTTCAGCCAGACGCCAGCTTCGCCGAGCCTTTGCCCGTTCTCCAGACGGCAGTCGCGGCGACCGGCAACGACACGGCGCTCACCGCCTGCACATGGCAAGACGGAACGTCCAGTGAGTACATGGTGTTCCTGCACTTCGCCGACTTCCAGAACAGCCAGCTCCGGCAGTTCGACGCCTACCTCAACGGCAACAGGCTGGGGCCCAGCGACCACCCGTACCCGTACAGCCCGCCATACCTCGCCGCTTCTTGCGTGTACAGTTCAAGCTGGTACAGAGCCACCGACGGCCAGTACAACGTCACTCTCGTGGCCACCGCCGCGTCCGTGCTGCCTCCGATGCTCAATGCGATCGAGTTCTACTTTCGCATCGCCCATGACACTCCCACCACATTCCCCAAAGACTGTAAGCTCTCTCTCCCTCCCTCTCTGTCTCTCTCTCTCGTCGTAGCTGCGTTGCATCATATGAATAAAAAACTAGTGCAAAACATTTTAGGCCATGTCAGGAATTTCAAAAAAAAAATCTATAGGAATTGAGAAAAAAATCCCGCATTCAGGGTTGTATTATCGCTACTTCGTATTAGATATTGTCAGGAATAAACCACGCCATGGGTGTTGTCCATGCGTGCGGGTCGAGTTCAGGTATGTGCGTGGGAGTCGGCGCGGTGTGAGCGCACGTGCGTGCAGGCTAGCTGCGGCACTAGTTTTGAATCAAGTTCCCAGTCGTGTGCGTCCTGGAGTCTAGTTCGCGTCGGTTGTTAGGATCAAGTCGTAGAGTTGTTGGAGTAGTGGTGAGCGTGGCGCCGATTCGCACGGTGGAAGCCGCGTCGTCCGGATGAGCAAGTGGCTCATGGTGTTGCTGCGCGAGTTCTGCGGATCATGGCGCGAAGGCCGGCATGGAGGCGAGCTCCGTGGCATGTCCTTGTCTATAAGTAGCCCTGTACTCCTCCATGTTTTCTTTGCCAAGTCTAGTGAATAAAGTAGCCAAGATACAGGTGAGTTCGTCGCCGGAAAACAGTGTGTCTACTGTGCTTCTTCTACCTCTCGCCAAGAGCGTTGGTGTGTGTGTGTGAGTGATTCCTGGGCGAAGCCAATAGATATTTAGATGCAGTATTCCTTTCTCTGTTCAATCCCATTCAATTTAACTTACGGGAGCAGCCTACTTGCTAGAGCATCTCCAAAGCTCCATTGTGGACAGTAAGTAACTCTAATCATCACATAGGAGAGAGAGAAACAATCAGTAAAGATCGTAGCTTAAAAATGAAGAGCTCTTTTACGGTACACCACTTTACCTCCTAGGGCAAGAGGGGTATTGAATTTAGCCTTTGATTAATTAGAGAAGAATACACTACTACAGAAAAGGTCATCACAGACGATTTAAAAACGTTATCACATCTGATTTTGTCAGTCGTCTGAGTTTATGGGTCAGTAATAACATGAGGTCATCAGAAACAGCTTTAGAACCGTCTGTGGTGCCCACTATCACACACGGTTTTTACTAAAAACCGTCTGTGATTGTTGACTATCACAGACGATTTTTAGTAGAAACCGTCTATGATATATGGTTTATCACAGACGATTTGTAGTTGAAACCATTTGTTGTAGTCTGCATCACAGACGATTTCAACTACAAACCGTCTATGTGATATTCTTTTGTTTCCTACATCTATTTCTGTTTGTTGGCTAGTCTCAGGAAATACTAGCCATACCCTTTCAAACAAGCAGAAACACAGTATCCATTTCACATTCATTTTAGAAACAAGAATATCTATTTCACAAGTCAATTAACTAAAATAAAATAAATTAACCATCCATGAACAAATACACATATATACAATCAAGCTAGGCCTGTTGTAGTCGGAGACAATTGACAAGTGAATCACAGTGAACAAGATTAAACAACCTAGTGAATTGTAAGAGAGGGGAGGGAACCATAAGAGAAGAGAGGGAACCATAAGATGTACACGAACCCGAAACCCTAGCTACCCTATCATCAGTTTTGTAATTTCAGGTCCAAGCATCAAGGAAGAGAGGGAGGGGATCAGATGGTAGCCAAATATCACCGGCAATGAAGGAAAGGCGGTGGTAGCATCACATTTGTGTCATGACGATGACACTATCTAAGACACTCTTATGACACTTACGACAAAATGTCTTATGCAGTGAATCATGGTGTCACAACCGGAGGCGGAGGAGCTAGCTCATGGCGGTAGTTAGCGTCGTCGAGGGGAGGATGTTGGAATAAGCTAGCTAGGAGTGGATGAACTAGGAGCCGGTAGAACTCACGCCGCCAGTGGAATGGGAGAGGGGGAGTAATAAGAGGCAAGAAGTGGAAGAAACCAGTGCCTACCATTCGATGCGGAGAGAATGAATGGGTGAGATCGAAATCCTATGAGAGATGCCATGGATTGGTGATGTGGCATTATCACAAACGGTTTGTTATATGAACTGTCTGTAATAATGCAATATTAGAGACGGTTTAGTATAAGAACTATCTGTGATAATGCATATATCAGAGACGGTTTGTTATATGAACCATCTGTGATACTGCAATATTAGAGACGATTTGTTATACGAATCATCTATGATAATGCTTAAAAATGTGTGTCCTACTCTCACCTGTTAATATTCCTATGCACGTAACCGTTAAACTTCCACACGGTTCTGGCTTTATGTATAGTGCGGTGTACTCTAATCTTCTTCACCAGATTTCTCAATAATAGCATCTAATATTCTTTTGATCTCCTTCCTCTTATCTATCCATCATGAGTTGTTCGGCCACAACCTTACACAGGCGGCCAACATTTATGTCTAGAACAACTCCACCACTCACACCCTACACTCCTTCCTCGAGTCACTTCCATCTATTAGCCGGACCTCATCATCCATCGTTGATAGAGGTGTCTCATTGCCACTCAGGAAAGGGAAACTACCCTCAGTCATATTTTTCTCTTCAATGTGTGCAAAGCGTAAAAAGCTCTTGTGGCAGTGGAGAGACACATGGATAACCTTGCCGATCAAACAGAAGCAACCGATTCTAAGAAAACTTATCATAGCATCCCTCTTTCAGATTTTGGGCCATGCTGATGATTTGCCCAGACTAGAGGAGGAAATGTAGAGGGCAAAGATAATTTTCATGGCATTCGAGAACACAGCCGCTGATCCTCCAACTCTAAAAATAGAAGAGAAGCATATGAACCTCAGAAGAGCAAGATCTAGGAATCTCTTTTTTTTACTGTTGTAATAAATTTGACTTGAATTTGTCTTTTGTAAAAGTGACTGGTCACACTTATATATTCCAGCTCAGCAGCTTTTGTTGTTTATATGACAAAGGACAAAACACAGACGGTTGTAAATAAAAACCGTCTGTGATATTTCATAGGCGGTTCTAACTAAAAATCATCTGTGATAATGGACAAAACACATTTGATTGTAAATAAAAACTATCTATGATATTTCATATTTCATATACGGTTCTAATTAAAAGCCGTCTGTGATAATGGGAAATATCACAGACGGCTTTTAATTAGAACCGTATGTGATAGTTTCGAGATGGTTTTCATCATGAACCGTCTGTGATAATTAAATTATAGACGATTCTACATGAACTGTCTATGATGAGACGTTTAGTATAACTTATTTTGTAGTAGTGATACCTTTGCATTAAGCTTATTTTTACCAACTATAGCCGGTTATGCTTGTTATACAAAACAGGCAAGAGTTAAATGCATTAAATTACTGACATCTAAGTCCATCTGCAATGCTAATTAGCCGGTTCAATAGATTGATTTGGGTCATGGGAATCCATTCAATACACTAGACGTTGTCGATTCCAAACAAAAGACTAGCAAGAGCTGATGCAAACTTTGCATCCGGATCCTATAGAATAAAATAATATTTTGTATTACTCTCTCTCCTGTAATATAAACTCGTCACGCCTAGCAAAAAAGTATATTATTTAAATTATATTTAATAAAATTATATTATATTTATCTCTAATAAAAGTAACTATAGTTTAATTTTTTTAAATATTATTTATCTAATATACTATCTAGGTATATATTACATCGGATTTATATCATGGGACGAGGAGCACATGGTAAACCGACGCATTAACGAGTCCCTCGATCCCAGCAGCTCAAGGTCTCGAGCGGTCATGGCGGAACAAGCACAACTAGAAACCGAACAAATCCTTAAAGAGTCCCTCTTTGTTGCGCTAAAAGCAAGGGAGGGGAAAATTTTGCTGATTTCTTCCTTGTTGCTGCGGTAATGGGTTTATATCAGACTTAGCTTTGGCACAAATCTTCAGTGTTCCTGCGGACACAGCCCCGAACCCCCACGAATCATATCAAAGCCAAATGGGTTTAGATCAGACTGAGCAAAAGAAAACGAAACAAAGAAAAGCACCGGCGGCGGCTTACGTGTTGACGAGGTCGTCCTCATCCTCACTGCG
The DNA here is from genome assembly GCA_017311315.1 of Dendrocalamus latiflorus. Lineage (NCBI taxonomy): Eukaryota > Viridiplantae > Streptophyta > Magnoliopsida > Poales > Poaceae > Dendrocalamus > Dendrocalamus latiflorus. The sequence continues at coordinate 33,962,957 of CM029658.1, read as the reverse complement.
GGGAACCTCGGTGCCAGTTACTTCGTCCTCGCCCACCGCGGCCGCCGCCTCCTCGCGGTGCTCTAGATCGGCCATGATGGCAAGTGGTAGTAGTAGTGCTTGGGTTGCGCTTGCTTTCTCTAATCCTACTAGTTACTGGTGGCAAATTCTAAAATAGTATATTTTGACAGTGGTAAATGATCCATTCTTCCCTCCCACCGCGCCAAGAAATAATCGGGGAAGTCTGTGCCAAATCTTTACTATTATAAAAATGTGAGTTGGTGATCGTCGGTCCATTCTCCCTCCTCTCTTCTCAACCGTCCGATCAAAGATCAACCATCTAGATCTGCATGTATGTAGTTCTTCCGCTCTTCGTAGAAAAGGTCGGGCCGACGCGTGGGCCACGCTCCTCTTCTCTACCTCTGCATCCTCCGCCTCCCACAACCACTCCACCTCCCTCAACCGTCGCCTTCCTCCTCTCCCCCAAACCCTCGTGCCGCGCCTCCTCCTCAGTGCCGCCACCAATTCCTTCCCCGTACGCCAGTGTCTGGTCGTAGTCCCCCAACTTCCCCAGCAGCGTCGTATCCCCTTGTCGCCGTCTCCCCAACACATTTGCACGCCGCCTCCTCTCCCCATCTGCCCGCCGCCGCCTCCCCATCTCCACCTCCCGCAACCTCCGCCTCCTTCTCCCCTGAACCCTCGTGTCGCGCTTCCTCCTCCTCGGTGCCACCACCAATTCCTTCCCCGCGCGGCAGCGTTTGGTCACAGTCCCCCAACTTTCCCTAGGGCACTGCCACCAATTCTATCTCCCATCGCCCCTCCAACTAGTGGCACGACGCTCGGCGACAGCGGTCGGTGGATTGGAGAGAATGGCACTCGACGACAGCAGTCGGTGGATCAGAGAGAAGGGCACTCGATGATGGCGGTGGCTTCGCCCACGTGGCTCTCCCCCCGCCGCCACCGCCCAGCGGTCGCTCGCTCGGTGAGTCTCTCTACCTCCTCATGCTCTTCGCTGGGAGCCTATCACACTGTCTAGCAATTTTGGTCTCCCAAGCTGGTCATCGAACTCGGTGCCGTGGTCGAGGGGCCATGGCCGAAGTTAAGGGGTCGTTGTCGAAGTCGAAGCCGTGGGTGAAGGGGGCCGTGGCCGAAGTCAAAGATTCGTGGTCGAAGGGGCGGTGGTCGAAGTCGAAACACCATGGTCGAAGTCAGGCCATAGTCAAAGTCGAAGGGCCATGGTCGAAGTCCAACTCATGGTCGAAGGGGACAGTGGTCGAAGGGGGCAATGGTTGAAGTCAAAGGGCCGTGGACGAAGTCGATCCGCGATCGAAGTCGAAGGGTTGTAGTTGAAGTCAGGTTGTGATCGAAATCGAAGGGTCATGATCGTAGTCCAAACCGTGGTCGAAGGGGATAGTGGTTGAAAGGGGCCATGGTCGAAGTAGGCTGTGGTTGAAGGGGGAAATGGTTGACACCGAAGGGTCGTGGTCGAAGGGGATAGTGGTTGAAGGGAGCAGTGGTCAAAGTCGAAAGGGGCTGTTGTCGAAGTCGAAGGGGGCAGTGGTCAAAGTCGGGGCCATAGTCAAAGTCAGGGCCGAGCAGGCTGGTGCCGACAGTCGGGCGACAGGGCACAAGCGCACCATAGGCCTGCCAACGTACGACCACCAGCGATGGTCGACTGCTTACGACCTATGATCACGCGCGATGGTTGACGATTTCTAACTTACGACCACGAGGTGTGATCGACGGCTTCTAATTTACTATCATGAGCACTGGTCGATGTGTTTTGACTTATGACCACGAAGTATGGTCGATGTCTTCCGACTTACAACTACAAGCGCTGGTTGATATGTTCCGACTTACGACCACGAAGTATCCTCGATGGCTTCTGACTTACGACCATGAACGATGGTCGTCAGCTTCCGATGTGCAACCATGAGCCATTGTCGAAGGCTCCTAATTTAGGACCACGATCGATCGTCGACCGTTGCCAACTTATGACCACCAGTGATGGTCGACCACTCTCGATCTATGATCACGCGTGATGGTTGACAGCTTCTGACTTACGACGACGAGGTGTGCTCGAGGGCTCCCGACCTACGATCACGAGGTGTGGTTGGTATCTTCCGACTTATGACCATGATGTGTGATCGACGGCTTTCGACTTATTTGACGGATTTAAAATTTTTTAAAACATGTTTGTATGAATATTCTAAAAATTTTTACTATCCGTGAGTTTTAAAACATGCAGTATGATAAATTTTAAAAATCCGTAGCAATGCATGGACATTCAGCTAGTTATTATTTTATTTTTGTAGTTGGCCAGCGCTTGGAGGGTGTGGTAGATGTAACAAAATACACTCTCTTTTGAACCTGCTTACGATGCATTAGGTGAATCTAAATCATAAATTATTCAACTAATAACAAAATATAAAATAAATTTTAAATACACAAATTAGATATCATAAAACTTTGCAATATATTGAATTTGTGGATAGCATGTGTATTCATTTTACTAAAGTAATATGTAAATTTCAAATTCAAAATTAATTTCAACTTATTAAAAAAGTTGACATCTGTCAATTTGAAATGTTTCTCCCCAAGTCCCTGCCACGAGTTATTTATGGCAGCTTCATGCTTGTAAACTTGATGAAAGTTTCTTTCCATGTAAACATTGTTCCTCTCCTTATTATTTCCAACTAATGCTGATTAATGAATGGCAAATACTCCCTCCGTCTATAAATGCATATCGTTTTTGACTTTTTATGGTCACCAATGCAAAACTTTGATTATGATTTATTATCATAATATACTAAAATAATAATAATAAATATATATTGTAAAGAATTTTGCAAGACAAATCAAATAATATTATTTGTATGTATTCAATCTATATATTTTAATATATATATATATATATATATATATATTAATAGTTAAAACTTGATTATATAGAACCCACGATAGATTTACGTACAGAAAAAATATACTATTTTCATTTAAAACGCCAAAGATGACCTTACCCCTTAAGAGGTGACAGGTCACAGTTCGAAATAATAACCAGTGGACCAAAGGAAATCAATGGTTCTTAACAAAGCTGGTTTGCCGTAAAATTCCAAAAAGTAACCAAAGCCGGTGTACCCGCAAAAAAACAAAAAATTAAAGCCTGTTGGTAGCTTCCATTAAATCGTGCGTACGTAGCTTGAGGGCAATTTTCTTCCCAGGAGCGGAGCGTTGGAGAGAGGCACTGACCAGTAGGGGTGGCAATCAGGGCGCTGCGATTTTGTCAACCTCTTCCTTGCAAGACAGTAAATATGGGTTGTCTTTTTCGCGGAGTCTACCTAGAGGACTTTCTTATCTCTACTCTTTAAAAATATGAGTTGGCGGTCATTGGTCTGTTCTCCCTCCACTCTTCTCAGCTGTCCGATCAAAGATCAACCGTCTAGATCTGTATGTAGGTAGTTCTTCCACTCCTTGTAGAAAAGGTCGGGCTGACACGTGGGCCGTGCTCCTCCTCTGCTCTTCCCCCGCATCCTCTACCTCCCGCAACCACTTCACTACTACAACCGCCACCTCCTTCTCTCCCCCGAACCCTCGTGCCGCACCTCCTCCTCCTCCTCCTCAACGCCGCCACCAATTCCTTCTCCCCGCGGCAACGTCTAGTCGCAGTCCCCCAACTTCCCCAAGTAGCATCGCATCTCCCCATCGCCGCCTCTCAAACGCATTCGCCGCCACCTCCTCTCCCCATTTGCTCGTCGCCGCCTCCCCACCTCCACCTCCCGTAACCGCCGCCTCCTTCTCTCCCCTAACCCTCGTGCCACGCCTCCTCCTCCTCCTTGGTGCCGCCACCAATTCCTTCCCCACGCGGCAGCATCTGGTCGCAGTCTCCCAACTTCCCCCAGCAGCGCCGCATATCCCCGCCACCGCCTCCTCACCCCCACCTCCCGTAATAGCTGCCTCCTCTCCCCCAAACCCTCGTGCCGTGCCTCCTCCTCCTCGGCGCCCCACCAATTCCATCTCCCATCGCCTCTCCAACCAGCGACACAATGCTCAGTGACAGCGACTGGTGGATCGGGGAGAAGGGCGCTCGGTGACAGCGGCTGGTGGATCAGAGAGAAGGGCGCTCGACGATGGCAGTGGCGGCTTCCTCTTCCTACGCCCGAGTCAGACCCAGATTTTTCAATCCGGAATCTACTGTGTTAATTGCATTATTCCCTGGATCAGTAGATAATGCACACAGGAACATTGCTGAATCATTTCATACATCGCATGAACATTAACAATATTGCTGAATTTAAAATACACCACATCGGGCGAGAGTTTTACAATAAGGGCCGCTTTGGCCAAATGTCTTCATTACAAAAACGCACAGCGGAAACATAGCAAAAGCAAACCCAAATCCACAGGCAAGCGACTGGAAGGGTAATGTGTGCAGTATATGTCGCCGGATGACCAGTAACATACGTGCACACAAAGCCTGGAGTCCACTTGTCTATGCTTAACCATCGTAGTCTACGCCTTAGTTCCGTTCGTCGGCTTTCTCCTCCGTAGCTGGAGCATCTTCATAGGCATAATGATCATGTGTCTCTGTACCTGAATTTTTGTCGCAAAAGCGAGCGTGAGCACTCCGACCCCGTGCTCCGCGAGCCAACACACCTAATGCAATATCTAGCATGTATGGCTAAGTAAAGGATGGCTCGGGTTCTTTTATTTGCAGGAGTGCTTTTGAATACAATTATATAAAAATTTCCTAAGACTTAGCATTTTAGAAATGACTGAGTTTTTAAAGAAAGGCTCATGTATATCAGTGTTACAGAATCCATCCACCATTACATGGCTTCTGCACCATATATCTTCTTTCAGCGTTATAGCCGCTTAACTTACCACTGGGACAACACCCAGGACAATTCCAAATCAGAGCTTTTCACTGCTCTTCCACTTTTCCATTTTCACCCACCAAGATTTTTGAAATAGAACTATATCTGGTTAAGTTCCCATGTCCGCCCTTGACCGTGGGCACGGCTATTCGAATAGTTTTGACTCTGCAGAGTTTGTACACTTTCACCACAAGAGACAATCAACTCGTTGCCCCACATGATGCCTTAGTCATGTGGTTGAGCAGACCATCACAGTGACTTTTCAAAGTATCTAGACCATTTCCTCATCTCACTTTTATGGGCTTCTCCCACTTGCGGTGGGTCCCATCTGTGCGCGGGATGTTTCCCACAGTCACTAACGCAGCCGGGCTCCCCTTCCCGCAACGTTATGACAGCTGGAAAACTTCACCCCCCACTGGTGTCCCTTCAGGCCCCCTTGCCATAGCATAACCCCTTCAATCCCCTACCAATGAGATGAGTCCAGGGTTTCGATAAATTTACTTAGCCAAGTTGTATTTTACAGACTTGTGGCTGTACGGTTCTACACGGGATGACATGACAAGATTTGGTCCTTATTGGTATCTGGGCGGTCTATCACTTACCCACATTGTGCTTCCGCTGCACCACACATTCACACCCTCGAACCAATCCGCCCAGATATTTAAGCATGTTGGGGTTTTTCGGAGCATAAAATAATCATACCAACATATACCAGTCATTCCCGTCATGACTGCCCGAATCAATTTTTCATTAATAAAAGGGGTGCTTGGGGCAATTTCTTGCCCCGAGTTCCTAATCAATGCTAAGCATGGCATACGATTACGGACTTATTTTCGAAATGTTACTAGTATATATTTTTGCTAGGGTGACAAGGTTCACATCTTCAAATATTCCAACGGATCAATAATAGCAAGTGTTATACTGGGTGTATAACTACCATTTATGGAAATGAATATATTTTACCACATAACATATCAGCAAGCATGTTGATAATTTAAAACGAAAAAACTTTGAAATGCTGGGTTCAATATGATCAAAAAGTGTTAACTCGCCTTGGTCACAGCGGTCGGGATCCGGATTCTCTGGTGCTTCTAGTGCTGCTGCCTCGGCCTCTTCTTCTTGTGCCTCGTAAGCTATTTTAGCGTACGCCAAAAATTTGTATAAAAAGAAAAGCAACAAATCAAACCAAATAACACCAGAAATTCAAATAAACTCTAAAAATTACAATTTCAGTTCCATTGTATAGATCTTGATTTTAGATGAATTTAGAAATTTGTCCCATCTAATTTGGAGTTAAAATGAATAAGTTATGATTATTTGAAGTTCTCGGGTTGAATTAATTCCAAAAATATGAAATTTCTGACAGTGGGTCCCACATGTCATATTTTAATTTTTATCTTTTTCTTTTTATTATTTTGTCTGTCTCTATGGTCAGTGGGGCCCGTGTGTCAGCGTGTCGCTCTGGTTTCAAAGGCTGACAGGTGGGGCCCACTTGTCAGTAAGGAAATTAAAAGAAATCGCTCGATCGCGCGCGCGGAGCCGGGCTCGAACACGCGACGCGGGAGCAGGAGGGAGGGAGAGATAACGCTGTAAGCCACTCGGTCGCCCGAGCGATGCTTACCCATATAGGGTAAGTATACCTTTTGAGCTAGCTCGCTGAGGGGGCCGGGCAGAGGAAGAAGAAGGCGGTGGCGCCGGCGGCGAGCGGTGGCCGGAGAGGTCCGGGAGGTTCGTGAAATGTAATCCTCCGGTGATGGCGAAGCTGTTGGTGTAGACAGCCAGAGGTGGGGTTCACCGGAGAGGGCTGGCGGCGAGCGGTGGCGGCGGTCCGAGGAGGAGCTCCGGTGACGGCGAAGTACAGGCTTCGGGAGGTGCGGGGGAGAGCGGATATTGCTTCGTGATGCTCCGGAGATGGTTCACGAGCGAGGAATTGGGCTCTGGTGGCTTGGCTTGGCTGATCAGCGATCGCCGGAGCTGGGGAAGACGAGGGCGCTGGCGGGGATTGGGAGGCTCTCGGACTAATTCCTTACAGGGGTGGGGAGAAGAGGGTATTACGACGCGATTGAGACTCTCGGGCGAGGTTTTTATAGCCGGGAGAGAGGGGCACGCGGCGAGGCAGCGGCGGCTTCCGCCCTGCTCGTGCTGGCGGGGGGAGATGAACCAAATCTCCTCCGAGATTTTGTAGGAGAAAGGTGGCGGGAGAGATGCATCTCCCCTCCTGTTGGCGCTTTGAATTTGACCGCGTGGTGAGAGAGGGAGAGAGGCGGATTTGCTGCGGCGGAGGAGCGAGCGCGAGGAGAGCGTCGACGCGGGCGCGTGGGGAAGAGGAGGAAGAAGGCGCTGGCTGTTTGGGTCCACCGGCCAGCGGAAGAGAGGCGCGAGGGAGCGGGTCCGCTGTCAGCGAGGAGAGGTGCGGGCGAGCGCGGGCCCGCAGCGCAGTGAGGCGCGGGGTGGGGCTGTCGGCAGGCTGGGCCATGCGAGCGTGCGTCACCGCGCGGGGAGGGATGGCTGGGCCGGGGTGATGGCCGGCCCGGCCGATTTTCTTTTCCTTTTTCTTTTCTTATTTCCTTGATTTTTCTTTTTGGTATTTAAGTGTGTGTGTATATAGGTATATATATATATATATATATATATATATATATATATATATATATATATATGTATGTATGTTTTCACTTCCTTGCTCTCTGAATTTTTTTATATCTTCCATTTTGTGGATATTTATTACATAAAGATTATTTTCTTTATATTTAGTTGTATGCATACACATATGTATACATATACATACATATATTTATATTATTTAACATTTTTATTTTGTTTACCCCTTTACTATTTATTCCATTATTTTTAGAGGTGAGATTTCATGGTTAAACCAAATATTCTCCCTTACTTTTTGGATCATCTTTTCATATTCTTTATTTGATACTCATGTTTTATTATTTTATGTGTTGATTTCTTCCCTCTTTTCCTATTTGAAGTTCCTTTATATTTACAAAAAGATCCATAAAATCCAAATTCAAACAGAAAACAAATAAAATAATTCAAAAACTCCATAATTTAATATTTACATTTTTCAGGATGTTACAAACCTACTCCCCTTAAAAAGAATCTCGACCCCGAGATTCAGCCTAGCTAGTGAACAAATCGGGGTAATCTTGATGCAGTTTATCTTCTCGCTCCCCAGTAGCTTCCTTCTTGGAATGGTGACTCCATTGTACTCGACCTAAGTGGGTAGTCTGATCCTTAGCATTCTTTTCTATCTTTTATAAAATCTGGATAGGCCATTTCTTGTAGGTATCAGGTCACTCTCGAGCTCGGCTGCTTCCTACGGGTTTGATCCTTCTGATATTTGTGGACATGCCTTGAGTTAAGATACGTGGAATACATTGTGCCCATCTGCTAAACTTGCGAGCAGTTCTAGCTGGTAAACTACTCCTAGTGACGCGGTCCCTTATTTCTTAGTACCTTGCTAGCCGGTCTATTACAACTATAATGCCTAAGGTCGGGGCTTAGTATTACCAAGTCTGCTAGAAAATCATAATTCCCCATAGTAGCTTTCACCCAGGGACATTCTAGGGTGGCAATTATTACACCAGATAGTGGGTTAAGTACTAATGTTTTCTTTAGAGGATAGATAGGTAACCCTAATTTACCATCCTATTCCTTGGATATAAACGAACGCATAACTCCTGATTCAAATAGTATTTGTACTGATATGGATTTGACAGAAAGCATACCCATAAGAACTCTCGCAGCCTCCTGAGCTTCCTCGGCCGTGATGTGATTGACTTGGTCGTGGTTTGATGCTGATGTATTCCTACTGGCTAGCGAGGACTGCTGTCCCTTGTTGTGTACTGAAGCTTGACTGCGCATAGAGGTGGTTCCCAGGTTGATTCTCACTGGATTTGTCTGTCGTTGCGGGCATTGGTTAACAAAATGTCCCTTTTCTCCACACTCGAAGCAGCTTCTGCTGGTGACAGGGTGCGCCCTAATGGACTGGCTTGCTGAGCGTGACATTTGAAAGGAGCTTCCACTTGAACGGGGTATGGAAGATGTGGCCCTGGATTGTTCGGGACTCGAGAATGAGGGGTTGTTAAGGAGTTTCTGGATAAACCTCCCTTGGGGTTGCTGTACAGATAGCTTCCGCTTGGGGTTAACCTCTAAGTTCTTCTTTTCATTTTCTAAGGCCAACGCCTTATTTACCAGCTGGTGAAAGCTAGTAAAGTCCTGGATGATCAGCTGCACTCTTAGTTCATCCTTCAACCCTTCAAAGAATCTGTCAATCTTTTCTTCCTCTTCTTCTATATCCTTCTGGGCATACCGGGCCAGTTGCGTGAATTTTGTAAGATAGTCACCAACAGATAAGTTCCCTTGCTTGAGATTGCGGAACTCATTCTTCTTTATCCGCATTATCCCTGCTGGAATGAAGTTGTCCTTGAAAGCCTTCTTGAACTCTGACCATGGAATAGTTTCCATGTCATTTCCGGTGGTAGCATCTTCCTGGCCTCTGGCAGCCAAGTAGTTCTCCCACCATGCTGCTGCAGCTCCTTGAAGCTGGTGTGTAGCAAACACTACTTTGTCTTCATCTGCAATTTTGGCCAACCTTAGCTTCCTTTCAGTGTCCCGGAGCCAATCTTCGGCTTCAAGTGGTTCTTCTGCTGATGTGAATGCAATTGGTCTGGTCCTCTGAAAATCTCCTAAGTCAACTCTGTGCCCGCCAGAGCTTCCTTGCTGTCCAGCATAAATGGCTTGCAGAATCTAAGTTTGTTGTGCCATTGCTTGGGCTATTGTGGGATGTTCTGGTGGTTGTGGAAGATGGTCATTGCCTTGATCCTGGTTCACGCCTTGCTCTTCAGGCAAAGCTCCTTGGGTTGAATCCACCTCGGTTTGGTTACGGTTAGCGTTGGCCTGCGCCCTTGTGATCCTTTGGCTAGCCATCTGCAGTTAGTGCTCTACGACTGAGAACTAGTGCTAAGTAGGTAAGGAGAAAAGAATGCCTTCCCAAATCGTAAACAATAAGACAACGACAAAGTAGGTTCCAACATAAGGCCTATGTTTGGCCGTATCTTAAGCACATGAACATCCACATAGCCAGCCTTTAGACTGGACTTTATAGTTATAATATATTAAGGTTCAACAAGATAACGACTACAGTACTAAAGGACTAGTGCATCATCCTATAATACAGGAACTAGTAATTGCACTACGCATGGTAAGTACAACACTACTCTATCTACTCCTCCAGTAGTAGGCTTGGGCCCACGGTAGATAGGCTAATCTTTGTGGCCTAAATACTGCAAGAGCTTGTGTAGTATGCTAGCAAACTCTCCTTCATGGATTCCACGGGCCAGGTAGCTCCCAGTTGCCTTCATTGCCAACTCTTGCCATCTGTAAATTAAATTGCTAATGCTAGAAACTTTCCAAAATAACTAATGAAAGGTAGAGTAGAACAGATCTAAGAGGGATATGGATAGAAGTAGTATGCTATATTTTTCGAAATCATTTTTATAGGTTCTTCAAATATTGTGACCCTATATCCATCCTAGTACCATTCTAAGGCTTTTACCCTGCAGTCGTATGCTCTGATACCAGCGCTGTCAGACCCAAATTTTTCAATCCGGAATCTACTGTGTTAATTGCATTATTCCCTGGATCAGTAGATAATGCACACAGGAACATTGCTGAATCATTTCATACATCGCATGAACATTAACAATATTGCTAAATTTAAAATACACCACATCGGGCGAGAGTTTTACAATAAGGGCCGCTTTGGCCAAATGTCTTCATTACAAAAACGCACAGCGGAAACATAGCAAAAGCAAACCCAAATCCACAGGCAAGCGACTGGAAGGGTAATGTGTGCAGTATATGTCGCCGGATGACCAGTAACATACGTGCACACAAAGCCTGGAGTCCACTTGTCTATGCTTAACCATCGTACTCTACGCCTTAGTTCCGTTCGTCGGCCTTCTCCTCCGTAGCTGGAGCATCTTCATAGGCATAATGATCCTGTGTCCCTGTACCTGAATTTTTGTCGCAAAAGCGAGCGTGAGCACTCCGACCCCGTGCTCCGCGAGCCAACACACCTAATGCAATATCTAGCATGTATGGCTAAGCAAAGGATGGCTCGGGTTCTTTTATTTGCAGGAGTGCTTTTGAATACAATTATATAAAAATTTCCTAAGACTTAGCATTTTAGAAATGACTGAGTTTTTAAAGAAAGGCTCATGTATATCAGTGTTACAGAATCCATCCACCATTACATGGCTTCTGCACCATATATCTTCTTTCAGCGTTATAGCCGCTTAACTTACCACTGGGACAACACCCAGGACAATTCCAAATCAGAGCTTTTCACTGCTCTTCCACTTTTCCATTTTCACCCACCAAGATTTTTGAAATAGAACTATATCTGGTTAAGTTCCCATGTCCGCCCTTGACCGTGGGCACGGCTATTCGAATAGTTTTGACTCTGCAGAGTTTGTACACTTTCACCACAAGAGACAATCAACTCGTTGCCCCACATGATGCCTTAGTCATGTGGTTGAGCAGACCATCACAGTGACTTTTCAAAGTATCTAGACCATTTCCTCATCTCACTTTTATGGGCTTCTCCCACTTGCGGTGGGTCCCATCTGTGCGCGGGATGTTTCCCACAGTCACTAACGCAGCCGGGCTCCCCTTCCCGCAACGTTATGACAGCTGGAAAACTTCACCCCCCACTGGTGTCCCTTCAGGCCCCCTTGCCATAGCATAACCCCTTCAATCCCCTACCAATGAGATGAGTCCAGGGTTTCGATAAATTTACTTAGCCAAGTTGTATTTTACAGACTTGTGGCTGTACGGTTCTACACGGGATGACATGACAAGATTCGGTCCTTATTGGTATCTGGGCGGTCTATCACTTACCCACATTGTGCTTCCGCTGCACCACACATTCACACCCTCGAACCAATCCGCCCAGATATTTAAGCATGTTGGGGTTTTTCGGAGCATAAAATAATCATACCAACATATACCAGTCATTCTCGTCATGACTGCCCGAATCAATTTTTCATTAATAAAAGGGGTGCTTGGGGCAATTTCTTGCCACGAGTTCCTAATCAATGCTAAGCATGGCATACGATTACGGACTTATTTTCGAAATGTTACTAGTATATATTTTTGCTAGGGTGACAAGGTTCACATCTTCAAATATTCCAACGGATCAATAATAGCAAGTGTTATATTAGGTGTATAACTACCATTTATGGAAATGAACATATTTTACCACATAACATATCAGCATGCATGTTGATAATTTAAAATGAAATACCTTTGAAATGCTGGGTTCAATATGATCAAAAAGTGTTAACTCGCCTTGGTCACAGAGGTCGGGATCCGAATTCTCTGGTGCTTCTAGTGCTGCTGCCTCGGCCTCTTCTTCTTGTGCCTCGTAAGCTATTTTAGCGTACGCCAAAAATTTGTATAAAAAGAAAAACAACAAATCAAACCAAATAACACCAGAAATTCAAATGAACTCTAAAAATTACAATTTCAGTTCCATCGGATAGATCTTGATTTTAGATGAATTTAGAAATTTGTCCCATCTAATTTGGAGTTAAAATGAATAAGTTATGATTATTTGAAGTTCTCAGGTTGAATTAATTCCAAAAATATGAAATTTCTGACAGTGGGTCCCACATGTCATATTTTAATTTTTATCTTTTTCTTTTTATTATTTCGTCTGTCTCTATGGTCAGTGGGGCCCGTGTGTCAGCGTGTCGCTCTGGTTTCAGAGGCTGACAGGTGGGGCCCACCTGTCAGTAAGGAAATTAAAAGAAATCGCTCGACCGCGCGCGCGGAGCCGGGCTCGAACACGCGACGCGGAAGCAGGAGGGAGGGAGAGATAACGCTGTAAGCCACTCGGTCGCCCGAGCGATGCTTACCCATATAGGGTAAGTATACCTTTTGAGCTAGCTCGCTGAGGGGGCCGGGCAGAGGAAGAAGAAGGCGGTGGCGCCGGCGGCGAGCGGTGGCCGGAGAGGTCCGGGAGGTTCGTGAAATGTAATCCTCCGGTGATGGCGAAGCTGTTGGTGTAGACGGCCGGAGGTGGGGTTCACCGGAGAGGGCTGGCGGCGAGCGGTGGCGGCGGTCCGAGGAGGAGCTCCGGTGACGGCGAAGTACAGGCTTCGGGAGGTGCGGGGGAGAGCGGATATTGCTTCGTGATGCTCCGGAGATGGTTCACGAGCGAGGAATTGGGCTCTGGTGGCTTGGCTTGGCTGATCAGCGATCGCCGGAGCTGGGGAAGACGAGGGCGCTGGCGGGGATTGGGAGGCTCTCGGACTAATTCCTTACAGGGGTGGGGAGAAGAGGGTATTACGACGCGATTGAGACTCTCGGGCGGGGTTTTTATAGCCGGGAGAGAGGGGCACGCGGCGAGGCAGCGGCGGCTTCCGCCCTGCTCGTGCTGGCGGGGGGAGATGAACCAAATCTCCTCCGAGATTTTGTAGGAGAGAGGTGGCGGGAGAGATGCATCTCCCCTCCTGTTGGCGCTTTGAATTTGACCGCGCGGTGAGAGAGGGAGGGAGGCGGATTTGCTGCGGCGGAGGAGCGAGCGCGAGGAGAGCGTCGACGCGGGCGCGTGGGGAAGAGGAGGAAGAAGGCGCTGGCTGTTCGGGTCCACCGGCCAGCGGAAGAGAGGCGCGAGGGAGCGGGTCCGCTGTCAGCGAGGAGAGGTGCGGGCGAGCGCGGGCCCGCAGCGCAGTGAGGCGCGGGGTGGGGCTGTCGGCAGGCTGGGCCGTGCGAGCGTGCGTGACCGTGCGGGGAGGGATGGCTGGGCCGGGGTGATGGCCGGCCCGGCCGATTTTCTTTTCCTTTTTCTTTTCTTATTTCCTTGATTTTTCTTTTTGGTATTTAAGTGTGTGTGTATATAGGTATATATATATATATATATATATATATATATATATATATATATATATATATATATATATATATATATATATATATATATATATATATGTATGTTTTCACTTCCTTGCTCTCTGAATTTTTTTATATCTTCCATTTTGTGGATATTTATTACATAAAGATTATTTTCTTTATATTTAGTTGTATGCATACACATATGTATACATATACATACATATATTTATATTATTTAACATTTTTATTTTGTTTACCCCTTTACTATTTATTCCATTAATTTTAGAGGTGGGATTTCATGGTTAAACCAAATATTCTCCCTTACTTTTTGGATCATCTTTTCAGATTCTTTATTTGATACTCATGTTTTATTATTTTATGTGTTGATTTCTTCCCTCTTTTCCTATTTGAAGTTCCTTTATATTTACAAAAAGATCCATAAAATCCAAATTCAAACAGAAAACAAATAAAATAATCCAAAAACTCCATAATTTAATATTTACATTTTTCAGGATGTTACAGCCCGCCAACGTGGCTCTACCCCTGCCGCCACTACCTAGCGGTCGCTCGCTTGGTGAGCCTCTTTACATCTTGCTTTTCGCTCGGAGCCCGTTGTTGTTTGGCGATTTTGGTCTCCCAAGCTGGTCGACAACGTCGGTGCCATGGTCGAAGGGCCGTGGTCGAGGGGTCGTGGCCGAAGTCCGGTCGTGATCGAAGTCGAAGCCGTGGTCAAATGGGGCTGTGGCCGAAGGGCCGTGGCCAAAGTCGAAGATCAGTGGTCGAAGTCGAAGTTATGGTCGAAGGGGCAATGGTTGAAGTCGAAGGGCAATGGTCAAAGTTGAAGGGTCGTGGTCGAAGTCAGGCCGTGGTCGAAGTCGAAGGGTCGTGGTTGAAGTCCAAGCCATGGTCAAAGTGGACAGTGGTCGAAGGGGGCAGTGATCGAAGTTAAAGGGCCGTGGACGAAGTCGGTCCGTGGTCAAAGTCAAAGGGTCATGGTCAGAGTCAGACCATGGTCGAAGTCGAAGGGTCATGGTCGAAGTCCAAACCATGGTCGAAGGGAACAATGGTCGAAGGGAGCAGTGGTCGAAGTCGAAGGGCTGTGGATGAAGTCCAAGCCATGGTTGAAGGGGACAGTGGTCGAAGGGGGCAGTGGTCGCAGTCGAAGGAATGTGGACAAAGTTGGTCCGTAGTCGAAGTTGAAGGGCCGTGGTCGACGTCAGGGCCATGGCCGAAGGGGGCCTTGGTCAACGTCGGGGCCGTGGTCGAAGGGAGCCGTGGTTGAAGTCGAAAATTTGTGATCAAAGTTGAAGCCATGGTCGAAGGGGGCAGTGGTCGAAGTCAAAGCCGTGGTCGACATCAAAGGGCTATGGTCGAAGAGGATAGTGGTCGACGTCGAAGGGCCGTAGTCGAAGGGGACGGTGGTTGAAGGGGACGGTGGTCGAAGGGTGAAGTGGTCGATGTCAAACGGTCGTGGTTGTCGAAGGGCCGTGGTCGAAGGGGACAGTGGTCAAAGAGGGCGAAGTTAAAGATCCGTGGTCGAAGTCGAAGATCCGTGGTCAAAGTTGAAGTCGTGGTTGAAGGGGGCCGTGGTCGAAGGGGACAGTGGTCGAAGGGGGCAGTGGTCGAAGGAGGAAGTGATCAATGTCGAAGGGCCATGGTCGTCAAAGGGTCATGGTCGAAGGGGATAGTGGTTGAAGGGGGCAGTAATCGAAGTCGCAGATTCGTGGTTGAAGGCGAAGATCCGTGGTCGAAGTCGAAGTCGTGGTCGAAGGGGGAAGCGGTCGACGTCGAAGGGCCGTGGTTGAAAGGGACAGTGGTTGAAGGGCACAGTGGTCAAACTCAAAGATCTGTGGTCAAAGTCGAAGATCCTTGGTCGAAATCGAAGCCATGGTCGAAGGGGGAAGTGGTTGGCGTCAAAGGGGTGTGATTGTCGAAAGGCCATGGTCGAAGGGGATAGTGGTCGAGGATGGCAGTAGTCAAAGTCAACCTAATTGTTCCTAAATACTACTAGCACCCTAATTGTCTTCTATCAACATCTAACTCTAATTCTTGATTCAATGCCTAATTGCATGAGTCTAGCTAATTTGCAACGTATGGTTAACCTTAACTTATTTCCTATTTAAATTGAATGAACTCCAAAATTCATGATTTTGCTCTTGTTAGAAATATCTTGAATTTAGATGAATTATAAACATTTTTTCGCTCGATTTGGATTTCAAATGAGTGAGAACGGGCGTTCCAAAATTTAAATCTAGGAAAATCCTAAAAATAAACAAAGGAGAGATAATGTGTCTCATTAACAACTTGGTCCCACCATTTTAATTTCTTTTCTAATTTATTTTCTTATTGAAAATTATGTCAGAGGCTGACAGGTGGGGCTAGTTGGGTTTCAATTTTCTTTTTGAATTATTTTCTTAAGGAAATAACATGAGTGAATGATAGGTGGGGCCGAGGCACAATAAGTGTGGCTCACATGTCAGTGACCCAAAAAGTAATTCCAGTTTTAATTCAATTTTCTAATGACTTGGGCCCACATGTCGGTGACTCATTAATTTAAACTAACGGTGTCATTAGAGTAATGACACAATTAACTTAAATGGTGTTGTTAAACTCACCATTGTAGTTGATAGCAACGGGAAGGAGCCATGTAGTGCTGGTGACTTGAGCCTAGGGTGGTGCGAGAGGCTCTATGTGGAGGTGGCACCCAGGCGAGGGGGAGCCCAAATCGGTGGTTAGGGAAGGAAGAAGGTGGAGAGGAGATGCTCCAGTTCAAGTGAATTAGAGGGAGGTTCCATGGAAGCGACAATGGCATGGCGGTAGTGGCCTCTGGTCAGATGGGGGAAGGAGATGGCATGGTGTGCTCCTGTGCATGAACCACCAAATTGGATGAGGGGGAATGAAGGTGATGGTTAGGAACAAGGTTTGGCACGAGGAGTTTAGATAGAAGATCACCGAGTTGCCCAGAATGACAAAGTGAAGGCAATGGCCAGTGCTGAAGAAGTCACAAATGCATCTAGAAAGGAGCAAGACAAGCTCCTCAGCTTAGTTGCCGGTGAGAAGAAGGAGAAGCAATGTAGGGTGGGGACATCAACAACTTAAATAGCCATGGGGAGGGAGTTGGTATTGTGTGCATGTGATTCACAACGTGGGCGACAGGCGTGGATGCGATGTTGCACTGCATGGGCTCAGCATGGCTCAACATGGGCATGGTAGGGCATTAGCGTGGCAATACAATGGGCACCCCGTCGTGACGTGAGCGGTGCGGGAGCACACGATTTGAGTGCACGAGTGTGGTCATACAACACGTGCTGGTGTAGATAGCAAGTGCTGGTTGGTGACGCGCGATGATGGCAAGCACAAACATACATGAGCCATAGTGGTCGATGAGGCAGGTGGCGACGCGACGGGCGCATATGGGTTTGTTGGCACCGATGCTGCTGGCATGGTGCAAGTCAGGGTGATGCAAGTGTGCAGTGAGGTGTGAGCATAGGCATGAGCCAGGAGCAAAGAGAGAGAGAGAGAGAGAGAGAGAGAGAAGTTGGGCAGGCTAGGGGGAATGGGACAGGGAGGAAAAGAGAGGAAGAGAAAGAAATGAGTCAGCCCAATTTGGAATTTGATTTTTGAATTGATTTGTTTATTAATTTGAATTTGGTTTTGGTTTTTTATTTGAATTCAAATTTAATTTTCACTTGGCAGAATTTTGAAAATTATATAATTTAAGCAATTTAAATTTCAATTTCGCTTCTCCTTTATTTCCAGATTTTCACCTCCATTTAAATTCTCTTTGGTTAAATCATGGAATACCTTTTCAAATTTAGATTTCCATTTTTAATTTGCTTTGTCCATTCATATATATTTAACCCTAGTTTTTGGGTTTTCATTTTATTAATTGGTTTGTTTGTCACAAAATCCATTCAAGATTCTTGAATAAAAACTAGAAAAATTCCACAACATCCGAATGCATTAAATTTATTAAATTGTTCATGTTTTCAAACATTCCAAAATCTGAGATGTTATAGGTGACATCTTCTTCAGGGACGGTGTGGTGGCACGGTGAGACTAGAGGTGGAGGACGGAAGGAGGGAGCCTGCTTCTAGTGTGGACGGAAGAGGTTCAATCAATTCATGGATAGGATAGTTGGCCGATGGGAGGAGGGAGCCGGCTGGGGGCGGTGAGCCAGATGTCAGTGAGAGAGGTGGGTAGATGAGGGAGCTTGGGCTGGTGGTTGTGCACGGGATGCGATGAGGAGTGGGGAGTGATACGTGCAAATGTGCAATGTGGGACTGTGGGAGGGAGGCATGGTGACACGATTGGTAGTGGGACTAGCTAGGGAGGGATGGTAAAGTGGGCTTGGAACAATTAGTGGGTGGACGAGTGAAATAAGGGTTTTCCTCACTGGCCAAGTGTCAGTGTGGTTGGCGAGTAAACAGACATTGTGAGCACAGGTGGAGTGCACCCAAGCCCACCCCCGTTTGCCAGTTAAGTAGAGATTTGCGTCCATGTGCATAACCATGAGTAGAAAAGGAGGAACATATCGTCCCCCATTAGGGCTTGTTTGGAAGGTCGGGGATTGACTGGGATCTCGGTCGAATCTTGGTCCACCACGAGGGAGAAATACATGTGGGAATCCCACCTCGGCTGTGCATTTGGGTGATGGAGGCGAATAGAAAATCCCAGCCAAATCCCAGGGGATACACGAGGCCAAAAATTTCCTACTCAGGTCGGGATTTCTCCCCCTCCTGCACCTTGCTCTTCTCTGTTTCGTCCTCGTCGATCCCGACAGTGACTTAATGTCCTTGTCATCGCTACTCTGACATCACAGCCTTCGGAGCTTGCCCCAAAAGGTCATCTCCGTCGGCCACCTCTTGCTTCAAGAGGTCACCACCGTCGTTGTGTTGTTTCAGGACGCTTGCCTCAAAAGGTCACCACTGCCTTAGGCCAGAGTCTGCTGCCATCCCGGTGAGCCCCTTGCCCAAATGACCGCGTCAATATGTGTTCTACACTCCCTCGCAGCTCCTCCACCTGTTGATGTTGTACATTCTCTCATAGGCAAGCCTGGACGCCATATTCTTCATCTCCAATGATTACTGCAGCAACTCGCCAAGCCTAGTAGTGCACCACTGAGCTCCTCCTCTCTGTTCCCATGGTTCTGGTGGGTTTATTTGCAAATCACCCACATTATTTCATATTCCAATCCCTCATCTATATTTCCCACCATTCAATTTTAGTCCATCACAATTGAAGATGCCAAATCGAAGCCTCCTTCCTTGGACCCAACGAGCCGCCACCGAACACCTCCACGATTGGGCTCCTTCTCTCATGAGTTTCTACCCCCATTCTTCCAGGTCATAACATGCTCCTAGAAATCTTAAACCAGGTAGGATAGCCATCTTGGACCATATCTTGCCTAGTTCCTCTGCCTCGGTGGCTTGTCTTCTCTGCCGCCAGTCACTATCACTAGGGCCACACGAAGCACGATTCTTCACGCCGTCTACACATTTGGATTCACCACCGTGGGTAGATGCTCGTGACGCAAACAAATTTATGGTCCCATCGCCTCTTAGCCCCTGTCGCCGTAGCCAAGCACGCGCGCCACTATCACGCACGTCGGCTGCTCACCACCAGCGGTCTCCAATCGAGCCGTAGCTACCCAAAGCTTCGTCTTGAGCTCCTACACCCATTTTTGTTGTCGCCTCGCATTCGAAGGCTCTCTGTTGGTCTCACCTGAGCTCATTCGAGCCCCTATCATGGCTGCTTCGCTTTCTTCCTCTGTTTCAAGCGTCTCGGTGACCTCTTCCCAAATGATGACAGGATTTATTCCCCCCAAGGCATTGTGTTCCACGGGGATCCCATAAGACCAAGAAAATCCCATACAGGATTTATTTCCCTGGGAATTTTATCCCTAGTACCCAAACAAGCATTAGAGTTTCTGCCCCGCAGGTATATAGGTAATCGGACACCATAGCTTGGCTGTGCTTGTTTGGCTGCATAATTTATATTAACCTACTGTGCTTGAGAGTGGAAGTTTTGGGTGCGTTGTTTTCGGCTGTTGCTTGTGGTTTATTGTTGCACTTATAGCTTTTTGGCCCTAATGCAAGAGTTCGTGCAAACAAATCGAAATCTGATAAGTTACTTCTAACATGCTATCCTGATGAGCCGCTTCAAAAGGGCGATAAAGAAACCATTCCGTTTATTTATTTGAGGGAAATCATAAGCAATAAGTCATAAGCTGAGAAAAAGACTTTTTTTAGAGGAACTGAGGAAGCGCTTTTTTTTTTACTAAATCTACCTCAAGTTATTACTCATTCTATTCTTTTTTACGTGACTTTTTTTTTAACATTTTACGGTCTATAAGATACAAATTTGACCGTTATTTTTTTATAGCTTTATTCTAAGATATACTAATAAAATTATAATATTATAAAAATATTCTTAACAAAGATAATTTTAAATTTGTTGATAGTTAAAATATTTAACGGCCCTCGCGACGCAACTTATGCGCCGGGTTAGGACATGGAATGGAACGTACAGCGGCGTTTGGCACGGACATGGAATGCTCGGGCGGCCCCTCGGGATGACGGTGCCACCACCCCATGGTGTAACCAACTATAGCCATGCATAGGTGGGCGCTCACCCACATCAGCGTCGAGGACATCACACGACAGCACGCGGCTGGGGCAGTGGCGCAGTGCAGTGCGTCTTGAGCAGCAGCGCCCACCTGATGCGTCATACGTTTCACCTCCTCGGCACTCGCCGCATGCGCCTGCGCTCAAGGTGTTTGATCAAATGCCTCTTTGGGCCATCTGACTGAAAAGTGGGGTCCCTGTCCCTCCTTGTCAGGCTTTGCTGGATTGCGCAGGGAATAGAAGGAGCTGGGAGCTGGGAAGAGTGAACTGTTCTGCTAAAGTTTCCGCGGTGAATTGAAATTTTCTCCTAAATCCGTGTTTTTCTGATACTTGCAGAAGTGTCCAAGTTTTTGTGAAATCGTCTATTTTCTAGATGAAGTTGGCCTCAGAAACCATGAAACTGCACCATTGCATACTTGCGTTCAGTGATCAAACATTTTCTTGACCCCATTTTTTTTTATCTTTGCTAGTTGACGCCATCATGGCTATCAAACTCGAGTATGGGGTAAAGAAAAATTGGATGGGTGATCCATGTTTCCCACCCAAGTATGCTTGGGACGGCGTGAAATGCAGCAACACAAGTGGTAACACTGCGAGGATAACATCTCTGTGAGTAGTATTTGGAAGGCCTTGCATCTTGCATGCACAGGTATTATGGCATACAATTGGTGCCTTTGCCTTATGTTGGGCTGAAAATTGTCATGCAGCGATCTCTCCAACAGCAACTTGAGTGGGGTGATATCTAATAACTTCACATTACTCTCGGCACTCGAGTACTTGTGAGTGTTAGATCATAATTTATTGATTTCCTATGCTTTCTATTAGTTATATATGAATTTCTATTTGACATGAATGGGGATCCCAATCTCCCTACAATCATGAGCGAAAAACACCAACTATATCAGCAGGAGAAGACTTCTGTTTGCAAGTGATGGTAGCTTCAAATTCATAGAAACCACGGGTGTGCTAGGGATAGTATAGGCTTATTGTGTATATGTTAGTTTCTTGGGCTTACATATTTTGGGCTAAATAAGTTAGTTTATTGAATTAGTCCAAGAATTTGTTTCAGTTAATCCAGTCTACAGGCCCCTGGAAGCTTATTATTGCCATAACATAAGCTTAAAAGCCCCCATACGTCTAAGCTAGGTCAAACATACTCTATGTCAACAATGGATCATGCCTCTTTATGTGTATGTGTTCTTGTTGTTGGCTTTGCAAAATCTATCACGCTCACAATTGAATAGGTGAGAATATTATAGGAGATTAGACCCTTTGTTCCAATATACTTGGCGTAACTGTGTGTTCATCTTTCTAATTTGCAAAATAAATCAGTCTTTCTAGTTCCTCACTCTTTGAAAACATATCCCTATATAGTGTGTCTTTTGATTAAATACCTCCTACATATGTGAACTATAGCATACTTTACACGAATGTGCCGCCAGGGACCTGTCAATGTGGCTTTGATCCCTTTTGATCTGTCTGTAGCTTGCTATAACTTAGCTCAATGATTGGGTGATGCAATGCCATAAATCATGCTGCAGCTTGATAAAACCTAGCTCTTATTATATTTTGTTTTGCGTGGAGTTTCATACAAATGCCTATATATTATAGGCTGTTCCACTATATGTCTGTAATTGTGCAAATGTTTCGGGGATTTGGCTTACAACAATTTAGGCCTTATTAGTTATGCAAGACTTTTGCTGGAGTTTCACGTGAAATGGTTCAATCCTGCAGGAATTGGGAAAAATTCTCACGTTCCAAACGGGGGCCTTAAGTGGGTTGATACCTAGTTATCTACCAAATTCGTCCTCCCTTTGAGTTCTTTAAGTGAATAGATTTGGTTGCAGATTGCTACTAAGCCAGGGACATTACTTAATGTCTAAATTGCATGTCACTTTCTACAGAAATTTGTCCGGCAACCATCTTGATGGCCCAATTCCAGGCTCCCTCTGTAAAAATAATGCAGTATCACTCTTTTTCAGGTTTGGGTTTTCTTGTTGACGCTTGTTTTTTCTATTAATACCCATCTGAATTATGGAATGTTCTCTCTGTGATCTTTAGGCAGGTGACCATTCAAGATTGTTTTTTGCACCAAAATAAACCCTAAACTGATTGTCTTATGTAATTTCAGTTATGATTCCGATGGAGATATGTGCAACAAAACAATTACATCTCCATCAAGAAATAGAACAGCTATATTCGCCATTTCAGTAGTGGTTCCTGTGCTGGTAGTGGCTGTACTTGTTCTTGCATTTTTTATCTGGAGAGAGAAAAGAAAGCCCAACGGTGCGTATAGTCTGCTTTTGTTATGGCCTGTTTTAAAAAATATTGGTTATTACGGTTTACTATATTTGGTATTTCTGTTATATAACTGATATCTGTGCAACCGGTTTCTACACATGATCCAAAACTTGAGAATGCTCCAGGAAATAGAAAAAATCATGGGGGCCACCTGCAAAATACTGAGAATCGCCAATTCACATACAAGGAGCTGGAGAAGTTTACTAACAAGTTCAAACAACTCATTGGACAAGGAGGTTTTGGGCCCGTGTACTATGGCTGTTTAGAAGACGCTACTGAGGTTGCTGTCAAGATGCGTTCTGAATCATCGTCACATGGGCTTGATGAGTTTTTAGCTGAGGTACGAAATTTCAATACCTAGAAAATGTTCAAGAGAACTTAGAATCCCAATTTTCTATGGCATACATGTGTAGCTCAGCTATGTCTTCCCCCTTGATTGGAAAAATTGGAATCTCAAGTAAAGTCAGCAAGTCACATTCAGTGGGATTACATGCAAGTTAAGAGATTTTTCCTATGTTTTGTCTCTCATTACATAGGTTCTGAGCTTGACAAAGGTGCATCACAGGAATCTAGTTTCTTTGGTTGGTTACTGCTGGGAGAAGGATCACTTAGCACTGGTTTATGAATACATGTCTGGAGGCAGTGTTTGTGATCATTTGAGAGGTTTGTCCATTGCAAACTTAAGTATCGATTAAGAGATAATAAATTGTGTGACTGTTTTAAAATTTCATACGAAATATCTATGCATGCATTGTTTGCAGTTGAGGGGTCATCTTTAGTTATTTTTAAGATATTTCAGTATCTAAAAAAGATTTTTTGGTTGGGGGGGGGGGGGGGGGGTATGTACATCCCTTCCTTCTGAAGTGCCAGAAATCCTAAATAACAGTGTAGTCATAGTTGCATATTTCTAAACTATTGCGTTGGTAGGTTCAATTTGTTAAAGGGGCAGTCTTGTTTCAACTATTTTGTGCAATTTTCAACACAGAAGAGCGTAACAGAATTACAACAAAGAAAAGTCGCATAAATTTACTGAAAATAGACATGTGCTGTTGTTGATAAGGTTCTATTCTAACCGTCACTGTGCACATATATGAAGGTAAAAATGGTGTTTCTGAAACCTTGAATTGGGGAACACGTGTGCAAGTTGTGCTTGAAGCTGCACAAGGTATTCTGCAATAAAAAGATTAAGATAACTGGGTTTCTCTTAAGCTAATGTGTTATAACTTGTGTGCTCATATTTTCACTGTGGTTTTCTGGGATTTTCTATGCTATATGTAGGACTGGATTATCTGCACAAGGGTTGCAACCTGCCAATAATTCACCGGGATGTGAAGACCAGCAACATTCTGTTGGGTCAAAATCTGCAAGCTAAAATAGCGGATTTTGGACTTTCCAAAACTTATCTTAGCGACACGCAGACTCACATATCAGCCACTCCAGCTGGGTCAGCGGGTTACATCGATCCCGAGTATGTCTCTCTGCCCATACTAGAACATTTTGGTACTTCTTTTTTCATATAGCTGATATTTGAATGAGAAGTAAACCATATGTAGTTTAAGTTTCTTTTATAACTAGCTGAATTTGCCAAGTCAGGAAAGAGTACTAGTAAATTCATGTCGTTGCGTGCAACTCCTTGTCATTTTAATCACTTTGATGCAAACTTTAGGCTTACTAGCGTGAGGCTCATCTGCTGCTTTTTTAGGTATTACCACACTGGCAGGCTCACCGAGAGCAGCGACGTGTATAGCTTTGGTGTCGTTCTACTGGAGGTAGCTACCGGTGAGTCTCCGATGCTACCAGGCCATGGCCACATCGTCCACCGCGTGAAACAGAAAGTTGCCGCAGGTAACATCAGCTCGGTTGCCGATGCACGGCTCGGAGGTGCCTACGATGTCAGCTCCATGTGGAAGGTGGTTGACACTGCCATGGCGTGCACAGCTGATGCTGCTGCTCGAAGGCCAACAATGGCCGCTGTGGTGGTGCAGCTGAAGGAGAGCCTGGCGTTGGAGGAAGCTCGCGAGGACAGGGGCGTCAGGGCAAGCCCAGCGAGTGCTGACGCGGCTTTGGTGTCCCCATTTGGTCCATCGGCAAGATGAAGCGGTCTCTTTTGCAACGGGTTTTGATGAACTACTTGTCATCTTATGGGATAATAATGTTAGTGCGTGTGTGACATCGCACATGTTTTATGTATTATTTTGAATCTATGGTTTGCTTGGGTGTGCAAGTAATAATGTTTGGGTGAGCTTGCAGCTTCTTCAGGTGCTGTGAGCTTCTTCCCATGCTTTACCTGTGAGAACAGCCTAAGTCTTGTTAATCTGAAACTCGCTAGGACGCTAGGATTGAAACGGATTGTGCCCTTTCGTGTTCCCCTTAAAGAAATGCGCGTAGGCTACGAGAGCAGAAAATAAAATTTTTCTACCGCGCACACAAGGACATCATACTTAAGGAGGGATCATGGATCGTTACCACTTGACGCGCAGCGCAGCGGAAGAAGAGTTGGAGAAACAAATCCAAGCACGCACGTCGAGGTAGTAGTGGAAGTAACCGATCGTCCCGAACAGATCGTCTCCTCCATGCGATCAACCACACCACGAGCAGATCCAATCTGTAGGTTGTTGATGCCGATCAACGCCGCAATGAGCAGTGCCTCCACCGGTATCCACACGTCCGGGGCTGGAACACCGATCGCGAGTGTACTAGCACTCGTGAGCGGCTAGGGTTTGGCTCGGGAGGTGGCGGCTAGGGTTTGCTAAAGGTTAACAGAAGCATGTGAACCCCTCAGCCCCTCGCCACCATATATATATAGACCTCCTCACTTGGACCTTGTAGACCGAGGCCCAATAGGAGTCTATTCGGATCTCTATCCGAATTGAGCCCATATCCGAATCATATTCGAATTAGTGTTCCAACCCGTTAAGTGTGCGACCCTGTTGGTTCACGTATACTTGGTCGCGACCCAGAAACGTCTTTCCGGTCACCCTGTTAATAGCGGCCTCTAGTAAGACATATTAACCCCAAAGTACACGTAAAGATCATATCGACTGAACCTGTAATGTTCTCATGTACGAATCCCTTTGCCTCACGATATAGATTGAGCTCAAGGCGAGACCTGTGTCATCCTCTTAATAGCTCAATCACTCTCTCGATTCCGTGATGAATTATAAACTTGTGATTGACTCCTCAATCACCTTGGCATAGCCATGCACTTTCATAATCCATTACATCGAGGGGCCCAGAGATATCTCTCCCATAAGGAGGGGTAAATTCTATCTTGATCATTCACATCCCACTACATGTTTTATGGCAAACCCGAAGACTACTTTTATGACTACCCAGTTACGGAGTAGTGTTTAGTAGTCCCAAAATAAGCTACTACGCATGTTGGGAACCATGATGATCTCAAGTCTAAGGATTCTACAAAAACACTACTTGAGACCAACTGATGACACATGGACACTATCCAACATATGTTCACTAACACATGTCCATATTATTGATTTGGTATCACCATACCATGATCCATGAGACATGATCATCAATCAATACATATGCTGATCTTTGAATCATATTTGTTCCTCATATGATATATGATCAGGGATCATTTAGAAATAGCAACATTTTAGCATTAAGAGTCTCATGAATAAGTCACGTACTCATTGATCAATAATGATAATGTCTATTTCAAAGAACAAAGTAATGCATCATAAACATAGTATGTGATATATAAAACATCTCCATGTTACCTCTAGGGCATATCACTAACACCCCTAGCGTGTGTTTGCACGCCTACACCAAGCCTAGCTTAAGCAACACATGCGAGTTTCTTTGATTTCCTATTGTTTGCCTTTGGTTTCCTGTTGTCCTTCCAGAACAAATACTTTGAAGGATCTGTTTGCTTTTGATTTCCTGACATAAAAGTCAGAATTTTCACCAATAATACAGAACCACCTATATCTGTACAAAGGGGATTGCAGATGTCGCAAATCTGTAATAAAAAAAATACCACAAAGGGAGGCACCATTGAGACTTACAGATATTAGTAGGGAAAATTGATCATATGCCATTGTTTAGTTTAGTCCTTTAGAATTTGCCACTGCTCTCGTTTTAATTGATTATATGCCATAGTTTACAAAGGAAGTGTACTATGTCCTCGATCTCATCATGTAGCTAGCTAGCTAAGCTAGCATGACACACAATTGAACAAGATAGGGGAGAGAGAAAGGGAGAGGTCGACATGGACGTGTTGCATCCTCCAGGCCGGGTTTGGTGATTGGCTCTGCCTGCTTGCCTTTCTAGTTGGCCAGCCGGTACCTTCTTTAATCCCTGTTAATCCCTAAACTAACCTTACCTTATTCTTGTTTCTGCCGGCCGGTCTCAGCTGGTATCAACTCTCGTTTTTCTCTGCCTAGCTTCTCGTTAATTCCCTTCCTGACTTGCATGCAGTATGGAGTAGTAGTTGTATGTATTGGCGTCTCCTAGCTATAGCTTGCTGTAGTTGTAGTTGTGCTATCCATCCATCCATCCATCTCTTTTAATGCAATGCGGTGGTTGGGGGATGCGCGCATCTCCACTCCAGTTAATTAACAAGTTACAATTAAACATGATCACGAAGCGAATGCAGCGCGGTGGGGGATTCCCTTCCGTCGGTGAGGATGCCGCACAGGCACAACCGGCTTTGCCGGTGTCTGTCTCCCCCCGCCGCATCATCATATGCCTGCCCTGCCCTGCCCTGCCTGACCACTTGCCAGATGCGGCAAAGGGCCGAGAGGAGCGGAGAGGCCGGACGGAATGGAAGGGTTCGGGATTATGGTGCAGTGCAGAGGCCAATGGAGAGAGTCGATGCTAGTCTAGTCCGTCAGTCACTGCAACAACTCAACTAGGCGCGCGCGGTACGACCCAGCACCCAATATACGGAGCAGGACTATAATTAATTAATTAATTACCGGTTAATTAATTGTGATTATACTCCTCCAGGAGTAGTACATGATCATATCATATTAATGCGGGCAGCAGGGGCGGAACCCCGCGCCGAACAGGGTAGACTTTAGTCTGGAGTGTGAAAAAAATCTAGTGTACAGTTCGGATAAATTCGGTCTAGCCTGAGTAATATTTTTATGATCTAATTTAAATAATCTAGATCATTTTACCATTGAATCTCAGATGTAATCAAATTCTAGCTCTGCCGCTGCTGGCAGGTATTTCTCCGTGGACACATTAGGTGATTGGCATGCAGCAGCAGCACATACGGGTGAAAGCACAGATACAAGATATATGCCATGTGTCAGCACCATGCCTCCAATTGGCCGCCTCTCTTCTCTTCTATTCTTCTCTAGAATTTGCCACTGCTCTCGTTCACCTCTTCGGCGCTCGCCGCCCGCGCCCGCGCCCGCGCTCGCGCTCAAGATGTTTGATCAAATGCCTCTTTGGGCCATCTCACTGAAAAGTGGGGCCCTGTCCCTCCTTGTCAGGCTTTGCTGAATTGCGCAGGGGATAGAAGGAGCTGGGAAGAACGAAATGTTCGGCTAAAGTTTCCGCGGTGAATTGAAATTTTCTCAAAAATCCATGTTTTTCTGATACTTACATAAGTGTCCGAGTTTTTGTGAAATCATCTATTTTCTAGATGCAGTT
Source organism: Dendrocalamus latiflorus (assembly GCA_017311315.1). Classification (NCBI taxonomy): domain Eukaryota; kingdom Viridiplantae; phylum Streptophyta; class Magnoliopsida; order Poales; family Poaceae; genus Dendrocalamus; species Dendrocalamus latiflorus. The sequence continues at coordinate 33,934,636 of CM029658.1, read as the reverse complement.
GGCCTCAGGAACCATGAAACTGCACCATTGCATACTTGCGTTCGGTGATCAAACATTTTCTTGACCCCAATTTTTTTTATCTTTGCTAGTTGATGTCGACATGGCTATAAAACTCGGGGATGGAGAAACTCAAATTGAATCAATTAGTGTGCTACAAATTCAAGGTTGAAATATTTTGTCCAAGCACTTGATACCACTTGTAATTGAGTTAATTTATCACATTTGGCATTTTCTTAAATTCATCTTTGATTTTAGCTGAGCTTCAACCATTTTTCATAAAATTTTGTTTTCTTAGTCATGTGCTAGATCTCAAATCTTATGCAACCACCGTAAGCAATAAGTTTAAAGAAGTGGTCTTGCTAATCCAAAACTCCCTCTAAATTCATGTGTAGTGCAATAGCTAGCCATCTCATAAGAAAAAAATTGGTGAGATGCACAAAAAGATATCATTTTGTATTTTTTTGACTTAATTCAAAAACAAAGAGTTAATATTGGCTCATGCTTCAATAAAAATTTAGCATAATTCAATCTAAAACTCAATTTAGATTCTCATTTAGTCCTTCAGAATTTGCCACTGCTCTCGTTTTAATTGATCATATGGCCTCGCTCTTCTTCGTCCCCTCTCCTTTGGCTCGTCTCTAATGGTTTTGATGGCTTGGGCGAGCCTAAGCTTAGCTTCACTGGTTGTTGCCAGATGTTGTTAATGGAAAGATTTTCAAACAGATCGGGTGAATAGTCAATTTGGTCCCTAAAATTTCGCCAAATGCCAGTTTGGTCCCTCACCTTTCAAAACGACCAAGCAAATCTGTCAAGTTTTATTATTTCGGCCAAATTTGTCCGTTGAATGGCATGCCTGGCCATGTCAACGGGTCAACTCAGCACATATTAGCTCCCCAGCTCTCTAATCTGAGTCAGCATTGGTCAAATGACCCTTTTACCCCTCTATTCAGAACACACCATGTGCGCTTGTCGAACCAACTCGCAGCGAACCAACCACCTACGGAACCACTACTGTCTTTGAACCAGTTGAACCAAAACCACCAAACTATGAGCATGGAAGCAATGGCGTAGGTTGCAGTCTGCCGGCGAGATAAGCTAGGATTCCAGTTTCCGCGGAGGCCGGAGCAGCTAGTGTTCCGATGGAATAGGCCAGAGGAAGACGGCGGGCAAGCAGGGGAAGCCGGCGAGATGAGCTAGGATTATTTGTGACAGGTGAACTCTGAAGTGGATGATCGCCTGTCAAATTCAATTGTCTTTGCTTTGGGTTCATACCCTACGCACTTCGCATGCTTCTGTACATTCCGGATGAAAATGGGTTCACAGGTTGATGTGGTTCGTTGCTTTTTTTGTCGTCATTGCTTGCTGAAGGTGTGGTAATCTAGTCTCTTTATGTAAGCGATTGACGGGTCCGCTTAATAGTTACGTGGCCCATTGTACCACGAGGTTTCCTAACAAATAGTTACGTGGCAAAGGACAGTAAGAAACTCACTTTATCTTTGTTGAGAGGAAGAACCCTCGGCAGCTACCTACGTCGATGGAGCTTGACTCCACTCTTGCAGCAACAACCCCCTTGATATTGCAACTGCTGCCGTCATGATTTCCTAGGAAGAGCATCTCACCCCAGAAAAGCTAGCAGCTGAAGTCTTAGGAATGGCACATTGCTGGACCCATCCTAGGATGCCTAGCATCGTTTTCAGGCATGGTCGAGTGGTGAAAGACCAGCCCCATTTGTTCTGCAGGGACCTTGGGATGACTGGCCTCTGGACGAGCTGTACGTTGGGCGGTCCTTTGCACTGGACTCGCCACTTCTGTTGGCACTTATTGACTGGTGGAGACTAGAGACCAACACATTTCACTTCCAGTGGGGAAAATTAACCATCACCCTATAAGATGTTGTGTACCTCACTGGTCTGCCAATACGGGGTCGTCCCATGGTTCCACCCGCTTGATCATCTGACTAGAAGGCACATATGGTGCATCGATTTGGTCATCCCATTCTGGATAAATATTCTGGAGTGCCACATTCGTAGTCATGGCTGCTCAGGCACTGCCTAGCAGAGGCGCATGCACATATCATAAGGTCCTATTTATGTTCGGGTGGATCATGTTTTCTACGACTCAGAGAGACTTGGTGTACCCTAGCTACATCCACATCACTGAATCTCTAGTCAACGCCTAGGATGAAGATAATGTCCCGATGTACAGTTGGGGCTCACCTGTTCTGTGCGCAACTTACAGGGCTTTGTGTGATGGCTCGCAACGTGTCACTGGCATGCCAAACCTCGTTAGCTGCTACATCTTATTGCAGCTATAGTCGTAGGAGCACTTTCCTGTTAGTCAGCCATATTTTCAAGTGCAAGTGCACCCGTACCAGTTGGAGGCGTGCTTCTACGGTAATAGGGACGGTGTCGACCTGGTGGACGGACCCACCAAGGGTACTCATTGGACTGCCAGTGAGCTAGAATGGTCTAGGGAGAGGTCACGACGTTCGTACTCAGATTTTCACAACACGTTCGAGATCTTAGACGAGGGTAGCATCATGTGGACGGTATGGACCGCACAGCTCATCTTCAAGGCAGCTCCTTTCGGACTGTCGGAGTAGTGTGAACAGGACAGGGAGTACGGGTTCACAATCTGCCATCTCATCTTCTCTCATATGGTGGAGCCTTACGCTCCGCAATGAGTAATGAGATAGTTCGAGCTTCAGTAGCTCTGTGTCGACCACTACCCGACCACGTGCACCTATAAGTAAATTTATTTATTACCTCATTGCGTATAGTTCGTTGCATACCATTCATGTATGTTTTATTTCCACACTGAAGTAACAGTTACGTACCCTCTTTTTCTGTAGGCAATCCAGGAAGGGATGAAAGAGCGGCACGCGACAGCGGTGCCTATAATTATGGGTTTCATTTCAGTTCTACTGTATATCGGCCTAACAAAACGTGTTTCCCTCTACAGGACGCCAACAATTACACTGACGACTAGGGGCAATAGATGTTAAGCACGCAAGAGATTGGAATTAATTAACTATACGGTGCACTGCTCCTACTTGGCCACCATCGCAATACGAGTTGCGCGTCGTACGACGCTTTCCCCGGTAGGATGACCTTCTCTTAGGACCTGCTTCACCGCCAGAGGAAGCAGATAGCAGGCACCCTTTGACCCGCTACTGCGTTCAGTGCCAACTCTTAAATTACAAATTTTCATAAGACAAATCCACTAGCGAAAAATTATTGCCTCTCATCTTATTATATGAAGTTTGGTGTCTTCATATATTTCTGTGAACCACATACGTCATGATCTTAACATGGGGCACGTACATAAAGAACTTCATAAACAAGTAACATCCATGATATGATATCTAGTTAGTGGAAATCAAGCCAGATAGCATGGATCAAGTAGATAAAATAAACATAGAACGGTAGTTACACATGACAGGTAAAATACATGTACACTAGCTAACTGCATTTCTAATTAGCATGCATCATCATCATTATGCAATTCGTTGACGCATTGTTGTGCTTAAGGATGAGAGTTTACAGTCTGGTGAGATCAATGGTATAGTGTGTTCCGTTGCAATAAAACGGTGTAGTGTGTTACACTTCTTAATTTTGTTTTAGAGCAAATCTCACAAAATTACAAGTACATTTGACACAACTATCAAAGCACTACATATTTAACAAACTATTTCAAAAAGCTACAAATTTAGCGCTATTTTATAGTAAGGAACTCTAGGTTTTAGGGCCTATTTGGTTGATACTTAACTTTGCCACAACTAACCTTAACTAAGTGTGGCTTGTCACACTTTTTGTGGCAACAATATTCAGCACCACAAGTGTGGCAAAATTTGGCAAAAAACTAAGTCTATGACGTGTGGATCATAGGGCTAACAAAGAGTGGCATGCCACAAACCAAACACTAGCCGAAGATCTTATAGCATGCCTAAGATTGGACGTGGCAAATTTAGACTTCAAACCAAACACTCGCTTAATCTTCCTATCCATGGCAACAAGTCTTTTTGACAGCCATGGTCCACCTGCAAACTCCCATAAAACCTTGGCTCCTCTCCCATGCATCTACCACATGTGCCGTCTTAAACCCATCAAGTCATCACCGACAGCTAGGGTCTCACAATACCAAGGAAGGTTGCAAGGGAATGTTATGTTTAGTTGGCGTGCCATGAAAAAATTTCACATTTTTGTTAAAGTAATTGATCTCACGCCTTTATCGGTCATCTCAAGTATTACACTTATGAGAATGATCTTGATCATACAAAATTCCCCCTGAGTTATGCAAAGTGCGATAGCTAGCAATCCCATAAAGAAGAATTGCTAATATTCTTTTTTTGTTTTAAGTATAAAAGAGATCATTTTCTCAAATTTTCACTAGTTCAAGGGCTCAACTATGATTCAGAAGAGAATTAGTATAGCTCTAACTTAGACTTGATCTAGATTCAAGGTTCCACTAAGCATTGGTCTCTTCAGTTGGATAGTTTTTATTGAATTATGACCTGGGGTAAGTATTGCTGAACTGTGAGAATTAGTGATTTAAACTGAGAGGGAAAGATGTAGTGGTGACATTATGGGCTCAATGTTGCTTTAGGGTGTTACAATTATATGGATCCAGAGTATGTTTTTATTTCCACTAATTTTCGTACAATATGCTTTTATACTCACCAATTTTAGTAGGATGTTATAGTTTTACTGCATAAACTTGCAATGGTGCTTAAGAATTTCTGTTAGCGATATGTCCTAGAGCTAATCATAGAGATGATTGTATCATTTTTATGTTTATGAATATTTGAATAATATGCTATTTTAGCTCTTGAATGAATTATCATTTATATTGATTTGTAAGTTTGTGACTTGTTCGTGAAATTTTGTATTTGTGTTTATGATGTTATTCTAAACATCCTGATCTTATATTATTATATAGGATACTTATAATTTATAAATAAACATATGTATTAATTGATGATCATATTTCACATATCATGGATATGAGATATCAAATCAATAATATGAACATATGTTAGGTAACATAGTGTTAGATTTACCCACCTTGAGATACTATGTGAATTATTATATTCTTAAGTGTCATTAGTTGGTCTCATACATAATGTATGTGAGATCCGTAAATCTGAGATCGTCATGATTTCATATATGTGTAACAGTTTACTTAGGGGTCGCCAAATGCTATTCCATAAATGAGTAGTCATAAATGTACTTTTTAGGTTTACTATAAAATATGCGGAGGAATATAAGCAATCAAGATGGAATTTGCCCCTCCTTCTTAACGGAAATATATCTCTAGACCCCTCGATGTGGTTGGATTAGAGAAATGCATGGTCATACCGATTTTGGTTGAGGAGTCTATTACAACTAAGTAATTAACTATAATATCGAGTGAATGATCGAGCTATCATAAGATAACATGTATATCATCTTGAGTTCGATCTGATATCACGAGGCAAAGAGATAAACACATGAGCACTATACAAGTTTGTCCGATATAATCTTTATAAATATTCAGGGTCACTATATCTTGCTAGGGATCACTATATACCAAGTTCGCATGAATCGACAAGGTCGTAGACTTATGGGGCTGAAATAAAACGATTCGGATATGATCGTTCCTATTGGCTTTTCACCGATTGTATTCCATCAGTGTGCCGAGGATCTACCAACCATGTCCACATTCTGTCCATGCTGTACAACGCCCTCTAGCCAAATGAGCTGGATAGGTCATAAGCTAGATGCCGATCGTACGGTTCTTGAGTTCAAAGTTGTTCATATGTATGAATTGGTATTTGGTTGGACACTTGGACATGAATGAGCTCTTGTGGAGAAGATTTCCAATTCGGTTGCCATTGGTAACAACTTGAAGATCACAGGAGTGAGTAATTCTATCAAGATAAAGGTTTGTCGATAAGAATAGTACATGTCAACGGCTAGAGAAAAGAAACTTGTTCCTTTGACCTAAGCTGCTCATTTTTTTTGGTTTATGACTTATTTTACACTGTAATTGGCTTATTTTGCACTATAGTTGCTGGTGCCTTTTTGGTGTGATTAAATTAAAAAAATTAAAAATAGAAAAACAGGTTAGCCCATCACGTCTTCATCTTCTTTGCCATCATGACCAATAGTGTTGCTGAAGCATAGTGATATGATTCCTGAATCTGAATTTGTTGTGAAAGCGAGTGTGAGCACAAACCACCGTGCTCCGCGAGCCAATACACAGGATGCAAATAAATACTATGCATGGCTTATCAAAGGAGAGGCTCGGGTTATTTTATTTGCCAAAAATCGCTTTTAGTGGCATTGTTATTATTTAATCATAGTATTATTGTTGCTACCTAAACTCCACATAACGATTGCTATAGTTGACTTAATCCACCGAAAATACACTTTCTATATTGTTTGCTGTCTAAAACTCCAAACAGCGAGTGACATCATTTATTCTGGATCCCCTAATATCTTTTGTATTTTAAATTCCTAACAATCCAATCCTGTGGTTGCTAATCATCAACTCTTCTTTTCTAAATTCCAATGATTAACTAACACCATTGCCTTTAAATCCACCGAAATCATTCATATTCACTCCTTTTGTTATTGATCCAAAACCATAATTCATTCTTCCAATAATCAATCTTTTTGTCCATTATCTATCACTAACTAATTCATTAGTATACCTCCACCAAAAATATCAATGATCAGTCTACGACTCACTACTATACATCCACCGAGAATATACTTTATCAAGATCGTAACCCACTGAGAATATCACCGATCAAGATTATAATCCACTAATTGTTATGATTCCTCCAATATTCTCAGAAATTCAATTCATCCATCTAGTACTTAATCCAATCCTATCAATTCCCATTATCGCCAATATCTTCCAAGAATTTATATTAATTATTAGTGTTGTAATCCAGCAATTAGCTTTGCACTCCCTAATTCTCCAAAATCGTTTAAATCATCTATCTTGCCTATATATTCATTTTGGCTCCACCAATTTATTTCTCCCAGAATCCACACTTTCGTTTACCCTTTTTTATAATTGACAGGAATCCACCTACTTCTTTATGTGTTTACCACAAACAACCATCTTTTTCTTACGACTCTATTTATTATTTCTAACATTTTATTTTGTGAGAAGTATCATCATTGTTTAAATATATAATACGTAGAAATTTCCTGAGACCTAGCAATTTTGAACAAAAACATAATGTGTAGGAGAATGTAATAATAATAGCGATCCAGATTCCATTCACCGTTACATGGTATCCGCATCATATAGCATCTTTCAACGTTATAGCCGCTTAACTTACCACTGGGACGAGACCCAGGACAATTCAAATCAGGACCATCTGCAGCCCTTCACTTTTCCAATACCACCCACAAAGTTTTTGAAATAGAACTATATCTGGTTAAGTTCCCATGTCCGCCCTTGACCGTGGGCACGGTTATTCGAATAGTTTTGACTCTGCAGAGTTTGTACACTTTCACCACAAGAGACAATCAACTTGTTGCCCCATACGATTCCTTAGTCATGTGGTTGAGCAGACCATTACAGTGACTTTTCAAAGTATCTAGTCCCTGTTGTTATCTCACTTTATGGGCTTCTTCCACTTGCGGTGGGTCCCATCTATGCACGGGATGTTCCCCACAGTTACTAACGCAGCTGGGCTCCACTTCCCGCAACGCTTAGAACAGCTGGGAAACTTCACCCTCCACTTGGTGTCCCTTTAGGCCTCCCCTTGCCCTTGCGTATCCACTTCCATCCACTACCGGTGAGATGAGTCCGGGGGTTTCGATAAATTTACTTAGCCAAGTTGTACTTTACAGACTTGTGGTTGTACTGTTTTACACGGGAGGTCATGATAAGATTCGGTCCTTAGTGGTATCTGGGCGGTCTACCACTACCCACTTTGTGTTTCCACTGCACCACATACACACACGCCATCGAATCATCCGCCTAAATATTTAAGCAAGTTGGGGTTTTTGGGATCATAAAATAATCATGTCCAATATAGACCAGTCATTCCCACCATGACTATCCAAACCAGTTTCTCACGATTAAAAATGACAATGATGTTTGGGGCATTTCAGCGCCCTCAAATATCTGTGCCGTACTAAGCATGGTGTATAATTAGGGACTTATTTTTGAAAGGTTACTGTTATAATTTTGTTAGGGCGACAAGGTTCACACATTCAAGTATTCCAAAGGAGGGGTAATATTAATCAAGGTAACAATGGGCATATAGCTAGAACCTCAAATTAATCATGTACTTGCATATAAAATAACAGCATGCAATTTAATAATTTAAACAAAAGTAATTTGCAGAAAATGTAGGATCAACATGATCAAAGTATTGACTCGCCTGGCGCGGTTTACCGCGGTCTTGAGCTCACTTAAAGCTGTCTCATTCGAAGGATTGAGCTTCTGGTCTTTATCTTCACTTCGCTCGTGATTTCGCTTGATCCCTTGATTCTTCAAGAATCCAATTTCTAATTACGTGCTAAACGACTGAATACAAATAAAGGCAAATAACTCAAAAGGTCCAAATAAACCCAATTGAACTTGATTATTTTTTTGCATTTATCAAAGAAGTTCCATGAGTTAGGTTAAACATATGAATTGGCGTACTTGGTTGAGTGCTAATATTCAGAGCATACATTATATACGCGATGTATAAAATCTTTAGCTTTCCCAGTTGGCCTTAGAGTCCGAGGTTATAGCATCCTGCGGTGTGATATTTTATGTACCTTCTTTTATCGCTAGGCTAAGCTTAATTTGAATTAGGGTCTATTTATATAGGCCCTGGCTGGTTATATAAATTTATGTTCAGTATCATTTTTCATTTAAAACTAACATTAAAATTTAATTAATGTCACTTTCATTATCTTGCATTTACTTTAACTATCGTTGGGCTTATCTTTATCCCTAATTTTTGTTTAAACTTAGTTACCTAGGCAAAACTTGGTATATAAGGTTATATTTCAATATTTGCTATTTAGCAAACGCCTATCATTAAAATTTATTCCGTGGTAAGATAATTATTAGGGCATGTGTTTTTACATTTTAATTAAGGGCAGTCTCTGTTACATTTGGATATTTAATCAAAATCATAATGCCTTCATCAATATTTTCAATTTATAATAACTCTTTTAAATAATTATTCAAATCATATAGTTAATCCTATATGAGCTAATTCAAATTTAAATCTTCAAATAATCTCAGTTACGTTCTGTTTAAATTTTATTAGCTTCTCTAAACTATTCTTTAATTTTTCATTATTTTTATCAATTAACAAGAGCTACAAAAAAATAGAGTAAAAATGTGGGAAATAAAGTGCTGCCGGCTGGTTTGAACACAAGACCTGAAGGTTTGGGTTGGGAGCCTTTAAGCGCGTTCATCTAGCCATCGGGGATCTGTGTGCTGCTCGATTTGTTAGGGGTGGAAAAGGTGGTTATGTAAGCGGTGGTCTGGCAGTCGGTCGGCAAAATCGACCAAAATCTGCCGAGTGTTGCATGGCTCGGCTAACCACTGGGATGTTGCCCCTTAACTGGTTGGATGGAGGGAGTTAAACCTGAAGAGGTGGGCGTTGGCTGGGGCAAACAGAATGGGCTGACAGCCGGATGCCCGGAATCAGGGAAGGAGATTGTGCGGGATAGGGGGCGGCGCCGGCGAGGAGCGGCCGGTGAGGCGCCGGAGACTGCCAAAATGGGTTGACCCGGGGATAAGGGAGCTATGGGTGGCGGCGAGTCGGACGGAGCGGCGGCGAGGTGGACGGATGACGGCGCGGGGCGGCCGGCGGTGAGATGAACTTGGGGTGGCGGCGCCGGCGTGAAGGAAGGGAGGAAATGATGGGCGCACGAGCAGGAGGGGGTGGAGGGGAGACGTACCGCGCCAACGGCCGAGCCGGAGGGGAACCACGGCGAGCCGGCGGCGTGAGGCGGGGTCGGGCGGCGGTGGCGCATGGTGCCGGTGGTGTACCGGCGGCAATAGCTCCGGCCAGGGACAGGCTCGGGGTTGGGGTGCTCCGGAGATGCTTTGGCCCAAAGCAATTGGCCCGAGACGGTCTAGATTGTGGATTCCTCGGCTCGCCGGAGTTGGAGAAGGGGAAGTTCGCCGGCGAGCTACGGTGCGCGGAAGTTCAATTAACCGGGGTGGGAGGCAGAGAGGAGTACGACGGAGTGAAGGGAGGGCAGCTTGGACCTTATAGGCGGCGGGAAGGGGCTTGGCAGCGAGCGGGGCGGAGGTGTTGTCCTTTCGGCGCCAGGCGGTGGTAGCAGGCGGCGTTGCAGGTGGCGGTGGCAGGGTGAAGATCTTGCGCAAGGGATATGGCATGATGGCTTGTGTTGCTCGAGGAGTGACAGAGGAAAGCTGGAGCCGTGCGCTTGATGAGATGGAGCGAGCAGAGAAAAAGAGAGATGGGCGGTAGGGCCAGGGTGGCGCGGCGGATCCATCGGTCGGAAGCAGACAGGGTGGCGGTGACCTCCGGTCCGAGCGGGGAGATCTGCTGGTCCGAGCGCGAGGAGGCGGGCTGGGCTGCGGTCGAGGCAAGAGAGCGGAGTCGCTGCGGCCTGGGTAGGAAATGGAAGGAGAGGCAGTGGGGAAGAAAAACAGTAGAAGGGAGTGGGCCGACCGATGGTTTGCGCGAGGAAGTAATGGGGGTTGGGCCGGGCAAGTTGGCCGGCCTGACCTCCACTGTTTCTTTTTATTTTTATCACTATTGCTATTATTACGATTATTATTTTACATATGTGTATATATTCATGTATATTTCCTTTTATGGCCATTTTTGTGCATATACCTTTTTATGTTTTTGCTCATTTTGTTAAGCACTTTTGTAAACCTTTTTGCATTGGATTTATTTGTGTATTTTTGTTGCCCCATTGTAATAATTTTGCCAATATCAAAATTTTTACATTTTTAATTCAAGTTTCTCCCTTCTTTTATGGATCATCTTTTCAGATTCAAATTTTACATTTTAATTCTCTATTATTTGAACATGTTTGTCCCTTTTTTTGAACTTCTTAATGTTTGGAACCTCAACCAAAATTTTAAGAAGCACCTTAAAAATCCAAATTTCAGGAAAAATACTTTGCACAAATAATTCAAAATCTTCCATTTTCAAATTTTAAATTTTTGGGATGTTACATATAATGACATAAGTGCCCCGGAGGGAATACTCAAATGTAAGGGTACTATTGTAAAAACACTCCCCATGTGGATATATATATATATATATATATACTACTTAAAAGTTTGAGTTGGTGGTAGTAGGTTCATTCTCCTTTCTCTCTTATCAACTGTCCGATCTAAACATTAAAATCTTGACCATCTATCTAATATAGTAATATCCCTTCCCTCCCTCCACATCTAACTACCCCTTCTCTCCACTTCCACCTGCAGTTGCCATCTCCCACCTCCTCCCCTCCTCACGCGCCGCCCTCCTCCTACAACGGCCAGAGCTTCCAAGCCTCCGATGGCGTGCTCAGCCTTGGCTAAAGAAATATCTCTTTTGCGTCTCGCGCCGCGTCGCGCTTTGGCGGCCGCTTCTCCTACTGCCTCGTCGACCACCTCGCCCAGTGGAACGCCACCAGCTACCTCACCTTCGGCCCCAACCCGGCCGTCCCCTCGTCCTCCGATGCCACATCCAGCGCTGCCGCGCCCGGCGCGCGACAGACGCCGCTGCTGCTCGACCACCGGATGCGCCCCTTCTACGCCGTCACCATTAACGCCATCTCCGTCGCCGGGCAGCTCCCCATGATCCCATGCGTCGTCTGGGACGTCGAGAAGGGCGACGGCGCCATCCTCGACTCCGGCACCAGCCTAACAGTGCTGGCCAGGCCAGCGTACCGTGCCGTGGTGGCGGCGCTGAGCAAGAAGCTCGCCGGGCTGCCGCGGGTGACCATGGATCTGTTCGACTACTGCTACAACTGGACGTCGCCGTCGGGCAGGGACAGCGCCGTGGCCCGGGGTGTCCGTCGTCGGCAACATCTTGCACCAGGAGCACCTGTGGGAGTTCGATCTCAAGAACCGACGGCTCGCGGTGCTGATCGTTCCATCCACTTCTTTTTTTCCCCTTGTGGTGGTCTCGCTGATTTTTTTACCCGTGTTCAGATACTAATGCAATGAGAAATGTACCTCGCAAAAATGATAAGCTGTAATAAGTTTTCTTTTCTTTTTTACCCATTTGTTCTCATTTCGGTGAATATATGTATAGAGTTCGTTTGTTCCAGACTTGTGCCTTATCTGATTACAGGTTATCATTTTATTCTACAGTAAAATGTAGCAACTTCAAGTCCAATATTTCTTCTCTACTATTTAAAAGTTGAGTTAGTTGGTTCATTCTCCTTTTCTCTTCTCAACCATCCAATCTTCCTTTGTTGCTTCGTCGTGAAGAGAAACTAAGAATTCAACATATATACAAACAAAGATCACAAGTAGGTCAACTATTTGTTCCACCGTTATTATTGTATTAACACACGTTGCAGTAGCCCTAGGTTTCTAGAATTATTTTTGAGGAATCAGAGCATTGCATTGAAGTTATATTTGTATACCCATGAAGAATGTATGTAGCATGGATATTAATTAGTTGTAAAATTTGATTTTTCGTTGCAACGCACGGGCACATACACTAGTGTGTGTGTGTATATATATATATACACACGATACCGGCCATAGGGAAAACCCTAAGGCACTTTTGCTCACCTAACTCTCCACTACCATACTCTCTTTCTGTTTGGTCTGTAGCCACAACAATCGGAAAATACGAGCATTCCGATTCTAGATTTCTGATGTGACCAGCATTACTAATGTCACCAATGCTTTTCATGGAACTCCAAGTGTGAGGATAACCAACTCCCACCACTGTCAGACCGAGGAGGAGGTCTACCAAGCTGTTGGGTTCAGTGAGTCGTGTGCGGTCCATTGCGTGATGGAGGTCCAAATTCTTGTCGAGTAACGGCACTCGGTCAGTAGGTGGATAGCAGTTGATTGATTTGACCACCCTCACAAGGACAGAAAATCTGCTGTCCATGGCATGTTCTACATCGCTAGCCAGGCAAAGATTTTATATTTTTGAGGTGCCCAATTTTTTCAGACTAAGGGGTTCATGGCTTATTCTTCTCGGCTATTTGCTAGCTGGTTCAAACCGACCCTAGAAGCAAAATCGTCCATTCACATGGAAAAAAAGATCTGAAAAACTAATAAATAGGGAAAATAGCACATAATAATGGCAATTCTTCGAGTGACATTTTATCAATTTCACCGGAATGAAGTGGCAATTCCAAAAGTACTGTACATGGTCTACTCTGCTGCGTGGGCAGTGTTCTCCAAACAAAAATAACTCGGCCGTTTGTTTTTGATCAAATCAAGCAGCTAGCTGAGATCTTATCTCGCACCGTGTTGCACTCAAATCACATTTTGCACTAGATACCAACCCAAAACTAAACATGTTTATGTCCTGCTGCTAAGTATGAAACACAAAATTATTGAAGCAATCTCCACCATCAAGATAGAACGGAAAATATTATGTGGATGGGAACATTCGAACTCCAAATCTTATTACTCCTACATGGGAGCATTACGTTTTCCTGGGCCTACCGAACTTGTAGAATATTGGCAAAACTAGAGTGTACAACTTGCTGAAATTATAAGACTTATTTATAATCCTCATTAGAATTAGCAACTTGAGGCATTAAGAACCACAAAAATGAGTTTGTAAAAATTCAAATATAAGACGAACCTTGCATAGCTTCGTAGTTCCCTTATTTGTGCAAGGAATGACTTGGCATCACGCTGGACCTAAAGTGCAAAGTCAACTAAATCAGAACTAGGGTTTAGAATTCCTTACGAGTTAGGAGTAAGATCGTTGTCGAAGATGCCATGCATCATTTTTTTTCATTTTGTAAAGATGTAGTTGATACCAGAATGGGGAAGAACAAGTCAATCAACGCCACAAGGATGTCATTTGCTAGCCAAAAATAATATAATTACCTAAGTACTCCCTCTGTTCACAATTGTAGATCATTTTTTGATTTTTTTTACGATCTCCAATACAAAATTTTGACTATAATTTATTATCATAATACACTAGTGTTGTAGTACGAGGACAACCTGGTGTACAGGGTACCCCTTTCCCCCTAGGGGAGATACGAGCTAAGAGCTCAAGAGTTGACCGACAGAGAGAGAATGAGCTGGTGGAAATGAGTGGCTCTGCCCTCCTCATACCCCTCTTAGGGGGTTCATATACACATGAATGGGGTAGGATGGAAAATCCCCATCTTATCCCTTAATAATTATAAAAGGTAATAGTACATTGGTACATTCTCTGTGCTATTGGACATGTCGCAAGGTCCAGTCGTTTGGGGCTGGGCCACTCCCACAATAGCAAGCGCTGAGGTCCTAAGGGCGAGCTGACATGACCAACTGGCCCAGCCCCCCGTACCACGGCAACAAGCATGCAGGTGCCGATGGGCAAGCTGAAGCAGTTGGTAGCTGTAAACCTCCCGGAGCAGGATTATTTCACCGATCTTGACATGGTCGTGGAATCTCCTGGCAGAGGCTGAGTCGGCGTGTGGAGGTCGTGGCCTGCGCGTAGATGCGTGCGTCAAAGTTCCCCGCCGAAGGCCTGGGTGCCCCGTAGGGCTGGTGCCTCCGACACAATCGGCGCGCGAACGTGGATGATGATGGTCAGATGACCACGAGTTGGTCAACGGAGGATATCAGCGAAGGTGCGACCATGAGGTGGTTGACGAAGTGTACGACCGTGAGGTGGTTGGACAAGTGTCGACGAAGTCTCAACCTCAAAGCGGTCAGATGAGTGTCTACAAAGTCTCGACCCCCAAGCGATCGGACTCTTGTTGACAAAGTCTCGACGCCGAAGCAGTCGGACGAGTGTCGATGAAGTCTCGACCCCTAAGCGATCGGACGAGTGTCGACGAAGTCTCGACCCTGAGGTAGTCGGACACGTGACGACAAAGTCTCAACCCTGAAGCGGTTGAACGAATGTCGACGAAGTTGCGACCACGAGGTGGTCATGTGTCGACGAAGTCTCGACCCCGAAGCGGTCAGACAAGTGCCGACGAAGTCTCGACCCCGAAATGGTTGGACGAGTGTTGATGAAGTCTCGACCCCAAAGCGATCGGATCCATGTCGACGAAGTCTCGACCCCAAGGCGATTAGACGAGTGTCGACGAAATCTCAACCCCGAAGCAGTGGAACACGTGTCGACGAAGTTTCGACCCTGAAGCGATCGGATAAATGTCAATGAAGTTACAACCATGAGGTGGTCATGCTTCAATGAAGTCTCGACCCGAAGCGGTTGGACGAGTGCTGACGAAGTCTCGATCCTGAAACGGTCGAACGAGTGTTAACCAAGTCTCGACCCTAAAGCGATCTGTTCACAAATGTGGATCATTTTTTGAGTCACGATACGCGCACCTGCATGGTAATTAGGGCTAGGGTTCTTTCAGTCACGATACGCGCACCTGCATGGTTTGCTTTCTGAGGGTGTCTTCTCGGCGACTTGCTAGCTGGTTGGAACCGACCCTAGAGGCAAAATCGTCCATTCACATGGAAAAAAGATCTGAAAAACTAATAAATAGGGAATACAGCACATAATAATGGCAATTCCTAGAGTGCCATTTTATCAATCACTGGAATGAAGTGGCAATTCCAAAAATTATGTTCATGGTCTGCTCTGCTGCGTGGGCAGTGCTCTCCAAACAAAAAAAAACTCGGCCGTTTGTTTTTGATCAAATCAAGCAGCTAGCTGAGATCTTATCTCGCACCGCGTTGCACTCGAATCACATTTTGCACTAGATACCAACCCAAAACTAAACATGTTTATGTCCTGCTGCTAAGTATGAAACACAAAGTTATTGAAGCAATCACCAACATCAAGATAGAAATGAAAAAATTACGTTGGTGGGAACATTCGAACTCCAATTCTTATTACTCCTACATGGGAGCATTACATTTTCCTGGGCCTACCGAACTTGTAGAATATTGGCAAAACTAGTGTGTACAACTTGTTGAAATTATAAGACTTATTTATAATCCTCATTAGAATTAGCAACTTGACGCATTAAGAACCACAAAAATGAGTTTGTAAAAATTCAAATATAAGACGAACCTTGCATATATAGCTTCGTAGTTCCCTTATTTGTGCAAAGAATGACTTGGCATCACGCTGGCCCTAAAGTGCGAAGTCAACTACATCAGAACTAGGGTGTAGAATTCCTTACGAGTTAGGAGTAAGATCCTTGTCGAAGATGCCATGCATCATTTTTTTTTTCATTTTGTCACGAAGTAGTCGATGCCGGAATGGAGAAGAACAAGTCAATCAACGCCACAAGCATGGCGTTTGCTAGCCAAAAATAATAAAATTACGGAAGTATACTACCTCAGTCTCAACTCTGAAGTGCATTGTCCTACAGAAAGATAGGTCCATATCATTGGATACAAAAGTAGACTACTTGCCGCACTTATGGATCGTCATTTAAGCAACGCTGATGCAAGCATGCATGCATGTGGCGACCAATATATATGTGTGAGCCACTGCCATTGCAACTGCAACTCTGGAAGTAACGTGGTAATTGAGGCTGTGTTCTCAATGGCTTCCTTGGTTTACTTTGCTGCATTCGTATTAGCCGCCGCAGTTCATGTCGTCGGCCAGCCAGGTTTTCCATTTCATGCAAAATCGAAACACTTACGTTTTATTTTCCAGAACAAACAAAAGAATCGTGTGCCTTGATCTAACCAAGAAGCATCTTTTAATCCCTTGTCGCATTTGCCTGTACAAATATTTTTCAGGCTTTCTGAGCATCGACTGCGGCCTGGACTCTAACTACAGCGACTACAAGGACGAAACCACCGGCATCTTCTACGTCTCCGACGGTCCGTACGTCGATGCTGGGGAGAACCACAAGGTGGCCCCCGATCAGGAGAGCTATTGGAATCAGTTCAGCCGTTCCCTCCTTACGCTCAGAAGCTTCCCGTCCGGTATACGGAACTGCTACACGCTCCCCACGGATGGTGGGACCAAGTACCTGCTCCGGCTGTGGTTCGTGTACGGCAACTACGACGGCAAGAACAGCTCGTCGCTGATGTTCGACCTGCACCTGGGGACCAACCACTGGACCACCTTGACTCTCGACAACAACTACGATTTGTATAACGCCTACTACGAGGCGGTCTTCGTCGCGTGGGCGAGCTGGGCGCCGGTTTGCCTGGTGAACACCGGCGGCGGCACGCCGTTCGTGTCCTCAGTGGAGCTGAGGGCGCTCAGGGATGCGCTTTACCCGCCCGTCACGCCAAAACAATCCTTATCAATTTTTTATCGGTTCTACATGGGGCCAAACACTGCTATTTACATCCGGTATGTCTTTCCAGAGGACGTCTATTTCCCCCTTCTTCCCCACCTCCAGCGCGAAAACTGAACTTTCAATTCAAAATTTCATCCCAACTTTCAACTAAAAATCCTCATTTTCAACTCGAATTCCTCCCTGCTTTCAACTCGAAAAATTGAACTTTCAATTCAAAATTTCCCCCATTTTCAAGTCGAAATCCCCACACTTTCAAGTTGAGATTTGAGAAGGAGAACCGGCAGTCCTGTTGGTGTCGAAGGAGGCGACGGCAACGGCAAGGGGACCCACGGCGACAGCAAGGAGCTGCCCGGCACGTGTGAGGGGGAGGGAGAATGATGCGGACAAGGAAGGGGGACCTGCACGGCGGCGGCAGCGTCAAGGGGAACCACGGCGACCGCGAGGAGCTGCACGACGGCGGCAGCAGCGCAGCAACATGTGCAAGGGGAAGAAGCGCGACAGGAGACGGGGAAAGGGAGCCGAGGACCCAAGAGGAGAATGTGACTAATTACGAGGGGCAAATAATATTTTAAAAATAGGCAATTTTGGCTACAGTATACTGTAAAATACAGTATACAGAGGGGGGGCGGGGTTGAATTGGGTTTGGATTATTGTGCATTATGTTTGGTTGCTGCCTGTTTGGCTAATTGGAATATGGCGAATGAATGGGCTGCGTACCCCACGGGAGTATATACATATACACATACTGTACCTAGTATATATCTGATTTTCTCAAAAAGAAAAAAGGGAGCAGTTGTGCCCCCACGGAGGAGTACAGTAGCTACAGTATTGTTTACTGTTACTTCAGTGTCTCGCCGTTCCTCTCTTGCTTTTTCACCGTGTTGCACTGTTTCCCTCTGCCTTTGCTTAAGCAAGGTAGAGGATGTGAATCCTTCACCCGCCTGCCTCCGGCCCTGAATTGAATTGCATGTTTTTCTTTTCAACGATCCAATCTCTCTGACTCCCTGGTTTCATGAAGGTATCCCTACGATCCATACGATCGCTGGTGGCAGCCGAAGGCCAGCCGACGATGGGCGAACCTTAACACCACGATCGAGCGTCCAGCCAGACGCCAGCTTCGCCGAGCCCTTGCCCGTTCTCCAGACGGCAGTCGCGGCGACCGGCAACGACACGGCGCTCACCGCCTTCACATGGCAAGACCCAACGTCCAGTGAGTACATGGTGTTCCTGCACTTCGCCGACTTCCAGAACAGCCAGCTCCGGCAGTTCGACGCCTACCTCAACGGCAACAGGCTGGGGCCCAGCGACCACCCGTACAGCCCGCCATACCTCGCCGCTTCTTGCGTGTACAATTCAAGCTGGTACAGAGCCCCCGAGGGCCAGTACAGCGTCACTCTCGTGGCCACCGCCGCGTCCGTGCTGCCTCCGATGCTCAATGCGATCGAAGTCTACTGGCGAATCGATCATGACACTCCCACCACATTCCCCAAAGACTGTAAGCTCGCTCGCGCGCTCTCTCTTTCTTCGTAAGCTGCGTCGCATCATATGATTAAAAAACTAGTGCAAAACATTTTAGGCCATGTCAGGAATTTCAAAAAAGATACCTTCCTATCGTAATTGAGAAAAAAATCCCGCATTCGGGGTTGTATTATCGCTACTTCGTATTAGATATTTATGAGGCGCTTAGTTCGACTTAAATAAGCTAATTTATAGTTTATTTTACACTATAACTGTTATTGTCTTATTTAACCTAATTAAATTTAAAAATAAAAAAATAAGTTAACCCTTCACGAACAATGAAAGACAAAAAAAAGCTCAAAAAAAAGGACAAAAAAGCTAGTAAAAGAAGAAATTTAGAAATAGTAAATTAGAAGCAAAATTAAAATCAAAACGAGCAGAGCCTAATGCAGCATTCCTTTCTCTATTCAATCCCATTCAATTTAACAGACTTACCGGAGTAACCTACTTGTTAGAGCATCTCCAAAGCTCCATTGTGGACACTAAGTAGCTCTAACCACCACATAGGAGAGAGCTAATCAGTAAAGATGGTACTATGGTAGCTTAAAAATTAAGAGCTCTTCTACGGTACACCACTTTACCTCCTAGGGCAAGAGGCGTATTGAATTTTAGCCCTTGATTAATTAGAGAAGAATACCTTTGCATTAGGCTTATTTTTACCTACTATAGCCGGTTATGCTTGTTACACAAAACAGGCAAGCGTTAAATGCATTCAATTACTGGCCTATAAGGCCATCTGCAATGCTAATTTAACCGGTACAATATATTGATTTGGGTCATGGGAATCGATTCAATACAGACGTTGTCAATTCCAATCAAAACACTAGAGAGAGCCGATGCAAACTTTGCATCCGGATCCTATAGAATAAAATAATGTTTTCTACTAGGTGGTCAGCCGATGCATTAATGAGTCGTCCCTCAATCCCAGCAGCTCAAGGTCTCGCTAGCGGTCATGGCGGAACAAGAACTACTAGAAAGTAGAAACCGAACAAATCCTTGGAGCCCCTCTCTCTTTGTTAGGCTAAAAGCAAGCGAGGGGAAAATCTTGCTGATTTCTTCCTTGTTGCTGCGGTAATGGAGGGGTCAGGGGGAGTTGCGGCTTAGCTTTGGCACAAATATTGAGTGTTCCTGCGGACATAGCTCTGAACCCCACGAATCATATCAAAGCCAAATAGGCCTACCTTGATCAATTCGGATTGAGCTTCTAGTTTATTTTTTACTATTCATAAATTTCATCTTTTTATAAACTTTTGGCTTTTTGTTGAGCTTTTTTGCGGGTTCTTTTTTTTCCCGTATTCGTTTGTATTACACGTAATGGGCTAAAATATTTTTTATATTTTTAAATATTTTTAAATTTAATTATGCTAAATAAACCTCTGTCAGCTATAGTGCTTTTTTCAGCCAGCTATAGTGTTTTCAGCCATAAGCCATGAGCTTTTAAGCCGAACCGATCACCATAGATCAGACACAAGTTGACAAGGTCGTCCTCATCCTCCTCGCCGATGGTGATGGCGACCTCCTCCAGCTTCACGATGTGGCTAGGTCCTTCGTCCTCGCCCACCGCGGCCTCCTCCTCCTGGTGCTCTAGATCGTCTATGATGGCAAGTGGTATTAGTAGTGCTTGGGTTGCACTTGCTTACTCTACTGCTACTGGTTGCTGCATGTTGTGGCCTCAACGGTGGAGAGGATAAGAAAGGTGCCGCCATTGACGGATAAACCGAGGCCCTGAGCTGGGAGTCAGGTCGGGTTTATTTGTGCCAGTCCGAGGCCTGACTGGTTCGACATGGTCTAAGCATGGCACAGGCACGCCATATAGCGGGCCGTGCCAGCACGGTACGAATGGTGGATCGGGCTAGGTCTACAAAGCCGGGCCATCGAATGCCACGACACGGCACAGTATATCGTGTCGTGCTTGGGTCAGTCCAGCCCGATTAGCACAGCCGGCACGCCAATGCCCACGACCGCCTCGGCCTTCTGCCTCTTGTCACCATCCCATGGATTCCCCAATCCCCATATGTCATTACAGAGCAGAGAGAGGGAGTAGAGGGGAAGGAGTATACCGTGCCAAGAGGAGCTGTCGGTCCCGCGTCCCACCTCACTGGCTTGTCACCTCCCACCTCCTGCCTCGGCCTCGGTGCCACCTCCCGTCTCCGAGCCTCGCCGCCTCCCGCCTCCCGCGTCGCTCGCCCTCCCATGCCGCCCCGCCTCGGCACCGCTCCAGTCCGCCTCCTGCCTCGGCCTCCCGAGCGCTCGCCTCAGCCTCGTCGGCGCCGCTCATGGAGATGATGGCAAGGGAGGAAGAAATGAATGGGCTCCTCCAGTCAGTGGCGAAGGGATTATAGGGAATGAGGATTTGTATTTTTTGCGATTTAGCCCTCTACGTATTCTAAAATATATAAATAGGTCCTTGTCCATTTTTGATTTCTTCTATTCTAGCCCTCAGAAACTCTGCTTTCATCGTGGAAAGATCCTACACATCCGCTATGATATATACATCTGTACGGAGCAAATCCCTAGAATGGCAAATTTGAAGATTGAGTTAGGTTTTGGAGGTGTGAATGTGTGATGTATATATATGAGATGAGCAGAAAGATGAGGTTGGTTGGATCTTAATCCAATGGCTGAAAACGTGATTAAGACATACTATGATTTAGGCCGAGTTCATTTTTGTACTTATGATATGATGTGTCTTTTGTTGTTCTTTATTTTTGAACTTGTGTTATAAGGTATCTTTTGTTGTTCTTTCTTAAAAAAAACATCATCATACAAAAATAATGCATATTTTCAACGTTGCTCCTCCTTAAGTCACTACCAACGAACCCTAGGTCACATCCTCGCAGCTCTCTTGCTTCTTTGCCTAAAACCAGTAGGGCTAGACTACTAGAGAAGAAGATCAAAACAAATCAACATATTCTAACATATATTTATAATTTTTACAACATAGCTCACCCTATTGTGATTTTATTTTATGTAAGCAAATTACTACTACATACGCTTCTAATTCTAACATAGCTCCCTTCACCGACTGTTTTTTTAATTTTAGCATTTGATGAGATAACCACCCCATGCATGTTGCAATTAATCATTATGTAAATCAGTCTGTTATTAGCGCGTTTATTCCAAGTAGTTACTAAACGTTCGAGAAACTATTTAAAATTGATTTCTTAACTACAGGAAGCTGCACTCATGAGTCTATTTGAGCTTTTCTATTTGACTAGTTGGGCAGCCCTATGCTGGACGATGGGCTAGATGCCACATACACCACAGTCCGATTTATACCTAGATATATATGCTGTTGGACTAGATGGCCAAGTTCAGAGGTGGAATGGCATGAGATAATAGTATAGAATTTTAATTAGTTTTTAATGAGGCGAGTATGAGAGAAATGAAGATAACGACCGCCACCATCATCATCGCCCCTACCTTCATCGTGTATAGTTACTTTGAGCTAGGCTTGGACTGGCACGGCACGAACGCCAGCACGGCAGGCTTTGGGCCATGCCTAGGCCTGGCCGGAGGTGAGGCGGGCCATCACGGCATAGCAAGGTGGGGTGACTGGGCCGAGCCAGCATGGCACGACGCGGCCCGAAGCATGATGAGCCTGGGCTGTGCTGGCACAGCACAACCCAATGCCCACCTCTATAGAGGGCAAGGAGGGTGAGTTGGGTGAACCCTCACATCACACCAAGAAATAGGGTGGGTTCGAAAGAGCTCTCGGCTTTTTGCTCTAGATCGGCTTTTTAAAGGCAGGGTTGAAAGGTTAATTGTAGTACATATTATGATGACTTTATTTATACTAGTCAAAACCATATACGAGTATCTCTCTCTGTAATCTCTCTCGTGAACATCCAGAATTCATAAGACATAAGCCCAAAAGCATAAGCCATAGCCGAAAAAACCCACCCATAATCGAGCAAGGCTGTGCCAAGTTATTATTTTATTTTGCAGTAGTCTCATTCGGATGGTACAGTAGATTCAATACATTAGAACAAAATGCACTAGCTTGGAACCTACTTACAAGCCTGTTATTTGTGGCTGCAGCTTATAACTTTTAGCTGTAGCTTATGAATAGTGGATAAATAGTGTGTAACGCCCTAGGGTCCAAACCGGCTCAAACCTAACCACATTCTGGATAGGTCACGCACACGTAGCAACCCGCTTGCACTTTCGTCCTCGCTTCGCGCAAAACGGTTAACCGGGGGTGCTACCATTGGAACTCCTAGGTTTATATGTAAGGAATACTCAAGTTAAACTAGCAAGGTGGGACTAACTCATAAACTCATGTGCACACACACATGGGCCAACACGGGCCGGGGTGTCACATACACCCCCCTCAAAGGACCCGATGTCCTCGTCGGACCAACATGCCCACACCGGGGCAAATGATAAGGATCTCCCCTCTTGGCACATGTCCGTGCGTTCAGTGCCGGCACATATGCCATGCCGTGTGTCCACTTCGGGCCCACACGTGCCATGCGCCATATGCCCGCGCCCCTGACCCGCACGCGCCCATGTAACCGCGAGAGTCTGCTCTGATACCATTTGTAATGCCCTAGGGTCCAAACCGGCTTAGACCTAACCACATTCTGGATAGGTCACGCACATGTAGCAACCCGCTTGCACTTTCGTCCTCGCTTCGCGCAAAACGGTTAACCGGGGGTACTACCATTGGAACTCCTAGTTTTATATGTAAGGGATACTCAAGTTAAGCTAGCAAGGTGGGACTAACCCAGAAATTTATGTGCACACACACATGGGCCAACATGGGCCGGGGTGTCACATAGTGGTTGTTCATGTAAGAGAGTATAGAGAGAGACTCGCATGTAATTTTTATTGATATAGATGAAATCACTATAGTGTATATTACAATCAACTAGTAGATCCTGTTTTGAAAAGGTACTCTGTTTAAAAAACTAGTTACTGTAGAAAAGCCATTTATTGTAGAAAAGCCAAAAGCTGATGCCGCCTTTTCCTGCCATGATGCATTAAGGTCTCCTTCAAACAACTTTGGCTTATGACTTTTTCTGATTTTCAGCTTATTTAAGCCAGAAATCACTTGGAATGTGTCGACTTTTAATTTCAACTTTTTTTTAACCTTTTTTTGGCTTATTTGCTTTAGTTTTTCCTATTTCCTTTGCATTATCCATGAAGATATAATGGTGTTTTCAATTTTTTTATTTTATTTTACTTTAATTGAATGACTAAGAAAAAGCTAATAGTCGCTATAGTATAATTTTAACCAAAAGCTAATAGCTATAGCTGGAAACCATAAGCTTAAGCTCTTTGGAGTGCCCCACCTAAGTGAATGCTTGTAACTATTCAACTAATAACAAATTATAAAAGGAAATTTAAATACACAAATTAGATATCATAAAACTTGCTATATATATTGAATTTGCAGATAGCATGTGCTATTTATTTTACTAAATTAATATTTAAATTTAAATTTCAAAATTAATTTCAAATTATTAGCAAAGTTGACATCAGTCAATTTGAAATGTTCTCCCCAAGTCCATGTCACAAGTTATTTTATGGTAGCTTCATGCATGTAAACTTGATGAAAGTTTCTTTCTATGTAAACATTGCTCCTTTCTTTTTTAATATGTCCAACCAATGCTGATTAATGGATGGCAAATATACTATTTCCATTTAAAAATCCAAAGATGACCTTACCCCTTAAGAGGTAATAGGTCACCATTCGAAATAGGTCCAAGAGAAGTAGTCACTCCTAACACAGACATGGCTCATTTTCATCCACATAACCACATCCAACTCCACTATCATCTCTATTCCTCAACCATCTCCACTCCCCTCTCCAACTATTCTTGTAGTTAAGAATGCGCTCTCTCTCTCTCTCTCTTGTCTTCTCCTTGGTACTCTATCTCGTACATGGCCATAGCCAGATGGAGCTCTTCCATAACCTCTCTCTTCCCGCACATGGCCATGGCCAGCTGGGGCTTAAGCTCCTCTTTCTCCCTCTCCTCCATATCTCTCTCGTTGCACTAGAGTTCCTCCCCCAACTGAGGCTGCAACCACTCGTGCTCGAAGACCCTACTTCTACTAGGAGGGATCCAGTTAGGGCCGGTGATGAGGTAATGATGCCAGCGATGAGCCACTGGCCGGCCTTGGCCATGCCAGATCTGAGCTTGTTGGCAACAAGGCTTCGAGCTAGCCTCCTCCTTCCCCTCTGGCGATCTCGGACATCACAGCTATAGGCATGATCTCATCCTCTAGCATGCTTTTGTTGCAACTATTTTCTCGAAATGTTCCAGCACCTTTTTTATCGATTGTTGTACGAGTTGTTGAATTTTATTGCAACATGGTTTCTCAGAGTTTGTCATAAAAGGTATTGTTGCCATAGCATTTTTTGTATGTTGCACAAGAGTAATATTTTGCTGCCATGTAGCTTCTCAAATGTTGCCACAAGAGGAATTGGTTGCAATTGCATTTTTTTATTTGTTGCATAAGAGTAATTTTTTGTTGCAATAAATATTTTCATTTGTTGCGCTATCGTCATAGTTTGGTCGGAGTGCTCGCGAGGTGTTGCAAGGGCTCATGGTTTGACAATATTTGTTGCAACAATCACCGGCGATGTCGCCCGAATGAACAATTTGGTTTGTGGGTTCTCCATTCTTCATATCAACAATCATCGTAATGGAAATCAAGGTGTATGAGATGCTCATGGGGCAAGATGAGTCGATGCCCCCATGGCCCACTAGCGAGCACAGGAGGAAGTAATGGGAGGTGGGTGTTTTGTTTGCACATAGGAAGAGAATCAGACAGTGGAGATCGAGGCAGATGTCAATCCAACGACAAACTAGACGTACAGAGATAACACTTGGATCGTTAGTCCGGACACTAGTTAGTCACTTTGAAATAACAACTGTTGGACCAACGACAAACTAGATGTACAGAGATAGCGCTTGGATCGTAAGTCCGAGCACTAGTTACTCCCTTCGAAATAACAACCGTTGGACCAAAGGAAATCAATGGTTCTCACCAAAACTGGTGTATCATAAAAAACAAAAAAAATAACCAAAGCTGGTGTACGTACAAACAATCCAAAAATTAAAGCCTATTGGTAGTCCTATTCATATTAGTTTCTAAAAACTGCTTTTATCCAGAATGACTTTTCTACAGTTCCTAACTTTCAAACAGAGTATCTTTTCAAGACGAAGTCTACTACTAGTTAATTGTAGTAGATACTGTAATGACATTATTTGTATCAGCCAAAATCGTACATGAGTGCCTTCTCTCTATAAACTTCTCTAAAAACTATTACTATTCATCAATTAAAATCAAAAGTAATCAGAAAATCTAATATAAACGTCCCCTTTAATTAAAAATCGTGCGTACTAGCATGGGGGAATTTTCTTCCCGGGAACGGAGCGTTAGAGAGAGGCACTAACCAGCAGGGATGTCAGTCTGGACGTGGCGATTCTATCAACTCTTCCTGGGAAGATAGTATGGTCCCGTCCAATTTTATTTTTTTGGCAGCTTCTAACTCCTCTTTATTGATTTTTAGTTAAAATTATATTATAACAGTTATTATTTTTTTCTAATTTATTTAATTAAAAAAAAAGATAAGAAAAAACACCATTATATCTCCATAAACAATGCATAGAAAAAAAGAAAAAGAAAAGACAAAAAAATAAATTAAGAAGTGTAGGATCGTTGATAGCAATCAGAGCGTGGGTAAATGATTGCAACACACAACGAAAACTTTTTTTAAAATTTTCTACCTTTTTAATTATTTAATCTGCAAAACCAGAAATAACAAAAACAAATTTTTTTTTTCTGATTTTAGTGTAGCAATACTGTAGTTTACTGTAGCACGGGTATTTTAGTGATACTGTAGCAGTTACTGTAGTGACTAGATAACGAGTTGTAACGTGCACATTGTTTTTTCAATCTTCTAATCAAGTTTTAATTAAAACTAATTCATGTATGTAAGCAACAAAAATACCTAGACATAGATTAATGCATAGAGAATTTATAGGAATCAGAAAACGAAGAAAAAAGATAATATATACGAATTAAAAAACTCACAAACTTTATTCAAAAAGCGCGGACACTATTCATCAATCCATCAGCCTCATATGCATTCGTCCGCCGCTACGCTCTTTTCTGTTTTTCTTCAGATCGCTCGTACCGCGCCGTCCCCAAAACAACGCGTTCTCCTTTTTTTCAGATGCCCACCCAACCGGCGGTTGCATATATATATATATATATATATATAGCAGCTCCCTAAAACACCTCTTCAAACTCTACTTAAAATCCTAATACAACTCCAACTAGGCCTTAAAATCCTAATTCAACTCCAACTAGGTCTTAAAATCCTAATCCAACTCCAATTAGGCCTGGGCCTTTTTAACTCAACTAGACTTTTGGCCCACTAATTTTCAAGGGACCCGAAACCCTTCCTAACACGGGTTTTTCACACTCAAGACTTTTCTAACGCGTCACGTGTCGAAGTCTCCAGGCCCGCACCTCCCGTAGCTTCTCCACGTATCATCCACCTTTGATCTCCATGCGCCCCAAGCATGAGCCCGATCATCTCGTGACCTCCTTGACCGTCTGAACCTCGGATCTCCCCATCCTAGTTCCGATCCACCTCGTCACCGACCATGATCGCCTCCATGCTCAACCTGCATATGCAAAGACCAAAGAACATTTTTCCGCCACATGGTCTAACAAGAAGTCAACACGTTAATTTTGAAGCCAAAGTCGAAATGAATATGGCCTAAATATATTTTGGTTTTCTCGCAGAATCAATACAGATAGCTTTCATATTAATTATTTGTATAACTGTCACTTTACCAGCATTTCTTTTTTCTCTACTTTTTCAAAGATTGATTGTGACCGGCATTTCTTATTTTCTACTTTTTCGAAGATTGATTGTGATGAATTGAGGCACGGCTACAGTAGTGGTCGCCCATGCCATGCCCGCTAGACATTTTTTTCGCCCACGGCATGCCTGCCAAACTGAAAAAAACTTCGCCTTTGCCCACCATACCTGATGCTGGCGGGCATTCCGTGTGCCCGCCATCCCTCCTTTCAAGCATGAGCTAGTTGAAATTCGACAAATCTGAGATCATGGAACCACAGATCGGGAAGCCTTGAAGGGAAATGGATGAAAAAGAATCTCTTCCAGGGTTGTCGACGTCTGGATGAAAAAGAATCTCTCCCAGGGTTGTCGACGTCTTCTTTAGGGACAGCGTGGCGGCACGATGAGGACTGGAGTTGGAGGATGGAAGGAGGGAGCCAGCTACTGGTGAAGAGGGAGGAGGCGCAGTCGAGCCGTGGACGAGAGGGTTTAGGACATGGAATGGAACGTACAGCGGCGTTTGACACGGACACGGCGTTGCAGAGCAAGGAAGCTCGGGCGGCTCCTCGATGTGCCAGTGCCACCACCACTTGGTGTAACCAAATATAGCCATGTATAGGTGGGTGCTCACCCACATCGGCGGCGAGGACATCACACGACAGCACGCGGCGGTGGTGGAAAGTGTCGGTGATGCGTCATACATTGCACCTCCTCGGCACTCGTCGCATGCGCCTGCGCTCAAGGGGTTTGATGGAATGCCTCTTTGGGCCATCTCACTGAAAAGTGGGGTCCCTGTCCTTTCTTGTCAGGCTTTGCTGGATTGCGCAGGGAATAGAAGGAGCTGGGAAGAGTGAAATGTTCTGCTAAAGTTTCCGCGGTGAATTGAAAATTTCTCCTAAATCCGTGTTTTTCTGATACTTACATAAGTGTCCGAGTTTTTGTGAAATCATCTATTTTCTAGATTAAGTTAGCCTCAGAAACCGTCAAACTGCACCATTGCGTACCTGCATTCAGTGATCAAACATTTTCCCCATTTTTTTTATCTTTGCTAGTTGACGCCATCATGGCTATCAAACTCGAGTATGGGGTAAAGAAAAATTGGATGGGTGATCCATGCTTCCCACCCAACTATGCTTGGGACGGCGTGAAATGCAGCAACACAAGTGGTAACACTGCGAGGATAACATCTCTGTGAGTATTATTTGGAAGGCCTTGCATCTTGCATGCACTGGTATTATGGCATACAATTGGTGCCTTTGCCTTATGTTGGACTGAAAATTGTCATGCAGCGATCTCTCCAACAGCAACTTGAGTGGGGTGATATCTAACAACTTCACATTACTCTCGGCACTCGAGTACTTGTGAGTGTTAGATCATAATTTATTGATTTCGTCTGCTTTCTATTAGTTATATATGAATCTCCATTTGACACGAATGGGGATCCCAATCTACCTACAGTCATGAGCGAAAAACACCAACTAGATCCACAGGAGAAAACTTCTGTTTGCAAGTGATGGAAGCTTCAAATTCATAGAAACCAGGGGTGTGCTAGGGATAGTATAGGCTTACTGTGTGTATGTTAGTTTCTTGGGCTTACATATTTTGGGATAAATAAATCAGTTTATTGAATCAGTCCAAGGATTTGTTTCAGTTAATCCAGTCTACAGGCCCCTGGAAGCTTATTATTGCCATAACTTAAGCTTAAAATCCCCCATACGTCTAAGTTAGGTCAAACATTCTCTATGTCAACAATGGATAATGCCTCCTTATGTATATGTGTTCTTGTTGTTGGCTTTGCAAAATCTATCGCGCTCACATTGAATACGTGAGAATATTATAGGAGATTAGACCCTTTGTGCCAATGTATTTGGCGTCACTGTGTGTTCATCTTTCTAATTTGCAAACTAAATCAGTCTTTCTAGTTCCTCACGCTTTGAGACATATCCCTATATAGTATGTCTTTTGACTAAATATGTTGTGAACTAGCACAACAAAGGGTCTCATCCGTCGGAGAGAGATCGGACAGCAACGACTTGAAGTAGAATGGCGTTAGATGAAGGAGGGCCGCCAACAAAATACCTGCAACATATGTGAACTATAGCATACTTTACACGAATGTGCCCCCAGGGACCTGTCAATATGGCTTTGATCCCTTATGATCTGTCTTTAGCTTGCTATAACCTAGCTCAATGATTGGGTGATAGATGCCACAAATCATGCTGCAGCTTGATAAAACCTAGCTCTTATTATATTTTGTTTTGCGTGGAGTTTCATACGAATGCCCATATGTTATGTAGGCTGTTCCACTATAAGTCTGTAATTGTGCAAATGTTTCAGGGATTTGGCTTACAACAATTTAGGCCTTACTAGTTATGCAAGAATTTTGCAGGAGTTTCACAGGAAACAGTTCAATCCTGCAGGAATTGGAAAAAATTCTCATGTTCCAAACGGGGGCCTTAAGTGGGTTGATACCTAGTTATCTACCAAATTCGCCCTCACTTTGAATTCTTTAAGTGGATGGATTTGGTTGCAGATTGTTACTAAGCCAGGGGCACTACTTAATGTCTAAATTGCATGTCACTTTCTACAGAAATTTGTCCGGCAACCATCTGGATGGCCCAATTCCAGGCTCCCTCTGTAAAAATAATTCAGTATCACTCTTTTTCAGGTTTGGGTTTTCTTGTTGACGCTTCTTTTTTCTATTAATACCCATCTGAATTATGGAATGTTGTTCTCTCTGTGATCTTTAGGCAGGTGACCATTTAAGATTGTTTTTTGCACCAAAATAAACCCTAAACTGGTTGTCTTATGTAATTTCAGTTATGATTCTGATGGAGATATATGCAACAAAACAATTACATCTCCATCAAGACATAGAACAGCTATAGTCACCATTTCAGTAGTGGTTCCTGTGCTGGTAGTGGCTGTACTTGTTCTTGCAATTTTTATCTGGAGAGAGAAAAGAAAGCCCAACGGTGCGTATAGTCTGCTTTTGTTATGACCTGTGTTAAAAAATATTGATTATTAGGGTTTACTACATTTGGCATTTCTGTTATATACTGATATTTGTGCAACCAGTTTCTACGCATGATCCACCCAGAGAGACACAACTTGGGGGCCACCGGCAAAATACTGAGAATCGCCAATTCACATACAAGGAGCTGGAGAAGTTTACTAACAAGTTCAAACAACTCATTGGACAAGGAGGTTTTGGGCCCGTGTACTATGGCCGTTTAGAAGACGCTACTGAGGTTGCTGTCAAGATGCGTTCTGAATCATCGTCACATGGGCTTGATCAGTTTTTAGCTGAGGTACGAAATTTCAATTCCTATAAAATGTCCAACAGACCTTAGAATCCCAATTTTCTATGGCATACATGTGTAGCTCAGCTATGCCCCCCCCCCCCCCCCCCCCCCGGATTGGAAAAATTGGAATCTTCAGGTAAAGTCAGTAAATCACATTCAGTGAGATTACATGCAAATTAAGAGATGTTTCCCTATGTTTTGTGTCTCGTTACATAGGTTCAGAGCTTGACAAAGGTGCATCACAGGAATCTAGTTTCTTTGGTTGGTTACTGCTGGGAGAAGGATCACTTAGCACTGGTTTATGAATACATGTGTCGAGGCAGTGTTTGTGATCATCTGAGAGGTTTGTCCATTGCAAACTTAATTAACGATTAAGAGATAATAAGTTGTGTGACTGTTTTAAAATTGCATATGAAATATCTATGCATGCATTGTTTGAATTTGAGGGGCCATCTTTAGTTATTTTTAAGATATTTCAGTATCTGAAATAGATTTTTTAGGGGGGGGGGGGGGGGGTGGTATCTACATCTCTTCCTTCTGAAGTGCCTGAAATCGTAAGTAACAGTGTGGTCATAGTTGCATATTCTAAACTATTGCGTTGGTGGTTCAATTTGTTAAAGGGGCACTCTTGTTTCAACTATTTTTTTTTGCAATTTTCAACACAGAAGAGCGTAACAGAATTACAACAAAGAAAAATCGCATAAATTTGCTGAAAGTAGACATGTGCTGTTGTTGATAAAGTTCTATTCTAACCGTCACCGGGCACATATATGAAGGTCAAAATGGTGTTGCTGAAACCTTGAATTGGGGAACACGTGTGCGAGTTGTGCTTGAAGCTGCACAAGGTATTCTGCAATAAAAAGATCAAGATAACTGGATTTCTCTTAAGTGAATGTGTTATAACTTGTGTGTTCATATTTTCACAGTGGTTTTCTGGGATTTTCTGTGCTATATGTAGGACTGGATTATCTGCACGTGGGTTGCAGCCTGCCAATAATTCACCGGGATGTGAAGACCAGCAACATTCTCTTGGGTCAAAATCTGCAAGCTAAAATAGCGGATTTTGGACTTTCCAAAACTTATCTTAGCGACACACAGACTCACATATCAGCCACTCCAGCTGGGTCAGCGGGTTACATCGATCCTGAGTATGTCTCTTTGTCCATACTAGAACATTTTGGTACTTCTTTTTTCATATAGCTGATATTTGAATGAGAAGTAAACCATATGTAGTTTAACTTTGCCAATTCATGTCGTTGCGTGCAACTCCTTGTCATTTTAATCACTTTGATGCAAACTTTAGGCTTACTAGCATGAGGCTCATCTGCCGCTTTTTTAGGCACTACCACACTGGCAGGCTCACCGAGAGCAGCGACGTGTATAGCTTCGGTGTTGTTCTACTGGAGGTGGCTACCGGTGAGTCTCCGATGCTACCAGGCCATGGCCACATCGTCCAGCGCGTGAAGCAGAAGGTTGCCACCGGTAACATCAGCTCGATTGCCGATGCGCGGCTCGGAGGTGCCTACGATGTCAACTCCATGTGGAAGGTGGTTGATACAGCCATGGCGTGCACAGCGGATACTGCTGCTCGAAGGCCAACAATGGCCGCCGTGGTAGTGCAGCTGAAGGAGAGCCTGGCGTTGGAGGAAGCTCGGGAGGGGGCAAGCCCAGCGAGTAATGCTGCGGCTTTGGTGTCGTCATTTGGTCCATCGGCAAGATGAAGCAGTCTCTGTTGCAACGAGTTTTGATGAACTATTTGTCATCTTTGTTGGGTTAATCTTATTGCGTATATATTTTACTTGTGTATCGAGTACTGTGTAGCTGTATGTGTCGAGTACTTATGTGTCAAGTACCTGTGGAAGTCCCTATGTGGTCGTTACGACCAGTCTTTGTGTTGTCGTTATGACCGAGTACTAAAGCTACAGCGTGGTTGTAGTCGTAGATGCTGTGGTCGTAGTCGTAGCGACTGTGGTCGTAGTCGTAGCAAACCGGTCGTGGCTGCATGGAGTACCATAGACATCATACTCAGAGGAGTACTGTAGACGCCATACTCAGTAGCAGCCGTCAGCATTGTAACAATTGTTGCTTACTGTAGCCGTTGTTGGTCATTGTGGTAGTTAGGTATGGCCGGTCACTGTAGCAATCGTGTGTACTCAGTCGCTATAACAGTCGTCAGCACAAGTGGTCGTGGAATGACGTAGGTCTTCAGTCAGTTGGTGAACTGCTCAATATGGGTAAGTAATCAATGTCAGTCAAAGTCGTGTGCGTGGAGTGGGTGAGTGGCCAGTTGTGAGGCCCGATTGTATCTATATATACAATGTAAATCTTTTGAGAAAGATGAGACAAAGAATAACAGAGAAAATATAGAAAACGTGCGAGTAGTTAGCACCACAATCTCGAGTCTCAGTTTTGTTTTCGGCTTTGTTATTAGCTTCGTCTACTCGTTTTCATCTTCGGGGAGCCATCCATTGTGTTTGTGTGCATCAGTCCACCACCAAAGCGTATGTTTGTGAGACGCTGGCCAACACTTGGTATCAGAGCTTGAGTTCTCCCCTGGGCTAATCCCTACAATTGGGGATCAGAGCCTAAGTGATTATCCGGACACAGATCAAGCAGAAAAGCAGGGCTTCAGCTCTCTCCGTTCTCTCGGTACCGGTGAGTCTGCAGCAGAGCTTATGTTCATGTACACCTTAATCCATGTCGCGTTCAAGCTCGCCGAGTAACAACACCGGTGACGGGGGCGTTCTGAAGATCAGCGATGGGGGCGTGCTGAAGGCATCAGCGTGCGAGGGTAGCATCTCC
Organism: Dendrocalamus latiflorus; assembly: GCA_017311315.1. Taxonomy (NCBI): domain Eukaryota; kingdom Viridiplantae; phylum Streptophyta; class Magnoliopsida; order Poales; family Poaceae; genus Dendrocalamus; species Dendrocalamus latiflorus. The sequence continues at coordinate 33,900,836 of CM029658.1, read as the reverse complement.
CTTCCATATCCCATGCTCACAAGGAACAACTACACGACTTGGGCTATGAAGGTGAAGGTATTCATGTGCACTCAGGGCATGTGGAATGCAATCATGAATGAGAAGGTAAACGAGAGGCGAGATCAAATGGAGCTCACAGCGATTTTCCTCACGGTGCCGGAAGACGTGGTGCTACTCCTAGTGGAGAAGGAGACCACAAAGGATGTTTGGAACATCCTAAAGACGATGCATCTCAGTGCCCATCACGTCAAGGAGGCACGTGTACAAAACCTCAAAAGTGAGTTTGAAAACTTGCGCATGAGCGACACCGAACAAATCGATGACTTTCCGATGAGGCTGACGACAATCGTCAGCAAGGTACAAGGTCTAGGCGAAAAGATAGAAGAGATCTACATCATGCGAAAGTTTCTTCGCGTCGTGCCCAAGAAATTCTCTCCCATCATCACCACAATTGAGCAATTTGACGACATAAAAAAATATGCAGTCAAAGAGCTAATCAGACACTTGAAGACGCAGGAAGAGAGCGTCACTACAGCAACGGCGATGGAGACAAAGAGAACTTGCTCCTGATGTGTGCAGAATAGGAGGCCCGATCGTTGAAGCATGAAGGTGAAGGCTCCTCAGGTGGTTCTGGTGGTGGCAGTGCCCGTCGATACCGAAGGGGTGACAAGGTAAAAGTAAGGTATTTTAATTGTAATTACTATGGACACTTTGCTTTAGAATGCCATAAGCCCAGAAGGAAGGAGAAAGCGGAGGCAGCAGAGGCGCATCTCATCATGGCAGAGGCCGACGATGAACCGACGCTGATGTGAAGAAGATGCAATAAGATTAAGGGGGTGATTGTTGGGTTAATCTTGTTGCGTGTGTGTTTTACTCATGTGTCGAGTACTGTATAATTGTGTATGTCGAGTACTTGTGGAAGTCCCTTTGTGGTCGTTATGACTAATCTTTGTGTTATCATTATGATCGAGTACTAAAGCTACAATGTGTATTGTAGCTTCGAGTACTCCATGGTCGTAGTCGTAACGGCCATGGTTGTAGTCGTAGTGACTGTGGTCGTAGTCGTAGCGGTTGTGTTCATAGTCATAGTGGCTGTGGTCATAGTCGTAGCTGCACAGAGTACCATAGACGTCATACTCGGAGGAGTACTGTAGACATTATACTCGGTAGCAATCACTATAGCAGTCATCAGCACTATAACAGTCGTTGGTTACTATAGCAGTTGTTGGTCATTGTAGCAGTCGTGTATAGTCAGTCACTATAGCTGTCATCAGCATAAGTGGTCGTGGAATGACGTAGGTCTTCAGTTAGTTAGCAAACTGCTCGGTATGGGCAGGTAGTTGGTGTCAGTTAGAGTCTTGTGTGTGGAGTGGATGAGTGGCCTGTTGTGAGATCCGGTTGTGTCTATATATACCAGGTAAATCTTTTGAAAAAGATGATCTAAAAAATAACAAAGAAAACACAAAAAATGTGCGAGCAGTTAACACCACACAATCTCGAGCCTCAGTTTTGTTTTTGGCTTTGTTATTAACTCCGTCTACTTGTTCTCATCTCTAGAGAGCCATCCATTGTGTTTGTGTGCGTCAATGTACCGCCAAAGCATATGTTTGAGAGAGGCTGGGCCAACAATCTTAAGGCACAATAATGTTAGCACGTGTGTGACATCGCACGTGTTTCTATGTATTATTTTGAATCTATGGTTTTGCTTGTGTGTGCAAGTAATAAGGTTTGGGTGAGCTTGCAGCTTCTTTAGGTACTGTGAGCTTCTTCCCATGCTTTACCTGTGAGAACAGGCTCATTCATATTGACTTTTGATTTTAATTTATGAATAGTAACAACCTGTAAAGAGAGATACTGATATGATATTTTGGCCAATACAACTGAAGTTACAACAGTACGTACTACGATTGACTAGTAGATCCTGCCTTAAAAAGATACACCGTTTAAAAGTTAGGTACTATAGAAAATCATCTACTGTAAAAAAATGAACAGTGCCAAGGCTTGTTAATTTGAAACTCGCTAGGATTGAAAAGATAGTGCCTTTTCATGTTCTCCTAGCGTGTGTTTGCTCGCCTAAACCAAGCCTAGCTTAACCAACACATGCTAGTTTCTTTGATTTCCTATTGTTTGCCTTCGGTTTATTGTTGTCCTTCCAGAACAAATGCTTTGAAGGATCTGTTTGCTTTTGATTACCTGGCATAAAATCAGAATTTTCACCAATAATACAGAACCACCTATATCTGTGCAAACGAGATTGCAGATGTCGCAAATCTGTAACTGAAAAAAATCACCACAAAGGGAGGCACCATTGAGACTTGCAGATATTAGTAGGGAAAATTGATCATATGCCATAGTTTAGTTTAGTCCTTTAGAATTTGCCACTGCTCTCGTTTTAATTGATCATATGCCTCATCCAATCTGTCTATTTCTCTAGAATTTGCCACCTTTAGGCTTGAATTAACCCTTTTGCCCCCTCGCTCTTCTTCCTCCTCCCAACTTCTCCTACGGAACCAGCGAACCACATACGGAACTACTTTGTCCTTTAACCAGTTGAACCAAAACCACCAAACTATGAGCATGGAAGCAATGGCGTAGGTTGCAGTCTGCCGGCGAGATGAGCTAGGATTCCAGTTTCCGCGGAGGCCGGAGCAGCTAGTGTTCCGATGGAATAGGCCAGAGGAAGACGGCGGGCAAGCAGGGGAAGCCGGCGAGATGAGCTAGGATTATTTGTGACAGGTGAACTATGAAGTGGATTATCGCCTGTCAAATTCAATTGTTTTCGCTATGGGTTCATACCCTAAGCACTCCGCATGCTTCTGTACATGGCTTTCTTCCAGATGAAAATGGATTCACAGATTGACGTGGTTCATTGTTTTTTGTCGTCGTTGCTTGCCGAAGGTGTAGTAATCGAGTCTCTTTATGTAAGCGATCGACTGGTCTGCTTAGTAGTAACGTGGCCCATCGTAGAATTATGGGAGATTTTTTTTGGTTTATGTTTCTCTCAAACAAACAAATTTTGAAGCGACTTATCAAGACAGCCATTTTAAAACGGTTTATCAGTATTCGATTCGTTCACATAAACATTTGTAATAGGATCAAAAACCATAAATCACACTAATAAACCACAGTCAAAGATGCTGTAACACACGTAAGATTAGACGTGATAAGGTTAGGCTTCATACCAAACACCCTTGATCTTCCTATCCATTGCAACAAGTCTTTTTGACAGCCATGACCCACCTGCAAACTCCCGTCAGACCTTCGCTCCTCTCCATGATCTACCCGGTCCCGCTCGTTTCGACTTCAGCTTCTGGCTTATTTTTCACTATTTATAAATTTTGTCTTTTTCTGAACTTTTAGCTTTTTTGAGCTTTTTTGCCAGTTTTTTTCCCGTATTCGTTTGCATTGTCTTTGATGAGCTAGCATATTTTTTATATTTTTAATTTTTTTAAATTTAATTATGCTAAATAAGCCATCTTCAACTACAATAAAATTTCAGCCACTACAGTGCAATTTCAATTATAAACCACAGCTTTTCAGCCTAACCGAGCAGGTCACCGACTGCTAGGGGTCTCACAGTACCAAGGTAGGTTTAGAGGGAATGGCATGTTGGGTTGGCGTGCCACTAGGAGATTGCACATTTTTATCCAAGTGATTAATCTAAGTTTTATCGATCATCTTAAGTATTACACTTAAGAGAGTTGTTTTAATCATACAAAACTCTCCTAAGTTTATACCAAGTGCAATGATAAGTAATCTCATGAAGAAGAATCGCTGATATTCAATTTTTTTGTTTTAAGCATAAAAGAGATCATTTTCTCAATTTTTTCACTAGCTCAAGAGCTCGATTATGATTCAGAAGAGAACAAGCTTAGCTCTAACTTAGACTTGATCTAATTAAGGTTCAACTAATCATTAGCACTCTTTAGTTGGATAGTTTTTATTGAATTATGATATGGGGGTAAGTATTGTTGAACTGGGAAAATTAGTGGTTTAAACTCAGAGGGATAAGATGTAATGGTGATATTTTGGGCTCAGTGTTGGGCTAGGGCATTACAATTATATGGATCCAGAGTATGTTTTTATTCCCACTAAATTTAGTACAATATGCTTTTATACTCACCAATTTTAGTAGGATATTATAGTGTTTGCCGCATAAACCTGTAATGGTGCTTAGGGATTTCTGTTAGTGATATGCTCTAGAGGCAATCATAGAGATGATTATATCACTTTTATATTTATAAACATTTGAATAATATATTATTTTATTTCTTGAATGAACTTTCATTTATATTGATTGGCAAGTTTGTGATTTTTTCGTGAAACTCTATATTTGTGTTTATGATGTTATTCTAAACATCCTAATCTTATATCATTATGTGGGATACTTGTGGTTTATAGATCAACATAAGTATTGATTGATGATTATGTTTTACTAATCATGGTTATGAAATATCAAATCAATAACGTGGACATATGTTAGAGAACGTAGTGTTGGATTAATCTATCTTGAGATACTGCGGGAATTATTATATTCTTAAGTGTTATCAGTTGATTACATATATAGTGTATCTGTGATCCTGAGACTTGAGGTCGTTATGGTTTCCTACAGGTGTAATAGTTTACTTAGGGGGTTACCAAACGGATGCCATAAAGGTGGCTTTCGGGTTTACTATAAAATAAGTGGAGGAATATGAGCGATCAAGATGGAATTTACCCCTCCTTTTTAATGAAAATATGTCTCTAGGCCCATCGATGTGGTTGGATTAGGGCAGTGCATGGTCATGCCGATTTTGGTTGAGGAGTCAACTGCAACTAAGTAATCCACTACAATATCGGGTGAAGGATCGAGATATTATGTGATGACACACATCTCATCTTTAGTTTAATTTGGTATCATGAAGCAAAAGGATAAACATATGATCACTATACATGTTCATTCAATATGATAGGGACCGCTATCAACTTGTAGATTGGAAAGGGATTTCCGGATCGTGGCCGAGTACGCATGAACCAACAAGGCCACGGACTTAATGGGCTGGAATAAAAAAGTTTGGATATGATCGTTCAAATGGGCTTTTCACCTTAATGGCCCTATTGTATTCCATCAGTGCTGATGGTCTACCCGCCATGTCCACACTCCATCCATGTTGTACAATGCCCTCTAACCAAATGAGGAAGATAGGTCTTAAGCTATGTAGGACCGCGACGATAGAAGGGGTAAATGGTACCTTCAAATTTTTCTTCAAGTATTCAACGATTGTTCACTCCAATATCTATGAGAAGCTATGAAGATTAAGAAACCAAAAATCTGAAAAATCACGTTGTTACAGTGATTTCATATCGGTGAATAGTAAAAGGTATTGTTTCAAATCCAAAAAAACTATGAAACTTTTGTTCATAGATCAAAAAGAGTTGAAATTTGAAACAATATTAGATCATGACCTTCACAACCTATCCTAATGAAAAATCCTGAAAGAACTTAAGAGAATTGGGATCTTTTGGTTTGTCAAGATCTGCTGCACCAAAACTAGGTCAAAATCTAAAATTAAGTTAACTCTCAAACGAAAACTCCAAATCACTTAGTATAGATCTTCTCTAGGATGTTAGAAACCTATTCCAATTAATGATAAAGAAAATTATTGCCAAAGTTCTGACCTTTTTCCATTTGAAGGAAGGTTGCACCAAAACCGATCAAAAAAACCAAAAAGGTGAATATGACTTACTCGTGAGTGATTGATGGCCAAGATGATTCTAGATCTATTTTCACATATTACATAAAGCTAGAACACCCAAGGAATCGAGATAAAAACAACTAGATCAAGAAATTACTCGGAGAGACCAAATTAAGCAAAAACTGGCCAACTTCGAGAACTTGCCAAACATGATGCCTAGATAGATGATGATTGATTTTCAAGGTATATCTCCATTATTTACTTATCCTTGGCGTCCAACAAGATCTATGAAGGGGAGACGCAAGGTCAAACCCAACTAAAACAAGAGCAAATCAACCAAAACAAGAATAATCCATGAGAGATGAACAAAGTTGATATATTACTACTTGAGGATGAATGTTTTATAGCCACTCCACCTAAAGAACAAGAGAGCACAATATAATATTCACACTTCTCAAACCCTAACCCTAAAACACTTGGCTTTAATGGCAAATGTTGGATGGTTAGTTAACCATCCCAACCCGTTAAATAGATAGATTAACCAGCACCTATCTAACCCTAGTGAATACTATCCACTTAGCACATATGGGAGAATCTTGTTAATCCCACACATATAGGTTTTAACTAACACACGACATTTGTACATGCTTTTCAAAGTGTAGAAGCACGAAGCGCCTTGATCCAACTTGATATTCTCAGTTTCTCTTTGACCTAAACCGGTCTTCTAAGCGTCGCAGTTTTCTTCCAAGGTAGTTTGTGATATTTTGGTCAAATTACCAAAATACCCTTTCTTGACCCAGTCTTCATCTTCAATTGCAAACAATCGACATGCTTGTCACATATAGGTAGATCACTAGCTTGCCACACATTGACAAGTCTTTCCTATTCTGGTTTGACTGGATCACGTCTCACTTGGACCGATCAAGCCACATGGTGCAACCCGCCGCTTGAACTTGCTTTCAGCATTTCCCACCTTCTTGTGCCTAACTTGAGTTCAACCATTTCACTTAGCATCTTTGATCGTTTTGGGCCTTGGCTCCTCACGAATGTAACCCTAATCCCCTCTATTGACTATGGGTGGCTCTAAGCGACCATGTATATCCAAAGGCAAAGAAATCATTTTTAGGTATAAATTCTTCACAACTTGACCTACGTTAGCTATAACATGCATCATACAATACATATGCACTGATAAGTGATGGACCTAGGAATTTCAGGATGGATGTTCAAAGTTACAAAAATAATATTCAATACAAAACATAAATGTCCACAATAGCAAAAATCATAAAAATACAAGATTGACCGATCTCAATACTATTCCAATCTGAAAGACAATTGATCGTTTCCAAAACAGAATGCCAAAAAGGTGACATATATGGTCATCTCCTCCATGATTTTTAGATTCTTGTGCAAACTAATAAATAATGAGTTTCCTTGTTGGCCACAGTAGAGCTAAGCGAACATATATAAACTTTGAACCTTGTCAGCATATGCCATTAAGAACATGATCACTTGAATATGTGTTGAAGTAATACAGACACCTCATAACTAGAATAAAAATATATGCCTAAAATACTAGTAAAATGTTTCTAAGCATCTCCAAAATGAAATATGTAGTTATTTCCCCTATGCACTTGACATGCTTGTCAGGAATAACAGCTACGAATTTGATTAGAGGGCTCATTCTAGGTGACACAAACAAATATAGACCCTAAATTTTGTCAGAAAATGCAAATGAAATGCAAAATAGAAAGCCAAAACATGTAGCATCTTCACTTTGCATTAACGCTTTAAATTTACATCAGAGATAGGCCATCAAGGAGATCATCATATCAAAGATCAGATTGACAAAGGGACTAACCATGGGCCAAAACAGATGAACAAGGAGAACCTTTCCAGTGTGGCAATATCTCCTATGTGTACATTCTTTAGATGGTGAGAAAGAATGAAATGGACACTACTACAGAAAACCTAATAGTTGACGCCAAATCACAGACGGTTTTGTGAAACTGTCTGTGATGTACACTATTACAGACGATTTTAATTTGGAGGCCATCTGTGGTATTTGTGATGGGAAAAAAGAGTATCACAGACGGTTCTTACTGCTGAACCGTCTGTGATACCGGAATAACACAGACGGTTTTACAATAAAAACCGTCTGTGATACGTTTCCCACCTTGCAATCCACCAAAATTTCATATTTTCCCACTTAAGTCCGAGTATGATTCAGTTTTGAGACACCTTCAGTAAAATGAGCATAACTTTTGCATACGGTGTCCGTTTTCGACGTTCTTGTACTCGTTGGAAAACTAACGACGATCCCGATCCAAAACAAATGACCTGCTTGCGCTAGTCGCCCTCCAAGACCCCAAAAATTGGCCATCTTTGGACCTAAACCTGCGTCGCAAGTTTTTGGTTTTTATTTTTGCCCTTTTTCTTGGTCTTCCTTTCGGAATTTGGATTTTGCTTCAACGGAAAAGTTGTAGATCTTGTCGAAACCTTTCAAATGAGTATATATAAGCTATATAAAACTTTGCTATTTTATCTTTTCAGACTAGTTATTTATATTGTATCGGTATATAAAATTTTGTGCTTTAATTCACAGACGGTCCTATATATAGAACCGTCTGTGATAATCTGACCACTGGGCCCATCGATCCTCCACAACCCAATCCTAGCCAATAGAAATCCACTAATCCTCACCCCACAGATCGTAGCTCCGCCTCTCCGTTCCCGCGCCAAAAATTTCGAACTCCCGTCTCTCCCTCCCTCTCCCTCCCCTATAAATATAACCAAAACCCAGCCTCCTTACTGGTCTTGCTGGTCTCCTCTTCCTTGCTGTCCTCCTCCTCCTTGCTGTCCTCCTCCTTGCAGACGACGCACAAGTCTACAGGAGGCAAGACACCGCAGAAGCAACTAGCTCGTGGCAACCGTGCAGACGCTCAATCAACACCGAGATGGTGGGCGTCAAAGACATCCAGCTCATGCGTTGCATCAGGGGCGAGAAGGCATAGAGGATCTTTGCTTTTTCTTTGTTCTTGTTGTGTAACCTGCTCGTTGTTTTGGGATATTGTAATGGCAGGCTCTAATCTTAATAAAAATGGATGTTTTATGTTTGTGAAATGAATTGAGATGTGAATTGGATGTATACATGTACATGTTGATCTGCTTGTTTCAGAGGGCATGATTAGCATTTCCAGAGGCTAGCCAATAAACAGAAATAGGTTTAGGAGTAGAAGGGAATATCACAGACGGTTTTTAACTAAAAACCGTCTGTGATAACTATATATCACAGACGGTTTTTAACTAAAAACTGTCTGTGATTATAACTATCACAGACGGTTTTTAGTTAAAAATCGTCTATGATATTTGCACCACAGACGGTTCGTAAACCGTCTGTGATGACCTCGTATTATTACTGACCCATAAATTCAGACGGTTCACAAAACCGTCTATAATGACGATTTTGAACCGTCTGTGATGACCTTTTCTGTAGTAGTGGGAACTAATTGGAAATCCTTAACTTCTTAGGCTAAATGTGGTCAATAGAAAAGACTTAAATTATCATAGATGCTTGTCAAACCTGAGAAAGAACAACAAAAAGGATTAACATTGGCATGTCAACCCCAACGGATCTCCCATTCCAAAGTCACCAACTTGTCAACTTGATACAATATCAAGCATGAAGCATCAATGCAATGAATATCATTTCTCACAAATATACATACATGTTTCGCTATTGTCGGGCTGTGGGCAAACTAAGAAACACCAAATTACCAAACCAAATGAAGACCGAGACAGAGGGACTGAGGGAGCACTATCACAACCCGGAATCCTCTTTTGAAAAGGCCAACCTGAGCAGCGCGACCACCACGCCCCGCCCGCGTAAAATTTTTGCTTTTTAGCCCAAAATTTGAAAGTTTTTTACATATGGACCCCTGGAGAAAAGATTTGCAAAAATGGACCCTTCACTCGGCGCCAAAGCATATGGCGCCCAGGGTACATGGCACGGCGCCATATGCTTTGGCGCCGTAAATGGCCACGTAGGATCCACGGTGGCATAGAACGGCGCCAAATCACATGGCGCCGTGACGTGTAAGTTGGGCGCTAACGGCCGTGGCGCCGTGCTTTGGGACTTAGCCCGAATTTTGCAGTGCAAGCCCAGCTATTACGGCGCCAAATCTTCTAGCGTCATATTTAGCTATCACGGCGCCAGGGTCTTTGGCGCCGAATGGTTTACATACGGCGCAATATTCTTTGGCGCCGCAAAAGGCGCCAAAATACCTGGCGCCATATACAAACCTCTCGGCGCCAAAGACTCTGGCGCCGTGCTAGCTTCACCTATAGAAAAAACAGCAAACCTTGCTGTTTTTTCCGCAAAACATATGCACATACACACATACATATACATTCACACATAAAACATCTGAACAACTCAAATGAAAACATCGCATAATTATCAAAAGTCTCAAAATATCACATAACATCATATAGCTATCAAAAGTCTCAAAACATTACATAACACATCTCAGTGCACAAAATAGTCACTCTCACTGCCTCTTGGCCTTTCCCTTGCCCTTGGCCAAAGCATCAGACCCTGGAGTGTACGTGCTCGGGGGACGGGCCGAACGACGAGGCCGCTGGGAAGCCTGAGTAGATGGTGCGTCGGGCATCTGCGACATCCCAATCTCGTCGTGGGTAGATGCCTCCTCGTCCTCGTGCTCTGCCTCCTCGTCATCCTGCTCTGCCTCCTCGTCCTCGTGCTCCGCCTCCTCGTCATCCTGCTCTGCCTCGTCGTCGTCGTCGTCATCGCCCTGACTGAAAGTCGGAGTGCGTGACGAGCTCCTCGTGGACTGGCGCGTGCCGACGTGTGACGACGAGGCTGCAGCGGCACCCGAGCGCTGGGAGGCCGCCGGTGGTGATGCGACGTCCGTGCGTGCGCGGCAACCACACCGACCTGCCGCCCGACCGAGGCAACGTCGAAGTCTCTGCAAGTAATGATATGTCATAATTGCATACATGCTGAATCGATCTAACCTAGCGAATTATCTTCGTACCTGCAGGAAGTCCCTCAGGGGGTGGCTCTCGCTGTCCAGGTGGCCGAGAACCTCGTCGATCTCACGCACCGAGGTTTGGAGAGAAGTCCCCTAAAGAAATAAGTAAACATAAGTGCAAGATAAACGTATGGAACCAAAGTATTGCAAATATCATGCTTTCCGTACCACTCGATCGAGAATCGGAGCGGCCTCGACCACTGTGCCCTCCCTCGCACGCCTATCGTACGCAGTGTCCTCGTCCTCGGACGAAGCGAGGTCCGCGTAGTCGACATCGGTCCACTGCTGCCTCAGCCTGTAGCGCGTGGCAGTGTGGTACCAGGACAAGTAACCCCGGAAGCTGGCGTTACTGTGGGGGGTACTGTCCGGCTCGCAGTTGTCCTCCATCTTCCTCCACCACTGCACGTACTGTCGGTGGTGATCAGCGAAGTCCGTCACCTTTCGTTGGCGGACCCTGTCGAACCTGTACATATAGCAGATGTCAACAATAGTTGTTAGTACGAACCAAAAGAATTTTAAATTGTTACTTGCTTGTGCAACTCAACAGAAGTCGACATCCCCTCTGGGGGGAAGAACTGCACGAGGCCGAACTGCCGCGCAACTCTGTGGGGGAGGTGAATCTCCACGGCATAGAAGCAGATCAGCGGACACCTCATCCTCCAAATATGGGAGTCCCTGCGGCACATGGTGCTGAGCGGTAGCGCTAGAACCTGTGGCTCGGAGTAAGGCTCCCAGGACACCTAGTAAGAGAACACACGATTAGCCGTGTACAAAAACCAAGAACTGTAGAATAAATAAATGCAGTACCAATTTCTTACCATCGTGGGAGACAAAGTGTCAAACTCGTTGCTGAAATCCACGTACGCCCGCTGAGTAGTCGCGAACGGGACTGACACTGTATCCCACAGGTACGCAACAGTGGGGCCGAGGTCATCCACACCTAGCAAGCGAACATACAGGCAGACACACGATTAGCCATGCACAAAAACAAAGAACTGTAGGAAAAATAAATGCATTACCACACCTGCAGGAGGAAGACGCAGCCACCGAGCGTCGACGAGGGGGCCTTGCGTCTGCAGGCCTCGCAAAGCTGGCGGTAGAGGAAAGCGAGGACCGCCGAGCCCCAGCTGAACTGTCCAGCGTCCCCCCAGTCCTGGAGGCAGTGGATGTACATCCACGAAGCGGCATCCCCCGTGGCGTCCGGGAACAGCACTGCCCCGAACATGTGCAGGACCCAGGCGCGGCAGTGGTAGGTCACCGTGGCGTCGTCCGCGGCAGCAGGGCATTCGCCCAAGGTAGTCCGCAACCATCTAAGGTGGACCCCCGAGACGCGGCCTCGCCTGGCATTATCTGGGGCAGGAGGCAATGGCGTGCCCAGGAAGGCCTCCACACGTGCCCTCCAGCCCTCAGACACCGCCGGGCCGATCACCGGCTGTCCCCTGATGGGAAGTCCAAGTATCATCGCCACGTCCTGCAGCGTGACGGTCATCTCCCCACAGGGAAGGTGGAACGTGTGTGTCTCTGGCCTCCACCTGTTAGTAGTACAAGGAGAAAAGAATTAGTTACGTGCTTAAGAATATAGAAGCGAAAACAAATAGACCCGATAGAGAAAATGCACCTGTCGACAAGTGCGGTCAAAGCTGCGGGGTTGAAGACCGGCATGCCCCGCCGTAATAGGTTAGCAACCGTGTGAAGCCCAGCACGGCGCAGCAGTGGGGTATAGCGGTCGTCGTAGCGCATCAACTGGAACCCATCATGGGTTCGAGGACGAAGTATGGGTATCTCCTGAAAATTGCTATAAAAGTTAGCTGCGTGACCATCAAGTTGAACACATGTACATTTCGACCACACACGTACCTGGCCGTCCTCCGTGAGCCTGCCGCGGTGCTCCCTCTCGTAGTACTCGTCTAGCAGCCGGTATCTCGCCATCCTGTGATAAATTTTAGAATTCAATGGTTAACAAATATTCAAATAAGAAATTTATAAAACATGATTTATATATATATAACTTGGTGTAATTGACAATAAGTTGTCTTTGCCACTTGAATTAGAATGCAAATCTAAATTAGGGGTGGTAAAAATATAATTTTGTAAGTATAAACAATAATCAAAGCTACTAAGGGTTAGGTGGACATACAATCTTGCCCATGTTGACATGAAATCATCCTATTTGCTATATGAAACCCTAAAAACCTAAAACCGAACACAACCATGTATAAATAATAATCAAACCCTAAAAACATATGTATTTCTAAATCAAACCCTAAAAACATATCTATTTCTAAATCAAACCCTCAAAATATATGTATTTCTATATCAAACCCTAAAAACATATGTATTTATAAAATGGACCCTAAAAACATATGTATTTCTAAAAATTTAGAAATCTCGCTCAAACCAAACCCTAAAAACATGTGTATTTCTAAATCAAACCCTAAATCTAAACATTCATCAATCTCGCTCAAATCAAACCCTAAAAACATATGTATTTCTAAATCAAACCCTAAAAACATATGTATTTCTAAATCAAACCCTAAAACCATATGTATTTGTAAAAATCCAACCCTAAAAACGAATCTATACACATTACTACTCTTACATTACGCATATCTATTGAAAATCCAACCTAAAACCGAGCTAAATTGAAGTAATTTCATCTAGGGTTTGCAATCTTCCCATACAAAATGTACCTCAAATAATCCATATTTATTGCAAAAAATCAAGGGAAAGGAGGGGGTTCACCTTGTTTACTCGATTTGGAAGTAAAATCGCGAGAAAAACGGATGGATTTGAGTTGATTTTGAGGGGGAAGGGAGTGGCGGCGGCGGCGGTTGCTTCGGCTTGGGCAGAACAGACTGAGGGGGTGGGGGGCCGCGCTCGGGCTTAAGTCCCAAAGCACGGCGCCACAGCCGTTAGCGCCCAACTTACACGTCACGGCGCCATGTGATTTGGCGCCGTTCTATGCCACCGTGGATCCTACGTGGCCATTTACGGCGCCAAAGCATATGGCGCCGTGCCATGTACCCTGGGTGCCATATGCTTTGGCGCCGAGTGAAGGGTCCATTTTTGCAAATCTTTTCTCCAGGGGTCCATATGTAAAAAACTTTCAAATTTTGGGCTAAAAAGCAAAAATTTTACCCCGCCCGCCTGCCCTGCTCCGACACTCCCATGCTGGCCGCTGCTCTAGGCTCTTGCATGCAGTCTTGCCAGTCACCACATGCGCGCTACTACCGGCTGAGAGATGTTCGAGCGGTCGAGCCCCTCCCTCTGCAGCTCTATTGATTGCTGGTTATGTTTGAGTAGTTAGGGTTAGGGGATGGCTAGGCAAATGAGCCAGTAGGATGGGAGGGGAAATGGGCCAAAAAAAGTCTAGTGGAAATTTTGGCTACTTGGGTGTAAAGATTACGAATGTGGTCCAACTAAGAGTATATATGTATTATAACTTGTATATAATATTTTTTTTGGTCAAAACTTTTGGGTATCCGGTTAAACACCCATGAACTATGGGCGGTTTACCCCTGGCACTGACCTAATTAAACCAAATCATCCCATGACTCAAAATCCCAAAAACCACAATTCAGCCAAAATGACAATATTTCTGTTGGTCAAACTGCCATGGCTGCAGCAAAACTGAAAAATAATTTTTTTTTTTACAAAATTTGAATCCCAAAACTTCCAATATGACAATAGCTCATCACAACAAAAATTTGGACATTCTCATATGATTATTCAAGCTAGTTGCACAGCGGTACGGTTCTTGAGTTCAAAGTTGTTCATATGTATGAATTGGCATTTGGTTGGACGGTTGGACATGAATGAGCGCTTGTGGAGAAGATTCCCAATTCGGTTGTTATTGGTAACTCACATGAGTGTGTATTTCTATCAAGGTAAAGGTTTGTCGATAAGAATAGTACGCCAAATTAATGATCCAAATGTGCATTTTAAAAGTACAGTGACACTCTTACCTGTTAGAGCTCTATATAACAAAAACACTCTTACCTGTTTGATAGCATATTTTCACTCTAAATGCGTGCTTTACTACGTTACATGTTCCCTTGAAGAAACATGACACGGAAGTTTGGTCATTTCTATTTCAGTGTATTAAAGGTCTGAAGAAAAGTCTAGCTCCCACAAGTTGCTTTCCAGGATTTCAATGTTGTTATGATCAAGTATGGCAAACCACAGAGATAATGGAAATCAAACCTCAAAGTGAGTCCGCGCTTAGTGCACAATGCTTCAGGGATTGTACCACTTATATGATTCCCTGATAGTGTTGTATCTGTGAGGGTATTTTGGAAATTTCCCAATTGAGAAAAGAAATAAATAAAATTCTGCAGGCGGGGCCCACCTATCGGTGAGCCATGCGAAGAGATAAGGGAGGAGACTGAGTCTCCTCCCCAGGCGAGTCCCCGTGCGTGTTCCCGAGCGCTTTCCCGTGCGGCCGCTTCATTTGATTCGCCCAGATCCGATGATTTTGGGGCGAATGGAGAGAGGGCGAGTGGAGGGGCGGCAGCAGAGGTGCGGGCTGGCCCGGGTTTCTCGGAGCCGGCCGCTAGCGCCACCCCGCAGCTAACTCTCGTCTCCTCTTCTTAAGATGGCACGGCTCCACGGTAGGGCTGCAGATCTCTTTCGATCTCGATTGCTCCTCTTGAGTCCACCTCTTCTCTGTTCTTCAGTTGGCAGAGATCTGGACTTCAACGCCATCTCCGATTGAGGCCTTATTTTCGGTTTCTTGTGTGAACCCTAATTTGGGTGTGGGAAAATCCGAAGCTTGAAGGTCTATCCGAGGGAAGAAGGAGGCGGCGCCGGCTCCCTGTTGTGTTTGAGTGCTCTTGGCCAGAGTATTCTTGTGATCTTGTGCGACATCTCTATACCTCGGCTTCCTTCTTGGTTTCGGCTGAGAGAGGAAGTGCGGCATTGTATCTCCGTGAACCATCTTCCTGCTAGCCACAGTGGGTTGATAGGTTTTCTGGGACAGCCTTGCTATTATCGGTTTCTTCACGGTGGTTTTGAATACCATCGCCTTGTGAGTACTAAGACCCTTCCCCTGTGCTTTATCTGGTATCTCTGTGATATTATGCAACTGAAAGTGCAAAGGAAGGGACCAATTGCTCTGTGATGAATTAGTCCTATACTGATTGTGGTCTTGATAGAAGAATCAGATTTGAGCTCTAGTAATTGATTTCACTGGCTAAGCCGTAGCTTGTTGTCTATCTGTTAAGAAAATTTGTTAACGTGCAATTGAATTTGTAGAGTATGCGGTAGCTTCTGCTCTGTTCTGTTAATGTTAGATTATGTCTACACAGTGATATCTCTGATTCGGTTCAGATTAAATACAATCTAATTTTGTCAGCTGTTATTGCTTGCTGTGTTCGGTTAGAAATCTGAGCGCATACTGTTCTGCTTACCTTTGCATGTGAACATCTAAAACTGATAGTCAAACTAGATTTTTCCTGGGCTAGGTTCTCTCAGTAGGAAGAGATTTAGAGCTCAAATCCTGATTTTAATTATAAGATCATTTATGAAGAGTAAGGACGTTTGCATGAGAAGGCCAAGATTTATAATCTTGAGCAACTCTGTTCTGAGAGCAATATTAAAACAATTAATTTGTTGTATGCTAGAATTAATTGTTTTACTGCTGTTAGGACTGTTTTACATGTTATTTTCAGCAGCCTTGATGTTATATTCATTGAATATATATATATATATATATATATATATATATATATATATATATATATATATATATATATATATATATATATATATATATATATATATGAATGGCAAAATAGAATTTCATGTTTTTATGCAATTTATGTGATTCATGTTATGCTGGAAATATGTTGATTATATGTTTGATTTGGCTGGAATTAAATATGAAAATATGCTTATACCGCAAAATTTACAACAGATAGATCTTTGCATATAAAGAGAGAACAAATTATTGCCTTATTGTTCTGCATATCTGAGCGTTTTTTTTTCTGATTGATAGGATGGTACATACAAAAAAGAGAGAGTTGGTGTAACGCCCCCGTTTCCAGGGACGCGTACGGACAAGGCATTCCGCAACTATTCACGTATGAACAGTTATGGAGTGTCGCGCAAGAGTACACCATTACATGCTTACAACAAAAGTCCAGCATATATTTTACATATGGATTAACATCCATTTTTCAACAGCGGGGCGTGTAAGCCCAAAGTATACTTACATCACAAAAACTCCAGAATCCGCTTGAGCGCGGCCAAGACCTAAAGCCACGGGTCCTCGTCGAAGAAGCAATCCTCAGGGGCGTCCTTGACGGGGAAACCTTCACCTTTGTCTTGATCCTCTAAAGAGTGAATTAAGCAAGCCGTGAGCCAAACAACCGGCTCAGCAAGCCCCAAAGGGACTCTTAACTTACTACATGCACGGATTAACAAAGGAAGGGAGTATATTTGGTTTATTAACTTTGAGTGAATGCAGTTTTATTTGCAAACATCTTGATAAAACAGACCCAAAACTACTCCTTAAGATCTCAGGGGTTTTTCATAAAAAAATTCAATTAATCAACTAATCAAGTTAAAGCATGTACAAAACTACTTAAGCTTCGCTGATGGAATCACCCAAGTGACACAGCTCCATTAACCGGGAGCACGGCGTATTCGAATACCATTATTTTGACTCTGCAGAGTTTGCTCAGCTTTACCCACACGATTTCTTAACTTCCGCGTCCGGGTTAAGAAAGCCAGGTCGTTTCACTGCTCAATTCTTTATATAGGCTCTACCCGGTAGAATCCACTCGGGTCTGGCACATATAAATAATAATAATACAAACGTCCGCTTCGAATGAACTCTACCGTTGTTAGGCACCCGCAGCACGGCCTGCCTAACCTCACTTCTTATCCTCCTCCTCCGCCACACCTGTAGAGTTTCAATCGAGTTGAGCAGCTACTAGACCAGTGTTGACAAGTCAACTCCTGTGGTTGAGCGGTCACTATGACATTTGCTCAACGTAAAGATTTTGGTCCTTATATTTTTACATGGTCCACAACCTCGCCAGGTCCGTAACCTCAACCTAGGGTATAATTTTAATCCTAAATTAGCTTATTTTAGTGTAATTAAGCGACTCCTTCACCGTGCGCCGTTTTTTAGGGTGGCTGCGGTTTTACCAGGAGTTTGCGCCGTGCTTGCATGCATTCGTTTGGGAGTTTTCTTTGGCGACGTGACTTTTGATGATGAGAGAGGAATTGGTGTACTTGGTTTTGGTGTGAGAAAAAGGCAACGCTAGCTGAGTAAGAATGGAATAAAAAATCATGAAGACAAGGAAGTTCTCTCTCTTGCTTTTGCGTTAGAAAAGAGTTCTCTTCTGCTTGCATGCGAGTATTTTATTTTCATCTGGTGAATTTTGGACACTATTGGACTCCATAGACACCCGAAATTCCAGTTTTGGCCTCCAAATGAAAAAAATTCCAGATTTGGACCCCTCCTCACCGCGCGTTTAACACCAGCGTGACACGTGTCCGGTCGTGCGGTACCAGACCGCACGACCCCGCTGCCCTCCGCGCCGCCCGCGCGACTCGCGTCCGCGCCCGCTCGAGCGCGCGTCCGCGCCGTCCGCGCCCGCCGAGCGCGCGTCCGCGCCCGCCCGAGCGCGCGTCCGCTCCCGCCCGAGCGCGCGTCCGCGCCGTCCGCGCCCGCCCGAGCGCGCGTCCGCGCCGGTCGTGCGGTGAGGGAGGCGATCGCGCGGGCGGCGCGGAGGGCAGCGGGGTCGTGCGGTGTGGTACCGCACGACCGGACACGTGTCGCGCTGGCGTTAAACGCGCGGTGAGAAGGGGTCCAAATCTGAAAATATTTTTATTTGGGGGCCAAAACTGGAATTTCGGGTGTCCATAGGTCCAATAATGTCCAAAATTCTCCTCTGGTGACTGCTGTGACTTCCGGGTTTGGTGGCTGCGGGTGTTTGCTCCGGCCTGGGATTCTTGGGCGGATGCAAGATCATCACGTGAGCGAAGAATTCATTGTGACGACGAGTCTTTGTCTCGGCTCATTCCCGATCGCGTCGTCTGTGCACACACAGTAGCGTATAGAAGGCCAAGTTTTTTATTAGCTCCTACGTCACGACACAGTACAGTATAAGAGAGGTAAAATAATATATTTTATTTATTTTTACGGCGTGTTTGTTTGTTTTATATTTGCAAGTTAGAAATTTAGAAAATAGTAGATGCGAGAAGGGGCTTCCGCTACTGGTTACAATCATTTATCTCCTCTAATTATCAAGATCCTACATTTATGCTTAAAATGAATTGGCCAAATTGAGAAAAATAAAATCCAGTTTTCCAAATTGATCCCCTGTTTGTTACCATTGTTCTGTTGTGGCAAAATCAGTTTTTTTACAAATGACGGCATGGATTTTGAATTATGTGCTTTTTAATTGCCCCGCGGGGGGGGGGGGGGTGACTCCTCGATACTTTTCAGAGAGAAATGGCCAGTGGAACTTGTATTCAAAATATCCTACAGAGAGCAACGGAACTTGTACTTTATGATTTAGTTTATATAGTTGTGTATTTCTTACATGAGAAAATTACATTGTAGATCACTAAACTTATAAGATTGTATCATTTTAATCCTAAAACTTTCATTTTACTTTCTAGGCTCCCTTAACCTGTTTCCGTCTGCACCATAGGTCATTTCGGCCGTTTGGTAACAGAATAGACTACGATGGCACGCAGTGCTGCTTTCAGTGGCCATGCACTTGTTTTTGTGGTATTAGAAGAAGAGGGAAGATAGTAAAAGTCAAGGTCAGGGCGTGGGCAAAGGAAATAAAGCAGCTAAGCGGCGCTTGGTGGTGGGCTCGCTGCCGGCGGAAGGTGGCCATACTAGTGGCTATGGTGGGCAAAATGGGATGCACGGGAGTGGGGGAGACCAGTGGAAGTGGCGGCACAGCCGGGAAGGCTCCACGGCGAGCGGGCGACAGCATAGGGTGGCGAGGCGAGGTGGTTGCATGGTGCGTCGATGACCCGGAGAGAAAGGTAGAGAAATGGCGGGAGCATGAGCTGTAGGAGGGTGGGGAAATCTTACCATGCTATCCATGGCAGTGGAGACGCGTCGGAGGAGGCCGGCGACGTGCGCCTAGGGCGGCGTAGGCGGGTTCATGGTGCCGGCGAGCTGGAGTGGGGAGATGGTTGGGGAAGAATGGTGATGCCGTGGTGATGGTCCAAGAGCACTGAATTGAGCCGAGGTGCATCGAGTGAGAAAATGACGATGGTGGCAACGGTTTCGGCCGAAATTGGGGAAGAGCTTGGCGTCTGCGGCTTTCATGGAGAGATTTCAAAATTGATTGAAGGGAAAAGATATGAAACCTTAGGAACCCATTTGGACACGGATCGCCGGTGGAAAACATCACGGCATCGCTGGAATGGCAGTTGCACATGGGTGGAGCCTTGGCCGGTGCATGGGCATGAGCCATGCTTGGCTCAAGGAAGGAGAAGGAAGGTGCAGGGGAGAATGGCGAGCATTGCGGACGGCGTGACGCGGTCGGTGGGCTCGGGCCGTCGGGCATCGAGTTGGCCGAAGCAAGATGTGGCAGGGGCGGTGAAGTAGCCCACACTGTACCTCCCTACCGGCAGTGACAGTGCCGAGGTGGACGAGGGAGGGAAAAAGGAGGGGCATGAGCAGGAGGAGGACACATGAAGCTTACCGACTGGGGTGGCATGGCCGGGGAGTTGCTGAAGAGGGATGCCGACGGGAGTCTAGGCCGGCGCAGGGGGTCGCCGTGGGGGGAGTCCTCGGGTGGTGCTTGCGATGTTGGCCGGTAGTGAGAAAGAAGGGCGGTGCAGTGAGCTCCAATTTGACCAAAAGGGAATGCAATTTCTTGCTGTGGGTGGGGATGTGCAGCCACGGCGGATGCTTCATGCCCTGCGGCCCTGACGGCGACAAGACGTGCGTCCTTCCTGTGCCGCACGAGGTCCCCTTCCAGGCATCATCTAGATCTGGCCGTCGCCGCACCATCTGGATCTAGCCGCCGCCTTCTGGGCTTGGTGTCCAGGCAGGGAAGCCTCCAAGATCTGGTGCCGGGCCTAGCCTCTTCTTCCCCAGCGTCGGGCTGATCTTCGGACGATGGCACAGATGTTGCGGCAGCTCCTCCGATTCCTTCTCCCGCGCGAGCTAATGTTGCCGTCCACCGTCTCCATATGCATCCACGGCAAGCCCGGATCCAAGGCACTCATGGGGGTGTCGCAGAGTTCGTCGACCTTGGATCAGGCCTCCTCGGTGGGGCAGAGGTGCTCCTGTGAGGTGACGAACTCCTTCTCCATGGGGAGGTAGTTCTTGACGCGCTTGAGCTTGAGGAGGCGGAGGCGGCACTTGGAGAGTGGCATGACAGGGGAAAGGCAGGAGGCCGCCTTTGGGCCCTTCTGCTTGCGCTGCTTACGGTCAACGCGAGAAGGCACGATGGGCAGCTCGAACTTGCAGTCCTTCTTGTCGCCATCGCTGCCAGGCTTGCAGTCACCGGGGGAGCTACTAGGGATCGGAGGAGAGAGAGAGAGAAACAGAGAAATAGATGGAAGAGGAGAGAGTAAGGGAAGAGGCCACAAGATGTCACGAAGACCACCGGAGACCACCGAAGCAACCCCATGCACCAGCTCAGCCTGTTCTGTTACCAAACGGTAGAAATGACCTGTGGTGCAAATGGAAACAAGTTAAGGGAGGCTAGAAAGTAAAATACAAGTTTTAGGACTAAATTGGTACAATCTCACAAGTTTAGATATCTATACTGCAATTTGCTCTTCTTACATTTAGAAAAAAGAGGAATGCAACAGTCAAACAGTTTATACTTTTTGCTACAATATTTGGTGGCTTTTATCAGGTACCCTGTCAACCCAGGTCCCAGAACATAGAAGTTTAGATAGAATGATTGAAAGTGATGCTTTGAGCGGTTATTTTGGATGTTCTTTTTGCAAGCACATGAATTCAGGAATATTTTATGAATGATTTAACTTTTCTTTTATGTATCATCTATTTATATTCTGTAGATCAGTAGACTCAATGAAAAAGTGACATATGAAGTTCAGTTCTTCTTTTTGGAGCCTAATGGTCTAATTCAATATCTATTTGCAGCATAATAAAACTTTTTGTAGTATTCTTCGCCAGATTTATATGAGTTATCTAAGGGCAGTCCCAATGGTGTATTGATGATGATTTCTATCCTCATTAAATGACTTGCCACGTAGGCAAAATGCTGACATGGCAACGTAATTAATGATGAAAGAGAGCACAAATCCTAGAAACGGTTTCCTCATGAAGAAATCAGGTCTTCACTCCACCCAATGCACCAAGAAACTATGAAATCGCCATTGGGAAGAAACCATCAGTTTCTAGGGGGCTCGTGGCACACTCTCATTGGAGGAGGAAGATAGAGTTGGGAGAGAGAAAGAGAAAATAATTATTACTCGAAGACACCTCCACTGTGGAAGATAGTTTCTATAGATGATTTCTTGTACTATGGAAATCGTGTCAGTTTCTTCCATTGGGACTGCCCTAAGTCAACTGTTGTTTGTGGTATTGCAATAATGTGTGATGCGAAAAATTATCTTTGTTCCAGGACGCACATGGATAATCTCAAGCCAAGTGATTGCCTTTTTTAAGATGAAGCAAAGTAATTGCCAGAGAAAGGACTATTTTTCTGTCCATCTAAAAAAATGAAAAAAAGGAAGCCAAGACATTAATTACCTATGCATAACTCACTTGTTTATGATCGATGAAGCATTAAAAAACGATGCATATGAGAATAATAAGATGTAGACTCGTACCTAAGGGAGTTGGCTGAGCATATGCATGCAGTACAGCAGTGAAGAGAGCCAATAACAAAGCTGAAGGGCACTTCATCTGACTCTGAGATCTTCAACTACTCTTTCTCCCTTTTTCTTTTTTGGTGTGTAAAAATTTAGTAACACTGTATAGAGCTTGTATCAGCTCGACGAGAGTTAAGGGCCACTTTTGGCATTGTTTAGTATCGTATTTACAAAAATAGTTGTATACATACCGTATTGATAAAAATGTCGTTTATGCCATCTGATGGGCGGGCAGTAGCGTGGAGGAGATTACTAGGGCTGTAAACAAGCTTTTGGCTTCTCTCAACCAGGGCTGTAAACGAGCCGAGCTCGAGTGAGCTTGGCCTTCTAGGCTCGAGCTCGGTAGAAGCTCGAACCGAGCTCAAGTTTGGTCCAAGCCTGGACTTAGGCTCGAGCTCAGCTCGTTAAAGCTCGATAACAATCAAAATAATTTATTATACACTATTTTTCAATAATAAGAAAATTTTGAGTTCGAGCTCGGCTCTAATAAACTTGATAACAGTCAAAATAATTTAAACATACACTAATTTTCAACAATAAGAAAAGCTCGAGCTCGGCTCAAGTAAGCTCTGTAAGAGTTAATATATATCACTATTTAAGCTCGAATTGAAGCTCGCGAACTATTCGAACTCAGCTAGGTGAAGCTCATGAGCTCGAGTTTGGCTCGCTTAAAGTTTGAGCCAAGCTCGAATCAAGGCTAGAACGAGCCAAACTCGAGTAGCTCGCAAGCTTCGGGCCTTTTTTTATAGCCTTACCCTCAACAATCGCTCTTTATTATACTAATAAGCCATAGCCCAAAAGAGCATGCCCTAAGAAGCTCGTAGACAAGTTTGTAGTTGAGGTCCTTTTTTGTTTCAACAAGTAAGGGTGCAAATACGAACTGGACCTTGATTCTGAGTGTGAATTGGGGAGGATGGAGGTGTTGCGTGGACTAAATTCATTTAGGGTGCAAAATTGAATTGTTTGACCTAGCTAATACTTGGAAGTGAGATGTCACGTCATGATAGCCTATTCATCACAAAATTCATTAAAGAAAATTCTCTCAACACTAGAAATTTCTTTGGGAAGAATTAGCACCCATTTAAGAATCTGGTAGACATCTGTAATGGAGGTCCTTTTTGACCGAAAAAAATTGAGGTCCTTCTTCGTTTCAATAAGCATAACGTTGTACAGATGCCTAATTAAGTGCGGACGCCACAGGACAGAGACTGCAGCTTCTTCCACTTCCATAGCGTTGTTTTCAGTTGCTCAAGGACTGCGAAGTAATTTTATATTTCATTTTAGTCCTTTTCTTCAAAGCCAAGGGCTGATCTGTAACATTTTATCTGGACAAGGACTCTTCTGTAATATTCAGGGTGGTTGTACTGTCAGTCTCATCTTAATCCAGAGCTAATAACTTTATGGATCATGCATGTTTGCCTAAAAAAACAAAAAAAAGGCAAAGTGCAGCTCACCATGCTAACTATGGCGATCGATTTGGTTGCCGCAAGTACGGTTGGAAAGTATGGCGAAGCAGGCAAACACATGCTCGATTAGAAGTGGTGAGACTAAAAAATCACACAATAAGAAGTGGTGAGACTGAAGTTACATACTCCATATGCGACTAAGTTAGATATGGAACCAAATACCCCTTTAACACATGCTAAAAGCGGCACTGTAGTTATAACATCTGGCCACATATTTGTTGAGTCGTCTAATTAGGTTTGCAATAGTAAAATTATCAGACTTATACAGTGCTCATACTACAGTAAATTCCCAACAATAAGTTAGTCATACTTGAACAATCCAGGTTGTATAGCTCTTTTTCTAGGGTCCGTTCTTTATGCTGTGGTTTATAACTTTTGGACTATTTATGAAAGAGAGTACGGAGTAAGGGAAACTTACGTGTGGTTTTAGTCGATATAAATGAACTCCTTATAGCGTATACTACAATCAACTTATAGATCTAGTCTTAAAAAGGTACTCTGTTTGAAAGCTGGTTATCGTAGAAAAATCAAAAGATAGTTTTTAGAAATCGAAAAGAAGAGGCCCGTGATCTATAGTTATACTTGCTGCTAGGGTCTAGGGGTGGGGTTTCATGCGATCCGACCTGGGCGTTGCCCCTCCTTTCAAATTGAATCTCCCAATGATTTTTTTAGAATCCCCAATGAATTGTAGTTTATATACTGCCAACTATACACACTAGTCAGGCATTAGTAAGTTGGCTAATGCTTGTCCAGTTTTCCAAATTGGCATTTTCTGGAGACTTACCGCGGCAAGAAGGGTGAAGTGAGGAAGAAGCCGGCTGCAAGCCTGCACCACAACCCCCTCGGCTGCACCCACGCCCACAGCGAACCACCGGTTCCTTCCGGATTGGTCGAGAGCCCCCGTTTTCTCCAAACACACATTAAACACCCGGCCCCTTCGGATCGCGACCACCGGGCGAGCCGCACCCACACCATCGTGAGGCGGTGAGCCACGCGTGGTGCCCTGTGGAAAGTCGCCGCACCGGCGTAGACGACACCTCACTGATTAGTATCATTTGTATATCAGTGATTTCGATGACTTGGCCTCCGATCTGACGACAGCGCGTGGAGATACCGAGACGGAGTCCGCGCCGTGCCGCCGAGGACGAGGGGAGAAAAAAATCAGGCCCGTGTCTCGTCAGCCAGATAACTCTGGCCACTCATCGCTTCAATCATAGATTCACGGTACGCGATATTTATTTCATAGCCATTAACATTTGGAGTACAATCCTGCACGTTCATCCTAACTCATCCACGTATAGATATATTGTAGGACCGAAATGGCGACAGAGGGGGGTGAATGTCGGAAAATTAAATCGACCCCCGAGTATCCACGATCTCTCCAATAGCTATGGAGCTATAAAGATGAGAAAAACAGCTCACACAAAAAAAAAGAGATCAAAAAACTCAAATGGCAAGCAAGGGAGAAATAGACAAAAAAAAAAACTTGCTACTGGATACTCACGAGAAGGCCACACCAACTTTTGAAGAAAGAGAATAGGAAGGAAAACTAAAAGCTAACTTGTGACCAAAACAAAGCTACAGACTGCAATCGGACTGCATGAATAGCACTTGCTGGCCAAAAGAATAAAAGCAAGCAAACTACACTGCCGCAAGGACTGCTTTCAAACAAGAAAAAGAAAGGCAATGCAGATTTTGCTGAAACCGAACTGCAAAGGAAACATTTAGCTGCCGAGAAAAGCATCAAACACCAATGATCTGTATGTTGGCCAAAGGCAATAGTACCTAGCCGAACACAACATGAAGATCTCCTGTTGGCCGAATGCACTAGAAACTCTGTTTCTCACTGCCAAGAAATTATTGCAGACAAGAAAGGAGGGAAGAATCTGAAATTAATGACTTGCCAAAGGAAATCCTTGCTGCCAAATAACAAAGGAACAAACAAGAACTCAACACAAGAAATCTTGAACACGATACGGAGACATACATACTTAAAATAGAGGAAAGATTACATAGTTATTCAGCTCATCTCTCTCTCTCAATCCTCAAGAACACCAAGAGCTACTCATGCTTCTTGGGAGGAACACACACATACACACATGAAGAGACCCAAATGAAACCCTAACTTTTACACTCACTCTCTCAAAATTTCAGCACACATCTCCCTCTCTATTTATAGCCTCCACTAATGGGTTTGCACCATGCTTTACCCATTAGGCCTTCAACAACTCGGCGCTTTATCCAAAACCCGCTTCCTTTTGTGTCGCTTTGCGTTTTTACCGAAACGCCCCTCGCGCACCTTCCAGGAAGCTTCCTCATCCCTTGCCTCGCAAGCCACGCAGCTTCGCCGTCTTCGGCACACTTCGACCGTTCTGACCTCAGCGCCACCTGCGCCTAGTCCGGTCCATCGTGCCTCGCCACGACTCCACCTCGAGTCCACGTCGTCTTCGACACATCCCGACCGTTCTGACCTCAGCGCCACCTGCGCCTAGTCCGGTCCTCCGTGTCTCGCCACGACTCCACTCGATGTCCTGCAGCCACACAGACAAGAAACACCTCAAATAGCACCGCTCGACACATGAAAGCGTAAATACCATCATACTTACCACAGATGAAGTCCAAACTTGTCGAATCATCGGAGTATGCGTTCTAATCCCATACGACCAAGTTTGACCAAAGTCCGACCGAGCCCGATTGCGCCATGCAACGTCAAGGTCTGAACCACCCAAACCAAACTCGACTGACCTCAACCCTTGTCAATTACTCGTCACTCTCATGGAGTCACGACCACATGGTCTCTCAATCTCCCCCTTAATGAGTATATTGACAAACTCAGAAAAAGCAAAGTTGAGTTTGAGTTTGAAGAGTCCAACATGGTCCAAAGAAGAAAAATGAAGCATGTGTCCATGTCGACAGAAAGATCACTAGAGCAACAACTGAAAGAGCAAATTGTTCTCCAAAGCTCTAAAATGATACCAAACTAGCTTTTTCTTCTCTATTCTCCCCCTTTTGGCAATAAACGCATCAAGAATGCAAACGAGAGAATAAGATCACAAACAAGGATGAAACGGTTGAAGTTTGATTATTCCTAAGCATTTTGAGCCATGAGAATTATCCAATATGACCAACAAGTACTACACCAAGCCATAATTCAATAAAACGCTATCTAGATCATGACAACATATATATAAGCTAGCTAGAACACATAGATGACAATCTGAAAATGGAGTGTATTATGTGAGCAAGTCAAGTCATCAATGAGAAAAGTCCAGCTAGAGATATCCAAGGATGATGCAGGCCATGTCAATAAGCTAAACGGAACCAAGAAGCTAAAATTGAGTCCAAATAGAGTGCTATATGCTCAAGAATGAAACATTGGTTAAAGTACTTGGATTTTTTTTTGTAGTTTAAGCAAATTGAGCACAAATGACATATTTTCTTTTGAAGTTCATGATTGTTGCCAACCAGATTTTGTTTTATCATGTGCTAGATCTCAAGCCTTATGCGACTACTCCAAGCGATAAGCTTAAGAAGATAGTCTAGGTCATCCAAAACTCCCCCTGAGTTCATGCCTAGTGCAATGGCAAGCCGTCTCATGAGAAATAATTGGTGAGATCAGTTTTTTCGCACAAAAGAGATCTTTTTGCTTTTTAACATGTTGTACTAACTCATGCATCATCAAGAGGCTAAAATAACTCAATCTAAGGCTCAATAGAGATTCAACACTCAACTTAGCCTATTTGACATGGCATGAATCATAAAAGGATCGCTAAAGCAAGACTAGACTTAAATGCGAGCATGACAAGTTTTAATTCAAGTTGAGCAATTTTAATTAACTTATCATAGCAAAAGCTAGTCCACACATATGAAGTCATGATAAATCTAGCAAATGAGCACAAGTCATGGCAAGGTGTAAAGCATTGTAATCATGTCAAAACAGGATAATAATCAGGGCTCAATGTAGTTATATTACAATGCTAAATGCTGAAAATGCAGAAAGTCCAGCTCCCCCTCAACATGAGATGCAACTTTTAGTTCAAGTTGAGTTATGTCAATATCAAGCTCCAGAAGCTCCCAAATGAACTCCCCCTGAACCAAAGCAAAAAGAAACGAGAAGCTGGCAAAGAAAACAGCAAACGGGCAGTCCTTAAAGCATAGATAAGATATAGAGACAACTATGACTCAGACTAACTCTCATCTACCCCATATGACTCCAGGACTATCAGCTGACCGGAAAAGCACACACTAGAGAGCAAACACGTACCCTGTCTACCCGAGGGTGGCCCGACCCTCGCTAGATCCTACAAGAAGTGAGTGAGCTCAATCTAGTGAGATAAGAAACAGCTAATAAGAAGCATCCTGGAAGCATAAGATAAGAGTAAGAAGTCTAAGCAACTAGACAAGAGAAGCACTCTAACCTATGCTAGAAGGACTAAGCCCGATGCACCCCAAGTGCAAAGCAACAGAAATGAGACAGAAGCATAATCAATATAATAAAGCAGTAAAGCCCAAAGCTCCCCCTCACTACAGTCTATAAGGACAAATCACCCCAAGCTCTCCCCGCAGAGCTGAAAACCTCGAACTATCCAATGGCTTGGTGAAGTTGTCAACCAACTGGTGGTCACTCTCCACAAACTGGAGCACTATATCGCCCTTCTCTACATGGTCTCTAAGGAAGTGATAACGGATATCGATGTGCTTGGTCCGAGAGTGTTGCACTGGGTTCTTAGCAATGTTAATCGCAGAAGTGTTATCACAAAAGAGTGGAACACTGTCGATAACTAACCCAAAGTCCCGCAGGGTCGAAGCCATCCAGAGTACCTGACTGCAGCAGCTGGCTGCAGCAACATACTCGGCCTCTGCGGTGGACTGTGCAACACCGGACTGATTCCTAGAAGACCAAGAGACGAGAGAAGTGCCAATGAATTGGCAAGTGCCAGAAGTGCTCTTTCTATCTATCCTACAGCTAGCAAAGTCTGCGTCCGAAAAGGCTCTTAAGGAAAGACAGGACGAGGAAGAGTACCAGATACCATAGTCAATGGTAGCTCGAAGGTACCGAAGAATGCGTTTCACCGCCTGGCGGTGAGATACGCGAGGAGAAGCCTGAAACCGAGCACAAAGACACACAGCAAAGTGTATGTCCGGTCTCGAGGCAGTGAGGTACAAGAGGGAGCCGATCATACTCCTATACTCCTTCTGATCAACTGGCTCGCCATCCTCACCTGGGTCGAGTGAAGCTGAGGTAGCCATTGGAGTGGACACCGGCTTACCATCACTCATATCGAAGCGCTTCAGGAGGTCTCGAGTGTACTTGCCCTGGTGCAAAAATGTACCCTCCTGAGTCTGCTTGATTTGGAAGCCAAGGAAGAAGCTCAACTCGCCCATCATGCTCATCTCAAACTCCGAGCTCATGACATCGGAAAACTGGGAAACAAGAGCATGCGAGGAGCCGCCAAAGATGATGTCATCCACATAAATCTGGACGAGCAGAAGGTCATTGCCATGTCGGCGAATGAACAAGGTCTTGTCTACTCTACCCATCTCGAAACCATGACTCAACAAGTAGGACTTAAACCTCTCATACCAAGCTCTCGGGGCCTGCATAAGTCCATACAACGCTTTGGAAAGTTTGAAGACATGGTTAGGGTATTTGGGGTTTTCGAAACCAGGAGGCTGTCTGACATAGACTTCTTCCTCAATGAACCCATTAAGGAAGGCACTCTTGACGTCCATCTGGTACAGCTTGAAACCCTTAGAAGCTGCAAAGGCAAGCAGAATTCTAATGGCCTCAAGTCGAGCTACAGGGGCAAAGGTCTCCTCGAAATCCAGACCCTCAACTTGGGAGAACCCCTGAGCTACCAGTCTAGCCTTGTTTCGAATAACCACTCCATCCTCGCTCTGCTTGTTCTTGAACACCCACTTAGTTCCAATAATATTGAGACCTCGCGGGGGCTCGACAAGCGACCAGACCTTGTTCCTCTCGAAATTTTCTAGCTCCTCATGCATGGCATTGACCCAAGACTCATCGGAAAGAGCATGAGAAACATCCTTGGGCTCAAAGGAGGCAATGAAAGCAGAATGGAGATAGAATTGAGATAAGCCAGATTTTGAGCGGGTAACACGCTCGAACAGGTCTCCAATCATCTGCTCAGAAGGATGCCTTTTCTGGATATGTCGGGGAGGTCCAGGATGAGATGAAGAAGTGGCCTCTACCTCGTGAGCTGACGAGGTAGGAACAGAGCCACTAGCTCCAGAGGAAGCAGAAGGCATGGGCTGGTCACCTGGAGGTGCGGTGGAAGACGGCACCTCAAGGGGTGGATAAGGGACTGGATCGGGTAGACAACCCTCATCTCCATCATCCTCGTCATCCACGAAGATGGTCTCGGACTGCTCTAAAGAACCTGAGATATCAGGCCTAGTCCCCGGACTGGCCTCGTCAAAGGTCACCTCACAGGTCTCTATCAATTTGCTAGACTCGCAGTTCCAGACTCTATAAGCCCTAGAAGAAGGCGAGTAACCTAGAAAGATACCATCACAAGAACGTGACTCGAACTTGTCTAGGTTCCCGGACTTCAGAATAAAGCACTTGCAACCAAAAACACGAAAGTGGGAGACGCTGGGCTTTCGCCCGTATCTCAACTCATAAGAGGTGCGGTGCAAGAGTGCCCGAAGAAAAACTCGATTCGAAACATGGCACGTGGTCGCAATGGCTTCAGCCCAAAACTTCCTCGGTGTAGAGTATTCATCAAGCATCGTCCTGGCCATCTCGACCAAGGTACGGTTTTTTCTCTCCACAACGCCATTTTGCTGTGGGACGTGCGGAGAGAAGAACTGATGCTCTACACCTGTCTCATCACAGAACCTCTCGAAGTAGGAATTCTTGAACTCCGTGCCATTGTCACTGCGGATCGCTCGTAAGGCACCTGGGAGCTCAACAGAAAGCATACTGAAAAGACCTCGAAAATGTGTAAACGTCTCATCCTTCGAGGCTAAGAAAAACACCCAAGAATACCTCGAGAAGTCATCGACCACAACAAGAACATACCACTTCCCTCCTGCTGACTGCACTCGAGCTGGTCCAACTGTGTCCATATGGAGCAGCTGTCCCGGTGCATCGGTCATAGTAACTGTGACCGGAGGGTGAGAAGCAGCAACCATCTTGCCGTGCCGGCATGGAGCGCAAACAAGATTTTTGACCATTTTGAGTTTCGGCAAACCACGAATGAGATCGTGGCCGCTAACTCGGGTCAAATGATCAAATTCGATATGACCAAGTCTCCTATGCCAGAAAGTCAGATCGCGGGACTCCGAAGCAACCAAACACCGGAGAGGATCACCAGAAGACTCAGAAAAATCAGCACGAAAGATCCTCCCATAACGTGAAATCCCGCAAACCAGACTACCTGAAGAGTCAAGAATTTTGCAAGCATTTTTCTTAAAGCTCACCTCATAACTGTCATCGGTAAGCTGAGAAACCGAAAGCAAATTATAACGTAGCTTACTAACCAAGGAAACATCTCTCAACAGAAAAGAATCATTAACGCGCACTGTACCTTTGGCGATGACGCGCCCAGATGAAGCATCTCCGAAGGTGATCGTCTCATCACCTGGAGCACGGGCTAGGGAGGAGAACCAACGGGAGTCTCCGGTCATATGACGAGAACAACCGGAGTCTACAAGCCAAACCTTCTCCTTCCCTACTCGGCGAACCTGAGTCAAACAGAGAGTAAAGTCTCAGTACTGGGTTAAATCAAAAGAGATTTTGGCACCCAATACTGAACAACACGTCGAGTAGCAGAAGTAGCCACACACGACTGACCTCTACCTACCCTACGCTCTCTGTCACTCAACACGCCAGAAGGTCTGTGTGCAGACCCGAAGCTGTTGCTGGATCCGACTGCTACGGGCAAGCGAGTCGAAACACCGGCAACCTGCTGATCACGCCGTAGGTAACTGTCTCGACGGAGGAAACGAGAAGTACCCTCAGGACGACGGAAGTCACGACCCGGAGCAGCACGAGGACGAAAACCAGAAGACTCAGAAAAACCAAGTCCTCGATGCTGCCCAAACCCATCAGAAGCAAACCTGGATCTCGTGTTGGTCTTAGGTGCACTCAAGGTCTGGGGCTGACCCTGAATACGCCTAAGAGCTGCAACACGGTCCCTCTGCGCGATCTTGGCACGCCTGAAGCATCGATCGATCGTATGTCCATCCTTCTGACAGAAGGTGCAATGATACTTTGCCTTCTGAGAGGCAAAGTAGCAAGAGATGGCTTCACCTTCTGAGAGGCTGAAGCTGCAGGTGGACTCACCTTGCTGTCAGAAATCCCTTGGACAAAGCCCGCTGATTTGAATTTGACCTTATCAGACCTGGGCTCAACCTCGATCGCACCTCCTACTATGGATCTGAGAATAGCAGGTGGATGCTTCCTAATGTCCTCATAGAAATCATATCCTAGACCCTGATTGAACTTGCATATCTTGGATTGGTCTAGAATAAGATTAAGCTTCTTCTTGCCTCCTACAAATCTCTCGAGAGTGTTCATAAGGTACTGACACTCCCGAAAGAGAGAGGTGCAAGAAGAGCAGGGGGAAGAAGAGACAGCAGAAGGTAAGGGAGCAGAGGAAGAACCAACAGCAGAGGGAAGAATGGCTTGTGCACGCACAGCCGACTCTGAAGGGACAGTCCTACTGCTAGCTAGTTGGTTCACGTCGCTAAGCGTCTCAACCTTACCCTGTGGCTTCTCCCCCTTCTCCTCAATCACATTACAAGCACAAGGTGGCTTCTCTAGAAGGTCCTTAGTTAGCTTCACACATTTCTCATCCAATGCAATCAAGTCAGATTTTAGTTTGTTACAATTAATGCATGGTGAGCTAACAGGGTCCTTAGAAGCATACTGAGCCAACTTCCTATCATGATCAATCATATCTTGAAACTGTTTGGAGACAGCTTCAAGTTCAGCAGTTAACTTAGGACAGTTCAAGCATGAATCAATCGGCTCAAGTAAAGAAGCTTGTAGTTCAGCAATTTTATGATCTGCCTGTTTTAAGTTCATCTTTAAGTTATTGCAATTTTCACAAGACTCGGGCAGATCAAGGAGCATGGCATAAGGTCCTCTAGCAGCAATGTCCTTATCCTCACATGTGGTGGGAGGAGTAGTCTCATCAGTAGTAAGAAGAGTAACAGCCATCCTACTCAACTCTAATTCGGCAAGCAGACTAACATTCTCCACCTTAACAATATCAAGCTCGGAGGACAAACTATCATGCGAGGTCCTTAATTTCTCCATATCACCCAGCAAAGCAGAGCATGTATCACAATCATCACGGGAGGTAGCAGATATAAGTGAAGTAAGCTCCCGTGATAATCTATCTACTTCCTTCTCTAACTCGGTACACCTAGCCCTAGCTCTAGCATGAAAACCACCTAGCTTAAGAAAAGCTTGATTGAGCTGGTCGTAGGTGGGGCATACCTCGTCCGAGTCGGAGTACAGCTCGCTGTCGCTGAGTTCGCCCTCAAGGGCCATGAAGCACATGCCGGAGAAGTCATCGCCGCTCTTGGGGTCCTGGTCACCCGTCCCGTCGTCGTCGCTCCATCCCTCCACCTCGCTGAGGTCGAGGTCGTCAAAGGCGGTGAGGACGCGGTGAAACAGCTTCTTGGCCTTCCCGAAGTCGCGGAACTTCTTCTTGCCCGGCGTCTGAGCTGGAGTCTTCTTGTTGCGGTTCTTGTCGGTGTAGTCGTTCTTGCCCGAACCGCCGTAGTCGTTCTTGCCCTTCTCCAGCTTGGGGCAGTTTGCCCGAATGTGGTTGGGGCCACCACACTCAAAGCAAATGACCGGTCCGCCTCTCTTTCTGTCCCTCCTCCTCTTGTAAGCATGGGAGAACTTCCGAGCTAGGAGGGCCAGCTGCTCATCCTCGAGCTGCTCTAACTGATCATCAGTTACGTCACAGAGAGCAGCAAGGGAGAAACCGCAAAGCGAATCAGAAGAATGACCAGAAGCCAAGGTGGGATCGGTGACTAAGGCCATCGACTGCGACTTTGACTTACGAGAGACAATGTCAATCTCGTGCGTCTTGAGGCGCGAGTACAGCGCGTCAAGCGTCAAAGTCGAGAGGTCCGTGGTGTCCTTGATGGTAGTCACCTTCATCTCCCAAACACGCAGATCGAGTGCAGTGAGCATCTGTCGAGCGTTATCCGAGTCGGAGTATGTGAGACCGACGGCTCGGAGGTTGCTCAGAATCTTATGGAAACGCGCAAAGCACTCATCAAGGGACTCGCCAGCGAGCATTTCAAACTTGTTGTAATCTCGCTTGAACTGGTCCTGCCGTACTGTCTTAATCTGGGTGGTGCCCTCATGGTATGCATCGAGGGTCTACCAGATGTCGAAAGCCGATGAAAGATGAGAGATGCGGTCAAACTCACTACGACTCAGGCCCTGAATAATGATGTTCCTTGCCTTAGCGTTTGCCTCAACATCAGCCATGTTCCCGGCATTGATGTTCTCATCGGCAGGAACAGCAAACCGGACCTTGACCTTGCGCCAGATGGTGTACCCCTGAGCCTGGATGTATGTCTCCATTCGGCTCTTCCAAAAGGGGTAATCGATACCATCGAAAACGGGCGGCTTGGTCGAGTACTTGTCCGTCGCCATGGCTCTTGAGACCGGTTAAGATCTATTAAAAAGAGCTAACCGGCTCTGATACCAATTGTAGGACCGGAATGGCGACAGAGGGGGGGTGAATGTCGGAAAATTAAATCGACCCCCGAGTATCCACGATCTCTCCAATAGCTATGGAGCTATAAAGATGAGAAAAACAGCTCACACAAAAAAAAAGAGATCAAAAAACTCAAATGGCAAGCAAGGGAGAAATAGACAAAAAAAAACTTGCTACTGGATACTCACGAGAAGGCCACACCAACTTTTGAAGAAAGAGAATAGGAAGGAAAACTAAAAGCTAACTTGTGACCAAAACAAAGCTACAGACTGCAATCGGACTGCATGAATAGCACTTGCTGGCCAAAAGAATAAAAGCAAGCAAACTACACTGCCGCAAGGACTGCTTTCAAACAAGAAAAAGAAAGGCAATGCAGATTTTGCTGAAACCGAACTGCAAAGGAAACATTTAGCTGCCGAGAAAAGCATCAAACACCAATGATCTATATGTTGGCCAAAGGCAATAGTACCCAGCCGAACACAACATGAAGATCTCCTGTTGGCCGAATGCACTAGAAACTCTGTTTCTCACTGCCAAGAAATTATTGCAGACAAGAAAGGAGGGAAGAAACTGAAATTAATGACTTGCCAAAGGAAATCCTTGCTGCCAAATAACAAAGGAATAAACAAGAACTCAACACAAGAAATCTTGAACACGATACGGAGACGTACATGCTTAAAATAGAGGAAAGATTACATAGTTATTCAGCTCATCTCTCTCTCTCAATCCTCAAGAACACCAAGAGCTACTCATGCTTCTTGGTTGGAACACACACATACACACATGGAGAGACCCAAATGAAACCCTAACTTTTACACTCACTCTCTCGAAATTTCAGCACACATCTCCCTCTCTATTTATAGCCTCCACTAATGAGTTTGCACCATGCTTTACCCATTAGGCCTTCAACAACTCGGCGCTTTATCCAAAACCCGCTTCCTTTTGTGTCGCTTTGCATTTTTACCGAAACGCCCCTCGCGCACCTTCCAGGAAGCTTCCTCATCCCTTGCCTCGCAAGCCACGCAGCTTCGCCGTCTTCGGCACACTTCGACCGTTCTGACCTCAGCGCCACCTGCGCCTAGTCCGGTCCATCGTGCCTCGCCACGACTCCACTCGATGTCCTGCAACCACACAGACAAGAAACACCTCAAATAGCACCGCTCGACACATGAAAACGTAAATACCATCATACTTACCACAGATGAAGTCCAAACTTGTCGAATCATCGGAGTATGCGTTCTAATCCCATACGACCAAGTTTGACCAAAGTCCGACCGAGCCCGATTGCGCCATGCAACGTCAAGGTCCGAACCACCCAAACCAAACTCGACTGACCTAAACCCTTGTCAATTACTCGTCACTCTCATGGAGTCACGACCACATGGTCTCTCATATATACATTAGCACACAAATAATTAGGAAAATATCTAAATCTTACAAACCACGGCCACACATTTTAACCAAAAAAAAGTAGAAAACACTTTATTCAATCCTCCAGGATCGAAATAGGGACTAGTTAATTTGTAACATCCAAACTTACCACTCAACTACAACGCAAGTGTTTAAAGATGTGTTTAGTAACTAAAAAAATATTTTTTGTCATGTAGAATTGATAATGTACTTATATTATAGCATTCATGCTTAAATAAACACTGGTATTTAACAAGTGCTTATATATAATCATATCTAATTAATAGATAATGAAATATCTAAATGCTTGAAAGAATACTCGTACTGGTGAAAATAAATTATATATAGATGTTTAATGGCGTAGCTATACTCTCTCTCGTTAACCGCTTTAAGCCACGCTTGTTTCGGCTTTGATTTCTAGCTTCGACTTATTTCTCATTATTTCTAAATTTTATTTTTTTTTCTTAATAGGTTTCGGCAGATTGTTTACACACGAGAGGTTGGCCCTGTTTGGATACGCTTAAAATCCGATTCTGGGTAGAATTAAGCGAGAATCCCACCCAAACGCTTTGATTATTTTTCGATTCTTTCAACCGCCGCGGTGGGAAAAATCAGCATTTGCACTAGGAATCCAAAATCCTGTACCGCAAGCCCGATCAGGATTATTCAGATTATTCAGATCGCAGATTCTTCAGATCGCGACTTATCAGAAAATCCTGATCAAATTAAAATCGATTCTCAGATAAGCGTATCCAAACAGGGCCTTATACGCGGGACAAGCCCGGACCTCATCCTTAAGGGTATTAGCACGGAGGCTACACCTACCGGTGTAGTCGATGCAGGTGTTCGTCCATGGGATCTTATATATAAGCTCTACTAGATGGCATGGCCGCGAGGTTAAACGATGATAATTTGTACCTAGGTCAAGTAGTCATGGAAAGATCGAGCGATGGGCCCCTCTAATTAAGTAGCAGACAGCTATCTTCCAAAAATTTTCTCGTTTGGGGTCAGGTTTGCAAATGAGCACCACACATCTGGTCAATCGTGCTGACTACTTAATTACTCACCCCGACTAGAGATGTTAATTTGGGCTAATCTCGATCGATATCTTTTTAGGAATCATTTCGATCGATACTGATTCAGCTTGCGAAAAAAAAGAGCCGAGTCTCTAAACAATCTGCTTATTACATCACTTGTGACTAGTGACTTGTAAGTCCAAAAGCTTGCATTATTTCTATGTGGACCGAGCCTAAGAGCGACAATTCCTTGTTCAAAGCACGCAAGATGGGAAGACAACGACAGCTCTGAAATGTATTCAACTGTCGCATCTCTCATT
Source organism: Dendrocalamus latiflorus (assembly GCA_017311315.1). Classification (NCBI taxonomy): domain Eukaryota; kingdom Viridiplantae; phylum Streptophyta; class Magnoliopsida; order Poales; family Poaceae; genus Dendrocalamus; species Dendrocalamus latiflorus. The sequence goes on along the minus strand of CM029658.1, from coordinate 33,863,348 downwards.
TTTCCGAGATGAATGAAAGGTGGTAATACCAGACTATCGGCACCAAGCTTTAGGACAAAGTGGAAAGGTCATTTTGTACATAGTCGTAGCGGGACTGCAGGAGAGGAGGAAGAATTCCGAAAAACACCCGAGTAAACTAATAATTCAATGGCTTTTATTAATTTCTGTTTCATGATGCCCATGGGCGGACCCAGAATTGGGACATGCGCGTACACATGTACACCCAACTTTTTTTGTTTGCAAAATACAAGTTACTTAGTAGGTATATCAGGCATATATACTATTAGCTAGCTAGGTCAAACAATTCATATTTTCACCCTAAATGATTTTAAACCACTCAACACCACCATCCTCCAAATTCAAACTCAAAATGAAGGTCCAATTCGTATTTACACCCTAAATAATTAGGCATCTGTACAACGTTATGCTTATTGAATCGAAGAAGGGCCTCAATTTTTCCGTTAAAAGGACCTCAATTACAGATGTCCACCAGATTCTTAAATGGGTGCTAATTCTTCCCAAAGAAATTAAAAGGACCTCAATTACACCTCCATCCACCCCAATTCGCACTCAGAATCAAGGTCCAGTTCGTATTTGCACCCTAAATAATTAGGCATACATACAACGTTATGCTTGTTGAAATAAAAAAGGACCTCAACTACAAACTTGTCTACGAGCTTCTTAGAGCATGTTCTTCTGGACTGCGGCTTATTAGTCTAATAAATAGTGATTGCTGAGAAAAACCAAAAGCTAAAAACCACTAAAAAAACTAAAAAGAATAGGGCCTTAAATGAGTGCTAATCCTTCCCAAAGAAATTGCTAGTGTTGAGGGTGTTTCCTTTAATTTATTTTGTGAAGAATAAGCAAACATGACATGACATCTCGCTTCCAAGTATTAGCTAGGTCAAACAATTCGTATTAATTTGCACCCTAGATGATTTTAGTCCACTCAACACCTCCATTCTCCCCAAACCACACTCAAAATTAAGGTCCAGTTCATATTTGCACCCTACATAATTAGGCTTACGTACAACATTATGCTTGTTGAAAAAAAGGACCTCAACTACAGACTTCTCTATGAGTTTCTTAAAAGACCTCTGTAGGATCGTTGATAGCAATCAGAGGGGAATAAACAATTGTAGCGCACAATGGAATTTTTTTTCAAATTTTTTAATTGTTTAATCTGAAAAAAAAGCCAGAAACAACAAAAATTTTCTGATTTACTGTAGCAGTTACTGCAGCTCTTACTGTAGCGACATTGTAGCAGTTACTGTAGCGCCGAGAAAACTTCCGATTGATCAGCGAAAACTACTTTTTTTAATCTAGCAATCGATTTTTAATTCAATCTAATTCTTGAATGTAGGCACTAAAAATATGTAGATGGAGATCAATGCATAGAGAATCAATAGGAATCAAAAAACCAGGAAAAAGGATAATATATGTGAAATAAAAACTCACAAACTTTATTGAAAAATTGCGAACACTATTCATCTCGAGAACGACGTCGCCTGCGCCATCTTTTTTTCCTTCTCGCGTCACGGCCGTCGCACACTATTCTTTTTCTATTCGCTTAATCCCCCCAAAAGCCGCCGATTACAATTTCTGTCTCACACACTCACGCCCAATGCGCTCCGTTCTTCTTATGCAGCCAACTACGAATCCTATTCAATCTCAACTTAGAATCCTAATCCAATTCAGAATGCTATTCAATATCTACTTAGAATCCTAATCCAACTCATCCAACTAGACCTGGGCCTTTTTACCTCAACTAGGCTTTTGGCCCACTAATTTTCAAGGGACCCGAAACCCTTCCTAACACGGGTTTTTCACACTCACGACTATTATAACGCGTCACGTGTCGAAACCTCCAGGACCGCACCTCCCGTAGCTTCTCCACATATCATCCACCTTTGATCTCCATGCGCCCTAAGCATGAGCCCGACCATCTCATGACCTCCTTGACCATCCGAACCTCGGATCTCCCCATCCTAGTCCCGGTCCATCTCGTCACCGACCATGATCGTCTCCATGCTCAACCTGCACATGCAAAGACCAAAGAAAATTTTTCCGGCACAAGTTTGTCCCAACTTGACCAACATCAGTTCACGCACGCACCACACACCTTACATAACATCGCTAAACAAAATCACCAAATATTCATCATAACAAATTAACCATTGTCAATTATTCATCACCAAAATATCCTAAAATTAGCCACATGGTCTAACAATCTCCCCCTTGATGAATACATTGACAACATCACAAAATTGTATGATGAATTAGCTTCAAATAGATATAAGTGAAAAATTAAAGCCGAAAAACCATTTTAAACCAAGTCTCAAGTCTCTCCCCCTCAACACAAGAGAGGCAATTTTATTCTCCCCAAATTCTCTTTAATTTCTCGCAAAGCACACAAAATCTCTCCCACTTTGGCAATGTAATCATCAAGAAAATTTAAAGAAGGAATAATTTTAAGAAAGAGCAATGATAATAAAAATCTAGAAGCTTTGAGATTATCCAAGTCACGTTGCATTGGTTTAATAACACAACCAAGTCATATTTTTGAGTAGAGCTATCTAGATCATATAAAGCCATACATCATATAGCAAAGTCAAAACAAGAAAATCAATATGATTAAGCGATTTTAAATCAATGACAGGTATCGCAACAATGACCAGACTAATTATAAAGAGCACAATGAAATATCACAATGAAAAGTCAAAGCCTAAAAAGTGAAGCAAATCTTAACTCTAAGCGAGCTAATACTCATGTAACAACTTATTACTCCACACTCAATTCTTAGGCATGTGGCATGCTTGTAGCATACTTCTGTTCATAATGACATACTTTTCTTCTTCCCTTTTTTTTATGGTGGCATGCTTGAAGCATACTTCTTTTCATTTTGCGCATTTTTGTACTTTTTCTTTTGGTTCACCATGGCATGCTTGAAACATACATCTTTTCAATTTTTTATTTATATACTCTCCTTTTTAATAACATGCCAAATTGAGTGATCATAGAATTGGAACATGAAACATGCGAGCCTTATAGCCAAGAGTTAAAATAAGACTCACAATCAAGCTAATCCTTTTCGATGGACATCGCGAAGTAATGAATATAATTAATCTAGTCAAAATATTCCGTCATGTCATACTTTTAATTCAAATGTAGCAATTTAATTATAAACAGTCATGATCAAAACTACACAACATATGAATAGATATGATAAAGAGAGCTCTACTACTCAATTGGTTTCAATGACTTGGATTTGATGAGTTGTTTGACAAGAATAATAAATAAAGCTTCCAAAATTTTAAATAACAAGCTCCCCCTCAGAATAATCCTATAAGATGTAATATGCCCAACTCACTTCGCAAATGAGGAAAACAAGAAGTATCAAGCGATTTTGTGAGCAAATCAGCAACTTGAGAATTTAATAAGATGTAAGACAACATCACATTTTCCACATGGTCTCTCAAAAAGTGAAATCTCTTGCAATCCATCAAAGAGAGTGAAGAACCATCAAGTGTTCCAATCAAGCAATGATGTAAAAGACTGGAGCCCAATCTACTTCATGTTCTCCATTCTTGTCAGTTGTTCTTACATCACAGGAAACATCGGTCTCACAGTACTGGGGTTAGTGAAATAAGATTTAGAAATCCAGTACTGAGACACACGACGAACAGAAGCAACAAAGCTAGAACCAAAGTCACGTGGATGTGAATGATCAGAATGCCAAAAAAAACATAAATTGTTTGAATTACATCCAAAATTAGCACGTGAACCAGATTTAAAGTTATCATAAAAGTTCTCTAAAAACTTAGATTTTGCATGAGATCTAGGAAGGAAAAAGTTTGCATATTTTTGTCTTAAAGCATTTAATCTTTCCTTTCTCTCTTTTTTGCCACGTCTAAAGCAAAATTCATTCAAGTTCCAATCTCTTCCACAGTAGGTGCAATGAAATTTAACATAACCAGAATTCTTTTGAGATGATGAGGTAGCACCTACATTATTCGATGCTGTTTGCACAAAGCCAGCAGATTTAAACACAGTTTGTCTTTGTTTAAGTTTCACTTCAACTTTTCCAGGTTCAAAAGGCTTAATAACCTTAGGAGGATTATTCTTGGCATGCTCAACAAAATTAAATCCTAGACCACGATTTTTTACACTTGTTTTGACTTGTCTAGAATCATATTCAAAATTTTCTTGTCAAAAGAAAATCTCTCTAAAGTGTTTTTCAGGTACTCATTCTCTTTAGCTAGAGTGGGACAAGTTGTGCATTTAACAGGTTCATTCACAAGATTTTTAGAAGCACTAGACTAAGTCAATCTTTCTTTTTCAGCAAAATCATTAAATTGTCTAGTCAAAGCTTCTATTTTAGTGCTAAGCTTAGGACAATTAGAGAAAAAAGATATCTCATGATAAAACATCTGTTGAATTATTTCTTGAGATGAGTTAAGTCTAGCTTCTAATAATTCACATTTACAACAAGTTTTAGAATGAACATTTGAAATACTTGATTCTAAACATGAAGAAGAATTAAACTTGAGCTTTCCAATTTCATCATCAACACATTTCAATTTTTTATCACAATAGTCATGTGCTAATCTTAATTCATCAAATTTATCAGTTACATTTCTAAGTTGATCCATATTTAAAGCATTAAGTGACTTAGCATTCTCTAACTCAGAATATAAAATTTGACAAGACTCACAAGATTCATCATCAGGAATTAAAACTCTAAGTCTTGCAATTTTAGAATTTAGAGATTCAATCAAAGTATCGTATTTCTTAATCTTTTTATCTTTCTTTTCTAGCAAAGTGCCAAGTTTAGCAACAGCCTTAGCTAAATCATTATAAGAAGGTTCTTCCTTCTCATTCTCTTCCCTTGCAAGTCTTGCTAGAAACTTTAGACATTTGAGACGAATATGATTGGGATCACCACACTCCTAGCACCTTTGAGGACCAAAATTTTCTCTCTTTCTTGATCTCACATTCTGCAAAGCCTTGTGAAGCGTGTAGAGAGGAGTGCCAAATCAACTTTCGGGAGTTGCTCTAGCTGTTCATCGGTTAGTGAAGACAAAGAAGACAAAGCATAGCTAATAGAAGAATTAACACCATTAGACTTGCTAGATTGTGAAGCTAAAGCAATTGATTTATTACCATTATTTTTTCTAGCAAAAACATCTAATTCATGAGTTTTCAATTTAGAATAAGGTACATCTAATTTAAGTGTACTCATGACAGTAGATTCTCTAATGGATGTAACATTTATCTCCCATATAGACATATCTAAGGCTCCAAGTAATTGACGTGCATTTTCAGCATCAGTATAAGTAACATTAACAGCACGTAGGTTACTAAGACTTTTATTAAAGTGGGCAAAGAAATCATCTATTGATTCACCAGGTTTCATCTCAAAACGCATGTAATCATTTTTATACATATCTTAACATACCTTTTTAATAGTAGATGACCCCTCATGATAATCACATAGTGCTTTCCATACCTAATATGCGGATTTAAGATGCACAACACGATCAAAATCACTTCTTCCTAGTCCTTGAATTATCAGGTTCCTTGCCTTGCTATTTGCCTCCACTTGTGCTATATTTGCTGCTGACACAGCATCGTTCTCGGGCACTTGATAAGGCTTGTATACCTTCTCCCATATTGCAAAGCCTCGAGCTTGAATATATGTCTCCATCTTCGCTTTCCAATACTGAAAATCAACACCATCGAAAACACAAGGTTTTGTGGAATACTTATCCGTCGACATGTTTTCTAATCACCGGTTAAGATCAATTAGAAAAATAAACCTGCTCTGATACCACTTGTAGGATCGTTGATAGCAATCAGAGGGGGGTGAATGATTGCAGCGCACAGCAGATTTTTTTCAAATTTTTTAATTGTTTAATCTGGAAAAAAAATCAGAAACAACAAAAAAAGTTTCTGATTTTACTGTAGCAGTTACTACAGCTGTTATGTAGCAACATGTCAGACCCAGATTTTTCAATCCGGAGTCTACTGTGTTTCATTGCACTAATCCCTGGATCAGTAGTTAGTGCACACAGGAACATTGTTGAATCATGACATACAACGCATAATAATATTACAGATCTGAAATACACCGCATCGGGTGAATGTTTACAAAAGGGCCGCTTTGGCCAAATGTCTTCATTACATAGATGCAGCGGAAATAGTAGCAAAAGTAAACCCAAAATTCACAGGCAAGCGACCAGTAGGGTAATGTGTACAGTATATGTCACCAGGGACCCGGTAACATACGTGCACACAAAGCCAAGAGTCCACTTGTCTATGTCTAACCATCGTGGCCTACGCCTTAGTTATCGCCCTTGCTTCCGCCAATGTTGGTAGGGGCCTCCTCATAGGCGTAATGTCCTTGAGTTCCTGTTTCTAAATTTTGTTGCAAAAGCGAGTGTGAGCACTCCAACCCCGTGCTCCGCGAGCCAACACACAGAATGCAATATTTAACATGTATGGCTAATCAAAGGATGGCTCGGGCTTATTTTATTTTGCGTAGAGTGCTTTTGAATACAATTATATAAAAATCCTTAGGACCTAGCAATTTTAAACTCAAGACTTTTATCTGTAGAGTAAGTTGATCTTATGATTGACACAGATTCCATCCACCATTACATGGCAACTGTACCATATAGCATCTTTCAGGACCATCAGCAGTCCTACACATTTTCCATCATTACCCACCGAGATTTTCGAAATAGAACTATATCTAGTTAAGTTCCCATGTCCGCCCTTGACCGTGGGCATGGCTATTCGAATAGTTTTGACTCTGCAGAGTTTGTACACTTTCACCACAAGAGACAATCAACTCATTGCCCCCACACGATTCCTTAGAAGTGTGGTTGAGCAGACTATCACAGTGACTTTTAAATTATCTAGACCCTTTTGTCACCTCACCTTATGGGTAGCCGCCCACTTGCGGTGGGTCCCATCAGTGCGCGGGATGTTTCCCACAGCCACCAACGCAGCTCGGGCTTCTACTTCCCGCAACGTTAGGACAGCTGGGAAACTTCACCCACCACTGGTGTCCCTTCAGGCCCCCTTGCCATAGCGTAGCCCCATCAATCCACTACCAGTGAGATGAGTCCGGGGTTTCGATAAATCTACTTAGCCAAGTTGTACTTTACAGACTTGTGGTTGTACTGTTTTACACGAGGTGACATGACAAGATTCAGTCCTTAAGGTTACCCGGATGGTTCTACCACAATTCACATTTTGTGCATCCACTGCACCACATACCAGCCCCCAAACCATCCATCCAGGTATTTAAGCAAATTTTAGGATTTTTCAAGAGTAGAAAATATTGCACCCACTTACTGCAGTCATTTCATCCATGACTGCCCTAAAACGTATCATACTTTGCAAGTGTTGTTTTTAGGGCAGCTATGTACCCCCGCCTTATCTAGAAATACTAAGCAACGCAATATTTATTTGGACTTACTGGTAAAACTACGATAATATAATTTTGCTAAGGCGACAAGGTTCACATAACCAACATTTGAACGGATCATTATTAGCAAACATTATATTAGGTGTATACCTACCATTTCTGGAAATGAATATATTTTACCACATAAAATAACAGCATGCATGTTGATAATTTAAAAGAAATTAACTTTGCAAAATCATAGGTTCAAAATGATCAAAGTGTTAACTCGCCTGGTTCACGGGGATCTTGATCTTGGTCTTCTGAAGCTTCTAAGCTGGCTGCCTCAACCTCCTCTTCTTGAGCCTCGTATGCTATTTAATCGTGCGAATTACCCAAATAAAAGAAAAGCAACCAATCACTCAAAATATCACTAGAAATTCAAATGAACTCCAAAAATCATGTTTTTTGGTTCCATTGGAAAGATCTTGAATTTAGACAAATTTAGAAATTTGTTTCACTTAATTTGGAGTTAAAATGAATAAGTTATGCCTATTTGAAAATCTCAGTTCTAAAAAATGCCAGAAAATGGAAAAGTCTGACATGTGAGTCCCACTGGAGTTTTTAATTCATTTTCTTTTTATTTTAATTTCTTACTTACTGTGTCTCTGACATGTGGGGCCCACTGGCAGTGAGACTCCACCGTTTGGCCTTTGACATGTGGGACCCTGGGGGCTCGGGGCCCACATGTCAACGGTTAGTACTGACAGGCGGGGCCCGGATGTCAGTCGGCCCACAGGCCACAGTGGCTGACGAGCGGGGCCCAGCTGTCAGCGTGGAAAATAAAAGAAAGGCTCAACCTCAGCGCTGCGGAGCCGGGGGCTCGAACGTGCGCCGAGGGAGCCGGGGGAGGAAGAGACCGCGCTGCTAGCCAGGGGAGTGCTCGGGTGTTGCTTACCCTATAAGGGTTGTTGTAGGGGTGGCCCCCACCTAAACCCAGCAGGCCTGTTAGAAGACTATAAAGGCCAGAGTAGAACATGTGTAATGACTCAAATGCCCATAGTAGGGATAAACTGATGTAAGGGCGTAATTGTAAAAGCACATCCCATATGCATATATATAAGGAAAGGCTATGGGAGGAAGAGCAGGACACTCTCCCACTCTCCACTACCATATCTCTCTCTGTTTGGTCTGTAACCACAACAGTTGGCGTCGTCCGTGGGGAGGACGAGGACAAGCCTGAAGATCGAAGAAGAAGATGGCACCGAAAAAAGTTTCATCGGCGGCGGCGAAGGGAAAGAAGACGGTCGGGTTGGAGCGGCGCGTGAGCACCAGGGCCTCGGCATCAGCTGTCGCGGGCGCGAGCGTCGACGTTCACGCGACGACGACGACCGACCCCACCACCACCACGACGACTACTCTGGCCACCTTCATCGCAACGCTCACCGGCTGCGTGGATCGGGTGATGGCAGGAAGCCGCGGCGGAGCAACCGACGGGGCGGGACCTTGCGAGGCGATAATCCCCGCGCCGACCCATCCGCCTAGTGCGCCGACGGCCCCGACGGCATCTGCGATGGAAGGCGCTCTCCTGGCAACCCTCCACGCATCCCAGCGGGAGCTAGGGGATCTCCGCGGAGCTGTCCGAAATATGCAAGAGGCTCAGAGCCAGCAGGCCACGCTAGCGATCGCGCCGGAGTCCACCCCAGAAAGGGCGGACAGCCGCGGCGCCCCCACATCGAGCCGCCTACCGCTGCGGCGTGCCGACCTGGAGTCTCCGCTTTCGGCAGGGCTACAGCGGGCGGAGTGGCTCGAAGACTTCAAGTTCCCCAGCATCATGGAGCCATACAAAGGCGAGACGGATCCTAGTGACTTCGTGCGCGTATACGAAGCGGCAATCAAGGAGCTCTTCGACACAATGGAGGGATATGCGCGGGCCGAGGAAGAAGCGCGGAGACGCAGTACTCCCACCCCCAACCTCGCCCCCGCCAAGGGCTCGCCGCTCGAGGAAGGTGATAGTTCCCCAGAGCGGGCCCGTGGTCGACAACCTAGGGAGGACACTCCCGGGAGTGGCAGCACCGGAAAACCGGAAGGTTCGCTCAAGGGCAGGCACAAGCCTCGGCGTCATCAGCGTAGGCAGCAAAGAGCCCACCATGGCCTCGGCATCAGGAGCGTCCTTCGAGGACCGGCCCCCATCCTGTGCGGCGGGGGCCGGGGATGAGAAGCCGGACCCGGGTCTGACGAGCGCCCCCGCGCGGAGCAAGAGCTCTTGGACTACGGCAAGTGGTGCGAGGTGCACGGTTACGGCGATCACCGCACGGAGGCGTGCGTTGCGGTCATGAAACTGCGGCGCGCGATAGTTGAATCCCAGGCCTCGCCCTCCCAGCCCCTTGCCGAAGCTCAGGAGCAGTATCCGCGGGGTAACCCCCCGCGAGCACCCGCCGGAGAAAACACACGGTGCCGCGCCGTAAGCGTCATCACCGGAGGGTCCCTGTCTCGGGCCCCCTTGGAGCAGCCGCACTTGTGGATGCAACCCTGCAACATCACCTTCGACCTGAATGACGCCAGGGGAGTGGAGTACCCTCACCAAGACCCTCTGGTCATCCAGGCCCACATAGCACGCTGCGACGTCAGGCGCGTCCTTGTTGACGGGGGAAGCTCCGCGAACGTTCTGATCGCAGGGGCCCTCGACCGCATGGGAATCCCTCGCAGCCGGCTAGAGCAGCCAGGAGCTCCACTTCAAGGCTTCGGAGGTCAACCGCTGCAGGCATTAGGGCACGTGTCCCTCCCGGTCACGTTCCGCCAGGAGGGTAACAAGGGCAACATCCGGACCGAGCACGTCAACTCTTTCGAGGCGATCCCACACCACGCCTTTTTGTGTATGAAGCTCCCGAGTCCGGAGGGCGTCATCACTGTCTTCGGTGACCAGGCCCTGGCCAGGCGCGCGGAGGCCGGCAGCCGAGTCCCGCATCGCCCGGTGCATGCCCTCTCCGGCGCCCTCGGCGAGGGGCCCTCCGCTCCCGGGTGGACGCCCAAGCCTCGGCCCGAGGGCGGAGTCAAGAAGATGCCACTCCAGGCGGAGGGACAATTTGTGTCCATCGGTGAGGGGCTCCCCCCGGAGGTCGAACGAGACCTGCTCCAAGTGCTTCAAAACAACGCCGACATTTTCGCATGGTCTCCTGAGGACCTCAAGGGCGTTAATCGAGTGGTAATCGAACATCGCTTGGCGGTCCGCCCCGACGCCAAGCCAGTCAAGCAAAAGCTGTGGCGCATGTCGATGGATCGGCAGCAGGCGGCCAAGGCAGAGGTGGCGAAGCTTCTCCGGGCCGGGGTCATTCGCGAAGTCCACCATCCGGAGTGGCTCGCTAACCCGGTATTAGTCAAGAAGGCCAGCGGGGCCTGGTGTATGTGCATCGACTTCATGGCACTCAACAAGGCATGTCCAAAGGACAATTACCCCTTGCCATGCATCGATCAGCTAGTCGATGCCACCGCCGAATGCGAGCTAATGAGTTTCCTGGACGCCTATTCCGGCTACCATCAGGTCTACATGGCCGAAGACGACGAGGAGAAGACCAGTTTCATCACACCAATTGGGACTTTCTGCTTCGTCAGAATGCCCTTCGGCTTGAAGAACGTGGGCGCTACCTTCACCCGTCTCGTTGCGCTTGCCTTGGCCGCCCAACTCGGGAGGAACGTGGAGGCCTACGTCGATGACGTGGTAGTCAAGACTCGGCACCTCGCGCTGCATGGCCGGGACCTCCAGGAGACCTTCGACAACCTAAGAAAGGCCGGCATCAAGCTCAACCCCGACAAATGCGTCTTCGGCGTACAGGCGGGCAAACTCCTGGGTTTCCTCGTATCCGGCCGGGGTATCCAGGCGAATCCCGACAAGTTCGAAGCCATCTTGGGTATAGAGCCACCCAAGACGACGAGGGAGGTCCAGAGGCTGGCGGGCCGTATGGCAGCCCTAAGTCGTTTCCTATCTAGGTCGGCGGAGCGGGGCTTGCCGTTCTTCAAGACACTCCGCGGATGTGATGGATTTCGCTGGGACAACGATTGCGCGGAGGCTTTCAGCGAGCTCAAGAAGCATCTGGCAAGTCTCCCCACTCTGGTCGCCCCAGCACCAGAGGCTCCCCTCCTGCTTTACCTGGCCGCGTCAGTTACAACGGTCAGCGCCGTCCTTGTTTTAGAAGAAGGCACCATGCAGCGGCCTGTGTACTTCGTCTCCGAAGCCCTCCAAGGCACCAAGACGAGATACACGGAGCTCGAGAAGCTCGCTTACGCGTTGATCATGGCCTCCAGAAAGCTCGGCACTATTTTCTGGGCCATCCGATCACGGTGCCTTCCTCCTTTCCCCTGACAGAGATGTTACACAACAAGGAGTCCATGGGGCGCATCGGCAAATGGGCTGCCGAGCTTGCCCCGTTCTCCCTAACCTACGCCTCGTGGACAGCGATCAAATCCCAGGTTCTCGCCGACTTCCTCGCAGAGTGGACTCCGTCGGCTCAGCTCGTCCAGAAGAACGACGACCCGGTCTGGACGCTCACCATCGACGGAGCCTACGGCGTCGCAGGCGCGGGTGTAGGCGCAGTAATTATTACGCCCGAAGGGCAACGCCTACTGTATTCAGCGCACCTTGCTTTCCCGGCTACCAACAATACAGCCGAGTATAAGGCGCTGCTCTTCGGCCTGACAAAGCTCAAGGCAGTCGGGGCGCGGCGAGTGCTTGTCCGCACGGACTCGCGTCTGGTGGCGGGCCATGTCGACAAGTCATATCAAGCCAAGGACCCAGAGCTGGCCAAGTACCTCGCAGCTATTAGAGCAAGGGAACGACACTTCCTGGGCGTAACGGTCAAGGCCATCCCTCGGGCGGAGAATGAGCAAGCCGACGCCCTCGCGAAGGCGGCCAGCCAGCAACTGTCACCCCCCCGATGGGGCGTTCTACGAAGTGTTGCCACAGGCGGCCATCGCGCAAGACAACCAGGACGCGGCCGTCGTACACCACATCGTCCCACAGGGCGACTGGCGGGAGCCCATCTTTAATTTCCTGCAGGGCATCGCCGAACCGGAGGACCCCGCCGAGTTACGGCATCTGCAGCACCGCGCCATGTCCTTCCAGGTGTTCGAAGAGACACTCTACAAAAAGGGGGTTTGCACACCACTCTTGCGATGCCTCTCGGCCGAGGAAGGGAGAAACCTCCTTGCGGACATCCACGCAGGTGTGTGCGGATCTCACCTGGCACCAAGGTCTCTGGTCGGTAAGGCGTTCAGGCAAGGCTTTTACTGGCCAACTGCCATCGCTGATGCCCAGGACCTTGTGCGCCGGTGTCAGGGGTGCCAGTGGATGGGGCGCATCATCCGTAGGCCCCGACGCACCTCAATCCTATCCCCCCAGTGTGGCCGTTGGCACGCTGGGGTATCGACATAGTAGGATCGCTTCCCCGAGCCCCAGGGGACCTGCGATTCGTGGTGGTCGCACTGGAGTATTTTTCCAGATGGCCGGAGGCGGTAGCCCTGGCCAAAATAACCTCGGCGGCCATGCAACGCTTCCTCTGGCAGAACATCATATGCCGCTTCGGCGTGCCCAGGGAGCTCACCGTCGACAATGGCCTACAGTTCGATGCCACCCTGTTTAAAGAGTATTGCGATGGCATGGGCATCACGCTCCGGTTCACCTCGGTGGGACACCCCCAGTCCAACGGAGCGGTGGAGAGGGCGAACGGCGCTATCTCTGCCGCCGTCAAGAAGCGTCTGGTCGGGCTGCCGAAGGGCAAGTGGCCGAGCGAGCTTCACAGCGTCCTCTGGTCCCTCCGCACAACGGCAACGCGCCCGACGGGGTTCACGCCCTTCAAGCTCCTCTTCGGCGACGAAGCAGTGACGCCCGAAGAAATCAAGGCTGGTTCGCGGAGGGTCCTCGTCCAAGCGCCGGACGAAGAGCGCCGTGTGTCCTTGGATCTCCTTGACGGGGTACGGGCGAGTGCGACCCAACATGCTGAGAAGTACGCAAGACAGACAGTGCGTACTCGGGACCGCTCTATATATCCACGAACGTTCAAGCCCGGGGACCTCGTCCTCAGAGTGGCACTCCACGCGGAGACCGTGGGCAAGCTGGAGTCCAAGTGGGAGGGTCCCTTCATTGTCCTAGAAGCGTTACAGAAGGGGGCATACTGTCTTGCCACGCTCGAGGGACAGACTCTCCATCATACATGGAACGCCGACAAGTTGCGGCAGTATTACGCCTAGCAGCAACACGGAAGTGTAGCGGCACCAGCCGTTTGTTGCACGATGCTCACCCGCGCAAACGGGAGTTCAATAAAGCTTGCCGTTCCTGAAGCTGCTTACCCCCGCAGTCCACGGACTCTAAATAAGACGTAGCGTCGAGGTTCGCCTCCGCACGCGGGAGTCACCGGACTATAAAGGAAGTCGTAGCGTCGAGGTTCGCCTCCGCACGCGCCAGTCCACGGACTCTAAATAAGACGTAGCGTCGAGGTTCGCCTCCGCACGCGAAAGTCTTTGGACTATAAAGGAAGTCGTAGCGTCGAGGTTCGCCTCCGCACGCGCCACTCCACGGACTCTAAATAAGACGTAGCGTCGAGGTCCGCCTCCGCACGCACTCTACGGAGTATAAAGAAGACGCAGCGGGGGGACGGCCTCGTGCGCACCAGTCTACGGACTCTAAATGAAGTCGTAGCATCGAGGTTCGCCTCCGCACGCGCCAGTCCACGGACTCTAAATAAGATGTAGCGTCGAGGTTCGCCTCCGCACGCGAGAGTCTCCGGACTATAAAGGAAGTCGTAGCGTCGAGGTTCGCCTCCGCACGCGCCAGTCCACGGACTCTAAATAAGACGTAGCGTCGAGGTGCGCCTCCGCACGCGAGAGTCTCCGGACTATAAAGGAAGTCGTAGCGTCGAGGTTCGCCTCCGCACGCGCCAGTCCACGGACTCTAAATAAGACGTAGCGTCGAGGTCCGCCTCCGCACGCGAGAGTCTCCGGACTATAAAGGAAGTCGTAGCGTCGAGGTCCGCCTCCGCACGCGCCAGTCTACGGACTCTAAAATAAGACGTAGCGTCGAGGTCCGCCTCCGCACGCGCCAGTCTACGGACTCTAAATAAGACGTAGCAGGGGGACGCCCCCGCGCGCGCACTAAGACGCAGATGTTTTCCCTGCGCACTCTACAGAGTATAAACAAGACACGAATCTCGTGCACGCACGGGCGTTGCTTCCGTGCGTACTCTTCGGAGTATAAACAAGACGTGGATGTCGATCCCACGCATTCTCCGGAGTATAACTAACGCGTGGAGGTCGCAACATACGAAGCAGACAATGAAGTACTGCTTTGATTCATTGTGAAAATAAGGGGGTTCCACGATTACAAGCATGAGCAACAGCGCATTCCCCCCCTGACCTCCCCGACCGACCGCTCAACCCTGGCGCGGTCCTAACGAGCTCGTAGCGCTGTCATGGCCTCGGAAGACTGCTTCAAGCCAGCGGAGAGGGTCCTCTTCTCCATGCAGCGTCTGCCACACGGCAGCTTTCGCCGCCTCCTCCCCAAAGCGATCCTAGATCCGCCGATGGAAGTTCTGCAAGCTAGGCCCGATGAAGCAAACAGCGTCCACCATCACCTCCGGCCGGCCTGGAAGATCTAGCTGCGGATTCACTAGTGCATGGGTGTGTCGGCACCCATGAGTATGAAGCATGGCGAGGGCAAGGCACGCGCCAACATAGCCGCAGTGTTCGCCAAAGGTTCTGGCACCACGGAGAGCAACGCTCGCCCCCTCTTTGATCAGCTCGAGCGTATCCGTCAAGTCCTCCAGACGGTGCGTAGTGTCCGGCACATTAACGCACAAATCTCGGAGGGCCTGGTTCAGAGCCTCCATGGCCCGCCATGCGAACGTGGACGCGTTGTTTAAGGCGCCGTTCTTCGCTGCAACAGACTCAGCCTGTCGGGTTTTCTCCCCTTCTAAGGCGGCGATCTGTTGCAGAAAGGAGTCCCGTTCCGCAGCCGCGGCGCGCTTGACTTCCTCGGTCTCCAGTCGCGCTTCCTCGGCCTCCAGTCGCGCGGCCCCCAGGGCGCCCTCCAGCGCGCGAAGCTCTTCGTCCTTCACCACGCAAGCGTCGTCCGCTTCACGAAGGCTGGCTTCCATAGCTCTCCGCTCCCGAACGCGGACCTCGTCAAGCGCCTGGCTGATGGCAAGCGTCTGACAGGAACAGCGACTCAGCAAATGCCAAAGGTACCATAGCAGCCGAAGCGCGCATACTTACCCTTATTTCCGAGGCCTGCAGCGCAAGTGCTAGGTGGTCTCCCTTGCATGAGGACAACGTCTGTCGGTCAAGGCCATTGTTCGCGCGCTCCGCGGCTGCCGTAAGGACGCGAAGTATCTCCAAGCGCGGGAGGAAGTCCGAGAGAACGGGTTCGGGTCCTACCACGTCAGAAGCCGCAGACGCTTCGACCGCCTCAGCGGCAACAAGCGCCGGGGGGCACTCTGCACAGGATTTTGGACGTCGTGCACACCTCCGTTGCTCGATCCTTCATGTCCGGGAGACCTTGTCTCTCCTGAGGTCGATGGAATGAGCGAGCAGATCGAAGAGAGTTTCGCGAAGTCGTGCGAAGAAGGGGAGTCGCACCTACCTTTTGCGCCCCTCGTCGCAATGAGAGGTACTGCAGGTTCGATCGTAGGTTGGGGTGCGGCAGCCTCAGTGCTCGGCGTGAAGGCCCCTTTGGTCGCGCCAGGCGTCATCCCGCGGCAGGAGCCCGCAACGCTGTATCGACCCTTCGAGGGCGACGGGGACTGGGTCTGTCGAGACCCGAATATGCAAATACGGACTCTCTGTGTATACTACACTAGTCCAGGATCACGCTAGTGCACACAGTCAAACATAGAGGTAATCATCACCACAATCACGATATTAAATAAGAGAAACTCAAATTATTAATCAATATCCAAAAGTTAGACCTTATGGTCAAGCTTACAATCTCAATAGCCTTAGGGGCTTAACAAAACTTAGCAGCGGAAAACCCAAAATAAAACGTAGTGGCCAATCGACATGCCCACGGGCAATCGAGTGGGGAGCGAAGCCTAGAACGCATAGTCGTCGAAGTACTCTCCTCCTGGAACCTCCTGCTGGTAGCACTCTTCATCCTCAACTGAGCAACATAGGCGTAAAGCCGTGAGTACATTGGTACTCAGCAAGCCGTTTGTAACAAATGATGCAATATAGTATGCAAGGCTTACCAATGGAAGGCTGAAAGGTTAACTTGCATAAAACAGCATTTGAAAATACAATAAATAGATTGAAGGCGCATTTGAAGTAAAATAGTAATAAATAATTATCAAAGGAATTGAAGTAACCACTTATGGACCTCCCATCCACAAGCTAAACCCACCTGCTTATGGACATCCCATCCACAAGCCAAACCAACAGTAAATTAACCATCCACTAACCAACTACAAATTTTTCCAAGAATAACTATACCTCGTGTGAAATCACCGAGCATTGTCCATGACCGAGGACGCGGCTATTCGAATAGTTTTACACTCTGCAGAGGTTGCACAACTGTACCCACACGATGTGATAATCCTCACGTTAAAGATAATCACAACAAGGCCTTTACAATGTTCAATTCCAACCCAATCCCGCCCGCTAGGGTTTCGCATCACACCCCCCCCCCCCTTGCGCCTCATGGAAATCAGCAACCATGTTCATCCCAGCGAGATTGAAATTGAAACATCCCAAATTAATCAGCCAGGTCCGTCCCATACCAGACATGTGGTTTGCACGGTAAGACTCAGATCAATGGCGCACAAAGTTAAGTCCTTAAGTGTTCTCGGGCGAGACTACCACATCCATCGAAGTGCTCCAACACTTCCCCCCTTTGCTGCATGATCACTCGCCCGAGTGAAAACCAATTTTGTATCACCACCGCCAATGACGCACCAACGTCACGGAACAAATTTTATAACAGTGGCACCAACCACAATTCAATATCTCATTAAGTCAAATTAATTAATCACATGTGATGATGAACCCAAACGATAATAAAAGCATGGCTAAGCACACTAATCGTACCATCCCCAATGTGATCGTAACATAGCATCACTACTAAGTTTCCCAACCTATGGTGACAGTGGCATCATGGCATTCAAATTTAACAAGGAGGGAAATACTCAATTGAGGTGATAACTACCAATTACAAGGTTTGTATAAAAATAGCAATGCAATGTAATTTAAAACAAAATATTTAAATAATAGATTGCAAACTGGGTTCAACATGATCAAAGGACACGACTTGCCTTGGCCTTGCTCAGTTGACGGCTCTTGATCTTCAAATCTGACGGCGGCTCCCTCGAACGCGTGATCTAACGAGAGAGAAAACGAAACAAAGAGACAAAATAAATTCAAATAAAATTCAAATGAACTCCAAAAAAATTCTCAAACCTGAACCAAAATATAGAGCTCAATTTTAGATGAATTTAGGAAAAAGAATCGGGTCAATCGGAGCTAAGATGAGGGAGAACGGGCTCTTAGAAAATTGGATCTAAAAAAATCAGGAAAAATTGGAAAAGTGCACTGTGCTGTGGACCGGGCGCACGGGAGAACGGGTCTACGGTGAACCCGGCGCACGAAACAGTGCGGCTGACTGGGCGGCTTGCGCAAGCGGCTGGGCTGACGTGGCGACCACGTGGCAGGACACGTGTGCGGGTAGGGCTGACGTGGCATGCTGGCGTGGCGGGTGGCGTGGCTTACGACGCACGGGTCTACGGGACCGGACCTGACCGGCGGGTCCCACTGGCAGCGGCGCGGCTCATGGTGGACGCGGCGCACGGGAAGGCGAAGCGACGCGGGCGTGGACCGAGGCGAGGCGGCGCGGTGCGGGCGGGCGACCGGGCGGCGGGGCGGACTGGCGGCGGGGCTCACCGGCGACGACGACACGGCGGCGGGGCTCACCGGCGGCAGCAGACGGCGGTTGAGCTCTCGGGCGACGTCGGCGAACGGCGGCGCACGGGCGTCGGCGGACGGCGGCGGCGCACGGCGACGAAGGCGGCGGCGCGGGCGAGACCGGCGAGGCGAGCGGCTCGGCGGCTGCAGACGACGACGGGTGGGCATGCAAACCGAGGCGGCCCGATCGATCCCGGCCCGGCGTGGAGTCGGACACGGTTCGGAACACGCGTACGGCTGAGATCTCGCGCGGGGAATCGGACCGTCGCGATCGCTCGCGGGCGGCGGCGGGTTAGGGTTAGGGTTAGCGGGGCGCGCGCGGGCGAGCGGACGGCGCGGAAGCGGGCGTGGGCGCAAGCGGCAGCGGGGATGGGCGACGCGTGGCTAGGCTGGGCGCGGCTGGGCCGGCGGTCAGACCGGGCCGGTTCGGTGGGTTTCGGCCCACCGGCCGGTTCGGGATTTTCTTTTTCTTTTCTTTTTTCCAGAAATTCAAATAATTCATTTTGAGCTCTAAAAAATAGCAAATAAATCCAGAAAATTCCAGAAAATCCCTTGAGACTCAAGGAACTCAAATAAAATAGTTTTGGCAAATGTTAATGTTTAATTTAATCATATTAAATCTAAATAAATTCTAAAAATTCCTTTTAAGCTTTAATTAATTTCCAGAAAAATCCAAATGGTGAATTTTATTTCAAAAGCTTCAAAAAGGCTCTGAAAATCAGGATGTTACAGGGTCCGAGGGCGTTTCACCTGGGGCAGTTCAGGCGACTCTTCCGCGATGCTCCCAGGCGCAGTCCCGGTGGCGCCCGCAGTAGGCGCGTCTTGGCCGGCCGTAGTGGGCGGCAGCACACCACTAACCACAGCCCCCCGCCGGGGACGGTGTCCCCCCCGGATTGGCGGGCTCTGTCCCAACGGTGGCCGTCGGCCCAGGTCCGACGGCATCGGCATGGGCTACCAGAGGAGTCGAGGCAGCGCGCCCCCTCGAGCTGGCACTGGCCGTCGACGTGCCCGGTGGGTCGCATATGGTGGCCGCGGAACGGGCCCGGCGCCGTAAAGACGGCGTCCCCGCTCGACTACCACCGTCGTGATGGCTGGGAGCATCTGCGGGAGCCTCCGTCGGGGTCGCGCATTCAGGCACCGCAATGCCCAGAACCTCGCATGTGCGGTTTACCTGCCCTTGCTTAGCCGCGGTGACTGCAGCCTCGCGAGCCTGGTGTTCTTTCAGCGTGTACGGGCCGAGGAGCGCCGCAACCGCATGCTCCGCGTCCCCCAGCCGAGTCACTGCACAGAGGATAACAAGACAATCAAGCAGGGACCACGCAGGGTTAAGGACGTGCATACAGATGCACTCGGCGGCTTACAAGGAGCGGAGGGCGGAAGCAGGCGGGACACGGATGGGCTCAACCCGTCCTCACGGTCGTCGCCCCGTCCAGCATACTTCCACTTGGAGAGCGGCGCCACCCCATACATGGTGAACTCCTCGGCCAGGTCGCGCATGCTCATCCGACGGGCGACACCAACAAGGCTCTGTAGCGTTTGCGCATCGTCAACCTCCGCCTTCAGGCTCGGCCCACCTCGGCATTGTAGGCCGCTCTTGTCGGTGCTCTTGTCGGTCACGAGACAGTAAAACCACTGCCGCGTCCAACTGGATTCCCATTTCCCCAGGGAGGCTGGGGCAGGGAACAACATCGAACACGACGCCCGTAGCACGAAGTCCACGCTGCCAAAGTTGGACACCGCCCCTTCAACTTTTTGGGGCTGGCACCGTGCGTCGTGCAGAGTGGCGAACAGGCTTGCACTGGGACGCCGCCCTTCTGTCCGCATCGCCCACGCATAAACAGCCAGGCGGATTATGGCGTTTGGCGTCAGCTGGGCTATCTCCAACCCGTAGGCCCGTAGGACTTCGCCCACAAACAACGCAGAGGGAATTCGCAGGCCAGCATCGAAGAAAGCGACGAAAACAATCGCCTCCATTGCCCGGGGCTTCGGCTCCGTCTCGTCGCGGCGAGGTAGGCGAGCCCCATTACGATCTTGGATCTTCCCTTCCCGCTCAAGTCGTCGCAGCGCCTCTTCGGTTACGCGGCTCCTCCCCAGCACACGGGAGCAGCGGCCCCCCGAGTGCTCCATGGCGTCCCACCACCTGTTGGCGCGTGAGCTCACCCGCGGCACCAGCGCGTACACCCCAGGCGGATGGGACTCCTTGTCCCGGCTAGGCAAGGAATCGCTGCCGGGATGGTGGGAGGTGTCGTCATGCCCGGCCATTACTCTTGCCAATCACGGCGAAGGAAGCAAAGCGAGAAGCAACTAGCGCTACGGGCAGCACGAGAAAAGGCAGAGCAAGGTGGCAGGCGAGAAGGAGCGCTCCCACCTCAACAAGGCACTTTATAAAAGCCCGCTCGTCTCCCCTGCGGTTTCAAACGTAGACAGATCAAGCTTACAGCGGTTCGACTACCCGTGATTTGGAAAGATGGATCGCCGGGGCCTAGAGGAGCGTGCCTGGTAGGTGGCCAAACAGCGCAAGAACGCCACCATGCCCTCAACACGCGTCCCATTTCCCTGGGGAAGAGGCGAACGGTCGCAGTCACGCAACCGCTCACATCCCACGACGCACCAATTGCGAGCCGCCGTGTGTCCCACCACGGCATGCCAGACGGCACTACGACCTCGGCCAGGACAGGCGTCGGCGCAATTCCAGCCGCCATTAAAAGCGCACTACCCGTCCACATGGTCACGTTAGCCTCCAAGTGGCAAGGCCAACAGCGCGCGCCTCTACATCGACTTGGGCGCCAGCTCTGCTGCCACCCGTTCGAAGGGTAGGGGACGGAGCGCGCGCACGCCTCTACGTCAACTTGGGCGCCAGCTCCGCTGCCACCCGTTCGAAGGGTAGGGGACGGAGCACGCGCGCGCCTCTACATCGACTTGGGCGCCAGCTCCGCTGCCACCCGTTCGAAGGGTAGGGGACGGAGCGCGCGTGCGCCTCTACTTCGACTGGGGCGCCAGCTCCGCTCCCACCCGTTCGAAGCGTACGGGACAGAGCGCGCGCGCCTCTGCTTCGACTTGGGCGCTAGCTCCGCTGCCACCCGTTCGAAGGGCACGGGACGGAGCGCGCGCGCCTCTACTTCGACGGGGGCGCCAGCTCCGCTACCACCGTTCGAAGGGTAGGGGACGGAGCGCGCGCGCCTCTACGTCGACTTGGGCGCCAGCTCCGCTGCCACCCATTCGAAGGGTAAGGGACGGAGCGCGTCCGCGCCTCTACATCGACTGGGGTGCCAGCTCCGCTGCCACCCGTTCGAAGGGTAGGGGACGGAGCGCGCGCACCTCTACTTCGGCTTGGGCGCCAGCTCCGCTGCCACCCGTTCGAAGGGTAGGGGACGGAGCGCGCCCGCGCCTCTACATCGACTGGGGTGCCAGCTCCGCTGCCACCCGTTCGAAGGGTAGGGGACGGAGCGCGCACGCGCCTCTACATCGACTGGGGTGCCAGCCCCGCTGCCACCCGTTCGAAGGGTAGGGGACGGAGCGCGCGCGCCTCTACTTCGGCTTGGGCGCCAGCTCCGCTACCACTCGTTCGAAGGGTAAGGGACGGAGCGCGCGCGCGCCTCTACGTCGACTTGGGCGCCAGCTCCGCTGCCACCCGTTCGAAGGGTAAGGGACGGAGCGCGCGCGCCCCTACTTCGACGGGGGCGCCAGCTCCGCTGCCACCCGTTCGAAGGGTAGGGGACGGAGCGCGCGCGCGCCTCTACTTCGGCTTGGGCGCCAGCTCCGCTGCCACCCGTTCGAAGGGTAGGGAACGGAGCGCGCCCGCGCCTCTCATCGACTGGGGTGCCAGCTTCGCTGCCACCCGTTCGAAGGGTAGGGGACGGAGTGCGCGCGTGCCTCTACATCGACTGGGGTGCCAGCCCCGCTGCCACCCGTTCGAAGGGTAGGGGACGGAGCGCACGCGCCTCTTCTTCGGCTTGGGCGCCAGCTCCGCTGCCACCCGTTCAAAGGGTAGGGGACGGAGCGCGCGCTCGCCTCTACGTCGACTTGGGCGCTAGTTCCGCTGCCACCCGTTCGAAGGTTAGGGGACGGAGCGCGCGCGCCCCTACTTCGACGGGGGCGCCAGCTCCGCTGCCACCCGTTCGAAGGGTAGGGGACGGAGCGCGCGCGCCTCTACTTCGGCTTGGGCGCCAGCTCCGCTGCCACCCGTTCGAAGGGTAGGGGACGGAGCGCGCGCGCGCCTCTACTTCGACGGGGGCGCCAGCTCCGCTGCCACCCGTTCGAAGGGTAGGGGACGGAGCGCGCGCGCCTCTACTTCGGCTTGGGCGCCAGCTCCGCTGCCACCCGTTCGGAGGGTGGGGGACGGAGCGCGCGTGACCACTTCGACATCGCCCGCAGCTTCGGCTATAGACGCTCCGAAGCACGTTAAGATTATCCAAAACCGGAGAAATTCACAGGCCGCAGGGACGGAGGGGGCCAAAGGACTCGGCAACATGGCTTCGGCCCGGTGAAGCCCTTCACCATGAGAGGCTCCTGTTGTAGGGGTGGCCCCACCTAAACCCAGCAGGCCTGTTAGAAGACTATAAAGGCCAGAGTAGAACATGTGTAATGACTCAAATGCCCCTAGTAGGGATAAACTGATGTAAGGGCGTAATTGTAAAAGCACATCCCATATGCATATATATAAGGAAAGGCTATGGGAGGAAGAGCAGGACACTCTCCCACTCTCCACTACCATCTCTCTCTCTGTTTGGTCTGTAACCACAACAAGGGTAATAATACCTTTTGAGGTAGCTCGCTGAGGGGGCCGGGCAGAGGAAGCCGAGGGCGGCGGTGAGGCAGTGGCATCGGCGGCGAACGTCGGTCGGAAGTGCTCGGGTGAAGGCAAAAACGTGACCCCGGTGCGTTGAAGATGCTGGTGGTAGGGTCAGCGGGGGCCGAGGGGGTACGGTGGTGGCCGGCGACGAGCGGTGGCGGCGGTTCAGGGAAGATCCACGGTGCCGGCGGGGTAGGGCCTTCGGGAGGCGCGGAGGAGACCCGGAGTGTGTTGGCGATGCTCCGAGGGTGGTGTGGGCGGCGGCGATTGGATTCTAATGGAAGGATCGACGGGGAGGCCGATGGCCGGAGTTGGGGAAGATGGTGGGCGCGGCGGCGATTTAGGGGGCTCGGGTTCGATTGCTTTTTGCAGTAGGTGAAGGGCGGAGTGGGGAGTTCCATGAGGGCCTCGCTGCCTCTTATAGGCGGCCGTGCGGAGCTGGCAACGGGCGGTGTGGCCGTGCAGTCACTTATGGGCGGCGGTGGCAGGTGGCAGCAGCGGGAATCCGGCTGGCGCGCGTGCCTACCCGGGCAGCCTTTTGCGCCGCACACGCGAGAGGACACGGAGGAGATCGGGCCGAGGCGATCGGACGGCCGAGAGAGGTGCGAGAGGTGGACGGGCCAGATGGGCCGGGGCGTGGGGAAGAGGGATCGCGGCCGACCACGCGGCGAGCAGGGGAAGGGGGGAAGGCGGGATCGCTCGGGCGACGTGGGCTAATCCAGGCTGTCCACGTGGCGGCCGTAGGGTGGGTTGAAGTTTTAATATTTCTGATTTTGATTTTAGCTTTTTAGAAATTGCCAGAAAATCCTAATAAGCTCAGAAAAATATGAAAATACATCCAAAAATTCCAAAAAAATTCACAGAAGTTCCAGATGACATTTTGGACTTAATAAAAATATTTCCAACTAATGTTGGTATTTAATTTACTTGCTTCCATTGTTATCCATGCCATTATTTAAAAATGGGGTTTTGTTTTTAAACCAAATTTTTCTCCCTTCCTTTTATGGATCATCTTTTCAGATTCTTACTTAAATTTTAAATTTTCTATTATTTAAATATGCTTGTTTCCTCTTGATCCTATTAACTGTTTGGAACCTTCACCACATTTTTCAGATAAATCCCATAAACTCCAAATTCAAATGAAACACCTTGTAAAATCAATTCCAAAAACTTTATATTTTCAAATTCAAATTTTCAGGATGTTACAAACCTACCCCCCTTAAAAAGAATCTCGACCCCGAGATTCAGCCTAGCTAGTGAACAGATCGGGGTAGTCTTTCCTTAGTTGGTCTTCCCGTTCCCAGATGGCTTCCTTTTTGGAGTGATGGCTCCATTGTACTCTGCACATGCGAATGGTTTGAGTTCGCGTCTTCTTTTCTACGGTGTCCAAGATCTTGATCGGGCACTCCTTGTAAGTTAGGTCCTCCTCAATCTCGATTGCCTCCAACGGAGCCTGATCCTCAGGTACTCGTAGACACTTCTTGAGTTGGGACACATGAAAGACGTCGTGTATGTCTGATAGATTCGGAGGTAGTTCCAGCTGGTAGGCAACTTCTCCCTTTTTAGACACAATTGGGAATGGTCCAACGTATCGTGGGGTAAACTTGCCTTTGACCTTAAATCGTTTAACTCCTCGCAAGGGTGATACCTTCAGATAGACATGATCCCCTACTTCAAAATTCAAGGGTCTTCTCCTTTTGTCTGCATAACTTTTCTGCCTGGACTGGGCTGCTTGCAATCGATCTCTAATTAGGTGAACCTTTTCTTCAGCCTGCTTTAAGGTATCTGGCCCAAAGATGTAGTTCTCCCCTACTTCTGACCAATGTAGAGGGGTTCGACATTTTCTACCATACAGGGCTTCGAAGGGTGACATCTGAAGATTGGCTTGATAGCTGTTGTTATAAGCAAACTCGGCATAGGGTAAGCTTCGGGAGGCTCTTGAGGGGTGTCAGTGTGTAAAACTCAAGAGAGGGAGTGTTGTAGAGTATGGCCGATGCTTAATCTCAATTCAAGTCTATTTCATATATTCAAGATGCAGTCTCCCTACTCATCATGCCTTAGGAGTCACATTTATAGTCATGGGAGAGGTTATTTACACACATGCCTCCCTTGGGGCCCCTAATAGCAAGGACAAATGTGTCCTTTCCTTAGCATGATCTTAATGGGGCTGTCATGTAGTTACACATACAATGGGCATTTTCCTTAGGGGGTTGACTCCCCTAACAATAGCTTCTCATGGTCAAGGGTTTGCAATCGGCAGACCAAAACCATGTTGGTCATACATTGGCCCCCTCTGTCCCTTCAGCCCACTAGTTCGATGCTTGCAAAGCTACACGCCTTCATCTTTTTGGTTGCGGACCATGGCTTCATCTAGGGCTTGTCTTGGTACTACGGCCATAGCCTGTGTGTCGGTGTGCACACCTCCCACCTATGTCGAAACCATTCTCCCTTCAGCATTGCCACCATTGGCGTGTCCACCTCTAGGTGGACCTATCCTAGTGGACAACCTCGATTCATCACCTGTGCTTTAACTTCATGTGCTCCACCCACGGCCTTCATCTTGTTCCACGTGTGACTCGTCCTTGGTTCCCATGCCCACCTCATACATTGGCCCTGGGCACACATGTGTATCATCATACACATGGCATTGATCTAGCCATGGGATATGGGTGATCATCCCGGTTACGAGGGTGTGTGTGGTTTCTGACAAGGGGCACATGTCCCACCAGCATCAAGGCCCTTGTCTTGCTGATATTAAGGCTTACGGTGTTTCACTTTTCTCCATTTCTTACTGGCATTTCCATTTGGCTCTCTCTAGTCTCGTTCTTCTTACTCGTCATTGAGCCCTCAGCTTTGCTTTGTGCATGGTTGCTAACAACCATGGCCGTGCCGCCCCCATCTTTCAGAGGAAGACTCGAGCAAACAACCGCTCTGGTTGTGTGGGCGTGTCCACGGCGTTGTTGAGCTATGGAGGTGATAGTCGTGAGGCTATTTTTGGCGAGGATGTGAGATCTGAGCCAGCCGTTGGTAAGCGCTGGAGAGGACAGAGTAGGTAGGGTCTTTTGTCAACATGCTGGGCTGCTCGTTGGTGACTGGCGAGCTCCTGGATACGTTGTGCATGATGGCAAGGTGTTAGACCGGCAACTCGTTCACCAACCTCCCGCCGGTAAGGTTGTTCCCTAGCCAAGGGATGGCGCGACATTGTTCTTGACACCGGTCTCAACCTCCCATCCGCATGGTTCATGGGCAAAGTCCTTTGGACGTATGAGCTGGAACTTCCATAGCTAGCCGCAAGCACCATTGTATAGCTTGAGGTATTCTCATGGGCCACCCGTTCAGAGGTCACAATTTCTAGCACCACACTCTTTGTGTCCTTGCATGACGCTTGTTGCCAACCGAAGTAGGTGGACGATGGCTAGTACTCGTGCCTAGCGAGCATCAACTTCCATATTCGCTCGGGTTTCTCGAAGGACTTCCCCTCCAATTCAATGCGGATGAAGTGGGAGTCCAATTGGGTGCGGAGGTGGTTCTACCACATTGTCGAGCCAGGGAACCACCTCCACTGGACCAGGTGGAGCATGGACTTCGTCCCTTCTCCACGCACGAAGCTCAACCAAGATGATGAGGTTCACATGAGGAGGCTACGTGTGCTCGCGCATTGCATGAACATACGTGGCCTTGTGGAGGAGTTTTACATACTCTATGTTACGCCTCTAGAAAACAACATTTTGGCTGCCACCTCAGACAGCCCCCGAATCAACCGTGTGTGTGAGGCCCTCAGCCTTTCGGTGCCTGAGTGATCATTCCCTTCGTCGATGGCAGTCAGGCACATAGATTGTCGGGGGAAAGATGGCGGAGGTCATGAGGATCCCAACGGGTGCGAAGAATCCCCTCCCCCTAGCACAATGATTCTGGTTTCCTTAGCTCCCCTTGCGCCAGAGGCAAGCATGGACGAACTGAGCAGGGCTGAAGATGACAGGTGAGGGAGGGGCACAATGAGGATAGTGTAGATGATACCCGCCATGCGGATGACCCAAGTATTACTGCCATAGGCAATGTTGTGGTCTGTGTTGTAGACCCAGAGCTAGCCACCTTGAGGCCTTCGAAGGACGCAATAGAGCCTGACTCAAGTGCTTTGCTGCGGCGACCAGCGAAGAGTGCCCGCTTCAACTCTCCATTGGCCGGCCCTGCCACAGGGTACGTGGTCACCTTGGTTGTCCTAGAGGAGGGCTCTAGCTCCGAAGTGGCCGAACCCCAAAGCACCTGAGATGAATTGGCAGACGCTGCTTCAACTACTTCCCTTGCACGGAGCTCTACACACATTGAGGATGCTCAAGCTCTCCCCAACATCCCCAATGATGTTGCTGCTGGTTTGAGTCCTTCTTTTGGTTCTCGGGACTTCGAATGGCTCCCTTTGCTTTGTTCCCTAATGCTATTGCCCTCGACAGTAGCCCCTCCTTCCCAGTGATGACCATGCAGACGTCCGATGATGGAGCGGCTCAAAGCGACATTCCTATGGCTCTTGTAGAGGATGCCTCCCAGTCGACTCCGATGGAGGCATGTAACATCCTGATTTTCAGAGCCTTTTTGAAGCTTTTAAAATAAAATTCACCATTCGAATTTTTCTGGAATTAATTAAAGCTTAAATGAATTTTTATGAATTAAAAGGATTTAATATGATTAATCTGAACATGAACATTTGCCAAAATTATTTTATTTGAGTTCTTTGTGTCCCAAAGAATTTATTGGAATTTTTCTGGATTTATTTGCTATTTTCTAGAGCTCAATTTAATTTATTTGAATTTCTGAAAAAGAAAAACCCCAGAAAAATCCCAACCGGCCAGTGGGCCGAAACCCACCAGCCGGCCCAGCCCAGCAGGCCGCCAGCCCGCACCACCCCGCCGTGCCACGCGTCGCACATCGGTGCCGCGCCCGCGCCCGCCTTGCCCCTTCGGATGCGCGCCACGTGGCCGCCATCTGCCGCTCTTCGCGCCCGCGCCCCCGCATCCCGGCCGCCTACTCGCCCGTGTCACCGACAGGTGGGGCCCACCTGTCGGAAGCGTCTCCGACCCGGACTCTTCGTCCCCGAGTCCGGCTCGCGCCCGCCGCCGCCACCTTCCGCGTTTGCCTCGGCGTCCGTGCCCGTTTCGAACTCCTCCGTCGTCTTCCATCCGGACACCTCGGCGTCCGTGTATTTAAGGGGGGCCGACCCCGGGCCTCTCCCTTGTCCCGAGCCGCCGCCTCCGCCGCCGTGCGCCGTCTCTCGTGCGCCAGCCGTCGCCGGGAGCGCTCGCTGCCGCTCGCCGTCCGCCGGAGTTCGCCGTCGCCCGCTCGTCGCCGGTGAGCCCCGCCGTCTTCCCGGATCCCCGTCGGTCCCCTTCCGCCAGACCCCACCGCCCGCGCCCCGCGCCGCCAGCGGACTCGCTCACGCCTCGCCGTCGCCTCGGCCCTCGCCCGCGCCTCGCGCCGTCCGCCGCCAGCTGGACCGCACCCGCGCCCGCGCGACCCCTCGCCTTCCCATGAATCGGGTCCACCGTGCGCCGAGCCGCTGACACACGGGGCCCGCTTGTCAGCCGTAAGCCGTAGACCGCACCGCCACGCAAGCCGAGCCACGTCAGCCCTAGATCCGACGTGTCTTGCCACGTCAGCGCCACCTATCAGCCACGTCAGCCACCGAGCCCACCCAGGAGCCACGTCAGCATGCCACGTCAGCCCTACCAGCACACGTGTCACGCCACGTGGGTGCCACGTCAGCCCTAGCCGCTTGCGCCAGCAGCTGGTCAGCCGCACTGTTTCGTGCGCCGGGTTCACGGTGGACCGGGGATCCCGTGCGCCTGGTCCACAGCACAGTGCACTTTCTTAATTTTCCCGATTTTCTTTAGATCCAATTTTCCAAAAGCCCGTTCTCCCTCGTCCTAGCTCCGATTGACCCCGTTCTTTTTCCTAAATTCATCTAAAATTGAGCTCTACCTTTTGGTTTAGGTTTAAAAGTTTTTGGAGTTCATTTGAATTTTATTTGAATTTATTTTGTCTTTTCGTCTCGTTTTCTCTCTCGTTAGATCGCGTGTTCGAGGGAGCGGAAGTTGGATTTGAAGATCAAGAGCCCTCATCTGAGCAAGGCCAAGGCAAGTCGTGTCCTTTGATCATGTTGAACCCAGTTTTCAAATCTATTATGTATTATGTTGCTTTAAATTATCATGCATTGCTACTTTTTATAAAACCCTTGTATTGGTAGTTAATGACCTAATTGATTATTCCTCCTTGATAATTTGAATGCCCTGATTCCATTGTCACCATAGAATGGGAAATTACTTAGTGATGCAATATTAGCTGTCACATGGGTTGTGTGTTTAATTGCTTAGCAATGCTTATCACTAGTACGTTGGGTTTATCATCACATGTGGTTAATTAATCTTGACTTAATGATATACTTGAATGTGGTGGTTAACCACGGTTATAAAACTTGTTGCCATGGCATGGGTAGTGTCATTGGTATTGGTTAAACAAAATTGGTTTTCACTTGGGCGAATGATCGTGCAGTAAAGGGGGTGCAGGTTGCACATTGGGATGTGGATGTTTCGCCTGGGTAATTCTTAAGGACTTAACTTTGTGCGCCATTGATCTGAGCTAAACCGTGCAAACCACATGTCTAGTATGGGATAGACCTGGCATAATAATTTGTGAAGTCTCCACTTTGGTTTTACTACTGATGTTGTGTGGCGCAAGAGGGGGCAATTATCGACTAGGGGGTTACCCTACTCGACGGTGAATCCTTAGCGAGTGGGATCGGGTGGAGATGGATCATTGTAAAAGCCTTGTTGTGATTATCTTTAACGTGAGGATTATCACATCGTGTGGGTACAGTTGTGCAACCTCTGTAGAGTGTAAAACTATTCGAATAGCCGTGTCCTCGGTCATGGACAATGCTCGGTGATTTCACACGAGGGGTAGAGTCTTTATGAAATCTGGTTGGTTTGAGCTGGAAAGTGAATGGTTAGTTCACTTGTGGATTATATTCAATTCCTTTGGGTATTTACTTAATGTCTGTTGTTAAATTCGCTTTTCAATCTATTTATTGTATTTACTTTAAATTGTTGCTTTATGCAAAATTAACCTTTTCAGCCATCCATTGTTAAGCCTTGCATATTATATTGCATTCATTTGTTACAAACGACTTGCTGAGTACCAATGTACTCACGGCTTTATGCCCTGTTGCTCAGTTGAGGAGAAGGAGTATCACCAGCAGGAGGTTCCAGAAGGAGAGTACTTCGACGTCTTCGCGGATTAGGCTTCGTTCTCCACTTGATAGCCTGTGGGCGTGTCGATTGGCTGCTGCGCTTTCTTTTGGATTTCCGCTGCTAGTTTTTGTTAAGCCCTTCGGGCTAGTCTATTGTAAGCTTGACCATAAGGCCGTACTCTGATGATTATTAATAATATTTGAGTCTTTTCTTGGTAAATCGTGATATGTTCGATATTTCATCTTTGTTTATACTGTGTGCACTAGCGTGATCCTGGATTGGTGCAGAATACACAGGAGAGTCCGGATTTGTATATTCGGATCTCTACAAGGCACCAGGTGGAAAATCTCGTCACCTATTGCTTGGCAAATTTATTCCCGGCTCGGATGTTCTTTGTGCCATGTGAGCCACCGTGGACTACGTCGATGCGTCGCTAGATTGGAGGGTCCTCCATTCATGCGGGACAAAGTTGCTCTTCGGCACCGTGGAAGCTTGCGAGAAGGTATATTCTCTCGCAATACGTACACGTCCTTATTTGGTCATGGTGTCTTATCCGGTATATGTGTGTATTTTAGACGGTGGCCCTACCACGTGCTTTGCAGACGGCTGTCCTCCGTGAGGCCACAAACGCCCAAGTGAATGAACTCACATAGCTGCTTCTGCTGGAAGTCCGTAAAGTGTACAATGAGCAAGTATCCTGGTGCCGCAGCCTAGCTAGTTGGAGCGGCCCATGACAATTTCAGAGCTTTAGAGGTGGACGACGTAGTGACAGTCGTCTTGAGGATAGCAATTGGCACCTCAAAGACGTCATTTGTGTAGCGGCTAACGGTGCTCGTTGTGAAAATGTTCATCCACCCTGAAGTATCTTACGACGGCCACCAGAGACGATCATAGAGGTCATTCGGGTGCCTGGTAATGGAAATATGTTAGACCATATGGTTAGATCTAGAATTTTTGATGACAAATAATTGATAATGTAGATGATGAATAATTAACAACGTTAGTTATGATATCACTTATGGCATGTTACGTGTGTGTCGACTAATATTAGTCAGATTGGAGATAACTTGTGCTGAAAACATTTTTTGGTCTTTTACATGTGCAGGTTTAGTATAGAGACGATCGCGATGGATGATGAGGTAGTCTGGAACTAGGATGGAGAGGTCCGAGGTTCAGGCAGTTGAGGATGTCACGAGATGGTCGAGCTCATCCTTGGCCACGTAGAGATCAAAAGAAGATGATGCGTGGAGAAGATATGGGAGGTGAGATCTTAGAAGTTTCGACACATGACAAATTGAAAGTTAGAATTTTGAAAAACCCATATTAGAAAGGGTTTTGGATCCCTTATTTACTGGAATTGAATTAGAACTCATGAGCTTAGAATAAGCCTAGGTTTTGGACCTTAAACTATAAGTAGAGATATGGCTGAAAGCTAACCTCAGGGCTTTTTAGATGTTATTTTTGTACTAGAGTTTTGAGGAGTGCTATAAGTGTATTTTGTAGTCATAAACATGATTGAAAAATAAAGTTTAAATCTAATTCGAAGAAAAAAATTAGCGGCGCTTTTCGTCGGCGGCGTCTCCCCACATCCTCTGTCAGCGTGGCATCACGGCGACGGCAGCGCATCTCTTCTTTTCTTCGCGTGGTTTTTGCTGCTCGCCGTTCGCGAACTGGTGGTCATCCGGCCGCCACACGCTCTCCTGGCTGTCGCCTGTCGGCTGGTTTTCCCCCAAGTCCTCGCGCGGCATCATGGTCTTCTCTCGGCCAGCTCATTGCGTCAGAGCAACAAGGCAACGAGTTGAACTGTGCATGGCCTCACGTGAAGATCTCACGGCGTCAACACAATTTTATCTAGTCATGGTTGGGCAGCACATGAATCAATAACTAGCACAGGCCTGGTTCAGAACGAAAGCAACATCTCGCTTTTATTATTTCGCTACAGTACCGGGATAAATTGAACTCTCCATTGCACTCATTTCTAGTGATGATACGGAAGGAGTTCCTTTTCCATTATCAGTCAAGCAAACTGACATTGAGTTCATCGTGGCCACAACGATTGCCTCAGACGTGTATGTCATGGTTGCACTAGTGATACTGACTTGATTCCAGAAGTCAAGCTCAATATAAATATGTGTGAGCCACTGCCATTGGAACTGCAACTCTGGAAGTAACGTGGTAATTGAGGCGGTGTTCTCAATGGGTTTCTTGGTTTTCTTTGCTGCATTCGTATTAGCCGCCGCAGTTCATGTCGTCGGCCAGCCAGGTTTTCCATTTCATGCAAAATCGAAACACTTTTATTTTCCAGAACAAACAAAAGAATCGTGTGCCTTGATCTAACCAAGAAGCATCTTTTAATCCCTTGTCGCATTTGCTTGTACAAATATTTTTCAGGCTTTCTGAGCATCGACTGCGGCCTGGACTCTAACTATAGCGGCTACAAGGACGAAACCACCGGCATCTTCTACGTCTCCGACGGTCCGTACGTCGATGCTGGGGAGAACCACAAGGTGGCCCCCGAGCTGGAGAGCCATTGGAGCCGTGCCCTCGTCACGCTCAGAAGCTTCCCGTCCGGTGTACGGAACTGCTACACGCTCCCCACCGATGGTGGGACCAAGTACCTGCTCCGGCTGTTGTTCGTGTACGGCAACTACGACGGCAAGAACAGCTCGTCGCTGCAGTTCGACCTGTACCTGGGGGCCAACCTCTGGGAAACCGTGTACCCCGACAACAACGACGATGTGTGCGAGGCGGTCTTCGTCGCGTGGGCGAGCTGGGCGCCGGTTTGCCTGGTGAACACCGGCGGCGGCACGCCGTTCGTGTCCTCAGTGGAGCTGAGGGCGCTCGGGGATGCGCTTTACCCGCCCGTCACGCCAAAACAATCCTTAGCAACGTATGATCGGCTCGACATGGGGCCAACCACTGCTAACATCCGGTATGTCTTTCCAGAGGACGTCTATTTCCCCCTTCTTCCCCACCTCCGGCGCGATGCCGCCTTCTCGCCCACCATTCAATTCGAAAACTGAACTTTCAATTCAAAATTTCCTCCCAACTTTCAACTCGAATTCCTCCCTGCTTTCAACTCAAAAAAGTGAACTTTCAATTCAAAATTTCCCCCATTTTCAAGTCGAAATCCCCACACTTTAAAGTTGAGATTTGCGAAGGAGAACCGGCAGTCCTGTTGGTGTCGAAGGAGGCGACGGCAACGGCAAGGGGACCCACGGCGACAGCAAGGAGCTGCCCGGCTGTTGCGACAGTGCGGCGGCACGTGTGAGGGGGAGGGGGACCCATCGGGGGCGGCGGTAGCTTCAAGGGGAACCACGGCGACCGCGAGGAGCTGCACGACGGAGGCAGCAGCGCAGCAACATGTGACCGCAAAAGGGGGGCGAGGACGATGCGCCGGCTCATTTTCCCTCAAACCCACGAGGAGAATGTGACTAATTTGGGAGGGAATATCTCATCCCAAATTACCCCCTTCAGTTATTAATTCGAAAAATATCAAATTAACTCTAAAAGTTCTAAGGAAAAATAAGATATTTCAAATGAATTATTTTGAAATCAAATAAATTATTTTAGCATGTGATTAACCTCTAATTAATCACAATAAGTACTTTCAAATTAATAAAAATAGAAAAGCCTTTTAAAACACCACAATAATTCTAGAAAATTCTCATAAATTCATAAATGATATTCTAAGTTAATTTTAGCCAAAAATGAAAACTTTGGGGTGTTACAATGGGAATGGAGGAGGAGAGAGGTTTTTTTTTTTAACAATTTTATGCTAAGGGAAAATTAGACATCTTGTGCACGTTCTCTCCTGGTTGTTGAGATAATATTATTTTAGTTGTTGTAGTGTGTTGTGGCAAACGGCAACAATTTTAGAATGTCTTTTAGCCAAACTATGATTTTAGAGAAGTGTTATAGAACATTTAACTATTTTTAAGGATAAAATTAGTTAGATTTTAAAGCGTTGGATTGAGATCCAACGGATCCCCATACAACCCCTTCCAAAAAAATGATCTGAGGCATTATATTTCCATTCAATGGATACACCCATACAAGCCCCATCCAAAAAAAATGATCTGGGGTATTAGATCTCTATCCAATAAATCCACTCATACAAGTCCCCCTCTAAAAAAGATCAAGAGCGTTGGATCACCATCCAACGCTCTAAAATCTAATTAATTTTACCTTGAAAAATAGTTGAATGTTGTATAGACACTCCCATGATTTTATAGTGTTCTAGGGAAAATGCTAAGATTTTATGATGCCATGTAGCCAATTTTGCCTCAAAAAAAGGGGCAATATGCATGCATGGTAATGGCAAAATCAGGACTTTTGAGATGGATGTGTGAAGTTAAGAAAATATTGTTTTATACAACAATTCATTCATGGTACACACTAACAGAAGTCAAGTAGTTCAAATTACAAATTGTTCCTCGAAGAGCTAAAAACGCAAAATAATTAAGAAAAATTATAAACAACTAAGAAAATTACAGATTAACTCTTTGAGACTTCGTGCTACGAAAACGATATAGATATCATCATCACTGACGTGTGAGAAAAACAAATCTGCTTAACAAACATTCAAGTATTGATCCCATGCTATTTCTTAGTCCTCACAAATTTTATTGCCGAAAATACTCGCTTAACTCTTATAGTTACTAAAGATTAGCTGTTGACGTGTAGCCTGCCTGCACGGCGCGGGGGGGGGGGGGGGGGGGGGGACGGCGTTGAATTGGGTTTGGATTATTGTGCCTGTTTGGAATATGGCTGAATGAATGGGCTGCGTACCCACGGGAGTATATACATATACACATACTATACCTAGTATATATCTGATTTTTTTCAAAAAAAGGCAGTACAGTAGCTACAGTATTGTTTACTGTTACTTCAGTGCTCGCCGTTCCTGTCTTGCTTTTCCACTGTGTCGCATTGTTTCCCTCTGCCTTTGCTTAAGCAAGGTAGAGGATGTGAATCCTTCACCCAGCTGCCTTCGGCCCTGAATTGAATTGCATGTTTTTCTTTTCAACGATCCAATATCTCTAACTCCCTGGTTTCATGAAGGTATCCCGACGATCCATACGATCGCTGGTGGCAGCCGATGGCCAGCCCACAGTGGGCGAACCTTTCCACCACGTCGAGCGTCCAGCCAGACGCCAGCTTCGCCGAGCCCTTGCGCGTTCTCCAGAGGGCAGTCGAGGCGGCAGGCAACGGCACGGCGCTCGCCGCCTACACATGGACAGACGAAACGTTCTACGAGTACATGGTGTTCCTGCACTTCGCCGACTTCCAGAACAGCAAGCTCCGGCAGTTCGACGCCTACCTCAACGGCAACAGGCTGGGGCCCAGCGACCACCCGTACAGCCCGCCATACCTCGCCGCTTCTTGCGTGTACAATTCAAGCTGGTACAGAGCCCCCGACGGCCAGTACAACGTCACTCTCGTGGCCACCGCCGCGTCCGTGCTGCCTCCGATGCTCAATGCGATCGAGATCTACTTTCGCATCGACAATGACACTCCCACCACATTCCCCAAAGACTGTAAGCTCTCTCTCTCTCTCTCTTCGTAAGCTGCGTCGCATCATATGATTAAAAAACTAGTGCAAAACATTTTAGGCCATGTCAGGAATTTCAAAAAAAAGATACCTTCCTACTGTAAGTGAAAAAATCCCGCGTTCAGGGTTGTATTATCGCTACTTCGTATTAGATATTTATGGGGCGCTTAGCTCGACTTAAATAAACTGGTTTATGGTTTATTTTACACTGTAATTACTGTTGTCTTATTTAACATAATTAAACTTAAAAATAAAAAAGTAAGTTAGCCTATCATAAACAATTAAAGACAAAAAAACTCAAAAAAAGAAAAGACAAAAAGCTTAAAGGAAATAAAAAGCTAGTAAAAGAAGAAAAGTAGGAATAGTGAATTAGAAGCCGAAAAGTAAACATGAAACAAGAGGGCCTTAGATGATGCAGCAGTCCTTTCTCTATTCAATCCCATTCAATGTAACAGTGTAGGATCGTCGACGACAATCAGAGGAGGGTGAATGATTGCAACGTTTATTTTTTTAATTTACTGTCTTCTAAAATTCTAACCTGCAAAGATGACAAAAACAAACAAAACCAAAATAACAGAAAAGAATAATAATAAAAAACTAACTTACTCTCTCTCCAACTTATTAAACAGTGAGCACATGGTAGCACAAAAATACTTCTAAGGCAAGCATGCATGCATGCAAAAGAAAAACTTCTAGTCGGTCATGCATGCAGGAATCAAGGCCTTAAAAGCTTAACGCCAAAAAATAACTAAGCAAAAAAAATATAAAACCTAATTAGCATTACGTAATCCCTTAGCTCTAATCAAGTTTTTCTCTCTCCTCAATGCACTTCACGGATGCATGCAAAAAGTAATGGCATGAAAAAGTAACGGCATGGAAAAAGTAACGGCATGGAAAACAGTAAAAGAATAAAATAACAAAAGCTTGTTTACTCTCTCCTGAAAAGTCACAGCGTCGCTGGATCTGATCACGCTAGGAATTCCAAGATTTCTTCTCTCTTCTAATCAATGCGATGGCCAGCGACTAAGAGCAAGTCCAATAATGGTCTTATAGCCAAGTTAGTCAGTATTTTTGCTGATGTAGAGGAGAGAAGAGAGGAGAGAGATGAGAGCTTGGCTCTCATGCAAGCAACAAGCTGGGCACGGGAGCCTATGCAGTGGTGGGCTCAGATAATAAATGTATGTGAGGAGGAATAGGAAAGAGAATGTGAGACATGGTACCACATAATAATAAAAAAATCTTTTGTAGACAAATAAAAAACAAATTATTGTATAACTTGGCTCTTATAACTTGACTTATAGCCAAACACTTGGCTCTATTATTGGACTTGATCTAACAGACCACGCCATGAACCGAGGCGCGCGGGATGATGCGAAGATGACGAGATGATATAGAAAACTGAGGAGCCAGATGTCGTCGGCGCAAGAAAAGAACGAAAGAGCCGCTGCAATCACGTATATTTTTTTTGTTCGCTCCCAAAAACGGCACACCCCCACCGCAACCATCTATTCCTTTTTATATCCCAAACCCTTACCTATTCAATCTATAATTAAAACCCTAATTCAACTCCAACTAGGTTTGGTCCTTTTTACCTCAAATAGACTTTTGGCCCACTAATTTTCAAGGGATCCGAAACCCTTCCTAACACGAGTTTTCACATTTCTGACTTTTTCAACCCATCGCGCGTCGAAACCTCCAGGACCGCACCTCCTGTATCTTCTCCACGCCTCATCCACCTTTAATCTCCATGTGCTCCAGCGTGAGCCCGATCACCTCGTGATATCCTCGACCGCCTGGACCTCAGATTTCCCCCTCCTAGTCCCGGTCTTCCTCGTCACTGACCATGACCGTCCCCACGCCCAACCTGCACATGCAAAGACCAAAGAACGTTTTTCCCGGTACAAGTTCTCACCAACTTGACCGATATTAGTCCATACGCACACGCACACGCCTCGAATAGAAATACTAAGCCATGTTGTCAATTATTCATCATTATAAAAATCCTAGACCTAGCCACATGGTCTTACAATCTCCCCCTTGATGAATACATTGACAACCCCGTAAGATAGCATGATGGATTTGCTTCAAATAGATATAAGCGAAGTATTGAAGCCAAAAAAACATTTCAAGCCACATGACTCAAAACTCTCCCCCTCAACACAAGAGAGCAAATTTCTCCAACATCTCACAAAGCACACCAAATCTCTCCCCCTTTGGCAATGTAATCATCAAGAACTTTCAAAGAAGAACTATTCTAAAGAAGCAATGAGAATAAAAATCTAGAAGCTTTGTAGATTATCCAAGTCACTTTGAATTGATTTAGTAATTTAACCAAGCCATATTTTTGAGTAGAGCTATCTAGATCATATAAAGTCATATATCATATAGCAGTACCAAAACAAAGTTTTCAATATGATTAGGCGATTTATATCAATAACAGGCATCTCAACAATGACTAGACCAATTATAAAGAGCACAATGAGATATAACAACAAAAAGTCAAAACCTAAAAGTGAAGCAAATTTTAACTCTAGACGGGCTAGCAGTCTCATGTAACAACTTATTGCTCCACACACAATTCTTAGGCATGTGGCATGCTTGTAGCATACTTCTTTTTCATAATGACATTTTTTTATGGTGGCATGCTTGAAGCATACTTCTTTTCATTTTGCACACTTTTGTGCCTTTTTTTTCACCATGGCATGCTTGAAGCATACATCTTTTCAATTTTTCCTTGATATACTCTCTTTTTTAATAACATGCCAAATTGAGTGATCATAAAAATTGGAACATGAAATATGCGAGCCTCATAGCCAAGAGTTAAAATAAGACTCACAATTAAGCTAATCCTTTTCGATGGACATCGCAAAGTAATAAATATAATTAATCTAGTCAAAGTATTCCGCCATGTCATACTTTTAATTCAAATGTAGCAATTTAATTATAAACAGTCATGATTAAAGCTACACAACATATGAATAAATATGATAAAGATAGCTCCACAACTCATTTAATTTCAATGGCTTGGACTCGTTGATTTATTTGACAAGTATAATAAACAAAGCTTCCTAAATTTTTAAACATCAAGCTCCCCCTCAGAATAATCCCATAGGATGCAACACGCCCAACTCACTTCGCAAAAGAGCAAAACAAGAAGTATCAAGCGTTTTTAGGAGCATATCAGCATCTTGAGAATCTAACAAGATGTAAGACAACATCACCTTTTCCACATGGTCTCTCAAAAAGTGAAATCTCTTGCAAGTTATCAAAGGAGTGAAGAACTATCAAGTGTTCCAATCAAACGATGATGAAAAAGACCGGAACCCAATTTAGCTCATGTTCTTCATCCTTGTCAGCTGTTCTTACATCACAGGAAACATCGGTCTCACAGTACTGGGGTTAGTGAAATAAGATCTAGGAATCCAGTACTGAGACACTCGATGAACAGGAGCAACAAATCTAGAACCAAAATCACGTGCATGTGGATGATCAGAATACCAAAAAGAACGTGAATTATTTGAATTACATCCCAATCGAGCATGTGAAGCAGATTTAAAGTCATCACAAAAATTCTCTAAAAACATTGCTTTCGCATTTGATCTAGGAACAAAAGACAATGCACGTTTTTGTCTTAAAGCATTCAATCTATCCTTCTTCTCTTTCTTAGCACGCCTAACGCAAAATTCATGTAAGTGACCATCTCTTCCACAGTAGGTGCAATGAAATTTAACATAACCAGAATTCTTTTGAGATGATGAGCTAGCACCTACATTATTATTCGTTGAACTTTGCACAAAGCCAGCTGATTTAAACACTGTTTGTTTTGCTTCAGATTTTACTTCAATTTTTTCAGGTTCAAGAACCTTAACAATATTAGGAGGATTATTCTTGGCATGCTCAACAAAGTTAAATCCTAGACCACGATTTTTAACACTTGTTTTTGATTTGTCTAGAATCATATTCAGATTTTTCTTACCAAAAGAGAATCTCTCTAAAGTGTCTTTAAAGTACTCATTTTCCTTAGCCAAAGTGGGACAAGTAGTGCATTTAACATGTTCATTAACAAAATTCTTGGAAGCACTAGATTGAGCCAATTTTTCATTTTCAGCAAAATCATTCAATTGCCTAGTCAAAGCATCAATTTCAATATTTAATTTAGGACAATTTGAGCAAGACATGTTCTCATGATAAAACATTTGTTGAATAGATTCCTGAGATGCATTAAGTCTAGCTTCTAGCAATTCACAATTAGAGCACGTTTTAGATTGAGCATTTGAAATACTTGACTCTAAACATATAGAAGAACTAGATTTGAGCTTTTCAATTTCATCATTTGCAAGTTTTAATTTTTCATAACAAGAGTCATGTGTCAATTTTAATTCATCAAATTTATCAGTTACATCTCTAAGTTGAACTAGGTTTGAAGCACTAATAGATCTAACAGCCTCCAACTTAGAATGTAAAACTTGGCAAGACTCACATGATTCATCATCAGGAATTAAAGTTCTAAGTCTATTAATTTCAGAATTTAAGCTTTCAACAACACAATTATTTTCTTTTAATTTCTGTTTTGTCTTTTTTAATTCAATAGCAAGTTTAATCAAACCATCTTCAAGCTCATCATATGATGGTCTTACCTCATCGAGATCACTGTCGTTGTCATCATTGTTGTTGCCTGTCATGAAGCACATGCCCGTGAAATCATCATTGTTCTTCTTCTTTCCTTTAGCATCATCGTCATCACGGTCATCATCGTCACAACTCTCATATTCCACATCGCTCAAGTCAAGACTCTCGAGGGCGGCTAGGACCTTTTCAGCAAACTTGCGACGAAAATTTCCACCTTTGGTGTTGTTGTTCTTGGATGGCCGACGACGATAATTCTTGTCTTCTTTGATCATCTTCCCCTTGAGCTTGGGACAATCCATCTTAATGTGGTCAGGCTCGCCACACTCATAGCATCTGATCGGACCGGACATGCCTCCTCGCTTTCTCATCCTCACATTGTTGAGTGCCTTGTATGCTCGTGAGGAGATCAACACCAAGTCCTCTTCAGGAAGCTGTTCGAACTGTTCCTCTGAAAAAGAAGACAAGGCAGACAAAGAAACACAAGACAAATCACTCGACGAAGTAGCCTGCACGGGGTTAGTCACAAGTGCTAAAGATGAAGATTTATTAATCTTAGATGGCAAAACTTCCATCTCATAGGTTTTCAATCTAGAATAAAGATCATCCATGGTTAAAGTATCTAGATCGACAGTTTGATTAATAGTTGTGACAACCATCAACCACTCAGAACTTAAAGATCTCAAAATTTTAGTTGCATTATCTTCATCAGCAGAAATAACACCAACACTGCGCAGATCACTCAATATTTTCTCAAACCGAGCAAAGAGATCATCAATGGATTCACCGGGTTTCATAGCAAAATCAGAATATTCTATTTGTTAAAGATTTTTACGCACCTTCTTAATTTTAGTGGTTCCTTCATGATAATCGCAAAGAGTTTTCCAAATTAAATGGGCAGAATTAATATGAGCTACACGATCAAATTCTTTACGAGAAATTCCTTGAAACAGCAAATTACGAGCTTGAGCATTTAAATTAACATCTGCTTTATTTAAATCAGTAACAACAGCAGGAACCTCATAAGGTGTAGAAACTTTATTCCAAACATCACTACCTTGAGCCTCAATATAAGTTTGCATCCGACATTTCTAAAAAGCAAAATCAGTACCATCTAGCATGGGGGGACGATTCACATACCTCTCTGACGCCATAGCAACCCGCTCTGATACCACTTGTAGGATCGTCGACGGCAATCAGAGGGGGGTGAATGATTACAACGTTTATTTTTTAAATTTACTGTCTTCTAAAATTCTAACCTGCAAAGATGACAAGAACAAACAAAACCAAAATAACAGAAAAGAATAATAATAAAAAACTAACTTACTCTCTCTCCAACTTATTAAACAGTGAGCACATGGTAGCACAAAAATACTTCTAAGGCAAGCAAGCATGCATGCAAAAGAAAAACTTCTAGTCGGTCATGCATGCAGGAATCAAGGCCTTAAAAGCTTAACGCCAAAAAATAACTAAGCAAAAAAAAAAATAAAACCTAATTAGCATTACCTAATC
Organism: Dendrocalamus latiflorus; assembly: GCA_017311315.1. Taxonomy (NCBI): domain Eukaryota; kingdom Viridiplantae; phylum Streptophyta; class Magnoliopsida; order Poales; family Poaceae; genus Dendrocalamus; species Dendrocalamus latiflorus. The sequence goes on along the minus strand of CM029658.1, from coordinate 33,821,277 downwards.
CCTTAGCTCTAATCAAGTTTTTCTCTCTCCTCAATGCACTTCACGGATGCATGCAAAAAGTAATGGCATGAAAAAGTAACGGCATGGAAAAAAGTAACGGCATGCAAAACAGTAAAAGAATAAAATAACAAAAACTTGTTTACTCTCTCCTGAAAAGTCACAGCGTCGCTGGATCTGATCACGCTAGGAATTCCAAGATTTCTTCTCTCTTCTAATCAACTAGCAGCATAGGCGCGGCGACACGCCGCGCCAGCCACCGTGTGCACCGAAGTAAAAGAGGCGATAATTTGTGAGGAGTTTTTTTTAAAAAAATCGAGGGCACATGCGTATTTTCGAAAAAGTTAAAGGGTTTTTCCGAAAAAATTGAGGACCCGTATGTAATGAAATGAGGACCCGTACGCAATTTAGAAAAACGCGGGGCGCCATCCTGCAAATTGGAGGGGGTTTTTCAGAAAAATCCGCCGCAGGAAAAACCACCAGGGACCTTTTCGCGAGGAAAAAGGACCTCTTTGCGAGAAAAATGGACCTGTACGTAATTTCCAGAAAATAGGAGGGATTTCCCTCCCCCGGCCGTACCGAAATCCCGCGCCACGCGCCGGCCGGGGCGCGCGCGCGGGGTGAGGTGGCGTCGCGTGGTGCGGGGCATTCCCCCGGGTGTAATAGGGTTTTTATGCGATGGCCGTGTAACACGCATGCATGTGATGCTTGCGCCTGCACTTGTTGGATAAAGTACCGCAGCGACTAACAGACCACGCCGTGAACCGAGGCGCGCGGGATGATGCGAAGACGACGAGATGATATAGAAAACTGAGGAGCCAGATGTCGTCGGCGCAAGAAAAGAACGAAAGAGCCACTGCAATCACGTATATTTTTTTTGTTCGCTCCCAAAAACGGCACACCCCCACCGCAACCATCTATTCCTTTTTATATCCCAAACCCTTACCTATTCAATCTATAATTAAAACCCTAATTCAACTCCAACTAGATTTGGTCCTTTTTACCTCAAATAGACTTTTGGCCCACTAATTTTCAAGGGATCCGAAACCCTTCCTAACACGAGTTTTCACATTTCCGACTTTTTCAACCCATCGCGCGTCGAAGCCTCCAGGACCGCACCTCCTGTATCTTCTCCACGCCTCATCCACCTTTAATCTCCATGTGCTCCAACGTGAGCCCGATCACCTCGTGACATCCTCGACCGCCTGGACCTCAGATTTCCCCCTCCTAGTCCCGGTCTTCCTCGTCACCGACCATGACCGTCCCCACGCCCAACCTGCACATGCAAAGACCAAAGAACGTTTTTCCCGACACAAGTTCTCACCAACTTGACCGATATTAGTCCATACGCACACGCACACGCCTCGAATAGAAATACTAAGCCATGTTGTCAATTATTCATCATTATAAAAATCTCTTTGTTGGGCTAAAAGCAAGCGAGGGGAAAATCTTGCTGATTTCTTCCTTGTTGCTGCGGTAATGGAGGGGTCAGGGGGAGTTGCGGCTTAGCTTTGGCACAAATCTTGAGTGTTCCTGCGGACACAGCTCTGAACCCCCACGAATCATATCAAAGCCAAATAGGTTTAGATCAGACACATGTTGACAAGGTCGTCCTCATCCTCCTCGCCGATGGTGATGGCGACCTCCTCCAGCTTCACGATGTGGCCAGGTACTTCGTCCTCGCCCACCGCGGCCGCCGCCTCCATGTGGTGCTCTAGATCGTCTATGATGGCAAGTGGTATTAGTAGTGCTTGGGTTGCACTTGCTTACTCTACTGCTACTGGTTGCTGCATGTTGTGGCCTCAACGGTGGAGAGGATAAGAAAGGTGCCGCCATTGACGGATAAACCGAGGCCCTGAGCAGCTGGGAGTCAGGTCGGGTTTATTTGTGCCAGCCCAAGGCCTGACTGGTTTGACATGGTCCAAGCACGGTATAGGCACGCCATATAGAGGGCTGTGCCAGCACGGTACAAATGGTGGATCGGGCTAGGTCTAGAAAGCCAGCCCATCGGATGCCACAACACGGCACAGTATATCGTGTCGTGCTTGGGTCGGTCCGCCCCAATGAGCACGGCCGGCACGCCAATGCCCACGACCGCCTCGGCCTTCTACCTCTATCACCATCCCATGGATTCCCCAATCCCCATATGTCATTACAGAGTAGAGAGAGGGAGTAGAGGGGAAGGAGTATACCGTGCCAAGAGGAGTTGTCGGTCTCGCGTCGCACCTCACTGGCTTGTCACCTCCCGCCTCGGCCCCGGTGCCACCTCTCGTCTCAAAGCCGCGCTGCCTCCCGCCTCCCGTGTCGCTTGCCCTCCCATGCCACCCCACCTCGGCACCACTCCAGTCCGCCTCCTGCCTCGGCCTCCCGAGCGCTCACCTCAGCCTCGTCGGCCCGCTCATGGAGATGATGGCAGGGGAGGAAGAAATGAATGGGCTCCTCCAGTCAGTGGCGAAGGGATTATAGGGAATGGGGATTTGTATTTTTGCGATTTAGCCCTCTACGTATTCTAAAATATATAAATAGGTCCTTGTCCATTTTTTATTTCTTCTATTCCAGCCCTCAGAAACTCTGATTTCATCGTGGAAAGATCCTACACATCCACTGTGATATATACATTTGTACGGAGCAATCCCTAGAATGCCAAATTTGAAGATTGAGTTAGGTTTTGGAGGTGTGAATGTGTCATGTATATATATGAGATGAGGAGAAAGATGAGGTTGGTTGGATCTTAATCCAATGGCTGAAAAAGTGATTAAGATATACTATGATTTAGGCCGAGTTCATTTTTGTACTTATGATATGATGTGTCTTTTGTTGTTCTTTATTTTTGCACTTGTGTTATAAGGTATCTTTTGTTGTTCTTTTTTAAGAAACATCATCATACAAAATCAATGCATATTTTCAACGTTGCTCCTCCTTAAGTCACTACCACCGAATCCTAGGTCGCATCCTCGCAGCTCTCTTGCTTCTTTGCGTAAAACCAGTAGGGCTAGACTACTGGAGAAGAAGATCAAAACAAATGAACATATTCTAACATATATTTATAATTTTTACAACATAGGTCACCCCATTGTGATTTTATTTTATGTAAGCAAATTACTACTACATACGCTTCTAATTCTAACATAGCTCCCTTCACCGACTGTCTTTTTAATTTTAGCATTTGATGAGATAACCACCCCATGCATGTTGCAATTAACCATTATGTAAGTCAGTCAGTTATTAGCGCATCTATTCCAAGTAGTTACTAAACGTTCGAGAAACTATTTAAAATTGATTTCTTAACTACAGGAAGCTACACTCATGAGTCTGCTTGAGCTTTTCTATTTGACTAGTTGGGCAACCCTATGTTGGGCGATGGGCTAGATGCCACATACGCCACAGTCCGATTTGTACCTAGATATATATGCTGTTGGACTAGATGGCCAAGTTTAGAGGTGGAATGGCATGAGATAATAGTATGGAATTTTAATTATCTTTTAATGAGGCGAGTATGAGAGAAATGAAGATAACGACCGCCACCATCATCATCGCCACCGCCTTCATCGTGTATAGTTACTTTGAGCTAGGCTTGGATTGGCACAGCACGAATGCCAGCACGGCAGGCTTTGGGCCATGCCTAGGCCTGGCCGAAGGCGAGGCGAGCCAGCACGGCATGGCAAGGTGGGGTGACTGGGCCGAGTAAGCATGGCACGACGTGGCCTGAAGCATGATGGGCCTGGGCTGTGATGGCACAGCACAGCCCAATGCCCACCTCTATACAGGCCAAAGAGGGTGAGTTGGGTGAACCCTCCCATCACACAAAGAAATAGGGTGGGTTCGAAAGAGCTCTTGGCTTTTTGCTCTAGATCGGCTTTTTTAAGGCAGGGTTGAAAGGTTAATTGTAGTACAAATTATGATGACTTCATGTATACCGGTCAAAACCGTATGCGAGTATCTCTCTCAGTAATCTCTCTCGTGAACAGCCAGAATTCATAAGACATAAGCCCAAAAGCATAAGCCATAGTCAAAAAGAACCCACCCATAATTGAGCAAGCCTGTGCCAAGTTATTATTTTATTTTGCAGTGGTCCCATTTGGATGGTACAATAGATTCAATACATTAGATCAAAATGCACTAGCTTTGGAACCTACTTACGAGTGTTATTTGTGGCTGCAGCTTATAACTTTTAATTGTAGCTTATGAATAGTGGATAAATAGTGGTTGTTCATGTAAAAGAGTATAGAGAGAGATACTTGTATGTAATTTTTATTGATATAGATGAAATCAATATAGTGTATATTACAATCAACTAGTAGACCCTATTTTGAAAAAATACTCTGTTTAAAAACTAGTTACTGTAGAAAAGCCATTTATTGTAGAAAGGCCAAAATCTGAAGTCGCCTTTTCCTGCCATGATGCAGTAAGGTCTCCTTCAAACAACTTTGGCTTATGACTTTTTCTGATTTTCAGCTTATTTAAGCCAGAAATCACTTGGAATGTGTCGACTTTTAATTTCGGCTTTTTTTAACCTTTTTTTGGCTTATTTGCTTTAGTTTTTCCTTTTTTCTTTGCATTATCCATGAAGATATAATGGTGTTTTTAACTTTTTTTATTTTATTTTCCTTTAATTGATTGACTAAGAAAAAGCTAACAGTCGCTATAGTACAATTTCAACCAAAAGCTAATAGCTATAGCTGGAAACCATAAGCTTAAGCTCTTTGGAGTGGCCCCCTAAGTGAATGCTTATAACTATTCAACTAACTAACTATTCAACTAATAACAAAATTATAAAAGAAAAGTTAAATACACAAATTAGATATCATAAAACTTGCTATATATATTGAATTTGCAGATAGCATGTGCTATTTATTTTACTAAATTAATATTTAAATTTCAAATTCAAAATTAATTTCAAATTATTAGCAAAGTTGACATCTGTCAATTTGAAATGTTCTCCCCAAGTCCATGTCACAAGTTATTTTATGGTAGCTTCGTGCATGTAAACTTGATGAAAGTTTCTTTCTATGTAAACATTGCTCGTTTCTTTTTTAATATTTCCAACCAATGCTTATTAATGGATGGCAAATATACTATTTCCATTTAAAAGTCCAAAGATGACCTTACCCCTTAAGAGGTAATAGGTCACCATTCGAAATAGGTCCAAGAGAAGTAGTCACTCCTAAGACAGACATGGCTCATTCTCATCCACATAACCACATCCAACTCCACTATCATCTCTATTCCTCAACCATCTCCACTACCCTCTCCAATTATTCTTGTAGATAAGAATGCTCTCTCTCTCTCTCTCTCTCGTCTTCTCCTTGGTACTCTATCTCTCCGTACATGGCCATAGCCAGATGGAGCTCTTCCATAACCTCTCTCTTCCCGCACATGGCCATGGCCAGCTGGGGCTTAAGCTCCTCTTTCTCCTCTCCTCCATACCTCTCTCGTTGCACTAGAGTTCCTCCCCCAACTGAGGCTGCAACCACTCGTGCTCGAAGACCCTACTGCGGCTAGGAGGGATCCGGTTAGGGCCAGTGATGAGGTAATGCTGCCAGCGATGAGCCACTGGTCGGCCTTGGCCATGCCAGATCTGAGCTTGTTGGCAACGAGGCTTCGAGCTAGCCTCCTCCTTCCCCTCTGGCAATCTCGGGCATCACAGCTATAGGCATGGTCTCATTCTCTAGCATGCTTTTGTTGCAACTATTTTCTCGAAATGTTCCAACACCTTTTATCGATTGTTGTACGAGTTGTTGAATTTTATTGCAACATGGTTTCTCAGAGTTTGTCATAAAAGGTATTGTTGCCATAGCGTTTTTTGTATGTTGCACAAGAGTAATATTTTGCTGCAATGTAGCTTCTCAAATGTTGCCACAAGAGGAATTGGTTGCAATTGCATTTTTTTTATTTGTTGCATAAGAGTAATTTTTTGTTGCAATAAGTATTTTCATTTGTTACGCTATCGTCATGGTTTGGTCGGAGTGCTCGCGAGATGTTGCAAGGGCTCATGGTTTGACAATATTTGTTGCAACAATCACCGACAATGTCGCTCGAATGAACAATTTGGTTTGTGGGTTCTCGATTCTTCAGATCAAAAATCATCGTAATGAAAATCAAGGTGTATGAGATGCTCATGGGGCAAGATGAGTCGATGCCCCCATGGCCCACTGGCGAGCACAGGAGGAAGAAATGGGGAGGTGGGTGTTTTGTTTGCACATAGGAAGAGAATCAGATAGTGGAGATCGAGGCACATGTCAATCCAACGACAAACTAGACGTACAGAGATAGCGCTTGGATCGTTAGTCCGGGCACTAGTTAGTCACTTTGAAATAACAACCGTTGGACCAACGACAAACTAGATGTACAGAGATAGCGCTTGGATCGTAAGTCCGAGCACTAGTTACTCCCTTTGAAATAACAACCGTTGGACCAAAGGAAATCAATGGTTCTCACCAAAGCTGGTGTATCATAAAAAACAAAAAAAAAATAACCAAAGCTGGTGTACACACAAACAATCCAAAAATTAAAGCCTATTGGTAGCTTCAAGTCCTATTCATATTAGTTTCTAAAAACTGGTTTTATACAGAATGACTTTTCTATAGTTCCTAACTTTCAAACAGAGTGTTTTTTCAAGACGAGGTCTACTACTAGTTAATTATAGTAGACACTGCAGTGACATTATTTGTATCAGCCAAAATCGTATGTGAATGCCTTCTCTCTATAAACTTCTTTATAAACTATTACTATTCATCAATTAAAATCAAAAGTAATCAGAAAAACTAATATAAACGTCCCCTTTAATTAAATCGAGCGTACGTAGCATGGGGGCAATTTTCTTCCCGGGAACGGAGCGTTGGAGAGAGGCACGAACCAGCAGGGATGTCAGTCTGGGCGTGGCGATTTTATCAACTTTTCCTGGGAAGATAGTATGGTCCCGTCCAATTTTATTTTTTGGGCAGCTTCTAACTGCTCATTATTGATTTTTAGTAAAATTATGTTATAACGGTTATTATTTTTTTTCTAATTTATTTAATTAAAAAATAAGAAAAAAACACCGTTATATCTCCATAGATAATACATAGAAAAAAGAAAAAGAACAGACAAAAAAATAAAATTAAGAAGTCAACACGTTAATTTTAAAGCCAAAGTCGAAATGAAGATGGCCTAAATATAGTTTGGTTTTCTCGCAGAATCTATACAGATAACTTTCATATTTTTATTAACTGTCACTTTACCAACATTTCTTTTTTCTCTACTTTTTCAAAGATTGATTGTGACCGGCATTTCTTATTTTTCTACTTTTTCGAAGATTGATTGTGATGAATTGAGGCACGGCCACAGTAGTGGTCGCCCATACCATGCCCGCTAGACATTTTTTCGCCCACGGCTTGCCTGCCAAACTGGAAAAAACTTTGCCTGTGCCCACCGTACGTGATGCCGGCGGGCATTCCGTGTGCCCGCCATCCCTCCTTTCAACAAATCTGAGATCATGGAACCACAGATCGGGAAGCCTTGAAGGGAAATGGATGAAAAAGAATCACTTCCAGGGTTGTCGACGTCTTCTTTAGGTCGACAATGAGGATTGGAGTTGGAGGATGGAAGGAGGGAGCCAGCTACTGGTGAAGAGGGAGCCAGCTACTGGTGAAGAGGGAGCCAGCTAAACGAGAGGGTTTAGGGCATGGAATGGAGCGTACAGCGGCGTTGCAGAGCAATGAAGCTCGGGCGGCTCCTCGAGGTGCCAGTGCCACCACCCCTTGCTCACCCACATCGGCGGCGAGGACATCTCAACGCCCCCCCCCCCCACCCCCACCTACACACCCACCCCCACCTGATGCGTCATACATTGCACCTGATGCCGGCGCTCAAGGGGTTTGATCGATTGCCTCTTTAGGCCATCTCACTGAAAAGTGGGGTCCCTGTCCCTTCTTGTCAGGCTTTGCTGGATTGCGCAGGGAATAGAAGGAGCTGGGAAGAGTGAAATGTTCTGCTAAAGTTTCCGCGGTGAATTGAAAATTTCTCCTAAATCCATGTTTTTCTGATACTTACATAAGTGTCCGAGTTTTTGTGAAATCATCTATTTTCTAGATGCAGTTAGCCTCAGAAACCATCAAACTGTACCATTGCATACCTGCATTCAGTGATCAAACATTTTCTTGACACCATTTTTTTTTTATCTTTGCTAGTTGACGCCATCATGGCTATCAAACTCGAGTATGGGGTAAAGAAAAATTGGATGGGTGATCCATGTTTCCCACCCAACTATGCTTGGGACGGCGTGAAATGCAGCAACCCAAGTGATAACACTGCGAGGATAACATCTCTGTGAGTATTATTTGGAAGGCCTTGCATCTTGCATGCACTGGTATTATGGCATACAATTGGTGCCTTTGCCTTATGTTGGACTGAAAATTGTCATGCAGCGATCTCTCCAACAGCAACTTGAGTGGGGTGATATCTAACAACTTCACATTACTCTCGGCACTCGAGTACTTGTGAGTGTTAGATCATAATTTATTGATTTCCTGTGCTTTCTATTAGTTATATATGAATTTCCATTTGACACGAATGGGGATCCAAATCTACCTACAGTCATGAGCGAAAAACACCAACTAGATCCACAGGAGAAAACTTCTGTTTGCAAGTGATGGAAGCTTCAAATTCATAGAAACCAGGGGTGTGCTAGGGATAGTATAGGCTTACTGTGTGTATGTTAGTTTCTTGGGCTTACATATTTTGGGATAAATAAATCAGTTTATTGAATTAGTCCAAGGATTTGTTTCAGTTAATCCAGTCTACAGGCCCCTGGAAGCTTATTATTGCCATAACTTAAGCTTAAAATCCCCCATACGTCTAAGCTAGGTCAAACATTCTCTATGTCAACAATGGATAATGCCTCCTTATGTATATGTGTTCTTGTTGTTGGCTTTGCAAAATCTATCGCGCTCACATTGAATACGTGAGAATATTATAGGAGATTAGACCCTTTGTGCCAATGTATTTGGCGTCTGTGTGTTCATCTTTCTAATTTGCAAACTAAATCAGTCTTTCTAGTTCCTCACGCTTTGAGACATATCCCTATATAGTATGTCTTTTGACTAAATATGTTGTGAACTAGCACAACAAAGGCATCCGTCGGAGAGAGATCGGACAGCGACGACTTGAAGTAGAATGGCGTTAGATGAAGGAGGGCCGCCAACAAAATACCTGCAACATATGTGAACTATAGCATACTTTACACGAATGTGCCGCCAGGGACCTGTCAATATGGTTTTGATCCCTTATGATCTGTCTTTAGCTTGCTATAACCTAGCTCAATGATTGGGTGATAGATGCCACAAATCATGCTGCAGCTTGATAAAACCTAGCTCTTATTATATTTTGTTTTGCGTGGAGTTTCATACAAATGCCCATATATTATGTAGGCTGTTCCACTATAAGTCTGTAATTGTGCAAATGTTTCAGGGATTTGGCTTACAACAATTTAGGCCTTACTAGTTATGCAAGAATTTTGCAGGAGTTTCACAGGAAACAGTTCAATCCTGCAGGAATTGGAAAAAATTCTCATGTTCCAAACGGGGGCCTTAAGTGGGTTGATACCTAGTTATCTACCAAATTCGCCCTCACTTTGAATTCTTTAAGTGAATGGATTTGGTTGCAGATTGTTACTAAGCCAGGGGCACTACTTAATGTCTAAATTGCATGTCACTTTCTACAGAAATTTGTCCGGAAACCATCTGGATGGCCCAATTCCAGGCTCCCTCTGTAAAAATAATTCAGTATCACTCTTTTTCAGGTTTGGGTTTTCTTGTTGACGCCTCTTTTTTCTATTAATACCCATCTGAATTATGGAATGTTGTTCTCTCTGTGATCTTTAGGCAGGTGACCATTTAAGATTGTTTTTTGCACCAAAATAAACCCTAAACTGGTTGTCTTATGTAATTTCAGTTATGATTCTGATGGAGATATGTGCAACAAAACAATTACATCTCCATCAAGACATAGAACAGCTATACTCACCATTTCAGTAGTGGTTCCTGTGCTGGTAGTGGCTGTACTTGTTCTTGCAATTTTTATCTGGAGAGAGAAAAGAAAGCCCAACGGTGTGTATAGTCTGCTTTTGTTATGACCTGTGTTAAAAAATATTGATTATTAGGGTTTACTACATTTGGCATTTCTGTTATATACTGATATCTGTGCAACCAGTTTCTACACATGATCCACCCAGAGAGACACAACTTGAGAATGCTCCAGGAAATAGAAAAAATCATGGGGGCCACCTGCAAAATACTGAGAATCGCCAATTCACATACAAGGAGCTGGAGAAGTTTACTAACAAGTTCAAACAACTCATTGGACAAGGAGGTTTTGGGCCCGTGTACTATGGCCGTTTAGAAGACGCTACTGAGGTTGCTGTCAAGATGCGTTCTGAATCATCGTCACATGGGCTTGATCAGTTTTTAGCTGAGGTACGAAATTTCAATTCCTAGAAAATGTCTAAGAGACCTTAGAATCCCAATCCCCCCCCCCCCCCCCCCCCCCCCCCCGGGATTGGAAAAATTGGAATCTTCAGGTAAAGTCAGTAAATCACATTCAGTGAGATTACATGTAAATTAAGAGATGTTTCCCTATGTTTTGTGTCTCGTTACATAGGTTCAGAGCTTGACAAAGGTGCATCACAGGAATCTAGTTTCTTTGGTTGGTTACTGCTGGGAGAAGGATCACTTAGCACTGGTTTATGAATACATGTGTCGAGGCAGTGTTTGTGATCATCTGAGAGGTTTGTCCATTGCAAACTTAATTAACGATTAAGAGATAATAAGTTGTGTGACTGTTTTAAAATTGCATATGAAATATCTATGCATGCATTGTTTGAATTTGAGGGGCCATCTTTAGTTATTATTAAGATATTTCAGTATCTGAAATAGATTTTTTAGGGGGGGGTATCTACATCTCTTCCTTCTGAAGTGCCTGGAATCGTAAGTAACAGTGTGGTCATAGTTGCATATTCTAAACCATTGCGTTGGTGGTTCAATTTGTTAAAGGGGCACTCTTGTTTCAACTATTTTTTGCAATTTTCAACACAGAAGAGCGTAACAGAATTACAACAAAGAAAAATCGCATAAATTTGCTGAAAGTAGACATGTGCTGTTGTTGATAAAGTTCTATTCTAACCGTCACCGGGCACATATATGAAGGTCAAAATGGTGTTGCTGAAACCTTGAATTGGGGAACACGTGTGCGAGTTGTGCTTGAAGCTGCACAAGGTATTCTGCAATAAAAAGATCAAGATAACTGGATTTCTCTTAAGTGAATGTGTTATAACTTGTGTGTTCATATTTTCACTGTGGTTTTCTGGGATTTTCTGTGCTATATGTAGGACTGGATTATCTGCACGTGGGTTGCAGCCTGCCAATAATTCACCGGGATGTGAAGACCAGCAACATTCTCTTGGGTCAAAATCTGCAAGCTAAAATAGCGGATTTTGGACTTTCCAAAACTTATCTTAGCGACACACAGAGTCACATATCAGCCACGCCAGCTGGGTCAGCGGGTTACATCGATCCTGAGTATGTCTCTTTGTCCATACTAGAACATTTTGGTACTTCTTTTTTCATATAGCTGATATTTGAATGAGAAGTAAACCATATGTAGTTTAACTTTGCCAATTCATGTCGTTGCGTGCAACTCCTTGTCATTTTAATCACTTTGATGCAAACTTTAGGCTTACTAGCATGAGGCTCATCTGCCGCTTTTTTAGGCACTACCACACTGGCAGGCTCACCGAGAGCAGCGACGTGTATAGCTTCGGTGTTGTTCTACTGGAGGTAGCTACCGGTGAGTCTCCGATGCTACGCGATGGCCACATCGTCCAGCGCGTGAAGCAGAAGGTTGCCACCGGTAACATCAGCTCGATTGCCGATGCGCGGCTCGGAGGTGCCTACGATGTCAACTCCATGTGGAAGGTGGTTGATACAGCCATGGCGTGCACAGCGGATACTGCTGCTCGAAGGCCAACAATGGCCGCCGTGGTAGTGCAGCTGAAGGAGAGCCTGGCGTTGGAGGAAGCTCGGGAGGACAGGGGCGTCAGGGCAAACCCAGCGAGTGATGCCGCGGCTTTGGTGTCGTCATTTGGTCCATCGGCAAGATGAAGCAGTCTCTGTTGCAACGAGTTTTGATGAACTATTTGTCATCTTTGTTGGGTTAATCTTGTTGCGTATATATTTTACTTGTGTATCGAGTACTGTGTAGTTGTATATGTCAAGTACTTATATGTCAAGTACCTGTGGAAGTCCCTATGTGGTCGTTACGATCAGTCTTTGTGTTGTCGTTATGACCGAGTACTAAAGCTACACCGTGGTTGTAGTCGTAGCTGCTGTGTTCGTAGTCGTAGCGACTGTGGTCGTAGTCGTAGCAAACTGGTCGTAGCTGCATCGAGTACCGTAGACATCATACTCAGAGAAGTACTGTAGACGGCATACGCAGTAGCAGTCACTGTAGCAGTCGTCAGCATTGTAACAATTGTTGCTTACTGTAGCCGTTGTTGGTCATTGTGGTAGTTAGGTATGGCCGGTCACTGTAGCAATCGTGTGTAGTCAGTCGCTATAACAGTCGTTAACACAAGTGGTCGTGGAATGACGTAGGTCTTCAGTCAGTTGGTGAACTGCTCAATATGGGCAAGTAATCAGTGTCAGTCAGAGTCGTGTGCGTGGAGTGGGTGAGTGGCCAGTTGTGAGGCCCGATTGTATCTATATATATAATGTAAATCTTTTGAGAAAGATGAGACAAAGAATAACAGAGAAAATACAGAAAACGTGCGAGTAGTTAGCACCACAATCTCGAGTCTCAGTTTTGTTTTCGGCTTTGTTATTAGCTCCGTCTACTCGTTCTCATCTTCGGGGAGCCATCCATTGTGTTTGTGTGCATCAGTCCACCACCAAAGCGTACGTTTGTGAGAGGCTGGGCCAACACTTGGTATCAGATCTTGAGTTCTCCCCTGGGCTAATCCCTACATTTGGGGATCAGAGCCTAGGTGATTATCCGGACGCAGATCAAGCAGAAAAGCAGGGCTTCAGCTCTCTCCGTTCTCTCGGTACCGGTGCGTCTGCAGCAGAGCTTGTGTTCATGTACACCTTAATACATGTCGCGTTCGAGCTCGCCGAGTAACAACACCGGCGACGGGGGCGTTCTAAAGATCAGCGATGGGGGCGTGCTGAAGGCATCGGCGTGCGAGGGTAGCATCTCCCTCCCGTATCCCATGCTCACAAGGAGCAACTACGCGACTTGGGCTATGAAGGTGAAGGTATTCATGCGCACTCAGGGCATGTGGAGTGCAATCATGAATGAGAAGGTGAACAAGAGGCAAGATCAAATGAAGCTCGCAGCGATTTTCCTCACAGTGCCGGAAGACGTGGTGCTACTCCTAGTGGAGAAGGAGACCACAAGGATGCTTGGAACATCCTAAAGACGATGCATCTCAGTGCCCATCACGTCAAGGAGGCGCGTGTACAAAACCTCAAAAGTGAGTTTGAAAACTTGCGCATGAGCGACACCGATCAAATCGATGACTTCGCGATGAGGCTGACGACAATCGTCAGCAAGGTACAAGGTCTAGGCGAAAAGATAGAAGAGATCTACATCATACGAAAGTTTCTTCGCGCCGCGCCCAAGAAATTCTCTCCCATCGTCACCACAATTGAGCAATTTGACGACATAAAAAAAATATGTCAGTCGAAGAGCTAATCGGACACTTGAAGACGCAGGAAGAGAGTGTCACTACAGCAACAGCGATGGAGACAAAGAGAACTTGCTCCTAATGCGTGCAGTTAGGAGGCCCGATCGTTGAAGCATGAAGGTGAAGGCTCCTCAGGTGGTTCTAGTGGTGGCAGTGGCCGTCGATACCGAAGGGGTGACAAGGTAAAAGTAAGGTATTTTAATTGTAATTACTATGGACACTTTGCTTTAGAATGCCATAAGCCCAGAAGGAAGGAGAAAGCGGAGGCTGCGGAGGCGCATCTCATCATGGCAGAGGCCGACGATGAACCGACGCTGATGTGAAGGAGATGCAATAAGATTAAGGGGGTGATTGTTGGGTTAATCTTGTTGCGTGTGTGTTTTACTCATGTGTCGAGTACTGTGTAGTTGTGTATGTCGAGTACTTGTGGAAGTCCCTGTGTGGTCGTTATGACTAATCTTTGTGTTATCATTATGATCGAGTACTAAAGCTACAATGTGTATTGTAGCTTCGAGTACTCCATGGTCGTAGTCGTAACGGCCGTGGTTGTAGTCGTAGTGACTGTGGTCGTAGTCGTAGCGGTTGTGTTCATAGCCATAGTGGCTGTGGTCATAGTCGTAGCTGCACAGAGTACCATAGACGTCATACTCGGAGAAGTACTGTAGACATCATACTCGGTAGCTGTCACCGTAGCAGTCATCAGCACTATAACAGTCGTTGGTTACTATAGCAGTTGTTGGTCATTGTAGCAGTCGTGTACAGTCAGTCACTGTAGCTGTCATCAGTATTAGTGGTCATGGAATGACGTAGGTCTTCAGTCAGTTAGCGAACTGCTCGGTATGGGCAGGTAGTTGGTGTCAGTTAGAGTCTTGTGTGTGGAGTGGATGAGTGGCCTGTTGTGAGATCCGGTTGTGTCTATATATACCACGTAAATCTTTTGAAAAAGATGAGCCAAAAAATAACAAAGAAAACACAAAAAATGTGCGAGCAGTTAACACCACACAATCTCGAGCCTCAGTTTTGTGTTTAGCTTTGTTATTAACTCCGTCTACTTGTTCTCATCTCTAGAGAGCCATCCATTGTGTTTGTGTGCGTCAGTGTACCGCCAAAGCATGCGTTTGAGAGAGGCTGGGCCAACAATTTTAAGGCACAATAATGTTAGTGCGTGTGTGACATCGCACATGTTTCTATGTATTATTTTGAATCTATGGTTTGCTTGTGTGTGCAAGTAATAAGGTTTGGGTGAGCTTGCAGCTTCTTTAGGTACTGTGAGCTTCTTCCCATGCTTTACCTGTGAGAACAAGCTCATTCATATTGACTTTTGATTTTAATTTATGAATAGTAACAGCCTGTAAAGAGAGATACTGATGTGCGATTTTGGCCAATATAATTGAAGTTACAACAGTACGTACTACAATTGACTAGTAGATCCTGCCTTAAAAAGATACACCATTTAAAAGTTAGGTACTATAGAAAATCATTTACTGTAAAAAATGAACAGTGCCAAGGCTTGTTAATTTGAAACTCGCTAGGATTGAAAAGATAGTGCCTTTTCATGTTCTCCTAGCGTGTGTTTGCTCGCCTACACCAAGCCTAGCTTAACCAACACATGCTAGTTTCTTTGATTTCCTATTGTTTGCCTTCGGTTTATTGTTGTCCTTCCAGAACAAATGCTTTGAAGGATCTGTTTGCTTTTGATTACCTGGCATAAAATCAGAATTTTCACCAATAATACAGAACCACCTATATCTGTGCAAACGAGATTGCAGATGTCGCAAATCTGTAACTGAAAAAAATCACCACAAAGGGAGGCACCATTGAGGCACCACCTAAGCACTTCGCACGCTTCTGTACATGGTTTTCTTCCGGATGAAAATGGGTTCACAGGTTGATGTGGTTCTTTGCTTTTTTTGTCGTCGTTGCTTGCTGAAAGTGCAGTAATCGAGTCTCTTTATGTAAGCGATCGACTGGTCTGTTAGTAGCTAGAAACGTGGCCCATTGTAGAATTATGGCTGATTTCTTTTTTTAGCTTATGGTTTATAACTTATGATTTCTCTTAAATAAATAAATAAGACGGCTTTTTGTTGTCGTTTTGAAGTGGCTTATTGGATTAGTCATTTTAAAACAGTTTATCGGCATTCGATTCGTTCATACAAACGCTCATAATAGAACCAAAAACATAAATCACAGCTATAAATTATAAGCTACAGCTAAAGATGTCATAACACACTTAAGATTAGACGTGATAAGGTTAGGCTTCAATCCAAACACCGCTTGATCTTCCTATCGATTGCAACGAGTCTTTTTGACAGCCATGACCCAGTTGCAAACTCCCGTAAGACCTTCGCTCCCCTCCATGCATCTACCACATGTGCCATCTTAATCCCCTCAAGTCATCACCGACTGCTAGGGGGTCTCACAGTACCAAGGTAGGTTCAGAGGGAATGGCATGTTGGGTTGGCGTGCCACTAGGAGATTGCACGTTTTTATTTAAGTGATTAATCTAAGTTTTATCGATCATCTTAAGTATTACACTTAAGAGAGTTGTTTTAATCATAAAAAAACTCTCCTAGGTTTATACCAAGTGTAATGATAAGCAGTCTCATGAAGAAAAATCGCTGATATTCAATTTTTTTTTGTAAGGGATAGACTATTGCACAGGCGACTGAAATTTTTTTATCTTTCAGTCACCTAAAGTTGCACTTTGAATCACCTGAAGTTGCACATATTTTTTTTGGAGGGGGGCTGCAATTTTAGTTGATTGAGAGTGCAATTTCAGGTCACCTGAAGTTGCACTCTGAATCACCTAAAGTTGCAGCTGTTTTTTTTGGAGGGGGCTGCAATTTTAGTTCATTGAGAGTGCAATTTTAGGTGACTGAAACATAAAAAAATTTCAGTCGCCTGTGCAATAGCAAAACCGTTTTTGTTTTAATCATAAAAGAGATCATTTTCTCAAGTTTTCCACTAGCTCAAGAGCTCGATTATGATTCAGAAGAGAACAAGCTTAGCTCTAACTTAGACTTGATATAATTAAGGTTCAACTAATCATTAGTACTCTTCAGTTGGATAGTTTTTATTGAATTATGATCTAGGGTAAGTATTGTTGAACTGTGAAAATTAGTGGTTTAAACTCAGAGGGGAAGATGTAATGGTGATATTTTGGGCTCAGTGTTGGGCTAGGGCATTACAATTATATGGATCCAGAGTATGTTTTTATTCCCACTAAATTTAGTACAATATGCTTTTATACTCACCAATTTTAGTAGGATATTATAGTGTTTGCCGCATAAACTTGTAATGGTGCTTAGGGATTTCTGTTAGTGATATGCTCTAGAGGCAATCATAGAGATGATTATATCACTTTTATATTTATAAACATTTGAACAATATATTATTTTATTTCTTGAATGAACTTTCATTTATATTGATTGACAAGTTTGCGATTTGTTCATGAAACTCTATATTTGTGTTTATGATGTTATTCTAAACATCCTGATCTATATCATTATGTGGGATACTTATGGTTTATAGATCAACACAAGTGTTGATTGATGGTCATGTTTCACTAATCATGGATATGAAATATCAAATTAATAATGTGGACATATGTTAGAGAACGTAGTGTTGGATTAATCTACCTTGAGATACTGCAGAAATTATTATATTCTTAAGTGTTATCAGTTGATCACATATATATAGTGTATCTGTGATCCTTAGACCTGAGGTCGTTATGGTTTCATACATGTGTAATAGTTTACTTAGGGGTTACCAAACACATGCCATAAAGGTGGCTTTCGGGTTTACTATAAAATAAGTAGAGGAATATGAGCGATCAAGATGGAATTTACCCCTCCTTTTTAATGGAAATATGTCTCTAGGCCCGTCGATGTGGTTGGATTAGGGCAGTGCATGGTCATGCCAATTTTGGTTGAGGAGTCAACTACAACTAAGTAATCCGCTACAATATCGGGTGAAGGATCGAATTATTATATGATGACACACATCTCGTCTTGAGTTTAATTTGGTATCATGAGGAAAAAATATAAACATATGAGCACTATACATGTTCATTCGATATGATAGGGACCTCTATCAACTTGTAGATTGGAAAGGGATTTCCGGATCGTGGCCGATTACGCATGAACCAACAAGATCACAAACTTAATGGGCTGAAATAAAAAAGTTTGGATATGACCGTTCAAATGGGCTTTTCACCTTAATGGCCCTATTGTATTCCATTAGTGCTGATGGTCTACCCGTCATGTCCACATTCCATCCATGTTGTACAACGCCCTCTAACCAAATGAGGAAGATAGGTCTTAAGCTATGTAGGACCGGTACGACGACAGAAGGAGTAAATGGTACCTTCAAATTTTTCTTCAAGTATTCAACGATTGTTCAATCCAATATATATGAGAAGCTATGAAGATTAAGAAACCAAAAATCTGAAAAATCACGTTGTTACAATGATTTCAGCTTGGTGAATAGTAAAAGGCATTATTTCAAATCCAAAAAACTATGAAACTTTTGATTCATAGATCAAAAAGACTTGAAATTTGAACTAATATTAGATCATGACCTTAAGAACCTATCCTAATGAAATATCTTGAAAGAACTTAAGAGAATTGAGATCTTTTGGTTTGTCAAGATCTGCTGCACCAAAACTAGGTCAAAATCTAAAATTAAGTTAACTCTCAAACGAAAACTCCAAATCACTTGGTATACACTATCTCTAGGATGTTAGAAACCTATTCCAATTAACGATAAAGAAAATTATTGCCAAAGTTCTGACCTTTTTCCATTTGATGGAAGGTTGCACCAAAACCGATCAAAAAAACCAAAAAGGTGAATATGACTTGCTCGTGAGTGATTGATGGCCAAGATGGTTCTAGATCTATTTTCACATATCACATAAAGCTAGAACACCCAAGGAATCGAGATAAAAACAACTAGATTAAGAAATCACTCGGAGAGGCCAAATTAAGCAAAAACTGGCCAACTTCGAAAACTTGCCAAACATGATGCCTAGATAGATGATGATTGATTTTCAAGATATATCTCCATTATTTACTCATCCTTAGCATTCAATAAGATCTATGAAGGGGAGACGCAAGATCAAAACCAACTAAAACAAGAGCAAATCAATCAAAACAAGAATAATCTATGAGAGATAAACAAAGTTGATATATTACTACTTGAGGATGAATGTTTTACAGCCACTCCACCTAAAAAACAAGAGAGCACAATATAGTATTCACACTTCTCAAATCCTAACCCTAAAACACTTGGCTTTAATGGCGAAGGTTGGATGGTTAGTTAACCATCCCAACCCGTTAAATAGATAGAATAACCAGCACCTATCTAACCCTAGTGGATACTATCCACTTAGCACATATGAGAGAAACTTGTTAATCCCACACATATGGGTTTAACTCACACACAATACTTGTACATGCTTTTCAAAGTGTAGAAGCCCGAAGCGCCTTGATCCAACTTGATATTATTAGTTTCTCTTTGACCTAAACCACTCTTCCAAGCGTCGTAGTTTTCTTCCATGGTAATTTGTGATATTTTGGTCAAACTACTAAAATACCCTTTCTTGACCCAGTCTTCATCTTCAATTGCAAGCAATCGACATGCTTGTCACATGTAGGTAGATCACTAGCTTACCACACGTTGACAAGTCTCTCCTATTCTGGTTTGACTGGATCATGTCTCACTTAGACCGATCAAGCCACATGGTGCAACCCACGCGCTTGAACTTGCTAAGAACATGATCACTTGAATATTTGTTGAAGTAATACCGACACATCATGACTAGAATAAAAATATATACCTAAAATGCTAGTAAAATGTTTCTAAGCATCTCCAAAATGAAATATGTAGTTATTTCCCTATACACTTGACATGCTTGTCAGGAATAACAGCTACGACTTTGACTATAGGGCTCATTCTAGGCGACACAAACACATATAGACCCTAAATTTTGTCAGAAAATGCAAATGAAATGCAAAATAGAAAGCCAAAACATGTAGCAGCTTCACTTTGCATTAACGCTTTAAATTTACATCAGAGATAGGCCATCAAGGAGATCATCATATCAAAGATCAGATTGACAAAGGGACTAACCATGGGCCAAAACAGATGAACAAGGAGAACCTTTCCAGTGTGGCAATATCTCCTATGTGTACATTCTTTAGATGGTGAGAAAGAATGAAATGGCACTAATTAGAAATCCTTAACTTCTTAGGCTAAATGTGGTCAATAGAAAAGACTTAAATTATCATACACTACTACAGAAAGGCTAATAGTAGACGGCAAATCACAGACGGTTTTGTGAAACCGCCTGTAATGTAAACTATTACAGACGGTTTTAATTTGAAGGCCGTCTGTCGTATTTGTGGCGGGAAAAAGGAGTATCACAGACGGTTCTTACGTCTGAACCGTCTGTGATACTAGAATATCACAGACGGTTTTTATTAAAAACCGTCTGTGATAATCTGGGATTATCACAGCCGATTTTTTATTAAAAACCGTCTGTGTTGTGTCGACTATCACAGCCGGTTGTTGTTAAGAACCGTCTGGGAATGTTCACAGACGGTTTTTTACAAGAATCGGCTGTGATGTCCCTTTCTCTGTCATATTCTAGATCAGAGGTTAATATATAAGTACACATTGCTTCTAATAACTTAACTACAGAACTACTGAGACAAGAGATCACAAATTAAAGGCAAATTTATTAATTTCAATTAGAGGCAAATTTATTACAAAAGTCGCACAGGTACAGAGTTTCCCAGATTGTATTCTTTTGGGCTTCGTAAGCTTCTTCTTCAACTTGGGGACTTGGAGGATCAGCCGCTAAATTCTCGAACGCCGTTAAGATTGCCCTTGTCCTTAGCACTTCCTCGTGCAGCCTGGGCAAATGATCAGCAGCATCCATAATGTCGTAGAGGATAGCATGAAAAGATTCCTCAGAATCTGCCGTTTCTGCTTGATCGGCAAGGCTATCCATCCGTCTCTGCAATGCGTGTAGAGCTTCTTCCGCATTGCGCACATTGTGGAGAAGAACCAGGGTGAGGGCCGTTTCCCTTTCTTGAGCGGCAGCGAGACGCCTCCGTCGACGGCGGAGGATCAGGTCAAGCTGACGGATGCAAGAAAGTCGGGGAAGGAGAGCAGGGCGGGTGCGGAGAAGCCGCTCCAGATGCAAATTGCTGGCCGCCTGTGTAAGGTTCCGGCCGAACAATTCGTGATGAACAGATGAGAGGAAGGAGATGATCACAAGAACAGTAGTAGAAGCCATGTTGTATTGTATATTGTAATATTGTACGTACGTAGAAGAGACCTGGATTAGGAGCGCATATTTAACCTTTAGCACAAACGGTTCGTATACCCAAACATTAATGATATAGACGCTTCGTATAACGATCGAGAGACGTTACTTAGACGATCGAAACACGAAGCGTTCTGGCATCGAAACACGCGCGAAGCAGTTCTGGTATGAAGCTTATGACAGACGGTTTTTCATTAAAAACCGTCTGTGATAATATTTATCACAGACGATTTTTTAGAAAAAACCGCCTGTGATAATCATTATCACAGACGGTTTTTAATTAAAAATCGTCTGTGATAACTAGGGCATTTATTGCGCTGCTCAGACCTCATCTGTCTTCATTTCGATCCAGATCTGTGCGCACTTTTTCACTCGGGAGGAAGCTAGGCGATTTCAGGCCAGTTAATTTGGTGGGAAGAGGCAGAGATTGAGCTTTGAATTAAGATTCAGACTTTCCTGGTTGCTGTAGAGATATGGTTAGTAATGAAAATTATTTTTTCTTTAATTGCATTACAATTTAGTTCTAAGTAATCCATGAGTGGTTATTGAAGATGGTTATTTTGCAAAATTGTTGGTTATATAATAGATGTTGTGTTTGTAATATGAATTGAGCTGGCAAATTAAGTCTCAATATAATAAATGTGGCCGGTATATATGTAGTTATATATAATTAGTTAATCTAGATTTTAATACTAAGTTGTTACATATGTACGTAACGTAGGACCGAAGCTGGATGTATGCCGCGAGCCGTGTGAGTGAAGAGTACATTAATGGCATTTCTGCTTTTATAAGAGCCGCCGAGGAGGATATGTTGAATAAGGGGGTGGAATATATGTGCTGTCCATGCACTGACTGCGAGAATTTGAAGATGTTTAAGAACCGAGGGCAAATTGAAGCGCACTTGATTCGGAGGGGTTTCAAAAAGGATTATACGTGTTGGACCAGTCATGGCGAAGTGAATGATCATATGCCGCCGGATGACATCGCCGGTGAAGTGAATGATATGCCCCCGGATGACATCGCCTGTGAAGTGAACGACATGCCGCCGGCTGATGTCGATTGTGGCTCGGATTCGGATAGGTTGCACGATGATAATCTGGATCAGATGCTTCGCGATGTAGAAGAGAACTATGATGAGAGAGAGTATGTTAAATTCTGTGGCTTGATGGAGGACTCAGAGAAACCTTTGTACACGGGCTGCAAGTACACGAGGTTGTCGGCCGTGCTTGAACTGTTGAAATTGAAGGCAAGCAACGGTTGGTCCGACAAGAGTTTCACGGCGCTGCTAGGTCTTTTAGCGGACATGCTTCCGGAGGGAAATGAGTTGCCTAAAACCACGTATAAAGCTAAGAAGGTTATTTGTCCGTTGGGAATGGAAGTAGAAAGAATACATGCATGCCCGAACGACTGTATCCTCTACCGTAAAGGGTATGCAAACATGCATGTATGTCCGGTGTGCAACGCATCCCGATACAAACGTAACAATCAATCAGATGATGGCGAGGGAACAGAGGCGAACAAAGGACCTCCTGCTAAGGTGGCATGGTATTTTCCTATAATTCCCCGTTTGAAAAGGTTTTTTGCAAATCCAAAGGAGGCAAAACTGCTGCGTTGGCACTCGGAGGAGCGCAAGAAGGATGGAATGATAAGACACCTTGCTGATTCCGCGCAGTGGAGAAACATCGATAGGAGGTTTGCAGAGTTCGGTTCAGAACAAAGGAATATAAGGTTTGGACTGAGTACAGATGGAATGAATCCTTTCAGTAGCATGAGCAGCCGACATAGCACATGGCCCGTGACTCTCTGCATCTATAACCTTCCTCCTTGGTTGTGTATGAAGCGAAAGTACATTTTGCTGTCGATACTTATCCAAGGGCCAAAACAACCTGGGAATGATATCGATGTGTTCCTAGCACCGTTGGTGGAAGATCTAAAAGTACTGTGGAACGAAGGGGTACAGGTATGGGATGCATACAAACGAGATAACTTCACTCTGCGCTCCTTATTGTTCTGCACCATAAATGATTATCCTGCCCTTGGTAACCTATCGGGCCATAGTACAAAAGGTGCCAAAGCTTGTACTCACTGTTTAGATGGTACCGAGAGTGTGTGGCTGAGACACTCACGCAAAACCGTCTACATGCGTCACCGCCGGTTCCTTCGGAGGGCTCACCCATACCGCAAGATGAAGAAACAATTTGACGGAGAGAAGGAAGACGGTTCAGCTCCAAGGCATTTAAGGGGACACGAGGTTTATGATACGGTTAAGGATTTAGATGTTGTCCTCGGAAAGGGATGTAAATTGAGGGCTCATGAGAAGAACACCTGGAAGAAGAGATCAATATTTTGGGACTTACCTTATTGGGAGTACCTAGATGTACGGCACTGCATCGACGTCATGCACGTAGAAAAGAATGTGTGCGACAGCTTGATTGGTCTCTTACTGAACATCCGTGATAAAACAAAGGACGGTGTCAACGCACGGCTTGACTTGGCTGACATGGACATCAGGCCGGAGTTAGCACCGACAAGCACTGATAATGGACGAACGTACCTTCCCCCTGCGTGTTACACTCTGTCCAAGGCTGAGAAAACAGAACTGTGCCAGTGCTTGCATGGTGTCAAAGTTCCGTCTGGTTACTCCGGCAACGTGAAGAAACTTGTTTCGATGCAAGATTTGAAGTTAAATGGCATGAAGTCTCATGATTGTCATGTGCTGATGACACAGATGCTCCCTATTGCAATTAGAAATATTTTGCCGATCAAAGTCTGAGAGACAATCATGAGGCTATGTTATTTCTTTAACACAATTGCTCAGAAGGTCATCGATCCCGAAGGACTAGATGCTCTGCAGGACGAGGTGGTGATGACTCTATGTCACCTTGAAATGTATTTCCCTCCTTCGTTTTTCGATATCATGGTCCATCTCATTGTTCACGTTGTGTGGGAGATAAAAATGTGCGGGCCCGTATTCCTACGTAGCATGTACCCATTTGAGAGGTTCATGGGAATTCTCAAGTCCTACGTACGGAATCGTTCTCGGCCGGAGGGCAGCATCGTCGAAGGTTATGCAAGCGAAGAGGTCATTGAGTTTTGTGTCGATTATATAGCTCAGATTCAACCGATAGGTGTCCCCCAATCTCGTCATGAGGGGAGGCTGAAGGGTCTCGGAACTATCGGAAGGAAAGCAATCACTCCAGATATGGACACGTATACTCAAGCCCATTTCACGGTGTTGCAACACATGACTGAAGTGGCGCCTTATGTGGACCAGCACAATGATGTGCTTCGGCAACAGAATCCGGAGCGGCCGGATGTTTGGATCATGAGGCAACACAACCGTCGGTTCAACCAATGGTTGAAGGAGCAAATCGCTAGGAGATCCCCTTATTTCGCTGCCGTTGGGTGCATCTCCCACAGGTGAAGGTTGACAAGTACGGTGTCACGACCGTGGACCTCCAACGTGTCGGGTACAAAGACGAACCATTCGTACTCGCCAATCAAGTTGTTCAAGTTTTCTATGTAACCGACCCGGCAAATAAGAAACGCCATGTAGTTCTTCATGGAAAAAGGAGAATTGTCGGAGTGGAGAATGTAGTGGACGAGGAGGAATACAATCAATTTGACGAGTTACCTCCTTTTGGAAATGGCATAAGGGTCGACGATGAACAACGTGACGAAACCAGTTACGTACGCATTGATCATGATGAAGGGCTAATTTTTAAAGGAAATAAGCAAGTACAATAAGAATGTATATGTGAAAATGTGCGACAATTTTGAGATGTATATGTGAAAATGTGTGATGTACACAATTTTGAGATGTATATGTGAAAATGTGTGATGTAGACAATTTTGAGATGTACATGTGAAAATGTGTGATGTAGTCAATTTTGAGATGTATATGTGAAAATGTGTGATGTAGTCAATTTTGAGATGTATATGTGAAAATGTGTGATGTATCAATTTTGAGATGTATATGTGAAAATGTATATGTGTGATGTATTTGAGACCTTGTCAAAATGTATCAACTGGTTGGTGTTGTATATGAATGCAGCTGTTTGGTGGTTGATATGAATGCAGCTGTGTAGTTATTGGTGCTGTCTTAATTGCGACAGTCGGCAAAGGCTTATCACAGACGGTTCTAAGTGTAGAACCGTCTGTGATAGTTTTCTATCACAGCCGGTTCGAAGTGTAGAACCGTCTGTGATAGTAAACTATCACAGACGGTTCTACACTTCGAACCGGCTGTGATAGAAAACTATCACAGACGGTTCTACACTTAGAACCGTCTGTGATATGTTATCACAGACGGTTCTAAGTTTAGAACCGGCTGTGATAATCTGCCTACATATATACCCTCTCCCAAGGGTTTTCGTGTGCGCTGTAGTTATTCGATTCGATCTAAATCCCGAGCCCGTCGTCGCCGCCACCTCCCCGAGCCCTCGCCGGCTGCCCTCGCCGGCCGCCTCCCCGGACGAAGACGTCGCCGCAGCCTCCTCCTCCTCCGTCGCCGCCTCCCCGAGCCCGTCGCCTCCTCCTCCTCCGTCGCCGCCTCGCTGAGCCCGTCGCCTCCTCGTCCCCCGTCGCCGCCGCCTCCTCCTGCGTCGCCGCCTCCTCCTCCTCCGTCGCCGCCTCGCCGAGCCCGTCGCCTCCTCGTCCTCCGTCGTCGTCGCCTCCTCCACCTCCTCCGTCGCCGCCGCCTCCTCCTCCTGCGTCGCCGCCTCCTCCTCGTCCGCCGTCCCTAAGGTCACCAAAACCCTAAGGTTGATGCTTGATGTTGTTATGCTTTATGCTTGATACATTGGTACATAGTACATATTTAGGGTTGATGCTTACTGTTAGTGTTATGGTTGATGCTTACTGTTAGTGTTTAGGGTTGATGCCATACTGTTAATGATATGCTATTTGGTACATACTACATTGGTACATTGTTTATTGCAGTTGCTTAGTTTACATTGGTACATATTACATTGATGCTTGATGCTTCATACTGTTATGCTTGATGCTTGATGCTGTTATGCTTTATGCTTGATACATTGGTACATAGTACATATTTATGCTTGATACTGCAGTTGATTAGTCTACGTTGGTACATCTTACATTGATGCTTGATGCTTCATACTGTTATGCTTGATACTTGATGCTGTTATTTGGCATAACCAATCAAGGAAGAGTATATGATTTAGTAGCGGGACGGCCAAGATTAATCTTGTGCAACCCTACAATTTGAGAGCACAAATTAACCAATCAAGGAAGATAGGATGATCAAAGGGCATGAAGCAAGTGACACATTCTAGAATTCCCGTTCAATGAACGGGATGCTCTAGTTTGTGTCATTTGCTTCATAGAACTTTGTTTAGGGACTAAGATAGGCACATCACCCCCTCTCTCTGTCCACATCACCTCCTCCCTTCTCCCCCTTCCCTCTACTCCTCTCCTCTCTTCGTAACATTGAGCATCATGTTTCACTTTTCTTGCTTCCTCATCTTATCATGTGCAACCCTACAATTTGAGAGCACCAATCATAGAAACAGTTGATCTTTCCACCCAAATGCTCCATGTATCTAGACATCACCCCTACAATTTGAGAGAACACATTAAGCAATCAAGGACCACTCTAGTGTATATGCCACACAGACCTTCAAGGGGCATGAAGCAAGTGACACACTCTAGTGTATCAGGTTCAATGAACCAGATACACTAGTTTGTGTCATTTGCTTCATAGAACTTCGTTTAGAGACCTTGTAGTAATAATATATGCCACATAGACATTCAAAGGGCATGAAGCAAGTGGGACACTCCAGTGTATCCGGTTCAATGAACTTGATACACTGGTTTGTTCCATTTGCTTCATAGAACTTTGTTTAGGGACTTTGCTATTTGGTTTATAGTATTAGCAACTAAAGTAGGTGCTAAGATAGGCACATCACCCCCTCTCTATGTCCATATCACCCCCTCCCTTCTCCCCCTCCCCTCTACTCCTCTCTTGTCTTCCAATTCAATATGATCACTTTCTCATCTTATCTTAATAGACCCACAAAATGAGCAACACATCACCTGCGCATTCTTCAACATCATCGCCGGAGGTGTCCGCTCCAACATCAAGACGCCAAGGAAGAGGGCTATCGAAGAAGCCTGAGGGCCGACAGACCATCACAACGGTAAACGCATCTGGGGTCCCTATCCTTCCTAAAAAAGCGGTAAGCGCATTCCGAAGCATGGTCGGAATAGTTGCACGAGAATGAATTGAGATCACATACAATTCGTGGAAGAACGTGCCTAACACTCGGAAACGTGAGCTGTGGACCGAAATTTTGGCACCGTTCGAGTTCCCAGAAGAACACCTACACGCTGTGCAACGACAAACCTACCTAGGGGCGTGCAAAGCATGGAAGAGCTTCAAGAGCACGCTTGTCAAGAAATACGTGGAGACGGACGAAACGCCTTTTCATATATACCCATTCCTGGAACCACAATGGGAAGAGTTCAAGGCGATGAAGACGTCCGAAGAGTTCAAAAGTACAAGTACGGCGCACAAAGCCCTCCAGGCAAAAAACACACACCCCCACAGACTTGGCACAGCTGGGTATGCGGGTAAAATCCCGCAGTGGATGAAGGAGGATGACCTGACAGCTGCACAGGACATCGCCCCGTCGTTTTCCAATATCCCGGATGACCGCGCACGAAATTGGATTAGAGCAAGGTCATCTACAACGACATCGGGGGACGTCTCCTTTCGAAACCCTGCTGACCAGCAAGTGTCCCAGCGCCTGGTAAGATATCGATAGAACTACGTAGCTTGTAATTACTCCACAACTTCGTATGAGTTGAAATGACATTTCGTGCTCTTGCAGGAAGAGCTGAGTTTTGAATCTACCCTGGGATCATTCCAGGGAACAAGGGAGAATGATATGCTCTCCGTGGCCCTGGGAAATAAGGAGCACCCGGGTCGTACGAGAGGCCTTGGGCTTTACGTTCCTTGGAAACATGGTTTCGAAGATGACTCCGGAATGTATCGGCGTAGGAAGAGAACTAAAGCCGAGCGTGACGCACAGCTACGAGAAGAGATCAAGGAATCTCTTAAAGAGGAGATATTCGCTCAGATGGGTGATGTAATCAGAGAAGAGGTGCGGAAACAGACAGAAAGTTATCAGGCCACCACCGCCGCTGCTATGCTAGCTAGCCCGCACAACCGTCCGAGTAGCTGCTCGTCCAATCCGACGCATACCCAGTCCAAATTTCCTGTGGACGACATCCTGGTAATAATTATTACCTCTCGAATGCTTGTTCCATTGGTAGGCCTATTCGAGTAGCTAATTTTGTATCGTTATGTAGGAGCCTACGAACTGCAGGCTCCAAGTGAGATATGGCTCCATTCCCTTGTTCGCTGCTTGGGGCCAGGCATATTCGTCTCATATCGGGGCCGTGGTGCACGGTCAAGCTTTAGCGCCAGGCTTCGCAAAAGTTAATGTGGATGGTGTGTATGTCAATTTTGAGGTGGTCCCGCTACCGAAGCCCCCCAACGACGAGATCGTGACTCTAGGACAGGCCATTGGAACATTCATCCAGTGGCCCAAAAGCGACATCTCCCTGGAGGCTTCTTCACCGGTGGCAGGACCAGAAGTGCAGTGCGAACCACAGCAACATACACCGGTGCTATCTCCACAGGTGCTATTCTCGCCAGAGCAACTTGCACTGGTGACATCTCCACACGGGCAGTGCGAACCACAGCTACCTGCACCGGTGCTATCTCCACGGGAGCTATTCTCGCGAGAGCAACTTGCACCGTCTATACCATTACAGTCGACTAGCATAAAGTCGAGCGACAATCGAGGCAGTGGCCGGGGCAAATCAAAGATGAAGGACGATGACGATATCCCGTACATGCCATTGGCCCGCAAATTCGTGCTAGGCGACCCGATGGTACTCAAGAAAGAGCTCCTAGAACTAGGACTTGGTTGCCAAAGATTCCACACTTGGTATATGGAACAGTCCAATAAGCCAGAGGGAGAACGGCGCTCAGGTATCACTGTCAAATTCAAGCAGGAACATTTCATTCACGAAGTTCAGGAATGTGTCTTCGCGGTGACCTTCGACGATATATTTGAACTTTTCACGCTCAACGCTCTCGACGCCTCACTCGTTCGATGCTGGACGCTGTAAGTCTGTACAATCACAGTCTCTATTCACGTAATACCGATATATGTCACAATTTGTTGCTTTTCTGTGCTATATATAGATTCATGCTGACCGAAGCTAGATCATCGAAATCACGAATTGGTTTCCTTGACCCACGCTTGGTCGCCATTGATACCATCATCGAGAATGCATCCTTCGTCGAGGACTATATTGTAAAAGCACTGCTGGCTCACCAAGATAAGGAATTTGTTCTTATGCCATACAATGAGGAATTCCATTGGATTTTAATTGTAATTATACCAAAATGGAACAAGGCTATATACCTTGATTCTCTAAGTAAGAACAAATCCAAGTACACAGCTATCGCCCGAATACTCGATAGGTACGTACATTGTACATTGTACTCTTTCTTTCCTTTCGAATGACTAATCTAACTTTTTCGAATAACGAATGTCGTTCGCTACATACGTTAAACAAACACGTGACTCGACGACGGGGGCCAAGCCCTTGAAACATGATCGCAAGTTTCCGGTATTCCCTAGCTACATATTAATTAATCATATACAACACATAGTAGTAATGCCACTTGATTTAACACATTCTATTTTTTGCAGTGCCACCAGCAGGAGCCGGGCAACACGTGTGGATACTACGTGTGCCACCATATGAGACTACTCCTCGATTCCACCAAGATCACTAATGCTAAGGTTTGTCAATCTTCCCACAATTATTTCATACATGTCACGTGTTATATGCGCGCGCGTTGATATTCCTATCTACAGGTTGCGCCCATCTCTAAATCTGCTTTGGAACAGCTGGACTTAGCAAAAATTCGAGGAGAGTTGCTTTGGTTTTTGTGGGCTAAAGTCATCAAATCAGATGGAGAGTTCCACTGCGCAGATTGATTTTTTATTGCTCTTATCACTCTGTAATTCTGAATTTGTAAATGGATATTTTATTTCATTTCAATTAATTCATTTGCGAAATGGATGCCTTATGTCTGTGAATGAAATGTGATGTGAATTGGATGTTTGTCAAATGAATTGAGATGTGAATTGGATGTTTGTCAAATGAATTGAGATGTGAATTGTATCTATACTTGTTTATCTGCTTGTTTCAGAGGGCATGGCTAGCATTTCCTGAGGCTAGCCAATAAACAGAAATAGATTCTGTTAGGGGGGAGGAATATCACAGACGGTTTTTCATTAAAAACCGTCTGTGATTATCGGATACCACAGACGGGTTTTCAGTACAAACCGTCTCTGATTATCGGATATCACAGACGTTTTTTCATTACAAACCGTCTGTGATTATCCGATATCACAGACGGTTTTTTATAAAAAACCGTCTGTGATATCGGATAATCACAGACGGTTTGTAATGAAAAACCGTCTGTGATATCCGATAATCAGAGACGGTTCGAAAACCGTCTGTGATAACTTGGATTATCACTGACCCATAATTTCAGACGGTTCAGATAACCGTCTGTGATGACGATTTCGAACCGTCTGTGATGACCTTTTCTGTAGTAGTGATAGATGCTTGTGAAACCTGAGAAAGAACAACAAAAAGGATTAACATTGGCATGTCAACCTCAAAGGATCTCCCATTCCAAAATCACCAACCTGTCAACTTGATACAATATCAAGCATGAAGCATCAATGCAATGAATATCATTTCTCACAAATATGCATACACCAAATGACCAAATCAAATGAAGACCGAGACAGAGGGACTGAGGGAGCACTACCACAACCAGGAATCCTCTTTTGAAAAGGCCAACCTGAGCAGCGCGACCACCATGCCCCACCCGCGTGTCCGCTACCACCCCTGCCCTACCCTGCTCCGATGCTCCCGTGCTGGCCACTGCTCTAGGCGCTTGCAGTCTTGCTAGTCACCACATGTGCGCCACTACCGGCCGGCTGAGAGATGTTCGAGTGGTCGAGCCCCTCCCTCTGCAGCTCTATTGATTGCTGGTCAGGTTTGAGTAGTTAGGGTTAGGGGATGGCCAGATAAATGAGCCAGTAGGATGGGAGGGGAAATGGGCCAAAAAAAGTCTAGCGGAAATTTGGGCTAATTGGGTGTAAAGATGACGAATTTGGTCCAACTAAGAGTATAAATGTATTATAACTTGTATATAGTAATTTTTTTGTCAAAAATTTTAGGTATCCAGTTGAACACCCATGAACTATGGACGGTCTGTCCCTGGCACTGACCTAGGTTAAACCAAACCATACCATGACTCAAAATCCCAAAAACCACAACTCAGCCAAAATGAAAATACTTCTGTTGGTCAAACCGTCATGGCTGCAGCAAACTGAAAACTATTTTTTTTACAAAATTTGAATCCTAAAACTTCTAATATGACAATAGCTCATCACAACAAAAATTTGGACATTCTCATACGATTCTTCAAGCTAGTTGCCCAGCGGTACAGTTCTTGAGTTCAAAGTTGTTCGCATGTATGAATTGGCATTTGGTTGGACGCTTGGACATGAATGAGCTCTTGTGGAGAAGATTCCCAATTCGGTTGCTATTGGTAACTCACAGGAGTGTGTATTTCTATCAAGGTAAAGGTTTGTCGATAAGAATAGTACGTCAAATTAATGATCTAAATGTGCTTTTTAAAAGTACAGTGACCTGGATGATATATCTAAATAGTTTAGCGACTATCCATGCATTTTACTAGGTCCTATTCTTTTTTTGGCTTATGACTGTGACTTATGGTTTTTAGCTGAAATTTTTGAATTTTAATTGGGCTGTTCGCGACAGAGATTACAAAGAGAGAGAAACTCACTTGTAGACCCCTTCTTGAGAAAATACTCCATTTAAAAGTTAGATATTATAGCAAAAACCAAAAAACGCTCTTAGAAGCCGCAAAAAATATACCCTTAAATTGGTCATCTTGGAAGACCCCGATTCTCACATAATGTTACTGTGATTAAGAAACGTATCCGTGTATAACATATTATTCGTCTTTTCTACAAAATAGATGTTTTGGTTAGTATTACTAGGTTAATAATTGAATGTCATATTCGAGTTAAATTGTGAGTTTTTTCTATATAAGCAAGCAGCGTTGAACAAAATCTAACGTGACACAACGACATCGTAATAATGGGATCGTATCATTTAACATTGCATTAGTGTAACACCCCGACCCTCCACAGGGCTCAACATGCTACCACCACATTCTTACCAATTCAAAAATGTTGCTAATTCAACTTTTAGCAGCACCTTCCCTGTTCTTTTTATACGATTACCCACAGGGAGCAAACCACAAATAACTGTAGGATAATTGTAAAGACAACTAACTTCATATTTCACAAACCATAACATAAACAGAAACTTTGGGCTCTACGACCATGGAGTCCCACCATCATGGCTCGCAAACAAAGTAAACCAAACGGCGAACTACAAGAACCTTAACACTATATTAAACTTAAACGTTCAGTGTAAGGCTAAACTGTCATTTTACATGTGCAGTGCCAAAAGGACTATCCTCATTCCATGCATGTCATCATTCACCTAAAAACAATGACAAAGCAATGGTGAGTCCTAAGACTCAGCAAGCACACGATAAAACAGTAACATCACTTTAGCAATTCAATTGATTTCATGAACTATAAACTATAAATCCACTCTATGACTGTAAATTGTAAATTAAGTCTGTAACTGTATAATGTAAATCAATTATATGTCTATAAGGTGTAATTCAACTCTGTCTGTAAACTGTAATTCAACTCTATGTCTGTAAACTGTAAACCAATTCTATGTCGGTAAACTGTAAACCAATTCTACGACTGTAAGATGTAAATCAAATCTGTAACTATAAACTGTACTTCACAACTGTCTGTAACTGTATCACTTTCTCTGTCACTTTCATGCATATGCAAAATATCATGCAATGCGTCTGTGTGCATCTGTATGCTTTGTAACTGTAGCTTATACCGGTATAGCGAAGTGTCCACCCGTCGATGGACCACTCATTCGCCTCGTCCTCTTTCATACGAGGTCTCAACCTCCACTCCCGTGGAGTACCTACCTCTGTAGGTCTTATTCAAGAGCACCCCAGACTAGTCATATGTCTTTCTCACCGACCTGCCTCTTATACATTTTGCATGATGCAATATGCTTCAAATATGAATGTCTAATTATAAGCGGTCCTCATCAAGGTATGATTAGCACAATTCATATACATCATCTCGTAAATACTGTAAATCATGGCATGGGAACACGAATAACAAACATTCACCATAATTTACCGATCCACTATGCACTTGCCTGTTAACCTGGTGGACGGTGCGTGGACGGCACCAGACTCGAACCGTCACCTGAACAAGCATTAACTATTTCAATTCATCACTCCTGCAATACATTCAAGTACGAGCAAATGACATCGCTCTAACGCCCAATTCGACATAACCCATTCCTGTGCCACCAGGCAACATCCCATTGTCCCAGTGCTTAATCAATTTGAACATTTAGCGATTTCATCATTTATACTTGTAGATCGAATTTTACCCACTTAATCTCTCTCATCAATTGACCACATACATCAATTCTAATTATCGGTATATTAACTTATGCCCGACTCGGCAAATAAACAGGGAGAAGGGTTTTCGAGGCGTTACCCTGGCCCCGAGCGACTGGGTTGAGGCACTACTTTCTTTTCCTTGGCCAGATCTGGCAGATCTGGCGGCGGATCATATTTCCTTTTCTCTTCCTCCTCTTTCTTTTTTTTTCCTTCTCTCTTTTCTTCCTCTTTTCTTTTTCTTTCTTTCTTTTCCTCTCTTCCTTCTCTCTCTCTCTCTCCTTTTCTTTTCTTTCTTTTTCCTTCCAACCGGCGCTTCCTTTTCTTCTCTTCACGCCAGCAGCTCTTCTTGTTTTCCTCCGTTGGCCGGCGTCTCGCGCGCCTCACTCCCACTCCCCGCGCCTCCTCTTCTTCCTCCCGGTCGGCCGATGCGGCCCCCCTCTCCTCTTCTCCCCCCACCGGAGCTTGGCCCTCCCCCTCGCTCCCTTGTGCGGCGCGCAGCTGACGGAGCAGGGGAGCGGCGACGGCGGCATCCAGAGGACGGCGTTGGCAGCTGGGCAACTGCAAGGCGTGCGTGGGGAAGATGGCGACGGTTGCCAGAGCTGGCAAGCGGCGGCGCCAACGGCTGGTCGACGGCGGCGCGTGCGTGGGGAAAGCAGTAGCACCTAGGTGAGCACAGGGGAAGGGGGGATAGCAGCAACAGCCGAGAGTGCACGGGGGAGAAGAAGAGCAAAATGACTTTGGCTTCTGCCTCTGGCTCTCTCTCTCTCTCTTATATGTGGCATAACATGGGCCGGGCTGGGCTTCATCGGCCCAGGTATTACAATTAGTAACGCGTGTAGTGTATCATTGTAATGATTAATTTTTGTCATTTAATTCTCGGTGTCGTCTATGCTGCCAGTTCGTTACTGCACATACTTACAGAATGATTATATTGCAGTAACTTTTGTGAAGGCCATACATTTGATAGAGATGGGAATTACATGAAAGTAACATATGTACACTTTACCTTTTACATACCATCAAAAAATTCCCGTAGCGAGGTGCGGGATTGACACTAGTAAACCACCAATCTTGCACAGCTCCGAAGTGTCCACGTCTTTACAGATCCAAGCTAGATTGATGGGCGCTTCAGTGTGTACTTAGTGCTAACAAAAAAAAATTAGGCAACTTGCTGATAACAAAACTCTCTTTCTATTAACGACTCTATAGACGCGGGAGGGGAGAATACTAAGAAACTTGACCGGATTCCCTCTTTATATATTTAACTTGTTTAGCATAGATTTTTAATCTAGACCAGTTCTTTACAGGATCTGACGGTCGGAAACATGTAATGAATTGTGAACCCTCATCCCAACCTTTTCCTCAATCGAGCGAGCGCGCGCATTAGAAGCTAATCAAATGACTCCATAAAGAGGATTAGTTTCATAGAAAAAAAATAACCCCTCCATTCCCGGCCATGCATTGCCGACTCGGACGCTGCCCGCCTTCCTGAACGGCCCCGCTCCGGCTCGCACACGCAAACAGATACTTTCTGCGTTCTTTTTTACTTAACTTCTTAAAATCTATGCTATTAAACTTTCACTAATAGATTTAAAACTATTTAGTTAGCTATACGAAAATTATATCATTATATTTGTTATTAAAATATTTTCATAATATTATAATTTTATGAGTATATCTTAATATAAAATTATAAAATAGTAATTAAAATTGTATCTCAAATACTATAAAAACAAAAAAAGTCACGAAAGAAAAGAAGAGAGTACATCAGGCCGACGCGACGCGCCGCCTCGCTGTCCGCCTCCCGCCGCTTGACGTGGAATCCCACGGCACCTGAATCACCTCGAAACCGACAGAAAACACGCAGTTTCCATGACTAGAGGCATAGCCGGGGGGGGGGGGGGGGGGCGAAATAAAGTTCGTTCCTCGCAGATAACGAGAATGTCGATCTATCTGCCCAGAAACAGATGCTGTCCACTTCCTAATTTTTCCCTTCTCAAGTCTCTCGAAAGAAAATCTCCGTCTGACTGGTCCGTTTATATGTAATTTGTAGTTGATGTCAATATTGATAAGCCAGTTACATTAGACGTACTGGTACTTATTTAAATATAAAGATTGCTTGGTAGGAAAACAGTTAGCTTGAATCATGTGTTACTCGATGCTTAATTGTGAATAGCCTGACATTTTCTTGGCAAAATAGTTTACTTGATGGGTTGGTTTTCATGATTGTTGGCCAATGGCCAACGATGATAGTGGCAATGTTCAGATCGATGCACCATAGTCCTGTGAATAGCATGAGATTTTGTTGGCGAAGTAGTTTACTTGATGGGTTGGTTTTTTGATTTTTGGCCAACTATGCTTATGGCAAGGTTCTGACTGGTTCCCAATTACTTGTTATCATGTATGAGGTCCATATTTGTAAGTTGGTACAAAAAAATCCATATATTTTGCACATTCCTTTTCAGTCTTCAATTTTGAAAAAACATGTTTCATTGGCTATGGTGCAAATGATGTATTTTTAAGGTGACAAAATTCTGATATTATTCATGTGCTGAGGCCAAAACTGACAAAATATATCCAGTCCTCTTTAGTTTCAGTCTTACTTCCAGCATTCCGCTATTTAGTTTCAGTCATTTCAACAGCTACACCGATGCATCTTTCTGATTTTATCTAGTCATTCCAACGGCAGTACGCAACAAATTTCTGATCCTGTCCATACTTTCGCAATACATGTGCTGCACCATCTCTTGTTCTGTTTCTGATGCTCGCATTTTATCTTGTAGGCGTCATGGATTGCTCACTTTGTGTGCTGAGCGAGGGAGCGGTGGGATTTCATTCCATACTTGTATATAGCACACCTGACATGTATAATATATCAATGTGCTGCATAATTGTAAGTTGATCATATCTGAATGGAGTATTGAATTGATAGTGAAGCGTAGCTGCAAATCCGCTGGACAGGCCGTGCTTATTTTATTAATAGGTGATACACTTAGGAATAAAAATCCGCTGGACAGGCCGCTCTATCATCTCGCTAACGTCACTGATGCTGTCGCTTGCACGGGCTTCTTCCAATGCTAAGGCATCCTTTAGGTGTGCCACCACGATACCCATCGTTGGCCTTTCGCCAGATTCCTCCCTTGTGCACATCAGCGCTATGTCCACGACCTTCCAGATAGAACTGATGTCGTACTCATCATGAAGTCGTGGATCAACAATCAGCTCAATATTTCCAGTATTAACCTTCTCCATGATGCGTTGCACAATATGTGCTCCAGTTGGCAAGATGGGATTGCAAATTATGTGACGTCCAGATGAGACATGGTTGTTATGACTAATTTACATTCGGAAATAAAAAGATGTTTTAAGCAGGGTTAAAAAAAAAAAGATGGAAGAAGAAGAGGAAGAAACCACCCTATGACCCACTGTCCAAACTCTGCTCTAGCTCTATCAGCTTTTTTTAATCTTTTTCATACATTTATATTTGCATACTTGACTCGCTTTCCCATGCATATAACAAGGTTACTTACGGATTGAAACTTGATAGGCGAAATTATACTTTGAGGGTACGTAATAACTAAGTAGAAGGTATTGCTTTCCATGCAAGATATCTGGGAGAGGCCAATGTTAATAATTTTTTAATGTACAGAGTACAAACCTCTCAGGTGATCGTAAAGGCTTCCATTAGGCATGTACTCATAAATAAGGGC
This sequence comes from Dendrocalamus latiflorus, assembly GCA_017311315.1. NCBI lineage: Eukaryota > Viridiplantae > Streptophyta > Magnoliopsida > Poales > Poaceae > Dendrocalamus > Dendrocalamus latiflorus. The sequence goes on along the minus strand of CM029658.1, from coordinate 33,783,850 downwards.
TAAATGGTTCTTGTCAGTGCAGTAGCCAACCAACAAAACTAGATACCTGTGGTGCACAGTTGTTAAGCTCTCAACCTACAAAAGGAAATTCAATGCATTAACAATCCAACCCAATTTTTTTCTGAATGCGTGAAAAATATTGAAACCTATGCCAAATTCTATTGTGTGGAATTTAGTACCTCAGCTAAAAACTCTGGCATTCCCCTCTCTGATGTTGATGTTTGAGAACACATCTTAACAGCAACCTGAGCACCATCGTTTAACTGGCCATGGAAAACAGGCCCAAACCCTCCTTCGCCGATGAATGCTGAGAAATTATTTGTTATTTTTACCAATTCCTCGTACGTGAATTCACGGTTGTCAGATATGTGCATATGATCTTTACGATGTTCTTCACTTCTAGACTTTGCAGAGCCTGTACCCACAAGTAGAACACTCAGAGCAGTAACTTAAGAAATCAAGTAATCCATCAAAGCAAAAAATGCTGAAAAGATGTTTTTTAACTCCCTCCGGTCCAATTTACTTATCGCTTTAGCTCCATGCACATAAAAGAAGGATGGAATTAATGTCATAGTTTTCGACATAATTTGTCCCTATTAATTGTGTACTCGTATCTCTAATACCACTACCAATAAGAAATTGATAGGGGTATTTGGCGAAAAATATTGCCTTAAAAATCCAAAACAAAACGTATTTGCAAACTAGAACCAACTAATTACTAAAACAGCATATAGTTTGGTCTCGAGGTAGTATTACATATTGTAGCATGAAGTGTTGAATGTTGCGGTAATTCTTGTGTTCAAGGGCAAAAAAATTGGTGACCCCCCCAATTGATTTTCAGAAAGAAACAACTAATGTAACCTGTATTGCAATGGTACTTTGTGATCTTTTGTTTTTGAAACGAACAGGACGATAACTGCAAATTATATTGATAAAGCAGAAGTAAAAAGAAATAGGTACAAACGCCGATCCAAACGGGGAGACACCACAGACGGGGAGGCAACCACATCTGGAACAGCTGGCAAATCAGCCTAACATCGCAAGAACACAGCCAAGCACTACTACAGAAAACAGTATTACAGACGGTTCAGAAACGTCATCACAGACGGTTTTCTGAACCGTCTGAAATAATGGGTCAGTGATAATCCAAGTTATCACAGACGATTTTCGAACCGTCTGTGATTATCGGATATCACAGACGGTTTTTCATTACAACCCGTCTGTGATTATCCGATATCACAGACGGTTTCTTATTAAAAACCGTCTGTGAGATTGGATAATCACAGACGGTTTTTAATAAAAAACCGTCTGTGATATCCGATAATCACAGACGGTTTTTAATAAACAACCGTCTGTGATATCGGATAATCACAGACGGGTTGTAATAAAAAACCGTCTGTGATATCTGATAATTACAGACGGCTTTTCATTAAAAACCGTCTGTGATATTCCTCCCCCTAGCAGAATCTATTTCTGTTTATTGGCTAGCCTCAGGAAATGCTAGCCATGCCCTCTGAAACAAGCAGATAAACAAGTATACATACAATTCACATCTCAATTCATTTGACAAACATCCAATTCACATCACATTTCATTCACAGACATAAGGCATCCATTTCGCAAATGAATTAATTGAAATGAAATAAAATATCCATTTACAAATTCACAATTACAGAGTGATAAGAGCAATAAAAAATCAATCTGCGCAGTGGAACTCTCCATCTGATTTGATGACTTTAGTCCACAAAAACCAAAGCAACTCTCCTCGAATTTTTGCTAAGTCCGCCTGTTCCAATGCAGATTTAGAGATGGGCGCAACCTGTAGATAGGAATATCAACGCGCGCACATATAACACCTGACATGTATGAAATAATTGTGGGAAGATTGACAAACCTTAGAATTAGTGATCTTGGTGGAATCGAGGAGTAGTTTCATATGGTGGCACACGTAGTATCCACACGTGTTGCCCGGCTGCTGCTGGTGGCACTGCAAAAAATAGAATGTGTTAAATCAAGTGGCATTACTACTATGTGTTGTATATGATTAATTAATATGTAGCTAGCGAATACCGGAAACTTGCGATCATGTTTCAAGGGCTTGGCCCCTGTCGTCGAGTCACGTGTTTGTTTAATGTATGTGGCGAACGACCTTCGTTATTCGAAAAAGTTAGATTAGTCATTCGGAAGGAAAGAAAGAGTACAATGTACAATGTACGTACCTATCGAGTATTCGGGCGATAGCTGTGTACTTGGATTTGTTCTTACTTAGAGAATCAAGGTATATAGCCTTGTTCCATTTTGGTATAATTACAATTAAAATTCAATGGAATTCCTCATTGTATGGCATAAGAACAAATTCCTTATCTTGGTGAGCCAGCAGTGCTTTTACAATATAGTCCTCGACGAAGGATGCATTCTCGATGATGGTATCAATGGCGACCAAGTGGGTCCAGGAAACCAATTGGTGATTTCGATGATCTAGCTTCGGTCAGCATGAATCTATATATAACACAGAAAAGCAACAAATTGTGACATATATCGGTATTACGTGAATAGAGACTGTGATTGTACAGACTTACAGCGTCCAGCATCGAACGAGTGAGGCGTCGAGAGCGTTGAGCGTAAAAAGTTCAAATATATCATCGAAGGTCACCGCGAAGACACATTCCTGAACTTCGTGAATGAAATGTTCCAGCTTGAATTTGACAGTGATACCTGAGCGCCGTTCTCCCTCTGGCTTATTGGACTGTTCCATATACCAAGCGTGGAATCTTTGGCAACCAAGTCCTAGTTCTAGGAGCTCTTCCTTGAATACCATCGGGTCGCCTAGCACGAATTTGCGGGCCAATGGCATGTACGGGATATCGTCATCGTCCTTCATCTTTGATTTGCCCCGGCCACTGCCTCGATTGTCGCTCGACTTTATGCTAGTCGACTGTAATGGTATAGACGGTGCAAGTTGCTCTCGCGAGAATAGCTCCCGTGGAGATAGCACCAGTGCAGGTAGCTGTGGTTCGCACTGCCCGTGTGGAGATGGCACCAGTGCAAGTTGCTCTGGCGAGAATAGCACCTGTGGAGATAGCACCGGTGTATGTTGCTGTGGTTCGCACTGCACTTTTGGTCCTGCCACCGGTGAAGAAGCCTCTAGGGAGATGTCGCTTTTGGGCCACTAGATGAATGTTCCAATGGCCTGTCCTAGAGTCACGATCTCGTCGTTGGGGGGCTTCGGTAGCGGGACCACCTCAAAATTGACATACACACCATCCACATTAACTTTTGCGAAGCCTGGCGCTAAAGCTTGACCGTGCACCACGGCCCCGATATGAGACGAATATGCCTGGCCCCAAGCAGCGTACAAGGGAATGGAGCCATATCTCACTTGGAGCCTGCAGTTCGTAGGCTCCTACATAACGATACAAAATTAGCTACTCGAATAGGCGTACCAATGGAGCAAGCATTCGAGAGGTAATAATTATTACCAGGATGTCGTCCACAGGAAATTTGGACTGGGTATGCGTCGGATTGGACGAGCAGCTACTCGGACGGTTGTGCGGGCTAGCTAGCATAGCAGCGGCGGTGGCGGCCTGCTGACTTTCTGTTTGTTTCCGCACCTCTTCTCTGATTACATCACCCATCTGAGCTAATAGCTCCTCTCGAAGAGATTCCTTGATCTCTTCTCGTAGTTGTGCGTCACGCTCGGCTTTGTTTCTCTTCCTACGCCGATACATTCCGGAGTCATCTTCGAAACCATGTTTCCAAGGAACGTAAAGCCCAAGGCCTCTCGTACGACCCGGGTGCTCCTTATTTCCCAGGGCCACGGAGAGCATATCATTCTCCCTTGTTCCCTGGAATGATCCCAGGGTAGACTCAAAACTCAGCTCTTCCTGCAAGAGCACGAAATGTCATTTCAACTCATACGAAGTTGTGGAGTAATTACAAGCTACGTAGTTCTATCGATATCTTACCAGGCGCTGGGACACTTGCTGGTCTGCAGGGTTTCGAAAGGAGACGTCCCCCGATGTCGTTGTAGATGACCTTGCTCTAATCCAATTTCGAGCGCGGTCATCCGGGATATTGGAAAACGGCGGGGCGATGTCCTCTGCAGCTGCCAGGTCATCCTCCTTCATCCACTGCGGGATTTTACCCGCATACCCAGCTGTGCCAAGTCTGTGGGGGTGTGTGTTTTTTGCCTGGAGGGCCTTGTGCGCCGTACTTGTACTTTTGAACTCTTCGGACGTCTTCATCGCCTTGAACTCTTCCCATTGTGGTTCCAGGAATGGGTATATATGAAAAGGCGTTTCGTCCGTCTCCACGTATTTCCTGACAAGCGTGCTCTTGAAGTTCTTCCATGCTTTGCACGCCGCTAGGTAGGTTTGTCGTTGCACAGCATGTAGGTGTTCTTCTGGGAACTCGAACGATGCCAAAATTTCGGTCCACAGCTCACGTTTCCGAGTGTTAGGCACGTTCTTCCATGAATTGTATGTGATCTCAATTCGTTCTCGTGCAACTATTCCGACCATGCTTCGGAATGCGCTTACTGCTTTTTTAGGAAGGATAGGGACCCCAGATGCGTTTACCGCTGTGATGGTCTGTCGGCCCTCAGGCTTCTTCGATAGCCCTCTTCCTTGGCGTCTTGATGTTGGAGCGGACACCTCCGGCGATGATGTTGAAGAATGCACGGGTAACGTGTTGCTCATTTTGTGGGTCTATTAAGATAAGATAAGAAAGTGATCATATTGAATTGGAAGACAAGAGAGGAGTAGAGGGGAGGGGGAGAAGGGAGGGGGTGATATGGACATAGAGAGGGGGTGATGTGTCTATCTTAGCACCTACTTTAGTTGCTAATACTATAAACCAAATAGCAAAGTCCCTAAACAAAGTTCTATGAAGCAAATGGAACAAACCAGTGTATCAAGTTCATTGAACCGGATACACTGGAGTGTCCCACTTGCTTCATGCCCTTTGAATGTCTATGTGGCATATATTATTACTACAAGGTCTCTAAACAAAGTTCTACGAAGCAAATGGAACAAACCAGTGTATCAAGTTCATTGAACCGGATACACTGGAGTGTCCCACTTGCTTCATGCCCTTTGAAGGTCTATGTGGCATATACACTAGAGTGGTCCTTGATTGCTTAATGTGTTCTCTCAAATTGTAGGGGTGATGTCTAGATACATGGAGCATTTGGGTGGAAAGATCAATTGTTTCGTCAGGCGCATGACTTCCAATTCGAAGCATAGCATAGCATCCGAGGCCTGCAGCTGTGTCTTGAAGACACAGCAGCAGGCCTCGGATGCTATGCTATGCTTCGAATTGGCAGTCATGAGCCTGACGACACAACGTATTTCTTTCCACCCAAATGGTCAATGTATCTTTTGCAATACTCTTCCTTGATTGGTGCTCTCAAATTGTAGGGTTGCACATGATAAGATGAGGAAGCAAGAAAAGTGAAACATGATGCTCAATGTTAGGAAGAGAGGAGAGGAGTAGAGGGAAGGGGGAGAAGGGAGGAGGTGATGTGGACAGAGAGGGGTTATGTGCCTATACTATATACTATATACTAACACAACAAGCAATGTAATATGTACCAATGTAAACTAAGCAACTGCAGTATCAAGCATAAATATGTACTATGTACCAATGTATCAAGCATAAAGCATAACAGCATCAAGCATCAAGCATAACAGTATGAAGCATCAAGCATCAATGTAATATGTACCAATGTAAACTAAGCAACTGCAGTAAACAATGTACCAATGTAGTATGTACCAAATAGCAAATTAACAGTATGGCATCAACCCTAAACACTAACAGTAAGCATCAACCATAACACTAACAGTAAGCATCAAGCATAAATATGTACTATGTACCAATGTATCAAGCATAAAGCATAACAGCATCAAGCATCAAGCATAACAGTATGAAGCATCAAGCATCAATGTAATATGTACCAATGTAAACTAAGCAACTGCAGTAAACAATGTACCAATGTAGTATGTACCAAATAGCAAATTAACAGTATGGCATCAACCCTAAACACTAACAGTAAGCATCAACCATAACACTAACAGTAAGCATCAACCCTAAATATGTACTATGTACCAATGTATCAAGCATAAAGCATAACAGCATCAAGCATCAACCTTAGGGTTTTGGTGACCTTAGGGACGGCGGACGAGGAGGAGGCGGCGACGCAGGAGGAGGAGGCGGCGGCGATGGAGGAGGTGGAGGAGGCGACGACGACGGAGGACGAGGAGGCGACGGGCTCGGCGAGGCGGCGACGGAGGAGGAGGAGGCGGCGACAGAGGAGGAGGCGGCGGCGACGGAGGACGAGGAGGCGACGGGCTCGGGGAGGCGGCGACGGAGGAGGAGGAGGCTGCGGCGACGTCTTCGTCCGGGGAGGCGGCCGGCGAGGGCTGCGGGAGGTTCTACACTTCGAACCGTCTGTGATAGCAAACTATCACAGACGGTTCTACACTTAGAACCGTCTGTGATAAGCCTTTGCCGACTGTCGCAATTAAGACAGCACCAATAACTACACAGCTGCATTCATATCAACCACCAAACAGCTGCATTCATATACAACACCAACCAGTTGATACATTTTGACAAGGTCTCAAATACGTCACACATATACATTTTCACATATACATCTCAAAATCGATACATCACATATTTTCACATATACATCTCAAAATTGACTACATCACACATTTTCACATATACATCTCAAAATTGACTACATCACACATTTTCACATATACATCTCAAAATTGACTACATCACACATTTTCACATATACATCTAAAAATTGTCTACATCACACATTTTCACATATACATCTCAAAATTGTCGCACATTTTCACATATACATTCTTATTGTACTTGCTTATTTCCTTTAAAAATTAGCCCTTCATCATGATCAATGCGTACGTAACTAGTTTCGTCACGTTGTTCATCGTCGACCCGTATGCCATTTCCAAAAGGAGGTAACTCGTCAAATTGATTGTATTCCTCCTCATCCACTACATTCTCCACTCCGACAATTCTCCTTTTTCCATGAAGAACTACATGGCGTTTCTTATTTGCCGGGTCGGTTACATAGAAAACTTGAACAACTTGATTGGCGAGTACGAATGGTTCGTCTTTGTACCCGACACGTTGGAGGTCCACGGTCGTGACACCGTACTTGTCAACCTTCACTTGTGGGAGATGCACCCAACGGCAGCGAAATAAGGGGATCTTGAAAACCACATAGTCGAGCTCCCAAATCTCTTCTATGAAGCCATAGTACGAGTTTCTCGACCCATCAGTACTGAATGCATCTATACGGACACCGCTGTTCTGGTTAGTGCTCTTGACATCCTGAGACTGCGTATAGAATGTGTACCCATTGATGTCATATCCTTGCCATGTCACAACTGTAAATGTCGGCCCTTTTGCCAACCATGTCAGCGTCTCACTCGGCGAGCTCCTAGCGATTTGCTCCTTCAACCATTGGTTGAACCGACAGTTGTGTTGCCTCATGATCCAAACATCCGGCCGCTCCGGATTCTGTTGCCGAAGCACATCCTTGTGCTGGTCCACATAAGGCGCCACTTCAGTCATGTGTTGCAACACCGTGAAATGGGCTTGAGTATACGTGTCCATATCTGGAGTGATTGCTTTCCTTCCGATAGTTCCGAGACCCTTCAGCCTCCCCTCATGACGAGATTGAGGGACACCTATCGGTTGAATCTGAGCCATATAATCAACACAAAACTCAATGACCTCTTCACCTGCATAACCTTCGACGATGCTGCCCTCCGGCCGAGAACGATTCCGTACGTAGGACTTCAGAATTCCCATGAACCTCTCAAATGGGTACATGCTACGTAGGAATACGGGCCCGCACATTTTTATCTCCCACACAACGTGAACAGTGAGATGGACCATGATATCGAAAAACGAAGGAGGGAAATACATTTCAAGGTGACATAGAGTCATCACCACGTCGTCCTGCAGAGCATCTAGTCCTTCGGGATCGATGACCTTCTGAGCAATTGTGTTAAAGAAATAACATAGCCTCATGATTGTCTCTCGGACTTTGATCGGCAAAATATTTCTAATTGCAATAGGGAGCATCTGTGTCATCAGCACATGACAATCATGAGACTTCATGCCATTTAACTTCAAATCTTGCATCGAAACAAGTTTCTTCACGTTGCCGGAGTAACCAGACGGAACTTTGACACCATGCAAGCACTGGCACAGTTCTGTTTTCTCAGCCTTGGACAGAGTGTAACACGCAGGGGGAAGGTACGTTCGTCCATTATCAGTGCTTGTCGGTGCTAACTCCGGCCTGATGTCCATGTCAGCCAAGTCAAGCCGTGCGTTGACACCGTCCTTTGTTTTATCACGGATGTTCAGTAAGAGACCAATCAAGCTGTCGCACACGTTCTTTTCTACGTGCATGACGTCGATGCAGTGCCGTACATCTAGGTACTCCCAATAAGGTAAGTCCCAAAATATTGATCTCTTCTTCCAGGTGTTCTTCTCATGAGCCCTCAATTTACGTCCCTTTCCGAGGACAACATCTAAATCCTTAACCGTATCATAAACCTCGTGTCCCCTTAAATGCCTTGGAGCTGAACCGTCTTCCTTCTCTCCGTCAAATTGTTTCTTCATCTTGCGGTATGGGTGAGCCCTCCGAAGGAACCGGCGGTGACGCATGTAGACGGTTTTGCGTGAGTGTCTCAGCCACACACTCTCGGTACCATCTAAACAGTGAGTACAAGCTTTGGCACCTTTTGTACTATGGCCCGATAGGTTACCAAGGGCAGGATAATCATTTATGGTGCAGAACAATAAGGAGCGCAGAGTGAAGTTCTCTCGTTTGTATGCATCCCATACCTGTACCCCTTCGTTCCACAGTACTTTTAGATCTTCCACCAACGGTGCTAGGAACACATCGATATCATTCCCAGGTTGTTTTGGCCCTTGGATAAGTATCGACAGCAAAATGTACTTTCGCTTCATACACAACCAAGGAGGAAGGTTATAGATGCAGAGAGTCACGGGCCATGTGCTATGTCGGCTGCTCATGCTACTGAAAGGATTCATTCCATCCGTACTCAGTCCAAACCTTATATTCCTTGGTTCTGAACCGAACTCTGCAAACCTCCTATCGATGTTTCTCCACTGCGCGAAATCAGCAAGGTGTCTTATCATTCCATCCTTCTTGCGCTCCTCCGAGTGCCAACGCAGCAGTTTTGCCTCCTTTGGATTTGCAAAAAACCTTTTCAAACGAGGAATTATAGGAAAATACCATGCCACCTTAGCAGGAGGTCCTTTCTTCGCCTCTGTTCCCTCGCCATCATCTGATTGATTGTTACGTTTGTATCGGGATGCGTTGCACACCGGACATACATGCATGTTTGCATACCCTTTACGGTAGAGGATACAGTCGTTCGGGCATGCATGTATTCTTTCTACTTCCATTCCCAATGGACAAAGAACCTTCTTAGCTTTATACGTGGTTTTAGGCAACTCATTTCCCTCCGGAAGCATGTCCGCTAAAAGACCTAGCAGCGCCGTGAAACTCTTGTCGGACCAACCGTTGCTTGCCTTCAATTTCAACAGTTCAAGCACGACCGACAACCTTGTGTACTTGCAGCCCGTGTACAAAGGTTTCTCTGAGTCCTCCATCAAGCCACGGAATTTAACATACTCTCTCTCATCATAGTTCTCTTCTACATCGCGAAGCATCTGATCCAGATTATCATCGTGCAACCTATCCGAATCCGAGCCACAATCGACATCAGCCGGCGGCATGTCGTTCACTTCACAGGCGATGTCATCCGGGGGCATATCATTCACTTCACCGGCGATGTCATCCGGCGGCATATGATCATTCACTTCGCCATGACTGGTCCAACACGTATAATCCTTTTTGAAACCCCTCCGAATCAAGTGCGCTTCAATTTGCCCTCGGTTCTTAAACATCTTCAAATTCTCGCAGTCAGTGCATGGACAGCACATATATTCCACCCCCTTATTCAACATATCCTCCTCGGCGGCTCTTATAAAAGCAGAAATGCCATTAATGTAGTCTTCACTCACACGGCTCGCGGCATACATCCAGCTTCGGTCCTACGTTACGTACATATATAACAACTTAGTATTAAAATCTAGATTAACTAATTATAACTACGTATATACCGGCCACATTTATTATATTCAGACTTAATTTGCTAGCTCAATTCATATTACAAACACAACAGCTATTATATAACCAACAATAATTTGCAAATTAACCATCTTCAATAACCACTCATGGATTACCTAGACCTAAATTGTAATGCAATTAAAGAAAAAATAAATTTCATTACTAACCATATCTACAGCAACCAGGAAAGTCTGAATCTTAATTCAAAGCTCAATCTCTGCCACTTCCCACCAAAATAACTGGCCTGAAATCGCCTAGCTTCCTCCCGAGTGAAAAAGTGCGCAGCAGTGGCTAGATCTGGATCGAAATGAAGACAGATGCGGTCTGAGCAGCGCAATAAATGCCTTAGTCATTATCACAGACGGTTTTTAATAAAAAACCGTCTGTAATAAGATTATCACAGACGATTTTTAATAAAAAACCGTCTGTGATAAATATTATCACAGACGGTTTTTTATTAAAAACCGTCTGTGATAAGCTTCATACCAGAACGCTTCGCGCGTGTTTCGATGCCAGAACGCTTCGTGTTTCGATCGTCTAAATAACGTCTCTCGATCGTTATACGAAGCGTCTATATCATTAATGTTTGGGTATACGAACCATCTGTGCTAAAGGTTAAATATGCGCCTAATCCAGGTCTCTTCTACGTACAATACAATATACAATACGACATGGCTTCTACTGTTCTTGTGATCATCTCCTTCCTCTCATCTGTTCATCAAGAATTGTTCGGCCGGAACCTTAAACAGGCGGCCAGCAATTTGCATCTGGAGCAGCTTCTCCGCACCCGCCCTCCTCTCCTTCCCCGACTTTCTTGCATCCGTCAGCTTGACCTGATCCTCCGTCGTCGACGGAGGCGTCTCGCTGCCGCTCAAGAAAGGGAAACAGCCCTCACCCTGGTTCTTCTCCACAATGTGCGCAAAGCGGAAGAAGCTCTACACGCATTGGAGAGACTGATGGATAGCCTTGCCGATCAAGCAAATACGGCAGATTCTGAGGAATCCTTTCATGCTATCCTCTACGACCTTATGGATGCTACTGATCATTTGCCCAGGCTGGAAGAGGAAGTGCTGAGGACAAGGGCAATCTTAACGGCGTTCGAGAATTTAGCGGCTGATCCTCCAAGTCCCCAAGTCGAAGAAGAAGCGTACGAATCCCAAAAGATTACAATCTGGGAAACTCTGTACCTGTGCGACTTTTGTAATAAATTTGTCTCTAATTGAAATTAATAAATTTGCCTTAAATTTGTGATCTCTTGTCTCAGTAGTTCTATAGTTAAGTTATTAGAAGCAATGTGTACTTATATATTAACCTCTGATCTAGGATACGACAGACAAAGGGACATCACAGACCGTTCTTGTTAAAAACCGTCTGTGAACATACACAGACGGTTCTTAACAACAACCGTCTGTGATAGTCGAATAACACAGACGGTTGTTAATAAAAAACCGTCTGTGATAATCCCAGATTATCACAGACGGTTTGTATTAAAAATCGTCTGTGATAATCCAGTAAGAACCGTCTGTGATACTCATTTTTCCCACCACAAATACCACAGACGCCCTTCAAATTAAAACCGTCTGTAATAGTGTACATTACAGACGGTTTCACAAAACCGTCTGTGATTTGCCGTCTACTATTAGCCTTTCTGTAGTAGTGAAGGGCATGAAGAGAAAATGCATCTATGCCGACCAAAAGAACGAACCAAATGGTACCATTTAGCCCATGGATTGGTCCAACCGGTACCCACCGGCCGCTAAAACTGGTAACCGGCGGTTACCACTAGTTTCCGGCCAAGCTTTCCCCCCTGCTTGCCGTACTCATAAGAGGCCGGTTTATATGCCGGACAAGCTAGTTACCGAAATGTGTCGACGTACCTGAGGAATCAGCAGGCTGAGAGTGTACATGTACATGCAGTAGAGTAGTGACAAGAACGAACAAGAAAGCTCTCAGGAACCTCATCCTTGAGGGTATTAGCATGGAGGCCACACCTACCGGTGTAGTCGATGCAGGTGTTCGTCCATGGGATCTTATATATAAGCTCTAGCAGCTGGCATGGCCGCGAGGTTAAACGATGATATTTTGTACCTAGGTCAAGTCATGGAGAGATCGAGGGATGTGCCTCTCTAATTAAGTAGCAGCCAGCTTCTTCCAAAGATTTTCTCGTTTGGGATCAAGTTTGCAAATGAGCTCCACACATCTGGTCAATTCGTACTGACTACTTAATTACTCACCCCGATTAGAGGTGTTAATTTGGGCTATCTCGATCGATATTTTTTTAGGAATCATCTCGATGGATACTGATTCAGCTTGCGAAAGAAAAAGAGCCGAGACTCTTCAAACAAGCTGCTTATTACGTCGCTTATGGTCTGTACTAAGTACACGTATTAATGGAAAGATTCTATTTTAAACTATTGGGGTACGCCTACTCTACGCTTGAACCGTAAAACTGCTTACATAGCTTCCCGGATAATAAGTAGTTCCGAAGGAGGTTTTCCCCACGGTAGCAAATGGCATGGCAATGGATGTGACGATGACTCAAAGGATGAAATTAAAAGAACATATTACAAAAATAGGCCCAAATGTCATTGAGTGAACATCCTCCTCAATTGTTGCCCCCTCTCTCCCCAACCGTGCCTTGCCAGACACGCTAGGGTCCTTTAGCCACCAGAGGCTGACGCAAGAGGTGGGCTGGAGCACACCCTATCCTCGGTAACCATTGAAGGACCGAACCAATTCCCTAATCGCAATCAGCCTGGTGGAGACGTGACTTACGCGACACGAGCAACAAACCCTAGTGTGGTGGCGGACGGCAAGCGTGTAGTTAGCATGCGGCGACAGCGTGTCTTGGGCATGCCGTGTGCGGCAGGCATGCGGACCATGGAGGCAAGCGATCGAGGTGCAACCGCATAGGGGTAGATTTGGTTCGGTTACATCGGTGGTATTTGCATTTTCACTATGTTTCTCTTCTAATTATGTATGATGTTGGATCGCAAAATATGGTTCTATTATTTTTTTTCTTTCGTTTATCTCATGTTAGTATTTTCTCGTTAGAAGCTTCTAAAATTTAGTACCAAATCCGCCACTAACAGCCACTACTGTGTTGTTGGCCAACCACCCCCGGTTTACGTTCTCGAACTGCCCTTCCCACAATGTCTTCGGGTTGAAGCCATCTGTTGCCACCATTACTGAGGATGCCAAGAACGTAGGTGCCCGAGAGGTAGTGGTGTCAGCGCTTGCGTCTTGAAAGAAAATAGGACAAGGTGAAGAGCACAACAGAGGAGGCCGCTTTCTTCCTCAAGCCACTTCTCCCTCCCTCTCCTCTCAACGGAACACCACTTACTTCCTCGTAGTCAGCAGAGCATCACCACCTGATCTCTCTCCCTGGTGGGAATCTAGCCGCTCTAGCCACGCTAGAATTTGTTCCCGACATCTAGCAACTCACCCCTGCCATTTATTTCTTCACCCCTCCTGCCAAACGTGTGAGGATGTGCCTTCCTTTTTTTTCATTGCTAGCCGAGGTCTTCACCGCACTATCGCTACTGCTCCGGTGACCCCTGTAGCTTGGTTGTTGACCCATTTTCGCCATTGTTGGGGCCTCATCCTCTTTGCTTGGTCTTGTTTTGTGTGTTGGTCCAGCCTTAGGAGAAAACTCACACATAGCGAATTCATAGTGGAAGAGAACAAACAGAGAAGAACACAGGAGAATTGCCTTAGCTGCAATTATGTAGCCGAGTTTTCTGAATTTCTCTGTTCTCTTGCCCTTATTTCTCACAAAATAGGTTACAAGCCTTTTCATTATATAGTCTAATACTCTCTGACTAACATATATACTCGTACTCTAAGTTAGACTCTAACACATCAACTAAACTAAAAAAACTTATCATCTACTACCATAATCTGATATTTACTACCAAAATAGGTAGTACATACATGTCATATAATCCTAAATCAATCAAGTCAAGATTAATTCTAATATTCTCCCCCTAATCTTGATGAATCTCTAACTTGTTGAGGTAGTCAGTCCTAACTATGACTTGTCTAACTCATACTCAACACAAACGGTGAACACATCTCAACATTCCAGACTCGACTCAAGATGGCGAACACATCTCCTCAACATCTCAGACTCAACTCTTCGTACTCGACTTAGAACGGTGAACACATCTCCTCAATGCCCCGGACTCATCTCTACTTACTTGACTCAGAACGATGAACACATCTCTTCAACATCCCGAACTCAACTCCACAAACTCGACTCGGGATGGCAAAAACATATATTCAACATCCACGACTCATCTCAACGCTATCCGTCGGTGCTTCCAACTCCACCGTTGGCTTTAGTATTTCTCACAGTGGAAGAGAACAAACAGAGAAGAACACAGGAGAACTGCCTCAATCGCAACTGCGTAACCGAGTTATCTGAATCTCTCTATTATCTTGCTCTTATTTCTCACAAAATAGGTTACAAGCCTCCTCATTATATAGGCTAATACTCTTTGACTAACATATGTACCCATACTAAGTTAGACTCTTAACATATCAACTAAACTAACAGACTTATTATCTACTACCATAATATGATATTTACTATCAAAATAAGTAGTGCCATACATGTCATGCAATTCTAAATCAATCAAATCAAGATTAATTCCAACATTGCGAATGGAGGTAGAAGACGAAGACATGTCTCTCTCTATATCTTCTCTCTGTGTGTGAGACTTGATTGAGGGTCCCACTACTTACAATACCTTTTAACTTGAAGTCATCGCCGTGTCGTCAGCCAAGTCATTTATTACGGTGACAAAACCACCTAAGAGGGATATTTAATGGTTTTGTATAGTTCAAATGCTATTTAAACAGTTTTATAGTTTAGGTGGTAAATTAGATACATATCAATAGTTTAGGTGGTTAAATAGACTTTTTCCATATCTTTACTCCTTTAAAAGTTTCACTTGGTGGTGATGGTGGCTTCACCATCTACTCCTTTGAGGATCTTATGTGGATGGATATGTGTGTACATATGATTGTGCCTTTGAGGATCTTTCGCAAAGTATGGGATCATTTGCGTATATGTGTATTCATGTGATCGACTCATGGCATTATTCGGTTTGCTTATAAGATGATAATCTTTTGTGAAATTTTCTAATTTAAGGTTAATTATTTGTGTATGATGGACTTCATATGGTTGCTTTAGTATTTCGATTTAGTGAAAATTTTGGGTCTCGTAGGGAACCAACTCATGATGTCATAGCGAATCTGAACTAGTCATCATATACACCAGGTGTCTGTATAGTTCCCATACATGAACATTGCTCTTATAAGATACTTCTGACCTTTCGTGACAGATGAAAGAGTGTAGCAATTCCTACCTCCTGTAGGAAAACTTCGGAGATTCAAAACTGTCTTGAATTGTTGAGCACCTTGGTGTTTTGAAGAAATATTGTGGCTTTCTCCTGTGTGTATGTACCCATCATCTGAAACATATGTGATATTTGTCTTTTCATCCACATAGCTAGAGCCACTGGGAAGGCCGCAATCGATGCTTACAAACCCTTCGTCTACATGGAGGTGAAAATGAGTGCCACTTGAGATCATTATACATTTAGACTTGAAACTTTACTTATAATTAATAAGTTTATTATATTGTGAGAAAAAAGGATATATTGTTATATGCCACTTAAAATTGAGGAAAGCTAAAAAATGTCTTTAAATTGAGGAAAGCTAAAAAATGTCTTTTTTGAAACCTCACAACTAAGAAATGTGCCTGTATGATCACTACCAGAATCCACTTCTTTCCTATTGTCCTGCAGTACTCTTCCTGACATCCACAACTGAAACAGTCAAGAGAAAATTAAGCAATTCCTTCTATTATGCTTTGTTTTCCCGAATTGTTTCTCTGCTTGTCACCTGTGTTCTGTTATGCCAAAAATCCGTTTCTTTCATATTGTAGCATGAAGTGTTGAATGTTGCGGTAATTCTTGTGTTCAAGGGCAAAAAAATTGGTGACCCCCCCAATTGATTTTCAGAAAGAAACAACTAATGTAACCTGTATTGCAATGGTACTTTGTGATCTTTTGTTTTTGAAACGAACAGGACGATAACTGCAAATTATATTGATAAAGCAGAAGTAAAAAGAAATAGGTACAAACGCCGATCCAAACGGGGAGACACCACAGACGGGGAGGGAACCACATCTGGAACACCTGGCAAAGCAGCCTAACACGAACGCTAGAGGCAAACACATCGCGGCCAAGGGAAGGTGCTCGCCATGGTAACAGTCCTACCACGACTCACCAACATGAGCCCACCACGGCACACTAACACTATTGATTGCACCAGCAGGTACTGGTTACTAGATGGGATTCGTTTTTCATTTTAGAATAAATCTCACCCAAAATTTCAAATTTAAGACATTTATCGTTTGGATCGTGCATAAGAAGGGAAGATGCATCTATGCTGACCAAAAGAACGAACCAATTAAATGGTGCCATTTAGCCCATGGATCGGTCCAACCGGTACCCACCAGCTGCTAAAACTCGTAACCGGCGGTTACCACTAGTTTCCGGCCAAGCTTTTCCCCCCTGCTTGCCCTACTCCGTGTAATACATGGAGATACGCATAAGGTGTTTATATGCCGGACAAGCTAGTTACCGGATTGTGTCGACATACCTGAGGAATCAGCTGGCTGAGAGTGTACATGTACATGCAGTAGAGTAGTGACGAGAACGAACAAGAAAGCTCTCAGGAACCTCATCCTTGAGGGTATTAGCATGGAGGCCACACCTACCGGCGTAGTCGATGCAGGTGTTCGTCGATGGGATCTTATATATAAGCTCTAGCTACTAGCTGGCATGGCCGCGAGGTTAAACGATGATATTTTGTACCTAGGTCAAGTCATGGAGAGATCGACGGATGGGCCTCTCTAATTAAGTAGCAGGTAGCTTCTTCCAAAAAATTTTCTCGCTTGTGGTCAGGTTTACAAATGAGCACCACACATCTGGTCAAATCGTGCTGACTACTTAGTTACTCACCCCGACTAGAGGTGTTAATTTGGGCTATCTCGATCGATATTTTTTTAGGAATCATCTCGATCGATACTGATTCAGCTTGCGAAAGAAAAAGAGCCGAGACTCTTCAAACAAGCTGCTTATTACGTCGCGGTCTGTAGTAAGTACACGTATTAATGGAAAGATTCTATTTTAAACTACTGGGGTACGCCTACTCTACGCTTGAACTGTAAAACTGCTTACATAGCTTCCTGGATAATAAGTAGTTCCGAAGGAGGTTTTAGCAAATGGCATGGCAATGGATGTGACGATGACTCAAAGGATGAAATTAAAAAAACATATTACAAAAATAGGCCCCAATGTCATTGAGTGAACATCCTCCTCAATTGTTCCCCCCTCTCTCTCCAGCTGTGCCTTGCCAGACACGCTAGGGTCGTTTAGCTGCTTCTCAGCCACCAGAGGCAGACGCAAGAGGGGGCTAAGGTGGGCTGAAGCAAACCTTACCCTCGGTGACCATTGAAGGATCGAACCAATTCCCCAATCGCAATCAGCCTGGTGGAGATGTGACTTATGCGACGCGAGCAACAAACCCTAGCGTGGTGGGCGGGCGGTGAGCGTGTGGTTGGCATGCGGCGACGGTGTATCTTGGGCGTGCCGCGTGCGGCAGGCATGCGGACTACGGAGGCAAGCGATCGAGGCGCAACCGCATAGGGGCACATTTGGTTCGGTTACATCGGTGGTATTTGTATTTTCACTATGTTTCTCTTCTAATTATGTATGATTTTGGATCGCAAAATATGGTTCTATTATTGTTTCTTTCGTTTATCTCATGTTAGTATTATCTCGTTAGTAGCTTCTAAATTTTAGTGCCGAATCCGCCACTAACAGCCACTACTGTGTTGTTGGCCAACCACCCCCGGTTTATGTTCTCAAACTGCCCTTCCCACAATGTCTTCGGGTTGAAGTCATCTGTTGCCACCATTACTGAGGATGCCAAGAATGTAGGTGCCCGAGAGGTAGTGGTGTCGGCGCTTGCGTCTTGAAAGAAAATAGGACAAGGTGAAGAGCACAACAAAGAAGGCCGCTTTCTTCCGTAAGCCACTTCTCCCTCCCTCTCCTCTCAACGGAGCACCACTTTCTTCCTCGTAGTTGGCAGAGCATTGCCACCCGATCTCTCACCCCGGTGGCAATCTAGCCGCTCTAGCAACGCTAGAATTTGTTCTCGGCATCTAGCAATTCATCCCTGCCATTTATTTATTCACCCCTTCTGCCAAACGAGCGAGGACGTGCCTTGCTTTTTTTCATTGCTAGCCGAGGTCTTCACCGCACTGTCGATACTACTCCAGTGATCCCGGTAGCTTGGTTGTTGACCCATTTTTGCCATTGCTGGGGCCTTATCCTCTTTGCTTGGTCACCTACTTTGTTTTGCGTGTTGGTCTAGTCTTAGGAGAAAACTCACACATAGCGAATTCATAGTGGAAGAGAACAAACATAGAAGAACACAGGAGAATTGCCTTAGCCGCAGCTATGTAGCTGAGTTTTCTAAATTTCTCTATTCACTTGCTCTTATTTCTCACAAAATAGGTTACAAGTCTTCTCATTATATAGGTTAATACTCTCTGACTAACATATTGTTAGACCATGTGGCTAGGTCTAGAATATTGTTGTGATGAATAATTGACAATGATTAATTTGTGATGATGAATATTTGGTAATTTTGTTTAGCGGTGTTATGCGAGTTGTGTTGCGTGTGTGCGGATTGATGTTGGTCAAGTTGGAGAGAACTTGTGCCGGAAGAATGTTCTTTGGTCTTTGCATGTGAAGGTTGAGCATGGAGGCGATCATGGTCGGTGACGAGGTGGACCGGGACTTGGATGGGGAGATCCGAGGTTCAGACGGTCAAGGAGGTCACGAGATGGTCGGGCTCATGCTTGGGGCGCATGGAGATTAAAGGTGGATGATGCGTGGAGAAGCTACGGGAGGTGCGGTCCTGGAGGCTTCGACACGAGATGAGTTAGAAAAGTTGGAATTTTGGAAAAACCCGTGTTAGAAAGGGTTTCGGGTCCCTTTGGTGTTGGAATTGGATTAGAACTCGTGGGCTTAGGGTAAGCCCAGGTTTTGGTCCCTAGACTATAAATAGAGGTGGGGTTGGAGGCTAACCCCGTGGCTTTTGAGAGAGACTAATTTCGTGCTAGGGTTTAGGAGTGCCAAGAGAGGGCACTTTGTAGCCACCATGATTCAGAATTAAAAGATTAGATTTATACCGAAGAAAATAGATCTGAGCGTGGCTGGCGGTGTATTGTGTTCGCCGGGCGGCAGAGATCTCGAGCACGGCGGCTGTTCTGGTGTGCATACGTGTACGCGAGATTGCGTTGATTGGAGAAAACAGAGACGGCGGCTTGTAGCGGGTTTTTGGCGCACGGTCTTCTCGCGTCACGCGCGTGTGCAGAGGCGTGCTCGAAGAGGCTACTGATCTTCACGTATCTCGCACGTTCGTTCCGTGCGTAGGCGACGCAGCGGCAAGTCTTTGTCCGATTGCTTTCACTGTGAGTTACATGCATGTGCACAGTCTAGCCGAGAGTTTCCATTCGGATCGCTATATGTTCATTCGTGATTAGCTATAATTAGAAGACTAGGTATTAAATGCTAGGTTTGCATTAAGTCTTAAAGTATTGTTTGCATGCATGCTGTGAAGAGGTGGGAGCTCCCGTAGTTACATTAGGTTGGCAATTAATTAGCGGCCGGCCGGCCGGATCATTAGAGGTAATTAATTTCTGTGCTAATTAGATTTGGTTGGTTTCGTTTTCTAGTGTTTGGTCTGCATGCGTTTTGCTCACGTACAGAGAACAATAGTGAGTTTTTTTTTCTTCTTGTCTTTCATGATTAATTAGTTCATATAGCTAGTTGTCTCACACAGTTAGTAAGGAGCATTTAGTTTTAAATTTTGTTTCTTAATTAGTTGCTACAGTAAATCCAAAAAAAATATTTCCTTGCTGTTTTTTTTTGTGATTTTGAGAAAAAGCTTCTGTTGGGAGTTGCAATCATTCACCCCCCTCTGATTGCCATCGTCGATCCTACACATATATACTCGTACTCTGAGTTAGACTCTAATACATCAACTAAACTAAGAAACTTATCATCTACTACCATAATCTGATATTTACTACCAAAATAGGTAGTAACATACATAATATATAATCCTAAATCAATCAAGTCAAGATTAATTCTAATATTCTCCCCCTAATCTTGATGAATCTCTAACTTGTTGAGGCAGTTGGTCCTAACTATGACTTGTCCAACTCATACTCAACACAAAACGGTAAACACATCTTCTCAACATCCCGAACATGACTCAAGATGGCGAACACATCTCCTCAATGTCTCAGGCTCAACTCTTCGTACTCAACTTAGGACAGTGAACACATCTCCTCAATGCCCGGACTCATCTCTACTTACTTGACTCAGGACGACGAACACATCTCTTCAACATCCCGAACTCAACTTCACAGACTCGACTTAGGACGGCAAAATCATCTATTCAACATCTAGGACTCATCTCAGCGCTATCCATTGGTGCTTGCAACTCCATCGTTGGCTTCGTGACCAGCACCCTCGGTAGCTCCCCAAACCAGGTGTGAGGCCTCACGCTCTACCGCGACGATGTCAACAGCACCAGCTACGTGTCCCGCCTCGCCCTCACGCCGGACATGGCCTTCGGCAACTACAGGGGCGTCAAGGATGTCTCATCTTCTACGATTGTTGCCTTCTCCAAACTTCAACGCCAGCCATATCCTTGTATCTCATCAGTAGCCACTTCATTCTCTTCGCTGAGGTCATCTTCCTCGACAGCCTCTCAGCGGCCCCAACGGAATCAGTTAGGAACTCACGGTACCACCGCAAGTGCCACTCCATCTCAGGAAGTCATTTCGTCACGGCTCAGATACCAATTGTTGACCCATCCTTAGGAGAAAACTTACACATAGTAAATTCACAGTGGAAGATAACAAATAGAGAAGAACACATGAGAACTGCCTCGACCGCAACTGCGTAGCCGAGTTTTCTGAATTTCTCTATTCTCTTGCTCTTATTTCTCACAAAATAGGTTACAAGTCTCCTCATTATATCGACTAATATTCTCCGACTAACATGCGTACCCATACTCTGAGTTAGACTCTAACACATCAACTAAACTAACAAACTTATTATCTACTACCATAATCTGATATTTACTACCAAAATAGGTAGTGTCATACATGTCATGCAATTCTAAATCAATCAAATCAAGATTAATTCCAACATTGTGAATGGAGGTAGAAGACAAAGACATGTCTCTCTCTATATCTTCTCTCTGTGTGTGAGACTTGACTGAGGGTCCCACTACTTACAATAACTTTTAACTTGAAGTCATCGCCATGTCGTCAGCCAAGTCATTTATCGCGGTGACAAAACTACCTAAGAGGGGTACGTATTTAATGGTCTTGTATAGTTCAAATGCTATTTAAACAGTTTTATAGTTCATGTGGTAAATTAGATACATCTCAATAATTAGGTGGTTAAATAGACTTTTTCGTATCTTTACTCCTTTAAAAGTTTCACATGGTGGTGATGGTGGCTTCACCGTCTACTCCTTTGAGGATCTTATGTGGATGGATATGTGTGTACATATGATTGTGCCTTTGAGGATCTTTTGCAAAGTATGGTATCATTTGCGTATATGTGTATTCATGTGACTCATGGCATTATTCGGTTTGCTTATAAGATGATAATCTTTTTGTGAAATTTTCTAATTTAAGGTTAATTATTTGTGTGTGATGGACTTCATATGGTTGCCTTAGTATTTCGATTTAGTGAAAATTTTGAGTCTCATGGGGAACCAACTCATGATGTCAAATCTGAACTAGTCATCATATACACCAGGTGTCTGTATATCTATGGCTTGTGCAATGCGTGTGAACATCAGCACGGGCGCCATCGTCTTTCATCGGAGAGAGGCAAAAGACCAGGACCTGTTTACTTGGTTAATTAATTTGTAGCACTGGTTCCCTTGCACTGCATGCAATGTAATGCACGCACATCAATCCCCCCCCCCCCCACCCCCATCAACTAGTTAATGTGCGTCTCATTCAGCACAAGATTGACACGTACGTCTATCTTTTGCATAAATAATGTTCTCAAGTTCTCGGGAAAAAAACTTTTGCAGAAATAACACTCTGTCCGAGGTACTGGCGCAGATGATCGACGTGCGTGGTTGATTGTGTGGTAGAATTGTACGAAGTGTGCGCATCAATAGAACTAGCAGGTGTCGATCGGGCCAGTCTGATTGGTCCTCGTCTTATTCGACGTAGTTATCCGGCCCCTTTCTAAGCGCCCGACGCAACCGGCGAACCGGCTCCGGTCTCCCTCACTTCTGCTCGGCCATCTGGTGAGGTTTCGATCGAATCGCTGGTTATTATCTCTGGGTTATGATGCTGCAACAACCCTTGCATTTAGCATCGCACAGATATGGACTTTTAGATGAGTGTTAGTTGCATCTGGTATGTGTTAGCTACGTGATGGTTCCCACATGTTTGATGGCCGGGTCATCTTATATATGCTATGGTGCACTTGTGGCGCAATTTATATGTTGTTTTTGTCAGCATGACTTTTACTATGAATCGAGTACACTTTTGGTAATCTCGATCTTGCTGCAAAATTCCTGATATCTATGTATCTACAAGCAACCTGTGAGATTAAAGATATCTACTTCATTTTAGAAGACTAAAAAATCTCACAAAATCCTTGAATCACAAAAGAGCAAGAATTCTACAAACTCTCTCGTTAATTGAGAGAAAGAAAAGAAAAGAAAAGAAAAGAACTTACCTCATTATATGGCCCGTATCTCTTTCGTTTTAGAAGGCTAAAAAATCACACAGAATCCTTAAATCACAAAAAAGCAAAAAAATCTTGAAACTCTCATTAATCGAGAGAAATGAAATGAACTTACATGTCCATTATGTAGGACCGATATGACAACAGGGTAGGTGAATGACGCCTTTAAATTTTTCCTAGGTATTTGTTTCTTCACACTAATAGCTATGAAAAGATATGAAGATCAAGAAACCAAAATTCCAAAAATTCGTTGTGCTACAGTAAATTTAGCTCGATAAACAGAAAAAAAACAGCACTATTTCAAATCAAAAAATGTAAATTTTGATCCGTAGATCTTTAAGATTCAAAACATGAATTAAGGTTAGATCATGACCTTAAAAAATATGTCTCAACCAAAAATCTTGAAAAGACATAAGAAAATTGAAATCTTTTGGTTCCAGAAGCTTTGCTGCACTAAAATTAGACCAAAACTGCAAATTAAGTAAACTCTCAAACTAAGACTCCAAATCACTGGAAATTTGGTATACACTTTCTCTAGGATGTCAAAAAACTATTCCAATCAAAGATCAAAAAATCGTTGCCAAAGTTTTGATCTTTTTCCGTTTGAAGGAAGGTTGCACTAAAATGGGGCAAAGCCAAAAAACGGTGAATATGACTTTCGTGGGTAAATGATGGTCAAGATAGCTCTAGATATATTCTCACATATCACAACAAGCTAGAAAACCCAAGTAATTAAGGTAAAAACAACTAGATCAAGAAATCACTCGGAGATGCAAAATTAAGTAAATACCAGACAACTTCAAGAACTTGCCAAACTGGATAGCTAGATGGATGAGATTGATTTCCATGATATATCTCCATCACTTACTCATCCTTGGCATCCGGCAAGATCAAGAAAGGGAGAGGTAAAATCAAAATCAACAAAAACAAAAGAGATCCATGAGAGATGAACAAAGTTGATATATTGTTACTTGAAGATGAAGGTTTTATAGTCACTCTACCTGGATAACAAAAGAGCACACCACAACACTCACTCTTCTTAAATCCTAACCCTAGAATAGTTGGCTTAAATGAGGAATGCTAAGATCGTTAACTTGCAAGTCTCTATCCCAACCTGTTAAATAGACAAGACAACTAGCCCCATCTAACCCTAATAGATACTATCCACTTAGCACAAATAGGAAAAATCTGTTAATCCCACACAACATGAGTTTTACTCACACACTATACTTATGCACATTTTTCAAAGCACATAGACCCGAATCTGCTAAGTCAATAACCTTTGATCCACCCACTTGATTATCTCAGCTCCTCCTTGACCTAAACCCCCTTTCGAAACACTGCTCAAGCACTACGGTTTTGATCCAAGATAGTTTCTAGTATTTTAGTCAACTTACCAAAATACCATTTTTGACCTAGTCTTCATCTTCCCTTGTAAGCAATCTCTATGCTTGCCACATGTAGATTCACCATTGGCTTATCATGCGTCAGCAAATCCCATTCCAGTTCCATCGGACCATGCCTCACTTGGACCGACCAAGCCACATAATGCAACCCATCGCTCGAACTTCTCTTCAGTATTTTTTTTTGTGTCATGCTTAAACTCAGCCATCTTATAAGGTATTCTTGATTGTTCTGGGTCTCAGATAACCTTAATCATCACCTTATGAGATTAAAGTTATCTCCTTCGCTTTAGAAGGCTAAAAAATCTCAAAAATCCTTAAATAACAAAAAAGCAAAAATTCTATAAACTCATTAATTGTGAGAAAAAGAAAAGAAATTACGCATCGATTATATGCCCCGTATCTCCTTCACTGTAGATGGCTAAAAACTCTCACAAAAATCCTTAAATCACAAAAAAAAATAGAAACTCTCTCGTTAATAGAGAGAAAGAAAAGAACTACGCATCCATGATATGGCCCATCTAAATTATAACAGTGAGGATTTTTCTTAGAAAAAAAGAAAGTAATTGCATTTGTCTCAGGTAGATCACGTGTAGTAGAAGGATAGTATATTTGTCCAATTGAAAAAAGACAGTATTTGTCTTTGTTTCTTGCGTATCGAGTGGTAGCATTGTTATAGCAATCATTGAAGATATATTTGATAAAGTCTTTGGCTTTCATGTATGAAGAGAGAGTCCGTGGCCAAGAGATCCACCAGTGATCTATTGGTGTTAAGACTCCACGAAAGAAAGCCCTTTCGGCTCCCCCGAAAAAAAGACATCTCCCCTTCTCCCCCCTTTCCTCTCCCCTTCGCCTTGCCGCCGCTGGAGCACGCCGCCGGAGGCTGGTGCGGGTGCTAAGAAGGCGGCGGCGGGGCTTTCTCGCCTGGATCTGGTCGGGTGCGTCTGGATCTAGGCAGGCGTGGGCTTAGCGGTGGCCGGCCTCGGGTGGCGGCGCGACAGCGGCGCGGGGAGGCCGCTTCGGGCGGCAGTCGGGGTGCTTGGCCGGCGAGGTGGAGGGCCGGTGCGGCGGCCGGGCGAGGAGGAGGACCGGAGGTGGCGCAGCTGCAAGCGGCGACTTGCGGGCGGAGGAGCCGAGGTGGCGCCGTGCGGAGCGGTGAGCGGCCGGTGGCGTGGCTTCGGGCGGCAGCACGCGGGCGGAGGGCGGTCGGCGAGCGGCCGGTGGCAAGGCTGCGAGCGGCGTCTCTTCATGGAGGCCGGGGCATCGAGCCAAGACCGGACGGCACGAGGCGGCTGCGGGTCGGCTTGGGTACGGCGGCGGCCGACGCGCGTATGGGCGCGTAAGCCGAAGCGCCGGCGGTCAGGAACTGCGCATGCGGGCGCGGGAGGCCAAGCGCTGGCGGCACGCGTTCGGGCGTGGGTGCCGTAGCGTCGGCGGCTTGCGTCGTGCGGGGCGCGGGCCGGCGGTGAAGGGGTCGTGGCGCGCGTGGTCGGCAGGCTGGCGAGGACGCCGAGGCGGGCGCCGAGGACGGCGTCGAGGCCGGCGGATTCGGCGGCCGCGGCCCAGAGGATGGGGGTGGGCAACGCAGCGGCGTAGATGCCAGAGGCGAGGACGGCTGCAAAGAGGTGGAGGAGGTCGACGTGGTGCCCATCGCCGAGGGCTGCTAGGAGCAGGATTGCGGTGAGGATGGCATCAAACACCTCAGAGGGGTCGGAGGTTCCAGTTTTGGGGATCTTAAGAGAATGCATAAGTGAGGGATGCTCAGTGATGACGCATAGGCGTCACAAAGTCGTTTCTACAGAGGCGGATTTTGCAGGAAGCGGCTTATCTTGGAGGTCAAGGGTGGCTATGCCATGGCCTTGAGGCGAGCAGGACCGGTGTGTTGGTGGCGGCCTAATTTGTGAATGGATAGTGCGTGGGATGCTGTGGAGGTGCTGGCGAAAGCCTTGCCGGTGATTTTACCGGTCTCGACAATAATGACACCTTCGGGCGCCATTTTCCTTCCTGGAGGTGTTGTCATGGCACTCCATAGCCCTCATGTATACTGATCTCCAGGTGAAAACGTTGCCTCAGTGAGGCAGGCGGCGTCGGCGACCCTAGTCGCCTCCTTGGAGGCGTCGCCTTGGAGGTCCTTATTCGCGCAAAATAGATCGAAGTTTGGATGGCGCAGTCGGATGGGGATAGAGACTTGATTGAAAGCAAGGATGGAGGAGAAGTTCTGAAGCTTAGTCTTTCTAACTTTTTCTTAGTCCTTAAGCTCTATTCTTTGTTGTTTTAAGCTCCTCAGATTTGAAGCTTTGAGCCTAAGTGCTCATGTAACCTTTGGCTGCATATATCCCACGTGGATATAGAGGCTGGATTTTATATCTTTTATCTAAAAAAAAGAGATCCACCAGTGCGCCAGGTAGTGTAATAGCGTCAGGAGGCCAACCATGATCACTGCTAGAGCAATTTGAGCCTGAGGAAAAATATGCGTCGAGGGACATGATCGGTTGCACGGATGTCTTGCGAAACAATTCCATGAGGCTGCTGAACTCGATGGAGGCAGCCACTGTATGCTTGCTGACTTGACGTGCACACCACGATGTATTGCATGCAGGCTCAGATCGAGCAACTAGAGCTTGGACAGATGATGTTCTCGTGCATAGAGATCAAGGCAACCCGATGCATACACACGCAAGTTGATCGGTTCCAAGGATGCATACGTACGGACAAGAACAAGGACATGGCATCCTCCTGGTACAAGACAAGAGATTTGCCGGCTGCCAAACCCCGGTTCGGCCCAAACTCTTTTTGTCCTCCTTCCTGCCCGGACTGGCGTAGCCCACTCCATCCTCTCTTTTTTCTCAGCATTCTTTCTTTCTTTCTTTCTTTCCCCTTCTTCGGCCCAGTCAGGCTAGCCCGTCGTGCCCATCCCACTCGCTCGCTCTCTCTCTCTCTCTCCCTCCCTTCCCCTTTTCTCTCCCTCCCACGGCTGAGCGCACGGCTCGGCCTCGCCGCTCCCGCCGTGCTGCGCGCGCACGCGCGATCCGCGCCTGCCGCACCACGCTGTGCACACCCGCGCCTGCCGCCGTGTCGCACGCTATCCTCGCTACAGCAATCGCCGCCCATGCCGCGTGTGCCCCCGTTGCGGTGCCTCGCCACCCGCGCGCTCACGCCGCGCGGTGCGACGCATGCCCGCCGCTCCCACAGTACGCCGTGCGCCCACGCCATCACGCCCGTGCCCGTGCCAACGCCTCGCTGTGCCACTCCCACCTGTGCCCATGCCCGCGTCACCCCGCGCCTCGTGCGCACGCTCACGCCGCCTTCCTGACCGGGCCACGTCGCACGTTGCCCAACCCGCTCTGTTCCGCAATAGCGCCGCCGCCTGTGCCGAGCGCTCCACAGCTCCGCAATAGCGTGGCACCGCCGCATTTGCCTATTTAAGCTTCGGCGCACCATGATGCCTTCCTCACTTCTGCATTGCTCCCCTCTTCTTCTTCTTCTTCTTCTCCCCGGCGCTTAGCCATGCTGAGCGACGCCCAGTTCCCCAGCTCCGGCCACCGCTTCCTCTTGTTGTTCCGGCCACTCTGGTGAGCAACTCCCCAAACCACTCATGTCACATCGTGTTCCGCCATCTAATTGTGTTTCCCCTCACCCAAAGTTTGGTTTCCTTCGCAGGAGCTCGCACCATCGTCGTCTTCCTCCGTTCTGACCAAAAATCACCGCCTCTGTCAACATTTTTGCTCCGATGAGCCTCTCTGATTCCTCTCGCCTGGAGAATCCTCACGCCTCCCTCTATCCTTCCCTACCACTTAATTAAGCTCTGATTTCCCTAGGTCGCCACCGTCGACGACCCTACGATGCCGCCTCGGCTCGTCGCCGTGCTCATTTTCTACTTCGGTGAGTTCCCTCCACCCCTATCCTTCTCTTGCTCCCCTCATTTCCTTCCCATCTCATTCCGACTGCCGCCACCCCTTTTCCTCCCCTGCTCTAGCCGCCTTGCATCCTTGCTAGCTCGCTAATTACAACAGATACTTACATAGAAAAGATAAAAAAGATCAAGCAAGATTATGAAGCCAATTCTTGATGTGTGGTTTGTAAGTTTTCTATGCCCTATGGATAACCATAGTAAACCCATATTTGAAAGTCCTTTTCCATTCTCATGGTGACGAGCTCCTCGTGTCTTGCTAATTACGTACAACTTACAAGCTACTAGATAGGGTTGCGTGCTACGCCGCGCAAGATGAATTTTGATTTGCTCGGATGACAAAATACATTTAACAATGAGAAAGTATTGACATAATGACATACATGAATAGATACAAATAGTAGTGAAACAAACAAAAAATGTCCCGCCCACAGTAGCAGACTTCACATATTATTGAGGGTATTTACACACCAGCTAAAACGACACCTAAAGCCCACCATGGGCCTTGTTCGCCACAGCCTATTAAATCGTTGTTAAACACAATATGGACAGCTAGAATGGAGACAATACATAGACTTTAACGCTAGTAAGTGATAACTCTGCATCTGATAATCCTTCGATCTGAACAATTGGTGTGTAATACTGACACTAGTGTGCCGGGATCTGCAAGGAAGCAACAAGAAAACTACAAGAGAACACTCGTATCGCAACTATGAGTGCAATACTCTAGCAAAAAATAAACAATCAAACCAAAAGACAGGATTGTCCATGTGAAGGTAAGAGCCTGCAAACGCATTGGTTAACAATGCTAGATTCATCAATCTATGAAGAATGCAGTAAGTGTAATCTATCCTTCATTCTGTGTAGTCATTTTGAGCTGTCTATCATTGTTGTTTCCATAAAGGACCAGGCTAACCCGAGAAATCAAACAATGAACTAAACGATTGGATACCAGATTACATTTATTTTCGTTAAAAGAAGCTTCAGGAAAACTTAACGATAGTTCAATACCCCAAAAAATGCATACATGATCATAAATAAAACAAAGAACTGCATATCTATCTATGGCCTTTATCAGCTATACTACATCCCTCTTTATTGCTTTCCTAACCATATCTAATAGCATAATTAACAGGAAATCCAAAGAAAATACTGCTCCCATCCCAGTAAGAGTAACTGATGTAAAGAAAAAACTGTAATCTGCAAGCAATTAGATCAGCAGGGTCTGAAATTTCTCTGTAGAACTTCTAAGACGCACAATAAATGGAAAAGCTCTATGAAATAGCTTTGATTATAGCCAAAATACTGAAATTGGAAATGTTGTGGCTACCAGCCAAACAGTAAAGAAGGGGACTAGTGGAAGAAGAGGAGGGCCAGCACAGGGAGAGTTGGTGAGTAAGAATGAGAGGATGCCCTCCTCCTGCTCCCCTTAGGGCTTTTATATCATGAGTGGGGTAGAATGGGAAATTCCCATCCAACCCCTTAGTACTCACAAAGGATAAGGGTATATTGGTACATTCCTCTATACTATTGGGCATATTACATATTGGGCCAGTTGGAAGGCCCAGTCACGGGGGGTTGGACTACCCCCACAACAGTACTCCCTCGACAGCAAGCGCAGAGGTCCTGATGGGCGAGCTGACGTGACCAACTATCCCAGCCCCCCGTTCCGCGATAGCAAGCGCGAGGGTGCCGACTGGTGAGCTGATGCAACTAGTAACTTGTCGCCCCCCGAGGCAATGCTTATGAAGAGGTCAGCGAAGTCATGCGCTGAAGCCCGGCCGTCCCGCCGAGGTGATGCCTACGAGGCGGACAGCGAAGTCTTGCGCCGGAGCCAGTTTGCCCCGCCAAGGCGATGCCCACAAGGCAGACGATGAAGTCCTACGCCGAAGCCAGGCCGTCCCACCGAGGTGATGCCTGCGAGGCGGACGACGAAGTCATGCCGCCCCGCCGAGGCAATGCCTACAAGGCAGATGGTGAAGCCCTGCCACCCCACCGAGGCAATGCCTACAAGGCGGACGATGAAATTGTGAAGCCACGCCGCCCTGCCGAGGCGATGCCTACCAGGCGGGCAACGAAGTCACGCCGCCCCACCGAGGCTATACCTACGAGGCAGGCGGCGAAGTCATATTGAAGCCATGCCGCCCCGCCGAGGCAATGCCTACAAGGCTGGCGGATGGCGAAGTCATGCCAGCACGCCGAGACAATGCCTACAAGGCGGGTGACGGAGTCCTACCGCCACCCTGGGGTGATGCCTGCAAGGTGGACGGCGAAGTCACACACGGAAGCCAGACCATCCCGCCGAGGCGATGCCTACAAGGCGGATGGCGAAGTCATACGTCGGAGCCGGGCCGTCCCACCGAGGTGATACCTACGAGGCGGACGGCGAAGTCCTACACCGGAATCGGGCCGTCCCGCCGAGGCGATTCCTATGAGGCGGACGGCGAAGTCATATGCCGGAGCTGGGCCGTCCCACCGAGGCGATGCCTGCGAGGCGGACGGCAAAGTCCTACGTCGGAGCCGGGCCGTCCCGCCGAGGCGATACCTACGAGGCGGACGATGAAGTCCTACGTCGGAGCCGGGCCGTCCTGCCAAGGCGATGCCTACGAGGCGGACGGCGAAGTCCTACGTCGGAACCGGGCCGTCCCGCCGAGGTGATGCCTACGAGGCGGGCGGCGAAGTCCTACGCCGCAGCCGGGCCGTCCCACCGAGGCGATGCCTTCAAGGTACAGAAGATGCGTTCATAATCATCTGTCCACTGGAATTTTATGCCTTTCTACGTTAGTTGAGACATTGGCTTGGCAATTATGGAGAAACCCTCTATGAAACACTGATAATGTCCTACTAAGCCCAGAAAGCTCCTCAGTTCTTTGACATTAGTCAGTCTCTTTCA
Organism: Dendrocalamus latiflorus; assembly: GCA_017311315.1. Taxonomy (NCBI): domain Eukaryota; kingdom Viridiplantae; phylum Streptophyta; class Magnoliopsida; order Poales; family Poaceae; genus Dendrocalamus; species Dendrocalamus latiflorus. The sequence continues at coordinate 33,752,556 of CM029658.1, read as the reverse complement.
GTCCACCACTGTAGAGATCTTACTTGTGTCAATAGAAATACCTTTCTGGTTAATCATAGGAAGTCCAATTCCGAGATCTAGAACTCGTACTTCTTCAGTTTGGCATAAAACTGATTCTCCCTCAGCTTTTCAAGCACAAGCCTCAAATGTTGCTCATACTCCTCCTCAATCTCGGAATAAATCAGAATATCATCAATAAATACCACCACGAAGTTATCAAGGTACTTATGCAGCATACTGTTTATGGTCTCTATAAAAATAGCAAGGGCATTTGTTAGTCTAAAAGATATAACTTTATACTCATAATGCCCATACTTAGTGGACAAAGCCGTTTTTTCAATATCCTGCTCCCCGTACGCGGATCTGATTGTATCCAGACTATGTATTGATCATAGAGAACACATTGGCTTTTCCTTTAATTGATCAAATAAACCCTCGATATAAGGCAATGGATATTTATTCTTGATAGTCACCTGATTGAGAGCATGGTAATCAACACACATGCACCAACTCCAATCCTTCTTCTCTATGAATAGGACAGGCGCTCCTCATGGTGACACAATACACCGGTTCATCACTTTGAACAGCAAATCATCCACGTGATTCTTCAATTCATCTTGAAAGGGTCGAGCCAAACGGTAAGAAGATAAGAAAATAGGCTGAGTATCAGGAATAAGATCAATTCAAAATTCGACATTCTGCGCTGGAGGCATTCCCTAAAGCTCTATAGGGAACACATTTGGATAATCACACACCATTGGGATCTCCTCAATGTGCAACGGTGTGCTTGGTTTCATGGTAAGAGACCAAAGCAACCCTATCCTCGACGCCTGTCAGCTAGGAAACAGACTGGCCAACACAAAGAGATAATCCAATGGTGCACACTCCTGAAAAACCATCTTTCCGGACGAAGCTTGCAAGGTAACAATCTTCTAGAAATAACAAATCTTGACACGGTAGCTAAACAACCAGTCCATACCAAGGATAACATCAAAAGGTGCTACCTAAATAACCATCAAATTGGCAGTGAAATCCTCATCATTAATGGTAATAGTGCAACTAGGACAAACTGTGGAACTAGCAATGAGACCGTCCAGAGAACTGACTAGAACTAACTGAAAAATCTATTGCATACCCAAGTTTGCCCTCCTAGTAAACTCTAGCAACACAAATGAATAGGTAGCTCCGGATAAAAAAGAACAAATGCCTCATGAGGATCCACAAGTAGTATACCTATCACCATGTCAGGACACCCCACAATCTCAGGGGTAGCCATGGCATAGGCTCCAAGTGGCGCTGGGGTGGTGAGAGCCCCAACACTCGGTGGTGACAGAGCAAGGACTGCTGGAGGCGTAGCGCTATGAAGCGGAGCAATCAGTGCAGCGTGCCAGTAGTACCCAATAAGAGGCGCTGCAGGTGGAGCCCAAGCAGGAGGATGTTGTGGCATCGGAGCAGCTACCAACATCTGAACAGAACCCTAAGAAGACATGGTTGAAGATGACGCAGGTACTGGCTCCCACCTGATGATGCTAATGGCATTCTACTGACACACAAAGCCTTGTGGCCCACCTGGCCACAGAGACGGTAGCTTTCCGATCAAGAGCACTCTCAAGCATGGTGTCCATCATTGCACTTAAAACACATCAGGCTCTGCCCAAGATAGGGCGCATCACATGAGAAGTTAAAGGAGGGTGTGTTGTCAGAGAAGAAAAAGGTAGCCTCACCTGAAAAGACCAAGACGACAGGGGACACTGCCCCCGCCCCCCCCCCCCCGAACCTCTTGGGAATTGGTGTTGCTAAGAAGACACACCCCCTTCACCGAAGCTCCTCTTTTGGCCATCATTACAACCCTTAGAAACAATAGAACCACAATAAAGAAAGTACACGAAATCATACAAAATGTAGCATAATAAAGATAAATCAAGTACCTCAAATCCTAAATGGAGATTTGCTCATTATCCTATGTGGCTAGCCCACCATTTCCTCATCAATAGTAGGATAAGAACCAGAACCTACAACACAGCATAAAAAATAAAATAAAATATGCACATAGATAAACTCAAAGAGCATGAATATTACATTTGAAATAAACTAACTTGCCACTTGCACGAGAAAGTTGTTTCTGGCGTGACTTCATCCCTTGAAAACGCTCTAAAATCTTCTCATCTTTAATACTCCATGGAAATTTATGTCTAATTGGTTGGCATGGTCCCAATTGCAAATACTCTCTTCTAGCGGCATCTCTAACATTCACATCCAACTCCTCTATTGATTTTCGAAGCCCAGGATCGGCAACAATATCACCTAGATTAAGCTGAATATTTTGCCCAGTGTTACTAGCCCCAGTTCCTAATGTTTTTGGAGATTGGTTCGAGTTGGATTATCTATTTGACTATATATCTTGTGTTGAAAAATTCGATAACAATGTCCTTCTCCTCTTCATTTTGTAATTTGTATTCTTAAACCTTAATGTTAGTTCCTAAATAGCAAATATAAAAGATTGAACATATGTCATTTCATCTGATCATTCGTACTAATTTTGAAACATAAAAATAATTCCTACTAAAGTACTAAATATGTTTCCTCCAATCCTGCTGTTACCTGCTCGTGCTCGGCCATTCCATTCGCTCTCAGTCTCTCAGAGTCTCAGGCTGAGAGCTCCCTGCTCGCCGTGCTCGGCTGCGGGTCCACGAGGGCGAGGGTGGAGGCACAGGTCCATGAGCACCCAAAGGCCGGAGGTGCAGCCGCGCAGGTCCACAAGGGCGGCGGCCGGCTGCCGGCGGACCGTGGTGTCACTGCTTGATGAGGGCGAGGGCGGAGGCCGAAGACTGGAGGGTGGAGCCACGGAGGTGCAGGTCCATGAGCACCTGGAGGCCGGAGGTGTGGCCGCGCAGGTCCACAAGGGCAGCGGCCGGCGGCCGATGGACCGCGGCATCGCTGCGTGACGAGGGTGAGGGCGGAGGCATAGGTCCAAGAGCACCCGGAGGCCCGAGGAGTAGCCGCGCAGGTCCACAAGGGTGGCAGGCGGCGGCCGGTAGACCGCGGCGTCGCTGTGTGCCTGCGTCTGTGTTAGGAGCGAGGGGCGAGGGCAGCGGCCAGCGGAACACAGATGCGTGGTGCACACAACGACGCATGTGAGGGCGGTGGCCAGAGGTGGGGGCACGCGTAGGCGCAGTTGCGCAGGCCAGGGCGGTGGCTGGCGGTGGGGGCACGCGCAAGCAAGGGCGGATAGCCGGATCGGGGACTGGGCGGCTGGTGGCTGGGGCTGAGATTTGATTTGGGCGGCTGGGGGCTAGAGGTTGGGGATTAGGGTTTCCTTCACTTGGTCTTGGTGCATGTGCGGACCTGCTTCAATTCATGGGTATTCAATCGAATACCCAAAATTTTTAGCAAAAAAAATCACTATATACAAGGTATAATACATATATATATATATATATATATATATATATATATATATTAGTAGTTGGGCTAAATTCATTTTGTTCACACCCAGTTAGCCTAAATTGATGCCATATCCTTTTGGCCCATTTCCCACTAGCCCAAACCCACTGTCATCCTGTTCATACCCAGTTGTGAGACCGTGTCTCACTCAGTCTCTCCTCTCTTCAGCTAGCGTCTAATCGTCTCTCCTCTCTTCATCTAGCGTCTAATCGTCTCTCCATCTCTCGGCACTCGGCTAGCACCTAGCGGCAGTGGGTGTTCGTGCCCTTGATTCTGGTCTTCTAGAGGCAGCGTAGGCGGCAAGGGGGTTGGAGGCTGCACAGGTGGCAGGAGCGATGGAGATCAGAGTGGCCACTGGCCAAGCAGGCACTACCACACTAGGGCCTGCAACACTAGGGCAAGTTTGTCCTCTTCGACCCGGCGACCCATATGCTGTAGAATCTAGATGTGTAGATGGTAGATCTGCTCTGCTTGTGTGCCCCTAGAGTTTGTAGTTTTGTACTTCCGAGCTAAGTGGATGATAGATCCGTGGATGACTGAATGGATGTGGATTTGGCATATGTTCCTTCTTTGTTTCACTTTTGGTGCTTAGATTTTGTTTAGATGTGGTGGATTACAGTATTTGGCTCAGCTATCTTTAAATTAGTGGTTATGCCTTATGAATTGAAATCTATGTTCTTCACATCTTTAAATCTGAATAGCCTATATCTATATGCCAAGTATTTCAGAGGTGTGAGCTACGGAGCTTCATGTTATATCTTCATCTAAGCACTTTGCTGTGAATCTATGAAATAAGATCCTTAGCAGCAGACAAATTATTGCTTATGAATTATTGAAATACATATTCTTCACCTCTTACCTGTGATTCTGTGAACAAATACCAAGTATTTCACAAGTGCGAACAAATAGTTTCAAGTCGGTTTTCACTATCCTAATGTGAATAGTAAATATAGATAGTTTCAGAAGAGACAATAGGAGCTAAGTGGAATTGCATATTAGTGGAACTAATTGTAATCTTTTAATTAGTTTCAAGACACAAAGAATCGTAGAGTTAATTTGTGATTTTTAATTTTTTTAATTTCTTTATATTATTATAGACATAGTCTCTAGCATGAACATTTCTACTTTAATTTTCGTTATTGTATACTTTTATCTTTTCTATTGGACAATATTTTTATAACTTCGAATGCCCATTCTGAAATTTTTGGATCCACCCCTATCTTGGTGGATGCTTCATGGATGGGCTGTTGACTTGGATGAGTTACCGATTGCCATTTTGGTGGGCTGACTTGTTTGGGCTACCGGGCTGATAGTTTTTGAAGCATCGGGTTGGACTGCTACACTAAGTATATTGCTGAGTATATACTAGAGGGGGATAGTACTAGTAGCATTGCTGGGCCTCTGGCTATAGCCTACCTAGCTCGAGGCCTAATTCCGCCCCTGACCTAAAACAAGGACACAATGTTTTGAGAAGATCTTTTACCCATAACCCAAGTTTTGCGGCAAGACGACGTCGGCGAGAAAGCAGAAGCTCTCTTCCTCCCTGCCTTCTTGTTTCTCTGGTCGGCGCCGTCCTCCTTTCCTTCTCCTCCCCCGGGCCAGCGCACAATAGTCACATAGCAGCGGCCGACGGCGTGGCAGGGATGTGGTGGCGTGCTGGCACAGGCGTGCGCTGGTGGAGGGTGCGGGCATGCACTGGGGGTGACGGCACAGGCGTTGTAGCGTGCACTGCTACAAACAGCCCTATCACAGACGGTTCGGAACCGTCATCACAGACGGTTCCTGAACCGTCAGTGTCTAGGTGTCAGTGATAGTTGGTGGTTATCACAGACGGTTCCCGAGCCGTCTGTGATAACTCACATTACAGACGGTCTTTATTACTAACCGTCTGTGATAGGCGAGTATCACAGACGGTTTTTTATAAAAAACCGTCTGTGATACTCGCCTATCACAGACGGTTAGTAATAAAGACCGTCTGTGATATACACAATATCACAGACGGTTTTTTTATAAAAAACCGTCTGTGATACTCGCCTATCACAGACGGTTAGTAATAAAGACCGTCTGTGATATACACAATATCACAGACGGTTTTTATTACTAACCGTCTGTGATATTGTGTATATCACAGACGGTTTTTATTACTAACCGTCTGTGATATACACAATATCACAGACGGTTTTTATTACTAACCATCTGTGATATTGTGTATATCACAGACGGTTAGTAGTAAAGGCCGTCTGTGATATCATTCACACCACAGACGGCACTCTTTGAAACCGTCTGTGATATTGTATCACAGACGGATTTTAACAACGAACCATCTGTGATACCAAGTGCATCATCCATTTTATTTGATGTTTTTTGGCTAGCCTCAGGATATGCTAGCCATGCCCTCTGAAAGCAAGCAAGCAAGCAGATTACAGATAAATGACAGATATAAGTTAATTGCAACTCATAGTAAATTACAACAAAATGCGTACACAGATGAATGTAACAAACGGCCAGCAGATCACATACATATATAGAATGAAAATCGTTACACAAAATCTGACAAATGAATTCAATTGAAGGAATTGTTTGATTTGTACAGTTGAATCCAATGTTTCAACATCTAATTATCACCATTGCCGGCGTGGAACTCTCCCGTCCTACTTATGACCTCTCCTAGCAAGAATTCGGAGATGATTCCACGAATCTCGACGAGATTGTCAAGATCATATGCACTTTCGTCGAAGTGCACCCGCTGTCGCTAGGAGCAATGTTAAGTCATTAATTAGCATGTGTGTGTAATATAAATACATATATATAATCAGAAAGTAATAATTATTGGAAGGACCTGACAAACCTCTGGATCATTGATCTTAGTAGCAATGATTTCCTTCATATGGCGGCAAACGTAGAATCCACATACGTTGCCCTGTAGCTGCTGGTGGCACTGCAAAAATAGAATTACATACATCGGTATTGTCAATTCTAGAGGCATTATAACAAAGTACGATATAGGATTATTGTGTTGTAGCGGGTACCGGAAATCGCGTGTAGTGTCGTAGCGTGTCACTGGATTTTTTGTCGTGTGTTCCTCCTTGGGCAACATAATCGGCAAACGCCCTACGTGATTCAAAAAACTTAGCCTTGGCCGTGGCAAACAAAAGAAATATTACAATAGAGTTATGTATGGAGGAAATGAGTTTACCTGTTAAGTACTTCTTGCACACGACTGAAGTCGTGGTTGCTCCTAAGGAGGGAATCAAGGTATATTACCTTGCTCCACTTTGGTACAATCACAAGCAAAATCCAATGATGCCTAGTCATGTGTATCGCCATAGTGATTAATCCTAAGTTCATGCTGCATGTAAAGTACAAATGAAACATATGTGTGGCAACTAGTGAAGCACTTACCCTTGGTTGAAGGGTACCATGACGTACTCCTTGTCGGTGTGAGCAATCAATCCCCTCGTTATGTAACCTTGCACGAAGGATGCATCTTCATTGATAGATTGCTCGGAGACCAAGTGAGGGTCGAGGAAACCCACCGGTTGTCGCAATCGCCGGACTTCTTGGATCATGTATCTATACATAAAGAAAGAGTAATGACATTTATCTGTATAACGTGAATGTAGAACTTCATTGTACAGTACACTTACAGTGTTCAGCATCGTAGAAGTGAGGCGTCGAGTTCGTCGAGATTGAATAGTAAGAATAAATCTTCGAATGTCATGACGATGTAGCCCGAGTCGTGGAGGAAATGCATGTCGTTATATTTCAGAGTGAATGCACTCTGCCGGTTTGGCTTCATGTTGGACTTCTCCATGTACCTGGCATGCAATCTATTGCAAATCATACCAATCTGGCGTAATTGTGAATCGGACAATAACAACACTCCTAGAATAAACTTCCATGGCACGGGATGCGGCTTAATTTTCGTCGCATGAGCCTTGGAGGCCTTGGAGCCTTTCTTACAATATGTTCTCGGTGGCGTCTCGGCGGGAGCCGATGCAACAGACTTTACTGGATTTGGACATGGAGGTGAAGCCAACGGAGCCGATGTGCCAGGTCCAGGGCGACGTCCCTCTTGGGCCACTGGATGTGAAGATTGTGGCATGGACATGTCGAGGACGATGTCCCTCTTGGGCCACTGAATGAATGTGTGGACGGCATCCCCTAATGTCTTAATCTCTTCGTTTGGGGCTTCTCAATAGGGACGGGCTTAAAAATATCATTAATCATGTACACCTGGACCTTTATGAAACCGGTGTCTACTTGTACACCGTGCACCAGCATCCCTGGCAGCAATGGATACACCATGCCGCGCCCAACGTCAACGGGAATAGAGCCAACAAGCCTGACTTTGAGGCTGCAAGGCATGGGCTCCTACATAACGATACAAGATGAGTTAAGGCGTCCACCAGAGAGATCTATGTACCATTCTAAAGAGGTACATTACCTGAATGTCATCAATAGGTAAGTGGGCGTCGCTATATTCAGAAATTGGTGTGGACGCGCAGCTACTGCGACGTTGAGGGGGACTGGGTACCGCAGTACTAGGAGTGGGTTGCGATTAGTTGCGGACTTGTCTCAGTTCTTCCCGCAACGAATCTATCTCTCCTCGAAGTGAGGCAGTCTGCTCTTGAAGTGAGGCAGATAGTTGTTCCTCAAGTTGAGCACGAAGCTCCTGTTTTATTTGTTCGCTGCGGTACGCCTTGGATCTCTTCCTACTCCTATATATCTCGGAGTAATCTGGAAATCCGTGCCTCCAAGGTACATAAACCCCCATGCCTCGTGTGCGACCTGGGTGCTCCTTGTTTTCCAAGGCCTGTGATAGTAAATCTATCTCCCTATATTCTTCAAAGGAGCCACGAGAAGATTCGGTAGTCAATGATTGCTGCAAGAGGCAATTAATCATATTATTTTTGAACCCATGAAGTTCAAGAGGTGTTAACAACTATGTTGTTTAACATATTTTACCAGGCGTTGGGACACTTCCTCATCTGCGGGGTTTTTGAAAGAGACACCCGAAGATGTGGTTGATGACCTCGCTCTTAACCAGTTTCGAGCGTGCTCGTTTGCGATCCCGGCAAATGGCGGAGAGGCCTCCGATCGGATTGCGATCTCATCCTGCATCCTCCATTGCGGGATTTTACCCGCGTACCCAGCAGTGCCAAGTCTGTGAGGGTGCGTGTTTTGTGCCTGGAGAGCCTTGTGCGTCGCACTTTGTTGTTCAAATTCGGTCGTCGTCTTCATCTGCACAAAGGCCTCCCATGTTTCCGACGACACGAAAGGATACTTCGTGAAGGGCGTGACATTCTCGGACACGTACTTCGTCACAAGAGTGCTCTTAAAATTCTTCCATGCTTTTCCCATCGCGAGGAGCGCCTGCCGTTGCACGAGTCCCTGTACTTCTGCTGGGATCTCGAACGAATTTGTAATTTCCTCCCATAGCTGATTTTTGTGATCCTTTGTCAAATCTTTCCAGCTTGCTATGGTGATGGGGACCCGTTGCCTTCCAATTATCCCGCAGGTACTCCAAAATGATGACGCTGCTTTCTTCGGTTCCAGAGGGATCCCATTCGGAGAGACCACCGTGATGGTCATTCGGCCCTCTGGCCTTTTCGATACTCCTCAGCCACGTTTAGTTTTCGCAATCTTGGGAGCGTGAGACCCAGATGACGACGACGAAGACTGTGTGGACGCCATCTCTCTTCTAAGAAAAAACTAACTGCAGTGAGCTATGGACCTTCCAAATAGACTAAACAAAGTTCTATGGACCTTCTGGATATCAAGTATATATCGTAAAACTAACATATTAAGTATATCAAGCATATCAACAATATCAAGCATATCAACTATATCAAGTATATCAAACATATCAACAATATCAAGCATATCAACTATATCAAGTATATCAAGCATATCAACAATATCAAGCATATCAACTATATCAACTATATCAAGTATATCAAACATATCAACAATATCAAGCATATCAACTATATCAAGTATATCAAGCATATCAACAATATCAAGCATATCAACTATATCAAACATATCAACAATATCAAGCATATCAACTATATCAAGTATATCAAGCATATCAACAATATCAAGCATATCAACTATATCAACTATATCAAGTATATCGTAAAGCTAACATATCGGAGGGAGCGGCGTCGGGAGGGAGCAGCGTCGGAGGGAGCGGCGTCGGGAGGGACCGCTGTCGGAGCGGCGTCGGGAGAGAGCGGCGTCGGGAGGGACCGCTGTCGGAGCGGCGTCGAGAGGGAGCAGCGTCGGGAGGGAGCGGCGTCGGGATGGAGCGGCGTCGGAGGGAGCGGCGTCGGGAGGGAGCGGCGTCGGAGGGAGCGGCGGTGGGAGGGACCAAAACCTAGCTAGCAGGGGCGCTGGAGAGTGGAGACAACAGAGTGCGTGAGTGCGGACTCCGCAGACCTAGCTGTGGGTATTTGTAGGGAAGCTATCACAGACGGTTCTATAGATATAACCGTCTGTGATATTCCATTATCACAGACGGTTCTATCAATGGAACCGTCTGTGATAGTCTAATTATCACAGACGGTTCTATCGATAGAACCGTCTGTGATATTCAATTATCACAGATGGTTCTATCAATGGAACCGTCTGTGATGTGTTATCACAGACGGTTTCTTTTGATAAACCGCCTGTGATAGTTCACTATAGATACCCGCAGCTAGCTAGGTTCCTATGTCATTTTACAATTACAATGGAACATAGATACATTTATGAAAAACGCAAGCATAACCATAAATATAACTATTTCTTAGTTCCTGAGTCATTTTACAATTACACTGGAACATAGATACATTTATGAAAAACACAAGCATAACCAATATAACTATTTCATAGTTACATAATTTATTACACTTGGCTATATCATTTTAAATAAAGCCCTTCACGATGATCGACACGCATATAGCTTGCTTCATCGCCTTGTTCTTCCTCGAGCCTGATTGTCAGACCCGGATTTTTCAATCCGAATCTTACTGTGTATACTGCACTATTCTCTGGATCAGTAGCTAGTGCACACAGTCACATTGTTGAATCATTTCATACATCGTACAATCATTCATTATAAATTGAAATACACCATGTCGGGTGATAGAATTTACAAAAGTGGCCGATCAGGCCAAATGTCTTTATTACAATCATGCAGCGGAAACCTAGCAAAAGTAAACCCAAATCCACAGGCAAGCGACTGGAAGGTACTGTGTGCATTATATGTCACCAGCTAACTAGTAACATACGTGCACACAACGCCGGAAGTCCACTTGTCCATGTCTAACCAACGAAGCCTACGCCTTAGTTTCCTTCGTCGTTCTTCTCCTCCGTAGCGGGGGCTTCCTCGTAGGCGTAGTGGTCCTGCGTTCCTGCTTCTGGATTTGTGTCGCAAAAGCGAGTATGAGCACTCCGACCCCGTGCTCAGCAAGCCAATACACAGAATGCAGTATATAACATGTATGGCTAACCAAAGAATGGCTTAGGGTTTATTTATTTTTGCGAAGAGTGCTTTTGAATACAATTATATAAAAATTCCTTAAGACCTAGCATTTTGAACACACGTATATGTTGTACTTGAATGCAGTAATAATAGTGATTCAGATTCCATCCACCTTTACATGGCATCTGCACCATATAGCAATTTCTTCAGCGTTATAACCGCTTAACTTACCACTGGGACGACACCCAGGACAATTCCAAATCAGGGCAGTCCATCGCCCTTTCACTTTTCCATTCCCAGTTTTCAATATTTTATAAACAGAACTATATCTAGTTAAGTTCCCATGTCCGCCCTTGACCGTGGGCACGGCTATTCGAATAGTTTTGACTCTGCAGAGTTTGCACACTTTACCCACAAGAGATAATCAACTCGTTGCCCCACACGATTCCTTAGTCATGTGGTTGAGCAGATCATCACAGTGACTTTTCAAAGTATCTAGATCCTTTTGTCATCTCACAATTATGGGAAACTGCCCACTTGCGGTGGGTCCCATCTGTGCGCGGGATGTTCCCCACTGCTACTAGCGTACGGGCTCCACTCCCCTCCGCGCTAGCACGACTGGGAAACTTCACCCTACACTGGTGTCCCTTCAGGCCCCCTTGCCATAGCATAGCCCCTTCAACCCTCTACCAGTGAGATGATTCCAGAACTTCGATAAATCTACTTAGCCAAGTCGTAATTTACGGACTTGTGGTTGTACTGTTTTACTTGGGGGGTCATGACAAGATTCGGTCCTTAGTTGTATCTGGGCGGTCTACCACTAGCCCACTGTTGATCCATCACTAACTCAAAATTTTGTGCTTCCACTGCACCACACTGTGCATTCACTGCACCACATTCACATTACACATACACACCCTCAAGCCAATCCGCCCAGACATTAAAGCAAGTTGGGGATTTTGGGACATAAAATATTACTACCAAAATATACCAGTCATTTCCACTATGACTGCCCAACTAGTTTCTCCTGATTAAAAGTGATAATGATGTTCGGGGGTATTTCTACGCCCCTGAGTACTTATGCAGTATTGAGCGTAGCATATCATTAGGGACTTATTTTCGAAATGTAACCATTATAATTTTACTAGGGCGACAAGGTTCGTATATTCAAACATTTCAACAGAGGGTGTAATATTATTCAAGGTAACAGTGGCATTTAACTAGAGTACCCAATCAGCATGTATTTGCATAAAATTAATAGCATGCAATTTGCTAAATTAAAACAAGGTAATTTGCATGAAATATAGGTTCAATATGATCAAAGTATTGACTCGCCTTGGTTACAGTGGTCGGGTGCTTGATTATCCGGGGCTTCTAGTGCTGCGGCTTCGAACTCTTCTTCTTGTGCTTCGTAGGCTATTGTAATCGTGCGCGAAAATTTGGATAAAAAGAAAACATCAAATCAATAAAATATCACCAAAAATTCAAATGAACTCCAAAATTTATGATTTCAGTTCTATTGGACAGATCTTGAATTTAGAAAAATTTAGAAATTTGTCCCATTCAATTTTGAGTTAAAATGAGAAAGTTATGATTATTTGAAGTTCTCAGTTCAGTAAATTCCAAAAATTATTAAATTTCTGACAGTGGGTCCCACATGTCATATTTTAATTTTTATCGTTTTCTTTTATTATTTCTTTTCTGTCTCTATGGCCAGTGGGGCCCGTGTGTCAGCGGCGGCAGACAGGCGGGACCCAGAGGTCAGCCGGCCTGTGGCAGGCGGTCGCTGAGCAGCGGGGCCCAGCTGTCAGTCGGTGAAAAAGAAAGAAATGCTCGACCGCAGGCGCGGAGCCGGGGGCTCGAACGCGCGCCGCGGGAGCGGGAGGGGGAAGGGAATCGCGCTGTTAACCAAGTGGGAGGGGGAGGCGTTGCCTACCCAGTATGGGTAGCTTACTCTTTTGAGTTAGCTTGGGGAGGCGGCCGGGCAGAGGAGTCGGAGGCGACGGCGCCGGCGGTGAGGGGTGGCCGGAAAGGGTTGGGTCGTGCGTGGAATACAATCCCCGAGTGACGGGGAGTCTTCTGGTGCAGACGGCCGGGGTCGACGGTGGCCGGAGAAGGCTGGCAGCGTGCGACGGCGGGGGCTCGGGCGGTGCTCCGGCGACGGCGGCCTATGGGCTTCGGGAGGTGTGGGGAAGACCGGAGTCAGCTTCACCGCGCTCCCACGAAGCTCCAGGAGCTTGAGCTGGCTCCGGAGGCGGCTGGAATCGGCGGGGAGGGTGGCGCCGGAGTTGGGGAAGAAGGGGTGGCCGACGGCGAATCAAGGTTCTATGGTGCAATTGCGGCCGGGAGAGGGTGGAGTGAAGCTTTGGGGCGGGTTTGCAGCTTCTTGGCAGGGCTTTTATAGCCAGTAGAGGCGCGCTGCGAGGGCGGCACCTGGCGCTCCGCCCTGCTCACGCCGGCGAGGGGAGGCGAACCGAATCCCGCCGAGATTTTGCGGGAGAGAGAGCACAGGGGGTGCTTTGAATGTGCCCGCGAGGTATGAGAGAGAGAGGGAGAAGGAGATCAGCTGCGGCTGCGTGAGGGAGAGCGAGCGCGAGTGAGAGAGCAGCGCTGCGGCGCGTGGAGAAGAAAGGGGGAGGAGGAAGGAGCTGACGGCTCGGGCCCATCGGTCAGCGGGAGAAGGGGCGCGGTCGGGAGCGCGGCCACTGGTCGGGGGAAGGGTCTGGCGGGTGGGGGCCGCGAGGCAGCGAGATGCGGGCGCTGGCGCTGGCGCGCTGGGCCGCGCGTGCGCTGGCCCACGCGGGCGTGCGGAGGGAAAGCTGGGCCGGGGTGATGGCCGGCCCGGCCGGGTGTTTTCTTTTTCATTTTTCTTTGTCTTTTGTTTTTGCATTTGAATTTTACATGTATATACATTTGCACATACATCTTGGGTACATACCTATATATATTTATTTATTTATAGTATTCATGTGTATATATATATATATATATGCTCTTGTATACATATGGTTCTTCACATGAGTTTGCATATATGCGTGAATATTAACTTCCTTTAATTTGTTTTGCCCTAATTTTTAGAGATGACATTTCATGCTTATTTACATTTCTCCTTTGCTATTGTATGGATCATCTTTTCAGATTCTTCATTTGGTTCCCATGCTTTTATCATTTTATGTGTTGATTTCTTTCCTCTTTTCACTTTTGAATTTCCTTTATAATTACAAAAAGCCAATAAACTCCAAATTCAAATAGAAACAAATAAAATAATCCCAAAAACTCCATAATCTATTATTTATATTTTTCAGGCTGTTACACTGATGCCATCTCCGAATGGAGGCAAATCATCAAATTGATTGTACTCTTCCTCATCCACAACATTCTCAACCCCGACAATCCTTCTTTTTCCCTGAAGAACTACATGGCACTTCTTATTTGCCGGGTCGGTTACATAAAATACTTGAACAACTTGCCTCGTGAGTACGAATGGTTTGTCTTTGTATCCTACACATTCGAGGTCCACGGTAGTGACGCCGTACTTGTCAACCTTTACACCCCGTGGGAGTTGGACCCAACGGCACCGAAATAGAGGAATTTTGAAAATTGCGTAGTCAAGCTCCCAAATCTCCTCTACAAGCCCGTAGTACGAGCTTGGGCCAGCGGTACGGCCGTGCGCATCATAGGCATCTATACAGACACCTGAGTTCTGCACTGTGCTCTTTCTATCTTGATCTGTTGTATAAAATGTGTAGCCATTAATGTCGTATCCTTGCCATGTCACAATTGTAAATTTTGGCCCTTTTGCCAACCATTGTAGTGTTTCACTTGACGACCTCCTAGTCAATTGCGCCTTGAACCATTCGTTGAACTGACGGTTGTGTTGTCTCGTTATCCAAACTTCTGACTGGCCTGCATTCTCCTGACGTAGCATGTCCTTGTGCTCTTCAATATATGGGGTCACTTCAGTCATGTGTTGTAAAACCATGAAATGGGCTTGAGCATACGTATTTTGATCCGGAGTTATTGCTTTCCTCCCCATAGTCCCGATACCCTCTAGCCTCCCCTCGTGACGAGATAGAGGTACACCTATCGGCTCTACCTGAGCCATGTAGCCGATGCAGAATTCAATGACCTCTTCTGTTGTATAACCTTCAATGATGCTACCCTCCGGTCGATATCGATTGCGTACATAGGACTTCAGAATTCCCATGTACCTCTCGAAAGGGTACATATGACATAGAAATACGGGGCCGCATATTTTTATCTCTTTCACAAGGTGGACAATGAGATGGACCATGATATCAAAAAATGATGGAGGGAAATACATCTCTAGATGACATAGAGTTGTCACCACCTCGGTTTGCAGAGTATCTAGTCCATCCGGATCAATGACCTTCTGAGCAATTGCGTTGAAGAAATAACATAGCCTTATGATTGTCACTCGAACCTTGTTCGGCAAAATACTTCTAATTGCAACAGGTCGCATTTGTGTCATTAGCACATGACAGTCATGAGACTTCATGCCAATTAATTTTAAATGTTCCATGGAAACAAGTTTCTTCATGCTTGTGGAGTGAACGGATGGAACTTTCACACCATGTAAGGACTGGCACAGTTCAGTTCTCTCGGACTTAGACAAAGTGTAGCATGCTGGGGGAAGGTACGTCCGGCCTTTATCGGTCTCTATCGGTGCTAACTCGGTCCTGATGTTCATAGCGACCAAGTCACGCCTTGCGTTAACACCATCCTTTGTTTTATCAGGAATGTTCAGTAAGAGACTAATCAAATTGTCACATACATTCTTCTCTACGTGCATGACATCGATGCAATTGCGAACTTCTAAGTGCTCCCAATAAGGCAAGTCCCAAAATATTGAACTCTTTTTCCACATGTTCTTCCTCAATTTACGTCCCTTTCCAAACACAACATTTATATCCTTGACCATATCATACACATCTTTCCCGCTAAAAGGTCTTGGTACTGAGTCATCCTCTTTTTTCCGTCAAATTGTTTCTTCATCTTGCGGTATGGGTGATACTTTGGAAGGAACCTACGGTGACGCATGTACACAGTTTTTCGCGAGTTGTTCAACCACACACTCTCGGTATAATCTAAGCAGTGCGGACACGCTTTGGCTCCTTTTATACTCAACCCTGACAGGTTACCAAGGGCAGGAAAATCATTAATGGTGCAGAACAACATGGCGCGTAGAGTGAAGTTCTCTCGTTTGTACGCATCCCATACATGTACCCCTTCATTCCACAGTATTGCAAGATCTTCCACCAATGGGGCTAGGAACACATCAATATCGTTGCCAGGTTGCTTCGGCCCTTGGATAAGTAGTGACATCAAAATATATTTCCGCTTCATACATAGCCAAGGAGGAAGGTTGTACATGCACAGAGTCACGGGCCAGGTGCTATGTCGGCTGCTCATGTTACCAAAAGGATTCATTCCATCGGTACTCAACCCAAACCTTATATTCTCGGTTCCACACCGAAATCTACAAACATCCTATCGATGTTCCTCCACTGGGCAGAATCAGCAACATGTCTTATCATTCCGTCTTTCTTACGCTGCTCGCAGTGCCAACGCATCAATCTTGTATCCTTGCGGTTTGCAAATAAACGCTTCAAACGGGGGATTACAGGAAGATACCACATCACCTTAGCAGGAGGTCCTTGCTTCACCTCGATGCCCTTCCCATCATCAGAGTCATTTTTACGCTTATATCGGGATGCTTTGCACACCGGACAAACATGTAAGCTAGCATACTCTTTACGGTACAGGATACAATCATTCCGACATGCATGTATTCTTTCTACTTCCATTCCTAATGGACAAAGAATCTTCTTGGCTTGGTAGGTGGTTCTCGGCAACACATTTCCCGTTGGAAGCATGTCCACTAGGAGACCTAATAATGCCGTGAAACTCTTGTTGGACCAACCATTGCTTGCCTTCAATTTTAGCAGTTCTAGAACTGATGACAATCTCGTGTATTGCAGCTTGCAGCCCGGGAACAAAGGTTTCTCCGAGTCCTCCATCAAGCCCTCGAATTTACCAAACTCTCTCTCACTATAGTTCCCTTCTGCATCACGTAACATCTGATCTAGATTGTCATCCTGCGACCTATCCTCATGATCGAAAGAACAGTCCATAACTGGCATATCGTTGTCTCCCTCGACTATATCATAACTACCTTTTTGTGTACTCTTCTCTTCACCGTGACTGGTCCAACATTTGTACCCTTTTCTGAAACCCCTTCGAATCAAGTGAGCTTCAATCTGCGCTGAGTTGCTAAACATCTTGAGATTATCACAATCAATACATGGGCAATACATATATTTCATCCGCTTGTTCAACATATCCAGCTCGGCCGCCCTTCTAAAAGCAGATGCCAGTAATGTACTCTTCACTCACACGGTTCTCAATATACATCAAGCTTCGGTCCATCTACGCTACACAAGTGACAAATGGGTGTCAAAAATGATTATTACCCCTACTACTAACCTCTGATCAGATCACTAAGAATGTTAAGTAATTGAGTACTAATCTCTGATCAGATCACTAAGAATGTTAAGTAATTGAGTATACTAAGCTCTGATCAGATCACTAAGAAGACGGTGATATTTTTTCACCCCCAACTCCCTAAAGCCGGCCGCCTTGCTCCACCGATGCAGCGCAATGAAGACAGATCGGTGTCGACATCCTTCAAGCAAGTACGCCAAGTAATTAATACTACGCAGAATATCACAGACGGTTCCAACCACAAACGGTCTGTGAAAATGATATATCACAGACGGTTCGTATTAATAACCGTCTGTGAATTATCACCGACGGTTATTAATATTAACCGTCTGTGATACAAACAATATCACAAACGGTTCAAATTAATAACCGTCTGTGATTGTTGACTATCATAGACGGTTCGCATATATAACCGTCTGTGATAGTCAACATTATCACAGACGGTTCGAAATACCAACCGTTTGTGATTTATGCGTATCACAGACGGTTCGTATATAGAACCGTCTGTGATAGTCCTTCACAGACAGTTTACATTACAAACCGTCTTTGATAGTTCACTCTGTACGCATAACTGCCAATTCGAAGTATAGCATAGCTACTGAGGCACATCCGAGGCCTGCTGCTGTGTCTTAAGGAATGCCAAGAGCTGGTCTCTTTAGATGTGGCATTCCTCAAGACACAGCAGCAGGCCTCGGATGTGCCTCGGATGATATGCTATGCTTCGAATTGGCAGTCATGCGCCTGACGAAACAATTCATCTTTCCACCCAAATGGTCCATGTATCTTTTGCAACAATCACAGCTAATATAGAGGCAAGCACAACAACACATTCAGATCTATTACAGCTAAGAATGAACCCATCATGGCACGACGGTGCGGCTGAACAAGACACACTTACGACACTTACGGCAAGAGTGTGTTGTCCAGCCGCCCACCATGCAGCGACGGAGGCGCTAGCTCACAGCGGAGGGGAACCTAGCTAGTGGATGAATTCACGCGTGACTAGTACCGGTGGAAAGGTTGATGAGAAGTTATTAATAAGGGCCGAGCCGTGGGAGGAACTGGTGCCAGCCATTCGATGAGGAGAGAATGGACGGGTGAGATCGAAATCCTGGGTATACGCCAATTATTGGTAACATTTGCTTATCACAGACGGTTATTTACACGAACCGTCTGTGATGCATACTATCACAGACGGTTCGTCTTAATAACCGTCTGTGATTGTGCTTATCACAGACGGTTCGTTAATAGAACCGTCTGTGATAGACCTTCACAGACATTTTATATTACAAACCGTCTGTGATACTTGACAAAAGTGCCAAAAAAAAGACATTCCCAGATTCTTCGATGAGTAGCCGACATAGCCGACTTCTTTGTTGAGCGACTATCCTTCTGCTTCTTCCCACTTCTTTTCTTCATCTCTGGTCTCTGGATCACGTACGCCAGTAGCGATGAGTCAGTTAGCTGAATCAACGAATCATCGTTACTGGCGTACGTGATCCAGAGACCAGAGATGAAGAAAAGAAGTGGGAAGAAGCAGAAGGATAGTCGCTCAACAAAGAAGTCGGCTATGTCGTCTGCTCACCGAAGAATCTGGGAATGTCTTTTTTTGAACTTTTGTTTTAAAATTGCCTTAAATTTTGCAGGAAAAAGAAGGATTGTCGGAGTGGACATCACATCTTGGCAGTAGTCGGCATCATCGAGGAACATGCAAATACAGAGGCAAGCACGACAACACATTTAGATCTATTACAGGATAACAAGCTGGTGAACTCTTCATGGAACGACGGTGCGGGTGAACAAGACACACTTACCACACTTACAGCCATATATGCTCACAGTGGATGAACTCACGCATGACTAGTACCGGTGGAAAGGTAGATGGGGCGTTATTTATAAGGGCCGAGCAGAGGGAGGAACTGCTGCCTGCCATTCGATGTGGAGAGAATGGACGGGTGAGATCGAAATCCTGGGTATACACCAATTATTGGTGACACGTGATTATCACACGCCAATTATTGGTGATATATAATTATCACAGACGGTTATTAACGCGAACCGTGTGTGATAATAAATATCACAGACGGTTCTTAATACGAGCCGTCTGTGATGTTTAGTTATCATAGACGGTTCTAAATACGAACCGTCTGTGATGTTTCAGTTATCACAGACGGTTCTTAATACGAGCCGTCTGTGATGTTTCAGTTATCACAGACGACTCGTATTAATAACGGTCTGTGATATTAATATCAGACGAACGGTATGTGATATTAATATCAGAATATGAACGGTTTGTGATATTAATAGTAGAGATGGTTTGAAATACGAAGCGTCTGTGTTAATGCTTAAATATGCGCGCCCTAATCCTGCTCTTCTACACACTATGCTCTCCCTGATCATAATAGCAGAGATGGTTTGAAATACGAAGCGTCTGCATGCGTTAATGCTTATATATGCGCGTCCTAATCCTTCTACACACTATGCTCTCCCTGATCATCTTCTTCATCACCAGATTTCTCAATAATGACATCTAAAATTCTTTTGATCTCCTTCCTCTCATCGATCCATCATGAGTTGTTCGGACGCAACCTTACACAGGTGGCCAAAAATTTACGTCTGGAGCAGCTCCTCCGCTCACGCCCTGCTCTCCTTCCTCGACTCGCTTCCATCCGTCAGCTGGACCTCATCATCCACCGTCGACGGAGGTGTCTCATTGCCACTCAGAATAGGGAAACCGCCCTCAGCCTCGTTCTTCTCTACAATGTGCGCAAAGCGGAGGAAGATCTTGCGGCACTGCAGACACACTTGGATAAACTTGTCGATCAAGCAGATTGGGCCGATAATGCGGAAGCGCATCTTGACATCCTGTTTCAGATTATGGAACATGCTAATGATCATTTGCCCATGCTTGAGGAGGAAGTCGAGAAGGCAAGGGCAATCTTGACGGCATTTGAGAACACAGCGGCTGATCCTCCAACTCCAGAAGTCGACGAAGAAGCATATGAAGCCCAGAAGATTCAAATCTGAGAATGTCTTTTTATTGCACTTTTGTAATTAAATTACCTTGAATTTGACTCTCGTCTCTATAGATTCTGTAGTTTAAACGATACCACAGACGGTTCGTATTACTAACCGTCTGTGAATTAGTAATACGAACCGTCTGTGATGTCTAAAATTATCGCAGACGGTTCCAGTTAATAACCGTCTGTGATATTTTCACAGACGGTTATTAACAGAAACCGTCTGTGATAATTTTAGACATCACAGACGGTTCATGTTAATAACCGTTCTGTGAAAATATCACCGACGGTTGCTAGTATAAACCGTCTGTGACAGTTTAATCCCGTCGGTGATGTAGCCGTCCAGTATAGCCTCTTCTGTAGTAGTGGTGGGAGCGGCGTGCACTGGAGAGGCACAGCTGGAACGCTGCCACTGCGGAGGCAACGACGCAAGAAGGCAGGTATAGGTGGCTAGGGTTAGGAGGCCTTTCTCCATTCCTCTTACTTTATATACGCAGCCCACAAGGAAACGCGTAGGAATCGATCCGACTTTGGCTCCAGCCGAACCCCTTTATTTCCTCTATCTCGTTTTCCTTGATTCCTTTCCTGTATTCGCGTTGGTGTCCTTAGGGGCTTGACTGGAGTATTACATGACGGGAGGTGTTAAATACAAAATAGTTGTGAGGTCCATTTTTCCCAGCCCATCTAGATTGAAACTAGGTCCGTAGGAACTGAAATAATGTCAAGCCCATCTTGGCTCTAAGAGCCTACTAATCTGTTATATAATAAAAGTTCATGGCAGTCATATTGCAACGGCTAAGAAAGAAATAAATGTTTTAGAAATTATCACAAAAAAGAAAAACATCTGTTGTAGGATTAGGTGAACCATAATTAAAGCTCAACTATAGCAACCATTAAATGTTATTAACAAAAAAGAAATATGCTAGAAATTCTCATAAAAAAAGTAAAACATCTTGTCTTAGATTAGGTGGACCTAATTAAAACTAATCTATGACAGACATTGGATGTTGTTATTATTAAAAGGTATAGTAATTGAGAAAAGAGCGAAGATAATCCTTATCCATCAGCCCTACATCCCGCAAAAAGAAAGAAAACGTATGCACGTAAGGAAAAAAGAAAAGAAGGGAAGACATGCAAAGAAAAAACAAAAGAAAGGAAAAATATACGCATACAAGGCAAAAAAAAAAGAAAAGAAAAGATGTGCAAAGAAAAAGAATAAATTTACTTTACACTCTGAACCCTTACAATTATTTAACTTTAAATTTAGAAGTATAGAACCGGATTTTTATCCTTTAAACTGTCAAAATAATCTAGTTTTCATCTCTAAAACAATTTTTAATAGTGATTTTACCAAATAGATATCACATCACTATTTTTCGGATGACATGGCAGCCCACGTATCCACCACGTCTACGTCACCGCAAATCTCACTTCTGGTCCCTCTCTTTCTCCCCTCCGACCTCCTCTTCTCTCCGTGCAGCTGCAGCCACCGCCTCCTCTCTGCCCGCATCTCCTCTTATCCACTGTCAGATCCCCCAAATCACCAAATCGATCCGCAAGAGAAAAGAGTAAATCTGGAATCACAAAAGGGGAAAACTCGCAAAACGGAAGAGATAAACTAGGGCTACAGTATGACTAGAGAATGGCAGCACGATAGCATATTCTCTATTCCTTCTATTGAAAAGTATTTATGTGGGTACAAAGCCAACAGTAAGCTTAAGAGAAGATTACAGCCATTACACCCAGTTTAGCAAATGTTAAACACTATTGCAAGTAATCTAATATAGATGCTTAAACCAACATTAATGGAACTAACGTAGACCGTTGATGCCGCCTGCTGGGAGTATGAGGAAATCCCCGCCATCAGTAGTCACTAGACTGAAACTTGCGAAACGTTATCTTCAGGTTGTAGCGCTCTCCAATATTCAGACATTTCACAGGTTCTGACATCCACCTCCAGCACCGGCAAGGCCAGGCCATGCTTGCCGGTGGCCACCCATCTCCCCAAGCAGAACTTCTTGCATCGCGCGCAGCTGCTGCCCTCGCCGCCGGATGCTCCGACGACTGAACCGTCGCCTCCTCCCCACCTTCTCCCGCCTCAATCCCCTGTCCCACCGCGGTCTCGCGGCCAACATGGCGCTGCAGTGGCTGGAGGACGAGCTCACCTCGCTTGCCCTCCCCAGGGTAGGCTCTTTCGCGTGCGCCAGGCTCTTGCAGGGCTGCATCGCGCGCGGCGATGCCCGCGCCATTAACGTACACATCATGCGGCGTGGTGGCGTGGCGCGGCTCGACCTCTTCTTCGCCAACATCCTGCTCAACCTGTACGCGAAGCTCAGGTCCCTCGCCGGCGCGCGCAGGGTGTTCGGCAGAATGCCAGAGCGGAACATGGTGTCCTTCATCACGCTCGTCAGGGGGCCACGCGCAACGGGGGGAGTTAGAGTCCGCGGTGCTGTTTCAGAGGCTGCGGATGGAGGGGCACGAGGTGAACCAGTTCGTGCTCACCACGGTGCTGAAGTTGGTTGTTGCCATGGACGCGTCGTGGCTTACCTGGGGCATGCACGCATGCGCGTGCAAGCTAGACCATCACCAGAACGCCTTTGTCAGGTTAGCACTGACCTATGCCTACTCCCTGTGCTGGGTTGTCAGTGATGCAAGGTGCATGTTTGATGGTATCGTGGGCAAGGATGTTGTTGCTTGAACTGAGGTGACGTGGACAAGCTAGATGACGTGGTGGATGAGTGGGCTGCAATGTCAGCCGAAAAACAGTGATGTGGTGTCTACTTGGCAAAACCACTACTGAAAACTAAGGGGTGAGAACTAGATAGTTTTGACAGTTTAGGAGGGTAAAATATCTGATTTTGCACTTCCAGATTGAAAGTTAGATAATCGTAAGAGTTCAGGGGTAAAATAGACTTATTAATAAAGAAAAACATGGGCACGCAAGAAAGAAAAGAGCACGTACGCAAGAAAAAAAGAGAAGGGACTAAATTTGAACACTTAGGAGAGTCATAATCATCTACTATTTGGTGGGCCAAAACTATAATAGTGCAAACTTATCTAGTAAGAATTGGGAAAATTCCTACATTCAAATGGTGTCTAATATTACTGATAGTAGGTACAATATGTTGATAAGATTATATCGAGGGAGGATTGGCGTTTCAAGAATCCCATGTTCCAAACTAGCTAATGATTGCTATAATAACCCTTAAAATAGGAAAAAAATCCTACATTCCTCCCATAAATAAAGTAAGACTTATGATTGTTGCAATAATAATTAAAAGAATAATAAATAGAAATTATCTCACTAGGAGAAACAGAAAAATATGTGCCACTTATTTTATGGTGCCAGATTACATTGGTGTTAATTAATAGGATATAGATATTATATGTCAGGGCTGGCAGATTCGGAAGGGTTTATGGGAGAAGAAGGCAACCTGATGCTGCAGAGGAGGCGGCAACTACTGTGGCAGCTCCAGCAGATTAGGGTTTGGTTTCCATAGCTAATGATGTTAGGCGAGTCGTATAGGACTCGGTTTAAGTTAATCAATAGAGTTGTATTCGGGTATTTGGAAGTCATTCGGATTAGCCGGACCTCTCCTCTATTATATAAAGAGGACGAGTCATCATAATAAAGCAGCAGAGAGTTTTACCTCAATTCCTTCTTCTCCCCTTCCTCAACTCTGTTCCTCCTACGGCCGGACCTCTTCCCGGTTTCGCCTCCGCACAACTTCCAGTCTAATCGGGGAAACCCTAGGTTTCCCGGTTAGACTCCCTCACATCCGCCGGTGCGACTGCACTACAGTGGACTGCCCGACCGCTGATCTTCAGCACGGCACCGCCCACTACATCCAGTTCCCGGCCTCCTGTAGCACATGCATATAATCTAAGGCCAAGGCGTGACAACTTGGTATCAGAGCACATGGCTGACGACAGAACTGAAGCACTTTACGAGCAGGTAGCTACCACGGCGGCAAACTTGGATATTCTGTCCAAGAAGGTGGATGCACTGCTGGAAATCGTGAATAAACAACAGGACAAAGGGGAGGAGCACGGCAATCGGCTGGCGGCATTGGAGAAGCGACCCGTAGGAGATGGGCTATTGCAGTTTCCCGTCGGGAACATGCCGGCAGCAAATCACTTCGGAAACGGGGGACCGGCAACTGAGAAGCCTCCTCGCTTCCACAGACTGGAGTTTCCCTCCTACGATGGACAAGGAGATCCGTTGTCATGGCTGCAAAGATGCGAACAATTCTTTCGGGAACAGAAAACTTTGGAGAACGAGAAGGTATGGCTCGCATCTTATCATCTGATTGGCGTGGCACAACAATGGTATTGCCAGCTTGAGAGGGATGAAGGGGAGCCCAATTGGCAGCGTTTCAAGGAGTATATAAATCTGCGGTTTGGCCCGTCAATTCGCCACAATCCGCTAGGCGAACTTAAAGAGTTATCTCAAACCGGCACAGTAGAGGAATATCAACAAAAATTCCTGGCGATTCTTTGCCGGGCTGAGCATCTTCAGCCACGGCAGCAGGTCCAGTTGTTCACTCCGGGATTGCGAGAACCGATCCGCACGGATGTGGAACTTCAAAATCCAGCGAACCTGCAGATGGCGATGGCGTTAGCACGGGCCTATGAGCGGAGAGCGCAGATTTGCGGACAGGATACAAACATGCTACTCAAACGGTCAACACCAATTCCAGCAGCCGCATCAACGCAGACGGCTTTGGCACGACCTCAACTCATTCCAAGCCGACCTGCTCCAGCAGCTCTTCCAGCCCCATCGTCTGGTCAGGTCACCACACCCAGTCAGGGAGCAACCAAGCCCCGCCGGACGATGCAACGCAAGTTCCTCACGCCAGAGGAGATGGAGCAGCGCAGGACAGCAGGCCTTTGTTTCAATTGTGACGAGAAGTTGTCACACGGCCACCGTTGCAAGCGACTGTTCCTCTTGTTTGCTCCCAACGGAGGCTCAGATGACGACACTGATTGGGAAGTTTCTCCGGAAGAAGAACCGCGCATCTCCCTGTATGCGGCAACTGGATTTCTCCACACACAGCACAAACTATGCAGTTACACATAGCGGTGAGCGGAGTTACTTTGTTAGCACTGTTGGATTCCGGCTCCACGCATAACTTCATCACGGAGGATGCAGCCCAGCGCGCCCACCTCAAGGTTCAGCCGCGCTGCGGGTTGCGAGTGATGGTGGCCAACGGTGACAAGGTACAAAGCTCGGGATTCTGCCCAGTAGTGGGGATAAGGATCGATCAAGAGGACTTTGCAATAAACTGCTATTCTCTCCGTTTGGACGGATTTGATGTGGTGCTCGGAGTACAGTGGCTCCGCACTTTAGGGCCCATCCTGTGGAACTTTGATACCCTGAGCATGACATTTTGGAGAGGAGATCACAAAGTCACATGGTGGGGAATTCACACGGTGCAGGGATTGCCGCGGGTCTGCTCCACCTCGGGGCCGGCCTTGATGGACACAATGCTGCACGACTTCGACAGCCTGTTTGCATCTCCACAGGGGCTACCTCCAGAGCGAACACAAGATCATCACATACACCTCATGCCGGGAACAGCCCCGATTTCAGTCCGTCCTTATCATTATCCACAGCTCCTGAAAGATGAGCTCGAGCGGCAATGTGGGGAGATGTTGAAGCAAGGGATTATTCGACCAAGTACATCAGCATATTCCTCGCCGGTTCTGCTTGTGAAGAAGCATGATGGCACCTGGCGTTTTTGCGTCGACTATCGGGCCCTCAACATCAAGACGATTAAAGACAAGTTTCCAATACCGGTAGTCGATGAACTTCTGGATGAATTACAGGGTGCCAAATTCTTCACCAAACTGGACCTTCGATCAGGATATCATCAAGTACGCATGTACCCCCCAGATATTGAGAAGACAGCCTTCCGCACCCATGAAGGCCTCTTTGAGTTTTTGGTCATGCCATTTGGCCTCACCAATGCACCCGCCACGTTCTAGGCACTCATGAACAGTATCCTCCGGCCCTATTTACGCCGTTTTGTTTTGGTCTTCTTTGATGACATCCTGATTTACAGCCCGTCATGGGTGGAGCATTTGCGCCATGTGCGGGCAGTACTTCGACTCCTGCATCACCATCAGCTTTTCCTCAAACGCTCCAAGTGTTTCTTCGGCGAGCCTACCGTAGCGTATTTGGGACACGTTATTTCCACAGAAGGAGTCGCCATGGACAACACCAAGGTGCAAGCCGTTCGGGACTGGCCGGAACCACACTCCGTTCGAGCTCTTCATGGATTTCTCGGCTTGGCAGGTTATTACCGCAAGTTCATTCAGGGATTTGGAGCGATTGCGGAACCACTCACACGGCTGCTCAAGAAGGAGGCCTTCTCTTGGACGCCAGAGGCGACAAAGGCATTTCAAGCCCTCAAAGATGCCCTCACCACGGCGCCTGTACTACAACTTCCCAACTTTGAGCTTGAGTTCATAGTGGAGTGCGATGCGTCGGGATCTGGCGTCGGGGCTGTGTTACACCAAGGGCACAGCCCCATCGCATTCTATAGTCGGGTGTTGGCTGCCCGACACACGCACTTGGCGGCATATGAACGAGAATTGATGGGGCTCGTAATGGCAGTCCGGCATTGGAGACCTTACTTGTGGGGGCGTCACTTTGCCGTCCGAACAGATCATTATAGCCTCAAGTTCTTACTAGATCAACGGCTATCCACTATTCCGCAACACAAATGGGTCCGCAAATTATTTGGCTATGATTTCCATGTGGAGTTCAAGCCGGGACGACTCAACATCGTGGCCGACGCATTGTCTCGCTGTGCTGAAGGAACCGGGGCACTAACGGCCATCTCTGGACCCGATTTTGCTCTCTTTCAAGAACTGCGCCAGGAAAATACAACTGATCCAGAATTGGTGGCGCTGCACACGCAGGTACAGGAGGGATCTCTCGGGACGCCATGGCAGATTTCCGACGGCTTGCTCTTATACAACGACCGCATCCATGTGTCTCCATCATCACCACTATTGCCATCTATTCTGCACATGGCTCACGCAGCAGGTCATGAGGGAGTCCAGAAAACACTACACCGCCTTCGCAGTGATTTCCATGTTCCAAAAGACCGGCAACTAGTGGAAGACTTTGTCCGTTCTTGCCAAATCTGCCAACGCAACAAGCCGGTGCAGCTCCATCCAGCCGGTCTGTTGCAACCATTACCAGTTCCTTCGCGCATCTGGGATGACATTGCTATGGATTTTGTGGAGGGACTTCCCCGCGTTAATGGCAAATCAGTTGTACTTACTGTGATTGATCGGTTCTCCAAATATGCACACTTCCTTCCGTTGGCTCACCCATATACTGCAAGCTCGGTGGCCAGGGTGTTCTTCGACGAGATTGTCCGACTACATGGGATTTCCTACTCCATTGTGAGTGATCGCGACCCTGTGTTCACGAGTAATTTTTGGTCCGAGCTCTTCCGGTTGACGGGTACCAAACTCCAATTGAGCTCAGCTTTCCATCCGTAGTCCGATGGCCAGACAGAAGTGACCAACAAAATCATTGCGATGTATCTTCGCTGTCTTACCGGAGATCGCCCAAGGCAGTGGGTCCGTTGGTTACCATGGGCAGAATACTGTTATAACACATCTTTCCAAAGCTCGTTGCGGGAGACACCCTTCAAGGTGGTTTATGGTCGGGACCCTCCGACACTTCGACCACATTCATCCATGACAACTCGCTTACAGGCCGTTGATCAACTGCTTTTGGAGAGGGACCAATTGCTTGCGGATATCAAGGACCGTCTCCTTTTGGCTCAGCAACATCACAAGCAAGCCTATGACGCCAAGCATCAAGACTTGTCCTTTGAGATTGGGCAATGGGTCTGGCTTCGACTTCATCAGCACCAAGCTCTATCTCTAGCTGCCAATGTAAATCGTAAATTGGCCCCTCGCTATTATGGCCCCTATCAGATCTTGGAACGCATTGGAGAGGTCGCATATCGCCTACAATTGCCGGCCCGGGCTCGTATCCATGACGTTTTCCATGTCAATTTGCGTAAACCATATTATGGCACTCCTCCAACTGAACCGCCAGCATTACCGCAGATGGTCCATGGTCGCGTTGCTCCAGTTCCTCATCAGGTTGTCCGAGTTCGGTGCAACAATGGAGCACGGGAACTGTTAGTGCATTGGGAGGGGTTGTCAGCGGCTGAGGCCACCTGGGAGCCATTGGAACAGTTTCGCCAACGTTATCCATTCTTCAAGCTCGAGGACGAGCTCTTTGTCGAGGAGGGGAGTAATGTCAGGGCTGGCAGATTCGGAAGGGTTTATGGGAGAAGAAGGCAACCTGATGCTGCAGAGGAGGCGGCAACTACTGTGGCAGCTCCAGCAGGTTAGGGTTTGGTTTCCATAGCTAATGATGTTAGGCGAGTCGTATAGGACTCGGTTTAAGTTAATCAATAGAGTTGTATTCGGGTATTTGGAAGTCATCCGGATTAGCCGGACCTCTCCTCTATTATATAAAGAGGACGAGTCATCATAATAAAGTAGCAGAGAGTTTTACCTCAATTCCTTCTTCTCCCCTTCCTCAACTCTGTTCCTCCTACGACCGGACCTCTTCCCGGTTCCGCCTCCGCACAACTTCCAGTCTAACCGGGGAAACCCTAGGTTTCCCGGTTAGACTCCCTCACATCCGCCGGTGCGACTGCACTACAGCGGACTGCCCGACCGCTGATCTTCAGCACGGCGCCGCCCACTACATCCAATTCCCGGCCTCCTGTAGCACATGCATATAATCTAAGGCCAAGGCGTGACATTATAGTTGTAGTTACACAACATATACAACTATATTTTCAACTATAGGTATTAGGGTCGTATAACATATATAATTTTTTATAAGTATTATAGTGTCTAGCCGCACAATTGCACGGATGATTTTGCTAGTTTGGTTACTTGCCGTACTAAAAATACCTCGGTTTACACCTTCTCGATTGGAAGGTGCTCTTTCCCATTTCTGTTTAGCTACATGCATACCTCCTCCTGCTTAGCCCCTAGACTCGCCCTGGAGTGAGTGGCTCAAAATGGGACACCTTGCCAACCGCTCCCACCAAATTGATGGCTACATGAGGCCTTTGCCTTCTCTGACACAATCTATGTACTTGTATAGCCAGTACATGTATAGTAAGTTCCCTTTCAAAATTCAAATTTCAAACTGAAAGAGGCAAAGAAGTAACCTTAAAGCCAGTACAGTAAACCATACAAGCCACAGCAGTACAGCACAAATCTTGATGCACTCTTGATGGTGTAGATAGTAGGTGCAAAAACAACCAGGGGCAGGTTTGCTTTTCCGGGTGTGGTTTCATGGAACTACATGGCCATAATATATGTGGTTACATGATACAAGCCAAAATATCTGGGGTTTTCCGCAATTAGGGTTATGAAACCTGTGGGTTTATACAATTTGCTCTTCATAGTTTGGACAACAAAGTTGCAGTTATGCAAAATTTACTCAACAAGAATTGACCTTCCATTTGCATTTGTCCAGACGGAAGGTCATTGTGCATATCTATGTCGGATATTCTTTGCATAGAAGAGACAAAATGCAAAACTGCAGGTAATCAATTGTGCTCAGTATATTGCTCCAATTTACAGAAGAATTTTCACATTCTAGAATTTCAGACCATGATAATGAGTTACAGAGACATGCTTGCTGATTTTATTTTGAAATGCTCCTTTAGCACTTCACCTAAAGAGCTAAAGTTCCATACTTGCATATGATAGTATGATACAGAACACATGTCATGGATACTATCCTCAAGTAGGAATCGTGGCTTCAATTCCACTTGACAGGCCATGCTTATTGAATTGACAGTTAAGCGTAGCTGCAAATCCGCTGGACGTGCTTATTTTATTAATAGCTCATACACTTGGAAATAAGAAGGTTTAACTTTAGAACACGCTTAAGCTCTATCATCTCGGTGATGGCATAGAGTTGATCGACAACACAGGATTGGCACCACCATGGCTAATGTCACTGATGCTGTCGCTTGCACGGGCTTCTTCCAATGCTAAGGCATCCTTAAGCTGTGCCACCACGGTACCCATCGTTGGCCTTTCAGCAGATGCCTCCCTTGTGCACATCAGCGCTATGTCCACGACCTTCCAGATAGAACTGACGTCGTACTCACCATGAAGTCGTGGATCAACAATCATCTCAATATTTCCAGTATTAACCTTCTCCTTGATGTGTTGCACAACATGTGTTGCTGTTGGCAAGATGGAAGGCTCACCAGTTACAATCTCTGTTGCTGTTGGCAAGATGGAAGGCTCACCAGTTACAATCTCTAGCAAAACTGCTCCAAAACTGAAGACATCACTGCTCACGGTGAGTCTGCCGCTACGATAGTACCTGGGTAAGAACGGTTGGAAGAATATACCTAGTTAGCTAGTTCTACCATAATCATTAACCTCTCAATTGCAACTGGAGTCAAATTGAACAAATGATATTTTCTGGAATTTATGAAGTATATTTTTTGTCTTCTAGATATTTTTTTGCGAACTCTTCAAGAAAATGGAATAGGTATAAGAACGAACTCTGGGTCAATGTAGCCTAGAGTGCCAGCAGCAGTCACAGATATGTGACTTTGTGCAACATTGAGATATGACTTTGACAATCCAAAATCCGATATCTTGGCATTCAGATCACGTCCCAGAAGGATGTTGTGTGACTTAACATCTCTGTGTACTATAGGCAGTACACATCCCGTGTGCAAGTAGTCCAGACCTACGCCCAAAGGCACGATGGATAGGATTGTAACACGTAATAGGAGACTGGGGGCCTTGATGAAATGCTGTGCTACACTCAAAATTATACCTTGGGCAGCTTCAAGTGCAATTCGTGCTCGATGTTGCCAACTCAATCTCTGAAGAATAGCGTTTTTGCCTGAATGATCATGACAAGAAATATTGATGACACGTCAGGACGTCAATCTTTCTAGTCTTCTGCAATGATTGTACAAAATAAAATGTTTTTCGATTCCAAATTATGTGACGTCCAGATGAGACATGGTTGTTATGACTAATTCACATTTGGAAAGAAAAAGGTGTTTTAAGCAGGGTTCACAAAAAAAATGGAAGAAGAAACCACTCTAAACTCTGACCCACTGTCCATACCCTCCTCTAGCCCTATCAGCGTTTTTTATAAATCTTTTTCATAAATTTATATTTGCATACTTGACTCGCTTTCTCATGCATATAACAAGGTTACTTACGGATTGAAACTTGAGAGACGAAATTATAATTTGAGGGTTCGTAATAACTAAGTAGAAGGTATTGCTTTCCATACAAGATATCATGGGAGATGCCAGTGTTGATAATTTTTTAATGTAGAGTACAAACCTCTCAGGTGATCGTAAAGGCTTCCATTGGGCATGAACTCATAAATGAGGGCTAAATGATTCTTGTCAGTGCAGTAGCCAATCAACAAAACTAGATACCTGTGGTGCTGTAACGCCCCCGTTTCCAGGGGCGCGTACGGACACGGCATTCCGCAACTATTCACGCATGAACAGTTATGGAGTGTCGCGCAAGAGTATACCATTGCATGCTTACAACAAAAGTCCAGCATATATTTGACATAAGGATCATTATCCAGGTTTTCGACAACGGGGCGTGCAAGCCCAAAGTATATTACATCACAAAAGACTTCCAGGAACTGCTTCGAGCGCGGCTAAGACCTACAGCCACGGATCCTCGTCGACGAAGAAGTTCTCCGGGACATCCTCGACGGGGAGACCTTCACCAGGGTCTTGATCCTCTAAAGAACGGGTTAAGCAAGCCGTGAGCCAAACAACCGGCTCAGCAAATCCCAAAGGGACTCTAATTTACTATATGCATGGAATAACAAAGGAAGGGAATATATTTGGTTTATTACATTTAGTGGATGCAATTTTATTTGCAACTCATTTTGATAAGACGGACCCAAAACTACTTCTTAAGATCTCAGGGGTTTTCATCAAGAGTTATTTAACCAACTAATCAAATTAACACATGAACAAAACTACTTATGCTTCGCAACTGGAATCACCCAAATGACACAACTCCATTAACCGGGAGCACGGCGTATTCGAATACCATTTAATAGACTCTGCAGAGTTTGCTCAGCTTTACCCACACGATCCCTTAACTCCCGCTAAAGAGTTAAGAAAGCCAGGTCGCTTTACTGCTCAACTCTTTATATAGGCTCTACCCGGTAGAGTTCCACTCGGGTCCGGCTCACACACTCACACACACACGCGCACGCACGCACAGCGTCCGCTTCGAGTGAACTCTACCGTTGTTAGGCACCCATTGCATGGCCTGCCTAACTTGCTTTCTTAACGCCAAGCCTTCACCACACCCGTAGAGTTTCAATCAAGTTGAGCAGCTATTCGACCCATGTTGACAAGTCAACTCCTGTGGTTGAGCGGTCACTATGACATTTGCTCAGCGTAAGGGTTTCAGTCCTTATATTTTCACATGGCCCGCAACCTCGCCAGGTCCGCGACCCAACCTAAGGTAAGGGGTGGGCGTAGACCGTCACGCGGTTTCCCACAACACCCTTACCCTACCTTGTGCACGCCGGCACCCTTTCCGCCCTAAGATACGGTGTCCCACACCACCCTACCTTAGGGTCGGGTTTTCCAAATTCTATTGGCCCACAGCCACAACTTTATTAGTGTAACATTTTGCATGATAATAATATTCTACAATTGTCTAGATTAACAGATAATTAAATCTAGGGTTTCAACGGCATGGCTACAAATTAAGCATGGCATTTGACGGTGGTAGGTCTAACTATATCACATGTCATTCTAAACATTTTATTTTACTTTAAACTAACATTTCACAACTAGCATAATGCAAATAGAATATTAACATAATTAAACATTATCGGACACAAAATGATCAATGGATTTGGGACTTGCCGTCAATCCGGATGATCTCGGCGAGCTCGAACGTAGACGCACCGGGATCCTGAATCTGCTCCTGGGCTTCCGGGATCTCCGACACTAGCCCAAACAGTGAAAATAAATAAATCCGGCTTGCCACTAAACAAGCGAGGAAAAATAATCTAATTAAAAAGGAATAAATGCATAAATCTCCAAATGAGGAATTTTAGGAATTTATTTGGGAGGATTCTGTGGAAATGGAGGTCACCAATGGGTCTGGAATATTATTTGGAGCAAAGTGGTGAAATTTGGGAATTTTTGGAATTTTCTGTGATTTTCTAGGATTTATTTAGGTTTTCTGGCATTTTAGAAATCGGAAAATCCTCTGGAAAAGTGGAT
Organism: Dendrocalamus latiflorus; assembly: GCA_017311315.1. Lineage (NCBI taxonomy): Eukaryota > Viridiplantae > Streptophyta > Magnoliopsida > Poales > Poaceae > Dendrocalamus > Dendrocalamus latiflorus. The sequence goes on along the minus strand of CM029658.1, from coordinate 33,718,777 downwards.
AAACAGTGCGGCCCGGCCGCTTTGCTACAGTGCGGCCCGGCACTGTGCGGCCCGCGCGGCCGGAGGCCAGCGCGGCCCAACGCGCGGCGACGCGCGGCCCGCTCGCGCGCGTGCGCGCTCGGCGACGGAGCAGGCCGACTCGGCCCACGCCCGCGCGCGCTCACGCGGCTCGGATGAGCGACGCGTGGCTTAAGCGGGTGGCGGAGATGCGGCGGGGTGAAGGGGTACGGGGAGGAGATCCAACGGAGGGGAGGGGGCGGTGTTTATGATGATCCGACGGCGATGATAAAACGGAGGGGAGAAGCGGTATGCGGAGGATCGGACGGCCGACGTTAGAAGGTGGAGGTGGGATCGGTCGGCGGAGGGGCAACCACGTCGTCGTCGTCTTCCTCCAGCCGCGCACGAGCGACAGAAGAGTGGGGACGGCGGAGCTGCGGCGTTCCGGCGACGGCGATGGTCCTTGACGGCCGGGGAGGGTTCCACTGGGTGCTCCTGGACATGGGGAACCCATTTTGGGTACTGGGAAGGCGAGGGGAGCAACGGGGAAGGCGGGGAACAGAAGGGGGAGATCCGGGGCCAAAGCGGCGATGGAGGTCGTCGGCGGCGAGATAGCCCAATCGGCCGCATTTACACGGTGAGGGGGACCAGGGGCTCACATCGGCGGTGGTGGCGGAAGCTGGGAGGTGGCGAGGAGGGCTGGCCACGGGAGGGTGGTTCTGGCCGGCGGTGAGCAACGGGGCTGGAGCTCCTCGGGTGATCACCTGCCAAAATAATGCCACCAAGATAGTCAGTGGGGCGAGGAGATGCTCTCGGCGGAAGAAATCGAAGAATGGAGGAGGGGAGAGGGAGTTCGGCTCCCGAGGGCCACCGGCGCAGGGGAGGACGACGGCGGAGCCTCGGGCAACGGGGCTCCAATCGGCGGCTCTGGGAGGGGGCCGGGAGTGGCAGGAGGTGAATGGGGGGTGCTGAGGTGCTCGGGAAGTAAAGGAGTGAGGGGGAGCCGAGGTGGCGTATTTGTACCCGGGCGGAGGGAGGGGCTCCTTCGGGGTGAAGGCAACGGCGAGCTCCGGGGTCAACAGGGAATGATGGGAGCAGGTCGGGGAGCGTCTCCTCTGCGAGACGGGCGGTGACCGGGCGCTGCGCGGCGATTATGGCGACGGGACAGCACAGGCGGGGGTGGCGCTGCGGCATGGGAGGGGAGTGCGTCCGCGCGCGGTGGAGTGGACAGGCGGGGACTGCCAGGCGGGGTCGGGCGCAGAGGAATGGCGCCGCGTGGCGCGAAGGTTCTGCGGCGGTCGGGACAGCACGGCGGGGCAGAAGCGGGGAGCTGCGGCGGAGTGCGTCCGCGCACGCGAGAGGGGGAGGGCGGCCGCTGCCAGGCGGGGCCAGGCGCAGAGAAGCGGCGACGCGTGGCGCGGGAGCGCCCACGGTTTTTGGACCGTGGCGGTCGGGGCGGCGCGCGCGCGTGGAGGTGGAGCGGGAGCGGGCGCAGGCGCGGCGCGCGTGCGCGAGGAAAGCGGGGAGGGAGCTGGCGCCAGCGGAGGGGAAGGAGGCGTCCGCGCGGGAGGGGAGCCGGGGAGCGGGGAAAGAGCGGGGCGCCGGAGAGAGGAGAAGGCCTCCGGCCCTGAAAGGAAAGCGGAAACGGGGGAAACTTTCCCAAAAAGGAAAGTTTCCGAAATTCACCCAAAAACCGGCAAAAATCACAAATTTTTGGATTTTGAAATTTTGGGGCTTTTCAACCTACCCCCCTTAAAAGAATCTCGACCCCGAGATTAACTTGGTCCAGGGAGTAAGTTGGGGAAATCCCGCTGCAAGTCTGATTCTCGTTCCCAAGTGGACTCATCCGCTGTGTGATTCTTCCACTGCACTCTGCAAAACCTGATATTCTTGTTTCTGAGCTGCCTCTCTGATGTTTCCAGTATTTGCAGTGGTTCTTCAGCATAAGTACAGTCATCCTGTAAGTCGATATCTGACAGTGGTACTTCATCTGTCGGCAGGCGTAGACACTTCCGAAGTTGAGATACGTGGAACACATTGTGAATTCTTGACAAGTTGGGTGGAAGCTGCACTTGATAAGCAACCTCTCCAACTCTTCCAATAATTCGAAATGGTCCCACATATCTTGGTGCTAATTTGCCTTTTACTTGAAACCTCTTGACTATCTTGAATGGGGTGACCTTGATGTAGACAAAATCTCCTACTTCGAAGCTCAAATCTTTTCTGCGGTTATCTGCATAGCTCTTCTGTCGGTCTTGTGCCATTTTGAGTCTGTCTCTGACGATTCTGACATGTGCTTCTGCATCTTGAACAATCTGAGGACCAACGAGTTGTCGCTCTCCTGTCTCTGTCCAATTCAGTGGAGTCCTGCATTTTCTGCCATAAAGTGCTTCAAATGGGGCCATTTGGATGCTGGCTTGATAGCTGTTGTTGTATGAGAATTGGGCAAACGGTAAGCAAGTATTCCAGGCTGCACCATACACAATAGCACACGCTCTCAACATGTCTTCTAAAATCTGATTTGTTCTCTCTGTCTGTCCATCTGTCTGCGGGTGGTATGCCGAGCTGAAGTTCAGATCGGTGCCCATAGCCTCATGTAATTTCTCCCAGAACTTAGATGTAAATTGCGCTCCTCTATCTGACACAATTTTCTTGGGAACTCCATGCAGTGTTACTATTCTGGTCAAGTATAATTCAGCAAGTTTGTCCTTTCCATAAGTTTGCTTGATTGGGAGAAAATGAGCCACCTTGGTCAATCTGTCGACAATGACCCAGATAGCATTGTATCCCTCGCGAGTCTTGGGGAGTCCAGTAATGAAGTCCATGCCGATACTATCCCATTTCCATTCGGGTATTGGCAAAGGCTGCAACAATCCCGATGGTTTCTGGTGGTCTATCTTAGTCTGCTGGCAAACATCACATTTAGCCACATATTCTGCCACTTCTTTCTTCATCTGGTTCCACCAATATTTCTTTTTCAGGTCTTGGTACATCTTGGTACCTCCTGGGTGAATTGAGAATTGAGATGAGTGAGCTTCAGATAATATTAATTCCCTTAATTCTTTCTTGTCAGGTATGCAGTAGCGACCACGGAAGGTAAGGATCCCATGTTCGTCTACCGCATATTCTGATGAATTTTCTTCTTCAATGTCCTTTTTCAGTTTTTGAATCTCTTCACTTTCATCTTGTGCTGTTTTAATCTGGTCTGTCAGTAGTGGTTGGATCTCCAATGCTGCTTCTTCACCCTGTTCTGTGATCACTAGGTTCAGCCGTAGCATATCTCTTTCCAACTCTGGCGGATACTCTGTGGTACTGACTTTGTCTGGACGAGCTTTGCGACTAAGTGCATCGGCAACGACGTTAGCCTTGCCCGGGTGATACTGAAGATCCACGTCATAATCCTTAATCAATTCCAGCCATCTTCGCTGTCTCATATTCAACTCTGGCTGTGTGAACAAGTACTTCAAACTCTTATGATCCGAGAATATCTCACAACGATTCCCTAGCAAGTAGTGTCGCCAAATTTTGAGGGCATGCACCACCGCTGCTAGCTCCAAATCGTGTGTGGGATAATTCTCTTCATGCGGCCTCAATTGTCTCGAAGCATAGGCTACAACTTTTCCATCTTGCATGAGTACACATCCCAAACCTTGCTTGGAAGCATCACAGTAGATTTGGAATTCCTTTTCTGGGTTGGGCAGAATCAATACCGGTGTTGTTGTTAGTTTGGTCTTCAGTAGCTGAAAGCTTTCCTCACATGCATCTGTCCAGGTGAATGGTCTGTCCTTCTTCAGAAGTTGAGTAAGTGGGCGAGAAATCCGCGAGAACCCTTCTATGAATCGGCGATAATAGCCTGCCAATCCAAGGAAGCTTCTCACTTCAGTCACGGTCTTGGGCTGCTTCCACTCCATAACTGCTGAAATCTTTTCTGGATCAACTTTGACCCCATCTTCAGATATAATGTGACCCAAAAAGGCAACTTCCTTCAGCCAAAAGCTGCATTTGTCAAACTTAGCATACAGCTGATGCTCTCTTAATCTTGTCAATACCATGTGCAGGTGTTCTTTGTGTTCTTCTTCACTCTTGGAATATATCAGAATATCATCAATGAAGACTATCACGAATCGATCCAATTGGTCCATGTGCACCAGATTCATAAGGTTCATGAAATAAGCCGGTGCATTGGTTAAACCAAAGGGAACGACCGTGAACTCAAATAATCCATATCGGGTAATGAATGCTGTCTTCTCTCGATCTTGCTCTCGGATTTTAAGCTGATGATAACCCGAGCGCAGATCAATCTTGGAAAACACTTTGGCACCTTTAAGTTGATCAAACAAGTCATCAATCCTTGGCAACGGATACTTGTTCTTAATTGTGACTGCATTCAAACCTCAGTAATCAACACACATCCTTAGTTCTCCATTCTTCTTCTTTACAAATAGAACTGGGGCCGACCAAGGTGAAACACATGGTCTTATGAATTCTTTTTCCAGTAGCTCATCTAGTTGTTTCTTTAACTCTTTTAACTCACTCGCTGACATTCTATACTGGTGTTTGGCAATTGGCTTTGTACCTGGAACCAACTCTATGGCAAGTTCCACTTGTCTGTCAGGGGGTCTTCCTGGTAATTCTTCTGGAAATACATCCGGATACTCTTGTACCACTGGTACTTGATTAGGTGTGGCTGTTATCATGTTGATCATACGCTTTCTGGCATCCTTTAGAACCTCTCGATCTGTTTTCACTACTACTTTCTGACCTTCAGGGTTAGCCAATGATACTGTCTTGATCTCACAGTCTACCTTGCCTTTATTCTTTGCTAACCAGTTCATGCCCAAAATGGCATCTAATCCGGACATATCTAATTGCAATAAGTCCGCTCTAAAGTCTACCCCTTGGATTTTTATATTTAGTCCAGCACACCCACGGTGGGACTCCATTTTAACCCCAGGGGTTTCAACCACATAAGGTCTTGGCAATTTAACAGATGGCAACTGATTTCTTGAGGCAAAACTCTTTGAAATAAATGAATGTGTTGCACCAGGGTCAAATAAAATCAATGCAGGTATGGTATTGATAGGGAACATACCAGCAATGATATCACTCGCTCCAGCTGCATCCTCTGCTGATATATGATTTACCCTCGCATAGAAGGTAGGCCTAGTGCGGCCTCTGCCTCTGCCTGCTGAGGTGAAATTGGCTGTGCTTGCTGGAGACTGGGGGCTGGCTGCTTTAATCTGCAGATAGCCTCCTTTAGGAGTGCTAGGGTTGGACTGTGTCTTCCCATCTTGCTGTTGCTGGTTCTGAACTTGCAATTTCGCAGCATCTGATGGCAAGCTCTTCCTGGGACAGTGATCTCTGAAATGCCCAATTTCTCCGCAATGAAAACAAGCATTAGACCTTCGCGGACAAGCACTGGCGAGATGGTTTCCACCACATGTGGGGCATTTGATAGCCAAAGGTGTGGGAGAGCTATACTGCTGCGATTGTCCCGACTGGTTCTTTGGTAGCATCACATATTGTCGGGAGGACTGGGACCGGAATGAAGATGATCCCGAAGTTTTGTTTCGTTGAGCATTGTATGAGGATGATTGTGACCTATGTGCAGCCTTGCGTTTTCTGAAGTCTTCCATCTCACCTCGAGCCTCTTCTGAGGTGATCAAACTGTCTACCATGTCGTGCAGGTCCTTGAATTTTAAGGCTGAAATATGGAATTTCAAGGATTGTTGTAATCCTGCACGAAACCTATTCATTTTCTTGTCTTCACTGTCGACGTCTTCTGGAGCAAATCTGGAGAGGTGGTTGAACTGATGCAAGTATTCCAGGACTGTACGACCACCTTGCTTTAGTGCCAGGAACTCTCGGCGTTTGGCTTCCATGACGCTATCAGAGATGTGCGCCTTACGGAAGACCTTTTTGAACTCTTCCCAAGTGACTTCTCTGTTTTGAAGGGTGCGTTGATAGTTGACCCACCATGTGGCTGCTGCACCCTGCAATAGGTGGGAAGCATATAGCACTTTCTCTTTGTCATCACATTGTACAGTCTGTAGTTTTCTTTCCACGTCCACCAGCCAATCTGCAGCTGCTATAGGGTCAGCTGAAGGCATAAAAACTGGTGGGCGTGTCTTTTGGAAATCCGCCCATCGAAGGGTGTTGGGCGAACCATCCCGAGGGGCACCATTCCCTCCACTTTGAACACCCGAAGACCTGGCTGCCATCTGTTCAAGAAGCTGTGCCTGCTTATCTAGTACTTTCAGGATGTTCTGTTCGCCTTGATATCTGTTCTGTTCTAACATTGCAATAACATTGGCAAGTGATGTCTGATCTGTGGCAGGTGCACCCTGCCCGCTGGTCTGACCCATCTGCTCTTCCGGGTCCATCTGTTGATTGGGAACTTGAGGTTAGCTTTGCAGCGGCTTTGGCAAGCAAGAACAGATAAGTAAGACACCGAATCACAAGGTAAGTATAGGGTGAAACAAAGATAAGGACAAGAACGAAGGGGACAGGAGAAAGCTTTGAACACAGGAAGAACATACTGGTAATTAGACAAGCAACATAAAGGATTAATTAACATAAGTTCTACCATAAAGCAAGCGGTATGCAGACCACTTAGGGTTCGAGTTTGCACTTGCATTACATAACAAAAGTACCGCTATCACAAAAGGGTCTGACTACGCTAACGAACAGCGTCTACTCCTGATCGCCCCCTGGTGCTGGGAGGGCAAGCGGGGCTGCCGGGCGGAACCGGGCACGGTACTCTACCGTGGTCATCAGCCGGCGCCTGCGCCTAGACTGCACCGTGGAGCACGAGGACTGGACGCTCGGCTCCTCACTGCGATCCGAGGCCCTGGCGGCCTCGATCTCCTCCAAGCGGCGGAGAGAGGCTCTGAGCTGCTGAACCTGCTCGCGAGCCTCCCAGAGCTGCTCCTGGAACCTCCTGGACTCGGCGACGGCGCTGTCGTAGCGAACGACCTGCTGTGCCCAAAGGACGGCGATGCCCGCGAGGCGGGGATCGTCATCCTCACCGAACTGAGGCACGGCCAAGCCTCCGCGACGCTGCTGCGGCACCAGGTCGAAGGGAGTGAAGGAGAACTCGAGGGCGTAGTAGTCTCGCAAGTAGAACGCAGCCTTCTGGGTCGCGTCCTGAACAGCGTCGTCCTGGTCCATCCTTCTGGCGATGAACTTGCGCTCCTGGTCTGGGCGGATAGGCAGGGGCGTAAGGACCACCCAGGCCTTCCACTCGTAGAGCTGCTCTCCACGGGTGCGGCTCACTGCATGGAACACTAGGCTGCAGTGCTCCCTCGAACCAAGGTACCTCCTCATCTCCCACAGCTTGTATGGCCATCCATCCATACGGTCAGGGCGGGAGAAAATGTAGTGCACCATCTGCCGGAAACGAAATTTTGAAGTTAGACAAGTAAGTAGCAAACATTTGCATAAATTAAAACTTAAGCAGAAATAAATTTAAGACAGATAAGATAGCAACAAGAGAGGAACAAGACAGCAATAAACCTTATATTTTTCGTAAACCATTTTTATAGCTTAAATTAAGTTTTGCGATAAAATCGCTTCCTAGACTGCCTTAGGTCTTAACCTACGGTCAAAGTGCCTGCTCTGATACCACCTCTTGTAACGCCCCCGTTTCCAAGGGCGCGTACGGACACGGCATTCCGCAACTATTCACGCATGAACAGTTATGGAGTGTCGCGCAAGAGTATACCATTGCATGCTTACAACAAAAGTCCAGCATATATTTGACATAAGGATCATTATCCAGGTTTTCGACAACGGGGCGTGCAAGCCCAAAGTATATTACATCACAAAAGACTTCCAGGAACTGCTTCGAGCGCGGCTAAGACCTACAGCCACGGATCCTCGTCGACGAAGAAGTTCTCCGGGACGTCCTCGACGGGGAGACCTTCACCAGGGTCTTGATCCTCTAAAGAACGGGTTAAGCCGTGAGCCAAACAACCGGCTCAGCAAATCCCAAAGGGACTCTAATTTACTATATGCATGGAATAACAAAGGAAGGGAATATATTTGGTTTATTACATTTAGTGGATGCAATTTTATTTGCAACTCATTTTGATAAGACGGACCCAAAACTACTTCTTAAGATCTCAGGGGTTTTCATCAAGAGTTATTTAACTAACTAATCAAATTAACACATGAACAAAACTACTTATGCTTCGCAACTGGAATCACCCAAATGACACAACTCCATTAACCGGGAGCACGGCGTATTCGAATACCATTTAATAGACTCTGCAGAGTTTTCTCAGCTTTACCCACACGATCCCTTAACTCCCGCTAAAGAGTTAAGAAAGCCAGGTCGCTTTACTGCTCAACTCTTTATATAGGCTCTACCCGGTAGAGTTCCACTCGGGTCCGGCTCACACACTCACACACACACGCACGCACGCACAGCGTCCGCTTCGAGTGAACTCTACCGTTGTTAGGCACCCATTGCATGGCCTGCCTAACTTGCTTTCTTAACGCCAAGCCTTCACCACACCCGTAGAGTTTCAATCGAGTTGAGCAGCTATTCGACCCGTGTTGACAAGTCAACTCCTGTGGTTGAGCGGTCACTATGACATTTGCTCAGCGTAAGGGTTTCAGTCCTTATATTTTCACATAGCCCGCAACCTCGCCAGGTCCGCGACCCAACCTAAGGTAAGGGGTGGGCGTAGACCGTCACGCGGTTTCCCACAACACCCTTACCCTACCTTGTGCACGCCGGCACCCTTTCCGCCCTAAGATACGGTGTCCCACACCACCCTACCTTAGGGTCGGGTTTTCCAAATTCTATTGGCCCACAGCCACAACTTTATTAGTGTAACATTTTGCATGATAATAATATTCTACAATTGTCTAGATTAACAGATAATTAAATCTAGGGTTTCAACGGCATGGCTACAAATTAAGCATGGCATTTGACGGTGGTAGGTCTAACTATATCACATGTCATTCTAAACATTTTATTTTACTTTAAACTAACATTTCACAACTAGCATAATGCAAATAGAATATTAACATAATTAAACATTATGGGACACAAAATGATCAATGGATTTGGGACTTGCCGTCAATCCGGATGATCTCGGCGAGCTCGAACGTAGACGCACCGGGATCCTGAATCTGCTCCTGGGCTTCCGGGATCTCCGACACTAGCGCAAACAGTGAAAATAAATAAATCCGGCTTGCCACTAAACAAGCGAGGAAAAATAATCTAATTAAAAAGGAATAAATGCATAAATCTCCAAACGAGGAATTTTAGGAATTTATTTGGGAGGATTCTGTGGAAATGGAGGTCACCAATGGGTCTGGAATATTATTTGGAGCAAAGTGGTGAAATTTGGGAATTTTTGGAATTTTATGTGATTTTCTAGGATTTATTTAGGTTTTCTGGCATTTTAGAAATTGGAAAATCCTCTGGAAAATTGGATAAACAGTGCGGCCCGGCACTGTGCGGCCCGTGCGGCCGGAGGCCAGCGCGGCCCAACGCGCGGCGACGCGCGGCCCGCTCGCGCGCGTGCGCGCTCGGCGACGGAGCAGGCCGACTCGGCCCACGCCCGCGCGCGCTCACGCGGCTCGGATGAGCGACGCGTGGCTCAAGCGGGTGGCGGAGATGCGGCGGGGTGAAGGGGTACGGGGAGGAGATCCAACGGAGGGGAGGGGGCGGTGTTTATGATGATCCGACGGCGATGATAAAACGGAGGGGCGAAGCGGTATGCGGAGGATCGGACGGCCGACGTTAGAAGGTGGAGGTGGGATCGGTCGGTGGAGGGGCAACCACGTCGTCGTCGTCTTCCTCCAGCCGCGCACGAGCGACAGAAGAGTGGGGACGGCGGAGCTGCGGCGTTCCGGCGACGGCGATGGTCCTTGACGGCCGGGGAGGGTTCCACTGGGTGCTCCTGGACATGGGGAACCCATTTTGGGTACTGGGAAGGCGTGGGGAGCAACGGGGAAGGCGGGGAACAGAAGGGGGAGATCCGGGGCCAAAGCGGCGATGGAGGTCGTCGGCGGCGAGATAGCCCAATCGGCCGCATTTACACGGTGAGGGGGACAAGGGGCTCACATCGGCGGTGGTGGCGGAAGCTGGGAGGTGGCGAGGAGGGCTGGCCACGGGAGGGTGGTTCTGGCCGGCGGTGAGCAACGGGGCTGGAGCTCCTCGGGTGATCACCTGCCAAAATAATGCCACCAAGATAGTCAGTGGGGCGAGGAGATGCTCTCGGCGGAAGAAATCGAAGAATGGAGGAGGGGAGAGGGAGTTCGGCTCCCGGGGGCCACCGGCGCAGGGGAGGACGACGGCGGAGCCTCGGGCAACGGGGCTCCAATCGGCGGCTCTGGGAGGGGGCCGGGAGTGGCAGGAGGTGAATGGGGGGTGCTGAGGTGCTCGGGAAGTAAAGGAGTGAGGGGGAGCCGAGGTGGGGTATTTGTACCCGGGCGGAGGGAGGGGCTCCTTCGGGGTGAAGGCAACGGCGAGCTCCGGGGTCAACAAGGAATGATGGGAGCAGGTCGGGGAGCGTCTCCTCTGCGAGACGGGCGGTGACCGGGCGCTGCGCGGCGATTATGGCGACGGGACAGCACAGGCGGGGGTGGCGCTGCCGCATGGGAGGGGAGTGCGTCCGCGCGCGGTGGAGTGGACAGGCGGGGACTGCCAGGCGGGGTCGGGCGCAGAGGAATGGCGCCGCGTGGCGCGAAGGTTCTGCGGTGGTCGGGACAGCACGGCGGGGCAGGAGCAGGGAGCTGCGGCGGAGTGCGTCCTCGCACGCGAGAGGGGGAGGGCGGCCGCTGCCAGGCGGGGCCAGGCGCAGAGAAGCGGCGACGCGTGGCGCGGGAGCGCCCACGGTTTTTGGACCGTGGCGGTCGGGGCGGCGCGGGCGCGAGGAGGGGATCCGAGGGGTGGCGCTGTCCGCGCGCGCGAGGAGGTGGAGCGGGAGCGGGCGCAGGCGCGGCGCGCGTGCGCGAGGAAAGCGGGGAGGGAGCGGGCGCCAGCGGAGGGGAAGGAGGCGTCCGCGCGGGAGGGGAGCCGGGGAGCGGGGAAAGCGGGGAAAGAGCGGGGCGCCGGAGAGAGGAGAAGGCGTCCGGCCCAGAAAGGAAAGCGGAAACGGGGGAAACTTTCCCAAAAAGGAAAGTTTCCGAAATTCACCCAAAAACCGGCAAAAATCACAAATTTTTGGATTTTGAAATTTTGGGGCTTTTCAGGTGCACAGTTGTTAAGCTCTCAACCTACAAAAGGAAATTCAATGCATTAACAATCTGAAGACTCCTCGAAGTGTTCCCTAGGATCCACCTAAATTCCAATTCAATTTTTTTGTGAATGCATGAAATATATTGAAAGCTATGCCAAATTCTATTGCGTGGAATTTAGCACCTCAGCTAAAAACTGTGGCATTCCCTTCCCTGATGTTGATGTTTCTGAGCACATCTTAACAGCAACCTGAGTACCATCGTTTAACTGGCCATGGAAAACAGGCCCAAACCCTCCTTCGCCGATGAATGCTGAGAAATTCTTTGTTATTTTTGTCAACTCCTCGTACGTGAATTCACGGTTGTCAGATATGTGCACATGATCTTTACGATGTTCTTCACTTCTAGACTTTGCAGAGCCTGTACCCACAAGTAGAACACTCAGAGCAGTAACTTAAGAAATCAAGTAATCCATCAAAGCTAAAAATGCTGAAAAGATGTTTTTTTTAACTCCCTCCTGTCCAATTTAGTTATCGCTATAGCTCCATGCACATAAAAGAAGGATGGAGTTAATGTCTTAGTTTTCGACATAATTTGTCCCTATTAATTGTGTACTCGTATCGCAAACTAGAACCAACTAATTACTAAAACAGCATCTAGTTTGGTCTCGAGGTAGTATTACACAATTATTGGTATAAATGTAGTGTTCCAGAATTTACAAAAGAAGTACTTTACCTTGCTTTCTAGAGGAGCAAAAATCGATATTGCAGATACTAGTATTACTACCATCCCCACAGGAACCAATATGGATTTAATAGTGTACAGATTTTCAGTGGTCGCGAGCTCACACGTCGAATTTACTTGTCATTTTATCTCTGGTATGGACCAAAATTAGCAGACGCAGGAACAACACCACTAGCACTATAGAAGTACATGAACAGTACCAGCATGTCATGCTATAGCAAGGCGTAAACAATATTGCTTTTTTTTCTTCAACAGGCCTCATAGCCTTATTGGTGGCATGGCCAACCAATCAAGGGCAATGCTCTACTCTCAATCCTCGAACCTGTATCCAACCAACCCATACTACAACAATCTCCTTGTGCATAGTACAAGGAATGAATAGTGTACTGATCTCTCTGACACCGATACCAATAAGGAATTAATAGAGCATTTGGTGGGAAATACTCCTCGAAAAACCGAAACGACAACTATTGGTTAACCAGAACTTTCAAAAACAGTATTTAGTTTGGTTTGGAGGTAGTATTATACAATTACAGGTATAAATATAGTGTTCCAGAATATACAAAAGAGATATTTACCTTGCTTTCTGCAGAAACAAATCATCAACATAGCAGATACTAGTATTACTACAATCACCACAGGAACCACAATTACAACTGCTAGAACCGCTGTACTTTTCTTCCTTGATGATCTTGGATTGCATGGATCCCCATTCACACTAGTGTCATACCTACAACCAAGAAAAATACTGCTGCAGTTTGAACTATTGTATAATGAAAAAATTGGTTCAATTAGAGACTGCATAGGATTTTTGTAAGATCTAAAAATTGGCTCTAAAATCTAAAAATTCTCACATTAATGGGGCCAAAAGGTTGCCTAGATTATAATACTGTAGATGAAATACTAAATGTTAGAGCTCTATATAACGAAAAACTCTTATCTTTTTTAATATGAAATTTTCATTGATAGATGAACACTATTATAATTTTATTATACATTGAGTTTTATTTTAGTCCAAAATTACCTGTAAGATTATACGGTGCAATTGCATAGGATTTTCGTAAGAGATGAACTATTGTGAATTGTGATCTACAAGTTATTCCATGCAAAAACTGTGAGTACATCATTGAACTGATAGAATATTTCAATGATGTACTCATAGTTTTTGCATGGAGTAACTTGTTCTTTTATGGTCATTGCTCACATGTTCACTTGAAGCACATGTTCACTTGAAGAAACATGACACGGAAGTTTGGTCATTGCTATTTCAGTGTATTAAAGGTCTGAAGAAAAGTCTAGCTCTCGCAAGTTGCTTTCCAGGATTTCAATGTTGTTATGGTCAACTATGGAAAACCAAAGAGCTAATGGAAATCAAAACCTCAAAGTGAGTGCTCGCTTTGTGCACAATGCTTCAGGGATTGCACCACTTAAATGATTCCCTGATAGATCTCTGCATATAAAAAGATAACAATTTATTGCCTTATTGTTCTGCATATCTGAGCGTTTTCTTTCATTCTGATTGATAGGATGGTACATACAAAACAAGGAGAGTTGATAAGTATGTCAAGGAATTGGGTACCGATCCATTTAAGCCATTGTTGGACAAATTCCTGAAAAAAGAGTTTGTGAAATACTGTTAATGTTAGTGTTCTTTGTAATGATGGGTGGATCAACTGATACATGGGTATACTCACAGGTATTGGAGTGATTTGAGCATGGAAAATTGATCAGATATTGCTCCTTGCAAATCACTGTGGGACAAGTCCCTGAAAATATTGTAGGCTTATTAATAGTAGAAGAAAAAACAGTCTACTAGAAGATGTACAGAAAGAACCTCAGTCACTCTTATCCTGCCCACTTACAAAGATATAATTCTCGACGTGGCTCCTTGACTTACACATTTCAAGCCACTCCATGTATAGTTTTCTGGTAAACATGGGTCACCCATCCAGTTCTTCTTCACTTCATACTCAATTTTAATAGCCATCATGGCATCAACTAAGCTCCACAGAAATAAAATAGAATAAAATAATATATTAGCAAATAAATGAATCACAAAATGATTTAGTTGGTACCTGTATTCATGTGAGTTTTTGCATGAGCACAACCGGGGGTACAAGGTACCCCTTTCCCCCATGCCCGGGGGGGGGGGGAGGTGGGGGTGGGGGATATGAGCTAAGCTCAGGAGCTGACCGACAGAGAGAAAGAGTGAGCTCATCGAAATGAGTGGCCATCTCCCTCTTGCCCTTTATTGGGGGGGTTTATATATACGTGAATGGGGTAGGATGGGAAATCTCCATCTTACCCCTTAATAATTATAAAATGCGAGGGTACATTAGTACATTCTCTATACTATTGGGCCTATCACAAGGCCTAGTCTTTCGGGGCTGGGCCACCCCCACAACAATACTCCCTCGATAGCACTGATGATAAAGTATTTCGGAGTGAGGATGCACTGATGATAAAGTATTTAGCAAGAATGACAATGTAACATCGCACTTCTTCTGGTCAACAGTAAAGAACTTGCTGGTGCACCTGCCCATCTTATTTAGTTCATTAATTAGAGATTAATTACTTTGTATCTTTCTGTTAGGCTATATTGTTCGGTCTAGAATATTTGTGCTAATGAATAATTGGCAATATTGTTTATCAATGTTATTGAGATGTGTGACGTGCATGGACTAATGTTAGTCAAAATGGAAAGAACTTGAGCAAGAAAAAAATATTGGCTTGGTCTTTGGCCGCTGCCGCCCACGGGCCGCCGTTGCCGCGCGCGTCGCCGCCCCTAGCTCGCCGCCGTGTGCTGCCCTACGGTCGCCGCCGTTGCCACTCCCCTGCTCCACCGACTGCGCACCGTGCAAGGGAGCGAGCGGGAGGGCCGAGCTCCGGTGACGGGGTGCTGCCGCCTGTCTCCTGTCGGTGAGTAGGTGAAGGGGAAGGCACCGGTCGGCCGCCGAGTGAGAGAGAGGAGCGGGCGAAGAAGAGAAAAGAAGGAGGAGCGCCGGCGTGAGGAGAAGAAAAGGAGGAGTGCCGGCGTGAAGAGAAGAAAAGAGAGCGCCGGGCGTGGGAGTGAAAAGAAGAAGAGAGTGCTGCCGACAGTGAAGAAAAGGAAGAAAGAGAGCGCCAGCTGGAGAAACAAAGAGAGAGAGAAAAGAAAAAGAAATAAGGAAAAGAAAGGAAAGAAAGAAAAGAAGAAAGAGAAAGAGAAGGGAAAGAGAAGAGAGGAAAAAGAAGGGGAAAGTTCGACCTGCCGCCAGATCTACTCGATCCAGCTGAGAAATAGGAGGCAGTGTCCCGATCCGGTCGTCCAGGGCTTGGGTAACGCCTCAAAAACTCTTCTCCCTATTTAGTTTACCGAGTCGGGCATAAGTTGATATGTCGATAATTAGAATTGATGCATGTGATCATTTAATTATCGTTATTAATATAATTGCCTGAACGACGAAGTCGGTACTGCCACTGTTGATCTGGTCGATCTGTGGCAGAAGAGGGAGGAGGAGAGCATAATTTGAGGTTAAACAGTATAATTGATTAAAATGAGATTAAGTGTGTAGAAATTCGATTTGCGAGTATAAATAATGAGATCGCTAAGTTTATAGACTGGTTAAACATCGGGTCAATGAGAGGTTGCCCGGTGAGACAGGATTGGATTGTGTCGAATGGGACGTTAGAGCAATGTCATTTGCTCGTACTTGAATGTATTGCATGAGTGATGAATTGAGATAGTTAATGCTTGTTCAGGTGGCGGTTCGAGTCTGGTGCCGTCCACGCACCATCCGCTAGGGTAATAGGCAAGTGCAGGGTAGAACAGTAAATTGTGGTGAATGTTTGTTATTTGGGTTTCCATGCTATGATTTACAGTACTTATGAGATGTATATGAATTGTGCTAATCATACCTTGATGAGTACCGCATATGATTAGACATCCATATTTGAAGCATATTGCATCATGCAAATGCATAAGAGCCAGGCCGGTGAGAAAGTCATGACTAGTCCGGAGTACTCTTGAATAAGAGCAAGGTCGGTGAGAAAGTCAAGTGACTAGTCCGGAGTGCTCTGGAGTAAGACCTACAGAGGTAGGCAATTGAGTGTTCCATTGACGGGTGGACGCTCCGCTATACCGGTATCAGCTACAGTTATAGGAGCATTACAGATGCATTGCATTGCATTTACAGGAAATGAACAGGTGACAGAGAGGAAACCCAGAGATTCTGGGTTACAGCTCATAAATGTGATTTGGTGGTTACAGGTGCATTATAGATGCGTTACATAGCATTGCATGAAAGTGACAGAAAGTAATACAGATTACAAATGCAGAGTTGATCTACATATTACAGTTACAGAGTTGATTTACATTTTACAGTTACAGAATTAAGTTACAATTTACAGTCATAAAGTGGATTTACAACTTACAGTTCGTGAAATTGATTTAATTGCTAAAGTGATGTTACTGTTTTATCGTGTGCTTGCTGAGTCTTCGGACTCACCCTTGCTTTAACGTTGTTTTTATAGGAATCTGTTGAAGACGACATGCATGGGCGGGAGTAGCACAGTCGTTCACGTGCCACAATGATTCACAAATCATCTATAGTTGATATATTTAGTCTTGGATAGTCTAAGTACCTTTTTGGTAATTAGCAAAGTTATATCTCTGCTGCATTAGTGTCAAGTGTACCAGCTTTTGTCGTTTGGTGGATATTTAAATAAAAGAATTGCTTTGTAAGATCAGCGGCAAAGGTTGGAGTTGGTAACATTATGGAGTAGGTGGTAGCACTTCGGGCTCAGGGAGGGGCCGGGGTGTTACAGAAAACTTGCTCTAATAGTGAATTACTAGAAACTAGACTTAATTTATCTCAGGAAATAATTCAACATATGCTTTATCATGAGATATCTTCTTACTCTAATGTTCTAAACTCAACATAGAAATAGAAGTATTGACTAGACAAATTAATGATTTTGCTGAAAAAGAAATATTAGCTCTGTCTAGTGCTTCTAAGAATCTTGTGAATAAACCTGTCGAATGCACAACTTGTCCCACTTTAGCTAAATAAAATGACTACCTTAAAGACACTTTAGAGAGGTTTTCTTTTGGTAAGAAAAATTTTAATATGATTCTAGACAAGTCAAAACTGAGTGTCAAAAACACTAGTCTAGAATTTAATGCTACTAATTATGCTAAGAATAATCCACCTAAGGATGTCAAGGTCATAGGAAGTGGGCTAATTGATCCAAAAAGTGAGCCTCATAAAACTGTGTTGAAATCTACTGTTTATGCAAGGTTCATCGCATAATGCTGTAGGTGTTGGCTCATGATCTCAAAAGAAATCTGATTGTGTTAAATTTCATTCAAGTAATGTGGTAGAGATGGGCATTTGTATGAATTTTATTTTACGCGTGCTAAGAAAGAGAAGAAGGAAATATTGAATGCTTTAAGATAAAAACGTGCAACCTCTTTTGTTTCTAAAACTAATGCGAAGGTAGGTTTTCAGATAAATTTTATGATGATTTTAAATCTGCTTCATATGCTGGTTTGGGATATAATTCAAATAATTCACGTTGTTTTTGGTGTTCTGATCGATTATATGGACATGATTTTGGTTCTAGTTTTGCTGTTGTTCCTCTAAGTCTTGTATCTCAGTATTAGATTTCTAGATCTTATTTTACTAACCCAATCGAAGTGAGTTGGGATTATGTCATCCAATGAAATTGTTCTAAGGGGAGTTCTTATATATCATTGTAAATACTTGTTTTTATTTTTAGTTTTTGAGAACTTGAATTATTATTTAAGCCAATAATCAGGAAACAAGTCATAATATGTATTTTGAGCTTTCTCAATCATGATTTTACATGTGTAACTTAGCAAGGTCATCATAATTAGTTATTTATTAAATTTTGTTAACTTGAACAAATAACATGGTAAGACTGAATTCTTTGGCTAAGTTTGGATTAGAGTGATTACTTCTTGAGGTGTATCATGTTAAATACCTAGTTAAATCCTAATTTTAGGTCAAGTCAAAGTTTGAGCCATTCTAGTTCCTTCTTGAATCACTTTTAGCTTTTCTAGAAATACATATGGAAAATTGTGGTGAAACTACTAATTATGTATGCATCGCAATAATTCTTTTCCACAAGACGATTTGCTATTGCACTAAGCATGAACTTGGAAAAGTGTTGTATGACCGAGGTCATAAAACCTTAAGCTTTTTGCCTTGATCGATTAGATAAGGGTTGAAATGCTACAATTAATTAAATGTGATTCAAGTTGACTCAAAAAGGTCATTATAAATGTGCTAAAATTAATTTGGGCTAAGCTTAGGAGGCCGTTGTAGATGGCTACCAATGTAGGACATGTTTTACTGAGATAAGCCATAATTACATGTCAATAAAGTGCTATGTGTTGAGTTATGTAAATCTATATTAAGTTTTGTGATTCAATTTGGCACTTATGGCTTACTTAGTTCTTGATTTTAAAATCTAGATTAAATCTGTATTTTTATATGGCTATTTTCTTTATTGAGATCTTTAACTTAATTGGTCATTTTTGTGAAGGTCTGCCATGTACATTAATGTGCTTAATCATATTATAAGTTTTTTGTCTGCTTTATTATATATACACATGCTTATGATCGGGCAAGTTTTATAAAAGTATAACTTTGTACATATCAATCCAATTGGTTTAAATGATATTTTAAATTTTTATGGCGTGTTTTTCTTTAAAAAAACTAAAAATTGGATTTATGATAATGATACATGGATGTGAGTTCTCTCTTGCTGTTTCTTCCTTTATGCCTTGATGCTTACATTGCCAAAGGGGGAGAGATTTGGAGTATTTTGATATGCTTTGTGAAAGATTTGAGAGAGATTTGTGGCTTAAAATGCTTTTTGGACTTCAGTTCTTCACTTAGACCTATTCGAAGTAATATTATCTTGGGGTTTTGTCAATGTATCATTAAAGAGGAGATTGTTAGACCGTGTAGCTAGGTCTAAAATATTTGTGATGATGAATAATTGACAACATTGCTTATCGATGTTATTTGAGGTGTGTGGAGTGCGTGGATTAATGTTGGTCAAGTTAGAAAGAACTTGTGCAGGGAAAAATGTTTGTTTGATCTTTGCATATGCAAGGTAATTTGAAGGCGGTCATAGTCTATGGCGAAGACTAGGAGATGACTTGATGTGAAGCCATGGTCCAAAGGATGTTAGAGAAGACGTCTGTGCCCAAGTTAGAGCGTATAGAGATCAAAGACTGATGATATATGTTGATGCTATGGAAGTGTTCCAAGTAATCCACAGGGATTTGTTAGTTACTTGAGCTATTGTCTAGTGGTTTCAATTCGAAGGAAATAAGGGCACAAGCATACCATCTTCCAAGGTGGTCATCTTGTCATCTTGTCGGACTTGGTAGAATATCTCCATGGCATTGAGCACGGGTGGCAGCACAGAGGCGTTGGTGGCGATGAGAGAGATGTTGTAAAGGCCATTGCCGGATGTGTGTGGACCGGTGTTGTTTACATAGTACGCCAGGAGGTAGGGCGGCTTGGTCGGCTTGTCCTTCGGGGAGTCCACGAGTCGTCATTGTAGTACATATTGAACTCACGCAGCTGCTGCTTCTGGAAGTCAGTAAAGTGTACAACGAGCAAGTATCCTGGTGCCATACCCCAGCCGGTTGGAGCCGCCCACGAGAAGTTCAGAGCTTCAGAGGTGGACGACGTGGTGACGGCCGTCTTGAGGACTGCAATTGGCACCTCAAAGACGTCATCTGTATCGCGAAGAACGGTGCTCGTTGTGGAAATGTTCATCCACCCTGCGGTATCTTGCGACGGCCACCAGAGACGATCATAGGGATCATTCGGGTACCTGATAATGAAATAGAGGAATTACTATTTGATGAAAAACTAGCCTTGTTTACTAAACTTTCCACTGGAGAAAATTTGAATTTATATCCTTATATCTATTTTCTCATTGGGAGACATCATGAAATTTATAATTTATCTGTTGAGAGCAGTAACATTGAACAATAGTCATCGAATCCTGCTGTTCAACACTCCGACAAAAAAGAATTATTTTCCCTAAACCTAATTTGCCACGGACCCAGATATGGTGGCACGAAATTGGACAATGCTGCTTTCATCAAAACCATATAGATTATAGTTATAAGTCCAGGATAAGTAGTTGCATGCCATAAAAGAACAAGAAGATAAATGGACAGACCGAAAGCCGTTAAAACTGAAACACATGGTTAAATTAAAGAAACTAAAAGCTTGGGAGCTATTGTTTGTTTGTTGTGGTCTGTGAAAACTTAGGAACTGACAGTATATTGTTGCCTAGATCATGCGAATAAAAGTAGGGTCACCTAAGTACGCCACTTGCACCCATGCTTCGTCGATCGTGGAGCAAAAGAGGTTGATTTGGCATGGCAGCAGGATAAATTGAACTCTCCATTGGCCTCATTTCTAATGATGATATGAAAGGATCTCCTTTTCCATTATTAATCAAGCAAACTGATATTGAGTTCACCGTGGCCACAACGATTGCCTCAGACGTGTAAGTCATGGTTGCATTAGTGATCCTGTGTTTGTTCCAGAAGTCAAGCCCATTATACATGTCGAAGACCAGTGGTGAGCTAATAAGATTCTGGTTTTTGTTGTCATAGTTCCCATACATGAACATTGCTCTTATCAGATACTTCTGACCTTTCGTGACAGAAGAGATAGTGTAGCAATTCCTACCTCCCGTAGGAAAGCTTCTGAGATTCAAAGTTGTCTTGAATTGTTGAGCACCTTGGTGTTCTGAAGAAATATTGTGGTTTTCTCCTGTGTCTATGTACCCATCGTCTGAAACATATGTGATACATGTCTTTTCATCCATATAGCTAGAGCCACTAGGAAGGCCGCAATCGATGCTTACAAACCCTTCATCTACATATAGGTGAAAATGGGCGCCACTTGAGATCATTATACATTTAGACATGGAAATTTTATACTTAAAATGAATTGGCCAAATTGTGAAAAATAAAATCCAGATTGTTACATGCCAGATAAAAATGGGGAAAACCGTGAAATGCCATTGTATGATCACTACCAGAACCCATTTGTTTCCTATGGCCCTGCTATTCTCCTGACATAACTGAAACCGTCAAGAGATAGCAATCCCTTCTATTAGGCTTTGTTTTCCAAATTGATCCCCTGTTTGTTACCTTTGTTCTGTTGTGTCAAAATCAGTTTCTTACATAGCAACGGCATGCTGGTTTTTAATTGCCATATTGCCCGGGGGGGGGGGGGGGGGGGGGTGATGACTCCTCAATACTTTTCAGAGAGAAATGGCCAGTGGAACTTGTATTCAAAATATCCTAAAGATTGCAATGGAACTTGTACTTTGTGATTTGGTTTATACAGTTGTGTATTTCTTACATTTAGAACAAGAGAAATGCAACAGTCTAAACAGTTTTATACTTTTTGCTACAATATTTGTTGCCTTTTATCAGGTACTCTGCCAACCCAGGTCCCAGAACATTGAAGTTTAGATAGAATGATTGAAAATGATGCTTTCAGCGGTTACTTTGGATGTTCTTTTTGCAAGCACATGAATTCAGGAATATTTGAAGAATGATTTTGCTTCTCTTTTATCTATCATCTATTTATATTCTGTATATCAGTAGACTCAACAAAAAAAGAGACATATGAAGTTCAGTTCTTCTTTTTGTAGCCTAATGGTCTGATTCAATGTCTATTTGCACCCTAATAAAACTTTTTGTAGTATTCTTCGCCACAGAGGCGTTGGTGGCGATGAGAGAGAGGCCATTGTCGGATGTGTATGGCGAGGTGCCGTTTACATAGCCCGCGAAGGTTGAAACCATTTCAAGAGAGAAATAAATTGTTTTACCGTTAGAACCCATCGGTTTTATAATGCCGAATCATATAGCGCTCATCGAGGTTTTTATACCGTTCAAGACCGGTCGGTGCCTGTCGCTTAAGTGGGCCTCATCATTCAGCAGAAAAAGTGTCTAACATCCACATTTTTACCGACTTACTTTTCGCAGTACAAAAACCGAAGAATAGTACCGAGCTCACCCAGGGATCAGTAGACTCAATAAAAAATTGACATATGAAGTTCGGTTCTTCTTTTTGTAGCCTAATGATCAGATTCAATATCTATTCGCAGCCTAATAAAACTTTTTGTAGTATTCTTCGCCAGATTTGTATGAGTTATCTAAGTCAACTGTTGTTTGTGTAGTAGAGAAAAGTATTGCAATAATGTGTGATGTGAAAAATTATCTTTGTTCCAGGACGCACATGGATAATCTCAAGCCTAGTGATTGCCTTTTTTTTAGATGAAGCCAAGTAATTGCCAGAGAAAGGACTATTTTTCTGTCCATCTCAGAAAAATGAAAACAAGGAAGCCAAGACATAAATTACCTATGCATAACTCACTTGTTTATGATTGATGAAGCACTGAAAAATGATACATATGAGAATAATAAGATGTAGACTCGTACCTAAGGTAGTTGGCTGAGCATATGCATGCAGTACCGCAGTGAAGAGAGCAAATAACAAAGCTGCAGGGCACCTCATCTGACTCTAAGATCTTCAACTACTCTTTCTCCCTTTTTCTTTTTTGGTGTGTAAAAATTTAGTAACACGGTATAGAGCTCGTATCGGCTCGACGAAGGTGGATCTATTCTTGTTATATAGTCTAGTAGATGGTACAATTGTGACTTGTGAGGCCAAAGCATGCATTATTTCTATGTGGACTGAGCCTGAGGGTATCTGTAGTGTATAAAAATAGAGGATTTTAAGTCACCTTAAGATCAACCTTATATATTACAGGGGTGATCTTAAGCAGGCTATAAGCAAAAAAGGTTTAAGGCTGGTCCTCAAGCTAAAGACCTGGCCACAAGCATTAAAATATAATTTTTCTTTATCTGCCAAGTGGGACCGTCTTAAGACCTCTTAGGTTATATACACTATGAAGTCGGCGTTAAGATTTAGATGGGACCTACCTTAAGGCCCTTTGGTTATATACACTACAGATACCCTGAGAGCGATAATTCCTTGCGCAAAGCACTATAGATGGGCCAGTCAGCGCCTCTCGCAGATCTATACATCATCATTCGGCAATACAAAATCTAATGCCCATATTTTTATCGACTTATTTTTTACTATAAAAACTTTTAAATTTTAAGCTAAAAAGTAAAATTTTACTAGGAGGCACGGGTGGCAACGGATGCGCCCATGTAGGCGAGGAGCGCAGCAGTTCGGCTGGGTCCCGCGTGCGTGCAGACGGCACTGAAGGCGCAGCTGGCTCGGTTAGGGCATCCATAGTGTATATAACCCAAGGGGTCTTAAGGTGGGTCCCATCTAAACCTTAAGGCTGACTCTATAGTGTATATAACCCAAGGGACCTTAAGATGGTCCCACTTGGCAGATAAAGAAAAATTGTATTTTAATGCTTATGGCCAGGTCTTTAACTTGAGGACCAGCCTTAAGCTTTTTTTGCTTATAGCCTCCTTAAGGTCACCCCTGTAATGTATAAGGTTGACCTTAAGGTGCTTAAGACCCTCTATTTTCATACACTACAGATGCCCTTAGTGAAGACGGCGGGCCCCATGCCAGCTGGTGCAGAAGGTGCAGACACGCATGGAGATGTTCGGTGAGCGAGCAGCTGCATCAAATACGAGGTGCTGTCCTTTGTGGGTAGGAAGCATTGAAGCAAAGGAGAAAGGGTGTGTGCTGTCATCAGGGGTGTGTTTGGTTTATGGATGGAGGTTGTATCGTATATTTTGATTGAGTGAATGCAGGCTGAGTGAAATCGTATTTCAAAAAAAGAAGATATTTGGTGAGGTTGCATGAGCGGATACAAAAAAACTGAGATGCTGTTTGGTTGCCTGTATGAGCGGATATAGTCTACCAAACCTGAGAGGCTGACACGTGGGACCGCATAAGATAAACTGCATCGACCCATCCAGGATGGCCAGTGAAGCTCATTTTGAGCGTATCCACCCATCCAGGATGAGGGCGTATTTTTGCACCCGCTCATACAGGCTGTATTCACTCATACAGGCAATCAAACATGCTCTTTCTCAGATTATACGGATCCACCCAGTCAAAATGAAAGAGATTCAGGCAACCAAACACACCCAGGTGAATCACGTGAAGTCCAGGAGGCAAGCCAGGGGCTAAAGCGCTGCTTCACGTCAAGAGCAGGAAAACACGTCTTGTGTGGTCGGCGTGGACCGCACGCACAGGGAGACGGTGCAGCCGCAGCTGATCCAGACGCGCATGCAGCCGGCGCGGCGCCCCATGCGCACGCAAGCGGTGGCAACGTTGACGCGCAAGTAGTAGGAGGCACCCGTGGCAGCGTTGACGCAGGCGAGGACCGCAGCGGTTCGGCTGGGTCCCGCGTCCGTGCAGACGGCAGTGAAGGCGCTGCTGGCTCGATTGGTGAAGACGGCGGGCCCCATGCCAGCTGGTGCAGAAGGTGCAGACGCGCATGGAGGTGGTTCGGTGAGCAGAGATACTACAGGCGCTGTCCTTTGTGTGTAGGAAATATGTATGAGTATTTAGAGCAATCACTATTTGATGACGGACTAGCGTGAGTTACTGAACTTTCTACAAGAAAAAATTTGGATATAGATCCATAATTTAAGTCTTATTTCAGATATTATAAAATGTATAGTTCGTTTATTGAGAGCTGTAGCATTGAATTGACTGAACAATACTAAACATCATCCTGTCAGTTAACACCAATAAAAAATATGTATTTGGATTGGCCACAGATGGTGGAACGAAACTTTACAATGCTATTGGTTGCAGGCCTTAAACAAGAACTAGATTACGACCTAAGGTGGTGATCGGTTCGGCTGAAAAGCTCATGGCTTATGGCTGAAAATATTGTAGCTGATTGAAAAAAGCATTGTAGCTGACAGAGGCTTATTTAGCATAATTAAATTTAAAAACATTTAAAAATATAAAAAATATGTTAGCCCATTACGTATAATACAAACAAATACGGGAAAAAAAAGAACCGGCAAAAAAGCTCAACAAAAAGCCAAAAGTTCAGAAAAAAACGAAACTTATGAATAGTGAAAAATAAGCCAGAAGCCAGAAGCCGAAGCCGAATTGATCAGGGCCTGTTGAAACTGAAAGAGTAGTCTACATACGGTCAAACTGAACAAAACTAAAAACTCAGATGCTAATTTTGTCTGTTAGGATTTGGGAAAACTTAGGAACTAACAGTATATTGTTGCCTATATCATGCGAATAAAAGAAGGGTCACCTAAGTACGCCACTTGCGCTCATAC
This sequence comes from Dendrocalamus latiflorus, assembly GCA_017311315.1. Lineage (NCBI taxonomy): Eukaryota > Viridiplantae > Streptophyta > Magnoliopsida > Poales > Poaceae > Dendrocalamus > Dendrocalamus latiflorus. The sequence goes on along the minus strand of CM029658.1, from coordinate 33,693,540 downwards.
TTTGTCGATCCTGGAGCAAAAGAGGTTGATTTGGCTTGGCACTATATGTGTGAGTATTTAGAGCGAGCACTATTTGATGGAGGAGAAAATTTGAATATAGATCCTTGAATTCAATCTTTTAATTCAGATATTATAAAATGTATAGTTTTTTTTATTAAGAGCAGTAGCACGGAATTAACTGAACAATAGTAAACAGGATCCTGTCAGTTAACACTCCAAGAAAAAGACGTATTTGGCTTGAAGCTAATTTTCCACAGGGCCACAGATGGTGGTAGCAAACTGTACAATGCTATTGGTTGCATGCCTCAAAAAAGAAGAAATGAATAATGACGCTAAACTGTTGAAACTGAAAGAGTTGTCTATATATGGTCAAACTGAACAAAACAAAAAACTCAAATGCTAATTTTATCCTGTTAGACCATGTGACCAGATCTAGGTTATTTTAGATGATGAATAATTAACAATGCTAGTTATGGTATTACTTATGGTGTGTTGCTTCTTTATATGCTTGTGATAGCATGGTGATATGATAATGTTGCATGATACGCTCGTGTGAAGTATTGTGCGGATTGACTTAAATCAAGTCGTGGACTTGTGCTCGTACGCGGTTGCGTGTTTATTTATGTGCAGGTGTTGCTTGAGGCGGAACATGGTCGATGACGGGACTGAAACTAGGTTAAGGTGGAACTGAGGTTTCGGAACTAAGTTCAGGGAGGATTGAGGTCCTATCGGTCAAGGATGTCATGCGGGATGTTCAGACTAGAGAACAAAGCGTATGGAGATGATGTGTGGAGAAGATACAAGAGGTGCGGTTTGGGAGGTTTCGACGCGTGGAAGGCTGGAAAAATCGGAAGCGTAAAAAGAATTAAAAAAACCCATGTTATGAAAGGTTTTAGGTCCCTTGAAAAGTAATGGGCCAAAAAGCCTGATTGAGACAAAAAGATCTAGAATGAGTTGTATTAGGGTTGATGTCGTATTGGAGTCGGTTAAGGAGAGCATTAGATAAATAGGTTACGTATGCTCGGCGGCCGTGCGTATCGAGAAAAAAAAGCGGCGTCGTGCGTCGTTTTTGATTGGGAAAAGAAAAAGATGCGTGTATTGAGTTGGTAGAGAGATGCTGATGGTTAATTGAGAAGCACAACTTTTGAGATCTGGAAGTATTTTGCATGCATGCATGTCTGATGGGTATGTGCTCACGTATTGTGTTGAGAGAAATACAAGAAACATATCAGTGCTGGCTGCAGGCGATCGCGTAGAAGACAGAAGCTCGCCCCGGTTCCGAGAAGCACATGGGTCTTCGGTTCTTCAGTTTTTCTCTCGATCCGCGCGGCGTCAAAATAGCAGCGATTTGTTCTTCGGCTTTCGGTTCTTGCTCCAGAAGAACGCAGAGAGCAGGAGCGCCAAAAGGTAGCAGCGTGTTTGGTGTTGCCGCAAAGCAAAAGTAGGACAAGGGTTTGCTTCTAAATTTTCTCTTCTGTTTTTTGGCATTAAGTTTTTTTTGGCTTGTGATTCATGCATGTATCAAAAAAATATAGTTAGGGCATCAAGTTTGTGATCTGGAAAGTTTGGTTGATTAATTTCTTACGATTTTTGCTTAGATGCATAATTAGGGCTTAATTTATTCTCGTCACTTTCTGCATCAGCGATCTTGTTTATTTTATATCTCAAGTTCTAGACCTCCGATTGATGTAATTCCAGTTAGGTTAGTTAAATAACTTTTTCTAATTTATTCTGACAAAGTTTGAGGTTAATCGGAGTTATGGTTTTTTATCGAGATCAGTTTTAGTAAGGATATAGTGTTCTGTTCAGAATTTTAAACAAGGCTTAAATAAGTTTTGTATTAAAAGGGGAGTGAAAAGCCCCAAAAATTCAAAATCCAAAAATTTGTGATTTTTGCTGTATTTTTGAGTGAATTTTGGAGACTTTCCCTTTTTGGAAAGTCGCCCGAATTCCCGCCTTCCCTTTTTGGCCGGGCGCCTTCTTCCTTTGTTGGCGCCCTCCCCTTTTTCCGCCTTCCCCGCTCCCCGGCTTCCTCTCCCGCGGACACCTCCTCCTCCCTCCGTTGGCGCCCGCTCTCCCCCGCCTCTCCTGCGCCCCAGCGCCTCCCCGCGCTCCCTCACTCGCTGGCGCCTCCCGCGTTCCCCGCCTTCCCCCTCACGCGTGCGCCCACTCCCGCACCGCCTCCACGCGCGCGCGGACAGCGCCGCCCCTCGGATCCTCCCTCCGCGCCCACCGTTTCGGACCGCCCCGCCGCGCCATCCCGACCGCCTGCAGCACCTCCGCGCCACGCGTCGCCCCGCTCCTGCGGCCGACCCCACCTGGCAGTCCCCCGCCTCCCCTTCTCCCGCGCGCGGACGCCTTCCCCGCTCTGCTGCAGCCCACCTGCTCCCGTGCCGTCCCGTCACCATTACCGCAGCGCAGAGCCCCGTCACTGCCCCGTCTCACGGAGGAGACGCTCCCCCAACCGCCCCCGTCATTCCTATTGACCCCGGAGCCCTCTCGTTGGCTTCTCCTCCACGCCCGCTCCTCCCTCCGCTCGGGTACAAATACCCCCTTCCGGCTCCCTCTCCCTCCTTTGCTTCCCGAGCACCCCCAGCACCCCCATTCACTCCCCACTACTCCCTTGCCTCCTCCTGAGCTGCCGATTGGAGCCCCGCTGCCCGAGGCTCCGCCGTCGTCCTCCCCTGCGCCGGTGGCCCCTGGGAGCCAATCTCCCTCTCCCCTCTCCCATTCTTCGATTTCTCCCGCCGAGAGCACCTCCTCCCCTCGCTGATCGCGTTGACGCTTGCTTTTGGACAGGTGGTCGCCCGAGGAACGCCGCCGCCGAAGCTCCTCCCCGGCCGTCGCACCTCTCCCGTGGCCAGCTCACCTCGCCGCCTCCCAGCTCCTGCCGCCACCGCCATTGTGAGCCCCGTGACCCCCTCCCCGTGTAGCCGCGGCCGTTTGGCCTCCCTTGCCACCGGTGACCTTCCTCGCCTCCGAGCTCCCGAACCTCCCCCTTCTGTCCCCCGCTCTCTCCGCTGTTCCCCTCGCCTCCTAACCGCCCAAAATGGGATCCCCGTGTCGAGTGGCACCGGGTGGAGCCCTCCCCGGCCTTCGGGGGCCCTCGCCGTCGCCGGAGCACGATGGCTTCGCCACCCCTGCCCCTCTGTCGCTCGCGCGCGCCTGGAGGAAGACGACGATGCCGTGGCTTCTCCTCTGCCGACCGATCCCACCTCCACCTTCTAACGTCGACCGTTCGATCCCTCCGTACCGTTTCGCCCGCGTCCTCGCTCCGCAGCCATCCGATCTCCGCCCGCGTCATCCAAGCCTTCGGCCTCCTCCGCATCTCCGCCGCACGCGCCATCCACGCGGCGGCCATCTGGCCCGCTCGGGCGCGCGCATAGCTGGGCCGCCTCCCTCGGCCCGCTTCGTCCCCGCGCGCGCGCACGAATCAGGCCGCGCTGGCCTTCGGCCGCGCGGGCCACCTCCCCGGCGGGGCCGCACTGTAGCCGTGGGCCGGCCTAGTACTGTTCACCCGATTTTCCAGAGACGTTTCCAATTCCCAAAATGGCAGAAAATCCAAATAAATCCTAGAAAATCACAGAAAATTCCAAAAATTCCCAAATTTCACCACTTTGCTCCAAATAATATTCTAGACCCACTGGTGACCTCCATTTCCACAGATTCATCCCAAATAAATTCCTAAAATTCCTCATTTGGAGATTTATGCATTTTATTCCTTTTTAATTACGTTATTTTTCCTCGCTTGTTTAGTTGCAAGCCGGATTTACTTATTTTACTTGTTTACGCTAGTGTCAGAGATCCTGGAAGCCCAGGAGCAGACTCAGGACCCTGGTGCTTCTACGTTCGAGCTCGCTGAGATCATCCGGATTGACGGCAAGTCCCAAATCCATTGACCATATTGTGTACCATGATGTTTAAATATGTTAATATGCTATTTGCATTATGCTAGTTGTGAAATGTTAGTTTAAAGTAAAATAAAATGTTTAAAATGACATGTGATATAGTTAGACCTACCACCGCTAAATGCCATGTTTAAATTTGTAGCCATGCCATTGGAACCCTAGAATTATTTATCTGTTAATCTAGACAATTGTAGGATATTATTATCATGCAAAGTCTTGACACTAATAAGGTTGTGGCTGCGAGCCAATAGAATTTGGAAAACCCGACTCTAAGGTAGGGTGGTATGGGACACCGTATCTTAGAGCGGAGAGGGTGCCGACGTGCACAAGGCAGGGTAAGGGCTGGGGAAGAGCCGCGAGACGGTCTCTGCCCATCTCTTACCCTAGGGTTGAAGGTAGGGTGAGGGTGTTGTGGGAAACCGCGAGACGGTCTACGCCCACCGCTTACCCTAGGTTGGGTCGCGGACCTGGCGAGGTTGCGGGCATGTGAAAATATAAGGACTGAAACCCTTGCGCTGAGCAAATGTCATAGTGATCGCTCAACCACAAGAGTTGACTTGTCAACACGGGTCGAATAGCTGCTCAACTCGATTGAAACTCTACGGGTGTGGTGAAGGCTTGGCGTTGAGAAAGCAAGGTTAGGCAGGCCGTGCTACGGGTGCTTAACAACGGTAGAGTTCACTCGAAGCGGACGTTTGTGTGTGTGTGTGTGAGAGTGTGTGAACCAGACCCGAGTGGAACTCTACCGGGTAGAGCCTATAGAAAGAATTGAGCAGTGAAATGACCTGGCTTTCTTAACTCTTTAGCGGGAGTTAAGGGATCGTGTGGGTAAAGCTGAGCAAACTCTGCAGAGTCTAATAAATGGTATTCGAATGCGCCGTGCTCCCGGTTAATGGAGCTGTGTCATTTGGGTGATTCCAGCTGCGAAGCATAAGTAGTTTTGTACATGCTTTAATTTGATTAGTTGGTTAAATAACTCTTGATGAAACCCCTGAGATCTTAAGAAGTAGTTTTTGAGTCCGTCTTATCAAAATGAATTGCAAATAAAACTGCATCCACCAAAAGTTAATAAAACCAGTACTACTCCCTTCCATTGTCATTCCGTGCATATAGTAAGATAGAGTCCCTTTGGGATTTGCTGAGCCGGTTGTTTGGCTCACGGCTTGCTTAATCCCCTCTTTAGAGGATCAAGACTCTGGTGAAGGTCTCCCCGTCGAGAACGTCCCTGAGGATTTCTTCGTCGACGAGGATCCGTGGCTTTAGGTCTTCGCCGCGCTCGAAGCAGTTCCTGGAAGTCTTTTGTAATGTAATATACTTTGGGCTTGCACACCCCGCTGTCAAAACCCTGGATAGTAATCCTTATGTCAAATATATGCTGGACTTTTATTGTAAGCATGCAATGGTATACTCTTGCGCGACGTTCCATAACTGTTCATGCGTGAATAGTTGCGGAATGCCGTGTCCGTGCGCGCCCCTGGAAACAGGGGCGTTACAGGGAGTATTAAATTTAATTTTAGCTTCCGCAATCATTCATCCCCCTCTAATTGCCTATCTTAGTGTGAATCGATCCTACATATCTGTTTGGATTTGTGAAAGCTTTGGAGCTAACAGTATGTTGTTGCCTGGATCATGCGAATAAAAGAAGGTTCACCTAAGTACGCCACTTGCACCCATGCTTCGTCGATCCTGGAGCAAAAGAGATTGATTTAGCATGGCAGCAGGATAAATTGAACTCTTCATTGGCCTCATTTCTAACGATGATATGAAAGGATTTCCTTTTCCATTATCAATCAAGCAAACCGATATTGATTTCACCATGGCCACAATGATCTCTTCATTTGGGCTTTTTTTTGTGGTTTATGGCTGAAAAGCACTGTAGCTAGCTCAAAAAACACTGTAGCTGACAGAGTCTTATTTAGCATAATTAAATTTAAAAAAATTAAAAATAGAAAAAACATATTAGCCCATCACGTATAATGCAAACAAATACGGGAAAAAAGAACCGGCAAAAAAGCTCAAAAAAAGCCAAAAGTTCAGAAAAAGACGAAATTTATAAATAGTGAAAAATAAGCCAGAAGCGAGAAGCTGAAGCCGAAACGAGCGGGGCAGAGTCATGGATGCATTATTGATATTGACTCGGTTCCAGAAATCAAGCCCAATGTAGATGTTGAAGACTAACGGTGAGCTGATTCTGCCTTTTGTTGTCATAGTTCCGATACATGAACATTGCTCTTATAAGATACCTCTGACCTTTCGTGACGGAAGAAAGAGTGTAGCGATTCCTACCTGCCGTAGGAAAACTTCTGAGATTCAATACTGTCTTGAATTATTCAGCACCTTGGTATTCTGAAGAAATGTTGTGGTTTTCTTCTGTGTCTATGTACCCATCTGCTACGGGCCTCAGTAATGCAAGAATTTAGACTAGGAAATGTGAGAAGGTTTGGGGAAGAACACAGCGGGAGAGAAGAATCAGGGATTGGGGATTTTAGAATGCAGAAATCAATAGTGTTTTCAGCGATGCCCCCTCGGCTACACACACCGCCTCCACAAAACATCCCCGTTTAGACACATACTCAACCCTAACTATTACATGGGCTGTGGCCTTGGCTGTTTTCATTTGGCCCAAATGAACGCAGCGAATTTGCAGGTTGGTCGCCGTTCACGCTTGCTCCTCTACCTGGTAGAACGTTCCTCCACTTGGTGCTGGAAGTCAGAATCACCAGTGGACTGCACCGTAACATCCCCCCACCTTTAGTACCAGCTTGCCCCCAGGCCAGCGCATTTGGGAAACGACGCTTTGAGTTCAGAATAATCCTCCCATGTTGTCATCTCCGGAGAAGCCCTAGTCCAGTGAATGAGAACTTGAGAGGAAGTGTAGAACCCTAAAAAAAACCTAACCAATCCCTCTCTTCTATCTCTAATATAACCGATCTCTCTCTCCCGTTGCCGGCAAGGGGGTGCGCAGCCGACGGAGGCGGCGCGGCGCACGGCCGCGGGTGCAAGCGGCCATGGGGGCTTGGCGGCGCATGACCGAAGGCGCAGGCGGTGTTGGTGGTGCCAGTGGTGGCAGCAGGAGTGGCCGGTTTCCACGGCTTTGTGGTTCGGCTGGCCGGGAGCGTGACCAAATCATGTTTCACACGGTGTTTCCTTGGGTTGTGTAGCGGGATGTGTTTGCATGGCTGAACGGCAAATCATGTGCCCGAATAGCAATACACATGACAAAGACTTGGCGAACGTTATCTTTTCTGACCGAATGCACTTCCGTCCGTCCTTCAGCTTGCGAGCAGTTCGTGCAAGTCAGCTCAGGTTCATGAATGAGCCAAGTTTGATATGAGCTCGAGTGAAAGACCCCAAAAATTCAAACCAAAATTTTCCTTGATTTTTCCCTAAATTTTTGAGTGAATTTTGGCAACTTTTCCTTTTTGGAAAGTTTTCCGAAAGCCACTTTCCCTTTTTGGCTATTCCGCTTTCCCTTCTCCTTGGCGCCTTCTCCTCTTTCCGCTTCCCCTTTTCTCTGGCGCCTCCTTCCGTTGCCGCTTCCTCCCTCCGCCTGCGCCCAGGAGAGCACCCGCGCCCCATGTTTCCCCCCGCCCGCGGTTTCACTGCCCGCCTCGCCGCGCTCCTGTCACCGGTCGCTAGCAGCCGTGCCACGTCGCCTGCAACAGCGTCGCCTAGTCACCTCGTGGCCCAACCTGCCAGTCTCCGCCGCTTCTCCCTCGTTCGCGCGGGAGCGCGCCCCGCCCATGCCTGCTGCTCAACCGCTTTCGCACCCGCTCCTCGCCATTACTCGCATGCAGGGCCATTCATTCCTCCGTCACTCAGATGCGATGCCCCAGCAGCTCCACGTCCTCCCTGTTGACCGCCGGTGCCGCGCCCATTCCCCCTCTCCCTCTTTTTCCTCCCTCTCTGCTGAGGCTTTAAGGCCCCCCTCTGCTCCATCGCACTCCCATGCTTCTCAAGCCTCTCCATCGCCCCCATTTGTTTCCTGCCACCTCCAAACACCCCCTAGAGCAGCCGATTGAAGCCTCGTTGCCCAAGCTCCGCCGCAGTCTTCCCCTGCGCTGGCGACCCCCGTGAGCTGATCTTTCTCCTCCCTCCCCCATTCTTCGATTGCATTCACTCAGAGCTTCATCTCTGCTCACTGACCACTTTGGTGCACCTCCCCGGCCAGGTCTGAGCTTGTGGAGCACTGGCATCGATGCTCACCGCCGGTAGAAGCACCTTCCCAAGGCCAGCTTGCCAGGAGGCTTCCCAGCTAGAACCACCGCTGCCAAAGTGAGCCCCGAACACCGCATATTGTGAAAACACCGCCCAATTGGCTTGATCGCCTTCGGTGGACCCCCTTCGCTGCCGAGAGGCCGAATCTCCCCTTTTGCCTCCTACCTCCTCCTTTGACCTCCTCGCCTCCCAAGCCCCCAAAATGGGTTCCCCATGCCAAGACCTACCCACTGGTACCCTCCCTGGCCGCCGAGGACCTCGCCGTCGCCGGAGAGCGGAGACGCTCATGTCTCTGCCTCTCTGTTGCGCGCGCGGCAAGAGGTAGATGAAGAGGGACGTGGCCCCATCTCCGCCGTCCACTCCCTTCCGTTGCCATATAATGTCGACCGTCGGATGGCGCCTCTCCGTAGTCGTCCGATGCCACTAAACTCACCTCTCCGCAGCCACCCGATCAAGCTCCCTCCACTGCCGTCTGATCTTCCCCGCAGCGCATCCCATCTGCTCGCCTTCCCCGCATCGACACCGTCCGCTCTCGTCGCGTGTCGGCCATTCGCCAGGCCAAGGCGCGCGCGCGGAATGGGCCGAGGCCACGCGGCCCACTCGGTCGCACAGGTCGCACAGTGCCGGGCTACACTGTAGCCATGGGGCCGGCCCAGCACTGTTCATCTGATTTTCCAAAGATTTATCAATTTCCAAAACTCCAAAAAATCCAAATAAATCCTAGAAAATCACAGAAAATCCCAAAAATTCCCAAATTTCACCACCTTGCTCATTTTGATGCCCTGAATCCATTTTTGGCCTCCACTTCCCCAAAATCATGCAGAAAAGTTCAAAAATATCCCATTTGAATATTTATGCATTTTACTCCTTTTTCATAGATTATTTTTCCTCGGTTGATTAGGCTCAAGCCGGACTTATGTTATTTTTGTGTGTTTGCACTAGTTTTGGAGATTCCAGAGGCTTCGGTGCTGGGCCAGGATCAGGGAGTTGCTGCTTACGAGATCACCGAGATCATCCAGATTCATGGCAAGTCGCAAAACCTTGAGCATATTGAGTCCCATGTCGTTTAATTATGCTCATATGCTATTTGCATTATTGTTAATTGTGAAATGCTAATTTGCATAAAATAAAATGTTTAGAATGACATGTTATGTAGATAAAACCTGCCACCGATAATTGCCATGTTAACTTGTAGCCCCACCCTTGTCAACCCTAGATTTACTCTAAGTATGATATAACTACCTGTAGGTTATTTACATTTCATGCAAATCTTTACACTACTATGGTTGTGGCTGCGGGCCGGTAGATTTGAAAAGTTAAGTTAGGGTAAGGGTATTGTGGGACACCGCGAGACGGTCTTCGCCCACCGCTTTGCCCTGGGGTGGAGGTCGTGGACCTCGTGAAAATGTAAGGATTAGACCCTTACGCCAAGCAAATGACATAACTGGCCGCTCAACCACAGGTGTTGACTTGTCAACCCTGGTTTAGTAACTGCTCAACTTGAGTGAAACCCTGCATGTGGTAGTCGGTGTGGATCGGCAGATCTGGACTAAGACAACGATAGGTCTCCACAACTCGGGCCTGGCGCTCCGTGGTGGCCAATGGATACCCGAGGGTGTGCGAGTTCCTAACCTATCGGGTGGAGTGTATACCAAGGATTGAGCAGCGAAAAGACCCGGTTCCTTAACTCAGTCATGAGGGTTAAGGATGTGTGTGGGTAAAATTGGGCAACTCTGCAGAGTCAATCAAATGGTATTTTTTGTGGTTACAGACCAAACAGAGAGAGAGATGGTAGTGGAGAGTGTAATGTCCTTGCCTCTCCCCATGGCCTGTATTTCATATATATATACATGAGGAGTGCTTTTACAATTATACCCTTACATCTGAGTATCCCCTTCAGGGGCACTTATGTCATTACACATGGCCTATTCTGGGCCTTATAACCTTCTACCAGGCCTGCTGCGTTTAGGTGGGGGCCACCCCTACAACAGGAGCCTCTCATGGTGAAGGGCTTCACAGGGCCGAAGCCATGCTGCCTAGCCCTTTGGCCCCCTCCGTCCCTGCGGCCTGTGAACTTTTTCGAACTTGCGGAGCTTTGATGTACAGCGAGGTCTGAGGCCGTGGTCGAAGCCGAAGCCTGGATTGTAGCCGAGGTGGACGTAAGAGCGTTCCGTTCTGAGCTGGCGCTTGGTTGGAGTAGACGCGCGCGTGCTCCGTCCCCTACCCTTCGAACGGGTGGCAGCGGAGCTGGCGCCTAGCCGAAGTAGACGCGCGCGTGCTCCGTCCCCTACCCTTCGAACGGGTGGCAGCGGAGCTGACGCCTAGCTGAAGCAGACGCGCACGCGCTCCGTCCCCTGCCCTTCGAACGGGTGGCGGCGGAGCTGACGCCTAGCCGAAGTAGACACGTGCGCGCTCCGTCCCCTATCCTTCGAACGGGTGGCAGCGGAGCTGGCGCCTAGCCGAAGTAGACGCGCGCGTGCTCTATTCCCTACCCTTCAAACGGGAGGCAGCGGAGCTGGCGCCTGGGCGAAGTGAGTCGGAGGCGTTGCGCCGGCATATGTAGGCGTAGTGGGCCCGAGTCGCCGCACACACATTAAGTGGTAGCGGACGCGCTGCGACGCTCCTCCTTCTGGCCGTCCACGTGGCGAAGTGTGCTTGGCGTGGTGCAGGCCTTGAGGCATCGTGGCCATTTAATGTGGCGACAGGCTTCCGGCAGTTGGACTTCCGCCGGTTGGACTCCCGCCGATTGGACTTCCGCCGGTTGGCTCCCCCGCTGATGGGGTATATATACGGCGCTGGTGCGGCTTTGTTCCTGCATCGCGTCCTTAGATAGCAACTGCTCCCCTAAAATGGGTCCCTTCTGTGCATCAACATTCCCTGGCAACGCTGAGTGGAATGTTGATGTACAGACGGTGGTCCATTTTTACTGGGATCTTGGTTAACGTCTGCTATAGGTGACCCATCGCGCTTGCTGTCCTCGTGCTGCATTTCTGCATACGACAGCAGGGTTTGCCTTGTTCTTCTTAACAGACCTACCTACAGTCGGTGTTCCTGATGGAGCCCGTCCGCATCGTTTTGAGAAAATGCTGATGCACTGTAGGTGGTCTGTTAAGGAAGACTAAGGCAAACTTTGCGGGACATGATCCTCGCTCCGCCGGGCGAGCTGGTGCGCGCGGATCCGTGCGGCGATCTAGAAGATGACCTCCTACGCGCGCGTCACACTCCCGTATGAGGATGGCGAGGTTTGACCGCGCATCAGCCGTTGCGCTCCCAAAATATGAGTAGGCCAGACGCCTGCGTCCTTGATGGTTTGTGTCATGAGGTTGTCGCGCGGGTTTTGACACCGGAGCGGTTGCGTGCCCTTTCCCCACGGGGGCAGAGGTCATGTCGAGGCTGCCGTCGAGGTTGCCTGACCCACGGTGGTTTGCCGCCATACCCCGGCGCAGGGTCGAGGCGGGTGGCAAAGTATCTCAGCGAAAGCGGAGACTCGCCCGCGTTAAGCTGCCGAAGCCGATGCCGCAGAACTGGCGCCAAATCGAAGAAGACGCCCCCACGCTCCGTCCCCTACCCTTCGAACGGGTGGCAGCGGAGTTAACGCCTAGCCGAAGTAGACGCGCGCGCTCCGTTCCCTACCCTTCGAACGGGTGGCAGCGGAGCTGGCGCTTAGCCGAAGTAGACGCGCGCGCGTGCTCCATCCCCTACCCTTTGAACGGGTGGCAGCGGAGCTGGCGCCTAGCCGAAGTAGACGCGCGCGCGCTCCGTCCCCTACCCTTCGAACGAGTGGCAGCGGAGCTGGCGCTTAGGCGAAGTAGACGCACGCGCGCTCCGTCCCCTACCCTTCGAACGGGTGGCAACGGAGCTAACGCCTAGCCGAAGTAGACGCGCGCGCGCTCCGTCCCCTACCCTTCGAACGGGTGGCAGCGGAGCTGGCGCCTAGCCGAAGTAGACGCGCGCGCGCTCCGTCCCCTACCCTTCGAACGGGTGGCAACGGAGCTGACGCCTAATTGAAGTAGACGCGCGCGCGCCCTCCGTCCCCTACCCTTCGAACGGGTGGCAGCGGAGCTGGCGTCTAGCTGAAGTAGACGCGTGTGCGCTCCGTCCCCTACCCTTCGAACGGGTGGCAGCGGAGCTGGCGTCTAGCCGAAGTAGACGCGCGCGCGCTCCGTCCCCCTGGCTACGGAGAGTGCACACGCGAACGTGCGTCTTCGTTTATACTCATACCCGTACCCCTGGCTACGGAGAGTGCACACGCGAACGTGCGTCTTCGTTTATACTCATACCTGTACCCCTGGCTACAGAGAGTGCACACGCGAACGTGCGTCTTTGGTTTATACTCATGCCCGTACCCCTGGCTACGGAGAGTGCACACGCGAACGTGCGTCTTTGGTTTATACTCATGCCCGTACCCCTGGCTACGGAGAGTTCACACGCGAACGTGCGTCTTCGTTTATACTCATACCCGTACCCCTGGCTATGGAGAGTGCACACGCGAACGTGCGTCTTCGTTTATACTCATGCCCGTACCCCTGGCTGCGGAGAGTGCACACGCGAACGTGCGTCTTTGGTTTATACTCATGCCCGTACCCCTGGCTACGGAGAGTGCACACGCGAACGTGCGTCTTTGGTTTATACTCATGCCCGTACCCCTGGCTACGGAGAGTGCACACGTGAACGTGCGTCTTCGTTTATACTCATACCCGTACCCCCGGCTACGGAGAGTGCACACGCGAACGTGCATCTTCGTTTATACTCATGCCCGTACCCCTAGCTATGGAGAGTGCACACGCGAACGTGCGTCTTTGGTTTATACTCATGCCCGTACCCCTGGCTACGGAGAGTGCACACGCGAACGTGCGTCTTTGGTTTATACTCATGCCCGTACCCCTGGCTACGAAGGGTGCACACGCGAACGTGCGTCTTCGTTTATACTCATACCCATACCCCTGGCTACAGAGAGTGCACACGCGAATGTGCGTCTTCGTTTATACTCATGCCCGAACCCCTAGCTACGGAGAGTGCACACGCGAACGTGCGTCTTTGGTTTATACTCCGGGAGCGCGCGCGTAGGCGAGGCCTGCGTGCACCCTCGCCGCGTATTTTCGTACAATAACGAGAAGTTGGCGACAAACGGAACTTTATTACATTCCCGTTTGCGCGGGTGAGCAATTACATAGGTCGGAGGTATTAACCACTTGTCTTTGGCGCGGCCGAAGCCTCTAGTAGTTGTGCCATCTGTAGGGCCTGCCTAGCCGCCGTCGGATGACGCCGTGGGTTTCCGTGCCGCGGTGCCGACTCTACGCGTGCCGTTGAGCATCGCGGCGAGGGTATCTGGTACCGTGCTCGATGCGCCGAGCCATATCCTGGTCGCCCCGGATGGTGATGATGGCCCACGGTCCCGGGATCTTCATGCATAGGTAGCCGTGGTGTGGCACCGCTCCGAAGGAGTTGATGATCGGACGCCCCAATATGGTGTTGTAGGGGTATAGGAGATCGACCACATCGAATGTGGCATCTTCGACCCTTACATTGTTGTCACGGCCGAAGGAGACCTGAAGGCATATTTGGCTGAGCGCCCGCAGGGGTTGTCCTCTGAAGCCTTGCAGCGGGATTCCCGGTGGGCCGAGGCGGCTTCGGGGGATCCCCATCTGGTCGAAGGCTGCGACGAACAGGATATTCGCGGAACTGCCGCCGTCAACTAGGGCACGCCCCACGTCGCACCCCGCTATATCCACCCGGATGACCAGGGGGTCCTGGTGAGGAAGATCCACGCCGCGGGCATCAGCGGGCGTGAACGTGATCTCGTGCTGTGCCCACTCCGGCGGTGCTTGGGCCGGGTATGCCGCTACGTGGTGTAGTCTCCGTACGTAGGCCTTCTGCTGTCGTGCTGAGGTGAACTCCAACGAGGAGCCTCCGGAGATAACATTGATGACCCTGTGGTGGGCTGTCTCTGGAGCCTGCAGCTGTAAGAGGCCCTCCCGAGTCTGCTGCACGTGAGCCTGAATCCACAGGGGGCCCTTGTGGGGCTGTGTCCCCTGTGTTTGGATGTGCATGGTGGCTTCGAATGGGTGTTGTATGTGGGCCATCACAGGCGGGCGCGCTTCCAGGTTCCTGTCCCTGGTGACGCTCTGGCGGAGCGCCGCGATTGAGGTGCACGTGCACGTGTCGTGGGTGCTGCGACCGTGGACTTCGCACCACAGCCCCTGGTGCTGGTCATCGTAATCTCCACGGCCTCTATCGTCGTGGCCTCGGCCACGACCACGTCCTCGACCTCGGCGCCCCCGGCCGCCTCGACCAGCGGGAGTGTTTTCTTCGGAACCGCCTTCAATGTCGAAGACCTACCAGTTTCATCGCGACTTCTGCTGGCCACGCTTGGGCCTACCGGACGGCTCCCTGTGCGGGGCATCCTTGCGCTCAGGCGTGTCCTTCGACGACTCCTGCTTGCATTTTCCCTTCGAAGAACCGTCCTTCGGCGGATCTTCGGTTTTCGCTGAGGTACCGGCCTGGTTGGTGTCGGAGTCGTCCCCTTGTCTTCGCCGTGCGTCCTCTTCCGCCCTGGCGTATTCTTCCATCTTGTCGAAGAGCTTCGTCACTGTCTTGATTGGCTTCCGTGCATTGTACTCGGCCATCGGGCCCGGGCGAAGGCCCTGTATGGCCGCATTGACAACGGTGGTCTCGTTAACGTCCTTGACTTGGCATCGGATTTTTGCGAAGCGCTTGAAGTAGTCTCGGAGCTTCTCCGAAGGCTTCTGCTTCACGGCGAAGAGCTGGTCCGCGTCGACTCGCTCAACATAGTTTCCTTGAAAGTTGTTGTGAAGGCGGTCACAGAGCTGCTCCCACGCGTAGATGGAGTTTGGCTCTATGGTAAAAAACCAGGAGAGTGCCACTCCTTGCAACGCGAGGGGGAGTCCTTTCGCCTTTGTGGTGTCATCTCCGCCCGCGGCTTCGATTGCAGTTTCGTACACCCGCACGAACTCGCGGGGGTCCGTGTCGCCCTTGTAGGGCTCGATGACACTGGGGAATTTGAAATCTTCGGGCCACGCCGCCTGCTGTAGTCCTGCCGAAAGCGGGGACTCTGGGACGACGCGTCGCTGCAGGACATGGCTGGATGTGGGGGCGTCGCGGCTGTCCGCCCTTTTCGGCGTAGGCTCTTGCGCAACCGCTGGTGCGGCCTGTTGGCTCCGAGCCTCTTGTATGTCTCGGACAGCCCCGCGCAGGTCCCCTAGCTCCTGCTGGAACGCCTTGAGGGCCGCCAGCAGGGCGCTTTCCACCTCCTACGCTGGCGGGGACGCCGACGCGCCCAGCGGGCGGGTCGACGCAGGTACGATCACCTCGCGAGCTCCCGAACTGTCGGTGGCAGGGCTGGTCGTCGCAGTGCCGATGGCGGGGTCGGTCGTCGCAGTGCCGATGGCGGGGTTGGTCGTTGCAGTGCCGATGGCGGGGTCGGTCGTCGCAGTGCCGATGGCGGGGTCGGTCGTCGCAGTGCCGATGGCGGGGTCGGTCGTCGCGATGCCGATGGCGGGGTTGGTCGTCGCAGTGC
The DNA here is from genome assembly GCA_017311315.1 of Dendrocalamus latiflorus. Lineage (NCBI taxonomy): Eukaryota > Viridiplantae > Streptophyta > Magnoliopsida > Poales > Poaceae > Dendrocalamus > Dendrocalamus latiflorus. The sequence continues at coordinate 33,677,877 of CM029658.1, read as the reverse complement.
CGATGGTGGGGTCGGTCGTCGCGCGAGCGTCGATGTCCTCGACCGCCGCGCCCGCGACAGCCGATGCCGAAGCCCTGGTACTCACGCGGCGCTCCGCCCCCGCCGTCTTCTTTCCCTTCGCCGCCGTCGACGAAGCTTTCTTCGGTGCCATCCTTCTTCAAGCTTCAAGCTTACTCCTGTCCTCCCCATGGACGGCGCCAACTGTTGTGGTTACAGACCAAACAGAGAGAGAGATGGTAGTGGAGAGTGTAATGTCCAGGCCTCTCCCCATGGCCTGTATTTCATATATATATATATATATACATGAGGAGTGCTTTTACAATTATACCCTTACATCTGAGTATCCCCTTCAGGGGCACTTATGTCATTACACATGGCCTATTCTGGGCCTTATAACCTTCTACCAGGCCTGCTGGGTTTAGGTGGGGGCCACCCCTACAACAGTATTCGAATACGTCGTGTTCCCGGTTAATGGAGCTGTGTCTATTGGGTGATTCCAGCTGCGAAGCATAAGTAGTGTTTACAAGTGTTTTAACTGGATTAGTTGGTTAATTATCTTTTAATGAAAACCCCCTCAATCTTAAGGAGTAGTCATAGGCTTTTGGGTTTCTAAATCGTTTGCAAATAAAATGTGCATCCACTCAAGTTAATAAAACAAATATATTCCCCTCCTTTGTTGATCCGTGTAAATAGCTAAGATAGGGCTTTTCTTTGTGACTTGCTAAGCTAGTTAGCTCACGGCTTGCTAAACCCTTCAGAAGGTCAAGACGCTGGAGAAGGTCTCCCTGTTGAGGAAGCCCCAGAGGAGCCTTTCTTCGACGAGGATCCTTGGTTTTAGGTCTCCGTCATGCTCGAGTTTCCTGAAGTTTTTGTAATGTATTATACTTTGGGCTTGAACGCCCCGTTGCAGTAAACTGGGTTGTTAAACCATATGTTGTAATATAAGTCGGTCTTTTGTTGTAAGCATGTGCTGTGATGATATTCTCTTGCTCGACACTCTGTAACTGTTCAAGCATGAATAGTTGCGAAATACCGGGTCCTGGCGCCCCTGGAAACGGGGGCGTTACATCGAGCTGCATAGCAGTCTAGACGATCGACGAATCTGAACTAGTCATAGTATATACCAGGTGTGTTGGGATTTTAATCTGTACAAGATTAGGAAAGTTTTTTTTGCTAGTTGTATATGAGTCCATTACTGTGTACATAGCCGTACACGAGTTTGAAGCCGAGTCGGTGGTAGCGTCTATTTGTTAGACCTGAAAATAGTCTTTTATAAGGCCATGCATAGTCATGCAACAATTGGAAGTAGAACAAGCAAGTAGTAGATAAGAAATAAAGAGTGTGTGTTGTGTTATGAGCCTTCGCGTTTTCTGGTTTGTTTTTTTGGTTATCTCGGCGATTATGCATCTCTCCAGTAGGCGCATCAACATACATGAATACATGATGGGCAGACGCATCACCAGACGACGTGCATGACAGGTCCAGTAGCATCCCAGCGGGTCCCACGCTAGGAGAGAAAGCGAAGGTCCAAGATGGGCTAATCTCCCTCTAGTACCCTCTCCTAACAACCGACAAATACTTAGTGTGGGTAATGAAGATGAAGATGAACATGTACGCCCAGGGTGTCTATGGTGCAGTCGATCCAAAGGGGAAGGCGGTGCTAGACTTGATAATGCATCAGCTCATCAGGAAGGAAACGACACAGAAAGCGTGGGAGATGCTTCAGAAGATGCACAAGGGAGTTGAACGCGTGAAGGAGGTGCGGCTTCAGAATTAACGGAGTGAATTCTAGAATCTCCAGATGGGAGAGACCCAGTCGCTAGACGAGTTCATCGGAAAGCTGACTTCACTGTATAATTAAATTATCTCTCTCGGTAACAAGATAGAGGAATATATGGTAGTGAAGAAATACTTGTTCTTCGATGAAAGTTCTGGGTTTCATGGCGATGTCAGGGTTTCTCAGTGGTTCTTCGATGAAATGAGGAGTGGTTTGACCATCTGTGGTGTATAGGATTCAAGGTAGTAATGGTGGTTTGGGTCGGAGAATGTTCGACTGAGTTATCCATGGGAGAGGCATCACGGCCGGTGGTAGCTTCTGCCGTCAGAGCTCTCGGGAAATGCTCACATCCAAGCGAGTTCACCAACATGTTCAGAAGGCAAAGAAGGTTCTGCTAGTGAATGCAATTGAGTTTTAATTGAGTGATGAAGAAGATTGGGTCTAGGGCTTACCGGGCTCAGGGGAGGTCGCCGGCGGTGCTACGGTGAGTAACAGCTCAATTGGGTGGTTCTAGTGTGAAGGTGGGAGTGTCACAGAGCTATGTATGAAGGCAAATGAGCTTTAAAGGCAGTGTAAGGCGGTGGGAGCAGTAGGGCGGTTCGGGCGCCTCCTGCACATGGGTGAAGAGAGGCGGTGGGAGGCTTGCCGATGCGTGGGTGAACTGGGGAAGGTGGCACTGGCTCTTTGCGAAAGTTAGTGAGGGGGTGATGGCAGCGGTATGGAGTGATGTGCGCGCATCAGGCGAGAGAGGCGGTGTGCTACGGCGAAAGAGAGAGTGTGAGTCAGTAGCGCACGAAGCGAGGAGGAGGTGGGGAGCTGGGCGACTGGCTGGTGGGACCCTGGACGTCAGTGCGGTGTGAACGCTAGAGGGAGGCGCGGCTGTAGTTTGGAGTGGTGACGGGAAGGCGCGTGGAGCGGTGCAATAGGGAGGCGGTGGGGAGGCGGCTTCGCCGCGGGGTGTCAGCAGGAGGAGGCGGGGAGGCAAACGAGGAAGGCGGATTTTCAATGGAGATTGCTAAATTGGGAAAGAATTTGGAATTCAAGCAAAACTCAAAAGAATTCAAAATTTTTGAAATTTTGAGGTTGTTTCAAGTGCTTTGGTGAATCAAATGTGAATGTTGTATTCCGAATAGCAAATTCTGAGAAATTTCTAGGCGGTGTATTGGGGTCTCTTGTTTGTTTGTGTGATGATGCGGTGAACGTTGCAGTAATATTCCTAGGAATTGTAGAAGAAGTCTTAAGAAATGCTCAAAGTCTGCAGATGAGAATTTAGATCGTTTTAGGCTTTCTTTCACGGTCACCTAGCATATCACTTTTTCGAAGCTGGTTGGAACATAGTAGCACTGCTGATGTTAAATGACGATCAAGCAGGATCAATATACTGATGCTTAATTTTTCTGAAGGTGGTTGAAACTTGAAACATTGTATGATTTTTTGGATCATTGAATTAAGGCAGAAGATTTGGTAACAGTTGGTAGCAATCATTAATTTTTGTGGCAAAGGATAAAAATATGACACAACTTAACCTAACAATTTTATTATACAAATACTCGAAGCAGATGATGAAGTGGTATATATCCAGGGTGTTTTTCAAGAATTTTCACATTAATGTAACTATGTTCACGCATTCATTTAGTTTTCTAATCCTAGAATTGTTTTGCTTGTAATGCAGAGCTTCCAAGTGTGTTAAATTCCATTGATTCATCTGCCATTGCATCAAACATCAAGCACCATGTGGAGTTCACACCCTTGTTCTCCCTAGATAACTTTTCACCCATAAAGGCTTACCATGCAACTGCTAAAAGTGTTCTTGATGCTCTAATAATGAATTGGAATGCAGCATATGACCATTAGAACAGAATGAATGTAAAGCAAGTTTGTTACATGTTCATGGAGTTTTTACAGGTCTCACAAGCTGCTTCCTCTACCCTCATCTCTTATCTTTCAGTAACTGCATTGTGATGTTATTTGGTTATTTTTATATACTATAGGGAAGACTTCTTATAAATGCTATTGGCAACCTAGAGCTAACTGGTCAATACGCAGAAGCACTAAAACAACTTGGACAAGACCTAGAGGATGTTGCTAGCCAGGCAATAATTTCTTTAAGAGAGTTGGTTCTTAGTTCATATCAAAATTGTGCCATGCAGTTTCATTATTTAAAATTCCAAATTTCACATTTTATAATTAATTCATTACCTTCTATTTGTTTTGAACTATCTAAAAATGAAAAGCTCTTTGTTCCCCATATTCCACGTCTGACTTATGTTCTTCATGTAGCTTTCAGATTGAGTTATTCCATTGAAATTACACCAAAATGAGCTTATTGATACACCTGTTTGATTTACTCTTATGTGTTATCTTTGTAGGTCTTAGTTTATGTTTAACTATCAATGAAGAAATAGTGGGATAGAATAGAGAGCAAATCTTCGTTATTTAGGTACTCAACTTGTATCTCTACTATGTTACATTATTTATATTTTCACATGTTTTCCATATTATGTTTTATGTTTTAGCATTGAACTCAAGTTTTATATCAATGATGTATTTATAATGTACTTTGTTATGCTATAGTATGAGTATGAATTGGCGTTAGTTTTAGGTTATCAGAATTTAGCTCGGAGCGCAGCCAAATCTTGGTTCCGCCACCAGGAGCAAATGAAGGCGAGCACCAACAACCACCAGTAGGTTGTTTTTAAGTAGCAGAGAGAAGGGGAGGGGCGTGAGATGAATGGTCTAAATCCTATCTCGTGGCTAGATCGGATGGCTGTGGAGAGGGAGGGGAGAACGGATCACCATCGACTCGTATTTTCAAGTAGTAGAGATTAGCCAATTCTTTCCTTGCAACTAGAAGTAAATGATATTGGTAATATAAGTTAGGTTGGAAAAGTAAAATTTCAGATACAGGTACCATAATGAAGGTAAAGGGTATAAAATTAGAAAAAAAATGGAAAAAATCATCTCGAAACCGTAGAATGATATGTATTTGGGAACAAAACTTGAAAGCTAAAAAGCAGAGTGGGTATTAATTAACCCAACACTGATAAACCCTATTAAGTAGGGAGAAAGGATTTTGCTATCTGATGAACGTTCTCACATGCACATCCAGGTGAGCTTTGCCATCGTACGGACTCCCATAGGAATTTGATAGAAATTTTGCAGGTAATTAATTGAAATTGCAAGTGCTGGATAACTCTTTTGTTTTCTTCTGTTCCATGCAGTTCAATTTCCTATTTTTTCCCCATTATTTCCAAAGTTCCAGCAGTTAGGCATCTACAAGCTAGCCCGGTGAATATATAGGTGAAATGTAAGGAGTGCTGGCAGAGAAGGTAAAACCAGCGGCCGATTAGATTTTTGTTTTCTTCTTTTTGAAAACCAGCAGCTTAAAGAGTGTGTCCACATGTTCCTTAATTTCCATTTGCATCAGTCGGAAAATCATAGAAATTAAGAGGACAATCTTAATTTCCATTAAGTTAATTTGTTGCCAAACTACGACTGTCCAAACTCGAAATCATGTATAGCAAATTGACTTAACCGATGGCTCGCATGTTGCAATTTGTTTTAGGCCGTCCAGGATGACTGAACGTCTGAACAACCGCCTTGATCGAGGCTTTGTAGTTGCAGGTGGGGCAAAATCTAGGCATGTAATTGGGTTTCTGACAGCTTGCCTCACATGGCAGGATAAGCCTTTGAATTATATAGCAATCTTAGAGGATATTTTCCCCTATTTATTGCAAAAGTTTATCAAATTCCCGTGAGAAGTTTTATGTTCCAAATAGGAAACAAGATAATACATTTTAATCCCGTGAGCGATCCACCATGCATACAAACAACCCCCTATATGCGTACTGTTAGGAAACCTGGACTCTATCCAAGAGTCCTGATCTAATTGGGCATCCCACCGTAGACTATAAATAGGGACCTAGACCCCCCTCATGATGTACCCCGAGGCAATCTAAAGCAATAAAGAAAGACCAGGAGTTCTCTCTACCTCTCTGTGTTCAATCTATTCTCTCTGTGATTCTGTGATTGATTCGTTCTTGTTCTAAGCAGAGAAATCGTTCGGACTGGTCGCCAGCGACGGTTTCTCAACACGTTATCAGCACGACTTCGCTCCGGTGAACGAGGTAATCATCGAAGCACAGATTGAATTTTCTAGATCGCTTTTGAATCTGTATTTTCTTTTCGCGTTCTAGATTGAAATTCTACGGTGCAAATCCGCCCTAATCTACCGCGAGCAGACTTGAAGTCGCCGGCACAATGCCGATCGGTAGATTGTGAAATAGGGTAGATGTTGATTGCACTGTAGAACAATGCAAATCCGCCCTAAATCTACCGCGAGCAGATCTGAAATCGCCGGCACAATGTCGATCGGTAGATTACGAAAAAAGGGGTAGATGTTGATTGCATCCTAGATTGAAAACGAAATCAGAAATTTTTGCATAATTCCGTTTGATCCTGCATGATCAATACACGAAGAAATTTTTCATGTTATCTATTTTGGTTTTGCATTGGCATATGCATGGCATCACACAAGAAAATTTTGCTGTTGCACCTACATGCGTCAGCCACCGGCCAGAAGCCAGCCACGCAGCACGAGGCACCATCGGCCAGAAGCCGCCTGGGAGCTGTCGGCCCCATCGTCGTCGACGCCCGCCGCCCGTATGCGGCCGGCATCTCACCGCCGTACCAGCCCCTCATGGCACCGCCGCTCCCCGGCCTTGGCTTCGCCCTGTAGCCGATCGCTGGCGCCGCCTGGCTTTCCCGCATGACGCGCTCGAACGCGCTGTACGCCGCCACCTCTGCGCCCCGCATGGCGCCGTTACCACCTGGCTTAGCCGGCCACCGCCTTGATCCGGCCCATGTGCCCGCACACGCCCGCATGCGTGTCAGCGTGTGTCACCCAGCCGCCGGCCTCTGCCGGCCGCAACCCGACCACCTCCTCCTCGGGAACCTGCCCGCAGTCGGCCCCGCGCCCGCGTTTGTCCCGCCGGCCTCACCGTGCACGTGTCGCCCCCGGTCGCCTTGGGATGCGCCGCCGCTGTCATTGGCGTTGCCGCCGCCTGAGAAGATCCTCCCGCACGCGCGTGTTGCCGTTGGTCCCCTCCGCTTGACGCCGCCTCCCACCGGCCTTGCCGCCCCACTTGCGCCCCGCCCGAGCCGACAGCTCGGGCCGCTACCGCCGCCAGCCGATGGTCCCGCTCGGCGCCTTCCGCACAACGCCGGCCAGACGCGTGGCGCCGCCCTGTGCTAGCCGCCTCCCGCGCGCCAGCCGATCGGGCGCCGCGGCCAGGGGAATGAGGCAAGGGGGAAACCCTAATCCCCAATGTATTGCCGGCCGGATGGGCCTATTAGGCCGCATGGGCCCATGTGAGTGCCGGCCGGATGGGCCTATTAGGCCGCATGGGCCCATGTGAGTGGAAGCATGGGCTGGAAGTGGGAAGTGGGCCAGACGGGTGGAGAAAAAGAAATCGGCCCGGCCGAGAGGGTGGGAAGAAAAATTACGAAAAGGCCCTTCGTCTCTCAGAAAATTGCGCTAATTTTCTCTGAACTGAAATTTTGTGTTTAAACCCCAGAAAGTGCAGAATTTGCTGAAATTACATATTTTAGCATAAAAGGGCCTCGGGAATCCGAATTTTGCATTATTTTTAGCATTTGAAGTTTATTTATTTATGTCATTATTATTCTTTGTATTTTCTGTATTTATTTACTGTTTTTGGTTAATTGTAATTGTTTAAATTGCTTTTAATCACTGAAATTAGCAGTAAAATTATAGAAAATGCACAGAAAATTATGAAACATTATGGTAAACTATTGCACCACTTTATTTACCTGTAGTAAATTTCCCATGCATGTTTACCTGCAGTAAACTTATTTTATTTCGTTTATGCACATGTAGATGACTGGAATTTCGAACCGGGAGTTCGAGGAGCTGGCCCAGCATGGCCGAAACTATCTGACATGGGCATCCGATGTCGAGATTGTGCTTGGGGGCCGGAAGCTCGGCGCAGCTATTGGGATAAGCAGACAGAAAGATGCTAGACCCACACCTGAGGAGAATTATCAGGCACTTCATTTTCTCAGGCACCATCTCTGCTCGACTCTCAAGAATGAGTATATGGCAAAGAGAAATGCGCTAGCACTCTGGACCGCACTCAAGAAGCGGTTTGAGAGGCTCAAGTACACCATTCTTCCTCAAGCAGAGCAGGAGTGGATCAGACTGAGGTTTGCCGACTTTAAAACGGTCGGGGAGTACAATTCTGCCTTACACAGGATTTGTACAAACCTTAAACTCTGTGGCAAGGAGATCACAGAGGACCAGAAGATCGAGAAGACCCTGTCCACTTTCCACCCCAGTGCTGTACAGGTTGCCCACAACTATCGTCAAAACAGCTACAAGGAGTATGCCGAATTGATTGGTATGATGCAGGTAGCCGAGGCTCAGGACGAACTTCTCCGCAAGAATTACGTCTCGTAGCCACAAGGCAGCTCCGCTGGCCATGAAGCCAACGCTAGCAGTCTTAAGGTGCGAAAGCCCTTGATGAAGAAAAGGGGTAAGAAGGGTAAGATCGTTGCCCAGAAAGGCAAGTCAGATGCTCCAAATGACAAGAAGGCTAAGAAGAGTGGCAAGACCTATGGCCAGCAGAACCAAGGTTGCTATAAGTGTGGCAAGTGGGGACATTGGTCGCGGATATGCAAAGAACCGCAACATGTCATTGATACCCACCAAGCTCAGAAGAAGAAAGATGGCAAAGGGCAACCTGAAGCCCACTTTGCAGCCGTTGAGGGGGAGCAGCCTGAGCAGCTGCCGGAGATGATGGAGGTTGAATCCATCCCGGCAGCAGCACCTCCTTACGACTTAGCTGCGGCCATTGCCATGATCTCTCTAGAAGAGAATGTCACTGCTGAGAAAATAGCCGAAGAAGTCGATGATTTTCTAGTTGATTCCGTCTGATGCACAGAATGCATGAGACGTTAATTGTCATTTATTTTGCGTTAAATGGACAAGTTTAGAACTTGCGTTGTCGGTGCTTTAGGATTTTGCTTTCTCGTAATGGTTGGATGATTTAGGAATAAAGCATTCATTTATTCAGTTTATGATGGCATGTTATGTTCTGATATTTGCGTATTTTATTTATGTGTTGAGTGCCTTCTAATACATGTTAATTAAATACGTTATATTAGAACACGTGTGGCGCCCTATGGAGGAAGTATGCCTTGCCGATAGCGGCACAACGAATACCATCTTAAGAGAGACTAAGTATTTCCAGTCGATCCGTAAGAGCAATGGTAGCCTTACGACAGTCGCCGGAAGCGATGCATGTATAATCGGTTCTGGAAGAGCCACAATTATACTTCCAATGGGCACAACTTTGGTCATTGAAGAAGCCTTATTGTACCCAGAATCGACTAGAACTCTCCTAAGTTTTAAGGATATTCGCGCCAATGGTTTCCACGTCGAGACTGACGAAGAGTACGGTAAGGAATACCTGCTCATTACGAAGCCCGAAGAGAATGGCAAAAGAATATTAGAAAAGCTTCCTTCACTTGAAACTGGGCTATATTATACCACAATTAAAGCGCCTGCAGCGTACACTGTTCTGAAAACAGTGTTTAGAAGCTCTGAACTCTTCTGTCTCTGGTATGATAGATTAGGCCACCCAAGTCTTAGGATGATGAGAAACATAATAAATAACTCGCATGGGCATAATATTAATGTGAAGAATTTCCCGAATCATGAAGATTTTGTGTGCCCTGCATGTGCCACCGGGAAACTAATAACTAGATCCTCCACTCTGAAAGTGAAGGATGAAGTCCCTGCATTCCTGGAACGCATCCAGGGAGACATTTGCGGTCCCATTCAGCCCGTCTCAGGGTCGTTTAAGTATTTCATGGTGCTCATTGAAGCTTCTTCGAAGTGGTCATATGTGGGTTTGTTGTCCACAAGAAACCATGCCTTTGCAAAATTGATCTCGTAGATCATTCGCATCAGAAATGTGTTTCCAGACCATCATATCAAGTCCATCAGAATGGACAACGCCGGAGAATTTACTTCGAAGGCGTTTGATGATTATTGCATGGCGATGGAAATTGCAGTTGAGCACTCGGTACCGCATGTCCATACTCAGAATGGTTTGGCAGAGGCTTTAATTAAGAGAATTAAATTTATTGCCCGACCCCTCTTGCATAAAAGTAATTTGCCAGCTACATGTTGGTGACATGCAGTCCTTCATGCAGCGAATCTCATCAACCTTAGACCTTCGGCCTACAACATCCATTCACCTATGCAACTAGCGCAAGGGTCACCACCGAAAGTTTCCCATCTTAGGAGGTTTGGATGTAAGGTTTATGTACCGATACCACCTCCGCAGCGAACTGCAATGGGCCCACTCCGCAAGACTGGGATATACGTTGGTTATGAGACTGCATCCATAATCAGGTATTTGGAACCCATGTCGGGAGATTTGCATACTGCCCGCTTCGCTGATTGCATTTTTGATGAAGATAATTTCCCGTCATTAGGGGGAGGAAATCAACCCGTTGATGAAAAATGTCGGGAAATTACGTGGGAAGCCACGGGAATTCATGCACATGACCCGCGCACTAGTAAAACTGAAAAAGAGGTCCAGAAGATCATCGACTTGCAAGCATTAGCAAATCAACTGCCCGATCACTTTAGTGATTTGAAGAGCGTGATTAAGTCGCATGTGCCTGCACGCAATGCACCGGAGAGGGTTGAAATACCAAAGAAAATTGAAGGTATCCCTAATCCCGTCCAGAGGCCTCAGAATAAAAGGACGAGAACTCCGGTTCCTCGAGTCCAAAGTAACCGGGGACGCCCGGCGAAAAAGGATAAAAGGGATTTATCACAGCCGATCATTGAAGTCCCCCAGAATGAGAAGGGGAGCCAGTTGAGACCTGGCACGAGTATGACACCTTCAGAAAAAGGCATACCGGATCTGAATATCCCCATCGGCATGGATGTGTGCGCACACATCGGAGCCGAAAAACTAAAGGGACTTGCCACCGCAATTGAAAGAAGCGATGCGCAAGGTGAAGCTCCAGAAGAATCAACTCATGAAGAAATAGCTATAAATTATGTGCACACGGGAGAGTCCCTGAATAGGACAACAGCTAATATCGATATCTACTTCGCAAAGAAAATTGCCACCATCATCGATCTTGATCCCGAGCCTGCATTGCTCGCTGAATGTAAGAAAAGATCAGATTGGGAAGATTGGAAGAAGGCAATAGCAACTGAATTGCTATCTTTGAATAAAAGAGAGGTGTTTGGGCCCGTATGCCGCACACCTCCCCACATACACCCCGTTGGGCACAAGTGGGTATTTGTTCGAAAGAGAAATGAAAGAAATGAAGTAGTGAGATACAAAGCAAGGCTGGTAGCCCAAGGTTTCACTCAACGCCCTGGAGTTGATTATGAAGAAACCTACTCCCCAGTCATGAGTGGAATTACCTTTAGATACTTGATCTCAATGGCAGTGAACTTGAATTTGGAAATGAAATTGATGGATGTTGTGACTGCATACCTTTATGGTAACTTGGATTCGGAGATTTACATGAAAGTCCCTGAAGGAATCCCTCTCCCGAACCAAGACAGAGCAAATAGAAATCTGTACAGTGTGAAACTCAGAAAGTCACTGTATGGACTGAAACAATCTGGAAGAATGTGGTATAATCGCTTGAGCGACTTTCTCTGCAAGAAAGGCTACACGAACAATGAAGACTGTCCTTGTGTATTTATACGGCGATCCCAGAATGGATTCTGTATAATCTCTGTGTATGTAGATGATCTGAATATCATCGGGACAGCCGAAGACATAAAAGAAGCAAGCTCCTACTTGGAGTCAGAATTTGAAATAAAAGATTTGGGCAAGACCAAGTTTTGCTTAGGCCTGCAGCTTGAGCATGTCCCTGAAGGAATCTTGGTACATCAATCGACCTACACCCAGAAGGTGCTCGAAAGGTTTGGCTTTGAGAAGGCATTTCCCTCGAAAGTACCGATGATCGGTAGGTCTTTACAGCAAGAAAAAGAAACTTTCCGACCTAGGGAAGAGGGGGAGGAAGTTCTGGGACCTGAATTCCCGTACTTGAGTACAGTGGGAGCACTCATGTACTTAGCAAACTGCACTAGACCGGACATTGCATTTGCCGTGAACTTCTTAGCAAGGTACAGTGCAGAGCCCACCAAAAGGCATTGGCAGGGCATAAAGGACATGTTCCGATACCTCCAAGGTAGCAAGGACCTCGGATTGTTTTACAGAAAGAATCAAGATCTGAACTTGATTGGCTATGCAGATGCTGGGTATCTGTCAGACCCGCATACCGCTAAGTCACAAACAGGCTATGTATTCCTGTGTGGTGGAACTGCAATTTCATGAAAATCGTCTAAGCAAAGCCTGGTAGCTACTTCGACAAACCACTCAGAAATTATAGCACTGTATGAAGCCGCACGAGAATGCGCTTGGCTCCACCGAATGGTTCACCACATCCAGCAGTCATGTGGGATGAACATTGTGCAGAACCCCACAATTATCTATGAAGATAATGCCGCTTGCGTTGCACAAGTGCAAACGGGCTATGTGAAGAGTCATCTCGCAAAGCATATCAACCCCAAGTTCTTCTATGCACATGAATTGCAAAAGATGGACGAGATTAAAGTACTGCATACTAAGTCATGTGAAAATCTCGCAGATTTATTCACTAAGTCACTCCCCGCATCTAGCTTTGAAAGGTGCGTGCGTGGAATTGGAATGATGAGACTTAGAGAAGTGCAGAATTCAGGGGGAGAATTCTCACAAGCCCGCTAATAAATCTTGATCATGAAGATTAAGTACCCAAAAATAAAGTCTTACAGACTAAATGAATTTGGGTGAATTGTACTCTTTTTCCCTTGACGAGTTTTCCATGAAGTTTCTCGACCAAGGTTTTTAATGAGGCAATTCGTGCATCGTAGCATCACATGTATCATGTACTCTTTCTCCAAATTTTTCCCACTGGGTTTTTATGGAGTTTTAACGAGGCATGAGCATGTTGGGTGAGTGCCCAAGGGGGAGTGTTAGGAAACCTGGACTCTATCCAAGAGTCCTGATCTGATTGGGCACCCCACCGTAGACTATAAATAGGGACCTAGACCCCCCTCATGATGTACCCCGAGGCAATCTAAAGCAATAAAGAAAGACCAGGAGTTCTCTCTACCTCTCTGTGTTCAATCTATTCTCTCTGTGATTCTGTGATTGATTCGTTCTTGTTCTAAGCAGAGAAATCGTTCGGACTGGTCGCCAGCGACGGTTTCTCAACACGTACATCAGCTTACAAAAGTGTAAAACAATACAATACGTTTTTTTTTCAGAAAGAACGCATAGTGCATGATGCATCCTTACCTAAAGACGAGAATCTTTTGAAGGGTTTGTTTGGAACACATGAACTTAGATGGAACCACTCAATTCCAATAGAAAATATCGGGTTGTTCCATTTTTTTGAAGACATCAAGCATGCAGAGGAAGTTACGTCATATGAGAGCGGAGGAAATGGCAAGGGCGAGCGACGACGGTGGGGGAATGAAGCAGTGGCACTGACGACGGCTAGCTTTTTTAGGGAGAAACTCATTTTCTTTAGAGACGATGGAAGATATTCATTATTATTTTTCATCAAAACAGCGCAATATGTCAAATGGCCTTCCCTGACGAAGAATTGGCCGCTTCAATGTGCGTGGAAGTGGGTTTGAACGCAAGACTGATGGGCCAGCCGAGACTCTGGGCCACCACAATAGCACGTCTCTTCTCGAGCCCCCTAACATTTTGGTCCGCCCAAGCGTTGCTTAGTTGGTAGGAATACTATTGGGCATCCCCATCCACCTGTGTTCGATTCCGAGTCAATGGGCGCGCTCATTAATAATTGAAGTGGTTATACACATGTATGTGTGTTAAGTGCGACAACGCTGCGTACCCGTGCTTTGAAGATCTTGGAGTCTCTAATTAATTTCCTAGTGTATGTAGAAGACACATACATGTGTATATATATGTGGTGTGTGAGTTGTGTCCATTTTCTTTATACCCTAAAAACTTTGGTCCTCCCCGGTGCCTTTGGTTTATGCGGCTAAGGGTGGAAATGGATAGAATACTAATCAAATAGTGCACTTACGATATTTGTATTAGTATTTTATAAATGAATATGTATATGAATTCAGATATTCTCAAATACGAATCAAATATTGTAACGAATACGAATTCAAATCGAATATCTAGTCAATTCGGTCGGATCCGGATATCTTCATAACTTGTGTAGTATGAAGATATTAATGATAATTTATCCTCATACAGTCATGCTTAATCATTCTAATTCATTTACTTCACCTAAAGAAATATGAATTAACATTGAATTAAAAAACTTATCTAACTAATTAGTCATATTGTAATAAAATATGTATATCGCTTCGTCAAATATAAATAGTCTATATAAAATAACATTTCGGATGGTAAAAGTTCATACCATATTTGTATCCATATTTTTATACGAATTTGAATTCGAATATGAATAGAAGAGAAATTGTTAATCAGATGAAAAAGTTTATAACATATTTATATCATATCGAATACGATAACCGAATAATATGAATAATTTATATCTATTTCTCACCCTAGTCATGGCCCATCCTCTGGTGACCGTTGAGGCCCCATGTTAGATCCTTCAATTTGGGGATCCAAATTTGGGGAAAGTGCAAGAAGAAGAACAGCTATGTTCCTAGAAGCTATGACTAGATAATTAGGTTCATTGGCTTGATGCCTTCCCATTCCTTAGCTGAAAGTATATATATGAGTGTTTACAATTAAGTCTTAATGCAAAGAAAGATTATAGCATAGTTTCAGGATTTTAATCTCTGTGTAGTGACCGGTCACCATAAGCTAATTTTTCAAGTTATCAACAGTAATTACTGGCGCCAAAGTGACCATCGATCTTCATCAAAGAGGTATATGGGTCAATCTAGACTGCCCCTTGTCCCTTAACACTTCAATCATTATTTCTTTAGAAAAAACTAAGAGAGTTCCAGGGTATATTTCTTTAGACCTGACAATTCCCCTCCTTTAATAGATCATTTGTCCTCAAGTGTTAGTCAAGAAACCAAGACTTGATAGTGTTATAATAAAATTTAGGAAAAGTACTCTTAATGAAGTCGACATCCTCCCATGCTGCATCTTCTGGAGCCAAATTAACCCACTGAATTAGCCATTGAATCACCAGAGTCTGATTTTGGGGCAAAGCTCTGGTTTCAATCACTGTAGCCAGCACAATCTTGATTTTTCCATCTTTTCCAACTAGAGGTAAATCTGGACTGGGTATGGCATTTGGTCCACAATGTTTCTTAAGCTGGCCTACATGAAATACTATGTGGATGTTCACATTCTCAGGAAGCTGAATTCTATAAGCAACTTTTTCCACTTTCTGCAAAACTCTGAATGGCCCATAAAATTTGCTAGTTCACTTCAGTGCTTGCTTCAGCTCAAAGGCAGCAGTTCTATAAGGCTACATTTTCAACTAAACCATGTCCCCTACTGAAAATTATCTCTCACTCCTATTCAAGTCTGCATACTTCTTCATCCTAGCTTGAGCTTGGGCTAGATTATCTTTTAATCAATTGAGCATTGTTTGCTTCTCCTCTAGAAAACTCTTGGCTTCCTCATCTTCGAGTCCTAGGACTGCTACTTGATTTATCAAAGGTGGGGGAAAAGCCACACAATGCCTGAAAATGGGATACTTTGAGAGAAGATTGAAAGGTAGTTGAGAGACCATGTGGAAGTTATCCCGTGTGTGTGATGAGTAATTGACATCGGTTTAGGGAAGTCGAGTTTGATTTGGTTGGGTCGGACCATGTCGTTGCGTGGTGCAATCGGGCTCGATCGAACTTGGTCAAACCTGGTCAAAATAGTTATGTTGCATATTATGTCGACTTGTCAGGTTTGGGCTATTTCATTAATGCATTTATACTTACATGTATCGAGCGGTGCTATTTGATTTGTTTCTTATCTGTGATGGCTGCAGGACATCGAGGCGGAGTCATTGCGAGACACGGTGGACCGGACTAGGCGCAGGTGGCGCTGAGGTCAGAACGGTCGGGAGGTGTCGAAGACGGCGAGGGCTCGAGGTGGCTGCGAGGCTTGCAAGGCAAGAAAGGAGGAAGCTTCCTGGAAGGTGCACGAGAGGTGTTTCGGTAAAAATGTAAAGCTGCACTAAAGGAAGCGGGTTTGGATAAAGCATCGAGTAGGTGGTGACCTAATGGGTAAAGCATGTGCAAACCCATTAGTGGCAGGCTATAAAAGGAGAGGGAGAGGTTGTGCTGAAATTGAGAGAGTAGGTGTAAGAGTTAGGGTTTTATTTGGATCTCTCCATGCAATGAAATGAGCATGAAATGAGAGGATGAGAATGAGAGTGGTGTAAGAACACATATTTAATCATTCATCTCTCTTTGTCTCAATCGAAGAAATTATGTATTTAAAGCCATTGAGTAGTCTTTTGAGTTCTTGCATTTCTCTCATTGGTCATGCTTCAGTTCTTTATTTGTGACTCCCTGTTTGGTCTTAGTCCTGCTTCTTTTTATTTTGTGAGATTCAAAGTCTTCAAGCATAGCTTTGATTTCTTTCCTGTGTTGCTCTAGATCTCTCTGTGTCTTTCTCCTGTGAAAAGAAATGGCTTTTAATCTCTTTCCTTGCTAGCAGTACTCATTAGATTTCCTCTCCATTTTCAGCAGCATAGTAATTTCTTGCTAGGAGCTCTTGGTTTTCGGCAGCAGTACATTCTCTGTTTCCTTTCAGCAAAGATTCTCAGTCCTGCTGTTTTAATTTCTCTTCTTGCCGATTTGCATGAAGTCCTGCTTCCTCTTGTTGGCTGCAGGAGCAAAGTATTCATTTCGGCCATAGCAATTTTGATTGGCTACTTGTTTGCTCTTCTTTTTGCTTTTACTTTCATTTGGTAGCAGTCCTTCGGCAGCTTTTTTTTGGAGGCTTTTCTCTGTTCTTTCAGCTGGTTGAATGGTAAGCCTTTTGTTCGTCAAGGAGTATTCTTTTTAGTCTCTCGACCAGCACAAAAATCTGCATGCACGTCTCTTTTTGCTGCTTTCTTTATGGCAAAGAACACCTCTTTTTACCTTGCGGCAAAGAGCATATGATTCTAGCAGTTTTTAGCTCCTTGTTTTTTGGGCCAGATCCTTCTCTACTTTGCCATTCACGGCAGTAAAGGGAGCTTTTTGTTGGCTGTTTTTCTCTGCCTTGACAGCAGCATTCCTTTAATGATTTAGCTGCTGCCTTTTTTGATTTCAGGTTTCGGCCAGCAGAAATTTCCTGCCGTGGCAGCATTTCCTCCCTGCCGTGGTATCATTTCTTTGCCGTGTCAAGAATTTGGTTTGTTTTCGTGCCGTGACTTCCGTTCTTTAATCTCTATTGATTTTCTATGAGTTTTGTTTTCTCTTCTTCATAACTCTGTAGTTATCGGAGAAGAGAGTTCTTGTGCGAATACTTGTGGGGGCAATTTTTAGAAGTTGACATTCACCCCCCCCCCTCTGTCGCCGTTTCCGATCCAACAGTTGTATTGTACCACCACTTAGTGGGTGCCAACCATGCCAACAACTTCTTAAGTTCATGCAACACCATGCACCTTAGATAAGATCCTACACATTGATTAACCCACTCCGTCTGCCCATCCGTTTGTGGATGGTAGACAGTACAAAATCTCAACTTTACCTTCAAAGATTTAAACAACTATTGCCACAATTTTCTTGAGAAGATTTTGTCCCTATCTGACATAATAGCTATAGGAAATCCATGTAATTTAAATATGTTGTCAATGAAAGCTGAGTCACCGTCTGGACTGAATATGAGTGAGACAATGGTCCAAAATGTGCATACTTTGCAAATCTATCCACAACCATAGAAATTACTTCCTTTCCTTTTGAATTGGGCATACCTTTAATGAAGTCCATCGAGATATGGGTCTAGGCCATATTAGGAATGGGTAAAGGTTCTAATAATCTCGAATAGTGATAGTGCTTAGATTTGGAATGCTAATAAATAGCACATTCCTGAACAAATGAATGCACTTCCTTCTTCATTGTAGGCTAGTAAAATAGATTCTTCACCCTTTGATAAGTGGTTATCATGCTCGAATGCCCTCTCACTGTAGAAGAGTGAAGTGAACTGAGAGACCATGTGGAGGCAACCCCATGTGTGTGATGAGTAATTGACTCGTGTTCTGGAAAGCTTGAGTTTGATTTGTGTGGTTCATGCCAAGTCGTAGCGTAGTGCAGTCGACTGCGGTCGGATCTGGTTGAACGTGGTCGAACGTGCTTGGGACGCTTGTTCTTCTTTTCGACTGGTCATTGGGCTATTTCGTGCGTAAGTACTTCCTATTAATGCAAATGTTAATTAAATTATCTCGAACGGTGCTATGTGATGTTTTCTTGTTTGTGATGGCTGCAGGACTTTGAGGCTAAGTCGTGGTGAGGCACGGGATGACCGAACTAGGCACAGACGGTGCTGAGGTCAAAGCGGTCGGGAGATGCCGAAGATGGCGAGGGCTCAAGGTGGTTGTGAGGCATGGACAGCAAGAAAAGAGGAAGCTTCCAGGAAGAAGCGTGAGGGGCAACTTGGTAAAATTGACTCAGGCTTGAGGAAGCGGATCCGGTTCAAGATAACGGGTAAAGCGCAGAGTTGTTGAGAGCTAATGGATAAAGCGAATTGGGAACCTGGTAGTGGTAGGCTATAATAGAGAGGTTGTTCTCTAGAGCCACTTGAGGGTTTTGAGTTTCTCCATGTGTGTGTGGGTTCCTACTGTCTCTATTATGATGTGTGGGGAGTAGGTAGCAGTAGTGTTTTTGTTTTTCTTTGCGTGTGTTTGTCTCTATGAGAGATGGGATGAACTGGATGTAAACATTTGCTTATATAATCATTCATGTCCTGACTCAATTTGAGAAGTCCTGTGTCTGAGATGATTTGGTTTCCTGTTTTGTTTCTCCGTGTGTTTTTTTCAGTTCTTTTCTCTTCTCTACCCTAAGTCTTTCTCTGTCTTTCATGGTTCTTGAGGCGTTTTTGTTCAAAAACTGCAGATTCGTTTTGCTCTGAACTAGGTATCTCCCAAAGGCTCCTTGGCTAGATTATACCTGAGAGCAAACATTCTTATTGCAGTTTTCTTTCCAAGATTTCTCAGTTGCAGCTTCCTCTGTTTTCGGTTTTCTAGGGTTTGGAGGCAGAGTAGTTTGTGCTTTTGATTTCTTGGCTAGGAATTGATCTCAGTTTGTGCTTTCTTGATCTGAGGCCGTTTCCTGCTGTGACCAAAAGTTTCTTGTTCAAAGGCCTTGAGAAACTCAAGCAATTTGGATTTCGGTCTCTCTTTCTGTATGATCATTCAGCATTTGGGTTAGTTTTTTGGTTTCTGCTCTATCTGATTTCTTTCTTTAGTTGAAGTGCTCGTTTTGTTTGCATTTCTTTGTTCATAAGATCGAGCTGCTATTTAATTTGAAGTCCCAATCAATCGACCTAAGAAGAGCAGCAAATCGATCGACCATGGTCTCAGTTTTCATCTCTGCTTGAGTACTTACTGTGCCGACCAATTGTAGCCGTTGTCTACTCTCTTTTGTTCCTGACTGCGTTCCTTGTCAGTTTGTTTTTTCCTTCTTTTATTGTTTCCTTTTGCAGCCTCTAATCTTCTTTGATTTATGAACCTCCTTTTGCTTTAGTCTGTCTGGCCAAAGTTCTATTTTCTCTACTTATCGGTCTACGGAAAACAACTGAAACTGAAAGTCCCTGTTACCAGTCAGACCGCTAGGGTTTGAGCGGTCAGACCGCCTGCTCATCAGCGGTCAGACCGCTCGGTCGCTGGCAGTCAGACCGGTAGTCAGCGGTCAGACCGGCCCTGAAATCAGTTCTCTGGACTACTATGTGTTTCTCTATCTCATTGTTCTTTTCTGCTTAGGTTTCCAATGAGCATGAATCTTCTTTTTTCATAGCTTCTATAGCTATCGGAGAAGAGAATTATGTGGATACTTTGGGGCAGTTTTTGAAGGCACCATTCACCCCCCCCCCCTCTATTGCCATTCTGATCCTACATGAACCAATGATGTTCTACCTCAATTCTGGCTCATTTCCCACATAAATTCTGCCTTTATATCTTAATACTCTAAAGTGAAAAGTATAGCCAGAATTAGGGTTATGAGCTAAGGACAACTGTTCCATCAATTCCTTGCAATGAGCATCAGCCATGTAACTATTTTCAATTGATTCCATCCAAGTTGGCACTGCCATTGATATTTTCATGAGATTAGCATCCCTCCTTAACAAGGCATCAGCTACTTTGTTTCCTTTCCCTTTTGTAATTGAATTCAAGCAGGCTTAACACCAGTTTGTGTTGTATTCCCTCACTAACTTTTTGCTCAGCCATTAATTTCAGACTTTGCTAGTCAGTTTTGATCACTAATTGAGTTCTTTAGAAGTAATGCCTCCACCTCTTTAATGACTCAATAATGGCCATGGCTACTTTGTCATAGGTAGAGAGGGTTGTAGGTCTCACTCCTAGTGCTTTGCTAAAGTAAGCTATTGACCTCCCTTTTTGCATTAGAACTACCCTAATTCTTGTACTACATGCATATGTCTCTAAGGTGATTGCTTCAGAAAAGTTTGGCAAGGCCATGGCTGGTGCTAGGAATAAGCAATGCTTTAATGTTTCAAAAGCTTCATCTTGAGGCTCCTTCCACTCAAAACATTTCTTCTTCAACATGTCATGTAAAGGTCTACAAATGAGGCCATAATTTTTGGCATATAGCCTGTAGTAGCCTGCTATTCATAGGAAACTCCTCAACTGAGTTACATCTTGTGGTCTTGGCTAGTTTTTTATTGCAGAAATTTTGCTGGGATCTGTAGCCACACCCTGACCCAAAATGATATGACCCAAATATTCTACTTGTGGGGCTACAATTACACACTTGCTAAATTTCGCAAAGGGTTTGTGTTGCCTCAATAACTCCAGAACCATAGCCAAGTGTTGTTGATGCTCTTTTTCATCTTTTCTATATACAAGGATATCGTAAAAAAACCAATATGAATTTCCTCAAGTACTTGGCAAAAATAGAATTCATCAAAGGCTGGAATGTGGCAGGAGCATTAGTGAGGCCAAAGGGCATAACAAGGTATTCTTAATGCCCTAAAGAAGTCCTAAATGCTATTTTGCAAATGTCCTCCTTGCTCATTCGGAGCTGGTGGTATCCAGACCTCAAGTCTAGCTTAGTAAACATAGCAGCTCCTAGTAACTCATCAAGTAGATCCTCAATAACTAGGATAGGGTATTTGTTTTTAATTGTTTGAGCATTCAATTTCCTATAATCAATGCAAAGCCTCCATGAACCATCCTTCTTTCTCACAAGAATTGCAGGTGAGGCATAAGGGCTAGTACTTGGTATGATAATTGAAGAATCTAGCATTTTTTGAATTTGCTGTTCCATTTCTTCCTTTTGCTGATATGGAACCCTATATGGTCTAGCATTGGGAGGATCAAATCCTTCCTTCAAGGGTATGTTAGGTTCACAAGATCTTTTAGGTGGCAGTGCTTGTGGTTCTTGGAAAACATCTTGATAAGCCTCAATGAGGGTTTGATAATGTGGCTTCACTTCAGTTAATTTCTCCCTTCTTTTCATAGACTGCATCTCAATCACATACCTTGAAATCCCCTTAAATGACAACTTATCAACCCCTTTAGAGTCTATCAATTGTAAAGTATCAACCCGAGTTGGGTTTCCAAAAACCACATTAGTTTTCCCTTCTTTCATAATTGTCAAACTTCTTGTTTTCAAATCCAAACTAATGGGGCTATGTTGGTATATTCAGTCACAATCAAATACAATGTCATATCCCTTTAGCTTGAGTATCTTGAATGAGTTGCAAAATCTCTCCCCATTAATGCCATATTCAAAACTGGGTATATGGGATCCTATCAGTATGGTTCCACCTCCATCTACTACCACCTTTTTCACTGGATTGCTGAGGCTCTTACAGGAGGTTTTGGTGGCAAACTTCAGGTCAATGAAAGTGTGGGTGTTGCCACTGTTCACTAGTGCTACTCCTACTCTCCTCCTAATTTTTACCACAAGGGTATAAGTGGTCACATTGGTTAGTCCCTGAACTGCTTGAGCAGAAATCTACATCAATTGCTCTTCTGGATCATAATTGGAAGGATGGCTCTCATTGACTTCTAGCTGGTAGTCCCTTGATTCATGTTCTTGATGTGGAGTTTCTTCTCTTTCTCTTACCATAAGATTTACATGTTGGTGTTGTTTGCATTTGTGCCCCCAAAAACCATTTGCCACCCTAATACTTACATATTCCAAGGATAAAAGGTTTACTGGCTAATTCCTTCTTCTGAAAATTGGATTTTGTCTATGGTTTGTTCTTGGTTGAAGTAACTTGATATGCACTCTTGCTTTGTCCCACATTAAAAGCAGGCATGATTCTTTTGGCCACAGCTCCAGCCCCCTTTTCCATATCCTTAGCCATCCAATAGGCTTCACACAAGGTCTGTGGTTTCAGAGGTTTAAGGTAATGTTTGATATCATTCCTTAACCCATTCATGAAGCACTTAACAAAGAAGAGATTACTTTGTAGGGGATTCTCACCCTTATACACTGCCATCAATTTCTCAAACTTGTTAATGTAATCAGATATGCTGAGATTAAAGTGCTTCACAGAATGGAGATTCTCCAACACTTCATACCCACTGTACTAAGCAAATCTATCACATATCATCGCACAAAAATCTAGCCAAGGGGTGGGTTCCATAATAATCCACTGCTTTTCGAGCCAACTATCCGTCCTTCCTACCATATATATCCAAGCTAGGTCAAACTTAGCTTCATCAGGAACAATGGCTATGGAAAAATAGGTCTCACTCCACCTAATCCACTCTAGGAGTTCACTTCCATTAAGCTTTGGAAAATCTAGTTTGGGCCCTTTAGCAATGGACTTGTAAAAGTTGTTAACTCTCTCATTACTTGGATTTGGGCTCCACTGCTTGGCATAATAAGGGTCTTGGGAATGATTCATGTGATCCCTATGATTTGGATTCCACTGCCTACCAAATTGCTGCTCATGGTGGGAATTTAGGTGGTTCAATGTGGGGTTGTAGGAGTAGAATGTGCTAGTCGATTTTGACCCCATGCCATTAGTGCTACAGAATAACCAGTGGATGGAGAGTAAGGATTACCTTCATGCCCAGCATTGAGTTGGATTCCTTGCGTGTTGTTTAGGTTAATCTGACCTAGATCCTTGATTCGTCTCATCATCTCCAAGTCTAACTCACTTGGAGGAACATGATCTGAAACATTTCTTGGCCCTTCTTCCTACCTCATGTGATGAGTGCTGGCCCTAGTATTATGCTCAGTTGCATGAACATGAGAACTAGCGATCCCTTGCAGCAAGGTTTCCATCATACTCATCTGGGCTTGTAGCCCGACCACCTGTTTTTGTAGATCACCCATCTGGGTTTGCACCAGATCCGCCTTGTGGCTTGCCTCCTTTGCCTCTTGCCTAATAGCCGTGAGATCAGGCATTTCTCCTTCATTTGTAGCTTCGAGCTTCATCATTCCCACTCAGATCGGGTGCTGGCTTAGGGATTTTACCAAGGAGCAAGCCCCAAACCCTCACCGCACCACAATCTCTTCCGTCGCCTAGGTCAGAAATTGACTAGGGATTTTATAGTGAATCAGGATTCACCAACCCAATCGATTCCTCACTGATTCGCCACCAAGGATTTAAGAGCTCTGATACCAATTTGTCATATCCTTCGATTTGGAGATCTGAATTTGGGAAGTGCGAGAGGAAGAACAACTATGTTCCTAGAAGCTACGACTAGATAATTAGGTGTATTGGCTTGAGAATTTTTTTTCGAATAATCTATTTTTGTTCAAAATAACAGAAATATACCCACGGTCACATTTTTTACAGAAATAGGCTCCAGTCGCCCAACGGTTGGGTGACTAGAGCCTATCGCCCAATGGCCAGGCGACACGCAAGCAATCCACCAGCCATTGAGCGAATTATTATAGTCGCTGGACCATTGGGCGACTCAATTGCTATTGCCCAATGGTTGGGCGACTGGACCCAATGGCCAGGCGATTGGAGGTCCAGTCGCCCAATGGCCAGGCGACTGGAAGGGGCTTTACAAGCCGCAGCCACTCGGCCACTACTCAACTACAATAGAAAGAAAAAGAAAGAAGAAGAAGAAGAGAAGACGGCCAAGGCGAGGAGAGGAAAGGAAAGAGAAGAGAAAAGGAGAGGGAGAGGAGGAGAGGAGAGGTGAGGGAGGAGAGAAAAGGAAAGGGAGAGGAGGAGAAGGAGAGGAGAAGAAGGGGGGAGGAGAGAAAAGGAAGATGCAAATCTAGGTAATTTTTTTATATTTGCAATGTTGTATATGTAGTACATATATTATTTACTGTTAGTGTTAGTAGAAAATTATAGATGTAGATAGAAATAGTTCAATTTTTGGTATAGAAATTTTAGTTAATGTAGTTTTAGGAAGTTAGCAGTCGTAGAAGCGGAGAGGAGAGGAAGAAGCTACTGTAGGTATTTGTTTGTATTTGCAATGTTGTATATGACTGTTAGTGTTAGTAGAAAATTGTAGATGTAGATAGAAATAGTTCAATATTTGGTATAGAAAATTTAGTTAACGCAGTTTTAGGAAATTAGCAGCCGTTGAAGCGGAGACGAGAGGAAGAAACAATTGTTCATATTTGTTTTTGTATTTGTAATGTTGTATATGACTATTGTGTTAGTAGAAAATTGTAGATGTAGATACAAATAGTTCAATTTTTGGTATAGAAAATTTAGTTAATGTAGTTTTAGAAAATTAGCAGCCGTAGAAGCATGTAGTTGTTTATAATTTAGCGAACATAGTTTTACAAAATTAGCATTGTTAGTAAATTGGCATACGTACAAAATTGTAGTAGAAAATTTAGTCACCGTTACGTACAAATTAATCGTCCATAGAAATTTGTAGGTATTACATAATTCAGTAAATTTTTATGTAAGAATTGCATAATTGGGTATGTAAAAAACAATAATACGTAATATTCATGATTAAATACAAATGAATGTAGTTCCGATAGGAATTTCATACTACGAGGTTAGTGAGTTGGTTATGACAGGCGAACGATTAGTGAAATGTGAATTGCAGTATGTCAGTGATTTCGTAGTGTGCGATGCGATTTGACATGTTGCAAAATTAAAACATATATGCAAGTAGACATTAGCAATACCAATACCCACTACATTGAGAGTGCATTACGGTGCTGGAACCGTTCGTGAAACTCCGAATGGTGTGGATTTGAGTGGTTTTCCGCAAGCCACTCTAATACACCTGGACGGGGAGAATGCTCAAATCTCAGATGTGACACATTGGCTTACCCGGAGTTTTTTGTTGGACCCCGAGGTGTGTAGTGTCATTGTACAAGGGCTTTGTAGCCAGCCTTCCACGGAGATCATATGGGAGTTGAGAATATCGCTGCGCCCTGTTGCGTGAAAGGGTTTTGTGCAAGGGTGCCGGCGCCATGGATACGAGTGTGTGCTGCTTGTGCAACCATGCCCATTAGAAGCTGTGCAATGTCATGTGTACGGTCTTGCTCCGGAGGTGCGAGTAGCTCAGGCGGCCTGCATTTGGTGAAGAGAAGGAAGATGGTCTTGACGAGCCCAATACGGTACATGGAGGAGAGGTAGAATGGTCACGCCATTGCGAGGGAACAGGACAAGCCGATGAAGGGGAGCATATTGAGTACATAGTGCAGTAGATGGAGTGAGATGACCAAACGGCATGGCTAAAGAGGAAGCTGTACAAGAGGACGACGAGGACAGTTCGGATAAGGATGAAGCTCTCATCCTGTAGGAATGGAACCGGTTTTGATGCTGAAGGTGTTTCCGCACATGACGAGCACGAATCACCATGGGAGTATTATAAGACAGAGGTTTGGTAGCATTCAATGTTTGCTGACAAGGCATCGCTGTAGGATGCCATCAAGCTGTGGGCCTTTTCAATGCAACGGACCTTTCGGGTCATGAAATCTGGCCAGGAGTAGTACACCGTGATGTGCGAGTAGGCTAGTTGTTCTTGAAGGGTGCATGCACGTAGACCCAAGTACGAAACTCACTTGATTGTGTTGAAGGTGGAGCCGCACTCTTGCATTCTCAGTAGTGTTTTGGCGAGGCATCATAACCTAACGCCCGCCTTTATAGCCAATTTGATGTATGGAGAGATAGTGGAGAAGAAAGACATGGAGGCCACGCACATCGTGGTTGCTATCAAGAAGAAATTCAAGTACAAGATTAGCTACGCGAAGGTATGGCATGAGAAGTAGAAGGCTTTGTAAAAATGTTTTGGGTCCTTCGAGGTGGCATATGACAATCTTCCTCGTGTGCTTAAGGTGTTGCAGGACAGGAACCCGGGCACGTATATCGCTGTGCTGAACAAGCTTTCCACAAGGCCACCAGGATATGCGGTGTTGCAGAGGGCCTTCTTAGCATTTGGTGATTGCATCGAGGCATTCAGGCACATGCTGCCGATGATCTCAGTTGACGGGACCTTTTTGATCACCAAATACAAGGGGCAGATCCTGATAGCCATAGGCATTGACGGCAATAACCAAATATTGCCACTGGCCATCGCATTCATGGAAAGTGAGAATTATGAAAACTGGTTGTGGTTCCTCAGACATGTCATGGTTGGAGTTGTCCGCGCTCATCCTGGTGTGTGCGTAATCCATGATCACTACGCTGGGATTGTAAAGGCCATAAGAAAACTTTAGGAAGACCTCGAGGAGCCATTTTCTTAGCTGGATATGAGGAACAGGTGGTGCATTCGTCACTTAGGGGCAAACCTTTTTAAGCAGTTCCCAAAACAATCGTTGATGAAGCTATTCAAGAGGCTTGCTATGCAGAACCAGTGAAGAAAATTTGATGCTTTGTGAGCATTGTTGGACGAGCACAGTAGGAAGCACATCGACGAAAGGAGTAAGGGGCCGGTCATGCCTGGGGCGGCACAACCGGAATGCCTGGCAGCATTCGATGAGCCTAACCTAGCTGGTTCGAGGAGGAGAAGCTCGTGGAACATCAAGTGCTTCTCGCAGTGGATCGAGGGAAAACCATTGGAGAAGTGGTCACTGTTGCACGACACGGACGGCGCATGGTACGGCATAATGACAACTAATCTTGTAGAGGTGTACAATTGGGTTCTCAAGGGCCTTCATTCTCAGCCTCTCATCGCCATCGTGGAAGGTGTTCTGCACAGCACAATCGACTACTTTAGGGAGAGGCACGTGAATGTCTCACTTCATGTGGCCAACCCCTGAGCATTGTACTCGTCGAAAATTACAGCATACATGGAGACGAAGGCACAGAAGGACCAAGTGCACACAGTGCATGTCATTGGCAACAGGGAGAATTGTTTCGACGTGGTTCTCCGTGATAGAGCTAGATTTGGAATGGCTCATTCTCTTGTTACCCACGAGGTATATCTTGAAGATCATGCAAATGAACCTAGCTGCACGTGTAACAAGTTGAAGCTATTACACAAGCCATGCTCTCATGTCCTCGTAGCATGCAGGACCATGGCATGGATCCTTCAAACTTCATGTCAGAGTACTTCTTCAAGGAGAGGGTAATGCATGCGTGGTGTGGGGAGTTCAGGGGGTTTGGGGTTGTAGGGAACTTTGCCATATTGGATATTGCAGGGAGGACCTGGATTCCAGATGTTAACATGTTGAAGGGTGGAAAGGGTCGGCGACAGAGTCGGCGTATTAGAAATGATATGAATGAAGCGCAAGCCGGAGCATCTGGTGCACATTGTGGGCGATGCTGTTAGGAGGGGCACACAGCTAGACGATGCAATGCATCGTTTGATCAATAGGCAGAGCGGCATGATTTCTACTACTGTATTTTGTTGGAGACTACAAATAAATTTCCATTGTAAACTGTATTTTGTTAGTTGGCACTTTTGATGTGCATAATGTTGTACTAAATGTATTGTAGATTTCATGTACCGTTTGTATAATTGCTATGTTACATCCCCCTTTTCAGTAATGTAGTTGGTGTTGTGCTAGTAGCCTAGTATTGTTTTGTTTATTTACTTAGAAGTTCTATTTACTCTTACTTTACATGCGATGTTTTTTGGTTCTGTACAAATGCTAACTTGAATTCATTTTACAGGTATGGCTTGTGATCTTCGTGGGTCAGATTGGCCTTATGGCCTATTGGACGAGCACGTTGACCAGCTACATCGCGCTTCCCATCGTGTCCCCCCTACAGGGAGCACGGATGAGCTAGCTGAGTTGGGAGTGGTCCGGACATGCACACCTCGAGTGGCCTGGAGACTAGACCCCCGCTAGACAGTCAGGTGTGCACTCCGCTAGCATTGTATTGTTGTCGTAAGTAGGTTCTGTGCTAACCTTTACTTACTTCGTAGGCTGCAGGATGCCGGGCTACTCCCTCTCACCGGATGGTGCAAGCCACGGATGAGGATAGACTGGCCTTGCCTGTGGGCGGGGACGACGGCATGGAGCAATCACGACGCTTCCCGTTCGACCATTTTCTGCTCACGGCTTTGGTGGACCGTTGGTAGCCAGAGATGCACACATTTCGCCTCCTATTCGAGGAGATGACGCCTACTCTATAGGATGTGTCCCTACTACTTGGCTTTTTGATCGCGGGAGCTGCTGCCTTCCTACCGGAGGCCCCGACCGGGGGTCCTTCCGTCGGGTGCCGTGGATGAGTACTACGTCTTCTCAGCGGGTCAGACACGTGGGTATTTGCTGAGGTGGCTCTCACAGTTCCAGGTAAGTGCTCTTTCTGATTGATCCTGTATGCTCTCATTTGTGCTATTACATACTACTGACTTCTCATTTGCATTCAGGTGGAGTGGATGGATGCAGATGCGGACGAGCAGTAGGTCTCGCACCACTTGGAGGCGTACTTATCGTGGCTATTTGGTTGGGTGCTCTTCACCACCAGCCACGGCAACATCGTCGACGCACGCCTCATCACTCATGCTAGGGCGATCGCCGACGGCGAGGCCCCCCAAGTCAGAAGGGTTCAGCCGCACTTGCTATGACCTATCGTGGCTTGTGCGACACATGCATGAGGACCAAGGCGAACTTGGTCCTCGCCGGCTATCCGCTGCTACTGCAACTATGGTCGTTCGAGCACTTCAGCCTTGGATGACCCATGCTAGAGGACATGAGTCTGTACAGGGCAGAGATGTACCCTGGGAGAGACGTCGACTGGCCTACGATGGTTTCTCTCTGGTGTTGTCAATGGGTAAGTAATATGACAATCAGCTATTTCCTTCGTATTAATGATGGTCATATGTAACATTTGTTTTTCCTTATAGGTACAGTTCGCGCACATCTAGGTCACGCAGGCATATCTGCCCTTTGTGGAGCAGTTCGACTGCCTCACAGTTTATGATATGCGTTGGGAACTGTAATCACCTACGGCACTGCAGGACCGTGCTCCTGACGGGTTGTCCATGCTCTGCTGGCGTGACTTGGCTTTCTGGCTGACACGCCGAAAGCTCATGTTTGACATCTTCATCGAGGACTACGCGCCACAATGTGTGATGTGGTAGTTTGGCCTATGTCCAGTGGTTCCGGTACCAGTTGGACCACCGGTGCCGCAGAGTGTGCATGTGTGAGTGACCGCCTCTCATAAATCTCTTTGTACTTACTATTCGTTTCACAAGTACTAACGAAATGGTCCTATAAGCAAGCACTCTAGAAAGGGAGTAAAATGTGGCACTGACTGGATGGTGAAGATGCAGGGGTGGACTACGCAGTGGGAGGGCGCGCTTGATGACTGGGTGGACAAGGACCGCTCCTACGATAGCAGCGACTACGCGGAGTACCTACGCTGGTACCAGCCTCAGACACGTACTAGGCTCGTACATGTCGTTGACCAGCCCACAGCACACGTCACCACACTAACAGACACGTACCCCGTGCACCTCGCGTGGGACGCTCACATTGTGGTAGTTACATGTAATTTTTAAATATTCCCTAATGGCAATGTTGTTGAGATGATTGACCGTTTCATGTTTTTCCTATAGGCTGACGTCGGTGCTATGATTTGGAGGGAGTCTCACACCATAGTGGATAGGATCGCCAGTGGTGTGGAGGTGACACAGGAGGAGGAGTCGAGCGCTTGGCATCGTGTGGAGGCCTGGGGTAGACGCGTGGTATCCCTGTTGTCTTGCACGAGGCTACCGGTGGTGTTCACACCCACGCCTGGTGCATAGACGGTTCGTCCACTAGTGCCGCCCCGACTGGCATGGCACCATGTGGGAGCTTCAACTTGGGCACGCCCTACACCGCCTCATCTGGACGAGGCTAGGGGGTCAGCTTGGGGACGACCTTGTACACCGCCAGGGTAGCTGTTTGTGTGTCATCCGTACATCTCCGGCTTCCCCACATAGGGGCATACTCTGTGCCATACATCCCTCCAGATGCGATGGCACCAATTGAGGGTGCGCTTTGCCTCTTGTCAGTTTTTTCCAATGCTTTATCTCGTGAACTAACAATATTTGTATTATAGGTCTTGTCTTCCCCGAGCAGGGATGGGGGGTCTCCCCGGGTCCAGACGACCCAGATCAGTACTTTTTGGACTGGCCCGGACAGGCATCGGGCTCTGCATCTCAAGCCACACTACTAGAGGTTCTCTCCAGAAGTGCCCTCATCGGTGCATCGGTGACCACACAGGTGGTGGTGCAGTCCACTCCACCAGCTCAGGGGCATGTGCAACGGTCTCTTGGTCGTCTTACATTGTCAGGGTGTTGTCACCCGTTGCAGCGAAGGGCGGCCAAGCAGGGCTGTATGGGAGGATGCGGACATAAAGACGGAGGGGCCAGGGTGGCGATGGAAGGGGCTGGGGATGCGGTTGGGAGTCGTTAGTTCTGGCTGTACACATTTTGTTCATGTATTGTTTACATTTGTTATTTATGTAGTGATGTTTATAATACTGTGGCTAGCTTGCTTCTACTTCTACTTACCTTGTCGATGCCCGCACCAAACGAATAGTGAAATGCATTGATGCCAATTGTAGCAACGTATGAACCATTCGATTACATGCCTAATGACATCAAAAAATATTTCAAACAACACGCCAGAGTACAGCGGTACAACCATACACATCATTGCCTACAGGAAGGTGCCTTGTGGTACCCACATGGAGTGTTGCTGAGGGGGCCGCCTCGAACGTGGCTAGCTGTCGTTGTAGTGGCAAGCACATATACAACTAGGGTTTGCACGGTAGCATGTTGGGTCGTATGAACTACCTATGTTGATGACCTCCTCATTGCCCCTCTCGCAATCCATCTGTTGACGGTGGTCATCATTCTGCTCTTCAAGACTTTCAATTTGTGCCTCCAATTCAGCCATTTGCTCCCACAATGTATGCACGTATATCGCAACATACTGTTCATGGAGAGGACCAATCCATCGCACATTTATCCATCTACTACAAAGGAAAGTTAACATGGAAACTATATTAGTAGTACTACAAAATAGACGAGTGCCTACTTGTATCCCAGAGTATGGACATCGAAAGAAATGTCGACTGCCATCCATATGGCCTTCTGCCATCTGCACCACCATGTCCTGCATGTGTTTGCATTTCGGCCACACTGGCTGAGAGTGCCTGTTTGGCAAAAACCGGTATGTAGCTGTTCAAGCGGAAAGACCCCCTTCGGTGATCCATATTCGACTGGCCCCTCGGCGTTTGTCATGGTGGCTTATTCTTCAACGGAGAAGATAGTTGTTCCTACCAGTAATGCCTGGTCCATTCATTTTATAGCCTATTTGCGGTGTCACGACGTCATTCATAACACATGGAAGCTTTGCCCAGCGTCAAGACCGAACAGGCAACTTTGCGCAGCAACAACATCATATGGGCAACTTTACACAGCGACAAGACTACACACGCCAGCTTAAGCACCGAGGAGACCGCACGCGCCAGCTTTTGCTCAACGACATGACTGCATGGCCCAGCTTTACTTAGTGACATGACATGACGGCCCAGCTTTTTGCAGTGACATGACAGCACGGGCCAGCTTTGAGCAGTGAGAAGACCGCACACGCCAGCTTTGTGCAGTGACATGACCACATGGGCCAGCTTTGCGCAGCGACATGACTTTGCGTAACGACATGACCAGCTTTGCACAGCAACATGACCACACGGGCCAGCTTTGCGCAGCGACATGACCGCACGCGCCAGCTTTCCATAGGCATGTTCATGTACCGAGAAGGCAACAGGGGCCCTATAAAAGGAGGTCGAAGAGATTTCTCAGAGAGCACTGCACAAGCAAACTCCACACTACACCCACACTTGTTTCACTACACCGAGATGATGAAGCAATGGGAGGAGACCCACGACCTAACATGGTCAGCTATCGCTCGCGATGAGAAAGTAAGGGCAGCTGCGGTCTGGGCAGAACAAGCCCAGCGTGCTACGAGGTTAGCTTCCCGTAATGACGCACCCCGTAGCAACAACCCCATCCTGAACGTTTCTACCGAGCGTTTGCCGCAACACCCACCAGAGGGGGAGACGCCCCCCTTTGTTGGTGCCAGGACCCATGTAAGTTCTTCAAGTCTAAGCACCGCCTCAGCCTAGGTATGCGTTACTGGGGTTGGGCGAACTATGCCAGTGACTATCCTGACCACCATCTAAACACCGTAACCTATCATCAACTGGTAAGGACCAGGTGCACCGTTCTCCCCCAACTTTTCCTCCTTCAAAGTATGCAACCTCTCCCCTATATTCATAGTTCCTGGAACCCCTATGTGGCTATCGCAAATGGATCGATCTTGAGATCCACCTAGAGGACCAGTGCACCCTCGACTTCGAGGAGTGAAATGTCGCAAGGTCCTCCGATATCTGGGAGGAGCGCCACAAGGACGAGCAAACCTTGCGTATACAATGCGAGACAAAAGCTCATCTCGAGGCGTGCACGTGTAGGAAGCGGGAGGCTCATGAGAGGGAGCGCGAGAAAAAGAGGGAAATGACGACCAAGGCAAAAGAGGCCGCCAATAAGTTCAACGCCGAGCTGGCAAGGAAGGGAAAATGGCTCTGGTCCACATAGTAGGTCGTACGAGCAGTTGGGTTTGTTAGTCGCACAATGATGCTCTATGTTATGCATGTAATCAAAAAGTACGCGGTATATTACTCCCAACTGTATTATTAAGTCTATTTAAATTCATACAAGCTTATTTCCTCAACTTTTCGCATTCATTTATTCCCATAGCAAGTCACCCAACAATATTAATATACCAGTTTTCCTCCGTGTACGAATTCCCGGTAACATCACAATATCACTTACCATCGTACTTACCGATCGTTCTAAGTTCAATCAATCTTAAAAAAATTTTGAAAATTTTTTATGCTCCAACAACATTCAACGATCATAAACTTTTATTACAAATCCAACGGATTATCTTCCAGTTATAATATATTAAATTCATAAAATCTATAAAATTCACGGGATCCTGTTTGCAGTCACCCTATGGGTGGGCGACTATAGAAGCTATCGCCTTGTGGCTGGGCAATAGGCTCCAGTCGCCCAACCGTTGGCCGACTGGAATCTGTCACCCAACGGCTTGCAGACAACAGTCTTGTCGCTTGGCCGTTGGGCGATAGGCTCCAGTCACCTAACGGTCAGGCGACTAGAGTATATTTCTGTAAAAAATATTGCCATGAGTATATTTCTGTTATTTCGAATAAAAAATAGAATATTCGTACAAAAAATTCATTGGCTTGATGCCTTCTCATTCCTTAGCCGAAAGTGTGTGTGTGTGTGTGTGTGTATATATATATATATATATATATATATATATATATATATATATATATATATATATATATATATATATATATATATATATATATATATATATATATATAGGAATCCTCTTTTCTACTCACGGGTGTAATTACACCTATGTCGTATCTCACAACGTAGGGAGTATCTTGCGTAACGGAGGGTATGTACATGTAGTATACGAGTATTTAAGACCATATAGGTAGTATGAACAATTTTTCAGAGGTGGTATGTATATTTTTTTGACGTACTCCTTTTTATGTGCGTATATAAAGGTATTTATAAAATACGCTAAAAGCTATGGACCCCCTTGCAATTTTTTTCGTATGGTTCATATTGGAGTATCTTATAATTAGTATATGACTATACCTAAAGTGATAAAGGAGTATTTCAAGTTTGTTTAGGTGGTATATTAGAGGCGGATGTAATTACACCCGGGAGTAAAAAGTATTTTTCTTTTATATATATATATATATATATATATATATATATATATATATATATATATATATATATATATATATATATATATATATATATATATATATATATATATATATACATATATATATATATATATATATATATATATATATATATATATATATATATATATATATATATAGGAAAATTACGTAAGGCACCTGGGTGCCTAGGCACCCACATCAAGAACCATCCGATACACGTGTATGATTGATAATTTTTTTGAGTTTGGGTATGGAAATGTTTTATACCCTTGATATATTTATGGTAAGTAAGTTTTGAACTCAGTTCAAACTAGTTTGAACTACTTTTGAGTTCAATGCAACTACAGTGAGTATATACCATAAAAATAGTTCAAACTAATTAAACTGAAGTTGAATTTAATTTTTTTCGGAGTTTGACATCTCAAATATACTTTTTTATGGGTATATGAAGATACCCACAGCAAACGTTGCGAATCTCAAAGCAAATCAACGGGTATTGATATGGGTGCCTAGCCACCAAGGTGCATGAACCACTCCTCCTATATATATATATATATATATATATATATATATATATATATATATATATATATAGGACGAGTGTTTCATGCACCATGGTGCCTAGGCACCAATATCAATACCCGTTGATTTGCTTCGAGATTCGCAACGTTTGATGTGGGTATCTTCATATACCCATAAAAAAGTATATTTGAGATGTCAAACTCCGAAAAAATTTAAATTCAACTTCAGTTTAATTAGTTTGAACTATTTTTATGGTATATACTCACTGTAGTTGCATTGAACTCAAAAGTAGTTCAAACTAATTTGAACTGAGTTCAAAACTTACTTACCATAAACATATCAAGGGTATAAAACATTTTCATACCCAAACTCAAAAAAATTATCAATCATACACGTGTATCGGATGTTGGTGCCTAGGCACCATGGTGCCTTATGTAATTTTGCAATTAAGTCTTAATGCAAAG
This sequence comes from Dendrocalamus latiflorus, assembly GCA_017311315.1. Lineage (NCBI taxonomy): Eukaryota > Viridiplantae > Streptophyta > Magnoliopsida > Poales > Poaceae > Dendrocalamus > Dendrocalamus latiflorus. The sequence continues at coordinate 33,642,748 of CM029658.1, read as the reverse complement.
AAAGATTACAACACCGTTTCAGGCTTTTAATCCCCCGTGCAGTGACTGTTCACCGTAATCTAATTTTTCAAGTTATCAACAGTAATTACTGGCGCCAAAGTGACGGTCGATCTTCACCGAAGAGGTATGGGTCAATTTGGACCGCCCCTTGTCACTTAACGCTTCAATAGCAGCTCTTCAGAGAAAAACCGAGACAGAGTTCCAGGGCATATTTCTTCAGACCTGACACGCCGGCTAGCTCCCCTCCGATCACCCGTAGTATTCCTCCAATCCCTGGTAATTTGCAGTGCTATTTATACGCCTATATATCTAGGCTATGTCGCAATTTGTGGCAAATGTATATTGGCAGCCTCATTGGATGTGTATGTGCCGTATTTTTCAACACTAGTATTTTACTATGAATTTAATGTGAAAATTTTGGGTGTAGAAACGAGCATTGCGCTGGCAGATGGTTTGCGCTTGTTTGAAGTACTAGTAACTGATAAGGCATCCACCGTGATAGATGAATTCTAAAGCTTCGCTTTGGCCCGTAGGCCGTAGATACGATGAACAGTGGGTCTGTGGATGCCTTGTTTCCTGGTTCCTGGTAAATATTTTCGTCCTAAGTTATGCTTACAGGTTTGTCATTAGGATCGTCTCTTGCACGTTGTTTCACCTAAGAAATTTAGGCTTTCATGTGCTCACAGATTTTTTGGACAGAAGGCTATTGTGTGGTCTGTCCCAGATACTGTGCGCAAAACAAAGGATAAAAAACAGAGCCACAGGTAATCCATTATTGTTGGCGTACTGCTCCAATTTGCAGAACAAGCTTCACACTTTACAAGTGGACATTATGATATGTACAGCATTTAGTTGAGCTACCTCATTTTTTTTTATAAATGTTCCTCTAACATATCACCCACCGAAGCCAAATTTTCAGAAATTTGCATAGTTGTGTAGAACACAGAACACATGATATGTGATAAATACAGTCCTCAAGTAGGACATAGGTACAACTCCTCTGAACATACATTTCATGCTTATTGTATAAGCACACTGAGAAATAAAAAGATTGCCTGTAGTATGGATGGCTCTTCACTTTAGCCAGCTCTATTATCTGGCTGATGGCATAGAGTTGATCGACAGCTCGGCATTGGCACCACCATGGCAAATGCTACTGATGCTGTCGCTTGCACGGTCTTCTTCCAATGCTAAGGCATCCTTTAGCTGTGCCACCACTGTACCCATCGTTGGCCTTTCACTAGATGCCTCCCTTGTGCACATCAGCGCTATGTCCACAACCTTCCAGATAGAACTGATGTCGTACTCACCATGAAGTCGTGGATCAACAATCATCTCAATATTTCCAGTATTAACCTTCTCCTTTACGCGTTGCACAATATGTGTTGCTGTTGGCAAGATGGGAGGCTCACCAGTTACAATCTCTAGCAAAACTACTCCAAAGCTGAAGACATCACTGCTGATGGTGAGTCTGCCGCTAAGGCAGTACCTAGATAAGAACAGTTGGAAGAATATACCCAGTTAGCTAGTTCTATCAAAATCATTAGTCTCTTAATTGCAAGTGGAGTCAAATGTGAACAAATGATAATTTCTAAAATTTATGAAGTCTACTTTTGGTCTTCCAGATATTCTTTTTTTGCAAATTCTTTGAGAGAAAGAAAAAGGTATAAGAACGAACTCTGGGTCTATGTAGCCTGGAGTGCCAGCAGCAGTCACAGATATGTGACTTTGTGCAACATTCAGATATGACTTTGACAATCCAAAATCCGATATCTTCGCATTAAGATCATGTCCCAGAAGGATGTTGTGTGACTTAACATCTCTGTGTACTAGAGGCAGTACACATCCCGTGTGCAAATAGTCCAGGCCTACGCCAAAAGGCACGATGGATAGAGATTGTAACATGTAACAGGAGACGGGGGGAAATGATGAAATGCTGTGCTACACTCAAAATTATACCTTGGGCAGCTTCAAGTGCAATTCGTGCTCGATGTTGCCAACTCAATCTCTGAACAATAGCGTTTTTGCCTGAATGATCATGACAAGAAATATATATTTTTTTTGATAAGATGACAAGAAATATTGATGACACATCAGGACGTCAATCTTTCTAGTCTTCTGCAAAGTGAGTGTAATACTAGGAAAAAAATGTCATGGGGCGGCTGGGCCAGGCCCAAGGCCTAGCCGGCCCGGCCCAAGCCACCTCCATGAGGGAGCCAGGAGGGGAGAGGCAAAAGCCGATTTGCTCTCCCCCGTCCTGACCCTGCCGCCGCCGTCTCGTGCTCGCTGCCAGCGCCGCCGCTCCCCTAGCGGCGCCTCGCCTTCCCCGTCTTTCCCCTGCTGCCGCTGCTGCCCGCGTCGCCGCCCCTCTGCAGTGCGCGCCGCAGCGGCCAGCTGCCGTCGCCTTCTTGCTCCGCCCCACGCTATCGCCAGTGGAGAGGAAGCCATTGGCCAACCGCCTCCGCTCCCCTGTCGGCCGAGTCGCCCCGCCATCCGCCGTCTCCCTTAGTGCGCCGCCGCTCTCCACTGTCCCGGCCTCGGCATCTGTCCCAAGGCCGCGCCGCGCCGGGGCCTAGCAGCTATGCCGCGCAGGCAGGCGGTGAGGGGAGAGCTGGCCAGTTGAGGGAACAGGAGGAGAGGGGAGGAGTCGGCCGTGAGGGAGAAGGAAGAAAGAAAAAGGAAGGAGAAGAAAAGAAGGGGCTCGGTCGAAGGGAGAAGAAAAGGAAGAAAAGAATGGATGAAGAGAGTAGTAGGTTGGGTCTGTCGGTGTGCAGCTGGATGGGTTAAATAATGTAGATGATTGGTAATAAACTAATTACTGGATGATAAAGTAATGTAAGGTTGGTTGGTATAACTAATTGAAGAGGGAATGATAGAGATTAGAGAAAAGATGGATTAGAAGGGAGAAAGGTTAGATGGTTAAGCATCGATATCATCCGTATGAATGCGCGTATTGCTATGTATTGAGGTTGAGTTATGCTTGCACAAGTGGTGGGTCAAGTTTGGTGCCATCTACGCATGAAAGATGAAACTTGAATGGTACAACGGTACTTATGGATATAACAAGGTTACTTATGAATTGAAACCTGAAAGATGAAATTATAATTTGAGGGTACGTAATAACTAAGTAGAAGGTATTGCTTTCCATGCAAGATATCATGGGAGATGCCAATGTTGATAATTTTTTAATGTACGGAGTACAAACCTCTCAGCTGATCGTAAAGGCTTCCATTAGGCATGTACTCATAAATAAGGGCTAAATGATCCTTGTCAGTGCAGTAGCCAACCAACAGAACTAGATACCTGTGGTGCACAGTTGTTAAGCTCTCAACCTACAAAAGGAAATTCAATGCATTAATAATCTGAGGACTCCTCAAACTGTTCCCTTGGATCCACCTAAATTCCAACCCTTTTTTTTGTGAATGCATGAAAAATATTCAAACTTATGCCAAATTCTATTGTGCGGAATTAAGTACCTCAGCTAAAAACTCTGGCATTCCCTTCCCTGATGTTGATGTTTGAGAACACATCTTAACAGCAACCTGAGTACCATCGTTTAACTGGCCAAGGAAAACAGGTCCAAACCCTCCTTCGCCGATGAAAGCTGAGAAATTATTTGTTATTTTTATCAACTCCTCGTACGTGAATTCACGGTTATCAGATATGTGCATATGATCTTTACAATGTTCCTGACTTCTAGACTTCGCAGTGTCTGCACCTACAAGTAGAACACTCAGAGCGGTAACTTAAGATACCAAATATTCCATCAAAGCAAAAAGTGCTGAAAAGATGTTTTTTTAACTCCCTCCGGTCCAATTTACTTGTCACTTTAGCTCTGTGCACATAGAAGGATGGAATTAAAGTCTTAGTTTTTGACATAATTTATCCCTATTAATTGTGTACTCGTCTCTCTATCATCACTACCAATAAGGAATTAATAGGGTATTTGGTGAAAAAAATTTCCTTAAAAAATCCAAAGTAAAAAGTATTTGCAAACTAGAACCAACTTACTAAAACAGCATCTAGTTTGGTCTGGAGGTAGTATTACACAATTATTGGCATAGATGTAGTGTTCCAGAATTTACAAAAGAATTATTTACCATGCTTTCTACAGAATCAAAACATTGATATTGCAGATACTAGTATTACTACCATCACCACAGGAACCAATAAGGAATTAATGGTGTACTGATATTCAGTGGTTGTGAGCTCACCGGTTGAATTTACTTGTCATTTTATCTCCATGCACATAGAACAAAGAATTAATAGTGTACTGATCCGCTACCAGTAAGGAATTAATAGAGCATTTGGTGGGAAATGTTCCTCGAGAAACCAAAATGACAAGTATTAGCAAACCAGAATGCAAAGTTGTGGCTTATGGCCGAAATTACACTGTAGCGGCTGAAATTTCATTGTAGCTAAAGATGACTTATTTGGTGTAATTAAATTTAAAAAAATTTAAAAATAGAAACAAAAATATGCTAGGTCATCACGGACAGCGCAAACGAATACGGGAAAAAAAGAACCAGCAAAAAAACTCAAAAAAGCCAAAAGTTCAGTAAAAGACGAAATTTATGAATAGTGAAAAATAAGCCAGAAGCTAAAGCCGAAACGAGCGGGGTAGTTTGATCTGGAGGTAGTATTATACAATTACAGGTATAAATGTTCCAGAATTTACAAAAGAGAGATTTACCTTGCGTTCTGCAGAAACAAAACATCAACATAGCAGATACTAGTATTACTACAATCACCACAGGAACCACAATTGCAACAGCTAGAACCGCAGTATTTTTCTTCCTTGATGATCTTGGATTGCATGGATCTCCATTCACAGTGTCATACCTAAAACCAAGAAAAATAATGCTGCAGTTTGATCTAATGTGTAATGAAAAAATTGGTTCAATTAGAGACATTGCATAGGATTTTAGTAAGATAAAAAATTGGCTCTAAAATCTAAAAATTCTCACATAAATGGGGCCAAAAGGGACAAAAACTGTACCATTAATTTTGTTTGCCTAGATTATAGTGCTGTAGATTAAATTCTAAATGTTAGAGCTCTATATAACGAAAAAACTCTTACCTTTTTAATATGAAATTTTCATTGGTAGATGAACACTATTATAATTTTATTATACATTATTGTGTTTTATTTTAGTCCAAAATTACCTGTAAAAATATATGGTGCAATTGCATAGGATTTTTTGTAAGAGATGGACTATTGTGAATTGTGATCTACAAGTTCTTCCATGCAATAACTGTGAGTACATCATTGCACTGATAGCATATTTTCACTCTAAATGCACACTTTACTACGTTACATGTTCACATGCAGAAACATGGCACGGAAGTTTGGTCATTGCTATTTTAGTGTATTAAGGTCTGAAGAAAAGTCTAGCTCCCACAAGTTGCTTTCCAGGATTTCAATGTTGTTATGGTCAACTATGGCAAACCACAGAGCTAATGGAAATCAAAACCTCAAAGTGAGTGCTCGTTTTGTGCACAATGCTTCAGGGATTGTACCACTTATATGATTCCCTGATAGATCTCTGCATATAAAAAGATAACAAATTATTGCCTTATTGTTCTGCATATCTCAGCGATTTTTTTTTCTGATTGATAGGATGATACATACAAAACAAGGAGAGTTGATAAGTATGTCAAGGAATTGGGTACCGATCCACTTAAGCCATTGTTCGACAAATTCCTGAAAATAGAGTTTGTGAATTACTGTTAATGTTAGTGCTATCTGTAGTGATGGGTGGATCAACTGATACATGGGTATACTCACAGGTATTTGAGTGATTTGAGCATGGAAAATTGATCAGATATTGCTCCTTGCAAATCACTGTGGGACAAGTCTCTGGAAATATTGTAGGCTTGTTAATAGTAAAAAAAGACAGTCAACTAGAAGATGTGCAGAAAGAACTTAAGTCACTCTTATCCTGCCCACTTACAAAGATATAATTCTTGATGTGAATCCGTCACTTATACATTTCAAGCCACTCCATGCATAGTTTTCTGGTAAACATGGGTCACCCATCCAGTTCTTCTTCACTTCATACTCATTTTTAATAGCCATCATGGCATCAACTAAGCTCCACAGAAATCAAATAGAAGAAAATAATATATTGGCAAATAAATGAATCACAAAATAATTTAGTTGGTACCCGTATTCATATATCATGCATTATGTGAACTTGGGTGATATTGCATGAGTCCTTTTATTTGCATATATAATTTCGGAAATTTGAAATTTCGACTTTAAAGATTCTGTGCTGATACAATATATAAGCTAAAAAGGGAATGAGGGATGCGCTGATGATAAAGTATTTAGCAATAATGACAATGCAACATCAATACTTCATCTAGTCAACAATAAATAACTTGCTGGTGCACCTGCCCATCTTATTTAGTTCATTAAATAGAGATTAATTACTTTGTCTCTTTCTTCCTTTGTTTTCTGATATTGATAATACTGATGGACACCTCCGCATTACAAAATAAAAAAGTTAGTAATGCCAACTAATACGAGATCATTTATCTATGTCGATGTTACCACAGGAAACTGCTTAATATGCTTCCTATACGTGTTTTTAAACGACATATGGAAAAGGGTGTCAAACCGTTCATGCGAAAACAAAACCATGTTTTAGTACCGCAGTTGCGAACTACATAGGTAAGGGATTAGAACAGCTCCAATGTTGATGAAACTGAGGCTACGGTAACATATTGACTTTCCAAATATGATTTGTGTAATTATTTTTAAAGAGTCTTTGGAGAGTTTGTACTAGTTTACACCTTGAGTAAAAGCCATTATATTTTTTTGTGTGCTTTTTCATTAGCTGTCGCACAGTTCAGATTTTCTTTGTATATTTGCCGATGCATAACATATTATCTTAATTCATTGTTTTAGGTAACCCCCCCCCCCGGGCCCCGCCCCGCGCGGGAAACAAAAAGAAATCCATTTTGACTGTCATTCAATACTGACGAGAAACATCTCTGTGTGTGCATTGATGTTCTTTTTTCTTTTAAAAAATGTGCCCATGTGATCCAAGTAATTCGCAGGGACTTGTTAGTTAATTGAGCTCTTGTCTAGTGGTTTCAATTCGAAGGAAATAAGGGCACAAGCATACCATCTTCCAAGGTGGTCATCTTGTCATCTTGCCGGACTTGGTAGTATATCTCGATGGCATTGAGCATCGGTGGCAGCACAGAGGCGTTGGTGGCGATGAGAGAGATGTTGTATAGCCCATTGTTGTACTCGTATGTGTATGCTGACTCGTCGTATATACCGTCCGCCCAGAGGTAGGGTGGCTTGTAATCACGATAACAATTGTCGTCGTTACAGTACATATCGAACTCACGCCGCTGCTTCTTCTGGAAGTCAGTAGAGTGTGCAAAGAGCCAGTATCCTGGTTCCACAGCCCAGCCGGTTGGAGCCGCCCATGAGAAATTCAGAGCTTCAGAGGTGGACGACGTGGTGACGGCCGTCTGGAGGACTGCTGTTGGCACCTCATAATGGTCATCTATATCGTGGCCAATGGTGCTCGTTGTGGAAATGTTCATCCACCCTGAGGTATCTTGCGACGGCCACCAGAGACGATCATAGGGATCATCCGGGTACCTGGTAATGAAATAAAGCAATTACTATTTGATGAAAAACTAGCCTTGTTTACTAAACTTTCCACTGGAGAAAAAGTTTGAATTTATATCCTTATATGTATTTTTTTTCACTGAGAGACATCATCAAATGTATAATTTATCTGTTGAGAGCAGTAACATTGAACAATAGTCATCAGATCCTACGAAAAGAATTATTTTTGGCTTAAACCTAATTTGCCACGGACCCAGATATGTTGGTACGAAATTGGACGATGCTGCTTTCATCAAAACCATATAGATTATAGTTACAGGTCCAGGATAAGCAGTTGCATGCCTTAAAAGAACAAGAAGATAAATGGACAGAGTGAAAGCCGTTGAAACTGAAACAGTTGTGTATATATGGTCAAATTAAAGAAACTAAAAGCTTGGGAGCTAATGTTAATTTGTTGTGGTTTGTGAAAACTTAGGAACTGACAGTATATTGTTGCCTAGATCATGCGAATAAAAGAAGGGTCACCTAAGTACGCCACTTGCACCCATGCTTCGTCGATCCTGGAGCAAAAGAGGTTGATTTGGCTCGGCACCGGGATAAATTGAACTCTTCACTGGCCTCATTTCTAATGATGATATGAAAGGAGTTCCTTTTCCATTATCAATCAAGCAAACTGATATTGAGTTCACCGTGGCCACAAAGATTGCCTCAGACGTGTAAGTCATGGTTGCACTAGTGATACTGACTTGGTTCCAGAAGTCAATCCCAATATAAATTTTGAAGATCAGTGGTGAGCTAATAAGATTCTGGCTTTTGTTGTCATAGTTCCCATACATGAACATTGCTCTTATAAGATACTTCTGACCTTTCGTGATAGAAGAAAGAGTGTAGCAATTCCTACCTCCCGTAGGAAAGCTTCTGAGATTCAAAACTGTCTTGAATTGTTGAGCACCTTGGTGTTCTGAAGAAATATTGTGGTTTTCTCCTGTGTCTATGTACCCATCGTCTGAAACATATGTGATATTTGTATTTTCATCCACATAGCTAGAGCCATTGGGAAGGCCGCAATCGATGCTTATAAACCCTTCGTCTACATAGAGGTGACAATGAGTGCCACTTGAGCTGAATATACATTTACACATGGAAATTTTATACATAAAATTATTGGCCAAATTGTGAAAAATAAAATCCAGATTGTTACATGCCAGATAAAAATGGGGGAAAACCGTGAAATGCCAATGTATGATCACTACCAGAACCCATTTGTTTCCTATGGCCCTGCAATTCTCCTGACATAACTGAAACCGTCAAGAGATAGCAATCCCTTCTATTATTCTTTGTTTTCCAAATTGATCCCCTGTTTGTTACCTTTGTTCTGTTGTGTCAAAATCAGTTTGTTGCCTTTTATCAGGTACTCTGCCAACCCAGGTCCCAGAACATTGAAGTTTAGATAGAATGATTGAAATTGATGCTTTCAGCGGTTACTTTGGATGTTCTTTTTGCAAGCACATGAATTCAGGAATATTTGAAGAATGATTTTGCTTCTCTTTTATCTATCATCTATTTATATTCTGTATATCAGTAGACTCAACAAAAAAAGTGACATATGAAGTTCAGTTCTTCTTCTTTTTGTAGCCTAATGGTCTGATTCAATATCTATTTGCAGCCTAATAAAACTTTTTGTAGTATTCTTCGCCACAGAGGCGTTGGTGGCGATGAGAGAGAGGCCATTGTCGGATGTGTATGGCGAGGTGCATTTACATAGCCTGCGAAGGTTGAAACCATTCCAAGAGAGATATAAATTGTTTTGCCGTCGAACACATCGACTTTATAATGCCAAATCATATAGTGCTCATCGAGGTTTCCATACCGTTCGGGGCCGGTCGGCGCCTCTCGCTTAAGTGGGCCTCATCATTCAGCAGCAAAAGTATCCAACATCCATATTTTTACCGACTTACTTTCCTAGTAGAAAAACTGAAGAATAGTACCGAGCTCACCCAGGGATTAGTAGACTCAATAAAAAATTGACATATGAAGTTCGGTTCTTCTTTTTGTAGCCTAATGATCAGATTCAATATCTATTTGCAACCTAATAAAACTTTTTGTAGTATTCTTCACCAGATTTATATGAGTTATCTAAGTCAACTGTTGTTTGTGTAGTAGAGAAAAGTATTGCAATAATGTGTGATGTGAAAAATTATCTTTGTTCCAGGACGCACATGGATAATCTCAAGCCAAGTGATTGCCTTTTTTTAGATGAAGCCAAGCAATTGCCAGAGAAAGGACTATTTTTCTGTCCATCTCAAAAAAATGAAAACAAGGAAGCCAAGACATTGATTACCTATGCATAACTCACTTGTTTATGATCGATGAAGCGCTGAAAAATGATACATATGAAAAATAATAAGATGTAGACTCGTACCTAAGGTAGTTGGCTTAGCATATGCATGCAGTATCGCAGTGACGAGAGCTAATAACAAAGCTGAAGGGCACCTCATCTGACTCTTAAGATCTTCAACTACTCTTTCTCCCTTTTTTCTTTTTTGGTGTGTAAAAATTTAGTAACACAGTATAGAGCTCGTATCGGCTCGACGAAGGTGGATCTATTCTTGTTATATAGTCTAGTAGATGGCACACTTGTGAGCTAGGCCAAAAGCACCAAATGTGAAGACAACGACAGCTCTGAAATGTATTCAATTGTTGCATCTCTCATTTTTCTATGTGGACCGAGCCTAAGAGCGACAATTCCTTGTCCAAAGCACTTCAGATGGGAAGACAACGACAGCTCTGAAATGTATTCAATTGTCGCATCTCTCATTTTTCCGAGATGTCATTTTGTACGTAGTCGTAGCACTATCGGCACCAAACTTTAGGACAAAGTGGAAATGTCATTTTGTACGTAGTCGTAGCGGGACTGCAGGAGAGGAAGAACTCCGAAAAACACGGCAGGCTGACTAATAATTCAATGGCTTTTACTAATTTCTTTTTCATGATGCCCATGGGCGGACCCAGTATTGGGACATGCGCGTACACATGTACACCCAATTTGTTTTGTTTGCAAAATACGAGTTACTTAGCTATCATGACGTGACATCTCCTATTTGCACTCTAAATGATTTTAGTCCACTCAACACCTTCATCCTCCCCAATTCGCACTCAGAATCAAGGTCCAGTTCGTATTTGCACCCTTAATAATTAGGCATACATACAACGTTATGCTTGTTGAAACAAAAAAGGACCTCAACTACAAACTTGTCTACGAGCTTATTAGGGCATGTTTTTTTGGGCTACGACTTATCAATTTAATGAATAATGATTGCTGAGAGAAGTCAAAAGCTAAAAACTGCTGAAAAACTAAAAAGAACAAGGCCTTAAATGAGTGCTAATCCTTCCCAAAGAAATTGCCAGCGTTGAGGACTTGAGGGTGTTTTCTTTAATTTATTTTGTGAAGAAAAAGCTAACATGACATGACATCTCGCTTCCAAGTATTAGCTAGGTCAAGCAATTTGTATTTGCATCCTAAATGATTTTAGTCCACTCAACACCTCTGTTGTGGTTACAGACCAAACAGAGAGAGAGTGGTAGTGGAGAGTTAGGTGAGTAGAAATGGCTTAGGGTCTCTCCCCATGGCTTATGTTGTATATATATATGTGTCCATAAGGAGTGCTTTTACAATTATACCCTTACATCCGAGTATTACCCTCAAGGGTACTCGTGTCATTATACATATCCCATTTTGGGCATTACATTCCCTAACAGGCCTGCTGGGCTTAGGTGGGGGCCACCCCTACAACAGGAGCCTCTCATGGTGAAGGGCTTCACGGGCCGAAGCCATGCCGCTGAGCCCTTTGGCCCCCTCCGTCCCATCGGCCTGTGACCCTCGATGACCTGGATACACTTTCGTCCATGCCCCTAGTGCAAGAGCCGTGTCTTCCGCTCCCGGAGCTGCGCGGCCTGGAAGTCAAAGACGTCGGGCAGGTCGGGCCGAAGTCAGGGCGTGACATACTTCGCGCTCCGGATGTCTGTGGGCGCGAAGTAAAACTCGGGCGGCTGCCGTAGCGCCAACGCGGAGAGGTGGTTGCACGGCCCGGGAGTGCGCTTTAATGACGCCCGGAATCGCGCCTGCCCTTGTCAGGGGCAGGCTGTCGCGGCTGCTCCTGTTCTGCGCTGTGTGGGGGTACGTGGCAGGCTGGGACTGGAGCGTCGTGGGATGTCAGTGGTCGCACGACCACAGCCGTTCGCCTCTTCCCCAGGTAAAGTGGCCACGTGGTAGGAATGCATCGGCGCGCTACGCGCTAATCGCCCACCTACCGCCGCCTGTCGCGGTTGTCAGAGGTTGCACTGCCCGATCGTGGGTAGCCGAACCGGTGTACGTCTGCCGTTCGATCTTCTGCTTGCGGGGGGACGTTGGGCTTTATAAGTTGTCACTGTGGGCATGCAACCGCTCCCCCTGGGTGCCTACTTGCTTGTGCTTGCTCGTCCCTTTCTGTTTGCTTACACATCCCACTGCTACTCCTGCATCCATTCTGCTCGCCGCCGTAGTGGGGGGAGAAGAATGGCTGTGCATGACGACCTCCCAGCTGAGAGGGGTGCCGCCATTGACGATCCTGCGTGTCGCCTGAGCGAGAGCGCCTCGTCAAGCCAGCGCTGCCTGACGCCACCACCGGCGGAGAATCGCCTGGTTCTGCGCGACAAGAGGCAAACCAACCATCGCTGGGATGCCGTGAAGAAGTCAAAGGGCCGGTGCTCCCATGTGCTAGGGCGAAGTCGCGTCACAGAGGAGACCCTCCAAACCCTTCTTCGGGAGAAGAAGCTGGAGGACTGTGCCAGGGCTCGTTTGCCTGGACCTGACGAAACGAAGCCGAACCCGGGGGAGGCGGAGGTGGAGGCGATCGTCTTCGTGGCCTTCTTCGACGCCGGGCTCCGAATGCCGGCGACACTCTTTGTTCGCAAAGTACTGCGAGCCTATGGGTTGGAGCTGGCGCAGCTGACTCCGACCGCGATCGTTCGGTTGGCCATTTTTACTTGAGCGATGCGGACGGAGGGTACCCGTCCCAGCGCTGAGTTGTTCGCCACCCTGCATGACGCACGGTGCCAATCGAAGAAAATGGAAGGGGAGGCGTACTCGAACTTCGGCGACGTGGACTTCGTGCTGAGGGCGGAGTGCTCACACTTGTTCCCCGCGTTGGCTGTGCAGGGGAAGTGGGAGTCAGGCTGGACGCGGCGGTGGTTCTATCACCTCGTGACGAGCACAAGCGACCTTCGAAGCCGGGGGGAGCTGATATCATTCAATCGCTGTCCGGATGTGATGCCTCGGTCCAGCGACAAACAATAGGCGCGGAGACTTGCTGGCATCGCCCTCCGGTTCAACATGCATGACCTCGCTGAGGAGTTCACTATGTACGGGATATCCCCGCTTTCTTGCAACTGGAAGTACGAGCGGCGGGGGCCCGATCGGAAGGACGGCATCCAGCCGGGGGTGTCTTCGCTCCATAAGCCCTCCGCGCCTTGTAAGTGATCCTGCCATAAGCCACGCACCGCTTGGGTGGTAGCAAATCCTTACATATGATATTCCACTTTCGCGTGCAGTGCGCCGGTTGGAAGATGTGGAGCGTGCAGTGGTTGCGATTCTTGGGCCGTACACGGCGAAGGAGCACGGGGCCCGTGAGTCCGCGACTTCCTTGGCAAAGCAAGGGCGGATTAACCGTGTATGCGAGGTTCTGGGAATTCCCATCCCAAAACGGCCGGTGCTCGCGGAATCGCTGAGCGGCGCGACGGTGGTGGCACCATCTTCCCAATGCGAGGTCCGATTGGAGACCACTGCCCTCAGCCCGCCGGAAGTGCCCCCGATCGAGACCGTGGGGATTGGGGGCGAAACGAGCGCTGGGCTTGGACCGACCGACTTGGAGAGGCACACAACCCCCGCCGAGGCCTTACACGGTGGCGGGGCGACGGGCCCGAGCCTCGTCGTTCTTGCAGATGATGCTTCATCGCCTCCCGCGGCAACCGCAGCGTCATTGCTGATGACGGTTGCCCCGGCTGCCAAGGTGGCCATGGAGGCGTCGCCTGCCACTCCGAAGGCGAAATGCCCTCGGGTGCAGTCACCACCGTCCTCGAGGGGCCGGTTCAGTGTGGCAGGCCCTGTGACCGAGGTCCTGATAGGCGGGGACGTGGCTGAAGCTGAGAGAGTTGTCGGTCCTCAAGCCAGTGAGGTGATCATGATCCGGGCAGAGGCCCAGCGAAGTACCGCTGTAGAGGGTATTGAAGGTAGGTGTGGTTCGTTTTCCTCCCGCGACTTCGTGAAACTCTCCCCGATTTGCTCGCTTATTCCGTCGACATCAGGCGAGACAAGGTCTCCCCGACGAGGGCAAGAATCAAGCAACGGGGGAGCCCGTGATGTCTGCGGCCAGGTTGAGCAGGGGACTATGTGTGCCCCAACTATTGTCGAAGGTGCTGGGGCGGGGGCTCTAGGGCTTGACGTCTCCGACTTTGTCCCTCGGTGGGAGACACTTCGCGCCCTGAATGAGGTGGCGGAGTACGCTAACGGCCACGTAAATCGGCAGGCGCTGCAGTCCTGCGGGGGCGACCTTCGGGCGCTCGCGCTGGGTGCCTCGGAGATGAGGGTAATGAACTCTGCTCCTGCTGCATGTGCTTTGCTTATCTGATGGGTACCGTTTGTTCCTGCGCCCGTGTAGACGCTTGCAATCGGCAAAGCCCTTGAGGAGACTCACGCGCGCGAACGGAGGGCGCTGGAGGAGCAACTGCGTGTCGCCGACGACGCCCATGCCGCCAAGGATGAGCACATTCGAGTGCTGATGGCGGAACGGGACAAGGCTATCTCTGACGCGCAGCTGGTAGGCGCGAACGCGAAGAGCGCGGCATTAGCCGCACAACGCGCGATGGGGGAGGCTGAGCACGTTGTGACGGAGGAGCGGACCGCCCTTCAGCAACGAATCTCCGCACTGGAGGCGGAGAAGGAGCACCTTGCTGCCTCCCTTGCAGAGAAGGCCTTATCTTGGGACAACGCGTCTGCCTCCGCGTGGGGGGCGATGGAGTCTTTGGAGCAGGCCCTCCGGGGGCTTTCTGTGCACATGGAGGACGCCACTCATAGCTGTCAAGACCTGATGGAGATGCTCGGGCGAATCGAAGAGGGCTCGAGCATTGCCCTTCGCGGCGCCAAGGCCTTCGGCACCCACTGCGGCTATATGAGTGCTGGCCTTGCCCTTGCCTTACTGCACACTGGCGGGTGTGAGCATGTCAATGAGCTGGCGAACCCCCAGCTTGACTTGCCCGTCCAGCCCGGGGTTATATCTGATGCGGTTCGCGCTACCCACCCTGCCATCCGAAACTTCCACAATCGGATTTGGAATTACATCGGGGAGGGTGCTGCCACGGTTGCTTTGCGGCGGACACTACACGGCGAAGGGGATGTGCTCCGCTAGTTGAAGAGGTTGCTCGATGCGGAGAAGGCGGTACAGGCGCCCGTCGCGGCAAACATGGCGCGGACTCGTAGGGATAATGCTTGGGTTAGGTGCACAATGCGCCGTGTAAATGTGTGCTATTGTAATGCGATTCCTGTTTTACACAAGCTAAGTGGTAACTTTCTTGCGCGCTTTTTGTTATGTAATATGCTGAGGTAGGGTGTCCTGCAAGGTGCCTGTCCTCAGGCTTGACTTCGTTCCTCGTGCTAGTAGTAGCGAGCGGTCATGCGAACGCCTTGCGCCGCGGACCCCAGGCCTCCAAAGTGGACGCGCGAGCGCTCCGTCCCCTCTCCTTCGAAGCGGTGGCAGCGGAGCTGGCGCCTAGTCAAGGCAGGCGCGCGAGCGCTCTGTCCCCTACCCTTCGAAGCGGTGGCAGCGGAGCTGGCGCCTAGTCGAGGTAGACACGCGAGCGCTCCGTCCCCTACCCTTCGAAGCGGTGGCAGCGGAGCTGGCGCCTAGTCGAGGTAGACGCGCGAGCGTTCTGTTCCCTACCCTTCGAAGCGGTGGCAGCGGAGCTGGCGCCTAGTCAAGGTAGACGCGCGAGCGCTCCGTCCCCTACCCTTCGAAGCGATGGCAGCGGAGCTCCACCTTGGGGGTTACATGCGTGGGAAGTTCGACCACGTCTTTTTTATACTCCGAGGAGTACGCGCAAGGACTATGCCTGCACGTGCGTGGGGTATCCATGTCTTGTTTATACTCAGTAGAGTGCGCAGGGACAACATCCGCGTCTTATTTATACTCCGTAGAGTGCACGCGGAGGCGTCCCTCTTCTGCGTCTT
The DNA here is from genome assembly GCA_017311315.1 of Dendrocalamus latiflorus. Taxonomy (NCBI): domain Eukaryota; kingdom Viridiplantae; phylum Streptophyta; class Magnoliopsida; order Poales; family Poaceae; genus Dendrocalamus; species Dendrocalamus latiflorus. The sequence goes on along the minus strand of CM029658.1, from coordinate 33,626,894 downwards.
GTTTATACTCCGTAGAGTGCATGCAGAGGCGGACCTCGACGCTACGTCTTATTTAGAGTCCGTAGACTGCGCGCGGAGGCTCGCCTCCGCGCGTTGCGGGAGGTGAAATTGCGTGCGGAGGTGAACCTCGACGCTACGTCTTATTTATACTCCGTAGAGTGCATGCGGAGGCGGACCTCGACGCTACGTCTTATTTAGAGTCCGTAGACTGCGCGCGGAGGCGAGCCTCCGCGTGTTGCGGGCGGTGAAATTGCGTGCGGAGGCGAACCTCGACGCTACGTCTTATTTATACTCCGTAGAGTGCGTGCGGAGGCGGACCTCGACGCTACGTCTTATTTAGAGTTCGTAGACTACGCGCGGAGGCGAGCCTCCGCGCGTTGCGGGCGGTGAAATTGCGTGCGGAGGCGAACCTCAATGCTACGTCTTATTTATACTCCGTAGAGTGCGTGCGGAGGCGGACCTCGACGCTATGTCTTATTTAGAGTTCGTAGACTGCGCGCGGAGGCGAGCCTCCGCGCGTTGCGGGCGATGAAATTGCGTGCGGAGGTGAACCTCAACGCTACGTGTTATTTAGAGTCCGTAGACTGCGTGCAGAGGCATCGCCCCGCGCGTCTTTGTTTATACTCATGCCTGTGTTTCTCACAGAGAGTGCGTGCGCGGGTGCGTGTTTTTATTATGGTAAACAAAATTTGTGCAAACATTAACTTTTATTAAATTCGCGTTTGCGCGGGTGGGCGATTACAAGAGGTGAGGCACTAACCGCTGGCCGCTTACAGGCGGAGACAACCTCAGTTGTTGTTGTCTGGTGGTGAAGCTGCACGCGTCCGGAGCCTCTAGTGCCGGGGCGGTTCACGCAGGAGCGTGGCGGGGTGCCCCCGGAAGCCCTGGAAGGTCCTTGTGCTCGCACAATTGGCTTAGGCGTAATACCGCCGCAATCTGTCTGCATTCCACGTGTGGCGGAACGTCTGTCCATCCAAGGTGGCTAAGCGGTACACTCCCTTCTGTAAGGACTCCGCAACGATGTACGGGCCTTCCCACTTGGATTCAAGTTTTCCCACCGTCTCCGCGTGGAGTGCCATCTTAAGGATGAGGTCTCCTGGTCTGAATTCCCGTGGGTACAAGGAACGATCCCGACTGCGCACCATCTGTCGCGCGTACTTCATGATGTGCTGTGTTGCGCTTGCCCGGTCTCCGTCAAGGAGGTCCATGGACAACTGTCGCTCCTCGTCTGGCGTCTGGACGAGGACCCTTCGCGAGCCAGCTTTTATTTCTTCAGGTGTGACTGCCTCATCGCCGAAGAGGAGCCTGAATGGTGTGAACCCCATTGGGCGCGTGACCGTTGTACGGAGGGACCAGAGGACGCTGTGGAGCTCACCCAGCCACTTCCCCTTTGGTAGCCCGACAAGGCGCTTCTTGATTGCGGCGGAGATAGCACCGTTCGCCTGCTCCACCGCATCGTTGGACTGTGGGTGTCCAACCGAGGCGAACTGGAGTGTGATGCCCATGTTGTCGCAGAATTCTTTGAACGGGGCTGCGTCAAACTGCAGACCATTGTCGACGGTGATCTCCCTGGGCACGCTGAACTGGCATATAATGTTCTGCCAAAGGAAGCGTTGCATGGCTGCCAAGGTAATCTTGGCGAGGGCGACCGCCTCCGGCCACCTGGAGAAGTATTCCAGGGCGACTGCTATGAACCGCAGGTCACCTGGGGCCCTGGGAAGCGGTCCCACGACATCGAGGCCCCACCACGCCAACGGCCATACCGGGGGTATGGGATGGAGGCTCGTCGGGGGCCTACAGATGGCCCTTCCCATCCACTGGCAACCGTGACAATGGCGCACGAGATCTTGGGCGTCTGCGACAGCTGTTGTCCAATAAAAACCCTGCCTGAATGCCTTGCCCACTAGAGACCTCGGCTGGAGATGCGAGCCGCAGAGCCCCGCATGAATTTCTGCGAGGAGGCGCTTTCCTTCTTCGCGCGAGAGGCATCGCAGGAGCGGTGCACAGACTCCCATTTTGTAGAGCACCCCGTCGAGTACTTGGAAGGACTTGGCGCGGTGCTGTAAACACTAGAGGTCGGTGGGGTCGTCCGGTTCCGCGATGCCCTGTAAAAAAGCGAAAAGAGGTTCACGCCAGTCACCCTACTGAGTAAGCTGGTGGACGAGGGCCGCATCCCGGTTATCCTACCCGATGGCAGCCGCTGGCAGGACCTCGTAAAATGCCCCCCGGGAGTTGGGAGCTGCTGACTGGCAGCCTTGGCGAGGATATCGGCTTGCTCGTTATCTGCCCGAGGGATGGCCTTCACCGTGACGCCCAAAAAATGCCGTTCCCTTGCTCGCACGGCTGCTAAGTACTTAGCTAGCTTCGGGTCCTTGGCCTGATATGACTTATCCACATGGCCCGCCACTAGCCGTGAATCGGTGCGACGAGGACTCTCCTCGCCCCCATCGCTTTGAGCTTCCTGAGGCCAAAGAGTAACGCCTCGTACTCGGTCGTGTTGTTGTAGCAGGAAACGCCAGGCGCGCCGAGTACAACAGGCGTTGCCCCTCAGGTGTGGTGACAACTGTGCCAACCCCTGCGCCTGCAACGCCGTAAGCTCCGTCGGTGTTGAGCATCCACACCAGATCTTCGGACCGGAGGACAGGCTGAGCTAGAGGGGTCCATTCCGCGAGGAAGTCCGCCAGGACTTGAGACTTGATCGCTGTTCGGGAGGCGTATGTTAGGGAGAATGGAGCAAGTTCCGCCGCCCATTTACCGATTCGCCCCATGGACTCCTTGTTGTGCAGCATTTCCGCCAAGGGGAACGATGATGGCACCGTTATCAGGTGTGCCAGGAAGTAATGCCGGAGCTTTCTTGAGGCCATGACCAGTGCGTACGCAAGCTTCTTGAGCTCCATACTGCGTCTTGGCGCCCTGGAGGGCCTCGGAGATAAAGTATACTGGTCGCTGAAGGGCGCCCTCCTCAAGGACGAGGACGGCGCTAACCGCCGTTGCCAAGGCGGCAAGGTAAAGTAGGAGGGGAGCCTCTGGTGCTGGGGCCACCAATGTGGGAAGGGTTGCGAGGTGTTTCTTGAGGTCGTCGAAGGCCTTTGCACAGTCGTCGTCCCAATGGAACCCGTCGCAACCGCGGAGAGTCTTGAAAAAAGGCAAGCCCCTCTCCGTTGCCCTGGAGAGGAAACGACTCAAGGCCGCCATGCGGCCGGCCAGCCTCTGGACCTCCCTCGTTGTCTTGGGCAGTTCCATGCCCAGGATGGTGTCGACCTTGTCGGGGTTTGCTTGAATGCCTCGCCCAGACATGAGGAAGCCTAAGAGCTTGCCCGCCTGTACGCCGAAAACGCAGTTGTCTGGATTGAGCTTGATGCCCGCCTTCCTGAGGTTGTCGAAGGTCTCCTGAAGATCCCGACCATGCGAGGCGAGCTGCTTGGTTTTTACTACCACGTCATCCACGTAAGCCTCCACATTCCTCCCTAGCTGGGCGGCTAGGGCCAGTGCGACAAGGCGGGTGAGAGTTGCACCCGCGTTTTTCAAGCCGAAGGGCATCCTGACGAAGCAGAAGGTCCCAACCGGCATTATGAAGCTGGTTTTATCTTCATCGTCCTTGGCCATGTAGACCTGATGGTAGCCGGAGTAGGCGTCCAAGAAGCTCATGAGTTCGCATCCTGCGGTGGCGTCGACCAATTGATCTATGCGCAGCAGAGGGTAGTCGTCCTTCGGGCATGCCTTGTTGAGGGCGGTAAAGCCGATGCACATACGCCAGGCGCCACTGGCCTTTTTGACCAACACCAGATTGGCAAGCCAATCCGGATGTTGGACCTCGCGGATAACCCCCGCCTGAAGGAGCTTCGCCACCTCCACCTTTGCCGCTTGCTGCCGGTCCATGGACATGTGGTGAAGTTTCTGCTTGACCGGCTTGGCGCCAGGGCGAATCGCCAGGTTATGTTCGATGAGAGCTTGGTCCACACCTTTGATATCCTCCGGGGACCATGCGAAGACATCTACGTTGCCTCGAAGAACTCGGAGCAAATCTTGCTCTACGTCCGGAGGGAGGCCCTCGCCTATGGATACAAACTGCCCCTCTGCCTGGAGAGGCACTCTTTTAACTCCGCCGTCCGGGTGGGGCTTGGGTGTCCATCCTGGGGCGGACGGTGTGTCCGCCTGGTACTTGTCGGCGAGGACGTGCACCTTACGGTGCAGGCTTCCAGCTTTGGTTTCAATACTCCTAGCCATATCCTGATCGCCGAAGATGGTGATGATGCCCCGCCTACCGGGGAGCTTCATACATAGAAAGGCGTAGTGTGGGACCGCCTCGAAGGAGTTGATGGCAGGCCGACCCAGTATGGCATTATATGAGTGTGGGACGTCTACGACGTCGAAGACAATATCTTCAGTCCTGGCGTTGTCGCCCTGGCATAAGGAGACTTAGAGGCGTACCTGCCCCAAGGCCTTCAACGGCTAGCCTTCGAGACCTTGAAGGGGGACGTCCGAAGCTTTTAATAGACTCCGAGGTACCCCCATGCGGTCAAGAGCCTCCGCGAACAAGATGTTTGCGGAGCTTCCTCCGTCAATGAGGATACGTCTGACGTCGCAACCTGCGATGTCGGCCTGGATGACCAAGGGATATTGATGGGGGAATTTCACGCCCTGGGCGTCGGCTGACGTGAAGGTGATGTTGCGATGCGAAGTCCCCAGAGGTAGTTGTGCTGGGGAAGTGCTTGACGAAGAGCCTCCAGTGATGACGTTTACACCACGGCCCTCGGTCTCTCCCAGGGGCCCAGCGCGTGAGGGACTGCGTTGCATGTGCTGTACATGGGCCATGGCTTGTCGCCATGCCGCGAGTCTGGTACATGTCCGCGTGAAATGGCCCCCGTAGCCATGCACCTCGCACCATCTGCCGTATTCCAGGATTTCCTGCTCCGCGCGTGGCTTCTCATCGCGGCCTCCTTCATGTCCCCCCCCCCCCGGCGCGCGGGGTTGGGACGGTTTCTTGAGGAATGGCTTGCGCGGCGAGGATGTGGCGAGCCTTTTGGGGTCTCCGCCGGTTACGCCGGGGCTTGCGCCTGTCGCTTGGTGGGTTCTGGTGCACCCCGGCGTCGACACGTTCATGAGGGTCATCGGCGGGCGCTTGACCGGCGTCGGGGCTACCGCCACCGCGCCTCCGCACGTCCTCCTCGGCCCGGGCGTACGCTTCCATTTTGTCAAAGAGTTGTGCCACCGACTTGAGTGGCTTTCGCGCGTTATATTCAGCGAGCGGTCCCGGGCGGAGACCTTGTACGGCTGCATTGAGGACGCTTGCCTCGTTAGCGCCCGTGACTTGGCAACGTACCTTGGCGAAGCGTTCGAAGTAACTCCAAAGCCCCTCCTCGGGTTTTTGCTTGACTGCGAAGAGCTGGTCTGCCTCGACACACTTGTCGTAGTTTCCCTGGAAGCTGTAGTAGAGTTGATCGCGGATCTGTTCCCATGCGTAGATGGATTGTGATTCGATGGTGAAGAACCAAGACAGCGCTACCCCTTGCAATGCAAGGGGTAGTCCTTTTGCCTTCGTGGTATCGTCTCCGCCAGCGGCTTCGATTGTGGTATCGTGGATCGGTGTCGCCCTTGTATGCCTCGATGACGCTCGGGAACCTAAAGTCCTAGGGCCAAGCCGCCTGCTGCAGGCCCGTGGAGAGCGGAGACTCCGGATCCATGCGCCGTAGCGGGACGCTATTGGACGCAAGGGCGTCGCGGCTATTCGCCTTAACCGGAGTGGACTCGGATGCAACCACCGGTGGGGCGTCCTGGCTTCGAGCCTCTTGTATGTCTCGCACAGCTCCGCGGAGGTCCGAGAGTTCCCGCTGGAACACGTTGAGGGCCGCCAGAAGGGCGGTCTCCACCGTGGCCGCGGCTGGGGCCGTTGGTACACTCGGCGGCGTGACCGGGGCGGCGGCGACCACGGCCCGCGTGCCCAGGCTACCCGCGACACCATCGCGGAGGGCCCCGGAGCCGGAGCCGGTGACAAAGCCCGTGCCGTCGCCGGCACCGCTCTCCGCTCCTACACCAAGTGGGAGAATGGACCTGCATTGCCAGCGCCGGGGTTGGTCGCCGGGGTGGTGGCGGGGTCGTTCATCGCGGCGATGGCGGGGTCGTTCGTCGCGGTGGTGGTGGGGTTGTTCATCGCGGCGGTGACGGGGTTGGGCGTCGCGTCGTGAGCACCGGTGCTCACAGTCGTCATATCTGCACCCGTGCTCGCAACTGCTAAAGCCGAAGCCCTGGTATGGACGCGGGATTTCGCCTCTTCCGCCCTCTTCTTCTTCGCCACCGATAGTGAAGCTTTCTTTGGTGCCATCCTCCTTCGGATCTGGAGGCTTGCTCTTGTCCTCCCCACGGACGGCGCCAACTATTGTGATTACAGACCAAACAGAGAGAGAGAGTGGTAGTGGAGAGTTAGGTGAGTAGAAATGGCTTAGGGTCTCTCCCCATGGCTTATGTTGTATATATATGTGTCCATAAGGAGTGCTTTTACAATAATACCCTTACATCCGAGTATTACCCTCAAGGGTACTCGTGTCATTATACATATCCCATTTTGGGCATTACATTCCCTAACAGGCCTGCTGGGCTTAGGTGGGGGCCACCCCCTACAACAACCTCCATTCTCCCCAATCCACACTCAAAATTAAGGTCTAGTTCATATTTGCACCCTAAATAATTAGGCATATGTGCAACGTTATGCTTGTCGAAACAAGGAAGGACCTCAACTACAAACTTCTCTATGAGCTTCTTAAATGGGTGCTAATCCTGCTTGTTGTGGTTACACAACAAACAATAGATGCAGGGGCTTCGAGAGGCTCTTGAGGGGTGGTAGAGCATAAAACTCAAGAGAGGGGAGTGCTGTAGAGCATGGCCGATGCTTAATCTCAATTCATATGGCCGATGCTTAATCTCAATTCAAGTCTATTTCATATATTCAAGATGCAGTCTCCCTACTCATGATGCCTTAGGGGTCATATTTATAGCCATGGGAGAGGTTATTTACACACATGTCTCCCTTGGGGCCCTTAATAGCAAGGACAAATGTGTCCTTTCCTTGGTATAGTCACATACAATGGGCATTTGCCTTGGTAGGTTGACTCCCCTAATAGTAACTTCTCATCGTCAAGGGTTTGCATTGGCAGACCAAAACCATGTTGGTCGTACTTTGGTCCCCTCCATCCCTTCGGCCCACTGGTTCGATGCTTGCGAAGCTGCACGCCTTCATTTTGCTAGTTGTGGACCGTGGCTTCATTTGGGGCTTGTCTGGGTACTACGGCCATAGCCTGTGCGTCGGTGTGTACACCTCCTGCCTATGTCGGAACCATTCTCCCTTCAGCATTGCCACCATCGGCGTGGCCACCTCCGGGCTGGCTTATCCTAATGGATGACCTCAATTCATCACCTGTGCTTTAACTTCATGTGCTCCACCCACGACCTTCATCTTGTTCCACGTGTGACTCATCCTTGTTTCCCATGCCAGCCTCGTACACTTTCCCTGGGCACGCATGTGTATCATCGTACACATGGCATTGATCTAGCCATGGGACATGGGTGATTGTGCCAGTTACGGGGGTGTGTGTGGTTCCTGACAAGGGGTAGATGTCCCATCGGCACCATGGCCCTTGTCGATATTAAGGCTTACGGTGTTTCATTTTTCTCTATTTCTTACTGGCATTTCCATTTGGCTCTCTCTAGTCTCATTCTTCTTACTCACCATTGAGCCCTTAGCTTTGCTTTGTGCTATCATTTTTGCATGGTTGCTGACAACCGTGGCCATGCCGCCCCCATCTTTTAGAGGAAGACTCGAGCAGGCAACTGCCCTGGCTATGTGGGTGCGTCCACAACATTGTTGAGCTATGGAGGCGATAGCCATGATGCTATTTTTGGCAAGGATGTGAGATCTGACCCAGCCGCTAATAAGCACTGGAGAGAATCAGAGCAGGTAGGGTCTTTTGTCAACATGCTAGGCCGCTCGTTGGTGACTAGCGAACTCCTGGATACACTTGTGCATGATGGCAAGGTGTCAGACTAGCAACTTGTTCACCAACCTCCCGCCGATGAGGTTGTTCCCTAGCCAAGGGATGGTGAGGCATTGGTCTTCGCCCCATACTTTGACACTGGTCTCTGACTCCCATTTGCATGGTTCATGGGCAATGTCCTTCGAATGTACGAGCTGGAACTTCCACAGCTGGCCATGAACACCATTGCATAGCTTGAGGTATTCTCGTGGACCATCCGTTCGAAGGTCACAATTTCCAGCACCACACTCTTTGTGTCCTTGCATGATGCCTATTGCCAATCAAAGCAGGTGGACGATGGCCTGTACTTATGCCACTCAGGTTTCTCGAAGGACTTCCTCTCCAATTCAATGCGGATGAAGTGGGAGTCCAACTGGGTGTGGAGGTGGTTCTACCACATTGTCAAGCCAGGGAGCCACCTCCACTGGACTAGGTGGAGCATGGATTTCATCCCTTCTCCACACATGAAGCTCAATCGGGATGATGTTGTTCACGTGAGGAGGCTACATGTCCTCGTGCATGGCATGAACATGCGTGGCCTTCTAAAGGAGTTTTACATACTCTATGTGGCCTCTCTAGAAAACAACCTTTCGACTGCCACAACTTTGGACAGCCCCCAAATCAACCGTGTGTGTGAGGCCCTTAGCCTTCTGGTGCCTGAGTGTCTTGTTCCCTTCGTCGGTGGTGGTCAAGTGCGTAGATTGCGAGGGAGCGACGATAAAGATGGTGGAGGTCATGAGGATCCCAACGGGTGTGAAGAATCCCCTTCCCCTATCATGATGATTCTAGTTTCCTTAGTTCCCCTTGCGCTGAAGGCCAACCTAGACAAACTGAGCGGGGCTGAAGATGACAGGTGAGGGAGGGATACAGTGAGGATAGTGCAGATGATACCCACCATGCGGATGACCCAGGGATTACTGCCATAGGCAATGTTGTGGTCCATGTTGTAGACCTAGAGCTGGCCACCTTCAGGCCTTCGAAAGATGTAGCAGAGCCTGACTCGAGTGCTTTGTTGCGGCGGCCAGTGAAGAGCGCCTACTTCAACTCTCCACTGGCCGGCCCTGCCATAGTTTACGTGGTCACCTTGGTTTTCCTAGAGGAGGACCCTAGCTCCGAACTAGCTGAACCCCAAAGCCCCCGAGGCGAATTGGCAGACTCCGCTCCAACTACTTCCCTTGCACGGAGCTCCACAAACATCGAGGATGCTCAAGCTCTCCCCAACATCCCCGACAATGTTGTTGCTGGTTTGAGTCCTTCCTTTGGTTCTTGGGACTTCGTGCGGCTCTCTTTTCTCTGTTCCCTAATGCTGTTGCCCTCGACAACAACCCCTCCTTCCCTAGCGACGACCGTGCAGACGTCCGATGATGGAGCGGCTCAGAGTGACATACCTATGGCTCTTTGCAGAGGATGCCTCCTGGTCGACTCCGACGGAGGTACTAGGTGGCAAAGCTCGTCACCTATTGCTTGGCAACTTTATTCCTTGCTCAGATGCTCTTTGTGCCATGTGAGCCACCATGGACCGCGCCGATGCGTCGCTAGATTGGAGGGTACTAGAGTGTAACATTCTAAATTTCAAGTATTGAAAAATATGGAGTTTTTGAAACTTTTCTTGCATTTTGCTGGCATTCAAATTTCTTCTGAATATTTATTTGAAATCTTTTTGAGTTTTGTGGCATGCAAATAATAACCCAAGAATATTCCCAAGTGCAAATAATGATCATGTAAATAATAATAATAATAATAGAAAATGACATTACAGATCATGCATTCAAAACTACCAAAATCTTTAATTCAAATCCAAGTCAATAAAATAAAACCGAAAAGAATATTAGACTCCATCCCTAAATGATTAAACAAAAAATTGAATACAAAACTTAAATGAAAATTTAAGTTTTGAATATCATGCAAAACTCCAAGAATCAGTAAATCCAAATGCAAATTAAAATTTTAAATTAAAAATCCAAATTCCAAAATCTTGGCTTGAGCCCTTTATTTTCTCTTTTTCTTCCCTTTCCCTTTTTCCTCTCTCTCCCCTTCTCTATTTTTCCCTCCCGGTTCCTTTCACTGGCAGTGGGCCCACTCTCCCCATCCCTTTTCTCGCTCTCTCCTTTTCTCTTTGCTGGCGCCGCGCTATCTCTTTTTCCTCCTCTCATTCTCCTTTTCTTTTCCCCCATCTTCTCTCTGCTCAGCGCTTGCCTCGCTCTGCCTAGCTGCCTGGCCCCGCCTTCCCTATTCCTCCGTCCCCTCCACGTCAGCCACACCTGCCTCCATCCCCACCAACTGCCCACGCCGCCTCCTTCACGTCACCGCGTCGCCTCCATCATTTCCCCTATTCTGGGCGTCAATGCGCCTGCGCCTGCGTCAGCACGGCATCGGTCGCCCTATAGCCGTCGCCTCGCGAACTGCCCCGTCTTGTTGCACACGTTGCCTGTGTTGCTTCTGTCGCGTCCCCGATGTCTCAGTGCTCACGCCCACATCGCTGCCCAGTCCACGCCTGTTCCCATATCCTCAGCGCTCACGCCGCTGCCCCCCACTGTGTCCTGTTCCCGGGTCGCCGGCCACAGTGCCCTTACGGTGCCCCATGCCTATAAATAGCAGCCTCGGCCTCCCTTTGCACCTGTGCACCCTTTCTTCCTCCCTTCCTCAGGCCGAGAGCCCCCACGTCGTGAGCCGCCGCCGCCTTCTTGCCATCCTAGCACTCCGGTGTGTCCCCCTCCAATTCAAGCACATCATCTTGCGTTCCCAAGCATCTAGTTCATCCCCTCTGTCCTAGTTAAAAAACATCGCACCAAGCTCGCCAGAATGCCTCTCTTCCTCATCGTCGGCCGAATGTGCCTACACCATCGCCATTTCTTCCTCGAAGCATCACCGCCCGATTCCTCACCTTGGGAGCACCTTCTTGGCACCCTCGAGCTTCCCCAACTGTCGTCCAGACCTCCCTTAGCCTGAGCTCCTCCCTTCGCGTGAGCCTCCCCGTGCCGCCCATGGTCTCCGCCGCCGGCCTAGCTCAGACCTACTCCGGCTCAGCTAGTCACTTGGTGAGCATCCCTATATCTTCTACATACTCGTACGCACCTCAACTTTCCCATTCCATCACTCCAGCGCCGGCGCCCCGTTCCACCCCTGCCTCCAGCCGTTGAGCCTCGCCGCCGCCCAATGCCCCGGCTGCATTGGCCGGCTAGACTTCGTCTTCGGGTAGGCATGAGCGTGAGCAACCCATTTTGGGGGATGCTCAACTCTGGCCGCCGCTTCCTCCACCGGCGGCAAGCTTGACGAGTGTCGGCCGGAGGAAGACTATGCAACCTGTTGAAGCTCAGTCCCACGACTATGAGTACCTGGTAGTCGTTATGACCACACATAGTCGTTTACGACCACTCATAGTTGTCTACGACTACTCATAGTCGTTTCAACCACACATAGTCGTTTACAATTGCCCATAGTCGTTCATGACCAACCATAGTCATTTACGACCACACATAGTAGATTACGACCATTCATAGTCGTTTACGACCACGTAGTCGAACTTACGACCAAGTAGTCTGACTTATGACAACGTAGTCGTTTACGACCACGCAATAGAATCTATGACTACGTAGCCGCTTATGACCATGCAGTCAAAATTACGACCACGTAGTCATTCACGACCACGTAGTCATTTACGACCACGTAGTCGAGTTTATGACCACACAGTCAAACTTATGACTATGAAGTTTTTTACGACCACTCGGAGCTACGACCACATTGTCGCCAGTAGCCGACAACCTACTGTGGGCCCCACTTGTCAGATTTTGTTTATTTTCGGAATTATTTAAACTGAGAACTTCATAAGGGCATAATTTATTCATTTTAACTCTAAATTGAGTGAAACAAATTTCTAAATTCATCTAAATTCAATGTCTATCTCGTGGAACTGAAATCATGAATTTTGGAGCTCATTTGAATTTTATAAGAATAAATAATTATTCATTCATTAAAGAAAAGCAAGATAAGAATAGAGGATAGATATATAGTCAACCACGTTCTTGTAAGAAACTCATGTGATAGCGGGAGGCCCCATTAAAAGAATAATAATAATAACCCCTATTGTTAACATACCACCGATAACTAGATCCCAAATGGTATATTTAATTAATAATGATAATAAAACATAAACTTGTATAACAAGCTTGGTCCCATGTAAATAAATTTAAACCATGCCTAATAACAACTAAAAGGGGAAAAATATCGTACCATAAAATGCTACCAACCCGGACTCTAAGATTAATTTGGTAAGCTAAAAATTGTATAAATCGTGTATGTAACATATGCCCTAAATATTAACGCTCGACAAAATAATGCTCAGTTAAAATATACACCTGTCCATAGGTCTAGTCTAATTCATGGAACTTCCTTAATAGATATAAAAATACCCAAAAGAAGTTATTAAATAAAAGATCAATCCATGGTATTCTACTATCGGCTATACCTAACCATCCTTGAACCTAAAGATGAATATCTCCGTGAATATTCCTTCACTATAAACTTTCCCTGGCACCCATCTCGACGGATTTTCCCTAGCCATTCATCGCTTCACCCCAACTCCGTTTGACTCTGTCAATACTCCGCACCCCATCAACCTTGCCTCGAATCACCCAAATCCCCCATTAACTCATAATAAAGCTAAATTAAATTTATTTGGATTTATTTGGATCTTTTCAGTTATTTGTCTTTATTTGGATTCAGTTGTTTAGCGCGTAATTAGAAACTGGAGTCCTGAAGATTTAATGGAACAAGCAAGACCAAGATCGAGGTGAAGATAAAGACCAGAAGCTTAAGACCAATGAATGAGAAAGCTTTGAGTGAGCTCAAGACCGCGGTAAACCGCGCCAGGCGAGTCAATACTTTGATCATGTTGAACCTACATTTTCTGCAAATTATTTCTATTTTAAATTGTCAAATTGCATGCTGTTATTTCATATGCCAATTATGTCTGTTTTCTGAAATCTAGTTACATGCCCAATTACTTAACTTGTTAGTATTACACTCATTTGGAACATTTGAATATCTGAGCCTTGTCACCCTAGCAAAATTATAATGGTAACCATTCAAAAATAAATCTATAATTATACGCCATGTTTAGCATTGCTTAGATACTCGGGGGCACCACAATGCCCCAAGCATCACATTTAATCATGAAAAACTGATTTGGAAAGTCATGATGGAAATGACTAGTATATTTTTACATGATTATTTTATACTCCCAAAAACCCCAACTTGCTTAAATATCTAGGCGGATGGTATGTGGGCTGGTGTGTGGTGCAGTGGAAGCACGGTGTGTGGATTGTGGTAGAACCACCCAGATACCACTAAGGACTAAATCTTATCATGACCTCCTATGTAAAACAGTACAATCACAAGACTGTAAATTGCAACTTGGCTAAGTAAATCTATCGAACCTCAAGACTCATCTCACCGATAGGGGAAAGGAGTGGATATGCAAGGGCAAGGGGAGACCTAAAGGGACACCGAGTGGAGGGTGAAGTTTTCCAGTCATGCTAGCGCTATGGAGAGTGGAGTCCAATGCGCTAGTATCCATGGCGAACATCTCGTGCAACATATGGGACCCACCGCAAGTGGGAGCAGCCCATAGGGTGAGATGACAAAAGAGGCTAGATATTTTGAAAAGTTATTGTGATAATCTGCTCAACCACATGACTAAGGAATCGTGCGGAGCAATGAGCGGATTGTCTCTTGTGGGTAAAGTGTACCAACTCTGCAGAGTCAAAACTATTCGAATAGCCGTGCCCACGGTCAAGGGTGAACATGGGAACTTAACTAGATATAGTTCTATTTCAAAAACTTTGTGGATGGAATTGAAAAAGTGGAGGGCAGTGGAAAGCCCTGATTTGTGTTGCCCTAGGTGTCGTCCCAGTGATAATGTAAACGATTATAACGCTGAAAGGTTAGCATATGGTACATAAACCATGTAACGGTGGATGGAATCTAGATCGCTATTATTATTGCATTATTTCACACATTATGTTTTAGTTCAAAATGCTAGGTCTTAGGAAATTTCTATGTATCATATTTAAAAAACAATTTATGCCAAACAAAATAACCCGAGCCTTTTCTTGATAAGCCATGCATATTATCTAATTGCATCCTGTGTATTGGCTTGCGGAGCACGGTGGTTTGTGCTCACTCTCGTTCACTCAATTAATCCAGAATCAGGAGTCAGATCGCTACGCTTCAGCAATACACCTGGACATGATGGTGAAGAAGATGAAGATATCGAGAACTAGGTCGCGTATCCCCAGTTGGCTGCCTGTGGACACGTCCTGAGGGTCCCACCTGTGTGCTTCCTTTAATTTCCGCTCCTACATTTTATTGATTTCGGCCTGATTGGCCCATGAGTAAGTCTACTATTATATTTACGTTTCTGCATGATATGTACTTTGATGATCAGAACTGTATCTGTAAGCACTATCTACTGATCCAGAAAATAGTGCGGTGGAATCACAGAGGATTCCGAATTGTAAAATCTGGGTCCAACATCCAGTCATACGAGACGGACTTGCTCTTCGGCACAGGTATATTCTCTCACAACACTTACACATCCTTATTTGGTCGTGGTGTCTTATCCGGTGTTTGTATTTTAGACGGTGGCCCTATCACGTGCTTTGCAGACGGCTGTCCTCCGTGAGGCCACAAACACCCAAGAGGATGAACTCACACATCTACTTTTATTGGAAGTCAGTAAAGTGTACAACAAGCAAGTATCCTGGTGCCACAGCCCAGCCGGTTGGAGCCGCCCATGAGAATTTCAGAGCTTCAGAGGTGGACGACATAGTGACGACCGTCTTGATGATGCAATTGGCACCTCAAAGACGTCATTTGTGTAGCAGCTAACAGTGCTCGTTGTGGAAATGTTCATCCAGAGGTATCTTGCGACGGCCACTAGAGACGATCATAGGGATCATCCGGGTACCTGGTAATGGAAATATGTTATACCATATGGTTAGGTCTAGAATTTTTAATGATGAATAATTGATAATGTAAATGATAAATAATTGACAATATTGATTATGATATCACTTATGATGTGTTACATGTGTGTGGACTAATATTGGTCAAATTGGAGAGAACTTGTGCCGGGAAACGTTCTTTGGTCTTGTATGTGTAGGTTGAGCATGGAGACGATCGTGGTTGATGATGAGGTGGTCTAGGAGTAGGATGGGGAGATCCGAGGTTCAGGTGGTCAAGAATGTCACGAGATGGTCGTGCTCATGTTTGGGTACATGGAGATCAAAAGTAGATGATGCGTAGAGAAGCTATGAGAGGTGCGATATTGGAGAATTCGACATATGACGAGTTGAAAAAGTTAGAATTTTGGAAAACCCGTGTTAGAAAGGATTTTGGAATCCTTATTTGCTAGAATTAGATTAGAACGTGTGGGCTTAGATAAACCCAGGTTTTGGGTTCTAGACTATAAATAGAGATATGATTGAAGGCTAACCTCGGGGCTTTCTAGATGTTATTTTTGTGCTAAAGTTTTGAGGGGTACCATAAAGATACTTTATAGCCATAAACATAACTAAGAAATAAAGTTTAAATTTAATCCGGAAAAAAATTAGCTGCGCTTTTCATCGTCGGCGTCTCCCCACATCCTGTCAGAGCATCTCTATCCCACTAGTCATTTCTCCCTCTTTATTTTCTAGGATGAAGAGGCTAGCTATTATTTGCAGCTCTCTATTTGAGTATTCATTCCAATGGCCTAGCTATTCTCCCTCTTTAAATGGTTTAAATTTGTGGGCTGAATTATTTTGGGCCTATTTACTACTACCTCATGTTTCTGTGCTCATTACTTATTACTGGTTCACTACAATCTACAGACATGCCTTATTACTAGTTATTCTGTAGGTTGCAGGTTATTACTAGTTATTCTGTAGGTTGCAGGTTTGTAGCTCAAAACCTGAGAAACTTTCTTCTTTTGTCATTACATTGCAGTCTGTTTCAGAATTTTTTCTTCTGGATCTGGTCTTTTACAGATTACAAATTTTGCAATTGCATCAGCATGGTCGACTAAGCAACGCAAGGAAGGGTTGATAGCTGCCATTTATCAACTTGCTCAAGACAATTCAATCAACATGAGAAATTATCTGTTGTCATCAGCATATAATATACAGTCTAAACCCTTTCAAATACAAGAGTACTGAAAGTTGGTATACACCAAAACTGAACGACACATGAGGTAGGAGGACTGGCTAATGCGAACCACCAAGCTACCTCCAGTGTAAAGAACTAAACCTCAACAGCAGTTGACCTTGTCCTCATCTGGTGACCAAGGAAATGGATACTAAGGCTGGACATAGTTGGTGATCGAGGAATCGAGAAACAAAATTTTAAGAGTCAGGCTTGCCTGGAATTGCTTTGATCGACAGCAGTGTGTCTGCCAGATGCTGCCATCTCTTACAGAAGGAATCTGATAGAACTGTATATGGAAATGTTATGACAGCAACTGCATTAGATGAGCGCACCTTGGCCTTCAATGATCTGATAAGAGATGGCAGTACTGAAAGTTGCAGGCTTAACAATCCAAGATAAGTCAACAATCCAAGCAACAATACAGTACACCATTCACAAATTGGTTCTCTGAACATATATAACCATACATCCAGCAAACATTGTTCAGTTCACAAATCTCAAAAGCGCTACATCTAGCTTGTAAAGTATTCATGGACACAACTAGCTTGCTGTAGTATTGCCAAACCGACGAGTAAATATCTCATCCTTTAACATCTTGTAAAACTGCTGCTGATCTGGACTCATTGTACTAATATCAATGTTTATTATTCTTTCGTCTTCAATCCTTTGCTTCATCTCCACGTCCTTCCGCTGCAGTTCGAGCCTTTCGCGTTCAAGCTGTAGCCTCTCGTCATTGCGCTCCTTCTTCCTCAACTCCCTCAAATCTTCTGTCTCCTTCTTTTTGATCCAGAAATCGCTCATCACCTCCTTCAAGTGGCTCTCTCCATCACCATAAGGTCTTTTCCCTCGACGTTGTCGCTCCTTCTCTTGCTTCTTACCGGGAGGCCTTGTCATAGCTTCATTAGGTGCATGTTCATTGCTTCCAGGACTACAGTTCAAGGGACTATCACCACTTGGTGCCTGTTCTCTTGTTGTTTCATTCTGGGACTTGTCTGTCCTCTGAATCCACTTCTGCTCATGACATAGTTTCTTCCAGCAATGGTCCATCACGAAAGATTGCTTCTTTGGGTGACCGTTCTTGTATAGTGCCTTTGCATGATCTATCTGAAAATATCAACCAACATAAAGGATTATTGGAGAACCAGAAAGCAACCAAATTGATGGGAGGACAAAACAATACCTTATCTTGCTCCGTTAATCCACTTTGCTTCCTCCGCACTACCTGAGCATAAACCCCACAGAAACGGCTAACATTCGCATTGATAATTGACCAGCGGTTCATAAGAGATGTCTCTGAACGGTCCGATTCAAAATCCTTGTGCTCATGGAAGGCAGCATGCATTCTCTGCCAATACCTTGACATCGATTGGTTATTGCTTTCAATCGGATCAAGACCCACATTTAGCCATGCACTGATCAGCTTCTCATCTTCCTCGGCAGTAAAATTCTTAGTCCACTTCTTGCTGCTTTTGGTATGTTGAGAATATTCATCATTGCCTCTGGTAGGCTGAGAACCTTGTGCAACTGCACAAGTTTGTTCCTCAGGGGGGCATATAAATGGATCACCCCAAATTTCTTCGCTGCCATCAAGATTATCTGCCCTCAGGATGTGCATATAACCTTCCATGGCAAAAACCTGTAATCAATCAAACATTGTAGCTATTAAAATGTATGAACAAACTTGATCAGCTTTGGTCAGCAGGCATGGCATGCTAAACGAGCCAACAGCAAGTGCACTGTTATTGTTCATAACTTGTTCTGATCCTCCTGTAAGAATTGAATGGAATAGTAGCATCTGAAATCTAAGCAGAAAAATCATGGTATGGTAACAAGAGCTTAGCTATGGAGAAATTAATGGCGGAAACACAGATAGGTATTTTCCCATACAGATCCTTTGCAATTCTTGTGTAATATAGATTGAGCAAAAAACCATCAGAAGTTTAGAACATGCACACATTGACAGTTTGACAATTTTTACAGGAGCCGAGAAAATTGCTCCATTTGGTTTTCGTTAGTAGTTACTGCTAGATATGTATACTCAATTTGAAACCTCCAGCAATAAGCCTTTGTACGGATAGATTGCCAGGAATAATGCACTGAGTATGTTCATTATACAGCTAGTATCTTGCTGCTGTGCAAATTAAAAAAATCACTGGAGTTCGATATGGCTATCTGTAACCTCCAGCAAGGCAAATAAGCATTGCAGAATGCAGAATCTCCATGAAGTTGAATGCAAGTGTGAAAATTTTTAAAAAAGTTTACAATAGATCAATGTGAATGTAAAAATCCATAAGAAATCCAACTGCAGTTTGTGTTTATTGATCCTGTATTGAAAGAAACACTACTGTCTTCATGAGATTATTTCCGATAGGATGCTTTTAGGAAACTATTGACATAATATGGAATTATAGCTTCGTTTTTCTTGAATGACAATAGATTTGCCAGAAATTGCTTCCGAAGTTCACGTGGATCCTGAGACATGGAGGTAGAGATTTTACTAACTATGAAGGAGTTACAGGTAGTAAGTATAAATGGGTATGTTGGTCACAATGTAGATACTCAACTTGATATACGTATGTACTGGTCACAAATCTTATAAATTCAGTTTTTTTTCAATGCCCGGACAAGAATTCCATAACCAAGATATCATATCATGAACTCAACGAAAATGTATGAACAAACTTGAGCACAAGGAACTTGAACAAACATTGTACCACAGAAACATACGGCCAACCAGTATCATGAAATGGCATTTGCTACTGCGGTTAATGTGTCCTCCACAAAACACAATTCCGAAGATTAAACTAGTAAACTGGTAGCTCCATTGTGGTTCAGAAGATGATTGTGGTTCAAATACTTCAGAGCAAATAATGATCAAACACTCGTAGTCCATACTTCAGAGCAAAGAATGATCAAACGCAGCAGCTAAATGTGATTCCACAACCAAATAAAAGAGCAAAACCAAACAGTGCCATGGCTCTGAAGTCCAATGCATACATCTATCCACCAAGGAAATAAAAAAAACTCTAAATATTTAGCGCTATGCTCAGAAGAGAGAAATTACCAGTGGGGAGAGGTGGGAAGAGGCTGGGGAGGCCGGCGGGGGAGGGGCGGCGCGGCGGACTAGTGGGAGGGGCAGCGGGGGAGGGCCGGCGAGGGGCGGTGGCGGCGCGTCGAACCAGTGGGAGGGCCGGCGAGGGGCGAGGGGCGGTGGTGGCGCGGCGGACCAGTGGGAGGGGGCGGCGGGGGAGGGGCGGCGCTCGCCGGCGAGGGGCGGTGGCGGGGCGGCGGACCAGTGGGAGGGGGAGGGAAGTCGCGGGAGGTGGGAGGACGCCGCGCGCGAGGCGAAGGGAAGGCGCGGGAGGGGACGAGAGCGCCGCGCGCGAGGCGAAGGGAAGGCGCGGGAGGGGACGAGAGCGCCGCGCGGGAAGGAGAATCGAGGGCGCGGGAGGGGGAGGGAAGCCGCGCGGGAAGGAGAATCGAGGGCGAAATCGCGATGGCGAGCGAGCGTCCGCTCGCCTTCGATAGCCAGTCTCTGGAACGAAAAAGCCAGCGGGTAAATTTAAAGAGGGGGATAAAAGATGAGTTGGAGTTCATTTTTTAGGTTATACTAGCTAAATATACAATGAAGAGCAGGATAAAGAACCGGATGGAGATGCTCTCAGCGTGGCATCACGGTCTCGTGCACCACACGAGATTTCCTCACGGCGACGGCAGCGCATCTCTTTTTCTTCGCGTGGTTTTTGTTGCTCGCGTGTGCGTCGTGACGCGCTTCGCCGTTCACGAACGGGCGGTCATCTCGCCTGTCGGCTGGTTTTCCCACAGTCCTCGCGCGTCATCATCGTCTTCTCTCGGCCAGCTCATTGCGTCAGAGCAAAAACGTGACGAGTTGAACTGTGCATGGCCTCACGTGAAGAGCTCGCGGCGTCAACACATTTTTATCTATTCATGGGTGGGCAGCACATGAATCAATAACTAGCACAGGCCTGGTTCAGAACGAAAGCAACATCTCGCTTTTATTATTTCGCTACAGTAGTTGCAACCGTGCTACAGTTACTACAGTAACCAAAAAATATTTTTTTGGGCTGTCTTTCGTTTCTTTTGTATTTTTTATGTGATTGCCAGATTAAAAAAAATCAGGAGACGGCATAGTGTATGAAAAAGATTCCGCTGCATATTACAATCATTCACCTCTTTCTGATTGTCATCGACGATCCTACGAAATATACGTGAGTATTTGGAGGAAGCACTATTTGATGAAGGACAAAATTTGAATATAGATCCTTAATTTCAGTCGTTTAATTCAGATATTATAAAATGTATAGTTTGTTTATTGAGAGCAGTAGCACTGAATTGGCTGAACAATAGTAAACAGGATCCTGTCAGTTAACACTCCAATAAAAGAGAAAATTGAGCATATGCCCTCCAACTAGATGGAAATCTAGGATATACCCTCCTTTAGATTCTAATTGATAATATAACCTCCTTTAGAGTGTTTTGTTGAGAAAATACCCTTTTTATACCTTTTCATTAGTTTCTATTGTATTTCTCTGTATTTCTTCACTTAAAATGACCTATTTACCCCTGAGTACTTCTTGTGCATCATTAGAGTATTTCTCTGTCTTTCTCTCATTTTCCTACTGTTAATTGCTTCACTTAAAAGTGGATGCACAAGCCGGATATAGTAGACTTAAAAGTTATACAAAGCAGGAAAGTGTGTTATATGCGGATACAGTAGACAGAGAAATACTCTAATGATGCACAAGAAGTACTCGGGGGTAAATAGGTCATTTTAAGTGAAGGAATACAGAGAAATACAATAGAAACTAATGAAAAGGTATAAAAATGGTATTTTCTCAACAAAACACTCTAAAGGAGGGTATATTATCAATTAGGATCTAGAGGAGGGTATATCCTAGATTTCCATCTAGTTGGAGGGCATATTCTCAATTTTCTCCCAATAAAAAGATGTATTTGGCTCAAACCTAATTTTCTACAGGGCCACAAGAAGAAATGAATAACGAGCTAAAACTATTGAAACTGAAACAGTTGTCTAGGCCCCGCTCAGTTGGGCTGAAAAGCTATGGCTTATGGCTAAAAGTGCACTGTAGCGGCTGAAAATTCACTATAACTGAAGGTGGCTTATTTGACATAATTAAATTTAAAAAATTTAAAAATAGAAAAAATATACTAGCTCATCACAGACAACGTAAATAAATACAGAAAAAAAGAACCGGGAAAAAAGCTCAAAAAAAGTCAAAAGTTTAGAAAAAGACGAAATTTATGACTAATAAAAAATAAGCCAGAAACTGAAGCTAAAATGAACGGGTGTATATGGTCAAACTGAACAAAACTAAAAAATCAGATGCTACTTTTATATGTTAGGACTTATGAAAGCTTTGGAACTAAGGGCCTGTTCTTTTTGGCTGAAGCTTATGGCTTTTGGCTGTGGCTTGTGACTTTTGGGTTGTTTGTGCGAGAGATTACAGAGTAACAGAAACTCGCGTGCGGTTTTTGCTGATATAAATAAAGTCGGTACATCATGTACTACAATTATCTAGTAGACCCTAATTTGAAAAGGTAATCCGTTTAAAATCTAGTTACTGTAGAAAGTCGAAAAGCAGCTTTTAGAAGCCGAAAAAATAGACCCTAATAATATGTTGTTGCCTGGATCATGCGAATAAAAGAAGGGTCACCTAAGTACGCCACTTGCACCCATGCTTCGTCGATCCTGGAGCAAAAGAGGTTGATTTGGCTTGGCACTGGGATAAATTGAACTCTTCATTGGCCTCATCTCTAGTGATGATACAGAGGAGTTCAATTTCCATTATCAATCAAGCAAACTGATATTGAGTTCACCGTGGCCACAACGATTGCCTCATATGTGTAAGTCATGGTTGTACTAGTGATACTGACTTGGTTCTAGAAGTCAAGCCCAATATAAATGTTGAAGACCAGTGGCAAGCTAATAAGATTCTGGCTTTTGTTGTCATAGTTCCTGTACGTGAACATTCCTGTTCTGTCAAAGCCGGATTTAACACTATTGCGCATGGTATTTACAAAAATAACATTTCTACTATTCGATGGGTGGGCAACAACGCCGGCGAGACGACATGTGGCACCTGTCTCCCCGTGATCAGACGGCAGGCGCTTGTCGCTCACCCACAGGATGGCAGGTGCCTAAACTCGTAACTATACATCATATTTGTTTGAATTTTTAAATATAGCAAATGAGGTCAAATAATTACGACATTTTATGCCCGGACTCTTGACACAATGTACTTTATTGTGTAATGTTTTTATAATTTTATCCCCTCTGAAATTGCTCTTAAATTCGTACAATTTTGATATTTATAGGAATTATTACATATAGTAAATGAGCTCCAAAAATTATAAAATTTTATGTAGAGTCTTCCAACATATTTGTCCTAATTGTATATTTTTTGTGAATTTTATGTACTCCAAATTTGTTATGTTAATTCATGATATTTTAATTGTAATTAACCCAAATAAATTTGGCAAATTTGTATCACATAAAATTCTCAAAACAATTACACAATAACCATGACTATATCAAAAGACTTCATATAAAATTTTATAATTTTTGGAGCTTGTTGTCTATATGTAAAAACTCATAAAATTATCAAAATCGTATGAATTATTGAGCAATATTAACAATTGATAAAATTACCCAAAAATTACACTATGAGTACTTTGTGTCAGTAGATTGTATGTAAATTTTTGTAATGTTTTGAGCTGATTTTTTATATTTAAAAATTTAAACAATCAATAACATAAAAAAATTAGAGCAAGTAATTAAGTCGTTTAATCAGCCGGCTTAATCACCTGCTGCCCCCTCACCAGATGGTAGGGTTGCCTGCCGTCCTCCCATCAATTGGCAGGCTACTTGTCGTCTGTTGGCGAGGCGGTAGGCACATACCGCCGATGCCTCGCCACGTGTCACCTCACCGGCGCTGCCGCTCGCCCACCGGATGGCAGAAGTGCCATTTTTGTAAATACGGTGTATGTGTATATGGCTAATTTTATAAATACCATACGTAACCGTACCAAATTCGGCTTTGTCTCCATTCCTCTTATAAGATACTTCTGGTCTTCCATGACAGAAGAAAATGTGTAGCCATTTCGACCTCGAGTAGGAAAATTTCTTAGATTTAAACCTGTTGCAAATAATATACAATAAATAGAGACGAGGGACACGAAATTTTACGTGAAAAACCCTTATGGGAAAAATCACAGGCGCTCAAAGTTAAATCACTATAATGAGTAGAGATTACAATGGAGTGCTTGCTCTTTGTATGGGTAACTGGGGTACATATATAGGGTGAGGGAACTGAGTCCCACATGGAGAGGAAAGCGAATCAGAGTTAGTTACTACAAATTAACACCACGTCTGATACAACCTATGCATAGCCTAGACACCTGTCATGCCACGTCCGGTATGAGATGAAGTGTCCTACACAGACACGGTACTTATCTTGCAGACTTTAATATCACCTTGAGTAATGACACATCGAATGTAGTGATACCTGATATCAATGTGCTTTGTTCTCTCTTGGAACATTTAATCTTTTGTAAAGGAAATTGCACTTTGACCATCACAAAATATTGTAGTGTAAGATGTACTTACACAAAGCTTAGTAAATAAACCACTTAACCAAATGGCTTCTTTACAAGCTTCAGAAATAGCCATACACTCAACTTCTGGAGTAGATAAGGCAATGGTAGCTTGCAAACTTGCTTTCCAGCTAACGGTACACCCTCCAATAGTGAACACATAACTAGTCAGAGATCTTTTTTTATCTAAATCTCTAGCAAAATCAGAATCGACATAACCATGAGTCCATCTCTAGCCTTCCCAAATTGTAAACAAGCATTAGATGTGCCCCGCAAATATCTAAAAATCCATTGAACTGTGTTCTAATGCTATTTTGTAGGATTAGCCATGTATCTACTAACCATACTTAATGATTAAGATAAATCGGGCTGAGAATATACCATGGAATACATAATCGAACCAACCACACTCGCATATAGAACTCTAGACATATACTCAACTTCATCATTTGATTGTGGACATGACGTTGAAGAAAGTCTAAAATATGCAGCTAAGGGAGTACTCACCGGTTTGGCCTTATGCGTGTTAAAACGATGAAGAACTTTATCAATATACTCCTTTCGACTTAGGTATAATTTGCCAAACTGTCTACCTCTAAAGATTTCCATACCAAGAATCTTGCAACAATCAACATATCATTAATATATAGGAGCAAATAAATAGCTGAACCATTAACAGTCTTCAAATAAACACAGCTATCATAATTGGGTCTTCTAAAATCCTAAGATATCATAAAGAAGTCAAATATCTTGTACCATTGTCTAGGTGACTGTTTCAAACTATAAAAAGACTTCTTTAATTTCCAAACAAAATACTCCTTTCTCGGAATAGCAAAACCTTCTGGTTGCTCCATATAAATATCTTCTTCTAATTTTTCATGTAAGAATGTGGTTTTGACATTCAATTGTTCGAGCTCATAATCATACATAGCCACAATGCTCAGTAAAGTGTGAATAGAACTATGCTTCACAATAGGACAAAAGACATATGTGAAATCAATACCTAGAATTTGGTTGTATATTTTAGCAACTAGCCTTGCTTTATATCTAACCTCTTGTGTTGGTGAAAGATCTTTTTTCTTGAAGATCCATTTGCAGCGAATAGGCTTCTTCTCAGTTGGCAACTTAACTATCTCCCAAGTGCCATTATTGTTAAGAGATTCCATCTCATCATACATGGCAGTCATTCAGATGAAAGTTTTGTAGTACCCTCAATTTCTTCTGCCATATTTAAACAATAGGCCACAATATTGGCTTCTTCAATAAATCTCTTAGGAGGCTAAATATTCCTCCTTTCACTATTAACTGCAATGGAATGTTGTGTTGATGGCGTAACAATAGGAACTTCTACAATATTTTTCCTATTGATTTCTTGTGTAGATCCTAAATAAATAATATGCTCCACCTGCATGCCTGATTGCTTCTCAACAAGAACATCAATAGATAGTTTATCATTAAGAGACCTTGTGGAGGTCATCCCGTGTGTGTGATGAGTAATTGACATTGGTTTAGGTAAGTCAAGTTTGGTTTGAGTGGTCGGACCATGTCGTTGCGTGGTGCATCGGTTTCGGTCGGACTTGGTCAAACCTAGTCAAAGTGGTTAGAATGCTTATTCGATTGATTTGACAGGTTTGGGCTTTTTCATGTATAAGTATGGTTTGCTAATGCCATTTATGCCTTCATGTATCGAGCGGTGCTATTTGATGTGTTTCTTGTCTGTGTTGGCTGCAGGACGTCGAGGCGGAGTCATGGTGAGACACGAGGTGACCGGACTAGACACGGGCGGTGTTGAGGTCAGAACGGTCGGGATGTGTCGAAGACGACGGAGACTCGAGGTGGTTGCGAGGCTTGGACGACAAGGAGCGCGGAAGCTTCCCGGAAGGTGCAGGAGGGGCGAATCGGTAATTTCACGAGGCTGCACAAGCGGGAGCGGGCTCCGTTGGATTTAGCGTGCGTAACGGGGTGGAGACCCGTTAGCCGAGGGCTATATAAAGGAGGGAGTGGCTGCATGCCCACTTATGCACTCCAAGGGTTTCTAGGGTTTCCTTTAGTCAAAATGAGCTTTGGGGTTTGCTTTGGCTTTAGGCTTTAGTTGGTGAGAGTTGTTGAGGGAGGCAGGTTCTTGTTCCCTGTGTGTCCCCTTCGATGTCTCTCTGAGGGTCTGAGTGTTGTTTCCTCTCCAAGAAGATGTAGGGTTTGTATTAGTTCTAGAGATGGAGTGGGAGAGGATGAGTTGAGAATCTATGTAATCATTCCTCTTGTTCTAATGTCCATGCATATGGGGACTCCTCTGTAATCATCTTTGGTTTGAATTGGAAATCTGAATTTTACCTCTCGTGCTTATGTTCTGTTCTTCGTTCCTCTCTTGGGTTGATTGGTGAGATTTTGTGTTTCTTGTTGTTTCTTTCTGGGAAGGCCCAAAATGGGTTGCTCTAGGTTGGGATGATGCCTCAAGATCATTTGATCAAGTTTCCCAAGAGCAAACTTCTTTTTAATCTCAGATTTGGTTTTTGGACTTCCTCTGTTCTTCACTTTGCCTTCTAGGGTTTTGGTGAAATTAGTGATTCCCTTCACGAGATGGCTTGAAATTTGGTATGTAGAGACCAGAGGCTATTGATTAGCTGTCTGCAAAATTTCATGGCCAAAGGATCAATGGTTGGAGAGAAATTTGAGATTTAGTGAAGCTCTGTGCACTTTTCAATTTTTGGGTAAAATCTGAAATTCTTGTCTCCCTTTTGATTCTTCTTGCTATTTGAGGCCTTTATGTTATTTAGAATAGTTATGTGATCTTTTGGCCAGAGGATAATAGCAGGACTTCGCTAATTTATCCAAATCAAGTTTCAGTTTGCATTTACCTTTTGCTGCTGTCAATTTTCAGTTTTCAGTAAACTGAAGTGTGCAGATTTCAGTTTATGTTCTCAGTTTTAGTGAACTACAGCCTGCAGATTTCAGTGTTTATTTTCAGATTTCAGTCAAACTGCAGTGCAGATTTCAGCTTATTTGTAGTGCAGATTTCAGCCCCTGTTTTCAGCCTAAAGCCTCTAGTTTGTCAGCTGCAGTTTTCAGTCAAAACACTGCAGATTTCAGTCAGTTTTCAGCTGCAGTTTTCAGCAAAACATTGCAGATTTTAGGCAGTTTTTCAGCTGCAGTTTTCAGCCAAAACACTGTGGATTTCAGTCTTTACTCAGATTACAGAAAATGAAGTAAAAGCTATTTTTCAGATTGTAGCCTTTGCTTTTCTCAGTTTTGCTGTCCTCCTTTATTCGCTCTCTCTGCAGATTGCTCTCACCAAGTTAATCAATATATTTCTTGTTGGTAATCTATCCTTGGTTTCAGTTGGGACTTTGTTGATCAATTGTTTGGTTTGAAGTAAGAAGATTCTTTCTTCGTAGCTTCAATAGCTATTGAAGAAGTGATTTGCTTGAGTGAATACTTTGGGGGATTATTTTTAAAAGTCGACATTCACCCCCCCCCCTCTATCGCCGATTCCGATCCAACAATCATGCAACATAGCAAACTCACCAAAAGTAACATCTTTGCTAATAACCACCTTTCTAGTTTCAGAATTCCACAATTTATATTCTTTCACACCAGCTTTATAACCAAGGAAAATGCACTTAACCGCTCTAGGTTCTAATTTACTGTTGTTAACATGAGCATAAGCAAGACAACCAAATATTCTCAAGTTTGAATAATCTGCTAGAGAGCCAGACCATACCTCAATTGGAGTCTTCTTATCAATAGCCAAATTGGGTGACCGATTAATCAAATAATAAGAAGTGGAAGCGGTTTCAGCCCAATAACTCTTAGATAATCCAGAGTTTTTATAACATGCAATGTACCTTCTCCATGATGGTTCTGTTCATGTATTCGGCCACACATGTTTTGTTGAGGAGTGCCTAGAACGGTATAATGTCTCATAGTACCTTCTGATTTGCATGAAGTTTCAAATTCTCCTGAACAAAACTTCAAGCTATTGTCGGTATGTAGCTTCTTGACATTCTTGCCAGTTTGTCTTTTAATCATAATCTTCCACTCCTTGAATGTTTTGAATGCATCTGATTTGTGCTTGACAAAATATGCCCAAACTCTTCTTGAGTAATCATCAATAATGGTCAACATGTAGCTTGCACCTCCAAGTGATGGAATGCGGAATTCTCCCCACAAATCAAAATGAACATAATTCAATATGCCTTTTGTAGAGTGAGTTGCAGTGTTGAATTTCACCCCTTTTTTTGTTTGTCGAAGACACAATGTTCATAAAATTTTAACTTGTCAATACTTTGACCATCAAGAAATCCTCTTTTACATAATTCCATCATTCCAGCTTCACTCATATGCCCTAGACGCATATGCCAAAGATTAGTAGCATCAAATCTAATGATTTATTTGAGGCAACAATAACATTATCTAAAATTCTAGTGTCTCATAGATGATATAAGTTGGCAGCCTTCATATCACCTTTCATCACAACAAGAGAACCTTTGGTGACCTTCAGAACTCCACCTCCACTTTAATACTTGTACCCTTTAATATCAAGAGTACTCAATAAGATAATATTTCTCTTTAAATTCGAAATGTGATGAACATCCGACAAAGTTCTGATGCTGCCATCAAATATCTTGATCTGCATAGAACCAATGCCTGCAACTTTGCATGATGTATTATCACCCATCAATATAGATCCACATGGCGTAACTTCATAGGTAATGAACCACTCATGGTTCGGGCTCATGTGGAAAGTATAGACTGAATCAAGGATCCATTCATCACTGGTTTTGGAATCACTAGCAAAGGCGACGAGAACATCTTCATCAGAACCTACTTTGGTAACAACGGTGGCTCTAGGTTCATCCTCTTGTTGATCCTCTCGTCTCCTTGTCCTGCAACTTCTAGCATTCGGATATATCATGACTATCCTTTTTGCAATATCTGCATAACTTCCTGTTCCTAGATTTAGATATGCCCCTGTATCTGCATTTGCTTTTTCCTCTTGAATTGCCGTTTGAACCCTTCTCGTATTGCCTGCATGGACAGACAAATCTTCTGCATGCGTATTTGAACTTTCACTGGGAACCATAAGTTTCATCTTTTCTTTAGCATACAGATATTTATAAATTTCACTATGAGTAAGAGTATCACGGCTATACAGAATATTTTCTCTAAAAGTAGAGTATGAACTGGGCAGAGAGCAGAGCAAAATAAGACCCAAATCTTTATCATCATATTTTACCTCCATAGATTCGAGGTCAGCAACAACTTCTTTGAAAGTTGTCAAATGGTTCAACAATGAGGCTCCCTCTGCCATCCTGTGTGAATAAAGTTTTTACTTCAAATGCATCTTGCTATGTAGAATTGAACAAAATGAGCCACACAGGGTGTGTTGTATTCATTCATTTAAATAGAAGTTACATCAGCACATTACATGCTACAGTCAGTAAAACCAAAAATACAGCTGAAGGCATAGTTCCTGGAGGTTATGGGCTGTTAGCCGTGTGCATGTGAAACAACCTGAAGAAACAGATCTTGGATAAGTGGTAATTCCCAGTTATTTTTGGTAACACCCCACCACAGATTGTGCATCGCCTGGGCGCACGCATAGGCTGTTTCGTAAATTTGTGAACACTATCATTGGAAGTCCTTTGGTCATAATGTTTGCAAATTGGGAATTTGAAGGCACATGTAGAACACGTAAATCTCCAAGTGCTACCTTCTCACGTATAAAGTGAATGTCCAGCTCAATGTGTTTGGTCTGGCTGTGCTGAACTGGATTATAAGACAGATAAATGGCTGATACATTGTCGCAGAACACAACTGATGCCTTTGAAGATGCATGGCCACGTTCTGCTAGTAGTTGCCATATCCAGTAGCATTCAGCTACTACATTTACAACTACCCAGTACTCCATATTGTTGCCAAGATATGCATAGAACTCAGAGGTTGATCGACAAGTATCTGGACAGCTTGGTCATTTGACGCCTGAGTAGGCAACCAAATCCATCGTGGGACACCTTGTAATCTGCAACCCGAAGTGTGTGGTTCCTTTAATGTATCTAAGGATGCATTTAACAAGATTCATATGGTAGTCCCTAGGGTCATGCATGTGTAAGAAAACTTACTGCACGACATGAGCAAGATCTAGGCGCATCATTGTTAAGTATTGCAAAGCACCAACCAAACTGCGATACAGAGAAGCATCAGAGATGGGAGTGCCATGAGATACATAAGCTTTTGGCCCGGTGGAAATTGGTGTGGATGTCGGTTTGCAGGAAGACATGCCGGCACGATCTAGGAGCTCACTGGCGTATTGTGTTGAGAAAGAAAAAAGGCATCAGATGTCCTAGGTATAGAGATTCTGAAGAAGTAATGTAGAGGACCAAGATTCTTCATGGAAAATTCAGAATGTAACATAGTGATGATCTTCTGGAGTGTGGAGTCACTGGAAGTAGTAAGAACTATATCATCCACATAAAGGAGAAGAAAAGCTGACTCTAAGCCCCACCGTAATGTGAACAACAATGGGTCAAAAGAGGTAGGAACAAAACCGAGGGATTTGATGTATGTGGCAAATCTGATATACCAGGCACGTGCTGCTTGTCGCCTCAAATTCTTATTAATGCCTAAAATATGTGTAAATCTTGGTGGATTCATGTCAATCATTGGAGAGAGAGACAATGATGTGAGTTTTTGGAGGACAAATAAGCGATCAATCTAAATGATTGAATTGGCTACATGAGTGAACCAATTTAATGATTCGATTGACCAAATGGATGGACCAATTTAAGTAATTGGATTGGTTAAATGAATGGACCAGATTAGATGATTGATTTTACTAAATGAGTGGACTAATGGAATCTTTAGAGAAATACGAAGAGTAATAATGATCTTTGGATTATAACTTTAATAAACAAGTATCAATCCGGATGAACATTTGCAATAGTGGCATAACAGAATATAGATAATTACTGGATGGATTATTGGAATTTCTGAGAAATTAGGAGAGGTGATAATGACCATTGAATTATAGATTTGGGTAATAACATTATTTCCAATAAATTTTCATGATAATGAAGTTTCTTGGAAGAAAATTGCAAGTAGTACGACTGAATACTCGATAAATAGATTATGAATATGCATCAATGATGGAAAAGGTTGGATAATACAAATGATACTTGTGGATTAAAAAATAAAGATACTGGAGTATCGCTCAAAAATAATGTTGACTAGGATTGTCAAATAGTGAATCGAAGATTGGATTTATAAATTTATGATGGGCATCGAGATTCATGTGAGAAATAGGTAACTTTGATTCGATTAATGAAACTATGGATAATACAATAGAAGTTGTATGATTGGTGGATCAGATAATTCCAAAATTCAAGCATTTCAAAACCATTTTTGGGAAATCAGTCTTGTTATAAAATTCTATATCAAATGTATATAGTATATCTTTATTGCAAAGAGGCTTGATTTCAAATTTACTTTGAAACTTGGCCCCAGTATTTGGAAAAAAAATTAAATTAATTCCTAGGAATTTACTTTCAAACCCGAAACTTGGGAATCTACCTACTATGCAAACTATTGGTGATACTTAAATATTTTCAACCTCGGTATTTCAGAAGACCGTTTTCTAAAAGGCTCCATTTTCAAAATAATGGTTCGGAGGCTGAGCTTCGTCGCCAAAGCCCCTCTCGACACTTTCCTTCCTCTACTTCTGTCTAACAAAAAGGAAATTTGGTTTTTCCTTTCTCTTTCCCTCACTTAAAAGGCTTAAGCTTGAAGACGTCAAGGATCCTTGTGAAGATTTGGTGGCCTCGCTTCAGTAAGCCTAGAATTCAGAACCTTGCGCCCTTTTGCACGTGTCTCGCTTCAGGCTTCATGCAGCTATGCTCCTCAATGAAGTTCTATTGAAAATGAAGGGTGACCGGCTCAAGCTAAAGGTGTAGATGGTTCAGAAGTGAGGAATCGACGAGGGGCTCACTGGAGAAGAAGAAATGGCATGGCAGTGACATTAGTTGAAATGGCGCGACAGCGACGTTGGCCAGAGGGAAAGAAGATGGTGTGATTCCTACTATCCACTGCTGCTGTCATCAAATTGAAGGAGGGAGGTGAGTGAGGGAATCAAACGGTGCAAAATAACACGAACAAAAGGCCATAGTCTCACCAAAAAGGACGTGTGAGCTCGGCGGGACACGGAAGGGCATGCACACTACAATTGGAGATGACAGCGTGTTCTGGGTGCTCTAAAGGAGAAAGAGCTCAGTCAAGGTGCAAAATAGAAGCAGCAAGGGATGAGGAAGATGAAGGTGAGATCGGTTGGATTTTTTAGGGCAAGGCAAGGGCATTATTTGATCTCCTCGAGAGGTATTTTCCATGTGGCAGGATTTGCGGGGATAGCAAGCCATAACGCTTCTCATGTGCTGGTGGTAGCAGGG
Organism: Dendrocalamus latiflorus; assembly: GCA_017311315.1. Taxonomy (NCBI): domain Eukaryota; kingdom Viridiplantae; phylum Streptophyta; class Magnoliopsida; order Poales; family Poaceae; genus Dendrocalamus; species Dendrocalamus latiflorus. The sequence goes on along the minus strand of CM029658.1, from coordinate 33,594,613 downwards.
TGGCGGAGAGGATGTCTCGGCGTATCAGTCAAAGAGCTCAAGGTGGTGCAGTCCGTGTGGCATTTGTAGGCAGGCGTGCAAGTACTATGCACGGAAGCTCGGGTCCAATGGCACTTATTTGAGGTGGAGGAAGATGGCTGACATGTGGGTCCAGTTGTCAGCGACGACAACGATCGTGCGAGAGACAATGTGCATTGGCGAGATTACGGTGCAGAGAAGGTGGAAAGAGGAAAGCGACTTGGGCAGAGGACGACGCGCGGGCCGTGGCTAGATTGGAAATAGGAGATGGGCTGGGGTAAGACTACAGTTTTCACCCATGAACACGTTCTGAATTTTCAAATCATTGTTTAATAAATAATTCTAGTACTTAGGTTTTACCTAGGAAAAATAGCAAACAAGCTCCAAAAATTCTGAAACATTTTAGAGATGCACATTCAAATATTTACCAAGCTCAAAATATTTTTTAAAAATCATTTTTATCTACCAAAAATAAGAAAAGCATTTTATAATTTTTCAAAAAATTGAAAATGCACAAAAATGCTTAATGAGTTTATCACAATATTTAAAATAGATTTTGAAAACTTTTGGATGTTACAAGAGTGTAAAATCTATTTGAATAGCCATGTCTCCAATCATGGACATCGTAACACCACACTTGGTTAGATTTTTTGGTTTTAAAATGATTTTGGAAAAATTATGGATGTTGGGGATCCATGCTACAAATGTTTTGACAAAGAACCGTCAAATGTTAATGTTAGGGCAAAGGGTTGCCATTTTCTTTCTTGTACTTCTATGTTTATTATTACTTTCTGTTTCTTAGTAATACCAATTATTTGTACAACTTGTTCTTTACAAATTATTATGTCTATTGCAAACAAAAGCTTGCTTTACGCAAAACAAACCCAATAGGATAGCCACTCCTTTGACAAAGGTTGCATGTATTTATATCCTTACTTGAAGTCTTGCGGAGTATATTTTGTACTTACAATTGCTTGTTAAACAACTATCAGAACAAGAGGAGGAAGATCCCTCGGTCGGTTACTTTTATGCCGCCGGATTCGGTGACAAGAGTGTCGATTTCTACGGCGTTAACCCAATCGGTTGTCCATGGGTGTGTGGCATACCACGAGGGCCCTTTTGTTTATCTGTCATTTTTTTGCTACAAGTACTCTTTAGTATGATCTATTTATCCGATCAACCCTTTGCGTAAACTTTAGCCATGTAGGCCTACGTTGAACCTCTAATTTTTACGTACTATGTTTAATTTTACTCATATATAGATGTGATGTAACAATGTTGAATGTGTGTGCTAGCTACTGACCATGAGACTAGCACGATAAATACATATGATTTGGAATTAAATTTTCAGGTCCGACAATCTATTGTAGTACCCCTTAAAAATCTCATTAGTGTGTTATACAGAGTGTATAAGAGTAGTTAGATGCAACTCACTAGAGGTTTCTAAAAGGGTATAAGTGTCTTAAGTGCAATTGTTTTTATCTAATCTCAAATCAAACGGCGGAGAAAAAAGTGGTGATGTGTTGTTTTCTTAGATTTCATTTTGCACACAACTTTAATAGATGATATATAAAATAGAAGGCCAATATCTGTCCCGCACGTCTGTAAGCACAGCAATGCATCAATGGACTGCTGACGACGTGACAACAAATGTTTTGGTCTATTGCTGACGAGCCACGAATTGAGCGAGCGTATCCAAATGAGCCTCGCTATCTCTCTGCTCAGCACCAAACGAGATCCCTAGCTAGACCTACGCGTATCCGTTTCACTTGCCTCGCTATGCGACCAGCTCTGTGCACGGCAAGCACACTGCTCGTGGCTCATCGACGGGAGCATTTTAAAAAGAAGTACTTGTGCGAGTACATATTAGTACTAATCAAGTCGAACCGACTTAGGAAGGCACCAGAGCACCAGTGGCTATAAAATTGATCTTACACGAAACATAATAGATTGTTAGTTAGCAACTGAATGCATCAGCACTTAAATGTTCCCTGAAACAGGACAGGATTGCACTCGATGACCGACAAAGTGCTCATGCAATTGGGGAAAAAAAGAAAAAAAATGGGGCAAGTTATCTAAGTGCCTTCCAAACATGGTAAAAAGCCCTAGAAGTTAGATGACCCTATCCACAGAAGACTGGAATCCGAGGAAATCAACTACTTGCAGAACTTCCTGAGACCGTGAAAAGCTCAAGAGGTAATCAAGCAGGATTAGTTTGTCAATAATCCATACATGCCATTCTTTCTTTTTTAAGGAAGATCCATACATGCCATTCCATTTATAACAATCAATGCACACTGTTGGTCTACTCTTCTCCACCTCCAGCACCGGCAAGGCAAGGCCATGCTTACCGGTGGCCACCCATCTCCCCAAGCAGAACTTCTTGCATCGCGTGCCCTCGCCGCCGGATGCTCCGACGACTGAACCGTCGCCTCCTCCCCACCTTCTCCTGCCTCAATCCCCTGTCCCGCCGCGGCCTCGCAGCCAACATGGCGCTGCAGTGGCTGGAGGACGAGCTCACCTTGCTCGCCCTCCCCAGGGTAGACTCTTTCGCGTGCGCCAGGCTCCTGCAAGGCTGCAACGCGCGCGGCGATGCCCGCGGTGGCCGCGCCATGCCAGTACACATCACGCGGCGCGGTGGCGTGGCGCAGCTCAACCTCTTCTGCGCCAACATCCTGCTCAACCTGTACACGAAGCTCAGGCCCCTCGCCAGCACGCGTAGGGTGTAGGACAGAATGCCAAAGCGGAACATGGTGTCCTTCATCACGCTCGTCAGGGGGCCACACGCATTGGGGGGAGTTCGAGGAGTCCGCGGTGCTATTTCAGAGGCTGCGGAGGGAAGGGCACAAGGTGAACCAGTCCGTGCTCACCACGATGCTGAAGCTGGTTATTGCCATGGACGCGTCATGGCTTACCTGGGGCATGCACGCTCGCGCGTGCAAGCTGGGCCATGACCAGAACGCCTTTGTTGGGTCAGCACTGATCTATGCTTATACCTGTGCGGGGTTGTCAGTGATGCAAGGTGTGTGTTGGATGGTATCGTGGGTAAGGATGTTGTTGGCTTGTTGTTTGGACTGCGATGGTTTCTTGCTATTATGAGAATGACTGTCCAGAGAACGTGCTTTAGGTTTTCTCCAGGGATAGACTATTGCACAGGCGACTGAAATTTTTTTATGTTTCAGTCACCTAAAGTTGTACTTTGAATCACCTGAAGTTGCACATATTTTTTTTGGAGGGGGGTTGCAATTTTAGTTGATAGAGAGTGCAATTTCAGGTCACCTGAAGTTGCACTCTGAATCACCTAAAGTTGCAGCTGTTTTTTTTTTGAGGGGGACTGCAATTTTAGTTCATTGAGAGTGCAATTTTAGGTGATTGAAACATAAAAAAAATTCAGTCGAATGTGCAATAGCAAAACTGTTTTCTCCAAGATGAGGGTGGCGGGTTCTAAGCCTAGCGCAGTTTTCTCCAAGATGAGGGTGGCGGGTTCTAAGCCTAACCCATTTGCGCTTACCAGCATGTTCAAGCTGCGGTTTGCAAGATACCAAGAAGAAAGATATTTAACTGGTAATGTTGCTAAACTTTTCTTATGAGCCCTAAACTTCTTGATGCTTGCATGTGTGAAGTTATTGTGTGTTATTACTTTCGTTATTCTTTTGTCAAGTTGTAATACCACTAGAACACAAAAAAGAAGAAAAGCGAGAAATAAAACAATCCAAGGAAGAATAAAAAAATAAATGAGGTTGCATACCGTCCCTGGCCGGTCGGCACCATCTTACATTTGAGTTTTCATCATCTGGCGGAAAATTCCATTCTTACCTTTCTACCATTTTACCTCACCTTTAAGATGAACCAACAGACAGCCACACACGCATTAAGACACGGTCATATGAGTCAACATGCAGCCACATGCATAAGACACGTCCCATACCACGGGTCAAGACCAAGGCCCCATACAAAAGAATAGTAAGCTAGCACTTTCTCAAGCCACAATCCCAATTCACCTCTCCACCGAGAGCTGGCCACAACCAAACCAAGGCAAAGGCAAGAAGCCAAGTCATTCTATTCTCTTCTTCTCACCTCCCTTCAGCCAATAATAGACCAAAACAAAGAGAACCAACTAAGCCATCCACAAAGCCCACGGAAGCCAGCAGATTTTCAGAGAGGAGGTGAGGAAGGGAGAGAAGTGGAGGGAGAGGAGCTTGGGGAGTTGGGGAAGATCGATGGCATGAGAACGGCGTCCATGGCGATCGCAAGCTGCCTAGGACCACCGGAACCGCGCTGTAACACCCCATTTTCAAAACCTGGCTTATTGTAAAATTCAAATGTATGTTAATGAAGTTAAAAACTTTTATTCTCAGTTGGCTATTCTTTTGGTTCCAAATATGTGTGTGTATATATATATATATATCTATATATTCTAGGAAATGCAAAAATAATCTAAAATGAAAACCCTGCTCCATCTCCAGGGAAGAAAATCAAGTTAATCTCATAAAATCCAAAATATGAAATATACTTCATGGATTAAAGGATTCAGGAGGCTAAGATTGTTAAGAAAAGATATATGCATGCATATATGTATATATACCCGTATACATATACGAGTATGTATGTATGCTAATGGTAGGATTTTTCCTCCCCAAGCCTTTCCAGCCAGCATTTCATTTCTCCTATGGCAATGCATCTCCGTTCATCCTCCTTCCTGGCCTCAGTGCCTTGTCGCCATGTGCCACCTACTTCGTCGGCGAGTAATTGCGCTGTCAGCCCTCGTCTTCAGCACCGCTCCTCGCCATCAGCGCCTGGCAGCGGCAGCGCCTCCCGTCACCTCTCTCGAGTCCCCGGCCGTGCGCCATCTCCCTACGCCAATGGCTGCCATGGTACTCTCTGCCAGCGGTCACTTCGCGTGCAACAGGCTTGCACGGCTCCCTGTCGCCGTGTCTCCCCCTTGGCGCCCAGCCTCCTTTCCCGGCCTCCATAAGGAGCTCTGAGTCGCGCCACGCACCCCTCCGCCGAAGCTCGCCCGAACGCCCCGCTCGCCACCTCCTCTGTCTCGGGCGCTCCTTCGGCCAAACCTCGCCGCCGCGCCTCTCCGGTCGCCGCCAGGGCCCTGGGCCTCTTTTCCCGCGCTCGACTTTGCCCCACCCCTCTTCTCCACGAGCTAATTGCTCTCTCTTGCCCCGCAGGCCGCCGACGACACGTTCCACCTCCACCGACGGCTTCGGGTCTCCCCGGCGAAGCGCGACGCCTCGGGCCGATTCCCCGCACGTGGAGCGTCGCCCGGACACCCTGAGCGTCGTCCCCTCCTCGCCGGACCCTGCCGCTCCTCCCAGCGAGCCGCCACCGTCCACACCCCCGCCGCCAAGCACCCTCTCGCCGCCGGCCCGCCTCACTCCCCCTCGGCCTCGACTGACGCCCCAGGTGAGCTCATGGGTACCTGTGGATGCTTCCATCCCGAGGAATTGAACCCTCATGGCTCAAGGTGCCGGCGCCTGCTTCCCCTGCTCCGGCCGCCGCTTGAGCCGCCGCCGACCGCCGCCTGGCCCAGGGACCGGCCGATTGGCTTCTCCCCGAGGTGCGCACCGGAGTGGGTGGCCCCATTCGGCCGACACCGCCGCGCCTCCGAGCCCCCTCCGCCGCCGGTGAGCCCGCCTCCCTTGCGGCCGGATGAGCCAGAGAAGAGCTAAGCTCAACAGCTCACTAAAATGATGCCCAAATCCACTAAGTGGTCAATAACCGGACTTTTTTTTAATCCCTCTCGGGCCCCACCCGGCAGCAGTTTAACTTCCCTCTTTTATTTTCGGATTTTCCAGCAATTAAAACTTTGAAACGCTATAACTCTTAAACCCTAACTCCGAATTAAACGAAACCAACCTCTAAATTTTTCTAAAATCAAGACCTGTTTAATGGTTCTGGTTTGGTTCATTTCCGAGTTCATTTGAGTTGTTTTATTGTTTTGTTTGATTCTTATTCGGCGTTCTTTATTTTATGTGGTTTTTCCGGTACTCCCGTCCGTGTAGAGTTCGACGACGCGAACGAGACCCCGCTTGAAGCAGCGCAAGACCCCCAAGCCTTCGATCCAGGCGAGTCAATACTTTGATCATTTTGCGCCTACATTTTATGTGAAACTATGTTCGTTTAAACTATAAAAATTGCATGCGTTATTTTATGTGCTAAAAATATGTAAGTCTTAAGGTAGATAACAACCTTATGCCCACCTAATGATATAATACTCCACCAGTAACATTTGAACTCCCATGATCATTTGTCGCCCTAGATGTAAACACTGGTATGGTAGTTATACGACTTATTATTGCCATGCTAAAATGTTTCAAGTCCAGGGTTCTAGTAACCCTGATAATCACTCTTTAATCATGAACACTAGATTTGGGATAGTCATGGGATGTACATGGCTAAACAATTATGTTGATTTATGTTATGCTTCTCAAAACCCTAAAATCTGCTAAACCTGTTTGGGCGGATGGTAAGAACGGTGGGTGTGGATGTAACACAAGGAATGTGGAATGAACCGCCCGAACAACTTAAGGACTTAATCCTGTGTGGACCCTCCGTGTATAACAGTACAACCACAAGCTGGCATATTGTAGGCTGGGCTAAATAATTTACTGAACTCTCTATTCATATCACGGAGAACGTGTGTAGGTGGGTAATGAAAGCCCCACTTGGAATGGGACACCGGATGTAGGTGACGTCGCCTAGGATAGCGTATGTGGAGAGCGGAGTCCGACTGCGCTAACCTATGGTGGACATCCCGCACAACCTATGGACGTAACCCCATAGGAGTGATATGCTAGAGAGCGAGGTATTGTAAAGGCCTCGTGATATTCTCTCGATCTGCATGTCTAAGGAATCATGTAGAACCATCAAGACGATTATCTCTTGTGGGTAAAGATGTACAGTCTCTGCAGAGTACTTAAACAAACTATTCGAATAGCCGTGCCCACTATCAAGGGTAGACATGAAAATCTTCCTCGAGTTAGTTCTATTTCAAAAACTTTTGGAGGTTGGGTATGAAAATTTACTAGGTGGATGTAACCTAAAACTTTGGTATGTTATCCTGGAGGGATGTACTCCAGTTTTGGTATTAAGGTGGAAGTAACCTGCTATTTAAAAAGTTAAGCATTGGTGGATGTAACCATAAAACTGATGGATGTAACCATAAAATATGGTGGATGTAACCATAAGATTGGTATATGGGATTATAAAATTATTGCACACTTCCAGTATTTAAATCATAAGTTCTTGAAAAATGCTAGGTCATAGAGACTTTTGAGTTATGGTTATTTCAAAAGCTGCTTTATGCAAATAAAAGAACCCGAGCCTTCCTTGTTCAGCCTTGCATCTATAATTATTTGCATTTTGTGTATTGGCTCGCGGAGCACGGTTGTTTGTGATCAACCTCGCTCTTAACCCCCCTTTCAGAAGATGTGAACCCAGAGCATTACGCCTACCATGAGGAGCAGGATGCCGAAGGAAATGAAGATGGTGATTATTAGAATAGGCTTCGGTAGTCTTGCCTCTCGCCTCAGTAAAGTTGACCAGGCTAGTTTTGGTGGGTGCCTTCGTTATTAGTCAGGTCCCTGATTAATAGCATTGGTACTCGGGTTATCCCAGTCGCTTGCCTGTGGTGAGTTGTGCCCCTACTCTATGTACGCTTCCGCTTCCGCTTTTATGTATTGTAAGACATTTGGCCTGACGGCCCTATTGTAACCCTGGCCCGATGTGGTCTATTTGAACTCTGGTATTGTAATGTATGAAATTATCGTGTATGAAATGATGCAGCGATGTATCTGTGAGCATTATCTACTGATCCAGGGAATAATGCAGAGTTATCATAGAGGATTCCAGGTGTTAAACTTGGGGTCCGACAGAGCTGGTATCAGAGCATACGACTGTAGAAACCTTAGTTAGACTGGTCACGATTTAAGGTCTGAGCCCTTTTTACAAAAGCTATGTAAAACTTTTGCAAAAATATAGCGTAATACTGCTTTACTCAACCCTCTTAGTTTCTATACTCATCTAAAATTTCTTTTGTATTTTCATCTGTTCTAATCTATTGGTGTTCGCCGAGATCCTGCGGCAGCTGCTGCATTGTCTCGGGTACATCCGCCCGCCCGTTTATCGAGGCAGGAGAACCCACGTCCACAGCATGGATTTGTGGACCATGGAGGTTTTCATCTACTCGCGAGATAGTAACAGGGAGCTCCACTCCCATACTATCCATGCCGAGCCTCCACGGATGTACCTCGCCGACGCCATCCAGGACGCGGCACGTCTCGCCGTGGCTCACCTGTGCCAGGTGCACGAGGATAGGTTGTGGCAGTCGCCTTTTGCTCATTCCCCTCGCATCCGCCAGGGGCAGTTCCTTCCGGATCGCCTCGACCACAGGGTGGACAACCCCCAGCTGTCTCACCAGATCCAGCTGACGCAGGCGATGTCAGCCGCCTATGCCTTCGCCATGCAGGAGATTGGGCATCTGTGCATTCTCCTGACCGCGAGCCTGCAGCAGTCGGACGTCCTCAGCGCCCAACTGAACCGCTACCTGATCGCCTTCCAGGCGGCGGAGCGCGAGAGGCTCGCTGCAGAGGCTGGGCTCGAGCTCCTTCGAGCCAGGACAGCCTACCCTCTGCCTACGCCACCAGCTCCAACTCCAGTGTCCGCACCAGTTCCAGCTCCAGCTACAGCCCCAGTGACAGCCTCAGCTCCCGCAACTGAACCAGTGCCTGCTCCAGCACCAGCTTCAGATCCAGTACCAGCACCGGCTCAACGCCAGGGACCTCGCCCCGGGTTGACAGTACGCACGAGCGTGCGCCCACCGCCCAATGGCACCCTCGCAGAGCCCAGCAGGGGGCGTCGCCCGTCTCGCTCCCGTCCCTCCAACAACGGATCGAGCCCTTCTCGGTCTCGCTCCCGATCTCCCAGCATCGTCTCCTGCTCCCGCTTTCCAGGTGATTGCGTCTTCTGCGGACAGACCCACCCCCGGTCCCCGGAGGTGGACTAATGTAGGTTAGACAGTAGTATTGTCTAGGCAGTCTTTTGTTGGTGTGTATGCACACTTCCCCAGATGTATCCCCCCTTATGTACCCAGTTAGTAGACATTGTGTATGCGGTGTCGTGACTTGTTATAAGCCTGTGCACTGTGCTCGGCTGTCATGTAACACCTAACCCCCCTAATGTAATGAACTACCATAGGCATAATGCCTTGTGTTTTATTTGCCTGTCTTTCGTTTGGTTTTCTGTTGTGCTAATAGGGGGCTAGCATACCCTCATATATGTCTTCCCCTCTTTCTTTTAGTCTCTAAATCGGCTCTAGATTGTTCCAGATGCCTCCCAGGAGGGCTACTGCTCGTGGTAGAGGCCGAGCCCCAAGGGCCGCAGCTCGTGGAAGAGGCCAAGGCAGAGGCTATGGTTTGAACCTGCCGCCACCACCACCAGCACCACCAACCATGGCACAAGTATTAGCACAGCAGACACAGATCCTTCAGGCAATGCTATCCAGTCAGCAAGCCAATGCAGCTAGTCGCAACTCCAACTTATCTGACTTCTTGAGAACCCGACCAATGACCTTCTCCTCAGCTAATGAACCCTTAGAAGCCGAGGATTGGCTGCGTGACACAGAGAAGAAGCTTAGACTTGCACGTTGCACTGAAGAAGACAAGGTAGACTTCGCTGCTCATCAGCTTAAAGGTGCCGCGGCGGCATGGTGGGAAAACTACCTCGCCTGTCGTGGAAAGAAGAAACCCGTAGGCAACGACTCAGATGAAGAAGTAGAACAAGAAGAAGAAGAGAAAGGAGAGGAGGAAGGAGTAGAAGCGGATGATCCAACAGACGATCCGCAGGAAGAGCAGGAAGACGAAGAGAACCACAATGAAGATGAAGCAAAGTCAGCAGTAGGCGAAACTGCCATCACCTGGGCCGAGTTTAAGACTGCTTTCAGACAGAACTTTGTCCCAGCTGGTATCATGAGGATGAAAAAGAACGAGTTTAGAAACTTGAAGCAAGGAAATATGTCTGTCTTGGAGTATCTCACATGCTTCAACCAGCTAGCTCGCTACGCCTCACGGGACGTAGCCAATCAAGAAGAGAAGATTGATCGATTCCTAGAAGGGATGCACGAGGAGATGCGAGCACAGCTGATTCTGCACGACCATTCCAGTTTCCATCACTTGGTGAATAAGGCTCTCATCCTGGAAAATGAAAGGAAAATTTTGGAAACCAGTAGAAAGAGGAAGTGGACAGCCCAATGACCTCAGAACACCTTCCAGCCCAAATCAGCATACCAAGGCAACTCATCTTTTCGCCAGGTAGTAACGCCAGCACCCAGAGCTCCATTCCAAGCACCACGCCCCAACAACAGTGGCATTCAGGTGGCCCGTCCCATAGGGCATTCTTCCGCAACCAAAACAACTACTAACCTCCACTGCTTTAGCTGCGGAGCGAAAGGACATTTCGCTAATCAGTGCCCAGATCGCCAAGCCACTCCAGGGAAGTTTAATTCTGGAATCTCCTCATCCCGAGCTCAATCATCAGCATCAAACAAGAATTATCAGGCACCTCAAGCATCAAGGACAGCGTCAGCTCCACACCATGGCGTGTCAACCACGTCACTGCAGAAGATGCTCAAAATGCCACCGGAGTACTTATGGGTATGTTCTCTGTTAAGTCGATACCCGCACAAGTTCTGTTTGACTCTGGTGCTTCGCATTCTTTTGTTTCTGGGGAATTTGTTGAAAAGGTTAAGTTGCCAACCTTTAGACTAAAGAAACCTGTGGTACTTAGTTCCCCAGGAGGATCGTTAACAGCTACTCTAGTTAGTCCTAGGGTAGAAATCACCATGGAGGATTGTGATTTTCCAGCAGACCTTTTGATCTTGCCGTCTCAGACCTTGGACATCATTTTAGGGATGGATTGGCTAGCAAATAATCAAGGATTGTTAGACTGTGCAAATAGGAAAGTAATGCTCACCAAAGCCTCTGGAAAGAAAATAAAAGTTAGTGTGGATCGCCCCTCGTCGGGACGCGCAATCCATCACATTGAAGAAAAGACATTAGAAGAAACACCAGTAGTTCATGATTACCCAGAAGTCTTTCCAGAAGAACTGCCAGGCATGCCACCAGATAGGGAGATAGAATTTGTGATCAACCTAAAGCCCGGTACTGCCCCAATCGCTAAAAGACCATACCGAATGGCGGTAGATGAACTTGAGGAGTTAAAGACACAAATTGAGGATCTCCAAGCCAAAGGATTTATTAGACCCAGCTCATCTCCATGGGGTTCCCCTGTGTTATTTGTCAGAAAGAAGGATGGCTCTGCCAGATTATGTGTAGATTACAGAGCCCTTAATGAAGTAACCATCAAGAACAAATATCCCTTGCCTCGAATAGATGACCTGTTTGACCAACTATCTGGGGCTACCGTCTTCTCTAAGATAGATTTAAGGTCAGGGTATCATCACCTCAAGATTAGGGCAGAAGATATTCCTAAGACAGCTTTTACTACCCGGTATGGCCTATTTGAATATACAGTCATGTCATTTGGATTGACCAATGCCCCAACCTATTTCATGAACCTGATGAACAAAATCTTTATGGAATATCTGGACAAATTTGTGGTCATATTCATAGATGACATTCTGATCTACTCTAAGACCACCAAAGAACATGAGGAACACCTGCGGATAGTTCTCGAAACACTTAAGAAGCACCAGTTGTATGCCAAATGTAGCAAATGCGAATCTTGGTTGCATGAAGTTAGTTTCCTTAGGCATATCATATCCGCTGGAGGAGTAGCAGTCGACCCCTCCAAAGTAGAGGCAGTCCTAGAATGGAAGCAGCCCACCTCAGTCACCGAAGTGCGTAGTTTTCTGGGTCTAGCCGGATACTACAGACGCTTCATAGAAGGTTTTTCCAAAATAGCCAGACCAATGACAAACCTACTCAAGAAAGAGAAAAAGTATGAGTGGACAGAAGCATGTGAGAAAAGTTTTCAAGAACTAAAGCAAAAATTGACCACAGCCCCTGTGTTAGTCCTGCCAGATATACACAAGGATTTTGAAGTATATTGTGATGCATCTCGCCAAGGCCTAGGCTGTGTGCTCATGCAAGGAGGAAAGGTTGTAGCATATGCCTCCAGACAGCTTCGTCCCCATGAAGACAATTATCCAACTCATGATTTAGAGCTAGCCTCGGTAGTGCACGCCTTAAAATTTTGGCGACACTATTTAATTGGAAATCACTGTGACATTTATACGGACCATAAGAGCCTCAAGTATATTTTCACTCAAGCCGACCTCAATTTAAGACAAAGAAGATGGTTGGAGTTAATTAAGGACTACAATTTGGACGTCCACTATCATCCCGGAAAAGCTAATGTAGTAGCCGATGCCCTAAGTCGCAAACCGCATTGCAACAACCTCATGGTGAGAGAATTGCAACCCGAGCTCTGCAGAGAATTTGAAGCCCTTAATCTGGAAATAGTAGAGCATGGTACTCTAGCTACCATGGAAGTGCAACCGACTCTTGAAGAGCAAATCAAGGCAGCCCAGAAGGGACACCCTAGAGTTCAGAAGTTTAAACGTCTCATGACCCAGGGGAAAGCCCCTAAAATGATAGAAGATAAACAAGGAATTCTATGGTATGGAAAACGAATTTTTGTTCCCCACCAGAAGGACCTCAAAGACCTGATACTCAAGGAAGCCCATAGCTCTGCTTATACTCTACATCCAGGCAGCACTAAAATGTATCAAGAAATGAAGACATTGTATTGGTGGCCTCGCATGAAGCGAGACATTCCTGAATATGTAGCCTGTTGTGACGTATGTCAGAAGGTCAAAGCTGAACATCAGAGACCTGCCGGACTTCTTCAACCTCTGCAAATTCCTCAGTGGAAATGGGAAGAAGTGGGAATGGATTTCATAACTGGTTTACCCCGCACCAAATCGGGATATGATTCTATATGGGTAATAGTTGATAGATTGACCAAAGTTGCCCACTTTATCCCTGTAAAGACCAACTACAAGGGAGACAAACTGGCTGAGTTATACATGGCTCGTGTTGTATGTCTACATGGTGTACCTAAAAGAATAGTCTCAGATCGAGGTTCTCAATTCACCTCGCATTTCTGGGCCAGTCTACATGATGCTTTAGGAACCCATCTAGCATTCAGTACTGCATACCACCCTCAAACAGATGGACAGACCGAAAGAATAAACCAAATTTTGGAAGATATGCTACGCGCATGTGCTCTAGAGTTCACCTCAGATTGGGAGAAATGTTTACCCTATGCGGAATTTGCCTACAATAATAGCTATCAATCAAGCCTCAAGATGTCACCTTTTGAAGCTCTTTACGGACGTAAATGTAGAACTCCTCTACACTGGTCAGAAACAGGAGATGGATATATTTTTGGACCTGATACTCTGAAGCAGGCTGAGGAAAAAGTTCGTTTAATCAGGGATCGCCTACAAGCTACTCAGTCTAGACAAAAGAGCTACGCAGATAATCGCCGTAGAGAATTGACATTCCAAGTTGGAGATCATGTATACCTTAAAGTGTCACCCCTCGGAGGAATCCGCAGATTCAAGGTGAAAGGCAAGCTTGCTCCGAGATACATAGGGCCATTCCCTATTATTGCCAAGTGTGGAGAAGTTGCTTATCGGTTAGAGCTACCAGCGAGTTTGTCCGATGTGCACAATGTATTTCATGTTTCCCAACTCAAAAAGTGTCTCAGGGTTCCCGAGGAGCAGACTTCAGTGGGAACCATTGAACTTCCGAAAGATCTGTCCTACCCAGAGCACCCGATCAAAATTCTTGACACTATGGAGAAGAAAACCAGACGCCAGATTATTCATCTCTGCAAAGTCCAGTGGAGCAACCACTCCGAGCGAGAGGCAACCTGGGAGCGAGAGGATCAACATAGAGCCGACTTTCCCTTTCTTTTCTCAGAATAGTTGAATCTCGGGGTCGAGATTCATTTTAAGGGGGGTGGGATCTGTAACACCCTATTTTCAAAACCTGGCTTATTGTAAAATTCAAATGTATGTTAATGAAGTAAAAAACTTTTATTCTCAGTTGGCTATTCTTTTGGTTCCAAATATGTGTGTATATATATATATCTATATATTCTAGGAAATGCAAAAATAATCTAAAATGAAAACCCTGCTCCATCTCCAGGGAAGAAAATCAAGTTAATCTCATAAAATCTAAAATATGAAATATACTTCATGGATTAAAGGATTCAGGAGGCTAAGAATGTTAAAAAAAGATATATGTATGCATATATGTATATATACCCGTATACATATACGAGTATGTACGTATGTATGCTAATGGTAGGATTTTTCCTCCCCAAGCCTTTCCAGCCAGCATTTCATTTCTCCTGTGGCAATGCATCTCCATTCATCCTCCTTCCTGGCCTCAGTGCCTTGTCGCCATGCGCCACCTACTTGCGCTGTCAGCCCTCGTCTTCAGCACCGCTCCTCGCCATCAGCGCCTGGCAGCGGCAGCGCCTCCCGTCACCTCTCTCACGTCCCCGGCCGTGCGCCATCTCCCTACGCCAATGGCTGCCATGGTACTCTCTGCCAGCGGTCACTTCGCGTGCAGCAGGCTTGCACGGCTCCCTGTCGCCGTGTCTCCCCCTTGGCGCCCAGCCTCCTTTCCCGGCCTCCATAAGGAGCTCTGAGTCGCGCCACGCACCCCTCCGCCGAAGCTCGCCCGAACGCCCCGCTCGCCACCTCCTCTGTCTCGGGCGCTCCTTCGGCCAAACCTCGCCGCCGCGCCTCTCCGGTCGCCGCCAGGGCCCTGGGCCTCTTTTCCCGCGCTCGACTTTGCCCCACCCCTCTTCTCCACGAGCTAATTGCTCTCTCTTGCCCCGCAGGCCGCCGACGACACGTTCCACCTCCACCGACGGCTTCGGGTCTCCCCGGCGAAGCGCGACGCCTCGGGCCGATTCCCCGCACGTGGAGCGTCGCCCGGACACCCTGAGCGTCGTCCCCTCCTCGCCGGACCCTGCCGCTCCTCCCAGCGAGCCGCCACCGTCCACACCCCCGCCGCCAAGCACCCTCTCGCCGCCGGCCCGCCTCACTCCCCCTCGGCCTCGACTGACGCCCCAGGTGAGCTCATGGGTACCTGTGGATGCTTCCATCCCGAGGAATTGAACCCTCATGGCTCAAGGTGCCGGCGCCTGCTTCCCCTGCTCCGGCCGCCGCTTGAGCCGCCGCCGACCGCCGCCTGGCCCAGGGACCGGCCGATTGGCTTCTCCCCGAGGTGCGCACCGGAGTGGGTGGCCCCATTCGGCCGACACCGCCGCGCCTCCGAGCCCCCTCCGCCGCCGGTGAGCCCGCCTCCCTTGCGGCCGGATGAGCCAGAGAAGAGCTAAGCTCAACAGCTCACTAAAATGATGCCCAAATCCACTAAGTGGTCAATAACCGGACTTTTTTTTAATCCCTCTCGGGCCCCACCCGGCAGCAGTTTAACTTCCCTCTTTTATTTTCGGATTTTCCAGCAATTAAAACTTTGAAACGCTATAACTCTTAAACCCTAACTCCGAATTAAACGAAACCAACCTCTAAATTTTTCTAAAATCAAGACCTGTTTAATGGTTCTGGTTTGGTTCATTTCCGAGTTCATTTGAGTTGTTTTATTGTTTTGTTTGATTCTTATTCGGCGTTCTTTATTTTATGTGGTTTTTCCGGTACTCCCGTCCGTGTAGAGTTCGACGACGCGAACGAGACCCCGCTTGAAGCAGCGCAAGACCCCCAAGCCTTCGATCCAGGCGAGTCAATACTTTGATCATTTTGCGCCTACATTTTATGTGAAACTATGTTCGTTTAAACTATAAAAATTGCATGCGTTATTTTATGTGCTAAAAATATGTAAGTCTTAAGGTAGATAACAACCTTATGCCCACCTAATGATATAATACTCCACCAGTAACATTTGAACTCCCATGATCATTTGTCGCCCTAGATGTAAACACTGGTATGGTAGTTATACGACTTATTATTGCCATGCTAAAATGTTTCAAGTCCAGGGTTCTAGTAACCCTGATAATCACTCTTTAATCATGAACACTAGATTTGGGATAGTCATGGGATGTACATGGCTAAACAATTATGTTGATTTATGTTATGCTTCTCAAAACCCTAAAATCTGCTAAACCTGTTTGGGCGGATGGTAAGAACGGTGGGTGTGGATGTAACACAAGGAATGTGGAATGAACCGCCCGAACAACTTAAGGACTTAATCCTGTGTGGACCCTCCGTGTATAACAGTACAACCACAAGCTGGCATATTGTAGGCTGGGCTAAATAATTTACTGAACTCTCTATTCATATCACGGAGAACGTGTGTAGGTGGGTAATGAAAGCCCCACTTGGAATGGGACACCGGATGTAGGTGACGTCGCCTAGGATAGCGTATGTGGAGAGCGGAGTCCGACTGCGCTAACCTATGGTGGACATCCCGCACAACCTATGGACGTAACCCCATAGGAGTGATATGCTAGAGAGCGAGGTATTGTAAAGGCCTCGTGATATTCTCTCGATCTGCATGTCTAAGGAATCATGTAGAACCATCAAGACGATTATCTCTTGTGGGTAAAGATGTACAGTCTCTGCAGAGTACTTAAACAAACTATTCGAATAGCCGTGCCCACTATCAAGGGTAGACATGAAAATCTTCCTCGAGTTAGTTCTATTTCAAAAACTTTTGGAGGTTGGGTATGAAAATTTACTAGGTGGATGTAACCTAAAACTTTGGTATGTTATCCTGGAGGGATGTACTCCAGTTTTGGTATTAAGGTGGAAGTAACCTGCTATTTAAAAAGTTAAGCATTGGTGGATGTAACCATAAAACTGATGGATGTAACCATAAAATATGGTGGATGTAACCATAAGATTGGTATATGGGATTATAAAATTATTGCACACTTCCAGTATTTAAATCATAAGTTCTTGAAAAATGCTAGGTCATAGAGACTTTTGAGTTATGGTTATTTCAAAAGCTGCTTTATGCAAATAAAAGAACCCGAGCCTTCCTTGTTCAGCCTTGCATCTATAATTATTTGCATTTTGTGTATTGGCTCGCGGAGCACGGTTGTTTGTGATCAACCTCGCTCTTAACCCCCCTTTCAGAAGATGTGAACCCAGAGCATTACGCCTACCATGAGGAGCAGGATGCCGAAGGAAATGAAGATGGTGATTATTAGAATAGGCTTCGGTAGTCTTGCCTCTCGCCTCAGTAAAGTTGACCAGGCTAGTTTTGGTGGGTGCCTTCGTTATTAGTCAGGTCCCTGATTAATAGCATTGGTACTCGGGTTATCCCAGTCGCTTGCCTGTGGTGAGTTGTGCCCCTACTCTATGTACGCTTCCGCTTCCGCTTTTATGTATTGTAAGACATTTGGCCTGACGGCCCTATTGTAACCCTGGCCCGATGTGGTCTATTTGAACTCTGGTATTGTAATGTATGAAATTATCGTGTATGAAATGATGCAGCGATGTATCTGTGAGCATTATCTACTGATCCAGGGAATAATGCAGAGTTATCATAGAGGATTCCAGGTGTTAAACTTGGGGTCCGACAGAGCTGGTATCAGAGCATACGACTGTAGAAACCTTAGTTAGACTGGTCACGATTTAAGGTCTGAGCCCTTTTTACAAAAGCTATGTAAAACTTTTGCAAAAATATAGCGTAATACTGCTTTACTCAACCCTCTTAGTTTCTATACTCATCTAAAATTTCTTTTGTATTTTCATCTGTTCTAATCTATTGGTGTTCGCCGAGATCCTGCGGCAGCTGCTGCATTGTCTCGGGTACATCCGCCCGCCCGTTTATCGAGGCAGGAGAACCCACGTCCACAGCATGGATTTGTGGACCATGGAGGTTTTCATCTACTCGCGAGATAGTAACAGGGAGCTCCACTCCCATACTATCCATGCCGAGCCTCCACGGATGTACCTCGCCGACGCCATCCAGGACGCGGCACGTCTCGCCGTGGCTCACCTGTGCCAGGTGCACGAGGATAGGTTGTGGCAGTCGCCTTTTGCTCATTCCCCTCGCATCCGCCAGGGGCAGTTCCTTCCGGATCGCCTCGACCACAGGGTGGACAACCCCCAGCTGTCTCACCAGATCCAGCTGACGCAGGCGATGTCAGCCGCCTATGCCTTCGCCATGCAGGAGATTGGGCATCTGCGCATTCTCCTGACCGCGAGCCTGCAGCAGTCGGACGTCCTCAGCGCCCAACTGAACCGCTACCTGATCGCCTTCCAGGCGGCGGAGCGCGAGAGGCTCGCTGCAGAGGCTGGGCTCGAGCTCCTTCGAGCCAGGACAGCCTACCCTCTGCCTACGCCACCAGCTCCAACTCCAGTGTCCGCACCAGTTCCAGCTCCAGCTACAGCCCCAGTGACAGCCTCAGCTCCCGCAACTGAACCAGTGCCTGCTCCAGCACCAGCTTCAGATCCAGTACCAGCACCGGCTCAACGCCAGGGACCTCGCCCCGGGTTGACAGTACGCACGAGCGTGCGCCCACCGCCCAATGGCACCCTCGCAGAGCCCAGCAGGGGGCGTCGCCCGTCTCGCTCCCGTCCCTCCAACAACGGATCGAGCCCTTCTCGGTCTCGCTCCCGATCTCCCAGCATCGTCTCCTGCTCCCGCTTTCCAGGTGATTGCGTCTTCTGCGGACAGACCCACCCCCGGTCCCCGGAGGTGGACTAATGTAGGTTAGACAGTAGTATTGTCTAGGCAGTCTTTTGTTGGTGTGTATGCACACTTCCCCAGATGTATCCCCCCTTATGTACCCAGTTAGTAGACATTGTGTATGCGGTGTCGTGACTTGTTATAAGCCTGTGCACTGTGCTCGGCTGTCATGTAACACCTAACCCCCCTAATGTAATGAACTACCATAGGCATAATGCCTTGTGTTTTATTTGCCTGTCTTTCGTTTGGTTTTCTGTTGTGCTAATAGGGGGCTAGCATACCCTCATATATGTCTTCCCCTCTTTCTTTTAGTCTCTAAATCGGCTCTAGATTGTTCCAGATGCCTCCCAGGAGGGCTACTGCTCGTGGTAGAGGCCGAGCCCCAAGGGCCGCAGCTCGTGGAAGAGGCCAAGGCAGAGGCTATGGTTTGAACCTGCCGCCACCACCACCAGCACCACCAACCATGGCACAAGTATTAGCACAGCAGACACAGATCCTTCAGGCAATGCTATCCAGTCAGCAAGCCAATGCAGCTAGTCGCAACTCCAACTTATCTGACTTCTTGAGAACCCGACCAATGACCTTCTCCTCAGCTAATGAACCCTTAGAAGCCGAGGATTGGCTGCGTGACACAGAGAAGAAGCTTAGACTTGCACGTTGCACTGAAGAAGACAAGGTAGACTTCGCTGCTCATCAGCTTAAAGGTGCCGCGGCGGCATGGTGGGAAAACTACCTCGCCTGTCGTGGAAAGAAGAAACCCGTAGGCAACGACTCAGATGAAGAAGTAGAACAAGAAGAAGAAGAGAAAGGAGAGGAGGAAGGAGTAGAAGCGGATGATCCAACAGACGATCCGCAGGAAGAGCAGGAAGACGAAGAGAACCACAATGAAGATGAAGCAAAGTCAGCAGTAGGCGAAACTGCCATCACCTGGGCCGAGTTTAAGACTGCTTTCAGACAGAACTTTGTCCCAGCTGGTATCATGAGGATGAAAAAGAACGAGTTTAGAAACTTGAAGCAAGGAAATATGTCTGTCTTGGAGTATCTCACATGCTTCAACCAGCTAGCTCGCTACGCCTCACGGGACGTAGCCAATCAAGAAGAGAAGATTGATCGATTCCTAGAAGGGATGCACGAGGAGATGCGAGCACAGCTGATTCTGCACGACCATTCCAGTTTCCATCACTTGGTGAATAAGGCTCTCATCCTGGAAAATGAAAGGAAAATTTTGGAAACCAGTAGAAAGAGGAAGTGGACAGCCCAATGACCTCAGAACACCTTCCAGCCCAAATCAGCATACCAAGGCAACTCATCTTTTCGCCAGGTAGTAACGCCAGCACCCAGAGCTCCATTCCAAGCACCACGCCCCAACAACAGTGGCATTCAGGTGGCCCGTCCCATAGGGCATTCTTCCGCAACCAAAACAACTACTAACCTCCACTGCTTTAGCTGCGGAGCGAAAGGACATTTCGCTAATCAGTGCCCAGATCGCCAAGCCACTCCAGGGAAGTTTAATTCTGGAATCTCCTCATCCCGAGCTCAATCATCAGCATCAAACAAGAATTATCAGGCACCTCAAGCATCAAGGACAGCGTCAGCTCCACACCATGGCGTGTCAACCACGTCACTGCAGAAGATGCTCAAAATGCCACCGGAGTACTTATGGGTATGTTCTCTGTTAAGTCGATACCCGCACAAGTTCTGTTTGACTCTGGTGCTTCGCATTCTTTTGTTTCTGGGGAATTTGTTGAAAAGGTTAAGTTGCCAACCTTTAGACTAAAGAAACCTGTGGTACTTAGTTCCCCAGGAGGATCGTTAACAGCTACTCTAGTTAGTCCTAGGGTAGAAATCACCATGGAGGATTGTGATTTTCCAGCAGACCTTTTGATCTTGCCGTCTCAGACCTTGGACATCATTTTAGGGATGGATTGGCTAGCAAATAATCAAGGATTGTTAGACTGTGCAAATAGGAAAGTAATGCTCACCAAAGCCTCTGGAAAGAAAATAAAAGTTAGTGTGGATCGCCCCTCGTCGGGACGCGCAATCCATCACATTGAAGAAAAGACATTAGAAGAAACACCAGTAGTTCATGATTACCCAGAAGTCTTTCCAGAAGAACTGCCAGGCATGCCACCAGATAGGGAGATAGAATTTGTGATCAACCTAAAGCCCGGTACTGCCCCAATCGCTAAAAGACCATACCGAATGGCGGTAGATGAACTTGAGGAGTTAAAGACACAAATTGAGGATCTCCAAGCCAAAGGATTTATTAGACCCAGCTCATCTCCATGGGGTTCCCCTGTGTTATTTGTCAGAAAGAAGGATGGCTCTGCCAGATTATGTGTAGATTACAGAGCCCTTAATGAAGTAACCATCAAGAACAAATATCCCTTGCCTCGAATAGATGACCTGTTTGACCAACTATCTGGGGCTACCGTCTTCTCTAAGATAGATTTAAGGTCAGGGTATCATCACCTCAAGATTAGGGCAGAAGATATTCCTAAGACAGCTTTTACTACCCGGTATGGCCTATTTGAATATACAGTCATGTCATTTGGATTGACCAATGCCCCAACCTATTTCATGAACCTGATGAACAAAATCTTTATGGAATATCTGGACAAATTTGTGGTCATATTCATAGATGACATTCTGATCTACTCTAAGACCACCAAAGAACATGAGGAACACCTGCGGATAGTTCTCGAAACACTTAAGAAGCACCAGTTGTATGCCAAATGTAGCAAATGCGAATCTTGGTTGCATGAAGTTAGTTTCCTTAGGCATATCATATCCGCTGGAGGAGTAGCAGTCGACCCCTCCAAAGTAGAGGCAGTCCTAGAATGGAAGCAGCCCACCTCAGTCACCGAAGTGCGTAGTTTTCTGGGTCTAGCCGGATACTACAGACGCTTCATAGAAGGTTTTTCCAAAATAGCCAGACCAATGACAAACCTACTCAAGAAAGAGAAAAAGTATGAGTGGACAGAAGCATGTGAGAAAAGTTTTCAAGAACTAAAGCAAAAATTGACCACAGCCCCTGTGTTAGTCCTGCCAGATATACACAAGGATTTTGAAGTATATTGTGATGCATCTCGCCAAGGCCTAGGCTGTGTGCTCATGCAAGGAGGAAAGGTTGTAGCATATGCCTCCAGACAGCTTCGTCCCCATGAAGACAATTATCCAACTCATGATTTAGAGCTAGCCTCGGTAGTGCACGCCTTAAAATTTTGGCGACACTATTTAATTGGAAATCACTGTGACATTTATACGGACCATAAGAGCCTCAAGTATATTTTCACTCAAGCCGACCTCAATTTAAGACAAAGAAGATGGTTGGAGTTAATTAAGGACTACAATTTGGACGTCCACTATCATCCCGGAAAAGCTAATGTAGTAGCCGATGCCCTAAGTCGCAAACCGCATTGCAACAACCTCATGGTGAGAGAATTGCAACCCGAGCTCTGCAGAGAATTTGAAGCCCTTAATCTGGAAATAGTAGAGCATGGTACTCTAGCTACCATGGAAGTGCAACCGACTCTTGAAGAGCAAATCAAGGCAGCCCAGAAGGGACACCCTAGAGTTCAGAAGTTTAAACGTCTCATGACCCAGGGGAAAGCCCCTAAAATGATAGAAGATAAACAAGGAATTCTATGGTATGGAAAACGAATTTTTGTTCCCCACCAGAAGGACCTCAAAGACCTGATACTCAAGGAAGCCCATAGCTCTGCTTATACTCTACATCCAGGCAGCACTAAAATGTATCAAGAAATGAAGACATTGTATTGGTGGCCTCGCATGAAGCGAGACATTCCTGAATATGTAGCCTGTTGTGACGTATGTCAGAAGGTCAAAGCTGAACATCAGAGACCTGCCGGACTTCTTCAACCTCTGCAAATTCCTCAGTGGAAATGGGAAGAAGTGGGAATGGATTTCATAACTGGTTTACCCCGCACCAAATCGGGATATGATTCTATATGGGTAATAGTTGATAGATTGACAAAGTTGCCCACTTTATCCCTGTAAAGACCAACTACAAGGGAGACAAACTGGCTGAGTTATACATGGCTCGTGTTGTATGTCTACATGGTGTACCTAAAAGAATAGTCTCAGATCGAGGTTCTCAATTCACCTCGCATTTCTGGGCCAGTCTACATGATGCTTTAGGAACCCATCTAGCATTCAGTACTGCATACCACCCTCAAACAGATGGACAGACCGAAAGAATAAACCAAATTTTGGAAGATATGCTACGCGCATGTGCTCTAGAGTTCACCTCAGATTGGGAGAAATGTTTACCCTATGCGGAATTTGCCTACAATAATAGCTATCAATCAAGCCTCAAGATGTCACCTTTTGAAGCTCTTTACGGACGTAAATGTAGAACTCCTCTACACTGGTCAGAAACAGGAGATGGATATATTTTTGGACCTGATACTCTGAAGCAGGCTGAGGAAAAAGTTCGTTTAATCAGGGATCGCCTACAAGCTACTCAGTCTAGACAAAAGAGCTACGCAGATAATCGCCGTAGAGAATTGACATTCCAAGTTGGAGATCATGTATACCTTAAAGTGTCACCCCTCGGAGGAATCCGCAGATTCAAGGTGAAAGGCAAGCTTGCTCCGAGATACATAGGGCCATTCCCTATTATTGCCAAGTGTGGAGAAGTTGCTTATCGGTTAGAGCTACCAGCGAGTTTGTCCGATGTGCACAATGTATTTCATGTTTCCCAACTCAAAAAGTGTCTCAGGGTTCCCGAGGAGCAGACTTCAGTGGGAACCATTGAACTTCCGAAAGATCTGTCCTACCCAGAGCACCCGATCAAAATTCTTGACACTATGGAGAAGAAAACCAGACGCCAGATTATTCGTCTCTGCAAAGTCCAGTGGAGCAACCACTCCGAGCGAGAGGCAACCTGGGAGCGAGAGGATCAACTTAGAGCCGACTTTCCCTTTCTTTTCTCAGAATAGTTGAATCTCGGGGTCGAGATTCATTTTAAGGGGGGTGGGATCTGTAACACCCCATTTTCAAAACCTGGCTTATTGTAAAATTCAAATGTATGTTAATGAAGTAAAAAACTTTTATTCTCAGTTGGCTATTCTTTTGGTTCCAAATATGTGTGTATATATATATCTATATATTCTAGGAAATGCAAAAATAATCTAAAATGAAAACCCTGCTCCATCTCCAGGGAAGAAAATCAAGTTAATCTCATAAAATCTAAAATATGAAATATACTTCATGGATTAAAGGATTCAGGAGGCTAAGAATGTTAAAAAAAGATATATGTATGCATATATGTATATATACCCGTATACATATACGAGTATGTACGTATGTATGCTAATGGTAGGATTTTTCCTCCCCAAGCCTTTCCAGCCAGCATTTCATTTCTCCTGTGGCAATGCATCTCCATTCATCCTCCTTCCTGGCCTCAGTGCCTTGTCGCCATGCGCCACCTACTTGCGCTGTCAGCCCTCGTCTTCAGCACCGCTCCTCGCCATCAGCGCCTGGCAGCGGCAGCGCCTCCCGTCACCTCTCTCACGTCCCCGGCCGTGCGCCATCTCCCTACGCCAATGGCTGCCATGGTACTCTCTGCCAGCGGTCACTTCGCGTGCAGCAGGCTTGCACGGCTCCCTGTCGCCGTGTCTCCCCCTTGGCGCCCAGCCTCCTTTCCCGGCCTCCATAAGGAGCTCTGAGTCGCGCCACGCACCCCTCCGCCGAAGCTCGCCCGAACGCCCCGCTCGCCACCTCCTCTGTCTCGGGCGCTCCTTCGGCCAAACCTCGCCGCCGCGCCTCTCCGGTCGCCGCCAGGGCCCTGGGCCTCTTTTCCCGCGCTCGACTTTGCCCCACCCCTCTTCTCCACGAGCTAATTGCTCTCTCTTGCCCCGCAGGCCGCCGACGACACGTTCCACCTCCACCGACGGCTTCGGGTCTCCCCGGCGAAGCGCGACGCCTCGGGCCGATTCCCCGCACGTGGAACGTCGCCCGGACACCCTGAGCGCCATCCCCTCCTCGCCGGACCCTGCCGCTCCTCCCAGCGAGCCGCCACCGTCCACACCCCCGCCGCCAAGCACCCTCTCGCCGCCGGCCCGCCTCACTCCCCCTCGGCCTCGACTGACGCCCCAGGTGAGCTCATGGGTACCTGTGGATGCTTCCATCCCGAGGAATTGAACCCTCATGGCTCAAGGTGCCGGCGCCTGCTTCCCCTGCTCCGGCCGCCGCTTAAGCCGCCGCTGACCGCCGCCTGGCCCAGGGACCGGCCGATTGGCTTCTCCCCGAGGTGCGCACCGGAGTGGGTGGCCCCGTTCGGCCGACACCGCCGCGCCTCCGAGCCCCCTCCGCCGCCGGTGAGCCCGCCTCCCTTGCGGCCGGATGAGCCAGAGAAGAGCTAAGCTCAACAGCTCACTAAAATGATGCCCAAATCCACTAAGTGGTCAATAACCGGACTTTTTTTTAATCCCTCTCGGGCCCCACCCGGCAGCAGTTTAACTTCCCTCTTTTATTTTCGGATTTTCCAGCAATTAAAACTTTGAAACGCTATAACTCTTAAACCCTAACTCCGAATTAAACGAAACCAACCTCTAAATTTTTCTAAAATCAAGACCTGTTTAATGGTTCTAGTTTGGTTCATTTCCGAGTTCATTTGAGTTGTTTTATTGTTTTGTTTGGTTCTTATTCGGCGTTCTTCATTTTATGTGGTTTTTCCGGTACTCCCGTCCGTGTAGAGTTCGACGACGCGAACGAGACCCCGCTTGAAGCAGCGCAAGACCCCCAAGCCTTCGATCCAGGCGAGTCAATACTTTGATCATTTTGCGCCTACATTTTATGTGAAACTATGTTCGTTTAAACTATAAAAATTGCATGCGTTATTTTATGTGCTAAAAATATGTAAGTCTTAAGGTAGATAACAACCTTATGCCCACCTAATGATATAATACTCCACCAGTAACATTTGAACTCCCATGATCATTTGTCGCCCTAGATGTAAACACTGGTATGGTAGTTATACGACTTATTATTGCCATGCTAAAATGTTTCAAGTCCAGGGTTCTAGTAACCCTGATAATCACTCTTTAATCATGAACACTAGATTTGGGATAGTCATGGGATGTACATGGCTAAACAATTATGTTGATTTATGTTATGCTTCTCAAAACCCTAAAATCTGCTAAACCTGTTTGGGCGGATGGTAAGAACGGTGGGTGTGGATGTAACACAAGGAATGTGGAATGAACCGCCCGAACAACTTAAGGACTTAATCCTGTGTGGACCCTCCGTGTATAACAGTACAACCACAAGCTGGCATATTGTAGGCTGGGCTAAATAATTTACTGAACTCTCTATTCATATCACGGAGAACGTGTGTAGGTGGGTAATGAAAGCCCCACTTGGAATGGGACACCGGATGTAGGTGACGTCGCCTAGGATAGCGTATGTGGAGAGCGGAGTCCGACTGCGCTAACCTATGGTGGACATCCCGCACAACCTATGGACGTAACCCCATAGGAGTGATATGCTAGAGAGCGAGGTATTGTAAAGGCCTCGTGATATTCTCTCGATCTGCATGTCTAAGGAATCATGTAGAACCATCAAGACGATTATCTCTTGTGGGTAAAGATGTACAGTCTCTGCAGAGTACTTAAACAAACTATTCGAATAGCCGTGCCCACTATCAAGGGTAGACATGAAAATCTTCCTCGAGTTAGTTCTATTTCAAAAACTTTTGGAGGTTGGGTATGAAAATTTACTAGGTGGATGTAACCTAAAACTTTGGTATGTTATCCTGGAGGGATGTACTCCAGTTTTGGTATTAAGGTGGAAGTAACCTGCTATTTAAAAAGTTAAGCATTGGTGGATGTAACCATAAAACTGATGGATGTAACCATAAAATATGGTGGATGTAACCATAAGATTGGTATATGGGATTATAAAATTATTGCACACTTCCAGTATTTAAATCATAAGTTCTTGAAAAATGCTAGGTCATAGAGACTTTTGAGTTATGGTTATTTCAAAAGCTGCTTTATGCAAATAAAAGAACCCGAGCCTTCCTTGTTCAGCCTTGCATCTATAATTATTTGCATTTTGTGTATTGGCTCGCGGAGCACGGTTGTTTGTGATCAACCTCGCTCTTAACCCCCCTTTCAGAAGATGTGAACCCAGAGCATTACGCCTACCATGAGGAGCAGGATGCCGAAGGAAATGAAGATGGTGATTATTAGAATAGGCTTCGGTAGTCTTGCCTCTCGCCTCAGTAAAGTTGACCAGGCTAGTTTTGGTGGGTGCCTTCGTTATTAGTCAGGTCCCTGATTAATAGCATTGGTACTCGGGTTATCCCAGTTGCTTGCCTGTGGTGAGTTGTGCCCCTACGCTATGTACGCTTCCGCTTTTATGTATTGTAAGACATTTGGCCCGACGGCCCTATTGTAACCCTGGCCCGATGTGGTCTATTTGAACTCTGGTATTGTAATGTATGAAATTATCGTGTATGAAATGATGCAGCGATGTATCTGTGAGCATTATCTACTGATCCAGGGAATAATGCAGAGTTATCACAAAAAATTTCAGGTGTTAAACTTGGGGTCCGACACGCGCTGGGCCAGATTGGGATAGGGAGGAGGCGAGAAGGGCTAATAGGAACGTGTGGAGAGCATTGTCGCCGCCACGGCCTTCATCATCGCCTTCTCATCCCCATCCAACCCGACCCAAGTAAGGTTTAATTTCCATAGCCATTCGTGATGAAGAGTAGGGCAAGACAAAGCTCGAAGCTAAATCAAAATGCATTAAGAAGAGAGGATTAGATGGACTGTCCTGGAGGGTGGCAGCACTTGGGGCTTGGCCATGGTTGGAGGCCAAGCCAGGGCATCAGCAGCTGAGCAGGAGTAGGGCAACGGTGGCCTGGGGGCTGAGCCATAGCTACAAGGGAAAGTCGGTGGCTTGGGGACGCCATGGCGACGGCGCATACGGCTGAAGGCCAGGCAAGGCACCGAGCCCTCCACCAATGGCAAGGTTGAGAACAAGTTGATGGCACGTAAATCAAGTGAGCCGAGTTCGGTCTGAGCTGGAGGAGAGGCCATGGCCAACCGTAGTAGGTAGGCCAACAGCCGAACAACCGACGGAGGCCGGGTTCCATGGGCGAGGCATCGGTGGTCGGAGGAGTGATAGCCGGAGGGATCCGAGTAGCAGCATCAGAAGGTCCAAGGCAGGGGGATTGGCATTAGGTGTTGAGCTCCTGGTCGGCGAGCCAATGGGGAAGGGGCGGAGAAGTAGGGTAGGGGTTGGCCGATGGCAGGATGGTGGTGGATCTGCACGATCGGTTAGATCTAGGAGAGAAGAATGAGGAGGAGGGGAGGGCTGAGGAGCGGCGTAGAGGGGAGGCGACTGGTGGTGGGGAATGGCCGGATCTGGTCCTGGCCGGCTGGATTTGCGGAGCAAAGGGAGAGAGAGTAAGGGGAGTGAGGAGGAAAAAAATTGGGAGAAGGTGAGGTCATTTTGGGCAAACCAAAGTGAGAAAGAGAGAGAGAAGAGATAGTGGTTGACCAAGTAAGATAAGAAATAAGAGAGAGAAGAAAAAAAAGAAAAGAGAGGAAAAAAAGAAAAGAGGAGAAAGAGAAAAGAAAAAAGTGAGATGAGGGTTTCGCGACTTGTGTATCGAATCCTCATCCTTACACGTTTATGTCGACAACAGGTGTTGTGCGTAGAATCGATGATGTGTGCGTCGAGTCCTTAGTCCAAACATTTTATGCCATCATTGGTCTTTACGCATAGAATCGATGCCATCCATTTAAGCACATGTACCGATACACTATTCTGAGTCAGGATTGACGCTTGTATAGGTAGAGGTCCTAGTGGGGAGCCATCCACGAATCATCCCCAAGGATAACCAGGCAAGTGCATGGTAACTGGTAGACAATAGTTGTAGTGAAATATGTTATGTTTACAGTATTTGCTATTGCATGATTGGTGACGATAACTGTGATACATGGTAAATTGTTGGAGCATAGTATTCATGACATGACATATGTATTACAAGCCAGGACGGTGAGAAAGTCAATAGCTATGAGTAAAGTTATTGACTAATTCCGACGTGCTCTTAAGAAAGACCTACTTCGATAGGCACCTCCATGGGATGGAGGAAAAGTCCTACTTCGGTAGGCACCTCCGCGAGATGAAGATAAAGGGTGACATTGCATCACTCCACACTTCACCTCACTTCACCTCCATGGCATTGCATTATGTGTGAAGTGAAGTGAGACATCGAGAACTGTGGAGAATATTTATGTTATGGTATGTTTGTTGAAACAGGTGAGAATGACATGGTAATATTATTGCTTAGGGTAGTGTTTATCGGTCTATTATGTGCTTGCTGAGTCTTTGGACTCACCCTTGCTTTATTGTTTTTTAGGTGATAGTTGACGATGTTATGCACATGCGGGAGTAACACATGAATAATTTCATGTACCAGCAGCACTTTACGTATCAACTTTTGTTAGTATTTTTAGACTCTACTGGTATACTAGAGTAGTTACTAAAAATTGTTATGATGTATTTGGTCACTGTCGTGGCTACAGACCAGACAGAAAGAGAGTATGGTAGTGGAGATTTAGGTGAGTAATGGCTTAGGGTTTCTCCCCATGGCCTACGTTGTATATATATCCACATGGGGAGTGCTTTTACAATTATACCCTTACATCCGAGTATTCCTCTCTGGGGCACTTATGTCATTACACACGTCCCATTTTGGGCCTTACATTCCTCTAGCAGGCCTGCTGGGCTTAGGTGGGGGCCATCCCTACAATAGTCACTGTAT
The DNA here is from genome assembly GCA_017311315.1 of Dendrocalamus latiflorus. NCBI lineage: Eukaryota > Viridiplantae > Streptophyta > Magnoliopsida > Poales > Poaceae > Dendrocalamus > Dendrocalamus latiflorus. The sequence goes on along the minus strand of CM029658.1, from coordinate 33,565,081 downwards.
TATGAATAAAGTAGTGTTTGCTTAAAACGGTTAGCAGCTGTTTAAACTGGAAATATCATGCAATGATGGTAGCACTCTAGACCCAAAGGATGGGCGGGCTGTTACACAAGTAACCTGAATTTGCCTTCAAACTAAGCCAGGCCATGGTTGGAATGTTAAAAGTGTCAGTTGGCAACCCACGAAGTCTTTATTGGTTTCAGGTTAGTTGTTATTCTTGCTAGTTTAATTAGATTATTTGTCCAAAGCTGATCCACTTCTTTGTTATTTAGGTGGTAAAGACTAACTTGTGAAACTCTAGGATGCAAACAGTGGTGATGTGGACAAGCTAGATGATGTGGTGGATGAGTGGGATGCCATGTTAGCTGAAAACTAGTTATGTGGTGTCTACTTGACAAAACCACTACTAAAAACTGCTTTAGGGGTTGAAACTAGGCGATTTTGATAGTTTAGGGGATAAAACATCTGATTTTGCACTTCCAAATTGAAAGTTATACAACCAGAAGAGTTCATAGGTAAAATAGACTTATTCCTAAAGAAAAAGATAGGCACGCAAGAAAGAAAAGAGCACGCACGCAAGAAAAAGAAAGAGAAGGGACTAATTTGAACACCTAGGAGAGTCACAATCATCTACTATTTGGTGGGTCGAAATTATAATGGTGCAAACTTATCTAGTAAGAATCGGGAAAATTCGTACATTCAAATGGTGTCTAATATTGTTGATAGTACGTACAATATGTTGATAAGATTATATCGAGGGAGGATTGATGTTTCAAGCATCCCGTGTTCCAAACTAGCTAATGACTACTATAATAACCCTTAAAATAGGAAAAAAGTCCTAGAATCCTCCCATAAATCAAGGAAGACTTATGATTGCTGCAATAATCTAAAAAAGAATAACAAACAGAAATTCTCTCACTAGAAAAAATAGAAAAATCCATGGCACTTATTTTATGGTGCCAGATTTTATTGTTGTTAATTAATAGGATATAGATATTAAATTTGTTCTTACACAATATATACAACTATATTTTCAACTATAGGTATTAGCGTTGTATAACATATATAATTTTTTATAAGTGTTATAGTGTCTAGCCACGCAATTGCACAGCTAATTTTACTAGTTTGGTTATTTGCCTTACCAAAAATCCCTCTGGTAGGTGCTTTTGCATCTGTTTAGATACATGCATAGCTCATCCAGCTTAGCCCCTACACTCGCCCCGGAGTGAGTGGCTTAAAATGGGACACCTTGCCAGCCGCTCCCACCAAATTGATGGATACATGAGCCCTTTGCCTTCTATGACACAATCTATGTGGTTGTATAGCCAGTAGATGTATAGCAAGTTCCCTTTCAAAATTCAAATTTTAAACTGAAAGAGTCAAAGAAGTAACCTTAAAGCCAATACAGTAAACCATACAAGCCACAGCACGAATCTTGATGCACTCTTGATGGTGTAGATAGTAGGTGCAAATACAACCAGGGGCAGGGTTGCTTTAACATATGTGGAACTACATGGCCATAACATACGTGGTTACGTGAGACAAGCCAAAATACCGCAATTAGGGTTATGAAACCTGTGGGTTTATACAATTTGCTCTTCATAGTTTGGACAACAAAGGTGCAGTTATGCAAAATTTACTCAACAAGAATTGGCCTTCCATTTGCTTGCAGATTTTGTCCAGACGGAAGGTCATTGTGCATATCTATGTCGGATATTCTTTGCATAGAAGAGATAATATGCAAAACTGCAGGTAATCAGTTGTGCTCAGTACATTGCTCCAATTTACAGAAGAATTTTCACATTCTAGAATTTGAGACCATGATAATGTGTTGCAGAGGCATGCTTGCTGATTTTATTTTGAAATGCTCCTTTAACACTTCACCTAAGGAAGCTAAAGTTCCATGCTTGCATATGGTAGTATGATACAGAACACATGATCGGGCCTGTTCTTTTTAGCTATGGCTTATGGCTTTTGGCTGCGACTTGTGACTTTTGGGCTGTTTGTCCAAGATATTACAGAGTAACAAAAATTCACGTGCGGTTTTTGGCGATATAAATGAAGTCAGTAAAGTATGTACTACAATTAACTAGTAGACCCTATCTTGAAAAGATACTCCGTTTAAAGAGCTAGTTACTATAGAAAAGCCGAAAAACAGCTTTTAGAAGCTAAAGAACAGGGCCGATATGTCATGGATACTATCCTCAAGTAGCAATGTGGCTTCAATTCCACTTGACAGGTCATGCTTATTGAATTGATAGATAAGCGTAGCTGCAAATCTGCTGGACAGGCCGTGCTTATTTATTTATTACTAAAAATCGATGATACATATTTTAAAGTCGCTAATAAAAAGAAAAAAAAGCAAGAAATTCATATAAAAAAACATAACATCTAGTTTTTAATTAAGTGGATCTTAATTAAACAAAACTATAGTAGCCATTAGATAATATTGTTTAAAAATATATTCTTTCTTAATTTAAAATATGTGATAATAAGATTTCCGCGTACGACACGTTGTCGCCGGGCCTGGCCTTGATGGTGTCAATGACGTCGAAGCAGCGGAGGCCGATGTTATTGTCGGCGCTCTTCTTCGTCCCGTGGGCGCTGTTGCTGTACGGCGTCTTGTCCAAGAGCACGGATCCATCATAACCCTACAATTCATTAATTTGGGATGATTAATTGATAGCGGTGTCACAAGTTCCCATTGATTAGTAACTACCGCACGCACGCATGCACGCATCATCACACTATAAGGTCAGTCTCAGTGGAGGTTTATGTCCCAGTTTCCAACACATCCATATTTTGGAAACAGTGCAGAAGAGTTTCATCCCCATGAAACTCTCTCTACTCCCATGAAACTTTTATCATCTCTCTCTTCATCAATACAGTGCCATGTCAGCGTATTTAATGCCCATGAAACTCCATGAAACCCCCACTGAGACTGGCCTAAGGCCAGACGAATTGCATCTCAAATTAGGGAATTTTTACAGTATATCCTACGGATAGTAAAATAGTGGTAGTAAAAATTAAATATGAATATTTATTTATATAGCAAACATGTTGGCGTACGTAATCTGGCACCACCACCAGCATAATGTGTGGGTAGAGTACGACCTCCAAAACAGTTCTCTAATCGACGCGTGCATGGCATAGCACAGCAACAGCTGTAACACCCTGGTCCCTCTCTGAGCCCAAAGTGCTACCACCTACTCTATAATGTTACTAACTCCAACCTTTGCCGCTGGTCTTGCGAAGCAATTCTTTTATTTAAATATTCACCAAACGACAAAAGCCGGTACACTTGACGTTAAGCGCAGCAGAGATATAACTTTGCTAATTACCAAAAAGGTACTTAGATTATCCAAGACTAAATATGTCAACTGTAAATGATCTGTGAATCACTGTGGCACGTGAATGACTGTGCTACTCCCACCCATGCATGTCGTCTTCAACAGATTCCTAAAAAAACAACGATAAAGTAAGGCTGGGTCCGAAGACTCAGCAAGCACATGATAAAACAATGGGCATCACTTAAGCACTCAATCCATTTCATGAATCGTAAGCTGTAAACCAATGCTATAACTGTAAACTGTAAATCAACTACGTAACTATACTCTGTAAATAAATTTGGCACTGTAAACTGTATTACTTTCTCTGTCACTTTCATACAATGCAATGCATTTGTAATGCATCTGTAATTGTAAACTGTAAATCCAATCCGTAACTGTAAACTGTAAATTATCTCCGTAACTACCCCAGAATCTCTGGGTTTCCTCTCTATCATCTGTTCATTTCCTGCAAATGCAATGCGATGCAATGCATCTCTGTATGCAGCTTATACCGGTATAGTTGAGTGGTTTCACCCGTCAATGGAACCCCCTCTGCCTCCATCCCTGGAGGTGCCTACCGAAGTAGGTTTCGACTTTCCCACTGTCGTGGGAGGCCTACCGTTGTAGGTCCATGAATGCAATGCATAATGCGCCACTGTATGCTGCTTATACCGGTATAGTGGAGTTGCTTCACCCGTCCGTGAAGCCCCCTCTGCCTTCATCCCTGGAGGTGCCTACCGAAGTAGGTCTTGTCATTCCCACCGCATGGGACGCCTACCGTCGTAGGGCTTTCGTGATGCTCATGGTGCAATGCAAATGCAACATTCTTCAAATATTGATACTCAATCATAAGCATCACTCATCATAATAAAATCCACAAATAAGCCCGGATATCATTTCATAACACGGCACAAACCATGGCATAAAACAAATATTAGGCATTCATCACAATCCACTATTTTACCATGCACTTGCTTGGTTATCCCTGTGGACGATGCGTGGAGGAGCGTCAAATCAAAACCTCCACCTAGAAGCATCACCCGAACACTCAATTCAATATTTTAATTCATACCAGCATGCAAATAACATCGATTCTATGTATATACACAATTGACAACGTTCCTACGCGTAAGCCCAATACCAACAACCTCTCTCTCACCAGACACCTTTCGATGCCCCGGTGCTCAAACGATCGTAATTTAATGATCGTTGCCTATAATTGTCGACAAATCTTATTTACACATCCCCTATTTTTCTTTTCATTTTTCTCATCTTTTCTTTTCTCTCGTTTCTCTTTTTTCTTTCTTTCCCTTTTTCCTTCTCTCTTCCCTCCACTCTTCCTTTTTTTCCTTTTTCCTTTCCTCTTTTATTTTCCGTTTGGCCGACGCCTTCGCTCTTTCTTTCTTTTTTTCTTTTCCTTCTGCCGTTGCTCCCTTCTTCTTTTTCCCCACCGTCGCTCCATCTCCCCATCTTCGCTCGGATGCGGCGCCTCCTCTACTCGCGACTTCTTCCCCTACTCTCCTCCACTCGTCGCGCCGCCCCAGTCTCTCCTTCGCTCGCCTCGGCTCATCGCGCCGCCTCCGCACTCTGCTGCCCTTCCCCCTACTCGCTTCTTCCCACGTGCCCTCGGTCCTAGCGGCGCCGCACCACGCCGCCCCTTCGACGTGCCCCCCCTCGCATCGCCGGCCCCAGCGGTGCCGCGCCTTGCCGCTCGGGTGGTGCACGATGAGCTGCGGCCAGATCCATGTCCTAGGGCCCAGATCGGGCGCCTTCTCCCTCGGTTCGACTCGGCTTGAGTTCACGTTGCTTGCTATACGGTTTTGATTCTTCTGGATTTGTTTACAAGGTGCTAGGTATGGAGGTGCGTTGCCCCGTTTGGTCACAGCCGGCTAGAGCCGCCCGCACGCCGGGGGAGTGCGCGGTGGCGGCTATGGGTGTGGTGGCTATGCTAGTGGTAGCACGCCGCCGCCTGCATCTATGGTAAGCTCAATCCTATTTCTCCTCTACTCCTTTGCCCCGGTTGCCATGCTCTATGTTTGTGCCCTAGTGCTCTACTAGTGCTTGGTTGCTTGTTGTCTCTAGTTAAGTATTGTTTACCATGGATGAATGGAAGTTACTGCTGTGAGCCCTTTGTGGTTTACCTTTGCCGGTCGATGGTTGGTTACTTTGAGTGGAATCAGGGTTGGCTTGCGGCTGTCGCCTTCTTGGTTGCGCAGATGTCGCCTGATGGTGACCTCCTAGGGTTGATGGAGGTGGGGCTTGCGGTCTGGTCTCCTGCCGTCGCCGTCCCCTTGCTCCCAGTCGGCTCGCCTTGCCCTCGTCTTGCTGTCGGGTTCTACTCGGTGGATGGGACTCTCTGTTGGTTTGGAATGGTTTGAGGGTTTGGGGGAAATGGGAACGAGAGCCAGTGAGAGTTGGCTCTGCCGTGCTCTTTCTGCCCTCTGCTCTGGTGACTGTGCGTGCTATCTGGCTTGGCCGTGCGATGCTTCTTGATGTTGTGATGTCCCCTACTGTGGCTGGGCTGGCCCTTTTTTGTGGTTTGGGCTAGAAAATGGGCTTATGGCACTTTAATTTATTTTTGGCGGGTCTTTATAACCAAATAGGTTTGTTGTACCGAGTGATGAGCCTATGGTTGTGAGAGGTGCCGACTGGCCCCCGGACGATCAGGTATCTCTGTGAACGGATTGCCCCGCCCGAACTTAACCTCTAGGGCTCTGACGGCAATTTCTTCGCTTTCCTTCCCTTTTCTTTCTCACGGGTATTACAACAGCAAGGCATGAATCGTTGGTAGAGGGCAAGTATTAGAGATTGTCTCTATGGTGAACTGCTGATTGTTCATTATTGTCATTATGTGACCAAGTATATGAGCTAATGACACGAATCACTTGTATATAAAATTTAGGAATCAAAATCTATTATATAATAAAAATCGATGACAGGTAGTTTACAATCGCTAAGAAATTGCTAAAAATTCTCACAAAAACAAAAAAATATGATGACCATTTGTTTGGTGGAGCTTCATTGGATGGAAGGATTGGGAATGAGATCATTAACGGGTGTTCACTCAGCTATGCCGATGTAAACTGTATGATGTGCGTTATGAGCATATAGTATAGACAAGCATTATAATAATAAAAAATGATAATGATATAAATGAAAATTGTTATGCAATGCTATACGTACTGTTTGGTATGCGAGTATTTCCGTCAAAAAGTATCCAGGGAAGGAAATTCTAGGGGGTGTTTGGGACTGCTACACAAACTCTGCTCCACAAACTCTATCGTAGAGCAGCTCCACAAAAAATCTAGAGTTTGTGGAGCACCCCTTTAGGTGCTCTCACAACTCCACCTTTTTTTCCTCGAACAGAGTGCGTGGAGCTGAACCTGTTTGGCTAAAAAACGTGGAGCGGAGCTGAAAAACGTGGAGTGGAGCAGTCCCAAACACCCCCTTAGTCACATGTGACAAGTATTAGGAAACAAAGTGAGTATTTTTTCTCTCTTATAATATATAATATTAAAATATCACAAATAAAGTTCTGCAACAATTTATTTTTCAAAAAACAAAAGTACATATGAATTGATAAGTCATTTAAACTTTTTTTTAAGAATGATGCTCGCGCAAATGCACAGACCACCTTTCTAGGTTTATTAATAGCTCGTACACTTAGAAATAAGACGGTTTAACTTTAGAATGCGCTTAAGCTCTATCATCTCGGTGATGGCATAGAGTTGATCGACAGCTCGGCATTGGCGCCACCTTGGCTAATGTCGCTTGCACGGGCTTCTTCCAATGCTAAGGCATCCTTTAGCTGTGCCACCACGGTACCCATCGTTGGCCTTTCACCCGATGCCTCCCTTGTGCACATCAGCGCTATGTCCACGACCTTCTAGATAGAACTGACGTCATACTCACCATGAAGTCGTGGATCAACAATCATCTCAATATTTCCAGTATTAACCTTCTCCTTGATGTGTTGCACAATATGTGTTGCTGTTGGCAAGATGGAAGGCTCACCAGTTACAATCTCTAGCAAAACTACTCCAAAGCTGAAGACATCACTGCTCACGGTGAGTCTGCCGCTACGATAGTACCTGGGTAAGAACGGTTGGAAGAATACACCCAGTTAGCTAGTTCTACCATAATCATTAGCCTCTCAATTGCAACTGGAGTCAAATTGAACAAATGATATTTTCTGGAATTTATGAAGTATATTATTTGTCTTCTAGATATTTTTTTGCGAACTCTTCAAGAAAATGGAATAGGTATAAGAACGAACTCTGGGTCAATGTAGCCTAGAGTGCCAGCAGCAGTCACAGATATGTGACTTTGTGCAACATTCAGATATATATGACTTTGACAATCCAAAATCCGATATCTTGGCATTCAGATCACGTCCCAGAAGGATGTTGTGTGACTTAACATCTCTGTGTACTAGAGGCAGTACACATCCAGTGTGTAAGTAGTCCAGACCTACGCCAAAAGACACGATGAATATTGGAACATGTAAAAGAAGACGGCGGAAAATATTGAAATGATGTGCTACACTCAAAATTGTACCTTGGGCAGCTTCCAGTGCCATTCGTGCTCGATGTTGCCAACTCAATCTCTGAACAATAGCGTTTTTGCCTGAATGATCATGATAAAAAAAATGGATGATACATCAGGGAGATAATCTTTCTAGTCTTTTGCAAAGTGACAGTGCTTGTTCAAAATGGAATGTTCACAAAAAAAGGAAGAAACCACCCTAAACTCCGACCCACTGTCCAAACCCTGCTCTAGCTCTATCAGCTTTATTTTATAATTTTTTATACATTTATATTTGCATACTTGACTCGCTTTCTCATGCATATAACGAGGTTACTTACGGTTTGAAACTTGAAAGACGAAATTATAATTTGAGGGTATGTAATAACTAAGTAGAAGGTATTGCTTTCCATTCAAGATATCAAGGGGGATGCCAATGTTGATCATTTTTTGATGTACAGAGTACAAACCTCTCAGGTGATCGTAAAGGCTTCCGTTAGGCATGTACTCATAAATAAGGGCTAAATGATCCTTGTCAGTGCAGTAGCCAACCAACAAAGTGTGGCAATTTCTTTTGAAAATCTATGGACCAGGATGACACAGCATAAAAAGTTCACTGCTACAACTACATAGGATATTGCCACACTTTGAAAGTTTAAGGACCGGGATGACACACTTTGAAAGTCTATGGACCGGGATGACACAGCATAAAAAGTTTAAGGACCGGTAATGGACTTTACTCAAAAATTAGCCTTGTTTACTAAACTTTCCACGGGAGAAAATTTGAATTTATATCCTTATATCTATTTTTTCATTGAGACAACATCAAATTTATAATTTATCTGTTGAGAGCAGTGACATTGAACTATACTACTATAGTCATCGGTCCATGCTGTTCAACACTTCGACAAAAAGAATTATTTGACTTAAACCCAATTTGCCACGGACCCAGATATGGTGGTACGAAATTGGACAATGCTGCTTTCATCAAAACCATATAGATTATAGTTATATGTCCAGGATAAGCAGTTGCATGCCTTAAAAGAACAAGAAGATAAATGGACAGAGCGAAAGCCGTTGAAACCGAAACAGTTGTGTATATATGGTCAAATTATAGAAACTAAAAGCTTGGGAGCTAATGTTTATTTGTTGTGGTTTGTGAAAACTTAGGAACAGTATATTGTTGCCTAGATCATGCAAATAAAAGAAGGGTCACCTAAGTACGCCACTTGCACCCATGCTTCGTCGATCCTGGAGCAAAAGAGGTTGATTTGGCATGGCAGCAGGATAAATTGAACTCTTCATTGGCCTCATTTCTAATGATGATATGAAAGGATTTCCTTTTCCATTATCAATCAAGCAAACTGATATTGATCTCACCATGGCCACAACAATTGCCTCAGACGTGTAAGTCATGGATGCATTAGTGATATTGACTTGGTTCCAGAAATCAAGCCCAATGTAGATGCTGAAGACCAACGGTGAGCTAATAAGATTTTGCCTTTTGTTGTCATAGTTCCCATACATGAACATTGCTCTTATAAGATACTTCTGACCTTTCGTGACAGATGAAAGAGTGTAGCAATTCCTACCCCCCGTAGGAAAACTTCTGAGATTCAAAACTGTCTGGAATTGTTGAGCACCTTGGTGTTCTGGAGAAATATTGTGGTTTTCTCCTGTGTCTATGTACCCATCATCTGAAACATATGTGATATTTGTCTTTTCATCCACATAGCTAGAGCCACTGGGAAGGCCGCAATCGATGCTTATAAACCCTTCGTCTACATATAGGTGAAAATGAGTGCCACTTGAGCTGATTATACATTTAAACTTGAAAAATTACTTATACTTAATAAGTTAGTAAAATTGTGAGAAAAAGGATATATTGTTATATGCCACTTAAAAATGGGGAAAGCTAAAACTATCTTTTTTGAAACCTCACAACTAAGAAATGCCACTGTATGATCACTACCAGAATCCATTTCTTTCCTACTGTCCCTAAAGTACTCTAACATCCCAAAATTTGAGATTTTTTAATATTTAATTTAAAACAATTATTTATAAATTTTCCTGAGTTTCTAAAATTAATTCAAGCTTAAGTGAATTTACTTAAATTAATCAAGACCTAAAATGTATTTTCCAAATTTAAAAATTATTTAATGTGATTTATAAAATAATAAATTTCAACTAAAAATATTTTATTTCAGTTCAGAATATTCAAATATGCACCTATGAAATTTATTGGAAGTTTATAAGTTTATTTGGTATTTTTTGGAGCTCATTTGAATTTCCTTCCTTTACCAATATTTGAAAATTAATTTATAATTTCATTTCTATAAATAGCATCGGCCATCCTTGTCTCACACACCCATGTTGCTGCCGTCCTCTGCCCCAGCTACGCCATTGAAAGTGCCAAGCCGCCATTGAGGTAAGGATGCGATTTGGGTAGTGGTGGACCGATTTAGTAAGTCCTCGCACTTCATTCCCCATTCGCATGATGAACTCAGCGAGTGGGTTGGCACCCATCTTTGTGCGAGAAATAGTAAGGTTGCATGGTGTGCCCAAGACGATAGTTTCGGACAGAGACGCCAAGTTTATCTCTATGTTTGGGAAAGCTTACAAGGCGCTCTAAACACGAAACTCCAGTTTAGTACAGCTTTCTACCTGCAGACGGATGGACAATCCGAATGCACCATTCAGACACTGGACGATATGTTGCGGTCCTGTGTTCTCTGTCCTGGAAGGGTAGTTGGGAGGACCATTTGGCACTCACAGATTTTGCCTACAACAATAGCTACCACTCTAGTGTTCGGGCAGCGCCATTCGAGGTTCTATATGGGCTGAAGTGTAGATCGCCGCTGTGTTGGGATGCAGTGGACAAGAAGGCCATTCTAGGTCCAGATTGGGTCTAGCAAACAATGGAATGAATAGCGAAAATTTGACAAAATCTGCTAGCTGCCCAGAGTAGGCAAAAGAGTTACGCGGATGTCAAGAGGCGAGAACTAGAGTTCGAGGTAGGAGATCAGGTGCTCCTGAGAGTATCTCCCACTAAAGGGCTAGTGCGATTTGGTACCAAAGGGAAGTTTAGCCCGAGGTACATTAACCCATTTCCATGGATAGCTGGCATATCACTTAGACCTCCCTGAATCCATATGAGGAGTGCACAACGTGTTCCATATTTCTATGTTAAGAAAATACCTGCAAGATCCAAAGTATGAAATTGTGTTAGAACCAGCGCCCACAAAAACAAGACCTCACCTTCGAGTCTTGTCCAATTCGGATTTTGGAGGAATCAGAAAAGGTGTTGAGGTGTAAAACGAGAAGATATGTAAAAGTGCTTTGGCCACATCAGTCTGAGCGAGGAGCAACATGAGAGTTAGAGTCTCGCATGCGCGAGAAATACCCAGAGTTGTTCTATACGGGTATGAGTTAATGTTATTTTGTGTGCAATTTATTTTACTTTGTTCTTTTGTGTGGATTGTTGAACACCCGAATTCGAGATCAAATTCTATTAAGCGGGGTAGAATGTAATACCAGTAAAAAAGCAGAGCACGAAATGAACAATCCAAGGGAGAATAAAAAAATAAAATGTTTTACCACCAGAACCCGTTCGACTTTAGAATGTTGAATAAAAGTAGCGCTCAGTGAGGTTCCCAGACTGTCCCCGGCCAGTCGGCACCATCTCGCATTTTGGGTTTTCATCATTTGGTTGGACTTACCTTTCTACCATTTCACTTCCTAACCGAGAGACAACATGCAGCCACACATGCATAAAGACATGGCTACCCTTTGGACCAAAAGTCCATAAAGCCCTCGGTGACTTGAGAGTCATACAGAGAGAAGGGAGGGGTAGTCTGGTCAATGCACAGTGAGTCTCACGACCATGCCACGTAATAGTATAAGCCAGCATACCCCATCTCACTCCCAACGCATTTCCTCATTGCCTCCCTAGACCGAGATTAAGGCCAGTGGTGAGGAATCACCCTTCACCACTGCCTACCTCGACAAATAACCAAGCAAGCCACAGACCCACTTCACCCCTCCACCGAGAGCGAGAGCAAGATCAACCGAATGCAAGCATATCCACCCAGATGCCCACTGAAGCCATCCACACCAGAAGAAAGGGAGTAAGGAGGCCCCAAGGAGCTCGGGAAGGCAGGGACGTGAGGATGGCGCTGACGACAACAAGGGATGTCGATGACCGCTGAACCCACACCATGCCAACCGTTGAGTATGCCCACTTTCCCTCTACAACCCCATAGCACAGCACAATAGCACGCAAAAGTAGATGAAGTGCACATAGAGAAAGGGGATGGGGGCAAACCGTCCTGGTAGTAGGGGGTACGGCCGGCTGGCTGTAAGCCGTGCCCGGCGAGCTCAAACTCGTAGGGAGCGACCAAAGCCAGGGGTGACGGCTGACGGTGACGGGCGGTGGCGCAGGCGTCTGAGCCTTGATGGCGGTGGTGTGGCCAGAGGCCAAGGTTAGAGGCCCATACGGCCGTGGCTGGAGCAGACCGGGAGGCGACGTAGGAGCCGAAGGAGTTGGAGAGGCACTGAGTAGAGCCACGCCAGTAGTGATGGTGTCGCAAGCCACAGAACACCGGTGCCGCACCAGCGATCGACAGACGACTAGGGCCGAGCAGTCGGGGAGGGGGCATGTGAGAGGTGGCACCAGTGCCCAGCGCAGCAGCGCCAAGCGCCTTGCCGCATGCACAAAGGGGAGGTGGTAGAGCGCCAGTGGCCAGCGAGCTTGTGGCAGGCGAGCTAATGGTCATCAAACCAAAGGGGTTGACTGCACTCTAATTGAGAGAGAGGGAGAGAGTTGTGGTAGGTGGAGGAACTCTGGGGGCGGGGCGGCCGACGGCACGGGGAGCACCGCCTCAGATCTAGATCGAGCTGAAGAGAGAAGGCCATTTGGCCAAACAAATGAGAGAGAGAGAGAGTAATAGAGAGACGGTGAGAAAAAGGATAAGGAAGAAAAAATGGGTAAGGCTGGTTCAGCCGAGTAGAAATAAAAAAAAAGAAAAAAGAGAGAGAAGATGATAAAAAGAAAAGAAAAAAGAAGGGATTTTATATTTGTGCATTGGATCCCTTAGACTTAAGTGATCCATTCGCTAGTGACGAATCTTGCGCATAGGGTCGAGGTAGTACATATAAGCGCATGTACTGCTACAGTTAGGGGTATAAATGGAGTAGATAATTTATGTCCATCTGACCGACTGAATAATTACGGAATGAATACAAAAAGGGTGGATGGGTATCCGACGCCATCCGTGTCTGACTCCGACTCTGAGAAAAATATAGAATATGATATGGAATAAGTGATATCCGTCCATATATATCCGTATATCAAGTGATATGAGGAAGTCTGTTGTGATTTCACCTAGAAACAAGATAACATATAGGCAGATTGATGAATCTAAATAGGCGGGAGTACTAAGTGTTCTTCCTTCAACATCCCAGTAATTGGTCTCTCCATATTTGCTCTGATTGTACCATATTGTCCAATGTTCCGTGCAAAGAAGCGGATAATTTCTATCTGATTGACCGTCTAAAAGATTATGAATGGATACGGAATGGAGAAATGGATATCTGGCATTATCCGTGTCCAACTCCGATTTTGAGGAAAAAAATATGGAATAGAATACAGGATAAGCGACATCCGTTCGTATCCACTCGATTGCACCCCTAGCTACAGTGTACGGAGTCAGGTAGATGCTTTTGCAGTTGGAGGTCCGGATTTGGAGTTGCCCATGCTTCGTACCCGACATTAACTAGGCAAGTACATGGTAGAGCGGTAGATGATAGTTGTTGTGAAATATGTGATATTTACAGTAATTATTGTTGCTTGATTGATGATAATAATTGTAATACCTGATAAATTGTTAGAGCATAGCATTTATAACATGACATATGTATTAAGCCAGTACGGTGAGGAAGTCAATAGCTATAAGTAAAGCTATTGACTAATCTGACATGCATTTAACAAAGTCCTATTGAAAGCATCTAGGCCCCTAAAAATGGTTTTGGTAATTAATGAAATTATGTGAATATGGGACTAACGTGGTTAATGAGTATGCAAAGGTTAAGTCCATATGTTGGTGACAAGATGTAAGCCAAAGGATAAATGTGAAGACCAAAAATGGCTCAAGGCAAAGGTATACTTAGAATAAGATCCCTTTTATTTTTACCAGTCTTGAGAAGAAAAGGTGAAAGACCGGATTATAGGGTAGATAATCGTACCATAAAGAGGGATCATGGCAAGTAGCTTAATAGCAAAATTTATGTGCCATTTGGATCAAATTAGAAGCATGCATTTATCAAAATTCAGATTAAAACCAAACCAGTGCTCTGTCTGGAAGAGCGGTAGTACCGCAGATTTCAACGTCGGAACTACCGGAGAGCGATAGTTTCGCACCGAGAATCGGTACTACCGGCGACCGGAAGCTCTGAAACCCGAGCGGAGCCTTTTTTCTAGAGAGCACTACCCAAGTCTTCGTGGGATCAGAAGTACCGGCGGTTTCAACGCCGGAACTACCGTAGGGTGCGGTAGATCCGCAATTTGAAGCGATACTTCCGGAGCCTGGAAGCTCCGGAGGATGAGTGGAACCTTTTTTGCAGAGAGCACGCTCCAGATGCAAAGTGAGATTTAGTGAAGCGGAAGTATCGGCGATTTCAACGCTGGAACTACCGCAGGGTGCAGTAGTTCCGCTATCCAGAGCGATACTTCTAGAGTCCAGAAGCTCCGGAGGCAGAGCGAAGCCTTTTTTTCTAGAGAGCGCCAAACTTTGGACTTTTGGAAATTCGGCTCAAGCGATAGTACCGCGCCGACTTTGCGGAACTATCGGCGAGCGGTAGTACCGCAGTTTTCAATGGCGGTAGTACCGTGCCGACATCCCAACAATCACTGCAGAGCTCTGACATAGCCGTTCTGCCGTGCCAGAAATGGGAGGGGTAGTACCGGCCCTATAACGGTGGTAGTACCGCTCGTCCTGAATTTTTCTGGAATTTATTCCAAACGGCTAGTTTTGGTTGGTGGAGGGTATAAATACCCGTACCACTGCTCAAGGACGTTAAGAAGAGCCCCATTGAACATTTCTTGAGCATAGATCATTCATTCCACCCTTTGTTCTCACTTGAGCATTTAATTAGAGGTGGTTGGGCAAATTTAGTACATTGCATTCATTAGTTGATCCTTGGCACTTGTTTGCAAGTCAAGTGAAGCCCAGGTCTATTACTCTTGGTGTTTGCCAGCACCTGGACGATTGGGAGGTGATTGATCGGTGATCTTCTCAAAGGAGATTGTGAGAAGACCCGACATTCGTGTGAAGGTTGGAGCTCACCTACCCGGAGCGGGGAAGAGCTACCACTAGTGATCGAGATGCTTTAGCTTAATTCGTGGAGCCGGTCTGATTCGTTCGGGCTAACCTCAACGTGGACTAGGGGAAACCCGCAAGTTTCCGATCACCACGATAAAAATATCAATTATGTTCATCTCTCACTTGCTTTCTCCTAGCTCTTACTTGTTTGCATTATTGTGATCATTTGTTTGTTTTAGAGCTAGCAAAGTTGTTTAGTTGACTAGAATTGTGTAGAATTAATTGCTTTACATTCTTACTATTAAAATTGTAAAGAATTAATTAAATAGTCAAGAAAAATTTAAAAACCTCCTATTCACCCCCCCCTCTAGTCGGTATCCTTGATCCTACACCTACTTCGATAGAAACCTCCACAGGATGGAGGGAAAGACATACTTCGGTAGGCACCTCCATGGGATGGAGGTAGAAGGTGACATCGATGGATGTGCCCTTCGCTTTATCGGTAAAAGCTACAGAGGAGAAAAGATTGATCATAGCATTGCATTTCACTAAGTGTAGATTGAGGTGATATATCAAGAATTGTGGAGAATGTTTGTGTTATAATATGTCAGTGTAAATGTTGAAACAGGTGGGAACGATATGGTAAGATTGTTGCTTGTGTTT
Organism: Dendrocalamus latiflorus; assembly: GCA_017311315.1. Classification (NCBI taxonomy): domain Eukaryota; kingdom Viridiplantae; phylum Streptophyta; class Magnoliopsida; order Poales; family Poaceae; genus Dendrocalamus; species Dendrocalamus latiflorus. The sequence goes on along the minus strand of CM029658.1, from coordinate 33,549,249 downwards.
TTAGTAGTGTTTATCGGTCTATTATGTACTTGTTGAGTCTCCAGACTCACCCTTACTTTGTTTTTTTTAGGTGATCATTGAGGGCAGGGTGCATGGGCGGGAGTAGCACACGAATAACTTCACGTACTAGCAGCACTTCACATATCAGTTTTTGTTAGTATGTTTAATCTCCACTAGAATGTTAGAGTAGTTGCTTAAAATGATATGATGTAATGGTCGATACATTATGAATAAAGTAGTGTATGCTTAAAACGGTTAGCAGTTGTTAAAAATGGTAGTATTATGTAATGGTGGTAGTACTCTAGGTCCAGAGGATGGGCGGGGTGTTACATGCACATTCTCTCTCATTAGACGTTGACATTTTGAGGTTGTTCAAAGCAGATGGAGAACAAGGAAGCCAAAGGATAAGGGAGACAAAGAGTGGGGAATAGTAGCCTTGCGTGTTGTTTTATAATATTATTTTACTTTCAAATTATTTTGCATTGTGTGTTGTTACCAATGTTAAATTTTTTGGAAAATAACTATAAATCCTAATTGTTGTTTATCCACCTTTTATCTTCGTATGCCATGAATTAGACTTCTTTAGAGCCTCTGGTAGCACAACTAAGACAACGATGAGTTCTCCACCCATACAGGGATGGAGTGATAGAAGAGTATGGAAATATGATAAGGTTCCGACGAGACAAGCTATTTAAATAAGTGTAAGTGGAAGTGCAGTGATGTATGCAGCTAAGGCATCCTAATGGACGAATGATTTGAACCTTGTTTCTACATGACTTGATCAAATTGATCAGGCACTTGCCATCTATCTTCATTGTTCAACTCTTTGATCATACACTTTCCATCTATCTTCATTGTTCAACTCTTTGATGAAAAGATGAAAAACAAAAAAAGCTCTGCCATTCCATCCATTCGATAGAGTGTGGCCTTGTGGAGGAGTTCTGCATACTCTACATGGCCTCTCTAGAAAACAACCTTTGGGTCCGCCATGATCTCAGACAATCCCTGAGTCAACCGTGTGTGTGAGGCCCTCAGCCTTTCGGTGCCTAAGTGTCTCGTTCCCTCTATCGGTGGTGGTCAGGTGAGTAGATTGAGGTGGAGCGACAGCAAGGATGGTGGAGGTCATGAGGATCCCAATGGGTGCAAAGAATCCCCTTCCCCTATCACGATGATTCTGGTTTCCTCAGGTCCCCTTGCACCGGAGGCTAGCCTAGATGAACTGAGCTTGGCCGAAGATGACGCGGTAAGGGAGGGACACAGTGAGGACAGTACAAATGATATCCGCCATGCGGATGACCCAGGGATCGCCACCATAGGCAATGTTGAGGTCTGCGCTGTAGACCCAGAGCTGGCCACCTTGAGGCCTTCAAAGGACGTAGAGGAGCCTGACTCGAGTGCTTCACTGTGGCGGCCAGCGAAGAGTACCCGCTTCAACTCTCTGCTGGTCGGCCCTGCCACAAGGTACGTGGTCACCTTGGTTGACTTAGAGGATGACTGTAGCTCCAAAGTGGCCAAACCACGAAGCCCCCGAGGCAAGTCAAATAGTTTCTATTTGTTGCTACCACATTTGGTGTCCTTACCAACCCAGGACATTTGAGTTTAGATAAAACGATGGAAGTAACGCTGAGCTGTGACTTCGGATTTTTTTGCAAGCACATGAGGTTATTTGAGATTGGAGAACTGAGGATCAGGAATATTTGAAGAATAATTTTATTTATCTATCTTGCATAGCATCTATATATGTCATTGATGTAGATTAGTAGACACAATAAAAAACAAATTGCCTATAAAGTTATGATTTTCATAGTGAAATTGGTCTTATTCAATATCTACTAGCCTAAACTTTCTATTGTCTTTCTAAATTGCACGACATTAGTAAAGACAATGTAACGTATAGTGGTAAAACATAGGTGAGGACCGTGAGGTGGTTAAGGTCACAAGTTCAAAAATGATGTGTTTACTAGCTAAATACCCGTGCATTGCTACGAATTTTTAAATTTTATCATACTACATGTTTTAAAACTCACGGGTGGTAAAAATGTTTAGAATATGCATACAAACATGTTCTAAAAGTTTTTAAATCCATCAAGTAAGTCGAAAGCCGTCGATCACACCTCAAGGTCATAAGTCAGATGACATCGACCACACCTCATGGTCGTAGGTAGGAAGCCCTCGAGCACATCTCGTCATCGTAAGTCGGAAGCTGTCGACTATCGCACATGATCATAGGTCGAGAGCGGTCGACCATCACTGGTGGTCGTAAGTTGGCAGCAATTGACAATCGATCGTGGTTCTAAATCAGGAGCCTTTGACAATGGCTCATGGTCGTACATCAGAAGCCAACGACTATCGTTTGTGGTCGTAAGTCGGAAGCCATCGAGGATACCTCATGGTCGTAAGTCAGAACACATCGATCAATGCTCGTAGTCGTAAGTCAAAACACAGCGACCACACCTCATGGTCGTAAGTTGAAACACATCGACCAGTACTCATGGCCGTAAATTAGAAGCCTTCGATCACACCTCGTGGTCGTAAGTTAGAAGCCGTCGACCATCGCGCGTGATCGTAGGTCGAGAGCGGTCGACTATCGCTGGTGGTCTTATGTTGGCAGACCTCCGGTGCGCTTGTGCCCTGTCGCCTGACTGTTGGCGCCAGCCTGCTTGGCATCAACTTCGACCATGGCTTGGACTTCGACCATGACCCTTCGACTTCGACTACGGCCCTTCGACTTCGACCGCGGACCGACTTCATCCACGGCCCTTCGACTTCAACCACTGTCCCCATCAACCATGGTTTGGACTTTGACCATGACCCTTCGACTTCGACCACGGCCTGACTTCAACATAGCCCTTCAACTTCGACCGCGGACTGACTTCATCCACAGCCCTTCGACTTCGACCACTGCCCCCTTCGACCACGGCTTGGACTTCGACCACGGCCCTTCGATTTCGACCACGGTTTCGACTTTGACCACGGATCTTTGACTTCGGTCATGGCCCCCTTCAATCACAGCCCCTCGACTTCAGCCATGGCCCCTCGACCATGGCCCATTTGACCATGGCACCAACATCAATGACCTGCTTGGGAGACCAAAATCGCAAGACAACACGACAGGCTCCGAGCGAAGAGTAGGAGGAGGTAGAGAGGCTCACCGGGAGAGCGACCGCTGGGCGGCGGCGGCGGGGGAGAGCCCGGTGGGCGGGCGTAATAAGAGGAAGCCACCGCCACCGCCGAGTGCCCATCTCTTTGATCCACCAGTTGCTGTCGCCAAGCACCATTCTTTCTGATCCACCGGCCACTGTCGCCGAGCGTCGTGCCGCTGGTTGGAGGGGCGATGGGAGATGGAATTGGTGGCGGCACCCTAGGGAAAGTTGGGGGACTGCGACCAGATACTGCCGTGTGGGGAAGGAATTGGTGGAGGCATCAAGGAGGAGGAGGCGCGACACGAGGGTTCGGGGGAGAAGGAGGCGGCAGTTATGGGAGGTGGAGGTGGGGAGGCGGCGGTGGGCAGATGGGAGAGGAGGCGGTAGGCAAATGCATTGGGGAGGCGGCGACAAGAGGATACGGCGTTGCTGGGGAAGTTAGGGGACTGCGACCAGATGCTGCTGTACAGGGATGGAATTGGTGGCGGCGCTTTGGAGGAGGAGGCGCGGCACGAGGGTTCGTGGGAGAGGAGACGGTGGTTGCGGGAGGTGGAGTGGTTGTGGGAGGCAAAGGATGCAGGGAAAAGAAGAGGAGGAGCGCGGCCCACGCGTCGGCCCGACTTTTTCTATGAGGAGCAGAAGAACTACCTACATGTGGACTGGACGGCCGATCTTTGATCGGACGGCTGAGAAGAGAGGAGGGAGAACGGACCAACGACCACTAACTCATATTTTTATAATAGTAAAGATATGGGTTATTTAACTGCTTTTTTTTGGGAGATGAAGTTAACTGCTGTTTGTATAGCGATTACTGGAGAATGTTACGTGTTTGATTTGAAAAGTCTCTCTGCTGCAGGATTCAAACATGGGTAATCTCCAGACTCCAGCCAGTTAATTACTACAGACAGCACTATTTAAATTTTCTCTCCATCTCAAGAAATGAAAGAACATGAAAGGAAATGAAGCATCCGAGCATCACATATATTAGGCCCTGTTTGGAATGCGGGAATTTTTCCCGATTCCTGCGGGAATTGAACTGTTTCCTGCAAAATTCCTGTGAAATTCCTGTGAAATTCCTCTGTTCCAAACAGGCCCTAAGATGTAGACCCATACCTGGGGAAGTGGTCTGAGCAAATGCATGCAGTACCGCAGTGCACACAGCAAATAAGAAAGCTGGAAGGCACCTCATCCGATATCTTTAGTCTCCGTTCTGTCTTTCTTTTTTTCTTAAAAAAAACTAGGAATGCAGTATATATACTCGACTATGGTGCATCCATTCTTATTATATAGGCTAGAACTAGAAGATGACACTTGCAGACCCAACTTGAAGCTAGGTCAAGTCGGTCAACGATTTCTTGTTGGAAGCACTAGAAAGTCTTGAAGTCAAGTCTCCCAAACCCAACTATAACGCTATACGGTTTGTAATGATTTTGTGAACTTTGAAGGTCTTGGAATAAAAGAAGTCTTGGAATTTTTATTTTCCACAATCTTTTAACTTTCTTAGCATCTATATGTTATATTATATGTTATATAATAGAAGTTGATGACATGTGTTTTACAACCGCCACAAATTAGAAATACGCTAAAAAATTCTCAAAAAAGGAAAAACATCCGTCCCTTGATGTGTTGGATCGTTATTTTACTTAGCAACCATAGCCAATGGATGTGTTATTGGTGTTGTAGACAATGCAGTTTCAACAAATATTTAAATAAAATTCTAGTATTGTAAATAAAAATAAAACATGTTTGCATGCAGCATATATTAAATGACAGGTGCAAAAACACAATGATTGCAAGATCATAAATCTCTACCATGTCATTTGAATATGAAATCATGCTCAATAGGACTACTAAATATAAATCAACAATTAGCATAGTACTCAAATTATGATTTTCTAATTATTGCTATTAGATGTTGGTTGAACTTGTTTAACACAAGACCTTCTCGGCATGGTGGTTTATATTTAATCAATGATCACAATGATAACCTCTAGATATTCTACTAGTTTGAGCTCTACTACTTACTACATTAATCAATTGCATGTCGAGAATAATAACAATAACATAACAACACTAAGTATGGCTCAAAAGGAGATGAAGACTATACTGATTGAAGGCAAAATGATAAGATTAAAGCTACGACAAGATCATGACAATAAGTAATCAAGTTGCCAACAACTCATATACTAACGGAATATTCCTAAATTATCATCGCAATCCCAAATAAACCATGAATCGTCATCGAGCAATCGTTAATCTGACATATTATCATGCAATTGTCTCCTATAATTAATGCTAATATTTACAAATACTAAAGTACACTAGAATGGCTCACAATCACACAATAACAATAAGAACCAAAGGCAACTCATGAGGTGACGGAACTCAAAGCCGTCCAGAAGGCAGCAAGGCTAGGCACATCGAGGATGACGCCAACCTAGAAAACATATCACCGCCGCTTGAACTACGGTTATTCGGTGTGGTTCTCAAAGATACAAAGCCTCCTTCACGCACTAAGGTTCACCACGAACTTGAAGTCGAGGATCAGATAATATCGCAAAAGACACATAACCAACTAAGACCAGCCAAGCACTTGGATAACCTGAAGCCACACCCAAACACGACCAACAAAGGTTGCAAATCACAACACCTCTGCAACACCTCTACCTCATGAGAGAGGCCTTAACAACTGCAAATTACCGACATAACTGCCACCTAGGCCCAGCCACTGGCTCACTACTAGAAAACGGATCATCCCTCACGGGCTTTAATTTTCCTGACGGGCCCGCATGGAACGTGAGGGATATCGATTTTTTGTGATGGGCCCACGTTTAACCGTCACAAAATTACATTTTACTGTCGGGCTCTTTAAACCGCCAAGAAAATACATTATTTTTGTGACGGTATTAAGTGAACCGTGAGAATAATTGAAGTAAACCTGTCAGGCTAATTATCCAGCCCGCCAACATTTCACGCAGCGCGGACTGAAAACCCTAGCTAGCAAATTAAGTCCAAAACTTTTCCCCTTTTCCCCAATTTTCGCAGCCGCCGCCCTCGCCCGCCTCCTCCGCCTCCTCCGCTCGCCCGCCTCGCCCGCCTCCTCCGGCCGCATCCCCTCGCCCGCCTCCTCTCGCCCGCCTCCCCCGCCTCATCTGCTCGCCCGCCTCCTCCGGCCGCATCCCCTCGCCCACCTCCTCTCGCCCGCCTCATCCACTCGCCCGCCTCGCCCGCCTCCTCCGGCCGCATCCCCTCGCCCGCCTCCTCTCGCCCGCCTCCTCCGCCTCATCCGCTCGCCCGCCTCGCCCGCCTCCTCCGGCCGCATCCCCCTGCCCGCCTCCTCTCGCCCGTCTCCTCCGCCCCATCCCCTCGCCCCGCCGCCCCAGGTCCGCCCCGCTGCCTCGCCTCCCCAGCTTCGCCCCGCCGCCCCGACACCCCAGCTCCGGGCGGCCGCCCGAGCTCCCCTCGCCGGCCGAACCGCCCCCCCCCCCCCCCCCCCCGCGCGGTGGCGGAAGCACAGCCTCATCCGATCCGCTTTTCTCTCTCGATTGGATTCGTCCCCAACTACAGTTGTGCAAAGGGGTGAGCTGATGTTGGAAAGACTAATTCGCTTGCATGCAGGAGGCCAAGTTCTGGGAGGAGAAGAGCAGGTTGGGGACAGACGCCATCTATGGCTCCGCGTTTAACATCAGGAAGGACCACGATGCGCAGGTCCTCTCCAGGCCCTCCGGTATCTATTGTTTGTAAAATTTGATTACGGAAGCAGGGCCAAGAAAGGGTCATTGCCGAGGGTGTGTGGGGTACTGTCTAGGTGTTGCTGTTGTCTAAATTAATGAATGGATACATGTGAAATCTGGGAATTTCGACAAGGAGTTGTGATACTGGAATGGCCAAAAACCAGAATTTGGCTACATGAGTCTAAGCTTAACTTTTCTTCATTTTGCACCTCCAAGCCGTACGTTGAGTTTGCCAACTAGGGATTTTTGTAAATTTTTTTGGGAGAGCCAAACCCAAATGTCTGGCTGCATATTATTTTTTAGAAAAAAAAGCATGCATGCTTGATCTGCTAGATCTGTCTCTTCACTTCTTTTCACAGAAAAATACAAACATCATATTCCAAATTTCATCTTTAGATGGACAGGCAGTATGGTCTACCATCTCTAGCTAGCTTGTTCCATCCACTACAAACTGGCTAGAGAGAGCAATGGCTATTGGCCATGCATGCTAACTTGACTTTTGTAATCATCCTCGGTCACAAATCTGTTCATAATGCCTCCACCCCTGTAAGATGTCCTTGTAGAATTTCTTTCCAAAAGATTCTACTTGCCGAAATGATAAAGACACCTTTTCTTCGCTACAATCAATGTACAGGAGCATATATTGAAGACATTGAAAGTGCTTCACATACATTTCAGCGATTGGTACCAATTTTTGACTGATTTTTGCAGTATAAGTGTATGTTGATACATTACTTTGCAATGTTCTACCTAAGCATAGGAATACTACATTCAAGAAATATTGTGTTTGCCACATATACTACAGCATCTTAAGAATCAATATTGTGTTTCACTCTATTAGTAATATGTATATTTGCTAAGCATCGGCACTAGATATGAATCCTTTACGCGAATTGTAGCTGTTTGTATGCGAAGGTCTGCCACTGGAATGCACACAGTGGAGGCTTCGTAATATAGAATTGTAATATAGCTGCAGTTAGTGTTTGCATGCATTGTAATATGATGCTTTCAGCTGAACGCTATTTGGATATATAGAATGCACACAATTGCTAAAACAATGTTGTGTGTATGAATGTTGCAGCAATAGCGATTGAGAGAGGAGCATTGTAGACTATTGAAGTGTTGACTGCTGAATACCAGATAATCATAGCAAATTTTGATCCCTCACATTTCAGAATGGCCTTTGATCTTCCAAGGGGCACCCCCACCACGAGGAGCCGCCGGTAAGTTCACGTCGTTGGTATATTCATATACACATATCTGTCCAGTTTTCAGTGTACATCATTTTTGTGTTAGTATACATTTCAGTTTGTGAAAGATAAATTGCAATATGCTATGGTGGTTTAATCTTAAATTAGGCTCAACACTATAGTTTAGTATACATTTCAGTTTGTGAAAGATAAATTTCAATATGCTATAGGATATTTGTACAGTACAAATGCAACATACCTAGTTTTAATAAATATAATTTTATGCCTGAAATATTCATGTTATGCGCACAGAATTATTTTATGGCACATCATGAATGGATGTATAGTGGCTGGCAGCGGGGTAAAGCTCCCTCAAATGAATGGATTGAACGAACTACACAGTTCTTAGATCATGCATTCTCAAATCCTAGAATAGTTGAAGATGACACCATTAAGTGTCCATGTGCAATGTGCAGGAAGTATTTTAGGCACAACAGGCATATTGTAGAGTTGCACTTAAGTAAATATGGGTTTAGATCAGACTATCAAACATGGACAACACATGATGAACAGGACCCTTCAATAGATCACGAGGAAATCAATGAATGTAATCGGATGGACAATCTGTTGATTGACCTAGGCGGTGAGCATCCACCAGGAATTAATGAGGAGCCAACGGCCTCTGCTCAGGCTTTCTATAGAATGGTTGCTAGTGCTGACGAACTAGTCCATGAGAACACAACACACTCAAGTCTGTCTGCTGTCGCTCGTTTGCTAGCTATGAAGTCACAATACAATATGTCAATTGCACACTATGACGATGTATTACAAATAATTCATGAACTTTTGCCTCCGGAGTCTAAGTTGTCCGAGGACTTCTACCGTTCAAAAAAGTTGTTAGAGGGTCTCGGAATGCCATATGTGAAAATTGATGTGTGTTATAATAACTGCATGCTTTACTGGAAAGGTAATGAGCACAAAGACAAGTGTGACTTATGTGATACCTCTCGCTACGAGGTAGGCCATAATAAAGTCCCACGTAAAGTATTACGGTACATCGTAAGTGTTGGAAATATGCCCTAGAGGCAATCATAGAGATGATGATATTTCGTTGTATCCATGATTTAATAAATGTTCCTTGAATATTGCCTTTGTATTGATTAACAAGTATGTGACTTGTTTGTGAAACTCTTTACTTGTATGGTTATTCTAAAGTTGTCCCTAGTCGAAGTTCATATGTGGTCACACGTGAATAATGGATTAGCACATGTATCGGTTGATGACCATGTTTCACAGGTCATAGACATGGAGATGTCAAACCAATAATGTGGACACATGTTTAGAACATGGGGTTGGACCGACCCAACATGAGACATAACAATTATACTTATGGTTCTCTCTCTACACAATGTGTACGCCTTGTCCTTAGACCTGAGATTGTCGCATGTACTTGAGATGTGAATCGACCTACTTAGGGGCTATCAAACGCTGCTCCGTAACTGGGTAGTTATAAAGGTAGCTTTCGGGTTTGTCATGAAGCATGCTGCGAGGCATGGTCAGTCGAGATGGGATTTGCCCCTCTCTACCTGAGAGAGATATCTCTGGGCCCCTCGAGTGATCGGATCCAGAAATGCATGGCCATGCTACTTAAGGTTAAGAGTTAACCTAGTAAGGGATTCCGGATCACAGGATCGAGAAAGAGTGGTCAGCTTGGAGCTCGACCAAATATCGTGAGGCAAAGGGATTGGCATGTACATAAAGTTGTGATGGTTCGTTCGATATGATCTTTATGTATGTTTAGGAGTTGGCACGTCTTGCTAGAGGCCGCTACCAACTATTGACCGAGTAGGTAAACTCGTGTCATGTCTAAACATACGTGAACCCATAGGGTCACACACTTAAGGGCTGAAGCCTAATTCGGATTGGATCCGGGTTGGACTGGGTATTGAGTCCTAATGGGCCTCCATTCGCTGAAGCCCATTATAAGGACGTCTATAAAAGGAGGGCTAGGGCGCACAGGGTTGGGAGAATTTTTTTTTTCGTGACCTCCTCAAACCCTGGCCGCCACCCCTCCCACGCCCTGGGCGCTCGCTCGGATCTAGTAATCCGGCGTGCGTCGCTTCCTCCCGTACGTGTGGATACCTTTTGGCGGCGCTGCATCTGTAGCGTTTGGACGAACCGCAAGAGAGGAGTTGTACGTTGGACGCCGCGACGAGGACGAGGAAGTAGTACGACTACTCTGCCCCGACGTGCTGCATCAATTCCGCACCTGCGCGTCTAGTGGTAATTCCGTGATCTATAACTGCAGTGATCTTGGTTTACGGGCATAATTTTTATTAATTTGCGCTAGCGTAGCCTACCCGTAGTCCTTCAGTAAGTGCACATCTTTCCCTAGCTTGTATGATTTGAATAGAATGTGAGGAGCTGGAAGAGAACTTCTGCTGCATTCTAATCATTCTAATCAATTTGGTTGTGTCTCTGTTTGGTAACATGCACACATGAGGAAAAAGTGCCAAGATGGTTAAATGTTGCTTTTGTTCTAGGATGATTACTCTTCTGCTGCTATGGCTCAACACGAAGATGATTGGGAGCAGAGACCACTCGATGGAAGCATATTGTACAACATCAATGGTGGCATGCCCCATGGCCGTGTACCAATAGGGAATGGTGCTATCAAGAAGGATGTTGTTCTAGCAGCTGCCAAATCAAGAAACATCAGGCCATCCAATTCCATCTCTTATCGAAATGTGATTCGACATAATCAAGAACTACTCCAGACGCAAGAAGTTCACCGCCAGATGATCTTGGTAATAATGTTCATTTGTTCATTTCTCTTTTCTGAAAGTATTACTACTCCTACATGCATGCAGCTGTAGTGATGGTTTGAGCTCAGTACAAAGTTGTAGTCTGACATTTTATTTAGCAGAACTGAACTAAATAAAAACCAATACAATTATTTAGCAAAAAGTTGTAGTCTGACATTTTATGATATAATTTTAATATGTAAACAGCCAAAACAAAACACAACACTATGTATAATGGATTGTGCGGTTTTTCTGGGTGGACAGCTGTAGATTTTCAATTTGTTCCATTTCATTAATCGGCTCTACAGGCTAGCACCTAAATTTGATATACATGGGGCGTCTAGTAATTGAAGTTCTTGAATATACAAGTTAAGAAATTTTTAGTATGTCAAACTCCCTATTTAAAATCACAAGTACATTTTATTGGAATTGTCATTTAGAAATTTCTGTCTATGGAGGAAATCTAGAATATAAGATTGCACCATCCACTCCTATTGCCATCATTTTGAAGTTGAGTGTGAGAGAAGAATTTGTGGTTGGAGTATTCCATTCAACAGAGGTAATAAGTATTGCCTCTGTATTGATTTTACTCCCTGTTTACTAGAATGAGGAGTGCTATTACCTCTGTGATTTTACTCCCTGTTTATTCATTACCGAGATCATCTGGTGAAGACCCACTACTGGAGGTGCCAACATCTTTCAGTCTGTACAAGTACATGGCGCATAAATAAAAAAAAGCGTTTCATTTACAAATTCACAGAGGGACTAAATAGCAATAGATTGGCTTCCTGTTGTGTTGAAGTGATGCTTCGTGATGTGTTCTCTCATGCAAATGTTGCTTCAACCAACCACCACCCATGCAGCACCGATTTATAGTGCTTTGAGCTTGGGATTGACTAACTATATTATAAAGATTTAAGTATCCATGTGGCATGTATGTTTCAAAGAATTGCTATCGATCAGTCAGTTCCTATATATCAATCACCAGAGAGATATACATACCAAAGTAGCTTCATCATATTTTTTTGTTGTTGCTCTCCAATAATTCAATTTTAACTTGTTTGCATCGGAACTAGCTTAATTAGCAGAACAAAATTTCAGAGGATGTCATGTTAGTACAGATTGTGAATGTCTTTGCTTGCATTGCATGGTTAGTACAGATTATATAGTTCAACTTCAAATGGTACTTTTCAACTGTAGATGCTTTTTGAGAAGATGGGTGAACAACCACCACCAGAGATGCTACGCCGTGCAACACCTACACAAGCACAGGTAATATCGTTTAATACCTACAATTATTGCCTTGTGTACAACAAAATTCCCTACGAACTATTATTTTGCCTTGTTCTAGAGTTCAACTTCCATCTGTCACCTTTGTCATACGGAGGACCATTTGTACTATACAACTAATCTTTTTTGGTGTGTCAGACTGTCAACAAGCAGTACAGCAGTGAGCAAGTGGACTCATGTTGAATGTTCTAAATATGGGCATAACCTGAATCTCATTTACTTATAGTTGATGGTAAGGTGGCAAATGACTTTTCTACTAGTTAGTACACCCATACTTGTGAGTTGTTTACGAGGCTAAACTAATCTTGAGTATATGCCAACCTGCAGCTAGCTATGAACACTTAGATCCTTTTTGTGTTGCTATGGTCTTTTGTGTAGTTATGAAAACTAGCTACCATGCATGTTGTACAAGACATGATATTATGAGATGTGTATTTAATATAGGACTGTGATAATTCAAACAACATTACAAGTCATTACGGCTTCTTCAACTCAAGTTGACATAATGTTTTCACCTTGCAGCAAGGGACTGGGACTGGGCTTGGGACTGGATCCTCTCATGTGGGCTCAGGCTCACAACCGGATGACGGTGCTGTCGATGGTAACGTTGATGTAAACAACAGGGACAACTGTAGTGGCGATATTGATGGCGACAACAACCATGCTGCCATGTGATTTTCAGTGATTTCTTTTAGTTATTTTGACTAGCTGAACTTGAATGTAATGGAAATACAGACTTTTGTATGTGGTACTTGATTTTAGATGTATTTTGGATGGATGAACCAATATGGAGGTGAAGTTTATGAATTGGTATGTTTTTGTGAATATGAATCAATCTATGGATTGCTTATGAAAACTGAACTTTTTATATGTTTGTTCAATTATATGTTTCTTGATTAATTTCATTATATGATGCATGGATGTGTAAGATTTACATATAATGCTTATCTTGTAAGTTATTTGCTAATTTATTATGGTTGAAAAAATCTGTTAGAATGCAAAATTTTCTGCCATACCAAATCAATTTTGCTCACGGTTGAAACCGTCAGCCTATATTTTATTGACGGTAACATGAACAATCAATGAAATGAAATTTTCTGACGGTTCCACCCTCAGGAAAATTTATTTTTTCTGGTGGGATTGATTGATTTTCCTGACAGCTTGGCTCCTCTGAAAAATTCATTTTTTCTTGCAGGTCAATATATTTTATTGACGGTGATTGCACCGTCAGTAAAATGAATTTTGCTGACTGTTTGGCCCGTGAGGAAAATTTTTTTTCCCTCACGGGGGTAGTATCGTCAGGTTAATTAATTTTCCTGACGGTTTTGCCCCGTGAGGGAAAAAGGTATTTTCCTCACGGGCCAAACCGTGAGGTTATATTTTCCTGACGGGCAACCGTCAGCCAAATTTAATTTTCCTTTCCAGCCAGTCCTGAGGGGTTTTGCCTGACGGGAACCCGTCAGGAAAATATAACCTGACGGTTTTTGGTATTTTCCTGACAGTTTTGAACCGTGAGGGATGTTCCGTTTTCTAGTAGTGGCTCTGCCCTCTTTAGAGTAGTTCTGACACATAGGACCGAGGTCCATAGAACAACAGAGCTCCAAGTTGCAAGAGGAGAGTACTGGACCATGCTCACCACCATCATTGTAGCTCAAGGAGAAGAGCTCAGCAGCAGCTGATCCAATTAGACCAAAATCACAGTAATCGGTGGAGATGGAAAAAGGTAAAGACAGATAGGGATCTGATCTAATGAAGAGAGAGGAGCCCAACTGGGTATAAAAGGATGGAGATGAGGGTGGCTCTGCCAACAATAGTGGCAAAAATGCCGGAGTCGCTAGAGTGGGGATTGGCATTGCCAATCCCCATCTCATGTGTTTGGCTCAACTGAACAAGGCCAAAGGCCTTATCCCCTTTCCTCCCTTTCTTTATGGCATCTGGGACCCACATCTCTCTCTCTCTCCATTTATTATTATAGTAAAGTGCCTGTACGTTGCAACGATATCTAAAAAAAGTAATAGATATAATCAAACGTAAAGTTGAGGATTTATTTCAAATCTCATACTATGTGAAAGTTTTTTCTCAGTAGGATGTTTTACGAAATTCAAGATAATTTACCTTATGCTAAGTGATTTACTTAAAAAATGAAATGAAGGTTTCTTTTAGATTTTCTAATTTATGCAAGAATATTGGAACTCTTTCTTGCGGCACTCCTATATTCGAAGTAGACCTTAAAAACTTTCACTGCAAAAATAGTTGACATACTTAGTCTACACATTTGTAATAGGTCATATCTCATTCTCATGCGAGTACGAAAAAGAGGATATGGTGAACGGGGATAAACTCCTATTTTATATTAGTACATATTATTTTTAATAAAAATTAGGAAGTTTCCAAAATATCCTCTCGTACATCAATTGGTCTTCCCGATTTATGAACATGCACTTCTTTAGTTAATTTGCATGACATGTGGACCTCATATTAAAAGGAATCAATAGAGATAGCCTCCCTCTCTCTGTCCTTTGCTTCCGCGCTCTCTTACCATCGGATCTCCTCCCGATTTTTAGTGCACAGAGCACATAAGAAAGCTAAAAGGCACCTCATTCGATATCTTAGTTTCCGTTCTGTTTTTCTTTTTTCTTAAAACAAAAGGAATGCAGTATACTCGACGATAGTGCATCCATTCTTATTATATATAGGCCAGAACTAGAAGATGACACTTGCAGACCGAAGTTGAAGTAAAGTCAAGTCGGTCAACGATTCCTTGTTCGAAGCACTGTAAAGTCTGAAGTCAAGTCTCCCAAACCCAACTATAACGCCATACTGTTTGTATTGTCCTTGTGAACTTTGAAGATCTTGGAATTTTTGTATTCCACCATCTTTTAACTTTCTTAGCGTCTATATCTCTACTATTTAAAAGAAAAATTAATGGTGATTTATCACCACTCTTATAATGGTTCTGTTGTGGTTATAGATCAAACAGTGGAATAAGAGTATAGTAGTGGAGATGACAAATGAACAATGCCTGGCCTTCCCATGCCCAGGGCAACCGTTTATATATTCACATGGGGAGCATTTTACAAGTATGTCCTTACACTCATGTATCCCCGTAGGGGCACTTATGTCATTACACACATCCCATTTTGGGCTTTCCAAACCCTTGGCAGACCGACTGGGTTTAGGTGGGAGCCACCCCTACGATAGGAGCCTCTCATGGTGAAGGGCTTCACGGGCCGTAGCCATGTTGCCGAGTCATTTGGCCCCCTCCGTCCCTGCGGCCTGTGATCTTCTGTGATCTTGGGCGGAAATGGATTTATCGGCGTGGACACAGAGCCGAGCAGGCTGCCGAAGTTGCCTTCTGGTTGTGAAGTCCTCCAGCCATGAAGTCAAAGTAGCTAGCGGTGCCACCCTGCCCAGGAGAAGCTGGGGCGAGCTCGGGCCCGTCCCACGGGCATGTTGTCGAAGCGGGGTCCGGGCCCGCCCCGTGTATGCGAGGTCGAAGCCGGGGGCGGACTTGTCCTGCGGAGAGGGGGCCGAAGCAGGCACGTCATCGAAGTGGTTCTCAGGGCTGTCCTGCAGATGCGAAGTCGAGGTACAGCCCGGTGGCTCGCGACCTGAAGACAGTGTCTTAATGGCGCCGAGGATCACGCCGACTGTTGGGATGTGAGGCGGTCGCACGACTTCTTCCGTGCGTACCTTCCCGAGGGTGCAGGACACGTGCCGAGACGCGACTGGTGTGTCGTGCGTTGTCAGGTGGTCGCACGACCGTGGTCATGCGCACCTTCCCGAGGGGTGTCACACGTGGCGTAACGCGACTGGTGCGTCGTGCGTTGTTAGGCAGCCGCACGACCGTGGTGATGGCACCTTCCTGAGGGGTGTCACACGTGGCATGACACGACTGGTGCGTCGTGAGCTATCAGGAGGCCACGCGACTGCGGTCGTGCGTTCCTTCCCGAGAGGGCGGGACACGTGGCGGGGCGTGATTGGCACGTCGTGCGCTGTCAGGCGGTCGGGCGACTGCGCGTCTCCGGCTTCCACCGGTCGCGCTTCCCGATCGTGGGAAGGCGAACGGTTGGGCTCTCGCCGGTTGCGCTTCCCGGTCGTGGGGGAGGCGAGAAGGCTATATATGCCCCCTCGCTGGCACGCTCCCGTTCTTCCCCACTTGCTCATTTGCTCTCCTACGCACTTTGCTCACGTGTCGCTCGCTGCTACCGTCCACTACCGCTGCCGCACACTTCACCGTTTCTTCAGGACAAGGCGATGGCTCGCCGTGAGGAACACTCTTGTTGACCCAGCAGTACTGTGTCCTCTAGCACGGCGCGTCGTCCCACCGGCGCGGCTCGTCGACGGCGGCTACGGAGTACGAGCTGGTGGGATGCAACCCAGCACTCATGAACAAGCATTGGAACGCAGAGGAGAAGCTGAGCGGTGCCTGCTCCAACGTGCTGGGGCGTAGCCTCGTGACCGAGGAGACCATTCAGTCTCTTCTTCGCGAGGGGAAGCTGTCCGACCGTGGTGTGGTATGGCTGCCCCCAGTGACGAAGTGGATCCCAAGCCCACTGAATCGAAGGCAATCATCTTCATCTTCGTATTGCGACAGGCGTGCGCGAAGATCTTCCCTGCGAACTCGACGCGGGGCAAGTGGGAATCCAACTGGATGTGCCGGTGGTTCTATCATCGCGTGGCAGACGACTCCCCACTTCGATGCACCGGTCGATCGATGGAGTTCAACATGTCACCCTCGGGGACCCCCGACCGCGACGATGAGCAGCGGGCACGAAGACTCATGGGAATCGCGCTCTGCTTCAACATGAGGGACCTTGCGGAGGAGTTCCTCATGTACAGCGTAACTCCACTCGGCCAACAGTGGCATATCCAGCCCGGGCCTATCTGCACGTACGGGATTCGCCTGTCGGTGTCTTCGCTCCCGGAGCCACCAAACTCACGTAAGTCCCTAAAGACATGTGGTGCTTCTTACGTAGTTGTCGTAGTTTGCTATGGCCCTGACTTGCTTCCTTTCTTGTACTTTGGTGGTAGAACTCCTCCTTGAGGACGCGGAGCGCGCCGTAGTTGTGTTCCTTGGACCATACATGGCCAAGGAACAAAGCCTTCACGAGTCTGTGGTGACGGCAAGACTCGGCCGGATAAACCGAGTGTGCGAGGCTCTAGGCATTCCGATGCCAGAGCGCGCTGCACCGGTTGCTGGCCGTCTTCAACCCCGAGATGGAGATGACAAGGGGGAATCCTCTTCCACTCGCCGGAGGGCCTGCTTGCCCGCCGTCGCCTCCAGCCCGGCTAGTGTACCTGCCGAGGGACCTGCTGAGGTAGAGGCGGCAACGGTCACCGGCTCCGACCTGGTGGAGTACGCCAACTCCGACCTGGAGACGGAGGTGCATCGCGACGTGCCCGGCAACAAGGGGACCGCAAACCGCCCTGACGACGAAGGGCGTGCGCCTGCCCTCCAGGACAAAGCCTCATCACCGCCACCTACTGCTGAGGTCGAGGCTACGTCCCCGACGGAGCCGAGCGCAAAGCGCGCTCGGATGAGTTCTCCCACAAGGGCATCGCTGGGGTACGCAATGGCGGATGCGGCCATGTTGGAGTGCGACTCTGAGGAGGAAGCCGCCGGAGTGAAAGAAGTCACGGCCGCCTGGAACACAGGCGATGCCTTCACTGTTCAGCCCCCTCCCCCTCGTGATGAAGGCAGGCACAATTCCTTTCCCCCCTCGACTTCGCGAGGCTCTCCCCTATCTACTCCCTGATGCCATCGTCGACGTCAGCCGAGACCCGATCCCCGGGCCGTGGACAAGGCTCAAGCAGCGGAGGCAGTCGTGAAGTCACCGGCGTGCACATCCCGGATGCGACGTCAAGTCCCATCGCGTTGGAGATTGTTGGAGCAGAGACCCGGCGCTTATCCGTCTCCGAGTTCGTCCTTGGACTGAAGACGTTGCAGGCTTTGCAAGAGGTCACCGACTGCGCGGACTCCGGGCTAGATCGGCGGGCGTTGTCAACATGCGGGTCAGGGCTGCTACAGGGCGTGCTAGAGGCAACAGAGATGAAGGTAAATTACTCTCGTTGTCAAACTTCCTGTATGTGTAAGGCTTTGCTAACACTTGCGGTGCGCAGGCCCTTGCCCTCGCTCGCGCCCTGTAGGACGCTGAGGCCCGTGAGCGAGGCGCATCGGAGGATCATCTCCATGCGGCCGAAGAGGCCGCCACCGCCAGGGACGAGCATATCTGCTTCCTCGAGGTGGAGGGTGCAAAGGCAGCGGCGGATGCTCGAGCGGCCACCAAAGAGCGACACAGGCTTCTCCAGCAAATTTTCGCACTGGAGATGGAGAAGGCCCAGTTGGCAGCATCGCTCGAGGAGAGGGACTCGTGGCTACCTGGGCTTCTATGGAAGCTTTGGAGAGCACACTCGTGGACCTCTCCATCGTCATGCCACCCCACGCCTCCGAGCCTGAAGACTTGGCAAGCACCCTGCGACGGATTGGCGAAGCTTCTGGTCTTGTGCTAAGCGCCACGCGATAATTCGGCAACCACTACTCGGTGGTGACAGCGCGGATCCTCCTCGGCCTTCTTCATCTCCAGGGGTGCCTTCATGTCGGCGAGTTGGCCACCCCCACCTGGAGCTACCTGTCGGGAGCGGAGTCATGTCTGGCGCCATACACACCGTCCACCGATCTTCCTGGGCCTTCCACTAGAGGATTTGGGATTATATCGGCGAAGCCGCAGCGAAGGTGGCAATGCAGCGGAGCCTGCGGGGTGGCATGGAACTCGGCACCTGGCTCGACGACGTCCCACGACAGGACGAAGGTGGAGTCACCGAATCGGAGCAAGGCGTCGACCCGCAGGTGTGACGAAGTCTTAGGATCGTAGGCGTGCGTTGTAATGTCCTTCTATGTAAACGGCACCCCCCGGCCCCATCTTTTGTGAATGGAATGAAAAGAACTTTTGCACGTACTTTGCTCATATACTCTGCTTGCCACAAACAGGTGCTTGATAAGGTCCGTTTTGCTGATTTCGGACCTGATGGTCCGGCGGTGCCTTCAGCATTGGGAATGGCTAGAGGATTCCTTATGCTTCTGGGTGACCCGGAGCTCGGCGGGAGAGACTTTGGCGCAGGAGTATGTTAAGGCGGAGAAGCCGGATGAGCAGCACCCCTAGCTCCCCGAGCGCACTTGTAGACATTATTTCTTTCCTATTGTAATTACCAAGTCTGTAATCATTCTTTCATAAATGCAATAAAGACTTTGGCTGAAGTACACGACTGCTGTTCTTTGCGATTGCGCCTGTCTCCAATCGGCACGTAGGATCTTGGTCACCAAACAGGCTCTGTCCCCACTGTTTCAAGGTGGCAGCAGCGGAGCTGGCAGCTAGTCGAAGTAGACGCTCGAGCGCTCTATCCCCACCCTTTCGAAGTGGCGGCAGTGGAGCTGGCGGCTAGTCAAAGTAGACGCTCGAGTGCTCTGTCCCCACCCTTTCAAAGTAGCGGCAGCGGAGCTGGCGGCTAGTCGAAGTAGATGCTCGAGTGCTCCATCCCCACCCTTTCGAAGTGGCGGTAGCGGAGCTGGCGGCTAGTCGAAGTAGACGCTCGAGCGCTCCGTCCCCACCCTTTTGATGTGGCGGCAACGAAGCTGGCGGCTAGTCTTAGTAGACACTCGAGCGCTCCATCCGTGCACCTTTTATACTCCGTAGAGTGCACGCGGAGGTCGCGCATCTTATTTATACTTCATAGAGTGCACGCAGAGGCTGCGCGTCTTATTTATACTCCGTAGAGTGCACGCAGAGGCCGCGCGTCTTATTTATACTCACGTAGAGTGCACGCGGAGGCCACACGTCTTATTTATACTCCGTAGAGTGCACGCGGAGGCCGCGCATATTATTTATACTCCGTAGAGTGCACGCGGAGGCCGCGCGTCTTATTTATACTCCGTAGAGTGCACGTGGAGGCCGCGCGTCTTGTTTATACTCCGTAAGTGCACGCGGAGGCCGCGCGTCATATTTATACTCCGTAGAGTGCACGCGGAGGCTGTGCGTCTTATTTATACTCCGTAGAGTGCACGCGGAGGCCGTGCGTCTTATTTATACTCACGTAGAATGCACGCAGAGGCCATGCGTCTTATTTATACTCACGTAGAGTGCACGCGGAGGCTTGGCTCCGCGCGTCTTTACACAAGATGAGACTAGTTTTTGCAAACGGTGCACTTTATTGATGTCCCATTTGCGCGGGTGAGTGATTACAAGGGTTAGGGTGCCAACCATGCCATTGGTGCTCCTTCGGCCTTATACATAATATCACCGCAGCCTGTCTACATTCCATGTGTGGCGAAGAGTCTATCCTTCCAGCGTTGTGAGATGATATGCTCCATGGTGCAAAGCCGTAGTGACGATGTAGGGCCCTCCCACATGGACTCCAGCTTGCCGATCGTCGCCGCGTGAAGCTCCATTTTGAGGACGAGGTCTCCCGGTTGAAATTCGCATGAGTATATGGTGCGGTCGTGCGTGCGTGCCATTTGGCGTGCGTACTTCGTGACGCGTTGGGTGGCGCTCACTCGATCCCCGTCAAGAAGATCAAGGGACAGCTCACGCTCTTCCAGTGGGGCCTGGACTAGGACCCTCCTCAAGCCGGCCTTAATTTCCTTCGGTGTGACTGCTTCGTCGCCGAAGAGAAGCTTAAACGGCGTGAACCCTGTCGGGCGTGTGACCATTGTATGGAGGGACCAAAGCACGCTATGAAGCTCGTCTGGCCACTTACCCTTCGATAGGTCAACGAGGCGCTTTTTGACTCCGGCAGAGATGGCGCCATTCGCTCACTCGACAGCTCCGTTGGACTATGGGTGCCTGATGGCGTGATGCCCATGCTGTCGCAAAACACCTTGAATGGAGGGGAGTCAAATTGCAAGCCGTTGTCCACGGTGAGCTCCCTAGGAACTCCAAAGCGGCATGTGATGTTCTACCAAAGGAAGCGTTGTATGGCTGCGGAGGTTACCTTAGCCAGAGCGACGGCTTTAGGCCACTTGGAAAAATACTCCAAGGCGACTACGATGAACCAAAGATCTCCTGAGGCCTGCGGAAGTGGCCTGACGACGTCGATGCCCCACCGTGCCAATGGCCACACCGGTGGGATGGGCTGCAAGGTCGTCGGGGGTCTACGGATGACGTGTACCATCCACTGACAACCTTGACATTGATGCACGAGGTCTTGTGCATCGACAACGGCGGTTGGCCAGTAGAAGCCTTGCCTGAATGCCTTGCCGACCAGGGACCTCGGCGCAATGTGCGAGCGCAGAGCCCCGCATGAATCTTCGCGAGGAGGTGATTTCCTTCGTCATGCAAGAGATATCGTAGAAGTGGGGCACAGACTCCCCTCTTGTAAAGGACACCGTCCAATACCTGGAAGGTCTGGCACGGTGCTGTAGATGTCGCAGCTCGAGAGGGTCATCTGGTTCGGGTATGCCTTACAAGTAACTGTAGATGGGCTCCCGCCAGTCGCCCTACTGAGCAATTTGATGGACGAGAGCCGCATCGCGGTTGTCTTGCACGATGGCTGCTGTAGGCAAGACTTCATAAAATGCTCCCTCGGGGAGGGGGAGCTGCTAGCTGGACCTGGTTGAACGCGGTCGGATGTGCTTGGGTCACTTGTTCTTCTTTTCGATCGGTTGTTGGGCTATTCCGTGCATGAGTACTTTCTATTGATGTGAATGTATGATTACATTATCTCGAGCGGTGCTAGGTGATGTTTTCTTATCTGTGATGGCTGCATGACTTTGGAGCTAAGTCGTGGTGAGGCATGGGATGGCCGGACTAGGCACAGATGATGTTGAGGTCGAAGCGGTCGAGAGATGCCAAGACGGCGAGGATTCAAGGTGGTTGCGAGGTGTGGACAGCAAGAAAAGAGGAAGCTTACAGGAAGAAGCGTGAGGGGCAATTTGGTAAAATTGACTCAGGCTTGAGGAAGAGGATTCGGTTCGAGTTAATGGATAAAGCGCAGAGTTGTTGAGCTATTGGGTAAAATTGCGTGTGAACCCTGTAGTGGAAGGCTATAAATAGAGTGGTGATTCTCTAGTGCTAGGTGAGAGGGTGTGAGGGTTTTCTGTTTTTCTCTCCATGTATGAGTGAGTTTTTGCTTGGTCTCTTTTTTGCGTGAGTTGGGTCTAAGAGAGCAGAAGTGCTCATGTATCTTCGAATGATTTTGCTGTAGAACTTTCAATATTAATCATTCAGCTCTGTTCCTTATTTGAGTTCATCTATCCATGTTGTTTGCTTGCTTTATGTGCTTGCTTTTTGATTCATTTCCTCTCTTCTGATTCTCTAATCGGCCTTGGGCTCTCACTTCTTGGATGATGTTCTTTGCTTGAGTAGCTTTGGTTCTTATCTTGCTCTGAACGAGAATAAGTCTCAAGGTCATTTGACCAGTTCATTCCCGAAGAGCAAATTGCTGAATCAAAAATATTCTCATTTTTCAGTTGTGTGCCTCAAGTCTATTTAGTTGTTGTTCGTTTGTACCATACCAACTGACCACAGCAAGAAACTTGCATCCTCTTGGTAAGGTCTCTTTTAGAGTTCATGGTCATGCGAGGATTCAAGTTTCGTGGTCTTTGATTGAATCTCCTTGCTGTGCGTCCTCTGATTTCAAAGCTTCTAGAGTTTACTGTTTTTGGAAGCAGAGGAACTCCATGTTCTTGATTTTCTCGGTGTAAGGTGTTTTGGTTTTTGTTCTCTTGATCTGAAATCAGTTCCTTATAGTGATCAAGAATCTCTTGTTCAAAAGATTCAAGAACTACAAGTTTTTTATTTTGGTCTTTCTTCCCCTTTTTAGATTCAGTACTTTCTTCTGTGTCTTTGGAATGCTTTTGTCCAAAAGTACGTTTTCTGTTTTTCTTTCTGTTTTATTTCTGCAAAGAAGCCTGACTGGTTTTGCAGTCCTGTTTCCTGTCTCTGACAACTAAAAGTAATCACTGTTGTCTGTTCTATAGTTGCCTTATCGTTTGCTCTGGACCAAACTGTTTGATCTCTCTTGATTGGAAATGAAGTTCTGTGTCTCCATCAATCTTTACTCTCAGATTGTATTAGCCTATGGAGAAGATTTCCAACCGAACCTTGTGATCCTTGTTTTGCTTTCAGCTTTCAGCTTGTTTTCAGTTTTGTGCTTTTTCCGTCAGCTGTTCTCCTCGGCCTTTTTTGAACTGACCCTATTTCCGATCACACTGCTAGGGCATCAGCGGTCAGACCGCTCAATCATCGGCAATCAGACTGCTCGGTCACTGGCGGTCAGACCGACTGAGGTTTAGCGGTCAGACCGGGGGTGATTTTGTGGTCAGACAGGTCTTGAAATTTGTTCTCTGGACTGTTATGTTCTTCCTTATCTTGTTTTGTTTTCTATTCTGTTCTTTCTTTCCAGTGAGCTTTCATTCTCTTCCTTCATAGCTTCTATAGCTATCGGAGAAGAGTATTGAGTGGATACTTGGGGCGGTTTTGAAGGCACCATTCACCCACTCTGTTGCCATTTCGATCCTACATATTTGTTGCAGGGAACCCAAGACGAGCTGAGTACATCAGGCAGTGTCCCTCCGGCATAAAGACTACTTGTTGTGCAGCATCTCCGCCAGAGGGAACGAGAGAGGCACCGTGATTGGATGGGCTAGGAAATAGTGCCGGAGCTTCCTCGAAGCCATGACCAACGTGTAGGCTAGCTTCTCAAGCTTCGTGTACCGCGTCTTGGTGCCCTGAAGGGCCTTAGAGACAAGGTACACGGGCCACTGAAGGGCACCCTCTTCAAGGACGAGGACAGCGCTGACCGCTGTTGCCGTGGCGGCGAGGTAAAGCAGGAGGGGAGCCTCTGGTGCTGGGGCGACCAACGTAGGAAGGCTTGCGAGGTGCTTCTTAAGGTCGTCAAAAGCCTTCGCGCAGTCGTCGTTCCAATGGAAACCGTCGCAACCGTGGAGGGTCTTGAAGAATGGCAAGCCCCATACCGCTGCCCTGGATGGGAAGCGGCTCAACGCGACCATGTGTCCCGTAAGCCTCTGGACCTCCCTCGTCGTCTTGGGAGGCTTCATGGCGAGGATCGCATCGACCTTGTTGGGGTTCGCCTGGATGCCGCGCCCGGACATGAGGAAGCCTAGGAGCTTCCCAGCTTGCACGTCGAAGACGCACTTGTCCGGGTTGAGCTTGATGTCGCTCGCTTGAGGTTGTCGAAGGTCTCTTGAAGATCCTAGCCGTGGGAGGCGAGTTGCCTAGTTTTGATGACCACGTCATCGACGTAAGCCTCAACATTCCTCCCAAGCTGGGAGGCCAGCGCCAGCACGACGAGACGTGTGAAGGTTGCCCCACAATCTTTAGGCCGAAGGGCATCCTGACGAAACAGTATGTCCCTACC
Organism: Dendrocalamus latiflorus; assembly: GCA_017311315.1. Lineage (NCBI taxonomy): Eukaryota > Viridiplantae > Streptophyta > Magnoliopsida > Poales > Poaceae > Dendrocalamus > Dendrocalamus latiflorus. The sequence goes on along the minus strand of CM029658.1, from coordinate 33,524,713 downwards.
GGCGTTATGAAGCTGGTCTTGACCTCATCGTCCTTGGCCATGTAGATCTGATGGTAGCCGGAGTATGCGTCCAGGAAGCTCATAAGCTCGCAACTCGCCGTGGCGTCCACCAGCTGATCTATGCGCAGCAGGGGGTAGTCGTCCTTCGGACACACCTTGTTGAGGGCGGTGAAGTCAATGCACATGCGCCAGGCGTCGTTGGCCTTTTCACTAGCACCGGGTTGGCAAGTCAGTCCGGGTGTTGGACCTCGCGGATGACTCCGACTTGGAGAAGCTTCGCTACCTCTACCTTGGCCATTTGCTGCCGCTTGATCGACATGCGCTGAAGCCTTTGCTTAACCGGCTCGGCGTCGGGACGGACCGCTAAAGTGTGTTCGATGAGGGTGCGGTCCACGCCCTTGATGTCGTCTGGGGACCACGCGAAGACGTCCGCGTTGTCCCGAAGTACTCGAAGTAGATCTTGCTCAACTTCGGGAGGAAGGCCTTCGCCAATGGACACACACTGTCCTTCGGTATTCAAGGGCACCCTCTTGACTTCGCCATCCGGCCGGGGCTTTGGAGTCCACCCCAGGGAAGAAGGCGTGTCTACCTTGGGAGTGTCGGTGAGGATGTGCACCTTGCAGTGTGGGCCCCGAGCACCAAGCTCTATGCGCCGGGCGAGGTCCTGGTCACCGAAGGTGGTGATGATACCCCATGGGCCTGGGAGCTTCATGCACAAGAAGCCGTGGTGCAGGATCGCTCCAAAGGAGTTGAGGGTCGGGTGTCCCAATATGGCGTTATAAGGGTATGGGATGTCGACGACGTCGAAGGTGACATCTTTGCTCCTTGAGTTGTCACCCTGGCCGAAGGAGACTTGGAGGCGTATCTAGCCCAATGCCTTCAACGGTTGACCCCCGAAGCCTTGCAATGGGATTCCCGAGGGGCCCAAGCGACTTCGGGGGATCCCTATCTGGTCGAAGGCTACCGCAAACAGAATGTTGGCAGAGCTACCTCCATCCACCAGGACGCGCTTGACATTGCAACCTGCGATGGCGGCTTGGATGACCAAGGGATCTTGATGAGAGAATTCCATGCCCTTCGCATCAGCAGGCATGAATGTGATGTCGTACTGTGTCCAGGCCGGTGGCGCCTGCGCCGGGTACGCCACCATGTGATGCAGCATCCACGCGTAGGCCTTCTGTTGCCGCGCCGAGAAGAACTCCAGTGATGAGCCCCGGAGATAACATTTATGATCCGGCACTAGGCTCCCTCTGGGGCCTGTATCCGTATGGGGCCTTCTTGGGGCTGCTGCACATGGGCCACACTGGTGGCACCGCTTCCAGGGCTCTATCCCTGGCGACGCTTTGACGAAGTGCCGCAATGGCAGTGCATGCTCGTGTGAAGTGATCAACACGGCCATGCACCTCGCACCACATGCCGTAGTCCTGGTTCTCCTACTCTACGCGGGGTCTATCGTCGCGACCCTGGCCGCATCCCCGGCCTCTACGACCTCGTCCGCGAAAGGCAAAGGCGCTGTCCTCATAGCTGCCTTCGATGTCGAAGACATAGTGAACCCTCTGGTATCTGCGCTGGTTGCGCTTGGGTTTGTCGCTCGAGTCCTGCTTATGCTTGGAGGTGTCCTTGTGCTCGGGGAAATCCTTCGGAGACTCTTGCTTGCGATTGGCGGCGCTCTTCGACGAGTCCCCCTTCTTGGACGAGTCCTTGTTCTTCGACGAGTCCTCCGCTGGATTAGTGTCGGAGTCGTCGCCTTTGCGACGCCGTGCGTCCTCCTCCGCCCTCGCGTACTCTTCCATCTTGTCGAAGAGCTTAGCGACCGTCTTGATTGGCTTGCGCGCGTTGTACTTAGCCAACGGCCCTGGTAGGAGGTCTTGTATTACTGCGTTGATGATGGTGGTCTCGTTGACGTCCTTGACCTAGCAGCGGACCTTAGGAAAACGCTTGAAGTACTCTCGGAGCCTCTCCATGGGTTTTTGCTTGATGGCGAAGAACTGATCCGCATCGACACGCTCGAAGTAATTCCCTTGGAAGTTGTTGTAGAGGCAATCGCGGATCTGCACCCAAGCGTAGATGAAGTTCGACCTATGGTGAGAAACCAAGAGAGCGCCACCCCCTACAGCGCGAGAGGAAGCCCCTTCGCTTTGATGGAGTCGTCCCCACCTGCGGCTTTGATTGCGGTCTCGTACATGCGCATGAACTCCTAAGGGTCCGTGTCGCCCTTGTACGGCTCGATGGTATTGGGGAACTTGAAGTCCTTTTGCCACGTCGATTGCTGCAGGCCCACGGAGAGGGGGGGACTCCAGATCCATACGCCGAAGTGGAACACGACTGGATGTAGGGGGTATCACGGCTATCCGCCCTCTCTGGCGTAAGCTCCGCCGCCACCGGCGGGACTTCTTGGCTCTGAGCCTCTTGTATATCCCGCACGGCTCCGCGAAGGTTAGCCAGCTCCCGCTGCAGCGTGTTGAGGGCCGTCAGTAGGGCGCTCTCCACCGTCAGCGTGGTTGCATAGGCAGAAGCGCCGGCATGCACCGTCGGGTTGGCCGCGACCATGGCTTGCAATCTGGAGCTACCTGGCGCGCCGGTGCGGTGGACTCCGGAGTCGGTGACGAGGCCGACGTTGCCGCCAGAGCCACTTGCCGCTCCCACACCTGCTGCGAGGGCAGTGGCCATGCCAGCGGCGCGGGCATCGGTGTCACCGCTCATGGCACCCCGATCGGTATTGCCAGTGCCGACCGTTGCGCCAACAGTAAGGCCGACCGTCGTGCCACGAGCATCGACGTCGGTAGCCGCAGAGCCGGCGTTGCCATCCGCACCCGCAGCTGATGCCAAAGCCCTGGCGTTGACAAGCGCCTCCGTCGTACTCCTCTTCTTTTTTGCTGCCGATGATGAAGCCTTCTTTAGTGCCATCCTTCTTCAAATTTCAGAGCTTGCTTTGTCGTCCCGACAGACAGCGCCAAGTGTTGTGGTTACAGACCAAACAGTGGAATGAGAGTATGGTAGTGGAGATGACAAATGAACAATGCCTGGCCTTCCCATGCCCAGGGCAGCCGTTTATATATTCACATAGGGAGCATTTTACAAGTATATCCTTACACTCATGTATCCCCGTAGAGGCACTTATGTTATTACATATATCCCATTTTAGGATTTCCAAACCCTTGGCAGATCGGCTGGATTTAGGTGGAAGTCACCCCTACCATAGGTTCATTTGACCCTTCACCTCTCTTTATATTATTTTTATGCCGATAAATACACCCGTCGTATATAGGGCCTGTTCGGTAGGAGAGAAGCCGGGCGGCTTTTGGCTTTTGCTACAGTATCTAACTTTCAAACGGAGTATTTTCTCAAGACGAGGTCTACAAGTTAAGCGATTTACATGTTAAAAGCTCAATATTTGTACCAGTCACAATCGGAAGTGAGCATCTGTCTCTCCGTAATCTGTACCGTAAACAACCAAAATTCAAAAATTTCAGCCAAAAGTCATAAGCCGCAGTCGAAAAGAACAGGCCCGCCCATATATCTCTATTGCTTATAAAAAAAAAGTTGATGTACATTCGTTCTTCCCAGTTCCCGTTCCCCTACAGTAGCACCGGAAATCCCGATTTGTTTTGCTTCGCCCCCACCTCGCTCAACTCTCTCCATTGTCGCCCCCAAAGTCTCCACCACTGACTGCCATACAAAACATCAACCACCCCTGCCATGGCTCCCCTCCCGTCCACCCACCCACCCATCGCCCCATCCCCGCGGTCCTGTGGAGGAGGCGGCGACGAGGCCGAGTACGCGGTCTCTGATCACCACCGTGCCGCGCGGGAGCGCCACGAGCACGTCCCTCTCGCGCGCCTCTCTCTCCCCTTGCGCCCTCCCTCGCGGGCTCCTTCTCCTGCCCATCACCCCTATTCAAATCGCCGTCGCTGCTGCTCCACATCTTGATCCTTGCCTCCCTCTCGCGCATCTCTCTCTTCCCCCTTGCCCCCTCCCTCGTGGGCTCCTCCTCCCGCCCACTGCTGCCAGCCCACGCCAAGCCCAGGCGACAACGGCGGCGGAGGCAAGGTGGATGGGAAGGGGGAGGTGGAGGGCGTTGGGGAGGCAGAGGCGGCCACGGAGAAGGCGGAGCAGGCTACGATGGCTGTTTACCGAAATACGAATTATCCTGTGAGGGTTCCGATCTCCTTTGAAGGAAGAGGTGAGTCTACTACACTTTGTGCAGTTCTGGGCCTAAACCCTAATTCTCTAATCTGGTACTAACCCTTGTTAGCCACTGATTCTGAACCCTAACTCCCATATTCGCGCCTCAAATGGCGGAAGCGAAACCGCAACTCCAACGCCTCACCATTGTTGTCCAATCCCTCCTCGTCTGCCGTCACGGCAGACTACTCCGACGACTCTGACTCCACCATCCCTGCGCCCGTGAACGATGACGATGACACCGTCGTCCCATCAGGTGTGGCGGAGGAGGACGACGACGAAACCTTAGCTGGTGCGGGTGAGCGTTTTAGGGCCAATATCAATCCCAAATTCACAACTTATTTGGATTTTTCTTCCAAATATAGCCTTGGTCGATTTTCCCAACTAATGTGGTTTGGTTGATTTGTTTCATGATTTTGCTTTGGTTGCTTCCGATTTGCCCGCATTCATGTAGATTGGTTGATTTGCTTCACGGATTTTGCTTTCGTTGCTTCTGATTTGCCCAAAATTGCGTGAAATGGATTCGATTTGGGGCTTTCACTAAGTTTGTTCTCTTTGTGTTATTTTGTGTGTTCTAGGGGGAAATTTAACTTTTTGCCACCCATAAGAACGCCACCTATCCAAATGCCATCCTTATCGTTGCATTCAACAATTTGCCACTCTTAACATGTGGTTGACTAATTTTTTGCCACTTTCGAGCCCACGAAGCGCCATGTCAGCGCCTCCCCGCCCCGCTGGCCCGCCACGTCAGCGCCTCCCCGCCCCGCTCGCCGGCGCCGCCTCCGTCCCCGCGCCTCCCCGCCCCACTCGCCGGCGCCAGCGCCCGCGCCGCCGCGCGCGCCTTCCCGCTCGCCGGCGCCGCCGCCGGCTCCGTCCCCGCGCTGCCCCCCGCGCGCCTCGTGCTCTCCGACGGCGCGGGGACGGAGGCGGAGGCGGAGGCGGCGCCGGCGAGCGGGGAGGCGCGGGGACGGAGCGGAGGCGGCGCCGGCGAGCGAGGAGGCGCGGGGACGGAGGCGGAGGCGGCGCCGGCGAGCGGGGAGGCGCGGGGACGGAGCGGAGGCGGCGCCGGCGAGCGGGGAGGCGCGGGGACGGAGCCGGCGGCGGCGCCGGCTAGCGGGGCGGGGAGGCGCTGACGTGGCGGGCCAGCGGGGCGGGGAGACGCTGACATGGCGCTTCGTGGGCTCGAAAGTGGCAAAAAATTAGTCAACCACATGTTAAGAGTGGCAAATTGTTGAATGCAACGATAAAGATGGCATTTGGATAGGTGGCGTTCTTATGGGTGGCAAAAAGTTAAATTTCCCGTGTTCTAGGGCTTAGCACAATGTGCTCCTGCGCTAGCAATGGCCGGCCGGTGACGGCGCCTGACCTTCCTGAATTCCCTTGGTTCCCCTTCCTCATCCAATTGGTAATTTGCTTAAGCCTAAAGTTACATTGTAAGATGTACTTACCATTTTGTAATTATTGTGCTGCAGAGGTGGCTGTCAGCCCTCCGTTTGTATTCCTTTCCGCGGTCAAGAGTCAGCTGTGCCCTGAGTTCCAACTTCCAAGTTGCTGCTCAGAATTGCTGGGTGAAGAAGGGAAGTGCTTTTACTGGTGAGGTCAAGTTAGTATTCAGTTTTGTCAGCTATACACCCAATATTTTGTAATGACCATGAGATGGAGTAATTACAAATCTACAATGCAAACAGATGTATTATAAAGTCTCACATTTGTTTTAACATGGTCCAGAAAGAGTGTTGTCTTTTCTAAGCCAGCCTTCCTAAACTTAGCTTTACCAATTCAATATTAATGTTAGATTTGTTCAGTCACTAATACTAATTTCGATGCATAGTACTTATATCTGCTTTTGCTTTTAGTTAGAATTTATTATTCACTCCCCATTCAACTTATCTGTTAATTGATAATATATTGCTAATGCAGTGCTGAGAAATGAAGGGAATTGAGGTCTCTGATCGGTCACCACTGCCACTTGCTAGATAATGGCATACCTGCCGCCTCCATATATTGCTTTTCATCACCATTTTCATATGGCAGCTCTGCACAATACTTGAAAATTTCAACCTTATTCATTTTCTTCATCGTAATATACTAATATCTAATAACAGACAGAGCTTCGTATCACCAACAGAATTGCACCTTGAAGGAAATAAAATATCTTCTCTTATCTTGGCTAACACCACTGGAACATAATCCTAGGCTCCTAGCAAAAACTCTTAATAAGGATTTATCTGCATTCTGTAAATGAAATCTATTTGGTTCACATCCTAAGGAATTATGATTCTATCCTCATAGAGGCTGATCCATTTGATTTATGGCAGTTATTTCGGTAGGCACCTCCACGGGATGAAGGAAAAGTCCTACTTTGATAAGCACCTCCACGAGATGGAGATAAAGTGTGACATGGGTGTGTCTTTTGCTTTACCGGTATAAGCTACAGGAGGAGAATGAGATTGCATAGCATTGCATTGCATTGCATTATGTGTGAATTGAAGTGAGATATCAAGAACTGTGGAGAATATTTATGTTATGGTATGTTTGTTGAAACAGGTGAGAATGACATGGTAATATTATTGCTTGGGGTAGTATTTATTAGTCTATTATGTGCTTGCTGAGTCTTGGGACTCACTCTTGCTTTATTTGTTTTTAGGTGATCATTGAAGGTGTTATGCACAGGCGGGAGTAACACATGAATAATTTCATATATCAGCAGCACTTTACGTATCAACTTTTGTTAGTATGTTTTAGACTCTACTGGTATGCTAGAGTAGTTGCTAAAAATTGTTATGATGTATCTGGTCGCTGTATTATGAATAAAATAGTGTTTGCTTAAAACGGTTAGCAGTTATTAAAAATGGAAATGTCATGCAATGATGGTAGCACTATAAGCCCAGAGGATAGACAGGGTGTTACACAAGTAACCTTAATTTGCCTTCAAACTAAGCCAGGCCATGATTGGAATATTAAAAGTGTCGGTTGGCAACCCACAAAGTCTTTGTTGGTTTCAGGTTAGTTGTTATTCTTGCTAGTTTAATTAGATTATTTGTCCAAAGCTGATCCATTTCTGTGTTATTTAGGTGCTAAAGACTAACTTGTGAAACTCTAGGATGCAAACAGCGGTGATGTGGACAAGCTAGATGATGTGGTGGATGAGTGGGCTGCCATGTTAGCTGAAAACTAGTGATGTGGTGTCTACTTAGCAAAACCACTACCGAAAACCACTATAGGGGTGAAAGCTAGGTGGTTTTGATAGTTGAGGGGATAAAACATCTGATTTTACACTTCCAGATTGAAAGTTATACAACCCTAAGAGTTCATAGGTAAAATATACTTATTCCTAAAGAAAAAGATAGGCACACAAGAAAGAAAAGAGCATGCACGCAAGAAAAAGAAAGAGAAGGGACTAATTTGAACACCCAGGAGAGTCATAATCATCTACTATTTTGTGGGTCTAAACTATAATGGTGCAAACTTATCCAGTAAGAATCGGGAAAATTCGTACATTCAAATGGTGTCTAATATTGTTGATAGTAGGTACAATATGTTGATAAGATTATATCGAGGGAGGATTGATGTTTCAAGCATCCCGTGTTCCAAACTAGCTAATGACTGCTATAATAACCCTTAAAATAGGAAAAAAAAAATCCTAGAATCCTCCCATAAATCAAGGAAGACTTATGATTGCTGCAATAATCTAAAAAGAATAATAAATAGAAATTCTCTCACTAGAAAAAATAGAAAAATCCATGGCACGTATTTTATGGTGCCAGATTTTATTGGTGTTAATTAATAGGATATAGATATTAAAGTTGTTGTTACACAACATATGCAACTATGGGCCTGTTCTTTTTGGCTGAAACTTATGGCTTTTGGCTACGACTTGTATCTTTTGGGCTGTTTGTGTGAGAGATTACAGAGTAACAGAAATTCACATGCGGTTTTTACCGATATAAATGAAGTCGGTACAGTATGTACTACAATTAACTAGTAGATACTATTTTAAAAAATACTCCTTTTAAAAGCTAGTTATTGTAGAAAAGCCAAAAAACAGTTTTTATAATCTGAAAAGAACAGGCCCTATATTTTTAACTACTAGTTAGAGACCCGTGCGTTGCAACGGAGTCATAAAAATAATGAGACGGAACTTACTGCCTGGCCAACTTTACACATCAAATATTAGAGAGCAAGCGACAGAGAGAGAAGTGTGGCCAGAATGCGCGAGGAGATGGGAAAGTAGAGGGGTGGGCAGTTGTATCCTGAGAGAGAGGGGGGAGAGAGACGAATGGTCTAGATCAAATCGGATGGCTGAGAAGAGAGGAGGGAGAATGGATCAACCATCAACTCATACTTTTATCTTTACTATATAAAATAAGGAGTTGGTGGTTGGTGCGGCCTCTCCCACCACCACCCCTTCTAACAACAAAAAGTAGTCTGACGTGTAGGCCCACCTATCCCATCAACCGCCCGTGCGCCTCCTCCCCATGAATCCGTGCGCCTCAACCGCCCGTGCGCCTCAGCCGCCCCCCTCCCCCTCCTGGCCTCCCCCGCCGCCCCCCTCCTTCCCCTCCCCCTCCCGGCCTCCCCTCGGCTCCCCCGCCGCTCCCACCGCTCCCCCGCACCTCCGCTCCCCCCGCCGCCCTCCTCCCTCTGCCCCCGCCGCCCCCCCCTCCCCCTCCTGGTCTCCCCCCCCCCCCCCCCCCGCCCCCCTCCCCCTCCTGGCCTCCCCCGCCGCCCCCCTCCTTCCCCTCCCCCTCCCGGCCTCCCCTCCTCGGCTCCCCCGCCGCTCCCACCGCCCCCCCCGCGCCTCTGCTCCCCCATCCTCCCCGATCTCTGCTCCCGCCGCCTCCCCCCATCTCCTCCCTCCGCCTCCACTCCCTCCGCCTCCCCCGTGCCTATTACCGCAGTGCCCTAGGGGTGAGGTGATAGCAGCCGCAGGAGCCCTAGGGGAGAGGATGCAGCAACCTCACGATGGTGGTGACCGGAGGCGCTCTCCCGCCCCTGTTCCCGGGATCGCAGGGCGTACTGGTGGGAAGCTCGCGGTCGCCCCTGCTCCCGGCGGTGGCCTGGACCGTCGGCTTGACGAGTCGCCAGCAGGAGAACGGCAAGGAAGCAAAGGTGAGACAATAGATTCTTTATTACTTCTTGATTCCCAACATTGGACCTACAAGCTATATATATATGAGGTGTTTTACAGGGGAGAGTCCGATCTGGACTGCAATCCCAAACCCCAACTCGGAAACGGAACTAGAGTCCTTAAGGGTTTGATCTACTCTCAGCTAAGGTGCACCCCCTTCGGAACATCTGATTGATGAACGAGATGATTGATGAAGCTCAAAAATTGTTGGATGAAGCAGAAGCTCTGAGGAAGGTTGATCTCTATCTTTAGCATTAATATTTGTTGGAGCAACTGACTAGGAAGTTTTAGTTGCCAAAAGGAGTACTATTTCATACATGTCTCATGTGTTCTCTTTTGATTTCTAACCAGCTGGGTGCTCGGCCACAGCCTGTTCCAGACTCTTCAAAAATGACAGCTCACGTTCAGATTGTAAGTTCGGTGAATTTTCCTGGTGCACTCCACATTAAAAAAAATAAATTCCTTTTCACTTTTGCTTAGAATCCTTAGACCCACTATTTTTCCTGCTAAATTCAAGGTACCTAATCCTGTAATCCATACTTGTGTAAATTGTGCGTGGTGCTCATGCTTTTAATAAATTGTTGTTTGATGAACATTCATTAATTCTATAATGTCAGGACTTCAAGATTCAAAATATTGTTGGGTCTTGTGATGTCAAATTCCCTATAAGGCTTAAGGGCCTTGCGTATTCTCATGGTGCTTTCTCAAGTGTATGTTGTATTCCATGATTTTTTTTAGCACTATTCTGCCCCCTACATTTTGGGTGCTTTCTTGAACTTTCCTGTTCCCTGTTTTACACGGTTGTCTCACAGTATTAGCCAGAGCTCTTTCCTGGCCTGATTTATCGATGAAGCAACCAAAGATTGTCCTCCTGATTTTTGTTTCAGGCAATATTGTTCTCACCGGCGCAAAGGTTAGCAGCCATTTCCTGTGGGTTTGTCTATAACTCAATTGCGCTATATGCCTATATCTAAGCTATCTCTTTCCAGGTGAGGGATGAGACATATACTGCCTTCGAAAGCATATATCATGTCCTCTCAGATTTCACAAAAGTCCAGCAATGGTACGTGGCATTTGTTTGCACTGCTCAATGCTTGTGATGCTTGTTTTGTTTTTGGTTTGTGGTGATTTTTGGACGGGATGGTAGGTAAGGTCACTTTCAGAAATTAATAGTATGCTTGTGACGCTACTCAGGTTCTTTGGATGTGTTTTAAAGAGGCTGGAGTGAGACGTGATCTCCCAAAAGACATACTAATTTAGTTATTTTCTATTAGCAATGCAAACTCCCCAAAGCAATCAGATAGAAGTAGTAGGATTTAGGTGATTTGAAACATAAGAATTATGCTACCTTTCAAAGGGAAGACATCAAAAAATTATTCCAGCTTGTCTTTTACATAGCTCACTCATCACATAATTTCTTGGTCCTTGATATATAATGTTGATATATGTAAAGTGAAGATTGGGGATTCGCTTGGAGATATTGCCAAGAATTGAAGTGGCGAATCGATGGTCTTGGCTTGATATACTGGTAGTCCTTAGTCCCAACATTAGTGACTTATGATATCTCCATTTCACTTTGGTTCTCTTACGTTGTCTTTGCTGTTGGCGACTTGTATTTAATTTACTTTACTTTTCCTAACCGTAGAGAATGCAGTTAGTTGTAGCAACTTTGTATTGCTTCTTAAATAGAAACGAATTTAACTTGTAGGACTTTCCTTTGGGTAACAGGTGTGTAATTTGCCAAATGGAGTATAGGAGAGGTGATCTGCAGATGACACTTCCCTGCAAGCATGTATACCATGCCAGCTGTGTGACAAGATGGCTTAGCATTAACAAGGTCAGCAATCAGAAAATGAAACGATCCATGTATGCTTCCCAATTCCCTCCTGCTTTTTTTGCTTACAGGAGTATACATTTCTTCTGCAGGTATGCCCTGTTTGCTTTGCTGAAGTTCCTGGCGAGGAGCCCAAGAGGCAATGAGTTATGGCCGCCATGAAGTTCTTGCGCTCGGACGCTCGCTCCTGCTGTGCCCCAACCGATGCACGATTTCTGCTCGACGGCAGCTTTGTCGCCCCCCTTAGATTTGTGTATTAGAATCATATCACCAAATATTCAAATGATAACCTGCAGACCACTTAATATATACAACAGAAAGAGTTATAGTTGGATACTTAGATGTAATGGATTTTCCCTTAAGTATGAACCAACGGCTTACAAGGATAATGCTAAATTTTGTATTATGTATGCATTTAGAATGGGATAATATAGATGTTGCTATCAGATTTTGTATTACGTATGCATATTTGATAGTATGCATCACTTTTATTTGGTTTCCGTTGCAACGCACGGGCACCTTACTAGTAATAGTAAAGATAAAGATAGGTATTAGGGTTGTATAACATATATAATTTTTTTATAAGTATTATAGTGTCTAACCGCGCGATTGCAATGATAATTTTACTAGTTTGGTCATTTACCTCACCAAAAATCCCTCAGTTTACACCTTCTCGATTGGAAGGTGCTTTTGCATCTCTGTTTAGCTACATGCATACCTCATCCAGCTTAGCCCCTACACTCGCCCCGGAGTGGCTAAAAATGGGACACCTTGCCAGCCGCTCCCACCAAATTGATGGATACATGAGCCCTTTGCCTTCTATGACACAATCTATGTGGTTGTATAGCCAGTAGATATATAGTAAGTTCCCTTTCAAAATTCAAATTTCGAACTGAAAGGGGCAAAGAAGTAACCTTAAAGCCAATACAGTAAACCATACAAGCCACAGCACGAATCTTGATGCACTCTTGATTGTGTAGATAGTAGGTGCGAATACAACCAGGGGCAGGGTTGCTTTAATATATGTGGAAGTACATGGCCATAACATACGTGGTTACGTGATACAAGCCAAAATATCTGGGCTTTTCCGCAATTAGGGTTATGAAACCTGTGGGTTTATACAATTTGCTCTTCATAGTTTGGACAACAAAGGTGCAGTTATGCAAATTTTACTCAACAAGAATTGACCTTCCATTTGCTTGCAGATTTTGTCCAGACGGAAGGTCATTGTGCATATCTATGTCGAATATTCTTCGCATAGAAGAGACAATATGGAAAACTGCAGGTAATCAGTTGTGCGCAGTATATTGCTCCAATTTACAGAAGAATTTTCACATTCTAGAATTTGAGACCATGATAATGTGTTGCAGAGGCATGCTTGCTGATTTTATTTTGAAATGCTCCTTTAACACTTCACCTAAGGAAGCTAAAGTTCCATACTTGCATATGGTAGTATGATATATAACACATGATATGTCATGGATACTATCCGCACGCACGCATCATCACACCATAAGGCCAGACGAATTGCATCTCAAATTAGGAAATTTTTACGGTTTATCTTACTGATAGTAAAATAGTGCTAGTAAAAATTAAATATGACTATTTATTTATATAACAGGCATGTCGGCGTACGTGATCGAGCAGCACCACCAGAATAATGTGTGGGTGGAGTACAACCTCCAGAACAGTTCTCTAATCGATGCGTGCATAGCACAGCAACAGCAAGGAGAAAATCGTTGGTAGAGGGAAAGTATTAGAGATGGTCTCTCCAGTCACGTGTTGCTATGGTGAACTGCTGAGTGTTCTAAAGTCTGTGTATCAACTTGATGTACTGCTCTTTGGTTTAATAAAAGCTTCCGTTTCCAAAAAAAAAAAGTATACGAGCTAATGACATGAATTGCTTATATATATAAATTAGGAATCAAAATCCATTATATAATAAAAATCGATGATAGGTAGTTTTCAATCGCTAAGAAATTGCTAAAAATTCTCACAAAAACAAAAAAAAAATATTATAACCATTTGTCTGGTGGAGCTTCATAGGATGGAGGGACTGCAAATGAGATCATTAATAGGTGTTCACTCAGCTATACCGATGTAAACTATATGATGTGTGTTATGATGTAAACTATAACAATGTGTGTTGCTGTTGGCAAGATGGAAGGCTCACCGGTTACAATCTCTAGCAAAACTACTCCAAAGCTGAAGACATCACTGCTCACAGTGAGTCTGCCGCTACGATAGTACCTGGGTAAGAACAGTTGGAAGAATATACCCAGTTAGCTAGTTCTACCATAATCATTAGCCTCTCAATTGCAACTGGAGTCAAATTGAACAAATGATATTTTCTGGAATTTATGAAGTATATTATTTGTCTTCTAGATATTTTTTTCGCGAACTCTTCAAGAAAATGGAATAGGTATAAGAACGGACTCTGGGTCGATGTAGCCTAGTGTGCCAGCAGCAGCAGTCACAGATATGTGACTTTGAGCAACACTCAGATATGACTTTGACAATCCAAAATCCGATATCTTGGCATTCAGATCACGTCCCAGAAGGATGTTGTGTGACTTAACATCTCTGTGTACTATAGGCAGTACACATCCCGTGTGCAAGTAGTCCAGACCTACGCCCAAAGGCACGATGGATAGAGATTGTAACATGTAATAGGAGACTGGGAGACTTGATGAAATGCTGTGCTACACTCAAAATTATACCTTGGGCAGCTTCAAGTGCAATTCGTGCTCGATGTTGCCAACTCAATCTCTGAAGAATAGCGTTTTTGCCTGAATGATCATGACAAGAAATATTGATGACACATCAGGACGTCAATCTTTCTAGTCTTCTGCAAAGTGAGAATGATTGTACAAAATAAAATGTTTTTCGATTCCAAATTATGTGACGTCCAGATGAGACATGGTTGTTATGACTAATTCACATTTGGAAAGAAAAAGGTGTTTTAAGCAGGGTTCACAAAAAAATGGAAGAAGAAACCACTCAACTCTGACCCACTGTCCATACCCTGCTCTAGCTCTATCAGCATTTTTTTATAAATCTTTTTCATACATTTATATTTGCATACTTGACTCGCTTTCTCATGCATATTACAAGGTTACTTACGGATTGAAACTTGAGAGACGAAATTGTAATTTGAGGGTACGTAATAACTAAGTAGAAGGTATTGCTTTCCATACAAGATATCATGGGAGATGCCAATGTTGATAATTTTTTAATGTACAGAGCACAAACCTCTCAGGTGATCGTAAAGGCTTCCATTGGGCATGAACTCATAAATGAGGGCTAAATGATTCTTGTCAGTGCAGTAGCCAATCAACAAAACTAGATACCTGTGGTGCACAGTTGTTAAGCTCTCAACCTACAAAAGGAAATTCAATGCCTTAACAATCTGAAGACTCCTCGAAGTGTTCCCTAGTATCCACCTATGCCAAATTCTATTGCGTGGAATTTAGCACCTCAGCTAAAAACTCTGGCATTCCCTTCCCTGATGTTGATGTTTGAGAACACATCTTAACAGCAACCTGAGTACCATCGTTTAACTGGCCATGGAAAACAGGCCCAAACCCTCCTTGGCCGATGAATGCTGAGAAATTCTTTGTTATTTTTGTCAACTCCTCGTACGTGAATTCACGGTTGTCAGATATGTGCATATGATCTTTACGATGTTCTTCACTTCTAGACTTTGCAGAGCCTGTACCCACAAGTAGAACACTCAGAGCAGTAACTTAAGAAATCAAGTAATCCATCAAAGCAAAAAATGCTGAAAAGATGTTTTTTAACTCCCTCCGGTCCAATTTACTTATCGCTTTAGCTCCATGCACATAAAAGAAGGATGGAATTAATGTCATAGTTTTCGACATAATTTGTCCCTATTAATTGTGTACTCGTATCTCTAATACCACTACCAATAAGAAATTGATAGGGGTATTTGGCGAAAAATATTGCCTTAAAAATCCAAAACAAAACGTATTTGCAAACTAGAACCAACTAATTACTAAAACAGCATATAGTTTGGTCTCGAGGTAGTATTACACAATTATTGGTATAAATGTAGTGTTCCAGAATTTACAAAAGTACTTACCTTGCTTTCTACAGGAGCAAAAATCGATATTGCGGATACTAGTATTACTACCATCCCCACAGGAACCAATACGGATTTAATAGTGTACTGATTTTCAGTGGCCATGAGCTCACCGGTCGAATTTACTTGTCATTTTATCTCTGGTTTGGATCAAGATTAGCAGACACGGGAACAACACCACTGGCACTATAAAAGCACATGAACAGTACCAGCGCATCGTACTATAAGGCCTGAACAATATTGCTTTTTTCTTCAACAGGCCTCGTAGCCTTGGTGGTGGCATGACCGACCGATCAAAGGCAATGCTCTACACTCAGTCATCGAACCTATATCCAACCAACCCATACTACAACAATCTCCTTGTGCATAGTACAAGGAATTAATCGGGTACTGATCTCTCCAACACCGCTACCAATAAGGAATTAATAGAGCATTTGGTGGGAAATACTCCTCGAAAAACCAAAACGACAACTATTGGTAAACCAGAACTTTCAAAAACAGTATTTAGTTTGGTTTGGAGGTAGTATTATACAATTACAGGTATAAATATAGTGTTCCAGAATTTACAAAAGAGATATTTACCTTGCTTTCTGCAGAAACAAATCATGAACATAGCAGATACTAGTATTACTACAATCACCACAGGAACCACAATTGCAACTGCTAGAACAGCTGTATTTTTCTTCCTTGATGATCTTGGATTGCATGGATCTCCATTCACAGTGTCATACCTACAACCAAGAAAAATACTGCTGCAGTTTGAACTATTGTATAATGAAAAATTGGTTCAATTAGAGACTGCATAGGATTTTTGTAAGATCTAAAAATTCTCACATTAATGGGGCCTAAAGGTTGCCTAGATTATAATGCTGTAGATGAAATTCTAAATGTTAGAGCTCTATATAACGAAAAACTCTTAGCTTTTTTAATATGAAATTTTCATTGATAGATGAACACTAACATAATTTTATTATACATTGTGTTTTATTTTAGTCCAAAATTACCGGTAAGATTATACGGTGCAATTGCATAGGATTTTCGTAAGAGATGAACTATTGTGAATTGTGATCTACAAGTTATTCCATGCAAAAACTGTGAGTACATCATTGAACCGATAGCATATTTCAATGATGTACTCACAGTTTTTGCATGGAGTAACTTGTAGATCACAATTCACACATGTTCACTTGAAGAAACATGACACGGAAGTTTGGTCATTGCTATTTCAGTGTATTAAAGGTCTGAAGAAAAGTCTAGCTCTCACAAGTTGCTTTCCAGGATTTCAATGTTGTTATGGTCAACTATGGAAAACCAAAGAGCTAATGGAAATCAAGACCTCAAGGTGAGTGCTCGCTTTGTACACAATGCTTCAGGGATTGCACCACTTAAATGATTCCCTGATAGATCGATCTCTGCATATAAAAAGACAACAAATTATTGCCTTATTGTTCTGCATATCTGAGCGTTTTCTTTCATTCTGATTGATAGGATGGTACATACAAAACAAGGAGAGTTGATAAGTATGTCAAGGAATTGGGTACCGATCCATTTAAGCCATTGTTGGACAAATTCCTGAAAAAAAGAGTTTGTGAAATACTGTTAATGTTTGTGTTCTTTGTAATGATGGGTGGATCAACTGATACATGGGTATACTCACAGGTATTGGAGTGATTTGAGCATGGAAAATTGATCAGATATTGCTCCTTGCAAATCACTGTGGGACAAGTCTCTGAAAGTATTGTAGGCTTGTTCATAGTAGAAGAAAAAAGGTCTACTAGAAGATGTGCAGAAAGAACTTAAGTCACTCTAATCCTGCCCACTTACAAAAATATAATGCTCGACGTGGCCCCTCGACTTGTACATTTCAAGCCACTCCATGTATAGTTTTCTGGTAAACATGGGTCACCCATCCAGTTCTTCTTCACTTCATACTCAATTTTAATAGCCATCATGGCATCAACTAAGCTCCACAGAAATCAAATAGAAGAAAATAATATATTAACAAATAAATGAATCACAAAATGATTTAGTTGGTACCCGTATTCATGTATCATGCATTATGTGATAACTTGGGTGATGTTGCATGAGTCCTTTTATTTGCATATATACCTTCGGAAATTTGAAAGTTCAACTTTAAAGATTCTATACTGATACAATATAAGCTAAAGAGGGAGTGAAGATGCACTGATGATAAAGTATTTAGCAAGAATGACAATGCAACATCGATACTTCATCTAGTCAACAGTAAAGAACTTGCTGGTGCACCTGCCCATCTTATTTAGTTCATTAATTAGGGATTAATTACTTTGTATCTTTCTGTTAGGCTATATTGTTCGGTCTAGAATATTTATGCTGATGAATAATTGGCAATATTGTTTATCAATGTTATTTGAGATGTGTGACGTGCATGGACTAATGTTGGTCAAAATAGAAAGAACTTGAGCAAGAAAAAAATATTGGTTTGGTCTTTGCATCTGCAGAATAATTCGGAGACGGTCGTAGTCTACGACGAGGACTGAGAGTTGCTTTGTGTGAAGTCATGGTCCTGAGGGTCAAGGATGCTAAAGGAGATGGTCGTGCTTGAGTTGAGACGCATAAAAATCAAAGACAGATGATGCATGTTGGAGTTACGAAGATGTGATCTGGAGGCTACGACATGTGACGGAAGTGAAAAACTCGTGTTATGTGTTTCGGGTCTCTTGAATAGTAGTGAGTCAAAAGACTAGTTAAGATAAAAAAAATTTCAGATGTAGTTGAATGAGTTGTATTAAGGTTTTGAGTAGAAACTTATGTTAAAAAGGAGTGCGGGTGGTTATTTGCGTGAGCAGTGGCCGTGACTTTTGTATTAGGAGTGAACACGTGAGAAGGTAAGAGATGCGGCGGACGGACGTGAAGTCCATCGGTTGGAGATAATTGAAGGTAAGTGCTAATTAGTTTTGGTGAAAAGCATTGGCGACTTGGAGTTGGAATCGGTATGCATGACCGTACGGGGATTTTTTTAGTAGTGCAAGCGGCTGGACGCAGATCATGAGGTGAGCTTTGGCCGGCCGGAGGTGATTAAGGGCTAAATAGGTTTCTTGTTAAGCATTAAGGAGGCTGCATGCACGGCTGCTATTAAGTGTTGAGGCTTGAAGATCTTTGTGCGTGGGGTTGCTAGTAGATGAATAAAATATTGTGTCAGCTTGTGATCATTATGGCTACATGCAATGGCATGAGCCCTGCCGAGAGCTGTCTTTCAGTTGAGGTGATTGCATGCGTGACCTTTTCTCTGGCTCTCTGCTTGCACGACCCTTTTCATTGGTCTTTCGCTTGCGTGCACGATCAGAGTATTTGTGATGGGTGAGGGAATACTACCCCTATTATTTCCGGGGGACTCCCCGCGATGAGACCGCGTCCACGTCGCCCCTTTGCCTCCTTGCGGCCGCCGCGTGGCCGAAAAACCCCTATGATTTCCGGGGGACTCCCCGCGAGGAGACCGCGTCCACGTCGCCCCTTTGCCTCCGTACGGCCGCCGCGTGGCCGAAAAATTTTCGTACGGTCGGGGGAGGCGTTTTGCAAAAAAATCCCTGCGTTTTTCCGAAATTACGTAAAGGTTCTTATTTCTCGCAAAAAGGTCCCTGCCAGTTTTTTGTAAAATTTTTTTTTGAAAACACCGCTCCACTTCACCGAAATTTTGTATACTTTGCAGGATAGCGCCCCGCGGTTTGCTAAGTTACGTACGGGTCCTCGTTTAGTTACGTACAGGCCCTCGATTTTTTTACGAAAAAGACCTTTGGCTTTTTCAAAAATACGCATGTGCCCTCGATTTTTTTTAAAAAAACTCCTCACAAATTATCGCCTCTTTTACTTCGGTACACACGGTGGCTGGCGCGGCGTGTCGCCGCGTCTTTGAGGCTAGTTAAGAACAGGCATTGGCAGCTGAGAGATCGGACGAGCTTTGTCCTGGTTGAGAATTAATAATAGGTTGAGAATTATTATTATTATTATTATTATTATTATTATTATTATTATTATTATTATTATTATTATTATTATTATTATGCTGTTTTTTGGGTGTCTTCCGTGATAGTTTTTCTAATTTCTCTATTGTTTCTTTGTCTGTACCGTGTCTATTTCAGATGAATAATTATAGAAAATTCCAAAAGAGCAGCTTGTACTTCTCTCCAATAGGCTGATCAAGCCAATTAACAATATCAAATTAAGACTGAGAGGAGATCCAATCAAATGCTATGAATGCTGTGAGCTAAACCACATCAAGATGAATTGTCCAAAATTGAGTAGTGAAGAGGTTAAGGATGACAAAGTACAAACGCGTCGCTCTCAATCTAAGATTGACTGCGCAATTATCACAGAGTGGTCAATAAAATAATTTTGGCATTTGATTAGATTGATTTGAGCGATGATAATTCTGGAAACGATGATAAGCATAATGGCAAGAAGATAAAAGAGGTGGATTTTACAGGGATGTGTTTTGTAGCAAATAGTGAGAAGCTCAACAATGATAATCTCTATATTAATCCTGATGAGGTAAAACCTTTTTATACAAATTTATCTCGTGCTGTGCTTAAATTAACAGAGAAGCTCAAATGCTATAAGAAAAATTAAAAATCAGATCTTGTTGTTGAGAGCTTAAATTTTAAAATTAATAAACTTAGAGTTTCTATTCTTTATGATGAATCTTGTCAAGTTTTACATTCTAAGTTGGAGTCTGCTAGAACAATTTATACATCAACCTTGGTTTAACTTAGTGACGTAACTGCTAAACGTGATGGACTAAGATTGGCACATGATTCTTGTGATTAAAAAAGTTAAATTAAACTTGCAAATAATGAAATTGATAAGCTTAAGTTTAGTTTTTTATATGTTTAGAGTCAAGTATTTCAAATGCTCAATCGAAAACTTGCTTTAATAGTGAATTGCTAGAAACTAGACTTAATTTATCTCAGGAAATAATTCAACATATGCTTTATCATGAGATATCTTCTTTCTCTAATGTCCTAAACTCAACACAGAAATAGAAGTATTGATTAGACAAATTAATAATTTTGCTGAAAAAGAAATATTAGCTCTGTCTAGTGCTTCTAAGAATCTTGTGAATGAACCTGTGGAATGCACAACTTGTCCTACTTTAGCTAAATAAAATGAGTACCTTAAAGACACTTTAGAGAGGTTTTCTTTTGATAAGAAAATTTTCAATATGATTCTAGACAAGTCAAAACTGAGTGTCAAAAACACTAGTTTAGAATTTAATGCTACTAATTATGCTAAGAATAATCCACCTAAGGATGTCAAGGTCATACGAAGTGGGCTAATTGAATCAAAAAATGAGCCTCATAAAACTGTATTTAAATCTGCTGATTTATACAAGGTTCATCGAATAATGCTGTAGGTGCTCGCTCATGATCTCAAAAGAAATCTAATTGTGTTAAATTTCATTGCACGTACTGTGGTATAGATGGGCATTTGTATGAATTTTATTTTATGCATGCTAAGAAAGAGAAGAAAGAAATATTGAATGCTTTAAGATAAAAACATGCAATCTCTTTTATTCCTAGAACTAATGCGAAAAGTAGGTTTTTAGAGAACTTTTATGATGATTTTAAATCTGCTTCATATGCTGGTTTAGGATATAATTCAAATAATTCATGTTGTTTTTTGCGTTCTGATCGCTTATATGGACGTGATTTTGGTTCTAATTTTGTTGTTGTTCCTCTACATCTTGTATCTTAGTATTAGATTGCTAGATCTTATTTCACTAACCCAATCGGAGTGAGTTGGGATTTTGTCATCCAATGAAATTGTTCTATGGGGAGTTCTTCTTGTATATCATGTAAACACTTATTTTAATTTTTAATTTTTTGGGAACTTGAATTATTATTTAAGCCAATAATCACAAAACAAGTCATAATGTTTATTTTGAGCTTTCTCAATCATGATTTTACATGTGTAGCTTAGCAAGGTCATAATTAGCTATTTATTAAATTTTGTTAACTTGAACAAATAACATGACAAGACTGAATTTTTTGGCTAAGTTTGGGTTAGAGTGATTACTTTTTGAGGTGTATCATGTTTAAATACCTAGTTAAATCCTGATTTTAGGTCAAGTCAAAGTTTGAGCCATTCTAGTTCCTTCTTGAATCACTTTTAGCTTTTCTAAAAATACATGTGGCAAATTGTGGTGAAACTGCTATTTATGTATGCATCTCAATAATTCTTTTCCACGAGATGATTTGCCATTGCACTAGGTATGAACCTGAAAAAGTGTTGTATGACCGAGAATATAAAACCTTACTTTTTGCCTTGATCGATTAGATAAGGGTTGAAATGCTACAATTAATGAAATGTGATTCAAGTTGACTCAAAAAAAGTCATTGCAAATGCGTGAAAATTAATTTGGGCTAAACTCAGGAGGCCGTTGTAGATGTCTCCCTATGTAAGACATGTTTTACTGAGATAAGCCATAATTACATGTCAATAAAGTGCTATGTGTTGAGTTATGTAAATCTATGTTAAGTTTTCGATTCAGTTTGGCATTTGTGGCTCACTTAGTTCTTGATTTTAGAATCTAGATTTAAATCTATATTTTTAGATGGCTATCTCCTTTATTAAGATCTTTAACTTAATTGGTCATTTTTATGAATGTCTACCATGTACATTAATGTGCTTAATCATATTATAAGTTTTTTGTCTGTTTTATTATATATACATGCTTATGATCGAGCAAGTTTTATAATAGCATAACTTTGTACACAACAATCCAATTGGTTTAAATGAGCTTTTAAATTTTCATGGTGTGTTTTTCTTTAAAAAAAACTAAAAATTGGATCGATGATAATGATACATGGATGTGAGTTCTCTCTTTGTTGTTTCTTCCTTTTATGTCTTAATGCTTACATTGCCAAAGGGGAAGAGATTTAGAGTATTTTGGTATGCTTTGTGAAAGATTTTAGAGAGATCTGTGACTTAAAATGCTTTTTTGACTTCAGTTCTTCACTTAGACCTATTTGAAGTTATATTATCTTGGGGTTTTGTTAATGTATTCATTAAAGAGGAGATTGTTAGACCATGTGGTTAGGTCTAGAATATTTGTGATGATGAATAATTGACAAAATTGCTTATCGATGTTATTTGAGGTGTGTGGAATGCGTGGACTAATGTTGGTCAAGTTAGAAAGAACTTGTGCAGGAAAAAAATGTTGGTTTGATCTTTGCATATGCAGAGTAATTTGGAGGCGATCATGGTTTATGACGAGGACTAGGAGATGGCTTGGTATGAAGCCATGGTCCAAAGGATGCTAGAGAAGACGCCCGTGCTCGAGTTAGGGCGTATAGAGATTAGGGATGGCAACGGGTATGTACCCGACGGGTAGTGTCATCCCATACCCATACCCGTTAGGTGTAAATTTACCCGTCGGGTTACCCGTATCCGCACGCGGGTAGGAAAATTTACCCATACCCGTACCCGCGCGGGTATTACTACCCGATGGGTAACCCGTACCCGCAAGCATACCCGGTTCAACACATAAGAATATCATCAGTTTAGACATTCATTAATCATACATGCCAAGCACAAAAGCGTCTAATGATCAAAATTAGTACATCACATAAACATACTTGACATGACCATATCAACATATGACAAACAAATAAACAATCAACAACAAGTAGATAATAAAATTAACATTTGAGTGGGATGGCTAGTTGTCTAATGCGGGTATTCATTACCCGCGGGTAGGCGGGTATGGGTAGTATATACCCACACTCGTACCCGCCTACCCGGCGGGTAGAGGATTTCGCCCAATAACGTACCTATGGGTACATAAAATTGTCCATACCCGTCTCTTTATCGGGTACAACCCGTCGGGCATTCGGGTATCGGGTACCCATTGCCATCTCTATTAAAGATGGAGGATACATGTTGAAGCTACGGAAGTATGATTCGGATATGTGAGGGAAGTGAAAAACCTATATTATATAAGTGTTCCGTATTCCTTAAATAGTAGTAGACCGAAAGTATAATTAAGATAAAAAAGATCTAGGTCCAGTTGAGCATTAAGGAGGCTGTATGCAGGGTTGCTGGATTCATGGCCGTATGCTATTGAGGCCTGTAGATCTTTCATCTTTGTGCGTGGGTTTGCTAGTAGATGAATAAAATATTGTGTCAGCTTGTGATCATTATGCTGCGTGCATGGCATGAGCCTTGCCGAGAGCTGTCTTTCAGTTGAGGTGATTGCATGCGTGACCTTTTCTCTGGCTTTGTCTGCTTTGTGTGATCTTTTTCATTGATCTTTTGCTTGCATGCACAATCAGAGTATTTGTGATGGGTGAGAGTATTAAGAATAGGTATTGGCAGCCGAGAGATGGGATGAGTTTTGTCCTGGTTGAGAAACGCTGTTTTTTTGTGTCCCTTTTGTGGTTTGCAGGTTAAAAAAGAGGGAAGTAGATTTTTTGAAAAAAGCTTCCATTATGGTTTACAATTATTCACCTTATTTTAATTATCATCGACGATTCTACCTTTCTTCTTTTGTTTTCTGAGATTTGTAATACTGATGGACACCTACCTTTGTTTTCTGAGATTGATAATACTGATGGACACCTCCGCATTACAAAATAAAAAGTTGGTAATGCCAACTAATAAGAGATCATTTATCTATGTCGATGTTACCACAGGAAACTGCTTAATATGCTTCCTATACGTGTTTTTAAACGACATACGGAAAAGGGTGTGAAGCCGTTCATGCAAAAACGAAACCATGTTTCTTGCTTTAGTACAGCAGTTGCGAACTACATAGGTAAGGGATAAGGGCACAAGCATACCATCTTCCAAGGTGGTCATCTTGTCATCTTGTTGGACTTGGTACTTTGGTAGTATATCTGGATGGCATTGAGCATGGGTGGCAGTACAGAGGCGTTGGTGGCGATGAGAGAGATGTTGTATAGCCCATTGTTGGATGTCCCTGGCGAGGTGCTGTTTACATAGTCTGTCATGAGGTAGGGTGGCTTGTACGGCTTCCCCTCAGTGTTGCCATTGTAAAGCTTGCCGTTGTAGTATATGTTGAACTCACGCGGCTGCTTCTGCTGGAAGTCAGTAAAGTGTAAGTCAATCCAGTATCCTGGTGCCACAGCCCAGCCGGTCGGAGCCGAGAAATTTCGATATTTGACACTGAATACGTGCGCCTCTCAACTTTTAAACCCCAATTCGCACGCCTTTGAAAATTTAACCCTGTCACTACGAATTCTTTTGATTCAAGGGATTCTCTTCATTTTCGCAGTGACAAGTGTCAAAATATAAAAGGAGAGAAAATGAGGAGAATCCCTTGAATCAAAAGAATTCGCAGTGACAGGGTTAAATTTCCAAAGGCGTGCGAATTGGGGGTTAAAAGTTGAGAGGCGCACGTATTCAGTGTCAAATATCGAAATTTCTCGTCGGAGCCACCCACGAGAAATTCAGAGCAGCAGAGGTGGACGACGTGGTGACGGCCGTCTTGTGGACTGCAATTGGCACCTCAAAGGCGTCATATGCAATATTGCGGCGAACGGTGCTCGTTGTGGAAATGTTCATCCACCCTGAGGTATCTTGCGACGGCCACCAGAGACGATCATAGGGATCATCCGGGTACCTGATAATGAAATAGAGCAATTACTATTTGATGAAAAACTAACTTTCCACTGGAGAAAATTTGAATTTATGTCCTTATATCTATTTTCTCATTGAGAGACATGATCAAATTTATAATTTCTGTTGAGAGCAGTAACATTGAACAATAGTCATCGGATCCTACTGTTCAACACTCCGACAAAAAAGAATTATTTTCCTTAAACCTAATTTGCCACGGACCCAGATATGGTGGCACGAAATTGGACAATGCTGCTTTCATCAAAACCATATAGATTATAGTTATAGGTCCAGGATAAGTAGTTGCATGCCTTAAAAGAACAAGAAGATAAATGGACAGAGCAAAAGCCGTTAAAACTGAAACACATGGTCAAATTAAAGAAACTAAAAGCTTGGGAGCTAATGTTTATTTGTTGTGGTTTGTGAAAACTTAGGAACTGACAGTATATTGTTGCCTAGATCATGCGAATAAAAGTAGGGTCACCTAAGTACGCCACTTGCGCCCATGCTTCGTCGATCGTGGAGCAAAAGAGGTTGATTTGGCATGGCAGCAGGATAAATTGAACTCTCCATTGGCCTCATTTCTAATGATGATATGAAAGGATCTCCTTTTCCATTATTAATCAAGCAAACTGATATTGAGTTCACCGTGGCCACAACGATTGCCTCAGACGTGTAAGTCATGGATGCATTAGTGATATTGACTCGGTTCCAGAAATGAAGCCCAATGTAGATGTTGAAGACCAACGGTGAGCTAATAAGATTCTGCCTTTTGTTGTCATAGTTCCCATACATGAACATTGCTCTTATCAGATACTTCTGACCTTTCGTGACAGAAGAGATAGTGTAGCAATTCCTACCTCCCGTAGGAAAGCTTCTGAGATTCAAAGCTGTCTTGAATTGTTGAGCACCTTGGTGTTCTGAAGATATATTATGGTTTTCTCCTGTGTCTATGTACCCATCGTCTGAAACATATGTGATGCCTGTCTTTTCATCCACATAGCTAGAGCCACTAGGAAGGCCGCAATCGATGCTTACAAACCCTTCATCTACATATAGGTGAAAATGAGCGCCACTTGAGATCATTATACATTTAGACATGGAACTTTTATACTTAAAATGAATTGGCCAAATTGTGAAAAATAAAATCCAGATTGTTACATGCCAGATAAAAATGGGGAAAACCGTGAAATGCCATTGTATGATCACTACCAGAACCCATTTGTTTCCTATGGCCCTGCTATTTGTTATGAATAGCGCTTGTATTCATATGAGGCCAATGGGCCGGTATATATACACAAAGTACAGGTGGGAAATATGCAAAGAACCCCTTATAACAATGGGGAATAACAAACTATACATATATCTCTAACACCCCCCCCTCAAACTCATGGTGGATCAACAACACTGAGTTTGGAGAGGTAGAAGCTATGCTGTGCTCGAGTCTGGGCCTTTGTGAAGAAATCCGCTATCTGAAGCTCTGAAGGCACATACTGAAGAGTAATCACCTGATCATGCACACAAGACCTCATGAAAGAAGCATCCACACCAATATGCTTGGTGAGCTCATGCTTCACAGGATCACGAGCAATACTGATAGCACCTGTACTGTCTGACAAGAGAGGGGTCGGTGTAGTGACAGAAACACCAAAATCCTCAAGTAACCACCGTAGCCAAGTAATCTCTGCTGTCAAGAGAGCCATAGCTCGCAACTCAGCCTCTGCACTCGAACGGGACACTGCAGTCTGTTTCTTCGTCTTCCAGGCAATAAGAGAACCACCAAGAAAAACACAGTAAGCAGAGATAGACCGGCGGTCAGAGGGATCGCTGGCCCAAGTAGCATCCGAATAGGCCTGAAGCTGTAACGAGCTGGAACGTGGAAAGAAGAGACGGCGAGAGATAGTCCCACGAAGGTATCGCAGAACTCGAAGAAGGTGGCTGTAGTGAACCTGAGTGGGAGCTGAAACAAACTGACTCAGAATATGAACTGGATAAGTGATATCCGGATGAGTAACAGCAAGGTAGACAAGACTCCCAACAAGATGACGATAGCGAGTCGGATCAGAAAGAGGCTCGCCATCAGAGAGTCGGAGGTGAATATTGAGCTCCATGGGAGTCTCAACGGTACGCTGATCAGTGAGAGAGGCGCGATCAAGAAGGTCCTGAATATATTTCTCTTGGGACATAAAGAAACCATCTGGAGTGGAAGTAACCTCAATCCCAAGGAAGTAACTAAGAGGACCAAGATCCGACATAAGGAACTGCTCACTAAGACGAGCCTTGACAAAGGCAATGTACTCAGAATCATCTCCCGTAATGATCATATCATCAACATACAGGAGAAGAAGAGTCCGACCACGAGACGAAGTGTGGACAAAGAGCGCAGGATCATGATCACTAGCTGAAAAACCAGCAGCAGTGACCACAGAGGAGAAGCGCTCAAACCAAGCACGAGGGGCTTGTTTAAGGCCATAGAGAGAGCGACGAAGGCGACAAACCATGCCCTCAGGAACAGAATACCCAGGTGGAGGATGCATGTAGACCTCCTCACGCAACTCGCCATTAAGAAAGGCATTCTTGACATCAAGCTGAGAAACAGACCAGTGGCGAGCAGACGCCACCGAAAGAAGAGTGCGAACAGTGGTCATGTGGGCCACAGGAGCAAAAGTCTCGTCATAGTCAACACCATGCTCCTGCTGAAAGCCACGAGCAACAAGACGCGCCTTATAGCGCTCAAGAGAGCCATCAGAGCGAGTCTTAATCTTATAGACCCACTTACATGTGATGGGATGAGAATGAGATGGCAAAGGAACAAGATCCCAAGTACCAGTACGCTCGAGGGCAGCAATCTCCTCGGCCATGGCAAGCTGCCACTCAGGGTGAGTAACAGCATCCCGGTAGGAGACAGGCTCACGAGTAGCTGCACCAGCAAAGGAAAAACGGGCAGGAGGCCGAATCGACTGGCGATCGCGGAGAGCATAGCGAGGAGAAGATGACCCATCAGGGGACGATGGAGCATCAGAAGAAGATGGAACATCAGAAGAAGAATGCTCATCTGGAAGGTCCGCAATGCGAGGTCGACGAGTGTAGACGATAAGGGGAGGAGGAACTGTAGTGGGAGGAACCTGCGGAGTCGTAGGAGACGACACAGGCGGCGACAACGGTGAAGAGGCCACAGGGGGAATATGTGGAGACTCAGTGGAACAGATGGACGAGGGCAAAACAGATATAGGTGTATCTGGAAAGGTCAAGAAAGACAGAGGCTCTACAGAAGAAGCCGAAGGAGAGGCAAGACGTGGGTAGAATGGACGAGACTCGTCGAAAGTCACATCCCGAGAAACCCGCATCCGTCGACCAACAGGATCCCAGCACCGATAGCCCTTGTGCTCGGCACTATATCCCAGAAAAACACACTCAACAGACTGAGCGGTCAGTTTGGTGCGTTCTCGAGGGGCAAGGAGAACGTAGCAAACACAGCCAAACAGACGAAGAGCAGAGTAGTCAGGAAGAAGACCACAGAGACGCTCAACAGGGATCGCACCCTTAAGAGCAGAAGAGGGCTGTATGTTGACGAGATAGGTGGCAGTGGAAACAGCCTCGGCCCAAAAGTGAGGTGGAATAGAGGCGGCGATCATCAGAGCACGAGCCGTCTCAAGGAGGTGACGATGCTTGCGCTCAGCGACACCATTCTGAGCATGAGCACCAGGACAAGAGAACTGAGCGAGAGTGCCCTGCTCAGCAAGGAAGCTGCGCAGGTGACGAGAGAGGTACTCACCAGCAGAATCAGCTCTAAAGACACGAATAGGAGTGGAGAACTGTGTGTGTATCATAGTGGCAAATTGTTTATAGATAGGTAAGACCTTACTACGAGAAGACATGAAATATATCCAAGTGTGGCGAGAGAAATCATCTATAAAAATAATATAATAACGATGACCCCCTTTCGAAACGAAGGGAGCCGGACCCCAAACATCTGAATGAACAAGATCAAAAGGACGCTGAGACACAGTCTCACTATGAGGATAAGGAAGCTGAATCTGTTTACCTAACTTACAGCCCTGACAATCTAAAGATACGTCTCCTGAGACAGACCCCAGAAGATCACGACGAACTAAAGACGACAAACGGGATCCACACAGATGGCCAAGACGGTGATGCCACTGCTGGAAAGAGCCGGTAGACGAAGTGGCAGAAGCAGAGAGACTGGCGCCGATGGTGGCAGCGGAAGGAAGGTGAAGCCAGTCAAGCTCCCAGAGACGCTGTGAGTCACGGCGCCGAGGGCCAGAACCAACCAGAGCTCCCGTGTGGCAGTCCTGAACACAACAAGAGTCAGAGTCGAGAATAACCCGATAACCAAGGTCAGTAATCTGCCCCGCAGAAAGAAGCTGCAAGGTAAGGCGAGGAACGTGAGCTACAGAAGGAACATGAAAAGAGGAGTTGCTAAGAGATCCTCGACCAGAGACAGAAAGAGATGTTCCATCAGCAGTAAGAACACTGACAGGTGAATCAAGAGGTGTAATAGAAGACAGAGTGGAAGGATCAGGAGTCATGTGAAAAGATGCTCCAGAATCAAGAATCCACGGGGAGGTACCTGACTGTGTAGGAGGTGGTCTCTCAGTGCCTGAAGAGTCAGTAGCAGAACCTGCAGAACCTGTCGAGGGAGAACCTGAAGCGGCAAGTAGGCGTCGAAGTCTGGCTATCTCCTGCTCGGTGAGAGAAGCTGCTGAAGAAGTCGAGGCAGACGTCGTCGTAGAAGCACTAGTGCCAGTAGAAGAACGGCGTGAAAGATGCCGCTTCTTCTTGTAGCACTGGGACTCAGTGTGGCCATCCTTGTCGCAGTAGGAACAGTGAGGACGACCACCTCCAGACGGAGGACGGCCACCACCACCTGTGGTAGCCGCTGGAGGAGGCAGTGTAGCAGGCGGACGAGCGGCAAGCACAGAGGGGAGTGGCATCGGACCAGCACCACTCAAACGAGTCTCCTCTGCGCGTATCTCGGTAAGAGCCTCCAGGAGAGTGACACGAGGGTGGCGTGCAAGGAGCTGAGCACGCCTTTGCTCGAACTCAGGACGAAGGCGAGTAAGGAACTCATAAACCCGCTGAAACTCCAGGTCAGCACGAACCTCCAGGCAGCACGGACAGGTACGACAGCCAGCAGTGCGAAGTGAGTCCAACTGACGCCAGACAGCAGAGCTCTGAGCGTAAAAGGCGTCAACAGTAGCATCACCCTGCTGAAGAGAGTGCTCCTGGCGGACCACGGACAGGTACAGGGCATCACCGGAGGGCTCGTAGCGCTGACGAAGATGAGTCCACATCTGGAAAGCCGAAGAGAGTCCCACAACCTCAGAAGAAAACTGAGGCTGGACACTGGCGATGAAGACAGCAGCAGCCCGAGCGTCGTCATCGTACCACTGAGTGTAGACGGTCAGACGATCTTTGTAGGAATCCAGAGCCTCCTGGTAGGCAGTGGCAGCTTTATCATCAGCTTCAGCATCAGCAGCGGCCTTATCGGCTGTCGGAGGCAATGCAACAGGCGTAGGCTCCGTCGGAGGAATAGAGCAAGGCGGGCAGGTGACATCGCCAGAGAGGACGCCCCAGAGACGAAGACCACGCATGTGAATGCGCATGTGAGACGCGAAATCGGTGTAATTAACACCATCAAAGATCACCGGGCAGCGAGGGAGGGAAACGGTGCCCATTGGTAGGCGGCGCTGGACGGCGCGGCGACCAAGGCAACGAAGTCTAACAGGCGGCGCTGGACGGCGCGGCGGTTAGAACGACGTTTTTTTTTTGCTTTTTTTTTTGCTTTTTTTTCCCGGTCGGTTTACAAACCGACCGACCGAGCCCCGAACAGAAGCCCCTGCACGGGCGGTGACCCGGCGCGAGCGGAGGCGGCGACCCGGCGAGCGGAGGCGACGGCCCGGCGCGAGCGGAGGCGGCGACCCGGCGAGCGGACCCGGCACGGGCGGCTACGGCCCGCGAGAGGAGGCGGCGGCCCGGCGAGTGGAGGCGGGCCGCGAGAGGAGGCGGCGGCCCGGCGAGTGGAGGCGGCGGCCTGCGAGCGGAGGCGGCGGCCCCACCAGCGGTTGGAGTCGGCGAGCCGGCTGGCAGTGGCCCGGAGCGGCGGCGGCCCGGCGCGGGCGGCGGCAGCCCGGCACGAGAGGCGACGGCAGCCGACGACAGAGGCGGCACGCGGGAGTCGGCAGGGCCGACGGCGCGGGAGTCGGCGGGGCCGATGGCGCGGGAGTCGGCGGGGCTGACGGCGGTGAGCTCGAGCGGGCAGGCTCGGGCGGAGTCGGACGGAGCCGACGGCGGAAGGACAGAGGCGACGAGGGAGTCGGCGGCAGCGGCGAAGCGACGGGAACGGGAAACCCTAGAGTCGGCGGCACCGCCGAAACAACGGGAAACCCTAGGTACGCTCTGATACCATGTTATGAATAGCGCTTGTATTCATATGAGGCCAATGGGCCGGTATATATACACAAAGTACAGGTGGGAAATATGCAAAGAACCCCTTATAACAATGGGGAATAACAAACTATACATATATCTCTAACACTATTCTCCTGACATAACTGAAACCGTCAAGAGATAGCAATCCCTTCTATTAGGCTTTGTTTTCCAAATTGATCCCCTGTTTGTTACCTTTGTTCTGTTGTGTCAAAATCAGTTTCTTACATAGCAACGGCATGCTGGTTTTTAATTGCCATATTGCCCCGGGGGGGGGGGGGTGATGACTCCTCAATACTTTTCAGAGAGAAATGGCCAGTGGAACTTGTATTCAAAATATCCTAAAGATTGCAATGGAACTTGTACTTTGTGATTTGGTTTATACAGTTGTGTATTTCTTACATTTAGAACAAGAGAAATGCAACAGTCTAAACAGTTTTATACTTTTTGCTACAATATTTGTTGCCTTTTATCAGGTACTCTGCCAACCCAGGTCCCAGAACATTGAAGTTTAGATAGAATGATTGAAAATGATGCTTTCAGCGGTTACTTTGGATGTTCTTTTTGCAAGCACATGAATTCAGGAATATTTGAAGAATGATTTTGCTTCTCTTTTATCTATCATCTATTTATATTCTGTATATCAGTAGACTCAACAAAAAAAGAGACATATGAAGTTCAGTTCTTTTTGTAGCCTAATGGTCTGATTCAATATCTATTTGCAGCCTAATAAAACTTTTTGTAGTATTCTTCGCCACAGAGGCGTCGGTGGCGATGAGAGAGAGGCCATTGTCGGATGAGTATGGCGAGGTGCCGTTTACACAGTCCGCGAAGGTTGAAACCATTCTTAAATTGTTGTGCCGTCATAACCCATCGGCTTTATAATGCCAAATTATATAGCGCTCATCAAGGTTTCCATACCATTTGAGGCCAATCGGCGCATCTCGCTTAAGTGGACCTCATCATTCAGCGACAAAAGTATCCAACATCCATATTTTTATCGTTTCACTTTTCGTAGTAGAAAAACCGAAGAATAGTACCGAGCTCACCCAGGGATCAGTAGACTCAATAAAAAATTGACATATGAAGTTCGGTTCTTCTTTTTGTAGCCTAATGATCAGATTCAATATCTATTTGCGGCCTAATAAAACTTTTTGTAGTATTCTTCGCCAGATTTATATGAGTTATCTAAGTCAACTGTTGTTTGTGTAGTAGAGAAAAGTATTGCAATAATGTGTGATGTGAAAAATTATCTTTGTTCCAGGACGCACATGGATAATCTCAAGCCAAGTGATTGCCTTTTTTAAGATGAAGCCGAGTAATTGCCAGAGAAAGGACTATTTTTCTGTCCATCTCAAAAAAATGAAAACAAGGAAGCCAATACATTAATTACCTATGCATAACTCACTTGTTTATGATCGATGAAGCACTGAAAAATGATACATATGAGAATAATAAGATGTAGACTCGTACCTAAGGTAGTTGGCTGAGCATATGCATGCAGTACCGCAGTGAACAGAGCTAATAACAAAGCTGAAGGGCACCTCATCTGACTCTGAGATCTTCAACTACTCTTTCTCCCTTTTTCTTTTTTTCGTGTGTACAAGTTTAGTAACACAGTAGAGAGCTCGTATCTGCTCGACGAAGGTGGATCTATTCTTGTTATATATTCTAGTAGATGGTACACTTGTGACTTGTGAGGCCAAAAGCATGCATTATTTCTATGTGGACCGAGCCAGCGACAATTCCTTGCGCAAAGCACTCCAGGTGGGAAGACCACGACAGCTCTGAAATGTATTCAATTGTCGCATCTCTCATTTTTCCGAGATGATTTAATGCCAATAGAAAAGAAAAGAGGAGGAAAGCGAAATAGGAAAACATTCCAACGGAGAATAAAGGGTTTTGCTGTCAGAACCATTTGGTTTTCAAAATGACAAAAGAATTATTGCTCATCAAGGTTCCCAGACTGTCTAGGGCCTGTCGGCGCCTTTCGCAGATGTAAACATCATCATTCGGTAGTAGAAAATCTAACACCTATATTTTTACCGACTTATCTTCCACTGTAGAAAATTCAAAGCATAGTGCAAGCTCACCCTATGGACAAAATGTCCTAGGGTTTTACCCAAGCCCATCGTCGACCGAGAGGGCCAAAAGGATAAGGGAGGGGCAACCTAGGCATTGTACAAACCAAGAGAGAGAAGCCAGCTGAGTGCCATCTCTTTCTTAAATAAAGCAGGCCAAGACAAAGCATTCACTCCTCATTCCATTTCTCAGCATACTTCCTTCCCCAACCGAAAGCCAACCAAGGCAAAGCAAAGAACCACTTTGCCATTCCATCTCTCGGCCAAGAATGAGAACCAAGCTAAGGAAAGCCTCACCACAACCAAAGTCCAGAGGCAGCCATAGAGAGGTAGGTAGTGAGGAAGAAGATCCCAGAGGAGAGGAGCTCAAGGAGTTGGGTAAGATGGTGGAATGAGCGAGGATGATGGGGAAGAAGACATAGAACCGTCCATGGCCACAGGACCACATTGAACTAGACTGGGATAAGGAGGAGAAGAGAAAGACTAACGGGAGCACATGGAGAGCGTCACCACCACCACGACCATGTCATCGCCTTCCCATCTCCAACCAACCTGAACTAGGTAAGGCCCCCACAACCCGTCCCATAGCCCATTCACAGCACACATAACATAGCACGGCACAAGCCTCACCAACCAAGTCGAGGGTAGTCATTAGCTAGCTCTCATCTTGGTCGGTAGGGCCATGACTATGGGCAAACTAACTCATGGTGGGAGCTGGTTGAAAACCCCCCATGCGCCCTTGGACAAACCTCACACTCTCCGGCGCATGAGGTAAGCCAGGTACCATCACGGCAAGGATAAACCACAGGCAATGTCATCACCACAAGCATAGGTATAGAAATGAACTCAAAAATAATGCCAAAAGTAAAAAAATGGAATAAAAATGAGTAGATCAAGCCTAGCTCAAGGGGGAGATAAAGGGGAAAACCGTAGATCCATAGAACTGTGTCAAATCAAACCACCGATGCCAGATCCGATTGGGGGAGAAATAGGGAGAAGAATAGGAGGAGGCCAAGGGGCCCAATGGGGGAAGCTGAGGGATGGCCTTGGGCCAAAGGCCGGAGCCAAGGTGGCTCAGGTGGAGGCCTAGGAGGCTGAGGAGGGCCGAAGCTGAGGATGCCAATGTAGGGGCACAATGGCCAGAGTCCAGGTGCACGACGCTGGTGGCAAGCTACACAAGGGAGTATGGGCGCCATGGATCCGGATTGAATGGATAAAGAGTAGTGAGAGGAGGAGAGGAAATGGTGTGAGGAAGGACCGAATGGTCGAGGAGGATCCAGCCAAATCAGAGAAAAGGGGAGGTGGGTTCAATCAGATGAGAAAAGAAAAGAAAAGAAAAGGAAGTGAAAAGGAAAGGAAAGAAAATAAGAGGAAAGAAAAGAAAAGGAAGGGGCTAAGCGTGCGTGAGACAAATCCTTATTTCCGTATATCTTTAACCTGAGCCTTTTGATGCTTGTGTTGGGCTCACACATTGCAACAATGTTGTTCGTACGAGTGTGTGCATCGCAATAGTGTATTAAGACTAGATGATGCTTGTACATGTGGAGGTCTAATTTAGTGCCATCCATGCACAGTCCTCGATATTAAACAGGCAAGTGCATGATAGAATACTAGTTCGTGATTGATGTTTGGTACTTGTTCTTTTAGACCAAGTTTTATAGCATTTTATGAGATGATATCCAAGATTAAATGTTAATCATATCTTGATGAGTGATGCTTATGATTGAATGCCAACATTGGAAGAATGTTGCATCCACTCATATGCAGGACCTACCTTGGGTAGGCATACCACAGGAGTAGAAAGATAAAGACCTATTTTGGTAAGCACTCCACAGGAGTGGAGTTTGAGACCCCGTATGAAAGAGGACGAAGCTAGAGGGGTTCATCGACAGATGAACACTCAACT
This sequence comes from Dendrocalamus latiflorus, assembly GCA_017311315.1. NCBI lineage: Eukaryota > Viridiplantae > Streptophyta > Magnoliopsida > Poales > Poaceae > Dendrocalamus > Dendrocalamus latiflorus. The sequence goes on along the minus strand of CM029658.1, from coordinate 33,489,409 downwards.
ATACCGGTATAAACTATAAAGATGGATGCATTGCATCGCTTAGCATAAAAGCAGCAGGACACAATGATACAATTATAGAGAATGTGTTTATAGTCATAGAAATAGAATCTACTGAATTGATGTGTTGACGTCACTATTTTATTATATGTTGCTGAGTCTTCGGACTCACCTTTGTTTATTTTTTGGACGATCATTGAGGGCGGCATGAACGGGCGGGAGTAGTACATGTATTCCACATACAAGCAGTATTTTGCACATCACCCTTAGTTGATATATTTAGTTGTGTTAAGCTCTTGTGTCACCTTTCGATAGTTGGTAAAAATTGTACTTTTGTCTCGATGCTCATTGTTAAGCATATGTGGCTTCACGAGTGTCAGAGTAACATGCAGAGGGAGTTGGTGCTTTCGCTGACAATGCACAGAGGAGGAGCTTAAAGTGGTGATGAAGCATTGGTGCTTTCGCTTGGGACCACGCCGACCACCCATTGAGTCCATGTAGAGACCCGAATATACAAATCCGGACTCTCCTGTGTATTCTGCACTAGTCCAGGATCACGCTAGTGCACACAGTGTGAACAAAGACAAATATCATCCATATCACGATATTCTAAGGAAAACCAAATTATATTGATAATCATCAGAGTACGACCTTATGGCCAAGCTTACAATAAACTAGCCCGAAGGGCTTAACAAAAACTAGCAGCGGAAATCCAAAAGAAAGCGCAGCAGCCAATCGACACGCCCACAGGCTATCGAGTGGAGAACGAAGCCTAATCCACGAAGACGTCGAAGTACTCTCCTTCTGGAACCTCCTGCTGGTGATACTCCTCCTCCTCAACTGAGCAACAGGGGCATAAAGCCGTGAGTACATTGGTACTCAGCAAGCCGTTTGTAACAAATGAATGCAATATAATATGCAAGGCTTACCAATGGAAGGCTAAAAGGTTAATTTGCATAAAACGGCATTTGAAAATACAATAAATAGATTGAAGGCGCATTTGAAGTAAAACAACAATAAATAATAATCAAAGGAATTGAAGTAACCACTTATGGATCTCCCATCCATAAGCTAAACCAACCACTTATGGACCTCCCAACCAACAGTGAATTAACAATCCACTGTTCGAAACTTTTAGAAATAACTATACCTCGTGTGAAATCACCGAGCATTGTCCATGACCGAGGACACGGCTATTCGAATAGTTTTACACTCTGCAGAGGTTGTACAACTTTACCACAAGACATGATCATCCCGGATTGCCACGCGAGTTACACACTTCCTTAGGTGTGCGGCAAGGAGATCATGACAAAGCCTTTACAATGTTCAATCTCAACCCAGTTCCGCCTCGCTAAGGTTTCGCCTCACACCCCCTCTTGCGCCATTGTGGATCCATGGCTCCGACCACACCACACTCATCCCAATGACGGAACCGAAATTGAAACATCCCAAATTAATCAGCCAGGTCCATCCCATACTGGACATGTGGTTGTACGGTAAGACTCAGATCAATGGCGCACAAAGTTAAGTCCTTAAGAATTACCCGGGCGAAACATCCACATCCCATGTGCCTCTCGCACCCCCTTTACTGCACGATCAATCGCCCAAGTGAAAACCAATTTTGTATAATCACCGCCAATGACACTACCCATGCCATGGCAACAAGTTTTATAACCGTGGTTAACCACCACATTCAAGTATATCGTTAAGTCAAGATTAATTAACCACATGTGATGATGAACCCTTTCGCAAAATAAGCGAGGCTAAGCATTCTAATCGTACCAGCCCAATGTGACAAATAACATAGCATCACTAATTAAATTCCCAACCTAAGGTGACAATGGCATCAAGGTATTCCAAAATATCAAGGAGGGAAAATAACCAATTGGGACGATAACTACCAATATAAGGGTTTGAATAAAAATAGCGATGCAAGATAATTTAAAACAAAATAATTAAATAATAGATTGCAAACTGGGTTCAACATGATCAAAGGACACGACTTGCCTTGGCCTTGCTCAGTTAGGAATTCTTGATCTTCGAATCCTGCTTCAGCTCATTCGAACGCGTGATCTAACGAGAGAGAAAACGAGACGAAACACAAAAACAAATTCAAATAAAACTCAAAAAACTGCAAAACTAGAACCAAAAGATAGGGCTCAATTTTAGATGAATTTAGGAAGAAGAATCGGGTCGATCGGAGTTCGGACGAAAGAGAACGAGCTATCTAAAGTTTGCCGGGGCGAGAAAATGCTGGAAATTCACAGATGTTACTGTTCACCCGAGAGCAATTTTTGGAAAAGAGGCTAGCGCTGGCGAGAGGAGGCATGGGAGACGAATCTAGCTAGCAAAATAGGTTGTTAGGGACCTAAGGCACACATAGAAACTGACGGCACGCCAAACGGAGACCGTTGACGGCACGGGCGGCTACAACGACATGGGTAGGGGAGAGGAATAAAATCCGGGCAGGAACGTGGAGAGGTAGGGTGAGCACGGGCTAGAACGCGGCTGGGCAAAGCTAGAAAAATTGTCGGCTCGGCCAGAAACCCACCGGAGACGACGCAAACGACGTTTGAACGACGTCGGGAAGAAAAAGGAAAAACTTAATATCTTGGTGCTCGGTGAACGAAATCTAAAATCACTTGGAGGGTAGCTACCTGGGATGGTTTGGCACAAAGTGACGCGAACGGATTGGTGAAAACATCACCGGGTAGATGGGGGACACGAGATGCCATTGGCGGCCATGGCGAGGTTCGGAGGCGAAAATTTGTGGAGGCTTTTTGAGGAAACGGAAGGAAGCACGGCGTAGAACGCGGCGAGGCAAGTCTAAGAAAAATTACGGCAATGGTTAAAGCTTACCGGAGGCGACGAATCGACGTCGGGAAGCACTCTTGACCTAGATTTGGGAAAACTCGATTCCGGGAGATTGGCTGCACCAAAACCAAATTAACTTGGCAAGAAGGTAGATGGGACATGATGGCACAATGTGACGCGAAAGGATCACGGAGAAACTCACCGAATAGCTCGAGACACGACGAGCAAATTCGGGACCGAAGGGGCTCGGTGCCGACGACGTCCTGGGCTTTGGGGGGACTTGGCACGGCTTGGGATGGGTTTAGAGGAGCCAAGGGGTCGTATTTATAGGCTTGGAAGAGGTAGAAACCGACTCCAATTCGTGGATTTCGATTTAGAGTCCGTTTCAGAAAATTGGAGATAAAAGGCAAACGGATGAACGAAACGGAAAGAGGCCAGTTGGGATGGATTCCTTGCGTGATTTGGCACAACTTTCCTTTTGGGAAGACATTGAGATAAAGCCCGGATTAGAAGTTATGAAGAGAGAGAAAAAAAGAAAGGAAACATACACAGCAGGGACGGATCGAAGCTCTGCGATCGCGCTGGATTCATTCTCTCTCCTCTTTCTTTTTTTTGGAAATTTCAAATTGAGCTCAAACAAACTCCGAAAAATTCCAGAAAATACAGAAAAATTCCTTATGACACAAGGAACACAAATAAAATATTTTTAGCAAATATTAATATTTAATTTAATCATATTAAATCTTTTTTGATTAATGAAAATTCCAATTAAACTTTAATTAATTTCAGAAAAATCCAGATAATGAATTTTATTTTAAAAGCTTCAAAAAGGCTCTGAAAATCAGGATGTTACAGTCCACCACGCCTGGACCGCATATAGTTGACACCATGCACACGCTTTGGCTATCGGTACACTCTCCATCCCCATACCCGTCGCTGACGCCGTCCCTAGAGGCGGCAATGTGGGGTGGTATCAGCTCACCACCTTCTCCTATAGCGGTGGCGTCGTCGGCACCAGCGCCGACGCTAGAGCTGTCCGCGGTGATAGCATTCACGGCGTGAGCGACGCGGCGGTCCCTGTTCGGTGGTGAGGGCTCTGCTGTTACCTGCATCTTCTCCTTTCGCTCATACCATTCTGCCGCTGGCAAGTACTCTCCCTTCACACACCGCCCTTGCCCCTAGAGGTGGGTTCTTCATGTCGCTGGCCTTTGAACCCCTGTCTATCCTCAGCGTGGTGCGGTGGAGCCACGCGACCACGACGTCGAGCCAGCTGCAGTGCGGGGACCCCGAGGCACTGCTCTCACCAGACCTCCCTGCTTGCTCTATTGTCGGCGATGAGAGGATCCGATCTGGCGTGCTGTCTCTTGGTGTGGGCCTGCGTGAAGATGGGGGAGACGGGACCGTAGTAAGCCATCACATGAGGTTACATGTATTGTGGAAGGACAAAATTTCATACGGTAGCTTTAGTTGATGTGGCACTGTTTTCTCTCCTGAAACTACTATATAAGGGTAGCTTCCATAGGTGCCCTAATACATCTATCAGGCGCGAAGGAAAAATCAAGGAGCAGAGATACTGCAGGTGTTGTCCTTTGTGTGCAGGAAGCAAAGGAGAAAGGTGTGTGTGCTGTCATCACGTGAAGTCCAGGGAGGCAAGCCAGGGGCTGAAACACTGCTTCACGTCAAGAGCAGGAGAGCACGTCTGTAGGCCACAGACGTCCCGTCGATCACATCGGGGTTGTAAGGATCAGCAGATCCCACTGAAGCAAAAGCACGAGCGCGTCTTTGGTTGAAGCAACGTGGGCGCAATCTAGCCTGTTGAGATCTTTTTGTGCTTGAAGATCATGAGTGAAAAGGCGAAGGCTAGAGATGGATTTATCTTCCTTTAGTATTCTCTTCTAATGATCGATAATTTACCTGGTGTAGGTAATAAAGATGAAAGCGAACATATATGCCTAGGGTGTCTAAGGATGTAGTCGATCCAAAGGAAAGATAGAAGATGACAAGATAGATCAGACGACACTTACTGCGATATATCAGGCGGTGCTAGATTTGAAGATGCATTAGCTCATCCGGAAGGAGACGGTACGGAAAGCGTGGGAGACACTACGGAAGATGCAGAATTGATCGTGTGAAGGATGTACGGCTTCAGAATTTACAGAGCGAGTTCAAGAATCTTCATATAGGAAAATCCCAGTCGATAGATGAGCCGACACTGCTTCTCTCCCTATGTGTCGAAGGGACACCGGGCATGGTGATGCTAAACGAGTGGAACGTAGTTCCTGAACTACGTATGGAGGAAGGTAGCCACGATTATATTGATATGTGGTTCTTGGACAATGGGACGTACAATCACATGACGAGAGATTGCTCTATGTTCCATGAGCTCAGTGAGAAGATTTCGGGCAAAGTCAATTTTGGCGACGGCTCCACGGTCAGATAAGAGGCAAAGGATCGATGCTATTGCAATACAAGAACGACAAACAGAAGTTGCTGTCTGAAATTTATTTTATACCGAGTTTGTGTAATAATATACTCAGTCTTGGAAAGATGACAGAAAAAAGGTGTAGGGTAGTGTTGTAGGATGAGTTCTTGTTTATCTATACTAAGAACGATGAACTGTTGATGAAGATAAAAAGATCACCAAACTAGTTATACATAATTTTTTTAAAAAAAATTGTAAATCGATTTATGTGAAGAGCGTCTGGAAGAGTCAGAAGACAATGGGCATGTTCTTTTTAGCTGTGGCTTATGGTTTTTGGACTGTTTGTATGAGAGATTACAGAGTAACAGAAACTCACGTGCGGTTTTTACCGATATAAATGAAGTTAGTAAAATATGTATTACAATTAACTAGTAGATTCTATCTTAAAAAATATTTCGTTTAAAAGTTAGTTACCGTAGAAAAATTAAAAATTAGCTTTTAGAAGCTGAAAAAAACAGGACCACTAAACGTTGCGAACGTGCAGCACGCACTAACTCATGTGGTCGGCGTGGACCGCACGCACAAGGAGACGTGCAGCTGCAGCTGGTCCAGGCGCGCATGCAGCCGGCGCGGCGCCCCATGCGAACGCAAGCGGCTCGGATGGACGGCGCGCATGTAGTAGGAGGCACGGTCGGCAACGTTGACGCGGGCAGATGCGCCCACACAGGCGAGGAGCGCAGCTGTTCGGCTGGGTCCCGCGTGCGTGCAGACGGCACTGAAGGCGCACAGCTGGCTCGGTTGGGGAAGACGGCGGGCCCCATGCCAGCTGGTGCAGAGGGTGCAGACGCGCATGGAGGTGGTTCGGTGAGCGAGCAGCTGCATCATGTGTTTCAGAATTTTTTTGATTTGAGGAGACACGTGTTGGGTGTCCGGGCACCCTGCACGGCGCTAAGTGCAGGGGCTCTGCACCTGAGCCCGACCCAGGCAAAAGCTCTGTTCTTTTCAGTTTCTAAAAGCTGCTTTTCGGTTTTTCTACAGTAACTAGCTTTTAAACGGAGTATTTTTTCAAGATAGGGTCTACTAGTTAATTGTAGTATATACTTTACTGACTTCATTTATGTCGGCAAAAACCGTACGTGAGTTTCTGTTACTCTGTAATATCTCGTACAAATAGCTTAAAAGCCACAGGTCACAGTCAAAAGCTATAAGCACAGTAAAAAACAGACCCAAAATCACGAGGGAGCAGAGAAACTGCAGGTGCTGTCCTTTGTGTGTAGGAAGCAAAGGAGAAAGGTGTGTGTGCTGTCATCACGCCAAGCCGGTTGGAGCCGCCCATAAGAAGTTCAGAGCGGCAAAGGTGGATGACGTGGTAACGGCCGTCTTGAGTACTGCAATTGGCACCTCAAAGACCCCTTATGTATAGCGGCTAAGGGCAAGTACAAAGATTGAGCCTAACACAAGCTCCTAAGTACTCCACATCATCAAGAGACAACACTAATGCATACTAAGTATAAGGGTTGAGCCTGACACAAGCTCCTAAGCACTTAATGTATGTGACCTTTTTGTGCTAGGATTTATTCTCAGGAGCTCTTCCGCCTCGTTCCTGCTGCAAGAGTCGATGTCTCACGAGGAGACGTTGTTTCTCTCTCCTCCATTCCTCTCTCATCCACATCAGTAAGGTTGCCTAGTTGACACTCCTATGAACCAGCTCTTAATTGCCTTTGTACATGCCCTAATGGTTCTTGTTGTGGAAATGTTCATCAATACAATCATCAATAGCAATTAAAGTAAGGGGGAATGATTGTGATCCCAATAAAAGTTTTTTTTCAAAATTTTTATCTTCTAATCGTTTAATCTAAAAAATAGAAAGAATAAAAACAAAAAACAAAATGGAACAAATTTTTTTTTCCCGAGCACACTGTAGTAATACTGTTCGGCGCTGCAGCGATTACTGTTTGGTACCGTAGCAAAGTACTGTAGCGTGCGGTTACTATAGCAGCAGAAAAATATTTTCCCTTTTGGTACTGTAGCAACTGAGGTGTTCATGAACAAACAAAAGAAACAATCTCTTTCAATCGTGCCATGTTCTCCACGTGAGGCCCTCAATAGCACATGTATAAAAAGGCAACCAAAAGGAGTACGCAAGCACTCACGGCCAAAGCATTAATCACATGTCCATGCAATCTCTTTGGCCAGCAACTCATCTAATTACTTCATGTAAGCACCACTTCTAATCAAAGGTCACGGATAGGGGTCACCTGTGTTACGCTTGATACGCATGCGGCTAGACAAAAGATCACGGCGTGCGTTGCTGCTGTCACTATCGCATGCGGTCAGGCCATGCTCGCCTTGGGACTGCTGCACCTGTGCGGAGACCCCCGGATGTGCTGCCCAAGAACCGAGCCGCCGACTCGATGGATTTAGCAACAAATACAACACGAAGAAAAACGTGCCACCGGAATTTCTCCGAATTTTCCACAGGACCACAGATGGTGGTACGAAACTTTACAATGCTATCGGCTGCATGCCTTAAACAAGAAGAAATGGATTACGAGCTAAAACTGTTGAAACTGAAAGAGTAGTCTACATATGGTCAAACTGAACAAAATTAAAAACTCAGATGCTAATTTTGTCTGTTAGGATTTGGGAAAACTTAGGAACTAACAGTATATTGTTGCCTATATCATGCGAATAAAAGAAGGGTCACCTAAGTACGCCACTTGCGCCCATACTTTGTCGATCCTGGAGCAAAAGAGGTTGATTTGGCTTGGCACTATATGTGTGAATATTTAGAGCAAGCACTATTTGATGAAGGAGAAAATTTGAATATAGATCCTTAAATTCAATCTTTTAATTCAGATATTATAAAATGTATAGTTTTTTTTTATTGAGAGCAGTAGCACGGAATTAACTGAACAATAGTAAACAGGATCCTGTCAGTTAACACTCCAAGAAAAAGACGTATTTGGCTTGAAGCTAATTTTCCACAGGGCCACAGATGGTGGTAGCAAACTGTACAATGCTATTGGTTGCATGCCTCAAAAAAGATGAAATGAATAATGACGCTAAACTGTTGAAACTGAAAGAGTTGTCTATATATGGTCAAACTGAACAAAACTAAAAACTCAGATGCTAAATTTATCTGTTTGGATTTGTGAAAGCTTTCGAGCTAACAGTATGTTGTTGCTTGGATCATGCGAATAAAAGAAGGGTCACCTAAGTACGCCACTTGCACCTATGCTTTGTCGATCCTGGAGCAAAAGATATTGATTTGGCATGGCAGCAGGATAAATTGAACCCTTCATTGGCCTCATTTCTAATGATGATATGAAAGGATTTCCTTTTCCATTATCAATCAAGCAAACTGATATTGATTTCACCGTGGCCACAATGATTGCCTCAGACGTGTAAGTCATGGATGCATTAGTGATATTGACTCGGTTCCAGAAATCAAGCCCAATGTAGATGTTGAAGACTAACGGTGAGCTAATAAGATTCTGCCTTTTGTTGTCATAGTTCCCATACATGAACATTATAAGATACCTCTGACCTTTCGTGACAGAAGAAAGAGTGTAACGATTCCTACCTGCCGTAGGAAAACTTCTGAGATTCAATACTGTCTTGAATTGTTCAGCACCATGGTATTCTGAAGAAATGTTGTGGTTTTCTCCTGTGTCTATGTACCTATATGAAAAGACCCTAAAATTTCAACCTCAAAATTTTGTGATTTTTGCTGCATTTTTGAGTGAATTCTGAAAACTTTCCCTTTTTGGAAAGTGGCCCGGTTTTCCGCTTTCCCTTTTTGGCAACCCGTTTCCCCTTCTCCTTGGCGCCCCACCCTCTCCCCGTCTCCTTTCCTTTCTGGCGCCCGCTCCCTTCCCTTATCCCGCTAGCGCCCCGCTCCTCCCCACCTCCTCCCTCGTGCGTGTGCGGCGCCTGCGCCCTCCCCGCACCGCCTCTGCGCCCTCCGCGCCCGCGCACCCCACCGCCCTCTGGTCCGAAGGAGGCTTCGCCTCCCCTGCTCCACGTGCTGCTGCTATATTCCCGACCCCACCTGCCAGTCTCTCCCCTCGCCTCCCTTCTTCCGCAAGCCCGCGCCCGCCCATGCCGCTCCGGTCGTCAGCGCCCTCCCCGTACCCCGCCATTACTGCCGCTCAGGGCCGGACGTCGCTCCACGCGCGGAGGAGACGCGCCACCAACTCCCCTGTCCTCCCCCTTGACCGTTGTCGCCGCGCCCATCTCCCCTCCCTCGGATCCCGCTCGATCCGCCCAGGGCATAAAAGCCCTCCCCCTGCCCCCTTGCTTCTCTTGCATCCCAAGCCTCCCAAACACCCGCAATCACACCCTGCCTCTCCCCAGAACCTTCTCGAGCTGTTGATTGAAGCCACATTGCTCGGAGCTCCGTTGCCGCTCTTCCCCTGCGCCGGCGACCCCGAAAGGCAATCCCCTCCCCTCCTTTCCCATTTCCCGATTCCTTTCTCCAGGAGCACCCCTGTCCCCTTTTAAACACTTTGGTGCTTGCCTCTGACCAGGTGAAGCCCTGTGGAGCTCTGTCGTCGAAGCTCGCCGCCGATCTCAAAAGCCCTCCCGTGGCCAGCTCTCTCCGAAGCTTCTCAGCCAAGAACTCCACCTCCAGGGTGAGCCCCAAGTCCCACTGATCGTATAGCCGCGGCCAATTTGACCCTCTCTCCGCCGATGACCCCCATTGCCGCCGGAGAGCCAAGCTTTCCCCTTCTGTCCTCTGCCTTCTCCTTTGGTCCCCTCACTCTCCTAAGCCCCAAAATGGGTTCCCCTCATCGAGAGCTAGCCGCCGGTACTTTCCCTTGCCGCCGAAGTCCATGGCTGTCGCCGGAGAGCGGAGGCGCTGCCCCTCTGCCCCTCTGCCATGCGCGCCCGACGAGAGGTAGGAGACGAGGGATGTGGCCCCTCCTCCGCCGCTCGATCCTCCCCGTCGCCTTATAACGTTGACCGCCCGATGGCATCAAGCCGCAGCCGTCCGATCCTCCTAAAACTCCCGCCCCACATCCGTTGGATCTCCCTCATACCGTTTCGCCCGCCTCCCTTATATCCCTACCGTCCGATCTTCTTTATCCCGTCGCCCCTTGTCCGTCGGATCTCCCGTAACGGTTCGCCGCCCTCCCCGCATCGGCGCCGTCCGCCCTGGCCACGCGCCCTCCATCCGCCTCGGGTGGGCGCGGAGCGCGGATGGGCCGCGGCCTCCCCGGCCTGCCTCGCGCGCGCGCTCGCGCCCGGGCCGCATGGGCCGACCGGCCGTTTCCCGCCCGAGCCACACAGTGTTGGGCTGCACTGTAGCTTGGGCCGGCCCGACACTATTCATACCGATTTTCCAGTGTTTTCTCAATTTCCAAAAGCTAGAAAAATCCAAATAAATTCCAGAAAATCACAGAAAATCCCAAAAATTCCCAAATTTCACCACTTTGCTCAGAAAAATGTCCTGAAACCATTTTGGCCTCCACTTTCCCAAATTCATTCCAGATGAATTCCTAAAATTCCCCATTTAGAGATTTATGCATTTTACTCCTTTTTAATTAGTTTGTTTTCCTCGCTTGATTAGTCTCAAGCTGGATTTAATTATTTTATGTGTTTGCGCTAGTTTCGGCGATCCCGGAAGCCCAAGTGCAGTCGCAGGATCCAGTTGCTTCTACGTTCGAGCTCGCCGAGATCATCCAGATTAACGGCAAGTCACAAGTCCTTGACCATGTTGTATCCCATGCCAATTAATTATGTTATTATGCTATTTACATTAAGCTAGTTCTGAAATGTTAGTTCAAAAATAAAATAAAAATGTTTAGAATGACATGTTATGTAGTTAATCCTACCACCGATAAATACCATGTTAAACTTGTAGCCATGCCTTTGTAACCCTAGAAATAATTATCTGATAATCTAGATAACTGTAGGTTATTATTATCATGCAAAGTCTTATACTAATAAGGTTGTGGCTGCGGGCCAATAGGATTTGCAAACCCGACTCTAGGGTAGGGTGGTATGGGACACCGTGCCCTAGAGCAGAGAGTGCCGGCGTGCACAAGGTAGGGTAAGGGTTGGGGAAGAGCTGGCGAGTTAGTCTTCGCCCATCTCTTACCCTAGGATTGAAGTTAGGGTAAGGGTGTTGTGGGGCGCCGCGAGACGGCTTTCGCCCACCGCTTACCCTAGGTTGGAGGTCGCGGGCCTGGCGAGGTTGCGGACCCCGGAAAAATATAAGGACTAGACCCTTACGCTGAGCAAATGACATGGTGATCGCTCAACCACAGGAGTTGACTTGTCAACACTGGTCTAGTAGCTGCTCAACTCGATTGAAACTCTACAGGTGTTGAGAAAGCTTGGTGTGGAGACAAGCGAGATTAGGTAGGCCGTGCTGCGGGTGCCTAACAACGGTAGAGTTCACTCGAAGCGGACGGGAGTTTTATTGTGCCAGACCCGAGTGAATTCTACCAGGTAGAGCCTATACAAAGAATTGAGCAATGAAACGACCTGGCTTTCTTAACTCTGTCGCGGGAGTTAAGAGATCGAGTGGGTAAAGCTGAGCAAACTCTGCAGAGTCAAATAAATGGTATTCGAATACACCGTGCTCCCGGTTATTGGAGTTGTGTCACTTGGGTGATTCCAGCAACAAAGCTTGAGTAGTTTTGTAAATGCTTTAACTTGATTAGTTGGTTAACTAACTTTTGTTGAAAACCCCTGAGATCTTAAGAAGTAGTTTTGGGTCCGTTTAATCAAAATGTTTGCAAATAAAAACTGCATCCACTCAAAGTTAGTAAACCTAGTATACTCCCTTCCTTTGTTGATCCGTGCATATAGTTAAAGTAGGGTTTCCCTTGTGATTTGCTGAGTACGGGGTTGGAGTACTCAGACTTGCAAAATTCCACAGATGCCAGAAGAAAAGAATGCAATTCAAGATTTCGTGTTAGAAAGGTCTCCCCGTCGAGGACGTCCCGAAGGATCTCTGCTTCGACGAGGACCCGTGGCTTTAGATCTTCGCCGCGCTCAAGCGGATCTTGGAGCTTTTGCAATGTAATTATACTTTGAACTTGCACGCCCCGCTGTCAAAACTGGATGTTATTCCATATGTGAAATATATGCTGGACTTTTGTTGTAAGCATGCAATGGTATACTCTTGCGCGACACTCCATAACTGTTCATGCGTGAATAGTTGCGGAATGCCGTGTCCGTACGCGCCCTTGGAAACGGGGGCGTTACACTATCTATTACGGGCAGTAATGCAAGAATTTAGGCTAGGAAATGTGAGAAGGTTTGGGGAAGAACATAGACGGGAGGGAAGAATCAGGGATTGGGGATTTTAGAATGCAGAAATCAATAGTGTTTTCAGCGATGCCCCCTCAGCTACACACGCTGCCTCCATAAAACATCCCCGTTTAGACACATACTCAACCCTAACTATTACATGGGCTGTGGCCTTGGCTGTTTTCATTTGGCGCAAACGAACGCAGGGAATTTGCAGGTCGGTCACCGTTCACGCTTGCTCCTCTACCTGGTAGAACGTTCCTCTATACTACTACAAAAAGGGTTATCACAAACAGTTCAAAACTATCATCACAGACGATTTTCTGAACCGCCTGCATTTATATGTCAGTGATAATCGAAGGTTATCACAGCGGTATGTGAGCCGTCTGTGATAAAAATAACACAGACGGTTTGCAACTAGAACCGTCTATGAAGAAAACTATTACAGACGGCTCGAACCAAAAACCGTCTGTGATACTCACATATCATATGGTTCTAGTTACCAACCGTCTGTGATTAGCGAGTATCACAGACGGTTGATATATAAAACCGTCTGTGATAGCCCTTCATAGATAATTTGTAGCACAAACCGTTTGTGATAGTTCATTCTATACCTAAATTTTTTTTCTGTTTTTTGGCTAGCCTCAAGAAATAATATTACTTATGCCCTTTGAAAACAAGCAAATACAGTGGCAAACACAACAGCACATTCTATTTCCATTAAGATTAGAATCCACCGTTACAGTATAACAAGATAACGAACCTAAATCTTTAACACGGCAAAAATATATAAGAAGCAGAGATCCTAGCAAACAGTAGAAGTTGGATGCAGCGCGCGATGTCCTTGACGCTTGCCATCAAGGAAGAGAGGGGAGGGCATTGGATGGCGGCCGGATATCACCGGCAATGGAGAGGCGGCTGTATCGCTACTTTTGTGGTATGACGGTGAGACTGCATAAGACACTCTTACGACACTTACGATAAGAGTGTGTTGTGCAGTCGATCGTGGTGCCACAACGAAGGCGCTAGTTCACAGTGGTAGTCAGCATCGTCGAGGGGAGGATGCAGGAAGTTAGTGGATGAACTCACGCGTGACTGCCAGTGGAAAGGTAAAGAGGGAGTTAATAAGGGCCGAGCGGTGGGAGGAACCGGTGCCTGCCATTCGATGTGGAGAGAATAGACGGGTGAGATCGAAATCATGGGGGATACGCCATAGATCGGTGATGTGTCATTATCAGAGACGATTTGTTATACGAACCATCTGTGATAATACACATATCAGAGATAGCTTGTTATACAAACTATCTATGATAAGCCACATATCAGAGACAGTTTGTTATACGAATCGTTTATGATATTAATATCAGAGACGGTTTGTTATACGGACCGTCTGTGGTAACTTTTAAATATGCGCACCCTAATCCAGCTCTTCTAAACTGTCCTCTCCCTCATCTTCTTCACTAGATTTCTCAATAATGGCATGTAATATTCTTTTAATCTCTTTCCTCTCATCTATCCATCATGAGTTGTTCGGCCACAACCTTAAACAGGAGGCCAACAATTTACTTCTGGAGCAGCTCCTCCACTCAGGCCCTGCTCTCCTTCCTCAACTCGCTTCCATCCATCAGCTGGACCTCATCATCCGCCATCGACGGAGGTGTCTCATTGCCGCTTAGGAAAGGGAAACCGCCCTCAGCCTCATTCTTCTCTGCAATGTGCACAAAGCGGAAGAAACTCTTGCGGTAGTGGAGAGACATATGAATAACATTGCCGATCAAACAAAAGAGCCCGATTCTAAGGAAGCTTATCATGGCATCCACTTTTGAGATTATGGACCATGCTAATGATTTGCTTAGGCTAGAGGAGGAAGTGGAGAGGGCAAGAACAATCTTCACGGCATTCAAGAACTTAGCGGCTGATCCTCCAACTCCAAAAGTTGAAGAAGAAGCATATGAAGCCTAGAAGACTGAGATCTGGGAATATCTTTTTTTGGGACTTTTGTAATAAATTTGCCTTGAATTTGTCTCCTGTCTCAGTACCTTTTGTAGTTCATACTATAAAGGACAAAACACAGACAGTTGTAAATAAAAACTGTCTATGACCGTTTCTATATCATAGACGGCTTTTAAACCTAACCATCTGTGATAGTTTCAGAGATGGTTTTAGCCATGGTTTCAGAGGTAGGGAGGAAGCACAGCGTGAAGGGTAGTGGTCGAAAGCAAGAGCACACAACAGAGAAAGAGTTGGTGCAGGTGGAGGAAGAGCGGGCAAGCGCTACAGGTTGAAGACGACCATACAAGGAAACGTGGTCGAACAGACAGCTGTGGGAGCAGGTGCTCTAGCTCAGGCAAGCATGCAAGGAAGAAGCAGAAACAAGAGAGAAGATTGGCGTGATCAAGATGGAAAAATAAGATTAAGGAGGTGATTGTTAGAGTTTATAATCTTTGTTTTTTAGAAGTTGTAGTCGTATATGACTTTGTGGTCGTAGTCATGTACGAGTTGGTAGTCGAGTCAGTCGAGGTAGTCGAAGTTGTGTACAACTTGGTGGTCAACGTCGTGTACGAGTAGGACTCTATCATAGTCGGAATTCGGGTCATAGTCATAGTCGGAGTTGTAGTCGTAGTTGAACTCGAGACGAGGTCATAGAGCACGGTATAAAAGGTAGAGCCATGTAACTGAGAGGGCAAGAAGAGAGGCTAAGGTGATCGGTGTGATCGAGAGGCAAGAGAGAGCGATTGGTGTGATAGAGAGAAAGAAATAAAGAAGAGAAGAGCAGTTTAGCTCTGGGAAGTCTATCGAGTTCATTGTGCTCATAGATGTGGTCATAACCAAAGTTACGACCACGGCAACGAGCGAAGGTGTTTGCAGGTGCTGAACACGTGGTCGTAAATGAGATACGACCACGATCACAGGGCTGAAGATGTGGTCGTAAGTCGTTACGACCACAGCGAGAAGGCTTGGTTATACGCGATCACAGCGGGGAGACATGATCGTAAAGCGTTACGACCACAGAAGTCGACAGAGACTTCGATGTGGTCAGCAGTATCACAGCGTGGTCGTAATCGGGTTACGACTACGGTGATCGACTGTGGTCGAAGGAAGTGTAGCGCAGTGGCGGTGAACGTGGTCGGAGTAGCCACAATATGGTCGTAATGACCAGAGGACCGGAGTGGTGAAAGATCCGACAGAGTGGTCAGAGAGCAGCGGGATGAGATCGGAGAAGGTCACAACATGGTCGTAACGACTGTCAGTGTGGTCGGTGAATCAGCAGAGCGGTTGTAAAGACACAGGAGGTGGTCGTAGCCTCTTCAACATGATCGTATGGCTGCAGGAGGTAGTCGTAGCGGCTACAAGGTGGTTGTAAGGTCCAAGGAGCAATCGTAAGGACTGTAACACAACAGAAACTATAAAATTGTAACACAGGTTAAAGAGACATCGCCTCTCCTTCAGCCGCCAAAGTTCCCCGCAGGCGACAACAGGCATCCCACCTCATGCTACCTGCTTCCAGCCCATTAGGAGGCAGAACGGCAACCCAGCGAGTACACTACCTGCGGACCACAGCCCAGAGCCCCAGAAGAGGCATTCGGTCCGCACGCGCACGGCACACCACAAGGCGTCATCGGCCCCGCCATCCCGCCCACTCGCCCGCGCCGGGCATGGCGCGGCAGCAGCTCGTCTAGTCGTCTGCTCGCGACAGGTGCGTGATGCGCCGTCCCAGTCGGCCACGCCAACGGCGCGGTTCGTCTCGCACGCTGATTCCACAGTTTCAGAGCTTCTACGCGGAGGCAGAGGCACAGGACGCCCTAGCCTTGCCTGCCCCCATCATAATCGAGCTAAGGTGAGTTGATTCCTTGACTATACAGTAAATCAAGATAGAATAGGTGTTCAAGTCAGGAAGTAAGATAAAGTAGGTGTTCGTTCATCAGCCTAGCGCTAGTTTGATTCGTTTCGTAGCAACAATGGAGACAGACGAGACACGAGAGAGGCTGCTTGTAAGTACGTGAGAATTTAAGGCTTTGCTTCGAATCAAGTTGAAGGTTAGGGTGAAATAAAACCCGTTCTTCACTTGTAACGTATGATTTTTTTTCTGCTCTAAACAATGGAGAGTTCAAAAATCAGCCTAATTGTGCATTTGCATCAAACTTGCATTGCTGTTGGATCTCACATTGTAAATTTCTATCTCAGCGGGGACTACAATGCAGATAAAAAAACTGATTTCTGTAACATGTTTTAAAACTAACTATTACAATTTTTAACTTGTTTTTAGATGAGTGAGGTTGTTTAGTGTTTGGCATGCAAACTTTTTAAGAAGTGCATATGGCACGCAAATTGAAAATGGGCCATGCCATTTCTCGTTTTTCTAAAAGCCTTCATTAAGCCTTCGAGTATCTCCGAAGCCCGGCCCAGATGAGTGATGACCTTTGTGCATGTGACATGAAGCACCATCCTATTAGGAGGCGAGGCCGAATTAGGAGCCGCCGAATCCCTCCCCAAATCCTAAAGGCGCCGCCGAGCCTCCACCCGAGCGCCGACTATCCATGGTCTTGCCGTCGAACATACTCCGCGTCCACGCGCCGCCGTCGCCTCCGGTGACCAGCGCGGCTTCACCTTCTCTCCCCAAACCCTAGAGGCGCCGCCACGCCACGGCCTCGACGGCGCGCTTCGTCCGCGCCCACACGCCGCCGTCGCCACCGCCGGTGACCACCACGACGCCCCGGGTACCTTTCTAAATGAGGTTGAAAGCTCTCGAATTTTGAGTTGGATTTAATTCGGGTTGAAATCTTTGCGGGGAACTTTTGGATTCTAATTGAAACTTCTAGGATTTGGAAGTGAAATTGAGTTGAAAGCTCTTGAGTTCGAGTGGAAAGCTCTCGGATCCGAGAGTTGAAAGCTGTTTTTCATGGATTTGAATGCTGATTTGGGTTGAAAGCTATTTCGAGTTCGACTTGAAAGTGAAAAAACATAAATTTACAGGGAACCTTTCTTGTCTCATAGGAACTAGATAGATATGTGCGCTACTCTGCGCCGGTTATCAGATGTTTCTTTTGGCGAAGCTAAAGTAGTGAAGTTTGGTAATGAATAGAGTATAAAATGGTTTAGGAATCGGACGCAACTAGGATAACCAACTGACAACAAATCTATAATTGAATCACGTACGAAATTTGTCTGCTTCATACACACAAAAGTAAAAACATTTGAACGGGGTTATCCATATTCTTCTACCTCCTGATATGTGGCTGCCTGGTTATCATTTATCACAATGATTTGCATTTTTTTGAAAAGGTCGGGACAGTTTGCATTTACCAGACCACTGATGATGGTTGGCGCTAAACAAAGGTAGTAACGGAAAGGCAAGAAAGGGAACAACAAATACAATGGAAGTGAGACTAATTAAGACTATGAAACTTCTTTCCTATGTCATGGAAAAAGGAAATGGTACCGACATAGTTCGAAAGCATATAAAGTGAAAATTTTAGCTGGCTCAGGGATCATATCTAGGAAGCAACGAGCCATAGTGAGACACTTCTTTTTCCCTGGATAGCGAAGGAAAACAATCTAAATTGAGCATAGAGCCAATATCAACATGAAAAACTGAGGAAATAATTCACCACGGTAACAACATAAATACTATAAAAACACATCTACTTCACTGAGATAAGAACATTAATAAGAATCAAGAGTCATACCTATTATTTTGTCTAATCGAATTCGCCATATGGGTACGATACCAGGTCTTGCTAGCTTCCATCACCTGCCAACCTGATGAAGCATTTTTTGAGCAAACATGTTCCTTGGACAAAAACTGGTAAGTATAATAGAACTGCTGTAAAGGCATGGAGCCTGCAGACCAAAAAGATGTTTTAGTGAATGCATCCATTCAGCAAACCATACATGTGTACATATGTATCACAAACAGAATGAGAATCTGACCTATTGCAGGTGAACCTGGAATCAGCCTGTTACGGAGAACAAGTTTCAGAAAACATGGTGCAATCATCCATGTCGTCAACCTCGTCCTCCAGAATGTTCCATTTCTCAGGCTCCCTTAGGCACTCATCAGTAGACAGGAAATGCAGCACCTGAAATGGGGCATATGGTCACCAGTTAGCATCTCACAAGATGTAACAATGTGTCAGTCAGGTCAGCTAGTGAGTTGATGAATGGTACCTCGGCACGGAGAGCCTCCACATTGCGGGTCGCATAATACAGCGCGACGCGACGGCAACCATCCTCTTCAGCTGATCCTTGTCATAGTCATCACCAAGGTTCGGGTCTGCAAGTTCAGTCGCTTGCCCAATGATATATATGTTGACTGTTCTTCGGTAACTATTATTTCTGTTTCACTCATTTGAGTATTTTCATTCAAGTGATGCTCACCCACTGAAGAAGGCTAAGCTTGGAGCAGTCAATAGGCCTCCTTCAGTGACAACCTGTAGTAGCAGAACTCCAAAAGCAAAGATATCGGTTTTTTCATTGAAGATGCCGTGTGTTGTAGAGACAACACTCATCTTTATTAAATCACATCATATTGATTCAATTTGATTTCATTATCGTGCAATTCAGAAGATTCTATGCATTGTAGATACTACTCGACTGACTGTTTTGTTCTTTAGATTAGAAGAAGGATCATCATTCGGGGAAAAATAGGTTTACCTGAGGTTTAAAGTCATCGCTGAGAAGTACATTGGAGGCCTTGATGTCGCGGTGGATGATCCAATGCTTGCAGGACGTGCAGATACTGCAAGCCCCTCGCAAAGCCTACCACAATCTTGTACATCAAAGGCCATTCAAGGATTTTCCCACACTTCCCTGCAAAATTGATCTTCTGTGTCACATGGTTATGGACAAAAACTCCAGCTTAGCTCTGAATAATACTACTGATTGAAATTCAATACCGTGCAGAGCCGATGCGAGTGTTCCGTTTGCACAGAATTCGAATACCGGATACATGCCATTTCTCAGTGCAGCATCCAAGCAGGTAAGCTGTGCTTGGGTGGCAGACATACCCTTGTATCCCTAGTTGTGTCAGGAACTCTTTCTTCTTCTGCTCACTGGGCTTGCGTTTTGCCAGTCTCTTCATAGCTACACATTGGCCATCAAATAGGATGCCCTTGTGCACTTCTGCATGGCCTCCTCTGCCCACCATGTTATCTACGGGAAACCATCAGCCAGATTACAATCTTACAAATTTGTCATGATATGAATTCTGTAAATTGTTTAGGTCATTCAGAACTGTAATCCTGAAATACTCATGACATGAAACACTTGAAAAGATTTACCTGGATGGAAGTCATTGGTAGCAACTGAAATCTCTTGGTAGTTGTAGCACTTCCAGGCAGGCTTCTGATCCTCAATATAGGTCAAGCAAACGTCGCTGCCCTTCGTGCTATCATCGTCGATGGACCTTAGGAATGGAACCCAGAGCTTCATGTCCGACAACCGCCTCCAGATGCCATTGTGGCCACGCCGGCTCACCTCATTGCTGGATGTGTTGTAGCACTCTTCAGTGACTTGATGCTCCCCTTCCCCCGGTCCGTCAAGAACCGCTCTCGGTGAGCTCTTGTCCTCGGTGCCTTCGCTCATAGATTGAGCCTGCTTTCGCATCGAGTTTGATCTAAGTAGCTTATGAAGTGGTGGAAATCTTCTACTCCATGTTGAGCCTGAGGAGATGTTGCTGTCTGCACTTTCACTGTCAGAATTAGTACATGAACAGACAGTTGTCAAGCAGTTCAGACAAATGACCAAATGTTCTTACCATCAAATGACTGGGACTTCAATCGAGTGCTACTTTGCGGTAGGCCTTCCCATATGAACACTAACAGAGAAGTAGCTTACTTTTTACCTATGATATGCATTTCTTGATCTCCCAACAATAAGGAAATTTGCATCAGTCAATGCAGCTTTTTGTGTCAGGGCTCTCACAATGTTTGAGTTGCAAATCACTTTAGCCTCCAAATTGACCTGAAGAAAGAAAATCGGAGGATACGGATTAGTCCCAGAATGCAAAATAATTCTCACGATTGGTTTCAGCTTGACCTAAACAGCAATCGCAGGATTTTAAGTGACAGTACGATATCCCAAATTCCCAATAGTACTGAAGACAAGTACATGAAGCAACATCAGAGACAAAAAAGAGACAAATTCAGACAATAGTACTAATCATGAATTTTTTAGTCCAGCCTCACCAAACAGCTGAAAAGAACCTGACGGAAAGTGGCACCAAACTAACACTGACTCGTAAAGAGGAGAATCCTTCACAGAAAGCATGACCACAAGCACGGGCCGAAAGCGGAAGACAGGGAGCCGAAACAACCGAATTCGAAGAATGGGGTAGAGCCGGGAAAGCAGAGCAGAAATAAGAATCACTCGGAAGGGAAGGGAAGAGGATCAACGGCGCGAACGAGAGGCGCGGAAATCTTTCGCCTATAAGAGGTTTCTATCTATATCTCAAATTTGCAATTATAACCAATCAAAAGTAGACATAAGTCACAACATCTCTCTTTATTTAATTGATTGAAGTCTTATCATAAATTCATTCAACAAGAAATCCATGCCCACTCACTGGAACATGAACCTTTCTCAACTGTAACCGGAGGCAAGTAAATATGAAACAAGCAGTAAGCAAGTCGTACTAAGTGGCAACTCCATCCCTGCCGTAGGACTTGGTTTCAAGTTTGGCGTTGAGCAAGCTAGCCAAGCCCTTTCATTCATGGAATTTATGACTCTTGCATGTAAGGTGGGAGTGTCCCTTGGAGGAAGGAGTGCAACATTATCAATGCTCTCTCAGGCTGAAAGGATGGAACCATGTGGCCAGCTCCTCTCACAGATAGAAATGTGAATCCTCCCGTGTACTGTTGAACATAACCTCCCACCTGCAAGTGCAACCACCCATGTAAAAGCCAAAATTAGTTTCAAGCTGATGAACCTTGTAGATCAACACTGTTTCCAATAATAACAAAATTACCTCCATGTTTGCTGTCCATGGGCGCCATGGAGTCGTGACATAGAGGTCGAGGTCGTGGATAGAATACCTCGTTGCGGGAAGCGGGCATACGACGTCAAAATCACCACTGGAAAATATGCGTAAATTCGTTACAGTACTGTTCATTTGTCACAGCATATTATGTAGTTGTGATCTCTCGTACCTAAATATCCAGACAGGTAACTTGTTGTCGATTAGCCATTTGATGGTCGGCACCATGGAAATTGGTGCATCTTTCCAGTGCAAGTTTCTGCAACAAATCACATGAGTGGGTGAAACAAGCCGAAATTGTTAGCCGATTAATAATACGTTGGCGTCCAATTCAAGGATCTTACTTGCAGCTTGACCACTGTGTCATCCTAGCGTGAAAAGCATTTTGCACTGCTGGATCATTGAGGTAGGCGTTGGTAGAATAATCGCTGCATGGATTGTACCCAGGTAACTGTAATTTGGGAAACGGTTAGTAATCCAACCTCGCTAGTTTTACGATAGCATGCAACATATGTATCCAATTCTGCTGCATATATGTTGTCTTACGTAGCCACTGGGGTAATATGCTCCATTGGGCGCGACAACGCAAATTGGAGCATATATGTTGTAGGCATCAATTTGGCCTAGATCGAAAGCATCTAAAGCGCCGTTGCATGCCGCTCCATCCGAGCCATTAAAATTGCAGTGCTTGGTGATGTTGGCGAAGACCTCGTCCGACATCACCCCATGGCTCCAGAGGTAGTCAACTTGCCCCTTAAAATTCCTGTTCCCGTCAAGAAATGGATTTCCAACCTTCAAGAGAAAGGAGAAGCCATTATTCAGAGAAAAAGATGAGGTTTTTACCATGTTTCATATGAAAATTTCACGTACCAAGATACCCTGTAGGTTTAAGGTGGTTATGTTGTTGTACAAGTTGTGGACTAGGATGGTGGCAGCAAGCTCTGGCACATAGTGGCCAGCGAAGCTCTCCCCAGAGATGTAGAAGGCACGGTCCTTGTACTCGGGGAACCTCTCGAGCCAATTGACCAGAAAGACGTACGCATCATCAGCGGTCCTTTGGTCTCCACTAAGATCATAGTCGGAAGACGTGTTCGAGTAAGAGAATCCAACGCCGGCGGGTGATTCCAAGAATATCACATTAGCCACTACAGTTTTCACAAGCACAATAGAGTTTCATGCAGTTTTCACAGATATACTGAACCTGAGGCATCCCTAACAGGAAGGCCCAAAGGAAGAGGAAGATGGGTTGAATTTACGAGTTACCGTTATTCCATGCATGCTTGTTTCTGCTGAGCGTTTTGTTGTCGCTGTTTACGCGGAACGGGCCGAGTTCTTGCATCGCTCCGTAGCCTAGAGAAGAGCATCCTGGCCCTGTGGATGAGTTGAGTATCTAGTGGGATCAGATAGTGGGCAAATGTGCGCGTCACTGCTACTCTCGGAAGAGCGGCATGCATGAGCATGAACTTCACGGACTCGGTGTAAATGCAACTTGCAACAATGAAAGTGCAACTGTTCTACCCCGATTTAGAGAAGAGATATATATCATTCTAACCTCCATTAAGCCACAGGACGAGTGGCTTTGTCGAAGCATCGTAAGGCGCTTCCACGAAGTAGTAGAAGAGCGCACGGCCGTTCTTCTCGTCGACGGTCACGTACCCGCCGTACTGGTTGAAGTCGACGCCTTCCGGCTGACCCGGCAACGCCGTGATCTTATCGGCCGCCTTGAGAGAACTCTGATCAGGGCTGCTGGCAACCCTGTAACCTATATCATGTACATTGAATGTACCGCTACTGCTATCTCTGTTCCTTCTAGACAAGATGAATTCTCTTAGTCGAGCTTCCTGGGAGGCATTGGCATGCAGTGCGGCCACGGAGATGAGAAGATACAAGTAGAAGGAAATGTTGTTCATCGTTGATGAAATGGTTGCTTGTCTGAGATGAGAAAAGTCAATTGGCAAGGTTTATGTAGGTCCGGGAGAAAGGAAAGAGGAAACTTTAAAACGAGGAGTTTTGGATTCTTCCCAGGTATATTTCGGGTACGAACAGTGCAACAGTTGGTGCAGCTGTGCGCTTGTACGTTCTATTCTTCTTTCCTGCTGCTGAGAACCTTGTGACGAGCCAAGCTTCTTCCCGTTAATATTTGCTTCGTGAAAACGGCCATGGTTTGGTTGGAATTCATGTTGCCGTCTACTGAGAGCGACCGGGTCATGTAATATTAAGCCATTTGTTTTCCTTGTAGTGTAGGCTTTAGTCAGTTCTTTATATAGCTCAACTTCTCTTGTTTAAAACGGTGTTTTGGAAGGTAATCGATGACAATTTGTATATGTTCTGTGTGACCAGGTTCTACTGGTGAGATGTACAATGGCGAGAAAAATTCCATTTCAAAATATGCAAGTAGATGAGGGCGAGGTAGCACTACCACATAAGGGGTTATTACAGACGATTCGTAATACTCATCAGAAATGGCTTCCGAACCTTCTGATTTATTGCGTCAATGATAACAGGTGGTTATCACAAACGACTTTCTAACCGTCTGTGATAAGTCACAACACAGTCAGTTTTAAAAAACCATCTGTAATATATCAGATATCACTGACGGTTCTTAAACATAACCATCTATGATATTTGACATATCACAGACGACTAATACAAAAAACCGTATGTGATGGTCTACATATCACAGACGATTTTGTGTTACAAACTATCTGTGATAGTTCTTTGTATAGCTAAACTTTTTCTAATTTTGGCTAGCCTCAGGAAATACTAGACATGCCCACTGAAAACAAGCAAGCAAATCACAGATAATTGCATGTCTTAAGTACACGACAATCATTACACAGATCTCGCAAATGAATTACAACTGAATGAATTACAATTGAATCAAATATTTGAATATCTATTAATTTTGGTCGCCAGAGTTGAACTCTCCCTTCAGGTTAATGACCTCCGTCATTAAGAAAGTGGAGAGCCATCCTCGAACGTCGGAGAGTTTATTAAGATTGAATGTATTTGAGTTGACTGTCATGCACTGTCGCTAGGAGAAGTAAAGGCGTAAGCGCATATATATATATATATATATATATATATATATATATATATATATATATATATATATATATATATATATATATATATATATATTGATTATTAGAAAATAATTATTGCTAGATTGATAAACCTCTTGATCATTCATCTTAGCACATATGATTTCCTGTATATGGTAGTAAACGTAAAATGCACATACGTTGCCATGTAGCTGCTGGTGTCACTGTAAAAATAGAATTATATACATATGTATAATCAGTTCTAAAGGCATTCTTACGAAGTGTGATGTAGAATTGTTCTGTTGTAGCAGGTACTAGAAAATACATGCGTCCTATGTTGCAGTGTGGCACTGTATTTCTTGTGTTTCCCTCCCTTGGCAATGTAGCGCTAAATGACCTCTGTGATTCTAAAAAGTTAACCTCAACCATTGCAAATAAAAGAAAGACTACAATAGAGTTATCTATGGAGGAAATGAGTTTACTAGTCAATTGTTTGTTGCACATAAATGAAGTCGTGGTCTTTCTGCAGTAGAGAATTAAGGTATATTACCTTGTTCCACTTTGGTACAATCATAATCAGAATCCAGTGCCACCTACTCATGTATGTCGTCATAGTCATTAAACCTAAGTTCGTGTTGTGTATAAAGTACAAATAAAATTTATATAACAACTAGTGAAGCGCTTACCCCTGGTTGTAGGGTACCAGAATGTAGTTCTTGTTGCTCTGAGCAAGTAATCCCATCATTATATAATTTTTGGCGTAGGATGTATCTTGGGTGATGTATTACTCAGAGATCAAGTGTGGGTCAAGGAAACTCACTGGTTCTCGTGATCGCCAGGCTTCTTGAATCATTTATCTATACATAAGCAATGAGTCAAGACATTTATTGGTAGTACATGAATGTAGAACTTGATGGTACATACTTACAATGTCCAGCATCATAGAAGTGAGGTGTCGAGGACGTCAAGGTTGAATAGTTGGAATAAGTCCCAAGCCCATGATGAAGAAGACCGGGTCATGGAGGAAATGTGTCTCCATCTACTTATCCTTCGCTTGTTGGTCCTCCGCATGCATCAGGCATGCAAACTCCTGCAACCCACTCCAAAGCGGCGTAATAGTGTATCAGAGACTAATGGCATTCCGAGAGAGTACGTATAGTGCTTGAGAGGTACCTTAATCTTCCTTGATTTGGCTTTAACACCTTGCCTATAATACGTTTTTCTGGGCGGACTCGACACACTTTTCTTGTTTGTTCGGTGTCGTCTCCACGGGAGCCAATATGGCGGCCTTCTGAAGCAGAGGTTGAGGTGGAATCATGGAGAATTCCGTTGGACAGGCATGGTCTTGAGGAGATCGTGGAACTACAGGGTCCAAGGCAATGTCACTCTTAGGCCACCAGACAAAAGTGTGCACTACATCCCCTAGTGCCATGATGTCTTCGTTTGGGGGCTTCTCTAGTGGGACTGCCATGAAAGGCCCATGTACCATGTCCACCTGGAACTTGGCGTAACCCTGTGCCAACTGGGCACCATGCAACATTGTCCCTTCCTGGCATGGAAACGCCATCCCCCACCTAGCCTCAATAGGAATGGACCCAACTAGTCTCACTTGGAGCTTACAGGGCGTGGGCTCCTACAAAACGATACACAATTAGCTAAGGCATCCTAGAGATCTATCTTTGGAGCATTCCAGAGATATAAATTACCTAGTCTTCATTGATCAGAAGTCGAGCATCGCTTTAATTAGATTAGTGTGTGGACGCATAGCTACTCCGACGTTGATGCACACTGGCTTCCACAATAACGGGGGTGGGCTGCGACTAGTTGAGCACTTGTTCTAGTCAAACATGATAGCTTCCCAAAAATTCTTCACGAATCTCCTCTTTTATGCACTCCTCACTCTCGACCTTTGATCTCTTCCGACTTCTGTAGGAGTCGAAGTTATTTGGGAAACCTTGTCTCCAGGGAATGTAAACCCCAAGGCCTCATGTGTGACCTGGATGCTCCTTGTTTTCAAGAGCCATAGATAATATGTCTCTCTTCTTGACGGCCTGAAAGTTGCCTTGGGAGGATTCCACAGTAAACGTTTCTTACAAGAGGCCAATATGTTATTTCAGTTCCTATGAAGTTATGGGCATATTGTTAGCCAGGTGGTTTGATATCTTACTAAGCGTTGTGATACTTCCTAACTAGTCAGGTTTTTAAAGGATATGGCGCATGAAGACAAGGTAGATGTCCCCACTCTTAACCAGTTTTGGGTGCGCTCGTCTGTGATCTCGGCAAATGGTGGAGAGGCCTCCGACAGGATTGCCTCCTTGTTCCCCCTTCTCTATTGTGGGATTTTACCTATGTAACTAGCAATGTTGAGTATATGGGAATGAGTGTTCTGGGCCTGGATTACCTTGTGCGCCGCACTTTCTTCCTAGAATTCACTGGTATCTTCATGCCCACAAAGGCATCCCATATATTCGGATGGAGGAAAGAATATTTCATGAACGACATCCTGTCCTCATTCATGTACTTCGTGACCTGTGTGCTCTTGAAGTTTTTCCACGCCTTGCCCATTATCAGGACTGCTTGTCATCGCATGAGGCCCTAGACTTCTTCTCCAATCTCGAAGGACCTTGACACCTCCTCCCAAAGCTACTCTTTCTCTTCATGCGTCAAAGACTTTTAGCTCGGTGTGGTGATGGGGACCCATTCCCTGCAACTATCCCATAGGTGGTCTGAAATACAACATCTATATACTTGGGATGTAGAGGGAACCCAACTCTACTGACCTCTATGATGGTCATGCAGCTCTCAGACATTTTTGATATGCCTTGGCCCTCTCGTTTAGTTGCTTCTTTGGTCTGGTCATTAGACGCATTCGGCAAAACTAAGCCCGAAGACTATGTGGACGCCATCTCACTTAGATGCTATCTATAAATCATTCAAATTGTATTTCAGTATGGGCAATATAGTACACAAACTGAAGTACTAACTAGAAGATACTCTACAATAATATACAGGATAACAACACATGAAGCATACATGGAGAAAAAACAAAGATGACAGACTTGTGGTGTGCACCATGGTCTCAAAACTCAAAAGATCTGGCTGGATGAAAAGCTAACCAAAGATAAAGTGGATAAAGGCAGCAGGCTGCCAACTCTTTCTAAGAGAACAATAGTATCACACCAAATGAAGGCATAATTTTAGCTCAAAAAGACTCTATAAGACTTGACAATTTTGTATGGAGCTTCCAGATATTATTCTCTCCATTCTTCATGTTATGATTGATGAATGCAAAATAGTATTTTCTAAAATCTACATACAGCTCAACAAAAAAAAAAAGAAAAAGAAAGCATATGCCTTCACAGCATATCACACCAGGTTAAAAACCTCAACAAGATAAGTTTGCTCCCATATTGTGTATGTATAACTATGAACATCCTTCATACAAAGGGTACAATCAACCACATAGAAAAGAATAACCAAGAAGCTCCATTGAAGCATTACACCTAGCTAAACATTTTGCCTATAATAGTAGGATTACCTCCTGTAACAACAAAATTACTATAAATAACTTACACCAAAGATGTCACAAACTACACATGGAAGAAGAAAAATATATTGATAAGAAAAATATATTGATATGAAGTTCTCATAGCCGATCATTCACTTCACATGATTGGTTTAGGGTTTAGGTGACGACAATTGATAGCAATGAAGACCAATACCCCCAGCAGTCTCCATCTCCCATCCCGCATCCATCCCAATCCCGAACCACCTCCCTCCTTAAACCCTAAATCCCCAAAACCCTTGCACACGGACGATAGTGGCTATCCCTATCAACAAATTAGACTACTGAGTAGACGACACAAGGGGGAGAGGAGATTCATTACCTGGGCAAAGGACAACAATGATGCCTGATAGTTGATGAGGGGGAGGTCTACTGCAGTCATCGTGGAAGTCACCGATGATGATGCTAGTGCCTCCACGAGCCGTCAAGGTCGCCCACTGAAGTCGCTGAGGGGATGGGGAATGAAGGGGTGCCTGCGCGCAGTGAGTTAGGTTTTTGTCCTAAGTGTTTGTATATATAGAAGAATATTATTACATACGGTTTTATGAAACAACCATCTGTGATATGATCAAATCATAGATGGTTCTTTATAAAAACTATCTATGATATATTATCACAAACGGTCCTATCAAAAAACCATCTATGATGTGAATTTATATCATAGACGGTTCTAAAAATAAACCGTCTATGATAACTAGGTCATCACAGTCAGTTTTTAAACAAACCGTCTGTGACGTATCACTAACGGCTTTTAACAAAAACTGTCTATGATATGTTGGATATCACAGATAGTTTTTATTACTAACTATCTATAATTTATCACAGACGATTTGTGTAAGAAACCATCTGTGATAAGTAGGTCGTCACAGACAGTGCTTACCATCGGTTGCAATATAGACGGTCACACTAGTAAAACCATCTGAGATAACTATGCTGTAGCTTAATATTGACGGATTTTGTAGAACCATCTGTGATGAGGGATCTAGTATAACATTCTTGCAGTAATGTTAGTTATTTGAAATAAGTTATCAATTTATTTACCATGAACCTAACGCCCCACTCTGATACCAATTGCAACACCCCAGACCAACATGGGCCCAGAATGCCACCTCAACCTCTAATCCTTCAAACTTTCACAATTATTTAACATCTAAACCAAGTACAAGCTCTCACAACTACTAAATTAAACATAACCAAGGCAATGCTAAACATAACAATGAAGAACAAATAAATTCCAGCAACAATAATAATGAAGATGGTGCACTTAAAAGAGACAAACCAAGGGAATTATATAAGTTTTCAACCAATTAATAGTTCTATGTTCTAAATGAAATTATTTACCACAAGTAAGAGTACATAAACCAAGTTACTAAAGATGATTAGTTAAAGTATAATGTGGTAAATAGCAAAGCAAGTGCATGAACTGAATTTTAGCTAGTCCCTTTCCCATGCATGACGCCTTCATCATTCACTTGAAAACAACAATATAAGCAAAGGTGAGTCTATGACTCTATAAGCATAATAATAAAATAATAAACAACATTAAAACATATTCCCAAGTATTCATGTCAATTTGCAACATTATCAATCTTCACACATCTTCTCATTTATATCATTCACATAATTCATCATCTCTTTTATTTTTTCATAGATGCAATACACATGTCTCATCTTCTCTTTTGCATACACCGGTATAGCAGGGTGTTCACCCGTTGATAAGCCACTCTTGCCCTATCCTGAGTGTCTAACAAAGTATGTCTTTCAATACCTACTCTCCTGAGTCGTTCACACAAGTAGGTTCTAGAGGGCCATACAAATCGCCTCTTTTCAACAAGCATCTCTCAATATGCAAATGAAATTATCTTTTTGTTCATTTGTCATTATCATCATCCATCATGTATCAATATTATAAGAGCATTGTAGAAAGCATGAATAAACAAGTCCAACTGCATGTCAATTGCATTATTAACATAAAGACAACAATATCAATAATCTGTGTTACTATTCTATCTTACACTTGCTTTTTCTACACATGAGGCAAGGAGTGATGCGAAGACGACAATAACCCCGAAGCTCCTACTCCTATAGTAAATTCTAGTCTCAACAACATACCACAGCAATACAAAAAACAACACCATTTCTACACGCTTTCCGATCGCACAATCCCTCTTTACCAGGCAGTCCTACCCTACTGTCCCGCTAAGGCCACGAGGTACAGCTTCTTGTCCTGGAAACAATCAGTTTAGTTAGCACCTAGCTAGGTTTTGCAGTTTTATTGCTTGATTGCAAACTAGCATTAGCTGATTGAGCACCAAGGCGAGGAGAGGATCGCCTTTCCCCGCTATAAAAATCGCTTATTCTTATAGTACTGTATTGTTCGTCTTGAGTTCCAGTTCCTCATTCCCATATTGTGTAAGATATTTCAAGGATAGTGGAAGCTGTTGACAATTTCTTTTTTCAATTTTTTTTAAAAGGCTACAAAATTAGCTAGTTGAAAACATGAGCTATCAAATATCAGTAGAACCTGGAATTTAAGAATTTCAAAGACTAATAAACCATATCTTGTTGCCTCCATATCGAAAGGGAATTTATGTCTGATTGGATGCAAAACGTAAAGTCAGCCCTATCCCGTTTGCAGGTAAAATCAACTGAACAAGTCGTTACAGGTTCTTGTCAGTGATGCTGGGCATTATTTTATGAACTACGAAACTTGATGCAAACGACTCCATAAGAACGAGTCAGTTAATGCTAAAGGGCAGGTGCTTCTTGATAAACAAGAATTGATGTAGGAGTATCTCCATTGATGATATGCATTGTGTTTGCTCGTGCTGAGTGGACATGAAAGAAACATGGCCATATGGTAATCTTGTGCACCATTCA
Organism: Dendrocalamus latiflorus; assembly: GCA_017311315.1. Taxonomy (NCBI): domain Eukaryota; kingdom Viridiplantae; phylum Streptophyta; class Magnoliopsida; order Poales; family Poaceae; genus Dendrocalamus; species Dendrocalamus latiflorus. The sequence continues at coordinate 33,458,447 of CM029658.1, read as the reverse complement.
CTTGGATTGTCACATTGTTGGGTCATGTTCTCTACAGAAAAGAATAAATGAAGGAAACATTGTGCGCCATGTTCTCTGCACACAAGGCCCTATATAATTGAGATCAAATCATTTCATGTGAGACATTCTAAGGTGTAAGATCAGCATGGCATTGCTGCTAGTCTTCTTTGCTGTCTATGTTTCAGTCTCGTTGGTGGGACGCCTTTCGTATCTTCGCTGGAACTAAGGCGATACGAGGCTTCCGTTTATCCTCCCGTCACTGCTCATGTGCCTCTATCTTTGTATTCATGCAACAATACGGGAGGGAACTCATTTCTTAGGTTCGTTCTTCTTTTGATTTATATGCAGCACTGCACTATGTATTATCTGTAGATTGCATAGTTATTCACTCATCTATCTTCTATTATCTATTATTATCTTATTAAAACAAAGAAAAAAGAAATCACCCCGTTCGCGTTCAAGGACTAAATTATCATGTTAATACAAACAAAAAGAGAAAGATCTACACCATCAATTTTTTATAAATTCAAATTATAACGAATGGAATTGATCAAACATATATTACAACATACGACAACCATAGCTTTAGGAATCCGTAACAATAAGTTTTGATGTATATCGCGGAAAGTCAAGACTGAGTTTGATTCGTATCGATTAAAAAAAGATAGCTTCATGTAGGGGTAGACGCGTTACTCTTGCCGATGTTTCCTCTAGATGAAAAAGGTCATCCTAGTGACGTCCTCCAGCACTAATGCAATCTTTTGGCATATATACGATGCAATCTCGCAGAAATCGATACACTGATATGGCATCAAACAGTCAAGACACCAAATCGCGAGCTGCACCATTGAGGAAGACATCGCCGTTTCAGAATCCGTCATCGTGCTTCGTCTTCTCACGAAAACGAAGGATGTGGCTCACAGGTATGGGAAAAGGAATATACTTTGGTATAACGAGGAGTTACTGTTAGTGCACTTTAAAATTTATAGAAAACTCTATCGTAAGTAAGATTCATATATCTGGAAAGCTCTAAAACCTATTTGTCATTAAAAAAAATCCTAAAACATGTAGAACTTTTATTATTAATATTTATAAAATATTTTTATAATACACGATATTTTATATATACGTGATTAAAAAAATCTCATAGAATTATGATCATACAGTCCAATTCTACAAGAAAAATGATACTATGTAGTATCGCGATACTGACAACCTTAATGTCGAGTGCTGCCGATCAAGAATAAGTAGACCATAGATGCTACTCAGATCATCTATTTTCGTGGTATGCATCATAATGCAATAGTTTCTCTTATGCAATTACCAGTTGTCGTTAACCATTAATGATTATCCATCTATCAAATAACCGTACACTACTACAGATAGTGTTATCGCAGATGGTTCAAAACCATCATCACAGATGGTTTTTGAACCATCTGCATTATGTGTTAGTGATAGTAGGTGGTTATCACAGACGGCTCTCAAACCGTCTGTGATAACATACAACACAGACAGTTTTTTTTTGAAAAACCATTTGTGATATTCTTCTGTCATAGATGGTTTTTTATATAAACCATTTGTGATATCATGTATATCACAAACGGTTTTTGTTATTAACCGTCTGTGAAACATATCACAGACGGGTTTTATTATTAACTTTCTATGATATCGTGCATATCACAGACGGTTGTTGTTAAAAACCGTCTGTGATATCATTCATATCACAGACGGTTTGGAACACCAAACCATCTGTGATAGCTATTTTAATAGCGATGGTAATTTCTATTTTTTGGCTAGTCTCAGGATATGTTAGCTATGCCACCTGAAAACAAGCAAGAAGATTACATATATATAGTACAGGGCAGTCATTATATAAATCTCACAAATGAATTAAACAATGCAAACAGATCACATATATAGCACATGACAATTGTCACACAGATCTCACAAATGAATTAAACTGAATGAATTTCGACAAGTTTGTCAAGATCGATTGCACTTTCGTCGAAGTCCACATGCTGTCCCTAGGAGTAATGTTAAGTCATTAGCATGTATATATATAATCATAAAATAATTATTGGCAGGTTGACAAACCTCTGGATCATTCGTCTTAGTGTCCATGACTTTCTTCATATGGCGAAAAATGTAGAATCCACATACGTTGCCTTGTATCTACTGGTGGCACTAAAAAACATAGAATTACATAACATAGATATTGTCAATTCTAGAGACATTATAACGAAATGTGATATAGGATTGTTGTGTTGTAACGGGTACCGAAAATCGTGCCCTATGTCGCAGTGTGGCGCTAGATTCGTTGTGTCTCCCTCCTTGGGCGACATAAGCACTGAACGACTTATATGATTCCAAAAAAGTTAGCCTCGGCTATTGCAAACGAAGGGAAGATTACAATAGAGTTATGTATGGAGGAAATGAGTTTACCTATCAATAGCTTATTGCATACGGATGAAGTCATGGTTGCCACCAAGTACGAAATCAAGGTATATTACCTTGCTCCACGTTGGTACAATCATGATCAAAATCCAATGACCCCTAGTCATGTATGTCGCCATAGTGATTAATCCTAAGTTTATGTTGCGTAAGTACTACAAATAAAATTTGTATGGCAACTAGTGAAGCACTTACCTTTGGTTGAAGGGTACCATGATGTACTCTTTGTCACTATAAGCAATCAATCCCCTCGTTATGTAATCTTGGACGAAGGATGCATTATCATTAATGAATTGCTCACAGACCAAGTATAGGTCGAGGAAACCCACCGGTTCTCACCGTTGCCAGACTTGTTGGATCATGTATCTATACATAAGCAATAAGTTATGACATTTATCCGTATTACGTGAATGCAGAACATGATTATACAGTACACTTATAGTGTCCAGCATCATAGAAGTGAGACGTCGAGTTTGTCGGGTTGAATAGTAAGAATAAGTCTTTGAAGGTCACAACAAAGTAGCCTGAGTCATGGAGGAAATGCGCCTCCGTGTATCTCGGGTGAATCCACTGTGCCGGTTTGTCTTCATGTTGGACCTCTGCATCTACCAGGTATACAATGTATTGCAAACCAACCCAAGCCTGGGTAAATGTGACTCCAGGACCAACGACAGTCTAAGAATGAACTTCCATTGCCCGAGAGGCGCCTTTATCTTCTTCGGTTGGGTCTTAGCGCCTCTCTTGTGATACATTTTCGGCGTCGTCTCTACGGGAGGCGATGCGATGGGCTTTTGAAACGAAGCTGGAGGTGGAGCCACAGGAGCCGATGTGATAGGTCCAGTGCGATGTCCCTCTTAGGCCACTAGATGAATGTGTGGATGGCAGACCCTAATGTCATAATCTCTTCATTTGGGGGCTTCTCAAGAGGGGTAGTCCTAAAAACATCATTAATCATGTCCACCTGGACCTTCATGAAATTGGTCTCTAGTTGGGCACTATGCACAAGCGTCCTAAGAACCATGGATATGCCATCCCCCGTCTAGCGTCAATGGGAATGGAGCCAATAAGCCTGACTTTGAGGATGTAAGGCGTGGGCTCCTACAAAATGATACATGATGAGCTAAAGCGTCCACCAGGTCTATCTGTGTAGCATTCTAGAGAGGTGCATTACCTAGATGTCATCGATAGGTAAGCGGGCGTTGCTATGTTCAATAATTGGTGTGAATGGGCAACTACTCCAACGTTGAGGGGGACTGGGTACCACATTAACGAGGGTGAGTTGTGATTGGTTGCAGACATGTCTCAATTGTTCCCTCAATGAATCTATCTCTCCTTGAAGTGAGGCAGTCTTCTCTTGAAGTGTGGCAGATATCTGTTCCTCATGTTGTGTACAAAGCTCCTATTTTATTTGTTCAACGTGATAGGCCTTAGATCTCTTCCTACTCCTACACGCCTCAGAGTTATTTGGAAATCCGTGCCTCCAAGGTACGTAACCCCCAGGCCTTACGTGCGACCTGGGTGCTCCTTGTTTCCCAGTGCCTGTGATAGAAAATCTCTCTCCATGTATTCTTCAAGGGAGCCTCAGGAAGATTCGGTAGTCAATGCTTACTGCAAGAGGAAATAATGTTATTTCAGACTCCATAATGTTCAAGAGGTATTATATCGAGATCCGAATATGCAAATCTGGACTCTCCTATGTACTCTGTGCCAGTCCAGGATCACGCTAGTGTACATAGTATAAACATAGATGAAATATCGACCTTATCACGATTCACTAAGAAAAGACTCATATATTATTAATTATCAGAGTTGCGACCTTATAGCCAAGCTTACATATAATAGCCTCAAAGGCTTAAGAAGCTTGTAGCGGAAAAACAGAAATTAAGTGTAGTAGCCATTCGACATGCTCACAGGCAATTGATTGGGTAGTGAAGTCCTAATCTGTGAAGTTGTCGAAGTATCTTTCTTCTGGTACCTCTTCCTGATGTGTCTCTACTTCTTCAACTGGGCAAATATGGATATAGCCGTGAGTACATAGAGTACTTAGTAAGTTACTTGTAACAAAAATGCAATATAGTATGCACGACTTACCAATGGATGGTTTAAAGGTTACTTTGCCGAAAGGAACAATTTAAAGTAAATACAATAAATAGATTGAAAAGCAAACTTTAAAAATGATTAATAAATAAATAATCAAATGAATTGAGACAAACCACAAGTGAACTGACCATTCACTCCAATGAATCACCTGTGAACTAAGATTCATGTAATGAACCACTAGTCAACCAACCATTTACTTCCCAACTTAACTCAACCAAGTTTTTATGAAACTCTACCCCTCATGTGAAATCACCGAGTATTGTCCATAACCGGGGACACATCTATTCAGATAGTTTTACACTCTACAGAGGTTAGACAACTTTACCTACAAGACATGATAATCTCCTATTGCCACGCGATTAACACACTTCCTTTGGTGTGCGGTAGAGAAATCATGACAAGGCCTTTACAATGTTCAATCTCAACCCAGTTCCACCTCGCTAAGGTTTCTACGTTGAGTAGGTAAATCCCCTAGTTGATAATTGCCCCCTCTTGCACCAATGTGGATCCATGGCTAATGCCAAACCACACTCATCTCAATGACGGAACCGGAACTGAAACATCACAAATTAATCTGCCAGGCCCATCCCGTACTGGACATGTAGTTGTGCGATAAGGCTCAGATCAATGGTGCACAAAGTAAGTCCTTAGACATTATCCAGCCGAAACATCCACATCCCAATGTGCGAACTGCACCCCCTTTACTGCATGATCATTTGCCTAAGTGAAAACTAATTTGGTATAACCAACACCAATGACACTACCCATTTCATGGTACTCAAATTTTATAGCTGTGGCTGACCACCACGTTCCAATATATCATTGAGTCAAAATTAATAAATTAATCACATGTGATGATAAACCCAACGTACAACACGCCTAGCTAAGTATACTAAATGTACCACCCATGTGATGACTAGTATTGCCTCACTAGATAATTACTTGTCCTAGTGTGATAATGGAACCATGGCATTTGAATTATCAAAGAGGGATTAATCAATTTGGACAGTAACTACCAATACAAAGGTTTTATAACAAAATAGCGATGCATGATAATTTAAAATAAAATAATACATAATAGATTTCAAAAATAGGTTCAACATGATCAAAAGGACATGACTTGCCTTGGCCTTGCTCAGTTACCAATTCTTGGTCTTCATATTCTATTTCTGCTCCTTTGAAGACGTGATCTAACGAGAGAGAAAATGACTACGGTAAAAAATAAATTCAAGTAAAATTCAAATGAACTCCAAAAACTTCAAAACTAGAACCAAAAAGTAGACCACAATTTTAGATGAATTTAGAAAAAAGAATTGGGGCAATCGGAGCTAGGACGAAGAAGAACGGGCTCTTGAAAAATCTAATATAAAGGAATAGGCTAAAAATTGAAAAATGCTACTATGCTGTGAACCTAGTGCATGAAAAGGGCAGTTTACGGTGCACTCGTGTATGGAATAGTGCACATGTGACTGGGCATGCTGACGTGGCAGTGAGGCTGAGGTGGCACGTGAGGCTCGGTCCACGGGTCTACGGAATAGTGCACTCTGACAGGTGGGTCCCACATGGCATAGTCACGGATGCCGAGGACTCTGGCTAAGAGACGATGGCGGGAGACCAAAATGAAGATGACAACGCACGCAGCAACACACAGACGGACGGGATACAGGGGCACAGGCAAGGAGAGAAGGCCGATGGCTGACACGTGGCGGTCATCCGCCGAGCGAAGCGGGCGCGGATGAGCGACGCGGTGCGGGTGGAAGTGGCTGGGCTGAGGCGCGGATTGGGTCAACTGGTGGGCCTCGACCCACTTGGCCTTTAGGGATTTTTGGGATTTTCTATTTTTAGAAATTCAACTAAAATCCCTTGAGGTCTAGAAAATAGAAAATAAATCCAGAAAAAACATAAAAAATTCTTGAAAATTTCTTGAAATACAAGGAATCTAAATAAAATATTTCTAGCAAATGTTATTATTTAATTTAGTCATATTAAATCTTTTTAATTAATAAAAATTCAACTTAAGCTTTTATTAATTCCAGAAAATCCAACTGGTAAATTTTATTTTAAAAGCTTCAAAAAGGCTCTAAAAATTAGGATGTTATACATTAACAATTATGTAATTTAACATATCTTATCAAGTATTGGGACACTTCCTCATTTGCAGGTTTTTGAAAGAGGAGACACCTAAAGACATGGTTGATGACCTCGCTCTTAACCAGTTTTGGGCACGCTCATTTGCGATCCCGGCAGATGACAGGGAGGCCTCCGATTGGATTGCGACCTCATCCTACATCCTCTATTGCGGAATTTTACCCGCGTACCCAGTGGTGCCGAGTCTGTGAGGATGAGTGTTTTGTGACTGTAGAGCCTTGTGCGCTGCACTTTGTTGTTGAAATTCGGTTATTGTCTTCATCTACACAAAGGCCTCCTATGTTTTCGGTGACACGAAAGGATACCTCGTGAAGGGCGTGAGATCCTTGGCCATGTACTGTGTGACAAGAGTGCTCTTGAAGTTCTTCCACGCTTTTCCCATTGTGAGGAGCGCCTGCCATTGCATGAGTCCCTGTACTTCTACTGGGATCTCAAACGACTTTGTTATTTCCTCCCACAGATGATTTTTCTAAACCTTTGTCAAATCTTTCTAGCTTGCTATGTTGATGGGGATCTGTTGCCTTCGAATTATACCGCAGGTAGTTCAGAATGTTGCCGCTGCTTTCTTCGGTTGCAGAGGGACCCCATTTGGAGAGACCACTGTGACGGTCATTCAACCCTCTGGCCTTTTCGATACTCCTCTGGCATGCTTAGTTATCCCGATCTTTGGAGCGTGAGACCCAGATGATGACGATGATAATTGTGCGGACGTCATCTCTCTTACAAACTACAGTGAGCTATGAGCGTAAACAAAGTTCGATGAATCTAATTACACACACTAGTGTCTCAGGTTCTATGAAGTTGGTTATGGCTGCAGTCTCTTCCTCCTCACTATGCTACGCACTGTATAGTGGCCATAACTTATTACTTCATAGAACCTGATACATCAGAGTGTGTAATTAGCTTCATGCCCTTGAAGGTCTATGTAGCATATATTATTGCTAAATGGTCCCTTTGGAATAGCAACATGCCAGTCCAAATAGATCTTATACAATAACACGAAATCCTCCTCATACTGTAGTAATGTATATATTTAAATTTAATTACAGCATAATTAAATATGATCAAAGAACATTTGCAGCAATATATACATGTTGAAAATTGCATATAAACTTGTAATTCTGTAAAATAGGAAGCATGATGACTACTGAAATTAGAATAAAGCTCAAACTTTAGTTTAGTACTCTTAGATGTAGTGTTACACAAGAATTAATCTTTGCCATCCCGCTACTATGGTGTATACTCTTCACTAAGTGGCTATACCAAATGAGATTCAAACCTTGAGCTCTTAAATAAAAAATTACTTATCCATCAACAATACAATCACAAATTCAACAAGTTCGATAGCAAACCAAATTAGCTAACCACAAGATGGACAAATGACAGTAATAGTAACAATTTAGTAACAACTCTGAACCAATTGTGGGATTTAGGATTCATACCTTAGGGAGGAGAGGCGGCGTCGGGAGGCTGAGGCAGTGTCAGGAAGGAGAGGCGGCGTCACGAGGAAGAGGCAGCGTCGGGAGGCAGAAGCGGCCGACGTCAAGAGAGAGGCAGATCTGTGTCAAGACCACATACGCCTGCTATTTAATAGCAAAGAGTATCCCAAATGGTTCCTGACAATATCATAGATGGTTTGTATAAACAACCATCTATGAATTATCATAGATAGTTATTCATACAAACCATCTATGATGCCCTCAATATCGTAGACGATTTGTTATAAGAACCGTCTGTGATAATGTTCGTATCAAAGACGGTTTGGTATAAGAATCGTCGGTGATAATGCTCATATCAAAGACGATTTGGTATATGAACCATCTGTGATAACGCTTAGAAATGTGCGCCACTCCCGTCTGTTATATTTTGATGCAAGCGACCCTTAAACTTCCACACGATTCTGGCTTTATATGCTGCACGGTGTACAATTCCTTTTAAACTGTCCTCTCCATAGAGTTTCTTCTTCACCAAATTTCTCAATAATGGCATCTAAAATTCTTTTGATCTCCTTCCTCTCATCTATCCGTCATGATTTGTTCAGCCGCAACCTTACACGGTCGGCCAAAAACTTACGTCTCGAGCAGCTCCTCCGCTCACACCCTGCTCTCCTTCCTCTAGTCGCTTCCATTCATCAGCTGGACCTCATCACTTGCTGTCGATGGAGGTGTCTCGCTGCTCAGGAAAGGGAAACCGCCCTCGGCCTCGTTGTTCTCTTCAATGTGCGTAAAGCAGAAGGAGCTCATGAAACAGTGGAGAGACACATGGATAACCTTGCTGATCAAGCAGAAGTGGCCGATTCTGAGGAAGCTTATCATGGCATCCTCTTTGAGATTATGGGCCACACTAATCATGATTTGCCCAGGCTAGAGGAGGAAGTGAAGAGGGCAAGGACAATCTTCATGACATTCGAGAACTCACCTTTTAATCCTCCAACTCCAAAAGTAGAAGAGGAAGCATACGAAGCCCAGAAGATCCAAATCTGAGAATCTCTTTTTATTGGACTTTTGTAATAAATTTGACTTGAATTTATCTTTTATAAAATGACTGGTCACACTTATCTGTTCCAGCTGATCTTAGTAGCTTTTGTTGTACAGAGGACAAAACACAGACAGTTGTGAATAAAAAGCATCTGTGATAATTTGATAGATGATTTTAACTAAAAGTCGTCTGTGATGTCTACCATTATCACAGACGGTTTGTATAAATAACTGTCTATGAATTTTCACAGATGGTTATTGACATGAACCATCTGTGATGTCTCGCATTATCATAGACGGTTCGTATAAATAACGGTCTGTGAAAATATCACAGACAGTTGTCGGTAAGAACCGTCTATGATGTCTTTCATTATCACAGACGGTTCATATAAATAACCGTCTGTGAATATACCACAGACAATTTTTAGTATAAACTGTCTGTGATAGTTATAGCACAAACGATTCCCTGTGAATCGTCTGTGATGTAGCCATCCAATATAGCCTCTTTTGTATTAGTGGTGTCACATGCCATCATCATTACCTGACCATCATCATGTACACTATCATTGCTTATCATATTGCACCAATTTCTTTTAACTGAGACCATCACTTAGTCATCATCATTGTGTCATCATAGGTATCATAAATAGGAAGGCAAATTTGACATAAGCATAAGTGTTAAGAATAACCACCGCCTACTGTCTACCATGCACTTGACTGTTTAACCTTGTGGACAATGTGTAGATGGCACCAAACTCGAACCTTCAACTAAACAAGCATCATCTAGTCTCATTTAAGAGAGTTGTAGAGCTTGGTCTAAGCTCTCCATATATAGCGTGCTAGAAAACTGAATTTGATTTAGTGATTTGAAGGTTATGCTTTTGAGAAGACTTCTATCTAGAAGCCGTCGTCATTGGTAGCATTTTTCTTGGTGGCCTTGGGAGCCCTAGTTGATGGCCAAATTAAATTGTAGGCTTAAATAAAAATATGTAGATAATTCTTTTTATATTTCAGAAGTTGTGTCCTTTGCTATGTTTCATGTTGTAGAAAAATAGTTATGAAATTGTGAAGTTTGCTGTCCAGAATCATTTCAAACTTACCTTCGAGATTGATAATGAGGGCTTAGATGGCCTTGTCTAGAAATTTGAATAACTGAGAAAATAGTAAATGTTGTGTTGATGACATAAAATAGATTTTTTTTAATATGTTTGGGTTCTTAGGATGTGAGTTATGTTGAATACTAGGACATCAATTATTGGTGAGCCAGGGAGAAGGGAAGAGAGGCGTGTTTAAGCGTAGAAATACGTGATCTTATTTGCATGTTATGGATGTGTAAGGAGGTGCTATACTATATTTGTTATTATTAGGTTCTGATACTTCATTTCAGTTGTTGATCGCCGGTTATCACGTCTTTCTTCATGATTAAGGGAAATGTATGGTAGAACAATAGATGGTTATTTATTATTGTTTTGTGTAATTAGATTTACCTGCCATGCTATATTTATATACATGAGTCTTGTTACATATGATGTGGTTGATGAATTTGAAAGGATGAAGTTAATGGTTATCGATGCTGTGGTATGTGGTAAATGAGTAATGGAAGTATTTCATAATGTGCATTCACATCATGAAAATAGAAAAATAAGCTAGCACAGTGAGTAGGTCATCTAGCTAGTCCGAACTACATGGGCCAGATCGGTGAGATAGCAATATGAATAGTCCGGAGTGCTCTTAAGTAAGACCTATATTGGTCAACACTTCTACAGGATGGAGTAGGTGTACATCGACAAGTGTTCCCTCAGCTATACCAATGTGAGCGCAAAAGATGCATTTGGATATGGTATTGCATTGCATAGCATTGCATTATGGTTTGTTAATGATAAGAAAAGAAGAAGAGATGGTATTGTGGTAAATGTTGATTATCATGTACATGTATTTGCTGAGTTTTGGACTAACCCTTCCTTATGTTGTCATTTTAGGTGAATGATGAAGCTAACATGTGTCAAGACCCGAATATGCAAATCCGGACTCTCCTGTGTATTATGCACCAGTCCAGGATCACGCTAGTGCACACAGTATAAACAAAGATGAAATATCAACCATATCATGATTCACTAAGAAAAGACTCAAATATTATTAATAATTATCAAAATTGTGACCTTATGGCCAATCTTACAGATAATAGCCTGAAAGGCTTAAAAGATACTAGCAGTGGAAAAACAAGAATTAAGCATAGTAGCCACTCGACATGCCCACAAGCAATCGATTGGGAAGCGAAGTCCTAACCTATGAAGTCGGCGGAGTATCCTCCTTCTAGTACCTCCTGCTGATCTAGTCCTTCTTCCTCAGCTGAGCAAATGTGGTGTAGCCATGAGTACATAGAGTACTCAGCAAGTCGCTTGTAACAAAGATGCAATATAGTATACAAGACTTAACAATGGATGGCTGAAGGGGTTAATTTGCGTAAAGCAACAACTTAAAGTAAATACAATAAATGGATTAAAAGAAAAACTTTGAAAATGATTAATAAGTAAATAATCAAAGGAATTAAGAGCAACCACAAGTGAACTGGCTATTCACTCCAATGAACCACCAGTGAATCAACCATTCATTTCCTAAGTTAACCCATCCAGACTTTTACGAAAACTCTACCCCTTGTGTGAAATCATCGAGCATTGTCCATAACCGGGGACACGGCTATTCGAATGTTTTACACTCTGCAGAGGTTGTACAACTTTACCCACAAGATATGATCATCTCTATTGCCACTAGATTAACACACTTCCTTTGGTGTACGGCAGAGAGATCATGACAAGGCCTTTACAATGCTCAATCCCAACCCAATTCCGCCCGCTAGGGTTTCGCCTCACAGCCCCCTTGCGTCTCATAGAAACCAGCAACCATGTTCATCACAATGGTGGAATTGAAATTGAAATATCACAAATTAATCAGTTAGGTCCATCCCATACTGGACATGTGGTTGTACGGTAAGGCTCAGATCAATGGCGCACAAAGTTAAGTCCTTAAGTATTACCCAGGTGAAACATCCACATTCCAATGTGTAAATTGCACCTCCGATCATTCATCTAGGTAAAAACTATTTTTGTATAACCAACACCAATGACACTACCCATGTCATGGTACTCAAATTTTATAAGTGTGGCTGACCACCACGTTCCAATATATCATTAAGTCAAAATTAATTAATTGATCACATGTGATGATAACCCAACATTACTATAAGCATGGTTGAGCAAATTAAATGCACAACCCATGTGACAACTAATATTGCATCACTACATAATTACTCATCCTATGGTGATATTAGAATCATGGCATTCAAATTATCAAGGAGGAATTAATCAAATAGGTCATTAACTACCAATACTAAGGTTTGTAACAAAATAGTGATGCATGATAATTTAAAATAAAGTAATAATAATATATTCAAAAACTAGGTTCAACATGATCAAAGAACACGACTTGTCTTGGCCTTGCTAAGTTAGTGGCTCTTGATCTTCAAATCTTGCTTCAGCTCCTTCGAAAGCGTGATCTAATGAGAGAGAACAAAACGAAACACAAAACAAATTCAAATGAACTCTAAAAAATTCAAAACTAGAACCAAAAGATATATCACAATTTTAGATGAATTGAGGAAAAAGAATCGGGTCAAACGGAGCTAGGATGAGGGAGGAAAGGCTCTTGGAAAATCTAATCTAAAGAAAAAGGCTGGAAATTGGAAAAGCTACTATGCTGTAGACTCGGCTCATGAAAAAGCAAGTCTACAGTGAACCCGGTGCATGGAACAGTGTACGCTGATTGGGCTTGCTGACGCAGCTACTGACTAGGCAACTAGGTTGACGTGGCTACTGAGGTGGTAAGACACGTGTGCACTAGGGCTGACAAGGCAGCTGACTAAGCTCAGCTGGCTCATGGGCTCTACAGAACAATACTTACGACTAGTGGGACCCATCTGTCGACGGCACGACGCACGAAGAATGGGGTCTATGGGAAGTCAAAATGGCGCGTGCGTGCGGGTGCGGTCTGGCGCCAGCGCTGACGCGTGTGGGCGCGGGGACTGAGGCGACAGCACAAGAATCGAGGGCAGCGCAATCGGCGGGACTCATGCTGGCTTGGGCGAGCGCGTGGTCCGAGGCGACGGCGAGATTCACAAGACGGCTAGGTTGGCCGGCGGCTGGACGGCAATGGACTTGCCGACGGCTGGTCGGTGGCGAGGGCGGCGAACGATGGAAGAAAACGATGGGCGAGGCTCACCGACGGTAGCATGAAGAAGGGCAGGTGGCAGCCGGCTCGGTGGAGTGGCTCGGTGATAGGAAGCTGACCGACGAGGGTGACAAATGGCGGTTGGCACGGAAGACGACGAGGGCGTTGGCACTTCGGGACGAGGAAAACAAGAGGAGGGCACGGCTTTCATAGTGTGGACCTCGAGGATGGCCGATTCGAGCACAACGGCGAGAGAGACCGACTCAAGCACAAACGTCGAGGAGGGGACAATGCGGACGGCGGTGGCGGAGTCCAGAATGGACACGACAGCGATGAGTCCACAAGGAAAATGATGAACAGTGCCTTCACCGTCGGATGGGCAACACGTGGCACGGCGGAAGATCGAACGGCTGATAGCAAACAGCATGGATGAACAGTGCTTGGGGGCACAGATGCGTGACACGTGTCACTGGAGCGATCCAACAGCTAATGCAGGGCATGGCTCGGATGGCCGACACGAGGCAAGAGAAAGATCAGACGGCTGAGGTTTAATTGTTCCAGAAGAACAGTGGTGGGCACGACCTATTACTGTTTAAGGATTTTTGAGGGTTTTCTATTTTCAGAAATTCAAATAAAATCAAAGGAACTCTAGAAAATAGCAAATAACTCCAAAAAATCCAAGAAAATTCAAAAAATTCCTTGAGACTCAAGGAACCAAAATAAAATACTTTCAACAAATGTTAATATTTGGTTTAATCATATTAAATCCTTTTAATTAATAAAAATTCCAATTATGCTTTAATTAATTCTAGAAAAATCTAAATGGTGAATTTTATTTTAAAAGCTTCAAAAAGGCTTTGAAAAAACAGGATGTTACAACATGCAAGGGGAGGTAGTAGCACATGATCAGTTCATGCACCGACGTTGCTACACTTATCACATTTAGATAAATAGTTATTTATTAGTAGTGATTTGGTTTATGCAAACTCTTGTAATTGGTTAATAAGTTCCTCTATAACATAAAGCTAATAGTATGGTTGCTATCAAATAAAGTAACGCTGGTTAGTTTTAATAATTGGATTATCTCTGTTACTCTCTTCACCTCATTTCAATGTTAAGGTTTGTTGTATCCACTACCGTCATGTTTATGTTTAAATGAGTATTTTGTGAAAGCGTGATCAATGTTTTGATGTTGGAAGTTTGTGAAAGATTGTTTAATTTGGGGAGAAATGGAGTTAGTGGTGACATTCAGGGTTCATGTTGAGCCGGGGTGTTACAATAGACTAGTCTACGAGCTTCTTAAATGGGCTATAATCCTTCCTATAGAAATTTCTAGTGTTGAGGGTGTTTTCCTTAATGAATTTGCGAAGAATAAACTATCATGATGTGACATCTCGCTATCAAATATTAGCTAGGTTAAATAATTCATATTTGCAACCTAAGTGATTTTAGTCCACTCAACACCTCCGTCCTCCCCAATTCGCACTAAAAATGAAGGTCCAATTGGTATTTGCACCCTAAATAATTACGCACTAGTTGCATGCTCGTGTGTTGCAACAGAAAACAAGTACCATACAGATATCACATCTTTGATAACCATAATCTAATCATTGGTGTCGCAAGGGAAAATAAAATTAGTTTCAGCCATGCTGCTTTTAGCATGTTTGGCTAATGCGCCAAATTTCCTTGATTGATGAGAACTTTGCTCTAGGCTTATGTCAAACTTGCTTTTCTAGTTATCAAATGGTTCATAGGATTATAGCTTCGGAATTGATGGGAGTGGAATGTGAACATAAGGACATGAGGTAGTTGATTCACAATGTGAATTTTGAAATGCACAGAATAACTCATCATAGAAGCTCAAATGAAATGCTTAGAAAAGTCAACAGCTAAAGCAAAATTCTTATAGATCCAACTGTCGGGTAGTCATCTTTGTCATCAAACTCACACATGTGATATATACTATCAAATGTGATCTCAAACTGAACATTGATCATCAATTTTATCTTACGCAATCATATATCAAGCAAAGTATACATGTTCACACTCGTAAATAAATCAAATTAGAACATACAATGGAACACTAAACTTTACATAAATAACAATATTTCCCTTTAACACATATAGCGAATCAACCAATTAAAAGATGGTGATACACACATATATCTACAAGCATCACATTAGTGAAGCATGACAGAACAAGCACCACATACGACAACTATGTACAAAAATGGTAGTAAACAATATTTTTCTGTAGTATACTTAATTCATAAAAAACTGTTAGACCATCTTGAAGAATAACAAACCAATTGATAAGTAGGACATCATGCAATAAACATAAACATTAACGGGAATTTAAAAATAAAACTGATACATCATCCTTCTGGAAGACTTATCTTCATCTCTAGCTTGTCAAGTAAAGATATGAAAAGATTTTAGTGAATTGCTTATGTTATTTAATATCCAAACATTCTGGCAAGTGTATCGTTCCTTATGTCAATGGCATACATGATAAAGTTCCTTACATTCAAATCGTGCAGCACTACTTGGTGTAGTTCTGTTTGAAGGGAACATTATTTAAATTATGAAAGACATGCATACATTATTTACTTGGTTTTTTTACCTTCAAGCTCTTGTATTCTAGCATCTTGAGGTCCAAAGATGAAATTTGTACATCCCATTGTCATTAAGCAACCTTTTCAATAATATATCAATTTGATGAGGAACATGAATAAAATGTAAGATGATGAAATATTCGTATTAGCTGCACACATACCATATCAACTATTCTTCTTCAGCATTGTCACGGCTAAAATATGGTTCTGTTCACCCGCAAGTCTCCATCATGTCAGATATTGCACAATAAGTCCATCCCAAACACGCACAAATAATAAGTTGTGATTGATGTACATAAAACATGGACTCAATCAATAATATGAAATATACATTATTTGCATTCAAGAAAATAGAAGCATTCTATGCAACTTGCCTGTCATCCATGAGGCATAATTCCCTTATTGGTATACGGCGTATGAAGCTGTTGATGTACTGTATTGGGCTAACATACAACCAAACCGACCATATCTTACCAAAGTTGCATCAATTATAAGGATTGTTCAAAGAAGCAACACAAAAGTATATTAAAAAATCAATAACACAAAAGTATCTCACACATCGTGGTCTTAAGTCAGAAGCCGTCGATCACACCTCATGGTCGTAAGTCACAAGCCATCGACTATTATGCATGATTGTAGGTTGGGAGTGGGTGACCATCACTGGGCTAGTCATCATAAGTATTCAGTGGTCGACCATCGATCGTCGTCCTAAATCGGTGGCTTTCGACCAGGGCTTGTGATCATAAGTCGGAAGACTTCAACCATACCTCATGATTGTAAGTCAGAAGCCATCGAGGACACCTCGCGGTCATAAGTCAAAACACCTCGACTAGCGCTCGTGGTCGTAAGTCAAAAGACATCGACCACACCTCATGGTCGTAAGTCAGAAGCCATCAATCACACATCGTGGTCATTAATCAGAAGCCGTCGATCACACCTCGAGGTCGTAAGTCAGAAGCCATCGATCATCACCTGTGATCGTAGGTCGAGAGCAGTCGACCATCACTGGTAGTCATATGTTGGCAGCGGTCGGCCATCGATCATGGTCCTAAATCGGGAGCCTTCGACCAAGGCTTGTGGTCGTAAGTTGGAAGACCTCGACCACACCTCATAGTCGTAAGTTAGAAGACATCGAGGACACTTCCTGGCCAGAAGTCGGAAGGCATTGACCACACCTGGTGGTCGTATGTCGGAAGCCATCAATCACACCTTGTGGTCATACATCGGAATACATCGACCATCGCTCTTGATCGTAAATCGGAAGCCCTCGACCACACCTTATGGTCATAAGTTGGAATGCATCAACCATCGCTCGTGGTCATAAGTCAGAAGACATCGACCACACCTCGTGGTCGTAAGTCAGAAGCCATCAATCACACCTCGTGCTCGTAAGTCAGAAACCGTCAATCACACCTCACGGTCATAAGTCAGAAGCCGTTGACCATCGCGCGTGATCGTAGATTGGGAGCGAGCGACCATCGCTAGTCCTCATAAGTATTCAGGGGTTGACCATCGATCGTGGTCGTACGTCAGCAGACATTGACCACACCTCATGGTCGTAGGTCAGGTGCCCTCGAGCACACCTCATCTTCATACATCGGAAGCCATCGCGGACACCTCGTGGTCACACATCGGAAGCTCTCGAGCACACCTCGTGGTCATAAGTCGGAAGCCATCGAGGACACCTCTTGGTCGTATGTCAGAATACGTCGACCATTGCTCATGATTGTAAGTCAGAAATCATTGACCATCACTCGTGATCATAAGTCAGAAGCCCACGACCACACCTCATGGTCATAAGTCATAATACATCGAACATTGCTCATGGTCATAAGTCAGAAGACTTCACCACACCTCACGGTCGTAAGTTCAACTATCACGCGTGATCGCAGGTCAAGAGCAGGCGACCATCCCTGGTGGTCGTAAGTAGGTAGCGATCGACCATCGATCATAGTCGTAAGTCAGAAGACCTCAACCACACCTCGGGGTCGTAGGTCGAGAGGCATCGACCACACCTCATCGTCGTACGTCAGAAGCCATCGAGGACACCTTGTGGTCATACATCGGCAGACAACGACCACACCTCGGAGTCGTAGGTCGGCAGGCATCAACCACACCTCATCGTCATACGTTAGAAGCCATCGAGGACACCTCATGGTCATACGTCGGTAGACATCGACCACACCTCATGGTCATAAGTCGAAAGCCATCAACTACATATCGTGGTCATAAGTCAGAAGCCCTCGACCACATCTCATGGTCATACGTCGGCAGACATCGACCACACCTCGTGGTCATAAGTCAGAAGCCATCAACCACACATCATGGTCGTAAGTCGGAAGCCCTCAACCACACCTCATGGTCATAAGTCAGAAGCTGTCGACCATCACACGTGATCGTAGATCGGGAGCGGTCGACCATCGCTTGTGGTCATACGATGGCAGTGGTCGACCATCGATCGTGGTCCTAAATCAGGAGCCTTCGACCAGGGCTCGTGGTCGTAGGTCGAAAGAAATTGAGGACCTCATGGTCGTACGTCAAAAGACATCGACCACACCTCATGGTCGTAAGTCGGAAGATGTCAACCATCGTACATGATCGTAGATCAGGAGCAATTGACCATCGTGCATGATCGTAGGTCAGGAGTCGTCAACCATAACCGCTATGACCATGGCCACAGGCACTACGACTATGACCATAACCGCTACAACCACGACCACAGGTGCTACAACTACGACCATGGCCACGTATTAAGGGACACCTATACTGACTCTTACACACATATGCTTATAGACTCTTACACACTTTGACTAGTAAGATCAAGTCTTTATTTAGGATACATAGATAATTATACACATATATGCTTACAGACTTACATACTCTGACTTGTAAGATCGAGTCTTTATTTTGGATACATAGATACACACATAATTATACAGGACACATATATACTTACTGACTCTTACATATTCTGACTTGTAAGAGTCAGATACTACTTATGTACACTACATCGTGGAGTGATAGTGAAGGGACTTTGATGGAACTATGACCATGGCCATTAGCACTACTTCTACGACCATGAATTCTACGACCACGGCTACTCCTATTCGTAACGACTACACACAAACTGCAGTCGCTCTGACAACACACACCGGTCATAACGACTTAACACACACTGGTCGTAGCGACCGCACACACAAACTAGTCGTAATGACCACAGCGCATCAACTCGAAGCTTTGACCACAGTGCATCTAATCAACTCAAAGTTTCGACTATGGCTCATCATCTTGATGCTTTGACCACGGCTTCTCACTTACTCAAAGTGTTCGACTGCAACTACCATAGCTTCGATTGCTACTACGACCATGGCTTCGGGGATTGCTTTGACCACGCTTTCGAGTGTGGCTTCGACCAATGCTTCAGTGACTGCTTCGACCATGCCTTCGAGTGTGGCTTCGACCACTTACAAATCATCAAGATTAACAAAAACCTCACCTTGCAAACACACACAGAGCACAAAGGAATCATCAGCACCATCGCAGCAAAGTCGCAAGGCATATGCACCGAGTAACTAGCTGATTGAGAGAGGGGAAAAATCTGTAGGTCTCTCCAAGCAGAGCAATGACCAGCTTGGGATACCAAAATCACTAGACAGCGCGACGGGCTCTGAGTGAAGAGTAGGAGGAGGTAGAGAGGCTCACCGGGTGAGTGACCACTGGGCGGCGGCGACAGGGGGAGAGCCACATGGGCGGGCGTAGGAAGAGGAAGCCGCCTCCACCACGCGGCACCTGGCAACGACAGCAACAGGGGCGGGTGCGACAGGGGGAGGAGAACCGTCGCGACACAGTGCCGCGGGGAGTGGGGCGAGGAGGGAGCAGGGGGTGGGCATCGGATCCAATGGCCACCATCTATGAGTGCCCGTCTCTTGGATCCACTAGCCACCATCGATCGTTGCCTTCTAGATACACCGACTGCTGTCACCGAGCATGCCTCTCGGATCCACTGGCCACCATCGTGAAGCACCCTTCTCTCCGATCCACTGGCCGCTGTCACCGAGCATTGTGACACTGAATCACTTCGTCGCATTGTTCGTGTAGTGAAATATCATGGTTGGACGGGCGATGGGAGATGGGGCGGTGGCGGTAGGGAGAGGCCTAGTGGCCAGTGAGGAGGGAGGGGGGAGTTGGGGCGGTGGCGGTAGGGGGATGCCCGATGGGTGGCGAGGAGGGAGAGGGGAGATGAGGTGACAGGTTTGCGAGGGAGAGAGCGTGGGAGAGAGATCTGTAGAGAATGAGAGAACAGGATAACCAAAGGTGGAAGTGGAGAGGAGGGATAGTTAGCGCCGGAGAGAGGGGATATAGATGGTCAAGATTCCTATGTTTAGATCGGACGGCTGAGAAGAGAGGAGAGAGAATGCACCGACGACCACCAACTCCTCTTTATATAATAGTAGAGATAGAGATACGTAAAACGTTATGCTTGCTGAAACAAAAGGACCTCAACTCCTAACTTGTCTACAAGCTTTTTCAATGGGTGCTAATCCTTCCCATAGAATTTGCTAGTGTTGAGGGTATTTTCTTTAATGAAATTTGTGAAGAATAAGCTATCACGACATGACGTCTAGCTAGCTTTCCAAGTATTAGCTAGGTCAAACAATTCATATTTGCACCCTAAATGATTTTAGTCCACTCAACACCTCCGTCCTCCCCAATTAGCACTCAAAATCAAGGTCCAATTTGTATTTGCACCCTAAATAATTAGGCATATGTACAACGTTATGCTTGTTGAAACAAAGTCCGACCTCAATTACAGACTTGTGTACGAGCTTCCTAAATGGGTGCTAATCCTTTCCGTAGAAATTGCTAGTGTTGAGAACGTTTTCTTTAATGAATTTTGTGAATAATAAGCTCTCGCATCCAAATATGAAGAGTCATTGCGTTAAATTGTAATTTTTTTAATTATTTTGTAATTTCTTTAAAATATTTTGAGATTTTGCCTCTAGTACAAACAGTTTGTATTTAGATTTTTGCTATTGTAGACCTTTACTTTTTCTATTTGAATAATATTTTGTTAACTCCGATCCGAACACATATTTTGGACTTATGTACGTCCACCACTGATCACTGCCATACATTTTTGAACAAATAAACCGAACCTTAATCTGCATGGTTCGTACTTGATTTAGGAGCAAAGGAGAGGAGCTAAACATTAGGGAAAAGTTAAGCTCGAAAGCGTTGTGGGTCACACATTAGAGGTCAGGGAACCGTTGCAACCTCCGATGTGTCTGCCAGGCACCAACGCCGAAAACAGGTTAATTAATTACTACAGAAATCCACATTACAGACGGTTCAGAAACGTCATCACAGACGGTTTTCTGAACCGTCTGAAATTATGGGTCAGTGATAATCCAAGTTATCACAGACGGTTTTTAATAAAAAACCGTCTGTGATTAGCCGATATCATAGACGGTTTTTAATGAAAAACCGTCTGTGATATTCCTCCCCCATAACAGAATCTATTTCTGTTTATTGGCTAGCCTCAGGAAATGCTAGCCATACCCTCTGAAACAAGCAGATAATGACAGACATAAAACATATACAATTGACACATCTCATTTCACATCTCAATTCATTTCACAGACATAAAACATCCAATTGACAACAAACTTCATTTCACAAACATAAACCATCCATTTCGCAAATCAATTCATTGAATTGAAATAAAATATCCATTAACAAATACACAATTGTAAAAGATGTACACTGCATTTGCACTTAGAATTACAATAAAAAATCATTCTGGGCAGTGGAACTCTCCATCTGATCTTACGACTTTTGTCCACAAAAACCAAATGAACTCTCCTCGAATTTTTGCAAAATCCGGCTGTTTCAATGCAGATGTAGAGATGGACGCAGCCTGTCGATAGGAATATCAACGCGCGCATATATAAAACTTGACATATATGAAATAAATGTGGGAAGATTGACAAACCTTAGAATTGGTGATCTTGGTGGAATCGAGGAGTAGTCTCATATGGTGGCACACGTAGTATCCACACGTGTTGCCCGGCTGCTGCTGGTGGCACTGCAAAAAATAGAATGTGTTAAATCAAGTGGCATTACTACTATGTGTTATATATGATTAATTAATGTGTAACTAGCGAATACCCGAAACTTGCGATCATGTTTCAAGGGCTTGGTCCCTGTCGTCGAGTCACGTGTTTGTTGAACGTATGTGGTGAACGACCTTCGTTATTCGAAAAAGTTAGATTAGTCATTCGGAAGGAAAGAAAGAGTACAATGTACAATGTACAATGTACGTACCTATCGAGTATTTGGGCGATAGCTGTGTACTTGGATTTGTTCTTACTTAGAGAATCAATGTATATAGCCTTGTTCCATTTTGGTATAATTAAAATTAAAATCCAATGGAAGTGCTCATTGTATGGCATAAGAACAAATTTCTTATCTTGGTGAGCCAGCAGTGCTTTTGTAATATAGTCCTCGACGAAGGATGCATTCTCGTTGATGGTATCAATGGCGACCAAGCGTGGGTCAAGGAAACCAATTCGTGATTTCGATGATATAGCTTCGGTCAGCATGAATCTATATATAACACAGAAAAGCAACAAATTGTGACATATATCGGTATTACGTGAACAGAGACTGTGATTGTACGACTTACAGCGTCCAGCATCGAACGAGTGAGGCGTCGAGAGCGTTGAGCGTGAAAAGTTGAAATATATCGTCAAAGGTCACCGCGAAGACACAATCCTGAGCTTCGTGCAAGAAATGTTCCGGCTTGAATTTGACAGTGATACCTGAGCGCCGTTGTGCCCCTGGCTTATTGGACTGTTCCATATACCAAGCGTGGAATCTTTGGCAACCAAGTCCTAGTTTTTGGAGGTGCTCTTCCGGGAATAACAACGGCTCGCCTAGCACGAATTTGCGGGCCAATGGCATGTACGGGAAATCGTCATCATCCTTCGTCTTTGATTTGCCCTGGCCACTGCCTCGATTGTCGGTCGACTTTATGCTAGTCGACTGTAATGGTATAGACGGTGCAAGATGCTCTGGCGAGAATAGCACCTGTGGAGATAGCACCGGTGCAGGTAGCTGTGGTTCGCACTGCCCGTGTGGAGATGGCACTAGTGCAAGTTGCTCTGGCGAGAATAGCACCTGTGGAGATAGCACCGGTGCAGGTAGCTGTGGTTCGCACTGCCCGTGTGGAGATGGCACCAGTGTATGTTGCTGTGGTTCGCACTGCACTTCTGGTCCTGCCACCGGTGAAGACGCCTCCAGGGAGATGTCGTTTTTGGGCCACTGGATGAATGTTCCAATGGCCTGTCCTAGAGTCACGATCTCGTCGTTGGGGGGCTTCGGTAGCGGGACCACCTCAAAATTGACATACACACCATCCACATTAACTTTTGCGAAGCCTGGCGCTAAAGCTTGACCGTGCACCATGGCTCCGATACCAGACGAATATGCCTGGCCCCAAGCAGCGTACAAGGGAATGGAGCCATATCTCACTTGGAGCCTGCAGTTCGTAGGCTCCTACATAACGATACAAAATTAGCTACTCGAATAGGCCTACCAATGGAGCAAGCATTCGAGAGGTAATAATTATTACCAGGATGTCGTCCACAGGAAATTTGGACTGGGTATGCGTCGGATTGGACGAGCAGCTACTCGGACGGTTGTGCGGGCTAGCTAGCATAGCAGCGGCGGTGGCGGCCTGCTGACTTTCTGTCTGTTTCCGCACCTCTTCTCTGATTACATCACCCATCTGAGCTAATAGCTCCTCTCGAAGAGATTCCTTGATCTCTTCTCGTAGCTGTGCGTCACGCTCGGCTTTGTTTCTCTTCCTACGCCGATACATTCCGGAGTCATCTTCGAAACCATGTTTCCAAGGAACGTAAAGCCCAAGGCCTCTCGTACGACCCGGGTGCTCCTTATTTCCCAGGGCCACGGAGAGCATATCATTCTCCCTTGTTCCCTGGAATGATCCCAGGGTAGATTCAAAACTCAGCTCTTCCTGCAAGAGCACGAAATGTCATTTCAACTCATACGAAGTTGTGGAGTAATTACAAGCTACGTAGTTCTATCGATATCTTACTGGTGCTGGGACACTTGCTGGTCTGCAGGGTTTCGAAAGGAGACGTCCCCCGATGTCGTTGTAGAAGACCTTGCTCTAATCCAATTTCGAGCGCGGTCATCCGGGATATTGGAAAACGGCGGGGCGATGTCCTGTGCAGCTGCCAGGTCATCCTCCTTCATCCACTGCGGGATTTTACCCGCATACCCAGCTGTGCCAAGTCTGTGGGGGTGTGTGTTTTTTGCCTGGAGGGCCTTGTGCGCCGTACTTGTACTTTTGAAATCTTCGGACGTCTTCATCGCCTTGAACTCTTCCCATTGTGGTTCCAGGAATGGGTATTTATGAAAAGGCATTTCGTCCGTGTCCACGTATTTCCTGACAAGCGTGCTCTTGAAGTTCTTCCATGCTTTGCACGCCGCTAGGTAGGTTTGTCGTTGCACAGCGTGTAGGTGTTCTTCTGGGAACTCGAACGATGCCAAAATTTCGGTCCACAGCTCACGTTTCCGAGTGTCAGGCATGTTCTTCCATGAATTGTATGTGATCTCAATTCGTTCTCGTGCAACTATTCCGACCATGCTTCGGAATGCGCTTACCGCTTTTCTAGGAAGGATAGGGACCCCAGATGCGTTTACCGCTGTGATGGTCTGTCGGCCCTCAGGCTTCTTCGATAGCCCTCTTCCTTGGCGTCTTGATGTTGGAGCGGACACCTCCGGCGATGATGTTGAAGAATGCGCGGGTGACATGTTGCTCATTTTGTGGGTCTATTAAGATAAGATGAGAAAGTGATCATATTGAATTGGAAGACAAGAGAGGAGTAGAGGGGAGGGGGAGAAAGTGACCAATGTACCAATGTATCAAGTCCTTCTTTTTCCCGCAAAATTCAAGTCAATTTTATTACAAAAGTGCAAAAAAAGACATTCCAGATTCTTCGGTGAGCAGCCGACATCGCTGACTTCTTTGGTGAGCGACTATCCATTTGCTTCTTCCCACTCCTCTTCATCTCTGATCTCTGGATCACGTACGCCAGTAGCGATGATTCAGAATTTCTTTTTTTTGAACTTCTGTACTAAAATTTCCTTGAATTTTGTAATACTATTACTACAAGGTCTCTAAACAAAGTGCCTATCCTAACACCTACTTTAGTTGCTAATACTATAAACCAAATACTATTACTACAAGGTCTCTAAACAAAGTTCTATGAAGCAAATGACACAAACTAGTGTATCTGGTTCATTGAACCTGATACACTAGAGTGTGTCACTTGCTTCATGCCCCTTGAAGGTCTATGTGGCATATACACTAGAGTGGTCCTTGATTGCTTAATGTGTTCTCTCAAATTGTAGGGGTGATGTCTAGATACATGGAGCATTTGGGTGGAAAGATCAACTGTTTTGTCAGGCGCATGACTGCCAATTCGAAGCATAGCATAGCATCCGAGGCACATCCGAGGCCTGCTGCTGTGTCTTCAAGACACAGCTGCAGGCCTCGGATGTGCCTCGGATGCTATGCTATGCTTCGAATTGGCAGTCATGAGCCTGACGACACAATGTATTTCTTTCCACCCAAATGGTCAATGTATCTTTTGCAATACTCTTCCTTGATTGGTGCTCTCAAATTGTAGGGTTGCACATGATAAGATGAGGAAGCAAGAAAAGTGAAACATGATGCTCAATGTTAGGAAGAGAGGAGAGGAGTAGAGGGAAGGGGGAGAAGGGAGGGGGTGATGTGGACAGAGAGGGGTTATGTGCCTATACTATATACTATATACTATATACTATATACTATATACTATATACTATATACTAACACAACAAGCAATGTAATATTTACTAATAGCAAACTAATTAAGCTACTGCAGTAAACAATGTACCAAATAGCAAACTAAGTAAGCTACTGCAGTAAACAATTAATGTACCAATGTAATATATACCAAATAGCAAACTAATTAAGCTACTGCAATAAACAATGTACCAAATAGCAAACTACTTAAGCTACTGCAGTAAACAATGTACCAAATAGCAAACTAATTAAGCTACTGCAGTAAACAATTTACCAAATAGCAAACTAATTAAGCTACTGCAGTAAACAATGTACCAATGTAATATGTACCAAATAGCAAACTAATTAAGCTACTGCAGTAAACAATGTACCAATGTAATATGTACCAAATAGCAAACTAATTAAGCTACTGCAGTAAACAATGCTCACAATGCTCAAAACCATAGTCCATCACATCACAATACTCAAAACCCTAGTCCATCACAGAAAGTGCTCACAATGCAGTCGGTAATCGAGGGGAGGTGGCCGGCGAGGGGCTCGACGGAGGCAGCCGGCGAGGGGCTCGGGGAGGCGGTCGACGAGGGTTCGGGGAGGCCGAGGCGACGAGGGGCTCGACGGAGGCTGCCGGCGAGGGGCTCGGGGAGGCGGTCGACGAGGGTTCGGGGAGGCCGAGGAGACGAGGGGCTCGACGGAGGCGGCCGGCGAGGGGCTCGGGGAGGCGGCCGACGAGGGTTCGGGGAGGCCGAGGCGACGACGGGCTCGGGATTTACTTGGATCTAGATCGAATAACTGCGCAACGCACAGGGAAAACCCTAGCCAGAGGGTATATATAGGGAGTTTATCACAGACGGTTCTAACTCAAAAACCGTCTGTGATATTAATATCACAGACGGTTCTAAGTTTAAAACCGTCTGTGATAGTATAAATATCACAGACGGTTCTCAGTTTATAACCGTCTGTGATAGTTATATTATCACAGACGGTTTTAAACTTAGAACCGTCTGTGATATTGATATCACAGACGGTTCTAAGTTTAGAACCGTCTGTGATAAGCCTTCCCGACTGTAGTAATTAAGACAACACCAATAACCGCAGCTGCATTCATATCCACCACCAAACAGCTGCATTCATATACAACACCAACCAGCTGCATTCATATCAACCATCACATGTACATCACACATATACATCACATATACATAAATGCCAATACTCATATACATTTTGTCACACATTTTCACATATACATCTCAAAATTGACTACATCACAGATTTTCACATATACATAAATGCCAATACTCATATACATTTTGTCACACATTTTCACATATACATCTCAAAATTGACTACATCACACATTTTCACATAAACATAAATGCCAATACTCATATACATTTTGTCACACATTTTCACATATACATCTCAAAATTGACTACATCACACATTTTCACATATACATAAATGTCAATACTCATATACATTTTGTCACACATTTTCACATATACATCTCAAAATTGACTACATCACACATTTTCACATATACATAAATGCCAATACTCATATACATTTTGTCACACATTTTCACATATACATCTTAAAATTGACTACATCACACATTTTCACATATACATAAATGCCAATACTCATATACATTTTGTCACACATTTTCACATATACATCTTAAAATTGACTACATCACACATTTTCACATATACATCTCAAAATTGACTACATCACACATTTTCACATATACATCTCAAAATTGTCACACATTTTCACATATACATTCTTATTGTACTTGCTTATTTCCTTTAAAAATTAGCCCTTCATCATGATCAATGCGTACGTAACTAGTTTCGTCACGTTGTTCATCGTCGACCCTTATGCCATTTCCAAAAGGAGGTAACTCGTCAAATTGATTGTATTCCTCCTCGTCCACTACATTCTCCACTCCGACAATTCTCCTTTTTCCATGAAGAACTACATGGCGTTTCTTATTTGCCGGGTCGGT
This sequence comes from Dendrocalamus latiflorus, assembly GCA_017311315.1. NCBI lineage: Eukaryota > Viridiplantae > Streptophyta > Magnoliopsida > Poales > Poaceae > Dendrocalamus > Dendrocalamus latiflorus. Next base: position 33,430,544 of record CM029658.1, on the reverse strand, counting down.
TACATAGAAAACTTGAACAACTTGATTGGCGAGTACGAATGGTTCATCTTTGTACCCGACACGTTGGAGGTCCACGGTCGTGACACCGTACTTGTCAACCTTCACCTGTGGGAGATGCACCCAACGGCAGCGAAATAAGGGGATCTTGAAAACCACATAGTCGAGCTCCCAAATCTCTTCTATGAAGCCATAGTACGAGTTTCTCGACCCATCGGTACTGAATGCATCTATGCGGACACCGCTGTTCTGGTTAGTGCTCTTGACATCCTGAGACTGCGTATAGAATGTGTACCCATTGATGTCATATCCTTGCCATGTCACAACTGTAAATGTCGGCCCTTTTGCCAACCATGTCAGCGTCTCACTCGGCGAGCTCCTAGCGATTTGCTCCTTCAACCATTGGTTGAACCGACGGTTGTGTTGCCTCATGATCCAAACATCTGGTCGCTCCGGATTCTGTTGCCGAAGCACATCCTTGTGCTGGTCCACATAAGGCGCCACTTCAGTCATGTGTTGCAACACCGTGAAATGGGCTTGAGTATACGTGTCCATATCTGGAGTGATTGATTTCCTTCCGATAGTTCCGAGACCCTTCAGCCTCCCCTCATGACGAGATTGAGGGACACCTATCGGTTGAATCTGAGCCATATAATCGACACAAAACTCAATGACCTCTTCGCTTGCATAACCTTCGACGATGCTGCCCTCCGGCCGAGAACGATTCCGTACGTAGGACTTGAGAATTCCCATGAACCTCTCAAATGGGTACATGCTACGTAGGAATACGGGCCCGCACATTTTTATCTCCCACACAACGTGAACAATGAGATGGACCATGATATTGAAAAACGAAGGAGGGAAATACATTTCAAGGTGACATAGAGTCATCACCACCTCGTCCTGCAGAGCATCTAGTCCTTCGGGATCGATGACCTTCTGAGCAATTGTGTTAAAGAAATAACATAGCCTCATAATTGTCTCTCGGACTTTGATCGGCAAAATATTTCTAATTGCAATAGGGAGCATCTGTGTCATCAGCACATGACAATCATGAGACTTCATGCCATTTAACTTCAAATCTTGCATCGAAACAATTTTCCTCACGTTGCCGGAGTAACCAGACGGAACTTTGACACCATGCAAGCACTGGCACAGTCCTGTTTTCTCAGCCTTGGACAGAGTGTAACACGCCGGGGGAAGGTACGTTTGTCCATTATCAGTGCATGTCGGTGCTAACTCAGGCCTGATGTCCATATCAGCCAAGTCAAGCCGTGCGTTGACGCCGTCCTTTGTTTTATCACGGATGTTCTGTAAGAGACCAATCAAACTGTCGCACACATTCTTTTCTACATGCATGACGTCAATGCAGTGCCGAACATCTAGGTACTCCCAATAAGGTAAGTCCCAAAATATTGATCTCTTCTTCCAGGTGTTCTTCTCATGAGCCCTCAATTTACGTCCCTTTCCGAGGACAACATCTAAATCCTTAACCATATCATAAACCTCGTGTCCCCTTAAATGCCTTGGAGCTGAACCGTCTTCCTTCTCTCCGTCAAATTGTTTCTTCATCTTGCGGTATGGGTGAGCCCTCCGAAGGAACCGGCGGTGACGCATGTAGACAGTTTTGCGTGAGTGTCTCAGCCACACACTCTCGGTACCATCTAAACAGTGAGTACAAGCTTTTGCACCTTTTGTACTATGGCCCGATAGGTTACCAAGGGCAGGATAATCATTTATGGTGCAGAACAATAAGGAGTGCAGAGTGAAATTCTCTCGTTTGTATGCATCCCATACTTGTACACCTTCGTTCCACAGTACTTTTAGATCTTCCACCAACGGTGCTAGGAACACATCGATATCATTCCCAGGTTGTTTTGGCCCTTGGATAAGTATCGACAGCAAAATGTACTTTCGCTTCATACACAACCAAGGAGGAAGGTTATAGATGCAGAGAGTCACGGGCCATGTGCTATGTCGGCTGCTCATGCTACTGAAAGGATTCATTCCATCTGTACTCAGTCCAAACCTTATATTCCTTGGTTCTGCACCGAACTCTGCAAACCTCCTATCGATGTTTCTCCACTGCGCGGAATCAGCAAGGTGTCTTATCATTCCATCCTTCTTGCGCTCCTCCGAGTGCCAACGCAGCAGTTTTGCCTCCTTTGGATTTGCAAAAAACCTTTTCAAACGGGGAATTATAGGAAAATACCATGCCACCTTAGCAGGAGGTCCTTTCTTCGCCTCTGTTCCCTCGCCATCATCTGATTGATTGTTACATTTGTATCGGGATGCGTTGCACACCGGACATACATGCATGTTTGCATACTCTTTACGGTAGAGGATACAGTCGTTCGGGCATGCATGTATTCTTTCTACTTCCATTCCCAACGGACAAAGAATCTTCTTGGCTTTATACATGGTTTTAGGCAACTCATTTCCCTCCGGAAGCATGTCCGCTAAAAGACCTAGCAGCGCCGTGAAACTCTTGTCGGACCAACCGTTGCTTGCCTTCAATTTCAACAGTTCAAGCACGGCCGACAACCTCGTGTACTTGCAGCCCGTGTACAAAGGTTTCTCTGAGTCCTCCATCAAGCCACGGAATTTAACATACTCTCTCTCATCATAGTTCTCTTCTACATCGCGAAGCATCTGATCCAGATTATCATCGTGCAACCTATCCGAATCTGAGCCACAATCGACATCAGCCGGCGGCATGTCATTCACTTCACCGGCGATGTCATCCGGCGGCATATGATCATTAACTTCGCCATGTCTGGTCCAACACGTATAATCCTTTTTGAAACCCCTCCGAATCAAGTGCGCTTCAATTTGCCCTCGGTTCTTAAACATCTTCAAATTCTCGCAGTCAGTGCATGGACAGCACATATATTCCACCCCCTTATTCAACATATACTCCTCGGCGGCTCTTATAAAAGCAGAAACGCCATTAATGTACTCTTCACTCACACGGCTCGCGGCATACATCCAGCTTCGGTCCTACGTTACGTACATATATAACAACTTAGTATTAAAATCTAGATTAACTAATTATAACTACATATATACCGGCCACATTTATTATATTGAGACTTAATTTGCTAGCTCAATTTATATTACAAACACAACAGCTATTATATAACCAACAATTTTGCAAATTAACCATCTTCAATAACCACTCATGGATTACTTAGACCTAAATTGTAATGCAATTAAAGAAAAAATAAATTTCATTACTAACCATATCTAGAGCAACCAGGAAAGTTTGAATCTTTCAAAGCTCAATCTCTGCCTCTTCCCACCAAATTAACTGGCCTAAAATCGCCTAGCTTCCTCCCGAGTGAAAAAGTGCGCAGCAGTGGCTAGATCTGGATCGAAATGAAGACAGATGTGGTCTGAGCAGCGCAATAAATGCATTAGCCATTATCACAGATGGTTTTTAACTAAAAACCGTCTGTGAATTATCACAGACGGTTTTTAATTAAAAACCGTCTGTGATAACCAGCTTATCACAGACGGTTTTTTATTAAAAACCGTCTGTGATAATCCAGGATTATCACAGACGGTTTTTAATACAGACCATCTGTGATACTTCGGTAATAACCGTCTGTGATAATCCATTTTCCCGCCACAAATACCACAGACGGCCTCCAAATTACAACCGTCTGTAATAGTGTTCATCAGAGACGGTTTCACAAAACCGTCTGTGATGAGGCGTCTACTATGAGGCTTTCTGTAGTAGTATATTTCGTTAACCATGTCGTGAACCCATAGGGATGCTTGTGTCGGTTTCAAAGTATCAGTTCCGTGTTGAAAGTTGTTCCTGTTCGTCCACAGCGGCCAGGCTGCACAAGTAAGAATGGTAGTAGTTTATGTTGTGCAAATTTCCTCATCAAGCACATCTGAAGCCCAAGTGTCGGGATGTAGGCATGGTAGCTTCACACCCGTAACAGACATCCGAAACAACTTGGTATATGAACACTCCAGCCCTCACAATTGCAGCTTTCAACCATGAGCGTGTGTGTTGTTGTCGTGTGTGTTAGACTATACAGATGATGGTAAGCAACGAATAGTCGTAACGACCATGGCATAGTCATACGACTATGGTATGGTCATACGACCACGGTTGAGTGGTGTGGTCATAAGCACCGAGTAGTTGTAACGACCATAATCGGTTATACGACCATGGCCAATCAAAATTGTTAGACTACACAGATGGTCGTAAGTATCGAGTGGTCATAATGACTATGATCGGTCATACGACCACGACATGGGTATATGACCACGGCTGAGTGGCGTGGTTGTAAGCACCGAGTGGTCGTAACGAGCATGGCCAGTCATATCACCACAGCCATTTCGAGCTTTCTCGACTACCACAGCCATTGGAGACGACCGTATCTCGATCTAAAAAGTTCTGCGTATACGTGGAGGAATCGCGGAAGTTTGAAGACCGGGACTGACTTGTGGGGCCATTTCGAGCACCAGGAACAAACCCCAAGTCTCATGGTCCCCCGACGATGAGGTTCGGAGAAGCCGTGACCGTTCTCTACCGCTCGACGGGGCCGGAGGAGCCGGTGGCGCGGCAGCGGCGGCCCCGGGAGCAGCGTGCCAAGCGCAACCCGACGGAACACCTCCGCGCACCTGACGTGGAAGATTGCGTGGCACCGATCGAGGCGGGTAGCTGCGAGCGCATGAGGTAACTGAAAGACGCGATGGGGACAGCAGGGCCCAGCACCGCAGTGCAGACTGCTAGTTGAGGTGGCCGACAACCAAGACGGCGGCGTGAGGCTGCTGACGTTTCGACGGCGGCGGAGTTGCACGCATCGTAGGTAACGATCACAGCTTGGAGTTTCTTTTGTAAAACCCTCATTTGTCTGGACAAAATAATCTATTTTTTTCAGAAATAAACTGGTGGCTCAATTTGGTGAGATTCTTGGCAGTGCGAATCCAGAACTTGTGGTCTGTGGGGTCAAATATAGAGTTATAAGTTTCTGTGCGGTTAATCCTTTGAAATTCCTTGGACATATCTACAGATTCTAATGTGGGAGATTGGATCATATACCGTTCCTTTAGTTGGGGAATTCAGAATTTACCCTCCCACCTCAATGATATGCGGGGTCATCATGAGTCACTGACACGTGGGCCAGGAGGATAAATCCTGAATTTCCATCTAAATGGAGGGTATATGATGAATAAAACTTTCTAATGGGGATTGCACTATTTAGTGGAAGGCTGCGAGGTACAGCTTCTTGGCCTGGAAACAATCAGCTTAGTTAGCACCTAGCTAGGTTTTGCAGTTTTATTACTTGATTGCAAACTAGCATTTGCTGATTGAGCACAGAGGCTGATTGTTCGTCTTGAGTTCTAGTTCCTCATTCCCATATTGTGTAAAATATTTCAAGGATAGTGGATGCTGTTGATAGTTTCTTTTTTCAAAATTTTTATAAGGCTACAAGATTAGCTAGTTGTAAACATGAGCTATCAAAGATAGGTACAACTGCAGTTTACACATCTAAAAAATAAAGAACTGGAATTTAACAAGTTCAAAGACTAGTAAACCATATCTTGTTGCCTCCAGTCAAAAGGGAATTTATGTCTGATTGGATGCTAAACGTAAAGTCAGCCCTGTCCCGTTTGCAGGTAAATTCTACTGAACAAGTCGTTACAGGTTCTTGTCAGTGATGCTGGGCATGATTTCATGTACGATGAAAATTGATGCATATGACTCCATAAGAACGAGTCAGTTAATGCTAAAGAGCAGGGTGCTTCTTGATAAACAAGAACTGATGTAGGAGTATCTCCATTGGTGATATGCATTGTGTTTGCTCGTGCTGAGTGGACATGAAAGAAACATGGCCATATGGTAATCTTCTGCACCATTCACTTGGATTGTCACATTGTTGGGGTCATGTTCTCAGCAGAAAAGAATCAATGAAAGAAACATTGTACGCCATGTTCTCTGCACACATGGCACTATAAGACATTCTAAGGTGTAAGATCAGCATGGCATTGCTGCCAGTGTTCTTTGCTGTCTATGTTTCAGCCTCATCAGTTTCTGGCGCTGGTCAGCCAGGTAGATGGACCTTGCTGGGCCGTGTGTCCATGCAAAATATGCATCCACTAAACTTCAGGTTCACTTGTACCTCTGCAATTTCTGTTAATTTAACCTGCCGTGCTGTGCAGGCATTGCCTCTATGCCAACCAGGGTTTTCAAAACCGTTTTCATTTTTTACCCGGGGGGAGGGGGGCAATAGAACTAATGTGTCACCGATAATCGGAACAATTTCGGAAGTTTTCAACCACAAATTTCAAATCAACATTTGAATTTCAAACAAATATTGGCCGAAAACCACCAATTCGGCTGATAATCGGTTTTGTATTATTGGTTTAAAATTGGTCGATATTGCAAATCATACCCATATACATCACACCACATCCATGACAAAATCAGTTGCAACCTGAATTAGCAAAGTCTTTGACATGAATACACACTAATGCTTGTGCTACTAATGGAATATCCTTTGTTTTTCAAAGCAGCACGGATAGCAGCAGCGATGCTTTTGTAGCTCTGAGCAAAGCTTCATTAGTTAATGCAAAATAAAGCCGCGGCACTGGCAGGTGCAGCATGATGATCAGCAATTGGCCTCTGCCCAATTTGCAAGCAAGCAACATCAGCCAATTTGCTACTACTAATTACATTAAAATCATATGATTCATACCCATACCTGTAGTTATTGTCGCTGCCGATCCTCTCGTAGGTGTACCACTACCAGCCCCGCTGTTGACCTGGCCTCTACCCCAGCTACCCTAGTTGTCACTGCCGTCCTAGCCTCTGCCCCCACCCCCAGCCTTTGCCCCCACCCCCAGCCTCTGCCCCTGACGCCTCGGCCGCCACCGCCGTCCTAGCCTCCCCACCCCAACCACCATCCCGCCCTGAAACTCCATTGTCTTCAGCGTCCTCCATTCGCCTATTGTTCCCCGATAATCACTTGAGACTTGGGAGGTAGAGAGTGGGGAGAAAGAGAAGAGGAGACGAAGAGCAGGAGCAGACGAATTGCCATCCACTTGCGGAGGCTCATCCTCACCTCCAATGGAATCGGTGCAGCAACAGGGACAACAACAGGTGCACCAATAGTAGGAGCTGCCTACAGCTGTTGACAAAGCTCAAGGATCTCCCTCTAATGTGCTTGCAGCAAGGTGGCCAGCCTTGCCTGTGCTCCAACGCTGGCTGAGTAGCCGAAGCGACTTTCTCACTCGCCTCTCCAACATTCCCCTCAGCCAGGGCGGTGGCTCCACCGAGCCATGCTCATGACCACAGCCACAACCTCTACCATGTCCGTAGCATCTACCCCTCACCATCACTAACCACCAAAAACATCAACCACAATTCAGCTCAATAGTCTCAAATCAATCATGTAATACTAATATAGGAAACATCTCAATATTTATAAATAAAGGCACAAGCTAACGGAAACATAAATGCAATGCATGATCCAATCCCAACCTACTATACACTAGTGTGTCAAATTTGTTTAAGGTAAATTAATTATTCAAAGTCAAATTTTTGCCATGAACAATTCTAGGTCAATTTTACTTCATTAAGTTTCCAATCCTAAGTCATTTATATCATTCACATAATTCATCATCTCTTTTATCTTTTCATGGATGCAATGCACTTGTCTCCTCTTCTCTCTTTCGCTTATATCGGTATAGCAGAGTGTTCACCCATCAATTGCCACTATTGCCCTGTCCTTTTTCATATAGGGTCTCACCTCCACTCCTATGCAAGTGTCTACTGAAGTAGGTCTTTCAATACCCACTCCCATGGGTAGCCCACACAAAGTAGGCTCTAGAGGGTCACACAGGTCGCCTCTTTTCAACATGCATGTTCAATATGCAAATTAAATGATCTTTTCATTCATTAGTTGCTATCATCATCCATCATGTATCAACATTATAAGAGCATTGTAGAAAGCATGAATAAAAAAGTCCAGCTGCATGTTAATTGTGTAATTAACATAAAAATAGCAATATCAACAATCTGTGTTACTATTCTACCATGCACCTGCCTTTTCTACAAACGAGGCAAGAAGTGATATGAAGATAACAACAACCCTGAAGCTACTCCTCCTATAGTAAATTCTAGTCTCAACAACATATCACAGAAATACAAAAACAACAAATAAAACTACACCATTTCCACACACTTACCGATCCCCTAATCCCTCTTTACTGAGCAGTCATCCCCTACTATCCCAGTGATAAAAATACCATAACACCAACCTTAGAGACCCTAACATGGCAAACCATACTAGTTTGGAAACTACACAAAATTCCCTACACTTTCTAAGTTGGGCACAAACCCTGATTAAACCATTTAACCCCTCATTTTTAACCCTAAAGACAGTTATGTTCTCTATCTATATATACAACAGAAATAATAATTTTATATCTATTAATCTACCAGGAGGCTTCGAATTCCTTTTTGTGGCTATTTACACGTTCATAAAATGGATTAAAATTGAACATGTAACTGGGATAACAATGGAAACCGCTAAAAGGTTTATGATGATAAGCATGATTACTCGATTTGGAGTCCCAAGTCGAATAGTTACAGACAATGGTAAGCAATTTTCAAGTGCAAAATTCTAAGAATTTTGTGAAGGATTGGGTACCAAATTATGTTATGCCTCTGTTGCCCATCCTCAAAGCAACAAGGTAGTCGAAAGAGTGAATGGCCAAATAATACAAGAGATTAAGACTCGAGTCTTCGACCAGCTTGTAAAGCACTCAAGGGCTTGGGTATAAGAATTACCTTCAGTGTCATGGGTAGTTTGCATGACTCCTAGTTGGGTAATAGGTGAAACACCTTTTTTGTTAGTTTTTGAGGCTAAAGCTATACTTCCTCTAGAACTAAAGATTCAGTCGACAAGGATCGAGAACTTCAATGACTCTAAGCAACAGTAACTTCGAGCAGATGACATTAACCTATTTAAAGAAAAAACTAAATCAAGCCTTAATCCATTCAGCGGTCTACCAACAAGCTCTGCATAGATACTACGATCATAAGGTCCAACCTTGTAGCTATAGGTGACTTTGTGTTGAAGAAAATTCAATTCCAGTCTAATCGGAACAAACTTTCCCCAAGTGAGAAGGTCCTTACATAGTGGTCAAAGTTACACGACTAGATTCTATATGACTTGCTATGGAAGATGGCCAGATACTCTCAAACTCTTGGAATATCGAACAACTACATAAATTATATGTATAACATTTCTACTCTTTTAATAAAATATTTAGTTTTTATTCAATCTTTATTGTCATATATTGAGTAGGGCTTTCTTTTTATTTGTTTGGTTACTTTTGGTAAATTCAATTCGTTAAACCTAATCGGAGAAGGATTCATCACCTAGTCGAAGTCTTTCCTCTCTGCACGTGGTTCTGCCCACTAGAAAGAACTTCTTTACGCTATTCTGTTTCCAACTCTTGTTGTCAGTACAACACAATTGAGTTTACTAAGACAAGTCGAACGAATTTAAAAGAAGGAACTCTGAGTGTGCATCCTGTTCTGGTTTATGCCTTCAATTTGATTAACCTAGTCGAAGAAAGGTAACATCACCTAGTCAAAGCCTTTTTTTCTTTGTATGTGGTCCTGTCTACTAGAAGGAACCTCCTAGCGTCGACTTATTCCTAACTTTTGCTATTAGAACACGACAATCAAAGTTGACAATTATAGTCACATGAACCGCTCTGTTTTCCACAAACCCTATTTCATACCATTTGCTTAGTTTATTCATATAAACTAAGTAAATAGCCGGAGGCTAGATTAGAGTTATTCATATAACTTCCATTCTTAGTCTTAATTTTTTTCTTCTTTCATTTCTTTTTTTGTCTTACGAGTACTAACTACTCAACAAGATAATTTGCAGAAAAAGGAAGATTTAAATTTCATTAGCACAAGACTTATTTTCATAAAGTTTCCTATTACAAACTACTTTGACAAAGGAGATCATATCTACATCTCCTCCACAACCTTTTGACTGATTGGCTCTACTTCTTCGATTAGACGAGTCGCTTTTGCACTAGAGCAGTCAAACTCATCTTCAATCAATTGAAGGTTGAATGTACGATCATGTGCCTTGAGTTTTGCCAAGGCATATCTCACTGCATTTTTGACCGCTTCTCTTAATAAATCAGCTGGTTGGTTTTCAAAGTGTTTATGAGCTTCTCTAAAGCTCTGACTTGTTGCCCAATTGTACTCATGTGGGCAGTCATGGTGTCTTCAAGAGGAGTAATGTCCTCAGCACCAAGCCCACTGAGTAAGTTGTTTAAGAGTGAAACGTTGTCTTGAAGATTGACCTTCATCGACTTTGTCTCCTCTTGACTTCGAGTCGAAGCTTCTTGGAGTCACTTTATTTCGACTGTTGCCTCTGCAAATAGAGTAAAGTTAGTCAGAAAGTTCTTAAAAGACCATTCTATGGAACTGGTCGTAGGTAAAGATTTCCTTACCTACTAGTCGAGACTCAAGCTTCTCGACTTCAACTTTATGCAGTTCTTCCAGTAACCTATTTTTCTGGTCCTTACCTTTGCTGAGACGAGTGAGCTCTCTGATCACTTTAGTCTTTTCTTCTACCTCAGTGCGGAGCTTAGTCATTTTGACCTCTTTATTTGTCAAAAGAAAAGAGTTAGGGAAAGACAAGGAAGACACCTAAATGAATAGTCTTAAGTTCAGAACTTACTGTTTATTTTGTCTTGCAATGTGTTAGTTGTAGAGATGGCCTTTAGAAGGCTTATTGTTAGGTCAACATTTTTCTTCTCATTGTCGAACGCGTGAGCTAAGGACTTCTCATCGCTCTTAGACCTGTAAAGATTAAAGATAGACATGAAAAGCTGGACAAGTGGTCGAAAACATTTTGTCATCGTAATCGAATGGTACCTTGATCTTAGGAGCCCATTGCTCCGGTACGACTGCCCCTATTTCCTCTGCAGTAGTCATATCTACAATGAACTACTCGATTAGGCTAGTCGGTGTAGTAGGAGGAGGAGCAACGCTTGAGCTTCCACCTTGCTTCTTGACAACTTCTGTTAGTCGACGCTTTTTAATCAGAGGAGCCTTAGCTTCGCCTTTTTTTTTATAACGATCAATTTGACCTCTTGGTCATCGTGACAGCTTTCCATGCCACTTCCTATAAAAAAGAACACAACTTAGTAGTTCTCTACAGCAATGGGTCCTAATAATGAAGTTGATTTTCAATTCAAGTATTTCCCGTGCCCATGCTGCATGCATGCATGCGCAAAGAGCAAGCTGATGTGCGTGTGCGGCTCAGCGCTGATGCCTGCTGTAGCTTCAACACAAATTGCCGGCATTGCCGGCGCGGCACCACAGCAAGACACTTCGTCACAAAGTGCGTGGACCGAGGCAACGAACGCCAAGCGTGTGTGGCTGCATGGTGCACGAGCGTGGGGATGGCGTGCGCTGGCTTCTCTCGCGTGCGCCGCGCAAGGGATGTGGCAGGACAGCTGGCGACCAACAATGGCGTGCGGCGGCTGGAAAAATAGCCAGGGTAATTTCCTACTCTTTTTCATGCAGAGCAAAAACCGTAATTAATCCATCTAATATTTTTAATCTACAGTTTATCATAATGTTGACAAAAGACAACAACTCTCTAGACAGCAAGCTTACAAAAATCATAACTCTTAGTCTAGCCAGCAATTAATGTGATTAAGTATTCTATAAAAAGCTAGCAAAATTTAGCCCACACAGTATCCGAATTCATGATTGAACAAAACAGCTAACAAACTGATGTACTAAACGAATCTTTGATATAGAACGTACTAATCCTCTCTCTATTCCTAACTCTAATTACTACTAAAAAATTGGTAAAATAGGGGGAAAAAACTCAGATCATTACGCTGGTAGTGAAGTACGCAAAAAATCATAACCCCTTTCTCACCTTTTCTTCCATTCTTCTTGCTGATGTTTCTCCTTGTCGTAGCCCCTTTCCTTTTCTCCTCGGTTTCTCCCCTGCTGGCACCCTGCCGTCCCCCTGCCAACTAAAGTGCTTTTCTCTCATATTTATTTTTTGAATATTACAAAGGAACCCCCACTAAAGTGCTTGCAGCAGGGCGGCTGGCCTCACCTATGCTCCAACAACTGGTTGAGCAACCAAAGCAAGTTCCTCACTCACCTCTCCAACATTCTTCTCAACAGGGGCGGAGGCTCCACCGGGCCACGCCCATGACCATGGCCACACCCTCTACCCCTCACCATCACTTAACACCATAAAGATCAACCACAATTCAACTCAATAGTCTCAAATCAATCAAGCAATAGTAATATAGAAAATATCTCAATATTTATAAACAAAGACACAAGCTAACAGAAATATAAATGCAATATATTACCCAATCTCAACATATTGTACACTAGTATGTCAAATTTGTTTTAGGTAAATTAATTATCCTAAGTCAAAATTTTGCCATGAACAATTCTAGATCAAGTTTACTTCATTAAGTTTTCAACCCTAAGTCAAATTTTAGTTGCAAGTTTTAATTAGTTATTTGAAATAAGTTACCAATTTATTCACCACAAACCTAACGCCCATTCTGATACTAACTATAACACCTTGGACCAACATGGACCCCGAATGCCACCTCTACCTCTAATCCTTCCAACTTTCACAGTTATTTAACATCTAAACCAAGTACAAGCTCTCACTACTACGAAATTAAAACATAAGTAAAGCAATACACAATATAAAAAATACAAAACAAATAAATTCTAGCAACAACAATAATGAAGATGGTCCACTTAAAAGAGACTAACCAAGGGAATTATATAAGTTTTCAACCAATTAATAGCTCTATGTTCTAAAGGAACTTAATTATCAAAAGTAAGAGTACATAAACCAAGTTATTAAAGATGTTTAATTAAAGTATAATGTGATAAATAGCAAAGCCAATGCATGAACTGAATTTTACCTATTCCCTTTCCCATGCATGACGCCTTTATCGTCCACCTAAAAAATAACATAACCAAAGGTGAGTCCACGACTCAGCAAACACAATAATAAAATAATAAACAACATTTAAACATATTCCCAAGTATTCATGTCAATTTGCAACATTAACAATCTTCACATATCTTGTCATTTATATCATCCACATAATTCATCATCTCTTTTATCTTTTCATGGATGCAATGCACATGTATCGTCTTCTCTTCCGCACACATCGGTATAGCGGAGTGTTCACCCGTCGATGGGCCTAGGGGTGGCAAAAAGCTCGTTAATGGGGCTCGTTAGCTCGGTTCAAAATTATTTCAATTATACTCGTTAATTGATTAAACATTGAAATGAGTTGATTTCAAATGAATTTGAATTTTCTCTCACTCGGCTCAGCTCAGCTCGTTAGCTTATTTTTAAAAATACTTTCAAATTATACATACAATGATATTAAATCAAATTATGTCAATTTTGGAAAAATCTCGATAAGATGAGGACTTGGCTCGATATCCACCCCTAGATGGGCCACTCTTGTCCTGTCATTTTTTATACGGGGTCTCACCTCCATCATCGTAGAGTGCTTACTAAAATAGATCTTTCAATGCTCACTCCTATGGGTTGTCCACACAAAGTAGGCTCTAGAAGGCCACACACAAGTCGCCTCTTTTCAACATGCGTACCCAATATGCAAATGAAAAGGTCTTTTCGTTCATTAGTCGTCGTCATCATCCATCATGTATCAACATTATAGGAGCATTGTAGAAAGCATGAATAAACAAGTCTAGCTGCATGTTAATTGCATTATTAACATAGAAATAGCAATATCGACAATCCGTGTTACCATTCTACAATGCACTTAACATTTCTACACATGAGGTAAGGAGTGATGCGATGACAACAACAACCCCGAAGCTACGCCTCATATAGTAAATTCCATCCTCAATAACATACCACAATAATACAAAAATAACAAATAAAACAACACTATTTCTACATACTTTCTGATCCCACAATTCCTCTTTACTAGACAGTCCCCTGTGATGTCTTGATAATAAAAATACAATAACTCTCAGCTCAGAGACCCTACCATGCCAAACCACACCAGCTCTGCAAACTACACAAATTTCCCTACGCTTTCTTAGTTGGGCACAAACCTTGATTAAACCATTTACCACTTCATTTTTAACCCCAAAAACAGTTCTATTATCTATTAATCTACCTATCCAATCACAGCAAACCATACCAATATAGAAAATTAAAGGAAATTATCTACATTTCTCTAGTTATGCTCTAGTCACTACTACAAAAAATGGTCACTTGGACATCTCATCATAGTCGGATCCCTAGAACCGGCTGTATTGTAATTATCACGTATGGTTTTACAAGCGTGACCATCTATATTACTAGCGATGGTTAGAATCATCTGTGACACATGATTATCATAGATAGTTCTTAACAAGAATCATCTGTGAATTATCACAGACAGTTTGAATTAAAACCCGTCTGTGATATCTACAATTATCATAGACAGTTTTTAATAAGAACCATATGTGATAATTCACAGGAAGTTCTTAACAAGAACCATCTGTGATGTATACAATTATCACAGATGGTTCAGACTAAAAACTGTCTATGATGTTGCAATTAAAAACATTTGAGAAACTCAAAACGTATCTACCTTCCCAAAAATGGAAAAGCATGCCAAATTTATGACAAATCTAGTGAAAATTAGTGGAGTCCTTCTACATATAGCCATAAAATTTCACAAAAAAATTCAGCAAGTTTGGTTCACGGGATTGAAAGATATAGCAGTTTCAATTTGAACCTGAGACAGATTCGAGTTCAAGTAGGATTCCGTTCGGAGGCACCTTCAGTAAAACGGGCATAACTTTTGCATACGATGTCCTTTTTCGATGTTCTTGTACTCGTTGGAAAGTTAATGATGAGCCCGATCCAAAAATACCAACTTGCTTGCACTAGTAACCCTCTCAGACCCCGCAAAATCAGCCATATTTAGCCCCAAATTTGCATCGCAAGTTTTTGGTTTCTGTTTTTGCCAAACTTTTTTATCTTCCCTTCAGAAGTTGTGGTTCACTTCAACTGCAAAGTTGTAGATCTCATTAAAAACTTTCAAACAAGCATATATATAAGCCATATAAAACTTTATTATTTCATCTTTTGAGACTAGCTGGGCCCATCGATCCTCTCCAACCCAATCTCAACCAATAAAATCCCAGCAACTCCCACCCCACACATTGTGGCTCCAACTCTCTACCCCTTCACCCATTCTGCCAAAATTTTTCTCACTCCCATCTCTCCCTCCCCTATAAATGCTCATTCAAACCCATCTCCTACCTACTACGCTCAAAATCTCTCCCGCCTCCTCACTGTCCTCCTCCTCAACCCTGACCCCAATGGCCCTAATGAAGTAGATGTCATGCAAGTCTACAAGCAGCAAGACGCCACGGAAGCAGCTGGCTACTCAGACGATGCTCAAGTCGGTGCCAATGACGGCCGGCATCAAGGACACCCACCTCGCGCACTACATCAGGGGCGAGAGAGCCTAGGCATAGAGGCCTCATCGGTGCGGTTGAGCTTCTAATGTCTGCTGGGATCTTTGCTTCTTCTATGTTCTTACCATGTTTAAGAGTTGGGTTTGTAGGATTAAAAGATGTGTTCTTGCCATGTTCTTGCTATTTTAGATGGGTAACCTACCTGTTATCTTTCTATGTAATGGTGGATTCTAATCTTAATAGAAATAGAATGTGCTGCCATGTTTACTATTGTATTTGCTTATTTTCAAAGGGAATAGCCAATATTTCTTAAGGCTAACCAAAAAATAGAAAAAATTTTAGGTATAAAATGAACTATCATATACGATTTTATGGTATAAACCGTCTATGAAGGACTATCACAGATGGCTCGAAGCAAAAATCGTCTATGGTACTCGTATATCACAGACGGTTCTAACTACCAATCGTCTATGAAGGACGAGTATCACAGACGGTTTTATATAGCAACCATCTGTGATATTTGCCCATCACAGACGATTGGTAGCTAGAACTGTCTGTGATGTGCGAGTATCACAGACGGTTTTTGGATCGAGCCATCTGTGATAGTATCCTTCATAGACGGTTCTTTATATGAACTGTCGGTGTTGTGGCTTATTACAAAAGGCCTACAAACAATCTGTGATAACCGCCTATTATCACAGATGCATAAATTCAGACGATTCAGAAAACCGTCTGTGATGATAGTTTAGAATCGTCTGTGGTGACCAATTCTGTGTTAGTAAGAATTAATTCAACCATTTACCAAGGCTACACTACATATTGCCACCACTGCGTCTAGCAGCAACTAATTCTAGGCAGCAGAGGTTAGTCCTTTAAAATTCCATGGACTTATCTGCAGATTCTAATGGGATTGCACTATTTTGCGGAAGGCTGCGAGGTACAGCTCTTGGCCTGGAAACAATCAGCTTAGTTAGCACCTAGCTAGGATTTGCAGTTTTTTACTTGTTTGCAAACTAACATTTGCTGATTGAGCACCGAGGCGTGCAGAGGATCGCCTTTCCCCGTTATAAAAAATCGCTTATTCTTATAGTACTGTATTGTTTGTCTCGATTTCCAGTACCTCATTCCCATATTGTGTGAGATATTTCAAGGATAGTGGAAGCTGTTTACTGTTTCCTTTTTCAAACTTTTTTGTAAGGCTACAAGATTATCTAGATGAAAACATCAGCTATCAAAGATCTGTAGAACTGCAGTTTACACATCTAAAAAAGAGAATTGGAATTTAAGAAGTTCATAGACTGGTAAACCGTATCTTGTAGCCTCCATTTCAAAAGGGAATTTATGTCTGATTAATTGGATGCGAAACTTAGAGCCAGCCCTGTCCTGTTTGGAGGTAAATTCAACTGAACAAGTCGTTACAGGTTCTTGTCAGTGATGCTGGGCATGATTTTATGTACGAAGAAAATCGATGCATACGACTCTATAAGAACGAGTCAGTTAATGCTAAAGAGCAGGGTGCTTTTTCATAAACAAGAATTGAGGTAGGAGTATCTCCATTGGCGATATGCATTGTGTTTGCTCGTGCTGAGTGGACATGAAAGAAACATGGCCATATGGTAATCTTGTGCACCGTTCACTTGGATTGTCACATTGTTGGGTCTCGTTCTCTGCAGAAAAGAATCAATGAAAGATACATTGTGAGCCATGTTCTGTGCACACAAGGCCCCTATAATTGAGATCAAATCATTTCATATGAGACATTCTAAGGTGTAAGATCAGTATGGCATTGCTGCTAGTGTTCTTTGCTGTCTTTGTTTCAGCCTCATTGGTTTCTGTCGCTGGTCAGCCAGGTAGATGGACGTTGCTGGGTTGTGTGTCCATGCAAAATATGCATCCACCGAACTTCAGGTAACTTGTACCTCTGCAATTTCTGTTAATTTAATCTGCCTTTCTGTGCAGGCATTCTAAGCATCGACTGTGGCCTCGATGCAAACCAGGCCCTACCACTGACTTGGCCTTTGCCCCAACCACCACTGCCATCTTGGCCTCTACCCTAGCCACCCTGGTGTCCACTGCCGTCCTGGCCTCTGCCCCCGCAGCCCCAACCTCTGCCCCCAATGTCATGGTCACCACCGCTGTCCTAGCCTCTCCCCCCACCACCCCAGCTGCCATCCTACCCCAAAACTCTGCCATCTTCAGCGTTCTCCATTCGCCTATTGTTCCCTAACTTGAGAGGTAGAGAGTGGGGAGGAAGACAAGAGGAGGCGAAGAGAAAGAGCAGTCGAACGCAACACCACACCCACTAGGGGGTGGAGAAGCCAACCTACGCCTATGTGGCTTAGGGCAAACAAACAGGACAATGAATGGGTCATTCTAGGCTGGGCTTCAATTTAAATTTGGCCGAATCTATTTGGTTGGCACTTATTTTTGCTGGTGGTACCAGTAAACCCGATAGAGCCAATAATTTTTCGCCCGATTATCAGAACTATGATGCCAACTACAGTGGCTACACTGACACATATACCAATATATTTATGTCTCTGGTGATCCATAAATGGACACAGGAGATCTCATTACTGCAGAAAAGGTCATCACAGACAATTCCCAAAAGTTATCACAAACGATTTCGTGAGTCATATGAGTTTATAGGTCAATAACGACATGAGGTTATCACAGACGGTTTTCGAACCATCTGTGATGCAAACTATCATAGATGGTTATTAACACAAAACCGTTTGTGACAAGTCACAACACATATGTAAAAGAAACATCTATGATATGTCAAATATCATATACAGTTTGTAAAATAATACTACCATAGAAAGGATCATCACGGGCGGTTCAAAACCGTCATCACAGACAGTTTCTTAACCATCTAAATTTATGTGTCTGTGATAACAGGAAGTTATCACAGACGACACTCAAACCGTCTTAGATAAGTTACAATACAGACAGTTTTTCAAAACAACCATCTGCACTGATTGGTAAACATCTTCATATTACCGCAATCAATGTATGAGCAATACATATATTCCATTTCTTTCTTCAATATATCATGCTTGGGCATTCTTCTAAAAGTAGACACGCCATTAATGTACTCTTCACTCACACTGTTCTCAATGTACATCTAGTTTCGATCCATCTACGCTACGCATCTAACAAATTAGTGTCAAATTGGATTATTAATGCTACTATATAGCTAGCCAACCTAATACTTACACATAATTGTCTTTCACCTTATAATAATTAAATTATCCGTATCTAAATTAAGTATCTAGCTACGTACTATTCATGAAGCAATATGTTTATCAAGTAAGAATATATTGAAGTAAACTAGGAGTAGTAACCCATTCTTAAATTGGAGCAAACTACCAATTAAGCTATATCTAAATGTAGCTATCATCTCCCTTTATTACAAGGCATATAATTATAAGCAAATACTAACCTCTAATCACCAAGAATAAATATATCTATAAGCTATATCTAAAAGCACTATGCTTTCACCAAACTCCCCAAAGCCGACCGCCTTCTTCAATGCAGTGCAATAACGATAGATCTATCAAGATCCAATTGGCTAAGTATTTAATAACGTGGTGTATCCTAGACACGTCCAATCACAAATTGTCTGTGATACATAAATATCACAGATGGTTCTCATTAATAACCGTCTATAATAATGGGAGATTTCACATACGGTTATTATTATGAACTATCTGTGATAAGTAATTATCACAAATGATTCATAATAATAACCATCTATGAATAAACATCATAGATGGTTCTGAACTAGAACCGTCTGTGATCAATACGGTTCTAAATTCATTCACATATATATAAATGCAAATTCAGTAATAACTCAGGAGTAAATATGTATTACCTAGTTGTTTTTTACCAGTCAGTAATGTCATCATGTCGTTTATACCGAGACCATTTACATATATAGAAGACACTAAATACAAATTCAACTACTTGATTTTACATATGGCCAAACAACGTGGCCAGTTGGTTCTTACAAAAAAAAAACAAAAGAGCAGAAACCTAACTGCTTCGAAGTTTTTTCTAGTGGTGGAGGTAGCATGCAATCTCCGTCTTTAAAATTTCATAGGCGACGTGGTCAACATCAGATGGTTCGGGATCATCGGCGAACGAAGCTAGACATACGTCCACCCATGACGCACTCGTTCGAGTGTCTCCCAAACACCCTCCAACTGAACAATCAATTCGAAATGAGCTCATAGGCTTTCTTCCCTTTCTTGAGGGGTCTCGGTAAGGTTGACTCGGTCGTCCGCCGCCTTGACTAAGCACTTCAAGCGATGGCAAGCCTCTTGGAGACATGCAACATCGTTGTGGAGGACCTCATCGATGGCGAGGTTAGCTTGCAGGAAGCGAGCAACCAAATAGAAGACACGGCGGAGGAGGATGTCAAGACGGCGGAATGTGTCCTTCAATTTCTTTGGCAAATCCTTGGATATAGGAGGGAGAACACTATTGTCATAGTGTCCTTCTGCAGCATCCGCCAGCGTACAACAAACGAGGTGCTCCTCCAAGATGGCAAAGTTGGTCATCAATGCCGGTGACAAGGAAGAGTAGGGAGCCATTTATGTATTTGTGCTTGAGAGACAAGGAAGATAGCCAGCCGACGAGGTGCTCGTATAGGATATAATCTTCTGTGGCGGATGATCATTTTTATACAACAAGGAATACATTCAACGTGTGAGACAAAAGGAAGCATCGAGGAGCCGAAACAATCGAAAGGCACACATCGGGGAGACGAAATACCATGCGTACAAATACATATCACAAACAGTTCCAACTACAAGTCTTCTGTGATAAGAAATTATCACATACGGTTTGTATTAACAACCATCTATGAACTATCACATATGGTTCTAATTAAAAACCGTCTGTAATGTCTACAATTATCACAGACGGTTCATATTAATAACCGTCTATGAACTATCACAGATGGTTATTAATAAGAACTATCTGTGATAATTGCGTATCACAGACAACACACGATCATGCTTGCAAAACAATCTGTGATAATTACAACACAGATGATTCCCCATGAACTGTCTGTGATAAGGCATCTAGAATAGCTTGTTTTGTAGTAGTGTAACCATCTATGTTATGACTTATCACAGACAATTAATACAAAAACTGCCTGTGATGGTTCTTTGTATAGTAAAAAAAAATTTGTTTTTCAGCTAGTCTCAGAAAATGCTAGCCATGCCCCTAAAAACAAATAAGTAGATCACAAAATTGCAGATTTTATAGGACATGACAATCATTACACAGATCTCATAAATGAATTACAATTGAATGAGTTACAATTGAATCAAATGTTTGAATATCTATTAATTATCTCGACTCCTTAAAAGGAGGAGTTTAAGGTGATGGTGCATCCTACACCCCTTCTGACAAAAAATACTCTGTCTGACATATGGGCCACCCATCCCTCCTCACGCCCGTGCGCCCCCACCCCACCCCCACCGAATCCGTGCGCTCCTCCCCCCTGATTTCTCCCTCGCCTCCCTCCTCCTCCATCGGCTCCTCCCTCCACTCTGCCGTCGCCTCCTCCCCCGCCCTCCGCTCCGCCACTGCCTCCTTCTCCCCCCACCCCGCGCCGCCGCCACCTCCTCCTCCTGCCCACACCACGCCGCCGCCTCCTCCCCTGCTCCTCCGCTCCGCCGCCTCCTCCTCCTCCCCCCCCCCCCGCGCTGCTGCCGCCTCCTCCTGCCCACACCGCGCCGTCGCCTCCTCCCCCTCCCCCGCTTCTCTGCTCCACCCTCGCCTCCTCCTTCCCACCCGCGCTGCCGCCTCCTCCTCCCCCCGCTCCTCCGCTCCGCCTTCGCCTCCTCCTCCCCCGCTCCTCCGATCCGCCCTCGCCTCCTCCTCCCCACCCCGCGATGCCGCCTCCTCCCCCACTCCTCCCCTTCCCCTACGCAACCGCCCCCAGAAAAACCTCCTCTCCGCTGCACCGCCGCCCTGCCTCCTCTCCATCTCACCGGTTGGGGGCGGAGGTAGGAGGAGGCGCGGCTGCGGTGGCGGTTGGCTTGGAGAGGAAGGGGGCGGAGGAAGGAGGAGGCGCGGCTGCGGCGGGGGAGAGGAAGGAGGAACCGAGGAAGGGTATGGCGACGAGCAGCAGCTAGGAGGGCATGCTACTGGGGATCGGCAACCCCCTCATCGACATCTCTGCTGCTGTCGACGACGCCTTCCTCTCCCAGTAAACGGCGGTGAGAGAGCGAGGGGCGGGAATACGGCTTGCTCTAAAATGACAAGGCACACAAATCCCCAGAGACTAGGGTTTTAGTGGCTTCGCCTCTCTCTCTCTCCACTCGCTCTCTCATCGCCCATCTCCCGCTCCTAGGGCTTCCTCTCCTGTCCTAGGTGGCGCGGTGGCGAAGTCCAAGTCGGTGGCGAAGCAGGCCACATCGGAGCTCCAGCAATGGGTGGTGAGAAGGAGACCTCGACCTCACCGACCGCAACACATCCCTCCCCGCCGCCGCCGCTGGTAACTTCCGCGCTACCAAGCCGTATTCCCGCCCCTTATCATTTCCCTAATCAATCCGCATTCTCATACGATTTGCCTGCTCCTATTTTGTGTATTTTCAGAGGTATGGCATTGTAAATGGAGTGGTCGAGGTTGATGGTGTCACTAACGAACCAACCAGCGAAAATGCTGCTCAGGGGAAAGATGAAGATGGTATCAACTATCAAATCAAAGTTTTACTTGAACTCTTGTACAGTTCCCATTCTGATTTATGACTAAACCTTTTTTCAGCTAAAGGTGTCCCAGATTTTTGGCTTACTGCTATGAAAACAAATGAAGTGCTGTCGAAGGAGGTAGTGCTGAGTATGCTATACTTTTAGGTGGATTTTTAGATGCATCACTATATCATTGACTTGATTATTGCTTAAATTTAGATCCAATAGCGTGATGAGGCTGCTTTGAAATATCTAAAAGATATCAAATGGTCTAGATTCGACAACCCCAAGGGTTTCAAGCTGGAGTTTTTCTTTGATGCAAACCCTTTCTTCAAGAACTTAGTCCTAACAAAAATCTATCACATGGTTGATGATGATGAACCAATTTTGGAGAAAGCAATTGGGTTGGTATTTTTGTACTTCGTTATTATTTTCATGTATAAGGTTCTCATGTTCCATCCTATGTTGATACCTGTATATACATGCCTTATTGGACACATTATGTGCACCGCAGGACTGAAATTGAGTGGTATCCTGGGAAAAACCTGACATAGAAGATTCTCAAAAAGAAACCCAAGAAAGGTTCAAATAATGCGAAGCCTATTACTAAAACTGAAGACTGTGAGAGCTTCTTCAACTTTTTAATCCCCTGCAAGTACCTGATGATGATGAGGACATTGATGAAGATACTGTATGTTTAAGATTTGTTGTTCAACTTAGAGGGATATCACTTTTTGCATTGTTTCATGGGCAACTTGTTCTTTCAATCTATGATGTAGGCTGATGAGCTTCAGGGTCATATGGAACATGATTATGACATTGGGTAAGTGTAGTTCATCATCATTTGCCGTGCAATGCTGCATCTGTCACAGCTGGTGATGCTATGTTATGATTTATGGCATATTGCTCTCTTGCTGATTTCTTTATTGATATTTGACTTTTAGGAGCACCATAAGGGATAAGATCATCCCTCATGATGTTTCCTGGTTTACCTGTGAGGCTGTGCAAGCTGAGGATTTTGGGGAAATAGAAGATGACGATGAGGAGGAGGACAGCGAGGACGATGATGAAGATGAGAATGAAGATGAGGATGAGGAAGAAGAAAACAAACCACTTCAACCTAGGGACCATATTCTTCTTCAATCTGAGTTTTGCTCAAGTCTCAAATAAACTCAAGCACATATTCGAAGAAATTCTGACCGTCAGTCTGAGGGGGCTTCATTGATTAGTAAACCTACGATGCTGGTAAGGTCGGGACCAAGAAGAAGGTAGTCTTACGCTGTCATAGAACCTATTTCTGCTTGCTTCAGCATTACCATGTTTAATTGACCTTGCTAATACAACAGCTGAAACATTCTTTCAGAAGATGCTTCAATGATGACCTATAAAACTCTTATATGAATATTCCCCCCTCTTTGTGCAAAGTTTTGTGCAGGCTGATGGGAATCCATGACCAGGTGCGAATCTTTTGTTGATGTAATTTGTCTACCTTTGAGCATTCCTTAATATACTTTTCCATATAGATTTTCATACATCTTAATTTTTATAACTTGGATGATAGAACAAACAAGTTGCAAAATTTGATTTTCTGTTGCAACGCACGGGCACATGACTATTTAGTCTAAATCTCAGGGTTTGTCACTTATAAGATGATTTCATAGGTTTCCGGTTAAGTCAAACAATATAATGTCGTATAGGAGGCACAATGCGTGATTTTTATATTTAGATGTGTGTAACCTTGCCACTTCTAGATTAGGATGTGTTGGGCAGCAGGTTTGGAAGTGTTTATTGTTTCTAAGAGCAGTTTAGTAATTGCTTGGTCTTTGTTTTACCGTTAGAAATTACCTGGAATTCTGTCTGGTTATATCATGTTTGCTATGTTTACTATTGTATTTGATGTTGAGTACCTTGACAAATGGAAAACAAACCATTCCTGTATTTTCGGTACTTTTAATTGTCCATGTTACCTACCCACTTTCTGTTGCAAAGAAAATAATTGTTGCTGAAATATATTTCAGACTTCTGTTGTATTTAGTTCTTGATACCTGACAATGAAGAACAGAGCATCATTCTATTCAGAATTAACTTTGTTTAATTAAAACAAATAATAGGAGGCCTGGGAAACTTCTCTACATGTAAATGCTCACGTTCCTTATATAGTGCACCTTATATCTACAACATTTCCTTACAAGATTCAGGATAGAAGATATATAGTGTGGTGGCTAGAGCTTTGGTACCACTCAAAATGCATGAAGCTCAGAACCATGGAGCTGTGACACCTTCGAATGCTTGCTCGGGTAATTGTTCAGATTTCCTCTTCGATGAAAAGATGCATTCGTTTCTTCTATGTTTGGATTGGTGATGCAAATAAGTTCAAAGCTTCTAACTGTTATTGTTTCGATGTACATATGTGACCTCCACACTGGAAATGAGGCTGCGCTATAATTGCAATTTTGTGCATAACATTTTTGATAGTACAGAAATTAAGAGGCTTATCTTTGGGAAAGACCACCTGAATAGACCTGAGCAAAAATTTATGGATTATTTGGCACAACGGTTATGTTCATTATATAACTACTTCATCTTGTGGTTGACCATTCTCTTCCTCTGATGCATCATCTTTTTTCTTGTGATTGTTCTTTGTTCTGTACATCTGCTATGTAGAACCAAAGCTTACAAGTAATATGAAATAATGTGGTTTGCTGGCTAGGCAAGCCAACTCAAATATTGTTTTCAACCATGGGCATCAAGAAGACGAAGCCATCCCTAAAAAATATTAAGGTGATGGTCTCACTACATTTGATTGATGCCTCTTTATTTTTTTTCCAACATTAGATTGTGATCAGATTGCATGTGCTCCTATATTCTATAGAAGAGCTACAGTTCAGCATCTTTCTATGTTTTATTTTTACACATTTCGGTTTCAGTAAATATATTAATGATATTTCCGTTGCAACGCACAAGCATCTAACTAGTTATCACCAGAGTTGAACTCTCCCTTCGGGTCAATGATCTCCATCATCAAGAAAGTTGACAGCTATCCTCAAATATCGAAGAGTTCATTAAGATCGAATGTACTTGAGTTAATTATCATGCCCTGTCACTAGGAGGAGTAAAGTCGTAGGCTAGATAACATAAAGTCACAACTCACTATCTGTTTTTGATTTAGATAAATGATCTCACATATTTCATAGTAATACTAATGTAGTCTTGCACACCCCATAATCATATATCACACTTGACAGTTAAAACTATGGCAGTTGGAATAGTAGTTGTTTTAAAATACCCTTTCAAAGAGATCTTATAGCAATAATATATTCCAAGATGAGAAATTGAGAATTAATTGTCCACAAATTCTTCTAAAAAGTAGTCAGGCTGCTCATGTTAGTATTTCTCAATAATTACAAGAGAAACATTAAGGCACTGTACACTTGGGTTTCAAATGGCATAAAGTAAATCACACACTTCAGTGTGTTAGGTTCTATAAAGTAGGTCATAGCTATTGTCTCTTCTTATTCATCATGCTGCGTTTTAGATTTAGTTACTATTTTAGACATAAAAGAACTTTTAGGTTACCATTTTGTTCATTTATGTGAAACAAAAAATAAATAAAGGGCTCGGCAACCTAAGGTTCTTTGTGAGGGCATGGAAGTCACGATATGCGCGCATGGTTTGCTTCCTGGGGGCGTCTCCTTGGATGGCTAGCGGCTGGCCACTGGCTAGCTCTTCTTGGCGACTTGCTAGCTGGTTGGAACCGACCCTAGAGGCAAAATTGTCCATTCACATGGAAAAAAAAACCTGAAAGACTAATAAATAGGGAACATAGCACAATTAATAATGACAATTTCTAGAGTGGCAATGGAAAGGGTGGAATTTTATCAATAAAGTACTGTTCATGGTCTGCTCTGCTGCGTGGGCAGTGTTCTCCAAACAAAAAAAAAATCTCGCCCCTTTGTTTTTTTATCAAATCAAGCAGCTAGCTGTGATCTTATCGAAGATGTCATGCATCAATTTTTTTCATTGTGCGACCTGTTCTCAATTGACTTTTAGCGTTTATTACAGTACATAACTTCTAAACAAAGTATATTTTTAGACCGTGTTTACAAGTTAATTATAGTACACGTTAAAAGCCTAATATCTATACTATCTAAAGTCACAAATAAATATCTTTTTCTTATAATATCTATTATAAATA
Source organism: Dendrocalamus latiflorus (assembly GCA_017311315.1). NCBI lineage: Eukaryota > Viridiplantae > Streptophyta > Magnoliopsida > Poales > Poaceae > Dendrocalamus > Dendrocalamus latiflorus. The sequence continues at coordinate 33,404,127 of CM029658.1, read as the reverse complement.
GTTAAAATTTAAAAATTTTAACTGAAAGTCATAAGACATAATCACAAAGAATAAGCCCAGCTGATGCAAGACCGGAAAAGAACACGTCAATCAAAGCCACAAGGATGGCGTTTGCCAGCCAAAAATAATAAAATTACTGAAGTATACTACGTCAGACTCAACTATCAAGCGCACTGTCTGTGTACGTACTTATGGTACAGCAGAAAGGTGAGTCCATATATCGGCACCATTTTTTTAACTCATAACGTAAACGTTGGCCAGACAAAAGCCTTGAGCCAGAGCAAATGCGTCCATTGGATACAAAAGTAGTACTACTTGGCACATTTATGGATCATCATTTAAGCAATGCTGATGCAAGCATGCATGCATGTGGCGACCAATATACATGTGTGAGCCACTGCTATTGCAACTGCAACTCTGGAAGTAACGTGGTAATTGAGGCGCTGTTCTCAATGGCTTTCTTGGTTTTCTTTGCTGCATTCGTCTTAGCCGCAGCAGTTCATGCCGTCGGTCAGCCAGGTTTTCCACTTCATGCAAAATCGAAACACCTATGTTTTATTTTCCAGAACAAACAAAAGAATCGTGTGCCTTTTAACCAAGAAGCATCTTTTAATCCCTGTTGCATTTGCTTGTACAAATATTTTTTCAGGCTTTCTGAGCATCGACTGCGGCCTGGACTCTAGCGACTACAAGGACATTACCACCGGCATCTTTTACGTCTCCGACGGTTCGTACGTCGATGCTGGGGAGAACCACAAGGTGGACACCAAGCAGGAGATCTACTTGAACTCGATGCGTCCCCTCGCCACGCTCAGAAGCTTCCCGTCCGGTAAACGGAACTGCTACACGCTCCCCACAGACGGTGGGACCAAGTACCTGCTCCGGCTAAAGTTCTTGTACGGCAACTACGACGGCAAGAACAGCCCGTCGCTGCAGTTCGACCTGTATCTGGGGGCCAACCGCTGGGGCACCATGAACATCGACCGCTTCTATATGTACGAGGCGGTCTTCGTCGCGTGGGCGAGCTGGGCGCCGTTTTGCCTGGAGAACACCGGCGGCGGCACGCCATTCGTGAACTTGGTGGAGCTGAGGGCGCTCGGGGATGCACTTTACCCGCCCGTCACGCCAGAAAACTCCTTATCAATGTTATGTCGGAGCGACATGGGGCCAAACACTGCTGTCACCCGGTATGTCTTTCCAGAGGAGGTCAATTCCCCCCCCCCCCCCCCCTTCCCCACCTCCGGCGCGATGCCGCTCTCTCGCCCACCATTCAACTCGAAAACTGAACTTTCAATTCAAAATTCCCTCCCAACTTTCAACTCAAAATCCTCATTTTCAACTTGAATTCCTCCCAGCTTTCAACTCGAAAAATTGAACTTTCAATTCAAAATTTCCCCTGTTGTGGTTACAGACCAAGCACAGAGAGAGTATGATAGTGGAGAGTTAGGTGAGCAATGCTTAGGGCTTCCCCCGTGGCCTGTATGGCATATATATACCTACATGGGGAGTGTTTTACAATTATATCCTTGCACCCGAGTATCCCTCCCAAGAGCATTTAATTATGTCATTACGCATGTCCCATATTTGGCTTTACAACCTCTAACAGGCCGGCTGGGTTTAGGTGGGGGCCACCCCTACGATAGGAGTCTCTCATGGTGAAGGGCTTCACGGGTCGAAGTTATGTTGCCGAGCCATTTGGCCCCCTCCGTCCCTACGGCCTGTGACCTTCTGTGATCTTGCGTGGAAATGCAGTTGTCAGCGCGACCCCGCTTTGTTCCGAGGACGTAGAGTCAGACTGGTTGCCGAAGTCGTCTCCGGCCACGGAGTCTTTCATCCTGGAGCCGAAGTTACCCGCGGAGTTGCCTTACCGAGTCGAAAGCGTTCTGCGCCTCCCTGGGCGCGACGTTGGGGCCAAAGGCATGCTTATCCCGCAGAGGTGAGCCCGAAGCGGACACACCGCTGAGGTGACTTGGTAAGTCGACGCACAGTCTGATGGTTCGCAGCCCGAAGTCGATGTCTTAATGGCGGCGAGAATCGCGCCGACTCCCGAGTTGTCAGGGTCGCGCGCATGTGGTTGCACGTGCCTTTCCGATGGGCAGGTACACGTGGCGGGACGCAATTGGCACGTCGTGAGCTGTCAGCGGTCGCGCGACCACGGTCTTGCGTTCCTTCCCAAGGGAGGGGGACACGTGGCGGAATGTTGTTAGTGCGTCACGTGCTGTCAAGCGGTTTGCAACTGCGCGTCGCTGGTTACCGCCGGTTGTGCTTCCCGATGTGGGGAGCTGAACCGCTGGGCTCCTGCTAGTTGCTTTCCCGATCGTGGGGGGAGGTGAGAAGGCTTTATAAACCCTCTCGCCGGCATGTGAGCAGTCTTTCCATTCGCTCATTTGCTTGCTCGTTGCTCCTTTGCCTTCTTTCCTCCTTGCTTGCCGCCGTGATCTGCCTCTTGCCCCCATCTGTTTGATACCGCGCTTTTGAGGGGGAATGGCTTGCCGCAAAGATGCTATTCACTAGTCCAGCTGTAGCATCTCGCCCAGCCAGCGTGGTTGCTCGCCGCCACCAGCAGAATACCCTCTGGTGGTTCGCGATCCCTTGCAGGGCGACAAACAATGGGAGGCTATGGAGAAGGCAGGAGGTCGCTACTCTGGCATGCTAGGGCCAAGTCTCGTAACGGAGGAGACAATCTGGTCTCTCCTTTGGGAGGGGAGGCTGGAGGACCGCACCGCGGTTCGCCTGCCTGCCAGCGATGAGATAGAGCCGCACCCGGAGGAGGCGGAAGCGATCATCTTCATCGCGCAAAATGCATCGCAGGAGCGGGGCGCAGACTCCCTTTTTGTAGAGTACACCATCGAGCACCTGGAAGGATCTGGTGCGATGCTGTAAGCGTCGGAGCTCCAAGGGGTCGTCTGGCTCCGCGATGCTCTACAAGAAACCGTAGATGGGTTCCCGCCAGTCACCCTACCGGGAAATTTGGTGGACAAGAGCCGCATCGCGGTTGTCCTGAGCGATGGCTACTGCAGGCAGGACCTCGTAGAATGCTCCGTCGGGGAGGGGAAGCTATTGGCTGGTGGCCTTTGCGAGGACGTCGGCTTGTTCATTGTCTGCGCGAGGGATGGCCTTAACAGTGATGCCCAGGAAGTGTCACTCCTTCGCTCTTATGGCTGCTAGGTACTTGGCCAACTTAGGGTCCTTGGCTTGGTAGGATTTGTCAACATGGCCCGCCACTAGCCATGAGTCGGTGCGGACAAGGACCCACTGTGCGCCAAGAGCCTTAAGCTTCGTAAGGCCAAAGAGTAGTGCCTCGTACTCGGCCGTATTATTGGTGGCCAGAAATCCGAGACGCGCTGAGTACAGCAGGCGGTGCCCCTCCGGTGTAGTGACCACTGCACCCACTCCAACGCCCGAAGCGACGTACGCTCCGTCAGTATTGAGCATCCACATCGGGTCCTCTAGCTGTTGGACTTGCTGGGCTGGCGAAGTCCATTCCGCAAGAAAGTTCGCAAGGACTTGGGATTTGATTGCCGTTCGCGAGGCGTGTGTCAAGGAGAATGGCGCGAGCTCGGTCGCCCACTTGCCAATGCGCCCGGTGGACTCCTTATTGTGTAGCATCTTCATCAGAGGGAATGAGGATGGCACCGTGATTGAAAAGGCTAGGAAATAATGTCGGAGCTTCCTCGAGGCCATGACCAGCACGTACGCCAGCTTGTCTAGCTCTGTATACCACATTTTGGCGCCCTGAAGAGCTTCGGAGACGAAGTATACAGGGCGCTGAAGGGCGCCCTCCTCGAGGACGAGGACGGAGCTGACCGCCATTGCTGAAGCGGCGAGGTAAAGTAGGAGGGGAGCCTCTGGCGCTGGGGCGACCAGTGTGGGGAGGCTTGCAAGGTGCTTCTTGAGGTCATCGAAAGCCTTTGCGCAGTCATCGTCCCAATGGAACTCATCGTGGCACCCGCAAAGGGTCTTGAAGAATGGCAGGCCCCGTTCCGCTGCCCTAGACAGGAAGCATCTCAACGCGGCCATGTGGCCAGCTAGCCTCTGGACCTCTCTTGTCGTCTTGGGTGGCTCCATGGCGAGGATCGCATCGAATTTTTCAGGGTTCACCTAGATGCCCCGTCCGGACACGAGGAAGCCGAGGAGCTTGCCTGCTTGCACGCCGAAGACGCAATTGTCCAGGTTGAGCTTGATGCCCGCTCGCCTGAGGTTGTCGAAGGTCTCTTGGAGATCCTAACCGTGGGGGGCGAGCTACTTGGTTTTGACGACCACGTCGTAGACGTAAGCCTTGACATTCCTCCCGAGCTGGGAGGCCAGCGCTAGCGCGATGAGGCGGGTGAATGTTGCCCCCGCATTCTTCAGGCCCAAGGGCATCCTGACGAAGCCGTATGTCCCAATCGGTGTGATGAAGCTGGTCTTATCTTCGTCGTCCTTTGCCATGTAAATCTGGTGGTAGCCGGAGTATGCATCCAAGAAGTTCATGAGCTCGCACTCCGCTGTGGCATCCACCAGTTGGTCTATGCGCGGCAAGGGGTAATCGTCCTTCGGGCATGCCTTATTAAGGATGGTGAAGCGATGCACATACGCTAGGCGCCGCTAACCTTTTTCACCAACACCGGGTTGGCAAGCCAATCCAGATGGTGGACCTCGCATATGCCTCTGGCCTGGAGAAGCTTGGCTACCTCCACCTTAGCCGCTTGCTGCCGGTCGATGGACATGCACCGAAGCCTCTACTTGACCGGTTTGGCGTCAGGGCAGACTGCTAGGTTCTGCTCGATGAGGGCGCGGTCCACGCCCTTAATGTCCTCCGGGGACCACGCGAAGACATCCACGTAGTCCCGGAGAACCCGGAGCAAGTCTTGCTCCACTTCCGGGGGAAGACCTTCGCCGATGGACATGAATTGACCTTCGGCTTGTAGAGGCACCCTCTTGACCCTGCCTTCTGGCCGGGGCTTGGGTGTCCATCTCAGAGTGGACGGTGTGTCCACCTGTGACTTGTCGGTGAGGGCGTGAACCTTGCGGTGCAGACCCCTAGCCCGAGACTCTAGGAGCCGGGCGAGGTCTTGATCATCGAAGGTGGTGATGATGCCTTGCGGGCCCGGGAGCTTCATGCATAAGAAGCCGTGATGCGGCACCACTCCGAAGGAGTTGAGGGCGGGGTGTTGTATAGGTGCGGGGCGTCGACGATGTCAAAGGTGACGTCTTCGCTCCTCACGTTGTCACGTTGGCCAAAGGAGACTTGGAGGCGTATCTGGCCCAGTGCGTCCAACAGCTGTCCCTCGAAGCCCTGCAACGGGGTTCATGAGGGGGCCAGCCGAGTCCGGGGGATCTCTATCTAGACGAAGGCCGCCATGAATAGGATGTTTGCGGACCTACCTCCGTTGACTAGGATGCGTTTGACGTCGCACCCTGTGAGGAAACTCCACGCCATCTACGTCAGTAGGCGTGAAGGTGATCTTGCGCTGCGCCCACCACGACGGTGCTTGTGCCGAGGGGACTCCAGTGCAGAGCCCCCGGAGATGACGATTATGATCCGACGCTGGGCTCCCTCCGGGGCTTAGATTCACAGGGGGCCTTCCCAGGGCTACCGTACGTGAGCTATGACAGGGGGTGGCGCTGCCAGGGTCCTGTCCCTGTCGGCGTTTTGACGCAGCACTGCGATGGCAGTGCACGCCCGCGTGGAATGGTCGCCACGACCGTGCACCTCGCACCACATGCCGTGGTCCTAGTTCTCTTACTCTGCGCGGGGCCTATCGTCGCAGCCCCGACCGCGTCCGCGCCCCCGGCCTCCGCAGCCTGATCCGCGAAAGGCGGGGGTGACGTCCTCGGGGCCGTCTTCAACGTCGAGGACGTAATGGGCCCTTTGAAGTCTACGCTGATTGCGCCTGGGCTTGGGCCTGTCACTCAATAAGTCTCACCTATTCTTGGCAGCGTTACGCTCGGGGGCACCCGATGAGGACTCTTGCTTGCACTTGCCCTTAGGGGAATCCTCCGGTGCGCCCTCGTTCTTCGCTGAGGTCTCCGCATGATTAGTATCGAAGCCGTCACCTTGGCGCCTTCGTGCGTCCTCTTCCGCCCTCGCATACTCTTCTATCTTATCGAAGAGTTTCGCGACCATTTTGATTGGTTTACGCACATTGTATCTGGCCAGCGGCCCTGGGCGGAGGCCATGTATTGCCGCGTTGATGATGGTCGTCTCGTTGATGTCCTTGACCAGGCAGTGAACCTTCGCAACGCGCTTGAAATACTCTCGGAGCTTCTCCGAGGGCTTCTGCTTAACGGCGAAGAGCTGATCCGCGTTGATGCGCTCGACGTAGTTCCCTTGGAAGTTTTTGTAGAGGCGGTCATGGATCTGCTCCTATGCATAGATGGAGTTTGGCTCTATGGTGAAAAACCAAGAGAGCGCCACTCCCTGCAGCGTGAAGGGGAGCCCCTTCGCCTTGGTGGTGTCATCTCCGCCTGCAGCTTCAATGGCAGTCTCGTACACGCGCAAGAACTCCCGAGGGTTCGTGTCGCCCTTGTACTGCTCGATGGCGTTGGGGAATTTGAATCCCTCTGGTCACGCCGACTGCTACAGGCCCGTGGAGAGGGGGGGCTCCGGATCCACGTGCCGCAACGGGACACAACTGGAAGTAGGGGCGTCACGACTATCCGCCCACTCTGGCGTGGACTCCGGCGCAGCCATGGGTGGGGCTTGTTGGCTCCAAGCCTCTTGTATATCCCGTACAGCTCCGCGGAGGTCCGCCAGCTCCTGCTGCAACGTGCCAAGGGCGGTCAGTAGAGCGTTCTCCACCGTCGACGTGGCCGCGAAGGTTGGAGCAGCGGGTTGCACCGTTGGGCTGGCGGCAACCACGGCTTGCGCTCCGGAGCCTCCCAGCGCGCCAGTGTGGTGGGCTTTGGAGTCGATGACAAGGCCGACGTCGCCGCCGGAGCCGCCCACCGCTACCGCACCGGAAGTGGGGGCGGTGGTTGTGCCAGCGCGGGCATCGACGTCACCGCTCCCCACAGTCCGGTCAGTGCTACCGGTGTCGACCGTCGCGCCAGCGGTGGGGTCGGTGATCACGTCATGAGCGTCAACGGTCGCAGGTGCAACGTTGGTGTTGATGCCTGCACGCGCGATCGCCAATGCCGAAGCCCTGGTGCTGATGCGCATCTCCATCGCGCTCCATTTCTTTTCCGCCGCCGATGATGCAGCTTTCTTCGATGCCATCCTTCAGATCTTGAGGCTTGCTCTTGTCCTCCCCATGGACGGCGCCAACTATTGTGGTTATAGACCAAATAAAGAGAGAGTATGGTAGTGGAGAGTTAGGCGAGCAATGCTTGGGGCTTCCCCCGTGGCCTGTATGGCATATATATACCCACATGGGGAGTGTTTTATAATTATATCCTTGCACCCAAGTAACCCTCCTAAGGGCATTTATGTCATTACACATGTCCCATATTGGGCTTTACAACCTTCTGACAGGCCGGCTGGGTTTAGGTGGGGGCCACCCCTACGACATCCCCCATTTTCAAGTACAAATCCCCCACTTTCAAGTTGAGATTTGAGGAGGTGTACCGGCAGTCCTGTGGTGTCGGAGGAGACTACGACAACGGCAACGGGACCCACGGCGACAGCAAGGAGCTGCCCAGCAGTTGTGATAGTGCGGTGGCACTTGTGAGGGAGGTGGGAGCACGATGGGGGACAAGGAAGGGGACCCATCAATGGCCGCGGCAGCATCGAGGGGAACCATGGTGACGGTGAGGAGTTGCATGGTAGCGGCGGCTGCGGAGCAGCACCTTTTGCAAGGGGAAAGAGCACGATAGAGGTGGGAGTCGGGTCGGGCCATATTGTGCCAGCCGAGCTGGCCCGGGCACGCCATGTGGCGGGTTGGACTGGCACGGCACGGACAGGGGCCAAGCTAGGCTAATCCTAGAAACCTGCCCGATCGGTGGTACGGTCCAGCTCGATGTGACGTGCCATGCTCAGGCTAGCCCAACACGGCCGACAGGGCACGCCTGACAGTGGCTGCCTGCCTCAACCTTGCTGCCTCCCGCACGGCAACCCACCTCAGCCTCGCCACCACCTGCCTCGGCCTCAAGCAACATCATCATATAAGAAACATCATCATATGAGGTGTATTTTGTTATTCTTTCTTAAGAAACATCATCATATAAAAATAATGAGCATTTTCAATGTTGCTCCTCCTTAGGTCACCACTACCGAACCCTAGGTCGCATCCTCATAGCTTCCTTGCTTCTTCGCATAAAACCAGTAGGGCTAGAGAAGAAGATCAAACTAATTCAATAGGTCAAACAAATTTTTTGCATTAAAAGGTCTGGTTCTGATCACTTTGTCATGTGGAAGAGCACCTTGTGCGAATTGGAGTTAGGTTGACCATGTCATCAAAAATTGTATGAAAACAGGCAGCAGGGAGAGTTTCAAATAAATATTGTGTACTACTGGAGGTGAAAGTGCCTTGAAATAGTTGTATGGGAAAGTCAAACTATGACATACTTCCAAGTGATTTTTTTTACAATTTTGTCTTTACAAATTAGCATATTCTAACATATGTTTATAATTTTTACAACATAGCTCACCCCATTATGATTTTATTTTATGTAAGAAAATTACTACTACATACGCTTCTAATTCTAACATGGCTCCCTTCACTAACTGTCTTTTTAATTCTAGCATTTGATGAGACCACCCCATAGTCTGGTATTAGTGCGTCTATTCCATGTAGCTACTAAACTTTCGAGAAACTATTTAAAATTGATTTATTAACTACAATAAACTACACTCATGACTCTACTTAAAATTTTCTATTTGACGAGCTGGGCAGCCCTATGCCAGGTGATGGGCTAGATGGCCACATACGCTGCAGTCCGATTTGCACGCAGATATGCATGCTGCTAGACTAGATGCCAAGTTTGAAGGTGGAATGGTTTGAGACAATGGTATAGTGGTCATTTGCTATAACACACTTTGAATGACTAAACCAATGTTTTTCTGTGTTTTGGGGAGAGAATATTTCATCCCAAATTACCTCCTTCTGTTCTTAATTAATTTGAAAAATATCAAATAACTCTAAAAGTTTCGAGAAAAATAAGATTCCAAATAAATTATTTTGAAATCAAATAAATTATTTTAGCTCATGATTAACCTCTAATTAATCACAATAAGTACTTTCAAATTGATAAAAATAGAAAAGTCTTTCAAATTTCCATAATAATTTTAGCCAAAAATGAAAATTTTGGGATGTTATAAGGAGAATGCAAGAGGAGAGAGTTTTTTTTAACAATTTTATGCTAAAGGAAATTAGACATTTTGTGACTCTTGCTTGTTGAGATAATGTTATTTTAATTGTTGTTGTGTGTTGTGGCAAATGACCACATTTTTAGAGTGTCTTTTAGCCAAAATATGACTTTATAATGTTCTAGGGAACATACTAAGATTTTATGATGTCATGTAGTCAATTTTGCCCCCAAAAAAGGGGCAATATGCATGCAAGCAAGGCAATGGAAAAACAAGGATTTTCGAGATGCGCATGCATGCGAAGTTAAGAAAATATTGTTTTATACAACAATTCATTCATGGTACACACTAACAAAAGTCAAGTAGCTCAAATTACAAATTTTTCCTCATAGAGCAAATAACGCAAAATAATTAGGAAAATTAGAGATTTACTCTTCGAGACTTCATGCTTTAAAAACGAGATAGACACTACCACTGAAAGAGTCATTACAGATGGTTTAAAACCGTCATCACAAACTGTTTCTGAACTGTCTAAATTTATGTGTTTGTGATAACAGGTGGCTATCACAGACGGCCCTCAAACCGTCTGTGATAAGTTACAACACAGACAGTTTTTAAACAACCATTTATGATATGTTAGATATCAAAGATGGTTCTTAAAATAGTTGTCTATAATATCTAATATATCACAGATGGCTAATATCAAAAACTGTTTATGATTTATCAAATATGACAGATGGTTCTTAAACATAACCGTCTGTGATATTTCACATACCACAGACTGCTAATGCTAATAACTGTTTATAATATCTGACATATCATAGACGGTTTAGTGTTACAAACCATCTGTGATAGCTAGAATAGCTGGCTAGCTTCAGAAAATGCTAGCCATACCCTCTGAAAACAAGCAAGTAGATCACATATATAGCATACGACAGTCATTATACAGATCTCACTAATGAATTACACAATTGAATGAAGTACAATTGAATTCATTGTTTAATTAAGCATAACTGAGTGAATTACAATTGAATCAAGTGTTTGAACATCTAATCATCATCTCCGGGATTGAACTCTCCATTTAGTTGAATGACCTCCACCATCAAGAATTTGGAGAGCTTTCCTCAAACTTCGGTGAGTTTATCAAGATCGAATGAACTTTAGTTGAATTCCATGCCCTGTCGCTAGGAGTGTTAAAGTCATTAGCATATATAGATACATACATACATATAGATAGATATATATAGATATATATATATATATATATAATTACAAAATAAATATTGGTAGGTTGACGAACCTCTGAATCTTTCATCTTAGTATCCATGATTTCCTGCATATGTCTGCAAACGTAAAATCCACATACATTGCCCTGTAGCTGCTAGTGGCACTACAAAAATAGAATTACATGTATAGGTGTTGTCAATTCTAGAGGCATTATTATGAAATGTGATATAGGCTTGTTATGTTCTAGCGGGTACCGGAAATCGCGTCCTATGTCGCAGTGTGACGCTGGATTCCTCATGTCTCCCTTCCCGGGCAACATAAGTGTTGAACAACCTATGTAATTCCAAAAAGTTAGCCTCGACCATTGCAAATGAAGGGAAGACTATAATAGAGTTATGTATAGAGGAAATAAGTTTGCCTGTCACTTGCTTGTTGCACACAAGTGAAGTCAAGGTTGATCCTAAGTAGATAATCAAGGTATAATACCTTGCTCCACTTTGATACAGTCACAATCAAATTCCATTGAGACCTAGTCATGTATGTCACCATAGTGATTAATCTAAGTTCATGTTACGTATAAAGTACAAAGGAAACTTATATAGCAACTAATGAAGCACCTACCCCTGGTTGAAGAGTACTAGGATATAGTCCTTGTCAATCTGAGCAAGCAATCCCATCGTTATGTAATCTTTGACGAATGATGCATTTTCCTTAATGGATTACTTAGAGACCAAGTGTGGATCGAGAAAACTCACCGGTTCTCACCGTCGTCGGACTTGTTGGATCAGGGATCTATACATAAGTAATAAGTTATGATATTTATTGGTATTACGTGAATGTAGAATTTGATTGTATAGTACACTTACAGTGTCCAACATCGTATAAGTGAGACATCGAGCTCATCGAGGTTAAATAGTAAGAATAAGACTTCAAAGGTCACGGTGAAGTATATCTCATGGTGAATCCACTTTGCTGATTTGGCTTTCTATTGGACCTCTGCATGTACCAAGCATGCAAAGTCCTGTAAACCAGCCCATGGCTAGGTAATTATGACTCAGGGACCAACGACACTCTGAGCTTGTTCTTCTAGGACCCGGAAGGTGCCTTAATCTTCTTTGGTTGGGCCTTAGCATCACGCTAGCAATACATCTTCGGCATCGTCTCCACGGGAGCCAATGTAATGGCCTTCTGAAGTGGAGCTTGAGGTGGAGTCATAGAGAGTTCTATTTGACAGACATGATCATCTGGAGATCATGGCATAGAAGGGTCTAGGGCAATGTCCCTCTTAGGCCACTGGATGAATGTGTGGATGGCATCTCCTAATGTCATGATCTCTTTATTTGGGGACTTCTCCAGCATGACGACCCTAAAAATATCATGAATCATGTCCACTTAAACCTTCACAAAACTAGTCCTTAGCTGGGCACCGTGCACCAGCGTCCGTAGCTGGCATGGATACACTATCCCCACCCAGCATTAACAGGAATGGAGCCAACAAGTATGAATTTGAGGATGCACGGCTTGGACCCCTACATAACAATGCACGATGAGCTAAGGCGTCCACCAGGTCCATCTATGTAGCATGCTGGAGAGTTACATTAACTGGATGTCATCGATAGATAAGTGGGCGTCTCTATGTCCAGAAAGTTGCGTGCATGCACAGCTACTCCGATGTTGAGGGGGATTGGCTTCCGTAATAACAAGGGTGGCTTACAAGTGGTTGCAGACTTCTCTCAATTTTTCCCTCAATGAATCTATCTCTCCTCGAAGTGAGGCAGTTATCTTCTCTCGAAGTGAGGTAGATAGCTCTTCCTCAAGCTATACACGAAGCTCCTATTTCACCTATTCCATGCTCTCAGCCTTAGATCTCTTCCTACTCCTATACGTCTTAGAGTCATTTAGGAATCTGTGCCTCCAAGGTATGTAAACCCCAGGCCTCACATGCGACCTAGGTGTTCCTTATTTCCTAGGGCCATGGATAGTATATCCCTCTCCCTATCTATTTCGAAGGAGACTTGGGAAGACTCGATAGTCAATGCTTTCTGCAAGAGGCAATCATGATATTTTAGACCCCATGAAGTTATGGACCTATTAACAACTAAGTAGTTTAACATACCTTACCAAATGTTGGGACACTTTCTCATCTATGTGGTTTTTGAAAGTGGCAACGCCCAAAGACATGGTTGATGACCTTGCACTTAACCATTTTCAGGCATGCTCATTTGTTATCCTAGCAAATGATGGGGAGGCCTTCGATCGAATTGCGACCTTGTCCTTCATCCTCCATTACGGGATTTTACCTACGTACCCAGCGGTGCCGAGTTTGTAGGGGTTAGTGTTTTGTACCTAGAGAACCTTGTGCGTCGCACTTTGCTATTGAAATTCGGTCATCATCTTTATCCAAACAAAGTCCTATGTTTCTAGTGATAAGAAACAATACCTCGTGAAGGGCGTCCGTCCCTTGTTTACGTATTGCATGACAAGCGAGCTCCTGAAGGTCTTTCACTTTTTTCCCATCGCGAGGAATGCTTGCCATCGCACGAGTCCTTGGACTTCTGCTGGGATCTCGAACGAGTTTGAAATATCCACCCACAGTTGATTTTTCTCTACATCTATTAAAGACATCTAGTTTGCTGTGGTGATGGAGACCCGTTGCCTTTCAAGTATACCACAGCTAGTCAAAATGCTGCCACTGCTTTTTTTTAGTTGTAGAGGGACCCCATCTAGAGAGACCTCTGTGATGGTCACTTGGCCCTATGGCCTTTTCTATATTCCTTTACCACGCTTAGTTACCCTGTTCTTCAGAGCATTACACCCATTCGGTGATGACGACGATGATGCTTGTACGGGTGTCATCTCCCTTACAAGAAAAAACTAATTACAATGAATTGTGAGCATAAACATTGGCACATTTTTTATTTTACATACTTTAATGTTCTTAATATAGTTGTCAAGAAATAAGAACATTCGGCAATGTATATTATCGCTACAATGTCTCTTTGTAACAATAACATGCCAGATCACATAATCCAATGCCTCGGGTTCTATGAAGTTATGATTGTAGTCTCTTCCTCCACATCATGCTACATATTGGGCTTAGTTGTTGTCTTAGACATAAAAAACTTTAGGCTACCGCGCCCTTCATTTACAAATGAATGGTGCGGTAGCTCAAAGTTTCTTTTACACCTAAGACAGCAACCAGGCCCAACACACAACATGATAAGAAGGAAGAAACAACAGACATAACTTACTCTATAGAACCTGACATACTGGATGTGTGATTTGCCATTCCAAATAGATCTTGTAACAATAACAAAGTGAATCACAGAGGATAGCTATTAAGAAATAAGAACATTCGGTGATGTATATTATTGCTACAACATCTCTTTACAACGGCAACCAAAAGGTTATTTTATACCTAAGACAGCAAACAAGCCCAATATGCAGAATGATGAGGAGAAAGAGACAACAACCATGACTTACTCCATAGAAACTGACACACTAGAGTGTGTGCTTTGCTTCATGCCCTTTGAAGGACTCTCTGGCATATATTATTGCTATAAGGTCTCTTTGGAATATTAATATGCCATTCTAAATAGACCTTATAGCAATAACATGACCTTCCCTTAAAGTTGTCTTTAAGAACTCCAACTCACAATTTATTTCTCCCCAACTTAGATTTTGAGTAATGTGACATGTATTTCTCAACAACTACAAGATGAACATTAAAGCACTGTATACTTAGGCTTGAAAAGGCATGAAGCAAATTGCTTCATGCCTTTTCAAGCACAAGTATACAGTGTTGTAATGTTCCTCTTGTACAATTACTACTCTGACTCACAGTGTTTCATGCATTTTTTACTTGACTAATGAAATAATGCTCTTTTTTACAAGTACTCAGCATTTCATCTCTCGGCCAAAGGCCAGAGAGTATCATCCTAAAACCAGCAGCCCACCCATAGAAGTAAAGAGAGAAGAGTCAGAGGAGGAGAGTACATCTTTCTCCTTTGTTCTATTGTTCTCTTTCTCACTATTTCTTTGGGATTCTGGTTCTTGGGGTCCTTAGTTGGAGCCAAGAAGGGATCCAAAATTAAAATGTCATCTCAGAAAGCTAGGGCCTTCTCTAATAGGTTCCTTAGCTCGTTATGGTGCTGATAGCTCATTCACTACTGGGGACCCAGAAAGCCGACCGTGAGGACCATAAGGCGTAACCTTTGGCAACGATAAGGGGCAGCTATCCATGTCTTAATTTGCGTGAGGACCACCCCCAACAACTTTACCACTTCTAGCCCGACACAAGTAGGCCCACCTTCTCTCCCACATCCATTTCCCCATTCTTTTTAGGTTCCACATTAAAAAAACATTAATAGATATGGGCCAATGTAACATACATGAGGTAAAAGAAAGTGGGATTTAGGATCGATACCTTTGGAAGTAGAGGCGACGGGGAGGAGAGAACTCGTGAATACATTGAACTTCAATTCCAATATACATTAACAGATATGGATGGATCTATCACACATGAGGTAAAGAAGTGAGATTTGGGATTCATACATTTGGGAGGAGAGGTGATAGGGAGGAATGGCGACATCGGGAGAAGAGGCGTTGAGAGGAGAGGCGATGGGGCCACCACATTAGGAGAGGAAGGAGAGGATGGAGATGGCAGCTTCTATGGTGGCTGCAGTGTCAGAGGGGGGACGAGACGGAGAGGTACACTAGTGAGGAGTAAGAGCATAAACCCTAGCAGGGGCCCTATTTATAGAAGAACTATCACAGATAGTTCTATTAAAGAACCTTCTATGATATTGATATCTTAGACGATTCCATAATGGAACCATTTGTGATGTGGTAGCATATCACAGACGGTTCTATTATGGAGCCATCTGTGATGTGAAAACATATCACAGATGGTTATATTATGGAACTGTCTATGATACATATATCACAGATGATTTGTGCCACTAATCCACTTGTGATAGTTCCTTCCATACCAGCTAGCCTCAGGAAATGCTAGCCATGCCCTCTTAAAACATGCAAGTAGATACAATCATAGATGTAATTATTTCTAAATTACTGAATCAATTAAAATGGGATAATTCCTTAATTACATGCTGAGTATCTTAATTACATTGGAATAGTTTCCAAATAGGTGTTCGCCATGTGGGATCGTTCCACTTGGCTATTTCTTTTTAAATAAATCCCTTCATAATGATTGACACACATACAGGTTGCTTCATCACTTGGTTCTTCCTCGAGCCTGATGCCATCTCCGAATAGAGGCAACTCGTCAAATTAATTGTACTCTTCCTCACCCACAACATTCTCAACTCCGATAATTATTGCTTTTCCATGAAGAACAATGTAGTGCTTCTTATTTCCCAGGTCAGTTACATATATAATTGTAAATTTTGGCCCTTTTTCCAACCATTGCAGCGTTTCACTTTATGACTTCTCAGTGAATCGCACCTTCAACCATTCGTTCAATTGACGGTTGTGCTGCCTCGTGATCCAAACCTCTGACCCACTTGGATTCGCTTGGCGTAGCATGTCCTTGTGCTCTTCAATATACAGGAACACTTTAGTCATGTGTTATAAGACTGTGAAATGGGCTTGAATGTACGTATCCAGATTAGAAGTTATTGTTTTTCTTCCGATTGTCCCGATACCCTCTAACCTCCCCTCGTGACGTGATAGAGGTACACATATTGGTACAACCTAAGCCATGTAATCGATGCAGAACTCAATGACCTCTTCAGTTGTATAACTTTCGATGATGCTGCTATCTGGCTGAGATTGATTCTGTACATAGGACTTGAGAATCCCCATGTATTTCTCGAACGGGTACATGTGACGTAGAAATATAGAACCGTATATCTTTATCTCTTTCACAAGGTGGACAATGACATGGACCATGATATCAAAAAATGACAGATGGAAATACATCTCAAGATGATATAGAGTTGTCACCACCTTAATATTTTGAGCAATTGTGTTAAAGAAATAACACGATCTCATGATTGTCACTTGAACCTTATTTGGCAAAATACTTCTAATTGCAACAGGAGGCAATTGTGTCATTAGCACATGACAGTCATGAGACTTCATGCCAATTAATTTCAAATCTTCTATGAAAACAAATTTCTTCATGCTGGCGGAGTGATCGGATGGAACTTTCACACCATGCAAACACTGGCATAGTTCAGTTCTCTTGGACTTAGACACAGTGCAACAAGTTGGGGGAATGTACATTTGGCCTTTATCCATCCTCTAAATGCTAACTCGATCCTGATGTTCATAGTGACTAAGTCACGTCGTGAGTTGACACCATCCTTTGTTTTGTCATGAATATTCAGCAAAAGATTAATCATATCATCACATACATTCTTCTCTACGTGCATGATGTTGATGCAATTGTGAACTTCTAAGTGATCCCAATAAGGTGAGTCATAAAATATTGACCTCTTCTCCCACATGTTCTTTTGACAGGTCCTCAACTTACATTCCATTCACAATATTGATATCCTTGACCATACTGTAGACCCATTTCCCGCTAAAAGGCCTTAGTGCTGAGTCGTCCTCTTTTTTCCATCAAATTGTTTCTTCATCTTGCGATATGTGTGATACCTTGAAAGGAACCTATAGTGACGCATGTACACAATTTTGCGCGAGTTGTTCTACTACACACTCTCGGTATAATCTAAGCAGTGTAGATATGCTTTGGCACCTTTTGTACTTAACCCCGATAGGCTACCAAGGGCAGAAAAATTATTAATGGTGCAGAACAACATGGCACACAGAGTGAAATACTCTCGTTTGTCCACATCCCATATTTGTACCTCTTCATTCTACAGTATCACAAGATCTTGCACCAACGGTACTGGGTATACATCAATATTATTCCTAGGTTGCTTCGGCCCTTAGATAAGTAGTGATATCAAAATGTACTTTCACTTCATACACAACTTAGAAGGAGGAAGGTTGTACATGTATAGTTTCATAAGCCAGGTGTTATGTCGGCTGCTCATGTTATGGAAATAATTCATTCCACCTGTACTCAACCCAAATCTTATATTCCTTAATTTCACACTGAAGTCTACAAACATCCTATCAATGTTCCTCCACTAGGTAGAATCAGCAGTGTGTTTTATTATTCTATCTTTCTTACGCTTTTCTGAGTGCCAACGCAGCAATCTTGCATCCTTTTGGTTCGCAAATAAACGCTTCAAACAGGGATTACAAGCAAATACCACAACATTTTAATAGGAGGTTTTTACTTCACCTCGATGCCCTCGCCATCATCAGAGTCATTCTTACGCTTGTATTGGGATGCTTTGCACACCAAACAAACATATAAGTTTGCATACTCTTTACGGTAGAGCATACAATCATTTGAACATGCATATATTCTTTCTACTTCCACTCCCAATGGATAAAGAATCTTCTTAACTTAGTAGGTGGTTCTCAGCAAACATTTATCTCTGGAAAGATGTTCCCTAGGAGACTAACAACACCGTGAAACTCTTGTTGGACCAATCATTGCTTGCCTTCAATTTCAGTAGTTCGGTACCAGCGACAAGGAAGAGTAAGGAGCCATTTATTTGTGCTTAAGAGACAAGATTGGCAGGCGGCCGGCGAGGTGCTTCTACAAGACCAGCGATGTGGGATTAATTTTCAGTGGCGGATGATCGTTTTTATACAACAAGGAATAAATTTAGCACGTGAGATGAAGAAACACATCTGGGAGCCAAAACGATAGAAGAGACGTGCGCATCAGGGAGACGAAGCATCATTCATACATATAAATACATATCACAGATGGTTCTAACCACAAACCGTCTGTGATACGCAACTATCACAGACAGATCGTATTAATAATCATCTGTGAACTATCACATATGATTCTAATTAAAAACCATCTATAATGTTTTTAGTTATTACAGATAGTTCGTATTAATAATTGTGAACAGTCTATGATTGTTGCGTATCACAGACGTTATACGGTCGCGCTTGTAAAACTATCTGTGATAATTACAGCACATATAGTTCTCTATGAACCGTCTGTGATAAGACGTCCAGTATAGCTTATTTTGTAGTAGTGAGATCATTGTCACTAAACCCCATGAACCGTCTGTGATGAACCGTCTAGTACAACTTGTCTTATAGTAGCTTAGTAAGATCATCGTCACTAACTTGTGAGAAAAAATATCACTTAACATAACTAAACAGACATTCAAGTATTGATCCCTATGCAATTTCTTAATACGTTCCTTATAAAATTTATTACTGAAAATACTTGTGTTCGCACACGAACACGTCACCGTGTGCCCCCGGCGTCGAGCGCGATACGCAGGACACGTCGCCGGAGGAGTTTCGCCGAGAGCGCGATACGCAGGACACGTCGGCGAGAGCTCTTGAGACCCGACACCCCACGCGCCCGGGAGGGACCCCGTCAGGGCGAGCGGCGGCGATGGGTTGTCCTAGGTCGGCCTGACCGCCCCTAGGACCTTGTGACTCGTTATCGCAACAGAGTAAACGACAACGAAGAACAAGAAGCAAAATAGGGCAGAGGAAAAATAGTAGATTGTAAAATAATAAAATAGATGAGTTTCGATTGTGTGTTGTCAATCGGCCGTAACCCCTACATACATATATATAGGGGGAAGCTGGTCCTAGCTTCTTTTGGAAACAACAGTATTCGAATCGAATCAGAGTCCAGACCGAATAAAACTTATTCGGTTGCCATTTATATTACGCGGCAGAGATCATTTAAAGATTGTTTCCTGATCCTTTCCAAACTGCTGCCCGCGCGTGCATGCTGCTCCTATTGATCTTCTTTTACGCACAATTGATCTGTATGCAATACATGCATGTAATATTTGTTTCCTTTGCACGCAAGTTCTTTGCCTTACCAAATGTTGGGAAGTTTCATGACTTCCCAAGATCGTTTATGACCGGTCAGCGCTGCGCACGACCAATCTCGAGTGCTCTTGATTGCCATACGACCACTCCAAAAACATCCCTTTGGCCATGCGCACTTCCTTCAACATGGTCGGCATCGCTTCTGG
Organism: Dendrocalamus latiflorus; assembly: GCA_017311315.1. Classification (NCBI taxonomy): domain Eukaryota; kingdom Viridiplantae; phylum Streptophyta; class Magnoliopsida; order Poales; family Poaceae; genus Dendrocalamus; species Dendrocalamus latiflorus. The sequence continues at coordinate 33,384,606 of CM029658.1, read as the reverse complement.
CACGTACTGGTCTTCTCGACTTGGTCGCTGCTCCTTACGACCGCTTCCACCGCGGTCGTAGCCTTCTCTGCGTGGTCGAACCCTTTACGATGATCGGTCAGCGTCTCTTACGACTTCCCAGGACCGTTTACGACTGGTTAGAGTCGTTTACGACCGGTTGGAACTGTTTATGACCGGTTCTGGATGCTTACGACCAGTTCCGATCCTTCTATTGCTTTACCGATCAACTTTCCTTCGTGATCGTAAACTTACTGTAGCAGTTTACGACCGCTCCACTGTATCTGTCCTTCCTTCAGCCGCTCGAAATACCGTGATCGAAACCTTCAACGAGCACGCAGTGACGCTGGCGATCATTATTTTCTGTAGTCGAACACCCTTTCGACCACGTTCACTTCCTTCAACGTGGTCGGAGCTGCTACCGCTTCTCGTTATAACGTGATCGTAAGCCACCGACTTCTCATCGTGGTCGTAAGTTCGACCGCCGACTATCAACCTTGATGTCGTCGACTGTGAACCAAGCCTCTGATCACGGCCAATCGTGGTCGTAGCGGCGTCCGATCATATCCAAAATGGTTGAGTCACCTTTGACCACGCCAACGTGGTCATAACTGCCTTCGACCACGGCCAACGTGGTCGTAATCGATCCAGCTGGCCTCCGATTAGTGATGACATGGTCGTAAAGTGGTCGTAAAACTACCCGGCGACCGCCAATCGTGGTCGTAACTGCCTTCGACCACGGCCAACGTGGTCGTAACTGGTCTAGCTGGCTTCCGATTAGTGATGACATGGTCGTAAGCCACCGACTTCTCATCGTGGTCGTAAATTCGACTGCCGACTATCAACCTTGATGTCGTCGATCATGGCCAATCGTGGTCGTAGCAGCGTCCGATCACATCCAAAATGGTTGAGTCACCTTTGACAACGCCAACGTGGTCGTAACTGCCTTCGACCACGGCCAATGTGGTCATAATCTGTCCAGCTGGTTTCCGATTAGTGATGACATGGTCGTAAATGCTGCAACGTGGTTGTAAAACTACCCGGCGACCGCCAACGTGGTCGTAACTGCCTTCGACCACGGCCAACGTGGTCGTAACTGGTCCAGCTAGCTTCCGACTTGCTTCGCCGTGATCGTAACTACTCACGACCATGATATCTGCACAGCGTTTCCTTGTTAACTTGCTTTTGGCTTTACGATGATTGTCAAGCCAAATTTGATTATCAACAACTTGCTCAACTCTTAGTATTTATCCCTATGCTATTTCTTACTACGGGAAGGGTTAGCCACGGCGCGGTAGCCTGCCTGCACGAAGCGCGCGCGGGGGGTGTTGAGGGGTTGAATTGGGTTTCGATCTGTGTATTATGGTTTGGTTGCTGCCTGTTATTAATTGGAATATGGCTCAATGAATGGGCTGCGTACCCCACGAGAGTCGATGGGGTTGAAATGTTTATGGGTGCAACATGTATGTGGTCATGTACGTATACATATATATACACCTCCTATACCTAGTATATACCTGATGTTTTCAAAAAAGATGCAGTTGTACCCCATGGAGGAGTACAGTAGATACAGTATTGTATACTGTTACTACAGTGTCTCGCCGTTCCTCGCTTGCTTTTTCACTGTGTTCATCTGTTTCCCTGTGCCTTTGCTTAAGCTAGGTAGAGAATGTGAATCCTTCACCCGCCACCCACCTCCGGCCCTGAATTGAATTGCATGTTTTTCTTTTCAACGATCCAATCTCTGACTCCCTAGTTTCATGAAGGTATCCCGCCGATCCATACGACCGCTTGTGGCAGCCGACGGGCATTACACGAGGGGCAAACCTTTTCACCCCGTGGATCGTTCAGCCAGACGCCAGCTTCGCCGAGCCTTTGCCCGTTCTCCAGACGGCAGTCGCGGCGACCGGCAACGACACGGCGCTCACCGCCTTCATATGGCAAGACCCAACGCTCAACGAGTACATGGTGTTCCTGCACTTCGCCGACTTCCAGAACAGCCAGCTCCGGCAGTTCGACGCCTACCTCAACGGCAACAGGCTGGGGCCCAGCGACCACCCCTACCCGTACAGCCCGCCATACCTCGCCGCTTCTTGCGTGTACAGTTCAAGCTGGTACAGAGCCACCGACAGCTGGTACAACGTCACTCTCGTGGCCACCGCCGCGTCCGTGCTGCCTCCGATGCTCAATGCGATCGAGGTCTACTTTCGCATCGCTCATGACACTCCCACCACATTCCCCAAAGACTGTAAGCTCTCTCTCTCTCTCTCTCTCTCTCGTCGTAGCTGCGTTGCATCATATGATTAAAAAACTAGTGCAAAACATTTTAGGCCATGTCAGGAATTTCAAAAAAAATCTATAGGAATTGAGAAAAAAATCCCACATTCAGGGTTGTATTATCGCTACTTCGTATTAGATAGTTAGATGCAGTATTCCTTTCTCTGTTCAATCCCATTCAATTTAATTTACGGGAGGAGCCTACTTGCTAGAGCATCTCCAAAGCTCCATTGTGGACGTACACCAAGTAACTCTAATCACCACATAGGAGAGAGAGAGCCAATCAGTAAAGATCGTAGCTTAAAAATGAAGAGCTCTTTTACGGTACACCACTTTACCTCCTAGGGCAAGAGGGGTATTGAATTTAGCCTTTGATTAAGCCCCGTTCGTTTCAGCTTCGGTTTCTGGATTCTGGCTTATTTTTTACTATTTCTAAATTTCGTCTTTTTCTCTTTTTTTTGGATTTTTTGAGCTTTTTTACCGGTTCTTTTTTTGTATTCGTTTGCATTACACGTGATGGGTTAACCCTTTTTTCTATTTTTAAATTTTTTTAAATTTAATTATGCCAAATAGGTCACCTTCAGCTACAGTGTAATTTCAGCCAGCTACAGTCAAATAAGCCATAAGCCACAGCCCAACCGAGCACCATCTAATTAGAGAAGAATACACTACTACAGAAAAAGGTCACCACAGACAATTTAAAAACATTATCACAGATGGTTTTGTCAATCGTCTGAGTTTATGGGTCAGTAATAACATGAGGTCATCAGAAACGGCTTTAAAACTGTCTGTGGTGCCCACTATCACAAACGGTTTTTACTAAAAAACCGTCTGTGATTGTTGACTATCACAGACGGTTTTTAGTAGAAACTATCTGTGATATATGGTTTATCACAGACGGTTTGTAGTTGAAACCATCTGTTGTAGTCTGCATCACAGACGATTTCAACTACAAACCGTCTATGTGATATTCTCTTGTTTCCTAAATCTATTTCTGCTTGTTGGCTAGTCTCAGGAAATACTAGCCAAACCCTTTGAAACAAGCAGAATACATCATCCATTTCACGTTCATTTTAGAAACAAGAATATCTATTTCACAAATCAATTAACTAAAATAAAATAAATTAACTATCCATGAATAAATACATATATATACAATCAAGCTAGGCCTGTTGTAGCCGGAGACAATTGACAAGTGAATCACAGTGAACAAGATTAAACAACCTAGTGAATTGTAAGAGAGGGGAGGGAACCGTAAGAGAAGAGAGGGAACCGTAAAATGTACACGAACCCGAAACCCTAGCTACCATCCATCAATTTTGTAATTTTAGGTCCAAGCATCAAGGAAGAGAGGGAGGGGATCAGATGGTAGCCAAATATCATCGGCAATGAAGGAAAGGCAGCGGTAGCATTACTGTTGTGTCACAATGATGACACTATCCAAGACACTCTTACGACACTTACGACAAAAGTGTCTTATGTAGTGAATCATGGTGTCACAACCGGAGGCGGAGGAGCTAGCTCATGGCGGTAGTTAGTGCCGTCGAGGGGAGAATGTTGGAATAAGCTAGCTAGGAGTGAATGAACTAGGAGCCAATGGAACTCACGCTACTAGTGGAAAGGGAGAGGGGGAGTAATAAGGGGCAAGAAGTGGGAGAAGACGGTGCCTACCGTTCGATGCGGAGAGAATAAACGGGTGAGATCGAAATCCTATGAGAGATGCCACGGATCGGTGATGTGGCATTATCACAAATGGTTTATTACACGAACTGTCTGTAATAATGCAATATTAGAGACGGTTTGGTATAAGAACCATCTGTGATAATGCATATATCAGTCTGTGACACTGCAATATCAGAGACGGTTTGGTATACGAACCGTCTATCACTGCTACAGACAGCCCTATCACAGACGGTTAAGAACCGTCATCACAGACGGTTCCTGAACCGTCAGTGTTTAGGTGTCAGTGATAGTTGGTGGTTATCACAGACGGTTCCCGAGCCGTCTGTGATAACTCACATTACAGACCGTCTTGATTACTAACCGTCTGTGATAGACGAGTATCACAGACGGTTGTTTATAAAAAACTGTAGGAGCCCAGATATTACAATCCGGATTCCTCTGTGATTCCACCGCACTATTCCCTGGATCAGTAGATAGTGCTCACAGATTACAGTTCTGATTATCAAAGTACATATCATGCGGAAGCGTAATTAAAATAATAGACTTACTCATGGGCCGATTAGGCCGAAATCATTAAATTGCAGCAACGGAAGAACGAAGCACACAGGTGGGACCTTCAGGACATGCCCACAGGCAGCCAACTCGAGGTTCGCGACCTAGCCCTTGACATCTTCATCTTCTTCGCCAGCATGTCCAGTCGTGTTGCTGAGGCAAGGTGATCTGATTCCTGATCCTGAATTTTATCGCAAAAACGAGCGTGAGCACTCCAACCCCGTGCTCCGCGAGCCAATACACAGAATGCAAATAAATAGTATGCATGGCTTAACAAAGGAGAGGCTCGGGTTGTTTTATTTGCCATAAAACGCATTTAGTAGCATTTCTATTATTATATCATATTGTTGTTTTTGTGACCTAAAGACTCCTCACCTCAAATGACATCATTGACTTAATCCACCGAAATTACACTTCCTTTATTGAGTGCTCTCTAAACTCCCAACAACATGTGTCATCCTCTATTCAATCCACTTATCATATTCTTTTTGTATTGGTTGCTGTCTAAAACTCCCAAACAGCGAGTGACATCATTTATACAATCCGCCAATCATACACTTTCTATATTGATTGCTGTCTAAAACTCCGAACAGTGAGTGACATCATTTAATTAATCTCATTTAATTAATCCACCGAACACACACTTTTCCTTACTGATTGCTCTCTAAACTCCAAACAACATGTGTCATCCTCTATTCAATCCACCTATCATATTATTTCTGTATTCTAAAATCCAATCTTGTGGTTGCTAATCATCAACTCTTCATTTCTAATTTCTAATGACTATCCAACATAATTGCTTTTAAATCCACCGAAATCCTTCGTATCGGGACTTCCTAATAAGTCAATCCTTTTGTTATTGATCCAAAACCATAATTTGTTCTCCCAATAATTAATCTTATTTTCTACTATCTATTTCTACCTAATTCACTAGTATACCTCCCCCAAGAATATTAATGATCAAGTCTACGACTCACTAGTATACATCCACCAAGAATATCATTGATCAAGATTATAATCCAATAATTGTTATCAATCCTCCAATATTCCTAGAAATTCAATCCATCCATCTAGTATTTGACCCAATCCTGTTAATCCCATTACTGCCATCATCTTACAAGAATTTATATTAGTTATCAGTGTTGTAATCCCGCAATTACCTTTGCATCTCTAATACTCCAAAAATCATTTAAATCATCTATCTAACCTATATACTCATTTAGACTCCACCAAATTACTTCTCCCAGATCCCACACTATCATTTCCTCTTTATAATCGACCTGAGTCCACCAATATCTTTATGCTTTTACTACAAACTTCCATCCCCTTTACTCATGACCTTGTTTATTCCACCCATATTTTATTTTGTAAGAATAGAAATGCCACTATTTGAAATACAATACATAAAATTTCCTGAGACCTAGCAGCTTTGGAACAAAACATAATGTTCAAGGAATATTAACATGATTTTCCATACATATGGCATCCCACCGTATGCCTAATATCACCAAAATTTTTCCATACATATGGCATCACACCGTATAACATCTTTCAACGTTATAGCCGCTTATCTTACCACTGGGACGACACCCAGGACAACTCAAATCAGGGCTTTCCGCTGCCCTCCACTTTTCCATTCCCCATTCACAAAGTTTTTTTGAAATAGAACTATATCTAGTTAAGTTCCCATGTCCGCCCTTGACCGTGGGCACGGCTATTCAAATAGTTTTGACTATGCAGAGTTTGCACATTTTACCCACAAGAGACAGTTTACTCGTTGCCCCGCACGATTCCTTAGCCGTGCTGTTGAGCCAACCATCACAGTAACCGTTCAAAGTACCTCGCCCCTTCCATCATCTCAACCCTATGAGCTTGTCCCGCTTGCGGCAGGTCTCATAAGTTGTGCGGGGGTTCCCCTCCTATGCGTCTAGTAGCTGGCCACCCACACTACTAGCCCACTGCAGAAGAACTTCACCCTCCGCGGGTGCCCCATTCAAGCCGTCACACTGACTGCCACTTGCACTACCTCACCTCCTCCACCTATGACGATGACTTTCGGGGTTCGGTAAATCTACTAAGCCAAGTTGTACTTTACAGACTTGTGGTTGTACTTGTTTTACACAGGAGGTCATGACAAGATTCGGTCCTTAGGGTTATCTGGGCGGTTCTACCACAAACCACACTCTCGTGCACCACTGCACCATACCTCCAAACCATCCGCCCAGATGAATAAGCAAATGGAGGTTTTTGGGAATATAAAATAACCATATCCAACATACACCAGTCATTACCACCATGACTGCCCAACCAATTTTTCTCAGGATTAAAAGTGATGCTTGGGAGCTCTCGCGCCCATGAGTATCTAAACAATACTAAGCATGGCATATAATTAAGGACTTACTTTCGAAAGGTTACTATTATAATTTGTGCTAGGGCGACAATGTTCACATGTTCAAATATTTCAACGGAGGTGTAATATTAACCAAGTACACAATGGGATATAACTAGAATCTTAAATTAACATATATTTGCATATAACATAACAGCATGCAATTTGATAATTTAAACAAAAGTAATTTGCAGAAAATGTAGGTTCAACATGATCAAAGTATTGACTCGCCTGGCGTGGTTTACCGCGGGCTTTGGCTCACACGATGCTTTCTCTTGAGCTTCTATCTTCATCTTCACTTCGAGCTTGATCTCACTTGATCCACTGAATCTTCACGACTCTCAATTTCTAATTACGCGACAAACGACTGAATCCAAATAAAAGCAAATAACTCAAAAGATCCAAGCAACTCCGAATAAATTCAATTTAGTTTTATTATGAGTTAATGGGTGATTCGGGTGATTTGAGACAAGGTCGATGGGGTGCGGGGTGTTAGCAGAGTCAACAGAGCTTGAGCGAAGTGAGGAAATGACAACCGGGAAACTCGCTGAGTCGGATGTCAAGGAGGGTTCCGGATATAGGGATATTCATAGGAATATTCCGCTCGCGACTTGAGGATGATTGGGCATAGCTGATGGTAGGGTACATGGGCTCGATCTTTATATTAACATCTTTCTTTTATTATGTTTATATTTATCAAAGAGGTCCCCCAAGTCGAGCTGAACTGGTGTGTGGTTCTAGTTGGGTATTAAGTATTACATGGGTAGAGTGCTGCCCATTATGAACTTGAGGCAGGGTTTCCATAGGCGATGCGTACGGCTTTTAGTTTGTCGAATAACTTCTTAGTACCATTTATTTGATACATAGTATTCTATGCGGTCCCAAGTAATTAATCGTAAGATTGGTTAAACGTTTATTTCAGAATATATGTATATATATTTTGGTGGGATTATTTCAATGTCTTGATAACCTGGAGTTATTATATTATAGTACCTATATATTAATATGACCCTTTTGATTTGAATGCGCTCTATGGGTTATCTGATATTAATATTTTATCTTCATTTTATTTTATTTATTATACATATATTTATATATTTAGCATTGGGCAATATGTTAATTAAAATTTTCATTTACCTAGGGCCGGACTTGCTACACCAGGTCATATTTTAATATTGGCATTTAATTAAGTCTACCACTGAGATTTATTTAAATGATGCAGGCTAGTGAGTGGGATTATATCATGACTTCCCAATTTAGATATGTGTTTCTTTTGAAATGGTTAAGGTATACCATTTAATGAATTTTTATAAAGCGACTCGAATTGCCATTCACCTTGTTACCTTCAAGTTGGGATTATTAAGTATGGTCATTTAACCAGAGCCATTTCTTTTATTAATGCCTTTAGCTAATAATTAACCTTAAAGTAATTAATAGAGGCACATTAATTATTCATACATGATAATTAAACAAGTATTAAATCTAAAAAAAATTACTTATATCCTAATTAAATTTATTGACTTTCATAAACAAATTTTCGACTTCCCTTAATTTTCTGCAATTGAGACAGATTAATAAAGTTATCAATAAAAAAAACTAAACGTTCGGCGAGGGGATTCGAACCTGCAATCTACGGCATGGTCTCGGCTCGGCTAACCAACAAGGTATTGCTCACTTTGTGATGCTGTGGGAGGGGGTTAGCTTGATAAGGCAGCTACTGAAGTCTAGCCCAAATTAGAGCTCCCAACCGGCCGAAACAGGGGACATGGGGGTGCACGGCCAGCGGAAGGGGCTCCGGTGAGGGGATGTCAGATGGGCGGGGTAAGTTGGTAAAATGGGTCCCCGGGAAGATGTGGAAGCTGGTGGAGGAGGCGGCGCGGCCCGGGACGGCGTAGATCGGTGGGGGCGGTTGTTCGGGCGGCGGCAGCGAGGTGGGAACGGAAACGGCGGCACCGGCGTGGAGAAAGGCGGCAAGTGGCGTGCGTGTAAGCATGAGGAAGACAGTGGGATGCTTACCATGTTGCCAGTCGGGCCGGGGAGGGTCTACGGCGGGCTGGCGGCGCAGACCGGCGGCGCGCGGGGAGGAGCTACGGTGCCGGCGGCGGCGGGTCGATGTGGAGCTCGGCCGAGGGCAGGAACAGCTCCGTCGTGCTCCTAGGGTGCTCGGGGTTGAAGGAATCGACCCGGCGGGCTCTCAATCGGCGGTGACCTTGTTGGTCGGCGGTGGGGAAGAAAGGTGGCGCCGGTGGTGAAGAGAGCTCAAAACTTCAATTGCCCAGAGGTGGAAGACGTATGGAAGGTGGGGAAGGTAATGACGGGCTTGGCGGGCCTTGTAGGCGAGCGGGCGGGTCGGCATCGAAAACTCACCCGTGCGATCACGTCGGGGGCGGCGGTGCAGGCAGCATGGTAGAGGATCGTGCGCGTGGATACGGCAATGATACCTGGCGTCGCGCGTGCTGGGCGAAGGAGAGAAGGTCTGCGCACGCGATGAGACCGGACGGAGAAGCGCGGGGAAAAAGAGGGGTGGCAGCAAAGAGTAGGGTGGCGCGGTCAGAAACGGACAGGGCGGCGGCGACCTTTGGTCTGAAGGGGGTACCCGCTGGTCCGAGCGTGAGGAGGAGAGCGCGGGCCGGGCTGTGGAGGTGGAGTGAGGGAACGGAGCTGCGGCCTGGGAAAAAATGGAAGGAGAGGCGAAGGGGGAGAAGAAAAACAGTAGATGGGAGGGGGCTGCTCGGGCAGGGGAGTAAAGAGGTGGGCCGGATGGTGGCTTGCGCGGGGAAAGGAATGGGGGTTGGGCCGGGCCAGTTGGCCGGCCTGGCCTCCTTTGCTTTTTTTTTTGTGTGTATATATTTTCACATGTACGTAAAAGTGTATGTACACATATATAGTATATATATTTTTATGTAAGTTTAGGTTTGTATTTTATTTGTTTTTATTGCCCTTTATACTACTATTTCAAAATGAAATCTTTATATTTTAACTTAAGTCTCTTTCTCCTTATGATGAGTTACCTTTTTAGCTTTGAAATCAAAATTATGGATTTCTTTTACTTCCAGATTTTCCTCATGGCTTATTAATATTGTTTTTATTTCTTCAATGTTTTGAAACCTTAACCAAAATTTAGAGAAACATCAAAGAAAATTCAAATTTTCAAGAGAATACATTGCAAAATAATTCAAAAGCTTCACCCTTTCAAATTTCAAATTTTTGGGATGTTACAAAAACCGTCTGTGATAGACGAGTATCACAGACGGTTGTTTATAAAAAACCGTCTGTGATAGTCTCGTAGAACCGTCTGTGATATCAATATCACAGACGGTTCTAAGTTTAAAAACCGTCTGTGATAAGCTTTATGTCAGAACGCTTCGTGTTTCGATCGTCTAATTAACGTCTCTCGATCGTTATACGAAGTGTCTATATATCATTAATGTTTGGGTATACGAACCCTCTGTGCTAAAAGTTAAATATGCGCGCCTAATCCAGGTCTCTTCTACGTACGTACAATATGGATTCTACTATTCTTGTGATCATCTCCTTCCTCTCATCTGTTCATCAAGAATTGTTCGGCCGGAACCTTACACAGGCGGCCAGCAATTTGCATCTGGAGCAGCTTCTCCGCACACGCCCTGCTCTCCTTCCCCGACTTTCTTGCATCCGTCAGCTCGACCTGATCATCCGCCGTCGACGGAGGCGTCTCGCTGTCGCTCAAGAAAGGGAAACAGCCCTTACCCTGGTTCTTCTCCACAATGTGCGCAAAGCGGAAGAAACTCTACACGCATTGGAGAGACTGATGGATAGCCTTGCCGATCAAGCAGAAACGGCAGATTCTGAGGAATCTTTTCATGCTATCCTCTACGACATTATGGGCTATGCTACTGATTATTTGCCCAGGCTGGAGGAGGAAGTGCTGAGGACAAGGACAATCTTAACGGCGTTCGAGAATTCAGTGGCTGATCCTCCAAGTCCCAAAGTCGAAGAAGAAGCGTACGAAGCCCAAAAGATTACAATCTGGGAAACTCTTTACCTGTGCGACTTTTGTAATAAATTTGCCTCTAAATGAAATTAATAAATTTGCCTTTAATTTGTGATCTCTTGTCTCAATAGTTCTGTAGTAAAGTTATTAGAAGCAATGTGTACTTATATATTAACCTCTGATCATGAACAGAATATGACAGACAAAGGGACATCACAGACGGTTCTTGTCAAAAACCGTCAGTGAACATTCACAGACGGTTTCTTAAGAAGAACCGTCTGTGATAGTCTACACAACACAGACGATTTTTAATGAAAAACTGTCTGTGATAATTCCATATTATCACAGACGGTTTTTAATAAAAAAACCGTCTGTGATACTAAAGTATCACAGACGGTTCATCAGTAAGGACTGTCTGTGATACTCGACCACTAATACAGACGGTGTCCAAATTAAAACCGTCTGTGTTAGTGTCAATCACAGACGGTTTTGTCAAACCGTCTGTGATGTAGCCGTCCAGTATAGCCTCTTTTGTAGTAGTGTATAATAATGCTTAAAAATGCGTGTCCTACTCTTGCCTGTTAATATTCCGATGCACATAACCGTTAAACTTCCACACGGTTCTGGCTTTATGTGCAGCGCGGTGTACTCTCATCTTCTTCACCAGATTTCTCAATAATAACATCTAATATTCTTTTGATCTCCTTCCTCTCATCTATCCATCATGAGTTGTTCGTCCACAACCTTACACAGGCAGCCAACAATTTACGTCTGGAGCAGCTCCACCGCTCACGCCCTACACTCCTTCCTCGAGTCGCCTTCATCTGTCAGCTGGACCTCATCATCCGTCGTTGATAGAGGTATCTCATTGCCACTCAAGAAAGGGAAACCGCCCTCAGTCACGTTCTTCTCTTCAATATGCGCAAAGCGTAAAAAGCTCTTATGGCAGTGGAGAGACATATGGATAATCTTACTGATCAAACAGAAGCAACTGATCTAAGAAAGCTTATTATAGCATCCTCTTTCGGATTATGGGCCATGCTAATTATTTGCCTAGGCTAGAGGAGGAAGTGGAGAGGGCAAGAATGATTTTCATGGCATTCGAGAACACAGCCGCTGATCCTCCAACTCTAAAAGTAGAAGAGTAAGCATATGAACCTCAGAAGAGCAAGATCTAGGAATATCTTTTTTTGGACTTTTGTAATAAATTTGACTTAAATTTGTCTTTTGTAAAAGTGACTAGTCACACTTATCTGTTCCAGCTCAGCAGCTTTTGTTGTTCATATGACAAAAGACAAAACACAGACGGTTGTAAATAAAAATCGTCTATGATATTTCATAGGCGGTTATAACTAAAAGCCATCTGTGATAATGGACAAAATACAGATGATTGTAAATAAAAACTGTCTGTGATATTTCATATACGGTTCTAATTAAAAGCCGTTTGTGATAATGGGAAATATCATAGACGGCTTTTAATTAGAATCATATGTGATAGTTTCAAAGATGGTTTTCACCATGAACCGTCTGTGATAATTAAATTATAGACGTTTCTATATGAACTATCTATAAGAGCAACTCCAGCAAGGCCCCTCCTTGAGCCCTCATCCTACTTTTGAGAACCGAGGGGCAAAAAACTCACTCCAGCAGGGCCCCTACTTGAGCCCTCAAAAGTAGGGGGCCCTCAAATCTCCCCCTCGAGCCCTCATTCCTGGGGGGTCTGGAGGGAGCCCCTACTTTTGAGGGCTCAAGTAGGGGCCCTGCTGGAGTGAGTTTTTTGCCTCTCGGCCCTCAAAAGTAGGATGAGGGCTCAAGTAGAGGCCCTGCTGGAGTTGCTCTAAGAAAGAGGATAATGGGTGGGTCCTATGTGTCATCCTCTCTAAGAATGAATTTGAGGGTCATGTTTTGAGGGCTCCTGCTGGAGTGCAGCTCAAAAAACAGAGCCCTCAAAAGTAGGGGGAGCCCTCAAATAAAAAGTAGGGGCCTTGTTTTGAGGGCTACTGCTGGAGTTGCTCTAATGAGACGTCTAGTATAACTTATTTTATAGCAGTGATACCTTTGCATTAAGCTTATTTTACCAACTATAGCCGGTTATGCTTGTTATACAAAACAGGCAAGAGTTAAAAGCATTCAATTACTGGCCTCTAAGGGCATCTGCAATGCTAATTAGCCGGTTCAATAGATTGATTTGGGTCATGGGAATCGATTCAATGCACTAGACGTTGTCGATTCCAATCAAAAGACTAGCAAGAGCTGATGCAAACTTTGCATCCGGATCCTATAGAATAAAATAATATTTTCTATTACTCTCTCTCTCTCTCTCCTGTAATATAAATTCGTCACGTCTAGCAAAAAGTATATTATTTAAATAATATTTAATAAAATTATATTATATTTATTTCTAATAAAGTAACTATAGTTTAATTATTATTAAATATTATTTATCTCATATACTCTCTAGATTTATATCATGGGACGAGGAGCAGATGGTTAACCGATGCATTAACGAGTCCCTCCATCCCAACAGCTCAAGGTCTCGAGCGGTCATGGCGGAACAAGAACTACTAGAAACCGAACAAATCCTTGGAGCCTCTCTCTCTCTTTGTTGGGCTAAAAGCAAGGGAGGGGAAAATTTTGCTGATTGCTTCCTTGTTGCTGCGGTAATGGAGGGGTCAGGGGGAGTTGCGGCTTAGCTTTGGCACAAATCTTCAGTATTCCTGCGGACAGCCCCGAACCCGCACGAATCATATCAAAGCCAAATGGGTTTAGATCAGATTGAGCAAAAGAAAACGAAAGAAAGAAAGAGAGAAAAGCACCGGCGGCAGCTTACATGTTGACGAGGTCGTCCTCATCCTCACTGCGGGGAACCTCGGTGCTAGTTACTTCGTCCTCGCCCACCGCGGCCTCCTCCTCGCGGTGCTCTAGAATGGCAATGATGGCAAGTGGTGTAGTTGGTAGTGCTTGCCTGCTTGGGTTGCGCTTGCTTACTCTAATCCTACTAGTACTAGGTACCGGTGGCAAATTCTCAAATAGTACATTTTGACAGAACGCGCCAAGAAATAATCGGGGAAGTCTGTGCCAAATTATTATTTTATTTTGCAATTGGCCAGCGTTCGGAGGGTGTGGTAGATTCAATGTAACAAAATGCACTCTCTTTTGAACCTGCTTACGGTACGTTAAGTGAATCTAAATCACAAATTATTCAACAAACTATTCAACTAATAACAAAACATAAAATAAAATTTAAATACACAAATTAGATATCATAAAACTTTGCTATATATTGAATTTGTGGATAGCATGTGCTATTCATTTTACTAAAGTAACATGTAAATTTCAAATTCAAAATTAATTTCAAATTATTAGCAAAGTTGACATCTGTCAATTTGAAATGTTTCTCCCCACGTCCATGTCACGAGTTATTTATGGCAGCTTCATGCTTGTAAACTTGATGAAAGTTTCTTTCCATGTAAACATTGTTCCGTTCCTCATTATTTTCAACTAATGCTGATTAATGAATGGCAAATACTCCCTCCATCTACAAATATATATATCGTTTTTGACTTTTTATAATCTCCAATGTGAAACTTTAATTATGATTTATTATCATAATATACTACCAAAAGTAATAAAAAATATATTATAAAGAATTTTACAAGACAAATTAAATAATATTATTTTTATGTAGTCAATCTATATACTTTAATATATATTAATAGTCAAAACTTGATTACATAGAATCCATGATAATCTATATTTCTGTGTGGAGAAAATATACTATTGCCATTTAAAAGGCCAAAGATGACCTTACCCCTTAAGTAGGGATGCAAACGGATCGAATACAGACGGATAATGCATCTACTATATTTATTTTTATATTTTTTCTCGGATGCGGATATAAATACGGATATCTCGGATACAAATACAAATGCGAATAATATCGAATACAGATACGGAGCGAATATGAATCGAAATGAATACGGTCATGAATATTTATCGGAACATGAAAACCCCTTAAACTATACATCCAAAATCAATGAAAACATAGAAATAGTTTATCTTGTCAAAACATTCATAAAATCTAAACAAGTATAAGTATTTGTATCTACAATAGTTATACAATTGTACAAATTTTAAATTTTCAAATGGCAGTTATTTTTTTCTAAAGTCCTAAATAATTTTTAATGGATTTCTACCATTTCATGTGACTAATAAATTAATTAAGTATTTAAATTTGCATCAGAATGATTTAAGCGGCAATATATCAATTTAACCCGTACAAATTTTAATCTACCAACAATACTAAATTTATTTTTTAATAAACATAAATATTTGCTAGTGATGTTTGTAATTTAATATAACTAGGGAATCTAATGGCTGATGGTAATAGAGGCTTATGGCTTGGTTGGGCTAGTAGGCTGGTGGCAGGGAGATGAGAGAGGCTAGCTTGGGCTGGGCAATGTTAGGCTGAAATCCCGGATATCCGGTTCTGTATTATCTGAATAATCCGTATTCGTATTTGTATTCGCCGAATATCAGGCCTACTGTATTCGTATTTATTTCCGACAAAAAAATCCGTATTTGTTTACGATTCGAGAATTATCCGAAGAAAATTCGATCCGATACAATTCGTATTTGTTTTCATCCGAATCGATCAGAAATTATCTGATCTATTTTCATCCCTACCCTTAAGAGGTGACAGGTCACAGTTCGAAATAATAACCAGTGGATCAATGGTTCTTACCGAAGCTGGTTTGCCGTAAAAATCCAAAAAGTAACCAAAGCCGGTGTATCCACAAAAAATCCAAAAGTTAAAGCCTGTTGGTAGCTTCCATTAAATCGTGCGTACGAAGCATGAGGGCGATTTTCTTCCCGGGAGCGGAGCGTTGGGACAGGCACTGACCAGTAGGCCGTAAACGAGCTGTATTCGAGCGAGTTTGATCTTTTAGACTCAAGCTCAGTAGAAATTTAAGTCAATTGAGTTTAAGTTGTGTCCGAGTTTGGACTTGGGCTCGAGCTCGACTTGGCTTAAGCTCAAGTAGGTTCGAGTTCGGCTTGTTGAAGCTCGATAACAATTAAAATAATTTATTATGCACTATTTTTCAGTAATAAAAAAATTTTAAGTTCGAACTCGGTTCTAGTAAGCTCAATAACAGTAAAAATAATTCAAACGTACACTAATTTTCAATAATAAGGAAAGCTCGAGTTCAAGTTCGACTCAAGTAAATTCAGTAAGAGTTAATATATATCACAGGCTAGTAAAGAAATCACATAATTACCTTCTGCATGCCCGATTCTCTTGTGGAATAGCATTACCGTGTACACCACACCTCCAAGCACACCCACAGGGCCCTCAGAGATCACCAAAACAAAGAGCCAAGGAGACTTGTCACAATTCACACGAAAACAACCAACCTAACACATACTTCTTGATGTACACAATGCTACTAAGTCCTAACTCGTACCATGTAGTCATCGTCGGAGAGAGCAGAGGCACAACAATTATCCTATATCATGTTCAAGGTTGTCATTCTCACTGTAAGAAATAGAAAAGGATATGGCAAAACAAACAACTTCAATTTAATTCATCCTAAGGCTCTCTTGCTACTAATTTTGGTTTTGTTTTTCAAAATTATTGTTTCTCAAGAGAGGTACGTAGGTGAAATTCCGGTACCTTATTTTGATGAGCGAGTCAAGTTCAGTCATATGCATGGCATGAGCAAAGGCACCAACCTGAAGGTCATCAAATCCAAATCATTACCATGGAAGTTGAAGCGATGAGGCAATACTGCTTCTTAAGCAATGTAGGAAATACTGCATTCTTAGTTATAGCTTTACAGGGTAGTTACATTACTTAGCAGCAAGTTCACGTATAAAACGAATTAGTCAAGCTGAAAGGTAAGGAATTTTATGGCTGCTGTTGGCAAAGGTGATATGAAAGAAAATGGATGCGCAGATGAAAAAATAGGGAAAAAAAACAGATACCGCTCACGATGATGTATGAATTGCTCACATACCTCTCGGCGTACAGGACACTTGGCCTCTGGAGGTGCAGACCTGACACCATGGAGATCAATAGGTTTAGATGACAATCCTTGGAACAGTGATCTTGTTTTTCATAGAGAAAACATGTGACTTTACTCATGGAGCATTCTCTAAGCTGGTGGTCTTCATCGTAGTTGAGGCAGTTCACATAACATTGGCCTGCCCAATACCCTTTTTCTCCACAATGTCTACATGCTATTAGGTTCATAGGGCAGTCTTCTTGCTGATGTCTTTCCTTGCAGCTGGAACAGTGGGGAACTAGGCGCACATAGCAGTAGTGCCCTTTTTGCCCACACGTAAAGTATGCTCCTCCCGTAACCTGTCATATTGGAGGACATAATTGGGCGACATGTCCTGCCCTACCACACTCGAGGCATGTAGCACTTGGTTGACCTTCCAGGTCTAGTGGTAGAACTTTGGCAGATGTAGCTTGCTCCTTCCTAGGGCACTTGTGATTGATACGTTCTTCTTTGTCGAAGCTGAGGTTGGTGAAGATGACACCCTTCGCTTGTTTTTTTCTAGATTCTCTTAAGGACATCTATTCGCATAGTGTCCTTCATTGCCGCAATGGAAACAAATGGTCTCCTTACACCACCCCTTCTGAGGGGTGTAGTGTCTAGTATTTCCACAATAGAAACAAGTGGCTTACTTTTGGGGTCTTCTTGATGTAGAGCTAATGTTGCCTCCATCGCAATGTCTTCTTTTTGCAATCCTTACGAGGTAGGGTTAGGCAACAACTTGTACAGATGGTTAAGGCTATGGCGAGTAGAAACTATTAGTCCTTTTTTTACTTTCGCCAGTGATAGTCATCTTGTTCCTAGCCATGTCTATTTGAAGATAATTTGATCACTAGGTCTATCATGAAGGTGAGAAGAAATGGAAAGCAAGATGGGGGCTTGGGTCTTAGTACTCGTGTAGGCTGAGGCTTCCAAGTCATTTTCTTCGTTGTGTCGTCTCCTCCAAACATCGGAAGGTTAAGTGGTCTTCTCTTGTTCTTGACTGTCTTGGTTTGGCTATCCATCATTGCACTCTTTAGACCTGGTGGTTTTTTCAGCAAGGGGTGAGGGGGAATAGCATGAGACAAGAAAAGAATCATGGGGATAAGGTAACTAACCCATTTTTAAAGAATCATGGGGATGAGTAGTGCGGGAGCACACGGTGTGAGTGCATGGGTGTGGTGGTCATGCGGCATGTGCTGGTGCAGATGGCAGGTGCGGGTTGGTGACGCGTGGTGATGGCAAGGCACAAACATACATGAGCCATAGTGATCGATGATGCAGGTGGCGACGCGATGGGCGCATATGGGTGCACATGGGTTTGTTGCCATCGATGTAGCTGGCATGGTGCAGGTCGGGGTGAGGCAAGTGCGCAGCGAGGCATGAACATAGGCACGAGCCAGGAGCAAAGAGAGAGAGACAGAGAGAGAGAAGTTGGGCAGGCTAGGGGAATGGGTCGAGGAGGAAAAGAAAAAAAAGATAGAAAGAAATGAGTCAACCCAATTTGAAAATTGATTTTTTTGTTGATTTGAATTTGGTTTTGGTTTCTTATTTGAATTCAAATTTAATTTTCACTTGGCAGAATTTTGAAAAGTATATAATTTAAGCGATTTAAATTTCAATTTCGCTTCTCCTTTATTTCCAAATTTTCACCTCCTTTTAAATTCTCCTTGGTTAAATCATGGAATACCTTTTCAAATTTAGATTTCCATTTTTTAATTTTCTTTGTCCATTCATATATATTAAACCCTAGTTTTTTAGTTTTCTTTTTATTAATTGGTTTGTTTGTCACAAAATCCGTTCAAGATTCTTGAATAAAAAGTAAAAAAATTCCACAACACCCAAATGCATTAAATTTATTAAATTGTTCATGTTTTCAAACATTCCAAAATTTGAGATGTTATAGGTGACATCTTCAGGGACAGTGTGGTGGCACGGTGAGGGCTAGAGGTGGAGGACGGAAGGAGGGAGCCTGCTGCTAGAGTGGATGGAGGAGGTGCAATCGATTTGTGGATAGGAGGGTTGGCCGATGGGAGGAAGGAGCCGGTTGGGGGCGATGAGCCAGATGTCGGTGAGAGAGGTGGGTAGATGAGGGAGCTTGGGCTGGCGGTTGTGCACGGGATGTGATGAGGAGTGGGGAGTGAGGGATGGCGATGCGATTGGTAGTGGGACTAGCTAGGGAGGGATGGTGAAGTGGGCTTGGAACGATTAGGGGTAGATGGGTGAACTAAGGGCTTTCCTCACTGGCTAAGTGTTAGTGTGATTGGCGAGTAAACAGACATTGTGAGCACAAGTGGAGCGCACCCAACCCGCCCCCATTTGTTAGTTAAGTAGAGAGTTGCTTCCACGTGTATACCCATGAGCAGAAAAGGAGGAACATATCCTCCCCCATTAGGGCTTCTTTGGGAGGCCTGGGATTGGTTGGGATCTTGGTCGAATCTCGATCCACCACGGGGGAGAAATCCACGTGGGAATCCCGCCTCGGTTGTGTGTTTGGGTGACGGAGGGGAACAGAAAATCCCAACCAAATCCCAGGGGATACACGGGGCCAGAAAAACGCCTACTCAGGTCAGGATTTCTCCTCCGCCTGCTCCTTGCTCTTCTCCGTTTCATCCTCGTCGATTCTGACAGTGACTTGTTGTCCTTGTCATCGCTACTCTAAGGCCACTGTCTCCGGAGCTCACCCCAAAAGGTCATCTCCGTCGGCCCCCTCTTGTTTCAAGAGGTCACTACCGCCGCTGCATCGTTTTAGGACGCTTGCCTCAAAAGGTCACCACCACCTTAGGCCAGAGTCTTCTGCCATCCTGGTGAGCCCCTTGCCCAACTAACCACGTCACTATGTGTTCTACACTCCCTCGCAGCTCCTTCACCTGTTGATGTTGTACATTCTCTCACAAGCAAGCCAAGACGGCATATTCTTCGTCTCCAGCGATTACTGCAACAACTCGCCAAGCCTAGCAGTGCACCACCGAGCTCCTCCTCTTAGTTCCCATGGTTTGGTGGGTTTATTTGCAAATAACCCACATCATTTCATGGTTCCCATGTATTTCCCACCATTCAATTTTAGTCCATCACAATTGAAGATGCCGAATCTAAGCCTCCTTCCTTGGACCCGATGTACCGCTGCCGAATGCCTCCATGATTGGGCTCCTTCTTTGGTGAGATTCCACCCCATCCCTTCGTGTCATAACATGTTCATAGAGATCTTAAACCTGGTAAGATAGCCATCTTGGACAGTATCTTGCCTAGTTCCTCTGCCTCGGTGGCTTGTCTTCTCTACCGCTGGTCACTGTCACTAGGGCCATTGAAGCACGATTAAGCACGATTTTTCACGCCATCTACACATTTGGATCCCCCACTGTACGTAGATGCTCGTGATGCAAACAAATTTCTGGTCCCATCGCCTCTTAGCCCATGTCACCGCAGCCAAGCACGCCGCTGCTGTCTTGCACGTCGGCCGCTCGCCGCTAGCGGTCTACGACCGAGCCATAGCTACCTAGAGCTTCGTCTTGAGCTCCTACACCCATTTTTGTTGTCGCCTCGCATCCGAAGACTCTCTGTTGGTCTCACCCGAGCTCGATCGAGCCCCTACCATGGCTGCTTCACCTTCTTCCTCTGTTTTCAAGCGTCCCGATGATCTCTTCCCAAATGATGACAGGATCTATTGCCCCTTCCCAAGGGATTGTGTTCCACAGGGATTCCCATGAGACCAAGAAAATCCCATCCGGGATTTATTTCCATGGGAATTTTATCCCTAGTACCCAAACAAACCTTAGAGTTTCTGCTCCACAAGTATACAGGTAATCAAACACCACAGCTTGGCTGCAGAATTTATATCAGCCTACTGTGCCTTGGAGTGGAAGTTTTGGGTGCATTCTTTTTTGTTGTGGCTTATGGTTTATTGTTGCAGCTTATAGCTTCTTGGCCCAAATGCGAGAGCTCGTGCAAACGAACCGAAAGCTAATAAGTCACTACTAAAAGGCTATCCTGATAAGCCGATTTGAAAGGGTGGTGAAGAAAACGTTCCATTTGTTTATTCGAGAGAAATTATAAGTCATAAACCATAAACTGAAAAAAGGACTGTTTCAGAGGAACTGAGGAAGCACTTTTTTTACTCCTATTTTTTTTACGTGATGTTTTTAATTTTCTACGTCCTCGAGGTACAAATTTGACCATTATATTTTTTTGCTTTACTCTAAGATATACTAATAAAATTATAGTATTATAAAAAAATTTTAACAAAGACAATTTTAAATTCGTTGATAGTTAAAATATTTAACGGCCCTCGCGACCCAACTTATGCGCCGGGTTAAGGACATGGAATGGAACGTACAACGGCGTTTGACACGGACACGGCGTTGCAGAGCAGGGAAGCTCGGGCGGCTCCTCGGGTTGCCAGTGCCACCACCCCTTGGTGTAACCAACTATAGCCATGTATAGGTGGGTGCTCACCAACATCGGCGTCGAGGACATAACACGACAGCACGCGGCTGGGGCAGCGCAGTCCCTCTTCAGCAGCAACACCCACCTGATGCGTCATACATTTCACCTCCTCGGCACTCGCCGCATGCGCCTGCGCTCAAGGTGTTTGATCAAATGCCTCTTTAGGCCATCTGACTGAAAAGTGGGGTCCCTGTCCCTCCTTGTCAGGCTTTGCTGGATCGCGCAGGGAATAGGAGGAGCTGGGAACTGGGAAGAGTGAAATGTTCTGTTAAAGTTTCCGCGGTGAATTGAAAATTTCTCCCAAATCCGTGTTTTTCTGATACTTGCAGAAGTGTCCGAGTTTTTGTGAAATCATCTATTTTCTAGATGCAGTTGGCCTCAGAAACCATGAAACTGCACCATTGCATACTTGCATTCAGTGATCAAACATTTTCTTGACCCCATTTTTTGTTTATCTTTGCTAGTTGACGCCATCATGGCTATCAAACTCGAGTATGCGGTAAAGAAAAATTGGATAGGTGATCCATGTTTCCCACCCAAGTATGCTTGGGACGGCGTGAAATGCAGCAACACAAGTGGTAGCACTGCGAGGATAACATCTCTGTGAGTAGTATTTGGAAGGTCTTGCATCTTGCATGCACAGGTATTATGGTATACAATTGGTGCCTTTGCCTTATGTTGGGCTGAAAATTGTCATGCAGCGATCTCTCCAACAGCAACTTGCGTGGGGTGATATCTAATAACTTCACATTACTCTCGGCACTCGAGTACTTGTGAGTGTTGGATCATAATTTATTGATTTCCTATGCTTTCTATTAGTTATATATGAATTTCCATTTGACACGAATGGGGATCCCAATCTCCCTACAATCATGAGCGAAAAACACCAACTATAGGAGAAGACTTCTGTTTGCAAGTGATGGTAGCTTCAAATTCATAGAAACCACCGGTGTGCTAGGGATAGTATAGGCTTATTGTGTATATGTTAGTTTCTTGGGCTTACATATTTTGGGCTAAATAAGTCAGTTTATTGAATCAGTCCAAGAATTTGTTTCCGTTAATCCAGTCTACAGGCCCCTGGAAGCTTATTATTGCCATAACTTAAGCTTAAAAGCCCCCATACGTTTAAGCTAGGTCAAACATACTCTATGTCAACAATGGATCATGCTTCCTTATGTGTATGTGTTCTTGTTGTTGGCTTTGCAAAATCTATCACGCTCACAATTGAACAGGTGAGAATATTATAGGAGATTAGACCCTTTGTGCCAATATACTTGGCGTAACTGTGTGTTCATCTTTCTAATTTGCAAACTAAATCAGTATTTCTAGTTCCTCGCTCTTTGAAACATATCCCTATATAGTGTGTCTTTTGATGACATACCTCCTACATATTTGAACTATAGCATACTTTACACGAATGTGCCGCCAGGGACCTGTCAATGTGGCTTTGATCCCTTTTGATCTGTCTTTAGCTTGCTATAACCTAGCTCAATGATTGGGCGATGCGATGCCATAAATCATGCTGCAGCTTGATAAAACCTATCTCTTATTATATTTTGTTTTGTGTGGAGTTTCATATAAATGCCTATATATTATGTAGGCTGTTCCACTATAAGTATGTAATTGTGCAAATGTTTCAGGGATTTGGCTTACAACAATTTAGGCCTTATTAGTTATGCAAGAATTTTGCAGGAGTTTCACGTGAAACGATTCAATCCTGCAGGAATTGGGAAAAATTCTCACGTTCCAAATGGGGGCCTTAAGTGGGTTGATACCTAGTTTTCTACCAAATTCGTCCTCTCTTTGAATTCTTTAAGTGAATAGATTTGGTTGCAGATTGTTACTAAGCCAGGGGCATTACTTAATGTCTAAATTGCATGTCACTTTCTACAGAAATTTGTCCGGCAACCATCTGGATGGCCCAATTCCAGGCTCCCTCTGTAAAAATAATGCAGTATCACTCTTTTTCAGGTTTGGGTTTTCTTGTTGACGCTTCTTTTTTCTATTAATACCCATCTGAATTATGGAATGTTGTTCTCTCTGTGATCTTTAGGCAGGTGACCATTCAAGATTGTTTTTTGCACCAAAATAAACCCTAAACTGATTGTCTTATGTAATTTCAGTTATGATTCTGATGGAGATATGTGCAACAAAACAATTACATCTCCATCAAGAAATAGAACAGCTATATTCACCATTTCAGTAGTGGTTCCTGTGCTGGTAGTGGCTGTGCTTGTTCTTGCATTTTTTATCTGGAGAGAGAAAAGAAAGCCCAACGGTGCGTATAGTCTACTTTTGTTATGACCTGTTTTAAAAAATATTGGTTATTAGGGTTTACTATATTTGGTATTTCTGTTATATAACTGATATTTGTGCAACCAGTTTCTACACATGATCCACAACTTGAGAATGCTCCAGGAAATAGAAAAAATCATGGGGGGCACCTGCAAAATACTGAGAATCGCCAATTCACATACAAGGAGCTGGAGAAGTTTACTAACAAATTCGAACAATTCATTGGACAAGGAGGTTTTGGGCCTGTGTACTATGGCCGTTTAGAAGACGCTACTGAGGTTGCTGTCAAGATGCGTTCTGAATCATCGTCACATGGGCTTGATGAGTTTTTAGCTGAGGTACAAAATTTCAATACCTTGAAAATGTTGAAGAGACCTTAGAATCCTAATTTTCTATGGCATACATGTGTAGCTCAGCTATGTCTTCCCCCTTGATTGGAAAAATTGGAATCTTCAAGTAAAGTCAATAAGTCACATTCAGTGGGATTGCATGCAAATTAAGAGATTTTTCCTATGTTTTGTCTCTCGTTACATAGGTTCTGAGCTTGACAAAGGTGCATCACAGGAATCTAGTTTCTTTGGTTGGTTACTGCTGGGAGAAGGATCACTTGGCACTGGTTTATGAATACATGTCTCGAGGCAGTGTTTGTGATCATCTGAGAGGTTTGTCCATTGCAAACTTTAGTATCGATTAAGAGATAATAAATTGTGTGACTGTTTTAAAATTGCATACGAAATATCTATGCATGCATTGTTTGCACTTGAGGGGCCATCTTTAGTTATTTTTAAGATATTTCAGTATCTGAAATTGATTTTTTTTTGGGTGGGGGTGGGGGGTGGTGTATCTACATCTCTTCGTGCCTGAAATCCTAAGTAACAGTGTAGTCATAGTTGCATATTTCTAAACTATTGCGTTGGTAGGTTCAATTTGTTTTGTGCAATTTTCAACACAGAAGAGCGTAATAGAATTACAACAAAGAAAAATCGCATAAATTTGCTGAAAATAGACATGTGCTGTTGTTGATAAGGTTCTATTCTAACCGTCACCGTGCACATATATGAAGGTAAAAATGGTGTTTCTGAAACCTTGAATTGGGGAACACGTGTGCGAGTTGTGCTTGAAGCTGCACAAGGTATTCTGCAATAAAAAGATTAAGATAACTGGGTTTCTCTTAAGCTAATGTGTTATAACTTGTGTGCTCATATTTTCACTGTGGTTTTCTGGGATTTTCTGTGCTATATGTAGGACTGGATTATCTGCACAAGGGTTGCAACCTGCCAATAATTCACCGGGATGTGAAGACCAGCAACATTTTGTTGGGTCAAAATCTGCAAGCTAAAATAGCGGATTTTGGACTTTCCAAAACTTATCTTAGCGACACGCAGACTCACATATCAGCCACTCCAGCTGGGTCAGCGGGTTACATTGATCCCGAGTATGTCTCTCTGCCCGTACTAGAACATTTTGGTACTTTTTTTCTCATGTAGCTGATATTTGAATGAGAAGTATACCACATGTAGTTTAAGTTTCTTTTATAACTAGCTGACTTTGCCAAGTCAGGAAAGGGTACTAGTAAATTCATGTCGTTGCGTGCAACTCCTTGTCATTTTAATCACTTTGATGCAAACTTTAGGCTTACTAGCGTGAGGCTCATCTGCTGCTTTTTTAGGTACTACCACACTGGCAGGCTCACCGAGAGCAGCGACGTGTATAGCTTCGGTGTTGTTCTACTGGAGGTAGCTACTGGTGAGTCTCCGATGCTACGAGGACATGGCCACATCGTCCAGCGCGTGAAAGAGAAGGTTGCCGTCGGTAACATCAGCTCGGTTGCCGATGCACGGCTCGGAGGTGCCTACGATGTCAGCTCCATGTGGAAGGTGGTTGACACTGCCATGGCGTGCACAGCTGATGCTGCTGCTCGAAGGCCAACAATGGCCGCTGTGGTGGTGCAGCTGAAGGAGAGCCTGGCGTTGGAGGAAGCTCGCGAGGACAGGGGCGTCAGGGCAAGCCCAGCGAGTGCTGACGCGGCTTTGGTGTCCCCATTTGGTCCATCGGCAAGATGAAGCGGTCTCTTTTGCAACGGGTTTTGATGAACTACTTGTCATCTTAAGGCATAATAATGTTAGTGCGTGTGTGACATCGCACATGTTTTATGTACTATTTTGAATCTATGGTTTGCTTGTGTGTGCAAGTAATAATGTTTGGGTGAGCTTGCAGCTTCTTCAGGTACTGTGAGCTTCTTCCCATGCTTTACCTGTGAGAACAGCCTAAGTCTTGTTAATCTGAAACTTGCTAGGACGCTAGGATTGAAACGGATTGTGCCCTTTCGTGTTCCCCTAGCGTGTGTTTGCACGCCTACACCAAGCCTAGCTTAAGCAACACATGCTAGTTTCTTTGATTTCCTATTGTTTGCCTTTGGTTTCCTGTTGTCCTTCCGGAACAAATACTTTGAAGGATCTGTTTGCTTTTGATTTCCTGGCATAAAAGTCAGAATTTTCACCAATAAAACAGAACCACCTATATCTGTACAAACGGGATTGCAGATGTCGCAAATCTGTAATAAAAAAAATACCACAAAGGGAGGCACCATTGAGACTTACAGATATTAGTAGGGAAAATTGATCATATGCCATAGTTCAGTTTAGTCCTTTAGAATTTGCCACTGCTCTCGTTTTAATTGATTATATGCCATAGTTTACAAAGGGAGTGTACTATGTCCTCGATCTCATCATGTAGCTAGCTAGCTAATTAAGCTAGCATGACACACAATTGAACAAGATAGGGGAGAGAGAAAGGGAGAGGTCGACATGGACATGTTGCATCCTCCAGGCCGGGTTTGGTGATTGGCTCTGCCTGCCTGCCTTTCTAGTTGGCCGGCCGGTACCTTCTTTAATCCCTGTTAAATCCCTAAACTAACCTTACCTTATTCTTGTTTCTGCCGGCCGGTCTCAGCTGGTATCAACTCTCTCTCGTTTTTCTCTGCCTAGCTTCTCGTTAATTCCCTTCCTGGCTTGCATGCAGTATGTAGTAGTTGTATGTATTGGCGTCTCCTAGCTATAGCTTGCTGTAGTTGTGCTATCCATCCATCTCTTGCAATGCAATGCGGTGGGTGGGGGATTCGCGCATCTTCACTCCAGTAATTAACATGTTACAATTAAACATGATCACGAAGCGAATGGAGCGCGGTGGGGGATTCCCTTCCGTCGGTGAGGATGCCGCACAGGCACAACCGGCTTTGCCGGTGTCTGTCTCCCCCCGCCGCATCATCATATGTCTGCCGGCGCCCAATGCCTGCCCTGCCCTGCCTGACGGAATGGAGAGGCCGGACGGAATGGAAGGGGTAGGAATTATGCTGCAGTGCAAAGGGTGCGACCCAGCACCCAATATACGGAGTAGTACTGTAATTAATTAGTTAATTAATTACCGGTTAATTAATTGTGATTATACTCCTCCAGGAGTAGTACATGATCATATCGTATTAATGCGCGCTCGCCCCGCTACGATCGATCCTCACATAATCTGCCCAGCCCGCCCATACCTACAATGAGTACATGACATGGCGCATTCTGGAAGGCAGAGGCAGCCCCGTGAGCAGAGTAGGTTTCAGTTCAAAGTGTAAAAAAATATTTAGTATATAGTTTAGATAAATTTAGTTCAATATAGGTAATATTTTTATAATCTAATTTAGATAGTCTAGATTATTCCATCACTAAACCTGAGTACTGCTGGCAGGCATTTCCCCGTGGACACATTAGATGATTGGCATGCAGCGGCAGCACATACGGGTGAAAGCACAGATACAAGATATATGCCATGTGTCAGCACCATGCCTCCAATTGGCCGCCTCTCTTCTCTTCTTCTCTAGAATTTGCCCCTGCTCTCGTTCACCTCCTCGGCACTCGCCGCACGCGCCCGCGCTCAAGATGTTTGATCAAATGCCTCTTTGGGCCGTCTCACTGAAAAGTGGGGTCCCTGTCCCTCCTTGTCAGGCATTGCTGGATTGCACAGGGAATAGAAGGAGCTGGGAAGAACGAAATGTTCTGCTAAAGTTTCCGCAGTGAATTGAAATTTTCTCCTAAATCCGTGTTTTTCTGATACTTGCAGAAGTGTCCGAGTTTTTGTGAAATCATCTATTTTCTAGATGCAGTTGGCCTCAGGAACCATGAAACTGCACCATTAAAGGATTGCATGTAGGTTACGAGAGCAGAAAATAAAACTTTTCTACCGCGCACACAAGGACATCATGCTTAAGGAGGAATCAAGGATCGTTACCACTAGACACGCAGTGCAGCGGAAGAAGAGTTGGAGAAGCCGATCCAACCACGCGCGTCGAGGTAGTAGTGGAATTAGCCGATCGTCCCGAACAGGTCGTCGCCTCCACGCGATTAACCACACCACGAGCAGATCCAATCTGTAGGTTGATGCCGATCAACACCGCAACGAGCAGTGCCTCCACCGGTACCCACACGTCCGGGGCTGGAACGCCGATCGCGAGTGTACTAGCACTCGTGAGTGGCTAGGGTTTGGCTCGGGAGGTGGCGCTAAGGTTTTCTAGAGGTTAACAGAAGCGTGCACCCCTCAGCCCCTCGCCTCCATATATATAGACCTCCTCACTTGGGCCTTGTGGACCGAGGCCCAATAGGAGTCTATTCGGATCTCTATCCGAATTGAGCCCATATCCGAATCATATTCGAATTAGTGTTCCAACCCGCTAAGTGTGCGACCCTGTAGGTTCACGTATACTTGGTCGCGACCCGGAAACACCTTTCCGGTCACCCTTTTAATAGTGGCCTCTAGTAAGACATATTAACCCCAAAGTATACGTAAAGATCATATCGGCTGAACCTGTAATGTTCTCATGTACGAATCCCTTTGCCTCACGATATAGATTGAGCTCAAGGCGAGACCTGTGTCATCCTCTTAATAGCTCAATCACTCTCTCGATTCCGTGATGGATTATAAAGTTGTGATTGACTCCTCAATCACCTTGGCATGGCCATGCACTTTCATAATCCATTACATCGAGGGGCCAAGAGATATCTCTCCCATAAGGAGGGGCAAATTCTATCTTGATCATTCACATCCCACTACATGTTTCGTGGCAAACCCGAAGACTACTTTTATGACTATCCAGTTACGGAGTAGTGTTTAGCAGTCCCAAAATAAGCTACTACGCATGTTGGGAACCATGATGATCTCAAGTCTAAGGATTCTACATAAACACTACTTGAGACCAACTGATGACACATGGAATCTCTGCAGTGTCTCATGGCGGGTCTATCCAACATATGTTCACTAACACATGTCCATATTATTGATTTGGTATCACCATACCATGATCCATGAGACATGATCATCAATCAATACATATGCTGATCTTTGAGTCATATTTGTTCCTCATATGATATATGATCAGGGATCATTTAGAAATAGCAACATTTTGGCATTAAGAGTCTCATGAATAAGTCACATACTCATTGATCAATAATGATAATGTCTATTACAAGGAACAAAGTAATGCATCATAAACATAGTATGTGATATATATAACATCTCCATGTTGCCTCTAGGGCATATCACTAACAGTCTCCCACTTGCACTAGAGTCAACCATGTAGGTATCTAATACCCATTGCCCTAGTGTGAGCCTCATGCTTTGGCTGGGGAAGTGGCTTTGCCAACGGATCTCCAATGTTAAAATCCGTTTGTACTTTGCATTTCTTCACATCGCTTCTCTCCACTATCTCGCGGATGAGATGAAATCGCCGTAAAATGTGCTTGGACTTCTGGTGCGATCTAGGCTCCTTGGCTTGCGCAATGGCCCCACTATTGTCACAGTAGAGGTCCATTGGATTGGAGGCACTAGCCATTACACCAAGCTCAGAAACAAATTTCTTGATCCAAACAGCCTCTTTAGCAGCTTCAGAAGCTGCTATGTACTCAGCTTCTGTTGTAGAATCAGCAACCGTCTCCTGCTTGGAACTCTTCCAGCTCACCGCACCGCCATTCAGGTAGAACACAAATCCAGATTGCGATCTAAAATCGTCTTTGTCAGTTTGGAAGCTAGCATCAGTGTAACCATTTACAACGAGCTCTTCCTCACCCCCATAGACAAGGAACACATCTTTAGTTCTTCTCAAGTACTTCAAGATGTTCTTTACGGCAATCCAGTGACCTTCACCTGGATCTGACTGGTATCTATTTGTAGCACTTAAAGCATACGAGACATCTGGACGTGTACAAAGCATGGCATACATAATGGACCCAATAGCCGAAGCATATGGAATCGCATTCATTTTATCCCGCTCATCAGGTGTACTAGGACACTGATTCTTGCTAAGATTTATACCATGTGACATAGGTAGGAAGCCTTTCTTGGAATCCTGCATGTTGAACCTTTTTAACACCTTGTCAATGTACGTATCTTGGCTTAATCCAATTAGCCTTTTTGATCTATCTCTATAGATCTTGATGCCCAGAATATATGCCGCCTCTCCTAAGTCTTTCATAAAGAAACTATTTTTCAATGAAGACTTAACAGATTCGAGCATAGGAATGTCATTTCCGATCAGTAATATGTCATCCATATATAAGACCAGAAACACGAGTGCGCTCCCACTAGCCTTTTTGTAAACACAAGGCTCTTCTTCGTTCTTGATGAAACCAAACCCTTTGATTACTTCATCAAAACGAATGTTCCAACTCCGAGATGCCTGCTTTAATCCATAAATGGATCTTTGCAGCTTGCATATCTTTCCAACTGATTGCGGATCGACAAAACCCGTGAGCTGTGTCATGTACACATCCTCACTCAGATTTCCATTAAGGAAAGCTGTTTTGACATCCATTTGCCATATTTCATAGTCGAAATATGCAGCAATCGCTAGAATGATCCGAATAGACTTTAGCATTGCGACGGGTGAAAAAGTTTCATCATAATCAACGCCTTGAATTTGTTTGAAACCTTTGGCCACCCATCGCGCTTTATAAATGTGAACATTTCCATCTATGTCTATCTTTTTCTTGAAAACCCATTTGCATTCAATGGTTTTAACACCATCAGGTGGATCAACCAAGTTCCAAACTTGATTACTGTGCATGGATTCAATTTCGGATCTCATGGCTTCAAGCCATTTCTCATAGTCTGGTCCCACCATCGCTTCTTCATAGGTCTTAGGCTCATCATTGTCTAACAACAATATGTCCCGTTGTTGAGTAGTCAAGAACATGTACCTCTCAGGTGTACAACGTGACCTCTCTGACCTACGTGGTGCCGGTGTGTCCACAACAGGTTCTTCAATAGTTTGTTCATCCTGTTGTGGTTCTGTAGGAGCTGAAACGTTTTCAGGTATTTCTCGAATTTCTTCAAGTTGCACCGTGCTCCCACTATCCCTTCTTGAGAGAAACTCTTTCTCTAAGAAGACACCATGCTGGGCGACAAACACTTTGCCTTCTTCTTGATTATAGAAGTGATATCCTTTTGTTTCCTTAGGATACCCGATAAAGAAGCATTTATCAGATTTAGGAGTGAGCTTATCAGATTGTAAACGTTTTACATAAGCCTCACATCCCCAAATCTTAAGAAAAGACAAGCTAGGACATTGTCCTATCCACATCTCATATGGTGTCTTTTCTACTGATTTTGATGGAACCCTGTTTAGTGTGAACGCGGCTGTTTCAAGAGCGTACCCCCAAAAAGACAATGGAAGATTACTTTGGCTATCATGGAGTGCACCATATCTAATAAGGTGCGATTTCTCCGTTCAGATACCCCATTCCATTGAGGTGTTCCTGGCGGAGTCAATTGTGGAACAATTCCACAATCCTTCAGATGATTGCCAAACTCATGGCTCAAATACTCGCCTCCACGATCAGATCGTAGAAACTTGATTGTCTTGCCTAAATGATTTTGCACTTCATTTTGGAATTCTTTGAACTTTTCAAAGGATTCAGACTTATGCTTCATCAGGTAGATATACCCATATCTACTAAAGTCATCAGTAAAAGTTATGAAGTACTGAAAACCACCTCTGGCTGTTGAGCTCATTGGTCCACATACATCAGAATGTACGAGTGCCAACAAGTCACTTGCCCGTTCACCTTGACCGGTGAAAGGTGCCTTTGTCATCTTGCCAAGTAAACAAGATTCGCATGTCTCAAATGATTCAAAATTAAATGAGTGCAGAATACCATCTCTATGGAGCTTCTCCATGCGTTTCTCATTTATGTGACCTAAGCGACAGTGCCAAATAAACGTGGGATTCAAATCATTCGGACGTTGCCTCTTTGCATTAATGTTATAAACCGGTGACCCTTCAAGATTAAGAACGTATAACCCATTCACCAATGGAGTATGACAATAGAACATATCTTTGAAATAAAGAGAACAACCATTGTCCACAGATCTAAAGTCATAACCTTCTGCTTGCAAACATGAAGCAGAAATAATGTTCTTGGAAAGATATGGAACACAATAACAATTATTCAATTCCAAAACTAATCCTGAAGGTAAAAACAATGGCATGGTGCTAACAGCCACCGCAGCAACTTTTGCTCCATTGCCAACGCGAAGATCCACTTCGCTCCTCCTCAAACTTCTTCTTCTTAGCCCCTGCAACGATTTGCAAATGTGAGCAACCGATCCAGTATCAAATACCCAAGAATCAGTGGATGAAGTAGCAAGATTGATCTCTATAACATTTATACCTGGAGTGGAAGTCGTACTTCTCTTCTTCTCAAGATCCTCCAAGTACTTTGGGCAGTTCCTTTTCCAATGCCCTGATTGCTTGCAGTAGTAACAATCTGCATCAGGAGCAGCGCCCTTCTTGACTTGCTTGGCCTTAGAACTGCTCGCGATCTCATCGGGAGCTAACTTTCTTTTAACTGCGCCTTTCTTGATATTGGGCTTGCCCTTGCCTTTCTGCATCATCATCACATGATTGCTGCTTTTCTTAATGCTTTCCTCGGCAGCTTTTAGCATCCCATGCAACTCAGCCAAGGTCTTGTCCATGTTGTTCATGTGATAGTTCAGTATGAATGGCTCAAAGCCCGGGGGAAGCGACTGGAGAATCACATCAGTAGCCAACTCTTGGCTAAGGGGAAAACCAAGCTTTTCCAGACTCTCAATGTAGCCAATCATCTTAATCACATGAGGGCTGACGGGATTCCCTTCTGCAAGCCTGCATGCAAACAAGGACCTTGAAGTGTTGAACCTCTCAGCCCTTGCTTGGTTCTCAAACATACCACGCAACCCCACAATGATATTGTAGGCATCTGTGTTCTCATATTGCTTCTGAAGCTCAGAGGACATTGTGGCAAGCATTAGACAGCTCACATCAAGGTAATCATTCGTTTGCTTCTCATAAGCTCTCCGTGCAACCGCATTAGCATTATCAGGCAAGTCTTCGGGGTAAGGAGACTCAAGGACATACTCCTTGCGCTCTTGCTTGAGAACAATTCTCAAGTTGTGATACCAATCCATAAAGTTCGTTCCATTGAGTTTTTCTTTCTCAAGAATAGATCGCAAATTAAAAGTACTGGATGCGGCGTTAGCTAACATGATCTACAACACAAGAATATGCAAAGTTTAGCACTATGTTTATGTTCATCTTTTTATTAAACTATTTAACAAAAGACTCCCACTATGTGTTTTGCAACAAAACTCCCTCTAAGTTACATAGTGGGTCAAGATCCTCATTTCACTAATTCCTAGTGAGCTTTGGCATCACGGCTAGAAAACTAGTGACATGGGTAAGCAACACCTTGCTAATCACATCCCTATGTGACTCTTGCTTGTTGGGTGACATCAGTATGCCCCGGCCCCAACCTATGCCCCAAGGTCCAAAACTATTTTGATAACCTTGTTAAGTAAACCAAATGCTTCCGCATGTAGACGTCCGACATCTACCCCAAATAATGATAATAACCGACGGCACTCTACTTTGGTAGACTACCATACGGTGATCATTATCTTTTGGTGCAACATATGGAAGGGCATTAACACCTAATTTTATGAGGGATTCTATCCTACCAAAGCAACCTATCACACATATCATTGCATAAGAATAAGATAGATAACATCACAGATAAACACATTTAACTTTGAAGTAGTATGGCCCAAAAATGGTGATAGCCATCTCCATGTAGGTGTAGACGATCTCCATCCTCCACATCACTCCTTTAGGCCACTATGCTTGAAAGCCTGTAACCTCAAAACTAGGTTACTACCTATAATAGCTAGAAATTGAAGATTACAAAGATAGATTCAAGCATTAAGGTCGACACGCAGGTCATTAAATACAATATAGACAGCTAACAATAGCTGAAATAATCATGACACGCAAGCCATGAACGAATGTTACATGCATCACATACATCTCATACATTCCAATAAGCTATAGGGCCATACTATTCACACCATTCCTTGCAAAAACAAGTTAGACGTAGAATCGCATTCTACCTAACGATGTGAACCCATGACGCTATACAAGGGGGGTATGCACGGCGGTCCCGCTGGCTGGTCAGCGGGCGGGGGGGGGGGGGGTCGAGGGGGGAGCCGCCCCCGCGGGTTTCAGGGCAGCGCCCTAAACACCCTACGAAATTTATAGATCCAATCTATGAAATCGCTATGGAAAAACTATTCGGCACAACCACCTTATGTCGATCCGAGACATTCTCTAGGACGCTAGTTTTTCCACTGGGCCGAGGCTATCAGATCCATAACCTACTAGTATTCGACATAACCACCTTATGCCGATCCGAGACATTCTCTAGGACACTAGTTTTTCCATTGGCCCGAGGCTATCAGATTCATATCCTACTAGTATTCGACATAACCACCTTATGCCGATCCGAGACAATCTCTAGGGCACTAGTAGTGATACAATCTGCGCCTCTTCTAACCCCTATTCACCGATTGATCTCATCAACCCATGCTACCACCGATTCATCACATGAACCAACTGATCTAGACTGTAATAGATCCAATCTAGTACTACCGCATATCAACATATGCGCTGATCCAGATCGCAAACTAAGCAAGATGGCTCTGATACCACTAAAGGATTGCGCGTAGGCTACGAGAGCAGAAAACAAAACTTTTCTACCGTGCACACAAGGAAATCATGCTTAAGGAGGGATCAAGGATCGTTACCACTAGACGCGCAGCGCAGCGGAAGAAGAGTTGGAGAAGCCGATCCAACCACGCGCGTCGAGGTAGTAGTGGAATTAGCCGATCGTCCCGAACAGGTCGTCTCCTCCACGCGATTAACCACACCATGAGCAGATCCAATCTGTAGGTTGATGCCGATCAACACCACAATGAGCAGTGCCTCCACCGGTATCCACACGTCCGGGGCTGGAACGCCGATCGCGAGTGTACTAGCACTCGTGAGCGGCTAGGGTTTGGCTCGGGAGGTGGCGGCTAGGGTTTTCTAGAGGTTAACAGAAGTGTGCACCCCTCAGCCCCTCGCCTCCATATATATAGACCTCCTCACTTGGGCCTTGTGGACCGAGGCCCAATAGGAGTCTATTCGGATCTCTATCCGAATTGAGCCCATATCCGAATCATATTCGAATTAGTGTTCCAACCCGTTAAGTGTGCGACCCTGTAGGTTCACGTATACTTGGTCGCGACCCGGAAACGCCTTTCCGGTCACCCTGTTAATAGTGGCCTCTAGTAAGACATATTAACGCCAAAGTATACGTAAAGATCATATCAGCTGAACCTGTAATGTTCTCATGTACGAATCCCTTTGCCTCACGATATAGATTGAGCTCAAGGCGAGACCTGTGTCATCCTCTTAATAGCTCAATCACTCTCTCGATTCCGTGATGGATTATAAAGTTGTGATTGACTCCTCAATCACCTTGGCATGGCCATGCACTTTCATAATCCATTACATCGAGGGGCCCAGAGATATCTCTCCCATAAGGTGAGGCAAATTCTATCTTGATCATTCACATCCCACTACATGTTTCGTGGCAAACCCGAAGACTACTTTTATGACTACCCAGTTACGGAGTAGTGTTTAGTAGTCCCAAAATAAGCTACTACGCATGTTGGGAACCATGATGATCTCAAGTCTAAGGATTCTACATAAACACTACTTGAGACCAACTGATGACACATGGAATCTCTGCAGTGTCTCATGGCGGGTCTATCCAACATATGTTCACTAACACATGTCCATATTATTGATTTCGTATCACCATACCATGATCCATGAGACATGATCATCAATCAATACATATGCTGATCTTTGAGTCATATTTGTTCCTCATATGATATATGATCAGGGATCATTTAGAAATATCAACATTTTGGCATTAAGAGTCTCATGAATAAGTCACATACTCATTGATCAATAATGATAATGTCTATTTCAAGGAACAAAGTAATGCATCATAAACATAGTATGTGATATATATAACATCTCCATGTTGCCTCTAGGGCATATAGTAACAACCATTGCGTACTTGCGTTCGGTGATCAAACATTTTCTTGACCCCAATTTTTTTTTATCTTTGCTAGTTGATGTCGTCGTGGCTATCAAACTCGAGGATGGGGTAAAGAAAAATTGGATGGGTGATCCATGTCAAGAAGGCTAAATAGAACCAAAAAGCTTAAATTGAATCAATTAGTGTGCTAAAAATTCAAGGTTGAAATATTTTGTTCAAGCACTTGATACCACTTATAATCGAGTTAATTTATTACATTTGGCATTTTTTAAATTCATCTTCGGTTTAAATTGAGCTTCAACCATTTTTCATAAATTTTTGTTTTCTTAGCCATGTACTAGATCGCAAACCTTATGCGACTACGGTAAGCAAGAAACTTAAGGAAGTGGTCTTGGTCATCCAAAACTTTCTCTGAGTTCATATGTAATGCAATGACAAGCCGCCTCATGAGAAAGAATTGGTGAAATTAGTTTTTTCGCACAAAAAGATATTATTTTGTATTTTCTTGACTTAATTAAAAACCAAAGAGTTAATACTAACTCATGATTCAATAAAGAATTAGCATAGTTAAATCTAAAACCCAATTCAGATTCTCATTTAGTCCTTCAGAATTTGCCACTGCTCTCGTTTTAATTGATCATATGCGCTCGCTCTTCTTCGTCCTCCCTCCTTTGGCTCGTCTCTAGTGGTTTTGATGGTTTGGGCGAGCCTAAGCTTAGCTTCACTGGTTGTTGCCAGATGTTGTTAATAGAAAGATATTCAAATAGAATCGGGTGAATAGTCAATTTGGTCCCTAAAATTTCGCCAAATGCCAGTTTGGTCCCTCACCTTTCAAAACGACCAAGCAAATCTGTCAAGTTTTATTATTTCGGCCAAATTCGTCCGTTGAATGACATGCCTGGCCATGTCAACGGGTCAACTCAGCACATATTAGCGCCCCAGCTCTCTAATCTGACTCAGCATTGGTCAAATGACCCTTTTACCCCTCTATTCAGAACACACGATGTGCACTTGTCGAACTAATTAACTCGCAGCGAACCAACCACCTACGGAACCACTACTGTCTTTGAACCAGTTGAACCAAAACCACCAAACTATGAGCATGGAAGCAATGGCGTAGGTTGCAGTCTGCCGGCGAGATGAGCTAGGATTCCAGTTTCCGCGGAGGCCGGAGCAACTAGTGTTCTGATGGAATAGGCCAAGAGGAAGACGGCGGGCAAGGAGGGGAAGCCGGCGAGATGAGCTAGGATTATTTGTGACAGGTGAACTATGAAGTGGATGATCGCCTGTCAATTTCAATTGTCTTTGCTATGGGTTCATACCCTACGCACTTCGCATGCTTCTGTACATGGTTTTCTTCCGGATGAAAATGGGTTCACAGGTTGATGTGTTTCTTTTTCTTTTTTTTTTTTTGTCGTCGTTGCTTGCTGAAGGTGTAGTAATCGAGTCTCTTTATGTAAGCGATCGACTGGTCCGCTTAATAGTAACGTGGCCCATTGTAGAATTATGAACTGTCCCATGTCAATAGGAGTTGCTCCCGTCAATGAGTTACAACAAGCAATGTGCTTGCCATGACGTCGTTCTATTGTCGGGTTCTTGTCATGTGATGTGTGACCTTGTTAATGCACGGATCAGCTGGTCGCCTAACGAGGCCATGGAGCGGTCATAGGGCTAACAAAGTATGGTAAGCCACAGTTGTGGCAGCAAACTAAACACTAGCCGAAGATGTTGTAGCACGCCTAAGATTAGACATGGTAAGGTTAGGCTTCAAACCAAACACCCCTTAATCTTCCTATCCATTGCAAAAGGCTTTTTGACAGCCATAGCCCACCTGCAAACTCCCATAAGACCTTGGCTCCTCTCCCATGCACCTACCACATGTGCTATCTTAACCCCATCGAGTCATCACCGACAGCTAGGGTCTCACAGTACCAAGGTAGGTTGCAACGGAATGTTATGTTTGGTTGGCGTGCCACAAAAAGATTTCACATTTTTGTCAAAGTGATTGACCTTGAGCCTTTATCAATCATCTCAAGTGTTACACTTAGAAGAATGGTCTTGATCATACAAAACTTCTGAGTTTATGCCAAGTGCAATAATAAGGAATCCTATGAAGAAGAATTGCTAATATTCATTTTTTTTTTGTTTTAAGCACTAGTTCAAGAGCTCAATTATGATTCAGAAGAGAACTAGTATAGCTCCAACTTAGACTTGATCTAGATTCAAGGTTCCACTAAGCATTGATACTCAGTTGGATAGTTTTTATTGAATTATGATATGGGGTAAGTATTACTGAACTGTGAGAATTAGTGGTTTAAACTGAGAGGGAAAGATGTAGTAGTGACATTATGGGCTCAATGTTGCACTAGGGCAGGGGCGGATCCAGCGGTGGGGCGGGGGGGGGGGGGGGGGGGGCTCGAGCCCCCCGTACCGCTACCGAACCCTTGGAGCCCCCCTGAAGCCCCCCTAAATTTTTAGCCATGGATGTATAATGTAGCAGGGGCTGAGGTCGAGCTGAAGGTAGTTCAGCCCCTCCAAAATTTTTTCCTGGATCCGCCACTGCACTAGGGTGTCACAATTATATGGATCCAGAGAATGTTTTTATTCCCACTAATTTTAGTAGAATATGCTTTTATAGTCACCAATTTTAGTAGGATGTTATAGTGTTTACAGCATAAACCTGCAATGGTGCTTAAGGATTTCTATTAGTGATTTGTACTAGAGCTAATAATAGAGATGATTGTATCGTTTCTATATTTATGAACATTTGAATAATATGTTATTTTAGCTCTTGAATGAATTATCATTTATATTGATTGGCAAGTTTGTGACTTGTTCGTGAAACTCTGTATTTGTGTTTATGATGTTATTCTAAACATCCTGATCTTATATTATTATATAGAACACTTATGATTTATAGATTAGCACATGTATTGATTGATAATCATGTTTCATATAACATGGATATGAGATATCAAATCAATAATGTAGACATATATTAGATAACATAGTGTTAGATTTACCCACTTTGAGATACTGCATGAATTATTATATTTTTAAGTGTCATCAGTTGATCTCATACATAGTGTATGTGAGATCCTTAGACCTGAGATCTGGATTCAAACTTATCAAGGTTGCCATATTTAAGAATGAAGCATTTGCAACCAAAAATCTTAAAATGAGAGACGCTAGGCCTATGACGAAACCTAAGCTAAAAGAAGTCTTGCTTATGACCGATCTCAAGAAAACCCTATTGGACACATAACAAGCGGTCGACATCACCTCAGCCTAAAACCTCCTAGGGATGATGTGCTTATTTAGCATGGTCCTAGCCATCTCTACAAGGGTTCTATTTTTCCTCTCAACAATCCCATTCTGTTGGGGAACCCTAGGTGAGGAGAACTAGTGCTCTAATCCTCTCTCAGTGCAGAAAGTGGCAAAGGAGTGGTTCTTGAATTCTGTGCCATTATCACTCCTAATGTCTCTCAGAGCTCCTAGAAGGTCAACTGCTAATCTAAGGGCCAACTGTGTGAAGTAACCAAAGGCCTCATCCTTAGATATTAGAAAATACACACAAGAACACCTAGAGAAGTCATCTACAATGACAAGTACATACCACTTTCCTCCTGTAGACTAGACTCTAGAAGGACCTACTATGTCTAAGTGAAGCAACTGTCCAGGTCCATCAGTCATCACAAAAGTAAGAGGTGGATGAGGAGCAGAAACTATCTTACCATGTCTATAGGGTGTGCACACGAGGTCTCTAGCACTCTTAAGACTAGGCAGTCCTCTAATTAAGTTCTTGCTACTGACTCTAGTTAAGTGGTCGAAACCTATGTGCCCAAGCCTACAATGCCACAACACTAAGTCCAGGGAGTCAGAAGCTACAAGACACCTAGGGGTAGGGGTAGAGGTAGAGGAGATACTAAAATCAGCACTAAAAATCCTCTCGAATCTAGAGATCCCAAAGACATACTCACCGGAGAAGTCTAGAACTCTGCACTCACCACTCTTGAACCTTACTTCTAGACCCTTATCAAGAAGCTGGGAGACAGATAGTAAGTTGTACCTCAACTTACTTATCAAAGCGACGTCTTTAAGCATGAATTTGTTGTTGACGCGCACAGTGCCCTTGGCTATTACGGTACCGGTAGAAGCATCCTCAAACGTGATCAATTCATTGTCGGATGCACGTGTGAGGGAGGAGAGCCATCTAGAATTTCCGGTCATGTGTTGAGAACACCCGGAGTCAACAAGCCACACGTCCTCCTTCCTTGGACGCCGGACCTACAGGACATGAATAGGGAACATCTGTGCCTCAGTACTAGGGTTAGTGAGGAATGACTTTGGAATTCTATACTAAACCACACGATGCTTGGGAGCAATAGTAGAAACATAATTAATATGGTTAGCACGATGATCATGAGCATGCACACGAGATCCACCTAGCCCTCTTCAAATCGGTCTGCTAAAAGACCAGTACTCCCCCTAACTAGGCGCTACCCGTGATCTACCCCCATGATATCCTAACCCAATGCGCTGCCTAGACCCACCAAAGGAGTCAAAGAAGCCGTCTATAAATCTAGGCCTATGTCTAGCAGAAGAGACTGGCTGCCTAGCTCTACAAATAGTCAAGTGAAAAAGAACTCCTCTAATGGACCTCAAGGCACGCTCTCTCTTTTTCCTTTCAACCTTGGCTTTACTGAAGTAGAACTCAACTATGTGGCCATTCTTCTTACAAAAAGTGCAATGGTATTTGACCTTTTGAGGGGTATAACCTAATGAGGAAGAAGCACCTGTCTTGGTAGAAGAAGTTTGGGCAAAACCTGCAAATCTAAAAACTGTCTTAGATGACTCAATAGGTTCTGACTCAAATATGCCACTCTCAACAACCCTCACAACCATGGGTGGATGGTTCTTGGAAAACTCAGAGAGGGTCTTCCAGATCTCATGAACAGATCTCAAGTGAGCGACTCGCTTAAACTCCAATCGACTAAGCCCCTGAATCAGGAAGTTGTGTGCCTTGCTGTTTGCCTCCACATCGGGAGAAATTACATTATCATCAGCCGACACAACATAAGGGTTTTTAACCATAAGCTAAATTTCGTGCCCTTGGGCCTCAATGTAAGCATGCATGCAAGAGTTCCAATACAAAAAATCCACTTCATCGAACATAGGTGGCTTGGTTGAATACTTGTCTGTTGCCATGACTCCTAAGACCGATTAAGATCTACGAGATGAGCTAACCGTGCTCTAATACCACTTGTAGGACCGAAGATGGCAACAGAGGGGGGTTAATGGTGCCTTAAAAAACTCCCCCCAAATATTCAACAATCCTTCACTCCAATAGCTATAAAGCTATGAAGATTAGAATTAAAAGCCAACACAAAACAAACAAAACAATCCTTTGAAATTTTGGGAAAAATCAGGGAAATCGGAAGTACCGTTTATTGCACAGTGCTACTACCGATTTTTGGAAGTACCGCTATTTGCACTCCGGTACTTCCGATTCCCGATGAACAGTGAAATCAACCCAAGTTTTAAAAATTAAAATCAATGGAACTTTTGAATCATAGATAACATGAAATTTGGCAAGGATCTACTCTAGGGTATTGTGAACCTATTCCAACAAACGATCACAAAAAAACATAGCTAAAGTTGAGACCTTTTTTAGTTTGTTGTAAGGTTGCACCAAAACCGAGCCAAAACCAAAATCGGTGAATACAACTTGCTCGTGGGTGAATGATGACCAAGATGAGTCTAGATATGTTCTCACTTGTACTAGCAAGCAAGAACACCAAAGAAATCACTTCAAAAACCCTTGGAATAAGAAATCACTTAGTGAGGCCAAATTCAACCAAAACCGAGTTTCTTGATGAACTTGCTATCGAAGTGCCTAGATGATTGGAGATTGCTTTTCAGAGGTTATATCCATCTCAATCATGTTCTTGGTACAACAAGATCAAGAAGAGGGAACAAAAGAGATCAAAACCAACCAAAACAAGAGTAAATCAATCAAAACAAGAAATAGACATAGTGATGATCAAAGATTGATGTATTGCCACTTGACGAGGTAGGTTTTACAGCCGCTCCACCTTGGAGGACAGAGAGCACACAAGTCACTCACTCTCAAACCCTAACCCTAAATATGAGAGCACAAGATAGATGGATTGGATGGTTAACACAAGTCTCCACCCCAATCCCTTTATATAGGTGGGCTAGCCAGTCACATCTAGCCCTAATGGATATTATCCACTTAGTACAATGGGGACAATGGGGAAACCCGATAAGCCCACACACGGGGGTTTTACTCACGCTTGTTCACTTATGCACGCTTTTCAAATCATATAAGCCCGAATCTGCTAAGTCCTTTACCTTGATCCGTCTTGATCAAACCAGCTCCACCTTGACCTAAACCGCTCTCCAACACATCGCCCATGCGCCGCGGTTTTGATCCAAGTTAGATTTTGGTATTTTGGCCAAACTACCAAAATATTCTTTCTTGATCGAGTCTTTATCTTCCATTGCAAGCAATCGCCATGCTTGCCACGTGTAGGTTCATCATTGGCTTGCCACACGCTGGCAAGCCTCTTTCGCTCCGATTCCGTTGGACCACGCCTCACTTAGATCGGCTAAGCCAAATGGTGCAAACCTGCCGTTCGTATTTGCCTTCAACATTTTCCGCCTTTCTCAGGCCACGCTTAAGCTCACCATCCCTCTTGGCATCCTTGATCGTTCGGGGCCTCGGCTCCTCTCTGAGTGTAGCCCCGATCCTCACCGTCGACCATGGTGACTCCAACCATCCTTGCACATCCAACGATAAAGAAATCGTTTCTAGGCATAAGTTCTTCACAACTTGACCCATGTTAGTCAAACATGTGTCATGCACGCTTAATGCAAAGACCTAGGTTATCCCAACCCGATCCAGACTCAAAACCTAAAATTCTATTTTTCTCGGAAAATCGGAAGTATTGCTTGTAACACGCCGGTACTACCGGTCCCCAAACCGGTACTTCCGCTCCCTCACACTTCGCTCTGGACCTCTTTGAAAAAACATACCGCTACTCAGACACAACTACTGTTCGAGTGGAACTACCAATTTTGCTGACACTTCCAGAAAACAGTCTAAACCAAATGCTATCTTTACAAAACAAATTCACCACTTCACAAAATTTGAAATAGTTCATCACAACAGTATCATAGATCTTCTCCTTCAGCAATTTCTAGAGTGCCATCTTATCAATCACTGGAATGAAGTGGCAATTCCAAAAGTACTGTTCATGGTCTGCTCTGCTGTGTGGGCAGTGTTCTCCAAAAAAAAAAAAAACTCGGCCGTTTGTTTTTGATCAAATCAAGCAGCCAGCTGAGATCTTATCTCGCACCGCGTTGCACTCAAACCACATTTTGCACTAGATACCAACCCAAAACTAAATATGTTTATGTCCTGCAGCTAAGTATGAAACACAAAATTATTGAAGCAATCACCACCATCAAGAAAGAACGGAAAAAATTATGTGGATGGAAACATTCGAACTCCAAATCTTATTACTCCAACATGGGAGCATTACATTTTCCTGGGCCTACCGAACTTGTAGAATATTGGCAAAACTAGAGTGTACAACGTGCTGAAATTATAAGACTTATTTATAATCCTCATTAGAATTAGCAACTTGA
Organism: Dendrocalamus latiflorus; assembly: GCA_017311315.1. Lineage (NCBI taxonomy): Eukaryota > Viridiplantae > Streptophyta > Magnoliopsida > Poales > Poaceae > Dendrocalamus > Dendrocalamus latiflorus. The sequence goes on along the minus strand of CM029658.1, from coordinate 33,340,824 downwards.
GGCATTAAGAACCACAAAAATGAGTTTGTAAAAATTCAAATATAAGACGAACCTTGCATAGCTTCGTAGGAATGACTTGGCATCACGCTGGACCTAAAGTGTGCAAAGTCAACTAAATCAGAACTAGGGTGTAGAATTCCTTACGAGTTAGGAGTAAGATCGTTGTCGAAGATGCCATGCATCTTTTTTTTTTTCATTTTGTAAAGATGTAGTAGATGCCAGACTGGAGAAGAACAAGTCAATCAACGCCACAAGGATGGCGTTTGCTAGCCAAAAATAACAAAATTACCTAAGTACTCCCTCTGTTCACAATTGTAGATCATTTTTTGATTTTTTTACTGTCTCCAATACAAAACTCTGACTATAATTTATTATCATAATACACTAGTGTTGTAGTACGAGCACAACCGGGGGTACAGGGTACCCCTTTCCCCCTGGGGGGAGATACGAGCTAAGAGCTCAAGAGTTGACCGACAGAGAAAGAATGAGCTGGTGGAAATGAGTATCTCTGCCCTCCTCATACCCTTCTTAGGGGGTTTATATACACATGAATGGGGTAGGATGGGAAATCTCCATCCTATCCCTTAATAATTATAAAAGGTGATAGTATATTGGTATATTCCCTATACTATTGGACATGTCGCAAGGTCCAGTCATTTGGGGCTGGATAACCCCCACAACAGTACTCACTCGATAGCAAGCGCTGATGTTCCGAGGGGTGAGCTGACATGACCAACTGGCCCAATCCCCCGTACCACGGCAACAAGCACGCAGGTGCCGATGGGCAAGCTGAAGCAGTTGGTAGCCCCTAGCCCCGGGGGTGTGGACGCTATAAACCTCCCAGAGCAGGATTATTTCACCGATGTTGACATGGTCATGGAATCTCCCGATAGAGGCTGAGTCGGCGTGCGGAGGTTGCAGCCTGCACGTAGATGCGCGTGTCAAAGTCCCTCGCCAAAGGCCTAGCTGCCCCGCGGGCTGGTGCCTCCGACATGGTCGGCGCGCGAACGTGGATGACGATGGTCAGATGACCACGAGTTGGTCAACAGAGGACATCAGTGAAGATGCGACCATGAGGTGGTTGACGAAGTGTACGACCGTGAGGTGGTTGGACAAGTGTCGACGAAGTCTCGACCTCAAAGCGGTCGGATGAGTGTCTACGAAGTCTCGACCCCAAAGCGATCGGGCTCTTATCGATGAAGTCTCGACCCCGAAGCAGTCGGACGAGTGTCGACGAAGTCTCGACCCCGAAGCGGTCGGACGAGTGCCGATGAAGTCTTGACCCCCAAGCGGTCGGACGAGTGTCGACGAAGTTTTGACCCCGAAGTAATCCGACACGTGACGACAAAGTCTCAACCTCGAAGCGGTTGAACGAATGTCGACGAAGTTGCGACCACAAGGTGGTCATGCGTCGACGAAGTCTCGACCCCGAAGTGGTCAGACAAGTGCCAACGAAGTCTCGACCCCGAAGCGGTTGGACGAGTGTCGACGAAGTCTCGACCCCGAAGCGATCAGATGCATGTTGACGAAGTCTCTACCCCGAGGCAGTCAGACGAGTGTCGATGAAGTCTCAACCCCGAAGCGGTCGAACATGTGTCGACGAAGTCTCGACCCTGAAGCGATCGGATGAATGTCAATGAAGTTACAACCACGAGGTGGTCGTGCATCAATGAAGGGTCCACCCCGAAGCAGTCGGATAAGTGCTGACGAAGTCTCGACCCTGAAGTGGTCATGCGTCAATGAAGTCTCGATACCGAAGCGGTCAGACGAGTGCCGACGAAGTCTCAACCCTAAAGCAGTCAGAAGAGCACCGACAATGTCTCGACCCCAAAGTGGTCGTGCGTCGACGAAGTTGCGACCACGAGGTGGTCGTGTGTCGACGAAGTTTCGACCCCGAAGTGGTCGGATGAGTGCTGACGAAGTCTCGACCCCAAAGCGGTCGAACGAGTGTTAAACAAGTCTCGACCCTGAAGTGATCTGTTCACAAATGTGGATCATTTTTTGAGTCACGATACGCGCACCTGCATGGTAATTAGGGCTAGGGTTCTTTCAGTCACGATACGCACCTGCATGGTTTGCTTTCTGAGGGCGTTTTCTCGGCGACTTGATAGCTGGTTGGAATCGACCCTTGAGGCAAAATCGTCCATTCATATGGAAAAAAAGATCTGAAAAACTAATAAATAGGGAAAATAGCACATAATAATGGCAATTCCTAGAGTGCCATTTTATCAATCACTGGAATGAAGTGGCAATTCCAAAAGTACTGTTCATGGTCTGCTCTGCTGCGTGGGCAGTGCTCTCCAAACAAAAACAAAAAAAAACAAAAACTCGGCCGTTCGTTTTTGATCAAATCAAGCAGCTAGCTGAGATCTTATCTCGCACCGCGTTGCACTCAAGCCACATTTTGCACTAGATACCAACCCAAAACTAAACATGTTTATGTCCTGCTGCTAAATATGAAACACAAAATTATTGAAGCAACCACCAAAAAATAATGTGGATGGGAACATTCGAACTCCAAATCTTTTTACTCCTACATGGGAGCATTACATTTTCCTGGGCCTACCGAACTTGTAGAATATTGGCAAAACTAGAGTCACTACTACAGAAAGGCTAATAGTAGACGCCAAATCACAGACAGTTTTGTGAAATCGTCTGTGATGTACACTATTACAGATGGTTTTAATTTAGAGGCCGTCTGTGGTATTTGTGGCGTGAAAAAGGAGTATCACAGACGGTTCTTACCTCTGAACCGTCTGTGATACTGGAATATCACAGACGGTTTTATAATAAAAACCGTCTGTGATATTCCAGATTATCACAGACGGTTTTTATTATAAACCGTCTGTGATATGTTTCCTGCCTTACAATTCCCCAAAATTTTATAATTTCCCGCCTGAGTCCGAGTAGGATTTAGTTTTGATACACCTTCAGTAAAACGGGCATAACTTTTGCATACGGTGTCCGTTTTCGACGTTCTTGTACTCGTTGGAAAGCTAACGACGAGTCCGATCCAAAAAAAATGACCAGTTTGCACGAGTCGCCCTCCAAGACCCCGAAAATCGGCCATCTTTGGACCTAAACCTGTGTCGTAAGTTTTTGGTGTCTGTTTTTGCCATTTTTCTTGGTCTTCCTTTTGGAATTTGGATTTTGCTTCAACTGCAAAGTTGTAGATCTCGTCGAAACCTTTCAAATGAGTATATATAAGTTATATAAAACTTTGCTATTTTATCTTTTCATACTAGTTGTTTATATTGCATCGGTATATAAAATTCTGTGCTCTAATTCACAGACGGTTCTATATATAGAACCGTCTGTGATACTCATTCATCACAGACGGTTCTAGCCAATAGAACCGTCTGTGATAATCTGACCACTGGGCCCATCGATCCTCCTCACCCCACGGATCGTAGCTCCGCCTCTCTTTTCCCGCGTCCAAAATTTCGAAGTCCCGCCTCTCCCTCCCTCTCCCTCCCCTATAAATATTACCAAAACCCAGCCTCCTTGCTAGTTTCCTCCTCCTTGCTGTCCTTGTTCTCCTCTTGTTGTTCTTCTCCTCCTTGCTATCCTCCTCCTTGCTGTTCTCCTACTCCTTGCTGTCCTCCTCCTCCTTGCAGACGACGCACACGTCAATGGGAGGCAAGACACCGCAGAAGCAACTAGCTCGTGCCAAGCACCGACGATGGTGGGCGTCAAAGACATCCAGCTCGCGCGCTGCATCAGGGGTGAGAAGGCCTAGGCATAGAGGACATTTGCTTTTCTCTGTTATTGTTGTGTTAGCTAGATGAGCAACCTGTTTATTGTTCTCCTCCTCTTTATTGTTTGTTGTTTCTCTGTCTATTCTTGTAATGGTAGACTCTAATCTTAAAATGTGTACTGTGTTTCATACTGTATTTGCTTGTTCTAATTTCAATTAATTGATTTGCGAAATGGATGTTTTATGTTTGTGAAATGAATTGAGATGTGAATTGGATGTATACATGTACATGTTGATCTGCTTGTTTCAGAGAGTATGGCTAGCATTTCGTGAGACTAGCCAATAAACAGAAATAGATTTAGGGGTAGAAGAGAATAGCACAGACGGTTTTTAGTTAAAAACCGTCTGTGCTAGATATCACAGACGGTTTTTAGTTAAAAACCGTCTGTAATATATCAATATCACAGACGGTTTTTCATTAAAAACCGTCTGTGATAGCTGATAATCACAGACGGTTTTTAGTTAAAAACCGTCTGTGATATTTATATCACAGACGGTTCAAAAACTGTCTGTGGTAACCTTCGATTATCACTGACCCATAAATTCAGACGGTTCAGAAAACCGTCTGTGATGACGTTTTTGAACCGTCTGTAATGGGGTTTTCTGTAGTAGTGAGTGTACAACTTGCTGAAATTATAAGACTTATTTATAATCCTCATTAGAATTAGCAACTTGAGGCATTAAGAACCACAAAAATGAGTTTGTAAAAATTCAAATATAAGACGAACCTTGCATATATAGCTTCGTCGTAGTTCCCTTATTCGTGCAAAGAATGACTTGGCATCACGCTGGCCCTAAAGAGCGAAGTCAACTAAATCAGAACTAGGGTGTAGAACGAGTTAGGAGTAAGATCCTTGTCGAAGATGCCATGCATCATTTTTTTTTTCATTTTGTCAAGAAGTAGTTGATGCCGGAATGGAGAAGAACAGGTCAATCAACGCCACAAGCATGGCGTTTGCTAGCCAAAAATAATAAAATTACGGAAGTATACTACCTCAGTCTCAACTCTGAAGTGCATTGTCCTACAGAAAGATAGGTCCATATCATTGGATACAAAAGTAGTTCTACTTGCCGCACTTATGGATCGTCATTTAAGCAATGCTGATGCAAGCATGCATGCATGTGGCGACCAATATATATGTGTGAGCCACTGCCATTGCAACTGCAACTCTGGAAGTAACGTGGCAATTGAGGCGGTGTTCTCAATGGGTTTCTTGGTTTTCTTTGCTGCATTCGTATTAGCCGCCGCAGTTCATGTCGGCGGCCAGCCAGGTTTTCCATTTCATGCAAAATCGAAACACTTACGTTTTAATTTCCAGAACAAACAAAAGAATCGTGTGCCTTGATCTAACCAAGAAGCATCTTTTAATCCCTTGTCGCATTTGCTTGTACAAATATTTTTCAGGCTTTCTGAGCATCGACTGCGGCCTGGACTCTAACTACAGCGACTACAAGGACGAAACCACCCGCATCTTCTACGTCTCCGACGGTCCGTACGTCGATGCTGGGGAGAACCACGTTGGCCCCTGATCAGGAGAGCCAGTGGAGCCGTGCCCTCGTCACGCTCAGAAGCTTCCCGTCCGGTGTACGGAACTGCTACACGCTCCCCACCGATGGTGGGACCAAGTACCTGCTCCGTCTGTGGTTCGCGTACGGCAACTACGACGGCAAGAACAGCTCGTCGCTGCAGTTCGACCTGCACCTGGGGGCCAACCTCTGGGAAACCGTGTACCCCGTCAACAACAACAACGACTGGGATGACGAGGACTATGCGCGCGAGGCGGTCTTCGTCGCGTGGGCGAGCTGGGCGCCGGTTTGCCTGGTGAACACCGGCGGCGGCACGCCGTTCGTGTCCTCGGTGGAGCTGAGGGCGCTCGGGGATGCGCTTTACCCGCCCGTCACGCCAAAACAATCCTTAGCAATGTTAGATCGGTTCGACATGGGTTCAAACCCTTATGAAACCCGGTATGTCTTTCCAGAGGACGTCTATTTCCCCCTTCTTCCCCACCTCCGGCGCGATGCCGCCTTCTCGCCCACCATTCAATTCGAAAACTGAACTTTCAATTCAAAATTTCCTCCCAACTTTCAACTCAAAATCCTCATTTTCAACTCGAATTCCTCCCTGCTTTCAACTCGAAAAATTGAACTTTCAATTCAAAATTCCCCCCATTTTCAAGTCGAAATCCCCACACTTTCAAGTTGAGATTTGAGAAGGAGAACTGGCGGTCCTGTTGGTGTCGAAGGAGGCGACGGCAACGGCAAGGGGAACCACGGCGACAGCAAGGAGCTTCCCGGCGGTTGCGACAGTGCGGCGGCACGTGTGAGGGGGAGGGAGCATGATGGGGGACAAGGAAGGGGGAAGGGGACCCATCGGGGGCGGCGGCAGCGTCTGCACGACGGAGGACGATGCGCCGGCTCATTTTCCCTCAAACCCCACGAGGAGAATGTGACTAATTACGAGGGGCAAATTATATTTTAAAAAATAGGCAATTTTGGCTACAGTGTACTGTAAAATATTGGTATTTGCTTAGAGATACTTCAAAATCATGGTTGAGCTAGAATACACTCCAAAATAGTGGCCATTTGCTATAACACACACTGAATGACTAAACTAATGTTTTTCTGTGTTTTGTGGAGGGAATATCTCATCCCAAATTGCCCCCCTTCAGTTCTTAATTCGGAAAATATCACATTAACTCTAAAAGTTCTGAGAAAAATAAGAGATTCCAAATAAATTATTTTGAAATCAAATAAATTATTTTAGCTCGTGATTAACCTCTAATTAATCACAATAAGTACTTTCAAATTAATAAAAATAGAAAATTCTTTTAAAACTCCACAATAATTCTAGAACATTCTCATAAATTCGTAAATGATATTTTAAGTTAATTTTAGCCAAAAATGAAAACTTTGAGATGTTACAATGGGAATGGAGGAGGAGAGAGGTTTTTTTATTTTTTAACAATTTTATGCTAAGGGAAAATTAGACATCTTTTGCACGTTCTCTCCTGGTTATTGAGATAATATTATTTTAATTGTTGTAGTGTGTTGTGGCAAACGGCAACAATTTTAGAATGTCTTTTAGCCAAACTATGATTTTATAGTGTTCTAGGGAAAATGCTAAGATTTTATGATGCCATGTAGCCAATTTTGCCCCCAAAAAGGGGCAATATGCATGCATGCATGGTAATGGCAAAATCAGGATTTTCGAGATGGATGTGTGAAGTTAAGAAAATATTGTTTTATACAACAATTCATTCAAGGTACACACTAACAAAAGTCAAGTAGTTCAAATTACAAATTGTTCCTCGTAGAGCCAATAACGCAAAATAATTAGGAAAATTACAAGCAACTAAGAAAAATTACAGATTAACTTTTCGAGACTTCATGCTTCAAAAAAGATATAGATAGCATCATCACTAACTTGTGACAAAAACAAATCTCGCTCAACAAACATTCAAGTATTGATCCCATGCTATTTCTTAGTTCCTCACAAATTTTATTGCCGAAAATACTCGCGTAAGTCTTATGGTTACTACGGGAAGGATTAGCTCCCTCCCCCTTAATACTCTCGTAAGTCTTATGGTTGCCCGACGTGTTCCGCGGCCACGGCGCGCAGCCTGCCTATATCTGATTTTTTTTTATAAAAAAAAGGGAGCAGTTCTGCCCCACGGAGGAGTACTGTAGCTACAGTATTGTTTTCTGTTACTTCAGTGTCTCGCCGTTCCTCTCTTGCTTTTTCACTGTGTTGCACTGTTTCCCTCTCCCTTTCCTTAAGCAAGGTAGAGGATGTGAATCCTTCACCCACCTGCCTCCGCCCCTGAATTGAATTGCATGTTTTCTCTTTTCAACGATCCAATCTCTCTGACTCCCTGGTTTCATGAAGGTATCCGGACGATCCATACGACCGCTTATGGTGGCCGATGGCCAGCCCACGGTCGGTGAACCTTACCATCACGTCGAGCGTCCAGCCAGACGCCAGCTTCGCCGAGCCCTTGCCCGTTCTCCGGACGGCAGTCGCGGCGACCGGCAACGACACGGCGTTCACCGCCTACACATGGCAAGACCCAACGTTCTACGAGTACATGGTGTTCCTGCACTTCGCCGACTTCCAGAACAGGCAGCTCCGGCAGTTCGATGCCTACCTCAACGGCAACAGGCTGGGGCCCAGCGACCACCCGTACCCGTACAGCCCGCCATACCTCGCCGCTTCTTGCGTGTGCAGTTCAAGCTGGTACAGAGCCACCGAGGGCCAGTACAACGTCACTCTCGTGGCCACCGCCGCGTCCGTGCTGCCTCCGATGCTCAATGCGATCGAGATCTACTTTCGCATCGCCAATGACACTCCCACCACATTCCCCAAAGACTGTAAGCTCTCTCTCTCTCTTTCTTCGTAAGCTGCGTCGCATCATATGATTAAAAAACTAGTGCAAAACATTTTAGGCCATGTCAGGAATTTCAAAAAAGATACCTTCCTATCGTAATTGAGAAAAAAAATACCGCATTCGGGGTTGTATTATCGCTACTTCGTATTAGATATTTATGGGGCGCTTAATTCGACTTAAATAAGCTAGTTTATAGTTTATTTTACACTATAACTGTTGTTGTCTTATTTAGCGTAATTAAATTTAAAAATAAAAAAATAAGTTAACCCTTCATGAACAATGAAAGACAAAAAAGCTCAAAAAAGAAAAGATAAAAAACCTCAAAAAAGCTAGTAAAAGAAGAAATTTAGAAATAGTAAATTAGAAGCAAGCGAGGGGAAAATCTTGCTGATTTCTTCCTTGTTGCTGCGGTAATGGAGGGGTCAGGGGGAGTTGCGGCTTAGCTTTGGCACAAATCTTGAGTGTTCCTGCGGACACAACTCTGAACCCCCACGAATCATATCAAAGCCAAATAGGTTTAGATCAGACACATGTTGACAAGGTCGTCCTCATCCTCCTCGCCGATGGTGATGGCGACCTCCTCCAGCTTCACGATGTGGCCAGGTACTTCGTCCTCGCCCACCGCGGCCACCTCCTCCTTCTCGTGCTCTAGATCGTCTATGATGGCAAGTGGTATTAGTAGTGCTTGGGTTGCACTTGCTTACTCTACTGCTACTGGTTGCTGCATGTTGTGGCCTTAACTGTGAAGAGGATAAGAAAGGTGCCGCCATTGACGGATAAACCGAGGCCCTGAGCTGGGAGTCAGGTCGGGTTTATTTGTGCCAGCCCGAGGCCTAACTGGTCCGACACGATCCAAGCACGGCACAGGCACACCGTATAGCGGGCCATGCCAGCATGGTACGAATGGTGGATCGGGCTAGGTCTAGAAAGCCAGCCCATCGGATGCCACGACACGGCACAGTATATCGTGTCGTGCTTGGGTCGGTCCGGCCCGGTGAGCACGGCCGGCACGCTAATGCCCACGATCGCCTCGGCCTTCTGCCTCTTGTCTCCATCCCATGGATTCCCCAATCCCCATATGTCATTACAGAGCAGAGAGAGGGAGTAGAGGGGAAGGAGTATACCGTGCCAAGAGGAGCTGTCAGTCACGCGTCCCACCTCACTGGCTTGTCACCTCCCACCTCCTGCCTCGGCCTCGGTGCCACCTCCCGTCTCGGAGCCGTGCCGCCTCCCACCTCCCGTGTCGCTCGCCCTCCCATGCCGCCCCGCCTCGGCACCGCTCCAATCCGCCTCTTGCCTCGGCCTCTCGAGCGCTCGCCTCAGCCTCGTCGGCGTTGCTCATGGAGATGATGGCAGGGGAGGAAGAAATGAATGGGCTCCTCCAGTCAGTGGCGAAGGGATTATAGGGAATGGAGATTTGTATTTTTGCAATTTAGCCCTCTACGTATTCTAAAATATATAAATAGGTCCTTGTCCATTTTTGATTTCTTCTATTCTAGCCCTCAGAAACTTTGCTTTCATCATGGAAAGATCCTACACATCCGCTGTGATATATACATCTGTACGGAGCAATCCCTAGAATGCCAAATTTGAATATTGACTTAGGTTTTGGAGGTGTGAATGTGTGATGTATATATATGAGACGAGGAGAAAGATGAGGTTGGTTGGATCTTAATCCAATGGCTGAAAAAGTGATTAAGATATACTATGATTTAAGCCGAGTTCATTTTTGTACTTATGATATGATGTGTCTTTTGTTGTTCTTTATTTTTGCACTTGTGTTATAAGGTATCTTTTGTTGTTCTTTCTTAAGAAACATCATCATACGAAAATAATGCATATTTTCAACGTTGCTCCCCCTTAAGTCACTACCACCAAACCCTAGGTCGCATCCTCACAACTCTCTTTCTTCTTTGCGTAAAACCAGTAGGGCTAGACTACTGGAGAAGAAGATCAAAACAAATCAATATATTCTAATATATATTTATATTTTTTACAACATAGCTCACCCCATTGTGATTTTATTTTATGTAAGCAAATTACTACTAAATACGCTTCTAATTCTAACATAGCTCCCTTCACCGACTGTCTTTTTAATTTTAGCATTTGATGAGATAACCACCCCATGTATGTTGCAATTAACCATTATGTAAATCAGTGTAGGGGCCCAGATTTTACAATCTGGATTCCTCTGTGATTCCACCGTACTATTCCCTGGATCAGTAGATAGTGCTCACAGTTTGCAGTTCTGAATATCAAAGTACATATCACGCGGAAGTGTAAATATAATAGTAGACTTACTCATGGGCCGATTAGACCGAAATCATTAAATTGCAGTAGCGGAAGAACGAAGCACACAAGTGGGACCTTCAGGACATGCCCACAGGCAGCCAACTGGAGGTTCACGACCTAGCCCTTGACGACTTCGTCTTCTTCTCCATCATCACCAAAAGTATTGCTGAAGCGTAGTGATCTGATTCCTGCTTCTGGATTTGTTATGAGAGCGAGTGTGAGCACACTAACCACCATGCTCCGCGAGCCAATACACAGGATGCAAATAAATAGTATGCATGACTGATCAAAGGAGAGGCTCGGGTTATTTTATTTGCCAAAATCGCTTTTGATAGCATTATTGTTATTAAATCATAGCGTTATTAATTCTACCTAAACTCCACACGGCGATGGCCATAATTGACTTAATCCACCACAGACACCCTTTTCCTTACTGATTGCTGTCTAAGACTCCAAACAGCGAGTGTCATCATTACTTAATCCACCGAATATACTCTTTTCAAATTGATTGCTGTCTAAGACTCCAAACAGTGAGTGACATCATTTATACAATCCACCAATCATACACTTTCTATATTGATTGCTGTCCAAAACTCCAAACAGCGAGTGACATCATTTAATTAATCCACCGATCATATACTTTCTATATTGACTGATGTCTAAAACTCCAAACAACGGATAATATCAATTATACAATCCACCAATCAATTGTTTCCTAAATCCCCAAACAGCGAGTATCATAATTTATATAATCCACCAATCAATTGTTGCCTAAAACTCCAAACAGCTAGTGACATCATCTATCTAATATCATTTGATTAATCCACCGAACACACACTTTCTATATTGAGTGCTGTCTAAAACTCCAAACAGCGAACATCATCAATTATACAATCCACCAATATCTTTTGTATTCCAAATTCCTATCAACCCATTCCTTTTGCTATTGATCCACAACCACAATTTGCTCTTACAATAATCAATCTTATTTTTCATTATCTATTTCTAACTAATCCACTAGTATACCTCCACCAAGAATATCATTGATCAAGTTTATACTCCAATTATCATATCTCCAAACTCCCAACAATTCAATTGACTCATCTAGTAATCGATCAAATCCTATTAATCCCATTATCACCAATATCTCCCAAAAATTGATCCAGCAATTACCTTTGCACTCCTTAATTCTCCAAAAATCATTCAAATCATCTATCTAGCCTATCTATTCATTTAGACTCTGCTAACATATTTCTCTCAAAATCCACACTATCATTTCCTTTTTATGATCGACGTAAATCCACCGGCATCTTTATGTATTTACCACAAACATCCATCTTCTTTTCTTACGACTCTATTTATTCTTCCTGGCATTTTATTTTGTGAGAAGTATTTTCATCATTTAAAATATAATACATAGAAATTTCCTAAGACCTAGCAGTTTTGACCAAAAACATAATGTGTAACAGAATGCAATAATAATAGTGATCCAGATTCCATCCACCGTTACATGGCATCCGCACCATATAGCATCTTTTAGCGTTATAGCCGCTTAACTTACCATTGGGGCGACACCCAGGACAATTCAAATCAGAGCTTTCCACTGCCCTCCACTTTTCAATTCCACCCACAAAGTTTTTTTTGAAATAGAACTATATCTGGTTAAGTTCCCATGTCCGCCCTTGACCGTGGGCACGGCTATTCGAATAGTTTTGACTCTGCAGAGTTGGCACACTTTACCCACAAGAGACAGTTTACTCGTTGCCCCACACGATTCCTTAGTCGTGCAATTGAGCCAACCATCACAGTAACCGTTGAAAGTACCTCGCCCCTTCCATCATCTCACCCCTATGAGCTTGTCCCGCTTGCGGCAGGTCTCATAGGTTGTGCGAGACGTTCCCCTCCTATGCGCCTAGCAGCTGGCTACCCACACTGCTAGCACGCCGCAGAAGAACTTCACCCTCAAGCCCGCCACCCAGACAGCCACTTGCGGGTGTCCCATTCAAGCCCGCCACCTAGACAGCCACTTGCACTACTGCCATGATGATGACTTTCAAGGTCCGGTAAATTTACTAAGCTAAGTTGTGCTTTACAGACTTGTGGTTGTACTTGTTTTACACAGGAGGTCATGACAAGATTCGGTCCTTAGGGTTATCTGGGTGGATTTACCACTAACCACTTTGTGCTTCCACTGCACCACACACACACACACCCTCAAACCATCCGCCCAGATATTTAAGCAAGTTGGTGTTTTTGAGAGCATAAAATAATTATACCAACATAGACCAGTCATTATCACCATGACTTCCCAAACCAGTTTCTCATGATTAAAATGATAATGATGTTTGGGCCATTTCAGCGCCCCCGTGTATCTATGCAGTACTAAGCATGGCGTATAATTAAGGACTTATCTTCACAAAGTTACTATTATAATTTTGCTAGTGCGACAAGGTTCACACATTCAATTATTCCAAAGGAGGTATAATAATATTCAAGGTAAACAATGCGCATATAACTATAATCTTAAATTAAACATGTATTTGCATATAAAATAATAGCATGCAGTTTGATAATTTAAACCAAAGTAATTTGCAGAAAACGTAGGTTCAACATGATCAAAGTATTGACTCGCCTTGCGCGGTTTACCGCGGTCTTGAGCTCACTCAAATCTTTCTCGTTTGATGGTCTTGAGCTTTTGGTCTTTTTCTTCACCTCGATCCTGATCTTGCTTGATCCTTGATTCTTCCGGACTCCAGTTTCTAACTACGTGATAAACGACTGTATCCAAATAAAAGCAAATAACTCAAAAGATCCAAATAAATTCGAACAAACTCAATTTAGCTTTGTTATGAGTTAATGGGTGATTCGGGTGATTTGAGGCAAGGCCGGTGGTAAAATATGATGACTTGATCTTTTTACTCATAATCTCTTTTATTATTCTTGTATTTATCAAGGAAGTTCCATGAGTTAGATTAGACCTATGAATTGGTGTGCAAATCTAGCTGGATATTATTTTATCGAGCATTAATATTCAAGGCTTATACTATATACGGGATGTACACAAATTTTAGCTTATCGAATTAATTCATATTACTAGTAATTTGATACCTAGCATTTTATGCAACCCTTAGTTATTAATAGGCATCATTGGAGTTAGGATCCATGTGTTCGAGTCCTAGCTCGCTATATTCAATCGTGCTTAGTATTTTTGTATTTTTGTTTACTAACCTAATGTTAAGATTTAACTTATGAAATCTTATCATTTCGCCTATACTTCAATTATTATTAGGCTTAGTTTTAGTTTTTAATTTAAATTTATTTAGCTGGGCAAAGCTGGTTATATTTTAATATTTTTTATTTAGCAAAATCTTCCTCTACGGTTTATTTAAGATGGCATGTTAAATATTAGTGCATATGTTTTAATTGTAGTAAGGGTAATCTTTATTACATTTAGACATTTAGCCCAAGTCATCTTTATTACTGCCTTAACTAATAAGTGGATTTAAAATAAATAATACAGACACAATTATTCACATACGATGATTAACCTAATATTAAATCTTAGATAAGGTTATTTACGCCCTAGTTAAATTTACTAGTTTCTATGAACAATGTCTGATTTTTCCAAATTTTCCTTATGAATTCCCTAAGTGAAATGGATTAAAAACAAAATCAAAAAGAGTGTGAGGGGGAGGGAACGGGATTCGAACCCGAGACTTCAAGGGAGCGTGCAAGGCAGCAGGCGCTAGTGTCCATCTGGGCAGCCTCCCACTTGCGTTTTGACGAGGGGAAACAAACCACAAGAGGTTGCCACGGCCTGGGGCAAAGCAGAGGAGCGCGGGGCGGCGCGCGAGCTGGGCGACGTCGCCGGCGGGGAGCGTCCGGGGAGGCGGCGGCGACGGTCAAATCGGGTACCCATGGGGGAGAAGAAGCCTTTGGAGGTGGCGGCGACGGCCAGGAGGTGCTGTGGCGGGCCGGCGACGAGCACGGGCGGCGGCGCAACGGAGGTCACCGCGGCCGGCTCGCCAGAGGGGAGGAAAGGGTGAGGTGACGCCGGGGATAGTCTCAGAAGTTGCCGGGGAATCTCCGGGAGCCAGGAATTGGGTGGAGGTTCGATGAATCGCCGGGGAGACCGAACACCGGAGTTGGGGAAGACGGTGGTCTCCGGCGGCCTATGGTGCACGGGAGTTCAATTGCACTGGATACGAGAAAGAGGGAGGTGAGGCGATCTCAGGGAAGGGCTTGGAATGGCTCGGGGCTCACCGGGTGGTGCTGCCGGCGATGCGGCCATGGGGAGTTTGGTGGATGCGGCGGTGAACTGAGGAAAAGGGGCAAGAAGCCGATGGGGGAGGGAGGGGAGTGGCACGGGGAGAAATGGAAGGGGCCGTGCTGCTCTTTATGGAGCGAGAGGGGGGGGGGCGCCGTGGGGCACTGTGGCCGGTGACCATGGAATGGGACGTGGTGTGGGCGACGGCCTGGCAGGGCGACGTGCGCACGCAGGGTGATGGAGACGCGGAGACGACGGGGCAGGTGCAGCGGCGTGGCGTGAGGGGACGGGGGCGGTTGGCTGACGCAGCGCCGATGCGGGATAGCAGGCGAGGACGAGAGCGCAGGTGTGGGAGAAGTGTACGCAGCCGGAGGTCAGAGAAGGGAGGAAAGGAGAGATCGGGTGGAGGAGGGAGAAGCCGGCCCCAGCGGCAGAGAAAGGAAGAGGGGAGAGAAAAGGAAGGGGTAGGGGCTCGCACGTAAGAGAAAGAGAAGGTAAGGGGAAGGTGGAAAAAGAATGAGGCCGCATGGTTTTGAAAAATAGGGGAAAATAAATGATAAAATTTGAGAAATTAAGTTTCTAACGGCTTGAGTATCGTATATTTAAAAACCCTTTTTCTTGAATCCCAGCTCTGGAATAGTCTTGAATTTTTTTGGCATATAATTTAGGTACATGTATATAGGCATATGCATATTTAAGTTGTACTTTTAATTCAACTATTTTCCTTTAACTAATTTATAAACTATGTTTTGATTCTATAAATATAATTTTGAATTATTTTTTTAAAATTTGAACTCGCCCATCTTTATTTAAATTTTTAGGTCTACTCTCCTTCCTTTTTGTACAATGACTAAGCTTTATCAAAAAATGATTTCTTGGCCTTAATTATTATAATCTATTTCCGATCTTTAAATAAGACTTTGATTTAGTGAATTATAGTGAATTTTAGGTTGTCAGGGTTAAACCTCATTTAAATTATCTTGCATTTATTTATTTATTTTTAGTTGCTAGTTTGTGCTCAAGAACTATTTCCAGATATTATTTACTTAGCACAAATATGAAGAAAATCCAAATAAAACTGTGGCAAAGATTACAAATGCCAATACGATGCAATTAAAATTTTTTAATTCTCCCCAATTTTTGAACATTCAAAATTTAGGATGTTACAATCAGTCTGTTATTAGCGCGTCTATTCCAAGTAGTTACTAAACGTTTGAGAAACTATTTAAAATTGATTTCTTAACTACAGGAAGCTACACTCATGAGTCTGCTTGAGTTTTTCTATTTGACTAGTTGGGCAGCCCTATGCTGGGCGATGGGCTAGATGCCACATACGCCACAGTGCGATTTATACCTAGATATATATGCTGTTGGACTAGATGGCCAAGTTCAGAGGTGGAATGGCATGATATAATAGTATGGAATTTTAATTAGTTTTTAATGCGGCGAGTATGAGAGAAATGAAGATAACGACCGCCACCATCATCATCGCCGCCGCCTTCATCGTGTATAGTTACTTTGAGCTAGGCTTGGACTGGCATGGCACGAACGCCAGCACGGCAGGTTTTGGGCCATGCCTAGGCCTGGCCAGAGGTGAGGCGGGCCAACACGGCATGGCAAGGTGGGGTGACCGGGCCGAACCAGCATGGCACGACGCGGCCCGAAGCATGATGGGTCTGGGCTGTGCTGGCACAGCACAGCCCAATGCCCACCTCTATAGAGGCCAAAGAGGGTGAGTTGGGTGAACCCTCCCATCACACCAAGAAATAGGGTGGGTTCGAAAGAGCTCTCGGCTTTTTGCTCTAGATCGACTTTTTTAAGGAGGGTTGAAAGGTTAATTGTAGTACATATTATGCTGACTTCATTTATACGGTCAAAACCGTATACGAGTATCTCTCTCCATAATCTCTCTCGTGAACAGGCATAATTCATAAGATATAAGCCCAAAAGCATAAGCCATAGACGAAAAGAACCCACCCATAATCGAGCAAGCCTATGCCAAGTTATTATTTTATTTTGCAGTGGTCCTGTTGTGGTTACAGACCAAACAGAGAGAGAGAGATGGTAGTGGAGAGGTGGGAGTGTTCTATCTCACCCTCCCCCTCATCCTGATATATATATTCTCATGAAGTATGCCTTTACGATTATGCCCTTACATCCATACCTCCCCATTAGGGGCACTTATGTTATTACACATGTTACTCTGGTTCTTATAACCTCCTAATAGGCCTGCTGGGCTTAGGTGGGGGCCACCCCTACGACAGGAGCCTCTCATGGTGAAGGGCTTCACAGGGCCGAAGCCATGTCGCCGAGTCCTTTGGCCCCCTCCGTCCCCTGCGGCCTGTGAATTTCTGCAAGCTCGTGGTTTGGAAGCCCGAGGTGTGGGATGGAAGGTGGCTTGTTGAAGCAGACACGCGCGCTCCGTCCCGTACCCTTCGAACGGGTGGTAGCGGAGGCTGGCGCCTAGCCGAAGTAGACGCGCGCGCGCTCCGTCCCCTACCCTTCGAACGGGTGGCAGCGGAGGCTGGCGCGTAGTCGAAGTAGGCGCACGCGCTCCGTCCCCTTCCCTTCGAACGGGTGGCAGCGGAGGCTGGCGCCTAGTCAAAGTAGACGCGCGCGCGCTCCGTCCCCTACCCTTCGAACGGGTGGCAGCGGAGGCTGGCGCCTAGTCGAAGTAGACGCGCGCGCGCTCCGTCCCCTACCCTTCGAACCGGTGGCAGCGGAGGCTGGCGCCTAGTCGAAGTAGACGCGCGCGCGCTCCGTCCCCTACCCTTCGAACGGGTGGCAGCGGAGGCTGGCGCCTAGTCGAAGTAGATGCGCGCGCTCCGTCCCCTACCGTTCGAACGGGTGGCAGCGGAGGCTGGCGCCTAGTCGAAGTAGACACGCGCGCGCTCCGTCCCCTACCCTTCGAACGGGTGGCAGCGGAGGCTGGCGCCTAGTCGAAGTAGACGCGCGCGCTCCGTCCCCTACCGTTCGAACGGGTGGCATTGGAGGCTGGCGCCTAGTCGAAGTAGACGCGCGCGCGCTCCGTCCCCTACCCTTCGAACGGGTGGCAGCAGAGGCTGGCGCCTAGTCAAAGTAGACGCACGCGCGCGCGCTCCGTCCCCTACCCTTCGAACGGGTGGCAGCGGAGGCTGGCGCCTAGTCGAAGTAGAAGCGCGCGCGGTCCGTCCCCTTGCTAAGATTGGAGCTTGGCGCCGATATTGTTGCGCCTGTTGCGACCTTGCAGTCTGGTAGTGCGCTTTTAATGGCGGCTGGAACCACGCCGACGCCTGGCCTGGCAGATGTCAGGCTGTCGCGTTGTGCAGTCTGCCATTCTGCGGGTGGGACACGCGGCGACTCACGACTGGTGCGTCGTGGGATGTGAGCGGTTGCGTGACCGCGGCCGGTCGCCTCTTTCCCAGGGAAGTTGGACACGTGTTGAAGGCATGGAGGCACTGTGCGCTGCTTGGTCACCTACCGGGCACGGCCCCCTAAGCCCCGGCGGTTCTTCTTTCCAAATCGTGGGCAGCCGAATCGTTGCGAGTTTGATCTGTCTGCGCTTCGAGCCACGTAAGAGGCGAGCGGCCTTTATAAGGTGCCAGCGTTGAGGTGGAGGCACCCTTTCTTGCTTTGTTCTGCTTTTGATCTGCCGCTTTAGTTCCGCCCGTGCTAATTGTAATGCCAGTTGCTCCCTTCCCTGCTTCTTTCTCCCTAGCCGCGAAGAGCGATGGCTAGCCATGACGACGCCGCCTACCATCCCCGCAGTGGTTCCTTGCCTAGCCAGGGCGATGTGTCCCGTCCTTCCAGGGAGTACGAGCTGGTGCCGCGGGGGAGCTCGCACGCCAACAAGTGGTGGGACGCCATGGAGCACTCGGGAGGCTGTTGTTCCCGTGTGTTGGGAAAGAGCCGCGCGACCGAAGGGACGCTGCAGCGACTCGTGGATGAAAAGAAGATCGTGGATCGCGATGGGGCTCGCCTACCCCGTCGGGGCGAGACGGAGCCGAAGCCCCGGGCGATGGAGGCGATTGTTTTTGTCGCGTTCTTCGACGCCGGCCTTCGAATGCCCTCCACGTTGTTCGTGGGCGAGGTCCTGCGGGCCTATAAGTTGGAGCTAGCCCAGTTGACGCCCCACGCAATACTCCGCTTGGCTGTCTTCACGTGGGCGATGCGGACAGAGGGGGGCGTCCCAGCGCGAGCTTATTCGCCACGCTGCACGACGCACGCTGTCGACCCAGAAAGGTTGACGGGGCGATGTCTAACTTCGGCGGTGTGGACTTCGTGCTCCGAGCGTCGTGCGCGACGTTGTTCCCCGTGCCAGCCTCGCCGAGGCAATGGGAGTCCGGCTGGACTCGGCAGTGGTTCTACTACACCGTGACCAACAAGAGCGGAATGCAATGCCGAGGTGGGCCGATCTCGTTTAACAGTACGCCGAGTCTGAAGGCGGAGATTGACGACACGCGAAAGCTACAGAGTCTTGTTGGTGTCGCCCGCCGGATGAGCCTGCGCGACCTAGCCGAGGAGTTCACAATGTATGGGGCGGCGCCACTCTCCTCCCGGGCGAAGTATGTTGGACAGAACAGACGGGTTCAGCCCATCCGTATCTCGTCTGCTTCCGCCTTCCGCTCCTTGTAAGTCGCCCAGCGTGTTTTACGCGTGCCATTGTATCTGTTTGGGCTCCGCCTAACTGACGTGATCTCCTGCGCAGTGGGTCAGCTAGAAGATGCGAAGCGCGCGGTTGCGGCGCTCCTCGGCCCATACACGCTTAAGGAGCACCAGACTCGCGAGGCCACAGTCAAGGCGGCTAAGCAAGGGCGGGGTAAACCGCACCTGCGAGGCTCTGGGCATTACTGTGCCCGAGCGCGCGGTGCCGAGGGAGCTTCCCGCCGGGACTCCAGGCGCTCAGGACGGTGATAGCCCTGCGGGGGTGTTATCTTCGCGACGCCGGGCCCGTTCCCCGGCTGCCGTATGCGACCCGGCAGCCCCCTCGGTGGCTAGCACAGCTGAGGCGGGGCGTGCGACCGGCGGTGGGCCTGGCCACGCTGCTTCGGAGGAGCGCGCCTCCTCGGATCCTCCGGCACCTTCTGCCGACGCCCACGAGTCCGTGCTCGCGGCCATCGTTGAGCTGGAACTCGCCGACCCGGGGGGTAGCGTCGCTCCTGGCGAGAGAACCACGGTTGATGGTGCGTTATCAACCACAGCGGCCGACGAGGGCGCGCCCCATACAGAGAAAACCGTGGGGGCAACGGTAACCGTAGCTGGTGTTGCCGCGGAAGAATCGCCTGTGCCGCCGCAGGCAAAACACCCTCGGACTCAGTCCCCGCTGCCAGCGAGGGGTCGATACGCCGTTGCGGGGCCTTGTCGCGGGATTACGGCGTCTGGCGCGGCCGAGAAGACCTCCTCACCGACCGCCGAGGCGCCCGCCTCCCCCTTGGCAGTCGAACCGGCGCCACTTCCTACCGCGACGAGGGGCGCAGGAGGTAGGCGTGAGTCCCTTTCTTCACCCGACTTCACGAGACTCTCTCCGATCTGCTCGCTCATTTTGCCAACATCAGGCGAGACGAAGTCTCCCGGACGTGGCGAAGGATCGAGCAGCGGAGGTATGCGCGAAATCCGAAGCCTTGTGCAGGGTGCCCCGCAGGTGTCCGCTGCTGTTGACGCGGTCGTGGCCTCGGTAAATCCTGGCGCGTTGGGGCCGAGGCTCGCTCGCTCGGACTTCCTCCCTCGCCCGGAGATATTTTGCGACCTCACCGCCGCCGCAGAGCGTGCGGACAACGGCCTCGACCGAGAGATGCTGTCGTCATGCGAGGGGGAACTCCTAGCGCTCGCGCTGCAGGCCTCCGAGATGAGGGTAAATATGTGCGCTTCAGCTTGTAAGGTACTGCTGGATGCCTGCTGATTTGTTATTTTTGTCAGACGCTTGCCCTCAGCCGGTCCTTTGACGAGGCCCGCGTTCGGGAGCGGAGGGCTCTGGAAGCCAGCCTTCGTGAAGCAGACAATGCTCTCGCCGCGAAGGATGAAGAACTTCGCGCGCTGGAGGGCGCCCTGGCGGCCGCACAACTCGAGGCCACGGAAGCCAAGCGCGCCGCAGCTGAGGAGCGCGCCGCCTTCGTGCAGCAGATCGCCGTCCTAGAAGGGGAGAACGCCCAGCTGGCGGAGTCTGCTGCCGAGAATAGCCTCGTCCGGGAAAATGCGTCCATGTCGGCGTGGCGGGCCATGGAGTCCCTAAACCAGGCCCTCCGAGATCTGTGCGTCAGAGTGCCGGACACTACGCACTGGCCGGAGGCCCTGTCGGAGACGCTCGTGTTGATCGAGGAGGGGGCCGGGGTTTCTCTTCGTGGCGCCAGAACGTTTGGCGAGCACTGCGGCTATGTTGGTGCGTGCTTCGCCCTCGCCCTGCTTCACACTCGTGGGTGTAGACATACCCATGAGCTAGCGAATCCTCAACTGGATCCTCCCGGCCGACCAGAGGTCATGTCGGACGCCATCCGCTCCATCGGGCCTAGCCTGCAGAACTTCCATCAACGGATCTGGGGCCGCTTCGGGGAAGATGCAGCGAGGGTCGCCGTGCAGCAGACACTGCATGGGGAGGGGGACCTCCTCCAGTGGCTCGAAAGGGTCCTGCAGCGTCCCGACGACTACGGGACGGGTTCGTCCGCACCACGCCAAGGCTGAGCGGTTGGTCGGGTAGGGCAGGGGGATGATGTACTGGTTCTTACGCTTGTAACCATGTAACCCCTTTGCTTTTGCAATGAAACCAAGTAGTACCTTATTCTTGGTGTTACCTGCCACCGAACGCGAAGGGAAGAAGACCTCCGCACCTTGTTTATACTCCGTAGAGCGCGCAGGGAGGGCATCCGCGTCTTATTCAAAGTCCATGGGCTGGCGCGTGCGGAGGCGAACCTCGGCACTACGACTTTCTTTATAGTCTGGAGACTCGCGCGTGCGGAGGCGGACCTCAACGCTACGTCTTATTTAAAGTCCGTAGACAGGTGCGTGCGGAGGCGGACCTCGATGCTACGACTTCCTTTATAGTCCGGAGACTCGCGCGTGCGGAGGTGGACCTCAACGCTACCTCTTATTTAAAGTCCGTAGACTGGTGCGCGCGGAGGCGGACCTCGACGCTACGACTTCCTTTATTGTCCGGAGACTCGCGCGTGCGGAGGCGGACCTCAACGCTACGTCTTATTTAAAGTCCGTAGACTGGTGCGCGCGAGGGCGTCCCCCCGTTGCGTCTTATTTAAAGTCCGTAGACTGGTGCGTGCGGAGGCGGACCTCGACACTACGTCTTATTTAAAGTCCGTAGACTAGTGCGTGCGGAGGCGGACCTCGACGCTACGTCTTATTTAAAGTCCGTGGACTAGTGTGTGCGGAGGCGGACCTCGACGCTACGTCTTATTTAAAGTCCGTAGACTAGTGCGTGCGGAGGCGGACCTCGACGCTACGTCTTATTTAAAGTCCGTAGACTAGTGCGTGCGAAGGCGGGCCTCGACGCTACGTCTTATTTAAAGTCCGTGGACTGGTGCGTGCGGAGGTGGGCCTCGACGCTACGTCTTATTTAAAGTCCGTAGACTAGTGCGTGCGGAGGCGGGCCTCGACGCTACGTCTTATTTAAAGTCCGTGGACTGGTGCGTGCGGAGGCGGGCCTCGACGCTACGTCTTATTTAATGTCCGTAGACTAGTGCGTGCGGAGGCGGACCTCGACGCTACGTCTTATTTAAAGTCCGTAGACTAGTGCGTGCGGAGGCGGGCCTCGACGCTACGTCTTATTTAAAGTCCGTGGACTGGTGCGTGCGGAGGCGGACCTCGACGCTATGACTTCCTTTATAGTCCGGAGACTCGCGCGTGCGGAGGCGGACCTCGACGCTACGTCTTATTTAAAGTCCGTGGACTGGTGCGTGCGGAGGCGGACCTCGACGCTACGACTTCCTTTATAGTCCGGAGACTCGCGCGTGCGGAGGCGGACCTCGACGCTACGTCTTATTTAAAGTCCGTGGACTGGTGCGTGCGGAGGCGGACCTCGACGCTACGACTTCCTTTATAGTCCAAAGACTCGCGCGTGCCGAGGCGGACCTCGACGCTACGTCTTATTTAAAGTCCGCGGACTGGTGCATGCGGAGGCGGACCTCGACGCTACGACTTCCTTTATAGTCCGGAGACTCGCGCGTGCGGAGGCGGACCTCGACGCTACGTCTTATTTAAAGTCCGTGGACTTTGTTCCGGTCAGCGCGGACAGGGGATGCTCTGGGAACGGCAACCTTTATTGAACTCCTGTTTGCGCGGGCGAGCATCGCATAACAAAGGGCTGGTGGCTCTACGCTTGCTGTCCTGCTTCTAGGCGTAGTACCGCCGCAACCTGTCCGCGTTCCATGTGTGCCGGAGGGCGTGTCCCTCGAGCGTGGCGAGGCAGTACGCCCCCTTTGGCAATGCCTCCATCACGAGGTACGGGCCCTCCCACTTGGACTCCAGCTTGCCAACGGTCTCCGCCTGGAGCGCCACTCTGAGAACGAGATCCCCAGGCTTGAACCCCCGCGGGCATATAGAGCGGTCCCGAGTACGCATTGTCTGCCGCGCATACTTCTCGACATGGTGGGCTGCATCTGTCCGTATCCCGTCGAGGAGGTCCAAGGACACCCGGCGCTCCTCTTCGGGCGCTTGGACGAGGACCCTCCGCGAGCCGGCCTTGATTTCCTCGGGCGTCACCGCTTCGTCACCGAAAAGGAGCTTGAACGGCGTAAATCCCGTCGGGCGCGTTACCGTTGTTCGGAGCGACCAAAGAACGCTGTGAAGCTCGCTTGGCCACTTGCCCTTCGGCAATCCGACCAGGCGCTTTTTGATGGCAGCGGAGATGGCGCCATTCGTCCGTTCGACCGCCCCGTTGGACTGGGGATGCTCTACCGAGGCGAATCGGAGGGTGATGCCCATGCTGTCACAATAGTCTTTGAAGAGGGTGGCGTCGAACTGCAGGCCATTGTCGACCGTGAGCTCCCGGGGCACGCCGAAGCGACATATGATGTTTTGCCAGAGGAAGCGCTGTATGGCCGCAGAAGTTACTTTGGCCAGGGCGACCGCTTCCGGCCATCTGGAGAAATACTCCAGCGCGACTACCACGAACCGGAGGTCCCCTGAAGCTCGGGCAAGTGGTCCTACTATGTCGAGGCCCCAGCGTGCCAGTGGCCACACCGGGGGAATGGGATTGAGGCTCGTCGGGGGCCGGCGGATGATGCGCGCCATCCACTGGCACCCTTGGCACCGACGGACGAGGTCTTGGGCGTCGGTGATGGCAGTTGGCCAGTAGAAGCCTTGCCTGAACGCCTTGCCGACTAATGACCTCGGTGCCAGGTGGGACCCGCACACGCCCGCGTGGATCTCCGCAGGGAGCTCCTTTCCCCCCTCGGTCGAGAGGCAGCGCAGGAGCGGTGCGCAAACCCCTCTCTTGTAGAGTATCCCTTCGAATACCTGGAAGGACCTTGCGCGGTGCTGCAAGCGCCGAAGCTCGGCGGGGTCCTCCGGCTCGGCGATGCCTTGCAAGAAATTGAAGATGGGCTCTCGCCAATCACCTGGCCGGTCAATGCGGTGGACGAGTGTCGCGTCCCGGTTGTCCTGCGCGATGGCCGCCTGCACTAATATCTCGTAAAACGCCCCCTCAGGGGGGGCAGTTGCTGGCTGGCCGCCTTAGCGAGGGCGTCGGCCTGCTCGTTCTCCGCGCGGGGAATGGCCTTGACGGTGACACCCAGAAAGTGCCTTTCCCTCGCCCTCACCGCCGCGAGGTACTTGGCCAACTCAGGGTCCTTGGCTTGATATGACTTGTCCACATGACCGGCCACCAAGCGCGAGTCGGTGCGGACTAGCACCCGTCTCGCGCCGACTGCCTTGAGCTTCGCTAGGCCAAAGAGCAGTGCCTCGTATTCAGCCGTGTTGTTGGTGGCGGGGAAGGCAAGGCGCGCCGAGTACAGCAAACGCTGTCCTTCGGGCGTGACGATCACCGCACCTACGCCCGCGCCGGCGACGCCGTAAGCTTCGTCGATTGTGAGCGTCTGGACGGGTTGGGCCGGCGGGGTCCATTCGGCGAGAAAATCCGCAAGGACTTGGGATTTGATTGCCGTTCGCGAAGCATACATCAAGGAGAAGGGAGCGAGCTCGGCAGCCCATTTGCCGATGCGCCCCGTGGACTCCTTGTTGTGTAGCATCTCTGCCAGGGGGAATGAGGAAGGTACTGTGATCGGGTGGGCCAGAAAGTAATGCCGAAGCTTCCTGGAGGCCATGACCAGCGCGTAGGCGAGCTTCTCAAGCTCCGTGTATCTTGTCTTGGCGCCTTGGAGGGCTTCGGAGACAAAGTAGACGGGCCGCTGCATGGCGCCTTCCTCTAAGACGAGGACGGCACTGACCGCGGTGGCCGACGCGGCCAGATAGAGCAGGAGGGGAGCCTCTGGCGCTGGGGCGACCAGCGTGGGGAGGCCGGCCAGGTGCTCCTTGAGCTCGTTGAAGGCCTTCGCGCAATCTCTGTCCCAACGAAATCCATCGCACCCGCGGAGCGTCTTGAAAAATGGCAAGCCCCGCTCCGCCGCCCTGGATAGGAAGCGGCTTAGTGCTGCCATGCGGCCCGCCAGCCTCTGAACCTCCCTCGTTGTCTTGGGCGGCTCCATACCCAGGATGGCGTCTACTTTGTCGGGGTTCGCCTGGATGCCCCGTCCGGACACGAGGAAACCTAGGAGTTTGCCCGCCTGCACCCCGAAGACACATTTGTCGGGGTTGAGCTTGATGCCCGCCTTCCGGAGGTTGTCGAAGGTCTCCTGGAGGTTCCGGCCATGCAGGGCAAGCTGCCGAGTTTTGACCACCACATCATCGACGTAAGCTTCGACGTTCCTCCCGAGCTGGGCGGCCAGGGCAATAGCGACGAGGCGGGTGAAGGTAGCGCCTGCGTTCTTCAAGCCAAAGGGCATTCTGGCGAAGCAGAACGTCCCAAGCGGTGTGATGAAACTGGTCTTCTCCTCGTCGTCTTCGGCCATGTATACCTGGTGGTAGCCGGAATAGGCGTCCAGGAAACTCGTGAGTTCGCGCCCAGCAGTGGCGTTGACCAGCTGATCGATGCGCGGCAAGGGGTAATTGTCCTTCGGGCATGCCTTGTTGAGCGCCGTGAAGTCGATGCACATGCGCCAGGCCCCGCTGGCCTTTTTGACTAGCACCGGGTTAGCGAGCCACTCTGGATGGTGGACCTCGCGGATGACCCCGGCGCGAAGAAGCTTTGCCACCTCTGCTTTGGCCGCCTGCTGCCGATCCATCGACATACGCCGAAGCCTTTGCTTGACCGGCTTGGTGCCGGGGCGGACCGCCAAGCGATGCTCGATTACTGCTCGGTCTACGCCCTTGATGTCCTCTGGGGACCATGCGAAAATGTCAACGTTGTTCTGAAGCACTCGGAGCAGATCCCGTTCGACCCCCGGTGGGATCCCCTCGCCAATGGACACAAACTGTCCCTCCGCCTGGAGCGGCACCTTCTTGACTCCGCCTTCGGGCCGAGGCTTGGGCGTCCACCCGGGGGCGGAGGGCCCATCGCCGAGCGCGCCGGAGAGGGCATGCACCGGGCGATGCGGAACGCGGCTGCCGCCTTCGGCACGTCTGGCCAGGTCCTGGTCGCCGAAGACGGTGATAACGCCCTCTGGGCCCGGGAGCTTCACACACAAAAACGCGTGGTGCGGGATCGCCTCGAAGGAGTTGATGGCGGGTCGCCCCAGTATGGCGCTGTAGGGGTGTGGGATATCTACGACGTCGAAGATGACATGCTCGGTTCGGATGTTACCCTTGTTGCCCTCATGACGGAAAGTGACCGGTAGGGACACGTGCCCCAAGGCCTGCAGCGGTTGACCCCCGAAGCCTTGAAGTGGAGCTCCTGGCTGCTCTAGCTGACTTCGGGGGATCCCCATACGCTCGAGGGCCTCTGCGAACAAAATATTCGCGGAGCTTCCCCCGTCGACAAGGACGCGCCTGACGTCACAGCCTGCTATGTGGGCCTGGATGACTAGAGGGTCTTGGTGAGGGTACTCCACACCCCTGGCGTCGCTCAAGTCGAAGGTGATATTGCGGGGCGGCATCCACAGTTGCGGCTGTTCCCCGGGGGCCCTTGCGGAGGAGCCTCCGGTGATGACGCTGACGGTGCGATACTGCGCGCCCTCTGTTGCGGTGGCTCGTATGGGGCTACCGCTTGGGTGCCCCACGTGGGCTCCGGCGGGGGGCCGAGGGGGCAGAGCCCGAGACCCGGCTGTCACCCTCCGCAGCTCCATAACTGCGGTGCATGCCCTTGTGTAATGATCACCGTAGCCGTGTACCTCGCACCACTTGCCATAGTGTAGAAGCTCTTGCTCTGCGTGGGGTTGGCCGCCGCAATCAAGTCCGCCTTCCGATCCCCGATCTCCCCTCCGCGAGGTGGGGTCGGGTCCTTGGCGGGCGCTCTCGGTGTCGAGGACGTGATGGGCCGCCTGCGACCTACGCTGGCGGCGCCGAGGTTTACGCCTGCTCCTTGAAGAGCCTTCCTGTACCCTGGTATCGCTGCCTCGGGGAGGGCCTCGGGGCTCTCGGCGACGGCCCTGCTTCGAGGAGGGACCACCCGCCCCCACTTCGCGCGGGGGGCGCTCCTCGTGGGCGAGGCCGAGGGCGATAATGCTGCGTCTTCGCACATCCTCCTCCGCCCGCGCATACTCGTTCATCTTGTCGAAGAGCTTGACGACTGTCTTGATTGGCCTCCGCGCGTTGTACTCGGCCATCGGGCCCGGACGAAGGCCCTGTATGGCTGCATTAACGACGGTGGTTTCATTAATGTCTTTCACCTGGCATCGAATCTTGGCGAAGCGCTCGAAGTAGTCTCGGAGCTTCTTCGAAGCTCCTTGCTTCACAGCGAAGAGTTGGTCCACATCGACTCGCTCGACATAGTTTCCTTGGAAGTTGCTGTGAAGGCGGTCGCGAAGCTGCTCCCACGCGCAGATGGAGCCCGGCTCTATGGTAAAAAACCAAGAGAGCGCCACTCCTTGCAGCGCGAGGGGGAGTCCCTTCGCCTTCGTGGTGTCGTCTCCGCCCGCGGCCTCGATCGCGGTTTCGTACACGCGCACGAACTCGCGAGGATCTGTGTCGCCTTTGTACGGGTCGGTGACGCTAGGGAACTTGAAGTCTTCGGGCCACGCCGCCTGCTGCAGCCCCGCCGAAAGCGGGGATTCCGGATCTACGCGCTTCAGCGGCACACGGCTAGACGTGGGGGCTTCGCGGCTGTCCGCCTTCTCCGGCGTGGGCTCGGGCGCGATTACTGGCGTGGCCTGCTGGCTCCAAGCCTCTTGTATATCTCGGACGGCTCCGCGAAGGTCCCCTAGTTCCCGCTGGAACGCGCTGAGGGCTGCTAGTAGGACGCTTTCCCCCACAGGTGCTGTCGGGGCCGCCGGAACACCCAGCGGACGGGTCGGTGCAGGGACCATCGCCTCACGACCTTCGGATCCGCCGGATGGTTCGTTGCGGCTACCCCCGGCCGTCTGATCCGCGCTGCCGGCGAGGGTGGCGGGGGCTGTCGTTGCAGTGCCAGCGACGGCGTTGGATGTCGTTGTAGCGGCGCTGGCGGGGTCGGTCGTTGTAGCGCGAGCGTCGATGCCCGCGACCACTGCGCCTACGCCGCCGCGAACTCCTTCGGCGGCCGATGCCGAAGCCCTGGTATTCCCGCGCCGCTCCGACCCAGCCGTCTCCTTTCCCTTCACCGCCGCTGGTGAAGCTTTTTTCGGTGCCATCCTTCTTCTTCGGTCTTCAGGCTTGTCCTCGTCCTCCCCACGGACGGCGCCAACTGTTGTGGTTACAGACCAAACAGAGAGAGAGATGGTAGTGGAGAGGTGGGAGTGTTCTATCTCACCCTCCCCCTCATCCTAATATATATATTCTCATGAAGTATGCCTTTACGATTATGCCCTTACATCCATACCTCCCCATTAGGGGCACTTATGTCATTACACATGTTACTCTGGTTCTTATAACCTCCTAACAGGCCTGCTGGGCTTAGGTGGGGGCCACCCCTACGACAGGTCCCATTCGGATGGTATAGTAGATTCAATACATTAGAACAAAATGCACTAGCTTTGGAACCTACTTATGAGCCTGTTATTTGTGGCTGCAGCTTATAACTTTTAGCTGTAGCTTATGAATAGTGGATAAATAGTGGTTGTTCATGTAAGAGAGTATAGAGAGACTCGCATGTAATTTTTATTGATATAGATGAAATCATTATAGTGTATATTACAATCAACTAGTAGACCCTGTTTTGAAAAGGTACTCTGTTTAAAAACTAGTTACTGTAGAAAAGCCATTTATTGTAGAAAAGCCAAAAGCTGAAGCCGCCTTTTCCTGCCATGATGCATTAAGGTCTCCTTCAAACAACTTTGGCTTATGACTTTTTCTGATTTTCAGCTTATTTAAGCCAGAAATCACTCGGAATGTGTCGACTTTTAATTTCGGCTTTTTTTTACCTTTTTTTTGGTTTATTTGCTTTAGTTTTTCCTTTTTCCTTTTGCATTATCCATGAAGATATAATGGTGTTTTCGATTTTTTTATTTTATTTTCCTTTAATTGAATAACTAAGAAAAAGCTAACAGTCGCTATAGTATAATTTCAACCAAAAGCTAATAACTATAGCTGGAAACCATAACCTTAAGCTCTTTGGAGTGCCCCCCTAAGTGAATGCTTATAACTATTCAACTAACTAACTATTCAACTAATAACAAATTATAAAAGGAAATTTAAATACACAAATTAGATATCATAAAACTTGCTATATATATTGAATTTGCAAATAGCATGTGCTATTTATTTTACTAAATCAATATTTAAATTTCAATTTCAAAATTAATTTCAAATTATTAGCAAAGTTGACATCTGTCAATTTGAAATGTTCTCCCCAAGTCCATGTCACAAGTTATTTTATGGTAGCTTCATGCTTGTAAACTTGATGAAAATATACTATTTCCATTTAAAAATCCAAAGATGACCTTACCCCTTAAGAGGTAATAGTCACCATTCGAAATAGGTCCAAGAGAAGTAGTCACTCCTAACACAGACATGGCTCATTCTCATCCACATAACCACATCCAACTCCACTATCATCTCTATTCCTTAACCATTTCCACTCCCCTCTCCAACTATTCTTGTAGTTAAGAATGCTCTCTCTCTCTCTCTCTTGTCTTCTCCTTGGTACTCTATCTCTCTGTACATGGCCATAGCCAGATGGAGCTCTTCCATAACCTCTCTTCCTGCACATGGCCATGGCTAGCTAGGGCTTAAGCTCCTCTTTCTCCCTCTCCTCCATACCTCTCTCGTTGCACTAGAGTTCCTCCCCCAACTGAGGCTACAACCACTCGTGCTCGAAGACCCTATTGCGGCTAGGAGGGATCCAGTTAGGGCCAGTGATGAGGTAATGATGCTAGCGATGAGCCATTGGCCGGCCTTGGCCATGCCAGATCTGAGCTTGTTGGCAACGAGGCTTCGAGCTAGCCTCCTCCTTCCCCTCTGGCGATCTCGGACATCACAGCTATAGGCATGGCCTCATCCTCTAGCATGTTTTTTTTGCAACTATTTTCTCGAAATGTTCCAGCACCTTTTATTGATTGTTGTACGAGTTATTGAATTTTATTGCAACATGGTTTCTCAGAGTTTGTCATAAAAGTTATTGTTGCCATAGCGTTTTTTGTATGTTGCACAAGAGTAATATTTTGCTGCAATGTAGCTTCTCAAATGTTGCCACAAGAGGAATTGGTTGCAATTGCTTTTTTTATTTGTTGCATAAGAGTAATTTTTTGTTGCAATAAGTATTTTCATTTGTTGCGCTATTGTCATGGTTTGGTCGGAGTGCTCGCAAGATGTTGCAAGGTCTTATGGTTTGACAATATTTGTTGCAACAATCATCGGCAATGTCGCCCGAATGAACAATTTGGTTTGTGGGTTCACGATTCTTCAGATCAACAATCATCGTAATGGAAATCAAGGTGTATGAGATGCTCATGGGGCAAGATGAGTCGATGCCCCCATGGCCCACTGGCGAGCACAGGAGGAAGAAATGAGGAGGTGGGTGTTTTGTTTGCACATAGGAAGAGAATCAGACAGTGGAGATCGAGGCACATGTCAATCCAATGACAAATTAGACGTACAGAGATAGCGCTTGGATTGTTAGTCCAGACACTAGTTAGTCACATTGAAATAACAACTGTTGGACCAATGACAAACTGCATGTACAGAGATAGCGTTTGGATCGTAAGTCCGAGCACTAGTTACTCCCTTTGAAATAACAACCGTTGGACCAAAGGAAATCAATGGTTCTCACCAAAGCTGGTGTACGTACAAACAATCCAAATATTAAAGCCTATTAGTAGCTTCAAGTCCTATTCATATTAGTTTTTAAAAACTGCTTTTATACAGAATGACTTTTCTACAGTTCCTAACTTTTAAACAGAGTATCTTTTCAAGACGAAGTCTACTACTAGTTAATTGTAGTAGATACTGTAGTGACATTATTTGTATCAGCCAAAATCGTACGTAAGTGCCTTCTATTTATAAACTTCTTTACAAACTATTACTATTCATCAATTAAAATCAAAAGTAATAAAAAAACTAATATAAACGTCCCCTTTAATTAAATCGTGCGTACGTAGCATGGGGGCAATTTTCTTCCCGGGAACGGAGCGTTGGAGAGAGGCACTAACCAGCAGGGATGTCAGTGTGGACGTGGCGATTTTATCAACACTTCCTGGGAAGACAGTATGGTCCCGTCCAATTTTATTTTATTTTTTTGGCAGCTTTTAACTCTTCACTATTGTTTTTTAGTTAAAATTATGTTATAATGGCTATTATTTTTATAATTTATTTAATTGAAAAATAAAGAAAAATAAAAAAACACCGTTATATGTCCATAGACAATGCATAGAAAAAGAAAAAAATAAATAATAAAATTAAGAAGTCACACACGTTAATTTTGAAGCCAAAGTCAAAATAAACATGACCTAAATATGTTTTGGTTTTCTCACAGAATCTATACAGATAACTTTCATATTTTTATTTATATAACTGTCACGTTACTTTTTCGAAGATGGATTGTGATGAATTGAGGCACGGCTACAGTAGTGGTCGCCCATACCATGCCCGCTAGACAGTTTTTTCGCCCACGGCATGCCTGCCAAACTGAAAAATACTTCGCCTATGCCCACCATACCTGATGCTGGCGGGCATTCCGTGTGCCTAGGACTGTTCGTTCGGTTTTTTCGGTTTATACGGTTCGGTAAATACGGTTTGATCGGTAAATACGGTTTTAGTATTTCGAGAAATACGGTATTTTTTAGAATACGATATGGTATCGGTAAATACCATCTTATTTCGGTACGGTATCGGTTAATACCAATTTTACCAAAGTTTATGCGAATTGTTAAATGTTAATCTCATCTCCAAGACTCCAATTCTCCATCTAGAATCAGAAATTCAGGAATAATCAGAATAGCAGACAGCCAAACAGCAGACTAGCAAGCACTATCACATTCTCACAGTCATAGTCTCACAGATCACAGTATCACATATTCACACTATCACATTCACATTCACAGACTCACAGCCGGTCAGCCGCACAGGCAGCAGGCAGCATTACAACATTACAACCAGTTACAGCAGGCAGCAGCAAGCCAGCAACCAGCAGGCAGCATACAACATTACAACCAGTTAATGAGTTAAAGACTAATCTGGTAATAGCATTCTACCAATTAATATTTGCCAAATGCCCAAATGAAACAGAGAGAAGGCCAGAAAGGACTTGTTGGCTGCTCCAAGGGAATGGCAAACTTGGAAACCTGGTTACAGCAACAAGTCATAAAAATTCATAAGGTGCAGCAAAAACACTTCAGAAGCTATCTAATTACACTAAGCAGCCCAAGGATTGTATTAAAAGAAACCATGGAATGGCAAGAATATGCATAAAAACTAGAAGCAAACAAGTCCACTTCCATGCTTTCAATTATTCGAAATGGATTGTGGAGTCCAACATCAAGAAAAGGATCTAATTCATCAATTTGACTGGCCCCAATCACATAATACCAGATTTATTCCTTTTTAGCAGATCTTTATATATAAGAGTAATGCATATATCCACTACACCAATCAAGATTTATACTCCATGAGACTGCATTGGGTTTTACAGTAAAAAATAATTAAAAGCTAAACCATCACATGATTTAAATATTCTAAGTATTATCTCCAGATCAGACCTAGGACGCATCATAGCAATCACACGCACGTAATTAACAAGAAGCAGTCCATATTGGAGAAAGAAATCAACCTTGTAGGCAGTCGCAGTTCTCGGCCTCCTCCGCAAGATCCGAGGGACTCCGTAACACCGGCGTCTTGGGAGAGGGAGGAGGCCGGTGTCCGGGCCAGAGGTGGCGGAGGCGCGGAGCACCGAAGGAGGCGGAGGCGGAGCCTGGGACTGGGGGGGGGGGGACACCGGCAGCGCAGCGGATCTGGCGAGCCGAGCGGCGAGCGCTAGGGTTACGAAACTCAAGCTCGAGCGGATCTGGATCTGGCGACTGGCGAGGCGAGGCGAGGGTCGCCGAGGGGCGTGCGTCGGTCTGCGCTGAATCGGGAGATGCGGGCATGCGGCTAGGGTTGTCTCTGCCGCGTGCGACCGTGCGTGGGCCTGTCGGGCCGTCGCCACTCGCCCATCGGTGCCTCGCTGCTGGTGGGCCGAACCCGAGATCGCAGACGGCGCAGAGGTGCACGCGCAGGGCTGAACCGCACGCACGGGCTGTTTGGTTTTTTCAGTAAAATCGGTTTTTGCTTGGTTTTTACCGAAAAAACCGAATCAGAGAAATGCCACTTTTCTAGCTACTGAACCGAATACCGAAAACCGGTCAAACCGAGTTGACCGGTTCGGTCCGGTTTTTTTTTACAGTTTTTTCGGTTCGGTTTAAAAGTGCACAGCCCTACGTGTGCCCGCCATCCCTCCATTCAAGCATGAGCTAGTTGAAATTCGACAAATCTAAGATAATGGAACCACAGATCGGGAAGCCTTGAAGGGAAATGGATGAAAAAGAATCTCTTCGAGTGTTCTCGACGTCTGGATGAAAAAGAATCTCTCCCAGGGTTGTCGACGTCTTCTTTAGGGACAGCGTGGCGGCACGATGAGGACTGGAGTTGGAGGATGCATGGAGGGAGCCAGCTACTGGTGAAGAGGGAGGAGGTGCAGTCGAACCGTGGACGAGAGGGTTTAGGACATGGAATGGAACGTACAGGGGCGTTTGACACGGACACGGCGTTGCAGAGCAAGGAAGCTCGGGCGGCTCCTCGATGTGCCAGTGCCACCCACCACTTGGTGTAACCAACTATAGCCATGTATAGGTGGGTGCTCACCCACATCGGCGGCGAGGACATCACACGACAGCACGCGGCGGCGGTGGAAAGTGTCGGTGAGGACCCCCCCCCCCCCCCCCCCCCCCACACACACACCCCCCCACACCTGATGCGTCATACATTGCACCTCCGCGGCACTCGCCGCATGCGCCTGCGCTCAAGGGGTTCGATCGAATGCCTCTTTGGGCCATCTCACTGAAAAGTGGGGTCCCTGCCCCTTCTTGTCAGGCTTTGCTGGATTGCGCAGGGAATAGAAGGAGCTGGGAAGAGTAAAATGTTCTGCTAAAGTTTCCGCGGTGAATTGAAAATTTCTCCTAAATCCATGTTTTTCTGATACTTACATAAGTGTCCGAGTTTTTGTGAAATCATCTATTTTCTAGATTTTCTAGCTGCAGTTAGCCTCAGAAACCATCAAACTGTACCATTGCATACCAGCATTCAGTGATCAAACATTTTCTTCACCCCATTTTTTTTTATCTTTGCTAGTCGACGCCATGATGGCTATCAAACTCGAGTATGGGGTAAAGAAAAATTGGATGGGTGATCCATGTTTCCCACCCAACTATGCTTGGGACGGCGTGAAATGCAGCAACACAAGTGATAACACTGCGAGGATAACATCTCTGTGAGTATTATTAATTTGGAAGGCCTTGCATCTTGCATGCACTGGTATTATGGCATATATACAATTGGTACCTTTGCCTTATGTTGGACTGAAAATTGTCATGCAGCGATCTCTCCAACAGCAACTTGAGTGGGGTGATATCTAACAACTTCACATTACTCTCGGCACTCGAGTACTTGTGAGTGTTTGATCATAATTTATTGATTTCCTCGCTTTCTATTAGTTATATATGAATTTCCATTTGACACGAATGGGGATCCCAATCTACCTACAATCATGAGCGAAAAACACCAACTAGATCCACAGGAGAAAACTTCTGTTTGCATGTGATGGAAGCTTCAAATTCATAGAAACCACGGGTGTGCTTGGGATAGTATAGGCTTACTGTGTATATGTTAGTTTCTTGGGCTTACATATTTTGGGCTAAATAAGTTAGTTTATTGAATCAATCCAAGAATGTTTTTCTGTTAATCCAGTCTACAGGCCCCTGGAAGCTATTATTGCCATAACTTAAGCATAAAAGCCCCCATACGTCTAAGCTAGGTCAAACATACTCTATGTCAACAATGGATCATGCCTCCTTATGTGTATGTGTTCTTGTTGTTGGCTTTGCAAAATCTATCGCGCTCACAATTGAATAGGTGAGAATATTATAGGAGATTAGACCCCTTTGTGCCAATATATTTGGCGTAACTGTGTGTTCATCTTTCTAATTTGCAAACTAAATCAGTCTTTCTAGTTCCTCACTCTTTGAAACATATCTCTATATGGTTTGTATTTTGATTAAATATGTTGTGAACTAGCACAACAAAGGGGTCTCATTCATCGGAGAGAGATCGGACGGCTGCGACTTGAAGTAGAACAGCCCTAGACGAAAGAGGGCACCCGATTGGAGAAGGAATAGATCTAGAATAGCTGATCAAGGGAATGAATATAGCTGGACTTTAGAGACTTGTTTATTCATCTTTGTTTCATTCAAGAAGATACAATGCCATCCTTTTATAGGGATAACCTGACTTGACCCCTAAGAAACAATCTCTAACTTAAAAAAACAAACTAACCGAAGATAAGCTTCTAAACTAACCAAATCAATCTAATTTATAACAAAGAAAACTAATCGCGGTTGCTACAATAACCATGTGAATAGTGCGCGCCACGGTTGCTACAGTAACCACATGAATGGTGCGCTCATGTTACAGTACCGCACGCATAATATTACACACCTCCCGGTGAAATAGCTCGTCCTCGAGTTGTAGCATAGGGCGACAAACTCTTCTGACAGGGTGGCTGAATCTGTTGGTGCATGATCTTTAACTTCATCATCATCTGCTTCATTAGGTTGTCTAGTAGGAATAACTCGGCTATAGAAGCTGTGGTGTTGACTCTGATACAACGGTTGTGAACTAGCACAACAAAAGGGTAATCATCCGTTAGAGAGAGGTGGGACGGTGAAAACTTGAAGTAGAATGGCACTAGATGAAGGAGGGCACCGATTGGGAAAGAAATAGATTTAGAATAATTGGTCAAGGGAACAATCACAACTGGACTTCAAGGACTAGAGACTTGTTTAGGGAACAACCACAGCTGGACTTAAAAGACTAGAAACTTGTTTATTCATTTTTGCTTCATTCAAAAAGATACAATGTCATCTTTTTTATAAGGATAATTTGACTTAACCTCTAAGAAACAATATCTAATTTAAAGAAACAAACTAACCAAAAATTAGCTTTTAAACTAACCAAATCAATTTAATCCCTAAGAATGGAAACTAATCACAGTTGTTACAATAACTGAATGAACAGTGTGCGCATACTACAGTACCGCGCACGTAACAAAATACCTCCAACATATGTGAACCATACTTTACACGAATGTGCTGCCAGGGACCTGTCAATGTGGCTTTGATCCCCTTATGATCTGTCTTTAGCTTGCTATAACCTAGCTCAATGATTGGGTGATGCGATGCCATAAATCATGCCGCAGCTTGATAAAACCTAGCTCTTATTATATTTTGTTTTGCATGGAGTTTCATACAAATGCCTATATATTATGTAGGCTGTTCCACTGTAAGTCTGTAATTGCGCAAATGTTTCAGGGATTTGGCTTACAACAATTTAGGCCTTAGTAGTTATGCAAGAATTTTGCAGGAGTTTCACGTGAAAACGTTCAATCCTGCAGGAATTGGGAAAAATTCTCATGTTCCAAGCGGGCCTTAAGTGGGTTGATACCTAGTTATCTACCAAATTCGCCCTCTCTTTGAATTCTTTAAGTGAATAGATTTGGTTGCAGATTGTTACTAAGCCAGGGGCATTACTTAATGTCTAAATTGCATGTCACTTTCTACAGAAATTTGTCCGGCAACCATCTGGATGGCCCAATTCCAGGCTCCCTCTGTAAAAATAATGCAGTATCACTGTTTTTCAGGTTTGAGTTTTCTTGTTGAATTATGGAATACCCATCTGAATTATGGAATGTTGTTCTCTCTGTGATCTTTAGGCAGGTGACCGTTCAAGATTGGTTTTGCACCAAAATAAACCCTAAACTGATTGTCTTATGTAATTTCAGTTATGATTCCGATGGAGATATGTGCAACAAAACAATTACATCTCCATCAAGACACAGAACAGCTATATTCACCATTTCAGTAGTGGTTCCTGTGCTGGTAGTGGCTGTACTTGTTCTTGCAATTTTTATCTGGAGAGAGAAAAGAAAGCCCAACGGTGCGTGTAGTCTGCTTTTGTTATGACCTGTGTTAAAAAATATTGATTATTAGGGTTTACTACATTTGGTATTTCTGTTATATAACTGATATTTGTGCAACCAGTTTCTACACATGATCCACCCAGAGAGAGACAACTTGAGAATGCTCCAGGAAATAGAAAAAATCATGGGGGCCACCTGCAAAATACTGAGAATCGCCAATTCACATACAAGGAGCTGGAGAAGTTTACTAACAATTTCAAACAATTCATTGGACAAGGAGGTTTTGGTCCCGTGTACTATGGCCGTTTAGAAGACGCTACTGAGGTTGCTGTCAAGATGCGTTCTGAATCATCGTCACATGGGCTTGATGAGTTTTTAGCTGAGGTACGAAATTTCAATACCTAGAAAATGTCCAAGAGACCTTAGAATCCCATTTTTCTATGGGATACATGTGTAGCTCAGCTATGTAAAGTCTCAGTAAATCAGATTGGAAAAATTGGAATCTTCAGGTAAAGTCTCAGTAAGTCAGATTCAGTGGGATTACATGCAAATTAAGAGATTTTTCCCTATGTTTCGTGTCTCGTTACATAGGTTCAGAGCTTGACAAAGGTGCATCACAGGAATCTAGTTTCTTTGGTTGGTTACT
This sequence comes from Dendrocalamus latiflorus, assembly GCA_017311315.1. Taxonomy (NCBI): domain Eukaryota; kingdom Viridiplantae; phylum Streptophyta; class Magnoliopsida; order Poales; family Poaceae; genus Dendrocalamus; species Dendrocalamus latiflorus. The sequence continues at coordinate 33,302,766 of CM029658.1, read as the reverse complement.
GCTGGGAGAAGGATCACTTAGCACTGGTTTATGAATACATGTGTCGAGGCAGTGTTTGTGATCGTCTGAGAGGTTTGTCCATTGCAAACTTAAGTAACGATTAAGAGATAATAAGTTGTGTGACTGTTTTAAAATTGCATATGAAATACCTATGCATGCATTGTTTGAATTTGAGGGGCCATCTTTAGTTATTTTTAAGATATTTCAGTATCTGAAATAGATTTTTTAGGGGGGGTATCTACTGATGGATAAGTCTCTGTGTCAAGGACAGCATCTTGAGCTTTAGGACAGCCTTAGACTAGCATCTTAGACTAGCTTTAGGACAGCTTTTGACTAGCATCTTAGACTAGCTTTAAGACAGCTTTAGACTAGCATCTTAGACTAGCTTTAGGACAGCTTTTGACTAGCATCTTAGACTAGCATCTTAGCATATGCTTGGCTGGTTAGCAGCCTATAAATTTGTATCCCCAACCCCTCAGGTTGGCATGGCATTGTGTGAGAAATAACCAAGAAAAATTGCCCCATCCCCAAGTGTCATCCTCTCGATGAGAGTAAGGATCTTGCTATCACCAACAGCAAGACTCCAGCGAGTAACAAGTGGTATCAGAGCCGTACTATCCTGTAGCCTGAGCATCTCCTGCTCAACTCCTTCTCCAGCCTCGCTCCCAGCCTCGCAGCAACCCCCCCTGTTCAGACGAGCAGCAGCTCATCAGAGGCAGCTCTCTCTCCACGCAGCAGTCCCCCGGTGGCGCGCCATGTCCGCAGGACAGTCTCAGCGCTCGGTCGCCTCGAGCACGCGGCGGCGGCAGGAAGCCGAACTCGCTGTGGCGGAGGAACGCGAGCGAGCGGCGGCACAGGCCGCTGCGGCGGCGGAAAGGGCATCAAGGCTGGCAGCGGCGGAGCTGGCAGCAGCCAGAGCGGAGGTGGAAGCGGCGGCGGCGGCAGATGCAGCGCGTGCGGCAACAGCGGAGGTCGAGGTTCTGCGCGGCAGCAACAGCAGCTCCATCTCTGCTGATGACAGCGCCGACACGGACCTTGAGCCGCTGGAGAGGGAGGCAGCGCGAGGGCGAGCGGCGCAGTGGGCAGCCGCGCACGCTCACGAGCGCGGCGGCAGCCCAAACAGGCTCGGATGCGCCGGCGGCGCTCCTGGAGGAGGCACGCACGGCGGCAGCGTACGGGTCGACAGAGAGCGCGGCCTTCACAGGCGATGCGGCTCTCTCTCCTCGGTTCGGTACCGTGGTCACCACGAGTACCAGGCTGTCGTCAGGGACGTCGGCCCCGGCGGCGGGTGGCCTACCCTCACCAAGACCAACTATGTCGAGTGGGCTGCGGTGATGAGGGTAAAGCTCCAGGTGCGGCATATGTGGGATGCAGTCCGGTACGGCGACGTCGACTACGACCAGGATCGACGGGCGCTGGATGCTCTCATCGCTGCAGTCCCGCCCGAGATGCAGTTCTCGCTTACCAACAAGCGGACTGCCAAAGAGGCTTGGGACGCCATCGCTGCAGCACGCATCGGCAGCGACCGCGCCCGCAAGTCTACATTGCAGGCACTACGCACGGAGTGGGAGAACCTGGCCTTCAAGCCAGGTGAGGACGTTGATGACTTTACTCTCCGCCTCAACACTCTGTTGCAGAAGTTGGTGCAGTTCGGTGACAACACCTACGGCGAAGAGAGAGCTGTGGAGAAGCTCTTCCGCTGCGTCCCCGAGAAGTACAAGCAGATGGCTCGCTCGATCGAGTCTCTGCTGGACCTCTCCACGATAACGATCGAGGAGGCGTTGGGTCGCCTCAAGGTCGTTGACAGCGATGAGCCACAGTGCCTCTCGGGACCCGTCACCATTGGCGGGAAGCTCCTCCTCACTCGGGAGCAGTGGGCTGCCAGCCAAGGTGACAGGAAGAAGGGGGAGCCTTCTTCCACGACAGGCGGTCGCAAGCGTGGCAAGCACGGCAAGCCGCGCAAAGACGCCCAGGCAGGGGCGCGAGGACATGCCGAGGGTGATGACCGTGGAGGCGCCCAGGGCGGCGCCGCTGGCAAGAAAAAGCCGGCACGAGACGACTCTTGCCACAACTGCGGCAAGCTTGGTCATTGGGCCAGGGATTGTCGACACCCACGACGCGGCCAGGCCCACGTCGCGCAAGCAGAGGAGGAGGAGCAGCCGGCCCTGTTCATTGCTCATGCAAGCATCAAACCACCTCCAGCGGCACCCGCCGCAGCGGCTCTCCTCCACCTTGACGAGCCAAAAGCACATGCCCTCCTCGGTAACAGTTCCGGCAACGACAAGACCGACGGGTGGTGCCTCAACACCGGCATCACCCACCACATGACCGGGCGGCGGGAGTTCTTCTCCGAGCTCGACTCAGGCGTTCGAGGCACCGTCAAGTTCGGCGACGCCTCCGCCGTGGAGATCAAGGGCGTCGGCTCTGTCGTCTTCGTCGCCAAGACTGGCGAGCACCGGCTGCTCACTGGTGTCTACTACATCCCCGCGTTGAGGAACTCCATCATCAGCTTGGGACAGCTGGATGAGAACGGATCGCGCGTGGAGATCGAGCACGGGGTGCTGCGCATCTGGGATCATCGTCGCCGGCTCCTCATCAAGATCAACAGGAGCAACCGCCTCTACGTCCTTCACGCGCAGGTGGCGCAACCTCTTTGTCTCGCAGCCCGCCGCGACGATGACGCTTGGAGATTGCACGAGCGCTTTGGGCACCTCAACTTTGAGGCCCTGAGGCAGCTCGGCAGCAAGGAGATGGTGCGGGGCATGCCGCACGTCGACCACGTGGAGCAGTTCTGCGACACCTGCATCCTCACCAAGCTGCGGCGGCTCCCCTTCCCTCGCCAGGCGAGCTTCCGCGCCAAGGAGAAGTTGGAGCTCGTACATGGTGACCTCTGTGGCCCCGTGACACCGGCTACACCTGGAGGCCGGCGCTACTTCCTCCTCCTCGTCGACGACGTGTCCCGCTACATGTGGGCTGTCCTGCTCGACGTCAAGGCAGCCGCGGCGGACGCCATCAAGCGTCTTCAAGCTGCTGCGGAGGCGGAGTGCGGCCGCAAGCTTCGGGTCCTACGCACGGACAACGGCGGTGAGTTCACGGCGGCCGAGTTCACGGCGTACTGCGCCGACGAGGGGATCCATCGTCACTTCTCCGCGCCATACACCCCGCAGCAGAACGGCGTCGTCGAGCGCCGCAACCAGACGGTGGTGGCCACCGCCCGCGCCCTCCTCAAGCAGAGAGGGATGCCGGCATTCTACTGGGGTGAGGCGGTGATGACTGCCGTCCACTTGCTCAACCGCTCCCCCACCAAGGCCCTCGACGGCAAGACGCCATACGAGGCCTGGCACGGGCGCAAGCCCGCGGTGAGCCACCTCCGTGTCTTCGGCTGCCTGGCCTTCGTCAAGGAGCTCAACCACGTCAGCAAGCTCGACGACCGGAGAACGCCAGGGGTCTTCATCGGCTACGCGGAGGGCGCCAAGGCCTACCGTGTCCTCGACCCTGTGACACGGCACGTGCGCATCACGCGTGACGTCGTGTTCGACGAAGGGCGAGGCTGGACGTGGGGCAAGATGGTGGATGACGGCTCGACTCCGACGACCAGCGATTTCGTCGTCGACTACGTCCACTTCGAGGAGGCAGGGGGAGCCAGCAGCTCGTCTTCACCGAGCTCGCCTACCCCACCAACTCGTTCGCCACCACCTCCGGCGAGTCCACCGCCAGCACCGCCGGCCACGCCTCGCTCTCCTACACCGGCGCCTACTCCTTCAGGCTCGGCACCGGCAGCTTCGGCCCACGACGAGCAGCGCACGGTGGAGTTCGCCACTCCGCTGTCCAACGACGAGGATCGCATCGACGCCTACCGCGGCGGCGAGCCTCTGCGCTACCGTACCGTGGACGACCTCCTCGGCAAGCAGCCGATCCCTGAACTGGCGCAGCGCGACTTCGCGGCGGAGCTGCACCTCGCACAGGACGACGGCGAGCCTCGTTCCGTCGCCGAGGCGGAGAGAGACGCGGCATGGCGTGCCGCGCTGCAGGAGGAGATGGACGCCGTCAAGCGAAACAAGACGTGGGAGCTGGCCGATCTTCCAGCCGGCCACCACGCCATCTCTCTCAAGTGGGTCTTCAAGCTCAAGAAAGACGAGGCTGGAGAGGTGATCAAGCACAAGGCGCGTCTCGTGGCACGTGGCTTCGTCCAGCAGGAGGGAGTCGACTTCGACGATGCCTTCGCGCCTGTTGCACGGATGGAGTCCGTGCGTCTCCTCCTCGCCCTCGCAGCCCAGGAGGGCTGGTGCGTCCATCACATGGACGTCAAGTCTGCCTTCCTCAATGGCGACTTGAAGGAGGAGGTCTACGTCCGTCAGCCGCCGGGATTCATCATCCCCGGCAAGGAGAGCAAGGTCCTCCGCCTGCACAAGGCCCTCTACGGCTTGCGGCAGGCACCGCGAGCTTGGAACGCCAAGCTGGACTCCACCCTCAAGCAAATGGGATTCCAGCAGAGCGCTCACGAGGCCGCGGTCTACCGGCGGGGCAAGGGAGGCAATGCCCTGCTGATAGGCGTCTACGTCGACGACCTTGTGATCACCGGTACCAAGGAGGAGGAGATCGAGGCATTCAAGGCGGAGATGAAGGCCACCTTCCAGATGAGCGACCTCGGGCCCCTCTCCTTCTACCTCGGGATCGAGGTCCACCAGGATAGCTCCGGCATCTCTCTTCGCCAGACTGCCTACGCCAAGCGCATCGTGGAGCTGGGCGGCCTCACCGACTGCAGCCCAGCCCACACTCCTATGGAGGAGAGGCTGAAGCTGAGTCGTGAGAGTACGGCGGAGGAGGTGGACGCGACGCAGTACCGGTGCATTGTGGGCAGCCTTCGCTACCTTGTCCACACGCGACCGGACTTGGCGTTCGCCGTCGGCTACGTCAGCCGGTTCATGCAGCGACCGACGACGGAGCACCAGCAGGCCGTGAAAAGGATCCTCCGCTACGTCGCGGGCACCTCCGACTACGGCTTGCACTACCCAAGGTGCCCCGGCACGGCACACTTCATCGGGTACAGCGACAGCGACCACGCCGGCGACATCGACACGAGCAAGAGCACCAGCGGGATACTGTACTTCCTCGGCAAGTGTCCGATCAGCTGGCAGTCGGTCAAGCAGCAGGTGGTGGCTTTGTCTAGCTGCGAGGCAGAGTACATTGCAGCCACTACCGCTTCTACTCAGGTTCTGTGGCTGGCTCGGCTGCTTGGCGATCTCCTTGGCAGAGACGCGGAGGCAGTGGAGCTCAGGGTGGACAGCAAGTCCGCCTTGGCCTTGGCGAAGAACCCTGTCTTCCATGAGCGCAGCAAGCACATCCGGGTGAGGTATCACTTCATCAGAAGCTGCTTGGATGAAGGGAGTGTCCGGGCCAACTACATCAACACCCAAGACCAGCTCGCCGACTTCCTGACCAAGTCTCTCGGGCGGATCAAGTTTCAGGAGCTTCGCGCCAAGATCGGGATGGCTCAGATTCCTCACAAGGAGACGCACAAGACTTAGGGGGAGAATGATGGATAAGTCTCTGTGTCAAGGACAGCATCTTGAGGTTTAGGACAGCTTTAGGACAGCCTTAGACTAGCATCTTAGACTAGCTTTAGGACAGCTTTTGACTAGCATCTTAGACTAGCTTTAGGACAGCTTTAGACTAGCATCTTAGACTAGCTTTAGGACAGCTTTTGACTGGTATCTTAGACTAGCATCTTAGCATATGCTTGGCTGGTTAGCAGCCTATAAATTTGTATCCCCAACCCCTCAGGTTGGCATGGCATTGTGTGAGAAATAACCAAGAAAAATTGTCCCATCCCCAAGTGTCATCCTCTCGATGAGAGTAAGGATCTTGCTATCACCAACAGCAAAACTCCAGCGAGTAACATCTACATCTCTTCCTTCTGAAGTGCCTGAAATCCTAATTAACCGTGTGGTCATAGTTGCATATTCTAAACTATTGCGTTGGTGGTTCAATTTGTTTAAGGGGCAGTCTTGTTTCAACTATTTTGTGCAATTTTCAACACAGAAGAGCGTAACAGAATTACAACAAAGAAAAATCGCATAAATTTGCTGAAAATAGACATGTGCTGTTGTTGATAAAGTTCTATTCTAACCGTCACCGGGCACATATATGAAGGTAAAAATGGTGTTGCTGAAACCTTGAATTGGGGAGCACGTGTGCGAGTTGTGCTTGAAGCTGCACAAGGTATTCTGCAATAAAAGATCAAGATAACTGGATTTCTCTTAAGTGAATGTGTTATAACTTGTGTGTTCATATTTTCACCGTGGTTTTCTGGGATTTTCTGTGCTATATGTAGGACTGGATTATCTGCACGTGGGTTGCAGCCTGCCAATAGTTCACCGGGATGTGAAGACCAGCAACATTCTCTTGGGTCAAAATCTGCAAGCTAAAATAGCGGATTTTGGACGTTCCAAAACTTATCTTAGCGACACACAGACTCACATATCAGCCACTCCAGCTGGGTCAGCGGGTTACATCGATCCTGAGTACGTCTCCTTGTCCATACTAGAACATTTTGGTACTTTTTTCATATAGCTGATATTTGAATGAGAAGTAAACCATATGTAGTTTAACTTTGCCAATTCATGTCGTTGCGTGCAACTCCTTGTCATTTTAATCACTTTGATGCAAACTTTAGGCTTACTAGCATGAGGCTCATCTGCCGCTTTGTTAGGCACTACCACACTGGCAGGCTCACCGAGAGCAGCGACGTTTATAGCTTCGGTGTTGTTGTACTGGAGGTAGCCACCGGTGAGTCTCCGATGCTACCAGGCCATGGCCACATCGTCCAGCGCGTGAAGCAGAAGGTTGCCACCGGTAACATCAGCTCGGTTGCCGATGCGCGGCTCGGAGGTGCCTACGATGTCAACTCCATGTGGAAGGTGGTTGATACAGCCATGGCGTGCACAGCCGATACTGCTGCTCGAAGGCCAACAATGGCCGCCGTGGTGGTGCAGCTGAAGGAGAGCCTGGCGTTGGAGGAAGCTCGGGAGGACAGGGGTGTCAGGGCAAGCCCAGCGAGTGATGCCGCTGCCGCGGCTTTGGTGTCGTCATTTGGTCCATCGGCAAGATGAAGCAGTCTGTGCTGCAACGAGTTTTGATGAACTATTTGTCATCTTTGTTGGGTTAATCTTGTTGCGTATATGTTTTACTCGTGTATCGAGTACTGTGTAGTTGTATGTGTTGAGTACTTATATGTCAAGTACCTGTGGAAGTCCCTGTGTGGTCGTTATGACCAGTCTTTGTGCTGTTGTTATGACCAAGTACTAAAGCTACACCGTGGTCGTAGTCGTAGCTGCTGTGGTCGTAGTTGTAGCGACTGTGGTCGTAGTCGTAGCAAACTGGTCATAGCTGCATTGAGTACCATAGACATCATACTCAGAGGGGTACTGTAGGCGCCATACTCAGTAGTAGTCACTGTAGCAGTCGTCAACATTGTAACAATTGTTGCTTACTGTAGCCGTTGTTGGTCATTGTGGCAGTTAGGTATGGCCGGTCACTATAGCAATCGTGTGTAGTCAGTCACTATAACAGTTGTCAGCACAAATGGTCGTGGAATGACGTAGGTCTTTAGTCAATAGGTGAACTGCTCGATATGGGCAAGTAATCAGTGTTAGTCAGAGTTGTGTGCGTGGAGTGGGTGAGTGGCCTGTTGTGAGGCCCGATTGTATCTATATATACAATGTAAATCTTTTGAGAAAGATGAGACAGAGAATAACAGAGAAAACATAGAAAAGGTGCGAGCAGTTAGCACCACAATCTCGAGTCTCAGTTTTGTTTTCGGCTTTGTTATTAGCTCCGTCTACTTGTTCTCATCTTCGGGGAGCCATCCATTGTGTTTGTGTGCATCAGTCCACCACCAAAGCGTGCGTTTGTGAGAGGTTGGGCCAACACATGGTATCAGAGCTTGAGTTCTCCCCTGGGCTAATCCCTACATTTGGGGATTAGAGCCTAGGTGATTATCCGGACGTAGATCAAGCAGAAACGTAGGGCTTCAGCTCTCTTCGTTCTCTCGGTACCGGTGCGTCTGCAACAGAGCTTGTGTTCATGTACACCTTAATCCATGTCGCGTTCGAGCTCGCCGAGTAACAACACCGGCGACGGGGGCATTCTGAAGATCAGCGATGGGGGCGTGCTGAAGGCATCGGCGTGCGAGGGTAGTATCTCCCTCCCATATCCCATGCTCACAAGGAGCAACTACGTGACTTGGGCTATGAAGGTGAAGGTGTTCATGCGCACTCAGAGCATGTGGAATGCAATCATGGATGAGAAGGTGAACGAGAGGCAAGATCAAATGGCGCTCACGGCGATTTTCCTCACGGTGCCAGAAGACATGGTGCTACTCCTAGCGGAGAAGGAGACCACAAAGGATGCTTGGAACATCCTAAAGATGATGCATCTCAGTGCCCATCACGTCAAGGAGGTGCATGTACAAAACCTCAAAAGTGAGTTTGAAAACTTGCGCATGAGCGACGCCGAACAAATCGATGACTTCACGATGAGGCTGATGACAATCATCAACAAGATACGAGGTCTAGGTGAAAAGATAGAAGAGGTCTACATCATGCGAAAGTTTCTTCGCGCCGTGCCCAAGAAATTCTCTCCCATTGTCACCACGATTGAACAATTCGACGACATAAAAAAATATGTTAGTCGAAGAGCTAATCGGACGCTTGAAGACGCAAGAAGAGAGCGTCACTACAGCAACGGCGATGGAGACGAAGAGAACTTGCTCCTGATGCGCGCAGAATAGGAGGCCTGATCGTTGAAGCATAAAGGTGAAGGCTCCTCAGGTGGTTCTGGTGGTGGCGGTGGCCATCAATACCGAAGGGGTGACAAGGCAAAAGTAAGGTATTTTAATTGTAATTACTGTGGACACTTTGCTTTAGAATGCCATAAGCCCAGAAGGAAGGAGAAAATAGAGGCAGCGGAGGCGCATCTCATCATGGCGGAGGCCGGCGATGAACCAGCGCTGATGTGAAGAATATGCAATAAGATTAAGGGGGTTATTGTTGGGTTAATCTTGTTGCGTGTGTGTTTTACTCATGTGTCGAGTACTGTGTGGTTGTGTATGTCGAGTACTTGTGGAAGTCCCTGTGTAGTTGTTTTGACTAGTCTTTGTGTTATCATTACGATCGAGTACTAAAGCTACACTGTGTACTGTAGCTTCGAGTACTCCATGGTCGTAGTCGTAGCAGCCGTAGTTGTAGTTGTAGTCGTAGCGGTTGTGGTCATAGTGATAGCGGCCGTGGTCATAGTCGTAGCTGCACAGAGTACCATAGACGTCATACTCGGAAGAGTACTGTAGACATCATACTCGGTAGCAATCACTATAGCAGTCATCACCACTATAACAGTTGTTGGTTATTATAGCAGTTGTTGGTCATTGTGGTAGTCAGGTATGGTTGATCACTGTAGCAGTCGTGTACAGTCAGTCACTGTAGCTATCATCAGCATGAGTAGTCATGGAATGACGTAGGTCTTCAGTCAGTTAGCGAACTGCTCGGTATGGGCAGATAGTTGGTGTCAGTTAGAGTCTTGTGCGTGGAGTGGGTCAGTGGCCTGTTGTGAGACCCGGTTGAGTCTATATATACCATGTAAATCTTTTGAAAAAGATGAGCCAAAAAATAACAAAGAAAACTAGTGTTCCGATGGAATAGGCCAGAGGAAGACGGCGGGCAAGCAGGGGAAACCGTCGAGATGAGCTAGGATTATTTGTGACAGGTGAAATATGAAGTGGATGATCGCCTGTCAAATTCAATTGTTTTTGCTATGGGTTCATACCGTAAGCACTTCGCATGCTTCTGTACATGGTTTTCTTCCGGATGAAAATGGGTTCACAGATTGATGTGGTTCATTGTTTTTTTTTTTGTCGTCGTTGCTTGCTGAAGGTGTAGTAATCGAGTCTCTTTATGTAAGCGATCGACTGGTCTGCTTAGTAGTAACGTGGCCCATCGTAGGATTATGGGAGCTTTTTTTTGCTTATGGTTTCTCTAAAAAAAAATAAATGGGATGATTTTTTGTCGTTATTTTGAAGCGACTTATCAAGACAGCTATTTTAAAGCGGTTTATCAGTATTCAGTTCGTTCACATAAACATTCGTAATAGGATCAAAAACCATAAATCACAGTTATAAATCATAGCCAAAGATGTTGTGACACACCTAAAATTAGACGTGATAAGGTTAGGCTTCAAACCAAACACCCTTGATCTTCCTATCGATTGCAACAAGTCTTTTTGACAGCCATGACCCACCTGCAAACTCCCGTCAAACCTTCGCTCCTCTCCATGATCTACCACATGTGCCATCTTAATCCCCTCAAGTCATCGCCGACTGCTAGGGGTCTCACAGTACCAAGGTAGGTTCAGAGGGAATGGCATGTTGGGTTGGCGTGCCACTAGGAGATTGCACGTTTTTATCCAAGTGATTAATCTAAGTTTAATCGATCATCTTAAGTATTACACTTAAGAGAGTTATCTTAATCATACAAAACTCTCCTAGGTTTATACCAAGTGTAATGATAAGTAGTCTCATGAAGAAGAATCATCGATATCCAATTTTTTTGTTTTAAGCATAAAAGAGATCATTTTCTCAACTTTTCCACTAGCTCAAGAGCTCTATTATGATTCAGAACAGAACAAGCTTAGCTCTAACTTAGACTTGATCTAATTAAGGTTCAACTAATCATTAGTACTCTTCAGTTGGATAGTTTTTATTGAATTATGATCTGGGGTAAGTATTGTTGAACTGTGAAAATTAGTGGTTTAAACTCAGAGGGGGAGATGTAATGGTGATATTTTGGACTCAGTGTTGGGCTCGGGCATTACAATTATATGGATCCAGAGTATGTTTTTATTCCCGCTATATTTAGTGCAATATGCTTTTATACTCACCAATTTTATTAGTAGGATATTGTTGTGTTTGCCGCATAAACCTATAATGGTGCTTAGGGATTTCTGTTAGTGATATGCTCTAGAGGCAATCATAGAGGTGATTATATCACTTTTATATTTGTAAACATTTGAATAATATATTGTTTTATTTCTTGAATGAACTTTCATTTATATTGATTGGCAAGTTTGCGATTTGTTCGTGAAACTCTATATTTGTGTTTATGATGTTATTCTAAACATCCTGATCCTATATCATTATGTGGGATACTTATGGTTTATAGATCAATACAAGTATTGATTGATGGTCATGTTTCATTAATCATGGATATGAAATATCAAATCAATAATGTGGACATATGTTAGAGAACGTAGTGTTGGATTAATCTACCTTGAGATACTGCGGAAATTATTATATTCTTAAGTGTTATCAGTTGATCACATATATAGTGTATCTTTGATCCTTAGACCTGAGGTCGTTATGGTTTTCTACAGGTGTAATAGTTTACTTAGGGGGTTACCAAACGCATGCCATAAAGGTGGCTTTCGGGTTTACTATAAAATAAGTAGAGGAATATGAGCGATCAAGATGGAATTTACCCCTCCTTTTTAATGGAAATATGTCTCTAGGCCCGTCGATGTGGTTGGATTAGGATAGTGCATGGTCATGCCAATTTTGGTTGAGGAGTCAACTACAACTAAGTAATCCGCTACAATATCGGGTGAAGGATCGAGATATTATGTGATGACACACGTCTCGTCTTGAGTTTAATTTGGTATCATGAGGCAAAAGGATAAACATATGAGCACTATACAAGTTCATTCGATATGATAGGGACCTCTATCAACTTGTAGATTGGAAAGGGATTTCCGGATCGTGGCCGAGTACGCATGAACCAACAAGGTCACAGGCTTAATGGGCTGGAATATGATCGTTCAAATGGGATTTTCACATTAATGGCCCCATTGTATTCCATCAGTGCGATGGTCTACCCGCCATGTCCACATTCCATCCATGTTGTACAACGCCCTCTAACCAAATGAGGAAGATAGGTCTTAAGCTATGTAGGACCGGTACGACGACAGAAGGGGTAAATGGTATCTTCAAATTTTTCTTCAAGTATTCAACGATTGTTTACTCCAATATCTATGAGAAGGTATGAAGATTAAGAAACCAAAAACCTGAAAAATCACGTTGTTACAGTGATTTCAGTTCGGTGAATAGTAAAAGGCATTATTTCAAATCCAAAAAACTATGAAACTTTTGGTTCATAGATCAAAAAGACTTGAAATTTGAACCAATATTAGATCATGACCTTAAGAACCTATCCTAATGAAATATCTTGAAAGAACTTAAGAGAATTGGGATCTTTTGGTTTGTCAAGATCTGCTGCACCAAAACTAGGTCAAAATCTAAAATTAAGTTAACTCTCAAACGAAAACTCCAAATCACTTGGTATACACCTTCTCTAGGATGTTAGAAACCTATTCCAATTAACGATAAAGAAAATTATTGCCAAAGTTCTGACCTTTTTCCATTTAATGGAAGGTTGCACCAAAACCGATCAAAAAAACCAAAAAGGTGAATATGACTTACTCGTGAGTGATTGATGGCCGAGATGGTTCTAGATCTATTTTCACATATCACATAGAGCTAGAACACCCAAGGAATCGGGATAAAAACAACTAGATCAAGAAATCACTCGGAGAGGCCAAATTAAGCAAAAACTGGCCAACTTTGAGAACTTGCCAAACATGATGCCTAGATAGATGATGATTGATTTTCAAGTTATATCTCTATTATTTACTCATACTTGGCATCCAACAAGATCTATGAAGGGGAGACGCAAGATCAAAACCACCTAAAACAAGAGCAAATCAATCAAAACAAGAATAATCCATGAGAGATAAACAAAGCTGATAAATTACTACTTGAGGATGAATATTTTACGGCCACTCCACCTGAAGAACAAGAGAGCACAATATAGTATTCACACTTCTCAAACCCTAACCTTAAAACACTTGGCTTTAATGGCAAAGGTTGGATGGTTAGTTAACCATCCCAATCCGTTAAATAGATAGAATAACCAGCACCTATCTAACCCTAGTGGATACTATCCACTTAGCACATATGAGAGAAACTTGTTAATCCCACACATATGGGTTTTAACTCACACACAATACTTGTATATGCTTTTCAAAGTGTAGAAGCCCGAAGCACCTTGATTCAACTTGATATTCTCAGTTTCTCTTTGACCTAAACCATTCTTCCAAGCGTCGCAGTTTTCTTCCAAGGTAGTTTGTGATATTTTGGTCAAACTACCAAAATACCCTTGCTTGACCCGGTCTTCATCTTCAATTTCAAGCAATCGACATGCTTGTCACATGTAGGTAGATCACTAGTTTGCCACACGTTGACAAGTCTCTCCTATTATGGTTTGACTGGATCATGTCTCACTTAGACCGATCAAGCCGCATGATGCAACCCGCCGCTTGAACTTACTTTCAACATTTCCCACCTTCTTATGTCATGCTTGAGCTCAACCATTTCACCTGGCATCTTTGATCATTTTGGGCCATGGCTCCTCACGAATGTAGCCCCAACCCCTCTATTGACTATGGGTGACTCTAAGCGACCATGTATATCGAAAGGCAAAGAAAACATTTTTAGGTATAAGTTCTTCACAAGTTGACCCACGTTAGCCATAACATGCATCATACAATACATATGCACTGATCAGTGATGGACCTAGGAATTTCAGGATGGGTGTTCAAAGTTACAAAAATATTATTCAATACAAAACATAAATGTCCACAATAGCAAAAAATCATAAAAATACAAGATTGACCGATCTCAATACTATTCCAATCTGAAAGACAATTGATCGTTTCCAAAACAGAATGCAAAAAGGTGACATATATGGTCATTTCCTCCATGATTTTTAGATTCTTGTGCAAACTGATAAATAATGAGTTTCCTGGTTGGCCACAGTAGAGCTAAGCGAACATATATAAACTCTGAACCTTGTCAGTATATGCCATTAAGAACATGATCACTTAATATGTGTTGAAGTAATACAAACACATCATGACTAGAATAAAAAATATATGCCTAAAATGCTAGTAAAATGTTTCTAAGCATCTCCAAAATGAAATATATAGTTATTTCCCTATACACTTGACATGCTTGTCAGGAATAACAACTACGAATTTGACTAGAGGGCTCATTCTAGGCGACACAAACAAATATAGACCCTAAATTTTGTCAGAAAATGCAAATGAAATGCAAAATAGAAAGCCAAAACATGTAGCATCTTCACTTAGCATTAACGCTTTAAATTTACATCGGAGATAGGCCATCAAGGAGATAATCATATCAAAGATCAGATTGACAAAGGGACTAACCATGGGCCAGAACAGATGAACAAGGAGAACCTTTCCAGTGTGGCAATATCTCCTATGTGTACATTCTTTAGATGGTGAGAAAGAATGAAATGGAACTAATTAGAAATCCTTAACTTCTTAGGCTAAATGTGGTCAATAGAAAAGACTTAAATTATCATAGATGCTTGTGAAACCTGAGAAAGAGCAACAGAAAGGATTAACATTGGCATGTCAACCTCAAAGGATCTCCCATTACAAAATCACCAACCTGTCAACTTGATACAATATCAAGCATGAAGCATCAATGCAATGAATATCATTTCTCACAAATATACATACACCAAATGACCAAATCAAATGAAGACCGAGACAGAGGGACTGAGGGAGCACTACCACAACCAGGAATCCTCTTTTGAAAAGGCCAACCTGAGCAGCGCGACCACCACGCCCCGCCCGCCTGCCCACTACCACCCCCGCCCTACCCTGCTCCGTTGCTCCCATGCTGGCCGCTGCTCTAGGCGCTTGCAGTCTTGCTAGTCACCACATGCGCGCCACTACCGGCTGAGAGATGTTCGAGTGGTCGAGCCCTGTAACATCCCATCTTCGCAATTTGTATCAATGTAAAAATTCAAATATATGTTATTGAAATTAAAAGCATTTATTCCCCGTTGGCTTTTCCTTTTTAGTTTTCAAAAAGGAAATTCAAGTTGAGCTTAAATAATTTAATTTGAAAATCTTGTTTTATCTCCAAAAGAGTAAAACAAATTAATCTTTTAAAATCTAGAACTTGAAATGTATCTCAAAAATTAAAGGATTTAGGAAATTAAGATATGCCTTAATGTGTTAAAGAGAGGAGAAAATATATATGTATATATTAGTAAAGGGAATTTCCCCCAGCCAATCCTAGCCATTCATTTCCTTCTCCACGCCATCCCAGCCCCCATTCTTCTCTTCTTCCTGGTGGCAGAGCATGCCCCTTCTCCATCATGGTTCCAGCGCCTCCTCTTGCAGCTTGTCGTCATTCGCCACCAACTCCGTCGGTGAGTTATTGCGGTGTCAGCCCTCATCTTCAGCGCCTTTCCTCGCCTTCTGCGCTCGACAGCGGCAGCGCCCCGGGCACGCCTCCCCGCCCTCGTCTTCAGCGTCGCCCTGCCGTGCACGCCGCTCACTGTCCTCGCCCGAGCGCTGCGCCGCTGTGGTACGCCCCGGTCGTTTTGCGCGCACTGTGGCCGCACGGCGATGATGCCACCGCGCGCATGGCGCCACGCCACCTTGCTCCTCGACGTAACCACCCCTGGCCTTCATAAAAAGGCGCCGCTTGCCTCACCGCCTCCCGCGGAACTTCACCCGAGCGCCACGTTCGGTCACCTCCTCTGCCGTGCGCGCTCCGCCGGGAACCCCCCCTCCAGACACCACCGGTCGCCGCTGGAACTCCTTGAGCTCTTCCCCGAGTTCCCGTCCTCTCCCTCTCCCTTCCTCCCCGACTAATCGACATCTCTTCCCCCCGCAGGCCGCCGGCGACGCGCTCCTTCACCACCTCCGGCGTCGGCTCTCCCTGGTGAACTGCGGAGCCCCGGGCCAATTCATCGCACGCAGAGCACCATCGGGCCACCACGAGTGCGTTCCTCACTTCGCCGGACCCCGCCGCCCTCCCCAGCGAGCCGTCGTCGTCTCCCTCCTCACCGCCGAGCCCATCCCCACCGCCGGCCCTCCCCGCTTCATCTCGCCCGCAGTTTGGACCCCAGGTGAGCTCGGGGCCCCTCGGTGATGCTCCACCGCCGATGAATCGGCCTCCCATGGCCCGAGGCACCGGCGCCCAAATCCCCTGCTCCGGCCGCCGCTGAAGCTGCCGCCGGCCGCCGCCCAGCCAAAATCCGGCAGACCTTTCCCCTCCCCACGATGCGCGAATGGTCGGCCGACTCGTTTTGGCCGGCGCCGCCTCACCCCCGAGTCCCCTCCTCCGCCGGCCGGCTCCGCTCTCTTTCCCCCCCGTGCGGCCGAAGTGAGCCAGAGCAGAGGACACACGCTAGTGACACCCAATAACTACTGTCCTAACCGGCCCTTAATACTGTCTTAAGCCGACCAAGTAAAGGGATGTTAATAAAGCTCATTTGATGCGGGTCCACCTGTCGGTTTCAGTAATTAACGGGCATCATTTAATACCTCTCGGGCCCCACTTGTCAACAGCACACACTCCCTCCTCTTTTCTAGTTTTCGGATTTTCCAGAAATTGAAACTTTAAACTGCTATAACTTCTTAACCATAAGTCCGAATTTGACGAAACCAACTTCTAAAATTTTCTAAAATCAAGATCTATCTGTTGGTTCTGTTTTGGTTCAGTTTTGAGTTCATTTGTACTTTGTTTTATTTTATTTGGTATTTATTTGCTTCCGTTCTCGTTTGTGTTGTTTTTCCGGTTCGATCTCCTGAGTAGATCTCGAAGACGCGAACGAGCCACCGCTTGGAGCAGCACAAGACCCCCAAGCTCTTGATCCAGGCGAGTCAATACTTTGATCATTTTGCGCCTATATTTTATGTGAAACTATGTTCATTTAAATTATCAAAAACTTGCATGCTCTACTTTATACGCAAACGTATGTCACTCTTAAAGTAGTTAACAACCATATGTCCACCCACTATTAAGATACCCAACCAGTAACATTTGAACTCACGTGATCCTTGTCACCCTAGGGATAAAATAAAACTATGACAGTTATAAGTCATAATACTGCCATGCTGGTCATGTTAAGTTCAGGGCACTAGTGGCCCCGAAAATCATTCTTTACTCATGGAAAACTAGTTTTGGGACAGTCATGGGATGTACGTGGCTGAGTATTTATGTCAAATTGTGATATGCTTATCAAAATCCTAAAAATCTGCTAAACCTGTCTGGGCGGGTGGTAAGAGTGGTTGGTGCGGAAGTAGCACGAGAACCCGTGGTTTGTGGTAAGAACCGCCTGGACAGATTAAGGACTGAATCTTGTGATGACCTCCCAGTGTAAAACAGTACAACCACAAGTCTATAATGGGTACGACCTAGCTGATTAACTTACAAAGGTTTAGTTCGGATATTACCAGTGGTAAGTGGGTGCCAGGGTGTACTGGTTACTCACAGTGTGGCACAGGGATTTACTGTACTCGCACGGCGCAAGAGGGGGCTTCTGACTGTGGTGGATTTAACCCTTCAGCGGTGAAACCTCAGCGGGTGATGTCTGGCTGGATCGGAGTAAGGTAAAAGCTTTGTGATAAATTATCTGGGTCTCATGCCTGAGGAAGAATGTTGACTATTAAGATAATTCATCTCTTGTGGTGAAAGTGTACAACCTCTGCAGAGTGTAAAACTGTTCGAATAGCCGTACCCACGGTCAAGGGCGGACATGGGAACTTACTCGAGTTAGTTCTATTTCAAAAATTTTGAGGTTGGGAATAAGAAAACTGTCAGGTGGATGTAACCTGAGTTTGGTAATTTTTCCTGGAGGGATGTACTCCAGTGATAGTAATAAGGTGGAAGTAACCTGCTACTCAAAATTTAGCATTGGTGGATGGAACCATGAAATTGGTAGATGGAACCTACCCCACTATAATTGCTGCACAATTTCAACCTCCTTAAAGCATGATTTGTAAAATGCTAAGTCATAGGAATTTTAATTATGATTATTCCAAAAGTCGCATTTAAGCAAATAAAAGAACCCGAGCCATCCTTGTTTAGCCTTGCATCTATATTTATATGTATTCTGTGTGTTGGCTCGCGGAGCACGGTTGATTGTGCTCATTCTCGCTCTTAACCCCCCTTTCAGAAGCTGTGAATCAAGAGCACTACGCCTACCATGAGGATCAGGATGCCGAAGGCAATGAAGATGGTGGATATTAGATTAGGCTTCGGTAGTCTTGCCTCTCGCCTCAGTCCAGTTGACCAGGCTAGTCTTGTGGGTGCATCCGTTGTTAGTCAGGTCACTGATTAATAGCGGTAGTACTCAAGTTGACCCAGTCGCTTGCCTGTGGCGAGTTGTGCCCCTACGCTTATGTACGCTTCCGTTTCCGCTCTTTATGTAATGTAAGACATTTGGCCTGACGGCCCTATTGTAACCTCGACTCGACGCGCTCTATTTGAACTCTGGTATTGTAATGTATGGTTTTGTCGTGTATGAAATGATGCAGCATTGTATCTGTGAGCATTATCTACTGATCTAGGGAATAATGCAGTGTT
This sequence comes from Dendrocalamus latiflorus, assembly GCA_017311315.1. Lineage (NCBI taxonomy): Eukaryota > Viridiplantae > Streptophyta > Magnoliopsida > Poales > Poaceae > Dendrocalamus > Dendrocalamus latiflorus. The sequence continues at coordinate 33,284,246 of CM029658.1, read as the reverse complement.
ATCACAGAGGATTCCAGGTAGTAAACTTGGGGTCCGACAAGCCCCTCCCTCTGCAGCTCTATTGACTGCTGGTCAGGTTTGAGTAGTTAGGGTTAGGGGATGGCCAGGCAAATGAGCCAGTAGGATGGGAGGGGAAATGGGCCAAAAAAAAGTCTAGCGGAAATTTGGGCTAATTGGGTGTGTAAAGATGACGAATTTGGTCTAACTAAGAGTATAAATGTATTATAACTTGTATATAGTAATTTTTTTGTCAAAAATTTTGGGTATCCAGTTGAACACCCATGAACTATGGGCGGTCATTTCTACAAAATAGATGTTTTGGTTAATATTACTAGGTTAATAATTGACTGTCATATTCGAGTTAAATTGTGAGTTTTTTTTCTATATAAGCAAGCAGCGTTGAACAAAATCTAACGTGACACAACGACATCGTAATAATGGGATCGTATCATTTAACATTGCATTAGTAACGCGTGTAGTGTATCACTGTAATGATTAACTTATGTCATTTAATTCTCAGTGTCGTCTATGCTGCCAGTTCGTTACTGCACGTACTTACAGAATGATTATATTGCAGTAACTTTTGTGAAGGCCATACATTTGATAAAGATGGGAATTACATGAAAGTAACATATGTACACTTACCTTTTACATACCATCAAAAAATTCCCGTAGCAAGGTGCGGGATTGACACTAGTAAACCACCAATCTTTCACAGCTCCGAAGTGTCCTCGTCTTTACGGATCCAAGATTGATGGGCCCTTCAGTGTGTACGTAGTGCTAACAAAAAAATTAGGCAACTTACTGGTAACAAAACTCTCTTTTTATTAACGACTCTATAGACGCGGGATGGGAGAATACTAAGAAACTTGACCGGATTCCCTCTTTATATATTTAACTTGTTTAGCATAGATTTTTAATCTAGACCAGTTAATTACAGGATCTGACGGTCGGAAACATGTAATGAATTGTGAACCCTCAATCGAGCGAGCGCGCGCATTAGCAGCTAATTAATTAACTCCATAAAGAGGCTTAGTTTCATTAAAAACCCGTCCATTCCCGGCTATGCATTGCCGACTCGGACGCTGCCCGCCTTCCTGAACGGCCCCGCTCCGGCTCGCACAAGCAAACAAATACTTCCTTTATTTTTTTTAGTTAACTTCTTAGGATATGTGCTATTAAACTTTCTAAAGTTTAATCACCAATAAATTTAAAATTATTTAGTTATCTATACGAAAATTATATCATTATATTTATCGCAAAAAAATTCCATAATATTATAATTTTATTAGTATATCTTAATATAAAATTATAAAAACAGTAGTTAAAATTATATCTCAAAGTCTATGAAAATAAAAAAAATCACGTAAAAAGAAGAAGAGAGTACATCAGGCCGATGCCGCCTCGCTGTTCGCCTCCCGCCGCTTGACGTGGAATCCCACGGCATTTGGATCACCTCGAAACCGACACTAAACACGCAGTTTCCATGACTAGCGGCAGAACGAAAAGGGGGGGACGAAATAAAGTTCGTTCCTCGCAGATGACGAGAACGTCGATGTATCTGCCCATAAACAGATGCTGTCCACTTCCTAACTTTTCCCTTCTCAAGTCTCTCGAAAGAAAATCTCCGTTTGCCTGGTCCATTTATATATAATTTGTAGCTGATGTCAATATTGATAACCCAGTTACATTAGACGTACTGGTACTTATTTGAAAATAAAGATTGCTTGGTAGGAAAACAATTAGCTTGGATCGTGTTACTCGATGCTTAATTGTGAATAGCCTGACATTTTCTTGGCAAAATAGTTTACTTGATGGGTTGGTTTTCATGATTGTTGGCCAATGGCCAACGATGATAGTGGCAAGGTTCTGATGCACCATAGTCCTGTGAATAGCATGAGATTTTGTTGGCGAAGTAGTTTACTTGATGGGTTGGTTTGTTGATTTTTGGCCAATTATGCTTATGTCAAGGTTCTGACTGGTTCCCAATTACTTGTTATCATGTATGAGGTCCATATTTGTAAGTTGGTACAAAAAAATCCATATATTTTGCACATTCCTTTTCAGTCTTCAATTTTGAAAAAACATGTTTCATGGGCTATGGTGCAAATGATGTCTTTTTAAGGTGACAAAATTCTGATATTATTCATGTGCTGAGGCCAAAACTGACAAAATCTATCCTGTCCTCTTTAGTTTCAGTCTTACTTCCAGCATTCCGCTATTTAGTTTCAGTCATTTCAACAGCTACACCGATGCATCTTTCTGATTTTATCTAGTCATTCCAACGGCAGTACGCAACTAATTTCTGATCCTGTCCATATACTTTCGCAATACATGTGCTGCACCATCTCTTGTTCTGTCTCTGATGCTCGCATTTTATCTTGTAGGCGTCATGGATTGGTCACTGTGTGTGCTGAGCAAGGCAGCGGTGGGATTTCATTCCATACTTGTATATAGCACACCTGACATGTATAATATATCAATGTGCTGCATAATTGTAAGTTGATCATATCTGAATGGAGTATTGAATTGATAGTGAAGCGTAGCAGCAAATCCGCTGGACAGGCCGTGCTTATGTTATTAATAGGTGATACACTTAGGAATAAAAATCCGCTGGACAGGCCGCTCTATCATCTCGCTAACGTCACTGATGCTGTCGCTTGCACGGGCTTCTTCCAATGCTAAGGCATCCTTTAGGTGTGCCACCACGATACCCATCGTTGGCCTTTCGCCAGATTCCTCCCTTGTGCACATCAGCGCTATGTCCACGACCTTCCAGATAGAACTGATGTCGTACTCACCATGAAGTCGTGGATCAACAATCAGCTCAATATTTCCAGTATTAACCTTCTCCATGATGCGTTGCACAATATGTGCTCCAGTTGGCAAGATGGGAGGCTCACCAGTTACAATCTCTAGCAAAACTACTCCAAAGCTGAAGACATCACTGCTCATGGTGAGTCTGCCGCTACGACAGTACCTGGATAAGAACGGTTGGAAGAATATACCCAGTTAGCTAGTTCTACCATAATCATTAGCCTCTCAATTGCAACTGGAGTCAAATTGAACAAATGATATTATCTGGGATTTATGGAGTATATTATTTGTCTTCTAGATTTTTTTTGCGAGCTCTTTAAGAAAATGGAATAAGTATAAGAACGAACTCTGGGTCGATGTAGCCTAGAGTGCCAGCAGCAGTCACAGATATGTGACTTTGAGCAACATTCAGATATGACTTTGACAATCCAAAATCCGATATCTTGGCATTCAGATCACGTCCCAGAAGGATGTTGTGTGACTTAACATCTCTGTGTACTAGAGGCAGTACACATCCTGTGTGCAAGTAGTCCAGGCCTATGCCAAAAGGCACCATGTATAGAGATTGTAACATGTAACAGGAGACTGGGGGAAATGATGAAATGCTGTGCTACACTCAAAATTATACCTTGGGCAGCTTCAAGTGCAATTCGTGCTCGATGTTGCCACCTCAATCTCTGAACAATAGCGTTTTTGCCTGAATGATCATGACAAGAAATATTGATGACACATCAGGATCGACGTCAATCTTTCTAGTCTTCTGCAAAGTGAGAATGATTGTGCAAATGAAATTTTTTTCAATTGCAAATTATGTGACGTCCAGATGAGACATGGTTGTTATGACTAATTTACATTCGGAAATAAAAAGATGTTTTAAGCAGGGTTCAAAAAAAAGATGGAAGAAGAAGAAACCACCCTATGACCCACTGTCCAAACCCTTCTCTAGCTCTATCAGCTTTTTTTTAATCTTTTTCATACATTTATATTTGCATACTTGACTCGCTTTCCCATGCATATAACAAGGTTACTTACGGATTGAAACTCGAAAGGCGAAATTATAATTTGGGGGTACGTAATAACTAAGTAGAAGGTATAGCTTTCCATGCAAGATATCTGGGAGAGGCCAATGTTGATAATTTTTTAATGTACGGAGTACAAACCTCTCAGGTGATCGTAAAGGCTTCCATTAGGCATGTACTCATAAATAAGGGCTAAATGATTCTTGTCAGTGCAGTAGCCAACCAACAAAACTAGATACCTGTGGTGCACTGTTGTTAAGCTCTCAACCTACAAAAGGAAATTCAATGCATTAACAATCCAACCCAATTTTTTTTCTGACTGCGTGAAAAATATTGAAACCTATGCCAAATTCTTTTGTGTGGAATTTAGTACCTCAGCTAAAAACTCTGGCATTCCCCTCTCTGATGTTGATGTTTGAGAACACATCTTAACAGCAACCTGAGCACCATCGTTTAACTGGCCATGGAAAACAGGCCCAAACCCTCCTTCGCCGATGAATGTTGAGAAATTATTTGTTATTTTTGTCAACTCCTCGTATGTGAATTCACGGTTGTCAGATATGTGCATATGATCTTTACGATGTTCTTTACTTCTAGACTTTGCAGTGCCTGTACCCACTTGTAGAACACTTAGAGCGGTAACTTAAGAAATCAAGTATTCCATCAAAGCAAAAAATTCTGAAAAGTTTTTTTTAACTCCCTCCGGTCCAATTTATTTGACACTTTAGCTCCATGCACATAGAAGAAGGGATGGAATTAATGTCTTAATTTTCGACATAATTTGTCCCTATTAATCGTGTACTCATATCTCTAACATCACTACCAATAAGGAATTGATAGGGGTATTTGGTGGAAAATGTTGCCTTAAAAATCCAAAACAAAAGGTATTTGCAAACTAGAAACAACTTATTGAAACAGCATCTATTTTGGTCTGGAGGTAGTATTACACAATTATTGGCATAAATGTAGTGTTCCAGAATTTACAAAAGAAGTATTTATCTTGCTTTCTATAGGAACAAAACATCGATACTACAGATACTAGTACTACTACCATCACCGCAGGAACCAATAAGGAATTAATAGTGTACTGATCTTCAGTGGTCGCGAATTCACCTGTCGAATTTACTTGTCATTTTATCTCCTTGCGAATAGAACAAGGAATTAATAGTGTACTGATCTCTCTAACACCGCTACCAATAAGGAATTAATTGGGTATTTGGTGGGAAATGTTCCTCAAAAAAGCAAAATGACAAGTATTTGCAAACCAGAACCAACTTCCAGAAACAGTATTTAGTTTGGTTTGGAGGAAGTATTATACAATTACAGGTATAAATATAGTGTTCCAGAATTTACAAAAGAGATATTTACCTTGCTTTCTGCAGAAACGAAACATCAACATAGCAGATACTAGTATTACTACAATCACCACAGTAACCACAAGATCCACAACTGCTAGAACCGCTGTATTTTTCTTCCTTGATGATGTTGGATTGCATGGATCTCCATTCACAATGTCAAACCTAAAACCAAGAAAAATACTGCTGCAGTTTGATCTAATGTATAATGAAAAAATTGGTTCAATTAGAGTCTGCATAGGATTTTGTAAGATCTAAAAATTGGCTCTAAAATCTAAAACTTCTCACATTAATGGGGCCAAAAGGGAGAAAAACTGTACCATTAATTTTGTTTCCCTAGATTATAATGTTGTAGATGAAATTCTAAATGTTAGAGCTCTATATAACAAAAACACTCTTACCTGTTTAATATGAAATTTTCATTGATAGATGAACACTATTATAATTTTTATTATACATTGTGTTTTATTTTAGTCCAAAATTACCTGTAAGATTATATGCTGCAATTGCATTGGATTTTTGTAAGAGATGCACTATTGTGAATTGTGATCTACAAGTTATTCCGTGCAAAAACTCTGAGTACGTCATTGAACTGATAGCATATTTTCACTCTAAATGCGTGCTTTACTACGTTACATGTTCCCTTGAAGAAACATGACACGGAAGTTTGGTCATTTCTATTTCAGTGTATTAAAGGTCTGAAGAAAAGTCTAGCTCCCACAAGTTGCTTTCCAGGATTTCAATGTTGTTATGATCAAGTATGGCAAACCACAGAGATAATGGAAATCAAACCTCAAAGTGAGTGCTTGCTTAGTGCACAATGCTTCAGGGATTGTACCACTTATATGATTCCCTGATAGATTTCTGCATATAAAGAGAGAACAAATTATTGCCTTATTGTTCTGCATATCTGAGCGTTTTTTCTGATTGATAGGACGGTACATACAAAACAAGGAGAGTTGATAAGTGTGTCAAGGAATTGGGTACCGATCCATTTAAGCCATTGTTCGACAAATTCCTGAAAAAAGAGTTTGCGAAATACTATTAATGTTAGTGTTATCTGTAATGATGGGTGGATCAACTGATACATGGGTATACTCACAGGTATCGGAGCGATTTGAGCATGGAAAATTTATCAGATATTGGTCCTTGCAAATGACTGCTGGACAGGTCTCTGAAAATATTATGTAGGCTTGTTGATAGTAGAAGGAAAAAATGGCGGTTTACTAGAAGATGTACAGAAAGAACTTAAGTCACTCTAATCCTACCCACTTACAAAGATATAATTCTTGATGTGAATCCATCACTTATACATTTCAAGCCATTCCATGTATAGTTTTCTGGTAAACATGGGTCACCCATCCAGTTCTTCTTCACTCCATACTCAATTTTAATAGCCATCATTGCATCAACTAAGGTCCACAGAAATAAAATAGAAGAAAATAATATTAGCAAATAAATTAATCACAAAATGATTTAGTTGGTACCCGTATTCATGTATCATGCATTATGTGATAACTTGGGTGATGTTGCATGCGTCCTTTTATTTGCATATATACCTTCGGCAATTTGAAATTTCGACTTCAAAGATTCTATGCTGATACAATGCAAGCTAAAGAGGGAATGAGGGATGCGCTGATGATAAAGTATTTAGCAAGAATGACAATGCAACATCAATACTTCATCTAGTCAACACTAAAGAACTTGCTGGTGCACCTGCCCATCTTATTTAGTTCATTAATTAGAGATTAATAACTTTGTCTCTTTCTTCCTTTGTGTTTCTGAGATTTATAATACTGATGGACACCTACCGCATTGCAAAATAATAAAGTTAGTAATGCCAACTAATAAGAGATCATTGGCTTTTTTTAAAAAAAAGATATTCTTTATCTATGTCGATGTTACCACAGGAAACTGCTTAATATGCTTCCTATATGTGTTTTTAAACGACATATGGAAAAGGGTGTCAAACCGTTCATGCAAAAACAAAACCATGTTTTTTGCTTTAGTACAGCAGTTGCGAACTACATAGGCTACGGTAACATATTGACTTTCAAATATGATCTGTATAATTATTTTTAAAGAGTCTTTGGAGAGTTAGTACTTTTTAATACTTCTTGAGTAAAAGCCATCATATTTTTTATGTGTGTTTTTCCATTAGCTGTCACACAGTTCAAATTTTCTTTGTATATATTGTGGCTACGCGGCCAAACAGTATGTAACGTGAAGGCTTATGGGAAGTCCCGGAGCAGGCTACCCGAAGAATGGGGCTTCCCTGTTCCCTTTATGGTGTCCCCCTCTCTGTTCCCTCCACATGGCATACTTTAATTGCCTCTTCAGTGAATTAGTGAGGTAATTAATTAATGTAGGTGATCAATTAGGCTGGTAATTAATTAGTATAAAATATTAGTGTGAATAATTAGTATAGATTAATTGGAATAAATAGCAAGTATAGATTAATTAATTAATAATGTGTTCTCTGCCCGAAGCCTTACCTTGCAAATAACTAGTGCGTGAGGTACAAGCGTCGTAATCGTGATTTTTTTTCTTGAAAAAATGAGTTCTCTGCCCTCATGTTGTCCCGATCGAGGCATATACTTATAGTCATGGAGGGATTAATTACATGATTGCCCCTGTTTGAGCCTATGCTTACTGAGGTAGGAGTGTCCTTTCCTGACTATATAGTTATCACAAGAGTGCCCTTTCCTATCTCTAGATCTTTCGTAGGCAGCCTGAATAGGCCTCTGGCATGATGGGCGTGTGGGCCAAGGCGGAGGCCTTTCCCCAACAGTATATTTGTCGATGCATAACATATTATCTTCACTCAGTGTTGACTGTCATTCAATATTGACGAGAAACATCTGTGGTTTTTTTTTAGAAAATAGTTCCCATGTGTTCCAAATAATCCACAGGAACTTGTTAGTTACTTGAGATCTTGTCTAGTCGTTTCAATTCGAAGGAAATAAGGGCACAAACATACCATCTTCCAAGGTGGTCATCTTGTCATCTCGTTGGACTTGGTAGTATATCTCGATGGCATTGAGCATGGGTGGCAGCGCAGAGGCGTTGGTGGCGATGAGAGAGATGTTGTATTGCCCACTGTCGGATGTGTATGGATCGGTGTTGTGTACATAGGACGCCCGGAGGTAGGGCGGCTTGATCGGGTTGCCATCGGGAAGGTTGTCATCGAAAGGGTTGCCATTGAAGTATGTGTTGAAAAGGTTGCCATTGAAGTATATGTTGAACTTACGCAGCTGCTGCTGCTGGAAGTCAGTAAAGTGTAATGCAATCAAGTATCCAGGTGGCTTGGCCCAGCCCGTTGGAGCCGCCCATGGGAAGTTCAAGGCGGCAGAGGTGGACCACGTGGTGACGGCCGTCTGGAGGACTGCATTTGGCACCTCAAAGTTGTCACCTATATACCACCTAACGGTGCTCGGTGTGGAGATGTTCATCAACCCTGAGGTACCTTGCGACGGCCACCAGAGACGATCATAGGGATCATGCGGGTACCTGGTAATGGAAATATTTAGAGGGCACTATTTGATGGAGTTGAAAATTTGAATATAGACCCTTAATTTCAGTCTTTTAATTTAGATGTTATAAAATGTATAGTTTGTTTATTGAGAGAAGTAGCACTGAATTGACTGAACAATATATAGTAAACAGGATCCTGTCAGTTAACACTCCAATAAAAGATGTATTTGGCTTGAACCTAATTTTCCACAGGGCCACAGATGGTGGTACCAAATTGTACAATGCTATTGGTTGCATGCCTTAAAAAAGAAGAAATGAATAACAAGCTAAAACTGTTGAAACTGAAACAGTTGTCTATATGTGGTCAAACTGAACAAAACTAAAAATTCAGATGCTAATTTTATCTGTTAGGACTTGTGAATGTTTCGGAACTAACAATATGTTGTTGCCTGGATGGATCATGCGAATAAAAGAAGGGTACGTCACCTAAGTACGCCACTTGCACCCATGCTTCGTCGATCCTGGAGCAAGAGAGGTTGATTTGGCTTGGCACCAGGATAAAGTGAACTCTTCATTGGCCTCATTTCTAGTGATGATATGAAAGGAGTTCCTGTTCCATTACCAATCAAGCAAACTGATATTGAGTTCACCGTGGCCACAATGATTGCCTCAGGCCTGTAAGTCATGGTTGCACTAGTGATATTGACTCGGCTCCAGAAGTCAAGTCCAACATAAATGTCGAAGACCAGTGGAATAAGATTTTGTCTTTTGTTGTCATAGTTCCCGTACATGAACATTGCTCTTATAAGATACTTCTGACCTTTCGTGACAGGAGAGAGAGTGTAGCAATTCCTACCTCCCGTAGGAAAACTTCTGAGATTCAAAACTGTCTTGAATTGTTGAGCACCTTGGTATTCTGAAGAAATGTTGTGGTTTTCTCCTGTGTCTATGTACCCATCGTCTGAAAAATATGTGATATTTGTCTTTTCATCCACATAGCTAGAGCCACTGGGAAGGCCGCAATCGATGCTTATGAACCCTTCGTCTACATATAGGTGAAAATGAGTGCCACTTGAGATCATTATACATTTAGACTTGAAACTTTACTTAAATTAATAAGTTTATTATATTGCGAGAAAAAGGATATAATGTTATATGCCACTTAAAATTGGGGGAAGCTAAAAAATGTCTTTTCTGAAACCTCACAACTAAGAAATGTGCCTGTATGATCACTACCAGAATCCATTTCTTTCCTATTGTCCTGCAGTACTCTTCCTGACATCCACAACTGAAACAGTGAAGAGAAAGCAATTCCTTCTATTATGCTTTGTTTTCCCGAATTGTTTCTCTGCTTGTCACCTGTGTTCTGTTATGCCAAAAATCCGTTTCTTACATATTGTAGCATGAAGTGTTGAATGTTGCGGTAATTCTTGTGTTCAAGGGCAAAAAAATTGATGACCCCCCCCCCCCCCCCCAAATGATTTTCAGAAAGAAACGACTAATGTAACCTGTATTGCAATGGTACTTTGTGATCTTTTGTTTTTGAAACGAACAGGACGAGAACTGCAAATTATATTGATAAAGCAGAAGTAAAAAGAAATAGGTACAAACGCCGATCCAAACGGGGAGACACCACAGACGGGGAGGGAACCACATCTGGAACACCTGGCAAATCAGCCTAACACGAAGGCTAGAGGCAAACACCGGCTAGCACGGCACCAAGCACTGGCCACCACGGCACACAACACTACTGATTGCACCAGCAGGTACTTGTTACTAGATGGGATTCATTTTTCAGTTTAGAATAAATCTCACCCAAAATTTCAAATTTAAGACATTTGTCGTTTGGATGGTGCATAAGAAGGGAAAATGCATCTATGCCGACCAAAAGAACGAACCAATTAAATGGTGCCATTTAGCCCATAGATCGGTCCAACCGGTACCCACCGGCCGCTAAAACTGGTAACCGCCGGTTACCACTAGTTTCCGGCCAAGCTTCTCCCCCCTGCTTGCCCTACTCCGTGTAATACATGAAGATACGAATGCATGGGAGGTTTATATGCCTGACAAGCTAGTTACCGAAATGTGTCGACATACCTGAGGAATCAGCAGGCTGAGAGTGTACATGTACATGCAGTAGAGTAGTGACGACAAGAACGAACAAGAAAGCTCTCACGAACCTCATCCTTAAGGGTATTAGCATGGAGGCCACACCTACCGGCGTAGTCGATGCAGGTGTTCGTCCATTGGATCTTATATATAAGCTCTACCTATTAGCTGGCATGGCCGCGAGGTTAAACGATGATATTTTGTACCTAGGTCAAGTCATGGAGAGATCGACGGATGGGCCTCTCTAAGTAAGTAGCAGGCAGCTTCTTCCAAAAATTTTCTCGTTTGGGGTCAAGTTTGCAAATGAGCTCCACACATCTGGTCAAGTCGTGCTGACTACTTAATTACTCACCCTGACTAGAGGTGTTAATTTGGGCTATCTCGATCGATATTTTTTTAGGAATCATCTCGATCGATACTGATTCAGCTTGCGAAAGAAAAGAGCCGAGACTCTTCAAACAAGCTGCTTATTACGTCGCTTATGGTCTGTAGTAAGCACACGTATTAATGGAAAAATTCTATTTTAAACTATTGGGGTGCGCCTACTCTACTCTTGAACTGTAAAACTGCTCACATAGCTTCCTGGACAATAAGTAGTTCCGAAGGAGGTTTTCCCCACCGTAGCAAATGACATGGCAATGGATGTGACGATGACTCAAAGGATGAAATTAAAAGAACATATTACAAAAATAGGCCCAAATGTCATTGAGTGAACATCCTCCTCAATTGTTCCCCCCTCTCTCTCCCCAACTGTGCCTTGCCAGACACGCTATGGTCCTTTAGCTGCTTCTTAGCCACCAGAGGCTGACGCAAGAGGTGGGCTGAGCACATCCTACCCTCGGTAACCATTGAAGGACCGAACCAATTCCCTAATCGCAATCAGCCTGGTGGAGACGTGACTTACGCGATGTGAGCAACAAACCCTTGCGTGGTGGCGGGTGGCGGGCATGTAGTTGGCATGCGGTGATAGCATGTCTTGGGCGTGCCGCTTACGGCAGGCGTGCAGACTACGGAGGCAAGCCACCGAGGCACAACTGCATAGGGACAGATTTTTGTTCGGTTACATCGGTGGTATTTGTATTTTCACTATGTTTCTCTTCTAATTATGTATGATTTTGGATCACGAAATATCGTTCTATTATTGTTTCTTTCGTTTATCTCATGTTAGTATTATCTTGTTAGCAGCTTCTAAATTTTAGTACCGAATATGCCACTAACAGCCACTACTTGCTAGCGCCTTAACCATCATGCATTAGTCTTAACCCTAGAACTGAACATGAACACCTAGGCATGGGGAGTTGGGAGATGACTCACGGTCGCCGATGAACGCCATTAGCGGAAGACCCGTGCCTGCGTGATGCAGGCGTGAGGTAGAGTCGGTGCGGTGCAGAGGGTCGTCGCCGGCGAGGTCCTGCAGTAGCGGCGACGGTCTTCCCGTTGCTTAACAGCGCGCGTTAGATCGGATTGCTAGGGTTTTGTTCAGGGTGTTGAACTCTCACGGGAACGAACGTCAAGTCGTGAGAGACCGGTGCCCTAACCTTATATAGCGCTGTTGCAACGGGGGACCGTAACCAATATGGTAAGCTCCCCCGATCAGGGCGCGTGATCGTGGGTGTCACCCCACGTATCCCTCTCCTGGCCGTTTGGCCTAGATCAATTTCCAACATTCTCCCCCTTGATCGTAAGGCTAAACGTCATAAGCCCTCTCTCAATAAAACTTCACACCAAAATAATGCATCACAACAGTCAATTAAATACCGCTGGACAACAGTACTTATAGTGCTCCATTCTATATCAATCGGATAACATAATACTTCACGGGAGTTGGTTACTTTATATGGTCCTCTTATTCCAGGATCACAGGCTCTCCAATAAACCCATGCCGGCAACATGATCACGAAAAATATTGGGTGGTAAGCCTTTTGTGAGCGGATCCGCAAGCATAAATTTAGTTCCAATATGCTCAACCTTAATTGTTTGATCCTGGACTCTATCTTTCACAACATGATACTTTATGTCAATGTGCTTGGCAGCTGCACTCGACTTGTTGTTACTCGAATAAAAAACTGCGGGTTGATTGTCGCAGTACAAAATGAGTGGTCTAGAAATGCTGTCTACCACTCTCAATCCCGGGATAAAGTTCTTAAGCCATACAGCCTGCCCGGTAGCCTCATAACATGCCACAAATTCAGCCTGCATTGTCGACGATGCAGTAAGTGTTTGCTTTACACTTTTCCATGATATTGCTGCTCCTGCGAGGGTGAAAATGTAACCTGATGTGGACTTCTTAGTGTCTTTACACCCCGCAAAATCAGCATCAGAATAGCCGACAACCTCAAGGTTATCGCATTTTCTGTATGTGAGCATGTGACCTTTAGTGCCTTGCATATAGCGCAGGACTTTCTTAACAGCTTTCCAGTGGTCCGGTCCTGGATTTGACTGATATCTGCCAAGCATCCCGGTAACAAAAGCTAAATCAGGGCGCGTACATACTTGAGCATACATAATACTTCCGACAGCAGAAGCGTAAGGTATAGCCTTCATCTGATCAGATTCATAGTCATTCTTTGGGCATTGAAATTTCCCAAACTTATCGCCCTTAACAATAGGAGCAGGCGAGGCAGAGCATTTATGCATATTATATCTCTTTAGTACTCTGTCAATGTATGCCTTTTGTGATAAACCTAATGTTCCTTTGGACCTATCTCGGTGAATTTCAATACCAAGAACATAAGATGCTTCACCGAGATCTTTCATGTCAAAATTGGACGAGAGAAAACTTTTAGTTTCTCGCAGCATGTCCACACTGCTGCTGGCCAATAATATATCGTCCACATAAAGAATTAAGAAGGTGTAATTACTCCCCCTGAACTTAACATAAGTACAATTATCAACATCATTCTCCTTAAATCCAAATTTCCTTATGACTTCATCAAACTTAAGGTACCATTGCCTAGAAGCTTGCTTCAGGCCATATATGGATTTCCTTAGCTTACATCCCAAATGTTCTTCTCCTTCCACAACAAAACCTTCCGGTTGTGTCATGTAAACGTCCTCATACAAGTCTCCATTCAGGAATGCAGTCTTAACATCCATTTGGTGCAACTCTAAGTCGAAATGTGCTGTGAGCGCCATTATGATTCTAAATGAATCTTTGGTTGAGACAGGCGAAAAGGTTTCATTATAGTCAATGCCTTCTCTTTGTGTAAAACCTTTCGCTACAAGTCTCGCCTTAAACCTTTCGATGTTCCCTTTGGAGTCACGTTTTGTTTTGTAGACCCATTTGCAGCCCACTGTTTTGGCTCCATTAGGAATTTCTACTAAGTCCCATACACCATTATCGCCCATAGACTTAATTTCATCTTTCATAGCATCTAGCCATTTAGATGAATCCTTATTCTTCATTGCTTCCTTATAAGAGCTAGGATCATCTGCCTTCCCAAGATCATCCTCATTCAAGTAAACCTCATAATCACTTGGGATAGCAGATCTCCTCACTCGTTGTGATCTCCTGACAGGTTCATTAGTAGGCTCATTAGGTTGTTCATTAATTGTCACAGAGGGCTGTGAAGGCTCAGCATTAGGTATTGCACTTGTATTTTCAGAGCCCTCAACAGAAGGAGTAGCCACAGAATTAACTGGAGATGCAACAGGAGTTGCAACTACAGGATCAACTATGGGCACAACCACTTGGGGCACAGGAAAATCAGTCTGTCGGATTACCGGTGAAGCAACATAAATCCATTTCTCCTCAAGATCAATTTTTCTGGGCTCCAAGTCCCCACTGATGCCATCATTTTCCAAGAACACAGCGTGTCTTGTTTCTACAAATTTTGTGGTACGATCTGGACAATAGAATCGGTACCCTTTAGACCTGTCAGGGTAGCCAATAAAATGGCAACTCACAGTCTTGGGATCTAATTTCCCAATATGTGGGTTAAATATTTTAGCTTCAGCTGCACAACCCCACACATGGAGGTAGTTCAAACTAGGTTTTCTCCCAGTCCATAATTCATAAGGTGTTTTAGGCACCGATTTACTAGGAACCCGATTGAGTATATGTGCAGCGGTCTTTAATGCTTCCATCCATAACTTTACAGGCAAAGTGGAGTAGCTCAACATACTTCGAACCATGTCCATAAGTGTGCGGTTTCTTCTTTCCGCAACTCCATTTTGCTGGGGATCACCAGGCATTGAATACTGGGCGACTATACCATTTTCTTGTAGAAACCTGGCAAAAGGACCAGGAATCTGCCCATAAGTTGCGTGTCGCCCATAATACTCTCCCCCACGATCCGAGCGCACTACTTTAATCTTTAGATTGTGCTGATTTTCAACTTCAGCCTTAAATATCTTAAATTTATCAAGTGCCTCCGATCTTTCTTTAATAGGATAGATATAACCATAACGTGAGTAATCATCAGTGAATGTAATAAAAGAATCATAACCATCCACTGATGTCACAGGGAAAGGACCACATATGTCAGTATGAATTAATTCCAAAATCCCTGTGCTTCGAGTAGCACCTTTCTTTATTTGCTTTACATACTTGCCTTTGATACAATCGAGGCAATGATCATTAGAATCATTAAAGTCTAAAGGGTGGAGAATTTCATCTTTAATGAGACGTTCAATTCTCCCCCTCGAAATGTGGCCTAAACGACAGTGCCACAATTTCGACGAAGTGTCATCAATTCGCTTACGCTTTTTATTCTCATCACATACATTCATGGATATAGGAGAATCTTGCAGGGATAACATATAAAGCTTGTCGTGTCGGATGGCACGACCAACATTATCATTATTGAAATAAATCAAACACATTCCGTGTCCAAAATTACAAGAATATCCATCATTATCTAATAATGAAATGGAAATTAAGTTTCTTCTCATCGAGGGAACATAAAGAACATCATTAAGTTTCATTACAAAACCATTATTCAAAACTAAAGAAACCGATCCAATAGCTTGAATTTCGGCTTCCATCCCATTAGCCACTCTAAGGCTTCTTTCCCCTCTGAGACTTTTCAACATATGGAATCCCTGCAAGGAATTCGTAACGTGCACAGTTGCACCAGAATCAATCCACCAAGAATTTATAGGAAAATCAGCATAAAATGCTTCATCAACAAAAGTGATTTCATAAGTACCTTTCTTGGCGAGCCATTTCAGCCATCCAGGACAATCATCTTTGAAATGGTCCTTCGACTGACAAAAGTAACATTCACCACTTTTCTTCTGTTCATTTGAGCTCCCAGGTCCTGAAGCGTTTTTAGGCGCCTTAGGATGCTGTGGGTGCTGTGGCTTCTGTGGCTTCTGATAAGGGGAGTAGGTTTGCTCCTTCTTTCCCTTTCCTTTGTAGCCACCTCTATTTCTAGAGGGACCAGCCTTATTTGAAGAGCCGACTTGATTCACAAAATCAGTAGCCCCCTCAGCCTTGAGCCTCTCTTCCTCCTGTGAAACATTAGCGATCAACTCGCTCATGGTCCACTTGTCCTTAATGGTGTTGTAGTTCACCTTGAAAGCTTCAAATTGCTTGGGAAGAGACATCATAATGTAATGGACAACAAAACCATCAGAAATAGCCATGTCCATTGTCTTAAGTCTGGCAGCAATATTGATTATTGTCATAATGTGCTCACGAACATTTCCAGTACCATTGTACTTAGTGTTCATGAGCCTGTGCATCAGTGTGGTAGCATAAACTTTAGAGGACCCCTTAAAATGATCCTCGATGGAGGACAAAAAGTCCTTTACCCTTTCCTTTTCAGGGATTGCTCCCCTTATGGCCTCACTGATTGAGTTTTTCATCACAGCAAGTGAAACACGGTTGGACCGCTCCCACTTCTCAGCATTAGCTTTATATTCCTTCATTTTGTCATCATAATTGTCCTCCCCTTCAGTAGGAGCGACAGGCTCGTCGAATCTGAACGCGTAGTCCAGATCCAAGAGCTGAAAAGTCGTCATAAGTGTGAACTTCCATTTCTGGAAGTTATTACCATTAAGTGGCTCAATAGCATTTACATGAGCGGAAACAGAAGCAGCTGAAAAATTTTAAAATTTACATTAGGAAAAACGCATAATTAATTTACATGAAAATTAATCTTACGTTGGTATGATTAACAACATGCTCATAAGAATTTTTCGCATCACCGTTGGGCAGAAGCGAAAAAATTTAACATAAATTATCGCATGCAATTACAATTAACGTTGGTCAAAGAGTAATAGCATGAATAAAATAAACATAATTGATTACATTGAATTACAATTAACGTTGGTCAAATCGTAATAGCATGTAAAACTAAAAACAGCCCTCCAATTGAATTTCCCGTTGGTTCCATTCAATTAGGGACAGAACATTACGCAGCGGAAAATGGCATAATAATTTTCAGCAGCTTAGCAACATTATCCATTAATAATTTCATAAGAGGCATCAAAAATCATTAATTAAACATTAGGCATATCATAAATACATGAAATATATATATATATATATATATATATATATATATATATATATATATATATACTGAAAATAAAACCTCAACAGCCTGAAGTATACAACATAAATTTCATGTATATATATATATACCTAAAAACATGCATGAAATACACATACATGAAAAGTATACTGAAATATATATACAAAAAAAAATACATTTAACATGCGCAGCTCAAAACCTCAATTGCCCCATTTTCGGCCTGTGCAATAGCATTCAGCCCATAAAATCCTCGTGGCCCGCGAGCCTTGCGGCTCTACTGGCCCATCAGGGCGCCGGCTCCTCAAAACTCCCTCATGCTCCCCGGGCCCGATCTCGGCCATACACCAAAATCCGACGGCTCGGAGGAAATTTCGCGTGAACAAAAACAGCCGGCGGCCGGCTCTCCCCAAAAACCTTAATTTCATTTGCCCCTTCCCCTCCCGAAAAACACGGGCACAGGCGGCGGCAACCCGCGCGGGGCGACGCCATGGGGAAGGCGTGGCGGCGGCGGCCGGCCCTGCTCCCGCGGAGCGGCGGCGGAGCGCGCGGGGCCCGCGGGGCGAGCGGCAGCGCGGGGCGGAGGGGCGCTCCCGCGAGGCGGATCGGCAGCGGCAAGGCGGCGACGCGCTCCCGGGGCGGAGCGGCAGCGGGCCCAGCCGGAGCGGGAGCGGCGGCAGCAGCGCACGGCGGCGCCCGCACGGGGCGGCAGCCCAGCACGGCGGCACCGAAGCGGCACAGTGCGGCGGCGGCTCCCACGGTAAGCCCGATCCCCTCCCCTTCTTCCTTTTTTTTTGTTCTTGATTTGGGGATTTAGGGTTCGGGAGATTTTCTTTAGGGTTTTTCATTAGGATTTTGCCAATCAAACTTGAATCATCTCCTTCTACATGCTACCCGAGACATTAAACTTTAGATCCAAAAACGGTTAGGGTTCATGAAGATTTCTAGGGGTGCTCTGATACCAAATGCTAGCGCCTTAACCATCATGCATTAGTCTTAACCCTAGAACTGAACATGAACACCTAGGCATGGGGAGTTGGGAGATGACTCACGGTCGCCGATGAACGCCATTAGCGGAAGACCCGTGCCTGCGTGATGCAGGCGTGAGGTAGAGTCGGTGCGGTGCAGAGGGTCGTCGCCGGCGAGGTCCTGCAGTAGCGGCGACGGTCTTCCCGTTGCTTAACAGCGCGCGTTAGATCGGATTGCTAGGGTTTTGTTCAGGGTGTTGAACTCTCACGGGAACAAACGTCAAGTCGTGAGAGACCGGTGCCCTAACCTTATATAGCGCTGTTGCAACGGGGGACCGTAACCAATATGGTAAGCTCCCCCGATCAGGGCGCGTGATCGTGGGTGTCACCCCACGTATCCCTCTCCTGGCCGTTTGGCCTAGATCAATTTCCAACACTACTGTGTTGTTGGCCAACCACCCCCGGTACATTCTCGAACTGCCCTTCCCACAATGTCTTCGGGTTGAAGCCATCTGTTGCCACCATTACTGAGGATGCCAAGAACGTAGGTGCCCGAGAGGTAGTGGTGTCAGCGCTTGCATCTTGAAAGAAAGTAGGACAAGGTGAAGAGCACAACAGAGGAGGCCGCTTTCTTCCTCAAGCCACTTCTCCCTCCCTCTGCTCTCAATGGAACACCACTTTCTTCCTCGTAGTTGGCAGAGCATCGCCACCCGATCTCTCTCCCCAGTGGGAATCTAGCCGCTCTAGCCACGCTAGAATTTATTCCCAACATCTAGCAACTCATCCCTACCATTTATTTCTTCACCCCTCCTGCCAAACGAGCGAGGATGTGCCTTCCTTTTTTTCATTGCTAGTTGAGGTCTTCACCGCACTGTTGCTGCTGCTCTGGTGATCCCCGTAGCTTGGTTGTTGACCTGTTTTCGCCATTGCTGGGGCCTCATCCTCTTTGCTTGGTCACCTACTTTGTTTTGCATGTTGGTCCAACCTTAGGAGAAAACTTACACATAGCGAATTCACAGTGGAAGAGAACAAACAGAGAAGAACACAGGAGAATTGCCTTAGCCTCAACTATGTAGCTGAGTTTTCTATTCTCTTGCTCTTATTTCTCACAAAATAGGTTACAAGCCTTCTCATTATATAGGTTAATACTCTCTGACTAACATATATACTCGTACT
Source organism: Dendrocalamus latiflorus (assembly GCA_017311315.1). Classification (NCBI taxonomy): domain Eukaryota; kingdom Viridiplantae; phylum Streptophyta; class Magnoliopsida; order Poales; family Poaceae; genus Dendrocalamus; species Dendrocalamus latiflorus. The sequence continues at coordinate 33,264,849 of CM029658.1, read as the reverse complement.
CTGAGTTAGACTCTAACACATCAACTAAACTAATAAACTTATCATCTATTACCATAATCTGATATTTACTACCAAAATAGGTAGTGACATACATGTCATATAATTCTAAATCAATCAAGTCAAGATTAATTCTAATATTCTCCCCCTAATCTTGATGAATCTCTAACTTGTTGAGGCAGTCGGTCCTAACTATAACTTGTCCAACTCATACTCAACACAGAACAGTGAACACATCTCCTCAACATTCCAGACTCGACTCAAGATGGCGAACACATCTCTTCAATGTCTCAGGCTCAACTCTTCGTACTCAACTTAGGACGGTGAACACATCTCCTCAATGCCTCGGACTCATCTCTACTTACTTGACTCACGACGACGAATATATATCTTCAACATCCTGAACTCAACTCCACAAACTCGACTTGGGATGGCAAACACATCTATTCAGCATCCAGGACTCATCTCGACGCTATCCATTAGTGCTTCCAACTCCACCGTTGGCTTCGCGACCAGCACCCTCGATAGCTCCCTGGACTAGGTGTGAGGCCTCACGCTATACCGTGATGATGTCAACGGCACCAGCTACGTGTCCTGCCTCACCCTTGTGCCGGACATGGCCTTCGGCAACTACAAGGGCGTCAAGGATGTCTCCATCTTCTACGATTGTTGCCTTCTCCAATACTTCAAGGATAGCCATATCCTTGTATCTCATATTCTCTTCATAGGTAGTGCCATACATGTCATGCAACTCTAAATCAATCAAATCAAGGTTAATTCCAACATTGCGAATGGAGGTACAAGATGAAGACATGTCTCTCTCTGTATCTTCTCTCTGTGTGTGAGACTTGACTGAGGGTCCCACTACTTACAATATCTTTTAACCTAAAGTCATCGCCATGTCGTCAGCCAAGTCATTTATCACAGTGACAAAACCACCTAAGAGGGGTATTTAATGGTTTTGTATAGTTCAAATGCTATTAAACAGTTTTGTAGTTCATATGGTAAAGTAGATACATCTCAATAGTTTAGGTGGTCAAATAGATTTTTTTCATATCTTTACTCCTTTGAAAGTTTCACTTGGTGGTGATGGTGGCTTCACCGTCTACTCCTTTGAGGATCTTATGTGGATGGATCTGTGTGTACATATGATTGTGCCTTTGAGGATCTTTTGCAAAGTATGGTATCATTTGCGTATATGTGTATTCATGTGACTCATGGCATTATTCGGTTTGCTTATAATATGATAATCCTTTTGTGAAATTTTTTAATTTAAGGTTAATTATTTGTGTGTGATGGACTTCATATGGTTGCTTTAGTATTTCGATTTAGTGAAAATTTTGAGTCTCATGGGGAACCAACTCATGATGTCAAATCTGAACTAGTCATCATATACACCAGGTGTCTGCATATCTATGGCTTGTGCAATGCGTGTGAACATCAGCACGGGCGCCATCGTCTTTCATCGGGGAGAGGCAAAAGACCAGGACCTGTTTTCTTGGTTAATTAATTTGTAGCACTGGTTCCCTTGCACTGCATGCAATGTAATGCAAGCACATCAATTACCCCCCCCCCCCCCCGGGCACATCAACTAGTTAATGTGCGTCTCATTCAGCACAAGATTGACACGTACGTCTATCTTTTGCATAAATAATGTTCTCAAGTTCTCGGGAAAAAAACTTTTGCAGAAATAACACTCTGTCCGAGGTACTGGCGCAGATGATGGACGTGCGTGGTTGATTGTGTGGTAGAATTGTACGAAGTGTGCGTATGGGTGTGTTTGGTTCGTGGATGGAGGTTGTATCGTATATCCTGACTGAGTGGATGCAGACTGAGTGGAATCGTATTTCAGAAAAAGAAGATGTTTGGTGAGGTTGCATGAGCGGATGCAAAAAAAAACTGAGATGCTGTTTGGTTGCCTGTATGAGCGGATGCAGTCTACCAAACCTGAGAGGCTGACACGTGGGACCGTATAAGATACACTGCATCAACCCATCCAGGATGGCCAGTGAAGCTCATTTTGAGCGTATCCACCCATCCATGATGAGGGCGTATTTTTTGCATCCGCTCATGCAGGCTGCATCTACTCATACAGGCAATCAAACAGGCTTTTTCTCAGATTATACGAATCCACCCAGGCAGAACGAAGGAGATTAGGCAACCAAACACACTGTATTCGACGCAGTTATCCGGCCCCTTTCTAAGCGCCCGACGCAACCGGCGAACCGGCTCCGGTCTCCCTCACTTCTGCTCGGCCATCTGGTGAGATTTCGATCGAATCCCTGGTTATTATCTCTAGGTTATAATGCTGCAACAACCCTTGCATTTAGCATCGCACAGATATGGACTTTTAGATGAGTGTTAGTTGCATCTGGTATGTGTTAGCTACGTGATGGTTCCCACATGTTTGATGGCCGGGTCATCTTATATATGCTATGGTGCACTTGTGGCGCAATTTATATGTTGTTTTTGACAGCATGACTTTTACTATGAATCGAGTACACTTTTGGTAATCTCGCTCATGCCGTAAAATTCCTGACATCTATGTATCTACAAGCAACCTGTGAGATTAAAGATATCTACTTCATTTTAGAAGACTAAAAAATCCCACAAAATCCTTGAATCACAAAAGAGCAAGAATTCTACGAACTCTCTCGTTAATCGAGAGAAAAAGAAAAGAACTTACCCCATTATATGTATGGCCCATATCTCCTTCATTTTAGAAGGCTAAAAAATCACACAAAATCCTTAAATCACAAAAAAGCAAAAAATCTTGAAACTCTCATTAATCGAGAGACATGAAATGAACTTACGCGTCCATTATGTAGGACCGATATGACAATTGAGTAGGTGAATGATTCCTTTAAATTTTTTCCAGGCATTTGTGTTTCTTCACACTAATAACTATGAAAAGCTATGAAGATCAAGAAACCAAAATTCGTTGTGCTACTGTAAATTTAGCTCGATAAACAGAAAAACAGCACTATTTCAAATTAAAAAATATGTAAATTTTGATCCGTAGATCTTTAAGATTCCAAACATGAATTAAGGTTTGATCATGACCTTAAGAATACGTCTCAACCAAAAATCTTTAAAAAAAACATAAGAAAATTGAAATCTTTTGGTTCCAGAAGCTTTGCTGCACTAAAACTGAACCAAAACTGCAAATTAAGTATACTCTCAAACCAAGACTCCAAATCACTTGAAATTTGGTATACACTTCTCTAGGATGTCAAAAAACTATTCTAATCAAAGATAAAAAATCGTTGCCAAAATTTTGATCTTTTTCCGTTTGAAGGAACGTTGCACTAAAACGGGGAAAACCAAAAACGATGAATATGACTTTCGTGGGTAAATGATAGCCAAGATAACTCTAGATGTATTCTCACATATCACAACAAGCTAGAAAACCCAAGATATAAGGTAAAAACAACCAGATCAAGAAATCACTCGGAGATGTCAAATTAAGTAAATACCAAGCAACTTCAAAAACTTGCCAAACCAGATAGCTAGATGGATGAGATTGATTTCCATGATATATCTCCATCACTTATCATCCTTGGCATCCGGCAAGATCAAAAAAGGGAGAGGTAAAATCAAAATCAACAAAAACAAAGGGATCCATGAGAGATGAACAAAGTTGATATATTGTTACTTGAAGATGAAGATTTTATAGTCACTCTACCTGGATAACAAAAAAACATACCACAACACTCACACTTCTTAAATCCTAACCCTAGAATAGTTAGCTTAAATGAGAAAAGCTAGGATGGTTAATTTGCAAGTCTCTATCCCAACCTGTTAAATAGACAAAGCAACTAGCCCCATCTAACCCTAAAAGATACTATCCACTTAGCACAAATAGGAAAAATCTGTTAATCCAACACAACATGAGTTTTACTCACACACTATACTTATACACATTTTTCAAAGCACATAAATCCGAATCTGCTAAGTCATAAGCCTTTGATTCACCCACTTGATTATCTCAGCTCCTCCTTGACCTAAACCCCTTTTCCAAACACTGCTCAAGCACTGCAATTTTGATCCAAGATAGTTTCCAGTATTTTAGTCAACTTACCATAATACCATTTTTGACCCGGTCTTCATCTTCCCTGGTAAGCAATCTCTATGCTTGTCACGTGTAGATTCACCACTGGCTTATCACGCGTCGATAAATTCCATTCCAGTTCCATTAGACCACGTCTCACTTGGACCGATCAAGCCACATGACGCAACCCCTCGCTCGAACTTCTCTTCAGTATTTCCCTCCTTTTTTATGTCATGCTTAAACTCGACCATCTTATAAGGTATTCTTGATTGTTCTGGGTCTTAGATAACCTTGATCCTCACCTTATGAGATTAAAGTTATCTCCTTCGCTTTAGAAGGCCAAAAAATCTCAAAAATCCTTAAATCACAAAAAAGCAAAAATTCTATAAACTCATTAATTGTGAGAAAAAGAAAAGAAATTACGCATCGATTATATGGCCCGTATCTCCTTCACTTTAGACGGCTAAAAACTCTCACAAAAATCATTAAATCACAAAAAAAAGAAACTCTCTCGTTAATAGAGAGAAAGAAAAGAACTACGCATCCACGAGATGGCCCATCTAAATTATAACAGTGAGGATTTTTCCTAGACAAAAAGAAAGTAATTGTATTTGTCTCCAGGTAGATCACGTGTAGTAGAAGGATAGTATATTTGTCTAATTGAAAAAAGACAGTATTTGTCTTTGTTTCTTGCGTACCGAGTGGTAGCATTGTTATAGCAATCATTGAAGATATATTTGATAGTCTTCGGCTTTCATGTATGAAAGAGAGAGTCCGTGGCCAAAAGGTCCACCAGTGCGCCAGGTAGTGTAATAGCGTCAGGAGGCCGACCATGATCACAGCTAGAGCAAATTTGAGCCTGAGGAAAATATGCGTCGAGGGACATGATCGGTTGGACGGATGTCTTGCGAAACAATTCCCTGAGGGTGCTGAACTCGATGGAGGCAACCACTGTATGCTTGCTGACTTGACGTGCACACCACGATGTATTGCATGCAGCCTCAGAACGAGCAACTAGAGCTTGGACAGATGATGTTCTTGTGCATAGAGATCAAAGCAATCCGATGCATACACACGCAAGTTGATTGGTTCCAAGGATGCATATGTACGGACAAGAATTAAGGACATGGCATCCTCCTGGTACATGACGAGATTTGCCGGCTGCCATTTTAATTAATTAATAATCAAATTAATAGAGATGATTAAGCCTAGAGCTCACGGATCCAAAGAGATATACTCAAATTCAGAGTAGAAATCTAAAAACAAGTTCAACCATCTGTTGCATGGTCGAAGTCGAGTAATTTGTCCCTTTGTAAACCTTGTAAACCAGTCTCTAAAATGTAGTTCTGTCTCGGCAACCTACATCCAGATTCAAGAGCAACTCAATACGTGCTCATGCATGTCTGAACTTGCATCAAAGCAATCCGATGCATACACACGTAAGCAGTGACGAATCCAGGATGAAAATAGAGGGGGAGCTCTACTGTTGAGGCTATAGCATAATATAAATATACCAATGCTATATCTCATAGTCTTTTGCCATTGGAATATCAAATTCATACATAAATAGGAAGAGAACAAATTGAAAATGTACAATACAATAAATTTAGTACCTTGTTAATGGATAATGTGCCCCAAATGTTCATAAATATGTGAGTACCGAACTGTAAATAAGAAATATCAAATTTAGTGATACAATATTAAATTGTGAATGTCCATAAACATCAAAAATGAAATGAAAACATACCACTAAGTCACTAAATCTGATTACGACACAATTTCACTCTACGAATTTTCATGTCTTGAAAGTGTTGAATGATTCTTTTGTTATCAAGGCTTCTCTATTTTTTGTAAATCTAAGAATAATTAAACACCAACCAGTCAATAACTGATTAAACAAATTGGCTAATATCTAAAGGCTACTGTCGAGTATTGATTAAACAATAATTTACATCAGTTGAATAATAAGCGGTGTCTGTTGGTGTCTCAATTAGTACTTACCACTTACTCAGTGCACACACCGACGGCCGACACGCGGTCACGCCGACACGGTGATTCGCGTCTGGCGATACGCCTCACGGTCATGGAATCACAGGCAGTGGGCACTCCGCTGTCCTCGCACTCGGGCAGACGACGGGCAGACGATGCCCTCAATTGATTTCTGCAGAGACCGCTCAGTGCTCATGTGGTCACCACTTCATTCGGCTTCGACAAACGGCGAATGGGGAATAGCCGGGCGCCCGGGCGAATGTGGACACTCGTTGCCTCGTCCACCGACTGCCGCTCCCGCTCGGCCTCGCTAGCCCCGCTCCACCACTCAGCCTCGCCAACGCGGCCGCGCCCGCGCCCAGCCGCAGCCACCGAGTGGCCGACCACCTCCCCCTCGGCACCTCCACTCCGTGCCTCCACCCTCCACCTCCGCGTCGAGCCGTCCTCCGTGCTGGGCCGCCAACCGCCCCCGGCCTCCCCCTTCGCGACTCCGTGCCGAGTTGCCGACCGGCAACCGCCTCCCCCTTCCCGACTCCCCCTCTGCCGTGCTGGGCCACGGGTTGCCGATTGCGCGACTCGTGACGCGGTCGCCATGAGAGGTGAGACCAGAGACCGTGACCGTATCTACTGTTCAACGTCGGCGTGTCGCATTGTGTTGTACCTGTTCATCTTCCTAGTGACCTAATCTGTTGTTCTGCTGTCTTGTGGTTTTGGGCCAGTATTTGCCACTCATTTGGGCCAGCTAGGGTGCTGGGATTTAAGACACCAACTGGGCCTCAGTGCTGCCACAGTGCCACCTCATGCTTTCTTCAACTCCGACTCCGGCAGTCCGGCTTTTCTTCGTCCTCCGACCTCCCGCCTCCGGTTCTTCATGCTCCAGGCCGGCCGGGTCTTCTTCAACCATGGTGGGAGGAGGGGGTGCTCGAGCACCCACAAGCACCCACGGTAGATTTGCCACTGATTGACTCCAAGCTTTCATACACATCTAAAAATAAAGAAATTATTTACAGGCACAAGTTCTTCATAATTTGACCCACGTTAGTCAAAACATGCTTCATGTAATATAAATACAGTGACAAAACATAATTCAATTCAACTCAAGACCTATTTTCCAAAATCCGATGGATAATACATAGGTTCGGTTTGATCGCCAACCAGAGGAATGCCAGATCAGTTAAGCCCAGTGCAAAATACCCCTTTCTGGAAAAATGCAACCGCCATTAAAACTCCAGTCATACCGCTTGATAGTCTAACCGCTCCAGTCATGCTTCCCGGCGATCTGACAGGCTACCATGATAGAAACCTCTGAAAATACAAACAATGCACAAATTCTAACTCTATAAACTTCACAATAGTTTATCACATAATATTCTGGACCTTCTCATATAGTCCCTCGTATGAAAACCAATAGATTAAACAGTTAACATGTTCCTTTTTGCCTCATTTGCAACAAATTAGAACACTACTATAGAAAGCCTCATAGTAGACGCCTCATCACAGACGGTTTTGTGAAACCGTCTCTGATTAACACTATTACAGACGGTTGTAATTTGGAGGCCGTTTGTGGTATTTGTGGCGGGAAAAAGGATTATCACAGACGGTCGGCCTATATTAAGAACCGTCTGTGATAATCCCAGATTATCAAAGACGGTTTTTAATAAAAAACCGTCTGTGATAAGCTGGTTATCACAGACGGTTTTTAATTAAAAACCGTATGTGATAATGGCTCTAAGGCATTTATTGCGCTGCTCAGACCGCATCTGTCTTCATTTCGATCCAAATCTAGCCACTGATGCACACTTTTTCACTCGGGAGGAAGCTAGGCGATTTCAGGCCAGTTAATTTGGTGGGAAGAGGCAGAGATTGAGCTTTGAAGATTCAGACTTTCCTGGTTGCTCTAGATATGGTTAGTAATGAAATTTATTTTTTCTTTAATTGCATTACAATTTAGGTCTAAGCAATCCATGAGTGTTATTGAAGATGGTTAATTTGCAAAATTGTTGGTTATATAATAGCTATTGTGTTTATAATATGAATTGAGCTAGCAAATTAAGTCTCAATATAATAAATGTGGCCGGTATATATGTAGTAATTATAATTAGTTAATCTAGATTTTAATACTAAGTTGTTATATATGTACGTAACGTAGGACCGAAGTTGGATGTATGCCGCGAGCCGTGTGAGTGAAGAGTACATTAATGGCGTGTCTGCTTTTATAAGAGCCGCCGAGGAGGATATGTTGAATATGGGGGTGGAATATATGTGCTGTCCATGCACTGATTGCGAGAATTTGGAGATGTTTAAGAACCGAGGGCAAATTGAAGCGCACTTGATTCGGAGGGGTTTCAAAAAGGATTATACGTGTTGGTCCAGTCATGGCGAAGTTAATAATCATATGCCGCCGGATGACATCGCCGGTGAAGTGAATGATATGCCGCCAGATGACATCGCTGGTGAAGTGAATGACATGCCGCCGGCTGATGTCGATTGTGGTTCGGATTCGGATAGGTTGCACGATGATAATCTGGATCAGATGCTTCGCGATGTAGAAGAGAACTATGATGAGAGAGAGTATGTTAAATTCCGTGGCTTGATGGAGGACTCGGAGAAACCTTTGTACACGGGCTGCAAGTATACGAGGTTGTCGGCCGTGCTTGAACTGTTGAAATTGAAGGCAAGCAACGGTTGGTCCGACAAGAGTTTCATGGCGCTGCTAGATCTTTTAGCGGACATGCTTCCGGAGGGAAATGAGTTGCCTAAAACCACGTATAAAGCCAAGAAGGTTCTTTGTCCATTGGGAATGGAAGTAGAAAGAATACAAGCATGCCCGAACGACTGTATCCTCTACCGTAAAGAGTATGCAAACATGCATGTATGACCGGTGTGCAACGCATCCCGATACAAACGTAACAATCAATCAGATGATGGCGAGGGAACAGAGGCGAAGAAAGGATCTCCTGCTAAGGTGGCATGTATTTTCCTATAATTCCCCGTTTGAAAAGGTTTTTTGCAAATCCAAAGGAGGCAAAACTGCTGCGTTGGCACTCGGAGGAGCGCAAGAAGGATGGAATGCTAAGACACCTTGCTGATTCCGCGCAGTGGAGAAACATCGATAGGAGTTTTGCAGAGTTCGGTGCAGAACCAAGGAATATAAGGTTTGGACTGAGTACAGATGGAATAAATCCTTTCAGTAGCATGAGCAGCCGACATAGCACATGGCCCGTGACTCTCTGCATCTATAACCTTCCTCCTTGGTTGTGTATGAAGCGAAAGTACATTTTGCTGTCAATACTTATCCAAGGGCCAAAACAACCTGGGAATGATATCGATGTGTTCCTAGCACCGTTGGTGGAAGATCTAAATGTACTGTGGAACGAAGGGGTACAGGTATGGGATGCATACAAATGAGAGAACTTCACTCTGCGCTCCTTATTGTTCTGCACCATAAATGATTATCCTGCCCTTGGTAACCTATTGGGCCATAGTACAAAAGGTGCCAAAGCTTGTACTCACTGTTTAGATGGTACCGAGAGTGTGTGGCTGAGACACTCACGCAAAACTGTCTACACTCACGTAAAATCCCGCAGTGGAGGAAGGAGGATGACCTGGCAGCTGCACAGGACATCGCCCCGCCGTTTTCCAATATCCCGGATGACCGCGCTCGAAATTGGATTAGAGCAAGGTCATCTACAATGACATCGGGGGACCTCTCCTTTCGAAACCCTGCAGACCAGCAAGTGTCCCAGCGCCTGGTAAGATATCGATAGAACTACGTAGCTTGTAATTACTCCACAACTTCGTACGAATTGAAATGACATTTCGTGCTCTTGCAGGAAGAGCTGAGTTTTGAATCTACCCTGGGATCATTCCAGCGAACAAGGGAGAATGATATGCTCTCCGTGGCCCTAGGAAACAAGGAGCACCCGGGTCGTACGAGAGGCCTTGGGCTTTACGTTCCTTGGAAACATGGTTTCCAAGATAACTCCGGAATGTATCGGCGTAGGAAGAGAAACAAAGCCGAGCGTGACGCACAGCTACGAGAAGAGATCAAGGAATCTCTTAGAGAGGAGCTAATGGGTGAGCTGGCTGGTGTAATCAGAGATGATGTGCGAAAACAAACAGAAAGTCAGCAGGCCGCTACCGCTGCTCCTGTGCTAGCTAGCCCGCACAACCGTCCGAGTAGCTGCACGTCCAATCCGATGCAAACCCCGGCCAAATTTCCTGTGGATGACATCCTGGTAATAATTATTACCTCTCGAATGCTTGCTCCATTGATAGGCCTATTCGAGTAGCTAATTTTGTATCGTTATGCAGGAGCCTACGAAGTGCAGGCTCCAAGTGAGATATGGCTCTATTCCCTTGTATGCTGCTTGGGGCCAGGCATATTCGTCTGGTATCGGGGCCGTGGTGCACGGTCAAGCTTTAGCGCCAGGCTTCACAAAAGTTAATGTGGATGGTGTGCATGTCAATTTTGAGGTGGTCCCGCTACCGAAGCCCCCCAATGACGAGATCGTGACTCTAGGACAGGCCATTGGAACATTCATCCAGTGGCCCAAAAGCGACATCTCCCTGGAGGCTTCTTCACCGGTGGCAGGACCAGAGCAACATGCACTGGTGCCATCTCCATTACAAGACCAGTCGGTTCTACCACCGGATACTGCACCGGTGCTATCTCCATGGGTCATACTCTCGCCAGAGCAACATGCACTGGTGCTATCTCCATTACAAGACCAGTCGGTTCCACCACCGGATACTGCACCGGTGCTATCACCACGGGTCCTATTCTCGCCAGAGCAACTTGCACCGCTGCTACCTTCAAAGTCGACTGCCGTGAAGTCGACCTATAGCCGAGGCAGCAAGGCCAGCAAGGGCAAAGCAAAGAAGACCAATGATGATATGTCGTACCTACCTTTGGCCCGCAAATTCGTGCTTGGCGAGCCGTTGCTCGAGCAAAAAGACCTCCAAAAGCTACCATATAGTTGTATGCAATTGCACACGTGGTATATGCAGCAGTCCAATAAGCTAGAGGGAGAACGGACTTCAAGTATCATTGTCAAATTCACGTCGGATGATTTACACCACAGTCTTCAAGAGTGTATGTTCGTTGTCGCCTTTGAGGATTTATTCGATCTGTTCACGCTCAACGCTCTTGACGTCTCAATCATTCGATGCTGGACGCTGTAAGTGTGTACAATCACAGTCTCCGTTAATGTCATACTGATAAATGCCATATCTAATTTGTTGCTTTCGTGTGTATATATATAGACACATGCTGACTAGAGCTAGATTATCCAACTCATCAGCTGGTTTCTTGGACCCACACTTGGTCGCCAAGGATACCATCGACCGGGATACACCCCTCGTCGAGAGGTACATTGCATCAGGACTGCTGGGTTGCCGCAATAAGGAATATGTACTTATGCCCTTCCATCAGAATTTGCATTGGATTTTAATAGTAATTGTACCAAAATGGAACAAGGTATATTATCTTGATTCCCTAAGTAAGAATAAAATGGACTTCACAGTTGTCAGCCAAGTAATCGATAGGTAAGCACATATTCCCCATACATATCTACATTGTACTCTTTCTTTCCTTCCGAATGACTAAGGTTAACTTTTTGAATTACGTAGGGCGTTCGTGATGTACATTGAAATGGGAGGTGACTCGAAGCGCGGGGCCAAAGGTCTGCTGACACATGTTCGAGATTTTAAGGTATTCGCTATTTCACATTAATTAATCCTATGAAACAGTTGGTACTAATGCCTCTTGAACTAACACATTCCATTTTTTGCAGTGCCATCAGCAGCAGCCGGGCAACACATGTGGATACTACGTTTGCCAACATATGGAACTACTCCTCGATTCCTCGAGGCTCACCAATCGCAAGGTTTGTCACTCTTCCCATAATTACTTTATACTTATCACGTTACATATATACGCACATTGATATTCCTACCGACAGGCTGCGTACATCCCGTCAACTGCATTGAAACAGTCTGATCTTGGAGGGATTCGAGGAGAGTTGGCGTACTTTTTGCTGACTCAAGTCATAAAGCCAGGAGGACGGTTCCACTGCGCACCATGATTTCTTATTGGTCTTATCACTAAGTGCAAATGCAGTGTAGATCTTTTGTAACTGTGCATTTGTTAATGCATATTTCATTTCAATTCAATTAATTGATTTGCGAAATGGATGCATGCTTTATGTTTGTGAAATGAAGTGTGATGTCAATTGGATGTGTTTATGTCTGTGAAATGTATGTGAAAGGAAATGAGATGTGTGAATTGTATGTTTTTTGTATGTGATTATCTGCTTGTTTCAGAGGGCATGGCTAGCATTTCCTGAGGCTAGCCAATAAACAGAAATAGATTTTGATTTAGGAGGAACGAATATCACAGACGGTTTTTAAGTAAAAACCGTCTATGATATGTATCACAGATGGTTTTTAAGTAAAAATCGTCTGTGATATGTATCACAGACGGTTTTTTTACTACAAACCGTCTGTGATTATTGGATATCACAGACGGTTTTTATTTAAAAACCGTCTGTGATATTTGATAATCACAGACGGTTTTTAATGAAAAACCGTCTATGATATCTCATAATCACAGACGGTTCAAAAACCATCTGTGATAACTTCGATTATCACTGACCCATAAATTCAGACGGTTCAGAAAACCGTCTGTGATGACGTTTCTGAACCGTCTGTAATATGGATTTCTGTAGTAGTGGAAAATGATAGGAATTAAAGGACAAACGGCATTGACTTGACTTCTGAAGCACAAGTGGGAAACTTAGAGGTGTTTGTATTGGCTACGGCTAATAACTTATGGTTAAAAATAAATAGTAGCGCCTGAAAGAAATGGCTTTTACAAGGAGAGACGAGCGGTGAAAAAAGTGATGGAGAGATACATACGTGAGACAGGAGCGAGAGGAGTGAGACATGTGATGCGCTTGTGACCCCTGCCTTATCCTTGCAGCGAGACAAAAACAAAAAAAGTAGAAAGCCGCTTTAAAAAGATTTGTTCATATTAACTTCTAATTTCTTCGAGCAAATGCTAATATAAACGCGCCTCGAATAATTACAAATTCACCTAGACATCCCCCGAATAATTACAAATTGACTTGACTGATTAGTTGTTGCAATTTCTTTAGGAGACGACTGACTTCTCAACCGCTCCTGAGTCTTGTCAAGGACAGAGGTTGTGCGCTATATTCATCGTGCAAGTTGTCTAACGTTTTCCTTTTCACCGCACGGCGCATCGTCACCCTTGTTTAGATACTCCGTAAATTTTTATCCGCACTGATACAAACTTAACTCCGGATATTTTTTACCTATGCAAAATTTTAAGATTAAATTCAACCGTATTTACAAGTATTCACAAGATATGAAAAAATTAATCTCTAATGTGATATAAAGAGACCAAAGGCCCCTGTGATTGGTGCAGCTTCTTCAATCAGCCGGGTTATCACACTTGACTCGCGATAAGCCCGCGCTTCTTGTCGCATAGCATCTGCTAAGACAATATTTCTATGATTCCTATGTAATGAAAGCTCTCGACTATCTCAAAAAATAATAATAAGTAAAAGGGCAGAAAGAAATTAAGAGACTGTTATATTTCTAAAAGTAGTCTTTTTTGTTGCTCCAAATGTGCATCGAGTTTTCAATTGTACTTTTGCAGTATGCTTGATCATCTCATGACAAATCTAACCTTTTTTTAATTGTCCATGACCAGTTGCACAGTGTTTTGAGAAGGAATGCGCTGGAGTACGTAAGGGGTCCCTCACAAAAAAAAAAAAATGCGCCAGATACGTTGTCATACAGACTAGCACCTCATCTCTTGGGATCTTCATCTCTTCTTTCTTTCTTTCTTTCTTTCTTTCTTTTTTATATAGAAAAAATCTGTGATACTGTACGGTGTATGTGTAATTCATTCCTATGCTATGTAGACTATGAACACGTTTTGTTGTCATCATCTAGCGTATACAAGTTGGCCATCTTGTATAGGCTAGAAGACGCAATAAAGCGACGTTCGAGTTGGCGATTGATTCTGTTATGGTATAATACTCATAAAAGTATTATGGCACGTGTATACTATAGCACATATGTATTAGGTATAGTTTGTTATTTACTAATATATCTATTAGGTGTTCAGTATTATCAATTAGTTAGGCAAGTTATTATTAGATTGGATTATTAGAAATAAGTTTTTTTATAGATTATTTTTTAAGAATCAAGTCGGGTCGTCCCTATAAAAACGATAGTATGTATTCACTATCAAGAAAGAAGAAATAAACAAAGTTAGTCTCTATTTGGTTGGCTAAAGATCAAAGCCTCCTTGCTCGTCGGGAAGAGTTTCGGCCGAGCTTAGAGGGCGATCCCTCGCCTCCCTGCCTAATCAGGCCTTAGAGTCTCGCTACCTCGACAGGAAAGAGCCCTGGTGATGGTTAGACGAGGGTGAGTGCCCTACCATCGGTTCTCGAACCCGTACCCAACTTATGACCACAACATTTGATATTAGAGCTACTCACCATAGCTTCCGGTGCCGTACCATCTCTCATAGAGAAGTTGAAGGTTAACAGCAAAGAGCAGAATGTCTTACTCGACATTATTGACCTATATCACTCAAACTCATCCCACGAATTAAAAAACCCAAAAACAAAATCTGGCCGAAACCTTACTGAACAGCTGGTCTGACCAAAACTCAAAACCGGTCAGACCGCTAGCGCCATCCGGTTAAACTGGAAAACCCTACCAATCTGACTACTGCGGACCTCTGGTCAGACCTTCCCCCTTGAGCCGGTCTAACCGGCCGGTTTGTAAACTGTCCGAAAAATCCGACAAAATTACATTTCAAATTTTCGACCTTTCCAAATTACAATGATTCATCACAACAAAATTATAGACGCTATCTATTAATTAGATATAGTTATATACATAAGCACCTATTAACCACCAATGCCTACTTAAGCGTCGATGCTACAATATAAGCACCATATCTGTATCTATCCTACGTGGCAAGAAAAAACAGTTTTTAGTTGCTAAGAACCTCTCTAAGCACCTGCATTATACGTGATGTGCTGCACTTGTGCCGCACAATTTGTGTTGTGTTTGTCAGCATGATTCTTATTGTGAGTGACGTGCTGCACTTGTGCCGCACAATTTGTGTTGTGTTTGTCAGCATGATTCTTATTGTGAATCGAGTGCACTTTTGGTAATCTCGCTCCTGCCGTCAAATTCCTGATAGTTTTTCAATGTTACATCAAGCATTGCGAAGTCAAATGGTTTGTGCTTGTTTATACTAGTCACTGATAATACACCGTTATAAATGAAATGTCATTCCTTGCTTTGGCTGGCCTCTTTGTACTTTGGCACTCTCCTTCCTTCATTTCTGGTAAATATTTTCGTCTTACGTTACACCTACACGTTTATCATCACTCAGTAGGAATGTCGGGTTGTCCTAATTGCTCACTGTCTCATCCATGAAAAATCAGTCTTTCATTCACTTGCAGATGCCTCCAGAAAGAAGGTTGTTGTGCAGATGTTTCTTAGCTATTCTACGCAAAGGAAGCACAAGAAAGCACAAACCGCAGGTAATCAGTTGTGCGTCCCATATTGCTCCAATTTACAGAAGAGATTTCGCATTTTAGAAGTAGAAATCATGATATAGAGTTGCTGAGGCATGCTTTTCTAATTTTGTTTTGAAATGTTCCTCGAACACATCATCCGACAATGCTAAAGTTTCAGAAACTCGCATAGCTGTATATGATACAGAACACATGCTATGTCATACATACAACCCTCGAGTATCAGACATATCTGCAACTCAAGACGGACAGAGTCTTCAGACATACGACTCCAAGAGAAATAACAAGGTTTAACGTCAGAATGGCCTTCAGCTTTATCATCTCGGTGTTGGCATCGAGTTGATCGATAACTCGGCGTTGGCGCCACCTTGGCTAATGTCGCTGATGCTGTCACTTGTACGGGCTTCTTGCAATGCTAAGGCGTCCTTCAGCTGCACCACCACGGTACTCATCGTTGGCCTTTCACTAGATGTCTCCCTTGTGCACATCAGCGCTATGTCCACAACCTTCCTGATAGAACTGATGTCGTACTCACCATGAAGTCGTCGATCAACAATCATCTCAATATTTCCAGTATTAACCTTCTCCTTTACGCGTTGCACAATATGTGTTGCTATTGGTATGATGGGAGGCTCACCTGTTACAATCTCTAGCAAAACTACTCCAAAGCCGAAGACATCACTGCTCATGGTGAGTCTGCCGCTACGACAGTACCTGGATAAGAATGGTTGGAAGGATACACCCAGTTAGCTAGTTTTACCATAATCATTAGTCTCTCAACTGCAGCTGGAGTCAAATTGAACAAATTAATGATATTTTCTGGGATTTATGCAGTATATTATTTGTCTTCTAGATATTTTTGCGAACTCTTTAAGAGAATGGAATAGGGTATAATACGAACTCTGGGTCGATGTAGCCTAGAGTGCCAGCAGCAGTCACAGATATGTGACTTTGTGCAACACTCAGATATGACTTTGACATTCCAAAATCCGATATCTTCGCATTCAGATCACGTCCCAGAAGGATGTTGTGAGACTTAACATCTCTGTGAACTATAGGCAGTACACATCCCGTGTGCAAATAGTCCAGGCCTACGCCAAAAGACACGACGAATAGAGATTGAAACATACAACAGAAGACTGGGGAAATGATGAAATGCTGTGCTACACTCAAAGATATACCATGGGCAGCTTCAAGTGCAATTCGTGCTCGATGTTGCCAACTTAATCTCTGAACACTAGCGTTTTTCCCTGAATGATCATGACAAGAAATATTGATGACACATCAGGACGTCAATCTTTCTAGTCTTCTGCAAAGTGAGAATGATTGTGCAAAATGAAATGATTTTCGATTGCAAATTATGTGACGTCCAGATGAGACATGGTTGTTATGACTAATTTACATTTGGAAATAAAAAGGTGTTTTAAGCAAGGTTGACAAAAAAATGGAAGAAAAAGAAACCACCCTAAACTCCGACCCACTGTCCTAACCCTGCTCTAACTCTATCCTTTTTTTAATTTCATACATTTATATTTGCAAACTTTGACTCTCTTTCTCATGCATATAACAAGGTTACTTACGGATTGAAACTAGAAAGGCAAAATTATAATTTGAGGGTACGTAATAACTAAGTACGTAGAAGGTATTGCTTTCCATGCAAGATATGGGAGATGCCAATGTTGATCATTTTTTAATGTACAGAGTACAAACCTCTCAGGTGATCGTAAAGGCTTCCATTAGGCATGTACTCATAAATAAGGGCTAAATGATCCTTGTCAGTGCAGTAGCCAACCAACAAAACTAGATACCTGTGGTGCACAGTTGTTAAGCTCTCAACCTACAAAAGGAAATTCAATGTATTAACAATCTGAGGACTCCTCGAAGTGTTCCCTAGGATCCACCTATGCCAAATTCCAACCCATTTTTTTTTTTTTGTGAATGCATGAAAAATATTGAAACCTATGCCAAATTCTATTGTGTGGAATTTAGTACCTCAGCTAAAAACTGTGGCATTCCCTTCCCTGATGTTGATGTTTGAGAACACATTTTAACAGCAACCTGAGTACCATCATTTAACTGGCCATGGAAAACAGGCCCAAACCCTCCTTCGCCGATGAATGCTGAGAAATTATTTGTTATTTTTATCAACGACTCGTACGTGAATTCACGGTTGTCAGATATGTGCATATGATCTTTACGATGTTCTTGACTTCTAGACTTTGCAGTGCCTGCACGCACAAGTAGAACACTCAGAAACCAAGTATTCCATCAAAGCAAAAAAATGCTGAAAACATGTTTTTTTTTTCTCCCTCCAGTCCAATTTTCTTGGCACTTTAGCTCCATGCACATAGAAGAAGGATGGAATTAATGTCTTAGTTTTCAACATAATTTGTCCTATTAATTGTGTACTCATCACTCTAACACCACTACCAATAAGGAATTGATATGGGTATTTGGTGGAAAATGTTGCCTTAAAAATCCAAAACAAAAAGTATTTGCAAACTAGAACCAACTTACTAAAACAGCATCTAGTTTGGTCTGGAGTTAGTATTACACAATTATTGGCATAAATGTAGTTCGGTCTGAAGGTAGTATTTACCTTGCTTTCTACAGAAACAAAACATCGATATTGCAGATTCTAGTATTACTACCATCACCACAGGAACCAATAAGGAAGTAATAGTGTACTGATCTTCAGTGGTCGCCACCTCACCGTCACATTTACATAGTCACGTTGTCTCCATACACATAGTGTACTGATCTCTAACGCCGCTACCAATAAGGAATTAATAGGGCATTTGGTGGGAAATAATCCTCAAAAAACCCAAACGACAAGTATTGGCAAACCAGAACCAACTTCCAAAAACAGTATTTAGTTTGGTTTGGAGGTAGTATTATACAATTACGGGTATAAATATAGTGTTCCAGAATTTACAAAAGAGATATTTACCTTGCTTTCTGCAGAAACAAAACATCAACAGAGCAGAAACTAGTATTGCTAGAACCGCTGTACTTTTCTTCCTTGATGACCTTGGATTGCATGGATCTCCATTCACAGTGTCATACCTAAAACCAAGAAAAATACTGCTGCAGTTTGATCTAATGTTTAATGAAAAATTGGTTCAATTAGAGACATTGCATAGGATTTTTGTAAGATCTAAAAATTCTCACAT
Organism: Dendrocalamus latiflorus; assembly: GCA_017311315.1. Classification (NCBI taxonomy): domain Eukaryota; kingdom Viridiplantae; phylum Streptophyta; class Magnoliopsida; order Poales; family Poaceae; genus Dendrocalamus; species Dendrocalamus latiflorus. Next base: position 33,246,049 of record CM029658.1, on the reverse strand, counting down.
TAATGGGGCCAAAAGGGACAAAAACTGTACCATTAATTTTGTTTGCCTAGATTATAATGCTGTGAATGAAATTCTAAAGGCTAGAGCTCTATATAACGAAAAAACTCTTACCTTTTTTAATATGAAATTTTCATTGATAGATGAACACTATAATAATTTTTATTATACTTTGTGTTTAATTTTAGTCCAAAATTACCTGTAAGATTATACGGTGCAATTGCATAGGATTTTTTTTTTGTAAAACATGAACTACTGTAAACTGTGATCTACAAGTTCTTCCAAGCAAAAACTGTGAGTACATCATTAAACTGATAGCATATTTTCACTCTAAATGCGTGCTTTACTACGTGACATGTTCACTCGCAGAAACGTGACAAGGAAGTTTGGTCATTGCTATTTCAGTGTATTAAAGGTCTGTAGCAAAGTCTAGCTCTGACAAGTTGCTTTCCAGGATTTTAATGTTGTTATTGTAACTATGGCAAACCACAGAGATAATGGAAATCAAACCTCAAAGTGAGTGTTCGCTTAGTGCACAATGCTTCAGGGATTGTACCACTTATATGATTCCCTGATAGATCTCTGCATATAAAGAGAGAACAAATTATTGCCTTTTTGTTCTGCATATCTGAGCAGCTTTTTGTTCTGATTGATAGGATGGTACATACAAAACATGGAGAGTTGGTAAGTATGTCAAGGAATTGGGTACCGATCCATTTAAGCCATTGTTCGACAAATTCCTGAAAATAGAGTTTGTGAAATACTGTTGATGTTATTGCTATCTGTAATGACGGGTGGATCAACTCGTACATGGGTATACTCACAGTTATTGGAGTGATTTGAGCATGGAAAATTGATCAGATATGGCTCCTTGCAAATCACTGTGGGACAAGTCTCTGAAAATATTGTAGGCTTGTTAATGGTAGACGAAAAAACGGTCTACTAGAAGATGTGCAGAAAGAACTTAAGTCACTCTAATCCTACCCACTTACAGAGATATAATTCTTGATGTGAATCTATCAGTATTACATTTCAAGCCACTCCATGTATAGTTTTCTGGTAAACATGGGTCACCCATCCAGTTCTTCTTCACTTCATACTCAATTTTAATAGCCATCATGGCATCAACTAAGCTCCACAGAAATCAATATATTAATTAGCAAATAAATGAATCACAAAATGATTTAGTTGGCACCCATATTCATGTATCATGCATTATGTGATAACTTTGGTGATGCTGCATGAGTCCTTTTATTTGCATATATACCTTCGGAAATTTGAAATTTTGACTTTAAAGATTCTATACTGATACAATATATTAAAGTATTTAGCAAGAATGACAATGCAACATCGAAACTTCATCTAGTCAACAGAGCTTGCTGGTGCACCTGCCCATTTTATTTAGTTCATTAATTAGAGATTAATTACTTTGTCTCTTTCTTCCTTTGTTTTCTGAGATTTATAATACTTGTGCTCTTGTCTAGTGGTTTCAATTCGAAGGAAATAAGGGCACAAACATACCATCTTCCAAGGTGGTCATCTTGTCATCTTGTTGGACTTGGTAGTATATCTCGATGGCATTGATCATCGGTGGCAGCACAGAGGCTCTGGTGGCGATGAGAGAGAAGTTGTATAGGCCATTGTCGGATGTCATTGGCGAGGTACTGTTTACATAGCCCGCCAGGAGGTAGGGCGGTTTGAACGGCTTCTCCTTAGTGTTGCCATTGTAAAGGTTGCCGTTGTAGTATATGTTGAACTCACGCAGCTGCTTCTGCTGGAAGTCAGTAAAGTGTAGAACGATCCAGTATCCTGGTGCCACAGCCCAGCCCGTTGGAGCCGCCCATGAGAAGTTCAGAGCGGCAGAGGTGGATGACGTGGTGACGGCCGTCTTGAGTACTGCAATTGGCTCCTCGTAGACGTGATATGTGCTATAGCGGCTAACGGTGCTCGTTGTGGAAATGTTCATCCACCCTGAGGTATCTTGCGACGGCCACCAGAGACGATCATAGGGATCATCCGGATACCTGGTAATGGAAATTGGTGTGAGTATTTAGAGCAAGCACTATTTGATGAAGGAGAAAATTTTAATATAGATCTTTAATTTCAGTCTTTTAATTCAGAGCAGTGGCACTGAATTATAAAAGATGTATTTGGCTTGAACCTAATTTTCCACAGGACCACAGATGGTGGTACCAAACTGTATAATTCTATTGGTTGCATGCCTTAAAAAAGAAGAAATGAATAACGAGCTAAAACTGTTGAAACTGAAAGACTTGTCTATATATGGTCAAACTGAACAAAACTAAAAATTCAGATGCTAATTTTATCTGTTAGGATTTGTGAAAGCTTTGGAACTAACAGTATGTTGTTGCCAGGCTCAGGTGAATAAAAGAAGGGTCACCTAAGTACGCCACTTGCACCCATGCTTCGTCGATCCTGGAGAAAAAGAGGTTGATTTGGCTTGGCACCAGGATAAATTGAACTCTCCATTGGCCTCATTTCTAGTGATGATATGAAAGGAGTTCCTTTTCCATTATCAATCAAGCAAACTGATATTGAGCTCACCGTGGCCACAAAGATTGCCTCAGACGTGTAAGTCATGGTTGCATTAGTGATACTGAGTTTGTTCCAGAAGTCAAGCCCAATATACATGTCGAAGACCAGTGGTGAGCTAATAAGATTCTGGCTTTTGTTGTCATAGTTCCCGTACATGAACATTGCTCTTATAAGATACTTCTGGCCTTTCGTGACAGAAGAAAGAGTGTAGCAATTCCTACCTCCCGTAGGAAAACTTCTGAGATTCAAAACTGTCTTGAATTGTTGAGCACCTTGGTATTCTGGAGAAATATTGTGGTTTTCTCCTGTGTCTATGTACCCGTCATCTGAAACATATGTGATATTTGTCTTTTCATCCACATGGCTAGAACCACTGGGAAGGCCGCAATCGATGCTTATAAACCCTTCGTCTACATATACGTGAAAATGAGTGCCACTTGAGATCATTATACATTTAGACTTGAAACTTAATTTACTTATAAATAATAAGTTTATTATATTGTGATAAAAAAAGATATACTGTTATATGCCACTTAAAATTGGGGAAAGCTAAAAAATGCCTTTTTTGAAACCTCACAACTAAAAAATGTGCCTGTATGATCACTACCAGAATCCATTTCTTTCCTATTGTCCTGCAGTACTCTTCCTGACATCCACAACTGAAACAGTCAAGAGAAAAGCAATTCCTTCTATTATGCTTTGTTTTCCCGAATTGTTTCTCTGCTTGTCACCTGTGTTCTGTTATGCCAAAAATCAGTTTCTTACATATTGTAGTATGAAGTGTTGAATGTTGCGGCAATTCTTGTGTTCAAGGGCAAAAAAATTGATGACTCCCTCAAATGATTTTCAGAAAGAAACGACTAATGTAACCTGTATTGCAATGGTACTTTGTGATCTTTTGTTTTTGAAACGAACAGGACGAGAACTGCAAATTATATTGATAAAGCAGAAGTAAAAAGAAATAGGTACAAACGCCGATCCAAACGGGGAGACACCACAGACGGGGAGGGAACCACATCTGGCCAGCACCGGCTAGCACGGCACCAAGATGTCCAAGCACTGGCCAGCTCTTACACATTGCTCGCCATGGTAACACACCGCTACAAAAGAGGCTATACTGGACGGGTACATCACAGACGGTTCATACGGAACCGTCTGTGCTTAAACTATCATAAACTGTTTATACTAGCAACCGTCTGTGATATTTTCACAGACGGTTATTAACACAAACCGTCTGTGATAATCGAGACATCACAGACGGTTCGTGTTAATAACCGTCTGTGATAATCGAGACAACATAGACGGTTCGTGTTAATAGCCATCTGTGAACTTTCACAGATGGTTATTAACACGAACCGTCTGTGATAAGTGAGATATCACAGACGGTTTGTATAACAAATTGTCTCTAATATTCATTATCACAGGCGGTTCGCGTAACAAACCATCTGTGATAATCACACATCACCGATCCATGGCGTATACCCAGGATTTCGATCTCACCCGTCCATTCCCTCCACATCGAATGGCAGGCACCAGTTCCTCCCACTGCTCGGCCCTTATTAATAACTCCCCATCTACCTTTCCACCGGTAGCGGGAGGCTGAACAACACACTCTTGCCGTAAGTGTGTCTTGTTCAGCCTCACCATCGTGCCACGAAGGGTTCGTTAGCTTGTTATCCTGTAATAGATCTGAATGTGTTGTTGTGCTTGCCTCTGTATTTGCTTGTTCCTCAACGACGCCGACTACTGCCGTAAGCTAGCGCCTCCGTTGTGGTACGACGGGAGGCTGGACAACACACTCTTGCCGTAAGTGTGTCTTGTTCAGCCTCACCATCGTGCCACGAAGGGTTCGTTAGCTTGTTATCCTGTAATAGATCGGAATGTGTTGTTGTGCTTGCATCTATATTTACTTGTTTTCAAAGGGCATGGGTAACATTATTTAATTTCTTGAGGCTAGCCAAAAAACAGAAAAAATTTCAGGTATAGAGTGAACTATCACAGACGGTTTGCGGTATAAACCGTTTGTGGAGGACTATCGCAGATGGTTCTATATACGAACCGTCTGTGATACTCACCAATCACAGATGGTTGGTATTACGAACCGTCTGTGATATTGTGATCAAGCAAGTACGCCCAGTAATTAATAGTATAGATTATCACAGACGGTTCCAACTACAAACCATCTGTGATACCAATATATCACAGACGGTTGGTATTACAAACCGTCTATGATATTGCAGACATCACAGACGGTTTATGTTAATAACCGTCTGTGATAATTCACAGACGGTTATTAATACGAATCATCTGTGATATATTGGTGTCACAGATAGTTTGTGGTTGGAACCGTCTGTGATAATCTGCGTTATTAATTACTGGGTGTACTTGCTCGATCTCGATACATATCTGTCTTCATTGCGCTGCATCGGTGGAGCAAGGCGGCCGGCTTTAGGGAGTTCGCGATGAAAACATATCGCCGTCTTCTTGGTGATCAGATGTTAGTACTCAATTACTTTTAATAACTTATATGCATGCATGTTTTTGTAATTGAAAGAGATGATAGATAGGTTTTTATTTAATTTAGATCTAGCTAGCTAGCTAGGTTTAGAAAGATAATGTTAGTTTGCTCAATTTCAGAATGGGTAAGTACTGGTACGTAGTTCACTAGCTTCAATATATTCTTGCTTAACATTATTATGTCATGAATACGTGGCTAGCTAGCTATACCTACGTAATATATATAGATGCATGTCATGTACGTGTAAGTATATATAGCTAGTCTGATTTGCTATGTAGTAGCACTAATAATCATTTTTGACACCCATTTGTTACTTGTGTAGTGTAGATGGACCGAAGATGGATGTACATTGAGGACCATGTGAGTGAAAAGTACATTAATAGTGTGTCTGCTTTTAGAAGAGCGACCAAACTGGATATGTCGAAGAAGGGGATGAAAGATATGTACTATCCATGCATTGATTGTGATAATCTCAAGATGTTTAGCAACTCAGCACAGATCGAAGCTCACTTGATTCGAAAGGGTTTCAGAAAAGGGTACAAATGTTAGACCAGTCACGGTGAAGAGAAGAGTACACAAGAAGGTAGTTATGACATAGTCGAGGGAGACAATGATATGCCAGTTGTGGACTGTGCTTTTGATCATGAGGATAGGTCGCAGGATGACAATCTGGATTAGATGTTGCATGATGCAGACGGGAACTATAGTGAGAGAGAGTTTGGTAAATTCGAGGGCTTGATGGAGGACTCGGAGAAACCTTTGTTCTCGGGCTGCAAGCCGCAATACATGAGGTTGTCATCAGTTCTACAACTGCTGAAATTGAAGGCAAGTAATGGTTGGTCCAACAAGAGTTTCACGGCATTGTTAGGTCTCCTAGCGGACATGCTTCCAAATGGAAATGTGTTACCAAGAACCACCTACCAAGCCAAAAAGATTCTTTGTCCATTGGGAATGGAAGTCGAAAAATACATGCATGTCCGAATGATTGTATCCTGTACAGTAAAGAGTATGCCAGCTTGCATATTTGTCTGGTGTGCAAAGCATCCCAATACAAGCATAAAAATGACTCTGATGATGGGAAGAGCATCGAGGTGAAGTAAGAACCTCCTGCTAAGGTGTTGTGGTATCTTCCTATAATTCCTCATTTGAAGCGTTTATTTGCAAACCGCAAGGATGCAAGATTGATGCGTTGGCACTGGGAGCAGCGTAAGAAAGACGGAATGATAAGACACGTTGCTGATTCTGCCCAGTGGAGGAACATCGATAGGATGTTTGTAGATTTTGGTGTGGAACCGAGGAATATAAGGTTTGGGTTGAGTACACACGAGGCTCGGGGGTTTATGTATCTTGGAGGCACGAATTTTCAGATGACTCTGAGACATATAGGAGTAGGAAGAGATCCAAGGTGTACCGCAACGAACAAATAAAACAGGAGCTTCGTGCTCAATTTGAGGAACAACTATCTGCCTCACTTCAAGAGCAGACTGCCTCACTTCGAGGAGAGATAGATTCATTGAAGGAAGAACTGAGACAAGTCCGCAACCATTCGCAACTCACCCCTACTGCTACGATACCCAGTCCCCCTCAACATCGCGGTAGCTGTGCGTCCACACTAATTACTGAACATAGCAACGCCCACTTACCTATCGACGACATCCAAGTAATATACCTCTTTAGAATGCTACATAGATCTCTCTGGTGGACACCTTAGCTCATCTTGTGTCGTTATGTAGGAGCCCATGCATTGCATCCTCAGAGTCAGGCTTGTTGGCTCTATTCCCGTTAACGCTGGGCGGGGGATGGCATATCCATCGTTTCCAGGGACGCTGGTGCACGATGTACAAGTAGAGACCGGTTTCATAAAGGTTCAGGTGGACATGATTAATGATGTTTTTAAGACCGTCCATCTTGAGAAGCCCCCAAATGAAGAGATTAAGACATTAGGGGATGCCGTCCACATATTCATCCAGTGGCCCAAGAGGGACATCGCCCTCGACTTGTCTGTGCCACAATCTCCACATCTAGTGGCCCAAGAGGGACATCGCCCTGGACCGGTCACATCGGCTCCGGTGGCTCCACCTCCAGCTCCGGTTCCGAAGCCTGTTGCATCAGCTCCTGTGGAGATGCCACTGAAAACGTATCATAAGCAAGGCTCTAAGACTCAAGCGAAGAAAATTAAGGCACGTCCCCAGCCATGGAAATTCATTCTAGGAGTGTTGTTGGTCCCCGAGTCACAATTACCCCGGCTTGGTCTGGTTTGCAATACATTACATACCTGGTACATTCAGAGGTCCAACATGAAGCCAAACCGGCAGAGTGCATTCACTGTGAGATATACAAAGGCACATTTCCTCTATGACTCGGGGCTACTTCATCGTGACATTTAAAGACTTATTCTTACTATTCAATCTTGACGAACTCGACGCCTCACTTCTACGATGCTGGACAATGTAAGTGTACTGTACAATGAAGTTCTACATTCACGTTACACTAAAAATGTCATTACTCTCTTTTCTTATGTATAGATACATGATCCAACAAGTACAGCGACGGTGACAACCGGTGGGTTTCTTCGACCCACACTTGGTCTCTAAGCAATCTATCAATGAAAATGCATCCTTCGTGTATGATTACATAATGAGGGGATTGATTGCTCATAGCGACAAGGACTACATCATAGTACCATTCAACCAAGGGTAAGTGCTTCACTAATTGCCACACAAGTTTCATTTGTACTTTATATGTAGGATGAACTTAGGATTAATCACTATGGTGACACACATGACTAGGTCTCACCGGATTTTGATTGTGGTTATACCAAAGTGGAGCAAGGTAATATACCTTGATTCCCTACTTAGGAGCAACCACGACTTTAGTCGTGTGCAAGAAGTAATTAACAGGTAAACTCATTTTCTCCATACATAAATCTATTGTAATCTTTACTTCATTTGCAATGGCCGAGGCTAACTTTTTTGGAATCATATAGGTCGTTTACCGCTTATGTTGCCCTAGGAAGGAGACACAACAAATCCAGTGACACGCTGCGACACAACACGCGATTTCCGGTATCCGCTACAACACAACAACCATATATCACACTTTGTTATAATGCCTCTAGAATTGAAAATACCAATGTATGTAATTCTATTCTTGCAGTGCCACTAACAGCTACAGAGCAACGAATGTGGATTCTACGTTTGCCACCATATGAAGGAAATCATGGACACTAAGATGAATGCTCTAGAGGTTTGTGAACCTTCCAATAATTAATTAATGACTTAACATTGCTCCTAGCGACAGCGGGTGGACTTCGACGAAAGTACATATGATCTTGACAAACTCGTCGAAATTCGTGGAAACCTCTCCAAATTCTTGCTATCAGAGGTCATAAACAAGACTGGAGAGTTCCACCCCAGCAATGGTGATAATTAGATATGTTGAAACATTGGATTCCATTGTACAAATCACTCATGTTGTGCTTAATCAAACAATTCATTCAATTTAATTCATTTGTGAGATCTGTGTAACGATTGTCATGCTATATATATGTGATCTGCTGGCCGTTTATTTCATTCATCTGTGCTATATACGTGACGTGGCTTGTTTTCAGAGGGTATGGCTAGCATATCTTGAGGCTAGCCGAAAAACGGCAAATAAAATTGCTGTTGAAATAGCTATCACAGACGGTTTAGTATTCCAAACCGTCTGTGATATATATCCTAGACGGTTTCAAACACTGAGCTGTTGGTGATATGAACAATATCACATACGGTCTTTGTTATTAACCGTCTGTGATATTGTGTATATCACAGATGGTTCGGAACACCAAACCGTCACTACAAGAGATCTGTCTTTTTATGACAAAAATTTTATGATGCACAACAAAAACGTCATTGAAAAAATGCAATTCATGATGAATATTATGTGCCTGTCATAAAAATGAATGTGGACCGAAGCTGCCTATATATTTGTGATGGCAAGATATATTTCGTCACAAAAATAAAGAAGGGTTCGTCACCGTATGGCCTGTAGGAGAAAGAAGCATCCACAATGGAGGAATAGTGACGAAATATTCACTTTGTGATGTTTTATTTTCGTCACAAAATGTTATGGAATGTGTGACGATTCTTGTTTTGTCATAGTAAGGCGCATAATGGGATATTCACTTTAGTTAATGACGATGTTTCATTTCGTCATAAGTTTTCATAGGCTATATCCCCTGCCCCCTGAAACCGAACCCACTCATTTTATTCATTCTAGTTCTTATTGTTCTAGTGAGAGAGTAACCCTAGCTCAAGGAGGACATTTGGCCCAGATCTGCTTCATTTGCATTGAGAGATGTCAAGGATTGCCATTGGATTTATAGCAAATTTGGCCTGTTCTACTAAATTCGTCCTAAAGGGTGTAGCTAACAGCACAATATTTGCTTTATATGCATAAAGGTACATTTTCTTACCCTATGCATTCCTCGATTTTTTGTTTTCTTGTTTTCTAGGAGATGTTATTCTGTACTTGGATTGGTTTAGTTGGATTTCCCCCCCCCCCCCAATTTAACACTTAGGCAGTAGTGAAAAAAATGAACAAAATGCCATTTATTTGGATGCAAGCAAGATGTTCGATGAAATGTCTAGCTGAGATTGTTCAGTTTTTGAATGGGAAAACAGTGAATGAAATTTCAGACTTGGATCAAATGTTATGAGAAGGAAAACTATTGCATAAAAAAAACTATGGCTTGTATGGTAACGTACGAAAAAACTAATTCTAACAAACAATTTACTAGAAGGAAAATTTTCATTATCAATTGTGTTGGCATGGCAGTGATTTATAAAATTTTCTAACTTATGCTAGATTATGATCAGATGGATAGGAGCTGGATTAATCAAAGACCTTTTACCCCCGCTTATATTAATGGTGTGAAGAGCTTCATGCTTTTTGTTCGAGCTCGTTTTGATGAAAATGCTGAAATACTCTGTCCATGTTGTGAATGTCTCAATCAAAAACTTAAACCTCAAGTAGAAGTGGAGGATCACATTTATTTCTATGGCATGTTAAGTACATACACTAGATGGGTCCATCATGGAGAACCACTTATTCCTGAAGATTATGAAAATACTGAGAGTGAAAACCAATCACCTGAAAATATGGAAAATGTATCCCATGATGTGTTTGAAGCAGATGAGGATGATGAAGAAGATGATGGGATTCCAGAGCTATTATCATATTTTTACACCACAAGGTCTCAAGATAAATGTCAACCAATGTTTGCAAACATTTTAGAGGATGCCAAGAGTGAACTCTACCCTGGGTGTGCTAGCTTTTCTAGATTTTCTTATCTTATTAAGCTGTTCCATATCAAGTCATACTACCGGGTTTCCAACTCTGCTTTTGATGCACTACTTCAGTTACTTTCTGTAGCATTCCCAGCTGGTAATACACTACCAAGATCTTACTATGAGGCGAAAAATCTCCTCCGCGAATTAGGACTTGGGTATGAAACAATTCATGTGTGCACCAACAATTGTGTCCTTTTCCGGAAGGAGTATGCCAAATATGATCATTGCCCAATTTGTGAAGAATCAAGGTGGAAGGACTCAAATGGAAAAAAGAGAGTTCCTCATAAAGTACTACGTTATTTTCCTATAAAGCCAAGACTACAACGGTTATTCATGTCAAAAGAAACAGCTAAGAACACTCAATGGCATAAGGTGAAGCGGCAGTGCGTAGAGAATGAAATGAGGCACCCTGCTGATGGTGAGGCATGGAAGGATTTTGATAGAAAGTATGAATGGTTTGCACAAGAATGAAGTACTAAGAAGACCACCACCAGGCATGGATGCAGCTGACTGGAAATTGCTTGTGGACAAATGGTCTGATCAGAAGCACAAGGTATGGAATAAAATGAAGTGTTTGTGAAAATTTGCGCATTTGACAATATATTATATTTGTGCTTCTATCTTACATGAAACTTCTGAAAAAAAACAAACAAAACCGGGCACAGGTCAGACTTCACCAGACCACTGGCTCTCGGAGTTACATTGCCCAATGCTATTCTATAGTAAGCATATAATTGCATGTTTATTAACTTATTTAACGCATTATAATTTCTATAATGTTGTATGCTTGAATAAATAATTACAAAAGCTATCACTTGATTAAGAAGGACAGCAACACAAGTGGGGAGGAACTAGATGCGATTGATTTTTTCAAGAGCTGCCATTACAGCAAGAAAAAGGGATACAGTGAGGCTGCCCAGCAAGCAATTGTAAGTAACATATTGCAGGATTACCAAAAGGGAACTATATTTTGTTACCAATGCCATATCTTTAGAATAATATAAAAATGATATGCTATTGGTTTCAAGTCATTTTTTTAGAAACTCTAGAACTAGTTATGCATTTTTTCTTTCCTTCCTACTAAATTTTCATAGTAATCAATATTTGCATTTGTTAACTCTCACATCATAGGACACCATGGAGACAATGAAGGGTCAAACACTTGAAGAAGGTGAAGAACCTAAATCTGATGTGAATATTGTGTCCAAAGTTCTCTCTGGATATAGTAAATCCAACAAATTCTTAGAGAACATTGGCATTCAATCTGCTAGTTCAAACAAATCTGTGAGGGCTACATCTTCTGCATGTCTCCAACAGCTTCAGGAAACTCTTATATTGCAGATAAAGAGTGCTAGAAGAAATGATCAAGAGTTGCGTGCAACTGTTGAATCTCAGCGGGAGGAAATTGATGGTTTGAAAAAGCTCCTGGAAGAGTCAGATGTGGCAAGAAGGAAGCACGAGGAAGAGATGGAATTGTCCAGGAAGAAGCAAGCAGAAACTGATGAGATACTAAAACGTCTATTGAGTAGATCTTAGGTTAACTCTAACCAAACTAGTATGTAGGGACAATGGGATTTTGTAATTCACTAGCTTCTTATGCTAGGAAATGGCTCTTTTGCATCCATAGGGTGTTGGATGATCAACCTAGAATTGGGGAATGTTATATAGTTTACTTTTGTGATAGCACTTAACTCTCTAGACAGTAAAAGTACATGTAGCAATATCATGGTGTAATGTTAACACTGGAGTGGTGGATTATGCTAGATGAAGCTTGGAATTTAGTTTCAATTTTCTGTGTGGATTTGTGTAATTTTTTGGTATGTGATTTGTGGTGGTATTGCATATATACTATGGATGTCAATTTAGTTTCGTGACAGACCAACTTTGTCATAAAATATATGATGGATTGTGACGATCCCAGTAATTCGTCATCGCACAAGCCCATCTTAAGCTACCAGGCCAATTTATTTATGACGAAACTTGACAAATATGTGACGATATTGCGTGCCAAGCGTGACAAAATTTTTCATCATAGAAAAACTATGTATTATGACGTTATTCGATCGTCATAAAAAATAAACGTTTCAGTGACGCTCACGAACTGCTTCGTCACAGATTTTATTCTGTGACGCAGCTTCCATGACGATCTGTGTGACAAAAATAATATGTCATACAACATATTGCATGACAAAATTTGCATATAACGTGACATTTGTTGATCATCATAGAACATCGTATTCCTTGTAGTGCGTCTATGATATGAACCATTTCACAAAATGGTTTTTATGAAAAATCGTCTGTGATAGTCAACTATCACAGACGGTTTTTTTTATAAAAAACGTTAAGCCGTCTGTGATAACCACCTATTATCACTGACACATAAACTCAGACGGTTTAGGAACCGTCTGTGATGACGGTTCTGAACCGTCTGTGATAGGACTGTTTGTAGCAGTGACAGTCCCACCACGACACACAACACTATTGATTGCACCAGCAGGTACTGGTTACTAGATGGGATTCGTTTTTCAGTTTAGAATAAATCTCACCCAAAATGTCAAATTTAAGACATTTATCGTTTGGATCGTGCATAAGAAGGGAAAATGCATCTATGCCGACCAAAAGAACCAACCAAATGGCGCCATTTAGCCCATAGATCGGTCCAACTGGTACCCACCGGCCGCTAAAACTGGTAACCGGCGTTACCACTAGTTTCCGGCCAAGCTTTTCCCCCCTGCTTGCCGTACTCCGTGTAATACATGGAGATACGCATAAGAGGATTATATGCCGGACAAGCTAGTTACCGGAAAGTGTCGACATACCTGAGGAATCAGCAGGCTGAGTGCGTACATGTACATGCAGTAGAGTAGTGACAAGAACGAAGAAGAAAGCTCTCACGAACCTCATCCTTAAGGGTATTAGCATGGAGGCCACACCTACCGGCGTAGTCTTATATATAAACTCTAGCTACTAGCTGGCATGGCCGCGAGGTTAAACGATGATATTTTGTACCTAGGTCAAGTCATGGAGAGATCGACGGATGGGCCTCTCTAATTAAGTAGCAGGCGCGCAGCTTCTTCCAAAAAATTTCTCGTTTGGGGTCAAGTTTGCAAATGAGCTCCACACATCTGGTCAAATCGTGCTGACTACTTAATTACTCACCCCGACTAGAGGCGTTAATTTGGGCTCATCTAGATCGATATTTTTTTTAGGAATCATCTCGATCGATACTGATTCAGCTTGCGAAAGAAAAAGAGCCGAGACTCTTCAAACAAGCTGCTTATTACGTCGCTTATGGTCTGTAGTAAGTACACGTACGTATTACTGGAAAGATTCTATTTTAAACTATTGGGGTACGCCTACTCTACTCTTGAACTGTAAAACTGCTTACATAGCTTCCTGGAGGTTTCCCCCACGGTAGCAAATGGCATGGCAATGGATGTGACGATGACTCAAAGGATGAAATTAAAAGAACATATTACAAAAATAGGCCCAAATGTCATTGAGTGAACATCCTCCTCCTCAATTGTTCCCCTCTCTCTCTCTCTCTCTCTCTCTCTCTCTCTCTCTCTCTCTCTCTCTCCAGCTGTGCCTTGCCAGACACGCTAGGGTCCTTTAGCTGCTTCTCAGCCACCAGAGGCGGACACAAGAGGGGGGCTAAGGCGGCCTGGAGCACACCCTACCCTCGGTAACCATTGAAGGACTGAACCAATTCCCTAATCGGAATCAGCCTGGTGGAGACGTGACTTACGCGACGCGAGCAACAAACCCTAGCGTGGTGGCGGGGGCGGGCATGTAGTTGGCATGCGGTGACGGCATGTCTTGGGCGTGCCGCGTACGGTAGGCGTGCGGACTACGGAGGCAAGCCACCGAGGTGCAACCGCATAGGGGCAAATTTTTGGTTCGGTTACATCGGTGGTATTTATATTTTCACTATGTTTCTCTTCGAATTATGTATGATTTTAGATCATGAAATATGGTTCTATTATTGTTTCTTTTGTTTATCTCATGTTAGTATTATCTCGTCAGCAGCTTCTAAATTTTAGTACCGAATCTGCCACTAATACCACTACTGTGTTGTTGGCCAACCACCCCGGGTTTACGTTCTCGAACTACCCTTCCCACAATGTCTTCGGGTTGAAGCCATCTGTTGCCACCATTACTGAGGATGCCAAGAACGTAGGTTCCCGAGAGGTAGTGGTGTCGGCGCTTGCGTCTTGAAAAAAAAATAGGACAAGGTGAAGAGCACAACAGAGGAGGCGCTTTCTTCCTCAAGCTACTTCTCCCTCCCTCTCCTCTCAATGGAACACCACTTTCTTCCTCGTAGTTGGCAGAGCATCGCCACCCGATCTCTTTCCCCGGTGGGAATCTAGCCACTCTAGCCATGCTAGAATTTATTCCCGACATCTAGCAACTCATCCCTGCCATTTATTTCTTCACCCCTCCTGCCAAACGAGTGAGGACATGCCTCCCTTTTTTCTCATTGCTAGCTGAGGTCTTCACCGCACTATTGCTGCTGCTCCGGTGATCCCCGTAGCTTGGTTGTTGACTTGTTTTCGCCATTGCTGGGGCCTCATCCTCTTTGCTTGGTCACCTACATTGTTTTGCGTGTTGGTCCAACCTCAGGAGAAAACTCACACATAGCGAATTCATAGTGGAAGAGAACAAACAGAGAACACAGAAGAATTGCCTTAGCCGTAACTATGTAGCTGAGTTTTCTGAATTTCTCTATTCTCTTGCTCTTATTTCTCACAAAATAGGTTACAAGCCTTCTCATTATATAGGTTAATGCTCTCTAACATATATACTCGTACTCTGAGTTAGACTCTAACACATCAACTAAACTAAGAAACTTATCATCTGCTACCATAATCTAATATTTACTACCAAAATAGGTAGTGACATACATGTCATATAATTCTAAATCAATCAAGTCAAGATTAATTCTAATATTCTCCCCCTAATCTTGATGAATCTCTAACTTGTTGAGGCAGTCAGTCCTAACTATGACTTGTCCAACTCATACTCAACACAGAACAGTGAACACATCTCTTCAACATTCCGGACTCGACTCAAGATGGCGAACACATCTCTTCAATGTCTAAGCCTCAACTCTTCGTACTTGACTTAGGACGGTTAACACATCACCTTAATGCCCTGGACTCATCTCTACTTACTTGACTCACGACAACGAACATATCTCTTCAACATCCAAGACTCGACTCGGGATGGCAAACACATCTGTTCAGTATCCAGGACTCATCTCGATGCTATCCGTCAGTGCTTCCAACTCCACCGTTGGCTTCGCGAC
Source organism: Dendrocalamus latiflorus (assembly GCA_017311315.1). Classification (NCBI taxonomy): domain Eukaryota; kingdom Viridiplantae; phylum Streptophyta; class Magnoliopsida; order Poales; family Poaceae; genus Dendrocalamus; species Dendrocalamus latiflorus. The sequence continues at coordinate 33,230,337 of CM029658.1, read as the reverse complement.
CAGCGTCCTCGATAACTCCCCGGACCAGGTGTGAGGCCTCGCGCTCTACCGTGATGATGTCAACGGCACCAACTGCGTGTCCTACCTCGCCCTCGTGCCGGACATGGCCTTCGGCAACTACAAGGGCATCAAGGATGTCTCCATCTTCTATGATTGTTGCCTTCTCCAATACTTCAACGATAACCATATCCTTGTATCTCATCGATATCCACTTCATTCTCTTCATAGGTAGTGCCATACATGTCATGCAATTCTAAATCAATCAAATCAAGATTAATTCCAACATTGCGAATGGAGGTAGAAGATGAAGACATGTCTCTCTCTATATCTTCTCTCTGTGTGTGAGACTTGACTGAGGGTCCCACTACTTACAATACCTTTTAACCTAAAGTCATTGCCATGTCGTCAGCCAAGTCATTTATCACGGTGAAAAAACCACCTAAGAGGGGTATTTAATGGTTTTGTATAGTTCAAATGCTATTTAAACAGTTTTGTAGTTAAGGTGGTAAAGTAGATATTTTCATATCTTTACTCCTTTGAAAGTTTCACTTGGTGATGGTGGCTTCACCGTCTGCTCCTTTGAGGATCTTATGTGGATGGATCTGTGTGTACATATGATTGTGCCTTTGAGGATCTTTTGCAAAGTATGGTATCATTTGCGTATATGTGTATTCATGTGACTCATGGCATTATTCGGTTTGCTTATAAGATGATAATCTTTTTGTGAAATTTTCTAATTTAAGGTTAATTGTTTGTGTGTGATGGACTTCATATGGTTGCTTTAGTATTTCGATTTAGTGAAAATTTTGAGTCTCATGGGGAACCAACTCATGATGTCAAATCTGAACTAGTCATTATACACCAGGTGTCTGTATATCTATGGCTTGTGCAATGCGTGTGAACATCAGCACGGGCGCCATCGTCTTTCACCGGAGAGAGGCAAAAGACCAGGACTTGTTGACTTGGTAAATTAATTTGTAGTACTGGTTCCCTTGCACTGCATGCAATGTAATGCAAGCACATCAATTACCCCCCATCAACTAGTTAATGTGCGTCTCATTCAGCACAAGATTGACACGTCTATCTTTTGCATAAATAATGTTCTGAAGTTCTCGTGGAAAAAAAACTTTTGCAGAAATAACACTCTGTCCTAGTGCATGGTACTGGTGCAGATGATCGACGTGCGTGGTTGATTGTGTGGTAGAATTGTACGAAGTGTGCGTATCAATAGAACTAGCAGGTGTCCATCGGACCTGTTTGATTGGTCCTCGTCTTATTCCACGTAGTTATCCAGCCCCTTTCTAAACGCCCGACACAACCGGCGAACCGGCGTGTCCACCTCCGGTCTCTCTCACTTCTGCTCGGGCATCTGGTGAGGTTTCGATCGAATCCCTGGTTATTATCTCTGGGTTATGATGCTGCAACAACCCTTGCATTTAGCATCGCACAGATATGGACTTTTAGATGAGTGTTAGTTACATCTGGTATGTGTTAGCTACCTGATGCATGGTTCCCCGGGTCATCTTATATATGCTATGATGCACTTGTGGCGCAATTTATATGTTGTTTTTGTCAGCATGACTTTTACTATTAATCGAGTACACTTTTGGTAATCTCGCTCCTGCCGTCAAATTACTATTAATCGAGTACACTTTTGGTATTCGTGTTTCTTCACACGAATAACTATGAAAAACTATGAAGATCAAGAAACCAAAATTCTAAAAATTCGTTGTGCTACAGTAAATTTAGCTCGATAAACAAAAAAAACAGCACTATTTCAAATTAAAAAATCATGTAAATTTTGATCCGTAGATCTTTAAGATTCAAAACATGAATTAAGGTTAGATCATGACCTTAAAAATATGTCTCAACCAAAAATCTTGAAAAAAAACATAAGAAAATTGAAATCTTTTGGTTCCAGAAGCTTTGCTGCACTAAAACTAGACCAAAACTGCAAATTAAGTAAACTCTCAAATCAAGACTCCAAATCACTTGAAATTTGGTATACATTTTCTCTAGGATGTCAAAAAACTATTCCAATCAAAGATAAAAAAATCGTTGCCAAAGTTTTGATCTTTTTCCGTTTAAGGAAGGTTGCACTAAAACGAGGCAAAACCAAAAAAATGATGAATATGACTTTCGTGGGTAAATGATAACCAAGATAGCTCTAGATGTATTCTTACATATCACAACAAGCTAGAAAACCCAAGTAATTAAGGTAAAAACAACCAAATCAAGAAATCACTCGGAGATGCCAAATTAAGTAAAATACCAGGCAACTTCACAAACTTGCCAAACCAGATAGCTAGATGGATGGGACTGATTTCCATGATATATCTCCATCACTTACTCATCCTTGGCATCAGCAAGATCAAGAATGGGAGAGGTAAAATCAAAATCAACAAAAACAAAAGGGATTCATAAGAGATGATCAAAGTTGATATATTGTTACTTGAAGATGAAGGTTTAATAGTCACTCTACCTAGATAACAAAAGAGCACACCATAACACTCACACTTTTTAAACCCTAACCCTAGAATAGTTGGCTTAAATGAGGAAAGCTAAAATGGTTAATGTTGTAGGGGTGGCCCCCACCTAAGCCCAGCCGGCCTGCTAGAGGAATGTAAAGCCCGGAATAGGCCATGTGTAATAACGTAAGTGCCCCTAAATGGGATACTCGGATGTAAGGGTGTAATTGTAAAAGCACTCCCCATGTATGTATATATGGAATACAAGCCATGGGGAAGACCCAGGCCATTACTCATCACTCTCTCCCAACTCTCCACTACCACATCTCTCTCTGTTTGGTCTGTAACCACAACAGTTGGCGCCGTCCGTGGGGAGGACAGGAGCAAGCCTGAAGTCCGAAGAAGGATGGCACCGAAAAAAGCTTCGTCGGCGGCGGCGAAGGGAAAAAAGCACGTGAAGCTATTCGTCCTTCGTGGCATGGGCGTCATCCGCAGCACGAAGATCGACCTCCAGGGCTCTCCGCTCCCGGATGCGGGCCTCATCTAGCGCGTGGCCAAGGACAAGCGTCTGGAAATAGCAGAAAAAGTCAGCGGGTGCCCGGTAGTACTCTAGCAACTGCGAGCGCACATACTTACCTTATCTCTGAGGCCTGCAGTGCGAGCGCCAGGAGGTCTCCCTCGCACGACGATAGCATCTGTTGGTCAAAGCCGCCGCGGGCGCGCTCCGCGGCTTCATTAAAAGCGCGAAGCGTCTCCAGGCGCGGAAGGAAGTCGGAGAGGACGAGCCCCGCCCCTGCCACGTCAGGGGCTGCGGAGGCTTCGGCCACGTCGACGGCGGCAGCCACCTGCAGGACACCCTGTACAGGGTCCGGCACATCGCGCACACCCCCGTTGCTCGATCCTTCACCGCGTCCAGGAGACTTCGTCTCGCCTGATGTCGACGGAATGAGCGAGCAAATCGGGGAGAGTTTCGCGAAGTCGTGCGAGGAAAGGGAACTACGCCTACCTTCTGCACCCCCCGCCGCGACAGGAGGGGGTGCTTGTTCAACCACCAGTCGGGAGGCGAGTACCTCGGTGGGCGGTAGAGAAGACCCTTCGGCCGCACCGGCTGCGTCGGGCGCCACAGCTCCAAGCACAGGGCCGACAACGCCGTACCGACCCCTTGAAGGCGAAGGAGGCCGGACTCGAAGGCGTTTCGCCTGTGGCTCCACAGGCGATTCTTCGGCGACGTTGGCAGCTATAGCTCCTGTCGCGCTTTCGGTCACCAACGCCCCGGGCGCGTCCTCGGCGGCCGCCGTGGGTGGTAAAGCACCGCCAGGAGTGGCGTCCTCCCCCGGGTTGGCAGGTTTTGACACAACGAGGGGCATACTCACGGGCTCAACAGCGCCAGCGGAGGATGCCGCCAATGGGCTCGGGGTGACGCGCCCTCCTGAGCTGGTCCGGCTGGACCCGTCACCGGCCGCACGTCCTGCCCCACCGGTGCCAGCCGCCGAGGTGGCTGGCGGACTGGATGCGGCAACCTCGGAGCAGGCCCCCGTTTGGCTACCGCCATCACGACGGCTCGAAGCCCCTGCGGGAGTCTCCGCCGGCACCGCGCGCTCGGGCACAGCAATGCGCAGAACCTCGCACGTGCGGTTTATCCGCCCCTGCTTCGCCGTCTTGGTCGCAGCCTCGCGCAGCTTGTGCTCCTTGAGCGTGTACGGGCCCAGGAACGTCGCAACCGCGCGCTCTACATCTTCTAGCCGAGCCACTGCACAAAAGGCAACAAGTTGGTCAGCCAGGGACTTCGCAGACACAAAGGGGTGCGCACCAATGCACTGCGTGACTTACAAGGAGCGGAGGGCGGAAGCAGGCAAGACAATGACGGGCGCACCCCGTCCTCTCGGTCGTCGCCCCGTCGCCCGTACTTCCACCGGGCGGAGAGTGGCGCCACCCCGTACATCGTAAACTCTTCAGCCAAGTCGCGCATACTTAGCCAGCGTGCGACGCCAGCAAGCCTCCATAGCCTCCGTGCGTCATCAGCCTTCGGCTTCACATTTGGCGAGCTGTTGAACGAGATTGGCCCACCTCGGCATAGCAAGCCACTCGTGCTGGTCACGATATAATAAAACCACCGCCACGTCCAGCCGGATTCCCACCTCTCCAACTTGGCCGGCGCAGGGAATAGCGTCGTACAGGACGCTCGTAGCACGAAATCCACGCTACCAAAGTTAGATACAGCCCCCTCAACCTTCTTGGGTCGACAGCACGCGTCGTGCAGGGTGGCGAACAAGCTCGCGCTGGGACGCCAGCCTTCCGTCCGCGTAGCCCATGTAAAGACAGCTAGGTGGACTATGACATTTGGCATCAACTGCGCCAGCTCCAACCCGTAGGTCCGCAGGACTTCGCCCACAAACGTCGTTGAGGGCATTCGGAGGCCGGCGTCGAAGAACGCGACGAAAACGATCGCCTCCGTTTCCTGGGGCTTCGGCTCCGTCTCGTCGCGGCGGGGTAGGCGAGCCCCATCGCGCTCCTCGATCTTCCCTTCCCGTACAAGCCGCTGCAGCGTCCCTTCAGTCACGCGGCTCCTCCCCAGTACACGGAAGCAGCGACCCCCCGAGTATTCCATGGCGTCCCACCGCTTGTCGCCACGTGAACGCCCCCGCAGCACCAGCTCGTAATCCTCAGAAGGGAAGGGCAACTCGTCCCGGCTAGACAAGGAGCCGCCGCCGGAATGACGGGAGGCACCGTCATGACCGCCCATTGTTCTCTAAGATTAGGGCAGAAGGGCTATCAAAACGAGATAAGCAGAGCTAGGCGACAGGCGAGATAGAGCGCCCCCACCACAACGATGGCGCTTTATAAAGCCCGTTCGCCTCCACCACCACCAGAAGCGCAGCCAGATTAAAAACCCCCAGCGGTTCGACTACCCACGACGGGAAAGAACCGCCGGCATCTGGAGGAGCGTGCCCGGTAGGTGGCCAGGCAGCGCACAACGCCAGCGCGCGACTGACACGCGTCCCGCTTGCCTAGAGAAGAGGTGAACGGCCGCGCTCATGCAACCGCTCACATCCCACGACACACCAGGCATAAACCGCCGCGTACCCCACCCACAGAAGGCAGACTGCGCGACGCGACAGCCTTCCCCCTGACAGGCCAGGCGTCGGCACGATTCCAGTCGCCATTAAAAGTGCACTACCAGACCGCGGGGTCACAACGGTCCCGAAGTGTAGCGACATCGGCGGCGTAAGGCCCATTCTCACTACAGTGTCAGCCGCGACTCCGACTCGGCCTCCAACACCAACCTCGGAGCCAAGAGGTCTGACCTGGACGGACGCGCGTGCGTCTACTTCGGCTAGGCGCCAGCTCCGCTGCCACCCGTTCGAAGGGTAGGGGACGGAGCGCGCGCGTCTACTTCGGCTAGGCGCCAACTCCGCTGCCACCCGTTCGAAGGGTAGGGGACAGAGCGCGCACGTCAACTTCGGCTAGGCGCCAGCTCTGCTGCCACCCGTTCGAAGGGTAGGGACGGAGCGCGCGCGTCTACTTCGGCTAGGCGCCAGCTCCGCGCCACCCGTTCGAAGGGTAGGGGACAGAGCGCGCGCGTCTACTTCGGCTAGGCGCCAGCTCCGCTGCCACCCGTTCGAAGGGTAGGGACGGAGCGTGGGCGTCTACTTCGGCTAGGCGCCAGCTCCGCTGCCACCCGTTCGAAGGGTAGGAAACGGAGCGCGCGCGTCTACTTCGGCTAGGCGCCAGCTCCGCTGCCACCCGTTCGAAGGGTAGAGGACGGAGCGCGCGCGTCTACTTCGGCTAGGCGCCAGCTCCGCTGCCACCCGTTCGAAGGGTAGGGGAGGGAGCGCGCGCGTCTACTTCGGCTAGGCGCCAGCTCCGCTGCCACCCGTTCGAAGGGTAGGGGACGGAGCGCGCGCGCGTCTACTTCGGCTAGGCGCCAGCTCCGCTCCCACCCGTTCGAAGGGTAGGGGACGGAGCGCGCACGCGTCTACTTCGGCTAGGCGCCAGCTCCGCTACCACCCGTTCGAAGGGTAGGGGATGGAGCGCGCGCGTCTACTTCGACTCGGCGCCAGCTCCGCTGCCACCCGTTTGAAGGGTAGGGGACCAAGCGCGCGCACGTCTACTTTGGCTAGGCGCCAGCTCCGCTGCCACCAGTTCGAAGGGTAGGGGACGGAGCGCGCGCGTCTACTTCGACTCGGCGCCAGCTCCGCCGCGTCGACTTCGGCAGCTTAAGACGGGCGGGTCTCCGCCTTGCCGGAGAGAACTGCCACACAATCGGCAGGAGTCCAATCGGCGGAAGTCCGTCGCCGCATTAAATGGCCGCGATGCCTCAAGACTTGCACCGCACCGAACACACTTCACCACGTGGGAGCGTCGCAGCGCATCCGCTATCGCTCGACGCGTGTGCGGTGACTCAGGGACCCGCTACGCCTACCTACGCCGGAGGAACGCCTCCGACTCGGCCCAGTCAACCATTGACCCTGTCAAATCGAAGGCGGCTTCAAATTGAAGTCCACCTCCTGCGTAGACATCGGCCCTCGGTCGTAAGACTGACCTTGGCCACGACCCTCGACTCGGCCCGGGCAACCCCGACCCCGCCATAGCAGGACTCGGGGGATGGTGTGGACTTCGCCACGTCGCTCAGCGCCACAGCCTTGTGGTAGCGCGAACACTACACCTCGACCAACGTCGAAAAAGCTCACAGGCCGCAGGGACGGAGGGGGCCAAAGGGCTCGGCAACATGGCTTCGGCCCGTGAAGCCCTTCACCATGAGAGGCTCCTGTTGTAGGGGTGGCCCTCACCTAAGCCCAGCCGGCCTGCTAGAGGAATGTAAAGCCCGGAATAGGCCATGTGTAATAACGTAAGTGCCCCTAAAGGGGATACTCGGATGTAAGGGTGTAATTGTAAAAGCACTCCCCATGTATGTATATATGGAATACAAGCCATGGGGAAGACCCAGGCCATTACTCATCACTCTCTCCCAACTCTCCACTACCACATCTCTCTCTGTTTGGTCTGTAACCACAACAGTTAACTTGCAAGTGTCTATCCCAACATGTTAAATAGACAAAGCAACTAGTCCCATCTAACCCTAATAGATACTATCCACTTAGCACAAATAGGAAAAATCCGTTAATCCCACACAACATGAGTTTTACTCACACACACTATACTTATGCACATTTTTTAAAGCATATAAATCCGAATCTGCTAAGTCATTAGCCTTTGATCCACCCACTTGATTATCTCAGCTCCTCCTTGACCTAAACCCCCTTTCCAAACACTGCTCAAGCACTGCAGTTTTGATCCAAGATAGTTTCCAGTATTTTAGTCAACTTACCATAATACCATTTTTGACCCGGTCTTCATCTTCCCTTGTGAGGAATCTCTATGCTTGTCACGTGTAGATTCACCATTGGCTTATTACGTGTCGGCAAATCCCATTCTAGTTCCATCGGACCACGCCTCACTTGGACCGACCAAGCCACATGATGCAACATGTCGCTCGAACTTGTCTTCAGTATTTCCCGCCTTTTTTGTGTAATGCTTAAACTCGGCCATCTTATAAGGTATTCTTGATTGTACTGGGTCTCAGATAACCTTGATCCTCACCTTATGAGATTAAAGTTATCTCCTTCGCTTTAGAAGGCTAAAAAATCTCAAAAATCCTTAAATCACAAAAAAAAACAAAAATCCTATAAACTCATTAATTGTGAGAAAAAAGAAAAGAAATTACGCATCGATCATATGGCCCGTATCTCCTTCATTTTAGACGGCTAAAAACTCTCACAAAAATCCTTAAATCACAAAAATCCTTAACTCTCTCGTTAATAGAGAGAAAGAAAAGAACTACGCATCCATGCATGATATGGCCTATCTAAATTATAACAGTGAGGATTTTTCTTAGAAAAAAAAGAAAGTAATCGTATTTGTCTCCGGGTAGATCACGTGCAGCAGAAGGATAGTATATTTGTCTAATTGAAAAAAGACAATATTTGTCTTTGTTTCTTGCGTACCGAGTGCAGTGGTAGCATTGTTATAGCAAATCCTTGAAGATATATTTGATAGTCTTTGGCTTTCATGTATGAAAGAGAGAGTCCGTGGCCAAGAGGTCCACCAGTGCGCCAGGTAGTACTGTAATAGCGTCAGGAGGCAGACCATGGTCACAGCTAGAGCAATTTGAGCCTGAGGAAAATATGCGTCGAGGGACATGATCGGTTGCACGGATGTCTTGCGAAACAATTCCATGAGCTGCTGAACTCAATGGAGGCAGCCACTGTATGCTTGCTGACTTGACGTGTACACCGCGATGTATTGCATGCAGGCTCAGAGCAACTAGAGTTTGGACAGATGATGTGCTTGTGCATAGAGATCAAAGCAATCCGATGCATACACACGCAAGTTGATCGGTTCCAAGGATGCATACGTACGGACAAGAACAAGGACATGGCATCCTCCTGGTACGAGACGAGAGATTTGCCGGCTGCCATATTAATTAATTATTAATCAAATTAATAGAGATGATTAAGCCTAGAGCTCACGGATGCAAAGAGATACACTCAAATTCAGAGTAGAACTCTAAAAACAAGTTCAACCATCTGTTGCATGCATGGTCGAAGTCAAGGAGTAATTTGTCCCTTTGTAAACCAGTCTCTAAAATGTAGTTCTGTCTCGGCAACCTACATCCAAATTCAAGAGCAACTCAATACGTGTTCATGCATGTCCGAACTTGTAATATCCTAAAACTTGGATATCTGAAAATATGAAAAATTTTAATGCATTATATTGACATTCCAATTTTCTAGAATTTATTTGGGCCTTTCTAGAAATCGTGTTATGCAAATTAATACAAGGAATGATGATGATGATGATGATGATAAAGAATGGAAAGTTTTACATCTAGGAAAAATTCCATGTAAAATTGAAAGCAATAGGAAGATTGAAATTTGAATTAAAAAATTGGAAATATAAAACCAATTAAAATAAATTAAAATCCCAAAAACCCCGGTTCGGCCCAAACCCTTTTTCTCCTCCTTCCTGCCCGGACTGGCGTAGCCCACTCCCTCCTCTCTTTTTTTCTCAGCATGCCGCTCTTCCTCCTTTCTTTCTTTCTTTCCCCATCTTTGGCCCCGTCAGGCTAGCCCGTCGTGCCCATCCCACTCGCTCGCTCTCTCTCCCCCTCCCACTCGCTCGCTCTCTCTCTCTCTCTCCCCCTCTCTCTCCCTCCCCCCCACGGCTGAGCACACGACTCGGCCTCACCGCTCCCGTCGTGCTGCGCGCGCACGCGCGATCCGCGCCTGTCGCCGTGTCGCACGCTATCCTCGCTACAGCAATCGGCGCCCATGCCGCATGTGCCCCCGTTGCGGTGCCTCGCCACTCGCGCGCTCACACCGCACGGTGCGACGCATGCCCACCGCTCCCACACCAACCCATGTGCCCACGCCATCATGCCCATGCCAACGCCTCACTGTGCCACTCCCACCTGTGCCCATGCCCACGTCACCCCGCGCCTCGTGCGCACGCTCACGCCGCCTTCCTGACCGAGCCACGTCGCACGTTGCCCAACCCACTCTGTTCCGCAATAGCGCCGCTGCCTGTGTCGAGCACTCCACTGCTCCGCAATAGCGTGGCACCGCCGCATTTGCCTATTTAAGCTTCGGCGCACCATGATGCCTTCCTCACTTCTGCATTGCTCCCCTCTTCTTCTTCTTCTTCTTCCCCCCGGCGCTTAGCCATGCTGAGCGACGCCCAATTCCCCAGCTCCGGCCACCGCTTCCTCTTGTTGTTCCGGCCACTCTGGTGAGCAACTTCCCAAACAACTCATGTCACATCGTGTTCCAATATCAAATTGTGTTTCCCCTAGTGTTTTAAATCTCCGGCTATGACGTTTAGCGGATGACCTCTCAAACAGCTAATAGCGGAGCTGAATGAGGCTATAGCGGGCTATAGCGGCTAAATTGTACATGAAACTCAAATAGCTCGATCAGTCTAAAACAGCTATAGCGGGCTATAGCGACAGCTATAGCTGGAGATTTAAAACCTTAGTTTCCCCTCACCCAAAGTTTGGTTTCCTTCGCAGGAGCTCGCACCATCGTCGTCTTCCTCCGTTCTGACCAAAAATCACCGCCTCTATCGCCATTTTTGCTCCGATGAGCCTCTTTGATTCCTCTCGTCTAGAGAATCCTCACGCCTCCCTCTATCCTTCCCTACCACTTAATTAAGCTCTGATCTGCCTAGGTCGCCATCGTCGACGACCCTACGATGCCGCCTCGGCTCGTCGCCGTCCTCGTTTTCTACTTCGTCGAGTTCCCTCCACCCCAATCCTTCTCTTGCTCCCCTCATCTCCTTCCCCTCTCATTCCGGCTGCCGCCACCCCTTTTCCTTCCCTGCTCCAGCCGCCTTGCATCACTGCTAGCTCGCTAATTACAACAGATATTTACATAGAAAAGAAAAAAGATCAAGCAAGATTATGAAGCCAATTCTTGATGTGTGGTTTGTAAGTTTCTTTGCCCTATGGATTGTTGGGTTGATCTCGGCTAACTACCCCGAGATTTCAGGGAGGAGACCCCTCCACTAGCGCCATGATCGGAAGCGCTGCAACCAACTCCTGGTTTTCAGTCCCGGTCACCCAGCGCCATATAAAATGAGGGTTTCGGCAGAACTACTGATGACAGTTGTGCTAGACCACGAAAACCCTAATAACCCAATCCATCACAGGCGCTACGGTGAACGAAGACCGGACCTCCTCCGTTTCCCGTACACGACAACTACCGCAACTCCGGCGACCTCCTTCACGCAGTAGACCACCCTCCTCTGCTACACCAACCGAGCACCTCCCATGGCGTATTTCAGTTCGGGTATGTAAAATTATGTTTCCACTCTAAGTACTTTAATTAGGTGTTCACCATTAAGATCTAGGGTTAAGAATAATGCTTATGTTTAGTCTTAGATTAACTCACACTTGGTATAAGAGCCTACGTAGATCTACTAGAACCCTAATCAACCCCTAACCGAACTTGATTTTATGTCTAATGGCTTGGATCTAAATTTTAATGTCTCGGTTGAAAATTGGAGAGGGGAATTTTTTGAACCTTTAGCAAAACCTCCCAGAAGAAAATCCCCAAACCGGAACCCTAAATCCCCAAAACCAGATCGGCAACAAACCAAAAAAAATAAACGGGACTTATGTTTTTTGCCGCCGCCGTTTCGGGGCCGCCGCCGCCGCTATCGCCCCTCTCGCCTCTCGCCGCTGCCCAAGCGCTACCCCGTCGCCCGCGGGAACCGCCACCGTCGCTGTGCTGCCGCAACGCCTCTCCCATCCCGCCGTGATTTTCGGAGGAGCCGGTGGATATGATTTAGGGTTAGGGTTTTTTCCGCGTTTTTAAGTCAGTTGCAGCGCTTTGTCAGCCGTTGGATCAAGATCGTGCGGCCAATTTTGATTAGGTCGGAGAGTTTTTGGGCCGGCCGCGCGCGTGAGCTGTCGGATCAAGATCCGACGGCGAGTGCGCGTGAGACGCATGAATGGGCCGCGCACGTTCTGCTGAGCCCCGCGGGAATTGCTGGGCCAATGTGTTTTTTCGGCCGTGCAGCGCGTGCAAATGCTTATGGGCCGCGCACGCACATTGTTTTGGGCTAAGCCATGGTTTGGGCCACCTGCGGGAGTGATTTTGGGCAGCTGCGCGCGCGTGACTGCTGGGCCGTGTGGGATTTTGCCTGTGCGGGAAGTTTTTTTGGGCTGCGTAGTGTTTTGGGCCATTTCCTTTAGGGACGGCTGCAGATTGTATTTTTTCCTTTTGTTTTGCGGTGCATTTCCTTATGTTTTAAGCCTATTTTTTGTGCACTGTTTTTAATTATTTTTAATGGCCCAAATTTTCATGTATCTTCACCATATTATCATGTATAATCTCTAATTAAAATTGAACCAATAGGATATTTTAATTTTGAGATTTTATGATTAATTTTTGGCATTATGTATATATATGGTTATATTCTGACCAACGTTGTTTATAATCATATGTCGACATATTATTATGTTTTGTCTCTAATTAAAATTGAACTAACAAGATATTTTAATTGGAGATTTTTTTTATGTTTTTGGCATTATGTATGCATATGATTACATTCTGACCAACGTTGTTTGTAATCACGTGTCACCATATAAAATTATTAAGTTCTTTTTCATTTTCTGCCCAACGGTGATATGAATTAGAACTGTGGTTTGCATGTTATTAATCAGACCAACGTAGGTTTAATTACATGCAATATATATTTATGATATTTCTAATTTGTGCCCTGTATTTTGATATTCAGCACTTACTGCATCAAACGTTGCCGCCACAATTGATAACATTGAGCAGCTCACGGGGTGCAATTTTCCCACGTGGAAAGAACGAATTCATGTTGTCCCCTGTGTTTTGGACCTTGACTATGCCTTAAGGGTAGCCGTTCCCATTCCTCCCACCGAAAGAAAATTTACGAGGCTTATGCTGGAAAATGGGAGCGGTCTAACCGCTTATCACTAATGACTATGAAGACCTCTATTTTAGTCGGGATTAGGGGAGCAATCCCCGATTCCAAAAATGCTAAGGAGTACTTGGCTTCAATCGAGGAGAAATTTAAAAGCTCCACTAAAGTTTATGCCAGTACTTTGATTTAGAGGCTCTTAACCACTAAGTATGATGGGTCCGGCAGCATAAGAAAGCATATCATGATGATGACCGATATGGCAGAAAAAACTCAAGGGCATGGACATGGCAATATCTGACGATTTCCTTGTCCATTTTATTATGACCTCTTTTCCTTCTGAGTACACGACTTTTAAGATTAATTACAATACTCAGAAAGAAAAATGGAGCATGAGCGATTTGATCGCCATGTGTGTCCAGGAGGAAGAGAGAATAAGAACAGAAAAGAAGGTTTTTGCTCTTCATGTTGGTGGCTCTAACAAAAGGAAGTTCTAAGGGGACTTCAAATCTAAGAAAAAGCAGCAATTCTCCCTAATTCAGACAAGTCGGGGCCTAAAGTGCACAATGCACTTAATCCTCATGTTGCTCCCGCCGGAGCATCTAAAAGGGGGGAATGTATTTTCTGCAAACAGCTAGGGCATTTCCAGAAAGATTGTTTGTGATGCTAAGCGTAAAAATAATGATGAGACTTCTTCGAAACTGTGGCACTGTCGTTCAGGCCACATTTCGAGGGGGAGAATGAAGCGTCTCATTAAAGAACTAATTCTCCACCCATTAGTTTTCTCTGACTCAGACCACTGCATTGATTGCATTAAAGGAAAATTATGTTAAGCAAATAAAGAAGGGAACTATTCGCAGCATAGGACTCGTAGAAGTTAATTCATACTGATATTTGTGTTCCTTTTCCTGTGACATCAATGGATGGTTTTGATACATTCATCACATTCACTGATGATTTCTCCCGTTATGGTTATATCCTTCCCATTAAAGACCGATCTGAATCACTTGATAAATTTAAGATATTTAAGGCTGAAGTTGAAAATCAGCACAACCTAAGAATTAAAGTGGTAAGATCGGATCGTGGGGGAGAATATTATGGAAGACATGCCTCTTATGGGCAGATTCTTGGCCCTTTTGCTAAGTTCCTTCAGGAAAATGACATTGTTGCCCAGTATTTTTAATCGGGTTCCCAGTAAATCAGTACCTGAAACACCTTATGAATTATGGACTGGGAGGAAACCGAGTATGAAATATTTACGAGTGTGGGGTTGTTGTGCTGAAGCCACGTTATTTAATCCACACATTAGAAAATTAGATCCTAAGACAGTAAGTTGCCATTTTATTGGGTACCCTGACAGATCTAAAGGGTATCGGTTTTATTGTCCTGATAGGATAACTAAGTTTGTAGAAACAAGGCATGCTGTGTTCTTAGAAAATAACGAGGACTTGGAGCCCAGGAAAATAGATCTTGAGGAGAAGCGGGTTTATGTTCCTACACCGCTCATCCCAGATATTTTTATTCCTGTTCCTCAGGCGGTTGCACCTCCAGTAGAGAGTACTGTTGTTGCACCCACTATTGAGGTCTTTGAAATTCCTGATGTTATACCCAATGAAGAGCCTCAGCAGTCTCCTGAAATAACTAATGAACCTCTTAGAAGATCACAGCGGGAGAGAAGGTCTGTCATCCCAAATGATTATGTTGTCTATATGAATGAGGATGTTAATGATATAGGGAAGGTAGATGATCCCACCTCTTATAAGGAGGCCATAATGAGTGAACATTCTTCTAAATGGCTTGAAGCCATGGTGGATGTACTAAAGTCTATAAGCACTAATGATGTATGGGACTTAGTAGAGATTCACGACGGAGTCAAAACAGTAGGTTGTAAATGGGTCTACAAAACCAAGCATGATTCTAAGGAAAATATCAAAAGGTTCAAAGCAAGGCTCGTAGCAAAAGGTTTCTCCCAAAGAGAGGGGATTGACTATAATGACACCTTTTCTCCTGTCTCAACTAAGGATTCATTCAGAATTGTTATGGCACTTGTAGCTCATTATGTTTTAGAGCTGCATCAGATGGATGTTAAGACGGCTTTTCTTAATGGCGACTTGCAAGAGAACGTTTACATGGCTCAACCGGAAGGTTTTGTCGTGGAAGGCAAGGAGCATACGGGATGTCGACTTAAGAAATCCATTTATGGCTTAAACAAGCATCAAGGCAGTGGTACCTCAAATTCGATAAGATCATAAGGAGTTTTGGTTTTAAGGAAAATGAAGTTGATAACTGCATATATGTTAAGTTCAAGGGGAGTAAAATCACCATTTTAGTACTTTATGTGGATGATATCTTATTGGCCAGCAGCGATAATGACATGTTGTTCGAGACCAAGAGATTTCTTTCATCTAATTTTGATATGAAGGATCTCGGTGATGCCTCTTATGTTCTTGGCATTGAAATTCACCGAGATAGGTCCAAAGGAATATTAGGTTTATCTTAGAAGGCATACATTGACAGAGTACTGAAGAGATATAATATGCATAAGTGCTCTGGCTCGCCTGCCTCTATTGTTAAGGGCGATAAGTTTGGGACATTTCAATGTCCAAGGAACCAATATGAAACTGATCAGATGAAGTCGGTTCCTTATGCTTCAGCTGTCGAAAGCATTATGTATGCTCAAGTATGCACACGCCCTGATTCAGCTTTTGTAGCCGGGATGCTTGGCAGATATCAGTCAAATCTAGGACCGGACCACTGGAAAGCCGTTAAGAAAGCTTTGCGTTATATGCAAGCTACTAAGCATTTCATGCTCACATATAAGTTTTTTGATAACCTTGAAGTTATTGGTTATTCAGATTCAAATTTTGCGGGATGTGTTGATACTAAGAAATCCACATCAGGTTATATCTTCACACTCGCTGAAGGAGCTATCTCGTGAAAAAGCTCCAAACAAACCCTTACGGCATCTTCAACGATGCAAGCTGAGTTTGTGGCATGTTATGAGGTTACCGGGCAGGCTGTATGGCTTAAGAACTTTATTCCAGGATTTAGAGTGGTAAACAGCATCTCTAAACCACTCACTTTATACTGCGATAATGAACCCGCAGTCTTTTATGCAAATAACAACAAGTCAACTGGTACTGCCAAACACATTGACATTAAGTATCATGTTGTGAAATATAGAATCCAGGATCAAACCATAAGTATCAAGCATATTAGTACTAAGTTAATGCTTGCAAATCCGCTTATTAAAGGCTTACCACCCAATATCTTTCGTGATCATGTTGCCGGCATGGGTTTATTGGAAAGCCTCTGATTCTGGATAAAAAGACCTCAAAGCAAACCAACTCCCATTAAGTATAATGTATATTCATTTCGAGATACGATAGTACACTATAGGTACTGAGGTTGTATGGCGTTTAATTGGACATGCAACACATTGCCTTGGTATGCTATTTTATCGAGAATGGGCTTATGATGTTAGCCTTACGATCAAAGGGGAGAATGTTCGGTTGATCTCGGCTAACTACCCCGAGATTTCAGGGAGGAGACCCCTCCACTAGCGCCATGATCAGAAGCGCTGCAACCAACTCCTGGTTTTCGGTCCTGGTCACCCAGCGCCATATAAAACGAGGGTTTCGGCAGAACTACTGATGACAGTTGTGCTAGACCACAAAAACCCTAATAACCCGATCCATCACGGGCGTTGTGGTGAACGAAGACCGGACCTCCTCCGTTTCCCGTACACGGCAACTACCACAACTCCGGCGACCTCCTTCACGCAGTAGACCACCCTCCTCTGCTACACCAACCGAGCACCTCCCATGGCGTATTTCAGTTCGGGTATGTAAAATTATGTTTGCGCTCTAAGTACTTTTAGGTGTTCATGATTTAGATCAAGGGTTAAGAATAATGCTTATGTTTAGTCTTAGATTAACTCACATGGATAACCATAGTAAACCCACGTTTGAAAGTCCTTTTCCATTCTCATGGTGACGAGTTTCTCGTGCCTTGCTAATTATGTACAACTTACAAGCTACTAGATAGGGTTGCGTGCTACACCGCGCAAGTTGAATTTTGATTTGCTCAGATGACAAAATACATATATTTGTATATATGTCAGAACATGTGGTAGTATTACTAATGACTTTCCCATTAAGATAGAACTACACCAAGGGTTAGTGTTGAGTTCATAGATTTTTGCCTTAGTGATGGACGAGGTCACACGGGATATACAAGGAGATATCCCTTGGTGTATGCTTTTTCGCTGATGATGTGGTGCTGGTTGATGAGAGTAGGATAGGTGTTGATAGGAAGCTCGAGTTATGGAGGAAGACCTTAGAATTGAAAGGCTTTAGATTTAGTAAGACTAAAACTGAGTATATGAAGTGTGATTTCAGTGGTGCTAGAAGTAGATGATAGAGATGTTAGATTGGATGGACAAGTAGTGCCTAAGAAAGACACATTTCGTTATTTGGGATCGATGCTACAGTGGGACGATGAGATTGATGAAGACGTGAGCCACAGGATAAGAGCGGGGTGGGTGAAATGGCGCCAAGTATCTAGCGTCATGTGTGACAAAAAAGTCCCTCAAAAGTTAAAGGGTAAGTTCTATAGGATGGCGATCAGACCCGCAATGCTATATGGAGCAGAATGTTGGGTGACTAAAAGACAACATATACAGAAAATGAGTGTAGCAAAGATGAGGATGCTGCGGTGGATCTGTGGTCATACAAAGTAGGATCGCATCCGCAATGATGATATACGTGATAGGGTGGGGGTAGCACCAATTGAAGAAAAACTTGTCCAACATCGCTTGAGATGGTTTGGACATCTTCAATGACGGCCTTCTGAGGCACCGGTACGTAGTGGAATTTTAAAACGTACTGAAAATGTAAGAAGAGGCAGAGGTCGACCAAAATTAACGTGGGAGGAAATAGTTAAAAAAATATTTAAGGGATTGGAATGTATCTAAAGAATTAGCTTTGAATAGGAGTGCATGGAAGTTAGCAATTCACGTACCGGAACCATAAAAAAGTTAGAGGCAGTGTTTTAGGCTCTTGGCTCAGATAACAGGTTGTACAGCCTAGGGTTTAACATTGTAGGTTTTATTTCAAGGCTCATATCTCTTTGATCTTGAGAAGGTTTCATTCCTAATCTACTCCAACTTGTTTGGGACAAAAGGCTTTGTTGTTGTTGTTGACGACAAAATACATTTAACAATGAGAAAATATTGACATACATGAATAGATACAAATAGTAGTGAAACAAACAAAAAAATGTCCCGCCCACAGTAGCAGACTTCACATATTATTGAGGGCATTTACACACCAGCTAAAAATGACCCCTAAAGCCCACCATGGGCCTTGTTCGCCACAGCCTATTAAATCGTTGTTAAACACAATATGGACAGCTAGAATGGAGACAATATACAGACTTTAACGCTAGTAAGTGATAACTCTGCATCTGATAATCCTTCGATCTGAACAATTGGTGTGTAATACTGACACTAGTATGCCGGGATCTGCAAGAAAGCAACAAGATTAACTACATGAGAACACTCGTATCGCAACTATGAGTGCAATACTCTAGCAAAAAATAAACAATCAAACCAAAAGACAGGATTGTACATGTGAAGGTAAGAGCCTGCAAACGCATTGGTTAACAATGCTAGATTCATCAATCTATGAAGAATGCAGTAAGTGTAATCTATCCTTCATTCTGTGTAGTCATTTTCAGCTGTCTATTATGGTTTTATTCATCATATACCCTCTCCTTTGATGGAAATTCAGGATTTACCCTCCTGGTCCACGCGTCAGTGACTTATGATGACCCCACATGTCATTGAGGTGGGAGGGTAAATCCTGAATTTCCCAACTAAGGGAAGGGTATATGATCCAATCCCCCGTCTATTATTGTTGTTTCCATAAAGTACCAGGCTAACCCGAGAAATCAAACAATGAACTAAACGATTAGATACCAGATTACATTTATTTTCGTTAAAAGAAGCTTCAAGAAAACGTAATTATAGTTCAATACCCCAAAAAATGCATACATGATTATAAACAAAACAAAGAACTGCATATCTATGGCCTTTATCAGCTATACTACATCCCTCTTTATTGCTTTCCTAACCATATCTAATAGCATAATTAACAGGAAATCCAAAGAAAATACTGCTCCCATCCCAGTAAGAGTAACTGATGTAAAGAAAAAACTGTAATCTGCAAGCAATTAGATCAGCAGGGTCTGAAATTTCTCTGTAGAACTTCTAAGACACACAATAAATGGAAAAGCTCTATGAAATAGCTTTGATTATAGCCAAAATACTGAAATTGGAAATGTTGTGGCTACGAGCCAAATAGTAAAGAAGGGAACTAGTGGAAGGAGAGGAGGGCCAGCACAGGGAGAGTTGGTGAGTAAGAATCAGAGGATGCCCTCTTGCTCCCCTTAGGGGTTTTATATACATGAGTGGGGTAGGATGGGAAATTTACATCCAACCCCTTAGTACTTACAAAAGATGAGGGTACATTGGTACATTCCTCTATACTATTGGGCCTATTACATATTGGGCCAATTGGAAGGCCTAGTCACGGGGGGTTGGACTACCCCACAACAGTACTTCCTCGACAGCAAGCGCAGAGGTCCCGATGGGCGAGCTGACGTGACCAACTATCCCAGCCCCCCATTCCCCGATAGCAAGCGCAAGGGTGCCGACTGGTGAGCTGATGCAACTAGTAACTTGTCGCCCCCCGAGGCAATGCCTATGAAGAGGTCAGCGAAGTCCTGCACTGAAGCCCGGCCGTCCCGCCGAGGTGATGCCTACGAGGCGGATAGCGAAGTCCTACGCTGGAGCTAGTTTGCCCCACCAAGCGATGCCCATAAGGCAGCGAAGCCGGGCCGTCCCACCGAGGTGATGCCTGCGAGGCGGACGACGAAGTCGTGCCGCCCCGCCGAGACAATGCCTACAAGGCGGACGGCGAAGCCCTGCCACCCCACCGAGGCGATGCCTACAAGGCGGACAGCGAAGTTGTGAAGCCACGTCGCCCTGCCGAGGCGATGCCTACCAGACGGGCGATAAAGTCACGCTGCCCCACCGAGGCTATACCTACGAGGCGGGTGGCGAAGTCATACTGAAGCCATGCCGCCCCGCTGAGGCAATGCCTACAAGGCTGGCGGATGGCGAAGTCATGCCATCACGCTGAGGCAATGCCTACAAGGCGGGTGACGGAGTCCTGCCGCCACCCCGAGGCGATGCCTGCAAGGTGGACGGCGAAGTCACACACCGAAGCCGGACCATCCCACCGAGGTGATGCCGACAAGGCGGACGGTGAAGTCATACACCGGAGCCGGGCCGTTCCGCCGAGGCGATGCCTACGAGGTGGACGGCGAAGTCCTACACCGGAGCCGGGCCGTCCCGCCGAGGCGATGCCTACGAGGCGGACGGCAAAGTCCTACGTCGCAGCCGGGCCATCCCGCCGAGGCGATGCCTTCAAGGTACAGAAGATGCATTCATAATCATCTATCAACTGGAATTTCATGTCTTTCTACGTTAGTTGAGACATTGGCTTGGCAATTATGGAGAAACCCTCTATGAAACACTGATAATGTCCTACTAAGCCCAGAAAGCTCCTCACTTCTTTGACATTAGTCAGTCTCTTCCAGTCCACCACTGTAGAGATCTTACTTGTGTCAATAGAAATACCTTTCTGGTTAATCATAGGAAGCCCAATTCCGAGATCCAGAACTCGTACTTCTTCAGTTTGGCATAAAACTAATTCTCCCTCAGCTTTTCAAGCACAAGCCTCAAATGTTGCTCATACTCCTCCTCAATCTCGGAATAAATCAGAATATCATCAATGAATACCACCATGAAGTTATCAAGGTACTTATGCAGCATACTGTTCATGTTCTCTATAAAAATAGCAAGGGCATTTGTTAGTCTAAAAGATATAACTTTATACTCATAATGTCCCATACCTGGTGGACAAAGTCGTCTTTTCAATATCCTGCTCCCCATACGCGGATCTGATTGTATCCAGACTATGTATTGATCATAGAGAACACATTGGCTTTTCCTTTAATTGATCAAATAAACCCTCGATATAAGGCAATGGATATTTATTCTTGATAGTCACCTGATTGAGAGCATGGTAATCAACACACATGCACCAACTCCAATCCTTCTTCTATATGAATAGGACAGGCGCTCCTCATGGTGACACAATACACTGGTTCATCATTTTGAACAGCAAATCATCCACTTGATTCTTCAATTCATCTTGAAAGGGTCAAGCCAAACGGTAAGAAGATAAGAAAATAGGCTGAGTATCAGGAATAAGATCAATTCAAAATTCGACATTCTGCGCTGGAGGCATTCCCTAAAGCTCTATAGGGAACACATCTGGATAATCACACACCATTGGGATCTCCTCAATGTGCAACGGTGTGCTTGGTTTCATGGTAAGAGACCAAAGCAACCCTATCCTCGACGCCTGTCGGCTAGGAAACTGACTGGCCAACACAAAGAGAGAATCCAATGGTGCACACTCCTGAAAAACCATCTTTCCGGACGAAGCTTGCAAGGTAACAATTTTCCAGAAATAACAAATCTTGACACGGTAGCTAAACAACCAGTGCATACCAAGGATAACATCAAAAGGTGCTACCTAAATAACCATCAAATTGGCAGTGAAATCCTCATCATCAATGGTAATAGTGCAACTAGGACAAACTGTGGAACTAGCAATGAGACCATCTAGAGAACTGACTAGAACTAACTGAAAAATCTATTGCATACCCAAGTTTGCCCTCCTAGTAAACTCTAGCAACACAAATGAATAGGTAGCTCCAGATAAAAAAGAACAAATGCCTCATGAGGATCCACAAGTAGTATACCTATCACCATGTCAGGACGCCCCACAATCTCAAGGGGTAGGCATGGCATAGGCTCCAAGTGGCGCTGAGGTGGTGAGAGCCCCAACACTCAGTGGTGACAGAGCAAGGACTGCTGGAGCTGCAGCGCTATGAAGCGGAGCAATCAGTGCAGCGTGCCAGTAGTACCCAGTAAGAGGCGCTGCAGGTGGAGCCCAAGCAGGAGGATGTTGTGGCATCGGAGCAGCTACCAACATCTGAACAGAACCCTAAGAAGACATGGCTGAAGATGACGCAGGTACTGGCTCCCACCTAATGATGCTAGTGGCATTCTATTGACACATAAAGCCTTGTGGCCCGCCTGGCCATAGAGACGGTAGCTTTCTGATCAAGAGCACTCTCAAGCACGGTGTCCATCATTGCACTTAAAACACATCAGGCTTTGCCCAAGATAGGGCGCATCACATGAGAAGTTAAAGGAGGGTGTGTTGTCAGAGAAGAAAAAGGTAGCCTCAGCTGAAAAGACCAAGACGACAGGGGACACTGCCCCCTGGAACGTCTTGAGAATGGGTGTTGCTAAGAAGACACACCCCCTTCACCAAAGCTCCTCTTTTGGCCATCATTACAACCCTTAGAAACAACAGAACCACCAGTAGCATGCTTCTCCTTGTTGAGCACCCTCTCAAACTCCATACCCTTGGCCTCATTGACCACAGAGTTGAAGTCATACAGTATAGAGGAGTGTTACACCTATCGATGTCCACTCAAGCCCATCATTTTTATGTTGGGACCTCAAGCCCTTCCTTTTTATATGAGGACCTCATCTCTACTCCCGTCGAGTTCCTACCAAAGTAGGTCTTTCCCTACGTACTCCTGTGGGTTGCCCACATAGTCTCCATTATCGTCCCGGTACTAAAAATAGCACGACTCTTGACTCCTAAGCCCTAACATGGCAAACCATATAAACTCTGGAATTTACACAAGATTTTTTTACATTTTTTTAGTTGGCCACAAATCCTTATTAATCCATTTAACCCTTTGTTTTTAACCCCGAAGACTGTTTTTTATTGTCTTACTAGGCAGCAAACTTAACAATTTAATATCTATTAATTTACCAGACCAAAAATAGCGAACCATACCACTTCTGAAATCTACAGAACATTATCTACCTTTATTTAGATATGCTCATAATTTATTTTGGACACCTACCAGGTCCAATTCATAGTTTTTCACGACTGCATCCAGCAGCAGCCAATTTGTGGGCAACAGTCTTTCGGAAGCCATAACATCTAATCTGCTCCACCAAAACATGTGTTCCTGTACTCTATGGAATCCTTAGACAATTATGTACAACTTTAATTTATGCCCATGTTATGAATCAAAATGTAGCTGCCCTAAAATGTGCCCACAATACATATAAAAAAAAACTCATCTCTAATGTCTCTCTTCCTCTCTAACCAGGGCTTAGCATGATCTAAAACCAATCTACCAAGGCCTAAAACAATGGCAGATCCAGGAATGGAGCATGCCCCGGGCTAAATTTGAACCAAGTAACTATCTAGCATATCACAAGTCTAGAACTATATTATGATATAAAAAAAATACGTTACAAATGCATCATTGATATGAAAATTTTGCTTAATGCTCAATACTTGAAGAGTTCAAGTTTTCAACACAAATCACAATAAAGAAAGTATACGAAATCATACAGAATGTAGCGTAATAAAGATACATCAAGTACCTCAAATCCTAAATGGAGATTTGCTCACTATCCTATGTGGCTAGCCCACCATTTCCTCATCAATAGTAGGACAAGAACCAGAACCTACAAACACAGCATAAAAAATAAAATAAAATATGCACATAGATAAACTCAAAGAGCATGAATATTACATTTGAAATAAACTAACTTGCCACTTGCACGAGAAAATTGTTTCTTGTGTGATTTCATCCCTTGAAAACGCTCTAAAATCTTCTCATCTTTAATACTCCATGGAAATTTATGTCTAATTGGTTGGCATGGTCCCAATTGCAAATACTCTCTTCTAGCGGCATCTCTAATATTCACATCCAACTCCTCTATTGATTTTCGAAGCCCAGGATCGGCAACAATATCACCTGGATTAAGCTGAATATTTTGCCCAGTGTTACTAGCCCCAGTTCCTAATGTTTTTGGAGATTGGTTCGAGTTAGATTGTCTATTTGACTATATATCTTGTGTTGAAAAATACGATAAAAATGTCTTGCTCCTCTTTATTTTGTAATTTGTATTCTTAAACCTTAATAGTTAGTTCCTAAATAGCAAATATAAAAGATTGAACATATGTCATTTCATCTGATCATTCGTACTAATTTTAAAACATAAAAATAATTCCTACTAAAGTACTAAACATATTTCCTTCAATACTCCTGTTACCTGCTTGTGCTCGGCCATTCCATTCGCTCTCAGTCTCTTAGAGTCTCAGGCTGAGAGCTCCCTACTCACGGTGCTCGGTTCTCTGCTCAGCTGTGGGTCCATGAGGGCGAGGGTGGAAGCACAAGTCCATGAGCACCCGAAGGCCGGAGGTGCAGCCGCGCAGGTCCACAAGGGCGGCGGCCGGCTGCCGGCGGACCGTGGCGTCACTGCTTGATGAGGGCGAGGGCGGAGGCCGGAGGCTGGAGGGTGGAGCCACAGAGGTGCAGGTCCACGAGCACCTGGAGGCCGGAGGTGTAGCCGTGCAGGTCCACAAGGGCGGCGGCTGGCGGCCGGTGGACCGCGGCATCGCTGCGTGATGAGGGTGACGGCGGAGGCGTAGGTCCATGAGCACCCGGAGGCCGGAGGCATAGTTGCGCAGGTCCACAAGGGTGGCAGGCGGTGGCCAACAGACTGCGGCGTCGTTGTGTGCCTGCGTCTGTGTTAGGAGCGAGGGGCGAGGACGGCGGCCAGCGGACCACATACGCGTGGTGCACCCAACGACGCAGGTGAGGGCGGCGGCTAGAGGTGGGGGCACGCGCAGGCGCAGTTGCGCAGGCCAGGGCGGTGGCCGGCGGTGGGGGCACGCGCAAGCAAGGGCGGATAGCCAGATCGGGGACTGGGCGGCTGGTGGCTGGGGCTGAGATTTGATTTGGGCGGTTGGGGGCTAGAGGTTGGGGATTAGGGTTTTCTTCACTTGGTCTTGGTGCATGTGCAGACCTGCTTCAATTCATGGGTATTCAATCGAATACCCAAAATTTTTAGCCAAAAAAATCACTATATACAAGGTATAACACATATATATATTAGTAGTTGGGCTAAATTCGTTTTGTTCACACCTAGTTAGCCTAAATTGATGCCATATCCTTTTGGCCCATTTTCCATTGGCCCAAACCCACTGTCATCCTGTTTATACCCAGTTGTGAGACCGTGTCTCACTCAGTCTCTCCTCTCTTCATCTAGCGTCTAATCGTCTCTCCATCTCTCGGCACTCGGCTAGCACCTAGCAGTAGTGGGTGTTCGCGCCCTTGATTCTGGTCTTCTAGAGGTAGCGTAGGCGGCAAGGGGGCTGGAGGCTGCGCAGGTGGCAGGAGCGCTGGAGGTCAGAGTGGCCACTGGCCAAGCAGGCACTGCCGCACTAGGGCCTGCAGCACTGGGGCAGCAGGTTCGTCCTCTTCGACCCGGCGACCCACAAGCTGTAGAATCTAGATGTGTAGATGGTAGATCTGCTCTGCTTGTGTGCCCAGTTTTGTACTTCCGAGCTAAGTGGATGATAGATCCGTGGATGACTGAATGGATGTGGATTTGGCATATGTTCCTTCTTTGTTTCACTTTTGGTGCCTAGATTTTGTTTAGATGTGGTGGATTACAGTATTTGGCTCGGCTATCTTTAAATTAGTGGTTATGCCTTATGAATTGAAATCCATGTTCTTCACATCTTTAAATCTGAGTAGCCTATATCTATATGCCAAGTATTTCAGAGATGTGAGCTACGGAACTTCATGTTATACCTTCATCTAAGCACTTTGCTGTGAATCTATGAAATAAGATCCTTAGCAGCAAACAAATTATTGCTTATGAATTATTGAAATACATATTCTTCACCTCTTACCTGTGATTCTGTGAACAAATACCAAGTATTTCACAAGTGCGAATAAATAGTTTTAAGTCGGTTTTCACTATTCTAATGTGAATAGTAAATATAGATAGTTTCAGAAGAGACAATAGGAGCTAAGTGGAATTGCATATTAGTGGAACTAATTGTAATCTTTTAATCAGTTTCAAGACACAAAGAATCGTAGAGTTAATTTGTGATTTTTAATTTTTTTAATTTCTTTATATTATTTGAGACGTAGTTTCTAGCATGAACATTTCCACTTTAATTTTCGCTATTGTATACTTTTATGTTTTCTATTGGACAATATTTTTATAACTTCGAATACCCATTCTGAAATTTCTGGATCCGCCCCTGTCTTGGTGGATGCTTCATGGATGGGCTGTTGACTTGGATGGGCTGCCGACTGCCATTTTGGTGGGCTGACTTGTTTGGGCTACCGGGCTGATAGTTTTTGAAGCATCGGGTTGGACTGCTACACTAAGTATATTGCTGAGTATATACTAGAGGGGGATAGTACTAGTAGCATTGCTAGACCTCCAGCTATAGCCTATTCAGCCCGAGGTCCAATTCCGCCCCTGGCCTAAAACAAGGACACAATGTTTTGAGATGATCTTTTACCCATAACCCAAGTTTTGCCGGCAAGACGACGTCGGGGAGAAAGCAGAAGCTCTCTTCCTCCCTGCCTTCTTGTTCCTCTGGTCGGCGCCGTCCTCCTCCTTTCCTTCTCCTCCCCCGGGCCAGCGCACAACAGTCACATAGCAGCGGCCGACGGCGTGGCAGGGATGTGGTGCCGTGCCGGCACAGGCGTGCGCTGGTGGAGTGAGGGCGCGGGCGTGCCCTGGGGCGACGGCACTTGCGTTGTAGCGTGGGAGCGGCGCGCGCTGGAGAGGCACAGCTGGAGCGCTGCCACTGCGGAGGCAACGACGCAAGGAGGGTATAGGTGGCTAGGGTTGGGAGGGCTTTTTCCATTCCTCTTTACTTTATATACGCAGCCCACAAGGAAACGCACACGGAACGCACAGGAATCGATCCGACTTTGCCTCCAACCGAACCCCTTTATTTCCTCTCTCTCGTTTTCCTTGATTCCTTTCCTGTATTCGCGTTGGTGTCGGTGTTCAATACAAAATAGTTGTGAGGTCCATTTTTCCCAGCCCATCTAGATTGAAACTAGGTCTATAGGAACTGAAATAAAGTCCAGCCCATCTTGGCTCTAAGAGCCTACTAATCTGTTATATAATAAGTCCATGGCAGTCATATCGCAACTGCTAAGAAAAAAATAAATATTTTAGAAATTATCACAAAAAAAGAAAAATATCTTGTGTAGGATTAGGTGAACCATAATTAAAGCTCAACTATAGCAACTATTAAATGTTATTAACAAAGAAGAAATATGCTAGAAATTCTAACAAAAATATAAAACATCTAGCCCTGGATTAGGACCTACTTAAAATAGTCTATGACAGACATTGGATATTGTTATTATTAAAGGGTACAGTAATCGAGAAAAGAGCGAAGATAATCCTTATCCATCAGCCCTACATCCTGCAAAAAGAAAGAACATATGCACGCAAGGAAAAAAGAAAAGAAGACATGCAAAGAAAAAAACAAAAGAAAGGAAAATATACGCATACAAGGCAAAAAGAAAGAGAGAAGACGTGCAAAGGAAAAGAATAAGGCCCTGTTTGGCACAACTTCACCAAAAGCTTCATGAGCTGTTGTGAGCTGTTTTTTGCCAAACACCCTTTTTGCAAACAGCTTCATGGGTGAAGCTCCTTTTTTTGTGCTCTCACAAAGGAATGGGGAGAGGTGAAGCTGAAAAAAGTAGTTTTTCACAGCTCTCTCCCTCAGGCCCGCAGTCCTAAGAACCCACTGCCCCTCTGGTTCACCAAAATTACATGCATTTGCCACTAGTCCATCCCGTTTACCTCTCCCGTTCACGAAACATAAACAAGGCACTAATATTGCTTCCTAATGATTTTAATTTTTTATTTTAATGTTTTAATTCATACTCATTTAAATATATTATTTTTTAATTCATATGACCATATACAAACATACAACTCTAAATGTTAGAACAAGTCAGGTAGACAGGGGCATCTTGGACAATTGCCCTCTCTCAGCCATGCATGAAGCTGTTGGTGAAGCTGTTTTGCCAAACAGTTTTCCAAAACAGATTTAGCTTCATCGGTGAAGCTGCTCGTGAAGCTGAAACAAAAAAAAAACAGCTTCACTAGTGAAACTGAGCTGTGCCAAACGGGGCCTAAATTTACTTTACACCCTGAACCCTTACAGTTATTTAACTTTTAATTTAGAAGTATAAAACCAGATGTTTTACCCTTTAAACTGTCAAAACCATCTGGTTTTCATCTCTTGATTTTGCCGAATAGATATCACATCACTATTTTTCGGCTGACATGGCAGCCCACGTATCCACCACGTCTACGTCACCGCAAATCTCACTTTTTGTCCCTCTCTCTCCCCTCCGACCTCTTCTTCTCTCCGTGCAGCTGCAGCCACCCCCAAGCCACCGCCTCCTCTCCGCTAGGGATGCGATCGAATACGGACGGATAATGTCTCTACCATATTTGTTTTCATATTTTTTCGGATACGGATACGGATACGGATACGAATAACTCGAATACTAATACGAATAATATCGAATACAAATACAGAGCGAATACAAATCGAAACGAATACGGTTACAAATATTTATCGGAATATGAAAACCCCTTAAACTATACATCCAAAATTAACGAAAATACGTACCAATACTTAATTTACAAATAGTGGTGGTACAAAGGTAAAAGCATTGAGCAACATTCGTACCAATACTTAATTCTGTTGCTTATGTTTGATATTTTTAAAACTGATAACCCCAATCACAACATATCTGCAACAGGACAGCCGGCACGGGGCCGTGAGGTGGTGAGGGGGAGCCGGCGATGACGCAGGGCAGCCGGCAGAAGCACGGGGCCGTGAGATGGTGAGGGAGAGCCGGCGACGACGCAGCGCCGTGAGGCGGTGAAACGGGCCAATCGGTTTCATAACAAACGTGTCACACTTTTTATATCACCTTTTTTAACCACAAACGTAACAGCAACTCAGACCTTGTTCTGTTGGCACACAATTATGCCCAAATAACAACATCTAACTAGTTCAAATAAAAGCCCACATGCCTGGCCCTGTCCAGAACAACTCCCGGTGACCAATTGCTACCGGCGGCGGCGGCAGCGATGCGGCTGCTCACCGACGGCTCGGCTTCCCGCCTCCCCTCCCCCCTCCTCTCGTTCGCCCGCGCAAGGCCTAGATGCGTGCCGGCCTCCACCTCTGCCTCCACTTGCCGGGCCGCCTCCTCGTTAGCCACGGCCGCGGGCGACGGCGGCACGCAGAAGCCGTGGCTGTTCGTCGGGCTCGGTAATCCCGGCAAGGTGTACCAGGGGACTCGCCACAACGTAAGCTGCCTGACTTCCCCGTTCAACGTAAAAGCTATCGCTTTGCACGGTGGGTTTGTCCTAGTCAGTCAAATTGATAAATGTTTTGAGTTTTACGCCAAGAAGTTGCGCTTTGAACGGTGAAGACAAAACCACAGTTATCGACAACTGATACTATGTGCTAGACTGTAGAAGCAGGCTAGGAGTAGGTCTGTGAGGGTAAACCTGCTTTCAATTTTAGTCGGTGGATGGAAGATTTTTGTCATTGTATTGGCCCGGGAAATGTGATCGCCTGGAGCGGGAGTGGACGCCTGGGCTGATCTGATGGGCCGTTGTCGTATTGCGCTGGGTTTATAGCATTATAGGCTGGATAATGGTTATTGGGCTAAAATCCCGGATATCTGTTTTTGTATTATCCGGATAATCCGTATTCGTATTCGACAGATACCAGGCTTGCTGTATTTGTATTTGTATCCGATAAAAAAAATCCGTATCCGTATCCGATCCGAGAATTATCCGAAGAAAATCCGATCCGACACAATCCGTATCCGTTTTCGTCCAGATCGGTCGGAAACTATCCGATCCGTTTTCATCCCTACTCTCCGCCCCCATCTCCTCTTCTCCACCTCCAGCACCGGCAAGGCCAGGCCATGCTTGCCGGTTGCCACCCATCTCCCCAAGCAGAACTTATTGCATCGCGCGCAGCTGCTGCCCTCGCCGCCGGATGCTCCGACAACTGAACCGTCGCCTCCTCCCCACCTTCTCCCGCCTCAATCCCCTGTCCCGCCGCGGTCTCACACCAACATGGCGCTGCAGTTGCTGGAGGACGAGCTCACCTCGCTCGCCCTCCCCAGGGTAGGCTCTTTCACGTGCGCCAGGCTCTTGCAGGGCTGCATCGCGCGCGGCGATGCCCGCGGTGGCCGCGCCATTAACGTACACATCATGCGGCGCGGTGGCGTGGCGCGGCTCGACCTCTTCTGCGCCAACATCCTGCTCAACCTGTACGTGAATCTCAGGTCCCTCGCCTGCGCGCGCAGGGTGTTCGACAGAATGCCAGAGCGGAACATGGTGTCCTTCATCACGCTCGTCAGGGGGCCACGCGCAACGGGGGGAGTTCGAGGAGTCCGCGGTGCTGTTTCAGAGGCTGCGGATGGAGGGGCACGAGGTGAACCAGTTCGTGCTCACCACGGTGCTGAAGTTGGTTGTTGCCATGGACGCGTCGTGGCTTACCTGGGGCATGCACGCTTGCGCGTGCAAGCTAGACCATCACCAGAACGCCTTTGTCGGGTCAGCACTGATCTATGCCTACTCCCTGTGCTGGGTTGTCAGTGATGCAAGGTGCGTGTTTGATGGTATCGTGGGTAAGTATGTTGTTGCTTGGACTGCGGTGACGTGGACAAGCTAGATGACGTGGTGGATGAGTGGGCTGCCATGTCAGCCGAAAACCAGTGATGTGGTGTCTACTTGGCAAAACCACTACTGAAAACTACTTTAGGGGTGAAAGCTAGATGGTTTTGACAGTTTAGGGGGGTAAAACATCTGATTTTACACTTTCAAATTGAAAGTTAGATAACCGTAAGAGTTCAGGGGTAAAATAGACTTATTCCTAAAGAAAAACATAGGCACGCAAGAAAGAAAAGAGCACGCACGCAAGAAAAAAAAGAGAAGGGACTAAAGTTGTACACCTAGGAGAGTCATAATCATCTACTATTTGGTGGGCCTAAACTATAATGGTGCAAACTTATCTAGTAAGAATCAGGAAAATTCCTACATTCAAATGGTGTCTAATATTACTGATAGTAGGTGCAATATGTTGATAAGATTATATCGAGGGAGGATTGTAGTTTCAAGAATCCCATGTTCCAAACTAGCTAACGATTGCTATAATAACCCTTAAAATAGGAAAAAAATCCTAGATTCCTCCCATAAATAAAGGAAGACTTATGATTGTTGCAATAATAAAAAAAAAGAATAATAAATAGAAATTCTCTCACTAGGAAAAATAGGAAAATATGTGCCACTTATTTTATGGTGCCAGATTATATTGGTGTTAATTAATAGGATATAGATATTATAGTTGTAGTTACACAACATATACAACTATATTTTCAACTGTAGGTATGAGGGTTATATAACATATATAATTTTTATAAGTATTATAGTGTCTAGCCGTACAATTGCACGGATAATTTTGCTAGTTTGGTTATTTGCCTTACCAAAAATCCCTCGGTTTACACTTCTTGATTGGAAGGTGCTCTTTTGCATTTCTGTTTAGCTACATGCATACCTCATCCTGCTTAGCCCCTACACTCGCCCTGGAGTGAGTGGCTCAAAATGGGACACCTTGCCAACCGCTCCCACCAAATTGATGGCTACATGAGCCCTTTGCCTTCTCTGACATAATCTATGTACTTGTATAGCCAGTAGATGTGTATAGTAAGTTCCCTTTCAAAATTCAAATTTCAAACTGAAAGAAGCAAAGAAGTAACCTTAAAGCCAGTACAGTAAACCATACAAGCCACAGCAATACAGCACAAATCTTGATGCACTCTTGATGGTGTAGATAGTAGGTGCAAAAACAACCAGGGGCAGGTTTGCTTTTCCGGGTGTGGTTTCATGGAACTACATGGCCATAATATATGTGGTTACATGATACAAGCCAAAATATCTGGGGTTTTCCGCAATTAGGGTTATGAAACCTGTGGGTTTATACAATTTGCTCTTCATAGTTTGGACAACAAAGTTGCAGTTATGCAAAATTTACTCAACAAGAATTGACCTTCCATTTGCATTTGTCCAGATGGAAGGTCATTGTGCATATCTGTGTGGGATATTCTTTGCATAGAAGAGACAAAATGCCAAACTGCAGGTAATCAATTGTGCTCAGTATATTGCTCCAATTTACAGAAGAATTTTCACATTCTAGAATTTCATACCATGATAATGAGTTGCAGAGACATGCTTGCTGATTTTATTTTGAAATGCTCCTTTAACACTCCACCTAAGGAAGCTAAAGTTCCATACTTGCATATGATAGTATGATACAGAACACATGTCATTGATACTATCCTCAAGTAGCAATCGTGGTGTCATGAACCGTAGTTCATAGGGGGGTAAACACCATCAAGAAGATGACCGGATGGCATCGGCGTAGAAGGAGAGAGATTTAGAAGAGGAAAATTTTGATATTTCTCTGATTGATTCCAATAGCATGCGGTAGCTCTCTTATATAGATGGGCTCCCCCTAACAGATAGAATCTAACTCCAATTATATCTCTAACAAATATAGAAACTAATATCATATATCTAATTATATCTCTAACACAAGAAAACTAATCTCTAACTTAAATAGAATCTAATCTCTATTTTCTAATAATAAACCGGCTAGGCCCAAGGCCTACGCCCATGACATTACACCCCTCCTGGACATACAGCTCATCCTCGAGCTGCTAGGCGGCGGCCATGGTGCAGTTCTACGTTGACGAAGTGTAGCGCCTTCGGCTATATGATGCCTGCAAAATAAGTTTTTTATTTTTTTTATTTTTTTATTTTTTTGCTTATTCCGGTCGGTTAGCCCTTACAAAAACCACTTCACACACGAACCGATCGACCACGCAATGACTCTGGCGGCCTCTGGAGCTCGGCGACCGAGAACGGCAACGTCGGCTGTGGAGCGACAAGTGGCGGCGGATCTGGCAACAGCCAGGTCTGGCGGCGGCTCAGGCGACAGCGGCCCGGGCGACGGCGGCGTCGGTAGTGACTTGCGTGGATCCGGCAGCGGATGGCGACCGAGGACTGCGATGGCGACGGATCCAGGTGACTCGGCGGTGTAGAACGCCGGATCTGGTGGCGAAGGATCCCCGGTCGGGATCGGCGGGCGGCGGCGACGAACGCAGAAACAGCGGCGCGCCTTCGAGTGCAGAGGGGGGGGGGGGCACGCGGCGGCGGTCAGCGTCTTCGAATGCGGGACCGGCGACAGGCGGAGCGGCTGCGACACGGGCGGAGGTGGCCCGGCGACGGTGGTGACTCGGGCGGAGACGGCCCGAGAGGGTGGCGGCGGCACAGGCGGAGACGGCCCGGGCGACGGATGGCAACTCGCGACCGAGGACGGCGACGGTGAACAGCGGCGACCGACGGAGCAGCAGCCAACGGAGCGGCGGCCTGCAGGGCGGCGGCCGACAAATGACGGCCGGCAGAGCGACGGCCGGCCACGCTCGAGCGGAGGCCCGGCGGCGGCAAAGATGGCAGCAGATCGGCGCTGGATGGCTACTGCGAGAGGGCCGATTGACCGGGCGGTTGCGAGTGAAGTCCCCGATCCTTGGTCATTGCCTCTTGTCTGATCTGGTGATCTGGGAATCTGGTGTTGGATGATGAGCCTCACTCTTTGTCTCTTGTTGCACCTTCCTCCGATTCTTCATCCCCTCCAAGATGGCATGCATGTTGAGGAAGATGTCCGCCAACTCCTTGTTGATGCCGGCCATCTTGTCGGCGCTGGCTTTTATTATGGCCAACGACTCGGCAGTAGGACGAATCGCAGAAACCATGGTAGCAGAAGTCGTGGGAAGGGATCGACTGTTTTGATACCAAGTTGTCATGAACCGTAGTTCATAGAGAGGTAAACACCATTAAAAAGATGGCCGGATGGCGTCGGCGTAGAAGGAGAGAGAGATTTAGACGAGGAAGACTTTGATATTTCTCTGATTGATTCCAATAGCATACGGTAGTCCTCTTATATAGATAGGCTCCCCCTAACAGATAGAATTTAACTCTAATTATATCTCTAACAAATATAGAAACTAATATCACATCTCTAATTATATCTCTAACACAAGGAAACTAATCTCTAACTCAAATAGAATCTAATTTTTATTTTCTAATAATAAACCGGTTAGGCCCAAGGCCTACGCCCATGACACATGGCTTCAATTCCACTTGACAGGCCATGCTTATAGAATTGATAGTTAAGCGTAGCTGCAAATCCGCTGGACGTGCTTATTTTATTAATAGCTCATACACTTGGAAATAAGAAGGTTTAACTATAGAACACGCTTAAGCTCTATCATCTCGCTGATGGCATAGAGTTGATCGACCACACAGGATTGGCACCACCATGGCTAGTGTCAGTAGTGCTGTCGCTTGCACGGGCTTCTTCCAATGCCAAGGCATCCTTTAGCTGTGCCACCACGGTACCCATCGTTGGCCTTTCACCAGATTCCTCCCTTGTGCACATCAGCGCTATGTCCACGACCTTCCAGATAGAACTGACGTCGTACTCACCATGAAGTCGTGGATCAACAATCATCTCAATATTTCCAGTATTAACCTTCTCCTTTACACGTTGCACAATATGTGTTGCTGTTGGCATGATGGGAGGCTCACCAGTTACAATCTCTAGCAAAACTACTCCAAAGCCGAAGACATCACTGCTCGTGGTGAGTCTTCCGCTACGACAGTACCTGGATAAGAATGGTTGGAAGAATATACCCAGTTAGCTAGTTCTACCATAATCATTAGCCTCTCGATTGCAACTGGAGTCAAATTGAACAAATGATATTATATGGGATTTATGAAGTATATTATTTGTCTACTAGATAATTTTTTGCGAGCTCTTTAAGAAAATGGAATAGGTATAAGAACAAACTCTGGGTCGATGTAGCCTAGAGTGCCAGCAGCAGTCACAGATATGTGACTTTGAGCAACACTAAGATATGACTTTGACAATCCAAAATCCGATATCTTGGCATTCAGATCACGTCCCAGAAGGATGTTGTGTGACTTAACATCTCTGTGTACTAGAGGCAGTACACATCCCGTATGCAAGTAGTCCAGGCCTACGCCAAAAGGCACGATGAATAGAGATTGTAACATGTAACAGGAGAGGGGGGGGGGGGGGGGGGGAATGATGAAATGCTGTGCTACACTCAAAATTATACCTTGGGCAGCTTCAAGTGCAATTCGTGCTCGATGTTGCCAACTCAATCTCTGAACAATAGCGTTTTTGCCTGAATGATCATGACAAGAAATATTGATGACACATCAGGACGTCAATCTTTCTAGTCTTCTGCAAAGTGAGAATGATTGTGCAAAATGAAATGTTTTTCGATTGCAAATTATGTGGCGTCCAAATGAGACAGGGTTGTTATGACTAATTTACATTTGGAAAGAAAAAGGTGCTTTAAGCAGGGCTCAAAAAAAAGGAGGAAGAAACTGTTAAAGGTATATGTGTCTTTTCCTATTATCCTTATAGTCTAGGGTTTAGTGACTCTTTGTACTACATATAGCCCCATGGGCTGCTATTGCAATACAACTGACATTCATCCATCTCTTCTCCAAAGATAACATGGTATCAGAGTCTAGATTTTGAACCTAGCCTCGGCTCCAGTCACCCCTGGTCACCGTCGGCTTCCACTGCCATCGCCCCCGAGAGGAGTGCGCTCCAGGGGGCGGCCACCTCTTCCGGCCACGCCGCCGCCCAGACACGCTCATGCATGCGTCGGTGTCAGGCCGTCTCTGCTACACCGAATCTACGCCGCCTCCCGGTCGCTGCGCCGCGCTCGCCCCAGATCTGGTCGTCTTCACCGCCGGCAAGCCCAGATCCAGCACTCTACCACTAGCAAGCCAGGATCCGCCCTCTCCGCCTTCGGATCCGGCCTCCCTGCCGCCAGATTCAACGCCCTCCTCGCCGCCGAATTTGGTGCCCTCCTTGTTGCCGCTACGTCTCCCTCGCGCGCCCGCCCTCTTGCGTCTGGTCGTCTCCGCTCCGGATCATCACTGCTGCCACCCACCGACGACTTGCCGTGCTTGCCTTTGCTAGATCCGACCGGATCCGGCTCCCTCCGCGCTGGATCCGTTGCCTCCCGACCGCCACGACCTCGGATCCGGCCTCCGCTCCTCGCTGCCGGCCTCCTGCCGGGCCACAGCCACCGCTGGCCTCTGCTCGTCGTCGCACTGCCACTTCTCCCGACCAGGCAGCAGCGGCAGCGAGTTTCTGCTAGCCGACTTCTGCACTACGCCACCGCACCCGCACACCTCCCTTCTGTCACCTCCTCGGCCTCACACCAGCCCAACCCCGTTGCCTTCCCTTCCGCCACCAACCGAGGGTGAAGTGTGGCGATGCCATGTATCTTTTGTACTACATATAGCCCCATGGGCTGCTATTGCAATACAATTGATATTCATTCATCTCTTCTCCAAAGATAACAGAGGCCATCCTAAAACTCTGATCCACTGTCCAAACCTTGCTCTAGCTTTATCAGCTTTTTTTTAATCTTTTCTACATTTATATTTGTATACTTGACACGCTTTCTCATGCATATAACAAGGTTATTTACGGATTGAAACTTGAAAGGCGAAATTATAATTTGAGGGTTCGTAATAACTAAGTAGAAGGTGTTGCTTTCCATGCAAGATATCATGGGAGATGCCAATGTTGAAATTTTTTTAATGTACAGAGTACAAACCTCTCAGGTGATCGTAAAGGCTTCCATTAGGCATGTACTCATAAATAAGGGCTAAATGATTTTTGTTAGTGCAGTAGCCAACCAACAAAACTAGATACCTGTGGTGCACAGTTGTTAAGCTCTCAACCTACAAAAGGAAATTCAATGCATTAACAATCAAATTCAATTTTTTTTGTGAATGCATGAAAAATATTGAAACCTATGCCAACTTCTATCGTGAGGAATTTAGCACCTCAGCTAAAAACTGTGGCATTCCCTTCCCTGATGTTGATGTTTGAGAACACATCTTAACAGCAACCTCAGTACCATCGTTTAACTGGCCATGGAAAACAGGCCCAAACCCTCCTTCGCCGATGACTGCTGAGAAATTATTTGTTATTTTTATCAACTCCTCGTACGAGAATTCACGGTTGTCAGATATGTGCATATCATCTTTACGATGTTCTTCACTTCTAGACTTCGCAGCGCCTGCACCCACAAGGCCACAAGTATTACACTCAGAGCGGTAACTAAAGAAATCAAGTATTACATCAAAGCAAGAAAATGCTGAAAGATGTTTTTTTTAACTCCCTCCGGTCCCATTTACTTGTCACTTTAGCTCCATACACATAGAAGAAGAATGGAATTTATGTCTTAGTTTTCTACATATGTTGTCCATTTTAATTGTGTGCTCATATCTCTAACACCCCTACCAATAAGGAATTGATAGGGGTATTTGGTGGAAAATGTTGCCTTAAAAATCCAAAACAAAAAGTATTTGCAAACCAGAACCAACTTACTAAAACATCATCTAGTTTGGTCTGGAGGTAGTATTACACAATTATTGGCATAAGTGTAGTGTTCCAGAATTTACAAAAGTATTTACCTTGCTTTCTACATGAACAAAACATCGATATTTCAGATACTAGTATTACTACTATGAACCAATAAGGAATTAATAGTGTACTGATCTTCAGTGGTAGCGAGCTCACTGGTCAGATTTACTTGTTATTTTATCTCCTTGCGCATAGAACAAGGAATTAATAGTATACTGATCTCTGTAACACCGCTACAAATAAGGAATTAATAGGGCATTTGGTGGGAAATGTTCCTCAAAAAACCAAAATGACAAGCATTGGCAAACCAGAACCAACTTCCAAAAACAGTATTTAGTTTGGTTTGGAGGTAGTATTATACAATTACAGGTATAGATATAGTGTTCCAGACTTTATAAAAGAGATATTTACCTTGCTTTCT
Organism: Dendrocalamus latiflorus; assembly: GCA_017311315.1. Classification (NCBI taxonomy): domain Eukaryota; kingdom Viridiplantae; phylum Streptophyta; class Magnoliopsida; order Poales; family Poaceae; genus Dendrocalamus; species Dendrocalamus latiflorus. The sequence goes on along the minus strand of CM029658.1, from coordinate 33,192,346 downwards.
GCAGAAACAAAACATCAACAGAGCAGATACTAGTATTACTACAATCACAACAGGAACCACAATTACAATTGTTAGAACAGCTGTATTTTTCTTCCTTGATGATCTTGGATTGCATGGATCTCCGTTCACAGTGTCATACCTAAAACCAAGAAAATACTGCTGCAGTTTGATCTAATGTATAACAAAAAAATTAGTTCAATTAGAGACTGCATAGGATTTTTGTAAGATCTAAAAATTGGCTCTAGAATCTAAAACTTCTCACATTAATGGGGCCAAAAGGGACAAAAACTGTACCATTAATTTTGTTGCCTAGATTATGATGCTGCAGATGAAATTCTAAATGTTAGAGCTCTATATAACGAAAAAACTCCTACCTTTTTTTAATATGAAATTTTCATTGATAGATAAAAAAAAACTCGACCTGCGGGGGGGGAAGACGTCCCCCCGGGTATTTTTTAAGAAGAAGATCTTCTCACGCAGATCGAGAAAACCCCCGAACCCCTGCTCCACCCTTACACAGCGGCACCATTGCCCGATTGTGAGACGACCAGGCGGATCCTTTGGATCAACGCCAACGACCTGGGCAGGTCCTTAGTCCTGTGCTTTGGTGTGGTAGCAGGCGAGGGGATTTTTCCCCCAGCCTGAAATTCGCTCCCACTGGGAGTCGAACCCAGGACCTGGGGGTGCTACTGAGGCGCTTTAACCGCTAGGCTAGAGGCCCGTTCGCTCATTGATAGATAAACACTCTTATAATTTTTATTATACATCCTATGCAATTGCACCATATAATCTTGCAGGTAATTTTGGACTAAAATAAAATTTTTTATTATACATTGTGTTTTATTTTAGTCCAAAATTACCTGTAAGATTATATGGTGCAATTGCATAGGATTTTTGTAAATGATGAACTGTTGTCATGAATTGTGATCTACAAGTTATTCCACACAAAAAATCTAGCTCTCACAAGTTGCTTTCCAGGAGTTCAATCCTGTTATGGTCAACTATGGCAAACCACAGAGCTAATGGAAATCAAAACCTCAAAGTGAGTGCTCGCTTTGTGCACAATGCTTCAGGGATTGTACCACTTATATGATTCCCGGATAGATCTCTGCATATAAAAAGACAACAAATTATTTCCTTATTGTTCTGCATATCGGAGCGTTTTTTTTTCTGATTGATAGGATGGTACATACAAAACAAGGAGAGTTGATAAGTTTGTCAAGGAATTGGGTACCGATCCATTTAAGCCGTTGTTCGACAAATTCCTGAAAATAGAGTTTGTCAAATACTACTTATGTTAGTGTCATCTGTAATGATGGGTGGATCAACTGATACATGGGTATGCTCACAGGTATTGGAGTGATTTCAGCATGGAAAACTGATCAGATATTGCTCCTTGCAAATCACTGTGGGACAAGTCTCTGAAAATATTGTAGGCTTGTTAATAGTAGAAGAAAAAACGGTCTACTAGAAGATGTGCAGAAAGAACTTATGTCAATCTAATCCTGTCCACTTACAAAGATATAATTCTCCACATGGCTCCTTGACTTGTACATTTCAAGCCATTCCATTTATAGTTTTCTGGTAAACATGGGTCACCCATCCAGTTCTTCTTCACTTCATACTCAATTTTAATAGCCATCATGGCATCAACTAAGCTCCACATAAATCAAATAGAAGAAAATAATATATTAGCAAATAATTGAATCACAAAATGATTTAGTTGGTACCCGTATTCATGTATTATGCATTATGTGATAACTTGGGTGATGTTGCATGAGTCCTTTTATTTGCATATATACCTTCGAAATTTGAAATTTCGACTTTAAAGATTCTATGCTGATACAATATAAGGTAAAGAGGGAATGAGGGATGCGCTGATGACAAATTATTTAGCAAGAATGACAATGCAACATCGATACTTCATCTAGTCAACAGTAAAGAACTTCTGGTGCACCTGCCCATCTTTATTTTGTTCATTAATTAGAAATTAATTACTTTGTATTTTTCCCCTTTGTTTTCTGAGTTTTATAATACTGATGGACACTTACCGCATTACAAAATAATAAAGTTGGCGATAAACTAGCTGAGCTGTCTACTGCTCTGTAATTTGTTTTCTTTTGTCGAGCTAAGTGTTTGTGTGTGTTTATGTCTTGGCACCTCCCCCTTTCGGTCCCCCAAGCCTTTGCTTCTCCCTTACCCGTTTGATGTAAAATCCCCCTGCCCCCACCCCCCCAAAAAACCATTGCCTAGTGGTTTCAATTCGAAGGAAATAAGGGCACAAACATACCATCTTCCAAGGTGGTCATCTTGTCATCTTGTGGGACTCGGTAGTATATCTCGATGGCATTGAGCATGGGTGGCAGCACAGAGGCGTTGGTGGCTCTGAGAGAGATGTTGTATAGGCCATTGCCGGATGTCTTTGGCGAGGTGCCGTTCCAATACTGCGCCATGAGGTAAGGCGGATTGCATGGCTCCAAATTGGGAGCAAAAAGTTTTCCGTTGTAGTATATGTTGAACTCACGCTGCTGCATCTGCTGGAAGTCAGTAAAGTGTAAGCCAATCAAGTATCCAGGTGGTGGCTCGCCCCAGCCGGTTGGAGCCGCCCATGGGAAGTCCAGAGCTTCAGAGGTGGATGACGTGGTGACGGCCGTCTTGAGGACTGCAATTGGCACCTCAAAGACGTCATCCGTATAGCGACCAACGGTGCTCGTTGTGGAAATGTTCATCCACCCTGAGGTATGTTGCGACGGCCACCAGAGACGATCATAGGGATCATCCGGGTACCTGGTAATGGAATTATGTGTGAGTATTTAGAGCAGGCATTATTTGATGGAGGAGAAAATTTGAATATCGATCATTAATTTCAGTCTTTTAATTCAGATATTATAAAATGTATAGTTTGTTTATTGAGAGCAGTAGCACTAAATTGACTGAACAATAGTAAACAGGATCCTGTCAGTTAACACTTCATTAAAAGATGTATTTGGCTTGAACCTAATTTTCCACAGGGCCGCAGATGGTGGTACCAAACTGTACAATGCAATATTCGTTGCATGCCTTAAAAAACAAAAAAATGAATAACGATCTAAAACTGTTGAAACTGAGAGTTGTCTATATATGGTCAGACTGAACAAAATTAAAAATTCAGATGCTAATTATATCTGTTAGGATTTGTGAAAGCTTTGGAACTAACAGTATGTTGTTGCCTGGATCATGCGAATAAAAGAAGGGTCACCTAAGTACGCCACTTGCACCCATGCTTCGTCGATCCTGGAGCAAAAGAGGTCGATTTGGCTTGGCACCTGGATAAATTGAACTCTCCATTGGCCTCAATTCTAGTGATGATATGAAAGGAGTTCCTTCTCCATTATCAATCAAGCAAACTGATATTGAGTTCACCGTGGCCACAACGATTGCCTCAGACGTGTAAGTCATGGTTGCACTAGTGATACAGATTTGGTTCCAGAAGTCAAGCCCGATATAAATGTCAAAGACAAGTGGTGAGCTAATAAGATTCTGGCTTTTGTTGTCATAGTTCCCGTACATGAACATTCCTCTTATAAGATACTTCTGGTCTTCCGTGACAGAAGAAATTGTGTAGCAATTTCGACCTCCAGTAGGAAAACTTCTTAGATTTAAACCTGACTTGAATTGTTCAGAACCTTGGTATTCTGAAGATATGTTGTGGTTTTCTCCTGTGTCTACGTACCCATCGTCTGAAACATATGTGATATTTGTCTTTTCATCCACATAGCTAGAGCCACTGGGAAGGCCGCAATCGATGCTTATAAACCCTTCGTCTACATAGAGGTGAAAATGATTGCAACGTGAGCTGATTGTACATTTAGACTTGAAAATTTACTTATACTTAATAAGTTAGTTAAATGGTGAGAAAAAATGATATATCAATATGCCACTTAAAAAATGGGGAAAGATAAAAACTATCTTTTTTGAAACCTCACAACTAAGAAATGCCACTGTATGATCACTACCAGAATCCATGTCTTTCCTACTGTCCCTGCAGTACTCTACTATCCCAAATTTTGAGGTTTTTAATATTTAATTTAAAATAATTATTTCTAAACTTTCCAGAGTTTTTAAAAATTAATCCAAGCTTAAATTAATTTCCTTAAATTAGTCATGTATTTTCGAAATTTAAAAATGATTTAACGTGATTTATAAAATATTTTTTCAGTTCATAATATTGAAATATCCACCTCTGAATCTTATTGGAAGATTTTAAGTTTATTTGATTTTTTGGAGCTCATTTGAATTTCCTTCCTTTACCAAAAATTGAAAATCAATTTCTAATTCCATTTACTTCGTAGGCTGTATTGGCTCAGTACACAATCTCTCTCCCTCTACCGGTTGGGCCTCGCGCATTTCCTAGCCTATGGCTATAAATAGCCACCGCCATCCTCTGCCCCAGCTGCGCCCAATTCAACGACTAACCACCCACGTTGATCTCCTCCGTCACAACGCTTGAGGCCGAATCCTTCCATTAGTTGGAGCTCCCCAGCATTGGTTGGCCATCGCCAACTTCATCTTCCCTGTCTCTGGCTGTGCCTGAAACTTCACCACCACGTTCCCGTCGCCTCGAATCTTTTAGCATCACCTTGTGTTCTACCTTTTCCCCTGTTTAATTTCGCTCATCCCTAACCGAGCATATAGATCGCTCCCGTCTTCTCCAGTTCTGGCCATGCTCTGTCGTCGTCAAAATCCGACATGCCGGTGAGCCTTCGCCGTCAAACTCCACCACCATCGCGTTCCCCGCACCATATTTTGCCCCGTGCGCATGTCCTTGCCACTTCTGCCACCTTAGCGCCGCCGCTGCCATAACTGAGCCCGCTCCGCCGCCTCTTTTTGTCGCTTGGTCGCCGGTGATGGTCTCTGGCCGCCGCACCCACGCCATCAACATCTCCACGGTGCTGCATTTCTATTTTAATCGTCTCTGGAGCTTCACCGGCGACCGCTCGCCGTCGACGCTGCCCACCCAAGCAGCCAGGGCCAACATCCCGTCTCCCTGTTTCAGCCCCTTCTCTCTCTCTCTTGTCTCTGTTGTAAAAGATTGAGACAAGTGAACATAGTGAACAGTTGATTCATTCATTAGTCAGATCAATTCAGACTCTGTACATTGTAATATATAGATGATGAGAAGTTGGCATGGGAAGGTGTCTGTTTGGGAAGACATCTGTACATTGGGCATCCCTTGCTTTTGATTGTAACACTCCCCCTTGACCAATGTATCTTCATATGATCATCTTGATTCATCATCTTGGAAAAACTCCTCCAAAACCCTGTAGGGAAAAATATGAGGAGAACCTATAAAGTAGATATGCCATGAAAAACTCCTTTAAAACCCAATGGAAAAATTTAAGGAGAAAATTTGATATGGCATATATATGATTATATCTCCTTAAAAACCCCTATGGGGGAAAATAGAGATATAATATATTTATGATTACGTTGTCATATTGCCTCATTAAAAACCTTAATGAGAAATCTTAGAGGAAAAACTCACAAAGGGAAAAGAGTACAATATTTGTATTGAACGGGTTAAATCTTAGGAGATTTCTCCCCCTGATATCTGCAAATCACGTAGTCTTCGCATACCAATTCCATGAACACATTTTTGGAATGTGGAAGTTGGTAATGACTTGGTGAATAAGTCCGCGAGATTATCACAAGACTTAGTTTGCAGAATATTTATTTCCCCACTCTCTTGCAATTCATGTGGATAAAATAATTTAGGTGCAATATGTTTTGTGATATTGCTCTTTATGTAACCCGTTTGCATTTGAACAACGCAAGCAGCATTATCTTCGTAGATAATGGTAGGTGATGCGATAGCACCTATACCACATGATTGTTGTATGTGGTTAATCATTCTGCGAAGCCATACACACTCACGTGATGCTTCATATAATGCAATTATTTCAGAATGATTAGTGGATGTAGCCACTAGGGTCTGTTTCGAAGACTTCCAAGAGATGGCTGTTCCACCATGTAAAAATACAAAGCCTGTTTGAGATCTGGCATTATGGGGATCTGATAATAGCCAGCATCAGTATATCCTATTAAATCCACATTTTTATTCTTCTGGAAGAATAGACCGAGATCTTTAGTGCCTTGAAGATATCTAAGGATATTCTTCACTCCTACTCAATGTCTTTTGGTTGGAGCAGCGCTATATCTAGCAAGTAGATTTACTGCAAATGCGATATCCGCCCGGGTGCAATTTGCAAGGTACATTAGCGCTCCGATGGCACTGAGATATGGAACCTCGGGTCCCAATAGCTCTTCATTGTCATCTCGGGGTCTAAATGGATCTTTGTCCCTGTCAAGAGATCGAACAACCATGGGGGTTTTCGATGGATATGCTTTGTCCATATTGAATTTCTCCAATATTTTCTGAACATAGGCTGATTGATGCACTAGGGTGCCTGTATGAAGGTGCTCAAGTTGTATACCTAAGCAAAATTTGGTTTTACCCAAATCCTTCATTTCAAATTCCGCCATAAGATGATTACGTGCTTCATCTATATCCCGTGTGTTACCAATGATATTTAGATCATCAACATACACAGATATAATGCAAAATCCTGTCGAGGATCTTTTAATGAACACGCATGGGCAATCATCATTGTTGGAGTATCCCTTTTTGGTTAGGAACTCACTTAGTCGGTTGTACCAAATTCTTCCCGACTGTTTCAAGCCGTATAAAGACTTGTTTAATTTTACACAATACATATTGCGATTTGCGTTTGGATTCGGAATTGAAATTCCATCGGGAACTTTCATGTATATGTCCGAATCAAGTGACCCATAAAGATATGCGGTCACTACATCCATCAACTGAAAAGATAGATGATTTTGTACTGCCAATGATATTAAGTATCGGAATGTTATTCCACTCATTACTAGAGAATAAGTTTCATTGAAATCAATGTCGGGTCTCTGCGTGAACCCTTGTGCTACAAGCCTTGCTTTTTATCTCACCACCTCATTGTTTTCATTCCGTTTGCGGACGAAAACCCATTTGAAACCGACAGGGAATACTTTGGGAGGTGTATGTATCACATTGGTGAATACATCTCTTTTCTTGAGCGAGGCTAACTCCTCTTGAATTGCATCCTTCCATTGATTCCAGTCCGAGCGCTGTTTGCACTCTGCCATGGTCTTGGGATCTGGATCATTTTGAAGGTTGTTTGCAATTGTTGTGGAGAAATAAATGTCGACAATTGTAGTCTTACGATCGTATGATTCTCCAGAATCAGTATAGTTTGTGGAAATTTCTTGGACCCCTGATGACTCAATGGTATTTCCCAAAACATTTGAGTCGGGGTATTCCGATGTCCCAGTATCAGTAATTGAGTGCACTGTTGATCTGGGTTTAAGGATCCTTTGGTGTCTATCAACTTGAGGTTGATCTGCATTTACATTCTATTGTTTCCTTTGTCGCTTGTTAGAAGCTGTATCCGCCATTTGTACCGTACTTCTCCCCCTCTTATTTTGAACTGGGAGTTGAGTGGTATTTTGCGGTACCTCCACTCTTTCAGGTACATTTCTGGCAGGATTATAGGATTTTGTGACACCCTTATAATCAGTAAATGCATCTGGCAGGTTATTTGCAATGTTTTGCAAATGAATGAGTTTCTGAACTTGAAGTTCAGTCTCTCTGGTACGTGGGTCTGAGGTAGGAATGCATTGTACATTCCAATTAATTTCCTGGCATTCAGTTTGGTACTTATTGTCTCCCCCTAATGCCGGGAAATGTTCCTCATTGAACATGCAATCAGCGTACCGGGCCGTAAACAGGTCCCCTATTAGGGGCTCGAGGTATTTTATGATTGACGGAGATTTATACCCAACATAGATCCCAAGTTTCCTGTGAGGTCCCATTGAGGTACGCTGCGGTGGTGAGAACGGTACGTATGTAGCGCAACCGAACTTTCGCAGATGGGAAATATCTGATGGATTTCCACGTAGTAATTGTAGCGGGGAAGTGCTATGATATGCAGTTGGACGCAATTGGATTAAGTCAGCAGCGTGTAAAACTGCATGACCCCAACATGATGTTGGTAAGTTGCAATTCTATAGTAATGGTCTTGCAATGAGCTTGATCCTCTTGATAAGAGATTCTGCTAAACCATTTTGTGTATGGACATATGTAACAGAGTGTTGAACTTGTATCCCAAGAGCCATACAATCGTCATTGAAGGCATGGTATAAAAATTCAGCAACAATATCCATTCAAATTGATTGAATTCGATATTCAGGGTAATGTGCTCGTAATTGGATAATTTGACCAATTAACTTAGCAAATGCATGGTTTCGTGTGGATAAAAGACACGCGTGTGACCATCTAGTAGATGCGTCAATTAGAACCATGAAGTACCTGAACGGTCCACACAATGGTTGTATAGGACCACATATATCTCCTTGAATGCGTTCAAGGAATTTAAGTGGTTCAGCTCTGATTTTAAGATAAGAGGGTCTTAAAATCAATTTTCCGGTGGCACAGGAAGTGCACACAAAATCTGAGGATTCCGGAAATTTTTGTCTTGAATTGCTAATAATTTTCCTCATCATTCCAATGCCTGGGTGGCCAAGGCGATCATGCCATGTTTGGAATGTGGTAGTGTTTTGGAAAATTACTTTATACGCAATATGTTTAACGGGTTTGATGTATGTATAGTACAATCCGGAGTTTAAAGATGGAATTTTTTCTAATACTTGTTTGCCATATCCGTTGTGTTTGGTTAAGAGGAGATATTCCTCTTTGTTGTCATTTCGGGTTTCCACATGGAAACCATTCGGACGGATATCTCTATAACTAAGTAGGGTACGTGTTGAATCGGGATACAAGAGTGCATCCTCAATTTCCAATTGTGTACCCATAGGGAGAGTAATAGAGGCGCGACCAGAGCCTACTATTGTTGCATCGCGCCCAGCGATGGTTAAAACATTTCCTTTTCTCCTAGTAAGAGTTAGGAAATATTTTGTGTCCCTAAGTATAGAGTTTGTGGTACCACTATCCACAAGGCAAAATTCCTCCTCAATTGGATTGACTCCAAAAATCTATATACACAAAAGAAGAATTTAATGAAATTCTTGTAGGAGTATATATAGAATACATACAAACGTTATTGACAATATCGAATGTGTTCGATATATAATTGTAGCATACAAGCTTACAATATAAATGACAACATTATTTATATTACAACACTATAGTACTTATTAGCTATGGAACGAGAGTCTAATTGAGATCTCCAAACATGTCTTGAGAATGAAATTCTTCAAGTGTGTCCTCGGTGCACATGAAATCATCCTTCTTGGGAGAAGCACATGTGTCTTTGAGTTCTTGAAGGAACTTTGGAGAACATCCGGCTGCATCATTGTTGGATGTGAGATTGAAGTGTGCTTCAAATCTCTTCTCTTGAGCATTCTTGCCTTGAGCCAAAGACTGGATGTAGAGGTTCACAAGGTGCTTCGGGGTGCGGCATTTCTTGGTAGGATGGTTGTAGCAACCACATTTTTGACAAATTTCAGTTTTGTCAATTCTCTTACCAGAATTGCCTTTACCTTTCTTGAATCCACTTGGTTTTTGCTTCTTATTGCGTTTGTTTTTACCTGTAAAGTTCTTTGAGTGATTGTGTGAACCACTGAACTTGTTGTTATTTTGATTAGCATGTACTTCAGGAAGTGGAGCAGCCCCAATGGGACGTTGCTGATTGTTCTTTAAAAGAAGTTCAGCATGCTTTTCTGCCTGAAGCATAATATGCATAAGATCAAAATAAGTTTGGTAATTTGCAGCACGCCATTGCTGCTGTAGGACCCTGTCAGATGTGAGCATAGTAGAGAGAGTCTTCTCTATTTTGTCCGCATCTGTTGGTTCCTTTTCACAAAAACGCAATTTGGAGCAAATTGTATGAAGGGCATGGTTATAGTCTCCAACAGATTTGAAATCTTGGAGTCTAAGATGTGCCCATTCATGATTAGCCTCAGGTAAGATGACAGCTCTTTGCTGTTCATATCTATTTTTGAGGACTAACCATAATGTGAGTGGATTCTCCTCATACAAATATTCCGCCTTTAAATCTGGATGTATGTGATTCCGTATTATGCTTAAAACGGAATATGTCACAATCTCCGGCGGAATTTGATCATTTGGAGGATCAAATATCACCCTTTGCAACCCACGTGTAGTGAGGTTGGTTTTTAAGTCCATAGCCCATGTAGGGTAATTGGAACCATCGAGAGCGAGGGGCTCAAAATCTTTGGTAGCCATTTAAAACCCTACATGAAAAGTACACCGTATATGATTAATTTACATGAGGTAAATTAATGTGTATGGTAATGTTATAATAGAATGCAAAATATGTGGAAAACAATATGAGTATTGTAATTCAAATGAATATATATCCACATTAAATATAACATGTGGTTATATTTATAATACCGTTAATCACAATATTGGTGGTGAACACCAATTTAGTGTATGGCATAGCGTACAAATAAATGTAGCAAAGTGCCATAAATTGTGATTATGATATTTATGGTAGGTGTAATATTTTGCAATAAAAATTCCAAATTATTAAGTACAATGATACTCACTAAATGGGAATTTTTAAGTTTAAATTTGCTAGCGATAGCAAATTTAAATATGGTCGTAATTCATATTGTAAATAAATTGCAATAAAATAATCCTAAATATGTAAAAGTTATAGAAATGTGCATGTACATTTATTTGAACAAGTACATATTTTCAGATCCTGTAGGGACTGAAATGCTAATTTATAAATGTATAAACTGACAAGTACAATTATAAATAAGCATAAGGACTATACTGCATTTATTTACAATAGGAATTTATTGAAACATAAAATTCTGCATTTTCCACGAACTATAGGGGGGATTGTGCAAAATTCCGAAAACTTGGGCTGAAGCCTATTCGGCCTTGTGGCCCATGTGGGAGGTGGGGAATTTTGGGCCAAAAAAGCCCATTTTTTTGGGCAGCCATTTAAAATGGAGGGAGGTGTGGTGGTTAGGGTTTACCCTAAAGCCACCAGCCGCCACTAGCCTCCACGCCGGCCAGGCCGGGCCCCGCCGCCGCCGCCGGCCGGTCGGCCGGGCGCCGCCGCCGCCTCGCTGCGCCTGCCCGCGCCGGCCTCCACGCCGCTCGTCCGCGTCGGGCTGCGGTGCCTCGCCGTGCGTCTGGCCGCACCGCGCCGTGGGCGCCTCCGCCGCTGCCGCCAGCCGGGCCGCCTCCGGCCGTCGCCACACCGGCCTCGCGCTCGGGCTCCACTGCCTTGGGCTGCGCCGGCCGAGGTCCGGGCTTCGCCGGCCGCGCCAAGGGCCGGCCTCGTCGAGCGCCGGCCTCACCGGCTTCGCCTCGCCGGCCTAGGGCGCCGCTGCCTTGCGTCGGCTCCTCGGGCGCCACCGGCCGCGGGAGCCGCGCCGTGTCGCCGGCCGTGAGCGTCGCCACGGGCTCGGGCTGCGCCACCGCCGGCCGCTTCGGGCTCGGGCGTCGCCGCTGCCGGCCGCTTCGGGCGTCGCCACGGCATGGGCGTCGCCGGCCACGGGGACGCCGGCCGCGGGGGACGCCGGCCGCGGGGGTCGCCAGCCGCGTGCGTCGCCTCCGGCCGAGCGGGCCGCGCCACCGCGTCGGTCACCGCGGGCACCGCCACGCCGTCGCCTCCGGCCAAGTTGCGCGCCGGCCGCACCGGACCGCGTGCCGCGCGGTACGCCGGCCCCGGCCTTGGGCGCCGCCTCCTGCGGGAGCCGCCGCCACCGGCCTTCCGCGGGCCACTTCGGCTCGGGCGCCACCGCGCCGGCCTGCCGCGGGCCTCTACAGCGCCGCGGGTGCCGCCGCCTTTGCCGGTTCGCCACGCCGCCGCGCCGGCAGCGCGTCGTCGCCAGCCGTCGGGGAACGCGGCTCATGCGGGCAGCCCCGACGACAGCAGTGCCCCCTGCGGGGGGAAGGCAATCGGCCGACGGTTTTTTTCGCTCGATTTGGAGAGAAAGGTGCTGATAACGTGTTGTAAAAGATTGAGACAAGTGAACATAGTGAACAGTTGATTCATTCATTAGTCAGATCAATTCAGACTCTGTACATTGTAATATATAGATGATGAGAAGTTGGCATGGGAAGGTGTCTGTTTGGGAAGACATCTGTACATTGGGCATCCCTTGCTTTTGATTGTAACAGTCTCTATGACCACATGGCCCCACGGTCCAGAACCAATTCTACCACCGGACCGCCACCTAGCCTTAAGCGCGCGCCACTCGGTGCCTGCCTGGCAATCACCGGAACCCTAGATCTATTTCTTCTCAGTTGCATGGCCCACATGTCAGTCTATTATTTTTCTAAAAAATCCACAAAAAATTCTTGAAATATTCTTTGGTCCTACTTGTCAGACACTGTTTTCTTTCTCTTCAGGTTATTTCTCCACCGAGACAACTTCTGGGAGATCCTTCTCTCGTACGTCTAAACTTTGATTTACCTTATTCTTGTCTCTAAATTCATCTAAAATAAAAATACACTTTCCAATACATTTCTTTTGCAATTTGCAGTTTATTTGAATGTTTTTTGTACTTTCATTTTCTCTCATTAGATGTTGACATTTTGGGTTCATTCGAAAGAGATGGAGAATAAGGAAAACAAAGGATAAGGAAGACGAAGACTGGGGAACACTAGCCTTGTTTGAACAAGTCAAGTTGTGCTTTGGCCATATTACACCTAGTTTTAGAAAACTATTTTACTTTCAAATTATTGTGCATTACGTGTTGTTATCAATGTTAAATTACTTGGAAAATAACTATAAATCCTAGTTGTTGTTTATCCACCTCATATCTTCATATGCCATGAATTGGGCCCGTTCATATTAGTTTTTTTTTGCTTTGGCATATGAATACCAACAACTTGTAGAGAGAGACACTCGCGTATGATTTTATCTTATATAAATGAAGTCGTAGTGTGTAGTAGACCTTATCTTAAAAAGATACTTTGTTTGAAAGTTAGTTATTGTATAAAGACATTTACTATAGAAAAACAGTTTTTAAAAACCAATATGAACAATAACTTTTAGACTTCTCTAGAGCCTCCGGTAGCACAGCCAAGACAACGATGAGTTCTTCACCCATATGGGGATGGAGCGATAGAAGTATGGAAACATGATAAGGTAGTGGCGAGACGAGCTGCTTAAATAGATGTAAGTGGAAGTGCAGTGATTGATGTATGCAGCTAAGGCATCCTAACGAACGAATGACTTGAACGTTGTTACCACATGACCTGATCAAATTTATCCAGCACTTGCCATCTATCTTCATTGTCCAACTCTTTGATCAGGCACTTGTCATCTATCTTCATTGTTCAACTCTTTGATGAAAAGATGAAAAAACAAAGAAAAGGTGTTCCATTCCATCTCTTTGATATATATAGAGATAGAGGGCAGAGGCCAAAGGTCAACCCACTTCAAATATGGGACATGGATTCTGGCAATGCAACAGAGTTGGGTCCTTGTATCGATTCAAATGAATCAGTCTTTCTATAGAAATCAATATTTACCTATTAGGCAAGAGGATGGCAAGTTTGAAATTTTGTCTCTATAGGACATGGATTTCTATTCCTATGAAATTCATAAATGAAAATGAAGTAGTTAATGGGAAGGCTACCATTATCTTTTTTTTCTTGTATGTGTTCCTAAGAGAAGGAATGAGACCATTTCATGTTTCAGGGTCTAAAAAAAGGACGTGGAAATAAATAGAAACTCTCCAATTCCTTCAAAAATGGTAAGATCTTTGGTGCAACAAGAAGGGGCGAATTGTCACCCTATGATGGTTAAATATTAGTTGGTCACTATTGTAGAACTAACGTGGGTTGATTTAGATTTGCTTAGCTATGTCAGGTTATTGATATCACTTTAGAATACCAACTTACACCTAATTAATGATATATGCAATTACTTTATGAATAACTATGTGTTGTGACCATGGTATGTGAACTATGTGAATCTATGTATCTATGTGAAATCTTTGTGTAGGCTCAATGAATCGAGTAGTTTTGTCTGGGTCAATTAAGGACTCCACTTTGTGCGTCATTGAACTGAGCCCTATCGTACAACCATATGCTCTATGGGAAGGGCCAGGCTTAATAAGTAACTGAGTTCCGGCATCGATACCTCAGGTTATAGGTTAGGCTCAGTGCATATAGGTAGATGGTGTAGCTGCTTACAAAGGCATATACATTCGGAACAAGAAGAATGCAGCTGTCAAATAGTTTCTATTTGCGTCTACCATATTTGGCCTGGTGTCCATATCAACCCAGGACATTTGAGTTTAGATAAAACGATGGAAGTAATGCTTTGAGCTCACATGAGGTTATTTAAGATTGGAGAAAAGAGGATGAGGTATATTTGAAGAATAATTTTATTTCTCTATCTTGTATACCATCTATATATGTCATATGATGTAGATCAGTAGACACAATAAAAAAGAAATTGCCTGTAAAGTTTAGATTTTCATAGTGAAATTGGTCTTATTCAATATCTACTAGCCTATACTTTCTATTATCTTTCTAAATTGCATGACACGAGTTAAAACTATATAACGTGGTGGTAAAACATAGGTGAGGTGGATAAGGTCACGAGTTAAAAAATAATGTGTTCATGTGGGTTATTTAACTGCTTTTTTTGGAGATGAAGTTAACTGCTGTTTGTATAGCGATTACTGGATAATGTTATGTGTTTGATTTGGAAAGTCTCTGCTGCAGGATTCACACATGGGTAATCTCCAGCCAGTTAATTACTACAGAGATCACTATTTTTCTCTCCATCTCAAGAAATGAAACAACATGAAAGGAAGGCAACAAATGATCCATGAAGCATGGCATATATATAAGATATACCTGAGGAAGTGGGCTGAGCATATGCATGCATTACCGCAGTGCACAGAGCAAATAAGAAAGCTAGAAGGCACCTCATCCGATATATATCTTTAATCTCCGTTCTGTCTTTCCTTTTTCTTAAAAAAAACAAGGAGTGCAGTATACTCGACGATGGTGCATCCATCCTTATTATATAGGCTAGAACTAGAAAATGACAGTTGCAGTCTTGCAGACCGAACTTGAAGCTAAGTCAAGTCGGTCAACAATTCCTTGCTCGAAGCACTATTAGAGTCTCAAGTCAAGTCTCCCAAACCCAGCTATAACGCTATACGGTATGTAATGATTTTATGAACTTTAATTTGAAGATCTTGGAATAAAACAAGCCTTGGAATTTTTATGTTCCACCAACTTTTAATTTTCTTATCATCTATATGTTATATAATAAAAGTTAATGACAGGTGTTTTACAACTACAAAAAAAGTATGCTAAAAAATTCTCAAAAAAGGAAAAACATCTGACCCTTAATGCGTTGGACCCTTATTTTACTTAGCAACCTAGCCTATGGATGTGTTATTGGTGTTCTAGACAATGCGGT
This sequence comes from Dendrocalamus latiflorus, assembly GCA_017311315.1. Lineage (NCBI taxonomy): Eukaryota > Viridiplantae > Streptophyta > Magnoliopsida > Poales > Poaceae > Dendrocalamus > Dendrocalamus latiflorus. Next base: position 33,176,858 of record CM029658.1, on the reverse strand, counting down.
TTCAGCAAATATTTAAATAAAATTTTAGAATTGTAAATAAAAATAAAGCATGTTTCAAGCATATATTAAATAACAGGTGCAAACATACAATGATTGCAAGATCACAAATCTATACCATGTCATTTGAATATGAAATCATGCTCAATGGAACTAATGGATATAAATAAATAGTTAGCATGGTACTTAAATTGTGATTTTTTTTTAATTATTGCTCTCAGATGTTGGTTGCACTTATTTAACACAAGACCTTCTCGACATGGTGGTTTATATCTAATCACTAATCACAATGATAATCTCTAGATATTCTGCTAGTTTGAGCTCTACTACTTACCACATTAATCAATTGCACTTCGAGAATAATAACAATAACATGACAGTACTAAGTGTCGCTCAAAAGGAGATGAAGATAATACTGACCGAAGGCAAAATGACAAAATTAGGTTGCCAACAATTCATATACTAGTAGAATATTCCTAAATTATCATCGCAATCTCAAATAGACCATGAATCATCATTGAACAGTCATTAATCCCACATATCACCATGTAATTTTCTCTCAAAATTAGTGATAATATTATTAAATACTAAAGTACACTATAATGGCTCATAATCACACAATAACAACAAGAATCAAAGGCTCACAATCACACAATAACAACAAGAACCGAAGACAACTAACGAGGTACAACACTCGAAGCCATTGAGAAGGCAGCAAGGATAGGCACGTCGAGAACAATGTCGATCTAGAAAACCTATCGCCGCCGCTTGAACCATGATTATCCGGCATGGTTCTCAGAGATACAAAGCCTCCTTCACACACTAAGGTTCCCCATAAACATGAAATCGAGAATCAGATAATGCCGCACAAGACACAGAACCAACCGAGACCAGCCAAGCACTTGGATGACCTGAAGCCACATCCAAACACAGCCAACAAAGGCTGCAAATCATAACACCTCAACACACCACCACCGTAGCACCTCTACCTCACAGGAGAGGCCTCAACAACTGGCAAATCACTGACACAACTGCCACCTAGGCCTAGCCCTCACTGGCTTTGCCCTCTTTGGAGTAGTACTGACACACACGACCAAGGCCGACAAAACAGTAGAGCTTCAAGTTGCAGGAGGAGAGGACCAGACCATGCTCACCGCCACCGCTATAGCTCAAGGAGAAGTGCTCAGTAGCAGCCGATCCAATTAGATCAAAATCAAAGCAATCAGTGGAGATGGAAGAAGATAAAGGCAGATAGGGATCTGATCTGAAGAAGAAAGAGGAGCCCAACTAAGTATAAGAGGATAGAGATAAGAGCGACGCCACTAATGGCAATGACAAAAACACTGGAGTCACTAGAGTGGGGATCAGCATGATCCCCATCTCATGCGCCTGGCTCAACCGAACAAGGCCAAAGGCCTTATCCCCGTTTCTCCCTTTCTCTATGACGTCCGGGACCCACACCTCTATTATTATTATTATTATTATTATTATTATTATTATTATTATTATTATTATTATTATTATTATTATTATTATTTAATAAAATAAATTGGAAAAATCCCAAAATGCCCTCTCATACAACAATCGGTCTTCCCAATTTATGATCGTGCACTTCTTTAGTTAATTTGCATGACATGTGGACCTCATAGTAAAAGGAATCAATAGAGAGTGCACAGAGCACATAAGAAAGCTAAAAGACACCTCATCCGGTATCTTTAGTCTCCGTTCTGTCTTTCTTTTTTCGTAAAGAAAAAAAAAACAAAGAATGCAGTATACTCGACCTGGTGCATCCATTCTTATTCGAAGATGACACTTGCAGACCGACCTTGAAGTTTGTCAAGTCGGTCAACGATTCCTTGTTCGAAGCACTAGAAAGTCTAAAGTTTCCCAAACCCAAGCATAACGCTATACGGTTTGTAATGATTTAGTGAACTTTGAAGGTCTTGGAATAAAAGAAGTCTTGGAATTTTTATTTTCCACCATCTTCTAACTTTCTTAGCATCTATATGTTATATAATAAAAGTTAATGATACAGGTGTTTTACAACTGCAAAAAAAAGCTAAAAATATTTAACAAGAAAAAATAATTTGTGACCCTTCATGTGTTGGACCCTTATTTTGCTTAGCAACCGTAGCCAAATGGACGTGTTTATGAACGTGCACTTCTTTAGTTAATTTGCATGAGATGTGGACCTCATATTAAAAGGAATCAATAGAGATCAGATAGCCTCTCTATTTGCCCTTTGCTCCCGAGCTTTCTCACCATTGGATCTCCTCCTAATTTTTACTTCCATAATGGTAAGAAACTTGTGTTTCGGCGTATGCCTTTCCTAATTGCTACTTGCATAAGAGCATGTACACTGCAGACGCTTAGAGAGATGCTTAGCAATGAAAAATTGACTTTTCTTACCACATAGGATAGATAAGGTGCTTATTTTGAAGCATTGATGCTTAAATAAGCATCGATACTTAGTAGGTTCTTATGTGTATAACTATATCTATTGTGCATGCCCTAATGGTAAGAGAACTTAGCTACGTGGAGTGCATGCCTTTTCCTTTAATTCTCGTGTGTCTGTTAGGCAAAACTATCTTTGAGATGTGACGGAACAAGGCTTGTTCCTTCGCACTTGAAAGTTAAGGTAGAAGTGGAACTCGAACTTGGATGGTGATGCATACTCATATGATATGAAGTATAGGAATGTAACTCTTTTAAAAAAAACTAGATTTACATCTTTCCTTGATTGTGACAAAAAATTCAAGTTGGATTGTCTGTCTATTTATCAAGTGACTGAAATTTAGCAAGCAAAATTTCAGTCACTTTTCTCAGTTCTTGATTTTTGGGGATTTCGATCCCAACAGTCATCCTGGTGGATGGAAGCTATAAATATCTCACCATCAGCAACAAGGGCTCACTTTTTGACCTCATTTAATACCATAAAGCTCCTTGTGCACTCTCTACTACTCATTTGCCCCATTTTCACTCTTTGAGGTAGTTGAGAACATTCAAGCGCATTGCATTATTTGTTGATCTTTGTGGCACTTAAAAATCTTCAAACAAGCGTTGTGATTGATTACTCTGGGTGGTTGCCGATACCTAGACGGTTTGGAGGAAGTTTGTATGATGATCTCTTCAAAGAAGATTGTGAAGAGACCCGTCACTGTTTGTTAGTGGTGTGGTGTTTGCCATCTCCGAAGTAGAGAAAGAGCAACCTTAGTGGACTTAAAATCTTAAGGCTTAATTCGTGGAGGCAGTCCAATCCGTTTGGGCTTACCTCAACGTGGGCTAGTGAAGACCGGCAAGTATTCGATACCACAGGAAAAACATTGCGTGTCTCCATTGTGGTTTAATCTCTTATTTTTACTTTCCTAATTTATGTTTCTAGCACTTATATTGAATTGAATTGTGTAGCTAGAGGTGTATCTAGTACTGATATTGTTGTAAAACATGTGGTATAAGCATATTTATTAATTTAACTTCAGCTGAATTAAACATATATTCAATATATTTCCAGCAGAATATAAATGACATAAATTGCATATAATCATGTAATTCCATCATACCATTTATACTAACATATATATAAAATATATAGTAACAATACTGCTGAAAATAACATGTCATGTAGTCCTTTAAGCAGAAAAAATAACATGTCATGCAGTCCTTTAAGCAGAAAAACAATTAACTCTAGCATAAGACAAATTAATTGTTTTAAACTTGCTCTCAGAACAGAGTTGCACAAGATTGTAGATCTTGGCCTTCTCATGCTAATATCAAAACTCTTCATTAATGATCTAATAACTAGAAACTAGGATTTGAGCTAATAAATATGTTTTCTACTATCACACACGGAGCAAAAACAGAGAACAGTCAACTGTTAAATTTCAATTAAAATGCTCACAAGCAATGAGACAGCATGCAGTAACTAGACAATGTCTAGGAAATCAGAATACAACCATAGAATGAACAGGATGAAGAAATAATTTGATCTAGACAAACTAGACAGAGGTGACTACAGAATAACAGAAAACATCAATTGCTTGGAAACAAATATGCTCAATCGAAATATGTTTAGCTATAGTACAGACAGTAGAAACTAAATCAAATGAGCTCAAATCTAATTCAGTTAACTAGATCAATTTCAGTATTCGATATTATCATCACAGAGCACACAATCTGAGCCTACAAACATGCACAACAACTCCCAGGTACTTGAATAGAAATTAAAGAACAAGTATAGCTGCTGATCTTTGCAAAAGAATCAATAATACTCACAGTGCAGACGGCACTCAAAGCCGCCGAGAAGCAAACCAAGTCAGTGAAGAACAAGAAGAACAGGGCAAGGCACACTCAAGAGTGTTGTCCCAGAAGACCTAGCACCCCTCTGTGCCGAAGCAGAAGAAGAATGTGGTAGACGGAGATACAATGCTCTCTCCAACCTCAGGTAGCCGATGCCAGAGTCGAAGGTCAGGGTGATGCCGCACAAGACCACAAGAATGCACCGACCGGATGCACTCAAACACAATGGGGAATCGCCACTGCCTTCTTCCTCCCTTGGGTCAACCCTTCACCTCCAGATTTCCCCTCACACCCACCAAATCGATAGGGTTCACACAGGAAATCAACGGCAAAAGCTTCAATCGGGAATGACACAGAAGCACCAGCACCTGCACAACCCAAAGACCAGAGAGGAAGAAGACCCAAGAGGAGCAAGTCGGGATCAGAAGAGATTTGTACCGCACGGGTAAGAACTCAGCCTTAAGAAGAGGAGGCGGGAGGTTGCAGAGAGGTAACACGAGCGGCCGGCTCCGAGGAACACAGGCCAGCCCGCGCCTCCGTCGCCGCCACCCAGTCGCCACTCCCCCACGTGCCGCCGAAATTACCGGATCTGAACGAAGCAAAAACACCCGCATGGGCTTGTGCACGCGCACGTGCACAGGCAGGAGACGCAGTCTTATCCCCCTTATCTCTTCGTTGGGCTCACTGATAGGTGGGCTCCGCCTGCATTCCTTTTTTCAATTGGAAAATTACTGAAATGCCCTTGATAAACCAATAGATATTACTTATAGTGTCACAGTTAAATCTAGAAGATTTAAGCTATAATTGTGCAAATGGTTTTTTTATTAAGTTCATTCTTATTGAGGCGTCGCCTAAGCGTCGCTTAAGTGACGCTTAGGCGGTAAGGCGGTGAAGCACTGTAAGGCGTCGGCGTCGCCTTGCAGGAGGGAGTATGGCGTCTGCCTCAAACCCTAAGGCGTCGCTATGGCGTCGGTTAGGCGAAGAAAAGCTAGGAGACGGCGAAGGCGGACGCCCCAAGAACCTGAAAAAGCAAGTATAAAGAGATGGGATGAGGGGGGCCAATGGGGAACCTGTCACATAAGCCTGGGACGAAGTCGAACCCTAGCGCCGCCTCCATCCCCGTCACCCCGTGGTGCCACCATCCTCAAAGCGGCGCGTCGGCAGCCATCTGCTGTGGCCTCCATCTCCAGGTATGCCCTACCTCCCCGGCCTCCTCCTCCTCCCCTACCTCCCCGGCCTCCTCCTCCCCTACCTCCCCAGCCTCCTCCTCCCCCTACCTCCCTGACTCCCCCTCTCCACCGACCTTCACCTCCCTCGGTCCCTCCCTTCTCCCCGCCTCCCCATGGTGGCTCACTGGCTCCGCCTCTGCGCCTTCGCCTCATCCCCTCCCTCCCCTACTCCCCTCCCTCTCATCCTCCCCCTCTCTGCCGGCCTCACGAGGCTGGTAGAGAGGGGGAGGATGAGAGGGAGGGGGAGCAGGGGAGGGAGGGGGGCGAGGCGGAGGTGCGCGAGGAGAAGGGAGGGACTGAGGGAGACGGAGGCACGCGGGGAGAAGGGAGAGACCAAGCGCCGAGCGAGAGAGATGAGAGTAGAGGCGCCGAGGTGGTTGAGTGGGAGAGAGAGCGAGTGAGATGAGCGAGCGAGACACACAGAGGAGTATTTGCTGTGTGCGTCTGAGCGAGCGACGACGGACTGTGCTGTGTGCGTTTGTGTGAGTGCGATGAACTATAGTGTGTTGTGTGCTGTGATTGTTTGCTGCTGTGTGCGCGATGAGTTGTTGTGTTGTTCTTCTTTGATGATTACTTCTTTGTAATGTAGAAGCAGAAAAAATGGCAAGCGCAAATGCAAGTATTGCATCCTCTAAGACCGTGTATGAACATTTTATTTGCTGCTAAAATGATCATTTTATTTGCTACCCTTTAGCGCCTTACCGCTTAAAAGGTGTGAGGGGTGGGTCGCCTTGCCTCGCCTTACCGCCTTAATAACCTTGATTAAGCTCATACTTGCTAAAAATCATGATTTAACCCAATCAATTTAAAAACCTCCTATCCACCCCCTTGATCCTTGATCCTACAAGTGGTATCAGAGTTTGGTCTCTCTTTATTAGGCTTTACCATCTAGAGAACAAGGATGGCTAGTCAGGGTATATCCTAGGGAAGGCACCTCTATTTGATGGTTCTAATTATGCTTATTGAAAAATTTGCATGAATACATATTTAAAAACCATGAGCCTGATTATATGGAGGATTGTGAGTGAGGGTTTCGTTATGCCTCTTGATCCAACACATTCCAGAGATCTTGAGGAGCGAAACACTCACCCTAATGCTCAAGTGATGAATGCTTTTTTGGAGTTTTGAACGTAGATGAGTTCAATCTGAGTAAGCAATTTAGAAACTGCTCATGAAATATGGACTACACCCTTAGAAATCCATAAGGGCACATCTACGGTCAAAGAGGCCAAATTGCATAGACTCTGAATCAAATATCAAAACATTTATAATGTTGTCTCATGAAAACATAAATGAGATATATTCTACACTCCATAACATTGTAAATAAGCTTAAGGGCCTAGGCACTTCACTAACCGATGTTGATATTATTCACAAGATGCTTAGGACCCCACTGAAGAAATATGAGACTTTGATGACATTATTCCTTAACTCACCCGAATTGCCAAGGGTGGTGCCTACCAGACTCTAGGGCACCCTCATAACCAATGAGTTGTACAAGCAGGACAAGAAAGAGCTTTTGGAGCAATCCTCCTCCAAGAAGAAGATACTGCTTTCAAGGCAAAAGCAGAATCAAGTGATGAGATGAAGGATGATGAGAATGACTATGAAGAAGAGATTGCTCTCCTTGCGAGGAGAATGAAGAAGTTCATGAGGAGGTGCTCAAACCGGAGCATTAACTTCGACAAGAGCAAGAAAGGGCACTCCTCCAACAACAATAAGTGCTATGACAACATCTGTTGTTATCAGTGCGATAAGATGGAGGATGATGAGGATGACTCCGAAGAAGAGATGGCTCACCTTGTGAAGAGAATAAAGAAGTTCATGAGGAGATGCTCAAACCGAAGCGCTAACTTGAATAGGAGCAAGAAAGGATACTCTTCCTCCAACAACAAGTGCTATAACAACATCCGTTGTTATGAGTGCGATGAGAAGGGGCACATCACCTCTTATTATTCAAACAAGAAGGATGACAAGGCCAAGTCATCCAAGAAGAATGATTTCAATGGCAAGAAGAAGCTTTTCAAGAAGCTTCAAAAGGATGGCAAAGATGACGTACACATTCGAGAGTGGAACTCCGATGAGGAGCATTCTAACTATGATTCAAATGATGATGGGTCCTCCAAGAAGAGGGGACTTGTTGGCATTGCTATCAAGGAGGCTCTATCTCTTTTCTCCTCTCCCATATGCCTCATGGCAAAAGGGGATAAGATAAAATCCATTGTTGTTGATGATGAGCCTTTTTATGACAATTTAGTAGATATGCTTAAGGGCTTAAATGAGTACCCCAGGATGTAGAAGTCAAAATTCAAGGTCTTGAAGAGCGAATCTCTCTCTCTCTCTCTAAAAGATTCTTACGAGGAGCTAAAGGAAGCTCATGACTGTCTCTTTCTCAAAGACCTCACTAAATCTCATGCTAGTGTTGAAACTAATTGCAATATCATTAATGACTTGCCTAGTGTAGAGATGGCTCCTTACATTATTGCTAAAACTAGTGTCTCTACCTCTTATGATGATTTATTAGCCATGCCATGCACCTCTAAAACTGATTCTAGCTCATGTATGGCTAACCCATGTGATTCATTGCTCATTGTTAAAAATAATGAATTAAAAGAGCAAGTCACAAAGCTAAGTAAGAACTTGGAGAGATGCTTCAAGGGCAAGGCAATCCTTAACAAGCTATTGAGTGAGCAAAGGCACTCATTCAACAAGGAAGGGCTTTGGTTCATTCAAAGAAAGGTAAGAAGATAATTTACAAGCCCATAAGGTTTGTAAAAGAAAATAACAAGTATTGAGTGTCGTGGTGAGGCATTTGCAAAATTCATGTCTTGTTGGTAAGACTCCATCTTTCGGAATTTATGATTCATCTTACATGCTTAAGAAATCTAAGAATGACATTCGGGTGCCCAAAGCCTTAGTTACTAACCTCTAAGAACACAAATAAATTTAGGTACCTAAAGGAACTTGATTTTTCTTTTATAGGTGAACTACAAAACCAGTGGAAGATTTTGGGTGCTTGATAGCAGTTGCACTTAACACATGACCATAGACTGGAAAATGTTCACCACTTTTGAAAGTGGAGGCAATAAGAAAATCACATTTGGGGACAATAGCAAAGGAAATGTAATAGGATTAGGTAAAATCGCTATCTCAAATGACATTTCCAATTCCCATGTATCACTTATTGAGGCTTTGAATTTTAATTTCTGTCCATTGCTTAATTATGTGATCTAGGTCTCATTTGCACTTTCTCTCAAGATGGTGTCTTGATTTCAAAATAAAAATAAGGTGATTTAGTTTTTAAAGACTTTCGATTTGGCAATCTCTACTTAGTGAATTTCTCTTCAAATGATTTGTGTTTGAAAACTTGTTTAATTGGAAAAACCTCTTTGGGTTGGATTTGGTATAAGCGGCTAGCTCATGTGGGGATCATTCAACTAAAAAATTTTCAAATATGACTTTATTGTGGGCTTGAAAGATGCGAAGTTGAGAAAAAGAAGATTGTAGTGCTTGTCAAGTCGAAAAGCAAGTGGCTAATTCTCATTCTTCCTAAAGTATCATATACTTTTCTATGCCATTAGATCTTCTACACATGGATTTGTTTAGGCCAACAACCTATAAGAGCATCGGGGGCAATAGTTATTATTTAGTTATTGTGGATGATTGTTCGAAGTACACTTAAGTTTTCTTTCTACATCACAAAGCCAAAGCCTCTGGTATTTTCAAAAGCTTTGTTAAAAAGTGCCCAAAATAAATTTCATTTCAAAATAAAGAAATCCACGGTGATAATGGCTTAGGGTTAAAGAACACTAAAATTAAAGATTTTTGTGATGAATTTAGAATAAAGCATAAATTTTTCGCAACTTACACTTCAGAGCAAAATGGAGTTAGAAAGAAAAATCAAACACTAAATAAAATGGCAAGGACAATTCTTGATGAGTATAACACTTCTGATAATTTTTTGGTGGAAGCAATCAATACCGCTTTTCATACCACAAACCATCTTTATTTGCATCGGCTTTTGAAAAACACTTCATATGGCAGCTTCTCATTGGAAGAAAATCGAACATCTCCTTTTTTCCATATTTTTATTTGTAAGTGTTACATTTTATGGAAAAGTGTTCGTCTTACAAAATTTCAAAATCATTGTGATGTTGGATTTGTTCTTGGTTATTCATATAATAGTAAGGCTTATCGTGTCTTCAATAAAACCTCCGGTTTAGTTGAGTAGACGTGTGATGTATAATTTGATGAAACTAACAGCTCTCAAAAAGAGCAGGAGAATTTAGATGATGTAGGTGATGAAAGATTGAGGCAAGTCATGAAGAACATACAAATTAGAGATATCAAGTCTAAAGAAGTCTCTAACGAACCACATTCATCCACTCAAGTTAAATTGCCTTCTCCACTACACCAAGTTAAGCATAAATTGAAGAAGTGGAGGATAAGGAAGTAAACCAACCGTCGAACATCCCTTCAAAGATTCACAATGCTATTGTGAAGGATCATCCAATAAATCAAATGTTGAGTGATGTTAGTAAGGATATCCAAACTCGACCTCATGTTGCTTCTTATTGTGAACATTATTCATTTGTCTCCTCTTTTGAACCTAAACATGTAGATGATGTACTCGAAGATCTAGATTGGGTGAACTCAATGCACGAAGAACTATATAACTTTGCCTAAATAATGTTTGGACATTAGTGAAAAGACCCAAGGAACACAACATCATTGGCACAAAAATGGGTCTTCCGAAACAAGCAAGATGAAAATAGAGTTGTGGTAGGAAACAAGGCTAGATTGGTAGCTCAAAGATTCACTCAAGTCAAAGTTTTGTATTTTAGTGAAACATTTGCTTCACGTAGCTAGACTTAAATCAATTCGCATATTACTTGTTGTTACATCATGTTTTGGTATTAAATTATATTAAATGGATGTTAACAATGTTTTTCTAAATGATAGAATAGTCAAACTAGTATTTATTAAATGATCGTCCGGTTCTGAGGATCAAAAGAAATCAAACCACGTGTATAAACTCTCCAAGACGCTATGCGGTCTCAAACATGCTCTTTGTTGGACCCAGATTTAGCCAATCCAGAGTCCTCCATGAAACCACAACACTATTCCTAATCACTAAATAGTGCCCACAGATATATTACTGACTCATTTCATATAGGACATAAACTGAATCATACATTAATATTACAATACCAGAGTTTAAACAAACTACATCAGGTCAAGTTTACAATAAAGCCGACTAGGCCATAAGGTACATTACATAAAATTTACGAAAGTGGTAGGGGAAGAAACTAGGGGAGAGCGCATCTCACCATAGGTAAGTGACTAGAAAAAGTTTGTATGTGACAGATATTAACCAAAGATCTGGATAATATTGGTACATGCAAACCCCACTTTAGCTAGACTGGGGAGACCCAGCCTACTAGATATTAAGCCCCACCATCTTCCTCACCGTCAGCTCCTTGATCATTGAAGTATGTGTAGTGCCCTCGATCCATAGGTTCTAGGGATTTTTGTGAGCGAGTGTGATCACAAGCAACAGTGCTCTATGAGCCAATATATAAAATACAATATTTATACATGCAAAGCTTAACAAGGCCTTTACAATGTATCCCCTAGTAACAAGGCCTTTATAATGTATCCCCTAGTGTAAGTTACACTGGCCGAGGTTTCACCTAAGGAAGGTTACGTCCACCATACCCAAACCCTCTCTTGCACCACATAGTAGTTTACACCAGCAACATGACCCGTATCTACAATGGCTTAAAACCAGCAACATGACTTGTGGGTCACTCCAGTGGTGCAACCCACACTGGTGGATACAAATTATTTAGTCAAGTTGTATCCATTATAGACTCATGGTTATACTATTTTACATTAGAAGATCATCACAGGATTAAGTCCATAAAGTTATCTGGGTGGTACATGCCACATTCCACAATTTCACATGCTATATCCGTTCCAGCCATGATTCCATCTGCCAAGATATGGTAACAAAAAATTTAGGGTTTTGAGAAGTATAAACTAAGTTATCTCAAACATGTCTATCATCTCCCGCCAATGACTGCTCAAAACAAATTTTCATGATTAAAAGATGATGGTTAGGGCAACTAGTGCCCTGATGCATACGCAAGACTACCATGGCGCTTAAGTACAACTATAGCTAGTAAAGTTACCATTAATTATCTAGGGTCACAACGATTAGGTGATTCAAGTATCAAAGGATGACATAATAATATTACAATATCAAGTAGGCATGTATCTACCTTAAGCTTAACATACATTTGCATAATAAATAAAGTATGCAATTTGATAATTTAAAAATATAAATTTGCATAAAATATAGATTTAATATGATCAAACTATTAACTCACCTGACTCATAAGTAAGGTGGTCTTGGAATTCTTGAGCTTGATCGAACTGCAGCTCCTCAGCGTCTTCGTACTCTATTCGGGTGATCGCATCGGAAAACATGCAAGAGTGGAACAAATAAATATAAATAAAAAATTCAAATAAACTACAAATTGAATAAAACTAGTGCCATTAGATAGGTCTAGAATTTAGAAAATTGTAGAAACAAATTTCATCAAATTTGAAGCTAGAATGAGTGAGAGCAAATCATTTGAAATTTAAAACAAAAAATAAATCAAGGAAAAGAAAGAGGAGAGATGTTACTCTCATTGACATGGGAACCCACATGTTTTAATTAAAATTTTGAAATAATTTTCTATTGGAAAATGCTACAGAGACTGACATGGGGTCCCACAGGATTTTAATTTAAAAAGGATTATTTTCCTAAAGGAAAATGGCTAAGAGACTAACAGGTGGGGTCCATGTGCTGTGTCCACAGTTACTTGGGCCCACTGTCAGTGGCCCTGACTTTTAAAACTGGCTTAACATTAATTTAAGTGGACGTGGGGTCCAGTTGTCATATGGATAGGGACGCAATTAAATGAGGATGGCCCACTGGTCAGTAGCTGTTAACCTTAGCTAACAAAGGTCATTAATTTAAACTTGTTAGGGGAGGGTCTCTACGCGACCTCAGGCCCACAACCACGTAGGAGTGATGGCACTTGTTGAAGGGTCCACCCCAAGCTAAGTCCCAAGTTAGCCTCGGGCGAGGTGCACAAAGCCAACCTCGGAAGGGTCTGGGGATAACCCCAGGTGAGGTGCGTGGGGACAACCCCAGAGTTGTCCAGGGCTAACCCTAGACAAGGTATGCAAGGCCAACCCCGGAGGGGTCCGAGGCCAACCCTGGACAAGGTACCGGGCGAGGTGCACAAGGCTAACCCTAGAAGGGTCTGGGGCCAACCCTGGGCGAGGTACGCAAGGCCGACCCCGAGAGGGTCCGAGGGTCTCGGACATGGTGGAGCCCCCTGTGGGGCAAATGATGTAGATATCCCAAGAAGTATGCTAGGCCTTGAGGGCAAACTTGTAACTTCATATGCTCACCTCTCTCCCCCTATAAATAGGAACCATTGCAATGGGAGAGAGAGAGGATGCCATTTTGTAACCTCTAGACACCTATATTGAATACACTTGGTGGTTGAATGCTTCTCCATTAGTCCCTTCGCATCCTCGGCAGTCTCCGTATCCGATCATGGGTGCCTCTAAGTTTACTATCCGAATTCGTACCGAAGATAGTTGGCACCGTCCGTGGGGACTCGGATAAGAAGTCACACCTCCTATGATGCGGAACACCATGCCCTAGCCCCCCTAGGTCACCTTCGCACTCTGCTTTGGCCTTCATCCACGCGTACCCCCAGCCTCGTCCGTGCGCTCCGCTTCACGGACTGTGTCTCCCGGGCACCCACCGAGCATCCTCTAGACTTGACTTTATCTGGGTAGAGGCCCTCCGAGCTTATCTTTCCTCTTCAGCTATGCCTCCAGCTTGCCTCCACATGAGTTCAAGCTCAAAAAGAATCACTGCCCATGTGGCCTTAACTTGCGTTGGTCCAAGAGTTTGGACTCAATGGTATTAAAGATAAAAGGGGGGCATGCACTTAATGCTAGCAACAGCCCACTGCCAACCCCCTCCATTATTGATCGAGTGGCAGGAGAGCTTGTGTTGGTTTCTTCTCTCACATGGCGTTTCTTTGCCCTTTTCTCCCCTAGCTCCTCTCATGGCTATGGCACTCATAGGCATTTCTTCTATGCTCCCAGACCTCTCCCCTCTACTGCGGGCGGTGCTCTCAAGAGCTAACCATGCCATTGCCACTGACGTGTAGAGCCACAGCTTGGACTGCTGTCGTGCGAGGCCTCCACCTCAGCCACCGCCATCCTGAGCCTTCACCCTGGCCATCACTGCATTGGGAATTTGCCTCAGCTAAACCATCTACTCCAAGTCCTGGATGTTGGGAAATGACACCGGATCTGCACGCCCAAATCGCTCTCGAGCACTCTGTTGTCAAACGGGGAACAGAGCAGACCTGAGACTGGAGGAAGCAAGAACAGAGTCGAACGAGGCGGAGAGTGTTTGGGGCAATTTTCTTTCCTTTTACTCACTCTCCTTACATGTGAGCCTCACAACAAGTCACTCACCGACTACACGACTCTGACGATGACATCCTATCCACACCGAGTAGTTCGCCTGACCGCGCCACTCAGCCACCTGCCCATGTCGCTCAACTTAGCCACTGCCGACTACAGGACGACCTACGTCATCCATGACTACCTATGCTGACGCCTGCTACAGTTACCACCAATTGCTACAGTGATCGTTGGCTGCTACAGTGTCTGGCTGCACTAACATAACCACTGGCTTCACCCTCAGCTAGACTTCGACCGTAGCACTGTAGTTACGACCATTGCAGACATAGGCTCCATGACCCCAGCACTTATGACTACGGCGCCTACGATGACATCGCTTACGACCACAGCACTTATGACCACAACGCTGGTCGTTACAACCATACAATCTGGTCTTAACGACCACACATACTGGTCGTAACACACGCTGATCGTCCGAGCACCTCTTCTTCTTCTCTGACAGGAGCTTCCTGGGCTGCACAACCTCCGCATTGCAACCACCTCCTGCTCCAAAATGTCATTATAGACGGTTCCAAAATGTCATCATAGATGGTTTCGTGAGCCGTCTGAGTTTATGGGTCAGTAATGACATGATAGTCAACTGTAGACGGTTTTTAGATGAAACTGTCTATGATAGATTATGTCTCACAGATGGTTTGTAGATAAAACTGTCTGTGATATTCTTTTGTATTGCTAAATCTATTTTTAGCTAGCATCAGGAAATGCTGGTCATGCCCTTTGAAACAAGTAGAAACACACCAAGTACGCATATACATCCAATTCACATTCATTTCAGAAACAAGGATATCTATTTCACAAATCAATCAACTCAAAATGAATTAAAATTAACCATTCATGAAAAAAAATACACACATATATTATTAAGTTCAATCTTATCCCTTGCCTCCCTTGCCACGCCCAGACATGAACCATAGACTGGTTTTGGCCAAAACAAGTGGCACGCAGACCATGTATCATCTTCACGGTGCATCAGTTTCGGTCTTTCAGTGTTGCTCAATAAAATAGCCATAACTTTTGCATACAGACTCTGTTTTTGATGTTCTTAGACTTGCTTGAAAGCTAACAAAAGGTTACATTCAAAAATCCATAAGCACAGGTCTGATGATTCATTCACAAGACTCTGAAAAAGTGAAATCCCCAAAAAAACGTTGTTTAGGGCCTCAAAATGGCCTCCGAAGTTTCCAGACCTGTTCGATAGCTGCATGGGCCTTGGCGCGTAACCTCCTCTTAATACCTAAGCACACACATAATAGTAGAATTAGGTAGTAGCAAACTCTTATCAAAAGTGTATTTTTTAAAGAACAAATTCACTTGTTATTGTAGTTTCTTTGCTCGTGCTCATGTGATTGACCCTGTTGGTTCAATGGGAGGAGCTGGAGCTTCTTTCAAAGGAGTGGATGAACTAGAAGCACAAGAATGTACTCATCAGTATTGGTTCTTGGAGTGAAATAGTGGGAAAGGGAGAGGGGGAGTAATAAGGGACAAGAAGTGGGAGGAGACCGGTGCCTGCTGTTCAATGCGGAGAGAACAGAAATGTGAGATCATGATCCCAGGGGAGATGCCATGGATCGGTGATGTGGCATTATCACAGATAGTTCAGATTAAAAACTATCTGTGATGTATGCAATTATCACAGATGGTTCAGATTAAAAACCGTATGTGATACAGCTTAGCTCATTTTTGATATCTTTGGCTAAACTATGTTCTTGAGAAACTTAACATCCTAAAAATCTATTTAATTTTATATTATTGCTTATTTGGCTTTAGCTTTGCTATATATAGTTTGCCATTATCTAGATAAATCCTTCACATAATATGGTTGGGTGTAATACTTGTAAAGTTACTTTGGATAATTTTCATGGCTCCTTAAGCTAAAATTGAATAAAATACAACCACTTCATTTCATTCCCGCTATATAGTCTTCCGTGCATCTTGATTATTCCATTGTCAAAAAGGGAGAAAGATTGGTAAAAATGTATATCTAGAGCATGATTTGTTGCTTTTGTGTGAATTCTTGCTAAGTTAGAGCTTTAATGTTTTTGCTATGATTGATTTGGAGTTTTTGTGTGAATTCTTGTCAAGTTGGAGCTTTAATATTTTTGATGTGATTCTCTTGATCTTTTGATCTCTTCTCACCATAACCAAGGTTAAATAGGAAAAAATGTTCTTTCATATGGACATAAAGTGAAATTTCCCTATGTTTTGGTGGGTTTGAAGCTTTTTTGGGGAAAACTTGTCATTTTCAGTAGCTTCACTCTATTTATGGTCCATATGGCTATCTTTACTCTTTGTAATGCTTGTATGACTATTTTGAGCTTCTATTTGTAAAATTCCCTCTTTTATTCAAAAATTACCTTCTATTTGTATTTTTGAGAAATTATCAATGGATTCATCAAGGAAGAGATTGAAGGATCATGCGAGAAGGTTCAGGGTTTTGTTGTGGCAAATCATTGTCATTTTGGAGGAGTGAATATTGAATTTACAAATTTACATACTTTTCTGGATAGTTTGCAGAGGCGACGATCTGACTGGCTAGCTTGTGTTGCTTGGGCCAAAATGGATGATTTTGAAAATATTGAGTCATGGGATAATTTAGTTTGACCTAGGTCAGTGCATATGTGTGGCTTGATGCATGTTTTAGCCAACGTGAGTTAAGTTGTGAAGAACTTGTGGCTAGAAATGATCTTTTCTTCTTTAGATGTGCAAGGGCACTTGGAGTCAAATATGGTCAACATTGAAGATCGAGGTTACGCTCATGTAGGAGCCAAAGCCCAGAACAATCAAGGATGTCAAGTGAGATGGCTGAGCTCAAGCGTGGCATAAGAAAAGTGGGAAATGTTGAACGAAAGATCGAGCAATAGGTTGCGCCATGTGGGATGGTCGGTCCAAGTGAGGCGTACTCCAGTGGAGCGAGAATAGAAGAGACTTACCGACGTGTGGCAATCCAGTGGTGTATCTACATGTGGCAAGCATGGTGATTGCTTGCAAAAAGAAAGATGAAGACTATGTCAAGAAAATGTATTTTGGTAAGTTGACTAAAATACCAGAAACTACCTTGCATCAAAACCATAGGGCTTGAGTAGCCCTTGGGATTGCGGTTTAGGTCATAGAGGAGCTAAGATGATTAAGTGGATCAAAGGCTAAGAACTTAGCGGATTCAGCTTTATGTGCTTTGAAAAATATGCATAAGTATAGTGTGTGGGTAAAACCCATGTTGTGTCAAGTGGATAGTATTTATTAGGGTTAGATGGGGCTAGTTGCCTTGTCAATTTAACGAGTTGGGATAGAGATATGCAAGTTAACCATCTAACCATCCTAACTTTACTCACTGAAGCTAGGTGTTCTAGGGTTAGGGTTTGAGAAGTGTGAGTGTTGTGGTGTGCTCTCTTGTCTTCCAGCTGAAGTGGTTATAAAACCTTTATCCTCAAGTAGCAATATATCAACTTTGTTTATCTATCATGTATCCCTCTTATTTTCGTTTATTTGCTCTTGTTTTTGTTGGTTTTGATCTTCTCTCTCCTCTTTCTTGATCTTACTGGATTCCAAGGATGAGTAAGTGATATAGATATAACTTGAATATCAATCTCCATCCATCTAGGCATCAGGTTTGGCAAGGTCTTAAAGCTGCTCGGATTTTGCTTGATTTGATCTTTTTTAGTGTTTTCTTGATCCAGTTATTTTTGCCTCAATTCCTTAGGTGTTCTAGCTTTCTGTAATATATAGGAATACATCTAGAGCCATCTTAGCCATCATTCATACACGAGCAAGTCATATTCAATGTTTTTGGTTTTTGCTTGGTTTTAGTGCAATCTTCCTTCAAACGGAAAAATATCAGAACTTTGGCAACGATTTTTTGATCATTGATTGGAAATAGGATCCTAACATCCTACAGATGGTGAATACCAAATTTCAAGCATTTGGAACTTTGGTTTAAGAGTTAGCTCAATTTGTGGTTTTAACCCAGTTTTAGTACAGCAGAGCTTCAAGAACCAACAGATCCCAATTCTCTTAAGTCCTTTAAAGATTTTTGGTTGGGATAATTTCTTGAGGTCATGATCTAGCCGTGGTTCAATTTTTATATCTTTTGGATCTACGGATCAAAAGTTATAGATTTTTGGATCTGATATGGTATTGCTTTTACTGTTCACTGAGTCAATTTTATTGTAATACATTGAATTTTTGAAATTTTGGTTTCTTGATCTTCATAACTTCTCAAAGCTATCGGGGTAAAGAATCAATGAATACTTGAGAGAAAAATTTGAAGACACCATTCACCCATGTCTATTTTCACACCGGTCCTATAGTTGGTTTGTTGATTTTCAGCCAGTTATGCTTATGGCAAGGTTCTGACTGGTTCCCAATTACTTGTTATCATGTATGTGGTCCATATTTGGTAGTTGGTACAAAAAAAATCCCTATATTTTTGCACATTCCTTTTCAGTCTTCAATTTTGAAAAAACAAGTGTCATGGGTTGTGGCGCAAATGATGTCTTTTTAAGGTGACAAAATTCTGGTATTATTCATGTGCTGAGGCCAAAACTGACAAAATCTATCCAGTCCTCTTTAGTTTCAGTCTTACTTCCAGCATTCCACTCTTTATTTTCAGTCATTTCAACTGTTACACCGATGCATCTTTCTGATTTTATCTAGTCATTCCAACGGCAGTACGCAACAAATTTCTGATCATGTCCATACTTTCGCAATACATGTGCTGCACCATCTCTTGTTCTGTTTCTGATGCTCGCATTTTATCTTTGTAGGCGTCATGGATTGGTCACTTCGTGCGCTGAGCGAGGCAGCCGTGGGATTTCATTCCACACTTGTATATAGCACACCTGACGTGTGTATATATCAATGTGCTTGGTAATTGTAAGTTGATCATATCTGAATGGAGTATCGAGCGCTCGATCAGTAATATTACTACAAATTGTATCTGCACTACTTACGGTGGAGCATATATGTAAGAAATGTCTTGTCGACTATACAAGATCGTTTGAGTGCTCGATTAGTTGTATTTAAATCTACATTTCCTGCGGACTTATTTGTACATGTGTCTTGGTTTTGGTTCTTACTTAGTCCAATCCCATTGAATATCGTGACAACAATAGTATAGAGCCAAAGTTTAGCAAACACGGTGCTGTTCACTGGGACTTAGCCAAATACTACTTTACGCAATACTACTTTCCTAGTCAAATTTCAGTGCGACAGAGCCTAAAAAGAGGGAGAAGAGACTAAAGCTGAACAACTAGGAGGGTCATAATCATCAACTATTTGGTGGGTCTATAATGATGCAAACTTATCTCGTAAGAATCGAGAGAAATCCTACCTTCAAATGGTGTCTAATATTATTGCTATTAGGTACAATATATTGATAAGATTATACCGAGGAAGGATTGTAGTTTGAAGAATCCTGCGTTCCAAACTAGCTAATGATTGCTATGAAAACCTTTAAAATAGGGGAAAAATCCTAGAATTCTCTCATAAATCAAGGAAGACTTATGATTGCTGCAATGACCAAGGAAAAAAACTAGAAATTCTCTCACTAGAAAAAATAGAAAAATCTGCACCACTTATTTTGTGGTGCCAGATTATATTGGTGTTAATTAATAGAATATAGATATTATAGTTGTAGTTACACAACATATACAACTATATTTTCAACTATAGGTATTAAGGTTGTATAACATATACAATTATATATTCAAATATAAACATATATAGGTACTATAGTGTCTAGCCTAGAATTGCGCAGACAATTTTGCTAGTTTGGTTAATTGCCTTACCAAAAATCCATCGGTTTACACCTTCTCGATTGGAAGGTGCTCTTTTGCATGTCTGTTTAGCTACATGCATACCTCATCCCGCTTAGCCCCTACACTCGGCCCGGAGTGAGTTGCTCAGAGTGGGACGCCTTGCCAGACGCTCCCACCAAATTGATGGCTACATGAGCCCTTTGCCTTCTATGACACAATCTATGTAGTTGTACAGCCAGTAGATGTATAGTGATTTCCCTTTCAAAATTCAAATTTCAAACTGAAAAAGGCAAAGAAGTAACCTTAAAGCCAATACAGTAAAGCGTACAAGCCACAGCACAAATATTGATACAAGCCAGCAGGTGCAAATACAACCTGTTCTTTTCGGCTGCGGTTTATGGTTGAATTTTTTGTACGGATAATCCATTTTTTATTCGAAATTACATAAATATACCCGCGGGAAATTTTTTTGCAAAAATAGGCTCCAGTCGCCTAATGGTTGGGCGACTGGAGACTTTCACCCAACCAGACCGCGACACAATATATCTCGCTGCACAGTGGAGCGACTGCATTAAGTCGCTTTTCCGTTCGGCGACTTAACGGTAGTCGCCATCCCGTTAGGCGACTAGAATGCAGTCGCCATCCCGTTAGGCGACTGCATGTAGCCCCCGTGATTGTTTTAAATTTTGTGAATTTTGTAACGTTGAACCGGTAAAAAAATACGGTGAAGTTGTAATAAAATTTTATGTTCATTGTATATTGTAGGTATGTAAAAAGTTTTTAATTTTTTTTATGAAAGATTGAGTAGAAAACGATCGATACATGCACTGTTAAGTGAGATAGTTTATGTGCGGAGAGAGATGATAGACTATGTAAATTTAAATAAACTTCATAATATAACTGAGAGTAACATGCCGCATGTTTTTTCATTACATGCATAACATATATAGCATCTGCAACACGCCTCACTGGTCACCCTGGTGTGCCCCGTCACCGCGCCCGCGTCCTCCCATACGGCCTCGCTTGGCCCTCCTCCGGTGCAACGGGTTAGGACGATCCGAAAAAGTAAAACGAGCAGGAGGGTGTCTATCCCGCCCCTGCGCTGGTGGAGTCAGCTGCACCTCTGGCTGTGTGCCCTCCGGTGCACCGGGGAGGGCACTGACAGAGAGAACCTCCGGAGCTGCGTCGGAGAATTGCCCGGGCCACTCCGCGAAAAACTGGTCCACATCTTCCGGGCCTGGGGAGACGCCATGCTGCTGGTAACTACCTGCAATATTAATATCGTTAGTTCGTTGCATGTCGTCTTCGGATAAACACGATAAACACGATATAAGAGGGCCAGTGGGCCGGGGCCTCCGGTAGGAAGGCAGCGTCTCCCGCGATCGGAAGCCCAAGGAGCAGGGACACATCCTGCAAGGTCGGCGTCATCTCCCCGAATGGGAGGTGGAAAGTGTGCGTCTCGGGCCGCCAACGGTCCACCAAAGCCGTCAGCAGGGAACGGTCGAACGGAAAGCGTCATGATCGCTCCCCGCCCGCCTCGTCCCCGCCAGCGGCGCCAGCGCCTCCATCCTCGTCCGTGGCCTGCACCATCCGGGCAAGAGGGAGTAGCCCGGCATTCCGCAGCCTGCAAACAAAGTGAAGGTCAGCACAGAACGAACTTACGGTCGCACTAAACGCTGGAGTAGTGCAAACCTGGCGGTCCAACGAGGGTCGAGTCCCCAGGCCACGCGAGGTGTGCGTGTCCGGACCACTCCCAGCTGAGGCGGGTCGTCCGTGCTCCCCGGTGGCGGGACTAGACGGGAAGCGCGATGAGAGCGGTCCACGTGCTCGTCCAACAGCGCGAACCGCCACTCCGAGTCACGTCCAGCACGAGCCATACCTGGAAAATTTGTACAATAATTGCAACATTCAATGTTCTACATCTAAATTTGTATAAGAATTGCAACATTAAATTTTGTACATCTAAATTTCAACACTACATTTTCTATATCTAAATTTGTACAATAATTTCAACATTACATTTTCTACATGTAAATTTCAACACTAAATTTTCTACATCTAAATTTGTACAATAATTGCAACATTAAATTTGGTACATGTACATTTAAATACTATTTTTTGTACAATAATGCATTATAAATGGTATACAAAATTTAGTTTATACAATTTGTAAACTAAATTTCTAAACTATATTTACTAAACAAAATTTGAAAAATAAATTTGTAAACTAAATTTCTAAACTACATTTTCTAAACTATATTTCTAAACTAATTTTCTAGACTACATTTTCTAAACTAATTTTCTAAACTATATTTCTATACTACATTTTGTAAACTAATTTTCTAAACTATATTTTCTATACTACATTTTGTAAACTAATTTTCTAAACTATATTTTCTATACTAATTTTCTAAACTATATTTCTAAACTAATTTTCTACACTACATTTTCTAATCTAATTTTCTAAACTAATTTTCTAGACTACATTTTCTAAACTATATTTCTAAACTAATCTCCTACACTAACAAAAATATATAACACCAAAAACTTACCTGAAAAACGCGCACTCCTTCTCCTCCTCCCCATTCTCTTCTCCTCTCCCTCTCCCTCTTTCCCCTCTCTTCTCTGCGCTGGCCGAACGGAAGAACAGTGCGGCGCTTCCTCGCCGCCGAGCGCGGCCTTATATCCACCTTCAGTCGCCCAACCGTTGGGCGACTGAATCACAGTCGCCGAACCGTTCGGCGACTACATTGAAGGCGCCCAACGGTTGGGCGACTACAATTAATCGCCCAACCGTTCGTAGACTCTCCAGCTGTCGCGGTCTGGTTGGGCGAAAGTCTCCAGTCGCTTAACCATTAGGCGACTGGAGCCTATTTTTGCAAAAAAATTTCCCGCGGGTATATTTATGTAATTTCGAATAAAAAATGGATTATCCGTACAAAAAATTCGTTTATGGTTTTTGGCTGAAATTTATGAATTTTAGCTGTTGTGACAGAGATTACATCAACTCGGCTTCGGCTTCTGGCTTCTGGCTTATTTTTCACTATTCATAAGTTTCGTCTTTTTATGAACTTTTGGCTTTTTGTTGAGCTTTTTTGCCGGTTCTTTTTTTCCCCGTATTTGTTTGTATTATACGTAATGGGCTAACATATTTTTTATATTTTTAAATTTTTTTAAATTTAATTATGCTAAATAAGCCTCTATCAGCTACAGTGTTTTTTTCAGCCAGCTACAGTGTTTTCAGCCATAAGCCATGAGCTTTTCAGCCGAACCGATCACCACCACGGAGAGGGAGATACTCGCTTGTGATTTTTGTTGATACAGATATTATGCTTTTAACATGTACTACAATTAACTTGTAGATCCCATCTTAAGAAAATACTCCATTTAAAAGTTAGATACTATAGCAAAAATTAAATGCCACTAGCTTCAGTCGAAAAAAACAGGCCACCAGGGGCAGGTCTGCTTTTCCGGGTGTGGTTTCATGGAACTACATGGCCATAATATATGTGGTTACGTGATACAAGCCAAAATACCTGGGGTTTACCGCAATTAGCTAGGTTCATGAAACCTGTGGGCTGATACAATTTGCTCTTGATATTTTGGACAATAAAGTTGCAGTTATGCAAAATTTACCCAACAAGAATTGACCTTTCATTTGCTTGCAGATTTTGTCCGGACGGAAGGTCGTTGTGCATATCTGTGTAGGATATTCTTCGCCTCTTCGCCACAAGAGACAAAATGCAGAATTGCAGGTAATCGATTGTGCTCAGTATATTGCTCCAATTTACAGAAGAATTTTCACATTCTAGAAGTTGAGACCATGATAATGAGTTGCAGAGACATGCTTGCTGATTTTATTTTGAAATGCTCCTTTAACACTTCACCAAAGGAAGCTAAAGTACCATACATGCATGTTGATAGTATGATACAGAACACATGATATGTCATGGATACTATCCTTAAGTAGCAACTGTTAGAGTTAGTAATCTTGTTTAGTCATATTCGAGCCAGTTTTGCTGTATTATATTTGTTTGAGTCATGTACGAGTTTGTTTCCACGTACGAGTCAGCTTTCGAGTCTATCTCGGAGTTGTAGTTGTCTCTGTGTCATAGTTGTAGAGTTGGGTATAAAAGACAGAGCAATATAACGAGAGAGAAAGGAAGCGATCGGTGTGATCGTATGAGAGGGAGAGAAATAAAGAAGAGAAGAAGGAGCAGTTTTGGCTCCGAGAAATCGGAGGTGTTCGTGAAGCTGAAGACGTGGCCGTACACGCTTTACGACCACGACGATTGAGTCTTCAACGTGGTCGTAATCGAGTTGACTACTGTGATCAAGTCTACTACGTGGTCGAAGAAACAAGGTCTACAATCGAAGTCTCGAGTTCTCGTAAACCGGAGTGGTCGTAGCTCGATTACGAGAACGTGCAGCGTATTGTGAATATGGTCGTAACTCTCGTCAGCAGAAGTTACGAGTACGTAGCATGGTCGAAGCAAACACAAGTGGTCATAACTACTTTGTGTGTGGTCATAAATTTCACGTGGTCGTGCCATTTGTGAAGTGGTCGTAAATCGACTTAGCGTGGTTGTAACGACTGCAGAGTAGTCGAAGCGCAACAAGTGGTATCAGATCCTGTTGATCTTGGTGATTTCTGAAGATTATGGGCGATAAGGCAAAGGACCAGGGTGGGCTAATCTCCCTCCAGTACCCTCTCCCGATGACCGACAATTATCCGGTGTGGGCAATGAAGATGAAGGCGAACATGCGCAGCCAGGGAGTCTGTGGTGCAGTGGATTCGAAGGGGAAAGATAAGGAGGTGGACGATAAGGTGGATCAAGTGGCTTTGGCCATCATCTACCAGGTGCTACCAGATGCGATGATGCATTAGCTCATCGGCAAGGAGACGGCATGGGAGGCGTGGGAGACACTACAGACGATGCACAAGGGCGTTGATCATGTGAAGGAGGTGCGGTTCCAGAATTTGCAAAGCGAGTTCGAGAATCTCAAGATGGGAGAGACCCGGCCGGTGGATGAGTTCGCCGGCAAGCTGACTTCGTTGTACAATCAGATTAACTCTCTTGATAACAAGATGGAGGAATTTGTGATGTTGAAGAAATACCTGCGTGTGCTTCTGGAGAAGTACATACTTGTTGTCACCACACTTATGTACTCCTTTGATCTGGACAATAAGATGATAGAAAAGATCACAGGCTCCCTCAAGGTGCATGAGGAGTTACTGAAGGGGTTTCAGTCACGTAATGAGCAGGGATTCCAGACTCATAACAAGCAGACGTTGCTAGTAAAGGGAGATCCGAGAGACGATTGTGGCTCATCAAACAACCGCAGGAGGTGGCACGATCGAGGTGGCCAGAGTGGTTGAGGCAGCAGAGGTGGCCGTGGAGACAAGGTTGGGCAAGGTGGTGGTGACAGATCCCATGATAAGTCATATGTCAAGTGATTTGAATGTGGCGAATACGGGCACTACGCGTTAGAATGTCGTAACCAAATAAAGTGTTTCAACTGTAACGAGTACAGGCACTATGCGTTGGATTATCGAAGCAAGAAGAAGAATAGGGAGGCGAACATCTCCCAAGACGAAGAAGAACGTAGTTCCAAAACTACGCACAAAGGAAGGTAGTCATGATCACACGGATCAGTGGTACTTGGACAATGGAGCAAGCAACCACATGACGGGAGATCGTTCTATGTTTCATAAGCTCAATGAGAAGATTTGGGGAAAGGTCAAGTTTGGCGACGGTTTCATGGTGGAGATAAAAGAAAAAGGATCGATGCTGTTGCAATGCAAGAATGGAGATAAGAAGTTGTTGACAAGGATTTATTATATACCAAGTCTGTGCAACAACATACTTTGTCTGGGGCAGATGACAGAAAGAGGGTGCAGGGTGGTGCTGCAGGATGAGTTCTTACGTGTATATGACAAAAACAAAGATTTGTTGATGAAGGTGAAAATATCTTCAAATTGATTATACAAGATTTCTTTGAAAACTTGTAAATCGATTTGTCTGAAGAGCAGCTTGGAGGCGTCAGGAGGTGGCAGTACCCGGGGGCAAGACTCAGTAGGCGTAGTTAGGGGTAGCCAAGCAGGGCATGTAGGTGCACGTGCAGAAGGCCAAGATGGCAGGATCCAGGTGCATCACGTGCAGCTGGCACACGAGGCGTGCATGCAGCGTCACGTTAGCAGCCATAGGGAGAAGGGCAT
This sequence comes from Dendrocalamus latiflorus, assembly GCA_017311315.1. Lineage (NCBI taxonomy): Eukaryota > Viridiplantae > Streptophyta > Magnoliopsida > Poales > Poaceae > Dendrocalamus > Dendrocalamus latiflorus. Next base: position 33,150,795 of record CM029658.1, on the reverse strand, counting down.
GTCTATGGACTCCATGCATGAAGATGGCAGCAAGCCACATGACCACACACATGCAGGCGCACATGAAGGGAGCAGCGGCTCCAGAGGCACATGCGGCACACATGCAGGTGCGGCTAACACAGGAAGTCAAGGTGATAGAAAAAGTGTACAAGGTCTAAGAGGAAGACTTACAATACAGGTTAGTGCAGTCTTTTGTTATTTTGCAGAGAGAACGTAGGAAGCATTGGAGACAGGAGTTAGGGGCGGTGTAGTCTCAACTAAGATATACGCGGGAAAGCGGGCAGACTTGGTCCAAGAAAGAAGAGCGAGAGGCTCAAGTAACGGCGAAGCCAAGGTGGCTGTGGGAGCAGGTGCTCCAACTCAAACAGGCGTACAAGGAAGGACAAGATAAATCCAGGTGCGAGACGTGGTAAGCATCGGATTGTGCGAGGCTCAGGATAGAGCAAGCACAGACGGTAGGGCGGTGACGGCTCAAGCACACGGGAGTGCAGGAAAAAGGAAGAAGCGGAAGCAAGAGAGAAGATCGGCGTGATCAAGATGGAGAAAAAAGATTAAGGAGGCGATCGTTAGAGTTAGTAATCTTGTTTAGTCGTATTCGAGCCAGTTTTGCTGTATTATATATGTTCGAGTTGTGTACGAGTTTGTTTCCGTGTACGAGTCAGTTTTTGAGTCGATCTCAGAGTCGTAGTTGTCTCCGTATCGTAGTTGTAGAGTTGGGTATAAAAGGCAGGGCAATGTAACAAGAGGGGAAGGAAGCGCTTGGTGTGATCGAATGAGAGGGAGAGAAATAAAGAAGAGAAGGAGCGGTTTTCGCTTTGGAAAATTAGAGGTTTCGTAAAGCTAAAGATGTGGTCGTAAACGCTTTACGACCACAGCGATCGAGCCTTCAACGTGGTCGTAATCGAGTTATGACTACTATGATCAAGTCTATTACGTGGTCGAAGGAGCAGGGTCTGCAATCGAAGTCTCGGGTTCTCGTAAACCGGAATGGTCGTAGCTCGGTTACGAAAATGTGCAGCGCAGTGTGAATGTGGTCGTAACTCTCGTCAGTAGAAGTTACGAGCACGTAGCGTGGTGGGAACAAACACAAGTAGTGGTCATAACTACTCTGTGTGTGATCGTAACTTTCACGTGGTCGTAGCCATTTGTGAAGTGGTCGTAAATCGACTTAGCGTGGTCGTAATGACTGCAGAGTAGTCGAAGCGCAACAGCGACCGTGGCTGCAATTCCACTTGACAGGCCATGCTTATTGAATTGATAGTTAAGCGTAGCTGCAAATCCGCTGGACAGGCCGTGCTTATTTTATTAATAGCTCATACACTTAGAAATAAGAAGGTTTAACTGTAGAACACGCTTAAGCCCTATCATCTCGGTGATGGCATAGAGTTGATCGACAACACAGGATTGGCACCACCATGGCTAATGTCATTGATGCTATCGCTTGCACGGGCTTCTTCCAATGCTAAGGCATCCTTTAGCTGTGCTACCACGGTACCCATCGTTGGCCTTTCACCAGATGCCTCCCTTGTGCACATCAGCGCTATGTCCACGACCTTCCAGATAGAACTGACGTCGTACTCACCATGAAGTCGTGGATCAACAATCATCTCAATATTTCCAGTATTAACCTTCTCCTTGATGTGTTGCACAATATGTGTTGCTGTTGGCAAGATGGAAGGCTCACCAGTTACAATCTCTAGCAAAACTACTCCAAAGCTGAAGATATCACTGCCCATGGTGAGCCTGCCGCTACGATAGTACCTGGGTAAGAACGGTTGGAAGAATATACCTAGTTAGCTAGTTCTACCATAATCATTAGCCTCTCAATTGCAACTGGAGTCAAATTGAACAAATGATATTTTCTGGAATTTATGAAGTATATTATTTGTCTTCTAGATATTTTTTTGCGAACTCTTCAAGAAAATGGAATAGGTATAACCGTATAAGAACGAACTCTGGGTCGATGTAGCCTAGTGTTCCAGCAGCAGTCACTGATATGTGACTTTGAGCAACACTCAGATATGACTTTGACAATCCAAAATCCGATATCTTGGCATTCAGATCACGTCCCAGAAGGATGTTGTGTGACTTAACATCTCTGTGTACTATAGGCAGTACACATCCCGTGTGCAAGTAGTCCAGACCTGCGCCCAAAGGCACGATGGATAGAGATTGTAACATGTAACAGGAGACTGGGGGACTTGATGAAATGCTGTGCTACACTCAAAATTATACCCTGGGCAGCTTCAAGTGCAATTCGTGCTCGATGTTGCCAACTCAATCTCTGAAGAATAGCGTTTTTGCCTGAATGATCATGACAAGAAGTACTGATGACACATCAGGACGTCAATCTTTCTAGTCTTCTGCAAAGTGAGAATGATTGTACAAAATAAAATGTTTTTCGATTGCAAATTATGTGACGTCCAGATGAGACATGGTTGTTATGATTAATTCACATTTGGAAAGAAAAAGGTGTTTTAAGCAGGATTCACAAAAAAAAATGGAAGAAGAAAACACTACTACAGAAAGGCTAATAGTAGACGGCAAATCACAGACGGTTTTGTGAAACCGTCTGTAATGTAAACTATTACAGACGGTTTTAATTTGAAGGCCGTCTGTGGTATTTGTGGCGGGAAAAAGGAGTATCACATACGGTTCTTACCGCTGAACCGTCTGTGATACTGGAATATCACAGACGGTTTTTTATTAAAAACCGTCTGTGTTGTGTCGACTATCACAGCCGGTTGTTGTTAAGAACCGTCTGGGAATGTTCACAGACGGTTTTTCACAAGAACCGGCTGTAATGTCCCTTTGTCTGTCATATTCTAGATCAGAAGTTAATATATAAGTACACATTGCTTCTAATAACTTAACTACAGAACTACTGAGACAAGAGATCACAAATTAAAGGAAAATTTATTAATTTCAATTAGAGGCAAATTTATTACAAAAGTCGCACAGGTAAAGAGTTTCTCAGATTGTATTCTTTTGGGCTTCGTAAGCTTCTTCTTCAACTTGGGGACTTGGAGGATCAGCCGCTAAATTCTCGAACGCCGTTAAGATTGCCCTTGTCCTCAGCACTTCCTCGTGCCGCCTGGGCAAATGATCAGCAGCATCCATAATGTCGTAGAGGATAGCATGAAAAGATTCCTCAGAATCTGTCGTTTCTGCTTGATCGGCAAGGCTATCCATCAGTCTCTGCAATGCGTGTAGAGATTCTTCCGCATTGCGCACATTGTGGAGAAGAACCAGGGTGAGGGCTGTTTCCCTTTCTTGAGCGGCAGCGAGACGCCTCCGTCGACGGCGGAGGATCAGGTCAAGCTGACGGATGCAAGAAAGTCGGGGAAGGAGAGCAGGGCGGGTGCGGAGAAGCTGCTCCAGATGCAAATTGCTGGCCGCCTGTGTAAGGTTCCGGCCGAACAATTCGTGATGAACAGATGAGAGGAAGGAGATGATCACAAGAACAGTAGTAGAAGTCATGTTGTATTAATTGTATATTGTATTGTACGTACGTAGAAGCTAGAGACCTGGATTAGGAGCGCATATTTAACCTTTAGCACAAACGGTTTGTATACCCAAACATGAATGATATAGACGCTTCGTATAACGATCGAGAGACGTTAATTAGACGATCGAAACACGAAGCGTTCTGGCATCGAAACACGCGCGAAGCGTTCTGGTATGAAGCTTATCACAGACGGTTACCGTCTGTGATAATGACTAAGGTATTTATTGCGCTGCTCAGACCGCATCGTCTTCATTTCGATCCAGATCTAGCCACTGCTGCGCACTTTTTCACTCGGGAGGAAGCTAGGCGATTTCAGGCCAGTTAATTTGGTGGGAAGAGGCAGAGATTGAGCTTTGAATTAAGATTCAGACTTTCCTGGTTGCTGTAGATATGGTTAGTAATGAAATTTATTTATTTTTAATTGCATTAACAATTTAGGTGTAAGTAATCCATGAGTGGTTATTGAAGATGGTTAATTAATTTGCAAAATTGTTGGTTATATAATAGCTATTGTGTTTGTAATATGAATTGAGCTAGGAAATTAAGTCTCAATATAATAAATGTGGCCGGTATATATGTAGGTATAATTAGTTATTCTAGATTTTAATACTAAGTTGTTATATATGTACGTAACGTAGGACCGAAGCTGGATGTATGCCGCGAGCCGTGTGAGTGAAGAGTACATTAATGGCGTTTCTGCTTTTATAAGAGCCACCGAGGAGGATATGTTGAATAAGGGGGTGGAATATATGTGCTGTCCATGCACTGACTGCGAGAATTTGAAGATGTTTAAGAACCGAGGGCAAATTGAAGCGCACTTGATTCGGAGGGGTTTCAAAAAGGATTATACGTGTTGGACCAGTCATGGCGAAGTGAATGATCATATGCCCCCGGATGACATCGCCGGTGAAGGGAATGATATGCCCCCGGATGACATCGCAGGTGAAGTGAATGACATACCGCCGGCTGATGTCGATTGTTAGGGGTGGGCAAAATACCCGCTACCCGTTACCCGAACCCGAATTACCCGGGCCCGAACCCGAAATACCCGAACCCGAAATACCCGATCCCAAATTCGGATAGCAATTCCAATTACCCGAAATTAGTTTGGGTAGTTCGGGTAATATCCCCCGGTACCCGAACTACCCAAAATTCCCCCTCCCTACTAGGCCAACAGGCCAAGTGTACATACTAACATACCCCCATCCCCCGCCGGCCCGCGGCCCGCGACCTCACTCCACTCAGACTCCAAAAACCTAGGCCTAGCGGTAGCGCTCTTACGCTCTCCGCCGCCTCCACCGTCCGAACTCTGAAGTCCGAAGGGGCGACGCCCTCTCCTCTCTCACGGTCTCACCCCGCCGCCGGCCCGCCGCCCTCACTCCCTCACCCACCTCTGCGCCAGGCGGCCAGGCCACCGCGCGCCGCCCTCTCTCACCCCGGCACCCCCGCGTCCCCGCCGGTCCCGAGCACAGCCCTCACCCGCCAGGCCACCAGCCGCCGCCGCGCGTCGACCTCGGGGGAGGGACAAGGTGCACCGGCGGCTTGAGGATTGAAGGACGGCTTCCACCTCGGAGTCCTCGTGCAATGTATGTATGCCCTTAATACTTAGTTACCTAATACCTACAGTCTTGCAATGTTTTTTGAATCTGTGGCTCTGTGCAAATTGCAATGTATGTAGTGTAGTGTAGATCTGTTATTTGATGTGGTCCAGTGCACTATTTAGTTCTTCTATAGTTGGATTCGATTGTTTGGTGATGGACTAATGTAGTCATGTAGATCTACTGTCTACTGATATGGTGAACTTTGATTATTTCGGTTCAGTGGTTTTGTGATTTATGGTTAACAGAGGCACATCCGCACATGACTTAGTTGAGCTGTTGATCTATGATAGATTGATAGTTAGTGTCTTAGTGCTTGTATTGCTCTTTTTATTTCTGTAGATGCCAGAACCTGAGGATATTATAGACATGGAGTCAGTGGGCACTGGCACTGGCACACAAGTTGACAGTCAGGCAATGGCAATTGTACCAATGGCAGAAGATGAACATGGACATGGGTCACAACCATCACAGGAGACTCAGGAGCCAGGAGAAAGGGAAGGAACTAAAAAAGTGGTCATTGATGTGGAGGAGAAGGAAGATGAAAAAGGTCAGAGGAAGGAGATGGCACCAAGGTCAGAGATGTGGCTACATTTCATCAAGATCAAGGACAACAATGGACTTTTGAAGGCTGGAAGGTGCAAATATTGCCACCGTGAACTCAAGGCTGACACAAGGGGACATGGAACATCTGCCTTGAAGAAACACTTCGGTACTTGCAAACGCAATCCTCATGTTTTCAACAAGGACTCAAAGCAAGGCACCTTGCAAGCTTCTCATGGGGAAGCTCCTACCACTTGGAGGTTTGATCAAGAAGCACTTAGAGAAGCCTTTGCTGAGATGGTAATAGAAGATGAGCAGCCCTTTTCTTTTGGTGAGAAGCCTGGCTTTAGGAAATTTATGTCCAAAGCATGTCCACGATTCCAACTTCCATCTAGAAGAACTTGCACAAGGGACACCGTACGTCATTACTTTCAAGAGAAAGCCAAACTGAAGAAGTTCTTCAAAGATTTTTGTCAGAGAGTTTGCCTCACAACAGATTGTTGGACTTCTCAGGTCCAAGATGGATATATGACTGTTACAGCAAGTTTCATTGATGAAAACTGGAATCTGCATAAGAAAGTGATAAGTTTTTTCATGGTAAAGGGTCACAAGGGGGAGGATATTGGGAAAAACTTGATGAGATGCTTGGCTGAATGGGGTTTGGATAGAGTAATGACTGTAACCGTGGATAATGCAAGTGCCAATGACAGTGGTGTTGATTACTTGAGGAGGCAGTTGCAGAAAACCAACATTGCCAAGGGCAAGTATTTGCATATGAGGTGTGCTGCACACATTGTGAATCTTATTGTAAGAGATGGATTGCAAGAAGTGGACCTCTCTATTAAGCGTGTTAGGGCTGCTGTTAGATATATCAAAAATGGGACTTCAAGATTGGTCAAGTTTAAAGAAATTGCTAAGGAAGAGAAGGTGGACAGCAAAGCATTTTTGAAACTTGATGTTCCGACAAGGTGGAATTACACATATCTGATGTTGAAAGCTGCAATTGTGTATGAGAAGGTGTTCTTAAAGTTAGCTGAAGATGACACTACTTATGTTATTGATCTATCTGAAGCAAGGGATGGTTTTGGGCATCCTGATGAAGATGATTGGGACAATGCAAAGAAGATGGCAGAATTTCTAGAGCATTTCCATGATCTTACTGTCCGTGTCTCTTCTACTCTCCATGTCACTTCCAACACTTTCTTTAATGAGATTGGAGAAGTCCGTTTGTTGATTCAAGCTTGGCTGAGCAGTGAAGATAATTTGCAAGTATCAATGGGCATGAGAATGAAAGAGAAATTTGACAAATACTGGGGACTTTGGCACACCAACAGCAAGGACAATGACAAAGGGCAGGAACAAGAGCAAGAGAGGGAGAAAGGGCGGAGCAAGGGCAGGGGGAAGGATAAGGACAAGGACAAGGAGAACATCAATTTATTGATCTTTGTGGCTGCATTTCTTGATCCAAGGTACAAATTATCTTTGTACACAAAGATTACCGTTGAAGAGATATTTGGTGAGGAAAGAGGACAGTTAGTTTGGGCAGCAATTAATACTTGTGTGAGAGAGCTGTTTGAAGAATACAAGAACATGTATGCTCCAAGTGAAGAAACAACTGAAGTAATTGATGCCAATCAATCTAAGGGAGGTCCAGGAGGCAAGCTTAAAGAAAAAATCGCCAAGAGGATGAAAATGAGCAACTGTTCTACCAGCACTATCAAATCTGAACTTGACAAATATCTTGCTGAAGAAACTGAAAACACAGAAAAGAAGATTGACATTCTTAGTTGGTGGAAAGTCAATGCAAATAGGTTTCCAGTTTTGGGTCACATGGCTCGTGATGTGCTTGCTATACCCATCACAACAGTAGCGTCAGAGTCCGCTTTTAGCACAAGTGGACGTATCTTAGATGACTTCCGTACCTCTCTTACTCCATTCATGCTAGAGGCTCTAGTATGCACGTAGGATTGGCTTCGAAGGTCTACTATTGACGTAAAGGAGAGTACGGAGGAATTGGCCATAATAGAAAAAGGTATCATATTTCCTTGCTTGCTTGCATTTGTGTATTTCCTGTATGTAATATGTAACTGTGCGTTTACAGAGTTGATAGAAGAATATGGTGGCAAAGGAAAAAAGAATGAGCAGCCTTCCGCCTCCAAGTCACAAGCAACACCAAGCAGCAGCAACTGTCCCTCCAAAACTTAAAGGACTTGAACTGGAGTACTGGTTGTCCCTAGTTGTGAACTTGTGATGTTGAACTTGTATTAATTTCACAAATGTTTGTCCCTAGTTGTGATGTTGAACTTGTATTGTTCCTGTGAACACAGCATTGTTCCTGTTGGCCGCTAGCTGCAGTGGAAGCTGCTGTTGGCTGCTGCTGTGTTTGCTAATATATCACAGCTGGACCGCTGGAAGCTGCAGCTGGAGTGCTGGACGCCTGGACTGCTGGCTGCTGCTGCTGCTGGCCGCTAGCAGGCTGGACCGCTGGAAGCTGCTGGCTGCTGCTGCTGTGTAACGTTTGCCGCTAGGCTGGAGTCTGGACCGCTGGAAGCTGGCTGCTGCTGTGTAACGTTTGCTGCTGTGTAATGTTTGCTGTGGAATCTGAGATTGTGAGATTGTGGTTTATTAGTAAATGATTCTCTCTGTTTGAAATTGTATGCAAATTGCTGCTGAAATTATGTGCAAATTGCTGCTGAAATTCTATGCAAATTTTGTGCAGTTTGGTGGTTTTCTTATAATTCGGGTATATCGGGTATACCCGAACCCGAACCCGAAATATCGGGTACCCGAAATTGCGGGTAGTGTTTTTTCAAGGCTAATATCGGGTAGCAGTTTTCATTACCCGAATTTCGAATTACCCGAACTACCCGACCCGAAAAAATCGGGTAACCCGAACGCCCAGGCCTATCGATTGTGGCTCGGATTCGGATAGGTTGCACGATGATAATCTGGATCAGATGCTTCGCGATGTAGAAGAGAACTATGATGAGAGAGAGTATGTTAAATTCCGTGGCTTGATGGAGGACTCAGAGAAACCTTTGTACACGGGCTGCAAGTACACGAGGTTGTCGGGCGTGCTTAAACTGTTGAAATTGAAGGCAAGCAACGGTTGGTCCGACAAGAGTTTCACGGCGCTGCTAGGTCTTTTAGCGGACATGCTTCCGGAGGGAAATGAGTTGCCTAAAACCACGTATAAAGCCAAGAATGTTCTTTGTCCGTTGGGAATGGAAGTAGAAAGAATACATGCATGCCCGAACGACTGTATCCTCTACCGTAAAGAGTATGCAAACATGCATGTATGTCCGGTGTGCAACACATCCCGATACAAACGTAACAATCAATCAGATGATGGCGAGGGAACAGAGGCGAAGAAAGGACCTCCTGCTAAGGTGGCATGGTATTTTCCTATAATTCCCCGTTTGAAAAGGTTTTATGCAAATCCAAAGGAGGCAAAACTGCTGCGTTGGCACTCGGAGGAGCGCAAGAAGGATGGAATGCTAAGGCACCTTGTTGATTCCGCGCAGTGAAGAAACATCGATAGGAGTTTTGCAGAGTTCGGTGCAGAACCAAGGAATATAAGGTTTGGACTGAGTACAGATGGAATGAATCCATTCAGTAGCATGAGCAGCCGACATAGCACATGGCCCGTGACTCTCTGCATCTATAACCTTCCTCCTTGGTTGTGTATGAAGCGAAAGTACATTTTGCTGTCGATACTTATCCAAGGGCCAAAACAACCTGGGAATGATATCGATGTGTTCCTAGCACCGTTGGTGGAAGATCTAAAAGTACTGTGGAACGAAGGGGTACAGGTATGGGATGCATACAAACGAGAGAACTTCACTCTGCGCTCCTTATTGTTCTGCACCATAAATGATTATCCTGCCCTTGGTAACCTATCGGGCCATAGTATAAAAGGTGCCAAAGCTTGTACTCACTGTTTAGATGGTTTACGAGAGGCCTTGGGCTTTACGTTCCTTGGAAACATGGTTTCCAAGATGACTCCGACATGTATCGGCGCAGGAAGAGAAACAAAGCCGAGCGTGACGCACAGCTACGAGAAGAGATCAAGGAATCTCTTAGAGAGGAGCTATTAGCTCAGATGGCTGATGTAATCAGAGATGAGGTGCGGAAACAGACATAAAGTCAGCAGGCCGCCACCGCCGCTCCTGTGCTAGCTAGCCCGCACAACCATCCGAGTAGCTGCGCGTCCAATCCGACGCAAACCCAGTCCAAATTTCCTGTGGACGACATCCTGGTAATAATTATTACCTCTCGAATGCTTGCTCCATTGGTAGGCCTATTCGAGTAGCTAATTTTGTATCGTTATGTAGGAGCCTACGACGTGCAGGCTCCAAGTAAGATATGGCTCCATTCCCTTGTACGCTGCTTGGGGCCAGGCATATTCGTCTGGTATCGGGGCCATGGTGCACGGTCAAGCTTTAGCGCCAGGCTTCGCAAAAGTTAATGTGGATGGTGTGTATGCCAATTTTGAGGTGGTCCCGCTACCGAAGCCCCCCAACGACGAGATCGTGAATCTAGGACAGGCCATTGGAACATTCATCCAGTGGCCCAAAACCGATATCTCCCTGGAGGCTTCTTCACCGGTGGCAGGACCAGAAGTGCAGTGCGAACCACAGCAACTTGCACTGGTGCCATCTCCACACGGGCAGTGCGAACCACAGCTACCTGCACCGGTGCTATCTCCACGGGTGCTATTCTCGCCAGAGCAACTTGCACCGTCTATACCATTACAGTCGACTAGCATAAAGTCGACCCACAATCCAGGTAGTGGCCAGGGCAAATCAAAGACGAAGGATGATGACGATTTCCCGTCCATGCCATTGGCCCGCAAATTCGTGCTAGCTCAGCCGATGGTAGTCCAGGAAGAGCTCCAAAAACTAGGACTTGGTTGCCAAAGATTCCACCTTTGGTATATGGAAGAGTCCAATAAGCCAGAGGCAGAACGGCGCTCAGGTATCACTGTCAAATTCAAGCCGGAACATTTCTTGCACGAAGCTCAGGACTGTGTCTTCGCGGTGACCTTTGACGATATATTTGAACTTTTCACGCTCAACGCTCTCGACGCCTCACTCGTTCGATGCTGGACGCTGTAAGTCTGTACAATCACAGTCTCTGTTCACGTAATACCGATATATGTCACAATTTGTTGCTTTCCTATGTTATATATAGATTCATGCTGACCGAAGCTAGATCATCGAAATCACAAATTGGTTTTCTGGACCCACGCTTGGTCGCCATTGATACCATCATCGAGAATGCATCCTTCGTCGAGGACTATATTACAAAAGCACTGCTGGCTCACCAAGATAAGGAATTTGTTCTTATGCCATACAATGAGAAATTCCATTGGATTTTAATTGTAATTATACCAAAATGGAACAAGGTTATATACCTTGATTCTCTAAGTAAGAACAAATCCAAGTATACAGCTATCGCCCGAATACTCGATAGGTACGTACATTGTACATTGTACTCTTTCTTTCCTTCCGAATAACTAATCTAACTTTTTCGAATAACGAAGGTCGTTCGCCACATACATTCAACAAACACGTGACTCGACGACAGGGGCCAAGGCCTTGAAACATGATCGCAAGTTTCGGGTATTCGCTAGCTACACATTAATTAATCATATACAACACATAGTAGTAATGCCACTTGATTTAACACATTATATTTTTTGCAGTGCCACCAGCAGGAGCCGGGCAACACGTGTGGATACTACGTGTGCCACCATATGAGACTACTCCTCGATTCCACCAAGATCACTAATTCTAAGGTTTGTCAATCTTCCCACATTTATTTCATACATGTCAAGTTTTATATATGTGCGCGTTGATATTCCTATCGACAGGCTGCGTCCATCTCTACATCTGCATTGACACAGCCGGATTTTGCAAAAATTCGAGGAGAGCTCATTTGGTTTTTGTGGTCAAAAGTCGTAAGATCAAATGGAGAGTTCCACTACCCAGAATGATTTTTTATTGTAATTCTAAGTGCAAATACAGTGTAGATCTTTTACAATTGTGTATTTGTTAATGGATATTTTATTTCAACTCAATGAATTGATTTGCGAAATGGATGCTTTATGTTTGTGAAATTAAGTGTGTTGTCAATTGGATGTTTTATGTCTGTGAAATGAATTGAGATGTGAAATGTATCTGAAATGAAATGAGATGTGTGAATTGTATATGTTTTATGTCTGTGGTTATCTGCTTGTTTCAGAGGGCATGGCTAGCATTTCCTGAGGCTAGCCAATAAACAGAAATATATTTAGGGGTTGAAGGGAATATCACAGACGGTTTTGAGTTAAAAACCGTCTGTGATAGCTGATAATCACAGACGGTTTGGAGTTAAAAACCGTCTGTGATATCTGATAATCACAGACGGTTTTTAACTCAAAACCGTCTGTGATTATCAGCTATCACAGACGATTTTTAACTCAAAACCGTCTGTGATTATCAGCTGTCACAGACGGTTTTTAACTCAAAACCGTCTGTGATATCTGATAATCACAGACGGTTCAAAAACCGTCTGTGATGACCGTCGATTATCACTGACCCATAAATACAGACGGTTCACAAAACCGTCTGTGATGACCTTTTCTGTAGTAGTGAAAAACCACTCTAAACTCTGATCCACAGTCTAAACCCTGCTCTAGATTTATCAGCTTTTTTTAATCTTTTCATACATTTATATTTGCATACTTGACTCGCTTTCTCATCCATATAACAAGGTTATTTACGGATTGAAACTTGAAAGGCGAAATTATAATTTGAGGGTACGTAATAACTAAGTAGAAGGTATTGCTTTCCATGCAAGATATCATGGGTGATGCCAATGTTGATAATTTTTTAATGTACAGAGTACAAACCTCTCAAGTTATCGTAAAGGCTTTCATTAGGCATGTACTCATAAATAAGGGCTAAATGATTCTTGTCAGTGCAGTAGCCAACCAACAAAACTAGATACCTGTGGTGCACAGTTGTTAAGCTCTCAACCTACAAAAGGAAATTCAATGCACATTAACTAGGATCCACCGAAATTCCAACCCATTATTTTTTGTGAATGCATGAAAAATATTGAAACCTATGCCAAATTCTATTGTGTGGAATTTAGTACCTCAGCTAAAAACTGTGGCATTCCCTTCCCTGATGTTGATGTTTGAGAACACATCTTAACAGCAACCTGAGTACCATCGTTTAACTGGCCATGGAAAACAGGCCCAAACCCTCCTTCGCCGATGAATGCTGAGAAATTATTTGTTATTTTTATCAACTCCTCGTAAGTGAATTCACGGTTGTCAGATATATGCATATGATCTTTACGATGTTCTTCACTTCTAGACTTTGCAGTGCCTGCACCCACAAGTATTACACTCAGAGCGGTAACTAAAGAAATCAAGTATTCCATCAAAGCAAAAAAATGCTGAAAAGATGTTTTTTTAACTCCCTCCGGTCCAATTTACCTGTCGTTTTAGCTCCAAACACATAGAAGAAAGATGGAATCCAGCCTTCAAGATACCAACCTCTTCCCGAAGTCCTGCAGATTCTTGCTTCTCCGTCTCTAGTTGAGCCTGGAGATCTTGCACCTGCGCACTAACAGCACCTCTTTCACTTGTCTTGGTGGCAGACTGCAGACCCATATTTCGAAGGAAACTTGACTTTGGCAAAACTTTGGTAACCACTTCAGTAGAAGACTTTGGCTGCTGTCCTTCTTCAACTGGTTCAGCCACAATAGCTTCCATAGCAGCCTAGCATCATATACAATTAAATTAGTCTTTCATATTGTACTATGGGGGCAGTTTCTAATATATTCATGTCTAAGAGGCAAAAAAAGAGAAATCAAATACTTACGATAGCATTCTTCACAGGTTCACTAAAACCAATTTTCTTGCTGCAATGCCAATGTGTGTCCTTGAAGAGATCAATTGCAGTGGGTTCTGTATCCTTATATTTTTCTTTCTTCTGAAACATGTGAAATCAGTTTGAAAGTGTTAGATTGAAACATATATGATGAGTAATCATGTTAGATGTCAGTTACTGTGCATATAGACTCGAATGGTTAAAATAAGATCATGGAGCTACCAGTAATGCAATGTAGTCTGTAATGAAAAACATAAGCATGGGCAATGAAGTAGTATCAAATAACAGAACAACCTCGACATATATATGCAAGCACATTTAATAGTTTTAAACATGTATTGTTCATTGGCACATGATCAATGGGTTATATCAAGTACATAAATTCCATTATATGCTGAAAAAAGATCGAGCAAAGCAGCTTATTATTGTGATTCGGAGGAGACAACAACAAACATTATATGTAATTTATGATAGATCAGTGTAGCACTACTGGACAAAAATTATTAGGTTGCTACAAGGCTGAGTAGCAACCAATATGCATACGTCAAGACTAAGCAATTTTGTTGCATTGCTGGTGTTCTTACCGCGACATAAGCATGTGCAAGGTAACAACGAGAACCCGTCCGCTGCTGGAACTGGACTTTCTCACGGTTCAGTTGGTTTTTGATGCATTTGTCCTGAAGATTGCATAATTGTATAAAAGAAGAGTAATACAAACAGTATACTAAAAAAATACAAAATGATGAGATTGATTTTTGACAGGTGCTTCCAAAGAAATCTGGAACAATTCTCTCTAAAGTATGACTCACTCCTAGCACTACATACTAAGAAAACATCAAGTAACCTCCACAATACGATAAATATGATTACTGTAAAACAAAGATACTAACTAGGCAGCTAGGTACAGACATACGGTTTCGCATTTATTTTTCATATATATCCTATCATGCAACAAAATAACACCTTTTATCTCTCCTTCTGTAAATCTAGGAATCACAGGTCAGAAAGTAGCATACAGGCATACAGCTCTGTGGATCATCAAAACAAGCACAGATGCCTGAAGACTACTGTGTAGGAACTCATTTTTCTTATAAACTCATTTTTCTTCTCCCGTAGCAACGCAAGGGCACTCAACTAGTTGATATCAAGAATCTGCTGCCTTAACTCTAAATATTTGTTTGTTTAATATTTCAGCAGCTGTATTCCTCCATCTTAAAATTCTAGCCCTACCAAGTTCTCATCATGTGTTATTTAGTATAGACTTAAAACAGCAGTACAACGTGGCTATATTTGTAGATACATGCATACAGTTTATCAACCTAAAGTTACCAGGATTCAGATGAGACACTGTTGTGGTCTTGCCATTTTGTCATTATGAGTTAAAATTGTTTTTAGCTGCCCAATTGAACAAATTACTGATTAGAGTTGTTTGGCATGGTAGAATGGTTGAAATATTTGGAAAAGAAGCATCTGGGAAGACAACACTTGCACTCCATATTGTCAAGGAAGCCCAAAAGAATGGAGGTCTATGTTTCTTTTATTAGTAAAGATTGTTTGTTAGTATACTCGTGTTGTTACTATGTGTATGTGGACTTAAAAACATATGTAAACACTGCCAATCTTGTTTTAATGGAAACACTGTTCTAATTTGCTGAGTCTTTTTTTTACAAATTGTAGCAATATTGTACTTTCATCCAACTGGTTAAAATGTCACTCTTATGAAGTACTTTCAGAGAGCTATTCCACCCTGAGTGACTAGTCGTGTTACTTCACTTCGTAATGCTTAATTATATGCATTTGCTTTCACTGTACTCTCCGTTTGGTTCATTGTACTTGATATTGTTTTTCTTACTCCTAAGAAGAGTATCTTATTGGCATTTGTGATTGGGAATATTTGCAGGTTATTGTGCCTATATTGATGCAGAAAATGCTTTCAACCCTTCATTTGCAGAAGCCATTGGTGTAGACGCTGAAAAACTCCTAATAGCACAACCTGATTCTGCTGAAAATTCTTTAAGCATAGTGAACACACTTGTCGGTGGATCCATTGATGTTGTTGTTGTGGATAGTGTATGTCATTCCGCTATGCCATTTTCAGTAATCTTTCTTTTCTCTTTAAATTGTTTGCTATAAGTAGAAGATTACTTACAGTAGCATCAATTATACAAATTGAATTATAAAGATCATGCATTCCTAGTAATACAAAAGAAGAACATGAATTGGTAGTTATTTCATCTGACAGTTGGACTATCAATTCCCATGTTTTAAGAGCAGTGTATTCTAATTGGAAGAATTGTTAATCTGCATCTTAAGCATGCTGCATTTAGCACTGTCAGGACATGACATGTTCTTTCAGTTAAGGCATAAAGTTTCTATTTTTCAAATATGTGTGATGTTTGGTGAACTTTTTCTAAGTTTGCCAAATTTATGTACTTGGCATTTAAGCTACGTTATATTTGTTTACCTTGCTTTTACTGGATTTATGACAGGTGGCAGCACTTATTCCCAAATGTGAACTGGAAGGTGAAATATACATGAATTCTGAAGACATACAATCCCGTTTGATGACTCGGGCACTTCGAACAATCCAATACACATTAAGTCGCTCTGAAACAATTATTATTTTTGTGAATCAGGTATGAAATTATTTGTGTTTCTTGATGTTGTTGTATAAGTCATAACCATCAAATGACGATTCAATTCCTTGAAACCCTTATTCCCAGTTGCCACACAATTTGTCAGATATTGTTGACTGAATAATATGTTTAGCTTGTACTGTTTCGACCTCTTGTTCTAACAAGAAACCTATTATAACCAATCTCTTGCAATTGTGAAAGAGCATTTCCCAATTATAACTAGATAGAGAGACACAAACAGCAATCAATACAGAGGCTGGCCAGGTGAAACACTTTTGATATGCAACTTCCAAACCACTACTGTGTCTGAAAATCTATCTAAGAGCTAGCAGAGCTTAACTGTGAATATCAAGCTAGTACATATGTGACGTACCTTGTGCTTTGAGCTTGACCACATGTCCACCAATGCTCTCCATTGATCATCAGTCATACACTTCAAAGGCGACGTTGTCCTCACTTGATTTGCCGGAACCCCATCAAAGTACTTCTTTTTCAGCCTATACCTCATCTGTCGTTGTCCACCCTTCATCATATCAACACATGCATCTTTTACAGCATTACTATCGGTGTCCATGGTGAAATGTCCCTAGTAAAGAGCATAAACATCAGATTTGAACATGCAATAGACACCAGAACCTTTGATTGGACAAGTCAAATAGATAGACTTGATGTGACCACGCCACCAACACGTACGACCATAGCGGTCAATATCAAGAATGAACTAAAGGTGGATTCGTTTCTTCAACTTCAACATATTTTAAATGAGAATATGATGCTACCTAATGATGAAAATATATATATTTGTAGCACCACATCACTTTGGAACCAATTGAAGCAAGAGTTCAACTTGGACAGGTTTTGGAATCCAATTCGGCCTCCAGATCAATTCGGATTCAGCTTGACAAGCCAACTTCAAACGGCCATAACTTTTGATCCAGAAGGCTTCTCGGGGCCCGTGAGTACTCGTTGGAAAGATCTTGGAGTCTACTTTCAGATGGATCTGGTCTCACCTCTAAACTCCACTCGAGCAGATCAGAAACTGCGAAATAAGCCACGTCACTTTTCCAGTCCGACTCAAAGTGGGCCGAGGGCCTTGTAACTTGGGCTATGTGGGCCGGTACTGTTCACGTGAACAGTACCACGCACGTGAACAGTACTAGGAATAGTACCACATCCCTTTTCATTAGATAAGTGTGGCTTCCCCCTCCCCTATTTAAGGAGGCCACACCCCTTTAGTTTTCCTTGGGTTTTGCTTAGATTAATCTGTGTTTGAACAGTTTCGCCGTTCATCGGTTTGTGAGACCCCAACTTGTGAACTTAATATTTATTCGCAATTTCAGATTGCATCTTGTACTCTCTTGCTTGTGTTCTCGATTCGCTTGCAGGAGATAGCCTTCTTGGCGAGGTCAATCGTGTTCGGCACGGTTGATAACCAACGGAGCAGTGGTGTAGTGATTGCGAGGGGTTCGATCTATTTTGGTCGGAGCCTTTGGATCATCAACGTCGAGATCTCCACAATCGACTTATCAGTACCTCTCGGAAGATCGGGCCATCGTCACATCAGTTGGTATCAGAGCAACGGTTGCCCGTGAGGTAATTCTTGTATCCCTAGTTAGTAGATTGGTTTTTGTTTCCTATAGTCCAGAAAAAAAATGCCCCACAAAAAGAGTTAATTTCCGCTGTCCAAACCCCGTTGTGCCTTTCAATCTGTTAGTTTTGGTTTGCTAAATTGAATTTGTGTCCATATTAGCATTGTCTAGTTGCTGGTCATATCTTTGTTCCATTAAAAATCCAAACAAAAGAAAAATTCCCCACCCCAAACCCTAATTTTCAAATTCGGCTGATTTTTCCTTTCTCTGCAGCCGCCACCAAAAACGCCATATCTTTTGATTCCGAGATCATTTTTGAGTGGGACCACCGCCATTAGATTCAAAAATCGCTTATCCATCTATCTGTAAACTTTCACGTCATTCCAGCAAGGAAGTTAAGAGATATGTGCGGTGAAAGTTGACCCAATTATCTGTTTTGAATCTGCAACAGTCTGCACTTGTGATTTTTGTGCGAATTTCTGTGTCGGGTTTCGGAAGTTGGCCCCAAAAGAAAATCTGTAGAAAAAGCCGTCAGAAAACAGAGAAAAAAAAATCCGTGAAAAAGAGGCATCTGACAAAAAGATACGGCCAAAATACCGACGTACTGTCCAGTGGACAGAAATATTCAGTTTTCAGTTTTGGGTCAATCCTTGTGTTCTTCAATTCCAGATTGCATTGGATTGAATTATCTTGTATTTACGACTCCTACACATTGCCATACACTTGTTTTTAGCCTTCTTCCATTCTTGGTTGATCAGCAACATAGGCTAAGTGCTAGATACGGACTATAATTCAATTCTATGCAATTCTGAAATTAACTGATTATTCTCCATTGCTACCATATTGTGCCTTCCAAGCTACACCTACTCTTGATCAGAACAGGTTCCCTCTTGAAATCGTACCCACGCTCGACATGGTATCACGAACCAGCCACCGGTTGTACCACCTGCTGCATTGGTAAGAACACTTGTAAGAGTGTGGTAAGACGCTTGAGAATGTGTGATTCCACCTTCCACCACCTAGTAGTTGATAGGGATAATACTTTTGTGTTGTCTTTTGTTTTCTACTAACCATGACAGGTGAGTCGTCTGATAATCAAGAGTGTGTTCTAAAGGGAGAGTTCATCAAGCTCTTGGATGAACCACGCATCGATAGGAAGCTTCAAGCTTCGATGGACACATGGCAGCGCTCCATCAATTCCATTAATGAGAGACAAAACCGCGACGCCAGTGCTTCATTTGCTGCCCAAGATGCACGCCTACGACACCGCCTACATCAAAACCGTCACGGTATGGGAGGTAATAATTTTCAGCACCACAATGATCTTCTAATCATGACTCATTTGCTAAAGTCAAGTTTACCATTCCATCTTTTTCTGGTCTTTATGATGCTGAAATATATCTTGATTGGGAGATGACGGTAGAGCAGAAGTTTAATTCTCACTTGGTTCCTGAGCAACATAGAGTTAGACAAGCTACTAGTGAGTTTAAGGACTTTGCTATTATCTGGTGGAATGATATGGGTACCATGCGCTTACAACCTGATACATGGAAGCGGTTAAAAGAAGCTATGCGTGCTAGATTTGTTCCTCCTGCTTTTAAACATGAAATGCATAAGAAATTGCAGTGCTTAGACCAAGGTAATAAATCTGTCGAGGAATATTATCAAGAACTACAAATAGGCATGTTGCGTTGTAATGTTGTAGAAGATGAGGAGGATAAGATTTGTCGTTTCTATGGGGGGTTACGGCATGAAATTCAGGACATTGTTTATTATAAAGATTTTACTACTGTCAACCAGTTGTTCCAGCTTGCTTGTTTGGCAGAAAAAGAATTGCAGGGTAGGCAACAAAGGACGAGGAACAACTTTGGAGGTACGTCTACATCGAGATCAACGCCTGGGCAAGCCAAGATAGCCCCACCTCCTATTTGTCGAGCTGTTGCCCCCTCTGTGAGTAGGGCGCGTTCAACAGCACCGCCGCCACCATCACGCGCACTCGAGACGAGCAAATCTACTAGTGTGCAAGCACCAGCACAGAGCTCTTCATCGGTTGCTTCCACGGGCCGTACGACGGGCATTGTGTGCCACCGTTGTAAAGGGATGGGCCACGTCATGAGAGATTGCACAAGTCAGCGGGCGTACATTGCGACAGAAGATGGTGGTTATGTAAGTGCTAGTGATGTTGAGGATGAATATGCTCTTGCAGCTAACCTTGCAGGTAATGGTGATGATCATGAGAACAAACCTGTGTTTGTGCCCTTTTCTGTGACTAACAACTTGCAGGTAGTTGAGAACCATGCCGAAGAGGAGCATGAGCTGATGGAATCATTGACCCCATTGGTTGAGAATGAAGATAAGGAGATGGATGCCCTTACATCATCTGAGGAGAGCCAAAAAGGTAAAGAACATGGAGCTATCATCGCTCACGGTACTGATTTGGTGCTACAACAAGACATAGAGCAACCTTGTGAGTATATACCTGCTGTAGTGCAATCTTTTGATATTCCTTGTGTTGACTTAAATGAACCATGTGCTAATCTAAATTCTCATAATTTTGCACATGTCGAATTAATAACACATAAAGAAGTTTTGACTAGAATTTCTCCTGCTAATTCATTGTGTTACATCATGTTGGATCTACCTATGAAATTGTCACATGCTATGGAGAAAGTTTCTGAACTTGCATGTTCGAAATTCTTGTTAAGTGCCTATACCCCTGGATATAAGTTTAATTTGATTGGAGATTATGATGTGGGAACTCAATTTCTTGTATATCGAATATGCATAACTTGCGATCACATGGATGAATTGAAACTTGCTATTTGGAACAACAATTCTTGTATGCTGAATCATGTTCAAAGTGAGAGGGAAGTAAAATTTAGTACTCATCCAATGCCTATGTATTCAACTCTTTTTACACCATCTAGTATAGACAATCTGAATAAAGATGATGAATTATGGCAGAACATACAAATCTTTTCACCCTGGCTAGATGAATTTGCTATTGTTCGATTGAGATATGATTATATAGCTGGATTGTTCCTCACTTACATTTGCAAAACAAGTTGCAACAATTACTGTGTGACAAATTTTGAATTGCTCATTAACTTATATGATTACTCTTGGGTTAATAATACAATTAGCTTTTATGATTGCTGTTGTTTTATAACCTTAATTGTGCAACAACGAAAAACTATTAAAATGGATGACATATACATATACCATGCATACACCTTGGCTTCTTTGTTATCATATTTTCAGCTTATCAAGAGCCGAGGACGGCTTTGTTTGCAAGAAGGGGAGGATGATAAGAACATGAACCCTATGGATACAACCATATTTGCTCTACTTGTTGTTACAATTACAAGAGCTCCTACGCATCACTTAGATTATGAGGTGAGCTCGTTTCAAAGAGATTTTACTTTATTTGATAAAGAACTTATGATATTACATAATGAGAGTTTGTTGCGTTTGTTATCATACACCAAGATTTATGATCAAGATCATGCAATACGTGACACTACACATATGTTAAAACCGAGGACGGTTTTCCATCAAGAAGGGGAGGATGATGTGACCACGCCACCAACACGTACGACCATAGCGGCCAATATCAAGAATGAACTAAAGGTGGATTCGTTTCTTCAACTTCAACATATTTTAAATGAGAATATGATGCTACTTAATGATGAAAATATATATATTTGTAGCACCACATCACTTTGGAACCAATTGAAGCAAGAGTTCAACTTGGACAGGTTTTGGAATCCAATTCGGCCTTCAGATCAATTCGGATTCAGCTTGACAAGCCAACTTCAAACGGCCATAACTTTTGATCCAGAAGGCTTCTCGGGGCCCGTGAGTACTCGTTGGAAAGATCTTGGAGTCTACTTTCAGATGGATCTAGTCTCACCTCCAAACTCCACTCGAGCAGATCAGAAACTGCGAAATAAGCCACATCACTTTTCCAGTCCGACTCAAAGTGGGCCGAGAGCCTTGTAACTTGGGCTATGTGGGCCGGTACTGTTCACGTGAACAGTACCACGCACGTGAGCAGTACTAGGAATAGTACCACATCCCTTTTCATTAGATAAGTGTGGCTTCCCCCTCCCCTATTTAAGGAGGCCACACCCCTTTAGTTTTCCTTGGGTTTTGCTTAGATTAATCTGTCTTTGAACAGTTTCGCCGTTCATCGGTTTGTGAGACCCCAACTTGTGAACTTAATATTTATTCGCAATTTCAGATTGCATCTTGTACTCTCTTGCTTGTGTTCTCGATTCGCTTGCAGGAGATAGCCTTCTTGGCGAGGTCAATCGTGTTCGGCACGGTTGATAACCAACGGAGCAGTGGTGTAGTGATTGCGAGGGGTTCGATCTGTTTTGGTCGGAGCCTTTGGATCATCAACGTCGAGATCTCCACAATCGACTTATCAGTACCTCTCGGAAGATCGGGCCATCGTCACATCAAGACTTACACCAAGTTTGCCAATGTAGTTTGTAATTTGATGATCATGCTTCTTGTACTCCTTCCAATGTGGAAAGATAGGTATATGTTGCCTGAGTATGATCCCACCCTCTGAAGCAAGCTTTGCGGCTTGTATTGGTGCCTGTGGCCTTCTATTGCCTTCAGTAATGTTGATTTCAATCTTAGTGCCTAATCCTCTGCTTAACGAATCCAATTCTTTGCCCATATTGATTCCTCTCGGCACTTCTTGTGTATTTGCTGTTAATGGACCTATTAAAATTTCATTTTACAGATTTAGTGTCAAATATTAAATTTTGTGTACTATCTAAGTACCAATACTACCCTATGTAATACAATTCAAGTACTCTAATTCTAAAAGGAAAGCAATCCAACAGAAAGTAGTGGCGGAATTCCGCATTGTTTTCCCCAGTTTGGCCCAGGTTCCATGCAGCAGGTTTGTGAAAGGTTGCAAGACACTCAATAAGGATCCTGACCCGAAAATTCCTTTGGAGGGCAAAGAAGAGAGGTCAGTTTGGATTTCGTTCAATGATTATGAGATTTTCACTCTCATTGGTGAAAAAAAATATATACTCTGGTTTCTTGCATTGCCTCATTGAATTTGCCCATCTATGCCACAATATGCAAAAAACACTAAATTTTACTACCATGTGAATCATTATGGTTCCGAGGATTCAGCTGTTCAGTCCTATGTGTAACCAACAATATCTGCTAATTCAGTGGGTTACCAGAAATATGATATTTGCTACTTTAGTGGATCATCACTAGTATGATCCTTGTTGATTTTTTTTGCTCCCGTTGCAATACACAGGCATAGATCTAGTTAATATAATAAGCAACATTTGATATGGAGACCAAATATGATAATCACTTGCCTTCATCATTAACGTTGATCTGCTCCTCATTCTGGCTAGTAGTAGTAGATACCAATGCATCCTGTGCGACAGCAGTTCTTTGCCTAGTAACTCTAGTAGTTTCCTCCTGTTGCTGAGGTGCCACCACTCTCTTTGATATGCTTGATCCTCTAGCAGAGAAGTTCCTTTTATCATGGGAACTCTTGTTACATACGTCCTCAGCAGCCTGCGAAGCCTCGTTTGGCAGCAAAGAAGAAAAATTAGCTACAAATTAATGAAATTGTAGAACCATAGGTAATTAGCAAGAACAGTGCTTGGTACCTTGCTGACTTCATCTTGGTCAGATCCCTCATCGCCCTGAGGATTATACAGGGATCCTGATTGTTCATGACTATCATCCTTGCTCCTTGCTCTTGTATTGTTAACCATTGAAGCTAGTGCATTGACCCCAAGTCTTTGCAACAATTGATTGTTCCTCATCATATTTTCAGCCCTTATCTTCTCATATTCACATAATGGTGCTTCTGTACATTCATTTAAACAGTTGCTAGGATAAATGTTCCTGATTAACAAGAAATATGTGCTACTCTCATTGCACAAAAAAACAAGGAAGTTGACACCATTAGTCTTCCAAATCAAGTCTACCATTTATAGTGTCCTTTGTCTTCCCAACGATGCCGAGAAATGTAGCAAGAATGTACTCACATATATTTTTTTCGATGTGCATAACATCAAGATTATGTCGAATCTTCAAACTTGACCAATACGACAAATCCCACAAACATGACCTTCGCTTCCAACATTGACCTTCTGCTTCCCACTTTCTCTTTTTGCTCTCAGGATGCTTTCCTGGTCTAACATCCTTGACCCTCTCCAGTTGCTCCATCAGCTCATCTACACTAAATTCCTCTGGCTTGTCACGATTTTCAGCCTTACCATCAAAATTTCTCTTTTTCCTCCAGGGATGGTCCTTTGCAAGGAATCGTCGATGGCCAATATAACATATCTTATTCCTTATTCTTCTGGAACAAGGATTTTTGTCACATCGCACACGAGCATAATAACCTCTTGTGACTCTACCTGACAATGTGCTCAAAGCTGGATAATCATGAATGCACCATATAATCGCAGCATGTAGATTAAACTTCTTTCCACTGAGTGCATCAAAAGTAGGGACACCTTTCCAAAGCTCTAGCAACTCCTCAATAAGTGGCTCCAAGAAAACATCAAAATCCTTTCCTGGGCATTCCGGACCAGGGATAAGTAGGCCCATCATGAAGTTGGATTGCTCCATACAGTCCCATGGAGGAAAATTATAAGGGACAAGAAAAACAGGCCACATGCTGTATGAAGAGCTCATTTTGCCAAACAGATTGAAACCATCTGTAGCAAGGCCAAGTCTAATATTCCTTGCATCTTTTGCAAACCACTCATACTTTCTATCAAATTCTTTCCATGCCTCACCATCAGCTGGATGACTGAGCTCATTCTCCACTGGTTTCCTCTTCAGCTGGTGCCATTGTGCCTCCTCTGCTATTTTTTTGGAAGTAAACATCCTCTTCAACCTTGGAATCAATGGAAAATGCCGCAACACTTTTTGAGGAATCTTCTTCCTTCTATCTGTATTTTTCCATCTTGATGCACCACAAACTGGACATACATCCTCTTTTACTAATTTTTTCCGAAACAAAACACAATTATTTGGGCACACATGAATTGAATCATATCCAAGTCCCAATGCACGAATAAGTTGCTTTTCTTCCTGGTAAGATGCAGGAATAGAGGAATCTGGGAATGCGAATGATAACAACTTCAATAATGCAGTGAATGCAACATTGCTGATTCGATAAAATGACTTGATATGAAGTAACTTCACCACAAAAGAAAATCTTGTATGAGCTGCACCAGGGTAAAGTTCCTTCTTCATCTCTTCTAATAGATCTCCAAATAAAGATTTTTTCGCTATACCTTCCTCTTCAGCCACATACAACTCCTCTACCATGTCAGGAATTCTATCATCAGTGCCATCTTCTTCGTCCTCATCCATACCAACATCCTCATTGAAACCAATATGTTCATCTAGATGGTCTGCATTTTCCTTAGTTCCAATCTCTATTGCTTCTCCATGATTTATCCATCTAGTATATGTGCTAGCCATGCCATGAATATATAAGTGATCCTCCACCTTTCCTTGATGACCATAAATCTGATTCAAACACTTACGGCATGGGCAAAGTATCTCTTCATCCTTATCAAATCTCTTTGAAACAAAATCCATGAACTCGCTGACCCCTTCCAGATGCGACTTGCTAAATAGTCTACAGTTGATCCAACTCCTGTCCATCTGTCGCATATGGAAATAGGACAACAAGTAGCAAATTATTATAGTGCTATAAAAACATCAACTTAATGGATTTATGAAAACATTCTTTTCCAATACAGGTCAATGATTAATAATTGAATATATGGAGAAGTACCAAGTTTTTTTTAACACAATTGTAATAAGGTTCTGTAACGTATGAGTTTTATGGAAAATCTCAGTAAGCAAACTGCTTTAACAAAAATTCATAACTGGAGATATACTGATCCAAATAAAATTTACATCTACCAATCTGGAAAGATGAAGAAAAACACTACAACTTTTGTTCAGATATAAAGCTGCAATCATTCCATTAAGATGGCCAAAAACATGTTTGATCTGAAACTGTCCAGATTCTCAACCTAGAAAAATAGTCATTTTGTAACGATCATATCTCTCAAAATACAGGGTCTATGAAGGTGATCTTAGTGTAAAAAAAAGAATTTAAGGTTCTACAACTTTGTCCACAGCGGAAAATTTTATTACGGGTATTAAGAGGTGGCTGCAGCTAGAGGGTTCTAGGGGAGTTCAGTCAGATAGAAAAGAAAGGAAAAAAACACAGCGCAAGGCAAAGGGACTCGATCATGCACAAAAGCCCAACTCGGCAACGTCGTACGACCGAACGAACAACACAACAACTAACTACACAAACAACGTACTAACGACACTGACTACGCATACGAACACGACTACCGATCGATGACCTAACTAATTACCGACCGCTAGACAGAAAGAGGAAGTCTAGAAGCACTGGGGGAGTCTAGAAGCATGGCGGGAGTCGAGAGAGAATGAGGGAGAAGACGGTCGGTGGCTAACTAGACGACGACGACACACTACAACACAAACACCAAACTACGAGATGCGCGCCGAGGTGCGCGGTGAGGAACAGCGAGGAGATTGGGCGCACGGGTGGAGGCGAGATGCGCTGGCGCCGGATCTGAGGGGCTAAGAAGAGGTCGGCAGAGGAAGGGAGTGGAGAAGGAGGAGCAGCGGGGGCGGAGATGGAGAAAGAGGTGCGGTGGAAGGAGAGGAAGAGGGAGATGCGGTGGAGGATGAAGAGGCGGCGGCGATGTGGAGTAGCGGCGGTGAGGAAAGGGTGGCGCGATGCGGACGGTGTGAGGGTGAAGGGAGGCTACGGAGGAGAAGTTGGCCGCCGGCGAGATGGCCGACCCTCGCCGGCGCCGGAGAAGAGGAAGGGGGAGAGCAGAAGGGGGCGAGGGGAGAAGCAATGGCCGGCTCGGCTTTCTCACAGGCGGCGGCTGATGTTTTCAGGAGATTGGGGTTTCGAAATTTTGCAGTTTGGTCCTCATAGTATCTAGGGTTTACACATAGGTCCTTCTCCCTTTTAATTTCTTCTGATTTAGACCTCCGGAACTCCGTTTTCAGTGCGGTTTGATCCTACGCGCACATCTGTACGGAGCAGACCTGAAAGTCCAGAATTGTCGTTTATGCACCTCAATCGCGCCAGCCTGCTGAAACATACAGAGAAATGTAAAATAGTCCATTTCGAGCAATTAAATTTGGAAAAGCGTATAATTGATGATAAATGATCTCGAAATGCTTAATATATGAGGTTAAAATGACAGATAATTATATATAAAAATGACACATGTCAAGCCGGTACGGTTTACTAGGCAAGTGGACCCGTGGATGCTATCGTGGAATATATAAGATTTGTTTTTTTATTCACTAAATAACTATGACAAAGCAATATATTGTCATATAAATTTGTCACAAACATTATGCTTAACTAGTTAATGACGATTTTGGATTGGACTTTATGACGAATAATATATTTCTGTCATTAAGTAGGACCGGCTAATGAAAAACGTCATAAACGGAAGCATTTAATGACGGATTGTTCCATTGTCATCACATATTCGTCATAGAAGGCCATGTTTCTTGTAGTGAATACGAATACAGTAGGCCTGATATCCGACAAATACGGATTATCCGGATAATACGGAATCGGATATCTGGGATTTTAGCCCAACATTGCCCAGCCCAAGCCAGCCCTCTCATCTCCCCTGCCACCAGCCCACTAGCCCAACCAAGCCATAAGCCTCCATTACCATTAGGCATTAGGTTCCCTAGTCATATTAAATTACAAACACCACTAGCAAATATTTATGTTTATTAAAAAATAAATTTAGTATTGTTGGTAGATTAAAATTTGTACCGATTCAATTGATGTACTATTGTTTAAATCATTTTGATGCAAATTTAAATACTTAACTAATTTATTAGTTACATGTGAATGGTAGAAATCCATTAAGAATTATTTAGGACTTTAGAAAAAATTAACTGCCATTTAAAGATTTGAAATCTGTACAATGGTATGACTATTGTGGATAAAAATACTTATGCTTGTTTTCATAAATGTTTTGATAACATAAACTATTTATATGTTCACATTGATTTTGGATGCATAGTTTAAGGGTTTTTATGTTCCGATAAATATTCGTAACCGTATTCATTTCGATTCGTATTCACTCCGTATCTGTATTCGATATTATTCGTATTTGTATTCGTATCCGAGATATCCGTATTTGTATCTGCATCCGAGGTATCCATATTCGTTTCCGCATCCGAGAAAAAATATGAAAAGAAATACGGTAGAGACATTATCCGTTCGTATTCGATCCGTTTGCATCCCTAAGTGCAACCACTTGCTTGAACTTTTCTTCAATATTTTCTACTTTTTTTAATGTCATGCTTAAGCTCGGCTATCTTATAAGATATTCTTGATTGTTTTGGGCCTCAGATAACCTTGATTGTCACCTTATGAGATTAAAGGTATCTCCTTTGCTTTAGAAGGCTAAAAAATCTCACAAAAATTTTTGAATCACAAAAAAGCAAAAATTCTAGAAACCCATTAATTGAGAGAAAAAGAAAAGAAATTACGCATCGATTATATGGCCTGTATCTCCTTCACTTTAGAAGGCTAAAAACTCTCACAAAAATCCTTAAATCACAAAAAAAAAATTAGAAACTCTCTCGTTAATAGAGAGAAAGAAAAGAACTACGCATCCATGATATGGCCCATCTAAATTATAACAATGAGGGCCTGTTTGGAACAGAGGAATTTCACAGGAATTTTGCAGGAATTTTGCAGGAAACAGTTCAATTCCCGCAAGAATCGGAAAAAATTCCCGCATTCCAAACAGGGCCTGAGGGTTTTTCTTAGAAAAAAAGAAAGTAATTGTATTTGTCTGCAGGTAGATATTTGTCTAATCGAAGAAAAGACAGTATTTGTCTTTGTTTCTTGCGTACCGAGTGGTTAGCATTGTTGTAGCAATCATTGAAGATATATTTGATAGTCTTTGGCTTTCATGTATGAAAGAGAAAGTCCGTGGCCAAGAGGTCCACCAGTGCGCCAGGTAGTGTACTAGCGTCAGGAGGCCGACATGATCGGTTGCACGGATGTCTTGCGAAACACTTCCGTGAGGCTGCTGAACTCGATGGAGGCAGCCACTGTATGCTTGCTGACTTGACGTGCACACCACGATGTATTGCATGCAGATGCAGGCTCAGATCGAGCAACTACAATTAGCACCAAGTCGGTACAGTACGTACTACAATTAACTAGTAGATCTTATTTTAAAAAGATACTCCATTTAAAAGTTAGTTACTGTAGAAAAGCCGAAAAGCAGCTTTTAGAAGCTGAAAAGAACAGGGCCCTAGAGCTTGGACAGATGATGTTCTTGTGCATACAGGGCCGGTCCTGGAATTTTAGGGGTCCGAGATGAAACTAGAAATAGGGGCTCTAGTATAAATATCTAAATATAAATCTACATACATACATATACATATATATATATATATATATAATTTTACCAACAAACACTTAAAATACGTTATGTATTAAAGAAAAATTCATATCAAAGAGTTTATAGATATTACCTTAAAATTTTCTTCTAATATTTCTAGATGCGAAGTCATTGATGATGGTATTGATATCAATCTCATCCAATAATTTCTTCTCAATACATAAAGTTGCCAAACCGTTTAACCTCTCTTGAGACATTGTTGACCTTAAATGATTCTTCAACAATTTCAACTTTGAAAAGCTTCTTTCAGCTGATGCCGCAGTCACAGGCATAGTAAATAAAATCCGATAAGCAATAGAAATATTAGGATAACAATCCGCTTCTCTGACAAACTCAAAGATCTCCATAGCAAACATTGGTTTATCTGATAAAGTCAATTGCATAACACTTAACTCAGAAATTAGATCATTTAACTCAACATCAGATGAACCATCTAGAGAGAAAGTTTCTGCAAATTTTATACAACATTCTTTTAATTCAGTTCGATCCAATGACTTCAATGTTGTTGAACTCATTAAAAATCCAAATATACTTCCGAATGTTTGGAGTTCTTGAAATCTACTTTTCAATGAATTGATTGCCATATCAACTATAACAAAAAAAATAATTAACTTCAAATTCCTTCTCAGCTTGCAAAACTACTTCATCACAATCAATTTCATCAAACTGTTTCTTTCTAAGAACACGCCGCTTAACTGGAAATGATGGTTCTACATTCATTTGAGCTGCAATATCTTTGGCAATGATCATACTCGAAGCAAACCCTTCATTTCTATAAGTATTAAAGTATTTAACCATGCCTTCTATTTGTTGCAAGGTAGACTCAATGCACATGGATGGTGATTGCAACTTCTTGCTCACAGTATTTACAGCAAATAAAATATCATGCCAAATAACCATACCAATTATAAACTCAAAGCTACCAAGCACTTCATATAAATTTTTTGCATCACTCCTATCCTTGGGTTCGGTATCCCTATCTTCCATTAACTCAAGTAGAGCTGACCTTAATTGAGGAGCTTGATATCTAATTGCTTAGACACTTTTGATTCTACTCTCCCAACGAGTATTGCTCAATGATTTCACAGTTAAACCTTCTATATGGTCAAGCAAAAATTTCCATCTTTTAGTAGAACCAGAAAATAATACATATATCCTTTGCACAATTCCAAAGAATGAAATAGCTTTAGCACAAGATTTAGCCATATCACAAGGGTAAGATTAAGACTATGACAAGCATATGGCATATACAAAGCTCTTTGATTTATATCAAGCAACCGTCTTTGCACCTCCTTGTTTTTTCCTTTCATATTAGAGCCATTATCATAACCTTGACCCCTAATATCATCAACATTTAAATCAAAAGACTTGATTGCATCAAGCAATACATTAAAAAGCCCTGAACCAGATGTGTCATCCACTTTCAAGAAACCAAGAAAGTACTCCTCAACTTTTATTTTGCCATCAGAAATATCAACACATCGAACCAACAAGCTCATTTGTTCTTGGTGACTCACATCTGGTGTACAATCAAGGATAACAGAAAAATATTTGGCCTCTTTAACAGTCTTTATGATTGAATTTGTAATTTCAGAAGCCAAAAGAGAAACCAACTCATTCTGAATTTTATGACTAAGATAATGATAATGAATCTCTTTGCTTTGAATACGTCTAAGGTGGTCTTGCATTACCAAGTCAAATTCAGCAACCATCTCAACACAAGCTAAGAAATTACCATTAACATCATTGTAAAGTTGCTCGCTGGATCCTCTAAAAGCCAAATTACGTTTGCCAAGAAATTTCACAATGGCAACTATTCTTAATAGAACATGCCTTATACGTTCTTTGTCCTTTGTAATTTGCTGTTGTAGCTCTTTATCGATCGTTTCATGTTTGCTCAATCTAACTCTTAGTTCATTCCAAGAATTCATGTTGGAAATATTCTCGACACTAGCTTCATGTTCTTTGAGCCTCTCATTGATATGCCTCCAATCTCTAAACCCATCATGCCCCAATGAACTCTTGCAATTATCAGAATTGAAAAGCTTGCAACAAAAGCAAAACACCTTATCAACGTGTTTTGAATAAACTAACCATTTTCTATCATGTACCTCTCCATTGCTCATTTTTCTAGAGTAATGACTATACGAAAAATATTTTGAGTTGTCATCCAAAGGAAATTCAATATTTTCTTCTCTTATAGGCCCCTTCTCCACTAATATGTCTCTTGCTTTGTTATCAAGATTACCCCAATTTATCGGATCATAAATATTTGTAGTAAATACTGGTTCATCAAAACTAGCAGATTCTATAGCAGATGAATTAAATATGTGCTCATGATCACTCACATTGTTATCATCTGTGTTGATGTTGACATGGTCTTCCGTAGGGCCCTCATTTTCTAGATTCACATTAGCATCTTCCTCCACAGCAACTATCGCCAATTCATCAGGATTTCTTGAACTGCTCGTATTACTTTTAAAAAATTTGTCAATGGATCCCCTCTGTGATTCTATCAACTCATCTATTTGTTTCCTCTTTTTTCTTTTTTCACTGTCGGATGCATATTTTCTAGATGACATGGTACTGAAAATTTAAAGAACAATAGTATAATTAGTAACTATAAAGCACTAATTATTGATTAAAAAATTCGTAATATGCAAACTACAAGAAGCAATGACAAAGTGATGTAGATGTGGACATGCTGGTTTGGAAATTCCGAATTCCGCGGCTGATCGCTCGCTCCGCTCGGCTCGCCTGTGGTCTATCGCGGTGTCGCCTCGCAGACGGCAGATTCGCTTCGCTCAGCTGCCGCCTGCAATCCTGCATGCAGCATGCAAAGCCGGTTATGCGGAAAGACGTCAGATTCTGAAATCTGAATATAACAGATGCAACTCCATTGGATAGATAGATGGACAGATGGTAAGATGGATGATGGATGGATTCATGGATACAAGTTACAACTTGCGCGGGGGACGTAGGCACGTACCGCGGCGGTCCGGCGGAGAGAAAGGGCAGAAGACGGTAGACGGCCACCCTCGGGCTCAGCGCGGCGTGATGGTTGGTGCCGGCGCCGCCCTAGTCCCTACGGCCCTAGACGATAAGAAGATGAGATCACGATTCACGAGAAGTCGCCAGGTCGGTCCGCCCGTCTGGGGAAAGACCGTAGACGGATAGTATTCTACATATGCGTTTGAAGCGTTTCACTTGGCCAGGTTCATGCATGCGTTCATGGGCTCATGGCCGTGTTTGATTCTTTCACTTTCAGTTTGGCCCAAGCCATGACACTATGACAACCATGTACTAGTACATGATTTGTGTCTGCGTGTGCATGCTGTAACACATGATATATATATACTATGTATATGGCCATATGGGGGCCCTGCATTTTGGGGGCCCGGGCGGCCGCCCCGCTCGCCCCCGGGCCCGGGCCCGGGCCCAGGCCTGTGTGCATAGAGATCAAAGCAATCCGATGCATACACACGCAAGTTGATTGGTTCCAAGGATGCATACGTTAATACGTACGGACAAGAACATGGCATCCTCCTGGTACAAGACAAGAGATTTGCCGGCTGCCATATTAATTAATTATTAATCAAATTAATAGAGATGATTAAGCCTAGAGCTCACGGATGCAAAGAGATATACTCAAATTCAGAGTAGAACTCTAAAAACATGTTCAACCATCTGTTGCATGGTCGAAGTCGAGTAATTTGACCCTTTGTAAACCACAGTCTCTAAAATGTAGTTCTGTCTCGGCAACCTACATCCAAATTCAAGAGCAACTCCGATTTTCATGCATGTCCGAACTTGTAACATCCTAAAACTTGGATATCTGAAAATATGAAAAATTTTAAACTTTTTAATGCATTATATTGACATTCCGATTTTCTAGAATTTATTTAGGCCTTTCTAGAAATTGTGTTATGCAAATTAATACAAGGAAAGATAATAATAATAATAATAATAATAATAATAATAATAATAATAATAATAATAATAATAATAATAATAATAATAATAATAATAATAATAAAAGAATGGAAAGTTTTACATCTAGGGAAAATTCCATGTAAAATTGAAAGCAATAGGAAGAATGAAATATGAATTAGAAAATTGGAAATATAAAACCAATTAAAATAAATTAAAACTCCAAAACCCCGGTTCGGCCCAAACTCTTTTTCTCCTCCTTCCTGCCCGGACTGGCGTAGCCCACTCCCTCCTCTCTCTTTTTCTCAGCATGCCGCTCTTCCTCCTCTTTCTTTCTTTCCCCTTCTTCGGCCCCGTCAGGCTAGCCCGTCGTGCCCATCCCACGGCTGAGCGCACGACTCGGCCTCGCCGCTCCCGCCGTGCTGTGCGCGCACGCGCGATCCGCGCCTGCCGCACCACGCTGTGCACACCCGCGCCTGCCGCCGCGTCGCACGCTATCCTCGCTACAGCAATCGCCGCCATGCCGCGTGTGCCCCCGTTGCGGTGCCTCGCCACCCGCGCGCTCACGCCGCGCGGTGCGACGCATGCCCGCCGCTCCCACACTACCCCGTGCGCCCACGCCATCACGCAATCGTCTTGCTCTGTTCCGCAATAGCGCCGCCGCCTGTCTCATGGTGACGAGTTCCTCGTGTCTTGCTAATTATGTACAACTTACAAGCTACTAGATAGGGTTGCGTGCTACGCCGCGCAAGGTGAATTTTGATTTGCTCGGATGACAAAATACTACGTCCAGTATTTCCGGGGGTTCCGGCCAGCAGACGCGCCCACGTCACCCCCGGCGCTCCCTCGGCCGGCGCGTGGCGGGCGAATCCGCGTACGGTTGGGGGAGCCGGTTCCCCTGTATTTTCCGGAAATTACGTAGAGGTCCTTTTTTCTCGCGAAAAGGTCCTTTTTCCTCGTGAACAGGTCCCTACCTGTTTTTCTTGGGGCGATTTTTTCTGGAAAAACCCCTCCAATTTGCGGGATAGCGCCCCGCAGTTTTGTAAATTGCGTACGGGTCCTCATTTCGTTACATACGGGTCCTCAATTTTTTTACGGAAAAACCCTTTATCTTCTTCGAAATTACGCATGTGCCCTCGGTTTTTTTTAAAAAACCCCTCGCGGATCATCGCCTCTTTTAGTTCGGTACACACGGAGGCTTGCGCGGCGTGGCGCCGCGCCTATGAGGCTAGTACATTTAACAATGAGAAAGTATTGACATACATGAATAGATACAAATAGTAGTGAAACAAAAAAAAAAGAAAAATTTGATGATTTGCCTCATCTTTCATTTCAAACAGCTCATTTGCCCTATAGTTGATGTGAATTGATTATTTGCCTCATCTTTAAATTTTTATTTGATCATTTGCCCTCTTTGCATTTCTAAACTATTTTCTATTTTTCTAATGCTAATTTATATTAGGAAATGACCAATTTGCCCCTGTCAAAAGCCGATCCGATCATCCGTCATCTTCGCGCTGCCCAAGCTCTTCATCGCCTCCTTCACGCTCGTGCTTCCCTTCTTCCCCACGGGATCCTTCGAGCGCGTCGAGGAGGAGGGCGACGTCGCCACCGCCTTCACCCTCGCGCGCATCCTCTCCATGATCCCCAAGTCCCGCGGCGGGCCGACCAGCGTCGTCATCTACGACATCCACGCGCTCCAGGAGAGGTTCTACTTCGGAGACGACGTCCTGCCCTGCTTCGAGACCGGGATACCGCTCCTGCTGCAGCGCCTCCGCCAGCTCCCCAACGCAGATAATGTGCGTTGCAGCAACAACTATTCTGTTCGTTTCTATTGGGTGCTAAATCCGTATTACGACTGCTCTGACTCATTGTGTGTTGCGCAGATCACCATTGCCTTCCCGGATGATGGGGCGTGGAAGCGCTTCCACAAGCAATTGCTCCACTTTCCAATGGCCAGCGTGTTCTGTGTGAATGATTAGATATATTTAACTCGAGTTCCTTTTAGTTTGTGTTACAAAGAGTGGTCTATGCATATGGCTGTGGAATTGCCCAAGTGTAGGCTTTTTGGTTGAAAGACTCAAGTTTTCATGGTGAGCTGTTTGATTATATAGGTTGTATGTGCAAAGGTTCGTGAAGGCGACAAGAGGATAGTTCGAATCAAGGAAGGGAATCCCGAAGGGCGGCATGTTGTTATTGTTGATGATTTAGTGCAATCCGGGGGAACTCTTAGAGAATGCCAGGTATCGACATATCGCGCTATTGCCTTTCTGATTGCTTGTCATGCTACTAGAAGTTAATGCTTCTATGGTTTAGCCTTGACTTATGTTGGATTTTCTTACTTCAACATCAACGGGAAAGAGGGAGGAGAGCGGCGCCACGCCGTGGAGAGGCGCGGCGCGGCCGGCAGGTGCGTCAAAACCCTAACTGGACAGCGGCACGGGAAAAGTGAGGGGAATGGGGAAAGAGAATTGGTGGCGTTTCACAGAGAAGGATCGGACCGGCTTTTGACAGGGGCAAATTGGTCATTTCCTAATATAAATCAGCATTAGAAAAATAGGAAATGGTTTAGAAATGTAAAGAGGGCAAATGATCAAATAAAAATTCAAAAATGGAACAAATAATCAATTCACATCAACTGTGGGGCAAATAAGCTATTTGCAATGAAAGATAGGGCAAATCATCAAATTTCTCAACAAAAAATGTCCCGCCCACAGTAGCAGACTTCACATATTATTGAGGGTATTTACACACCAGCTAAAAACGACGCCTAAAGCCCACCATGGGCCTTGTTCGCCACAGCCTATTAAATCGTTGTTAAACACAATATGGACAGCTAGAATGGAGACAATATATAGACTTTAACGCTAGTAATTGATAACTCTGCATCTGATAATCCTTCGATCTGAACAATTGGTGTGTAATACTGACACTAGTATGCCAGGATCTGCAAGAAAGCAACAAGATAACTACATGAGAACACTCGTATCGCAACTATGAGTACAATACTCTAGCAAAAAATAAACAATCAAACCAAAAGACAGGATTGTACATGTGAAGGTAAGAGCCTGCAAACGCATTGGTTAACAATGCTAGATTCATCAATCTATGAAGAATGCAGTAAGTGTAATCTATCCTTCATTCTGTGAAGTCATTTTGAACTGTCTATTATTGTTGTTTCCATAAAGGCCCAGGCTAACCCGAGAAATCAAACAATGAACTAAACGATTGGATACCAGATTACATTTATTTTCGTTAAAAGAAGCTTCAAGAAAACGTAACGATAGTTCAATACACCAAAAAATGCATACATGATCATAAACAAAACAAAGAACTGCATATCTATCTATGGCCTTTATCAGCTATACTACGTCCCTCTTTATTGCTTTCCTAACCATATCTAATAGCATAATTAACAGGAAATCCAAAGAAAATACTGCTCCCATCCCAGTAAGAGTAACTGATGTAAAGAAAAAACTCTAATCTGCAAGCAATTAGATCAGCAGGGTCTGAAATTTCTCTGTAGAACTTTTAATACGCACAATAAATGGAAAAGCTCTATGAAATAGCTTTGATTATAGCCAAAATACTGAAATTGGAAACACACGGAATCATGATTGTTAACCCAAATAGAAAATCTGGGATCGGAAACAAATAATAAGTGATAGACACTTTCGAGCACAAACAACCCAAGCAGAAATAATATTTACCCAAGTAGTCCAAAAGATAGACTACTCCCTCTGGAGAGAAAAAAGAACAAATGGGGTATGGTATGGAGCAAAAATGAAAAAAAATAATAATAAATTGGACTATACAACTCATAAGCTAAGATAGACTACTCCTAAACAAACCCAAAGCTAAGTTTGACAAGCATGATGTACCCAAACAATGCAAAAGGAATGGAAAAAAATTCATATTTATATGCATCGGTTGTAAAATTGTTCCCAGCATGTCAGCTTCATGTGGAGCATGGAAATAAGAACATGCCTCCTTACTTAAATGTAAATTAACATATATACCGACAAGAAAAACAGGGAGCAGAACTGACATCGTTCCAAGCAAGATTCCATAATGTCCAACAATTCTATAATCCGAAGCAAGATTCCATAATGTCCAACAATTCTATAATCCGATTAGCGACTGTAATATGACATATTCTGAGACAAAGGAAATAGCTTGCATATTATGAAGTATCAAGGATAAAATAGCACGAACTTGCATATGAACAAATCATTAACAACACAAACCATGAAACTAAAGTAGGCAAGATTCTTTGTTGTTGTTCTTAAATAGCACAAACAACAATGTCTTTTGTTACTAAACGCTAAAAAATGGCATGAATCTGAGTTCAGATTCATAATGCATGCAATGGCTTGTCATATGTGAACCTGTAAGGCATCTTTATGCAGACAATTTCTAACTAGGGAGAAATTCCAACATTGAAGCATCAGGTAACCTTCCTTTAGTATTCGAACAACAAATCATACCACTTAATGTTTGAAATCACGGTAGCAATTGAAAAGTTGCATATTTGGAATACAAAAATATGCTTTCTGTTTCCTAATTTTGAAACATGGACCCCACCTCACAGTTTTTTTGCTAAAGCACACATGTTCCTAGGGCAAATACTCCGGGGACAAAAGCAGAGCAAGAGCATGTGGCTGCAAACTAAAAAGAGAAAGATAAAAGTATATAAATCCTTTCATCTAACCGTGGATGCATACTACCTATTGTTGTAAACATGATTTTCTTTTGCTGGTTTTAAATGATGGAGCCCACTTAAACTAACCCAAAGGCATCTGGAAGTTCATCTTTTTGCTGATTATAAACATGCTTTCCTTTTGCTAATTTTAAACCATGGAGCCCATGTGACAAATGTTGCTAAAGCACATGTTCCTAAAGCAAATACTCTGGGAGTGAAAATGAACCAGCAACGTGGAGATTGCAAACTAAAAATAGAAAGATAAAAGTAATAAATTAATTCGGCTAAGCATGGACGCAGCAAGAATCTCTATGTAGTAGTTTCAAAGCAATATATGGCAGAGGCACACATTGCACAAAACATGACATGCTGCAAACATCTCATACATCATATTTCATGCTGACACCTAACTAATATATTGATGTAATGGTCCCGTTAGGGCGTTAGGTATGC
The DNA here is from genome assembly GCA_017311315.1 of Dendrocalamus latiflorus. Lineage (NCBI taxonomy): Eukaryota > Viridiplantae > Streptophyta > Magnoliopsida > Poales > Poaceae > Dendrocalamus > Dendrocalamus latiflorus. The sequence continues at coordinate 33,112,425 of CM029658.1, read as the reverse complement.
CTTTACCATTATGTTATTGATTATACCACAGCTCTTGACTTGACCTGTAAAATTGCAATGGAGAAGATTTGTAGTCTCTTAGGCTTACATCTTTATTTGATATATCATATATATTTTTGTTTGGAGCTATTCAGGTTGTAATTTAAACATTCTTTTATGGGCTTTGATTTTATATGAATATGCATATATAAATCCGTTATTAAAACAGAAAAACTGGTTACAAGGTCGATTACCGTATAATCACTGCAAGGTGAGATGACCGAGTCAGTACCGGTTACCGAGTTTTAGAACCTTAGTAATGGTAGAACAGAGGCAAAGCTCAGTGGATAATCAGCTGGAAGGATGGAGTTGCAGACCTACAGTAATGGAAAAAAGGATGTAGAAACATGATTAAAAGAATAATACTTCGTTGTAGAATCTTTGAGAAACCGGAAACTGATAAACATTTGCATAGCTGTCTGGGCAAATATTTGGATTTCTACAATAGAAATGGTAAGTTAAAAAGCTAAAACTTTACTTAGAAGCTAGGAGTGGATCATTGAGTAGCTCATATGAAGGAAGCAGAGACACTCACGCTCTCACACCCCTTTAGCTCTCTATTTACTTGAGACGTTCTGTTGAGCAAGCAGCATGAAATCTAGCCTCATCACTGATAGGAACAACTGTAAAATTCTTCGTTTCAGAATTTCCGATCAAGTATAAAGCTTGCTACCGATAAACATCAGCTAGCAGGTGCGACGTCTTAACCAATAACAGGCAATAATTAAAGTGCAGTAAATAGGGCTACTCTGACTATAATCAAAGAATCCACCGATCGCAAACCAACGATAACAGGCCATAGAACCAATTGGCCATTAAAGCATACTATGACCATGAGCTAACATACCTCTGCAAAGTGGAGTAGCAACGAGCATATTGTTCCATCAAAAACAAAGGCTTGGCAGAGGCCAATCTCCCTGCAGCAAGAAATAATAGGAACGAACGAAATTAACCCAGATAGCTGAATAGTAAGAACAGGGGGTCATAGGAAGACAAAGAAGTAGCAGGTGGCAACCAGATTTGCCGTCCTGGAGACAGGATGCGGCGGCACACTTGTCTGCCTCGATGTCAACCAAATTTGGCATTCTCGCAGTTGGAGGCCGCAGCGTCAGGCTCTCACAGCTCGCAATGACCACAGGGATGGCGCCTCCGTGCAGTTGCTCTCGCCGGGGTCGGTGTTCGCGCATATTACACCACCTCACTGTACCCGCCTGACACCTGCAAGGCCAATTTTGAGGCGCTTAGGAACTCCTCCCTGACGGTCCGGGATGCACAGACCTCGAACTCTTGGCTGAGGAAGATTTTCATGCTGTCCTTAGCCTTGACGAAATTGCCACCGTCGGGGTCTTACGTGGAGAAAAGCGTGGGGAGGAGGAACGACAAGCAGACCACCGTGACCACCACGGGCCGAGCCGTCCTCCTCTCCCATGGGGCTGAACCTCACCGCTCGAGGGAGGACGCCGCCTAACCTCCGGTCGCCCCGTCCTTCTTAATTGGCTTGGGGTGCCTTGCAGCCTCGCGTTTTTGGGGACGTAGAGGCGGAGTGAGGAGAAGGCGGCAGCACCGTGAGAAGATGGGGTCGGCGGCAGCAGAGGTGTGGAGGCGGAGGCGTCATAGGGAGAAGGCTTGGATCTGGCCAGATATAAGTCGTGGCCGTTGGATTTGTCACTCCCTGTTCGACGGTGGCGACATATAGTGAGAGCGGTGGCGCTAAGAGAGACGATATCCAGGGATGACGGTGGGTCTATGGGAGAGCCGGAGGGGTGGAGCGAGCTACGCAGAGGAGCGCGTGGAAGACGGAGAAGGCGGCGGCGCTGGGAAAGAGGTGCCCGAAGGAGGCAGAGGCACCGTCAGGAAAGGAGAGGTGGAGGTGGCGAATGAAGGGAGGAGGTGGAGCGGGGATGCGGGAGCGAGGAGGGTGGCGAGGGTACGGCATGGGGCCTGAGGTGGGACGGGCGATTTGGTTGAGCGGATCGAGCTCTAGGTGCAAGATCCGACGGCTATCGAAAGCACAAACCTATATGGAATTTTCTAAACAATATGGAGGGGACAAATGAATCCTTGCTGCCGCTGGTTCGTACTTGTAATGCTGAACTATAGCATGTGTTTTTTTCTAAGGTTTTCTCCAATTGAATTTTTACTTGATAAAATTTAAACGAGGCAACTATTTAAATATTAATAAATCTCGTTATTATATTTCTATAATTTATTATGTCCTTTTCAAATTCTACACATCTTTTAAATTATTACATTTTTTCAAAGTTTTGAGCCAAAATGGACTAACTGGGGTAAAACGGGTTAGCCGTGCTTATTTGGCCCGTCGGGTCAAATAAGCTCTTGTTGGTCTGGCATAACACGAATGCTCATTAGGTTGTGCCTAAGCCACCTTCTTAACCCATGGGCTGATATGGCATAGTCCATTTCGATTAACAGGCTAAATGGATCATGTCTTATAGGTCGATGTTGTATCAGGTCTATATTGATCCATGCCGTACCGTCTATTTAGACATGTCTAAAGTGGTGCTCCGAGCGCTCGCGGATTCCTTCTGCTTTTACAGTAGTAATAATATTCACGCGCCAGTATTTGGTTTGTTAGCAGGACGATTGGACAGGCATCGAACATTTGTCTGACTGCACAGGAGATAATTTACTTTACTTTTATTTTTGCCTTAGTTTTAATCATTGCCTCCATAAACACCTGTGGCTTCTCATTAATTGAATTGCTAATTCCAATTTCGACGCGAACGTACCGTTCCGTGTTGACACCATGACACGACGAAAAAGCTTGCAACATTTTCCGCACTTCGAAATTCGAACAGTAAGAAGAGTCAGTATAGACCCACTTTTGGTGGTGGTGCATGTGTAGCGACTTACAACAGGCTGTATCGTCCAGTGCTGCTGGTCAGTCAGAAGCTGATTGTCCCTACGTCCCTCGTCTCATTGACTTATCAGATTAAATTGGTCATCTTGCAAGACCCCGATTATCACATAATGTTACTGTGATTAAGAAACGTATCCATGTATAAGATATTATTCGTCTTTGCTACTAAATAGATGTTTTGGCTAAGATTACTAGGTTAATAATTGACTGTCATATTCGAGTTAAATTATGAGATCATGTGGAGGTTACCTCAAGGTTATGATGAGTAATTGGCTTTTAGTTCAAAAAATTTGCAGAATTTGAGTTTGGTTTTTAAGAATTTGCAAATTTTTCAATTGATTCCGTTGCTGGTGGTATGAACGGCATTGGGACTGCGGTTATACTAGCCAGGTGCAGCTTGACCGGCCTAGGGCTAGCGGTCAGACCGGCAGTGGAGCAGCGGTCAGAGTGCCATGGGAGTTGTGGTCTAACCGACCGAGTGTGGTAGTACCGGACTTAAATGGCAATCGGATCGGGGTTGTGGTATGACCGGATTTAATTGGCGGTAGCTATTTTGCAGTGAGCTTGTTTTGAGGTGAGCTCAAGCGGTTATACCTGACTTTGTACTGCGATAGTACCAGGGTGATACTACTGGTGTTGTACTGGTAGTATGACCGGCTTTTGGTTGGTGGTCATACCGGCCGACGTTCTGCTGGTGGCCTTGTTGGTTTGAGTTGAGTTGGTTAAGTGTGTGCATAGCATGGTGCTATTGCTTATGCGCATTCATGTTACATGGTGCATTTATGGAATAACATGTGTCAAGTTATGAAGAACTTGTGCCTAGAAATAGTTGCTTAGTCTATTGTTGTGCAGGTGGCTTGGAGGCGACTATGGTCAATGGCTAGGAAATCGGGACTAGGTTGGGGATAACTGAGGTTCAGAATGGTCGTGGATGTCGTGTGAGATAGTTGAGTTCAACAAGGCACAAAATGGACAAGAACCATGAAATGTGAAGTTTGAGCGAAGGCCATGATGCATTGGACGCTTTGAGGTAAGTGTTCTCGCTATCATCAATTGAGTATATTGATGATTTTGTCTCGTGTAGTGCTACATGACGGTTTTCTTATTTGTCTTTGTGGTAGGACTCCGGAGCTACATCGTGGTGAGATAGATAGGATCGGGACTAAGCTAGGAGAGCTTATGTCCAAAGCGGTCAAGGGATTGAGACTACACTCAGGAGGAGTCAAAGTCTAGACGGTCAAAGAGCAATCAAGGCTTGCATGGTGGTTACAAATCAAGACGACTAGGAGCCGGAGCAGAAGCTATCGGTGGATGACATGATAGGTAACAGCAAGATAGACTGGGACTAGGCTCAGGGACGAGCCAAGATCCTATGTAATCGATGAAGCCATGTGCTGTCATTTGCAAGGAGAAGCATGTGGTGCGCCAAGTGACTTTGGTCATTTGCAAGCGCGAACAATTAGGTGGGATCCAGACGCATAAGAGTCTTGGTAGCAAGTCATTAGGGTCACATGGAAAATGGCAAACTATGGGTGATACTTCATGGGAAAGGAAGCAGAACACTTCGTGGAAGGCAACAAAGGGGCTCTTTGGTAAATTGCCTAATACAAAAAAGTAGCCGTGTGTGAAACCATGGCGTTGGCCTAGATAGTTTGGGTAATGCTGAAAATGTGAAGTGAATCAAGTGTTGATTTACTAATGGGTTAATAGTTGTGTGCGCTTTGAGAAGCATGTAAGTGTGAAACTCAATATGATGTTGGGTTAACGAGTTAGCCTATGTAAGAGTGGTTGAAACCCAACTAGATGTGTTGGTTACGGTTTTCCTTGTGAGTCTCCATATAAAAGCAGGGAGAGAGGTGACTAGGGTTAGGCTTTTGGGAACTTTATGCCTAGCCTTGAGAGGAATTAGGGCTCTTGGAGAGAACATGGTGGGAGATGTGAGAGGCTCTTCTGGTTGAGTTTTGTGTCATCCTTAGGCTTTGTATATGGGTAGAGAGTGGTTGTAAACATATCCAAGTATCAATAGAGATCAAAATTCGTCCCAAGTATTTCTCTCTTGTGCTCTCTTGTTGAAATCCTTATTTGGTTTGGTTTTTTTTGTGTTTCTCTCCCCTTCTTAATCTTGCTAGATGCTAAGAATGAGTAAATAATAGAGATATATCTTGGAAATCAATCCCCATCCATCTAGACATCTGATTTGACAAGTGCTTAAAGTTGCATGGTTTTTGCTTTATTTGACCTCTTTGGGTGATTTTTTAATCTAGTTATTTTCGTCTTGATTTCTTTGGTGTTCTAACTTACTGTGACATTTAAAAAAAATAGATCTAGAGCCATCTTGGTCATCATTCACCCACAAGCAGGTCATATTAACAATTTTTGGTTTTTACTCGGTTTTGATGTAACTTTCCTTCAAACTGAAAAATGTCATAAGTTTGATAATGATTCTCTCAATCATTGGTTGAAATAGGTTTTTGACATCCTAGAGAAGGTGTATGCTAAGTTCAAGTCATTTGGATTGACGAATTAAAAGTTACATAGATTCTTGTTTTTGAAATAATGCTGATTTACTGTCCATCGGACTTATTTCACTACAGTGGTACTACCGGCTTTTATGTTGCCTTTTTATTTTAAATCTTTATAGATTTGTATCTATCGGAGGAAATGACTCTAAGAATCTGGGGAGAAAAGATTTTTGAGAAACCATTTTCGTGTCTCCTATTCAACTTTTTTTCTTGTCGTTTTCTTCATCCTATCACTACTACAGAAAAGGTCATCACAGACGGTTTTATGAACCGTCTGTATTTATGGGTCAGTGATAATCGAAGGTCATCACAGACGGTTGTCAGCTATCACAGACGGTTTTTGACTAAAAACCGTCTGTGATAGGTGATAATCACAGACAGTTTTTAGTTAAAACCCGTTTGTGATACTGATCATCACAGAAACCGTCTGTGATATCTGATCAGTATCACAGACGGTTTTTAACTAAAAACCGTCTGTGATTATCAGCTATCACAGACGGTTTTTACTCAAAAACCGTCTGTGATATTCCCTTCGACCCCTACATATATTTTTGTTTATTGGCTAGCCTCAGGAAATGCTAGCCATGCCCTCTGAAACAAGCAGATAAACAAGTATATGTATACATACAATTCACATATCAATTCATTTGACAAACATAAAACATCCAATTCACATCACATTTCATTCACAGACATAAGGCATCCATTTCGCAAATGACTTAATTAAAATGAAATAAAATATTCATTTACAAATTCACAATTACAGAGTGATAAGAGCAATAAAAAATCATTCTGCGCAGTGGAACTCTCCATCTGATTTTATGACTTTAGTCCACAAAAACCAAATGAACTCTCCTCGAATTTTTGCTAAGGCCGCCTGTTTCAATGCAGATTTAGAGATGGGCGCAACCTGTAGATAGGAATATCAACGCGTGCACATATAAAACCTGATATGTATGAAATAAATGTGGGAAGATTGACAAACCTTAGAATTAGTGATCTTGGTGGAATCGAGGAGTAGTCTCATATGGTGGCACACGTAGTATCCACACGTGTTGCCCGGCTGCTGCTGGTGGCACTGCAAAAAAAAAATAGAATGTGTTAAATCAAGTGGCATTACTACTAAGTGTTGTATATGATTAATTAATGTGTAGCTAGCCAATACCCGAAAATTGCGATCATGTTTCAAGGGCTTGGCAGCTGTCGTCGAGCCACGTGTTTGTTGAACGTATGTGACGAATGACCTTCGTTATTCGAAAAAGTTAGATTAGTCATTCGGAACGAAAGAAAGAGTACAATGTACAATGTACTTACCTATCGAGTATTTCGGCGATAGCTGTGTGCTTGGATTTATTCTTACTTAGAGAATCAAGGTATATAGCCTTGTTCTATTTTGGTATAATTACAATTAAAATCCAATGGAAGTGCTCATTGTATGGCATAAGAACAAATTCCTTATCGCGGTGAGCCAACAGTGCTTTTGTAATATAGTTCTCGACGAAGGATGCATCCTCGTTGATGGTATCAATGGCGACCAAGCGTGGGTCCAGGAAACCAATTGGTGATTTCGATGATCTAGCTTCGGTCAGCATGAATCTATATATATACACAGAAAAGCAACAAATTGTGACATATATCGGTATTACAAAAACAGAGACTGTGATTGTACAGACATACAGCGTCCAGCATCGAACGAGTGAGGCGTCGAGAGCGTTGAGCGTGAAAAGACCAAATATATCGTCAAAGGTCACCGCGAAGACACATTCCTGAACTTCGTGCAAGAAATGTTCCGGCTTGAATTTGACAGTGATACCTGAGCGCCGTTGTGCCTTTGGTCTATTGGACTGTTCCATATACCAAGCGTGGAATCTTTGGCAACCAAGTCCTAGCTTTATGAGGTGCTCTTGCGAGAATATCATCGGCTCGCCTAGCACGAATTTGCGGGCCAATGGCATGTACGGGATATCGTCATCATCCTTCGTCTTTGATTTGTCATGGCCACTACCTCGACTGTAGGTCGACTTTATGGTAGTCGACTGTAATGGTACAGACGGTGCAAGTTGCTTTGGCGAGAATAGCACCCGTGGAGATAGCACCAGTGCAGGTAGCTCTGCTTCGCACTGCCCGTGTGGAGATAGCACTAGTGCATGTTGCTGTGGTTCGCACTGCACTTCTGGTCCTGCCACCGGTGAAGAAGCCTCCAGGGAGATGTCGCTTTTGGGCCACTGGATGAATGTTCCAATGGCCTGTCCTAGAGTCACGATCTCGTCGTTGGGGGGCTTCGGTAGCGGGACCACCTCAAAATTAACATACACACCATCCACATTAACTTTTGCGAAGCCTGGCGCTAAAGCTTGACCGTGCACCATGGCCCCGATACCAGACGAATATGCCTGGCCCCAAGCAGCGTACAAGGGAATGGAGCCATATCTCACTTGGAGCCTGCACTTCGTAGGCTCCTACATAATGATACAAAATTAGCTACTCGAATAGGCCTATCAATGGAGCAAACATTCGAGAGGTAATAATTATTACCAGGATGTCGTCCACAGGAAATTTGGCCTGGTTTTGCGTTGGATTGGACGCGCAGCTACTCGGATGGTTGTGCGGGCTAGCTAGCACAGGAGCGGCGGTAGCGGCCTGCTGACTTTCTGTTTGTTTCCGCACCTCATCTCTGATTACACCAGCCAGCTCACCCATTAGCTCCTCTCTAAGAGATTCCTTGATCTCTTCTCGTAGTTGTGCGTCACGCTCGGCTTTGTTTCTCTTCCTACGCCGATACATTCCGGAGTCATCTTGGAAACCATGTTTCCAAGGAACGTAAAGCCCAAGGCCTCTCGTACGACCCGGGTGCTCCTTGTTTCCCAGCGCCACGGAGAGCATATCATTCTCCCGTGTTCCCTGGAATGATCCCAGGGTAGAATCAAAACTCAGCTCTTCCTGCAAGAGCACGAAATGTCATTTCAATTCGTACGAAGTTGTGGAGTAATTACAAGCTACGTAGTTCTATCGATATCTTACCAGGCGCTGGGACACTTGCTGGTCTACAGGGTTTCAAAAGGAGACGTCCCCCGATGTCGTTGTAGATGACCTTGCTCTAATCCAATTTAGAGCGCGCTCATCCGGGATATTGGAAAACGGCGGGGCGATGTCCTGTGCAGCTGCCAGGTCATCCTCCTTCCTCCACTACGGGATTTTACCCGCATGCCCAGCTGTGCCAAGTCTGTGGGGGTGTGTGTTTTTTGCCTGGAGGGCCTTGTGCGCCGTACTTGTACTTTTGAAATCTTCGGACGTCTTCATCGCCTTGAACTCTTCCCATTGTGGTTCCAGGAATGGGTATTTATGAAAAGGTGTTTCGTCCGTCTCCACGTATTTCCTGACAAGCGTGCTCTTGAAGTTCCTCCATGCTTTGCACGCTGCTTGGTAGGTTTGTCGTTGCACAGCGTGTAGGTGTTCTTCTGGGAACTCGAACGATGCCAAAATTTCGGTCCACAGCTCACGTTTTCGAGTGTCAGGCACGTTCTTCCACGAATTGTATGTGATCTCAATTCGTTCTCGTGCAACTATTCCGACCATGGTTCGGAATGCGTTTACTGCCTTTTGAGGAAGGATAGGGACCCCAGATGTGTTTACCGCTGTGATGGTCTATCGGCCCTAAGGCTTCTTCGATAGCCCTCTTCCTTGGCGTCTTGATGTTGGAGCGGACGTCTCCGGCGATGATGTTGAAGAATGCGTGGGTGACATGTTGCTCATTTTGTGGGTCTTTTAGGATAAGATGAGAAAGTGATCATATTGAATTGGAAGAGAGGAGAGGAGTATAGGGGAGGGGGAGAAGGGAGGGGGTGATATGGACATAGAGAGGGGGTGATGTGCCTATCTTAGCACCTACTTTAGTTGCTAATACTATAAACCAAATAGCAAAGTCCCTAAACAAAGTTCTATGAAGCAAATGATACAAACTAGAGTATCCCGTTCATTGAACGGGAATTCTAGAGTGTGTCACTTGATTCATGCCCCTTGAAGGTCTATGTGGCATATACTATTACTACAATGTCTCTAAACAAAGTTCTATGAAGCAAATGACACAAACCAATGTATCAAGTTCGTTGAACAGGACACATTGGAGTGTGTCACTTGCTTCATGCCCCTTGAAGGTCTATGTGGCATATACTATTACTACAAGGTCTCTAAACAAAGTTCTATGAAGCAAATGACACAAACTAGTGTATCAGGTTCATTGAACCGGATACACTAGAATGTATCACTTGCTTCATGCCCTTTGATCATATACTCTTCCTTGATTGGTTAATTTGTGCTCTCAAATTGTAGGGTTGCACAAGATTAATCTTGGCCGTCTCGCTACTAAATCATATACTCTTCCTTGATTGGTTATGCCAAATAATGAATTCAGTCTTTTGAGCTCTACATACAAACTCTACAATCTCAAGATCAAGATATATTCAGCATGCATATATTCAGACAGCAGTATTCATACAGATCAAGACCATACAAGTTAACTTTGTCCAATAATTCAGTCTTTTAACTTGTCAAGATTAAATCCTAACAGATCAATTTAATAACATGCTATAACCTGAAAACTGCATGAACCGACAGCTATTAGAGCTCAAAGACCGAATGAACCAATCTCAGTATATGAATTTATCATCATCGAGCAACTGTAAATCCCACAGGCAATCTCAGTATATGGAAGATTAGCAAACTTGAATATACATGAATGCAACTAAGCAACTAACCATAACAGTAAGCATAACAAACTTGAATATACAGTAAGCATATACCATAACAGTAAGCATATACATGAATGCAACTAACCATATACATAACAATAAGCAACTAACAGTAAGCCCTAAACCCTAACACTAAGTATGAAGCATCAAGCATCAACCCTAAACCCTAACAGTAAGCATGAAGCTCGGGGAGGGTTTTGATGACCTTAGGGTTTTGGTGACGGAGGAGGAGGCGGCGACGACGGAGGAGGAGGAGGCGGCGACGGAGGAGGAGGAGGCGGCGGCGACGCAGGAGGAGGAGGCGGCGACGACGGAGGAGGAGGAGGCGACGGGCTCGGGGAGGTGGCGACGGAGGAGGAGGAGGCTGCGGCGACGTCTTCGTTCGGGGAGGCGGCCGGCGAGGGCTCGTGGAGGCAGCCGGCGAGGGCTCGGGGTTTAGATCTAGATCGAATAACTGCAGCGTACACGGAAAACCCTAGCGAGAGGGTATATATAGGGAGATTATCACAGACGGTTCTGAACTTAGAACCGTCTGTGATATCATATCACAGACGGTTCTAAGTTTAGAACCGTCTGTGATAAGCCTTTGCCGGCTGTTATTATTAAGACAACACCAATAACTACACAGCTGCATTCATATCAACCACCAAACAGCTGCATTCATATACAACACCAACCAGCTGCATTCACACAGTGTCACATATACATCTCAAAATTGACTACATCACACATTTTCACATATACATCTCAAAATTGACTACATCACACATTTTCACATATACATCTCAAAATTGACTACATCACACATTTTCACGTATACATCTCAAAATTGACTACATCACACATTTTCACATATACATCTCAAAATTGTCACACATTTTCACATATACATTCTTATTGTACTTGCTTATTTCCTTTAAAAATTAGCCCTTCATCATGATCAATGCGTACGTAACTAGTTTCGTCACGTTGTTCATCGTCGACCCTTATGCCATTTCCAAAAGGAGGTAACTCGTCAAATTGATTGTATTCCTCCTCGTCCACTACATTCTCCACTCCGACAATTCTCCTTTTTCCATGAAGAACTACATGGCGTTTCTTATTTGCCGGGTCGGTTACATAGAAAACTTGAACAACTTGATTGGCGAGTACGAATGGTTCGTCTTTGTACCCGACACGTTGGAGGTCCACGGTCGTGACACCGTACTTGTCAACCTTCACTTGTGGGAGATGCACCCAACGACAGCGAAATAAGGGGATCTTGAAAACCACATAGTCGAGCTCCCAAATCTCTTCTATGAAGCCATAGTACGAGTTTCTCGACCCATCGGTACTGAATGCATCTATGCGGACACCGCTGTTCTGGTTAGTGCTCTTGACATCCTGAGACTGCGTATAGAATGTGTACCCATTTATGTCATATCCTTGCCATGTCACAACTGTAAATGTCGGCCCTTTTGCCAACCATGTCAGCGTCTCACTCGGCGAGCTCCTAGCAATTTGCTCCTTCAACCATTGGTTGAACCAACGGTTGTGTTGCCTCATGATCCAAACATCCGGCCGCTCCGGATTCTATTGCCGAAGCACATCCTTGTGCTGGTCCACATAAGGCGCCACTTCAGTCATGTGTTGCAACACCGTGAAATGGGCTTGAGTATACGTGTCCATATCTGGAGTGATTGCTTTCCTTCCGATAGTTCCGAGACCCTTCAGCCTCCCCTATCGGTTGAATCTGAGCCATATAATCGACACAAAACTCAATGATCTCTTCGCTTGCATAACCTTCGACGATGCTGCCCTCCGGCCGAGAACGATTCCGTACGTAGGACTTGAGAATTCCCATGAACCTCTCAAATGGGCACATGCTACGTAGGAATACGGGCCCGCACATTTTTATCTCCCACACAACGTGAACAATGAGATGGACCATGATATCGAAAAACGAAGGAGGGAAATACATTTCAAGGTGACATAGAGTCATCACCACCTCGTCCTGCAGAGCATCTAGTCCTTCGGGATCGATGACCTTCTAAGCAATTGTGTTAAAGAAATAACATAGCCTCATGATTGTCTCTTGGACTTTGATCGGCAAAATATTTCTAATTGCAATAGGGAGCATCTGTGTCATCAGCACATGACAATCATGAGACTTCATGCCATTTAACTTCAAATCTTGCATCGAAACAAGTTTCTTCACGTTGCCGGAGTAACCAGACGGAACTTTGACACCATGCAAGCACTGGCACAGTTCTGTTTTCTCAGCCTTGGACAGAGTGTAACACGCAGGGGGAAGGTACGTTCGTCCATTATCAGTGCATGTCGGTGCTAACTCAGGCCTGATGTCCATGTCAGCCAAGTCAAGCCGTGCGTTGACGCCGTCCTTTGTTTTATCACGGATGTTCAGTAAGAGACCAATCAAGCTGTCGCACACCTTCTTTTCTACGTGCATGACGTCGATGCAGTGCCGAACATCTAGGTACTCCCAATAAGGTAAGTCCCAAAATATTGATCTCTTCTTCCAGGTGTTCTTCTCATGAGCCCTCAATTTACGTCTCTTTCCGAGGACAACATCTAAATCCTTAACCATATCATAAACCTCGTGTCCCCTTAAATGCCTTGGAGCTGAACCATCTTCCTTCTCTCCGTCAAATTGTTTCTTCATCTTGCGGTATGGGTGAGCCCTCCGAAGGAATCGGCGGTGATGCATGTAGACAGTTTTGCGTGAGTTTCTCAGCCACACACTCTCGGTACCATCTAAACAGTGAGTACAAGCTTTGGCACCTTTTGTACTATGGCCCGATAGGTTACCAAGGGCAGGATAATCATTTATGGTGCAGAACAATAAGGAGCACATGGTGAAGTTCTCTCGTTTGTATGCATCCCATACCTGTACCCCTTCGTTCCACAGTACTTTTAGATCTTCCACCAACGGTGCTAGGAACACATCGATATCATTCCCAGGTTGTTTTGGCCCTTGGATAAGTATCGACAGCAAAATGTACTTTCGCTTCATACACAACCAAGGAGGAAAGTTATAGATGCAGAGAGTCACGGGCCATGTGCTATGTCGGCTGCTCATGCTACTGAAAGGATTCATTCAATCTGTACTCAGTCCAAACCTTATATTCCTTGGTTCTGCACCGAACTCTGCAAAACTCCTATCGATGTTTCTCCACTGCGCGGAATCAGCAAGGTGTCTTATCATTCCATCCTTCTTGCGCTCCTCCGAGTGCCAACGCAGCAGTTTTGCCTCCTTTGGATTTGCAAAAAACCTTTTCAAACGGGGAATTATAGGAAAATACCATGCCACCTTAGTAGGAGGTCCTTTCTTCGCCTCTGTTCCCTCGCCATCATCTGATTGATTGTTACGTTTGTATCGGGATGCGTTGCACACTGGATATACATGCATGTTTGCATACTCTTTACGGTAGAGGATACAGTCGTTCGGGCATGCATGCATTCTTTCTACTTCCATTCCCAACGGACAAAGAACCTTCTTGGCTTTATACGTGGTTTTAGGAAACTCATTTCCCTCCGGAAGCATGTCCGCTAAAAGACCTAGCAGCGCCGTGAAACTCTTGTCGGACCAACCGTTGCTTGCCTTCAATTTCAACAGTTCAAGCACGGCCGACAACCTCGTGTACTTGTAGCCCGTGTACAAAGGTTTCTCTGAGTCTTCCATCAAGCCGCGGAATTTAACATACTCTCACTCATCATAGTTCTCTTCTACATCGCGAAGCATCTGATCCAGATTATCATCGTGCAACCGATCCGAATCCGAACCACAATCGACATCAGTCGGCGGCATGTCATTCACTTCACCGGCGATGTCATTCGGCGGCATATCATTCACTTCACCGGCGATGTCATCCGGCGGCATATGATCATTCACTTTGCCATGACTGGTCCAACACGTATAATCCTTTTTGAAACCCCTCCGAATCAAGTGCGCTTCAATTTGCCCTCGGTTCTTAAACATCTTCAAATTCTCGCAATCAGTGCATGGACAGCACATATATTCCACCCCTTATTCAACATATCCTCCTCGGCGGCTCTTATAAAAGCAGACACGCCATTAATGTACTCTTCACTCACACGGCTCGCGGCATACATCCAGCTTCGGTCCTACGTTACGTACATATATAACAACTTAATATTAAAATTTAGATTAACTAAATATAATTACTACATATATACCGGCCACATGCATTTATTATATTAAGACTTAATTTGCTAGCTCAATTCATATTATAAACACAATAGCTATTATATAACCAATAATTTTGCAAATTAACCATCTTCAATAACACTCATGGATTACTTAGACCTAAATTGTAATGCAATTAAAGAAAAAATAAATTTCATTACTAACCATATCTAGAGCAACCAGGAAAGTCTGAATCTTCTAAGCTCAATCTCTGCCTCTTCCCACCAAATTAACTGGCTTGAAATCGCCTAGCTTCCTCCCGAGTGAAAAAGTGCGCAGCAGTGGCTAGATCTGGATCGAAATGAAGACAGATGCGGTCTGAGCAGCGCAATAAATGCCTTAGAGCCATTATCACAGATGGTTTTTAATTAAAAACCGTTTGTGATAACCAGCTTATCACAGACGGTCAGATTATCACAGACGGTTCTTAATATACACCAACCGTCTGTGATAATCCTTTTTCCCGCCACAAATACCACAGACGGCCTCCAAATTACAACTGTCTGTAATAGTGTTAATCAGAGACGGTTTCTCAAAACCGTCTGTGATGAAGCGTCTACTATGAGGCTTTCTGTAGTAGTGTATGTAAATTATGAGTTTTTTCCTATATAAGCAAGCAGCGTTGAACAAAATCTAATGTGACAACGACATCGTAATAATGGGATCGTATCATTTACCATTGCATTAGTAACGCGTGTAGTGTATCATTGTAATGATTAATTTATGTCCTTTAATTCTCAATGTCGTCTTTGTTGCTAGTTCGTTACCGCACATACTTACAGAATGATTATATTGCAGTAACTTTTGTGAAGACCATATATTTGATATAGATGGGAATTACATGAAAGTAACATATGTATATTTATCTTTTACATACCATCAAAAAAATCCCGTAGCAAGGTGCGGGATTGACACTAGTAAACCACTCTTCTTTCACAACTCCGAAGTGTCCTCAGTGTGTACTTAGTGCTAACAAAAAAGTTAGCCAACCTGCTAATAACAAAACCCTCTCTTTATTAACGGCTTTATATATAGGAGGGGAGAACAATATTCCCTCTATCTCGCAATATAAGTCCGACATGCATACCTAAAAGATGTATTATTGAACTAATATTTAATAAAATTATATCATATTTGTCTCTAATAGAAAGAGTAGTACTATATTTATCTAATAAAAACAACTATGGTCTGATTCTATTAAATATTACTTAACTAATGTGCTTTTTAGATATATGTGTCGGACTTATATTGCAGGATGAGGGAGTAAGAAACTTGATTGGTTCCCCTCTTTAAATATTTAACTTGTTTAGCATAGATTTTTAATCTAGACCTGTTCTTTACATTGATCTGGCGGTTGGAAACATGTAATGAAGTGTGAACCCTCATTCCAACCTTTTCCTCAATCGAGCTAGCGCGCGCATTAGCAGCTAATTAATTAACTCCATGAAGAAGCTTAGACCCTGTTTGGATCAGTTTCAGATTCTTAAAAACTAGTTATTACTTCTAGTTTTTAAAAGCTAGTTTCTAAGCAAAAACTGATGGGGTGTTTGGATCCCCTAGTTTTTAAAAGCTGGTTTCATTTATGATTGGTGCTAATAGACTATTATACCCTTACATTTATTGCGCGTGGCCTTTAATGGAAGCGTCTGCGCGGTCTTTAATGAGGGTAAATGGGTATTTGTGCAAAAAAAACTGGCAAAAGCTGGGTATCAACAGCTTCTTGGTTTTTAAGAATCTGGGTAGGTAGATTTTAAAAATTGCCTCAAAAACTGATATGTTTGGATCCCACCTAGTTTCCAAAAGCCAGATTCTTAAAATCTGGGTGGATCCAAACAGGCCCTTAGCTTCAAAATAAAAAACCTCCTAAAAAAAGGTTTTCCTTTGCACACGGTTTCCATTCCCAGCCATGCATCGTCGACTCGGACGTTGCCCGCCTTCCCTAAATGGCCCCTCTCCGGCTCACACATGCAAACAAATACAACGTGCTTCAGTAGAGTAGTCTTTTCTTACCTTCATTGGTGTTTTGAGTAGCTCCGCTTCTACCTTCACAGCTAGTGGCAAAGTCAGGAATGAAATTGAGGGTGAACTGAACTATTTATAGATCTAAACTAAGTTGACACAAAATTAGTCTTTTACTCTCATAAAATTTCAAATTCATATAAAAATTATAAATTGGATGGAGACAAATAATGAAAAATAGAGAAATAGAAAGTAGGTATCTCGATAATAGAAAGCGCCATAAATGTGGAGTAGTGATAAGTCACCTATATATAAAACATATCAAAATTAGTGATATAATAGAAAATTATGAATGACAATAAAAATTTAGCCCATATGCCAGCCGGGAAGAGAGGGGGCAGCGTAGCGCTCGATGAGGCGGGGGGCGCGGCGGCGACAACACATTTGGGGCACGTGCAAGACCACATCATCGCGGAGCGACGGCAGAGGGAGTAAGATCAACCAGAGGTTCATCAAGCTCTCCATTGTCATCCCCGAACTCAAGAAGGTTCATATATATATATATATATATATATATATATATATATTTCACTTTCTTATTTCTTTCTTTGATTGATTATATCTTCTTTAACTTAATGATTTTCACTATTCCTCTTCTTCTTCTTTAATTTTATGATTTACATATATTATTTCACTCTCTTTCTTTCTTTCTTTGATTGATTGATTAGCTCTTCTTTAATTTTATGATTTTCACTCCTCCTCGTCTTCTTTAATTTCATGCTTTCTGTTAACCTTCTCATCAAGAAGAGCTAGCTTCTCTATGAGTTTTTTTAATCTCTCTCTCTCTCTATTTTTACTATATACAAAATTGACACCGAAGGGGAGGTGAGGCTCAAGCCTTAATAAGCCCCCCGATGGCTTCACCCTTGTCCACAACCTATGAGATAGAAGCCACATCTGCACTAGGACCCCCTCTTCACATTTAGCGATGA
Source organism: Dendrocalamus latiflorus (assembly GCA_017311315.1). Taxonomy (NCBI): domain Eukaryota; kingdom Viridiplantae; phylum Streptophyta; class Magnoliopsida; order Poales; family Poaceae; genus Dendrocalamus; species Dendrocalamus latiflorus. The sequence goes on along the minus strand of CM029658.1, from coordinate 33,095,077 downwards.
CACCCTCAAGAGCAGATGATTGGGGGTATTTATGAGCGAGTTACTTGCTTTAGGTTTATGTCTCTAGATTCTCATGCACATTCTACTTCGGAGATATCACCCATACTTTATGTAATTCCTCTTGAGTCAATGGCCTACATGAAGAGTTTGAAAACTTTGAAAGAAACCAATTATGGACCTTACTTGAATCTCCTTCTAATGTAATTGGTACAAAATGAGTTTTCAAAAATAAACAAAGTGAGGATGGGTTAGTAGTTTCCAACAAAGTTAGGCTTGTAGCTCAAGGTTTTTCTCATGTAGAGGATTTAGACTTTGAGAATATTTTTGTACTTGTAGCTAGATTAGAAGCTATTTACATCTTGCTAGCATTCATGACTTCTAAGGGGTTTAAGTTTTTTCAAATGGATGTCAAGAGTACTTTTCTAAATAATTTCATAGAAGAGAAGGTCTATGCCAAACAATCACATGGTTTCTATGCCAAACAATCATCACATGGTTTTAAAATTTTAAGTTCCCAAACTATGTGTGTAAGCTCTACAAAGCCTTATATGGATTGAAGCAAGCCCCTAGAGCTTGGTACGATAGACTTAAGAGTTTCTTGCTTACAAATAATTCCAAAATAGGAATAATAGATAAAACCATATTCACTGTCAGGCATAGTAGTGACTTACTTGTTCAGATTTATGTGGATGTGATTATATTCAACGGTTCTTCTCATATTTTGGTGTCCATATTTTCAGATTCTATGAGCAGTGAATTAGAGATAAGTATGATGGACGAGCTGACTTTCTTTGTTGGTCTTCAAGTTAAGAAACTAAAGGAAGGGATATTCATTCATTTAAGCAAGTACACAAAGGCCTTTTTCGGCGCTTCGATTTGGGTTGCGGCAAGTTAATGGCTACTTCAATTGCCACTTTTACCGTGCTGGATCCTAATGAGGATGATAGGCCATGGATCAGAAAGAGTACTACAACATGATCGACTCTCTCCTCTATCTCACGGCTTTGAGGCCAGACATTCAGTTTGTTATGTATCTGCGCACTCAATTTCAAGTTTCCCCTCATGCCTCATATCATCAAGCAGTACATCCCATGTTCAGGCACCTTCAAGACACCCTTAACATTGGACTCTGGTATTATTCTGATTATGTACTCTCTCTTCACACTTTTTTATGCTGATTTTACAGGGTATACAATAGATAGGAAGAGTATTTCTTGTACTTGTTATTTCCTAGAAACATCTCTTATCTCTTGGTCATTTAGGAAGCAGTCTTCTATTGCACAGTCCACTGCTGAGGCAGAGTATGTAGTTACTGCTAGTAATTGCTCTTAGGTTCTTTAGATCTTATCTACTTTACAGGATTATGGGTTGGCTTAATTAGTGCCAAAAACCCAGTGTGACACTCTAGACCCATGCACATTCATATTAGATACTATTTTTTAGAGATCATGTACAAAAGGGTGATGTTATGCTTCACTTTGTGGAGTCAGAGCAGTGGAGAGAGTTGGGAGTTATTAGTTCTTTTGACCTATTTTGAGAAGGAGTTTGACCTTTTTGCATTCATTTATCATATTTTATATTTTATTTCAACAACTTGCATTGTAAAATACTTACATGGAGTTTTGACTATGATCTTTATGTAATATGATATCTTACTTTATATTTTGCTATATCTTATGCTAGTTTGCTAAATTTATCATGTCTTCTATATGTATCTTAGCTTTTGCCATGCTAACTTGTTTAAATATGAAAACTTGAACTAAACATATCTTGTTGGATCTTATGACTAGTATTGCTTTATTGATTCTCTTATGATTCATGCCATGTCACTAGCAAACCACTCATATTTCACTACTTCGAAGTGTCCTTGTCTTTACAGACCTAAGAATGATGGGCGCTTCAATGTGTACTTAGTGCTAACAAAAATATTAGGCAACCTACTGATAACAAAACTCTCTTTTTATTAACGACTCTATAGACCTAGGAGGGGAGAACAGTACTCCCTCTGTCTCGCAATATAAGTTCGACATACATACCTAGGAGGTATATTATTTAACTAATATTTAATAAAATTATATCATATTTGTCTCTAATAGAAAGAGTGGTACTATGTTTATCTAATAAAAGCAACTATGATCGAATTCTATTAAATAGTACTTAACTAATGTGCTTTCTATATATATGTGTCGGACTTATATTGCGGGACAGAGAGAGTAAGAAACTTGACCGGTTTCCCTCCTTAAATATTTAACTTGTTTAGCATAGATTTTTAATCTAGACCTGTTCTTTACATTGATCTCGCTATCGGAAACATGTAATGAAGTGTGAACTCTCGTTCCAACCTTTTCCTCAATCGAGCGAGCGTGCACATTAGTAGCTAATTAATTAACTCCATGAAGAGGCTTAGTTTCAAAATAAAAAACCTCCATAAAAATGCTTTTCTTTGCCCATGGTTTCCATTCTCGACCATGCATCGCCAACTCAAACGCTGCCCGCCTCAAACAAATACAACATGCTTCAGTAGAGTAGTCTTCTCTTACTTTCATTGGTGCTTCGAGTAGCTCTGCTTCTGCCTCCACAGCTTATGAGATAGAGGCCATATCTGAACTAGGATCTCATCTTCACATTTAACAATGACACCCTTAGGAGCAGATGATTGAGGATATTCATGACCAAGTTACTTTCTCCAGGTTTCTCTCTCCAAATTCTCATACACATTCTTCTTAAGAGATGTCACCAATACTTTATCTGATTCCTCTTGAGCCAATGTCATACATGAAGAGTTTGAAAACTTTGAAATAAACCAAATATGGACCTTAGCTAAATCTCCTCCTAATCATAATGTAATCGGTACAAAATGAGTTTTCAAAAATAAACAAAGTAAGGATGAGTTGGTAGTTTGCAACAAAGTTAGGCTTATAGCTTAAAGTTTTTCTCAAGTAGAGGACTTGGACTTTGAGAAGATTTTTGTACCTGTAACTAGATTAGAAGGCATTCGCATCTTGCTAGCATTCGTGACTTCTAAGGGGTTTTAAGTTTTTTCAAATGGATGTCAATAGTGCTTTTCTAAATAGCTTTATAGAAGAAGAGGTCTATGTCAAGGAACGCTCTGGCTTTGAAAATTCTAAGTTCCCAACCTATGTGTGTAAGTTCTATAAAGTCTTATATGGATTGAAGCAAGCTCTTAGAGCTTGGTATGATAGATTTAAGAATTTTTTGCTTAAAAATGATTTCAAAATGGGAATAATAGATAAAACCTTATTCACTGTCAGGCATAGCAGTGACTTCTTACTCGTTCAGATTTATATGGATGGCATTATATTTAGTGGTTCTTGTCATGTTTTGGTGTCTAGATTTTTAGATTCTATAAGCAGGGAATTCGAGATAACTATGATAGACGAGTTGGCTTTCTTCGTTGCTTTTCAAGTCAAGTAACTGAAGGAAGGGATCTTTATTCGTCAAAGAAATTACATGAAGGACCTTCTTCGGCGCTTCGACATGGGATGCAACAAGCCAATGTCTACTCTAATTACCACTTCTAACGTGCTTGATCCTAATGAGGATGGAGAGGGTCTGGACCAGAAGGAGTACCACAACATGATCGGCTCCCTCCTCTACCTCATGGCTTTGAGGCTGTATATATAGTTTGTTGTGTGTTTGCGCACTCGATTTCAAGCTTCCCCTCGTGTCTCACATCATCAAGCAGTGCGTCACATCTTTAGGCACCTTTAGGACACCCTTGACTTTGGACTCTGGTATTCTTTTGATTCTACACTCTCTCTTCACACTTTTTTCTTATGCTAATTTTGTGGGGTGTACAAAAGATAGGAAGAGTACTTCTTGCACTTGTCATTTCCTAGGAACATCTCTTATCTCTTGGTCATTTAGTAAGCAGTCCTCTATTGCACAGTCCACTGTCGAGCCAGAGTATGTAGCTGCTGCTAGTAATTGCTCTTAGGTTCTTTGGATCTTATAGCAGGACTATGGTTGGCTTTAAATAGTGTTTCCCTCTTTTGTGACAGCACTAGTGCCATAATTAGTGCCAAAAATCCAGTGTAGCACTCTAGCACCAAGCATATTGATATTAGATACCATTTTGTTAGAGATCATGTACGGAAGGGTGATGTTGTGCTTCACTTTGTGGAGTCAGAGCAGCGGGGAGAGTTGACAGTTATTAGTTCTTTTGACCTGTTTTGAGGGGGAGTTTGACCGTTTTGCATTCATTTATCATATTGCATATTTAATTTCAACAACTTGCATTGTAAAATAGTTACATGGGGCTTTGACTATTATCCTTGTGTAATATGATATCTTGCTTTATGTCTTGCCATATCCTGTGCTAATCTGCTAAATTTATCATGTCTTCTATGTATATCTTAGCTTTTGCTCTATTGATCCTCTTATAGTTCATGTTATGTCAAATAGACTAAGTTGAGTTTAGAATCTAAATTGAGCTTTGTATTGAGCTATGCTAGTTCTTTATAGAAGTATGAGTAAAAAGTAGCTCTTTGTTCTTCAACTAAGTAAAGAAAATGGAAAATGTTCTCTTTTTATGCAAAAAAAAATTGATTTCACCAATTCTTTCTCATGAAATGGCTTGCCATTGCACTAAGCATAAACTCAAGAACAGTTTTGGATGACTCAAACCACTCTCTTAAGCTTCTTGCTTAGGATGGTCATAATGAGGCTTGAGATCTAGCACATGGCTAAGAAAACAAATTGTGAAAATTAGTTAAACCTTAGGAGGCAGTTGTGATGGCTCACATTCTAGAACTTGCTTTACCAAGATAAGACCAGAATGTGTTTCAAAAATTTGATAAAAATGCATATCTGGAGTATGATTTGTAGCTTTTGTGTGAATTCTTGCTAAGTTAGAGCTTTAATGTTTTTGCTATGATTGATTTGGAGTTTTTGTGTGAATTCTTGCTAAGTTGGAGCTTTAATATTTTTGATGTGATTCTCTTGATCTTTTGATCTTCTCACCATAACTAAGGTTAAATAGAAAAATTGTTCTTTCATATGGACATAAAGTGAAATTTCCCTATGTTTTGTGTATTTGAAGCTTTTTTTTTGGAAAACTTATTGTTTTTAGTAGCTCCACTCCATTTATGGCTCATATGGCTATTTTTAGTATTTGTAATGCTTGTGTGACCATTTTAAGTTTCTATTTGTAAAATTCCCTCTTTTATTCAAAAATTACCTCCTATTTGCATTTTTGAGAAATTGTCAATAGATTCATCAAGGAAGAGATTGAAGGACCATGTGAGATGGTCCAGAGTTTTGTTGTGATAAACCATTGTCATTTTGGAGGAGTGAAAATTGAATTTGGAAATTTACAGACTTTTCTGAACAGCTTACAGAGGTGGCAGTCTGACCAACTGGCTTGTGTTGCTTGAGCTGAAATAGATGATTTTGGGAAATCTGAGTCATGGGATGATTTGGTTTGACCTAGGCCAGTGCATATGTGTGACATGATGCATGTTTCAGCTAATGTGGGTCAAATTGTGAAGAACTTGTGCCTAGAAATGATCCCTTGGTCGTTGGATGTGCAAGGGCACTTGAAGTCAAATATTGTCAACAGTGAGGATCGGGATTACACTCATGTAGGAACTGAAGCTCAGAATGATTAAGGATGCCAATGGCTGAGCTCAAGCATAGCACAATGAAGGTGGGAAATGTTGAAGGGAAGATTGGGTGACGATTTGCACCATGTGGCTTAGTCAGTCCAAGTGAGGTGTGGTTTGGTGGAGTGGGAACAGGAGAGACCTACCAAAGCGTGGCAATCCAGTGGTGAATCTACATGTGGAGGTTGGCGATTGCTTGCAAGAGAAGATGAAGACCACGTCAAGAAAATATATTTTGGTAAGTTGACTAAAATACTGAAAACTATCTTAGATCAAAACCGTGGGGCTTGAGTAGCCCTTGGGAAGGCGGTTTAGGTCAAGGAGGAGCTGAGATGATCAACTGGACCAAAGGCTAAGGACTTAACGGATTCGGGCTTATGTGCTTTGAAAAATATGCATAAGTATAGTGTGTAGATAAAACCCATGTTGTGTGCGGTTAACAAATTTTTCCTATTTGTGCTAAGTGGATAGTTCTATTAGGGTTAGATGGGGCTGGTTGCCTTGTCTATTTAATGGGCTGGGATAGAGACGTGCAAGTTAACCATCCAACCATCCTAACTTTGCTCACTGAAGCCGAGTAGTCTATGGTTAAGGTTTGAGAAGTGTGAGTATTGTGGTGTGCTCTCTTGTCCTCTAGGTGGAATGGCTGTAAAACCTTCATCCTCAAGTAGCAATATATCAACTTTATTCATCTATTATAGATCCCTCTTGTTTTAGTTGATTTACTCTTGTTTTTGTTGGTTTTGATCTTCTCTCTCCCCTTTTTTGATCTTGCTGGATTCCAAGGACAAGTAAGTGATGGAGAAATAACATGAACATCAATCTCCATCCATCTAGGCATCAGGTTTGGCAAGGTCTTGAAGTTGCCCGATTTTTGCTTGATTGGCCTCTCTGAGTATTTCTTTGATCCAGTTGTTTTTGCCTCGATTTTTTCGGAGTTCTAGCTTGCTGTGATATGTGGAAATACATCTGAAACCATCTTGGTCATCATTCACCCACAAGCAAGTCATATTCACCGTTTTTGGCTTTTGCCTAGTTTTCGTGCAACATTCCTTCAAACACTAAGAGGTCAGAATTTTGGCAATGATTTTCTTGATTATTGATTAGAATAGGGTCCTAGCATCCTATAGAAGGTGAATACCAAATTTCATGTATTTGAAGTTTTGGTTTGAGAGTTGGCTCAATTTTTGGTTTTGACTTGGCTTCAGTGCAGCTGAGCTTCAAAAACCAACAGATCCCAGTTCTCTTAAGTTCTTTCAAGATTTTTAGTTGGGATAAGTTTTTGAGGTCATGATCTAATCTTGGTTCAATTTTCATATCTTTTAGATCTACGGATCAAAAGTAACATAGATTTTTGTATCTAAAATGGTGTTGCTTTTACTGTTCACTGTGTCAATTTTACTGTAACCTGTTGAATTTTTGGAATTTTGGTTTGTTGATCTCCATATCTTCTCAAAGTTATCGGGGTGAAGAATCGGTGAATACTTGAGGGAAAAATTTGAAGACATCATTCACCCATCTCTATTGCCACACTGGTCCTATAGTTAGTTTGTTGATTTTTGGCCAAGTATGCTTATGGCAAGGTTCTGACTGGTTCCAATTACTTGTTATCATGTATGTGGTCCATATTTGTGAGTTGGTACAAAACATCCATATATTTTGCACATTCTTTTTCAGTCTTCAATTTTGAAAAAACAAGTTTCATGGGCTGTGATGCAAATGATGTCTTTTAGGTGACAAAATTCTGGTATTATTCATGTGCTGAGGCCAAAACTGACAAAATCTATCCAATCCTCTTTAGTTTTAGTCTTCTAGCATTCCACCATTTATTTTCAGTCATTTCAACTGCTACACCGATGCATATCTCTGATTTTATCTAGTCATTTCAACGGCAGTACGCAACGAATTTTTGATCATGTCTCGCAATACATGTGATGCACCATCTCTTGTTCTATTTCTGATGCTCGCATTTTATCTTGTAGTCGTCATGGATTGGTCACTTTGTGTTCTGAGCGAGGCAGCCGTGGGATTTCATTCCACACTTGTATATAGCACAAGGGCGGCGGCTGGCTGCTGGCGAACCGCGGCGTCACTGCGTGATGAGGGCAAGGGCAGAGGCCAGAGGGTGGAACCACGGAGGCACAGGTCCACGAGCATCCGGAGGCCGGAGGCGCAGCCGTGTAGGTCCACAAGGGTGGCGGCCGGTGGATCGCGGCGTCGCTGTGTGACGAGGGTGAGGGCGGAGGTCGGAGGCAGGAGGGCGGAGCCGTGGAGGTGCAGGTCTACGAGCACCCGGAGGCCGGAGGCATAGCCGCGCAGGTCCACAAGGGTGGCAGGCGGCGACCGGCAGATCGCGGCGTCGCTGTGTGCCTGCGTCCGTGTCGGGAGCGAGGGTGAGGGCGGCGGCCAAAGGTGGGGGCACACGCAGGCGTAGCCGCGCAGGCGAGGGTGGTGGCCGGCGGTAGGGGTGCGTGCAAGCGAGGGCGGATCACCGGATCGGGGACTGGGCGGCTGGTGGCTGGGGCTGAGATCTGATTTGGGCGGCTGGGGGTTGGGGATTAGGGTTTTCTTCACTTGGTCTTGGTGGATGCTTCATGGATGGGCTGCCGACTGCCATTTTGGTGGGCTGTCGGGCTGATAGTTTTTTAGGCATCGGGTTGGACTGCTACACCAAGTATATTACTGAGTATATACTAGAGGGGGATCGGACTATAGCCTACTCAGCCCGAGGCACAATCCCACCCCTGGCCTAAAACAAGGACACAATGTTTTGAGATGATTTTTTACCCACAACCCAAATTGATGAGGACATCACGACTGGACCAATTACGCGAGCACGAGCTAAAAAGATTAATCAACAGGTGAACTCGCTCTTAATTAAATTTGGCTTTAATTTACATGAGAACTGGCTACTACCTAATGCTAGTATTTTAATTGTTCTCAGGTTTGAACGGGAGATAATTAACAAAAAGAGCAGTGCAGAGGGAGGCAGCAGGCAACATTAAAAGTTTTGATTGAGAAGCGAAGAAAGAAATATCAAAAAAAAAACAACAACAAAAAAAGGAAACAAAGAAGACATGCATGCATGCATGCATGACGTGAGCCACTTCGTGAAGATTTTTATTTAGTTGTTGCGGTTTGGTGTTGGCCAAAAGAAAGATCATCACATCAAGGAAGGCTCTCCTGTCTGGCAGTAGACCAGGTTCTGAAGATTCTAGTGACTCAAAGACCACACGGCACTAGTCCAACTCAATTCCCACGGCAGCTTGCGTGATTTTTATTTCGGTCAAAACCAATCAAAGGGGTGGCCATGTGTTCCGTTTTTTTATGTCTTGATCCGAACCTGGTTGTTGGTTTGTGAGTCACACTCCAAAATAGCTTTTGCGATTCGGTCTCGCTAAACCGAACAGATATTGACTCGGTCTGAAGTCGACTCAATTTCAGCCGGCCCTAAGCCATGGTGCGTGCGTGCGTGAGTTTAAAGACAGTGATTTTTTTTCTTTGCTAGGGGACCACAACAGAATAGAAAACAACAGATCTATTATTTTTCAGAGAGAGCCATGCGCTTGTTCCTCCTAGGGTTTGGCATATGATTGCAAGCTAGAGGGGAATCGGGCGTTCTTCCCCGTCGTTCTTGTGATTCCTTGTGATTGGCTCGAGCGACGACGCGTCTACTTGGTGGTCGGGTAGACGGGATCACAAGCGTGTGGTTGGGCGAATTCTTTTGTCGCAGGTTGCTGTTCTAACAGTGGTTGGCGCCATCGATTCGTCAGGTTACACAGATCCAACTATCTTCATCGATCCTACGTTGTGAAGATCGGGCAATTCCTTGCACCACAAATTTTTCCGGCAAGACGACGCCAGCAAGAAAGCAGAAGCTCTCTTCCTCCCTGCCTTCTTGTTCCTCTGGTCGGCGCCGTCCTCCTCCTTTCCTTCTCCTCCCCCTGGCCAGCGCGCAACAGTCACATAGCAGCGGCCGACGGCGTGCGTGGCAGGGATGTGGTGGCGTGCTCAGGGGCGGAGGGCCCGATAGGGCGAGCTATGGCTCATGCCAGACCTTAGATTTTTCAAGAGACCCCCAGGCCCCATATACCCCTCTATCCACCAATAGCAATAGCCCAATAACCGAATAACGTAACCCTAGCTCTGTGGCAGTGTGGCTCTGCGCCTCGGCTGGAGCGGCGGGCGCGGCGGCGAGCCGGCGACGGAACTGGGGGAGCGGCAGGCACGGCGGCCGGCGAGCGTAGCCGGTGGCGGGCGGGCGGGAGTCGGGAGGCGGGCGGGCGGGCGGGCACCGGGCGGGACTCGGGAGGCGCCGAGGTGGGCGGGCGGGCGGGCGTAGCGGGCGGCGGGCGGGCGGGAGTCGGAAGGCGGGCGGGCGGGCGCCGGGCGGGCGGCGGGAGGCGGGCGACAGCGCCGACAGGCCGGCAGCAGCCACTCCCTGCTCTCTGCTCTGCTGACTTGTGGATTTGAGGCTTGAGGGTTGAGGCCGGCAGCAGCCAGCAGCGACAGGCAGCGGCATATATTGTGGATTTGTGGCATTTGATTTGAGATTTTGAGGCTTGAGGCCGGCATATATTGTGGCATATATTGTGGTATTTGATTTGAGGCTTGAGCAATGGATAGAAAGGAAAAGGGAAAATCACAGAGGTGAGGCATTTGTCAATTTACATTTTGCAAATTTATAGGTCAATTTATTTGTCTATTTGCTTGAATGGTATTGCTTTCAATCCGCCCCACCTTATTTTTTTTCCGTCCTCCGCCACTGGGCGTGCTGGTACAGGCGTGCGCTGGTGGAGTGAGGGCGCGGGCACGCACTGGGGCGACGGCACTTGCGTTGTAGCGTGGGAGCGGCGTGCGCTGGAGAGGCACAGCTGGAGCGCTGCCACTGCGGGCAACGACGCAAGGAGGCAGGCATAGGTGGCTAGGGTCGGGAGGGCTTTCTCCATTCCTCTTTACTTACGCAGCCCACAAGGAAACGCACACGGAACGCACAGGAATCGATCCGACTTTGCCTCCAACCGATCCCCTTTATTTCCTCTATCCCGTTTTCCTTGATTCCTTTCCTGTATTCGCGTTGGTGTCCTTATGTCAGTCTCAGTGGGGGTTTTATGGAGTTTCATGGGCATTAAATACGCTGACATGACACTGTATTGATGAAGAGAGAGATGATAAAAGTTTTATGGGAGTAGAGAGAGTTTCATGGGGCTGAAACTCTTCTGCACTGTTTCCAAAATATGGGTGTGTTGGAAACTGGGACATGAAACCTCCACTGAGACTGGCCTTAGGGGCTTTGCTGGAGTATTACATGACGGGAGGTGTTAAATACAAAATAGTTGTGAGGTCCATTTTTCCAGCCCATCTAGATTGGAACTAGGCCTATAGGAATTGAAATAACTAGCCTGATAGACGCGGCGACACGCCGCGCCAGCCACCGTGTGTACCGAAGTAAAAGGGGCGATAATTCGTGGGGAGTTTTTAAAAAAAATTCAGGGCACATGCGTATTTTCGAAAAAGCCAAAGGGCTTTTTCGCAAAAATTCAAGGGCCTGTACGTAACTAAACGAGGGTCCGTACGTAATTTAGAAAATCGCGGGGGCGCCATCCTGTAAATTGGAGAGGTGTTTTCAGCAAAAAAAAAGCGTAAAAAAAAACTGACAGGGACCTTTTCGCGAGGAAAAATGATCTTTTCGCGAGAAAAAAGGACCTCTACGTAATTTTTGGAAAACTCAGGGGAACCGGCTTCCCCGGCCGTACGCGAAACCGCCCGCCACGCGCCGGCCGAGGGAGCGCCGGGGGCGACGTGGCCGAGCGGGCTGCGGGGCATTCCCCCGGGCATAAGGGACGGAGGCATGTCAAGTAGGGCTGTAAACGAGCCGAGCTCGAGCGAGATTGACCTAGCAAGCTCGAGCTCGGTAGAAACTCGAGCCGAGCTCGAGCGAGCCTAAGATCAACATCGAACTTTAAGCTGGGCTCGAGCTCAGCTCGGATAAAACTCGAGCTCGCCCGAGCTCGGCTCGTGTAAGGCTCGGTGCGTACCTCTGCCGCTCTGCGTGGTCGGATCCCGGTCGAGGAGGGGCGGCGCCGGCGGGGGAGGACTTGAGGAGGGGCGCCGGGGGAGGAGAGGCGCCGGCTGCGTGGTCGGATCCCGGTCGAGGAGGGGCGGCGCCGGCGGGGGAGGACTTGAGGAGGGGCACCGGGGGAGGAGAGGCGCCGGCGGCGGGGGAGAGGAGGGGCGGCGGCGGGCCGGGTTGAGGAGGGGCGGCGGCGGGGGGCGAGGAGAGGCGGCGGCCGGCGGGGGGCGAGGAGGGGGATGGGGGGCGGCGGCGGGGGAGAGGAAGGGGACGGGGGGCGGCGGCGGGGCGGGAGCCGAGGAGGGGAACGGGGGGAGAGGAGGGGGACGGGGCGGTGGCGGGGGGGGGGGGCGAGGAGGGGTAGCGGCGGGAGAGAGGAGGGAGGCGACGAGGGGGACGGGGCGGCCGGCGGCGGGGGCGGGGCCGCGGGGGCCGGCGAGGAGGGGCGGGGCGCAGGAGGGGTGGCGGCGGGGGGGGGGGGGGGGCACTGGGCAAGCGGAGGCCCGCGGGTGGGGGAGAGGAGGCCAGCGCCTGGGGGCGTGGGCGCGCCGCGCGTGCCGCGTGGCTGCTGGGGCCTGGCCGCCTGGGTGCGGGTGGGTGAATTTGAGAGGAGAGGTGGGAGGGGTGGGGGTGGGGGGTAAAAATCCTAAGCTCGCGAGCTATTTGAGCTCGGCTCGTTAAAGCTCGCGAGCTTAGGATGAAGCTCGAATTCGGCTCGTTTGGAGCTCGAGCCAAACTCGAATCGAGTCTAGAGCGAGCCAAGCTCGAGTAACTCACGAGCCTCGAGCTTTTTTTACAGCCCTAATGTCAAGCCCATCTTGGCTCTAAGAGCCTACTAATCTGTTATATAATAAGTCCATGGCAGTCATATTGCAACTGCTAACAAAAAAATAAATATTTTAGAAATTATCTAAAAAAGAAAAATATCTTATGTAGGATTAGGTGAACCATAATTAGAGCTCAACTATAACAACCATTAAATATTATTAACAAAGAAGAAATATGATAAAAATTCTCAAAAAAAAAACATCTAGCCCTGGATTAGGACCTAATTAAAACTAGTCTATGACAGACATTGGATATTGTTATTATTAAAGGTTACAGTAATTAAGAAAAGAGCTAAGATAATCCTTATCCATCAGCCCTACATCCTGCAAAAAGAAAGAACATATGCACGCAAGGAAAAAAAAGAAAAGAAGGGAAGACATGCAAAGAAAAAAAACAAAAGAAAGGAAAATATACGCATACAAGGCAAAAAAAAGACGTGCAAAGAAAAAAGTTAAAGAAAAAGAATAAATCTACTTTACACCTTAAACCCTTACGGTTATCTAACTTTTAATATAGAAGTATAAAACCGGATATTTTATTCTTTAAACTGTTAAAATAATCTAGTTTTCATCTCTAAAACAATTTTTAATAGTATTTTTGCCGAATAGATATCAACATCACTATTTTTCGGCTGACATGGCAGCCCACGTACCCACCGCGTCTACGTCACCGCAAATCTCACTTTTGGTCCCTCTCTCTCCCCTCCGACCTCTTCTTCTCTCCGTGCAGCTGCAGCCACCGCCTCCTCTCTGCCCGCATCTCCTCTTCTTCACCTCCAGCACCGGCAAGGCCAGGCCATGCTTGCCGGTAGCCACCCATCTCCCCAAGCAGAACTTCTTGCATCGCGCGCAGCTGCTGCCCTCGCCGCCGGATGCTCCGACGACTGAACCGTCGCCTCCTCCCCACCTTCTCCCGCCTCAATCCCCTGTCCCGCCGCGGTCTCGCGGCCAACATGGCGCTGCAGTGGCTGGAGGACGAGCTCTCCTCGCTCGCCCTCCCCAGGGTAGGCTCTTTCGCGTGCGCCAGGCTCTTGCAGGGCTGCATCGCGCGCGGCGATGCCCGCGGTGGCCGCGCCATTAACGTACACATCATGCGGCGCGGTGGCGTGGCGCGGCTCGACCTCTTCTGCGCCAACATCCTGCTCAACCTGTACGTGAATCTCAGGTCCCTCGCCTGCGCGCGCAGGGTGTTCGACAGAATGCCAGAGCGGAACATGGTGTCCTTCATCACGCTCGTCAGGGGGCCACGCGCAACGGGGGGAGTTCGAGGAGTCCGCGGTGCTGTTTCAGAGGCTGCGGATGGAGGGGCACGAGGTGAACCAGTTCGTGCTCACCACGGTGCTGAAGTTGGTTGTTGCCATGGACGCGTCGTGGCTTACCTGGGGCATGCACGCTTGCGCGTGCAAGCTAGACCATCACCAGAACGCCTTTGTCGGGTCAGCACTGATCTATGCCTACTCCCTGTGCTGGGTTGTCAGTGATGCAAGGTGCGTGTTTGATGGTATCGTGGGTAAGTATGTTGTTGCTTGGACTGCGGTGACGTGGACAAGCTAGATGACGTGGTGGATGAGTGGGCTGCCATGTCAGCCGAAAACCAGTGATGTGGTGTCTACTTGGCAAAACCACTACTGAAAACTACTTTAGGGGTGAAAGCTAGATGGTTTTGACAGTTTAGGGGGGGTAAAACATCTGATTTTACACTTTCAAAAAAGTTAGATAACCGTAAGAGTTCAGGGGTAAAATAGACTTATTCCTAAAGAAAAACATAGGCACGCAAGAAAGAAAAGAGCACGCACGCAAGAAAAAAAAGAGAAGGGACTAAATTTGAACACTTAGGAGAGTCATAATCATCTACTATTTGGTGGGTCTAAACTATAATGGTGCAAACTTATCTAGTAAGAATCGGGAAAATTCCTACATGCAAATGGTGTCTAATATTACTAATAGTAGGTGCAATATGTTGATAAGATTATATCGAGGGAGGATTGTCGTTTCAAGAATCCCATGTTCCAAACTAGCTAATGATTGCTATAATAACCCTTAAAATAGGGGAAAAAAATCCTAGATTCCTCCCATAAATAAAGGAAGACTTATGATTGTTGCAATAATAATAAAAAAGAATAATAAATAGAAATTCTTTCACTAGGAAAAATAGAAAAATATGTGCCACATATTATATGGTGCCAGATTACATTGGTGTTAATTAATGGGATATAGATATTATAGTTGTAGTTACACAACATATACAACTATATTTTCAACTGTAGGTATTAGGGTTGTATAACATATATAATTTTTTTATAAGTATTATAGTGTCTAGCCGCACAATTGCATGGATAATTTTGCTAGTTTGGTTACTTGCCTTACCAAAAATCCCTCGGTTTACACCTTCTCGATTGGAAGGTGCTCTTTTGCATTTCTGTTTAGCTACATGCATACCTCCTCCTGCTTAGCCCTTACACTCGCCCTGGAGTGAGTGGCTCAAAATGGGACACCTCGCCAACCGCTCCCACCAAATTGATGGCTACATGAGCCCTTTGCCTTCTCTGACACAATCTATGTACTTGTATAGCCAGTACATGTATAGTAAGTTCCCTTTCAAAATTCAAATTTCAAACTGAAAGAGGCAAAGAAGTAGCCTTAAAGCCAGTACAGTAAAGCATACAAGCCACAGCAGTACAGCACAAATCTTGATGCACTCTTGATGGTGTAGATAGTAGGTGCAAAAACAACCAGGGGCAGGTTTGCTTTTCCGGGTGTGGTTTCATGGAACTACATGGCCATAATATATGTGGTTACGTGATACAAGCCAAAATATCTGGGGTTTTCCGCAATTAGGGTTATGAAACCTGTGGGTTTATACAATTTGCTCTTCATAGTTTGGACAACAAAGTTGCAGTTATGCAGAATTTACTCAACAAGAATTGACCTTCCATTTGCATTTGTCCAGACGGAAGGTCATTGTGCATATCTGTGTCGGATATTCTTTGCATAGAAGAGACAAAATGCAAAACTGCAGGTAATCAATTGTGCTCAGTATATTGCTCCAATTTACAGAAGAATTTTCACATTCTAGAATTTCAGACCATGATAATGAGTTGCAGCGACATGCTTGCTGATTTTATTTTGAAATGCTCCTTTAACACTTCACCTAAAGAGCTAAAGTTCCATACTTGCATATGATAGTATGATACAGAACACATGTCATGGATACTATCCTCAAGTAGCAATCGTGGCTTCAATTCCACTTGACAGGCCATGCTTATTGAATTGACAGTTAAGCGTAGCTGCAAATCCGCTGGACGTGCTTATTTTATTAATAGCTCATACACTTGGAAATAAGAAGGTTTAACTTTAGAACACGCTTAAGCTCTATCATCTCGCTGATGGCATAGAGTTGATCGACCACACAGGATTGGCACCACCATGGCTAGTGTCAGTAGTGCTGTCGCTTGCACGGGCTTCTTCCAATGCTAAGGCATCCTTTAGCTGTGCCACCACGGTACCCATCGTTGGCCTTTCACCAGATTCCTCCCTTGTGCACATCAGCGCTATGTCCACGACCTTCCAGATAGAACTGACGTCGTACTCACCATGAAGTCGTGGATCAACAATCATCTCAATATTTCCAGTATTAACCTTCTCCTTTACGCGTTGCACAATATGTGTTGCTGTTGGCAAGATGGGAGGCTCACCAGTTACAATCTCTAGCAAAACTACTCCAAAGCCGAAGACATCACTGCTCGTGGTGAGTCTTCCGCTACGACAGTACCTGGATAAGAACGGTTGGAAGAATATACCCAGTTAGCTAGTTCTACCATAATCATTAGCCTCTCGATTGCAACTGGAGTCAAATTGAACAAATGATATTATCTGGGATTTATGAAGTATATTATTTGTCTACTAGATAATTTTTTGCGAGCTCTTTAAGAAAATGGAATAGGTATAAGAACAAACTCTGGGTCGATGTAGCCTAGAGTGCCAGCAGCAGTCACAGATATGTGACTTTGAGCAACACTAAGATATGACTTTGACAATCCAAAATCCGATATCTTGGCATTCAGATCACGTCCCAGAAGGATGTTGTGTGACTTAACATCTCTGTGTACTAGAGGCAGTACACATCCCGTGTGCAAGTAGTCCAGGCCTACGCCAAAAGGCACGATGAATAGAGATTGTAACATGTAACAGGAGACTGGGGGAAATGATGAAATGCTGTGCTACACTCAAAATTATACCTTGGGCAGCTTCAAGTGCAATTCGTGCTCGATGTTGCCAACTCAATCTCTGAACAATAGCGTTTTTGCCTGAATGATCATGACAAGAAATATTGATGACACATCAGAGCGTCAATCTTTCTAGTCTTCTGCAAAGTGAGAATGATTGTGCAAAATGAAATGTTTTTCGATTGCAAATTATGTGACGTCCAAATAAGACATGGTTATTATGACTAATTTACATTTGGAAAGAAAAAGGTGCTTTAAGCAGGGCTCAAAAAATGAGGAAGAAGAAACTGTTAAGGTATTCGTGTCTTTTCCTATTATCCTTATAGTCTAGGGTTTAGTGAGTCTTTGTACTACAGATAGCCCCATGGACTGCTATTGCAATACAACTGACATTCATCCATCTCTTCTCCAAAGATAACAAGATATCAGAGTCTAGGTTTTGAACCTAGCCTCGACTCCAGTCACCTCTAGTCACCGTCGGCCGCCACTGCCATCGCCCCCGAGAGGAGTGCGATCCACTCCAGGGGGCGGCCACCTCTTCCGGCCACGCCGCCGCCCAGACACGCTCACACACGTGTCGGTGTCAGGCCGTCTCTGCTACACCGGATTTGCGTCGCCTCTCGGTTGCTGCACCGCGCTCGCCCCGGATCCGGCCGTCTTCACCACCGGCAAGCTCGGATCCAGCACTCTGCCACCGACAAGCCAGGATCCAGCCTCTCCGCCGCCGGATCGGGTCTCCCTGCCGCTGGATTTGGCGCCCTCCTCGCCACCGTTGCGTCTCCCTCGCACGACCGCCCTCTTGCGTTGGGTCGTCTCCGCTCCGAATCCTCGCCGCTGCCACCCACCGACGACTAGCCGCGCTCGCCTCTGCTAGATCCGACCGGATCTGGCTCCCTCCGTGCCGAATCCGCTGCCTCCTAGCCACCGCGACCTCGGATCCGACCGCCGCACCGGCGATGGCACCACACCCGCCTCTGCTCCTCGCTGCCGGCCTCCCACCTAGCCACAGCCACCGCTGGCCTCTGCTCGTCGTTGCACTGCCACTTCTCCCGACCAGGCAGCAGCGGCAGCGAGTTTCTGCCGGCCAACTTCTGCACCGCGCCACCGCACCCGCACACCTCCCTTCCGTCACCTCCTCAGCCTCACGCCAGCCCAGCCCGTTGCCTCCCCTTTCGCCACCAACCGAGGGCGAAGTGTGGCGATGCCTTGTGTCTTTTGCTATTATCCTTATAGTCTAGGATTTAATAAGTCCTTGTACTACATATAACCCCATGCGCTGCTATTGCAATACAACTGATATTTATCCATCTCTTCTCCAAAGATAACAGAAACCACCCTAAACTCTGATCCACTGTCCAAACCTTGCTCTAGCTTTATCAGCTTTTTTTAATCTTTTCATACATTTTATATTTGCATACTTGACTCGCTTTCTCATGCATATAACAAGGTTATTTACAGATTGAAACTTGAAGGCGAAATTATAATTTGAGGGTACGTAATAACTAAGTACTGTTATGAATATTGTGTGTATTGATATGAGGCCCAAAGGGCAATATATATAGAGAGTACAAGAGGGATATAAGGAAACAAATAAGAGTCCTATTCTATCTCTAATACCTTATCTCTAATACCCTTAACACCCCCCACAAATGCAAGGCATATGCAATAGCATTGCATTTGAAAAAGGGTTAATACTAAAACAAGAAATATCCGACATCCGAGTCATGATAAAGTTGTCGTTGCGTGCAGTCGTTGAATAAACTGTCAAATCAAGCCGAAGCGGAATAGATAGAAGCATGACGGCACAGATCGAAGCCTGAGACGGCGGCGGCGCAGTGCACAAAAAGCGCAACGGAGGCACGGTGCAGAAGAAGCGCGGCGGCCTTAAAAACTCGGGGCGGCGGCTCAAAGAGAAGCGGCGGCATCATAAAGACTTCTACGATCTGCAGCGGCTCAAGGAAAAGAGCAGCGGCTGCTGCCATGCAAAAGAAAATTCCTACACTTCTATGACTGACAATAAAATTTGTGGACTCGCACGGCTTGGACGAACGAAAGATTAGAGACTACGGACTTGGATGGACACAACGAAAGCTCACGGAAAATAACCAAAGACTGACTAAAAGAAATCAGCAGCAGAAAATCCCACTCCTTTAAACTCCCTTAAGACCCCTCCACTCTCTCTCTTCACCCCCTCACTCGCGCATGCCTGTCAGGCTGTCACTCCCGCACTCCCTCTTTTCTGTCTCCCTCCCTCCCATCTCTCTCGCGGGCACGGGAAGCAGCGGCCAGCGGCAGCGCGGGCGCGGAGGCGGCTGAAGGAGGCCGCAGTCAGCGCGGCCGGTGCAGAGACTGGCGCGGCGAGTCGTCGACGGGTGGCGGTGGCGAGGATCCAAGGCGGCAGCCGAAGGAGAGCCCGACGGCGGCCAGATCTGAGGCGACGAAGAGGAGTTGGGGTTGGCAGCGGCGCGGCACAGAGACTCGCGTGGGTGGGCGCGGGCCGATAGCGGCGCCGGGCTCGGGCGGGCAGCCGCCGGCGCAGATCCGGTGGCGACGAAAAGCCCGGCGGCGGGATCCGGCGCGGAGAGGCCGGATCCGATGGCGATGAAGAGCCCGGCGGCGGGATCCGGCGCGGGAAGCTCGGATCCGACGACGCCGCATGGGAAGCGAGGAGTCAGCGCCGCCGTGCGCCCGAGCCGCAGTGGGAGACGGCGATGAAGTCGACGATGGCACCGGCGGCTCTGATCTGGCGCAAGGAGGCCGGATGCGTCCGGATCTGGCGCGAGCTGGCAGGATCCGGCGGGGGCGGCGGCGCCAAGCGGAGCAGCGGCGGCCCGAGATCGGTGAAACCGACGGCGAAGAGGGCCAGCAGCGTGGGCGCGGCCGGTGCAGAGGCGGGCGAGCGCGACCGCGACGACGCTTTGGCTTCCGGTTGTGGACATATTCACGGCGGCGAACGCGCAAGAGGCGACAACGGCCTGACGCAGAGGCTGCCGGATCCGGCGGTGAGTTGTCATCGTTGAGCAGCCCATCAAGATGGCCGCCCCCGGGAGAGGAGATCGATCCTCCCGGGGGCAACAGCAGCGGAAGTAGATCGGTTAGGGTTTTAACCTAAGCTCTGATACCATGTTATGAATATTGTGTGTATTGATATGAGGCCCAAAGGGCAATATATATAGAGAGTACAAGAGGGATATAAGGAAACAAATAAGAGTCCTATTCTATCTCTAATACCTTATCTCTAATACCCTTAACAAGTACAAGGTATTGCTTTCCATGCAAGATATCATGGGAGATGCCAATGTTGAAATTTTTTTAATGTACAGAGTACAAACCTCTCAGGTGATCGTAAAGGCTTCCATTAGGCATGTACTCATAAATAAGGGCTAAATGATTCTTGTTAGTGCAGTAGCCAACCAACAAAACTAGATACCTGTGGTGCACAGTTGTTAAGCTCTCAACCTACAAAAGGAAATTCAATGCATTAACAATCAAATTCAATATTTTTTTTGTGAATGCATGAAAAATATTGAAACCTATGCCAAATTCTATTGTGAGGAATTTAGTACCTCAGCTAAAAACTGTGGCATTCCCTTCCCTGATGTTGATGTTTGAGAACACATCTTAACAGCAACCTCAGTACCATCGTTTAACTGGCCATGGAAAACAGGCCCAAACCCTCCTTCGCCGATGAATGCTGAGAAATTATTTGTTATTTTTATCAACTCCTCGTACTTGAATTCACGGTTGTCAGATATGTGCATATCATCTTTATGATGTTCTTCACTTCTAGACTTTGCAGTGCCTGCACTCAGAGCGGTAACTAAAGAAATCAGGTATGCCATCAAAGCAAGAAAATGCTGAAAAGATGTTTTCTTTTAACTCCCTCCGGTCCAATTTACTTGTCACTTTAGCTCCATACACATAGAAGAAGAATGGAATTTATGTCTTAGTTTTCTACATATGTTATCCATTTTAATTGTGTACTCATATCTCTAACACCCCTACCAATAAGGAATTGATAGGGGTATTTGGTGGAAAATGTTCCCTTAAAAATCCAAAACAAAAAGTATTTGCAAACTAGAACCAACTTACTAAAACAGCATCTAGTTTGGTCTGGAGGTAGTATTACACAATTATTGGCATAAGTGTAGTGTTTCAGAATTTACAAAAGTATTTACCTTGCTTTCTACATGAACAAAACATCGATATTTCAGATGCTAGTATTACTACCATCACCACAGGAACCAATAAGGAATTAATAGTGTACTGATCTTCAGTGGTAGCGAGCTCACTGGTCAGATTTACATGTTATTGTAACTCCTTGCGCATAGAACAAGGAATTAATAGTATACTGATCTCTCTAACACCGCTACCAATAAGGAATTAATACGGCATTTGGTGGGAAATGTCCCCAAAAAACCAAAATGACAAGCATCGGCAAACCAGAACCAACTTCCAAAAACAGTATTTAGTTTGGTTTGGAGGTAGTATTATACAATTACAGGTATAAATATAGTGTTCCAGAATTTACGTAAGAGATATTTACCTTGCTTTCTGCAGAAACAAAACATCAACAGAGCAGATACTAGTATTACTACAATCACCACAGGAACCACAATTACAATTGTTAGAACAGCTGTATTTTTCTTCCTTGATGATCTTGGATTGCATGGATCTCCATTCACAGTGTCATATCTAAAACCAAGAAAAATACTGCTACAGTTTGATCTAATGTATAACAAAAAAATTAGTTCAATTAGAGACTGCATAGGATTTTTGTAAGATCTAAAAATTGGCTCTAGAATCTAAAACTTCTCACATTAATGGGGCCAAAAGGGACAAAAACTGTACCATTAATTTTGTTTGCCTAGATTATAATGCTGCAGATGAAATTCTAAATGTTAGAGCTCTATATAACGAAAAAACTCCTACCTTTTTAATATGAAATTTTCATTGATAGATAAACACTCTTATAATTTTATTATACATTGTGTTTTATTTTAGTCCAAAATTACCTGTAAGATTATATGGTGCAATTGCATAGGATTTTTGTAAATGATGAACTGTTGTGAAGTGTGATCTACAAGTTATTCCATGCAAAAACTTTTGAGTACGTCATTGAACTGATAGCATATTTTCACTGATCTACAAGTTATTCCACGCAAAAAATCTAGCTCTCACAAGTTGCTTTCCAGGATTTCAATTTTGTTATGGTCAACTATGGCAAACCACAGAGCTAATGGAAATCGAAACCTCAAAGTGAGTGCTCGCTTTGTGCACAATGCTTCAGGGATTGTACCACTTATATGATTCCCGGATAGATCTCTGCATATAAAAAGATAACAAATTATTTCCTTATTGTTCTGCATATCTGAGCGGGTTTTTTTTTCTGATTGATAGGATGGTACATACAAAACAAGGAGAGTTGATAAGTTTGTCAAGGAATTGGGTACCGATCCATTTAAGCCATTGTTCGACAAATTCCTGAAAATAGAGTTTGTGAAATACTACTTATGTTAGTGTCATCCGTAATGATGGGTGGATCAACTGATACATGGGTATACTCACAGGTATTGGAGTGATTTCAGCATGGAAAACTGATCAGATATTGCTCCTTTCAAATCACTGTGGGACAAGTCTCTGAAAATATTGTAGGCTTGTTAATAGTAGAAGAAAAAAATGGTCTACTAGAAGATGTGCAGAAAGAACTTATGTCAATCTAATCCTGTCCACTTACAAAGATATAATTCTCCACATGGCTCCTTGACTTGTACATTTCAAGCCACTCCATTTATAGTTTTCTGGTAAACATGGGTCACCCATCCAGTTCTTCTTCACTTCATACTCAATTTTAATAGCCATCATCGCATCAACTAAGCTCCACATAAATCAAATAGAAGAAAATAATATATTAGCAAATAATTGAATCACAAAATGATTTAGTTGGTACCCGTATTCATGTATTATGCATTATGTGATAACTTGGGTGATGTTGCATGAGTCCTTTTATTTGCATATATACCTTCGAAATTTGAAATTTCGACTTTAAAGATTCTATGCTGATACAATATAAGGTAAAGAGGGATTGAGGGATGCGCTGACGACAAAGTATTTAGCAAGAATGACAATGCAACATCGATACTTCATCTAGTCAACAGTTAAGAACTTGCTGGTGCATCTGCCCATCTTTATTTTGTTCATTAATTAGAGATTAATTACTTTGTATCTTTTCCCCTTTGTTTTCTGAGTTTTATAATACTGATGGACACTTACCGCATTACAAAATAATAAAGTTGGTAATGCCAACTAATAAGAGATCATTTATCTATGTCGATGTTACCACAGGAAACTGCTTAATACGCTTTTTATACGTGTTTTTAAATGACATATGTAAAAGGGTGTCAAACCGTTCAAGCAAAAACGAAACCATGTCGACTTTCAAATATGAACAAAGCAAAAATAAAGCAGTTGCGAACCACATAGGTAAGGGATTAGAACAGCTCCAATGTCGATCAAACTGAGGGTACGGTAACATATTCACTTTCAAATATGATCTGTGTAATCTACCGTATATTAAAGTTGGGGGACTTCCTGGCCAAAGAGCTGTGCCATGTCATGTTTTTTCAAAAAAGCCCCTGCGTTTTGTTTTTTCGAAAAAGCCCCTACGCGTAGTGAAATCGCGTAGAGGTCCTCTGTTCTCGCAAACAGGTCCTTGCCAGTTTTTTTTCCGGAAAGCACCCTTCACTTCACCGATAGCAGCCTACGGTTTCCAAAATTATGTATAGGTCTTTGTTTTGTTACGTATAGGTCCTTGTATGTCCTTGGTTTTTTTTTGCGAAAAAGCCCTTTGGTTTTTTCGAAATTACGCATGCGTCCTCGATTTTTTTATAAAACGCCTCACGAATTATCGTCTCTTTTATTTTGGTCCACACGGTGGCTAGGCTAGGTGTGGAAAAATAGCTTGAGGCTCGCGAGTTAGCTCGAGCTCGTTACGAGCCGAGCCGGCTCAGCTCGAGCTCGTTACGAGCCGGCTCGGCTCGAGCTCGTAAATTTTCGAGTCGAGCCGAGCCTCCTTCACAGCTCGTAAAAAAATCGAGCCAAGCTTGAGCCGCTTGCAAGCTGGCTCGCGAGCCTACATCAGCTCGTGTCTGCAGTCCATAATCAGTCGACTCAGCCCAGCGGCGCCCAGCCCAGTAGCCCACTAACTCCCTCGTGGCCTCATGATCCCGGCCGTGAACCCGATCTACTCCCCTGTCCCATTCTCATCCCATTCTCTCCAATCTCCATGCTCTGGCTCTACTCTCCCGTCCCACTTCTCCTACCCCGTCCACCGCGACGCCAATCACGCCGTCGTGTGCTCCCCAGGCCTTGTGCTCCCTCCCCTTCCCCACCGTGTGTTGCTCCCCCGGCCCCCCCCCCCCCACCGCCGCCGTGTGCTCCCCTGCCGCCGTGTGCTCCTCTCAGTCCCCGTCGGCAGATCTCTTAGCCCGCCGCCAATAGATCTCCCCACCCACCCACCCACCCGCTGACCTACCGATTGGCAACGATCTACGCGCACGAAGGCAACTCGATGCTTGGCGACGTGGCTCCGGCGAGCAGCATTCTGGCAGTTCGTTTTTACACTTCTTGAGTAAAAGCCACATATTTTTAATTTGTGCTTTTCCATTAGCTGTCACACAGTTCAAATTTTCTTTGTATATTTGCCGATGCATAACATTATATTAACTCATTGTTTTAGGTAAAATCACCCCCCCGCCCCCCAACCCACACACACAAAATCCATTTTTGACTGTCATTCAATATTGACGAGAAACTTCTCTGTGTCAGTGCATTGATGTTCTTTTTTTTAGAAAATAGTGCCCATGTGTTCCAAGTAATCCACAGAGATTTGTTAGTCACGTGAGATCTTGTCTTGTGGTTTCAATTCGAAGGAAATAAGGGCACAAACATACCATCTTCCAAGGTGGTCATCTTGTCATCTTGTTGGACTTGGTAGTATATCTCGATGGCATTGAGCATCGGTGGCAGCACAGAGGCTTTGGTGGCGATGAGAGAGATGTTGTATTGCCCATTGTCGGATGTGTATGGAGAGGTGCCGCTTATATAGTCATCCAGGAGGTAGGGTAGCTTGGTCGGCTTTTCCTTACGGTTGCCATTGAAAAGGTAGCCATTGTAGTACATGTTGAACTCACGCAGCTGCTTCCGCTGGAAGTCAGTAAAGTGTACAACGAGCAAGTATCCTGGTGCCACAGCCCAGCCGGTTGGAGCCGCCCATGAGAAGTTCAGAGCTACAGCGGTGGATGACGTGGTGACGGCCGTCTTGAAGACTGCAATTGGCACCTCAAAGGGGTCATTTGTATAGCGCCTAACGGTGCTCGTTGTGGAAATGTTCATCCACCCTGCGGTATCTTGCGACGGCCACCAGAGACGATCATAGGGATCATCCGGGTACCTGGTATTGGAAATATGTATGAGTATTTAGAGCAAGCACTATTTGACGGAGGAGAAATTTTGAATATAGATCCTTAATTTCAGTCTTTTAAGTCAGATATTATAAAATGTATAGTTTGTTTATTGAGAGCAGTAGCACTGAATTGACTGAACAACAGTAAGCAGGATCCTCTCAGTTAACACTCCAATAAAAAAAGATGTGTTTGGCTTGAATCTAATTTTCCACAGGGCCACATATGGTGGTACCAAACTGTACAATGCAATATTCGTTGCATGCCTTAAAAAACAAAAAATGAATAACGAGCGAAAACTGTTGAAACTGAAAGAGTTGTCTATATATGGTCAGACTGAACAAAACTAAAAATTCAGATGCTAATTTTATCTGTTAGGATTTGTGAAAGCTTTGGAACTAACAGTTAGGATTTGTGAAAGCTTTGGAACTAATAGTAATGTTGTTGCCTGGATCATGCGAGTAAAAGAAGGTTCACCTAAGTACGCCACTTGCACCCATGCTTCGTCGATCCTGGAGCAAAAGAGGTTGATTTGGCTTGGCACCGGGATACATTGAACTCTCCATTGGCCTCAATTCTAGTGATGATATGAAAGGAGTTCCTCTTCCATTATCAATCAAGCAAACTGATATTAAGTTCATCGTGGCCACAACGATTGCCTCAGACGTGTAAGTCATGGTTGCATTAGTGATACTGACTTGGTTCCAGAAGTCAAGCCCAATATAAATGTCGAAGACCAGTGGTGAGCTAATAAGATTCTGGCTTTTGTTGTCATAGTTCCCGTGCATGAACATTCCTCTTATAAGATACTTCTGGTCTTCCACGACAGAAGAAATTGCGTAGCAATTTCGACCTCCAGTAGGAAAACTTCTTAGATTTAAACTTGATTTGAATTGTTCAACACCTTGGTACTCTGAAGAAATGTTGTGGTTTTCTCCTGTGTCTATGTACCCATCGTCTGAAACATATGTGATATTTGTCTTCTCATCCACATAGCTAGAGCCACTGGGAAGGCCGCAATCGATGCTTATAAACCCTTCGTCTACATAGAGGTGAAAATGAGTGCAACGTGAGCTGATTATACATTTAGACTTGAAAATTTACTTCTACTTAATAAGTTAGTGAAATTGAGAAAAAAAAGGATATATCAATATGCAACTTAAAAATGGGGAAAAGGTAAAAACTATCTTTTTTGAAACCTCACAACTAAGAAATGTCACTGTATGATCATTACCAGAATCCATTTCTTTCCTACTGTTCTTGCAGTACTCTACTATCCCAATGTAACACCCTGCCTATCCTCTGGGCCTAGAGTGCTACCATCATTTCATAATAATACCACTTTTAAACATCTGCTAAACAATTTAAGCAAACTCTACCTTTTTCATGAAGCAGCAACCACTTACACCATACCATTTTTAAGCAACTATTCTAACTTACTAGTGGAGTTAAACATGCTATCAAAAGCTGGATATGTAAAGTGTTGCAAGAAGGTGAAGTTATTCATGTGCTACACCCGCCCGTGCAAGACGTCCTCAACGGTTACCTAAAATAAAACAACAAAGCAAGGGTGAGTCCAAAGACTCAGCAAGTACACAGTAGAATGATAAACACGACCCAACATGTAAGCAAATCAACCAACCATAACATACTCAGCATGCATTGTCATGCTCATATCATCATTCTCATGTTTCCACATTAACCATAACATACCCCACATGCATTGTCATATTCATATCATCAGTGCCATGCAACCCTGCTCTACATGCACATTTGCTCATCACATTGCATATACCGGTATTGCCGAGTGAACACTCGTCGATGTTCACTCAAAATCT
The DNA here is from genome assembly GCA_017311315.1 of Dendrocalamus latiflorus. Taxonomy (NCBI): domain Eukaryota; kingdom Viridiplantae; phylum Streptophyta; class Magnoliopsida; order Poales; family Poaceae; genus Dendrocalamus; species Dendrocalamus latiflorus. The sequence goes on along the minus strand of CM029658.1, from coordinate 33,068,027 downwards.
TGGGCCCGCCCATATCGGCACAGGGGTCTCTCCACTCCTGTGGAGGCCTACCGAAGTAGGTCTTACTCAAGAGCACTCCGGATTAGTCCGCTAGCTTTACTTATAGCTAGGGACTTTCTCACCGCCCTCACTCTTGAGTGCTCATAATGCAAATGAATATGCCCATTGTCATAATCATGCTCATCATTAACATCATTAGTAGGTAAGCGTCATTACCCACCTTACTCCATCATTTACCATGCAACATTATGTCATGTAAAAATCACATTTCCACATAAACATCATCATACCATGTAAGAAGCACATATTTTTCACAAACTTTTCGGTCTACCGCTCTACCATACACTTGTCTGTTAACCAAGCGGGGCGAAGCGACGTGGTGACGACGTCGACTCAAGACCTCCACCTGAACAAGCAATAAATCCGACTTAACATATCATAAGGAAACCAGAGATTAAATGGGCGACGATGATACTACACGCATGTTTCGATTCTGGCGTAAAAACGCACAGGGTTAAAGACCCGACACGCAGGTGCCAAACCCCCATTTTTTCCTTTTCTTTTTCTCATCTTTTTTTTTCTTTCCTCTTCCCTTTTCTCTTTTTTTCCACTTCCCTTCTCTTTTCTTCTTTTCTTCCATTTCTTTCTTTCTTCTTTTTTCCTCCCTTTATTTGGTTCGGCCGAACGGCCACTTCCTCCTCCCATCCCTCTCTCTCACGCACCACTGCCTCGGGCGCCCCTCCGGCGGTGCGGCGACACGCGCCAGGCTCAACGTCGCCGGCCCAAACTCACCGCCGGCGGCTCCTCTGCCAGCCTCTCCTCCGCCTTCTTCTCCTCTCCCACTCTCTCCCCATCTCTTGTGTGCGCGACCGCGCCCGTAGGTGCTCCTCCTGCGGCGCGGCCAGGCTCGGCACCGCCGGCCTGAGACTCAGCGCCGCCGGCGCCTCCGCCGCCCCCTGCCTTCCCTCTCCCACTCTCTCTCTCCCTCTTGCGCGGGCTCCTCTCCTGGCGGCGTCAAGCCCACGGTGCGCTCGGGTGCCCAGCCCTTCCTCGTCGCCAGCCGGCTCCGCCGCCTCTCCCCTACTGCCTACATCCTCCCCAGATTTGGCAGATCTGGGCGGATCTGCTGCTACCCTACCGCCGGCCACCACCTCTTGCATGCGCCCGATTGCCTGGCGCCGCTAGTCGTCGGCACCGGCCATCCTGACTCACCAGTGACGGCACACTTGTACCTTCGGTAAACTCTGTCTCTCAGTCGCCCCTTCCTACCTTATGTGCATGTTTGCAATGCTTGGTGAGGGATGCATGTGCGGTGTTCCACTGATTGAAAGCTCACCTTGTACTTACCTTATGCTGGCCGAAATGGTGTGGCTATGTGGGGCTGGTTCAGTGGAGAAGAAGAGGGGAAGAGTAATGAGAATGAGCTTTGTGTGGGCTGGCCGGTATGGTACTAGCTTATAAGAGCACAGTTGGGGTTGCCTTTGCATTTGTGAAATGACTGGAACACCCTCACCTAACCCCCATTCCTCTCTCATATACCTGTCTGCCCAAGGGCATTCTGGTCCAGGAGCTGTGTACTGTTGGTTTAGGGGTTTCTACTGCAGCAGGTAAGTCGGAAAAAGGTAAGAATAGGATTCCTGCCGAATGACGAAAACCCATAACGCGAGACGGTGCACCAGGATGCACTGTGTATGGGGTACGATGAGCTTCTCTCAAAATGTCATCCTTGACCTGAGTCTTTTGCGGCACGTAAAAGTGGCCTTTAAACTGCAATGCACCTGATTCATCAAGGCTGAAATCCCCCATTTTTCCTTCATTAAGCCGCTTCCTCACTTGCTGAAGCAACCGATCATGCTGTTGCGCCTCCTTTACTCGCTCTAGATTTCTGATTCCAGCAATAGCTGCATCTCAGCCTGTGCGGTACCAGCGAAACAATGGGAAATTCCCATCCGTTCAAAGTCGGCAACGAGACAACCTAAAGTGGAGGGTGTCATCTTGCGACTAAGGGCATTAGCAACCACATTTGCCTTGCCCGGATGGTACTGAAGAGTAAGATCGTAGTCTTTAATCAGCTCTAACCACCTCCGCTGCCTCAAATTCAGCTCCTTCTGAGTGAAAATGTATTTGAGGCTTTTGTGGTCAGTGAAAATGTCGAAAGATTCTCCATACACGTAATGCCTCCAAATCTTTATAGCAAAAACCACTGCGGCAAGCTCTAAGTCATGGGTAGGGTAATTCTGCTCATGCTTCTTCAACTGTCGCGAGGCATACGCGATCACTTTGTTATCTTGCATAAGCACACAACCCAGAGCCACTCAAGATGCATTCGAGTAGACCGTGAAACGCTTCCCTGGCTCAGGAAGTGTAAGAACATGAGCAGTTACCAACTTCTCCTTCAGAGTATTAAAACTGCGCTCACATTCATCGGTCCACTGGAATTTCACACCCTTCCGTGTGAGTTGAGACATTGGCTTGGCAATGAGGGAGAAGGCTTTCACGAAGCGCCGGTAATAACCAGCTAGGCCAAGAAAGCTTCTCACTTCCTTAACACTAGATGGCCTCTTCCAATCCACAATGGTGGAAATCTTGCTTGGATCCACTGAGATGCCTTCCTGGTTAATTACATGACCTAGGAAGCTCACTTCAGAAATCTAGAACTCGCACCTCTTCAGTTTAGCGAATAATTGAGTCTTCCTCAGAGTCTCAAGCACGAGCCTCAGGTGCTGCTCATACTCTTCTTCGGTCTTGGAATAAATCAGGATATCATCGATGAACACCACTACAAAGTCATCCAGATACTTGTGTAGCATACTGTTCACTGTCTCCATGAAGACAGCAGGGGCGTTCGTCAGTCCAAAGGACATAACTGTAAACTCATAGTGCTCATATCTTGTGCAGAAAGCTGCCTTTTCAATGTCTTACTCGCGCACTCGGATTTGATTATACCCAGATTGTAGATCAATTTTGGAGAACACCTTGACCCCTTTCAATTGATCAAACAAGTCATCGGTATGTGGCAATGTTATTCTTGATGGTCACCTGATTGAGAGCACGGTAGTCCATTGTAACAGCCCAGGTTTTTGCTAAAATAAATAAATAAATAATATTAAAATACAATTTGAATTAAAATTAAGTATTTTTGTTGCCTAAATTTTATTTTTGCCTTGGGCTGATTTTCTGTCTTTGAAAAAGTTGGATTTGAAAAGTATTTTAGGTAAAACCTAAAAATATTATTAAATGAATTGATATTTTTATTTTCTATAAAAATATTATTTCAAATTAAATATTTGGAGTCATTTGGATTTTATTTGGTGTTCTGAGTTTTTCCGGAGTTTAAAATCTATTTTTGAAATTAAAAAGTATTTTAAGTATAAAATTAATGTACCAACATTCGATGGAAATATTTTATTTAAGTCCAAAATGTCTCCAGGAACTTCTGTGAATTTTTCTGGAAATTTTGGAGTTTATTTCATATTTTTTGAGCTTTATTGAATTTATTCAGGTTTCCTGAAAACGAAAATCAAATTTTAAAATTAAAATTCCCTTCCCCCTCCTCCGGCCGCCACATAGACGGCCAAATGCTGCCCACGTCGCAGCCCGGATCTGGCCTAGTCCCCTTCCCCGCTCGCCACATGTCTGGCTCAGATTGGCCGCGCACGCCGCTCGGCCCATCTCCCCCGTTCCTTCCCCCTCGCCATCGCTCGGCCGCCCGATGCGCGCCCCTGCCGCGTGGCCCCATCGCAGCCGCCCGCGTTCCCCCACCCTCCCTCTCCCGCTGACAGGCCGAGCCCGCCTGTCAGGGCCATCGTCTTCCCCGACCGCCGCCTCCTTCCTCCCGCGTCCGCCCGCAACGGCCGCTCCGCTCTCGCCGCCCACCTCCCCCGCAAGCCGCACCCACCTTCCTCCCCACTCCTTGCTCGCTCAGCCATCACCGCCACAACCGCCGCCCACCTCCCGAATTTTCTGACGAGCAATCCTGTTGCGCCTCCCCTCCTCGAACCTATAAATACCCCTTCCCGAGCACAGCCGTCTTCCACTCCACCTCGCCCCACCTCCCGATTCCACTCCTCGGCTCCCGAGTGCTCTCCCACCGTGCGCCTTCACCTCGAGTGCTGCCTTCTCCTCTGGCGAGCAATTACTGGCGAAGGAGGGTTTCCCGAGCTTCACCGAGGGCGCAACGAGCTTCGACACGCCACGCCGAGTCTTCTCCGCCCCTTCCCCGTGCCGAGCGCCGTCGGTGAGCCCTGTTCGCCGGAGCCTGAGCCGCACCGCCGCCCCTAGCTCGATGCCGGCCACCTCCGCTCATCGCCGAGACTCGCCGAAGGTACTAGCGTGCTCCTCGTGCGCTCCTCTCCCCGTTCCAACCCTTGCCGGTCGCCGTCGAGCCACCGTTCGCCGGCGAGCAGGCCGCCCCCGAGCGCCTCCGACCGGCGCTGCCACCGGGCCTGCATGGCTACCACGTGGCGCCACGTCGGCGCCACCCTGCCCAGTCAGCACCACCCCACCACTCCCTGCCACCTTGGCGATCGCCCCTCCCGTGGACCTGGTCCGTGGACCGAGGCCCACCTAGCAGTCGGCCCACCCTAGGGTTGACGCCTGCTGACGCCATAAAACCCATTTTTCAGTAGAAAAACAATTTGGCCAAAAAATAAAAACCCTGCTGACGTCATAAACCTATTTTTCTTTAGAAAAATAATTCCAAAAATCCAGATTTTTCATTTTCTCTGATTTCAAACTTCTGAGAGCCCGTTCTCCTTCGTCCTAACTCCGATTGAGCCCATTCAAGTTTCTAAATTCATCAAAAATTCCCCTCTATCCATTTCTGGCCTCAATTCAAATATTTGAAGTCAATTTGAATTTATTTTAAATTTATTTGAATTTGGTGTGTTATTTTCACATGTAGACTTCGATAATTCAGGAGAGTTCAAAGACGAAGAATTGCACCAATTTGAAGAGCAAGGCAAGTCACACTCCTTGATCATGTTGATCCCAGATTTCAAAATAAAATTATGTTGTTTTAAATTATTCTGCATGCATATTTTTATTCAACGTATTTCAATTCAGTTTTAAATTTAGTTATTACCTACTTGTTATCATCTCCATTGACATTGAAATTCCCTTATACCTTGTAACCCTAGGATAAAACTCTAGCTTGTACACTAGTGTTGGCTAGAGAAATTTTGAATCTGATGCTTAGCCCTACTTAGATAAAATAATTGGTTTGGGATACCTTTTCACATAAAATGATAAGTTTTTCAAATGTATTCTTGATTTTGGTGAGTCAAGGAAGTTTATAAAATATTTTGAAAACAAAATATAAAAACTGGTTTAGACTTAGACAGTTGGTTAGATGGTGGGTGCAGGCATGCTCTGTAGGTTGTAGCCACAGGGTTGATTGTCGTGCACAGGGGTATGTGGTTAGGCCTAAGTCAATTAAAGACCGGTCTGTAAGCTACTGTTGCAAAGCCCTATCGTACCACCACATGGCTGGTATGGGATAGCCCTGGCTGAATAATTTGTGAAGTCCCAACCTCAAGTTGTAGGCTGAAAGTGAGCGTGGTTGGTGCCATGAGAAGTCTCACTTGAGGGAGCGTGGTTAAGCCATGTGAAGTCTCTCTCAGGCTCAAGAGGGGGTCCTGGTCTGGTGGATTTCTTACTGGGGTGAAACCTTAGAGTTGGCTTGGCCAGGTTAAAGGCTTTGCATTGTAAAGGCCTTGTCACGACTCCTCGCCGCACACCTAAGGAAGTGTGTAATCCGGTGGCAATGTGGGATGATCGTGTCTTGTGGGTAAAGCTGTACAACCTCTACAGAGTTTATATATCCTGGATAGCCGTGCCCACGGTCATGGGCATGGTGAGTAAGAGTTTTTCATAGATTAGACTTTTGTTTTTCTAAAATGATTTTTGAAAATCTTGTGGGTGAGATTGGTAGCTTGTGGATGGATGGAATCCACAATTGTTTAAAAATGTGTGGATGGATGGAATCCATACGAGATGTTTTTGAAAAAGATGGTCTGGGTGGGATGCCGTGGATAGGTTGGTGTTTGGCTGGAGCCGGCACTGACGGTATTATTTTCAATTACAAGTACTGTTTTACTTACTGTATTAAATTCAGCAATTTCAATCTATCTACTGTATTTCTTTAAATGTTGTTTGATGCAAACTAACCCTATAAGCCTTCCTTTGTGGCCCTTATCATTATGATGCATTTTCCGTGTGACTTGCGGAGTACAAGTTTTTACTCACCTTACTATCTCATCACAGAGGAAGATACCATCGACTACAGTGAAGACTTGGATGAGTAGGCCGCGTCTTACTGTCGTTTGCCTGTGGGCAGGCTTGGGCTTCGCTTCTTATCAGTTTGCTTCCGTAGTTATTTGCTTTATTTATCTTTGCCAATGGGCATTGATGTAAGATTTGGCCATAAGGTCGTATCCTTTATTTAATAAAGTTGGTCATTTGTGCTTGATATGTATCTTTGTTGTACTGTGTGCACTAGCTGATCCTGGACTAGTGCGATTTACACAGAGGATCCAGGAGTCATTGCTCCGAGTTCCGACATCTATACACATGCGCCAACTCCCATTCTTTTTCTCGGTGAATAGGATAGGGGCTCCTCAAGGTGACACACTACGATGAATCAAGCCTTTGGACAACAACTCGTCCAATTGCTTTTTCAACTCCCCTTGCAAGGGTCGTGCTAAACAGTAGGAGGACATGGAGATAGGTCTTGTGCTAGGAACAAGATCAATTCTGAACTCCACATCTCGCTTGGGTGGCATACCCGGAAGCTCTTCAGGAAACACATTGGGATACTCACGCACCACAGGAATATCCTCAATGTGCAACGGTGCACTTCGCTTCTCTCTAAGAGTTAGAAGTAACCCAGACTTCATTGTACGCCGGCCAAGGAACAGGCTGGCCAACACAAAGAGGGAACACGTGAGTGCATTCCCCTGAAAGATTATCTCCTTCCCCGAAGGAGCTTGCAAGGTGATTGTCCTCCAAAAGCAGAAAATCACGGCTTGGTAGCGATGCAACCAATCCATGCCAAGGATAACATCAAAAGGCTCCAACTGAACAACCTTGAGGTTGGCAACAAATACCTTGCCATCTATTGCAACCACACAGCTAGGGTATACTATAGAGCTAGCAATGATACCCCTTGGGGTACTAACCACAACCGATTAGGAAATTTGTTGGACACTCAACTTGTCCTTTCTAACAAACTCCCGGGACATAAAAGAATAGGTAGCACCAGAGTCAAAAAGAACAAGGGTTTCACATGAGTCTACTAACAGGGTACCTGTCACTACGTCAGGTCGACCCACGAACTCAACAGCGGGTAGTGTGTATACTCCGGGAGGTGTCGGGGTGGCAAGAGCCCCGACGCTCTGCTGTGGCGGCAACGGGACTGGAGGCGGTGTAGCATGCTGGAATGAAGGAGTCGGTGCAGGATGCTAGTAATACCCAGCGGGTGGAGCCCAGGAAAGTGGAGGCTGCAAAGCAGGGGCAGCCGCCAACATCTAGACTGGCCCCCGAGGTGAAGCACTTGACGAAGATGAAGATACGGGTTCCCACTTGATGATGCTAGTGGGATTCCATTGACAAACCATCATTTTGTGGCCCGCCTGGCCACAATGTCGACAGTTCCTCGTCCAGGAACACTCAGCAGAATGGTGTCACCGCACTTGAAACAGATCATGCTCTATCCTGGGACAGGACGATAAGCTGGGGTCGCCGATGACGAATGAGGCACTAAAGAAGGCGGCCTTGAAGTCTTGGACTTAGATGATTGTGGGGGACGCTGGCCCCACTTGGATTTCTTAGGAGCGGGTCGTTGAGACGACCCACCCCTTTCAATAAAGCTCCTCTTCTGGTCACCACCAGAAGCGCTCGAACCACCAAAGGGTTGTAGCCTTTTAGACTGATCTGCCACGGACCTAAAGTCTTGTAATGCGGTAGCTTCCATATAGCACAACCAATCCGCAGCTTGGACGGGTGTACCTGATTCGTCAAAGGCAGCGGATCGCAAAGCCAACCACTCACGAAGGCCCATTCTTGCTTCCGGTATGACCGGAACGACAACAGGGGCATCAACGGGTACGGGTGCAGCTACGGCTATCGGCGCTTGTCGGCAAAGCGCACAGACCTCCTCTAAGAACTCCGGCAGCAAGGTTGAAGGCCTCGCCGGATCGCTAACTATTGACGGCTTAGTAGAAGCAACCTCTGCGCCAGGTGCCTCCTGTTGAACCTCAAGCGGTGGCTCCAATTGGGCATGGCCATGGCCCCGACCGCGACCTCCACGGCCACGCCCGCGCCCTCTACCTTTCGGCATCTCTGTTCAAGACAGATAGCCAATCACATGACTAGCCCACAAACATCCATTTTAATGGCACAAATCCACAGCAAAGCTAATGAAAGTGTAAATGCAATGTAAGACCCATTCCCCATCCTATGGTACACCAGTGTGTCAAATTTTAATTTAACCATTAGGCCTAAGTCAAATTTTAGTTGAATAATTAACCTAAGTTATCAAATTTCTCTACCACGGACCTAACGCCCGCTCTGATACCAACTGTAACACCCCACCCATCCTCTGGGCCTAGAGTGCTACCATCATTGCATAATAATACCACTTTTAGACATCTGCTAAACAATTTAAGAAAACTCTACCTTTTTCATGAAGCAGCAACCACTTACACCATACCATTTTTGAGCAACTATTCTAACTTACTAGTGGAGTTAAACATACTATCAAAAGCTAGATATGTAAAGTGCTGCAAGAAGGTGAAGTTATTCATGTGCTACACCCGCCCGTGCAAGATGTCCTCAACGGTTACCTAAAATAAAACAACAAAGCAAGGGTGAGTCCAAAGACTCAGCAAGTACACAGTAGAACGATAAACATGACCAAACTTGTAAGCAAATCAACCAACCATAACATACTCCGCATGCATTGTCGTATTCATATCATCAGTGCCATGCAACCCTGCTTTACATGCACATTTGCTCATCACATTGCATATACCAGTATTGCCGAGTGAACACCCGTCGATGTTCACTCAAAATCTTGGGCCCGACCATATCGGCACGGGGGTCTCTCCACTCCCGTGGAGGCCTACCGAAGTAGGTCTTACTCAAGAGCACTCCGGATTAGTCCGCTAGCTTTACTCATAGCTAGGGACTTTCTCACCGCCCTCACTCTTGAGTGCTCATAATGCAAATGCATATGCCCATTGTCATAATCATGCTCATCATTAACATCATTAGTAGGTAAGCGTCATTGCCCACCTTGCTCCATTATTACCATCATTTACCATGCAACATTATGTCATGTAAAAATCACGTTTCCACATAAACATCATCATACCATGTAAGCAGCACATATTTTTCACAAAATTTTTGGTCTACCGCTCTACCATACACTTGCCTGTTAACCAAGCGGGGCAAAGCGACGTGACGGCGACGTCGACTCAAGACCTCCACCTGAACAAGCAATAAATCCGACTTAACATATCATAACGAAACCAGATATTAAATGGGCGATGACGACACTACACGTATATCTCGATTCTAGCGTAAAAACGCACGGGGTTAAAGACCCGACACACAGGTGCCAACCCCCCCATTTTTTTCGTTTTCTTTTTCTCCTCTTTTCTTTTCTTTCCTCTTCCCTTTTCTCTTTTTTCCACTTCCCTTCTCTTTTCTTCTTTTCTTCCTTTTCTTTCTTTCTTCTTTTTTTTCCTCCCTTTATTTGGTTCGGCCGAACGGCCACTTCCTCCTCCCATCCCTCTCACTCACGCACCACTGCCTCGGGCACTACTCCGGCGGCGCAGCGACACACGCCAGGCTCGGTGTCGCCGGCCCAAACTCACCGCCGGCGGCTCCTTTGCCGGCTCGCCTCCGCCTCCGCCTCCTTCTCCTCTCCCCCTCTCCCCATCTCTTGCGTGCGCGACTGCGCCCGCGGGTGCTCCTCTGGCGGCGCGGCCAGGCTCGGCACCGCCGGCCCGAGACTCGCCGCCGCTAGCGCCTCCGCTGCCCCCTGCCTTCCCTCTCCCACTCTCTCTCCCCCTCTTGCGCGGGCTCCTCTCCTGGCGGTGGTAGGCGCACGGTGCGCTCAGTTGCCCGCCCTTCCTCACCGCCGACCGGCTCCGCCGCCTCTCCCCTACTGCTTACATCTCCCAGATCTGGCAGATCTGGTTGGCTCTGCCGCTACCCTACCACCGGCCACCACCTCTCGCATGCGCCCGATTCCGGCCCTGCCTGGCGCCGCTAGTCGGCGGCGCCGGCCACCCTGGCTCACCGGAGACGACACACTTGTACCTTCGGTAAACTCTTTCCCTCACTCCCTCCTTCCTACCCAATGTGCTTGTTTGCAATGCTTGGTGTGGGATGCATGTGCGGTGTTTCACTGATTGAAAGCTCACCTTGTACTTACGTTGTGCTGGCCGAAATGGTGTGGCTATGTGGGGCTGGTTCAGTGGAGAAGAAGAGGGGAAGAGTAATGAGAATGAGCTTTGTGTGGGCTAGCTGGTATGGTATAAGTGGTTGCTGCTTCATGAAAAAGGTAGAGTTTGCTTAAATTGTTTAGCAGATGTCTAAAAGTGGTATTATTATGCAATGATGGTAGCACTCTAGGCCTATAGGATGGGCGGGGTGTTACACCCAAAATTTGTGGTTTTTAATATTTAATTTAAAATAATTATTTCTAAACTTTTCAGAGTTTTTAAAAACTAATCCAAGCTTAAATTAATTTCCTTAAATTAGTCATGTATTTTTGAAATTTAAAATGATTTAACATGATTTATAAAATATTTTTTTAGTTCATAATATTGAAATATCCACCTCTGAATCTTATTGGAAGGTTATAAGTTTATTTGATTTTTTGGAGCTCGTTTGAATTTCCTTCCTTTACCAAAATTGAAAATCAACTTCTAATTCCATTTACTTCATAGGCTGAATTGGCTCAGGCCACAATCTCTCTCCCCCTACCAGTTGGGCCTTGCACATTTCCTTCTCAACCTCGGCCAGCCTCCATCCTCTCTCCTTTCAGGTTTATAAGCCAAACCCTAGCCTATGGCTATAAATAGCCGCCGCTGTCCTCTGCCCTAGTTGCGCCGCAGCCACCACCGTCTTCTTCAACTCCAACGACCAATCACCCACATCGATCTCCTCCGTCACAACGCTTGAGGCCAAATCCTTCCGCCTATGTCATCGCCTTGTCGTCCTCCGCCAAACCTGTCCATCAGTTGGAGCTCCCGAGCATTGGTTTGCCGTCGCCAACTTCATCTTCCCTGTCTCCGGTTGTGCTCCGCCGCGCCCGAAACTTCATTGCCACATTCATGTCGCCTCGGTGAGGTTGCCTTGAATCCTTTCACGTCACCTTGTGTTCTACCTTTCGATCTACATTTTCCCCTATTTAATTTCGCTCATCTACAACCGAGCGCACAGATCACTCCCGTCTTCTCCAATTCCAGCCATGCTTTATCGTCGTCAAAATCCACCACGCCGGTGTGCCTTCGCCGTCAAACTCCACCACCATCGTGTTCCCCATACCACATTTTACCTTATCCACCTTGTATCTTCGTATGCCATGAATTAGACTTCTCTAGAGCCTTCGGTAGCACCACCGAGACAGAGATGAGTTCTCCACCCATACGGGGATGGAGTGATAGAAGTATGGAAACATGATAAGGTAGCGGCGAGACGAGCCATTTAAATAGGTGTAAGTGGAAGTGTAGTGATGTATGCAGTTAAGGCATCCTAATGGATGAACCATTTGATCAAATTTATCGGGCACTTGCCATCTATCTTTATTGTTCAACTCTTTGATGAAAAGATGAAAACAAAAAAAAACTCTGCCATTCCATCTCTTTGATAGATAGATAGATAGATAGATAGATAGATAGATAGATAGATAGATAGATAGATAGATAGATAGATAGATAGATAGAGAGGGAGGGAGGCCAAAGGTCAACCTACTTCAAATATGGGACATGAATTCTGGCAATGCAATAGAGTTGGGCCCTAATATCGATTCGAATGAATCAGTCTTTCTATAGATGTCAATCTTTACCTACTAGGCAAAAGGATAGCAAGTTCAAAATTCTATCTTGATAGGACATGGATTTCTATTCCTATGAAATTCAATTCATAAATGAAAATGAAGTAGTTAATAGGAAGGCTACCATCATCTTTTTTCTTGAATGTGTTCCTAAGAGAAGGAATTAGTTAATGGGGAAGCTACCATCATCTTTTTTTCCTTGTATGTGTTCCTAAGAGAATGAATTAGTCCATTTCATGTTTTGGGGTCTAAAAAAGGGCGTGGAAACAAATAGAAACTCCCCGATTCCTTCAAAAATGGTAAGATCTTTGGCACAACAAGAGGGGGTGAATTGTCACCCGAGGATGGTTGAATATTAGTGGTCACTATTGTAGAACTAAGTGGGCTAATTTAGATTTGCTTATTTATGTTGGGTTATTGATATCACTTTAGAATACCAACTTACATCTGATTAATGATATTTGCCATTATTTTATGAATAACTATGTGTTATAACCAAGCTATGTGAACTATGTGAATCTATGTGTCTATGTGAATCTTTGTGTAGGCTCAATGAATCGTGTAGTTTTGCCCTAGTCAATTAAGGATTTCACTTTGTGCGTCATTGAACTGAGTCCCATCGTATAACCACATGCTCTATGGGAAAGGCTTGGCTTAGTAAATAATCGAGTTTCGGCATCATACCTTAGGTTGTAGGTTAGCCCTAGTGCATATAGGTAGATGGTGTAGCTGCTTACAAGGGCATATTCATTCGGAACAAGAAGAATGCAGCAGTCAAATAGTTTATATTTGCTGCTACTGTTAGTGATATGCCCTAGAGACGATCATGGAGATAATTGTATCACTTCTATGTTTATGATCATTTAAATAAAATGTTATTTTGTCCCTTAAATAAATGTCTTTCATATTAATCAACAAGTATGTGACTTGTTCCTAGAACTCTTTATTCGTGTTTTGATGTTATTCTAAATTATTCCTAATCTTATATCATTATGTGGGATAATTATTATTTATAGATCAACACATATATTGATTGATGATCATGTTTCACGGATCATAGATATGAGATATCAAATCAATAATGAGAACACATGTTAGAGAATATGATATTGGATTGACACGCCATGAGATACTACGGGAATTGTTATATTCTTAAGTGTCATTAGTTGATCTCATACATGGTGTATGTAGGATCCTTAAACTTGAGATCGTCATTATTTTCTACATGTGTAATAGTTTACTTAGGAGTTATGAAACACTACTCCGTGACTGAGTGGTCATAAAGGTAGCTTTCAGGTTTGCTATAAAATATGCGGAGGAATATGAGCGATCAAGATGGAATTTGCCCCTCCAATATAACAAGAGTGATATCTCTGGGCCGAATGTGGTTGAGGAGTCAATCACAACTGAGTAATCCACTATAGGTTCGAGTGAAGGATCGAGCTATCATAGGATAGCACGCTTCTCGCCTAAGGGATCGGTATATAAGCACTATATAGGTTCGTCCGATATGATCTTTATGTATGTTTGCGAGTCGTCATGTCCTGTTAGGGACCGTGACCAACTTATAGACCAAAAAGGAGTTTTTGGCCTATGGCCAAATATACATGAACCTGCAAGATCACACACTTAATAGGCTGGAATGGTAAGGGTCCGGATGACAGTTTTCAAGTGGGATTTGATCTGCTCGTATCGGATAAGGATCCGATTGGAGGCTATATAAAGAGATGTGCGGGTCAGAGAGAGATATCCCGAAACACACTCATTGAAACCCTAGCCGCCACCTCTCATATCCCCTGCCGTGCGTGCTAGTCCTAGCACGCCGACGCATGGTGTTTATCTATCTTGTAATGCTTTGAGCTGTGACTTCGGATGATTTTTCAAGCACATGAGGTATTTGAGATTGGAGAACTGTGGATCAGGAATATTTGAAGAATAATTTTATTTATCTATCTTGTATACTGTTGTAGGGGTGGCCCCCCCTAAGCCCAGCAGGCCTATTAGACAGTTGTAAAGCCCAAAATGGGACATGTATGATGGCATAAATGCCCCTGAGAGGGATACTTGATGTAAGGGCATAATTGTGAAACACTCCCCATGTGGATATATATATACCATTCAGGCATGGGGGAAACCCCAAGCATTACTCACCTAACTCTCCACTATTGTACCTCTCTCTCTCTGTTTGGTCTGTAACCACAACAGTTGGCGCCATCCGTGGGGAGGACAGGAGCAAGCCTCAAGATCGGAAGAAGGATGTCACCGAAAAAAGTTTCATCATCAGCGGATAAGAAGAAGGGGGCGCGACGGAGTCCCGCATCAACACCAGAGCTTCGGCGCCAGAAATCGCGAGCGTGGACGATGGCGCGGGTACGACAGCCGTGAACATCGACGCTCGTGGCGCGGCAATCGACCCCGCCACCACCGGCGTTACGGTCGACCCCACCCAGCGCGCGACGATTGACCCCACCGCTGGCGCGACGGTCGACACCGGCAGCACCGACCGGGTGGTCAAGGGCGGTAACGCCGGCGCCAATGTTGGCACGGTCACCGTCCCTACACCCGGTATGGGAGCGGTGGGCGGCGGTTCCGACGGCAATGCTGGCCTCATCACCGACTCCGGCGTCTACCGTGCCAGCGCATCGGGCAACCCGAGAGCGCAGGCCGTGGTAGCCACCGTCCCGGCAATGCGACCAGGTGCGCCGATTGCCCTGGCTACGCCAACGGTGGAGAGCACCCTATTGACGGCTATCGGCATGCTCCAGCGGGAGTTAGCGGATCTCCAAGGAGCCGTGCGGGATATGCAAGAGGCTCGGAGTCAGTAGACCCGCCGATGGCCGCGCCGGAGCCCACGCTAGAACGGGCGGATAGCCGCGACGCCCCCACGTCAAGCCGCGTCCTGGTGCGACGCGTGGACCCAGAGTCCCCACTCTCTGCGGGCCTGCAGCAATCAGCATGGCCGGAGGATTTCAAGTTCCCCAGCGCCATCGAGCCGTACAAAGGCGACACGGACCCTCGGGAGTTCGTGCGCGTGTACGAGACCACCATAGAAGCTGCAGGCGGAGACGACAACACAAAACCAAAGGGACTCCCCCTCGCGTTACAGGCAGTGGCACTCTCTTGGTTTTTTACCATAGAGCCAAACTCCATCTACGCATGAGAGCAGATCCGCAACCGCCTCTACAACAACTTCCAAGGGAACTACGTCGAGCACGTCGATGCGGATTAGCTCTTCGCCGTCAAGCAAAAACCCTCGGAGAAGCTCCGGGAATACTTCAAGTGCTTCACGAAGGTCCGCTGCCAGGTCAAGGATGTTAATGAGATGACCATCATTAATGCAGCAATACAAGGCCTCCGCCCGGGGCCACTGGTCGCGTACAACGCCCGCAAGCCAATCAAGACGGTTGTGAAGCTCTTCGACAAGATGGAGGAGTACGCGCGGCGGCGCAGGGCGATGACTCCGGCTCCGTTCAGGCGGAGGGGTTGTCGCAAAAAGGAAGCTCGCAGGCAGAGGACGACTCCCCGAAAGGCAAGCGCAAGCAAAGGCCCGCAAGAAACGCCGCCGAGCACAGCGATGCTGAGCACCACGAGAGTTCGTCAAGTGGTAGACACAAGCCCAAGCGCAACCAACGCAGACCCAGAAGGCCCGCCATGTCCTCGGCATAGAGGATGTTCCCCGGGAATCCACTCCCGCCTTCCGCGGGAGGGGTCAGGGAGGCCGGGGATGGGAACGCGGGAGGGGCCACGACGAAAGACCGCGCGCGGAGCAAGAAGTCTAGGACTACGGCATGTGGTGTGAAGTGCATGGCTATGGTGACCACTTCACGCGGGCATGCTCCACAGTCATGGCGCTGCGGCAGGCCACCGCTAGGGCTTGGGCCTTGGAAGCGCCACCCCTCACCGTGGCCCACGTGCAGCAGCCGCAAGGGAGCCCTCCACGCGCTGGGGGCCCAGCACCGCATCATTAGCATCATCTCCGAAGGCTCTTCGTTGGGCGCCTCCTCGGCACAACCACCTCCGGGAATGGCACACCGCGAAATCACCTTCACGTCGGCCGACGCCCAGGGCATGGAGTTTCCCCACCAAGATCCCCTAGTCATCCAAGCCGACATTGCAGGCCGCGACGTCATACGTGTCCTCGTTGACGGGGGAAGCTCCGTGAACATTCTATTTGCGGAGGCACTCGACCGCATGGGGATCCCTCAGAATCGTTTGGGACCATCGAGGACCCCGCTTCAAGGTTTTGGGGGCTAGCCACTGAAGGCATTGGGCCAGGTATGTCTCCGAGTCTCCTTTTGCCAGGATGATAACGCCAGGAGCGAGGACGTTATCTTCGACGTCGTGGACATCCCGCACCCGTACAACGCCACATTGGGGCGCCCCATCATTAACTCCTTCGGGGCGATCCCGCACCATGGCGTGTGCATGAAGCTCCCGAGCCCGCGAGGTGTCATCACCATCTTCAGTGACTAGGATCTCGCCTGGCGCGTGGAGGCTGGCACCAGGAGCCCGCACCGCAAGGTGCACATCCTTACCGATAAGTTAAAGGCGGACACGCCATCCGCTCCGAGGTGGACGCTGAGAGACCATGTGGAGATGACCCCGAGTGTTTGATGAGTAATTGACGCGTGTTCGGGAAAGTTTGAGTATGGTTTGAGTGGTTCGAGTCATGTCGTTGCACGGTGTAATTGGTTTCGGTCGGACTTGGTCAAACTTGGTCGAAGTGCTTAGGATGCTTATTCTCTCGATTCGATAGGTTTTGGCTGTTTCATGCTTAAGATTACTCTTGAGGCTAATCGTGATTACATTATGTCGAGCGGTGCTATGTGATGTGTTTCTTGTCTGTGATGGCTGCAGGACATCGAGGCGGAGTCGTGGCGAGGCACGGGATGATCGGACTAGGCGCAGGAGGTGCTAAGGTCGGAGCGGTCGGGATGTGCCAAAGACGACGGGGACTCGAGGTGATTGCGAGGCTTGAGCGGCAAGAAAGGAGGAAGCTTCTCGGAAGGTGCAGGAGGGACGTTTTGGTGAATACACAAAGCTGCACTAAAGAAAGTAGATTTGGTTAGAGTTAGTGGGTAAAGCACAAAAGCTTAATGGGCAAGCAAATGTGAACCCATTATGCAAAGGGTATAAATAGATGGTTGTCTCCTGCATGGTGTATGGCTTGTGAGAGGGGTTAGAGTTTGTTTTGCTTTGTGCTTTAGTTGTTGAGAGTGGGTGAGAGAGACAGAGGGTTGTTCTGCCTCCTCTCTGTGTGTTCTTGTGCTCTCCCCTCAATCATGTAGTGAGGAGGAAGCATTTCTTTGATCCAATCGCGTATGGGAACTCCTTTGTAATCATCTCCTGTCAATGAGAAGGATTGTGATGGGTTGTCTTCATTTTCTTGCTCATATGTGATGATTTTCAGTTTCTGCAGTTTTCAGTTCTTTCTCTGTTTTCTTGCATTCATGTGTTGAATCCTTGATTTGAGGGCTGGTTCTTGATTGCTTTGAGAAGGGAAAATGCTCAAGGCCCCTTGATCATCCCATTTTCAAGAACAAATTGAGGATTCAATGTCCTTTGTGATTTCTAGATTCTTCGTCATGTGCTTCTTTGCTCTTTGAGTTCTAGGGTTTTCATGCAGGGGTTGATGGAATCTCTTGATTTCCTTTGGGAGATGGCTTGAGACTTTTGCTTGTGAGTCCGGAGTTCATTGCTAACCTGTTTGCAAAAGATCTTGAGCAAAGGATGAATGAATCTTGAGCTATCTAGATTTTTCCTATCTCACCATCCTATTTTCATATTTTAGGGAAATTTCTTAATTCTTGGCTTTGAGATGGATTCTCTTGGTTCCCTAGGCTCCTCTGGTTATTTAGGATGTTATCTCTCTGTTCTGGGCTGAGAAATCTAGAGAGAAACCTTTAATTTTCTTGCTGTGTGGAGTCTTGATCTTGCCATCTGAAAATTTCAGTCTTACCGCGCTCTGAAATCGACAGGCGGTCAGACCGGCTCAGGCCAGGCGGTCAGATCGGCCCAGGCTTAGCGGTCAGACCGGCCCAGCCAGAGCGGTCAGACCGGCCAGAGAATTTTAGGTGCTGAATTGTTCTGGTTTTTGGATTTATGCTTCATGCCTTGATTTAGGTTCTATTACTCTGCTCTTCTCTCTGTTAGCTTAAGGTTCCAGTGAGCGTTTGAACTTTGTTTCATAGCTTTCATAGCTATTGGAGTGGAGATTCAATCAGGGGTACTTTTGAGGGGTCGTTTTTAAGAGAGGCACCATTCACCCCCCCTCTGTTGCCGATTTCGATCCAACAGACGCCCAAGCCTCGACCGGAGGGCGGGTTCAAGAGGATAACTCTCCAAGCCGAAGGTCAATTCGTATCCATAGGTGAGGGCCTTCCCCCAGAGGTGGAGCAAGACTTGCTCTGGGTTCTCCGGAGCAACGCGGATGTCTTCGCGTGGTCCCCAAAGGACATTAAAGACGTGGACCGTGCCCTAATCGAGCACAACCTAGCGGTCTGCCCTGATTCCAAGCCGGTCAAGCAGAGGCTTCGGCGTATGTTCATTGACCGGCAGCAAGCGGCTAAGGTGTAGGTAGCGAAGCTTATCCAGGCCGGAGTCATCCGCGAGGTCCAACACCCGGATTGGCTGGCCAACCCGGTGTTGGTGAAAAAGGCCAGCGGTGCCTGGCGTATGTTCATCGACTTTACTGCTCTCAACAAGGCATGTCCGAAGGACGACTACCCCTTGCCGTGCATAGATCAACTGGTCGATGCCACCGCGGGGTGTGAGCTCATGAGCTTCTTAGATGCCTACTCCGTCTACCATCAGATCTACATGGCCAAGGATGACGAGGATAAGACCAGCTTCATCACGCCGATTGGGACATACTGCTTCGTCAGGATGCCCTTCGGTTTTAAGAATGCGGGGGTAACCTTCACCCGCCTCATCGCGCTAGCGCTGGCCTCTCAACTCGGGAGGAACGTGGAGGCTTATGTCGATGACGTAGTTGTCAAAACCAGACAGCTCGTCTCCCACGGTCAGGATCTCCAAGAGACCTTTGACAACCTTAGGAAGGCGGGCATCAAGCTCAACCCGGACAAGTGTGTCTTCGGTGTACAAGCAGGCAAGCTCTTGGGCTTCCTTGTGTCTGGGCACAGCTTCCAGGCGAACCCCGACAAAGTTGACGCGATCCTCGCCATGGTGTCACCCAAGACGACAAGGGAGGTCCAGAGGCTTGCTGGCCGCATGGCTGCATTGAGCCGCTTCCTCTCTAGGGCAGCGGAGCGGGGCCTACCATTTTTCAAGACCCTTCACGGCTACGATGGATTTCATTGGGATGGCGATTGTGCGAAGGCCTTTGACGACCTCAAGAGACATCTCGTAAGCCTCCCCACTTTGGTCGCTCCGGTGCAAGAGGCTCCCCTTCTGCTCTACATCGCCACTCAACGACAGCGGTCAGCGCTGTCCTTGTCCTTGAAGAGGGCGCTCTTCAACGCCCCGTATACTTTGTCTCTGAAGCGCTTCAGGGCGCCAAGACGCGGTATACGGAGCTTGAAAAGCTGGCATACGCGCTGGTCATGGCCTCGAGGAAGCTCCGACACTATTTCTTGGCCCATCCAATCACGGTGCCATCCTCGTTCCCCCTGGCGGAAATGCTGCACAATAAGGAGTCCACAGGGTGCATTGGCAAATGGGCGGCCGAGCTCGCGCTGTTCTCCTTAACGTATGCCCCGCGAACGGCGATCAAGTCCCAAGTCCTCGCAGACTTCCTCGCGGAGGGGACCCGCCGGCCCAGCGTGCCCAGCAGCCAGAGGACCCGGTGTGGATGCTCCACGCTGACGGAGCCTATGGCGTTTCCAGTGCGAGTGTGGGCACAGTTGTTACTACGCCAGAGGGGCACCGCCTACTGTACTCCACGCATCTGGGATTTCCCGCCACCAACAATACGGCCGAGTACGAGGCGCTACTCTTCGGCCTCGTGAAGCTTAAGGCTCTTGGCGCGCGGCGAGTTCTCGTCTGCACTGACTCACATCTGGTGGCAGGCCATGTGGACAAGTCATATCAAGCCAAGGACCCCGAATTGGCCAAGTACCTAGCAGCCATAAGAGCGAAGGAGCGACACTTCCTGGGCGTCACGGTCAAGGCCATCCCTCGGGCGGATAACGAACAAGCTGACGTCCTTGTAAAGGCCGCCGGCCAGTAGCTCCCCACTCCCGAGGGAGCATTCTATGAGGTCCTGCCCGCGGTGGCCATCACTCTGGACAACCGCTATGCGGCCCTCGTCCACTAGATTACCCAGCAGGGTGACTGGCGAGAGCCCATCTATGGTTTTTTGCAGGGCATCGCGGAGCCGGACGACCCCGTCGAGCTTCGGCGCCTGCAGCATTGTGCCAGATCCTTGCAGGTGCTTGACGGAGTACTCTACAAAAAAGAAGTTTGCGCACCACTTCTGCGGTGCCTCTCACGCGAAGAAGGAAAGCAACTGCTCATGGAGATCCATGCGGGCCTCTGCGGCTTGCACATCGCGCCAAGGTCGCTAGTCGGCAAGACGTTCAGGCATGGTTTTTACTGGCCAACCGCCAGTGCTGACACGCAAGACCTTGTACGCCGGTGCCAAAGTTGCCAATGGATGGGGCGGGTCAACCGCAGATCGCCGACGAGCTTGCAGTCTATCCCTCCAGTGTGGCCGCTGGCACGATAGGGCATCGACGTCGTCGGGCCAATTCCCCGGGCCCCAGGAGACCATCGGTTTGCGGTGGTCGCCTTGGAGTATTTCTCTAGGTGGCCGGAGGTTGTCGCTCTAGCCAAGATAACCTCCGCGGCTGTGCAGCGCTTTCTTTGGTAGAATATCATATGCCGCTTCGGAGTACCTAGAGAGCTCACCATCGACAATAGCCTGCAGTTCGACTCTGCCCCCTTCAAGGAGTTCTGCGACAGCATGGGCATCACACTCCGATTCGCTTCAGTCGGGCACCCGCAGTCTAACGGAGCAGTCGAACGGGCGAACAGCGCCATCTCCGCCGGAGTCAAGAAGCGCCTTGTCGGGCTGCCAAAGGGCAAATGGCCAAACGAGCTCCATAGCGTCCTCTGGTCCCTCTGCACAACGGTGACACGCCCAACGGGATTCACGCCGTTCAAACTCCTCTTCGGCGATGAGGCAGTGACGCTCGAAGATATCAAGTCCGGATCGAGAAGGGTCCTCGTCCAGGCGCCAGTGGAAGAGAATCAATTGTCCCTGGACCTCCTCGATGGAGAGCAAGTAAGCGCAACCCAGCACGTCGCAAAGTACACGTGTCAAATGGCGCGCATGCGCGATCGCTCCATATACTTGCAAGAGTTCCAGCCGGGAGACCCTGTCCTCAAAATGGCACTCCATGCGGAGACGGTCGGCAAGCTAGAATCCAAGTGGGAAGACCCATACATCGTCGCGGCAGCTCTGCAGCGGGGAGCGTATCGCCTCGCAACACTAGAAGGGCAGACACTTCGTCACACATGGAATGCAGACAGGTTGCGGCGGTACTATGTTTAGGACAAAAGGGAAGCCTGTAGCAAGCTCGGCAATTCGCCTATTGTAAGATGCTCGCCCGCGCAAATGAGAGATTAATAAAGCCGATCGTCTGCCAAGCTCTGATCCTGATCCGCCTTCGCGTGCACTCTGTGGAGTATAAATAAGATGCAGCGTCGAGGTCCGCCTCCGCGCGCACTCTACGGAGTATAAATATCAAGGCTCCATCCAACAACACAGAAGGTCACAGGCCGCAGGGACGGAGGGGGCCAAGTGGCTCGGCAACATGGCTTCGGCCCGTGAAGCCCTTCACCATAAGAGGCTCCTGTTGTAGGGGTAGCCTCCACCTAAGCCCAGCAGGCCTGTTAAACAGTTGTAAGGCCCAAAATGGGACATGTATGATGACATAAATGCCCCTGAGAGAGATACTTGATGTAAGGGCATAATTGTGAAACACTTCCCATGTAGATATATATATATATATACCATTCAGGCATGGGGAAACCCTAAACATTACTCACCTAACTCTCCACTACCATACCTCTCTCTCTGTTTGGTCTGTAACCACAACATATACCATCTATATATGTCATATGATGTAGATCAGTAGGCACAATAAAAAGAAAGAAATTGCCTATAAAGTTCTGATTTTCGTAGTGAAATTGGTCTTATTCAATATCTACTAGCTAGCCTAAACTTTCTATTATCTTTATAAATTGCATGACATGAGTAAAGACAATGTAACGTAGTGGTAAAACATAGGTGAGGTGTTTTAAGGTCACGAGTTCAAAAATGATGTGTTTATATGGGTTATTTAACTGCTTTTTTTTTATAGATGAGGTTAACTGCTGTTTGTGTAGCGATTACAGGAGAATGGTATATGCTTGATTTGAAAAGTCTCTCTGCTGCAGTATTCACACATGGGTAATCTCCAGCCAGTTAATTACTACAGAAAGCACTATTTTTTCTCTTCGTCTCAAGAAATGAAAGAACATGAAAGATTACTGGAGAATGGTGTGTGTTTGATTTGAAAACTGCAGGATTCACACACGGGTAATCTCCGGCCAGTTAATTACTACAGAGAGCACTATTTTTCTCTCCATCTCAAGAAATGAAAGAACATGAAAGGAAGGCAACAAATGATCCATGAAGCATTCAAGCATGACATATTCAGATGTAGCTAGACTCATACCTGAGGAAGTGGGCTGTGCATATGCATGCAGTACCGCAGTGCACAGAGCAAATAAGAAAGCTAAGTGGCACCTCATCCGATATCTTTAGTCTCTGTTCTGCCTTTCTTTTTTCTTAAAAAAAAACAAGGAATGCAGTATACTCGACGATGGTTCATCCATTCTTATTATATAGGCTAGAACTAGAAGATGACAACACTTGCAGACCGAACTCGAAGCTAAGTCAAGTCGGTCAACGATTCCTTGTCGAAGCATTATAAAGTCTAAAGTAGAAGATGGCACTTGCGGACTAAACTTAGAAGCTAAGTGTGCATTCGTATTGATTTCTACTTATGATTTTTACTATGGTTAATGACTTTTAGCTAAAAATAAATAGTAGTGGCTAAAAGAAGTAGTTTTTAGAAAAAGAGAGCGAGTGGTGCAAAAAGTGAGGAAGAAATATGTGTACGAGTTAGAAGCGGGAGGATTAGGGTAGGTAATACGTCCGTGACCACTAACTTATCCTCAGAGTGAAATGAGAGTGAGAAGAGTGGATAAGCTATTTTGAGAAACTAGATATTCATATTGGCATCTGAGGAGAGGAGAAGCCACTTCGACGAATCATGTATTCATATTGGTTTGTGATCAAAGTTAGGCCATGAACTTAGGAACCTATCCTAATCAAAAAACTAGAAAGAACTTTAGAGAAATGGGATCTTTTGGTTCGTGAAGCTCTGCTGCACTAAAACCGGACAAAAAACCTAAAATTGAGCTAACTTTCAAACCAAAACACTAAATCACTTGAAATTTGGTATGCACCTTCTCTAGTATGTCAGGAACCTATTCCAATCAATAATTAAGAAAATTATTGCCAAAGTTCTAAGCTTTTTCCGTTCGAAGACAGATTATACCAAAAACGAGTTAAAAACCACAAACGGCGAATATGATTTGTTCGTGGGTGGATGATGGTCAAGTTAGCTCTAGATGAGTTATCACATGTCACATCAAGTAAGAACACCAAAACAATCAAGTCAAAAACCCTCGGATCACGAAATCACTCGTTGAGGCCAAAATCAAGCAAAACCGGGTTTCTTGATGAACTTGCTATCAAAGTGCCTAAATGGGTGGAGATTGATTTCTAGAGGTTATCTCCATCTCTTATACGTTCTTGGCATAGCAAGATCATGAAGGGAGAGAGGAGAGAAAAAAACCAACCAAATCAAGAGCAAATCAATCAAAACAAGAGATAGCTATGGAGATGATCAAAAAATTGATTCTATTACTGTTCGAGGAAAAAAGTTTATAGTCACTGCACCTTGGAGGACAAAGAGCCCACAAAGCACTAAACTCTCAAACCCTAACCCTAAACAAGAGAGCACAAGAGAGAATGTTGGATGGTTCACCACAAGTCTCCATCTCAAACTTTTAAATAGATGGGCTAGTCAGCCACATCTAACTTTTAGTAGATACTATCCACTTATAATAGGAAAAACCCGATAACACACCACACACATGTTTTAACTCACACAATATACTTATGCATGCTTTTTAAAGCGCATAAGCCCAAATCCGTTAAGCCCTTAGCCTTGATCCATCTTGAACAAACTAGCCTCTCTATGGTCCAAACCGCCTTTCCAAGTGCCACTCACGCGCCGTGGTTTCTCTTCAAGGTAATTTCTAGTATTTTGGTCAAACTGCCAAAATACCTCTTCTTGACCCGGTCATCTCCTTTCATTGCAAGCAATCACCATGCTTACCACGTGTAGGTACACCACTAGCTTGCCACGTGTCAGCAAATCTCTCCCGTTTGGTTGCATCGGACCATGCCTCACTTGGACCGACCAAGCCACATGGTGTAAACCCGTCGTTCGAACTTCCTTTCAATATTTCCCGTCTTTCTCGTGCCATGCTTGAGCTCACCATCTCACCCGGCATCTTTGTCCGTTCTAGGCCTTAGCTGCTGCATTAGCGAGCCCTGATCCTCTCCGTTGACCGTGGTTGACACCAAGCGATCCTACACATCCAAAGACAAAAAAAACATCATTTCCAGACATTCTTCACCGCTTGACCTAGGTCACCAAATCATCATATGATTCAAATTTCCCAAATCATCCATTTCTATAGTTTGTCAAGAAAAATCTGCAAAACTATAAATTCTAAATTTTCACTACTCTAAAATGACAATTGTTTATCACAACAAAACCATAGACCTTCTCACATGATCCTTCAATGTCCCCCTTGA
Source organism: Dendrocalamus latiflorus (assembly GCA_017311315.1). NCBI lineage: Eukaryota > Viridiplantae > Streptophyta > Magnoliopsida > Poales > Poaceae > Dendrocalamus > Dendrocalamus latiflorus. The sequence goes on along the minus strand of CM029658.1, from coordinate 33,043,059 downwards.
TGAGCCCATTGGCAATTTCACAAAAAAAAATACAATTCAAAGGTGGTTTTAGACAATAGAAATGGGAATATGCAAATAAAGCTCAAAATGGTCACAAGAAGCATGCAAGGCTGAAAATAACCATATAAGATAAAAATAGACTGAAGCTACTGAAATCAATATGTTTTCCACAAAATGCTTTAAGTCCACCAAAAGAGTCAGGAAATCTCACTCTAGATTTATGTAAAAGAATAATTGTTCATTTTAACCTTGATCATGGTGAGAAGTGATCAAAAAATCAAGAGAATCACAGCAAAACATTAAAGCTCCAATTCAGCGAGATGTTGCACAAAAACTACAAATCATGCTCTAAATATGTATTTTTACGAATCTTTCCCTCCCTTTGACAATGGAATTATCAAGATACATGGAAGATGATAGAGCATGAATGAAATCAAATGGCTACATTTTATTCATTTTTAGCATTAAGAACTATAAAAATTATCCAAAGTTACTCTACAGCTATTCAAGATTATGGCAAACTATACATAGCAAAGGTAAAGTCAAATGAGCAATAATCTGAAATTAAATGGGGTTTTAGCATGTCAAGTTGCTCAAGATCATAGTTTAGCCAATGGTATCTAAAAATGAGCCAACCAATGTCAATAAACTAAATGGAATCAAGAAGCTACAATTGAGTCAATTTAGAGTGCTACCAGTTCAATATTGAAACATTTTGTTCAGGCACTTGAAATTAAAGCACATTTAGCACTTGCTGAAATTTATTTTTGGTTTTATATTAGTAAAACAAGTTCTGGACTACGAGCCATCCACTACTGCCTCCTAAACTTCAACCATTTTTCATAATTTTTGTTTTCTTATCCAAGTGCAAGATCTCAAGCCTACTACGGCCATCCTAAACAATAAGCTTAAGAGAGTAGTCTAGATCATCTAAAACTTCTCCTGAGTTCATGCCTAGCACAATGGCAACCAATCCCATGACAAAGAATTGGTGAGATCAGTTTTTCGCACAAAAGATATCACTTTTCATTTTCTTAGCTTAGTTAAAAAACAAAGAGATAATACTAACTCTAACTTCAATAAAGAAGTAACATAGCTCAATCTAAAGCTCAATTCAAACACGACACTCAACTTAGCCTATTTGACATGATATGAATCATGAGATGATCACTAGAGAAGAAACTAGTCACAAGATCCAACAAGACATGGTTTAGTTCAAAATTTTCACATTTAATAGAGCTACCATGGCAAAACTAAGTTACACATAGAAGGACATGATAAATCTAGCAAATTAATACAAGACATGGCAAGATGTAAAGTAAAATATCATATCACACAAGGAAAATAGTCAAAGCACCATGTATTTATATTAAATGTATGTTGCTGAAATCAAAATGCAATATGATACAATGGATGCAAAAGAGTCAAACTCTCATTAGAACAAGCCAAAAGGACTAATAACCCCTAACTCTCCCTGCAAAGAAGCAAAATGAGAAGAATCAAGAGCATTAGTGAAAATATCTGTAACCTGCAGCTCGAACTCTACAAAATGAAGCAAAACGTCACCCATCTCTACATAGTCTCTAAGAAAATGATATCTAATTTCAATGTGCTTGGTCTTGAGAACAACCACTAGCAGGAGATACATATTCTGCCTTAGCAGTAAACTGTGCAACAGAGAACTTCTTCTTAGATAATAGATGTGCCTAAGAAATGACAAATGCCAAAAATACTCTTCCTATCTATTTTACACCCCGCAAAATTAGCATCAAAGAAAGCCCGAATGGAGAGTGCAGAATTAGAAAAATACCAGAGTCCAAAGTTAAGAGTGTCCTGAAGGTACCTAAAGATGTGATGCACTGCTTGACAATGTGAGGCACAAAAGGAGGTCTAAATTCAAGTGCACAAATACACAGCAAATTGTATGTCTAGCCTCGATGCAGTGAAGTAGAGGAGAGAGCTGATCATGCTGTGGTACTCCTTATGGTACTCATCAGGATCCAGCACAGTAGAAGTGGTAATAGAAGTAGACATAGGGTTGTTGCTTTCCATGTCAAAGCACCGAAGAAGGTCTTTTGTATACTTGCTTTGATAAATGAAGGTCTCTTCTTTCAGTTACTTGACTTGAAGAACAAGGAAGAAGGTCAACTCGCCCATCATACTCATATCAATTTCCTACTCATAGAATCTAAAAATTTGGATACCAAAGTATGAGAAGAACCACCAAATATGATGTCATCTACATAAATCTAAATAAGTAAGAAGTTACTACCATGCCTGAGAGTGAACAATTTTTTATCTACCATTCCTATTTTCAAATCATTTTTAAGCAAGAAACTCTTAAGCCTATCACACCAAGCTCTAAGGGCTTGCTTCAGTCCACACAAGGCTTTTAAGAGCGTACAAACATGGTTTAGTAACTTGGGATTTTCAAAGCCAAGTGGTTGATTAACATATACCTCTTCTTCTATGAAACTATTAAGAAAAACCTTCTGACATCTATTTAAAAAAGCTTAAAGCCCTTAGACGTCACGAATGCTAGCGGAATGTGAATGGCTCCTAATCTAGCTACAGGTGCAAAGGTCTCTTCAAAGTCTAAGCCCTCTACCTGAGAAAAACCTTGAGGTATAAGTCTAGCCTTGTTCCAAACTACCAATCCATCCTCACTTTGCTTATTTGTGAAAATCTATTTTGTTCCAATCACATTATGATTAGATGGAGGTTCAACTAAGATCCAGACTTGATTTTTAAAAAAATTTCAAGTTTTTCATGCATGGCATTGACTCAAGAGGAATCAAATAAAGTATGGGTGACATCTCGGAGTTCAAAAGATGCAACAAAACTAGAATGTGTATGAGAATCTAAAAAGATAAATCTGAAGCGAGTAACTCGCTCATGGAGATCCCCAATCATCTTCTCTTGAGTGTGTCGTCACTTAATTTGAAGAGAAGGTCCTAGTGCAGACATGGCTTCTACCTCATGGGCTATAGATGTAGGAGCAGAGCCACTCGAAGAGTCAGTGAAGGTGGGAGCAGGTTGCTCTACTAATCTGGAGAAGTAGAAGTAGGCTCTCTAACCAACTCAGGAGTGACTAGAGGATGGATTGGATCCTCATCCTCTATGTCAGAGTCATCATCGATGAAGATGCTCTCCCTATCACTGTGTACCCGCACCATCGAGTCTAGTACCAGGACTAGCCTCATCAAAAGCAACTTTACATGTCTCAAAAATTTTGTTAGTATTCAAATTAAATACATGAAATCCACGAGAATGAGTAGGATATCTAAGAAAAATGCCATGATAACATCTTGATTCAAATTTATCTAGGTTGCCATGTTTAAGAATAAACACTTGCAACCAAAAATCTTAAAATGGGAGATGTTGTGCCTATGACCAAATATAAGCTTAAAAGAAGTCTTGCCTATGGCCAATCTCAAGAAAACCCCAATTGACACACAGCAAGCAGTAGAGATCATCTCATCCCAAAACCTACAGACACCAGAAAATACACCCAAGAATATCTAGAAAAATCATCTATAATAACAAGTACAAACCACTCCCCTCCTACAGATTGGACTCTAGAAGAACCCACTGTGTGTAAGTGGATAATTTGTCTAGGTCCATCGGTCATCACTAAAGTAAGAGGTGGATGAAAAGCAAAAACTATCTTACCATGTCTACAGAGTGTGCATACTAGGTCTCTAGCACTCTTAAGTATAGGCAATCCTCTAATCAGGTTCTTACTACTGACTCTAGTTAAGTGGTCGAAGCCTACGATGCCACAACACGAAGTCATGAGAGTCAGACGCCACAAAACATCTAGGGCTAGGGGTAGAAGAGATATTGAAATCAGCACTAAAGAGCCTATCAAATCTAGAGATCCAAAAGATATGCTCACCTGAGGAGTCTAGAACTCTGCACCCACCACTCTTAAACCATACTTCTAGATCCTCATCTTACTTACCAAAGCGGCATCCTTAAATATGAAGTTGTTGATATGCATTGTTGTGCCCTTAGCTATCACTATCCCGGTGGAAGCATCCTCAAATGTAATCAACTCGTTGTCGGATGCACGTGTGAGGGAGGAGAACCATCTAGAATCTCCGCTCATGTGTCATGAGCACTTGAGTCAACAAGCCACGCGTCCTCCTTCCTCACACATCGACCCTATATGGCAAAAGTAGGAAACACCTATGCCTCAGTACTAGGGTTAGTGATAAAAGACATGGGAATCCAGTACTGAGCCACACAATGTCTTGGAATAGTAGAAGAAGGAGAAGTTAAAAAAAATAATCATGAGAATGCACACGAGAACCACCTAGCCCTCTTCGCATTGGCCTACCAAAAGACTGGTACTCCTCCTAACTAGGTGCTCCTAGTGGTCTACCCTCATGATATCCTAATCTAAAATACTACCTAGAGCCATCAAAGAAGTCATCTACAAACCTAGGCTTATGTCTAGAAGAAAAGACAGGTTACCTGGCTCTAGATACTCTCACAGATGAACTCCTCTATGGATCTCAAAGTGCACACTCTATTTTTCATCTCAACTTTGGCTCTACAAAAGCAAAACTCAACTAAGAGGTCATCCTTCTTACAGAAGGTGCAATGGTACTTGACCTTTTGAGGGGTCTGATCTGCAGCTGTCTTGCTAGAAAGGGTTTGAATAAAACATGCAGATCTAAAGACTATCTTAGATGGCTCAGGGGTTTTACCTTAAATTTGCCACTCTCAGCAACTCTCATAATCTTAAATAGGTGGTTCTTAGAATGCTCTAAGGAACTAAATCCTAAGCCTCTCATCTTCACACTCACCTTAGATTGGTCAGATATCATATTGAGATTCTTCTTTCCACTAGAAAAATATCTCAAGAGTCTTTTTGAGGTAAACATTCTCTCAGCTAGGTTCTCACATGTGGCATACTCATTTGACTTAGTTGTCCTAGCATATCTTTGTTTATGAACAGTTCCCTCAAGTTTTAGAGCCTCACAAGACACATAGGGTGAACTTTTAACCCTAGCCAATTACTCCTGGAATTTGACTCTAAATGCCTCATGTATCTCATCTAAATTACTCCCAATTTTAGCACAAAATGCACCAAAAAAAGAATTAATAACTTTCTTGGAAGAAGTCATGGACATGGATTTTTCAGTTTTAGCTTTCTCCTCAAGAGTCCTGTTGAATGCATCATTCTCAATTGTGAGTTTATAGTGTTTTTCACAAGAAGTAGTTTTAGAATGAAGAACCATTTTAGTCATTTTCTTTATTTTAATCTTACTATCCTCACAAGGAGATCAAGTATGATTAGGATTAAATTTACGCAATTCCTTAATAGAACTATCCAATTTTATCTCAAGCAAAACACAATTTAAACAAGATGATGGAATGATATCTATAGGAATCACATCTGCGACAATAGCATCCAAGCACACAAGATCATGAATTGATTTGAGAGAATCAAGTTCATCTAGAGCATTCTTAAGTTAATCAACAATAAATGAATAAGCAAATTTCATATTTGCCAATTGATCATGTAAGCAAGGGCAAAAATCACAATTAACAGAATGATTAATGGATTTGAGCCTAACAATTTCTATGTTCAAGTTGTCAATTAATATATCATGTCTCTTAATCATTTTAGCCTTTTTTTAGATTTTTCAACAACAATCAAAGCATGTTTCATCTCTTTAGAGGAGGGACATACCTCGTCCAGATCATTGTAGGGCTCGTCGAATTCAGAGGAGTCAATATCGTGGCTGCCCTTGGCTATGAAGCATATATCGGTGAAGTCCTAGGCCTTCTTCTTGCCATGGGTGTTGTTCTCCTCATCCTCTATCCCTGAGTCTACATCGCTCATGTCAATGTTCTCAAGAGTGTCAAGGACCCAGTTTACAAACTTTTAATAGTTGGGCTTCTTGACCTTGGTGTCTTGAGCTTGAGGACACCTCCGAAGGTCCTCCTTCTCCTTGCCCTTTAGCTTGTGGCACTTGGCCTGAATGTGGTTTTGCTCACCACACTCAAAGCAAGTCACCCGACCACCTCTACTCTTGTTCCTCACTTTGTTGTAGACTCTCATGAACTTTGTGGATAGGATGGCTAAATCTTCCTCGGGTAGCCTCTGTAGCTGCTCATCGCTCAAGGAGTGTAAAATCTAGAAGAGTCAAAATCTATAGATCCTGAAGAACTGCTCTAAGAAGGGTCCATCTCAAGTGCCCAACTCTGTCTTGGGAAGACACGAGATGAAGTCAATCTCATGACAGTGTTGTCATCGATGGATGTGATTTTCATCCATCAAACTTCCACATCAAGAGCACCCAAGATTTGGCATGCATTCTCAGACTCAGAGAAGATTAGGCCAACAACACAAACATCACCAAGAATCTTGTTGAACCTTCCCCACAACTCATACAAGGATTCACCTAGGCTTTTGCTCGATCTTGGAGTATTCTTTCTTGAGTTGGCTCTGTCTCACTTCCTTGATCGCGGTAGAGCCCTAATTGTAGTCAGAAAGGGTCTTCCAGATCTCATGAGCTGACCTCAAATGAGTGACTCACTCAAACTTAGATCAACTAAGCCCTTGAATCAAGAAGTTGTGTGCCTTGCAGTTCACCTCCACATCGGGAGAAATCACATCATCATTGGTCGGCAACGCATTAGGATTCTTGACTTTGAGCCAAATTGTGTGCCCTTAAGCCTCTATATGGCATGCATGCGAGAATTTCAATAAAAATCAACTCCATCGAAAACAAGTGGGTTGGTTGAATACTTATCTACTATCATAGCTCTTAAAATCGGTTAAGATCTATGAGAAGAGCTAACCGGGCTCTCATACCGCTTGAAGGACCGATATGGCAACAGAGGGGGTGCATGGTACCTTCAATTTCCCCCCATGCGTTCTCCTAATCTTCACTCCAATATCTATGAGAAGATATAAAGATCAAGGAAGCCAAAAATCCAAAAAATTCTTGGAGCTACTAAAATTTTCACCCCATGAATAGTATAAACACAAATATTTTAAAGTAAAAAATCATGTAACTTTTGATTTGTCAATCCAAAATACTTAAAACTTGAACCAAAGTTAGGTCATGACCTTAGGAATCTATCCCAACCAAAAAATCAAAAAGAGCTTAAGAAAAATAGGATCTTTTGGTTCGTTAAGCTCTGCTACACCAAAACCGAGCCAAAACCTAAAATTGAACTAACTTTCAAACAAAAACTCCAAATCACTTACAATTTAGTATGCACCTTCTATAGAATGTCAAGAACCTTTTTGAATCAACAATTAAGAAAATCATTGCCAAAGTTCTGAGCTTTGTACGTTTGAAGGAAGATTACAACAAAAATGGGTCAAAAACCACAAACACTGAATATGACTTGCTCGTAGATAAATGATGGACAAGATGGCTCTAAATGAGTTCCCAATGTCCCAGTAAGCAAGAATACCAAAGAAATCAAGCTAAAAACCTTCGGATCATGAAATCACTCGTTGAGGCCAAAATCAAGCAAAACCGGATTTCTTGATGAACTTGCTATCAAAATATAGATTAATTCTCAAAGGTTATTTTAATCTCTTATACATTCTTGGCATAACAAGATCAAGAAGGGATGAGGGAAGAGGAAAAACCAACCAAATCAAGAGTAAATCAATCAAAACAAGAGATAGCCATGGAAATGATCGAAAATTAATTCTATTGCTGCTTGAGGAGATAGCCATGGAAATGATCGAAAATTAATTCTATTGCTGCTTGAGGAGAAAAGTGTTACAGCCACTCCACCTTGAAGGACAAAAAGCACACAAATTACTCAACTCTCAAATCATAACCCTAAACAAGAGAGCATAAGAGAGGAAGGTTGGATGGTTCACCACAGTCTCTATTCCAACCCCTCAAATAAATGGGCTGGCTAGCGACATCTAATCCTTAGTGGAAATTATCCATTTAGCATAATGGAAATAACCCGATAACCCCACACACAGAGGTTTTAACTCACACACTAATACTTATGCATGCTTTTCAAAACGCATATGCCCGAATCTGCTAAGTCCTTAGCCTTGATCCATCTTGGTCAAACCAGCTTCTCCATAACCTAAACCGCCTTTTGAAGCACCGCTCACACACCATGGTTTTTCTTCAAGGTAGTTTCTGCCATTTTGGTCAAACTACCAAAATACCCTTTCTTAACCTGGTTGTCTCCTACCATTGCAAACAATCGTCATTCTTGCCACGTGTAGGTGCGCCACTGGCTTGCCACATATCAGGAAGTCTCTTCTGTTCTAGTTCACCAGACCATACCTCACTTGGACTTACCAAACCGCACGATGCAAACCCACCGTTCAAACTTCCTTTCAATATTTCCCGCCTTTCTCATGTCATGCTTGAGCTCATCATCTCACCTGGCATTCTTGATCGTTTTGGGCCTCGACTCCTCCATGAGCATAGCCTCGATCCTCGCTGTTGACCATGGTTGACTCCGAGTGACCCTGCACATCCAAAGACAAAAAAATAATTGCCAGACACAAGATCTTCACAACTTGACCCACATTAGCAATAATATGTCTGATGTAAGCTATAACCATTGACCTAGGTCACCAAATCATTCTATAACTCAAATTTCCCAAAATCATTCATTTCTGTAGGTTATCAAGAAAATCTGCAAATTAACAAATTCTAAATTTTTACTCCTCCAAAATGACAATGGTTCATCAAAACAAAACTATGGACCTTCTCATATGGTCCTTCACCTTTCCTAATTGCTACTTTCATAATGGTAACAGAACTTAGCTACGTGGAGTGCATGCCTTTTCCTTTAATTCTCTTATTTCTGTTAGGCAAAACTATCTTTGAGATGTGATGAGATAAGGCTTATTCCTCCACACTTAAAAGTTTAGGTAGAAGTGAAATTTGAACTTGGGTCATGAAGCACAGGAATATAACTCTTTTTCAAAACTGGATATACATCTTTCCTTGATTGCGACAAAAATTTCAAGTTGTATTGTTTGTCTATTTATCAAGTGATAAAATTTCAATCACTTTTCTCAATCCTTGGATGGAGATATAACCAGTCACATGACCCTCACTTCGCTTGGTTGAGTCACTGCAAAGTTATAGAAAGCTATGCTAAAATTGCACATCACTTGGTATTGCAATTTTAGGTAATTGAGAGATAAGAAAATTTTAGGCAACTGAAAATTCCTTATCTCTCAATCATCGAAAATTACACAATGCTCACAAATTCTTTATTTCAGTAGCTACAAAGGGGGTGAATGGTGCCTCACAAATTTCCCCCCAAATATTCACCATTTCTTCATTTCAGTAGCTACAGAACTATAAAAATCAAAATTAAAAGCCGAGAACAAAGCAACAACCTCAAAAACCAAAGAGAGATAGTTTTCAGCACCTCAAAAAATCCTCAACCAAAAGATATAGAATTTTGAAGACACCTTACTTAGGGTCTCAGGAACCTGTTCCATCCAAAGATCGTATGGATCCTTGTCAAAGTTCTAACCTTTTCCAAGGAAAATCAAGATTGCACTAAAAGAAAAAACTCCAAAATCTTGGGATATGACTTGCTTATGGGTAGATAATAAGTAAGATGATTCTAGATGAGTTCTCACATGTCACAGCAAGCTATTTCTCTAAAAGATTCGAAGCAAAAACTGGGATCAAGAAACATCAAGATGGGGTCAAATCTGAGCAAAATCGAGCAATTTCAAAATCTTGCAAGACTTAGTGCCTAGATGGATGGCATTTGATCTCCATGAGCCATCTCCATTACTTGCACATACTCGGCACAAATCAAGATCAAGAAAGGGAGAGAAGAGATCAAAATAAACAAGAACAAGAGCAAACCAATCAAAACAAGAAGACAATATGAGTGATGAACAAAGTTAATCTATTGCGACTTGAAGATGAAAGTTTTATAGCCACTCTATATGGAAGGTAAGAGAGCACACTACACCACAACACTTACTCTTCTCTAACCCTAACCCTAGAACTCAAGATTGAGATAGTTGGAATATTTTACTTGCAACATTCCATCCCCAACCCGTTAAATAGACGAGACAATCAGCCCACATTTAACATAGTGGAGACTATTTTTACTAGCACATTTGGGGGAAACCTGCTAACCCCACATAATACGGATTGTACTCACATGATTAACTCACACATGCTTTTCAAAGCACACGAGCCCAAATTCGCTAAGTCAAGTGCCTTTGATTCACTTGATCTCCTCAGTATTTCTTTAACCTAAACTGCTCTCCCAAGCCTACTCAAGCACCGCGGTTTTGATCCACATAGTTTTTGGTATTTGGCCTCTTTACCAAAATACCCTTCCTTAACCCAGTCACTTTCTTAGCTTGCAAGCAATCATCATGCTTACCACATGTATGTGCACCAATGGCTTGCCACGTATTGCCAAGTCTATCCTATTTTGGTTCTATCGGAGCACGCCTCACTTGGACCGACCAAGTCACTTGGTGCAACTCGTCGCTCGAACCTTTACTTCAATATTTTCCACCTTCCTTGTGCTATGCTTGAGCTCAACTATCTCATCGGTATTTTTGACCGTTATGGGCCTCAGTTCCTCATGAGCATAGTCCCGATCTTCGCTGTTAATCATAGTTGACTCTAAATTTGCCTGCATATCTAAAAACAAAAAAATCATTTACAGACATAAGTTCTTCTCAATTTGATCCACATTAGTCAAAATATACTTCATGCAACATAAATATAGTTTCCAAATAATAATTCAATTCAACCCAAGATCTATTTCCTAAAATCTAAGGGACAATCCTCAGGTCCAGTTTGACCACCAACCAGGGGCTCGTCAAACCGATCGAGCCCAATGCAAAACACCTCTATTTGAAAAATGCAACTGCCATTGAAACACCGACCATACCGTCTGACAGTCTGACCGCTCCAGACATACTACCCGACGGTCTGACCGACTGAGCCCAGCGATCAGACCAGTTTCGCTAACAAAAATGTTTGAAAATGCAAACAATGCAAAATGCAAATTCTATCCCCCACAAACTTAACAATAATTCATCACATAATATTTTGAATCTTTTCACATCGTCCCTCGTATGAAAACCAGTAGCTTAAATAGTCCATATGTTCCTTTTTTCCTCATTTGCAACAGTTGGAAAATGATAGGATTTAAAGGACAAGCGTGATTGACTTGCTTCTGGAGCGTAAGTATTACAGCTGGGCTAAAAAAAGATGGTTTATAGCTGAAGTTGCACTGTAGCTGGCTAAAATTGCACTGTAGTTGATGGTGGCTTATTTAGCGTAATTAAATTAAAAAATTAAAAATAGAAAAATATTTTAGCCCATCACGGACAATGCAAATGAATACGGGAAAAAGAATTAGCAAAAAAGCTTTTAAAAAGCCAAAAAAACATAAAAAGACAAAATTATGCATAGTAAAAAATAAGTCAAAAACTCAAACCGAAATGAGCGAGACCTTAAACAATCCGCATGTTCCTTTTTTTCTCCACATTTGCAACAATTAGAAAACGATAGGAATTAAAGGACAAACGACATTGACTTGACTTCTGGAGCGCAAGTAGGGAATTTAGAGGTGTTTGTATTAGCTGTGGCCGATAGATTTTGACGGTAGCTAATAATTTTTAGTTAAAAATAAATAATAGTGACTAAAAAACTAAATTTTAGAAGGATGAATGAGTGATGGGAAAAAAAGAGAGATGTGTACGTGAGACAAGAGCGAGAGGAGTGGGACACGTGATATGCCTGTAACCTCGTCTTATCCTCGCAACGAGACAAGAACAATCGAAGTGAAGAAACTGCTTTAAAAAGTTATATGTTTATATTGATTTCTGATTTTTTTTTTAAAGCTGATTACAACATCCCTCCGATAATTACAAATTGGCTTGACCGACGAGTTAGTTGTTGCACGCTTTCCAGAGGACGACTGACTTACCGCTCCTGAGTCCTGTCAAGGACACAGGTTGTTTAACGTTCATCGTGCAAGGTGTTTAACGTTCGGCTTTTCACCGCACGGCGCATCGTAACCCATGTTTAGATACTCGGTAAATTTTTATCCGCACCGATACAAACTTAACTCCGGATATTTTTTACCTGTGCAAAATTTTAAGATTAAACTCAACCGTATTTACAAGATATGAAAAAAGATTAATCTCTAATGTGATATAAAGAGACCAAAGGCCCCTGTGATTGGTGCAGCTTCTTCAATCAGTCGGGTTATCACACTTGACTGATTGACTCGCGATAAGCCCGCGCTTCTTGTCGCATAGCATCTGCTAAGACAATATTTCTATGATTCCTAAGTAACAAAAACTCTCGACATTCTCTCAAAAAATAATAAGAAGTAAAAGGGCAGAAAGAAAGAGACAATGTTATATTTCTAAAATTCGTCTTTTTTGTTTCTCCAAATGTGCATCGAGTTTTCAATTGTACTTTTGCAGTATGCTTGATCATCTCATGACCAATCTAACCTTTTTTTTTAATTGTCCATGACCAGTTGTACAGTGTTTTGAGAAGGAATGCACTGGAGTACGTAGGGGTCCCTCCCAAAAAAAACGTATGAGCCAGATACGTTGTCATACAGACTAGGAATTTTTTTGTACGGATAATTCATTTTTTATTCGAAATTACATAAATATACCCGCGGGAAATTTTTTTACAAAAATAGGCTCCAGTCGCCTAATGGTTGGGCGACTGGAGCCTTTCGCCCAACCAGACCGCGACACAATATATGTCGCTGCACAGTGGAGCGACTGTATCTAGTCGCTCTTCCGTACGGTGACTTACAAGTTGTCACTGTTTCGTTAGGTGACTAGCATGCAGTCGCCATCCCGTTAGGCGACTGCAAGTAGCCCCCGTGATTGTTTTAGATTTTGTGAATTTTGTAATGTTCAACGGGTAAAAAATATGGTGAAGTTGTAATAAAAGTTTATATTCATTGTATATTGTAGGTGTGTAAAAAGTTTTAGAAACTTTTTTTTATGAAAGATTGAGTAGAGAACGATCGATACATACACTGTTAAGTGAGATAGTTTATGTGCGGAGAAGAGATGATAGACTGATGTAAATTTAAATAAACTTTATAATATAACTGTAAGTAACATGCCGTATATTTTATCATTACATACATAACATATATAGCATCTGCAGCACGCCTCACTCGCCACCCTGGTGTGCCCCGTCACCGCGTCCGCGTCCTCCCATACGGCCCCGCTTGGCCCTCCTCCGGTGCAACGGGTTACGGGGCTCCGAAACAGTAAAATGAGCAGGAGGGTGTCTATCCCGCCCCTGCGCTGGTGGAGTGTCCGTCAAAGCGGCGACGTGTGTGGCAGGCGGGTCTACGACATATACGAACCTGGAACGGGTCCGCGCCTGGTACCAGCGCAGGTACTCCGCGTACTCGCTGTTGTCGTACGGGCGGTCCTCCTCCACGCAGTCGTCGAGCGCACCCTCCCACTGCTCGACCCAGGGCTGCATCCTCGATGACCAGTCCGTGCCTCTTTTAACTCCCTTCGCGCTATGCCTGCGTACAGAAATATTACGTAATGTGAGTATTTGCGAACACAGTAGTAAGCATGTATATATTTAGCATGAACGATCACTCACGCGCGCACGTTCCGCGGAAGCGATGGTCCGAATGGTACAGGAAGCGCCTGGCGTAGCCCAAACTGCCGCATGACTCTCTGGGGCGCGTAGTCCTCCATGTAGATAAGGTAGACAAGCTTCCGGCGGGTGAGCCAGAAAGCCTGGTCACGCGAGCAAAGTGTGGACAGCCCGTTAGGAGCGCGGGCCTACACTGCCGTATCTGCGTACGGCTCCCAGCGCACGTCGTCGGCTGTGAGGCGGTCGAACTGCTCCACAAAGGGCTGGTACGCCCGCGTCACTTGCACGTGCACGAACTGTACCTGCAAGAAAGACAAGTTGTTTAGTATGACGATCGTCAATAAGAAAGATATAGTTGACTGTGAGAATACTTACTCGTCGACGGCACCAGAGAGAACCCATCGTCGGCCGGTCGACGTCTCCCCCTGGATATATCTCGGGCCTGTACGGACCCATGTCGTCTAGCACAGGTCGTCCGAGGCTGAAGCGCTCGAACGACCACAACTGCAGCAGCAGGGGACAGCCCGTAAGGATCGAGTTCACATTGATCCTCGTGCACGCATCGCACAGGGCGCGGTACGTCGCGGCAAGTACGGTCGATCGCCAGCTGACTTGGGGGGGCTCGCCGTCAGCGATCACCCTCGCATAGGCGATAAGGCGTGCATCCACCGAGTTGCCGTGGCTGGTGGTGAAAAGCACCCAACCAAACAGCCACAGCACGTACGCCTCCAGGTGGTGCGAGACCTGGTAATCGCCTGCGTGTGGATCCATGCGCTCCACCTGAATGCAAACAAGTTGTTATTAGTATGTAATAGCACAAATAAGAGCTTCGAAGACACGATCGATTTGAAAAACCACGTACCCGGTACTGTGCGAGCCACCTCAGTGTTGGCCCATGGGTCTGATCCTCTCCGAAGATGTGGTGGGCATTGCCCGGTGGAACGACCCCCTGGAATCTGGCGAGCAGGTCAGCGCGCCACTTGGCCGGGGCCTCCGGTAGGAAGGCAGCGCCTCCCGCGATCGGAAGGCCAAGGAGCAGGGACACATCCTGCAGGGTCGGCGTCATCTCCCCGAATGGAAGGTGGAATGTGTGCGTCTCCGGCCGCCAACGGTCCACCAAAGCCGTCAGCAGGGAACGGTCGAACAGGAAGCGTCGTGATCGATCCCTGGCCGCCTCATCCCCGCCCGCCTCGTCATCCTCCTCCGTGGCCTGCACCATCCGGGCAAGAGGGAGTAGCCCTGCATCCCGCAGCCTGCAAACAAAGTGAAGATCAGCACGGAACGTTCTTACGGTCGCAGTAAACGCTGGCGTAGTGCAAACCTGGCAGTCCAACGAGGGTCGAGTCTCCAGGCCACGCGAGGTGTGCGTGTCCAGACCACTCCCAGCTCAGTCGGCTCCGTGCTCCCCAGTGGCGGCACACGACGGGAAGCGCGATGAGAGCGGTCCACGTGCTCATCCAACAGCTCGTACCGCCACTCGGAGTCATGTCCAGCACGAGTCATACCTGCAAAATTTGTACAATAATTTCAACATTAAATTTTGTACATCTAAATTTGTACACTAAATTTTCTACATCTAAATTTGTACACTACATTTTCTACATCTAAATTTGTACACTACATTTTCTACATCTAAATTTGTACACTACATTTTCTAAATTTCTAAACTAAATTTTCTAAACTAAATTTTCTACATCTAAATTTGTACACTACATTTTCTAAATTTCTAAACTAAATTTTCTAAAGTAAATAGCTAAACTAAATTTTCTGAACTAAAATTTCTAAACTAATTTTGTAAACTAAATTTTCTAAACTAAGTTTTCTAAACTAAATTTTAGAAACTAAATTTTCTACATCTAAATTTGTACACTACATTTTCTAAATTTCTAAACTAAATTTCTAAACTAAATTTTCTAAAGTAAATTGCTAAACTAAATTTTCTAAACTAAATTTTCTAAACTAAAATTTCTAAACTAAATTTTCTAAATGAAATTTCCAAACTAAATTTTCCAAACTAAATTTTCTAAACTAATTTTTCTAAACTAATTTTCTAAACTAATTTTTCTAAACTAAATTTTCAAAACTAATTTTCTAAACTAAATATATAAACTAAATTTTCTAAACTAATTTTCTAAACTAAATTTTCTAAACTAGTAAACTAAATTTTCTAAACTAAATTTCTAAATAAATTTTGTAAGCTAAATTTCTTACACTAAGAAAAATACCTGAAAATCACGCGCGGCCTTCTCCCTCTCCTTCTCCCTTCTCTTCTTCTCCTCTCCTTCCTCTCTTCTTCTCCTCTCCTTCCTCTCGCGCAGCCGAACGAAAACAGTAATGCCGATCGTATGCGGCCGGCGGCCGAGCGTCGGGCTTTATATCACCTCCAGTCGCCGAACCGTTTGGCGACTGAATTTCAGTCGCCCAACGGTGGGGCGACTGCGTTGCAGTCGCCAAACGGTTCAGCGACTATAATAAATCGCTGAACGGTTGGTACATTTCTTAAATGTCGCGATCTGGTTGGGCGAAAGGCTCCAGTCGCCCTATCACTAGGCGACTGGAGCCTATTTTTGTAAAAAAAAATTTCCCGCGGGTATATTTATGTAATTTCGAATAAAAAATGGATTATCCGTACAAAACATTCTACAGACTAGCACCTCATCTCTTGGGATCTTCATCTCTTCTTTCTTTCTTTCTTTTTTATTTAGAAAAAAATCTGTGATACTGTAATGTGTATGTGTAATTCATTCCTATGCTATATAGACTATGAGCACGTTTTGTTGTCATCATCTAGCGTATACAAGTTGGCCATCTTGTATAGGCTGGAAGATGACAATAAACCGAAGTTCGAGTTGGCGATTGATTTTGCTATGGTCTCATACTGAGAACAGTATTATAGTACGTGTGTAGTGTAGCACGTATGTACTATAGCATGTTTGTATTAGGCATGGTTTGTTATTTAGAAATATATCTATTAGGTGTTTGGCATTATCTATTAGTTAGGTAAGTTATTATTAGATTAGATTGTTAGAAGTAAGTTTGCTTATAGATTATTTCTTAAGTTTCACCTTTTTCTTGTATCATGCTTAAGCTCAACCATCTTAACCGATATTCTTGGACAGCTCTGAACCTTAGCTACTCATGATCGTAGCCCTGATCCTCGCTATTTACCATGGTTGATTCCAAGCTTTCATGCACATCTAAAAATAAAGAAATTATTTACGGGCACAAGTTCTTCATAATTTGATCCACGTTAGTTAAAACATGCTTCATGCAATATAAATGCAGTGACAAAATTAAACATAATTCAATTCAACTCAAGACCTATTTTCGAAAATCCAAGGGACAATACTTAGATCCGGTTTAATCACCAACCAAGGGCCCGCCAAATCGGTCAAGCCCAGTGCAAAATACCCCTATCTAAAAAAATGCAACCGCCATTAAAACTTCAGTCATACCACCTGATAGTCTAACCGCTCAGTCATACTTCCCGGCAGTCTGACAGGCTACCATGATAGGAACCTCTGAAAATACAAACAATGCACAAATTCTAACTCTACAAACTTGACAATAGTTTATCACGTAATATTCCGGACCTTCTCACATGATTCCCCGTACGAAAACCAATAGTTTAAACAGTTCACATGTTCCTTTTTTTTCCTCATTTGCATCAGTTAGAAAACGATAGAAATCAAAGGACAAACGGCATTGACTTGACTTCTGAAGCGCAAGTGGGGAACTTAAGAGGTGTTTATATTGACTACAGCTGATAACTTATGGTTAAAAACAAATAGTAGTACCTAAAAGAAATAGCTTTTACAAGGAGGGATAAGCGGTGAAAAAAGTGATGGAGAGATACATGCGTGAGACAGGAGTAAGAGGTGTGGGACATGTGTTGCGTTCGTGGTCCTTGTATTATCCTCGCAGCGAGACGAAAACAAAAAGCGTAAAAAGCCGCTTTAAAAAGTTAGTTTATTTATATTAACTTCTAATTTCTTCAAGCAAATGCCAATATAATCGCCCCTCGGATAATTACGGATTCACTTGACATCCCTCGAATAATTACAAATTCACTTGTCTGATTAGTTGTTGCAATTTCTTTAGGAGACGTCTGACTACTCAACCGCTCCTGAGTCTTGCCAAGGACAGAGGTTGTGTGCTATATTCATCGTGCAAGGTGTTTTCCGTTTTCCTTTTCACCGCACGGCGCATCGTCACCCTTGTTTAGATACTCGGTAAATTTTTATCCGCACCGATACAAACTTAACTCCGGATATTTTTTTACCTATGCAAAATTTTAAGATTAAATTCAACCGTATTTACAAGTATTCACAAGATACGAAAAAAATTAATCTCTAATGTGATATAAAGAGACCAAAGGCCCCTGTGATTGGTGCGGCTTCTTCAATCAGTCGGGTTATCACACTTGACTCGCGATAAGCCCGCGCTTCTTGTCGCATAGCATCTGCTAAGACAATATTTCTATGATTCCTAATTAATGAAAGCTCTCGACATTCTCTCAAAAAATAATAAGAAGTAAAAGGGCAGAAAGAAAGAGACAATGTTATATTTCTAAAATTCGTCTTTTCTGTTTCTCCAAATGTGCATCGAGTTTTCAATTGTACTTTTGCAGTATGCTTGATCATCTCATGACCAATCTAACCCTTTTTAAAAAAAAATTGTCCATGACCAGTTGCACAGTGTTTTGAGAAGGAATGCACTGGAGTACATAAGGGGTCCCTCACAAAAAAAATGCGTATGCGCCAGATACGTTGTCATACAAACTAGCACCTGATCTCTTGGGATCTTCATCTCTTCTTTCTTTCTTTCTTTCTTTTTTATTTAGAAAAAAGACGTATGCACCAAATGTGCATCGAGTTCTCAATTGTACTTTTGCAGTATGCTTGATCATCTCATGACCAATCTAACCCCTTTTTTTTAATTGTCCATGACCACTTCCTCGGAATTTTTTTGGGATTTTTGGAATTTATTTCATATTTTTTGAGCTTTATTGAATTTCCTCGGGTTTTCTGAAAATCCAAAAATCCGAAATTTAAATTTAAATTCTCGCTCCCTTCCTCCGGCCGACGCGTGGACAGTCTGGATCCATCCACGTCGCCCGCTCAATCCCGCCTACCCCCTCTCTTCGGCCGACACGTGGATGGCTCGGATGAGCTGAGTCACCGCCCCGGCCCATCCCCTTCGTCCACCCCTCCTTTCTTCCCCGGCCGCCCGATCTTCCTCTTGGCCACGCGTCACCATCTCAACCGTCCGAGTCCTCCCCTCCCTTCCTCTCTCCATGGCCCCACCCGTCAGCCACTCCCCTTCTCTTCGGCGCAGACCCCACCTGTCCGCGCCTCCCTCCCCCTCTCTCTCGCTGCGCCCCAGGCCCACCCGTCAGGTCTTCCTTCTTCTCCGCGCGCCCGCCTCCTTCTTCCCCGGCCAAGCCGCCGCCACGGTCGTTGCGGCATCCCACTCTTCCCGGCCTCTCTTCCCTCTCCCGCACAAGCGCCACCCCACTTTTCGCACCCACCTCCCCTCTCTCCGCGCCCGCTCTCCCCACCTCCTCCGCAACCGCCGCTCACGTCCGCCCCTCAGGTGAGAAATCCCCGCGCCCACACTTCCCTCCAATCCCTATAAAACCCCCTCCTGGCTCCGCTCTTCTCCGCACCACCTCCTTTCGCCCTCGCTCGCCTCTCTCGAGCACCACATCGCCCCTGCGCCATGCACCTTAGCCTCCGAGCGCCGCCCCTCCTCCGGTGAGGAATCCCCGATGCGCTGCCGTAGCTCAAGCTCCACCGACGCCGCATTCGGCAACGCCGAGTCCCCACCGACTTCCCCAACCTCTCCTCCAGGTCCGAACGCCGCTGAAGAGCCCCCGCCGCCAACACTCGAGCTATGCCACCGCTTCACTACCGTCGCCGACCATCCTCCGGCCGCCTTCGGTAAAACCCACACCACCCCCGAGCTCCCCTCACTCTCCTCTCCCTCCTCTGACCGTCATCGTCGGCCTCTAGCCGCCGGAGCGCCGACGTGCCTGTGGACCCGAGCGCCACTCCGGCCAGCTCAGCCACGTTGGCCGTCGAGCTGATGTGGCAGGTGAGGTGGCGCCACGTCTCGGCCACCTAAGCGCCATCTCGCCCCGTCAGCGCCACGCAGGCACCACCTATGCCCCATGCCACCTCGGCCATCCCTTTCGTCCATGGACCCGGTCCATAGACCCGGGGCCCACTGTCAGCCGCCTATCTGACAAACCGACCAGGGCCGACGTCATAATTCGATTTTTCAATAGAAAATTAATTCGGCCGAAAAATAAATTCCAGGGCTGACATCATAACTCCATATTTCTTTAAAAAATAATTCCAAAAATCTAATTTATTCTTTTTCTCAGATTTTGAACTTCCGAGAGCCCGTTCTCGTCCATCCTAACTCTGATTGAGCCCATTCAAATTTTTAAATTCATCAAAAACTTCCCTCTATCCATTTCTAGCCTCAATTTAAATATTTGAAGTTTATTTAAATTTATTTTTAATTTATTTGAGTTTGGTGGGTTGTTTTCACGCATAAACTACGACGATTCGGGAGAGTTCCTCGACGAAGATTTGCACCCATCTAAAGAGCAAGACAAGTCACACACCTTGATCATGTTGATCCCAAATTTCAAAATAAAATTATGTTGTTTTAAATTATTCTGCATGCATATTCTTATTCAATATATTTCAATTCAGTTTTAAATTTAGTTATTGGCTACTTGTTAACTCCTCCTTTGATATTGCAAATCTTTATACCTTATAACCCTGGAATCAAACTCTAGTTAGTACACTAGTATTGGCTGGAGAGGTTTACAACAAATGTTTAGACCTGCTTAGATATAATCTTTGTTTTGGGATAACCTTTTCACATAAAATGATAAGCTTTTGAAATGTATTCTTGATTTCGGTGAGGCAAAAAGAATTATGAAATATTTTAAAATAAAATATAAAATCTGGTTTAGACATAGGCTAATAGTTAGGTGGTGGGTGCAGGCATGCACTGTTGTTCGGAGACACAGTGTTGATTGCCGTGCGTATGTGGTTGAGCCTAAGTCAGTTAAGGACCGGTTTGTGAGCTACTGTTGCAAAGCCCTAATGTACTACCACAAGGCTAGTATGGGACAGTTCTGACTGATTAATTTGTGGGTCCCAACCTGAGTCATGTTGTAGGTTGAAAGTGAGCGTGGCGTGTGCCATGAGAAGTCTCACTCAGCTCAAGATGGGGTCCCGGTCTGGTGGATTTCTTACTGAGGTGAAACCTTAGAGTTGGCTTGGCCAGGTTGAAGGCTTTGCATTATAATAGCCTTGTCATAATTTCCTCGCCGCACACCTAAGGAAGTGTGTAACTCGCGTGGCAGCTGTACAACCTCTGCAGAGTGTATAATCTATCCTGAATAGCCATGCCCACGGTCATGGGCATGCCGAATAAAAGTTTTTCATGGATTAGACTTTGTTTTTCAAAATGATTTATGAAAACCTTGTGGATGGATGGTATCCATGAGAGATTGAAAACGTGTGGTTGGATAGAATCCATACGAGTTTTCAAAAACCTTGTAGATAGATGGAATCCATGAGTGGCTGAAAGCGTGTGGATGGATGGAACCCATACGATATATTTTTGGAAAAGATGGTCCGGGTGGGATGCCCATGGATAGGTTGGTGTTTGGTCGGAGCCTACACTGACATTATTATTTTCAATTACAAGGAATGTTTTCTTTTACTTACTATATTAAAATCAACAATTTCAATCTATTTACTGTATTTCTTTAAATGCTATTTTATACTCAAACTAACCCTATAAGGCTTCCATTGATGCCTCTATCATTATGTTACATTTCTCCGTGTAATTTGCGGAGTACAAGTTTGTACTCACCTTGCTATCTCCACACAGAGGAAGATGACTTCGACTACGGTGATGACCTGGACGAGTAAGCCGCGTCTTAATATCGTTTGCCTGTGGGCAGCTCAGTGGGCTTCTTCCGCTTCAGTGTTTTCCTTCCGCTGCTATTATTTAATTTTGGCTTTTGTGCCGTTGATGTAAACTCTATCAATCATGCCCATATTTAGTTAATAAATGTCATTATGGTTGATATTTATCTTTGTTGTACGCTGTGTGCACTAGCTGTTCCTGGACTAGTGCGATTTACACAGAAGGTTTCAGAGTTGTTGCTCCGGGATCCGACAATTTGTTATTTAGTAATATATCTATTAGGTGTTTAGTATTATCTATTAGTTAGGCAAATTATTATTAGATTGAATTGTTAGAAATAAGTTTCCTTATATATTATTTCTTAAATTTCACTTTTTTTTCTTGTGTCATGCTTGAGCTCAACCATCTTAACTGGTATTCTTTGACCGTTCTGGACCTTAGCTACTCATAATCGTAGCCCCGATCCTCACCGTTCACCATGGTTGATTCCAAGCTTTCATGCACATCTAAAAATAAAGAAATTATTTACAGACACAAATTCTTCATAATTTGACTCACGTTAGTCAAAATATGCTTCATGCAATATAAATGCAGTGACAAAACATAATTCAATTCAACTCAAGACCTATTTTCCAAAATCCGAGGGACAATGCTTAGGTCCGCTTTGATCGCCAACCAGGGGACCGCCAAATCGGTCAAGCCCAGTGCAAAAATACCTTTATCTGGAAAAATGCAACCGCCATTAAAACTTCGGTGATATCACCTGATAGTGTGACCGCTTAGTCATACTTCCTGGCGGTCTCACAAGCTACCATGATAGAAACCTCTGAAAATACAAACAATGCACAAATTCTAATTCTACAAACTTGACAATAGTTTATCACGTAATATTCTGAACCTTCTCACATCGTCCCTGGTACGAAAACCAATAGCTTAAACAGTTCACATGTTCCTTTTTTCCTCATTTGCAACAGTTAGAAAACGATGGGAATTAAAGGACAAACGGCATTGACTTGACTTCTGAAGCACAAGTGGGGAACTTAAGAGGTGTTTGTATTGACTATGGCTGATAACTTATGGTTAAAAATACTTCTGTTTTGAGGGCTACTGCTGGAGTTGCTCTAAGGGGTCCCTCACAAAAAAAATCCGTATGCAGCAGATACGTTGTCATACAGACTAGCACCTCATCTCTTGGGATCTTCATCTTTTCTTTCTTTCTTTCTTTTTTATATAGTAAAATCTGTGATACTGTAAGGTGTATGTGTAATTCAATCCTATGCTATGTAGACTATGAACACGTTTTGCTGTCATCATCTATCGTATACAAGTTGGCCATCTTGTATAGGCTAGAAGATCGCAATAAAGCGAAGTTCGAGTTGGCGATTGATTCTGTTATGGTATAATACTCATAAAAGTATTATGGCACGTGTATACTATAGCACATATGTATTAGGTATAGTTTTTTATTTACTAATATATCTATTAGGTGTTCAGTATTATCAATTAGTAGACAAGTTATTACTAGAAATAAGTTTCCTTATAGATTATTTTTTAAGAGTCAAGTTGGATCGTCCCTATAAAAGGGATAGTTTGTATCCATTATCAAGAAAGAAAAGAAATAAACAAAGTTAGTCTCTAATTGGTTGACTAAAGATCAAAGCATCCTTGTTCGTCGGGAAGTCTCGGCTGAGCTTGGAGGGCGATCCCTCGCCTCCCTGGCTAATCAGGCCTTAGAGTCTCACTACCTTGGCAAGAGAGAGCCCTGGTGATGGTTAGACGAGGGTGAGTACCCTACCATCGGTCCTCGGACCCATACCCAACTAACGACCACAATATTTGGTATTAGAGCTACTCACCATGGCTTCCGGTGCCGTACCATCTCTCATAGAGAAGTTGAAGGTTAACAGCAAAGAGCAGAAGGTCTTACTCGACATCATCACTGTTGTCCACTGGAGCTTCATTGATCCTCGTCCACGTGACATGATGTCATCGTCGTACCCTCTCATCAACATGTGGCCACCAAGGACTTCAACCGTGGCTACCACTGCAGCTCGAGAACAAGTTGTCTCGCCGTGAGGGATATAATGTTATGGTCTAATAATCAGAAAAATAATGTAGCATGTGTGTACTGTAGCGCACATGTATTAGGCATGGTTTGTTATTTATAAATATATCGATTAGATGTTTGGTATTATCTATTAGTTAGGTAAGTTATTATTATATTGGATTGTTAGAGATAAGTTTTCTTATAGATTATTTCTTAAGAGTCAAGTCGGGTCATCCCTATAAAAGAGATAGCATGTATTCATTATCAAGGAAGAAAAAAATAAAGTTAGTCCCTAACCGGTTGGCTAAAGATCAGAGCCTTCATGTTCGTCGAAAAGAGTCCCAGCCGAGCTTGGAGGGCGATCCCTCGCCTCCCTAGCTAATCAGGCCTCAAAGCCTCGATATCTCAACAAGGAAGAGCCCCATTGGTGGTTAGACAAGGACGAGTTTACCACCCTCGGTTCTTGGACCCGTACTCAACCAATGATCACAACAAATTCCTTATTGAAAGCATTGTCTAAGGTTGCCCATCAATCGCTATAAAAACGTTTTCCATTGGTATAGGCTAGTAACAATCGATGAAAGGCATTTCAAGAGAAATTCTAAAAAACATTTTCCATTGCCGCAGCATCGCATCGGTCTGTTGTGAACCAGAGTCTGGAAAAAATTGATGGGACGGGATGTGAAAGGAAACCAGTGTGAAAACTGAGTAATTTCATCATGTCTGTCGTCTAGTACTGTTAATTTTGTTCAAGCAAATAAGCCCTAATGAAATTTTTATCATCAGAAGAGGTGGGAGATAGGTCGTGCTTTTCCAGACTAGCCTAAAACACGGTTGATCCGACACGGCACAAACACGGCCTGGCCTAACACATGGCGGGCCAAGCTGGCATGGCACGAATGGTGAGCTGGGTTGGGCCTGGAAAGTCAGCACGATGGGAGGTACGGCATGGCGTGCCGTGCTCGGGCCAGCCCTACCCGGAGAGCATGGCTGGCACGGGGGCATGACTGGCACGCCAGTGCCGACGGCCTCGCCTCTTGCCTCTCAATGATCTCCCATGACTCACGGTCACCCCACAACACAAATCATCACAAAGCAGCGAGAGAGGAAGTAGAGGGGAAGGACTAAGGAGTATACCGGACTACCAGTGGGAGTAGACGACAGCGTCGTAGCCAAGTGCTCTAAGGCTGTCGGTGACAGCGCAGCAGACATCGGCCTTCTTCTTGCCACCTGTTGAAGTAGTTGCAATGCCCGTGGGGGGCCGCTCCATGGCAGTCGTGTCCTCCATGAAGCTGAGCACCATCCAGTCCTAGGCCCCCAACCCAGGGCCAGCAGCCCGGCGGCACCGACGAAGAGCCCCACGTTGTCGTGGCCACAGGCCCGCAGCCAATGGCGACGTTGGAGACCAGGGCGGAGTCGCCAAGCGTGAGCATCTCGGTTGCGACGTTGCCGACCTCTTAGAGGCAAGCACTGATGGAGTTGCGGCAGGCAGTGTCACGGAGGGTTGGGATGAGAATTTCCCTCAGGGGTGGCCCAACCCTCCGTGACTGAGCTTTGCAACTAGCCCAATATGTAATATGTAATAGGCCCAATGGTGTGGAGGAATATACCAATGTACCCCTACCTTTTATAATTATTAAGGGGTAAGATGGGAAATTTCTATCCTACCCTACTCATGTATATAAACCCCCAAGATGGGTATGAGGAAGGAGATCCACTCATTTTATCACTAGCTCTCTCTCTCTCTCCCACCCCCTAGACATCCTAGCTGTCTCCTATGGAGAAGGGTATCTTGTACCCACTGTGGTAGCCATGCTACAACACTTGGTGTTCGCCATCTCTGAAGCGGAGGAAGAACAACCACTAGTGGAATCGAGGAGTAAGGCTTAATTTGTAGAGCTGATCTAAGTTGCTTGGGCTGTCCTCAATGTGGACTAGTAAAGACAAGCAAGTCTTCGATACCACGGCAAAATATCGCTTGTCATGATTTGGTTATTTCTTTACCTATACTTTTCACATTTCTATTTCTAGCAAATTGAGACTGTCGAGTTAGTCATATTTAGTTGTGTTAGAAATATATTTATAGAGACTTGTCTTGTGGTACCTTAGCTTTACTATAATTGAGTATGTTTTGATTTGCAACATAAATCTTGCTTAACTCTAAATTTGTAGAAATTACTTTTAGAAAGCAAGAATTTTTAGAACCTCCAATTCACCCCCACTCTAGTCAGTTATCCTTGATCTTATAAGTGGTATCAAAACTTGGTCTCTCATTGATTTAGACTTAACCATCTAAGAGAGAAAAAGGTGGCTAGTGAGGGAATTGCTACCAGAAAGGCACTTCTATTTGATGGCTCAAATTATGCATATTGGAAAATTAGAATGTTTATTTATTTATAGGCCATGAGTTTGAGCATATGAAAATTCGTAAATAAGGGTTATGTTATGTCTCTTGATCCACTACATCCTATGGAACTTGGGGGGCATAATGCTCATTTAGATACTCAAGCAATGAATGCTCTCTTTGGTGCTTTGAACACATATGAGTTCAATAAAGTGAGCAATTTGAAAACCGCTCATGATATTTGGACTACTCTCTTGGAGATCCATGAGGGAACATCGACAGTTAAAGAGGCCAAATTGCATAGACTCCAGATCAAATATAAGACATTTACAATGTTGCCACATAAACATGTAAATAAAATATATTCTCACCACAACAACATTGTAAATTAACTCAAAGGCTTAGGTATGTCACTAACCGATGTTGATATTGTGAGAAAAATAATTAGGACCTTGCCGGAGAAGTATGAGACATTAGTAACACTCTTTCTCAACTCTCCCGAGTTGACAAGGATGACGCCAATAGAACTCTTGGGTAATCTCATAATCAATGAGTTGTATAAGAAAGACAAGTAAGAGCTTTTGCAGCAATCCTCCACCAAGAGCAAGAAGGTCACCGCTTTCAAAGTTAAAGCGGTGTTAAGTGATGAGTCTGAGGATGATGGGGATGTTTCTAAGGAGGGATTGACTCTCCTCATAAGAAGAATGAAGAAATTCAAGAAAAGGCGCTCGTACCGAAGCGCTAGTCATGAAAAAGGCAAGAAAGGGCACTCCTACAATGACAATAAACACTATAGCAACATCTGTTGCTATGAGTACAATGAGAATGGGCACATTTCCTCTCATTACCTCACAAAGAAGGATGACAAGGGCAAGTCATCCAAGAAAAAGGAATTCAATGGCAAGAAGAAGCATTTCAAGAATCTTTCCAAGGATGATAAGAATGAAGCTCATATTGGAGAATAGAACTCCGATGAGGAGTACACTGACTCTGACTTAGATACGAATGAGTCCCCCAAGAAGAAGGGACTTATCTGCATCGCCATCAAAGAGGCTCCATCACTCTTCTTGTCTCCTACATGCCTCATGGAAAAAGGAGATAAGGTAAAATCCTTTGATGACAATGAACCTTCATATGATGATCTTATGGATATGTTGGAAGAATTGAATGAATATCTTGAAAAAGAAAAGGTAAAATTTAAGGTCTCGAACAAAGAGCATCTCTCTCTTAAAGACTCTTATGAGGAGCTAAAGAAATCTCATGACTTACTTATCTAAGAAAATTCAAGCAAGTCTTACACTAGTGTTGGTATTACTTATAATATTATAAATGAAATGCCTAGTATAAAAATTATTAAGTCTATCTCATCTACTTCATATGATGATTTACTTGCTATACCACGTTGCTCTAAAATAGATTCAAATCATGGTAGAATTAAGTCTTGTGATACCAAGCTTGTGGAAAACAATGAGCTAAAGGAGCAAGTAACTAAGCAATGCAAAATTTTGAAATGGTGCTTCAAGGGTAAGGCCACCCATGACAAGCTTTTGAGTGAGCAAAGATGCTCATTCAATAGAAAAGGATTTGGGTATGTGCCTAAGAAGGATAAGAAACCAGTAAACAAGCCCACAAGATTTGTTAAACAAAATGGTAAATATTGCTACAAGTGTCAAGAAGTAGGACATTTGCAACAAACTTGTCCTATTGGTAAGACTCCATCCATAGGTTTATATGATTCGTGCCATATGTTTAAGAAAACTAAGGACGGTAATGTTATTGCAAGATTTGTTGACACTTTAATTTTAGACGCTAAAAAGAATGATATTTTTGTGCCTAAAACCTTGGTCACTAACCTCCAAGAACCCAAATAAATTTGGGTACCTAAAAGAACGTGATCTTCTTTTGTAGGTGAACTACCAGACCGGTGGAAGGCATTTGGTGCTTGATAGTGATTGCACTCAATACATGACCGGAGATCGAAAGATATTCACCACTTTTGAGAATGGAAGCAATGAAAAGATCACCTTTGAAGACAATAGCAAAGGAAAAGTTCTTGGTTTGGGTAAAATTGCCATCTAAAATGACCTTTTAAATTTCTAATTATCTCTTGTACAACGTTAAATTTAAATTTGCTATTCATAGCTCAATTATGTGATCTTGGATTAATATTCTTATTCTCTAAAGATGGAGTAACCATTTCAAAAGAAAAAAATTAGTTTTCAAATATTTTAGATTTGAAAATCTTTATTTGGTTGATTTCTCTTCTAGTGATTCTTGTTTAAAACCTGCTTAATTGCAAAAATCTCTTTGGGTTGGTTATGGCATAGAAGACTAGGTCATGTGGGTATGATTCAACTCAAAAACCTTTTCAAACATGACTTAGTGGTTGGCTTGAACAACGTGAAGTTTGAGAAAAATTGATTACGTAGCGCATGCCAAGCCGTAAAGCAAGTTGAAAACTCTTATCCTTCCAAAAGTATCATGTCAATCTACAGGCCACTAGAGTTCTTACATATAGATTTGTTTGAGCCAACAACCTATAAGAGCATCGGAGACAATAGCTATTGTTTAGTCATTATAGATGATTACTCTAGATATACATGGGTATTCTTCTTACATAACAAGGACGAAGCCTCTGACCTTTTCAAAACATGTGCAAAAAGGGACCAAAATGAATTTAACTTTAAAATAAATAAAATCCATAGTGACAATAGTTTCAAGTTCAAAAACCCTAAAATTGAAGATTTTTGTGTTGAACTTGGAATAAAACATGAGCTTTCCAATACCTACACTCTGGAGCAAAATAGAGTTGTAGAATGAAAAAATCAAACATTAATTGAAATGGCTAGGACAATGCTTGATGAATATAATACTTCTGATAACTTTCAGGTAGAAGCTATTCACACCGCTTGTCATACCATAAATCGCCTCTATTTGCATCGTCTTTTGAAAAAGACTTCCTATGAGCTTTTCATTAGAAGAAGATCGAACATTTCCTACTTTCGAGTATTTAGTTGCAAATGCTATATCTTAAGAAATGGTATTCGGATCTCTAAATTTCAATGTCGATGTGATGACGGTTTCTTACTAGGTTATTCTTCAAATAGTAAAGCTTATCGTGTCTTCAACAAAAACTTTGATTTAGTTGAAGAGACTCGGGATGTTCAATTTGATGAGACTAATGGTACTCAAGAAGAGTAAGAGAATTTGGATGATGTAGGTGATGAAAGACTAAGGCAAGCAATGGAGAATATGCAATTAGAGACATCAAGCCAAAGGAGAACATAAGTGAATCTCCTTCATCAAAACAAATTCAAGATCCTACTTCTTCCACAACAAGCAACATTTAAGCGATAGATTTAGAAGCGAAAAAAGAACAATCTTTAACACTACCACCAAAGATCCACAATGCGATTGCAAAGGATCATCCAACAGACCAAATATTAGGTGACGTGAGTAAGGGTGTTCAAACTCGATCTCGTGTAGCTTCATTTTGTGAGCATTACTATTTTGTTTCTTCTCTTGATCCAAAACATATAAATGATGCTCTAGACGATCCAGATTGGGTAAATGCAATGCATAAAGAGCTAAACAATTTCACCCAAAACGATGTTTGGTCTTTGGTGGAAAGACCCAAAGAGCACAACGTAATTGGCACAAAATGGGTCTTTTGCAACAAGCAAGATGAAAATAGAATTATGGTAAGAAACAAGCCAAAGTTAGTTGCTCAAGGCTATACTCAAGTAGAGGGTTTAGATTATGATGAAACTGTTGTACCCATAGCTAGACTTGAGTTTATTCACATATTACTTTCCTTTGTATCACGTTTTGATATTAAACTATTTCAAATTGATGTTAAAAATACTTTCTTAAATAGAGAAATAACCGAACTTGTATATGTTGAACAACCTTCGTGTTTCGAAGATCCTAAAAATCCTAATCATGTGTATAAACTCTTTAAGGAGATATATGACTTAAATCAAGCTCCTAGAGCATGGTATAAGTGCCTTCGAGATTTTCTACTCTCTAAAGCATTCAAAGTTGGGAAGGTTGATATAACATTATTAACTAAAATCATCGATGATGATTACTTTGTATGCCAAATTTATGTTGATTATATTATATTTAGTTTTACTAACCAATACTTTTATAAGGAATTTGATAATATGATGTCTAGGAAATGTGTGATGTCCATGATCGGAGAGCTAAGATATTTTCTTGGATTTCAAACAAAGCAACTCAAAGATAGAACATTCATAAGCCAAATGAAGTATATAAAGAATTTATTCAAGAAGTTTGGCATGGATGATCCAAACTCATCAAGACTCCCATGGCGACAAATGGACACCTTGATCTCAATGAGGAAGGTAAATCAGAAGATTTAAAGTTTTATAGATCTATGATTGATAGTTTGCTTTATCTTACTACATCTAAGCACAATATCATGTTTAGCGTTTGAATGTGTGCATATTTTCAAGCATCACCAAAAGAGTGCCATTTGACGGCCGTAAAAAGAATTCTACAATATTTAAAGCATTCCTCTAGCATTGAGTTATGGTATCTTAAAGATGCTAAATTTAATTTAATTGGATATCCGGATACCAATTATGCGGGTTGCAAAATGGATAGAAAAAGCACATTGGAAAGTTGTCAATTGTTAGGAAGATCTTTAGTTTCATGGTAATCCAAGAAACAAAATTATGTAGCCCTTACCACTGCCAAAGCCGAATAAGTTTCCGAGCGTAGTTGTTGTGCTTAATTGCTATGGATGAGGTAAACTTTAATGGATTATGTAATTAAATTCAATAAAATGCCTTTTTATGTTATAACGATAGTGTTGTGAAAATAGCCAATAACCCGGTTCAACACTCAACAACCAAGCATATAGATATTTGCCATCACTTTTTGAGAGATCATGTGAGCAAAAGAGATATAACCATTAGCCACATTAGGACCGTAGACCAATTAGCAGATATTTTCACCAAACCATTAGATGAAAACCACTATTGCAAGTTGAGGAATGAATTAAATGTCATAGACTATTCAAATATTGCTTGAACTCTTGCCTCATGCTCTTGTACTCATTTGGAGCTATTAGAGCTTTTAAGAAAGATTTTTTTCAAATATTTTCTTAAAAATCTCTATGTCCAGATATCCTTCAGCTTTATTAATGCAAAATGATCTGGAATGACATTTATTTGAGTGCAAATTAAAACTAGGAATCATTTGTATAATTCTCAAAATTTCAAGTTTCATTCCTGAAGTCCCAGAAAAATTGGAACTACCACTGTATATCATGCAGTACTACCGCCTTGTGCTACTTCCATTGTCCGGCTTTACCAGAATTGAGATCACAGTGCTACCGTGTTAGTTGGTCAAAAACCTTCGTAGTCGAACCAACGTGGTCGAAACCAATATAGTCGAAAACCAACATAGTCAAAAACATGGTTGAAAACCAACGTGCTCAGTAACGTGGTTGAACAAATGTGGTCGAAACAACATGGTCAAAACCATCATAATCGAACCAACAGGGTCAAAAATATGGTCGAAAAACGTTGTCTAAAATGTGGTCGATAACGTAGACAAAAATGTAATCGAAAACATGGTCGAAAAATATAGTCAAAAACGTGGTTGATAACGTGGTCAAAACCAACCTGGTCGTAAGCCCTCGTTAAAACCCCTTTCTCTCTCTAGAGCGGTATTACCATCCCTTCTTCCGCTCTCCTTGTTCTCTCTCGAAAAAGAACCTCCAAAATCCTCTCGAGAGATCTTCAAATCTCTTCGGGTTTTCTTTGTTTCCTAGTGATTTCTTAGTGTCTAAGGATTCCTCTCCCTCGAATCTGAAGGTAAAATCACCTCAAAATATTTTCTTTTACCGTGCTCTTGAACCCTAGGTCAAAATAGGTTTCTTTGAAGTGTGGATGATTTAGTGCTTTATTCTTGGGCCAATTGCTAGAACTAGTGTCTTATGATGTCTATGCATCTATTTCATAGATTCAATCCATAAATAACACTAGAAAAGATTCAACATTGCAGTGCCTTAGAACTTGATCAGAGAAAGTGGTACTACCGCTCAACGCATGCGGTACTACCGTAGCCCGGTACTAACAACGCTTAAATGATGGTACTACCAATTTCTCTGATAAGACAGCCACTTTATTCCATTCAATTTTAAACCTATTTTGGATGATTCCTAATATCTCCTTGTTATCTGTTCTCTCTATTTTAAGATGCCTCAGACTAGGAACCCTACTCGCAAGTTCTATTCTAGTCAAACTACTTCTCCATCTCCGAGATCAAGACCCATTCCTCCCGGCCAATCCTCCTCTCCTTTAGAGCCACTTGCAGCCCAGGTTCCTACCCAATCTACTCAAGTCCCTCCAAAGGCAACATAGAAAAGTAGAGAGGATAGAGGCAAGGTTGTAGCTTCTTAGTCAGAAACAGTATCCGACCATGAGGAATCCGATGAGGAAATGGGAGAGCCTGAGGAGCAACCAATCAATCTAAAGGCTATTACCAGCGATGATTACATCATTTTGCGCTAAAGGAATCAGTTTGTGCTCCTCAGGACATGCAAAAATCCAAAGTTCCATGCTAGAATTCAAGAGCTAGTGTATGAACAGATGTATGGCCGCAATAGACAATTTGCTGATCATAAGTACGATGATTAGGACCATCTGGACTCTTTTGACAAGTATGATGGCACATATCAGAGTTTCAAAGGGCTTGTATTCAAAACATTGTTGCGCTCAAGTGTGATTATGATGAGGAGATTATCAGGCAATTCTATGCCACATTATATATCTCTCTGGATTTCACTCACATGGCGTGGATGACAGGGACCACATACTTGGACTGCCATAAGCATGAATTTGAGCTAGCTATAAGGATCGAGTCAAATAGCTATGAGAAAGTCTATAACAGACTTGCTCTTTTGGTTCCAACCTAGATAGAGTTTTATTATACAAATGTCAGATATACTCTAGACAAACTACCTGGTATTCTCCCCATTCCCAGCTTAGTCAACGGGATGATCAATCACACTATTCTCCCTAAAAGCGGGAACTTTGATGCCATTCAAGCACATGCGTGGAACTTGATTGATAACATCATGAATGGTAGAAAGTTTGACGTGGTTGATCTTATCCTTCAGAAATTGCTTCCTCCAAGAATGATCAGGTCAAAAGAATCAACTATGCTCCTTATATCATGACCTTGATCATCTAGAAGACTAGATATCGTGGAGATTTGGGCTCAGTTCACAACCCTACAAGCCAAGGAGGTCCTCCTATCCCTGCAGCTCCTCGTCCCCGTGCTCAACAAGAAGAAAATGCACCAGAAGGAGGACAAGTTTCTTTATCTCAAATCTACTCTGTAGACTGAGGATAGAGGAACACCAGTTGGAGACTACTGCACAGCTTACTTGCCACTGTCTCTTCTCTCGGGGATAGAGTAAGACGCCTTTCACTTGTACAGGTGAGAGGGCAAATGACTTGTTGGCCTTAGTATATTCGGATGTATGTGGATCAATGAGTTCAATAGCCAGAGGTGATTTTCAATACATCATAACTTTTACCAATGATTTTAGTAGATATGGATACATCTACCTAATGAGGCACAAGTCTCAATCATTTGAAAAGTTCAAAGAATTTCATAATGAGGTACAAAATCAACTTGGCAAGACAATTAAAGCTCTATGATCAGATCGTGGATATGAATATTTAAGCCATGAGTTTGGTGATCATCTAAACCAATGTGGAATTGTTCCATAGCTAACTCCGCCGGGAACACCTCAATGGAATGGGGTGTCTGAATGACAGAATCGGAGCTTGTTAAACATGGTTTGGTTGATGATGAGCCAATCTGATTTACCATTATCTTTTTGGGGGTATGCTCTAGAAACAACTGCGTTCATATTAAATAGGGTTTCATCAAAAACTGTAGAGAAGACATCATATGAGATATGGACTGGGAAGTGTCCCGAGTTATCTTTTCTCAAAGTATAGGGATGTGAAACATATGTAAAACGTTTGATGTCTGACAAGCTCACACTTAAATCTGACAAATGCTTCTTCGTGGGGTATCCTAAGGAAATTAAAGGATATTATTTTTACAAAAGGGATAAGAACAAAGTATTTGTTACCCGAAATGGTGTCTAGAGATAAGAACAAAGTGTTTGTTGTACAAAATGGTGTCGTCTTGCAGAAAGAGTTTGTCTTAAAAGGAGTTAGTGAGAGCCCGGTGAGACTCGAAGAAATTCGAGAGATATCAGAAAATGTTTCAACTCCTACTGAACCTCTACAGAGTGTACAAGATGTTGTAGAACCTGTGGAAGTGACACCAACCCCATGTAGGTCTGAAAGGCCACGTTAATTGCCGATAAGGTATCGACGTGACATTTTATTGTTAGACAATGATGAGCCTAAGACTTACGAGGAAGCAATGATGGGCCTAGACTCTGAGAAATGGCTTGGAGCCATGAGATCCAAAATTCAATCCATGTATGATAATCAAGTTTGGAACTTAATTGATCCACCCGATGGTGTAAAAACCATTGAGTGCAAGTGGGTTTTAAGAAAAATATAGACATGGATGGAAATGTTCATATCCATAAAGCATGATTGGTGGCGAAGAGTTTCAAACAAATTCAAAGCATTGACTACGAAGAAACCTTCTCGCCCATCGCAATGATTAAGTCTATCCAGATCATTCTATCTATTGCTGCATATTTCGATTATGAGATATGGTAGATGGAGGTCAAAACGGCTTTCCTAAATGAAAACCTAAGTGAGGATGTGTACATGACACAACCTGAGGGTTTTATCGATCCCTAAAATGCTAGAAAGTATACAAGCTTCAGAGATCTATCTATGGACTAAAACAAGCTTCTCGGAGCTGGAACATTCATTTTGATGAGGTAGTCAAAGGATTTGGCTTTGTCAAGAATAAGGAAGAGTCTTGTGTTTACAAAAGGACTAGTGGGAGTGCATTTATTTTTCTGGTCCTATATGTTGATGCTATATTATTGATCGGAAATGATAATCCTATGCTTGAATCTATTAAGTCTTCATTAAGAAATAGTTTCTCTATGAAAGATTTAGGAGAGGCAGCATATATTTTGGGCATAAAAATCTATAGAGATAGAACTAAAAGGCTAATTGAATTAAGCCAAGATATGTACATTGACAAAGTGTTGAAGTGGTTCAACATTCAGGATTCCAATAAAGGTTTTTTGCCTATGTCACATGGTATTAGTCTTAGCAAGACTCAGTATCCTTCAACACCAGATGAGCGAGACCAGATGAGTAAGATTCTATATGCTTCCGCCATTGGGTCTATCATGTATGCCATGCTTTGTACACGCCCAGATGTGTTATATGCTCTAAGTGTTACGAGCAGATATCAGTCAGATCCAGGTAAAAGTCACTGGATAGCTATAAAGAATATCATGAAATACTTGAGAAGGACTAGGGATACGTTCCTTGTTTATGGAGGTGAAGAAGAGCAAGTCATAAATGGTTACACTGATGCTAGCTTCCAAACCGATAAAGATGCTTTTCGATCGCGGTCTGGATTTGTGTTTTGTCTTAATGGAGGAGTAGTGAGCTGGAAAAGTTCCAAGCAAGAGGCGGCTACCGATTCTACAATGGAGGTTGAGTACATTGCAACTTTCGAAGCTGCAAATGAGGCTGTTTGGATAAATAATTCATCTCTGAGCTAAGTGTGGTCTCTAGTGCTTCTAGTCCAATGAATCTCTATTGTGATAATAGTGAAGCCATTGTGCAAGCCAAAGAGTCTAGATCGCATCAAAAATCCAAGCACATACTTCGGCGTTTTCACCTCATTTGTGAGATTGTTGATAGAAGTGATGTTAAGATATGTAAGATGCACACGGATTTAAATATTGCTAATCCGTTAACAAAGCCTCTCCCACAGCCAAAGCATGAGGTGCATACAAGAGCTATGGGTATTAAATACTTGCATGATTGACTCTAGTGCAAGTGAAAGATTGTTAGTGATATGCCTTGCCCTAGAGGCAATCATGAAGATGATTGTACCACTTCTATGTTTATGATCGTTTCAATAAAATGTTATTTT
This sequence comes from Dendrocalamus latiflorus, assembly GCA_017311315.1. Classification (NCBI taxonomy): domain Eukaryota; kingdom Viridiplantae; phylum Streptophyta; class Magnoliopsida; order Poales; family Poaceae; genus Dendrocalamus; species Dendrocalamus latiflorus. The sequence continues at coordinate 33,007,001 of CM029658.1, read as the reverse complement.
GTCCTTTGAATAAATATCTTTCGTATTGATCAACAAGGAATTTTTTGTACGGATAATCCATTTTTTATTCACAAATACATAAATATACCCGCAGGAAATTTTTTTACAAAAATAGGCTTCAGTCGCCCCCCCCCCCCCCCCATTGGGCGACTGCCACCTTTCGCCCAACCAGGAGGCGACAAAATTTCTGTCGCTTTACGTTTGAGCGACTGCAATTAGTCGCTTTCCTATTGGGTGACTGTCATGCAGTCGCCCAATGGATGGGCGACTTTACTCAGTCCCCGTGATTTTTTAGAGTTTTATCAATTTTGTAGTTTTAAACTGGAAAAAAATTTGGTATAGTTGTAATAAAAGTTTATGTTTATTATATGTTGTAGGTGCATTAAAAATTTTGGGAAATTTTTTTTAAGAACAATTGACTGTAGAACGTTTGATATATACATTGGTAAGTAATATTTTCATGTTACTGAGAATTAGTTTACGAAGAGAACTGGTATGTTAATATTGTTAAATGACTTGCTATCTGAATCATTGAATGCGATCGAACAGACGAGATAATAACCTTATGTGAATAGAAATAACCTTCATAATACAGTTGGGAGTAACATGCCGCGTACAATTTTATTACATGCGTAACATATAGCATGATATGCGACTAACCCACCCAACTACTCGTACCACCTAATGTGTGGACTGGGGCCACTTTCCCTTCCTCGCCCACTCGGCGTTGAACTCCTCTGCGGCCTCTTTTGCCTTAGCCGCAATTTCCCTCTTTCTCTCGCGCTCCCTCTCGCGAGCCTCCCGCTCCCTACGGGTGCACGCTTCGAGATGAGCTTGTGTCTCGCGTTGTATACGCAGTGTAACATCCTAAAATTTGAGTGTTCGAAAATATGGGGATTTTAAAAACTTTTCTTGAAATTTGCTGGCATTCCAAATTGCTTTTGAATATTTATTCGAAATCTTTTGAGTTTTGAGAAATATAAATTAATGTACTGAGAAGTAATGCCCAAGGTAAAAACAATATTGATGTTAAATAATATAAATAAAAAAATATGAAATTCAATTTACTTAATTAAAAGAGTATATATATATAAAAGAACTCACATCTAAATAATAACAATCTAAATTTAAATTGTAAATGTCATGCAAAAATTGAAATGGACAATCTTAAATGGGAAAACAGAAATTTAAATTAAAAACTTAAGATTCAAAAATAAAAATGGCTAAAAGCTTCTCATGCTTCTCTTATTCCTTTCCCATTTTCTCTCTCTTACATGTGGGCCCGGCCCCACCCCTTTTCTCTCTCCTCCCTTTTATTTTTCTCTTGCGCGTGGGCCACGGCTCCTGCCCCTGCCTCCTCCCCTTTCTTTTCCCCGCGCCGCATGCCTGCTCCTTCTTCCTTTCTTTTTCTCCTTCCTCTGCGGCCAAGCTTCCTCCACGTCGTCTCCTCCCTCCGCATCTCCCTCTTTCCTTCGCCCTGCTCTGCGCCCCTGCTCGCCATCATTGCCGCGTGGCCGTCTCGTCTTGTCGTCGCCTCCCTGCCATGCGCCGAGCCCCGAGCCTTCGCACGTCGAGCCCCGCGTGGCGCCTTGCCTGGGGGTTCTTCCGCCGCTTCGCCCGGTCCTCCGCCAGCAACGCCTCCTCTCCTCCGGTTATAAAGAGGCCTTGGCCCCTCCCTCAGTCCCTGCGCACCGCTTTTGCTTCCTTCCTCCTCTGTCTTCTCCCGCGCCAGCCCGAAGCCCGGCCGCCACCGCCTCACGCCGCCCCGGCCGCTCCGGCGGTGCCATCACAAGTGTGACCGCGTCACATTGCGCCAACACCTCCCATCCGCTCCCTCTCTGAGTTAATCGAACTCCCGATCCCCAAAGCTCGCCGCCGTTGCTTTCTTCCCAAAACCGACCGCCGCCACCATTACCGCCTCCGTTGCTAGCTCAGTGGACTCCGGGTCAATTCCCTTGGCCGGGAGCATCACCTCGTCGCCACAGAACTTCCCCGAGCACCGCCATGCTCTCCCCTTCACCGTAGCGAGCCAGCCACGGTGACCTCCTCCGCACCGCCGCCCGTGCATGCCGCCGGCTCGCCATGGCCTCTTTTCCGCTCGGCCAAGCCCCCGGTGAGCATCCCCGTGACCCTCCTTTACTCATGCGCATCTTAATCTTCCCTCACCTCCACGCCGGCGCTGCCGCCCTATTCTACCTTCACCGCCGGCCGCCCTCAACGCCGTCGACACCTCCTGGCGCCATCCCGAGCGGCGACACCTCCCCCACTATCTTCCCCACCCCCGGCGGAGTCCATTTCGCCGGTTACACCAGCCTACCCGGCCACTGCATGCCGCCAGTAAGGCCAATTCCGAGCGCCGCCGCCTTGCTCTGTTTTGGGTCCGATCCCAGAGCTGCTTCTTCTAATTTAACCATCGCCCCCATTCGCAAGTAGTCTGCTGCCCGGTTGGTTAGCATAATCGCTCGCTGATCATCAGATCCTGAGTTCGACTCCGAAGATAGCACCTTTTTCCGATCCTTTTATTTTGATTTTTGTAGTCCAATTAGTTAAGGAAAATTTGAGAATAATTTAGAGAAGCTAATAAAATTTAAATTAGGATATATGCCCAATATTTAATATGCTTCCATTAAATAAATTTTAGTGGTAGATTTTGCTAAACCGCCACTATTGAAATATGACCTATATACCAAGCTTTGCCCATACATCTCAATTTAAATAAAAATTAGAGATAAATTCCTGGAAGCTAATAAACTCGATTAGATGTAAATAGGATTATTTGAGATTTAATTACTTGTCATATATGAGTAAAACATGTAGCCTCAATATTTATCATGCCACCTTAAACAAACCTCAGTGATATATTTTAACAAATAGCAACAATGAAATATTACCTTGTACAATAATCTCTGCATAGGTAAATAAAACTAAATATCGATAAAAGAGCCTTAATAGAGGGTGGTCTAAAGAAATAAAACCTAAGCCATTGTATATTAGTGGATATTATAGGGTGGACCATAGTATGATTTAGATTTTAATCATTATATCAATGCCCTAAGCAATCAAGAGATCTATTTTTGACTATTAAATTATTTGGGTATAAGAGCCACTAGTAGTTGGACTAGTTATCACATATGAATAATTAATGTGACTTGTCTAAATGAATTCAAAGGTTAAAATACTAATTAAGAGCAATATTAATTAAGGGCAAAAATAAAGAAAATCTCTTTTGGTTAAATGTTCAAATCTAATAAAGGCTACCATTGATTATAATTAAAATCTATGCCCAATATTCAACATGCCTTCATTAAATAAATTTTAGCCGTAGGTTTTGCTAAAATAGCAAATATTGAAATATAACCTTATATGCCAAGCTTTGCCCCGATAACTAAGTTTAAACTAAAATTTGGAATAAAGATAAGCCTAATGGTAGCTAAAGTAAATGCAAGATAATAAAAATGACATTAGTTAAATTTTAGTGTTAGTTTTAAATAAATAACGATCCTGAACGTAATTTTATATAGCAAGCTAGGACCCGTATAAATAAACCTTAATTCAAATTAAACACAGCCTAGTGATAAATGGAGGTACATAAAATATCAAACCACAAAAGGTTATAACCATAGGATATAGGATTAACTTGGTAAACTAACGATTTGCAAACATCACTCATATATGTATATCATATGCCCTGAAAATTTACGCTCGACCCAAAATAATACCCAGGTAGACTTGTACCCCGATTCAAAGGTCCATCCTAACTAACGGAATTTCCTTGATAAATACCAAAATAATAAAAAGAGGTTATTAATAAAAAGATCAAGTTATCGTATTCTACCACCGACCTTGCCTCAAATCACTCGAATCACCCATTAACTCATAATAATAACACTAAATTGAGCTTATTCGGATTTATATGGATATTTTGAGTTATTTGTTTTTATTTGGATTCAGTCGTTTGTCGCGTAATTAGAAATTGGAAGTCGTGAAGATTCAGTGGATCAAGCGAGATCAAGCTCGAAGTGAAGGTGAAGAATAGAAGCTCAAGAGAAAGCATCATGTGAGCTCGAGTCCGCGGTAAACCGCTCCAGGCGAGTCAATACTTTGATCATGTTGAACCTACATTTTCTGCAAATTATTTTGGTTTAAATTATCAAATTGCATGCTGTTATGTTATATGCAAATACATGTTAATTTAATATTCTAGTTACATGCCTATTGTTTACCTTGAATAATATTACACCTCCTTTGGAATATTTGAACATGAGAACCTTGTCGCTCTAGAAAATTATAATAGTAACCTTTCGAAAAATAAGTCTCTAAATATATGCCATGCTTAGTATTGTTTAGATACTCATGGGCGCGAGAGCGCCCAAGCATCACTTTTAATCCTAAGAAAAATTGGTTGGGCAGTCATGGTGGTAATGACTGGTGTATGTTGGATATGGCTATTTTATATTCCCAAAAACCTCGGATTGCTTATTTATCTGGGCGGATGGTTCGGGGGTATGGTGCAGGTGTGCACAAGAATGTGGTTTGTGGTAGAACCGCCCAGATAACCCTAAGGACTGAATCTTGTCATGACCTCCTGTGTAAAACAAGTACAACCACAAGTCTGTAAAGTACAACTTGGCCTAGTAAATTTACCGGACCTTGAAAATCATCATCATCAGTGGAGGAGTGAAGTGGTGCAAGTGGCTGTCTGTGTGGCGGGCTTGAATGGGACATCCGCGGAGGGTGAGGTTCTGCTGTGGCGCGCTAGCAGTGTGGGTAGCCAGCTGCTAGGTGTTCAGAAGGAGAACATCCCGCACAACGTATGGGACCCACCGCAAGTGGGAACGACCCATAGGGTGAGATGATGGAAGGGCGAGGTACTTTGAACGGTTACTGTGATGGTTTGCTCAACCGCACGGCTAAGGAATCGTGTGGGGCAACGAGTGGACTGTCTCTTGTGGGTAAAGTGTGCAAGCTCTGCAGAGTCAAAACTATTCGAATAGCCGTGCCCACGGTCAAGGGCGGACATGGGAACTTAACCAGATATAGTTCTATTTCAAAATGTTATGTGGGTGGGATGGAAAAGTGGAGGGCAGTGGAAAGCCCTGATTTGAGTTGTCTTGGGTGTTGTCCCAGTGGTAAGTTAAGAGGCTATAACACTGAAAGATGTTATACGGTGTGATGCCATATGTATGGCAAAATTATGGTGTTATTAGGCATATGGTGTGATGTCATATGTATGGAAAATCATGTTAATATTCCTTGAACATTATGTTTTGTGCCAAAGCTGATAGGTCTCAGGAAATTTTATGTATTGTATTTCAAATAGTGGCATTTCTATTCTTACAAAAATAAAATATGGGTGGAATAAACAGGGTCATGAGTAAAGGAGATGGAAGTTTGTGGTAAAAACATAAAGATATCGGTGGACTCAGGTCGATTATAAAAAGGAAATGATAGTGTGGGATCTAAGAGAAGTAATTTGGTGGAGTCTAAATGAGTATATAGGTTAGATAGATGATTTAAATGATTTTTGGAGTATTAGGGATGCAAAGGTAATTGCGGGATTACAACACTGATAACTAATATAAATTCTTGGAAGATGATGGCAGTAATGGGATTAACAGGATTGGATCAAATACTAGTTGGATGAATTGAATTTCTAGGAATATTGGAGGAATGATAACAATTATTGGATTATAATCTTGATCAAAGATATTCTTGGTGGATGTATCCTAGTGAGTCGTAGACTTAATCATTGATATTCTTGGTGGATGTATACTAGTGAGTCGTAGATTTGATCATTAATATTCTTGGGGATGTATACTAGTGAATTAGTTAGAAATAGATAGTAGAAAATAAGATTAATTATTGGGAGAACAGATTATGGTTTTGGATCAATAACAAAAGGATTAAATTATTAGGAAGTCCCGATATGAAGGATTTCGGTGGATTTAAAAGCAATTATGTTGGATAGTCATTAGAATTTAGAAATGAAGAGTTGATGATTAGCAAACACAAGATTGGATTTTAGAATACAAAAGATATTGATGGATCTAAATAAAGGATGACCCTCACTGCTTGAAGTCTTAGGCAGCAATGAGTGCATGATTGGTGGATTATATAGATGATGATATTCGTTGTTTGGAGTTTTAGACAGCAACCAATACAGAAAGAACATGATCGGTGGATTGAATAGAGGATGACACATGTTGTTTAGAGTTTAGAGAGCACTCAATAAAGGAAGTGTAATTTCGGTGGATTAAGTCAATTATGGCAATCGCTGTTGGGAGTCTTAGACAGTAGTTAATAAAGAGCGTGAGTTTTTGGTGGATTAAGTCCATGATGTTATTTGCGGTGAGGAGTCTTTAGGTCACAAAAACAACAATATGACCTAATAATAGAAATGCTACTAGACGCGTTTTATGGCGAATAAAACAACCTGAGCCTCTCCTTTGTTAAGCCATGCATACTATTTATTTGCATTCTGTGTATTGGCTCGCGGAGCACGGGGTTGGAGTGCTCACACTCGCTTTTGCGACAAAATTCAGAATTCAGGAATCAAATCACCTCGCCTCAGCAACAAGATTGGACAAGCTGGCCGAGAAGATGAAGATGTCAAGGGCTAGGTCGTGAATCTCCAGTTGGCTGCCTGTGGGCATGTCCTGAAGGTCCCACCTGTGTGCTTTGTTCTTCCGTTGCTGCAATTTAATGATTTCGGCCTAATCGGCCCATGAGTAAGTTTATTATTATATTTAAGCTTCCGCATGGTATGTACTTTGATATTCAGAACTGTAATATGTGAGCACTATCTACTGATCCAGGGAATAGTGTGGTGAATCACAGAGGGTGCCGGATTGTAAAATCTGGGCTCCTACATGCAGGGTGTGCTCGTTCTTGCGGCGCTGCTCCTCCAGCAGCTCCTTCTCCTTTGTGACATTCCACTCCTCGAAGTCGAGGGTCCATTGGTCCGCAGGGTGGATCTCAAGATCGATCCATTTGCGGTAGCCACATAGAGGCTCCGGAGACTGTAAATAAAGGAGAGATATTGTTAGTGCGTGTTGTGAAGGAGAAAAGGTAGGGGGAAATGGTGCATGTGGTCGTTATCGGCTGCCGATAGGTTGCGGTGTCAAAACGGCGGTTGGGGTAGTCACTGGAGTAGTTTGCGCAACCCCAGTAACGCATACCTAGACTGATGCGGCGCTTAGACTTGAAGAACTTGCACACGTCCCCGCACCAACAAAGGGGAGGTGTCTCCCCCTCAGGTGGTAGTTGTGGCGAACGCTCGGTGGGGACGTCCGGGATGGGGTTGTTGCTACACGGGCGCTCTTTGGGGGGACCTTTCATCATAGCACGATGGGCTTGTTCTACCCGGGCCTGTATAGACCTTATTTTCTCATTGCGGGCGGCAGCTGACCATGCTATGTCACGGGTCTCCTCCCAATCCTTCACCATCTTGTCCCATTGCTTCTTCTTGTCTTTGTCCATCCCGGTGGGGTGAGGGAAGCGCAGTGTAGTATGGGGTTTGGATGTGCAATGTTTACTGAGAAATGGAATGCACACCAATTTATAGGGTCCGTTTTCTCTCTACTCCTACGTGTAAAGCTGGTCCGCGTGGTCATAGCAGTGAGCAAAGCTGCCCTGTTTTGTCATCTCACTAAGCAAAGCTGACCTTTTTTGTCATGTCATGTCATGTCATGTCACTGAGCAAAGCTGGCCTCTTTTGTCATGTGTGTGCAGAAAGCAGCCATGTTTTGTCATCTCTCTGCGCAAAGCTGCCCTCTCTTGTCATCTCACTGAGCAAAGCTGCCCTCTCTTGTCATGTCACTGCGCAAAGCTGCCCTCTTTTATCATCTCACTGAGCAAAGCTGCCCTCTCTTGTCATGTGTGTGCAGAGAGCAGCCATGTTTTGTCATCTCTCTGCGCAAAGCTGCCCTCTCTTGTCATCTCACTGAGCAAAGCTGCCCTCTCTTGTCATGTCACTGTGCAAAGCTGCCCTCTTTTATCATCTCACTGAGCAAAGTTGCCCTCTCTTGTCATGTCACTACGCAAAGCTGCCCTCTTTTATCATCTCACTGAGCAAAGCTGCCCTCTCTTGTCATGTGTGTGCAGAGAGCATGCATTGCAACTACTGATCAGGACATGTATTGCATCGTCTAGCTGTGTGCCCCTCCTGACCGCATCGCCCACAACGTGCTCCAGATGTTCCAGCTTGTGATTCGTCCATGTCATTTCTAATACGTCGACTCTGTCGCCGACCCTTCCCACCCTTCATCATGTTAATATCCGGAACCCAGGTCCTCGCTGTAATGTCCAAAGTGGCAAAGTTTCCCACCACCCTGAACCCCCGGAGCTCCCAACACCAAGCTTGCAGTATTCTCTCCTTGAAAAAGTACTCGGACATGAAGTTGGAAGGATCCATGCCCGCGGTCCCGCATGCAGCGAGGACATGAGAGCATGGCTTGTGTAACAACTTAAATGTATTGCATGTGCAACTAGGTTCGTTTGCATGATCTCCAAGGCATACCTCGTGAGTAATAAGTGAACGAGATGTCCCAAATCTGGCTCTGTCACAGAGTATCACCTCGAAACGATGCTCCCTGTTGCCCATGACATGCACTGTGTGCAATTGACCCTTTTGTGCCTTCGTCTCCATGTACGCAGTAATTTTTGACGAATACAGGGCTCCAGGATTGGCCGCATGAAGTGCGGCACTCGCGTGCCTCTCCCTGAAGTAGCAGATTGTGCTGTGAAGAACACCTTCCACGATGGCGACAAGGGGCTGAGAACGGAGACCCCTAAGAACCCAATTGTAGACCTCGGCAAGGTTAGTTGTCATTATTCTGTACCTTGCGCCATCTGTGTCATGCAACAGCGACCACTTCTCCAATGGTTCCCCCTCGATCCACTGCGAGAAGTACTTGATGCTTCGTGAGCTCCTCCTTCTTAGACCACTTCGGTTAGGCTCATCGATTGCTGGCAAGCATTGCGGTTGTGTCACCCCAGGAGTGACCGGCCCCTTACTTTTCTCTTCGACGTTCTTCCTGGTGTGCTCATCCAACAACCCCCATAAAGCATCAAATTTCCTCTGCTAGTTCTGCCTAGCCAGCCTCTTAAATAGCTTCATCAAAGATTGTTTCGGAAATTGCTTGAAAAAGTTTGCCCCTAAGTGACGACTGCACCACCGGTTCCTCATGTCCGGCCAATGAAAGGTCTCCTCAGGGTCTTCTTGAAGTTTTCGTATCGCCTTTATAATACTAGCGTGGCGATCATGGATTACGCACACACCAGGACAGGTGCCTACAACTCCAGCCCTCACATGTCTGAGAAACCACAGCCAGCTCTCATAATTCTCACTCTCCACAAATGCAATGGCCAGTAGCAGTATTTGATTGTTACCGTCAACGCCTATGGCCGTCAGGAGCTGCCCTTTGTATTTGCCTGTCAAGAAGGTCCCATCTACTGAGATCACTGGCAGCATGTGCCTGAATGCTTCAATGCTAGCACTAAATGCAAACAATGCTCTCTGCAACACTGCAAATCCCGGTGGACTTATGGATGGCTTGTCATGCACGGTGATGTACGTGCCCGGGTTCCTTTGCTGCAACACCTTAAGCATACGAGGAAGGTTGTCGTACGCCGCCTCGAAAGTGCCAAAACATTTTTCCAACGCCTTTTGCTTTGCACGCCATGCCTTCGCATAGCTAATTTTATACTTGAATTTATTCTCGATAGCTACCACAATATGTGTGGCCGCAATATCTTTCTTCTCCACTATCTCCCCATACATCAAATTGGCTATAAATCCGGACGTCAGGTTACGATGCCTCGCCAAGACAGTGTTTAGAATGCAGGAGTACGGCTCCACCTTGGACACAATCCAGTGAGTCTCATACTTGGGTCTACGTGCGTGCACCCTCCAAGGACAACCAGCCTGCTCGCACTTCACAGTGTACTACTCCTGCTGGATTTGACGACGTGAAATGTCTGCTGCATTGAAAGGGCCCAAAGCTTGATGGCATCCTGCAGCGCTTCCTTGTCAGCAAACATAGCATGCAACCGAACCTCTGTCTCATGATACTCCCATGGTGATTCATACTCATCATGTGCGGAAACACCCTCCGCATTAAACCGGTTCCATTCCTAGGGGATAGGAACTTCTTCATCATCGGAACTGTCCTCCTCATCGTCCTCTACAGCTTGCTCTTCATCCCATGCCCTCTGGTCATCAGATTCCATCTGCTGCACGATATACTCATTATGCTCTCCTTCATCAGCTTGCCCAGTTCCCTCTCTATAGCTTGACGGTTGTAACTCTCCTCCATGTACTGCATCGGCTTGCCCAGTTCCCTCTCTATAGCTTGACGGTTGTAACTCTCCTCCATGTACCGCATTGCCTTCATCACGAGCAACTTCATCAGCTCCACCAACGTGCGGCCCACCCGAGCTGCTAGCACCTCCCAAAGCAGCATAGGCGGATGCACGAGCTTGCGCAGCTACTTGTAGTGAGCACGGTTGCACAAGCAGGACACACTCGTATCCACAGCGCCGGCACCCTTGCACAAAGCCCTTCCACGAAGCAGAGCGCACCAATGTCTTCAACTCCCATCTGATGTCCGTGGGAGACCGGCTCTAAAGCCCTTGCACAACGACGCTGCACACCTTGGGGTCCAATGAAAAACTCTGGGTCAGCCAATGCTGCACATCTGTCATTCGAGCATTCTCGTCATCCGGAAGTACGAGAGTTACTTGTGGAAAATCGCTCAAATCCACACCATTCGGACCTTCACGAATAATTCCAGCACCATAATACACTCTCAATGTAGTGGCCATTGATGATGTAGGCCTGCATATATGATTGAAATTTACAACATGTCAAATAACATCGTACAACACTAAACTACACTTTCCATACTAAAAAGGGTGCTAATATTTCTATACTACAAAATGTTCCATACTATAAAATGTATACTACAACTTTTTGACACTAATATTTCCATACTAAAATTGTACTACATTTTCTACATCTACAATTTTTACTAACACTAACATTTCATCTAAATAATAGTGCAAATACAACATAATCAAAAAAATACCTGGATCCAAATGGATGGAATAGCTTCTACTCTTTCTTCCTCCCTCACCTCCTCCTCCAACCCTGTCCTCCTCTCCTTCTCTTCTCCCCTCCTGTTCTTCCCCTCCTCCCTCTCTTCTACCCCTCCTTTTCTTCCCCTTCCTCCTCTCCTCTTCTTCTCTCGCACAATGAGTGCCCCTTTCTCCTCTCCTCTTCTTCTCTCGCACAACGAGTGCCCCTTCTTCCTCTCCTCTTCTTCTCTCGTTTCTTCTCTGTGCGCAGAATGAGGGCAAAAAGTGGTAGTGGTAGTGGTAGTGGGCGGCCGGCTGGGAAGGGGTAAAGCCCCCTGTCGCCCTACCGTTGGGCGACTGGAATTCCAGTCGCCCAACCGTGCAGCGACTACAATAAGTCACCCAACGCTAAGGCGATACCATTGATTCGCTCAACGGTTCCCAGATTCCCTAAATGTTGCCTCTCGGTTGGGCGAAAGGTGGCAGTCGCCCTATGGGGGGGCGACTGAAGCCTATTTTTGTAAAAAAATTTCCCGCGGGTATATTTATGTATTTTCAAATAAAAAATGGATTATCCGTACAAAATAATTCAATCAACAAGTACGTGACTTATTCGTGAAACTCTTTATTCTTGTTTTGATGTTATTCTAAATTATCCATGATCTTATATCATTATGTGGGGCCATTATGATTTACAGATCAGCACATGTATTGATTGATGATCATGTTTCACGGATCATGGATATGAGATATCAAATCAATAATGTGAACACGTGTTAGAGAATATGATATTGGATTGACCCATCATAAGACACTACGGGAATTGTTATATTCGTAAGTGTCATCAGTTGTTCTCATACATAGTGTACGTAAGATTCTTAGACCGGAGATCGTCATTGTTTCCTACATGTGTAATAGTTTACTTAGGGGTTACCAAACATTACTCCATGACTGGGTGGTAATAAAGGTAACTTTCGGGTTTGCTATGAAACTTGCGGAGAAATATGAGCGATCAAAATGGAATTTACCCCTCCTATATACCAGGAGAGATATCTCTGGGCCCCCCGATGTGGTTGAATTAAGAAAGTGCATGGCCATACCGAATGTGGTTGAAGAGTCAATCACAACTGAGTAATCCACTATAGGTTTGAGTGAAGAATCGAGTTATCATAGGATGGCACACTTCTCACCTTGAGTTCGATCTGGTATCATGAGGCAAAGGGATCGATACATAAGCACTATATAGGTTCATCCGATATGATATTTATGTATGTTTGGGAGTCGTTATGTCCTGCTAGAGACCGCTAGCGACTTATGAACCAAAAAAGAGTTTTCGGCTCATAGCCAAATATACATGAACCTACAGGGTCACACACTCAATGTGCTGGAACGATAAGGGGTCGGATAATAGTTTTCGAGTGGGATTTGATCTTTGCCCGTATCGTATAAGGATCCGATTGGAGACTATTTAAAGAGAGGTGCGGGGCTAATGGAGGCATCCCGAAACACACCCGTCAAAACCCTAGCCGCCACCTCTCATATCCCCTGTAGTGCGCGCTGGTGCTAGTACACCGATGCACGGTGCTCTATCTCTGGACGTGTGGACCTCGGTAGAGGCACTGCTATGACTGCAGCGCTGATCAGGACGATCGCGGGAAGGAGACGGTTGGCCAGAGGACGATTGACTACTACACCGAAGCGTTCTTCGTTGAATCAGCTGCTTCAACTCTACTTTTACTGCATGAGCATCTAATGATAACGATCCATGATCTCTTACTCGTATAGCTTCCTAGTTTTGGTAGAGGAACCGGAAGAGGAACCCGAGGAGGACCCTGAGGAGCGCATCAATATAGAGGATTAGTAGTCTTTTGAGTCAGTAGTATCCAAATAAATGTCCGCGTCTTTAGAACACTTCATATTAGTTTTGGTGTGCTAGATGGACTGTACCAAGCATTCGTGCACTTGTGGTACAGCCATTCTTAAAACTAATTTGATTTCAATATAAGTTCTTTTGCTAAGTTGATTGCTTGCTTCTCCCTTGTGTGTTGGTTTGGGATGTGGCTTAGTCTCCCTAAATCTCTTACCTTTGCTAATTCCCTCTTACCTTCTGCTACCCTGAACCGCTTCAGATGGTGAACACAAGGAGCAACCCTGGCAACAGCCGTGACGCCAACAATCAGCCGGACAACAACATTCCACCACCTCCCACTCAAGCCCCTAGCTTGGAGCAGATGATGGCCATGCAGCTGCAACTACTTCAAGCCTTGGCGTAGAATCAAGTGCAGCAAGCTCCACAGGCACCCAACCAAGCTCCTCAGTCTAAGATGGGAGAATTTATGAGAACAAGGCCTCCTACTTTTGCTGAATCAGTGGATCCATTAAAGGGAGACGATTGGATTAAGGATGTGGAGAGGAAGTTGGTTCTAGCTCAGTGCAGTGACCAAGAAAAAGTGTTGTATGTTGCCCACCAACTCAAAGGAATTGCTGCTAATTGGTGGGAAAACTACCGCGCCGCTCATCAAAATGCACAAACCATCACTTGGGAGGAGTTTGTTGAGGCTTTTCGCACTGCGCATATTCCTACGGGAATAATGGAGATGAAGAAAAGGGAATTCTACCAACTGCAACAAGGAAACCTCAGCGTTTCCGAATACCTGAACAAGTTCACCCAACTGTCCAGGTATGCAGCAGAAGAGGTCACATCAGAGGCAACCAAGATCTGGAGGTTCATGCAGGGACTTGATCCCAACCTCAAAGTGCAGCTGGTATCCAACGACTACCCAACCTTCCAACATATGGTGAACAAGGCCTTTGTTCAAGAAGATGCTCAACGTCAACTAAACGAAACTAGGAAGAGGAAGATTTGGCTTGACAAATGCGCCCGCATACTTTATGAATCTGATGAATAAGGTGTTCATGGAATACTTGGATAAGTTTGTAGTAGTATTCATTGATGATATTCTGATATATTCCAAGAATGAGGAAGAGCATGCAGGACATTTGAGGATAGTCTTGGAAAAGCTTAGAGAACACCGATTGTATGCCAAGTTTAGCAAATGTGAATTCTGGTTAAAGAAAGTAGCTTTCCTGGGTCATGTGATTTCAGCAGGAGGAGTGTCCGTAGATCCTGAGAAAGTAAATGATGTGCTTAATTGGACACAACCAAAGTCAGTATCCGAGATCAGAAGTTTTCTTGGATTGGCTGGTTACTATCGTCGCTTCATTGAAGGATTCTCCAAGCTCGCAAGACCCCTCACCCAGTTGCTGAAGAAGGAAAATAAGTTTGAATGGAGTAAACCATGTGAGGATAGTTTTCAAGAGCTGAAGAAGAGGTTAACTTCTGCACCAGTGTTGACGCTTCCGGATATTAGGAAAGATTTTGAAGTCTTCTGTGATGCGTCAAGGCAAGGATTAGGTTGTGTTTTGATGCAAGAAAGAAAGGTAGTAGCCTATGCTTCTAGGCAATTGCGACCCCATGAGGAGAATTACCCAACCCATGATTTAGAGCTTGCTGCTGTAGTGCATGCTTTAAAAGTATGGAGACATTATTTGATCGGTAATCGTTGTGAGATTTACACAGATCACAAAAGTCTGAAGTACATATTTACCCAACCCGATCTCAATATGAGGCAAAGGAGATGGCTTGAGTTAATAAAAGACTATGATATTGGGATACATTACCATCCAGGGAAGGCTAATGTGGTAGCTGATGCCTTGAGTCGAAAGAGTTACTGTACCAAGCTGTGGATTAAGGACAGTATGCCTGCACTTCAAGAAGAATTCCAGCGGCTCAATTTAGAAGTAGTAGAAGAAGGATTTCTAGCTACTCTGGAGGTTCAACCAACCTTAGAGGATCAAATCAGGGCCGCTCAAAAGGAGGACAAATATGTCCAGGAGATCAAGGATAATATGAAGAAAGGGAAAGCATCAGGATTTTCAGAAGATAAACTAGGAACCGTTTGGTTTGGAAAAAGAATTATCGTACCCGAGAAGACAGAAATAAAAGAGTTGATCATGAAAGAAGCTCATGAATCTAAATATTCGATTCACCCTGGGAGTACCAAGATGTACCAAGATCTCAAAGAAAGGTACTGGTGGGCAGGTATGAAAAGAGAGGCTGCAGAGTATGTAGCTTTGTGTGATGTGTGCCAGCGGATTAAGGCTGAACACTAGAGACCTGTCGGACTTTTGCAACCTTTGCAAATCCCTGAGTGGAAATGGGAAGAAATTGGTATGGATTTTATAACCGGATTACCAAGAACCAAATTAGGGCACGATTCAATTTGGGTTATTGTGGATCGTCTGACAAAAGTCGCCCATTTCATCCCAGTAAAGACCACGTACTCTGGGGATAGACTCGCAGAGTTGTACATGTCAAGAATTGTGTGTCTACATGGAGTTCCAAAGAAGATTGTGTCAGATCAAGGAACCCAATTCACTTTAAGATTCTGGCAAAAGCTGCATGGACTTTTGGGCACCAACTTAAATTTTAGTACAGCCTACCATCCACAGACAGATGGACAAACAGAAAGAGTAAATCAAATTTTGGAAGACATGTTGAGAGCATGTGTCCTAGCGAACAAGACTAATTGGGATCAGAGTTTGCCCTATGCGGAATTCTCCTACAACAATAGTTACCAATCTAGCTTGCAAATGTCTCCGTTCGAAGCCTTATACGGCAGAAAATGTAGGACGCCATTGTATTGAAAGGAGACAGGAGAAGGACAAGTGTTTGGACCAGATGTGTTGAAGCAGGCAGAAGAACAAGTTCGCTTAATTCAGGACAGATTAAAAACAGCACAAACCAGACAGAAGAGTTATGCGGACAATCGCCGAAGGGCATTGGAATTTGTACCTGGGGATCATGTTTATTTGAAAGTGTCACCTCTCAAGGGTATGAGACGTTTTGGAGTCAGTGGAAAGCTTGCTCCCAGATTCATTGGACCCTTTCCTGTTGTAGCGAAAAGGGGAGAAGTTGCTTACCAGTTAGAGCTTCCGCCTCAGCTGTCAAAGGTGCATGACGTCTTTCATGTGTCTCAGCTAAGGAAATGTCTCAGAGTGCCAGAAGAGAAGATGCCTCTAAACGAAGTAAACGTGAAGGAGGACCTCACATATCCAGAGTATCCAGTCAAGATATTGGAGGAAGCAGAGCGTCGTACGCGAAACAAAGTCATCAAGTTCTGTAAAGTGCAGTGGAGCAACCATTTGGAGTCAGAAGCGACTTGGGAGCGTGAAGAGGATCTAAGAGCAGAGTTCCCTAACCTTTTTCCTAGTCCATCCGAATCTCGGGGTCGAGGTTCTTTCTAAGGGGGTAGGTTTGTCACATCCCAAAAATTTGCTTTCTGGAAAAATTTAAATTCACATTAATTATTTTAAAGTATTTGAATTTTATTTGGCTTTTCTGAATTTTCTTGAGTTTAAAACCTATTTTTGAATTTAAAAAGTAATTCAAAGTATGAAAATTAGATACCAACAGTAGTTGGAAATAATTTTATTTAGTCCAAAATATGTCCAGGAGCTTCTGGGAATTTTTCAGGAATTTTTGGAGGTATTTTCATATTTTTCTGAGGCCTAAATAATTTCATAGCCTTTTCTGGAAATCAAAATCAAATTCTAAAAATTAAAAATCCCTTCCTCACCCTCCGGCCAACGCGTGGACGGCCTATGACCGCCCACGTCGCCCCTCGGCCCAATCCGGCCATTCCCGCCCTCTTCCTCTGCCAAGCGGGCCCGGCCCAGCCAGCCCCGCCTTCTCCTCCTCCTCGCCCGACGCGTGGACAGCCCGAATAAACCGCGTCCTCGTGCCCGACCCGATCCACCGTCCTTCCCTCTGGTTTTGGAAAGCCCGAGCGCCCGCACGACCAAATCCCCGAATCCCCGCGCCTCCCTTCCTTCCCCGGCCCCTATTTCCTTTCCTCCCCCGAACCTTCCTTTTTCCGGCCGACACCCCGGCGAGCAATTGTCGTGCCCCTGCCCCCTCCCCCGTCCCTATAAATAGCCCCTCGGCTCCGCCTCTTCCCGCACCACCTCCCAGCGCTCTCCACCTCTCTCTCTGAGCCCCGAGCGCCGTCGCACCGAGAGCTCCCCGTGCGCACACGGTAAGAACTCCGGCGAGCAATTGCCGCCGCCTCGGTCATCCCCGGAGCCCGCCGTCGCCACCCCGAGCTTCCTCGCGTCCGTGCGATCCTCCCCGACACCTCGGCCACCCCTCCCCGCCGCCGGAGCCCCGTCGCACCGGAGCACCCGAGGCCACTCCGCCGCTTCCTCGTCGCCGGCCGTCCTCGCTCGTCCCCAAGCCTCGCCGACCCCACCTTCAGAACCGCCTTCGCTCCAGGGACGCGTTTTGGAATTCCACCGAACCTCCCCGGCCACCTCTCGCCGCCGGCACCGTCGCCTCCGTCGCTGCTGCCCAGCTCCCTCTCCAGCAGGTACCTCAAGAGGGTTACCTACCCTTTGTGGGTAGGTAACGCCTCCCTCGCCCGACTGGTTACCAGCGCTACTCCCTCCCCCCCCCCCCCCCGCTCCCTCGGTGCGCGTTCGAGCCCCCGGCTCCGCACGCTGAGGTTGAGCCTTTCTTTCATTTTTCCGCGCTGACAAGTGGGTCCCACCCGTCAGCGGCCGCTGATCTGTGCGGGCCACTGTCGTCTAGGCCCCACCTTTCTGTGCTGGTCACTGACATGTGGACCCGGAGTCCAGTGGGTCCCACATGTCAGAGGCTAAGCCGGTGGGCTCACTGTCCAGTGGGTCCCACATGTCAGAGGTTGATCCCGTGGGCTCACTGACCAGTGGGTCCCACCTGTCATAATCTCAGGATAAAAATAAAAGTTTAAAGTTTAATAATTCCAGTGGGCCCCACCTGTCAGAAATTTCCTAATTTCTGGATTTAATCAAACTGAGATTTTCAAATGAGCATAACTTTCTCATTTTAACTCCAAATTCAGCCATTCAAATTTCTAAATTCATCTAAACTCATGATCTATCCAACTATGGCCTCTATTTGAATTTTTGAGGTTTTTTTTGAATTTTTGTTTGTATTTATTTGTTTTGTTGCTCTGTCTTTTCTCACGTAGAATCCAACATTGTTGAAGACCTCTCCACTCCGCAGCAGGAAGACCTCGAGAGCGTGCAAGAAGGCAAGTCTCCTTTGATCATCTTGAACCTATGATTTTGAAATGTTTTAATTATTTTAAATTATGTGCATTGCTATTTACATTAAACCTTAGTTCAAATCTTAAGGTAGTAGCTAATCCAACCTTGTTATGCCCTCGATTGGAATTGAATGCCATGTACCTTTGTAATCCTAGAAATTTCCTTTGTCTCAATAATGAGATTATTATTAATATTTGTGAATAATAGGATGGTAGTATGATGCTTAGTCACGCTATTTAATACCTTTGGAATCTTGAAAATGGGAAATTATGATTTATTGTAGTAATCTGGTGTTTATAAATTTAGTGGTACTTGGAGTTGCCACTGTTCTTTTAAAATAAAATAAAATGTGAAAGTTGGTTTAGATTAGGGTGGATGGTTGGTTTGGGTTGGTACAGTTAGCACGAGATTTAGAAAAGTGTATGTTCCACCCTAGTCAACTAAGGACCGACGCTTGTGTTTGTCCAGACTGAGCACTACCGTACAACCCTAAGTCTATATAGGTACGACCTAGCTGATTAACTCATGATAGTCTAGTTTAGGTGCCACCAGTGGAAAGTGGGTGCCAGGGTTACTGGTTATTCACAGTGAGGGACAGGGATTTACTGTACTCATATGGCGCAAGAGGGGGCTTCGGATTGGGAAGATTTAACCCTTCTGTGGTGAAACCTCAGCGGGTGGTGTCTAGCTAGTCTAGAGTGGGGTAAAGGCTTTGTGATAATTTATCTGTGTCTCATGCCAAAGGAAGCATGGTGACTATTAAGATAATTTGTCTCTTAGGGGTAAAGTTGTACAAACTCTGCAGAGTGTCAAACTATTCGAATAGCCGTGCCCACGGTCAAGGGCGGGCAAGGAATGCATTCACATGGTAGATTTCTGGTTTTGGTTTTAAAATCAAAGTTTTGTATTCCGAGAGTGGAGGGAACTCTTGGAAGGGTATCCTGGCAGTTGGAGCCAGTGAGGGTGGATGGAACCCGCAGTTTTAAACTTGGTCAGTTAGACTGGATTAACTAGTGTTGGTAGTTGGAACCTTCACTATAGAACTAATGATAGTTTTGTTAAACATTTACTTCAATAAATTGATGCTTTCGAACATAATTAGTAGTAATTGAATTTAAAATATTGCTTTATGCAAAAGAACCATATAGCCTTCCTTTGCTAAGCCTTGCATCTATTGCATTTTTCCAAGACTTGCGGAGTACTTTATGTACTCACATGCTGCACTTAAAAATAATATTCAGAAGAAAACGAAGCTCAAGAGGGAGACTACGACTACTGCTTCGCTTGCGGATGTGATGGATTTTTCCCGGAGAACTAGGTCGCGCTTCCCCAGTCAATTGCCTGTGGCGTATTGATGGGTCTTCATCGAGTTTATCTGTTGCTTCCACTTTATTTTATGTGTGCGAGGTCTTGAAACCTCAATTGTAATAATGAGACCTTTCGGTCGGTACTCCCTATTATGGTAATAAATCATGAATGGTGATGTATTCATTTCTGGTTAACTGTGTGCACTAGTTTTGATCTGGGACTAGTGCGGTAATATACAGAGGGACCGGGTTTGAGAATCCGGGGTCCCAACAGGGACGTAGTAATGTTACCTGAAACAGAAAAAATGGCATGTTCTTTAAGTCAAAAGTTGACGGCTTTTGACTTTTGCTATAGTACCTAACTTTTAAACGGAGTATTTTCTCAAGACGGGGTCTACAAGTTAAACGATCTACATATTAAAAGTCCAACATTTGTACTAGCCAAAATCGCAAGTGAATATCTGTCTCTCCGTAATCTGTACCGTAAACAGCCAAAATTCAAAATTTTCAATAAAAAGCTATAAGCCGCAGCCGAAAAGAACAGGCCCGATCTCACTCAATGACCGACAAAGTACTCTTGCAATTGGGGAAAAAAAGGTAAGGTATCTCAAGTACCTCCCAAGCATGGTAAAAAGACCCAAAAGTTAGATCCACTGCTTGCAGAACTTCCTGAGACCGCGAAAAGCTCAAGAGGGTGGTAATCTTACCATTCCTTTTTTTTTAAGGAAGATCCATACATGCCATTCCATTTCTATATCTCAAACTATAACAATCAATGCACACTGTTGGTCTACTTCGCTCTGAAATCGATCAGCTTGTTGGCATGTCCGGTTGGCTCTGGAAGGAGACCTTGTAGGTGAAATCTTCTCAGCGAGAATCGGTGACAATATATCTTCATCGGAAGAGCTACACCCACAGCAAATTTTGCTTACAGTCATCGCGTTGATCGCGTTTTGTTTGTTTCCCATAAGTCTGATCTCATTTGCTGCAGATGCACGTGAAGCGATTGGCTCTTCACGCATGCATCATGCATGGCAGCAGTGGGATCAGTTGGAGGAGGCTGAAACAAACAGGATGGTTTTTTTGGTCCCGATGCCAACTAGCAATACAACAATATTCTGAATGCACAACAGCACATACAGCATACAGCATCGATTACTCCTTACTCCGGTCGCAGGAGATATGCAACTGTGTGACCATATAATAATCGTGTATATTGTTGATAATGAATAATTGATATTTGGTTTTATTAGAATTTATATTTGTGAATGTTTTGATCGATGTATTTTTGTGCTTGAGTTTTCAGGATGGCAAAACGATCACATTTGGAAGTCGGTTGGTACTTTAGTTGTAAGCAATCAGTACTCAGTAGTCAGTACTTGATGGTTCTGTGGTCGATAGTGTTACTTGCTATTCTCGAGCGTTTTGAGCAGAGCGGTGGTAATTCTCGAGTACATGGTGTGTTCGAGTACTCGATATGCTAGTAACCAGTCTTGCTTACAGTTGTAACCAGTCGTAATTAGTGGTCTGAAGTTGGTGTTTCGGAAAGCGATGTAATTAGTAGTTGTAATGAGTGCTCTAAAGCTAATTCTGGATAGTGATAGGATGTGTGTTCGTGGACGACCTATGTGATGCCGATGGATGGTTAAAGTTGTGTTTCATGTGTATGTGCTATTGTCGGTTAAGTTGAGAAGAACTTGTGTCGGGAGCTTTGGTCTTTGCATGTGCAGGTTGGAATGGAGGTGATCATGGTCAGTGAGATTTGAGGGCACTTTGTAAATGCATAAAATTCTAGCAATAAAGTTAGCCTTGAATCCATCTGGTTAGTGATTTGTGTAGAGTACGCTAGTGATTGCTGGTGGTTTAAATTATACGACGACAAGCAAAGCGATCGAGTGAAGTGGTCGAACAGATCGATCGATTGAGCGAAGAGGTCGAATAGATCGGTTGATCAAGCAGTCATACGCTAGGCATCTGATCAAGCAATTGATCTCCGAGTAGTCGAAAGCATCATCAATCATCAGGAGAGTTCAAAAAGGCGGTAACAATCATTCACCCCCTTTGATTACAGTAATCGATCCTACAGCAACCAATCAACTCCATTAAGGCCTGAAGAAAATCTGGCTACAAAGATGTAATTTCATCCGATCACCTGGCGACACCAAAGGATAACAACGAGCTGGATTGGAGTAGTTATGAGTTGAATTCTACAATTTTGAGGGAGACAAGATAGGGAGGAGGCCACTACTTGTAGGCACTCTGAATGAGTAGTAGTAGTGCACCGGTAGAACAATTTTGGAGAAAAAAATTACCAAAACCCTCTGAGAAAGATGAAAATTGGAAAATTCAAAAAAATTCAGAAAATTTCAATCTACCTATTCAAACATAATATTCAAATTTAAGAAATACAAACATATTGCCTATGTCATGCTGTCGCCATTCTGTCCCCTGCCGCCACCGCTCCTCCCTCTCATTCCGACGCCACCTCCCCACCCGCGCCAGCACCGAGGAATAGGGATTGAGATCCTCTGCCGTCGACTGCACCGTGACGTCGTCACTGACGCGTGGGCCCCGTGAGCGGAGGGACCCACGCGTCAGTGACGACGTCACGGTGCAGTCGACGGCAGAGGAACCGAATCCCGAGGAATAGATGGAGATCGAGAGAGAGATCAAAGACAGACTGATGGGGACATGGTGGGATGATGAGGCTAGTCAGTGGATGGGCTGGAAAATTCACAAACGGGTTGAATCGGACGACGGCCAGACATTGCCTACTCCTTAGCCCATCGTTATTTCCTTAACTTAATCGCTCTCATCGCACCTTCTCTCACTCTCTCCTCATTCTCTTCGTTCTCTCACTCTCTTCCTCTCTCCACCGATACCCGACCTGATGCACAACGATGACCACAAGCCCAGCCACCCCGTCTCTGGCATCGGCACTGACGCCGTCGGATCCAGTCGTCACCATCGACTTTATCTCTGGGTGTTGTGCCGCCATATCCGACCGCCGCCGTCGACTTCCTCTCCGAGCGCGACATCGCCAGATCCGGCAGCTACCGTCGACTTCCTCTTCGGAGGTAGGTGTTTGTTTATGCAATATTTCATTTTCATCCGTGCAACAATCAGTAACAACCATGCAACATTGAGATTTTTGTGAAAATATTTTGTTGCATATGGTGGTTAAATTTATAACACACACTATCTATAAATGTTGCATCTCCCATCGTTCTTTTTTTTGTTGCATACATAAACTAGAAATGTTTCAACCGAGCGTACGGAGCTAGCATCCAGATCGGACGTTTGGGCACTAGCAAATTTCTTCTTTTTAGGGTAGACCGAGAAAGCCGAATTTCACCAAAAAAAATGATGTCTCTGTTACTATATGCATGCTTATGTCAATTTTCTGTGAGTTTAATGGAGTTCTTTGGTTTAAGTGCACTTCAACTAGCATACTAACCCTGGGTCACCTATAAAACTGGCTGGTGCTAGATGCATGGTGACTCAGTCATGTGTGAGGTGGGGTGGACCAGACGTACGGCTAGTGATGGGTTCAATGTTGCAATTGTTCCTAGGAGCTAAAGTAGCTCTTGCTCAGAGAGATATACCGTGCCGCGGAGCAGTAGACAGCAGAAACCAAGGGCAGTAGCACTTCCATCCTCATCAAATGAGATACCGCAAGCCGACAATATGTACACAGTGTGACACACCAACTAGGGCGATAATATGTATACGGTGTGACACACCAACTTGAGCTGTATTAGCAAATGCAGAATAACTCCGCAGACCCATCCAAGTAAAGCTACTTCAGTTCCACATCAACAACACATGCTGTCCTGAGCAACTCAATTCAACACATGAAATTCGAAAAGAAAACAAAGAGAAGGAAGCAGAGCACTACTAACTTCATCAGCCGTGGACACCTGCATTTGGACCATCTGTTGTAGCAACAACTATCCTCAGAAAATAGAAAGCACGAAATCCAAAACTCACACAAGAACAACCAGCACATTTTGGCAGAAACTATGCACAAGATTGACCTGATAAGATATAAACAAGTAACACCAATAGCAACAAGATTAAAAAAACACACACAGAAAACTTAGACGAGCTCATTCCAGCGATATGATTTACGCTGCCAAGTAAACTATATCCACCAAAAAAACCATGTATTCATAAAGAGTGATAAAGGTTTACAACCGGCAGGAACTTTAACTAGCATTTCTTAAGCATGCCACTGCCATGCGCCAAAACAACCCCGAGTATTCAAAAGAGTAATTAAAGTAGGAACTTTAAACTAGGACGAAACTTAAATTCTGGTAACTCTGATATAATGCTAAGGCTTCTGATTCAACTGATGCCGCATGACACCTTCCAATGTTTCAGCCCTTGGGGGCGCTCAGCTTCTTCTTTGGCCTCAGCTGAAAAGGAATGTCGGAAAAAATAATGCATCAGATCAAAAGAACGAACAGCATCCATTATAACAGCCTGTTGTCAGCTGCCAGTAATTGAAATATATATTTGTTGCACAAACTATTATAAAATCAGAAGGTGATTTGGCACAGCAGATATAAATTGGTACAATGCTGCCTAGATGACTTACAGCGATGCAAACTTACGACAACTCTGAAAAAAGCATCATAAAAAATTGATGACGAAGGCCAAGAGAACATGTCCGATGCTAGCTACGATGACTGAAGCTAAGAACATGGACAAGGCTCCTACTAAGGCCAAGAACACCAATGATGATAGCCTATATGCAAACCAATTGATGACGGGAAAATAAGGCTCACCTCGTTGCTGTGGCCACACTTCTTTTTGCGGCAGTTGGTAGACCCGGGGGGAAGGCGTGCGTAGCACCTGCAAGACGAAATGGCGAAAAAAGTTAGGTTATGTCGGCACATACATTGTTACGAGCACAATATGCTTGCTAACAACTTATCTTCCTACGCAAAAGAAAAGATACAGCATAGGTAAGAATGGAGGGCTAAAAGGAAGTGTGCATAGATATGTTGGTCCAGAAGGTTTACATAACTGATTCATATATAGCCTTCGCTAAGTGGCTAAATGCTAACACATAACAGTAATTCAAACAACCTGATGCCACACAAACGTTCACTGAACATACAGAAAGGGTAGACGAGTACGTAAACAAACAAGTAAATTGGCATGACAGAGAAGGAAGTATGCATGCCACAAAAGTGTTTAAAGCTAGCTCGCTCGTAAGCCAACTGTACACATCTAAATCTAATTGATATATTATTCCTGCCAATCCGTCAGACTCAGTGACTACACAAATAAGGCAGCTGTGAACTAAAATCAACTGCCAACAAAAGATGGCAGATGACAAAATAAAGGGTGAGGTGTGCATCAGTCTCCATGTCGAAATTCATATCATCACAGTGACTAGACTAGCAACAATGAAATGAACTAGATAAATAAACACACACAGCTATTTAAGCTAATTAACTCAAGCGAAATAATAGCAAATAAGCAGCTTCCTCACACACACACACAAACAAAACCAATACACTAGAGATAGCGAGTTAGCGACACATCATCGAAAAGCGCATAAAATTAGCCATAATATTGCATCGATATATCGGCATCCACATAAGGGTAACTGAATTAATTGGCAGGGAGATTCAGGGCGTACTTGCGGCAGATGAGCTTGTGCTGCATGTACTTGAGGGCCAGATCCAGAAGGTTAGGCTCGATCTTCGGGTACGACCCGCCCTTGCCGCCGCCGCGGAGGCGCAGCACGAGGTGGAGCGTGGACTCCTTCTGGATGTTGTAGTCGGCCAGCGAGCGGCCGTCCTCCAGCTGCTTCCCGGCGAAGATGAGGCGCTGCTGGTCCGGGGGAATACCTGGCAAATCCAACGTAACCCACAGGATTAGCTTACTGCCAGTGCTAGTACGTACATTAAGCGGGAAATTAACAAGAATTAAACAATGGATCGAGGAGGCATTTCATTGGGCAAACAACAAGAACATAGTAAAAAGAGAGCAAAAGAGATGCCATTGATTCGCACGCACAAATTCCTCCCTCCCTAGCCGAATGCCATGATAGAACTGAATCCGAATGAAGCCTAATTAACAATCCTAGCACCCTATCCAGCATTCCAGCCCTCAAAGAAATGCAAAATGGACTAATCCTATCCTATCCAACCCTCCGATCAAAAGGAAAGTTTTGATTTTTACTCCAATGCGGCCGATGAACCGGACGGATCTTCTCTGTCTAGGTCTAAGATGATCGGATAAGGCAACATGGAGGATGCGATTACTTGCTGAATCCCCGCGCCGATCCCAAAAAACATACGCAGCTAGCCAGCTAGCACAGCACAAGAGAGCTTTCGCGCTACCTGAGACAAGCATTCAAGGTAAAAAGAAAAGCTTTTCGAGAGGAACAAGCACAGCGCCAGCCATAGATCGTCGTAGATAACGGAGGAGGAGGAGGAGATGGCCACCACCGCCATGGGCATATACCTTCCTTGTCCTGGATCTTGGCCTTGACGTTGTCGATGGTGTCGTTGCTCTCGACCTCGAGCGTGATCGTCTTCCCCGTCAGCGTCTTCACGAAGATCTGCATCTTGCCTCACCTTCGCTCGCCGGAGTGCGCGTCGGTGGGGGGGGAGGTGGTGTGTGGACTGTGGACAGTGGTGCGGACGTGACGGGCTTATATAGGGTGGAGCAAGGGAGCCTTATATAGGTTGGAGCAAGGGGAGGGGACTTGACGCGCCCGCTACGAAACCCCAAAACCCGAGCTTTGAGAGGCTCGGACTTGACTGGACTTGGTCCAGGCGACCCATGCCAATTGAATAGAAACCAAGCCATATCTGACCCCTGCCGCTCAGAATTTTTCAGAATGGCCCGCTTCTATGCAGAATCTTGGATCTGCCCCCCGGCGCGCGCCCCCACCGTGCAAGCTGCCTAGTGTGCCCGCCGCGCCACCCCTCCTGGCGTGTCCGCCAACAAGATTTTCGAAAGTATCGCAGAAAAGTACCGTAGGCAAAAATCCGGTACTTTCGCTCTCCTTCGCAACGGTCAAAAAACTAGTCATTATCAACAAAATCCGGTAGTTGCGCCACACAAAGTCCGATACTATTGTAAACCGGTAGTACCGTTCTAAACGTGCGAAACTACCGTTCTCACGGGGAGGAGAAGACCACCACACAGGTGTCTCTCTAGAAACAAACGTACCGCTACACAAGTGGTCGTTCCGTAACTCGGAAGTACCGCTCACACAAAGTCGGAACTACCGCAAGCAAATCAGGCCGCTCACATAGAGCTGTTACTACATATCATCAACCACATTGGTTCTCGACCATGTCGGATAGTTCGACTACTCAGGTCTCCGACCACGTTGTCCAGTTCGACCATACAGGTCTCCGACCACGTTGTCTAGTTCGACCACACAGGTCTCCGACCACGTTGTCCAGTTCGACCACACAGGTCTCCGACCACGTTGTCCAGTTCGACCACGCAGGTCTCCGACCAGGCTACCTGGTTCGACCACATAGGTCTCTAACCGTATTGGTTTAGACCACTCAGGTCTCGACCATGTCGACCATGTCGATCTTCAATCACAAAGATCTCCGACCACTACGTCGATCTTCAACCACATCGTTTCAATCACGTTGGTTCGACCACGATGGTTTTGACTACACAGGTCTCAACCACATCGGTTCCAACCACATTGATCTTCAACCACATCTGTTCAATCACGATGGTTCTCAACTACACAGGTTTTTCGACCACCAACGAACGTAGTAGTTCCGTGATTACAACTCTGATAGTTCCTCCAGGCAGTAGTTCCGATTTTCCTGGGAAGTGCATATACTTCAACAGATTTTTGCAAAACATATTTATAAATTATAGTATCGTGCACACAAGAATTATATATGAGCTTCAACCATTTGCAAAATATATATATGCAAATATAAGTCTCATATCATAAGGAGTAAGAAACATGGACTTCAAATACTTGCAAAACACATCTGTAATGTATAGTCCCATATTACAAAGATTCAACACATGAACTACAATTATTTGTAAAACACATTTACAAACATAAGCATCATGCTACAGACAACTAGAGTAAGTTAGGTTGAACTATCAACACATGATGAAACTCAAACTACTAGACATAACCCCTCTTGGTAGTACCATAACCTATACTAGCAAACCGGTCTTCCAACCAAACTCCAAGACCAGTAAAAGACTAGGAACACATCATTAGTGTGGAGCAACCCCGGGTGACGGTCGCCGCATGTGTGTTCTATACTAGTCCAATGATCAATAGCTAGTACACATATTCACAACATTGAGATCACATCCATCACTTCGAATATATTTAATTTATGACAAAGGGGTAAATACAATAAGGTTCTACAGCATGTGGCCGACTGGCCAAGAGAATACCAAAGTCAAGAGTAAATTGTAGCGAAAGACAAATAACTAAGCAGAAGCATCAATCCAGTGGTATGCCACCATATCCACAGGCAACCGACTGGGGGATTAAGCCCTAGAAAACCCATCGTCGAGCTCCCCGATGCTGGGGGCAAAGTATGCATCATCTAGTACGTGACACTAAGTTACTTTTGGCATGAAGCCAGTTTTATTAGCAATATCGGTAAGTAATAATTTGCAAACAAAAATATAAAGAGCAGTTGACAAACATGTAATGAAATAACATTTGCATAATTTCCATAACAATAGCTCAAATCCATTCACAGCCTTCCTCGGCTGAGAACCTCGCATAATTCTCACATGATTAGACGTTCATGCCATCCCATATATTTAGTGAAACAGTTTTGAAAAGGAAAACTATATCCTTTGTGGCTACATCTAAGCTTGCTCATGACCGTGAGCATGGCTATTTAAATAGTTTTTGACACTTTATAGAGGTTGTACAGCTTTACCCACATAAAATAATCAAACATACTATCGGCCATTACACACTTCCTTGGGTGTGCGACGGGAGTGATTATCTTATAGCCTTTAGGTTATCTAGTCCTATCCTTGCACTAGCCCGATGAACATCGAACCTCTCTTAGGTACATCCCCTAAGAGACATTCAAATCCTCCCTTAGGTAAATCCTCTAAGAGAAGACGCTCACTTAGTTATGTCCCCTAAGTAGGCATTCATTGTTGTATTAAAGCTTTAGCCCGAACACCTTGGTGAAGAGGCCCCTACGAGCAAACCTTACCGGAGTACCCTTACTACATCTGTGCCTACCACAATGCAAGGTTAGACCTAGATAACTTAATCAGCTAAATGCCAGAGCCCATATAGCACATGTTGTCATATGGTATGACTCAGATATGCGACAATAGCATTCGGTCCTTACTCCTTAATTAACTGAGTCAAGAATCTCCCCCTATATACATGTGAGATTCCCACTCATACGATATTCCCTCTCACATTTGAAAGTGTACCATATAACTCGCCCATATCTAAAAACTAGGTTTTTCATTTCATTTCATACCAAAATAACATAGGTTCCCCATTTGGGCCAACATTTTGAAACCATCATACCCACATGAAGATTTTGTTCAAAATTCAAACTTAGCAGAAACTAGTGCTTATCGAAGCATCTAGACCATATATCAATGTAGTATTCCCAATTTGATAGTATACATTGTCTAAATTATGTCCTAGAGATTACAACAGTGAGGGGATCAAATTTTCAAGGAGGTTCAATGCATACGAGTGATCGTAACTACCATTACCCACAGTATAGCAATTTTATTAGCACATAGACGCATGCACAATAGATTTTACAAACAATATACAATAATTAAAATACTGGGATCAACATGGTCAAAGGGGATGCATGCCTTGCTCTTGTTTCTCAGAGATGTTTCAGATGCGTTCTCGGCGTTGTCTGGCATGGAGTTGCCTAACTAAAAATTAAATCCAGATAAAAAAAACAAATAAGAGCCAAATAAACAGAGACAAGACTCAAATGTTTTTCTAAATTTAGAAAGATCTTGTTTTTATAAAAATTTAGAAACAAAGATCACTAAATTTGGAGTTCATATGCAAAAGTTATAAGTGTTTGAGATTTGTCTTGGTTTGAGTTATTTCAGCACATTTTACGACTACCCAAGCTCCTCGATCGCTACGGTGTTCTTCTGACTTCTATTGCACTTCGGTCACTAGCTACTCAATTCTATCTACGACTACTGAAGCCTATGATCGCTACAGCTTACGATCTTATCTTATGACCATTATTATTACCGACCACTATGGCTATCAATCTTATGAGTACTACTTCAATACTTCGGACATTTGGACCACTATGGTACTCAGTCGCCCTGACTACCGATCGTGACACTTCGTTCACTCGGGCCTTTGACTATGTTGATCCTATCGCAACTCTAGTCATACCGTTCATATAGAGCCAGTACTATTGATCTTCATCCACGTGAGTCTTCCAAGCATCGATCGAGTATTGTACGACTATCAATCGGGTACTATAACTTATGACTACCGATCACAACTTCTGACTATCGACCATGGTTTACGACTATCAACCACGGCTTCTGACTATCGACCACAGTTTACAACTATCGACCATGGCCTATGACTATTGAGTAGTACTATAACTTACGACTATCGATCGGTGCTACGACTTACGACTATAGACTAGTGCTATAACTTATGACTATCTTTTGCACTTATGACCGATCTACTGTACTCAAGGATTATGAGTTTGGCTAGGGTCAAAGGTTTCAACTATGGCTGCAATTGAAGATTTCGACAGTGTAAGAGATCAAAGATTTTGACAATGGCTGTGGTCAAAGATTTTGACTTCGACTGCTATGGTTTCGTTCTCATGTTTGATTACTATGGTTCCCTTTACGAGTTTGACTACTTTAATTCTCTTTTTAACTTCTATCACTTTAGTTCTCTTTTCAACTTCGATTACTTTAGTTCTCTGTTTGACTATGGTTACTCTTTTCAACATACGTACTCTACGAGGGAGGAGGACCTCACCGAAGGTGATGGTGGCTCATGAGAAAGAGCGGGACAAGCTGGCGTTGGAGACCTCGTCGGTGGTGAAGGGGTCTGCGGCGACAACAATGTCCGGCAACAGAGAAGCTACAAAAAGGGGTGCACATGAGCTTGCATGCATGCATATAGAAGTACAGGTGATAGGAATCGAGGTACTGTTCACTGAAAAGAAAGATCTTACGAAGGTGTCCTGGTCAGAGATGAAGGAGAAGGCCTAGCTCGAGTGATCCACTGCACGGAATGTTAAACAAATGAGTAGGGTGCATTAGGAAGAGATAAGGCATGTTGCAACGGAGCTGGGGAGGAGAGAAGCTCACTAGAGAAGTTAACACATGGTGGCACGCTCGCCAGCGTCGCGTACGACTTCGATTTTCTTGACGTTTCAGAGCAGAGTGCTCAAGGTTCATGCACAAGAGACCTAGAGGGCAAGCTGAGGAGGAAAAGATATGGTCGGAGGAGTTTTATAGGCATGGAAAGGCAAGGACAGAGCGGTCAAAACTCACCGTGGAATGCAAGGTGAGGATGGGTACAAAGGGGAAGATATGCATTTCGTTTGAGGCGACAGGTATGCAGAGTTGGCAACAGCTGAGGAGAAACTACAGGCATGGTGTCTAAAACTAGGGAAACTCAAGCCATGACCTCAATGGAGAGGGCACATGCGCGCGAGGTGGAAGACAATTTCTGCTGACGGGTCCGGCACATCAGCGAGCGAATAAAGATGTCCTGACGGGATTGTCTTGACCTGAAAAAAGGTTTAGAAGTATATTCGAGCACCCATGGTAGAACTTGCTAGCTGGTCGATGCTCTTGAGGGTCAACTTAGCAGTCAAGAGGCAAATGTGGGCACAAGGCTGGGATGCACAGAGGAAAGATGCGATGCAGAGCATGGGCTATCAATAGAGAGCCGAAATAATGGGCGTGGTATTCAAAACGATGAGCATGTCGTCCATAACCAGTGGCCTGTGCTCATGCAGGCTAGAGGTGGAAGAAGGGTCCTGCAAGTGGGGCCATACTTGACAGTGAGAGAGAGAAAAAGGGTTAGGAGAGCTGAGAGGTTGAGCAAAAGCTAGACACATTAGATGAGCTCAAAGGATTATGAAAATCTTTACGAATGCTCCTTGTTGGAATTAATTTAGACTTGATTGGGAAATATCGTGTGTAGAGTATGAGTAAGTTCAATCCGGTTGTGGAATCAAACCAGGAGTTCTAGTTGTTTTCAGTTTCTGAGTCTAGTTTCAGTAAGAAATCAAGTCCGAGTCCAATTTGTAATTAGCGATGTTTTTCCATCTTTAAGTTGTGAACTTGAGTATAAATAGAGGGGAGTTTACCCCAGAAAAGGTGCGGTGATTGAAGTGCCACTAAAAGATCTTGCTTATTCTATTACTCTGTTATTATCGGGTTACTGTTGTCACACTCGAAGAACACAGAAGTCCCGAGAACTCGGAAGGCTTTGAGTTCAACTAATGAAGTTGGGTAGACGGTCAAAACTCTACTTCGAGCGAGAAGTCGAAGAGTATCGGATGGTATTCAAGTAGCAGAAGAGAATTGGACGGCGTTTGAGTGGCTTCGGAGCATCAGAAGGCGTTCGAGTAGTGTTGAAGCATCAAATAGTGTCCACGAGGTATTGTGAAGGATTAGAGAGAGGAGCAGTCAGAGATTCCGAGCGCAAGAGCGGTCAAAGATCCCAGGGCATGCAGCGATCGGAGGCTATGGTGGCTGAAACTAACACTCCTTATATAGTGCAGATGATCATGTAAATTTTTAATGTGTTATCTTCTCTTGATTTTTTAGAAAAATCTAAGATGACTTCTTCTCGAATTTAATTATACTTTTCTGATTTAGATAGTTTCATAACTTACTTTGATATTTATTTTTAGTGCCACAATTTATACACATGGCCTTTTTAAGATGGTTTCCACCATGAGTTTTCTCATGCTAACTTTTAATCATCTTTTTAGTTTTTATAATTTGGTCCAAATTTTTTATTGGCATTACATGTACTTTTGATTTTTGAAATTCAAACTTTTCAAAGAAGCTCCAATAAAGAGCCAAGGAAATAAAAAGCATTCAAAATTTTTCATTTTTGCATACCCTCGAATTTAGGATGTTACACTTAGCCCTAGCTAGCCATACCTTTACCTTATGTCATAGTCTTGACATACATCAACTCATGATGTATCATTTGCTTCAACTCCATCAATACATAATGGGTCTTCACTTGATTTGATGATCAACACATGATCATCTCTTTTTGGACATACATTAACTCATGATGCATCCTCTTCTTTGTGGCCTTCAACTCTTGGACATGCATCAACTCACGATGCATCCTCTTCTTTATGGCCTTCAACTCATGAAGCCATCTTTCATTTGCATCTTGACTTGATGATCTTCAACACATGAAGTCATTCTAAGTCATCTTCTTTTGTGGAACTGAACCTATTCATTCAACTCATGGAAATTGTTAGCTCACAAATTAATTGCCATTAATTACCAAAACTTCACCATTAACTCATAATGGAGGGAGTAGATTCCACAATGTTTTATTTTTGGTAATTCATGACAACCTCAATAAATAACAAGATAAAAATATTGATTTATGAGTATACAACATGTACACAATAATTATATACTCTAAAATAAGCTTCTTAAGGAAAGCTTATTCATTTGGTTCTCATGAATCATCCAACCATTAACACATAATGGAGGAACTAGATGATAACCTGATTATAAGTATATATGAATTACACAAACTATACATATTCAAGGAATATGTTTCAAAGTAAAAAATCATTAATATGTGGAAGAAGGAGCATCGATCAATACTAATAAAACTACAACACATATAGTGAATTCCCCCTAAATGTGTGCATGTAAAAATGTATAATGGAAACATATGCACATATTCAAGTTTGACTATTTATGAAGTTCAATCTATATTTTGGATCCGAGAAATGCATTAAGATATGAGAATGTGATGTAGAATGCATACCTCTTATGATTTTCACCTTTTCATCCAAATGAGACTAAGTAATATCATGATCAATAAATAAATTAGTCTCACAAT
Organism: Dendrocalamus latiflorus; assembly: GCA_017311315.1. Lineage (NCBI taxonomy): Eukaryota > Viridiplantae > Streptophyta > Magnoliopsida > Poales > Poaceae > Dendrocalamus > Dendrocalamus latiflorus. Next base: position 32,973,386 of record CM029658.1, on the reverse strand, counting down.
TAGATTTGTCATTATCACCAAAATCAACTTAATGGAGCTTGAACTTACACCCCCTCGCCCGCTCCCTCATGCGCACACTTGTCACTTCATCCGTGCCGACCCCCTTGGCTACTCCCTTGTGCGCACACGTGTCACTTCGTCCATGCCAGCCCCCTTGGCCACTTCCTCGTGAGTAACCTATCACTCCATCCATGCCGACCCCCTTGACAGCTCCCTCATGTGCACACATGTCACTCCGTCCGTGTAGACCCTCCCCCCCCCCCCAGCCATCCCCTCGTGTGCACACCTGTCACTTTATCCATGTTAACCCCCCTCGTCTGCTCCCTCATGCACACACCTTTCACCCCATCCTGACTGATGGCAATGGCATATGGTAGAATTTTGGTTGAACCGAGTGGTATACAGTAGTTAGGCCCTTCATCGATGGCAGTTTATCGAATCGATCACTCACTAGTGGTATAGAATCTATTATCTCTTAAATATATTGATTATTACGATGTACTCATATTTGTGTTATATATCTGATATTTGTGCAACCAATTTCTATACATGATACTCCTATTGGCTCCTTCAAGGGCATTCTGGTAATTTCCCAATTGAAAAAGAAAAAAAGAGGAGGGAGAGGTGGGGCCCACCTATCAGTGGGTCGGCCGGCCGAGAAGATAATGGGCAGGAGACCATGTCTCCTCCCATTTTCCCGTGCGCGTGTGCATTCGCGTCGGTTGGGCTCCTCGTGTGCGGGTGGAGCGGCGGCGTCTGCGTCGTCCAAGGTGTTCGAGTCTTGCGGCAGCGATGGCGGCGAAGGAGGCACCACCGGCGCAAGCGCTTCGGCACCAGCCGTGGCTACAGCCCGCTGGCCTCCGCCCTGCTTCCCTTTAAAAGGCGCCTCTCCTCTCTGTGTTGCCCGCAAGAAGCAGTGAGTCCTCCCCTCTCCGATCTCAAATCTCTCGCTATGGTTCTTCGATCTTGAGCCTTGAGAGCCACCAGCCGGGTTTTCTCCTGTCGCCGTCGGCTGTGGAGCGCAAATCACCGTTCTAGGGTTTCCCATACAGTTTCCTTGAGCCTCTTCTTTGATTTGGCCGAGAGGAAAGGTTTGGGATAAACTTTAGAGGTTGATTTGGCTCAGACTTGTGCTGTGTTTTGTGGGAGATTTGTGACATGTTCTTGTTGTTCGCGAGCGCTCTCGGCCGGAGCTCTCGGTGGTCTTGTGCGGCATCAACCCTAACCCTCGACTCCGACGTCGGCTACCCGAGGTTGGAGTGGGCACATGTATCTTCGTCTACCACACTCTTCTTCTGTGACAGCACTGAGGGGTGCTAGGTTTTCTGGGACAGCGCTTTGAGCGTGCCTTGCCTCTTCTGGTTTCTCCACGGTGATTTCAAGTATCACCACTGTTGTGAGTACATTAGCTGCTGGTTTCAAAATTGCAAAGATCTGTCTATGAACTACTTGCTCTATGATGAAGTGACAATATACTGAGGTTATATATGAATGTGATAGTAGCTTAGTCTTGAGCTATCAGTTAACCTGTTCTTTTACATTCACTGATCATTGCAATTGTTGTTCTGTTCTTGCTGATCCCTGTTCTAAATCTATACAATGGTTTATTTTGGTCTCTTCTGACCGTGGCAGAACCCTGTTATCCTGTTAATTCATTAGCAGTCTCTATAATTGAATGAAATATTGTTTTAGGGGTTTTCGGCTCTGTCCAAAAAAGCTACTTCCTTGATCTATTAGTGTTTGTTAATAGAAAGGTTTAATTTGAGTTCATGTTATAATCTATAACTGTCATATATAATCAAGATTAGATTTTGTCGTGGCGGGGATGGCCAAGATTAAATCTTATGCAACTAGCCTTCTGAGAGCACTTAAGAAAATTCAATTTATTGAACATATGCTGGATCTGATCATATATGTTAAGTTTTTAATGAGATTAGCATTTGAATGCCCTTGTACACTTGAGGCCATGCTAGTCTTGAACTCTTATATGACATTTATGTTGAGTATATGTTTCTTTTGCAATGACTTAAATGATTCATATGTTATTATGTTGGTTGAGTCATTTGTTTGTCATGTTCATCATGCATGCTTGTCCTTTAATTATTATTATTATTAGAATTAAATAAAAAATTATGCTTATACCGTATATTTTACAACAACTCCAAGAGAGCCGCAACCTAAGAATGCTCCGGGAAGTAGAAGACATTATGGGGACAACGCGCAAAGTACTGAGAATCGCCCATTCACATACAAGAAAGGAGCTGGAGAAGTTTACTAATTTGTTTCTATTCTTTTAAGAAAGAAGTTTACTAGCAATTTCAAACGGCTCATTTGACAAGGAGGTACCTACTGAGACATAACCAATCGTGCGACTGTTTTAAAGTTGATTCTGAAATATCTATGAATGGTTTGAGCTTGAGACTTGAGAGGGCATCCTGAGTGATTTTAAGATATTCCAGTATCTGGCGTAGAAACTTTTTTGGGTTGGCTACATCTCTTCCTTGTGAAGTGCCTGAAATCCTAAGTAACAGCATAGTGATATATAACAGCATATTTCTAACCCATTGCATTGGCAAGTTCAATATGTCAAAGGGACAATCTTATTTGCACTAATTCGTGCAATTTTCAACACAGAAGAGCGTAACAGAATTAGAAACAAAGAGAATTTGCATGTATTCTCTGAGAATTGGCATGTGACTTGTAACTGTCATCTCCACGCGCATGTATTCGAGTTGTGCTTGAAGCTGCACAAGGTACACATATACAGTGCTGCCCCTCGGAGGCCAGCAGTCGCCGCCGTGCATGGTGGCGCGGCTGAAGCCTGAAGGTAGAGCCTGGCGTTGGAGGGAAGTCGTGAGGAGGACGTGCAGTGGAGTCATCGCATTAGGGCGGCCTTGGTGTCATTGCATCGTTGATGGGTGCCATGCATAATAATATGGACGACTGCTGTATGTAATACTATCTGTATCATCTATAGATGGTACTAAAGATAGCCCTTACAATAAATTATCTTTTTTTATAATAAATTGTCTTTTTACATGTCTCTATAGACAACTCATTCATGTACAATATCTTGCTTTTTGTGTTATATATATATAGTCGACTACTGCATGAGAGACGATTTAATTCTCTGTATTTTCTCTTTTTCTCATATCATCTCATATCATATATGATAAATTTTATAGATAGCTAGCATTAGATTATTGTATATGCTCTTAGTTTTTGCTTGTTTTTGCTTGCAAGTAGTTAAGGTGTCGCGGTGAGCTTCTTGTCATGCTTTGATGCTTATATGTACGAACCTAAGTAATTAGATGGCGCGATATTATAACGCATTATTGTGCATTGTGCTGCATTCGTTTGTTTGAAAGTTTCCTTGATCCCCTGTGTGTCACCGTGATTATAAGTTTACTCGGCGTGCCTTTGCATATTTCTTCCTGTGCTGTACTAGTTGAGTTTTTGCTATATTATTATCTGTTTAAGCTAATGACTTATGATTTAAATATTTGAATTTTGGCTATTTACGAGAGACAGTACGCAGAGAGAAATAATCGCATGTGATTTTGGCCGGTACAGCTAAACTTAGTACACTTTTTACTATAATTTTTTTATTTTCCTTGTCCTAAAAAAATACACTATTTAAAAACTAGTTACTATAGATGGTACAAGCATAATCCAACTTTAAATCCAAAAGAACCCAACCCTTGGCTACCCAAACTCCATGCTCAACCCTGAAGGTTGTTGCCTGACAATTCGAGTGCAATAATTATTAGTATTGCGGTAAAATTGGCTACATGTGTAGAATTTACATTTTACACATCCCCGTGCCAACAGGAAGGCCACTAAGAAGACAAAGAATTCCACGTCGACTAATGTAATCTACGTGTTCTCGGTACCGCACCACTGGAGCGAAGTTATCGTGTATATATAGCACTGTAGTAATTTTTTTTAAAATCTATCTTTCAGACATATGATTTTATAAATTTAGCTCTCTCTGTAACCGCAGCAGTAGCAACAGGCAACACGTGTTGCCTACTGTACTTTGCCCATCATGGTAAATAGCAGGCACCACAGCCGACACTACATATGACCTACATAGCTAGGCATAATCAGCAGACAACCTACCGAGTTAGGCAAACTCAATACCAGGCCTACTGTGCAGGCTAAGCTCGGCAGCAACCTACCGAGCTAGGTGAGCTTAGTAACTCCTCCATCTGCCGCACTCGCCCATCCTCTGTCAAGCCAACACTACCTACCACGATATCTGCCACCTACCATGATAGGCAAGCGTGACAGCGGAGGGGCCAAATTTCCCTAATCATATGTCTGGAGCTGGATTTAAAAAAAAATGTTATAGTGCTATATATACCATGGATTCCACTGGAGCACGCCATCCAGCGCTCCACCCCGATCCGACGGCCGCGCGATCCTCCTGCACCTCCCCGCCGACCGGGCCCCACCCGCAGCGAGTCTAAACCCGCCGTTCGTTACCTCCGCTCTCTTCTCGTGTTCTTCCCACACCTCTCTCCCTCCCGCCCCCTTCCCCTCGCCTAGGGTTTCACGCCCTCGCTTCCGCAGCGGCGGCCGCGTCCAGGTAAAGCAGCTCAGCTGGCTCCCCGCTCTCGCTCCCGCCCGGATCCGGTCTCGAGGCGATCCGATGGCGGCTCACCGTTCCCTGATCCGTGTGTCGTGGCCGCAGATCTGCGCCGCATGCTGCCGCTGTTTCCTGCTTGATTCGCACCCCGGGCGTGTGCAATCTACGTCGCGCGTTTTTTTCCTTCCCTTTTGAGATGTGCTTGATGCGGTTGGTCTGGTAGGTGAGGAGTCCAGATCCATGCGGATCCTGGGTGCTAGGACGGTTGCTTGGTTGGTGTGTTCGTTAGGAGCTGTGATTCCGCGGCGGTTTCTGATCGATGCAAATGATGGAGGGCGATGTTTGGTTGGTGAATTTGTGCTTGGTTTCAGGGTTGGAGAGTTTTCTTTTCTGGGGCTGTTGATGTGGGGGGTTAAGCAAAATTGTTGGAAGAGCAAATGGGTGGTTGGTCGGTCATGTCATGCGGGAGTGTGGATGGAGCTTAAGCTGGATATCGGCTAAATTGATTCCGGATCCAGAGCTAATTGACCAATTTTGAGAGAAATTGACCAATGAAGATTATTACTGACAAAATCAGTGCCCTATCAGTGTAAGCTCTGTGCCTGCGTTTGGTTTGGGGTAAAAATAACCGGATTAGATAACGTTAACCTAACTAGGTTAGTTTAACCCAAATTTTGTGCTTGCAACAAACCTTGTTAATCTAAATTACTGTGTAGCTAGATTAGGTGGGTTAGCACTAGAAAAACAAAATTTAGGAGGGTTAGTTGTGCTGGGTTAGTTTATTCTACCAATTTGGTGGGTTAAAACTTAATCCTAAGTTAGGAGTGTTGAAACACTTTGACTGGGTTAAGTTAATCCTCCCTAACCCACCTCTTAACCTCAAACCAAATGGCGCCTAAGGCCCCATATGGTTTGGCGTTAAGAGATGAATTAGGGTTTTAACCCGCCAAACACCATTGGGTTAGGCAGGATTAACTTAACCTAGTCAAAGTGTTTTAACCCTCGACCTAAGATTAAGTTAACCCACCAAATTGGTGGAATAAGTTAACCCCGCATAACTAACGCTCCTAAAATTTGTTTTTCTAATGCTAACCCACCTAATCTATCCAAACAGTAATTTAGATTAACAAGATTTGTTGCCAAATACAAAATTTAGGTTAAGCTAATCTAGTTGGGTTAAGATTAGCTAACCCATTTATTTTAACCATAAACTAAACATAGCCTAAGTTGTGAGACTTTCTAGATGGGCAGGAAAGACTATAGATAGGCTGCAAATCATCTGCTTCCTTTTGTGTCTGCATGTCAATTTTTGGGTATATTTCAGTAGATGTGTCTCCTTAACCAGAATCATTATTGACTGCATGATCCACAAAGCTGGGGATTCTTGTGATGTTTTCTGGGTTCTTTTATGTTTCAGATTTTCCACGTGCATTGTACAGAATGCTGATCTAATTTTTTTTCTTGAGCACAGAAAGATGGCTGGTGGCTTTCGAGTATTGCATCTTGTCAGGCCCTTTCTGGCTTTCTTGCCAGAAGTGCAGAGTGCTGATAGGAAAATACCATTTAGAGAAAAAGTGATCTACACCGTTATTTCTCTCTTCATTTTCCTGGTGTGCAGCCAGCTCCCACTCTATGGCATTCATTCAACTACCGGAGCTGATCCTTTCTACTGGATGCGTGTGATTCTTGCATCAAACCGTGGTACCGTTATGGAGCTTGGGATTACTCCAATTGTGACATCTGGGATGGTAATGCAACTTTTAGTGGGATCAAAGATTATTGAAGTTGACAACAGTGTGAGAGAGGATCGGGCTCTGCTGTAAGTATTTGTAAAAATAGCAGAATCTCCTATTTACTTTGTCTATAATTGGTGGATACTGTGTTCATAGTCTCATATGACGTAGCCTGCCATCTATCCAGCGAATGGCCAGTAAAATTGTAAAGCTTGCTGGTTCATATCTCTTATATCCAGTGACGATCTTGTGATGAATAGTGTACCTTTTTACTCAGGAATGGTGCACAAAAGTTGCTTGGTATCCTGATTGCTATTGGTGAAGCTGTGGCATATGTTCTGTCTGGAATGTATGGTAGTGTGAGCCAACTTGGAACTGGGAATGCTATTCTCATTATACTTCAGCTTTTCTTTGCGGGCATCATTGTCATATGTCTGGACGAACTTCTGCAGAAAGGCTATGGTCTGGGTTCTGGCATTTCTCTGTTCATTGCTACCAATATCTGGTAAGCATGTTTATCTTCATTTCTCCTATTGATGTGCTATTCTGTTACAAGTTGGCTTATGGTAAATTTGCTGTTGTATAGTGAGAATATCATCTGGAAGGCGTTTAGCCCCACAACCATCAACAGTGGGCGTGGTGCTGAATTTGAAGGGGCTGTCATTGCGTTGTTTCATCTGCTGATTACTCGAACCGACAAAGTTCGTGCCCTACGTGAGGCTTTCTATCGTCAGAACCTTCCAAATGTGACCAATTTACTTGCTACTGTCTTGGTCTTCCTCATAGTCATCTATTTCCAAGGCTTCCGTGTTGTGCTTCCAGTGAGATCAAAGAATGCTCGTGGGCAGCAAGGCTCATATCCAATTAAGCTATTCTACACTTCAAACATGCCCATCATTCTACACTCTGCACTGATTACCAACCTCTACTTCATATCCCAGGTAGAGACATCAATTTCAGTGCTGTAGTAAGATAAATTTTTACATGAATGTGCAACTGCTTACATGTTTTTTTATTGCTATTGGCCCATTGCAGCTTCTCTACAGGAAGTACAGTGCAAATTTTCTTGTTAACCTTCTTGGGAAATGGAAGGAATCCGAGTACTCTGGTCATTCTGTTCCTGTTGGTGGTCTTGCTTACTATGTAACTGCGCCGTCAAGGTGAATAATTATTTTATTTGATGTTACGTGGTTTTATTTGAGGTTTTGATTTTGTTTTCACAAGTTAATGCTAACTATACTTACCTTTGCATGTTTTGAAACCTTGCAGTTTGGCTGATATTCTTGCAAATCCATTCCATGCATTGTTCTATGTGGTCTTTATGCTGTCAGCCTGCGCTCTGTTCTCAAAGACATGGATTGAAGTTTCCGGTTCATCGGCAAAGGATGTTGCTAAGCAGCTGAAGGTAAAAACAATGTATATGCATGATCCATGTTTTCTTATCCAGTTACTGTTCCAGTTTTCCTATAGGCTATAGCATGTTTCATAACATTGCATGGACAAGGTTGATTTTTTATGGTGTCAGATATGTTCCTGTTTTAGTATAGTCCAGTTCTAGAATCTGCGTATATGAAACTCCAAAAATTATTGTACCATGCAACATAGTGTCACTGAGGAACATTAATGTTCATTAGCTGGCTGTCAGTACCTCTGTTATTTTGGTTTAGGATCTGTTGTTTTTTTACTGGACCCTTAGAAACTCCAGCCTGGTGTTAGGACATCAATATCTACACTGGTTAAGTGGAATATGGACTAAAAGTGTTAAATGGGGTGATCGATTGTCTATATTTCATGCACACATCCAAAATTATTATGCAAGAGCCACTTGTGAACTCTTTTGACTTTGGCAATTCAACAGGAACAACAAATGGTGATGCCAGGCCATCGTGAGTCGAACTTGCAGAAGGAATTGAACAGATACATCCCCACTGCTGCTGCATTTGGTGGAGTATGCATTGGCGCACTAACTGTTCTAGCTGATTTCATGGGCGCAATTGGTTCAGGAACCGGTATACTGCTTGCTGTTACCATCATATACCAATACTTTGAGACATTCGAGAAAGAAAGGGCAACCGAGCTTGGTTTCTTCGGTTTTTGATACCATAGCTGCAGGACCGTGTTATGACAGTAGTTGAATGGATTGTAGTTGGAGAGCTTAAAGTCAGTTTTGGTTGCCCCACTTTTTTTTTAAATGAGAAACTTGTAGCAGGTTCTGCCTGTGTTCTCCGGCCAGCATGGTGGCAAATTTCCTGTGTCCAAAGTACAGTCATGACCATCATCTATCCGTCTTCCACAGCCTTCTCATGTCTTGACTATATTGTAACCGAATGTTTTGAGATCAATTTAGTCATCTTGAACTGAATATATGTTTCATTTGTTTCTTGCAACAATCAGCCTTATTAATCTTTCTAATTCCTGAGAACTATGGAGCAATGCATCGTTTATTCTTTTTTGGACTTTGAAAACTGTTATTGTCTAGTATCTTTTATTGTGTGGCGCAAGTTGTTTCCAATGTGCTTTTTTTTCGGCTTATGTTTTTTTGCTGCGGCTTTTGGGTTAGTTTGTAAAAGTACAGAGTAACAAAAACTTATGTAAGATTTTAGTTAATATAAATAAAATTGTTATAGTGTATATTATAATCAATTTATAGATTTAGTTTTAAAAAATATTTCGTTTAAAAATTATTTACTATAGAGAAGCAAAAAAACAGTTTTTAGAACCACAAAATAATAGGCCCGTTATTCCGTTCATTCTATTGTGCTGGGCCGCTGAGATGTACGCCGTTGTATAAGAGTGTGAGCATGTTATGTTGCGTGTAAACAATGATGTAGATCGTGCGCTTCAGCAATTTCCAGTGATTCATTGGTTATTGCTGCATCACTGTCTATCGAAATTCGAGGTGCTAAGTTCCAGCCGCACCTTAGGTTGTTTAGACGATAGCAATTCGGTTGGTATTTTGTTCGACAAATGGTCAAATATGACAGCCCTGTTTGGATCGTAGGAAAACTGGAGGAACTATTCTCCTATGAACTTCGTACGGTCAAATTTATGCGTTCGAGACGAGCTGCACTGTAAATGAAAACTCAACAGAAGCATCCGAAGCAATACCACAGGGAGCATTTATAAGTTGCCATGGTTACTAAGTTGCAGAAGAACATAGATTTCAAAAAAGCTGAAGTACAATGTAAGATTTCCGATCAAAAGTACGCATTACATAATTCTCCGCCCTGAAGACAACCTCACAAGTCACAGCATCATTTCTTGTTCTAGTTTCTACCCTGAAGTCGAGCTACAAGAGATCTCACCACGCAAGCTCTCACAGCATCCGTTTCCATGTTGGCACGACATGAAGCAGGAATCGCCCAAATTCACCGCGCTGCCAAGTCCGGTTTATCCTTGCCGCGCGAGGTAACATTCTTGGCAACCTCCACGATCTCCTCCATTTGGCTGTCAACCACCTCATTCAGCTGCTGCTCCTGGGTCTTGAGATCCTCTGGCTGCTGTTCAATTGTTTGATCATCCGCATCCCCACCCTCCTGTGTCCAGTACATAGCAAAGGAAGTTTCCTCGTCGAAACTGCTTGGCATTTGGACGAGCCGCTTCCCGTTGGTTCCAGTGGCGCTGCCAAGTATTTCGGCTTTGATGCGGTCGTAGATGCAGGCCCTGAAGTTGTCCATGCTCCTACAGTCCTCGGCATCAAGGTTTAGATAGACCAGAATTTCCCAGCACCGCAGGAACTGCTTCTTGTTGATCTTCAACTTCTGCCGCACAGTCTCGGCCAGGTCAGAAGGCGGAACCATTTTCAAACTGCGAGTCCTTTTTGAAAGGTTGGTCTCCTTCAGAGATGAGACCATAGCACTGAGCACAGGCTTGATTGGATCGAAGGTGAGAAGACGGAGGCAGTCAATGGATGAACGTACATACTGCAGGTAATCAGAAGGATCTTCTATGGTTACATCGTATATGTTCTCAGACTCTGCAATAGAATTGATTGCCTCAAGAAGACGAAGACCATGGCCTTCACCCTGATAAGGTGGCAAGACCAGTATCTGACAAAAGAAAAAGAAAGAGAAAATCGTATCAGCAGAGCATCCGTGTCAGACCAAAAACATGCTTTAGTTTCCAAAACATATTTGCTTATATAATTACACTAAAGTCAGTTTAAACATCTGAAATAACAGACAGCATGGGCGCACCAGCAGGCCATGGCTTCAGTTCAAAGAAACTCATTACATATGGGACCCACGGACAGATCAAGTAAAATAGAAGGAGGGCCAACCTGGCTGATCCGCAAGCGAGTGTTCTCAGGGTAATGATAGAAATGATGGACAGCTGCAAAGCCTAGCAACTGAAATTTAGAACTGGATGATGTCTGTGTTGTCTTCTTTACTACCAGGAGCATTTCCCATCCATGTTCAGTTATATCTATAGGCGTGGAACCTAGAGTGCAATGCTATTAGAAGAAAGAAGTTCCAAGTAAATTAGACCACTGTACTTTTCAGTTACCTTCAACCAGAAGCAAAACAAGTGGCACCAGACGAGAATAAAGGAATGCAGCAGCACCTTGGAGTTCAACTCGAACAATCTGAGAAAAACACGCATATAAATCTCAGGACTTGTCCCCAACATGTTAGGCTGATATTATAAACGAAATAAATAAGGGTGGCAACAGATTATGTAATACCCCAAATTGCATAAAGGGAAACATTAGAGGTAAATAAAGGGGAGGGTATAGTTTTGCCGTCAGACTCATCGATTTTAGAGTATCGATTTAGTGTCGCTCGCAGAGGTTCCCAGACCACCCCAGGACAGTTGGCACCGTCTAGAGAGCCGAGCAGCGCCCTCAGAGGTTCCCTGACCGCCTAGGGGTAGTCGGCATCATCTCGCGACATGAGTTTTCTTCATCCGGCAAATTCCAACCTTACCTATTACCAGACTTACCGCTGCAATAAAAGAAACCCCAAAGCCAGCACAGCATTTGACCAAAATGCCCCTGAGCAGTCAATTGTATGGGAAAGGAAGGGAAGGGCATGCCAGGCATTTCAATGCAACGGGCAGCCCAACCACGCATTTATAAAGCCAACACCACCGTAGAGCCTTATCCTCACAACTCTTCTCACGGTAGGATAAGAACAAGTCAGTAGAAGTACTCTCCACCCCTCACTGCCAAACCACAAAGCCACCACAAGCACACCCTCTAAGCTCTCTACTGAGGAGGGAGCCCGAAGAGGAGGAGCAAAGGAGCAGCCGGCCATGACGGCAAGAGGAAGGTGGGAGCAAGGGTGAAGTCAGCAAGACGGCGCCAACGACAACAATCCAGAGTAGCCCACAACCACCAGGAACCCGAGCCAAGTGAGGTGTGCCTCCCCAACCATGCGCTTTGTAGAGTAGCAGCACGAAAGCATATAGGCAAAAGCTCACGCATGTAGTAATAAGGGAAAAAGGGGAACTTCCCTGGTAGGAGTGGTCGGCCGGCAATAATGCCGTGGCCGACACCATCGGGAGGCGCAGGGGGGTCGGCGGCCTGGGGCCGGCAAGCCCCTGTGCGACCAAGCGCAGCCGCGCCACTGGGGAGGCAAGGGGGCGGCGGAGGCGCCGGCGGGTCTCGGGCCAGGCCGCGCCACCGGAGGAGGCGGCGTCGAGGTTGGGCCGGCGGGGCCCAGCGGCCGGCGGCGGGATGGAGCCGTCGCGCCATGCGCCACCGCCTGGAGGAGGGGCCATCCGCCCGGTCCCCGCACGCGAGGAGAAAGAGTTGGGTAGAGGCGACGGGGTAGGAGGAGGGAGGCCGCCGACGGTGAGGGAGGCCGGCGCCCCAATGGCCAGCGGCGAGGGGAGAGGAGGCCGGCGCCCCAAGAACCGCCGCGCCGCCCGGTTGGGTTGAGGGAGGAAGAGGAGGGCCATCGGTCCAAAAGGATAGAGGAGAGAGAGAGCCAGGGGAGGAAGAGAAAAGGAGGGGGCCGGTCGGGTAGGTGAGAAAAGGAAGAGAAAAAAGAAGAAGAGAGGAAAGAAAGAGAAGGGGAAGAAAAAAAGGAAAGAGAGGAGAAAAAGAAAAGAGGGAAAAAAAAGAAAAAAAATGGGTTTGGCACCTGCGCGACAGGTCCCTCAAGACCCGTGCGATTACGCCCGAGGTCGGGCTACGAGCTTAGGGACGCTGTTCTCCGTTTAAGCTCTTGATTTTCGTTTTGCCGTTGAGTCGGGTTGATGTGTGCGCAGGTGGAGGTCCCGGGTCGGAGCCGTCCACGCGTCATCCCCGAGGCTAACCAGGCAAGTGCTTTGTAAAGCGGTGAATTCGGGTAGTGATTTCGGGTAAATGAATGATGATGCATTTCTTACCGTGTTGAGGTAAGTTTACAATTACCGGACGATGCCTTGCTTACCATGTTGGGGTAAGTTTACTATTTCCGGATGATGCATAGCTTACCATGTTGGGGTAAGTTAAATATTTTTGGAATGCATAATGTGAAGTGAGAAATGATGAATGTTGAGACGTGTCATGTTGATATGCATAGTCGGAGTACTTGCATTGCATGCATGTCATGAAAAAGATAGTGTTGGTCCACGTTGAGTGGATGTTCCACGGGAGTGGAGCTGGGTCCCCGTAAGAAAGTTACGGGCTAATGATGTCCCCGTATGAAACAGGACGGGCTTGAGGTCCCCGCATGAAACAGGGCGGGCTTGGGTGAGCATCGACGGGTGCTCACTCTGCTATACCGGTATAGGCTAAAGAGTTGAGAAAGAAGTGCATGAGCATGTGCATATGCATAACGATCGGTTAATGAGAACCTAAAGAGATAAGAGAAAGGTGCATGTGCATGATGAATGGTTCATCGGAACTTGAAATGGCTAAATGGAAAAGTGGTTAATGGAGCTGGAATGAGTATGATCTAATGAATGAACTTGTTATTTGCTGTTTTGCTTTGTACTTGCTGAGTCGGTGGACTCAGCCTTGCTTTGTTGATGTTTTTAGGTAACCGTTGAGGACGATAGGTACGGGCGGGAGTAGCCCATGGATAACTGGCACGAACCAGCAGCACGTGAGAATCACCTTTTGTCAGTGCACTTTAGCGTTGTTAGGCTAGAATAATCACTAGAAATGCTAGGATGTATCTGATTGCAGCAAAATGAATAAACTTATTGTTGGCTTAAATTCTTCTAGTTGTTGATGAATTGGTAGAAGTATGCAGAGGTGGTAGCATCTTGGCCCAGAGAGTGGGCGGGGTGTTACAGTTGGTATCAGAGCGGGCGTTAGGTCCGTGGTAAAGAAATGTGATAACCTAGGTTAATTATTCAACTAAAATTTGACTTAGGCCTAATAATTAAACTAAAATTTGACACACTGGTGCACCATAGGTTGGGGAATGGGTCTTAAATTGCATCTATGCTTTCGCAGCATTAACGTTGATCTGTGCTGTTGAAATGGATGGTTGTGGGCTAGCTGTGTGATTGGCTATCTGTCTTGAACAGAGATGCCGAGAGCTAGAGGACGCGGACGCGTGCACAGTAGGATGGGATTAGGTCAAGCATTGCATTGTCGCTTCTATTAGTCATGTTGTTGATTTGCAATGCTTGACATTGATGCTTGTGAGTTGATAGCAAGCATTTGAACTTGTTATTTGTGTGTCCTACGGGACTTTGCCGTGATTGTGTCGTATGCCGATGCAATAAAGACTGAGACTAATTGAGACTGTGGCCACTGGAGAGGCCTAGTCATGTTGCCAAATGTGGCATTGAGGTAATAATGTTTTGCTTTAGTTTCAGGAAGTTGGTTCCCTTTGGTTAGCAACTCGTTGAGTTGTTTGATAAATACCCGATAGTGGGGAGTGTTCCATGCAAGTCTAGTATTCGGGAAAATTTTGATTATATGGATGATTGGAGTAACTTGCAGAATGAGACCAATATTTTTAGAGAAGGCAATATCCAATAGTGGTTGAAGTGTTGGATTAGGCATATGTGGGATATGCTGGTTAGAGTAACAAGTTGGTAGGACATGGTATTCTAAATGGTGAGAATCTAGGACAGTAATTAACTTTAGTTATGCTTGTGGGATCAAAGTTGCTTTGAATCCAATGAGGATTTTGTAGTAACATGAGAAGTAGCGGGGTAAAGCATATCCGTTCTGTTTAATAGTGGGATTTGAATTATTAGTGAACCAGTTGGTGATTACGGTTGCTTAGACTATTAAGTCACATCGAATGACTGGTTTTACTTTGGCCCGAATCCATGAACCTAGCTAGGCGAGCGGGTCTTGCTAAAAAGGGGTGTGTTAATCTATTGTCTTGGTGGAAAATCCCACATCTGGAGTTATCCTTTCAGTTGTTAATAGGCGAAGGATTATAAAACTAAGTCCGTCAACCCCGCACCATGATTGATTATTTAATCATGATTGATGTTTTGGAAAGGTTTTAATAGTTATGATTTTATAACTCTATTGGAATTCGTTGGGAGGACTAGAATATGGATCTTGACGTCGGATAGTCTCCCAGCTAAATTGAATGGAGAAGAATTGTTGTGAGACTTAAATTCTAAGGGATGAAGTTAATGACATTTTAGTGAGATTTGGTGGCGATACTTAAGCATGAGTTGGTGGAGATGCCACTGCATTTTGTAGGAAATCTTGTGCACACCTACGGAAGTAGAACAGATGGATTCTATGCTTAAAACAAACTGTGGTTTACGGAAGTACATATGGTGTGTGCTAAAAATCTGGGTGATTAATCATCCTTAAAGTTGAGCTGGCGGAGATTAGTTAGCGCCTTGGAAATTAGGTGCTCATGGGATTATTTATTGATAGTGGGTTTTTCTATCAAAGAGCCTTGACCACATCTTGTGGTATGCGCGCTTGATAGTTGTTATGATTGTGTTGTTTTGTACAGTAAAGTGGTAGTGTTTGATAAACTAAAGAGTAAAGTTGGAAGAATAAAGTATCTGGTGAGCCGTGGAAAGGTTCAAGATGGATACTAAAAGTCAATGACTTATGTATTAGCAAATTGATATTTGCTAAACTGTGTAAGCAGTACAAGAGGTACTGGCTTGTTGTGGTTATGGGGAAGAGAATTTTAATTGGTCTCTATGTAGTATTTGGAAGAAAACCCTTTGTGTTTTGGCATGCATTATCATTTGGGGTTCATGACTTTGAAGGAGGTCATGTTCAGCTCTATCAATGATGAATGCTTGGAGGTGCGGCAGGAGATCCGCATGTTTCACAGATTGATTTATGTGCATGTGTCATGAGTGCTACCTAACTTCCCTCACTTCTGCATTTGAGATTTCCCGGACGAGTGGTCCATGGCGCTCCCGAACGCGTAAGTTTCGGGCGTACCTAGGAACGAAGTCCTAGGCGTACTCAGGAATGAGTCCTGAACGTTTCCCGAACATGTAATTTCGGTTGTCTTGAGTTGAGAGTCTAAAGTGGGCCCGGGCGCGTCAACTAGGGTAATGTAATATTTGGATTTTGTTGCATCTCTCCGTTTTCTTGGTGTTATTTGCCCAATGTGTTTGTTGTGTTGTGATGCTATGGCCAGAGGGATTGGTTCTCCTATCTAGGCGTTGCATCATTGAAAGAGTGAATCCCGTGTTGGGGGAGTTTTGCAGTTGTTTTGGGGAGTGAGTGATGAACTCATTCTAAAGTCCTGTCTTATTGAAGAATGAAAGCTGTTGGGATTTCATTCTGTTTTTGGATGTTTAAATTTGGTAGACTTCTTAACTTTGGAGGGTTGCTGAAGGATTAGAATCCCTTGTTCTCGAAACGAATGTTAAATTCATAACATGAAGCTCTATTAGGCCTAGATCTAGAGTGAGAAGGTTGATATGTTGGTAATAGGGTGATAATAAAGATTTGTGTGGCTAATAGAGTTCTGAGTTGATCTTATGCCATAATCCTGATGGGAAATTGATCAAGGATAAAATTGGCCTTAAAAGCGAGGCCGACGGTCGATTGTGATATCGCAACTAGTAGCGTCTATGGGGAATAATGGGGACTGATGTCACATTTAAGCTGGTAAAGCATGGGTAGCGAAGAGAGTATGAGATTTTGGTGAAAGAGCTTCCCTGACTTATGTTTTGAGGTAATCATCACTAGGTGTTACTGTTTTAGGTTACTTGATTCCAATAACATAGATCGAGGATGATACTAATGTCGGGGTTATTGGAGGAGTATTGGGAACCTTGGTTTATCAACCTCATATTTGTTGATAGCTAGTAGAGGCTAAAGATTGAGGTAAAATTAAAGTAGAGCAGTTGGATGATTTAGTTATTTGATGTTAAATGAGATCCTAATGGAGTTTACCTTATTCTGTGGATTTGAGAAGTTGAGAGTTGGTGTGTGATTTGTTTTATCCACCGTGTTTGGTGACCATTATTTAAAGAAGTAGTCAGGGGTGTAATCCATTACATGGGTAATTGGAATGTTTTGATATATCGAAACATGGGAACCTATCATTCTTGCTAAAAAGAGTTAGTGAGAACTATCTTTGCGGGTTTAGTCACATGGATGTGTGATTGATACTGATTTAAGAGACACGAAGTAAAATATCTCTCGTGTTATCGACTGAAGTGAATGATCGATAGTCAAAGAATTATTTTGGGTTTCCCTGATTTGGGAATTCGTTCAGGGCCACTTTGAGGGATAGTGGATTTAAGTGGAAAGTTGCGGTATTTCCGCATTTTATTTGTGGTCTATGTGGTTTTTGGCTAAGGCGTTATCCTTATGCCTAAAAGAATATACCTTCTTTTCTTGGAAAAGAAAAGACTGATTTGGGGAATAGAAATATTTCGCATGGTATATGCGGCGTAAAGTTGTTTGGTAGGATAAGGATTGATTTCCTGTCCGGTTTTCACTCTGAGTAGATTTATTGTGAGGAAATGGTTTCCTGAGAGGAAACAAATTTCCTTCTGCTTTGGGAGAAGGATTGATGTTTGTGGATGAATGAGTTGATTCTATGAGCGTTGCGTGATACTTCTCTTGTAAAAGAGAAGAGCTCTCCTTGTTGCAAATAAGAGTAGCCTTGTCTTTTTGTGCAAGCAATGAGAGTGTTTTCCCTGAAGGATTGGAGGTTTTCTTATGCCGAGGCATAAGACTTAAGTCTATGCACGGAGTGCACATTATGTTTCATATGTCAATGTTGAGAAAGTACTGGAGAGATCCAGAGCATGAGAATGTGTTAGGACCGTTGTCCATAAAGCAAGACCTCACCTTCGAGTCCCGTCCAGTTCGTATTCTGGAGGAACCAGAGAAGGTGTTGAGGCATAAAAAGATAAAGTAAGTTAAAGTGCTTTGGGCACATCAGTCTGAGCGAGAAGCGATATGGGAGTTGGAGTCTCGCATGCGCGAGAAGTACCCGGACTTGTTCTCCATGGGTACAAGTTAATGTTATGTTATATGCAGTTTATTACGTTTTGTTCGTTCGTGCATATTGTTAAACGCAAGAATTCGGGGTCGAATTCTGTTAAGGGGGGTAGAATGTAATACCCCAAATTGCATAAAGGGAAACATTAGAGGTAAATAAAGGGGAGGGTATAGTTTTGCCGTCAGACTCATCGATTTTAGAGTATCGATTTAGTGTCGCTCGCAGAGGTTCCCAGACCACCCCAGGACAGTTGGCACCGTCTAGAGAGCCGAGCAGCGCCCTCAGAGGTTCCCTGACCGCCTAGGGGTAGTCGGCATCATCTCGCGACATGAGTTTTCTTCATCCGGCAAATTCCAACCTTACCTATTACCAGACTTACCGCTGCAATGAAAAGAAACCCCAAAGCCAGCACAGCATTTGACCAAAATGCCCCTGAGCAGTCAATTGTATGGG
Source organism: Dendrocalamus latiflorus (assembly GCA_017311315.1). Taxonomy (NCBI): domain Eukaryota; kingdom Viridiplantae; phylum Streptophyta; class Magnoliopsida; order Poales; family Poaceae; genus Dendrocalamus; species Dendrocalamus latiflorus. Next base: position 32,955,264 of record CM029658.1, on the reverse strand, counting down.
AAAGGAAGGGAAGGGCATGCCAGGCATTTCAATGCAACGGGCAACCCAACCACGCATTTATAAAGCCAACACCACCGTAGAGCCTTATCCTCACAACTCTTCTCACGGTAGGATAAGAACAAGCCAGTAGAAGTACTCTCCACCCCTCACTGCCAAACCACAAAGCCACCACAAGCACACCCTCTAAGCTCTCTACTGAGGAGGGAGCCCGAAGAGGAGGAGCAAAGGAGCAGCCGGCCATGACGGCAAGAGGAAGGTGGGAGCAAGGGTGAAGTCAGCAAGACGGCGCCAACGACAACAATCCGGAGTAGCCCACAACCACCAGGAACCCGAGCCAAGTGAGGTGTGCCTCCCCAACCATGCGCTTTGTAGAGTAGCAGCACGAAAGCATATAGGCAAAAGCTCACGCATGTAGTAATAAGGGAAAAAGGGGAACTTCCCTGGTAGGAGTGGTCGGCCGGCAATAATGCCGTGGCCGACACCATCGGGAGGCGCAGGGGGGTCGGCGGCCTGGGGCCGGCAAGCCCCTGTGCGACCAAGCGCAGCCGCGCCACTGGGGAGGCAAGGGGGCGGCGGAGGCGCCGGCGGGTCTCGGGCCAGGCCGCGCCACCGGAGGAGGCGGCGTCGAGGTTGGGCCGGCGGGGCCCAGCGGCCGGCGGCGGGATGGAGCCGTCGCGCCATGCGCCACCGCCTGGAGGAGGGGCCATCCGCCCGGTCCCCGCACGCGAGGAGAAAGAGTTGGGTAGAGGCGACGGGGTAGGAGGAGGGAGGCCGCCGACGGTGAGGGAGGCCGGCGCCCCAATGGCCGGCGGCGAGGGGAGAGGAGGCCGGCGCCCCAAGAACCGCCGTGCCGCCCGGTTGGGTTGAGGGAGGAAGAGGAGGGCCATCGGTCCAAAAGGATAGAGGAGAGAGAGAGCCAGGGGAGGAAGAGAAAAGGAGGGGGCCGGTCGGGTAGGTGAGAAAAGGAAGAGAAAAAAAGAAGAGAGGAAAGAAAGAGAAGGGGAAGAAAAAAAGGAAAGAGAGGAGAAAAAGAAAAGAGGAAAAAAAAAGAAAAAAAAATGGGTTTGGCACCTGCGCGACAGGTCCCTCAAGACCCGTGCGATTACGCCCGAGGTCGGGCTACGAGCTTAGGGACGATGTTCTCCGTTTAAGCTCTTGATTTTCGTTTTGCCGTTGAGTCGGGTTGATGTGTGCGCAGGTGGAGGTCCCGGGTCGGAGCCGTCCACGCGTCATCCCCGAGGCTAACCAGGCAAGTGCTTTGTAAAGCGGTGAATTCGGGTAGTGATTTCGGGTAAATGAATGATGATGCATTTCTTACCGTGTTGAGGTAAGTTTACAATTACCGGACGATGCCTTGCTTACCATGTTGGGGTAAGTTTACTATTTCCGGATGATGCATAGCTTACCATGTTGGGGTAAGTTAAATATTTTTGGAATGCATAATGTGAAGTGAGAAATGATGAATGTTGAGACGTGTCATGTTGATATGCATAGTCGGAGTACTTGCATTGCATGCATGTCATGAAAAAGATAGTGTTGGTCCACGTTGAGTGGATGTTCCACGGGAGTGGAGCTGGGTCCCCGTAAGAAAGTTACGGGCTAATGATGTCCCCGTATGAAACAGGACGGGCTTGAGGTCCCCGCATGAAACAGGGCGGGCTTGGGTGAGCATCGACGGGTGCTCACTCTGCTATACCGGTATAGGCTAAAGAGTTGAGAAAGAAGTGCATGAGCATGTGCATATGCATAACGATCGGTTAATGAGAACCTAAAGAGATAAGAGAAAGGTGCATGTGCATGATGAATGGTTCATCGGAACTTGAAATGGCTAAATGGAAAAGTGGTTAATGGAGCTGGAATGAGTATGATCTAATGAATGAACTTGTTATTTGCTGTTTTGCTTTGTACTTGCTGAGTCGGTGGACTCAGCCTTGCTTTGTTGATGTTTTTAGGTAACCGTTGAGGACGACAGGTACGGGCGGGAGTAGCCCATGGATAACTGGCACGAACCAGCAGCACGTGAGAATCACCTTTTGTCAGTGCACTTTAGCGTTGTTAGGCTAGAATAATCACTAGAAATGCTAGGATGTATCTGATTGCAGCAAAATGAATAAACTTATTGTTGGCTTAAATTCTTCTAGTTGTTGATGAATTGGTAGAAGTATGCAGAGGTGGTAGCATCTTGGCCCAGAGAGTGGGCGGGGTGTTACAGATTAAATGCTAACTGCCAAGAAAGTAACAGATCTGAACCGCAGGGCAACTCAAAATTTGAAATTCCAGAAATTGCATTTTCTCAATAACACATTAACATTACTTAAACCCAACTGCGATTTAGAAGCATCAATTAAAAAAATGTGCCCTAATCTACTAGGTGATAACATTTAACAGGGAAACAGGAAACATTTCCTTTAGAAAGCTTAACTTGGTATGCTAAAAATCAGAGCACAGCAAAAAAAAATGTCACAAATCCAATCACAAATGCAAAGAGTAAAAAGAATACCTCATCTACCGAATCTTCTTCATTTGATGTGTCATGTCTAACGACATTGCCATTTGTCACCACATTGCTGTAGCAGTCGGAAAAATAAGTTCGGTCCTGCTTCCTGAAGCAACAAAGGAATAGTGTGGATGGGTGCTACAATTAAACGTACCTAATATATTGGCACTCCTTTGAAAAGGTCTGCAGAAATTCCTCTTTTTCTACAAGGGTTTCCCCAAAAATGTTCTGTCAAAGATAATAAATGAAGCTTAGACAGTCATGCATGTAGAAGCTTAGACAGTCATGCATGTAGAGATTTCATTATTTATAAAAGACATTGTAATCGAAGCTGATCTTACCTGAAGAACAGTTGTCAGATCTGTGATTCCTTTCCCTCCCTGGAAGAAATCAGTTAGTTCTCTTTTACTCAGTAGCTTGAGAAAATCAGGAAACAATACATAGCTACTATGACCAACAAATTCATGTCAACTGAAATTTCAAATTCTGGATTACTTCGTTCATTAAACAATAATAGACAATAATTTTAAAGGTCAAAAACAACAAAAATGAAGAAATTTACTGGAGGCAGATTAGAAAAGGATCACTGGGAGGGAACAACATTGATCAATCAAGAACAGGCACAGATATATAGACTTCAGAAATAGTAGCTAAAGGAGACTTGCCGCTGATCACACAAAATGTGTGCAATGAACAAAAAAATAGTCATTTCCTTTCTCGTGAAATCATGTAAAGAGCATGGCCAATACATGTTATGTTAAAAATAACAACCTCAAAACGTCTATGTCATATCCCACTACTTTGCAAATGGAATCGGTAGTAGTTTACAAGTCTATAAATCTGTAGCCACTCTATTGGATAGGGAAAATGCTAAACGCAATAATTTACCAAATATTTTAAGAAAAAGATAAAACATATTGTCATGGCCGTGGGCCATGCAAGGCGCACGGAAGGCAAACCGATCTGGATCAAACTGATTGACCATCTTATCTTTAGTTTCCTTATTGTTGGATAGTTCCCTTTTGTTAGGATCATATCTTATCTTTCCTATTTGTTAGCAATGGTTGTTAAGAAGCCAACCATGTAAGGTGACGGGCTACTATTGAGGAAGTCAAGCAAAGAGTTAAGAAACTACATATCTCCCTCACATCTCTCTATCTCCCTGCCGAAGGCTCTTGCTTCCTCTGTCTTCTTGCTGCTCCCTACCAATCTGTTGTTATTTCTCCAATTCCTACCCCAGCTACCCTTCCCCACTCCAAGCCCATAACACATATGTTTCAAGTTCAGATCATATCAAATAGGAAGAGATAACCAGCCAGATTCTTTACAATGGACAGGATAACCAACCAGATTCTTTACAATGGACAGGACAAAGCACAAGAATATAATCAAATAACATCTTATAATGATTCCGCTGGAAGCAGATGGCACTCCAAAGCAATACTACATGACATGTTTGGCAGTGAAACGATAGACGGCAATAGTACTATAGTAGAAGCTAACAAAAAAAGTATAGAATATTATCTGTACACATAGAAAAGTCAGGATTCGGGACGGATGGAATGTTCTTATCAAATAGTCCCACAATAAATAACCAATACTTATAGTTTTTTTCAATGAACCAGTACTCACATCAGATGTTTCCTCAAATAAAATATCAGCATATGCATGCAATGATATTGCACTTATCCACACATTGATCTGCACCAAAAGAAAATATCAGACACAAACATAGAGAATTTCACATTGCACATAACAAAAAAAAGGAGTGGAGAGAAAGAAATGGGAGTCTGCAAAATAAAAGCATCACTTTGCTTTATTTACCTTGAGATTTTTGTAGCCATATATCTTGCCATCTTCACCAAAAAAATGATTTAGGTCAAATGGTTGAATAGAAACACTGTTTGCTGAGCCCACCTCGTCAGGGTTTCTTGCTGTAGCAAAGCCAACAGAAAAAACTACTAAGAAACTGAAGAACCCAAAATAATGGGATTATGAATTTATTCAGTTCAATCAGTTCCAGAGCATACAAATACTAGTTGTTTGCTTTTGTTGTAGTAGTTAATTGAACTATGCAACTAACAAGGAAAAATTCATAACTTAATATCATATTAAATGAAAGGCATTGTTTTTTAGGTTGCATAAGGTTTTCTTTCCTCGACTCTTAGTAAAACAAGATGTTATTGACTCTATTCGAAGGATGAATCTTGCGACTTTATTCCAAGGATGAATCTTTCTCCTCAACAATGATATGATTATAATAAAGTAGGTATTGCTGCAAATTTACTCTCCACAATTTGGAGTCGTATAAGCTAGTGAGATATCTGGACAATTGCACAAACAAAGGAAAAAAAGAAACTAGAGGCTAATTCTTAGTGCCAGAAGATTGCAGATACAAGGGGGTCGAATAATGGAATTCCATACCGAGAAACACTTTCATGCACTCATTTGCCTCAACTCCAGCATCTGCAGCACAAGAAAGAACAGAAGATGACATGTAAATTAGTTAATCTATCCACACAAAAGAATTAAAGTGCCAGCGAGCGCAAAAATATACATTGGAAAATAAGCATGTCCACATCCACATAAATGAACAAAAATAGACATGTAAATTGTATATATTGAAGAGCACAGTTCATAAGACCAATAGAGCTAAAAAAGAGCGATGGACTATGGCTCTTCCTGTTTCTAAAAACGATAAAACAAGTCGCCAGTTTGAACCATGTTGGGTGCACCATAGCCGACAGGAGACAAACAAAACAAGCAAAATATAGCAGCACTAACTGACAGCATACTTATGGTAAAGTTGTTTGCATTTTTCTCATCCAACCAAAAGAAGATAAACCTACAAAGTTCTCCCCCAGAGTGCAATGTTCATTTTAACCCTTTTAACTACCCAACACATATATAACCACGAGAGCAGGGTCCAACCATGCAAGAACAGCCAGACCGACATTTCCACAAGGAAGCAAGCGTTAAATCCTACTACCATACAATGTGCAACCTCCTATCACTATCCACTACACAAGACATCCCAGAGTCTACACCGAAAACTCAAGTAGCTTCATTGCAATCCTCTAAACCAACACAAAACAAACTCCCCAATTCTTCAACTTTGCTACTACACAACAAAGGAGGCAATTTCATCTAAACCCCATCAAACACAAATCCCAGCAGCAGAGAAACACTCCAATCGGAAGGAAGAACCACCATCCCAGCACCCCTTTTACATAAACCCCACGCAGAACAGCAAATCTAGACAAAAGCGCGCCGGAATCCAACAAGACAGCCGCCACACCGCGACGGCAACCTAACCACGCGCCAAAACTCGAACCAGATCCGCGAATCGGGAGACGAGTGGGGGAATTGGGGGTGTCGGGTTGGGTACCGATGCCGGCGAAGCCGACGCGACGGCGCTTCTTGGGGTCGGCGGCGGCGTCGGCGGCGGTCCCCTTCTGCTTGAGCGCCATGTTTGGTCGATCCGGAGGAGGAAGCGCGCGGGGGGTTTGGGGTTAGGGTTTGGGGTTTTCGGGGGAGGAGAAGAGGCGGGAGAAGGGAGAATGGGGAGGCGGGAAATGGGGAATCGCTACGGGCTACGGGGACCGCTGACTCTCACTCCTACCAGTGAGACAAGTCCGGGCTAGATCAGAAATTACTCCGTCGTTTTAGAAGGCAGATATGGTCAGATGGATCACCTAGCATAAATCTATATAGGTATTAGACCTGATTAACTAAATATACAATGTTATATCAGTCCACAGACTTAGTCTTAGATCTAGATATGGCCTACTGCGGTCACAAGTCGTGCTGTACCAGGCTAGACACGTGTAGCACAACAAGCCAAAGATGGGCTATTTAGCATGCAAACTCGCTGCTATCTGCTTCACACATTTCCTCCTCGGTCGTTGCCAACTCTCCTTCTCAATTCCTCCCTCCCTGGCCCCCGCCACCTCCTCCCTCTCACGCTCCAGCTCCACCTCCTTCCTCTCGCGCTTCATCGTTTGGCTGCTGTCTCCTTCCCTCCTCGACTCCTCTCTCCCAGTCCCCCGTCGTTTCCTCCCTCTTGCGTTTCGACGCTCAGCCCGCTTGATTGCTCCCCCCTCTCTCCAGTAAGCCTCCCTCCCCACACTCCCCACCATGCCACCTCCGCCACTGTCGTCGTGCGCCCGCACCTTCTCCGCCCCCTTCCTCCCTCAGTCCCCCACGGGTCATGCCAAGCTTAGCCATACCTGGGTCATGCCACCCTTAGCACAGTTCGTGTGTGTGCTGTGTCTAGCCATCTTGCCAAACCGAGGTTGTGACCCAAGCACAGCACACCACGTCGGATCGGGTCGGCACGGGACGTTCAGTTCAGGAATGTGTCATGTCTGAGCCAGACCAACAGTATCGTACTTGGGTAGCTCAACCTATTTGCCCACCTCTATTAGAAGGTTTGTAATCTACTTTCTAAAATGTTGATTACTAATGTACATTAAAGTATTTGAACTTGTTAAATAAAAATAATATTATAAAAAAAGAAAACGACCTTCTGTAAAAGAAAAAAGGAAAAATAACAGTTAACTATGTGCATTCGAGACCGTATCTATCAAGGAGGAATTATTATCCATGTGGTCTTGTAATGGAGAGTTGCTTTAAGACCTGTTCATATTGGTTTTTGGTCGAAATGGAGAGTTGCTTTAAGACCTGTTCATATTAGTTTTTGGTTTTGGCTTATTAATAGTAACAGCTTGTAGAGAGATACCCGCGTACGATTTTGATCTATATAAATAAAGTCACTAAAGTGTATAATACAATCGACTAGTAGATCTCGTATTTAAAAGACACTCTATTTAAAAGCTAGATACCATAAAAAAGTAACTTTTAGAGACAAATATGAATAGGGCCTTAGTGTTGTTATATATAAATAACAGGTGCACCATGATGCTCAAACTCCATGTCTAAGACTTTCCATCCATGATTAAAACTTTTCATCCTGATATATTATATATCATTGCACTTGCACGTATCTAAAAGCAATCAAAAAAACGAGGAGGCTTGATGCCCAAACACCATTATACCCCATTTCAGCGTTCTATATACAAAGGGTGATAGTAATCTAAGATCTAATCCAACGAGCGTGACTTTTCGCTCTTATGTTGATCGGGTGGCTTACAAGAAATTTAACGTCCAACCTAGTATATCCCCCGAACACAAATCACACAAAGCACAGTCAAACATAAGGATGGAAGCCCGATGTAGAATGGACATATTCAAAAGTATTATAGCTTTTAACTGATTGTAAAAAAGATTGGTAGAGTAAGGAATAATGAAGTTAAGAAGTCACTCCGTTCAAAACGAATTCTGCAGTAACTCCTTCATATGACTTACAGAAACCACATTGAAAAATCATTCCGTTCAACTTTCAATTTCTAAAATCCAAAATCATAGGTTATTTGGAACAAAGCCTTAGTCCTTTGTATTGGGATGCTAGTTGATTTTCTTTACAGTTTTAAAAATCTCTAGTTAACTACAAATTGCTCTTGCGCGTGTTACACTGTTACCTTGTTACTTCATAGCTCCACTAAAAGAACAACCTCATAGTCAAATTCAGGTACTTTCTCTGTTCTCTTCTATACTTGTACCTAGTTTTTAAAGGAAGATTGTTTGAGTCCACCTCTTAAACTTGAGCGAGCTTATATGAAAGAGGAGAGTTAAAGCATGGGTATATTGCCCAACTTCATTCGAACAGCTTAAACTAAATGAAATGGAAAGTTTCGAAACTTAATAGCATCTTCTCTCTACTATCTCAAATGGGCAACCATAAGCATCAGTAGATATATATATATATATATATATATATATATATATATATATAAAATAGAGGGGAAAATAGAGAGAAGCAAACATGAGCTCGACGAGGTTGGAAGAACATGGAGGTGGAACCTCCAAAATAAGAAAGAAACATCGAGGTGGAGACATTTTAAAAAAAAAATGCAGAAAGAAAAAGAAAAAGTAAGGTGCGGTGAGCGTGGATCGAACACGCGACCTTCAGATCTTCAGTCCCTATCACTATAGGGGAATTTTTTTTAATTACATAAATGGCACATGGAAGCTCGGGCATGACCAAATTGCGGGTTGTCCCCTGAACTTCAGGATTGCAAGATAAAGTAGTTCATTTTCTTTTCAGAACTTTATATTTGATTCTCTCTATGCTTTAAACCTAATTCGCCGCGACATATTTACAACCTATTAACAAGCTGCCTCAAGCAATGAGCTAGTATACAATCTTGGCTATGTACTTTCATATGATGGCAAGGTTATGTTTCTTGATGAATGAGAGGCAAAAATAGTGTGTTCTCTCGATTGAAGCGTGAAAGGGCTGTTATGTCTGAAGCCCATGAATTTGATTCGTTGCCAAAATTTAGTATGTAAGTGGGCTTAACACCACCGATCCATCCCACTTAAGTGGTGATTGTACATGGCCTTTGTTTTGCATTAGTGGGAAAAGCAAAAGATTGGGATGAGTCAATGAGTCGGTTCAACCAGACCCACTTGCATAATCACTAGTGAAGGATCATGTGAGTGGATTCTAGATTATGTTGCCATGAATTATTGTAATCTAAACTAATAAACCACCAGTTAAAATTATCCTACATCCACCCAACAATTATCTGCTCTACAGTCATAACCTTAACTACGTCCACACCACAATATGCACCCAGAAATACACCATTATAAAAACGTGCGCACCAGATTAACTATCATCCATTCTCTCTCCTTACTCAACCATATCCGACGGTCATCCTTCAATGGATCTGCAGTACCCCTCCCGCGTCCCTCACGCTCGCGGCTCGCATGCATGCAGGTCGGCGGATCGCCTCCCCCAACTGAATCCGCGCGCTCCTCGGCTCCTCCCCTCTGATTCTCCGCCGCCTCCTCCCCTCCCTCCTCCTCCTCCGCCGCCTCCTGCCTCCCACCACCGAATCACGACCACCACACCCACGCCAACTCCTCCGACCTCGAGATCGATGCCTTCCAGCGCCATGCCGCCGACCTCCTCCCCGACCCCTCCTCCTCCGACCGCACCGCCCCGGAGATCCTCTCCCTCGCCTGGACGCGTAGCCTCCTCGACTCCTTCCTCATATGCCTCGAGGAGTTCCGCGCCATCCTCTTCGGCGGCGGAGCCGCCGCCGCCTCGCGCCCCCCGCTCGATCGCCTGTTAGCCGACTTCCTCGACCGCGCCGTCAAGGCGCTCGACCTCTGCAACGCCCTCCGCGACGGCCTCAACCTCATCCGCCAGTGGCGCAAGCACCTCGCCATCGCCGCCGCCGCGCTCGCCGCCGCCACGCTCGCCTCCCCTGCCCCCGCCGCGCCTCTCGGGGAGGGCCAGATCCGCCACGCCCGCAAGGCCCTCACCGATCTGACCATCCTCATGCTCGACGACAAGGGCGGCAGCGGCGGCGTCGTGGGCCAGCGCAACCGATCCTTTGGCCACGGGAACAGGGACGGCCATGGGCACGGCCACGGCCACCACCGCCGGAGCAGCAGCGGCGGCAGCTCAGGGTCCGGTTCCAGCTCCCATTTCAGGTCGCTCTCGTGGACATTAGAAGAGTTATAATGTAAAGAACAACCAAGTTAATTTTAGCCTTCACCGTGTTTTTGCTCTTGTGCAGGGGAAAACCAAACTATTGAATGGGCTATGCATATGAGGGTTGCATACTACATTGCTGAAGCAGTAGAATATTGTAGCAACAAGGAATAGTCTTTATATCATGACCTAAGTGCATACAGGGTCCTCTTTGTCTTTGATGAGGTAAATGATCAACCTGTGAAGTTTGTTTTCTATGATTCTATCGTGTTAACCACTTCATCAAATAAGCTTTGAGAGATAATGCTGATTGCATTCAACAGTTGAACATGTCATTTTATACCAATTACCATGTTTGTAAGCAAAATTTCTAATGAACTTTCTGAGTGCAGAATGATGATCCCTCATGCTTTGGTCTGATGAAAAATAGCAGTGATGGGAAAAGTTATAGCACAAATCAAGCATATACACCTCCAGATAGAATATCTGAGAAATGGTATTTCATTTTCCGCTTTCATAGGAGGTGTCTGATGTTTGATGTATGTTTGGTTTCACAGGTGTGAACAAATGGTTCAAGTATCTAATCTCTAATGTATGTTTGATTTTGTGGATATTTGCAGAGGAGGGATTGTTCCTCACATTCAAATCTGATAAATCTCATAATGGATGTCTAATTAGACCAGCAGTACCATATATCTTAGGTTGCAATAACTTTGATACAAATCATACACTAATACAAATAACTGATTGATAACTTTGCGTCAACCTAGCACATGTCCATTGGTATAGTTTCTAACTTTCATTTAAAAATGTAAGAATCTTGGAAGCCCATGAAAAATGTAAAATTCATCCAACGAGTTAATGATTGATCCTCGTACCTCTCAGATCCAATGTTGGTGTATTATGTAGGACCTGGGAGAAGAGGCCTGTCGAGTGTGTGTGCCGGGCTGGGGATGTTGTATTTGTGCCTAATGGATGGTGGCATTTGGTTATCAATCTTGAAGAGTCCATTGCCATTACTCAGAATTATGTGAGCTGGTTAGATTTCACATTGCATGCAGTTTTTTCTTGTTTCAGGTTGCTCATATGCATTGCCTTTTTAAAAAAATTAAGCAACCATCCCGAAGTGCAGCTATATAGACATCGATATCCTTTTTAATCTAGAAGAATGTTGGTACTCTGTTGTGTCATTTGTAGTAATGCATTTCTGAAATTGTATCACCATACCATTATAAATTAAATGTACATGGTCAGAAACTCAAAATTAGAATAATTTCAATCTTCAACACAAATTCAATTAAAAGTGTGCATGTATGTCCTATTGGTCGTGAGCATTTCTTGATCCCTCGCTATAAACGTTGTCATGTGGAATTTGTGTTCTCTTGTACTGAAGCTAAGATGAAATTGGAAGGTTATCGATGTTACGTATTTTCTTTTGTTTTGTTTGAAGCAAAGATGGAATTGGGTAAGATGTTGGAACGGCGTATGTGTCATATCTCATGCCTAATGCAGGTATTGTGACATGCTGGTCTAAACAATATGTTCTCTCAGTTACAAGGGAGTATCAACATTGTATCGTCTCAGTCGCAGGGGTAGTTTCTTATATTCCAGTTTTTCTGTTCTTTCTCAGTGATTGCTCTTATCCCAAGTGTCTAGCTAAGCTTTGTATTTTGTTGCTTGCTGTTCTTTCCCTTGGTAGGTGTTTATTCAGTTTTCTGTTGTTCCCTTGTTGTCAGCCATCAGGCTATGCCAGCTGTAACTCCTTGTGGCAACTCCTTTTCTCTGTTCAATGATTTGCAATCCCTGCGGCCACTTCAGAAAGATACCAACTCTTCTCAAAATTCTGAATCATTTTCGTCAAAAACGAAATTCTGAATCATCATACAGGCGCCCTTCCATGCTGTTCTCAACTAAATGAGTGCAGTTTCAGGCAGAGGTGGCAGCATGGATCAGTCAGAATACAAAATATTGCTGCAGTCATAAATCAACAACTGGGCTCTGGTTCGAATCTGCATCGCAAAAGATATTCTGGTCTCTAATACTGAAACATTTACATAGCATTAGAGTGCCCGCAATATTATAATCCTGGGTTGTTTTTGTTCTTGTTAAATGATTGATATAGGTGTGAACATAGACTATTCGTGTTCTGTTAGAGTGCTCGCAATATTAAAAATCCTGGGTTGTTTGTGTTCTTGTTAAATGGTGGATATAGGTGTGAACATAGAGGATTTGTGTTCTGTGATTGTCTTGATGTTTTTCTTCTTAGTTGTCATGTGAAATTTTAGTTTATTCAAAGTGAGTGATTGCATACAAAGCAGGGTGTTCACCTCTCAATTCTTTTTCTTGTTTAACTATGACAATGTCCTGATTCTGACCCAATCTAGGGAGATGTGGATGCTGCTGCATGTTGTTTATCTAGCATAGGCCATTGTGTCGCAGTTTCTTTTCTTCCACCTAAAAGGCATGAATCTTGCTACAGAAAAAGCTCTATCCAAATTTATAGCATTTCCTGTTAAGATACACATACCTGACACTACTTTTGGACGCTTATAGTAAGTTTGCTTCTTCTGTTATAGTTATTTTTCTTGTTATCCTCATTGCTTAATTTGTGTTCTCTTGTACTGGAGCTGCTGTGGTTTTTTCTATTTCATTTCTTATTATGTTTTGTTGACCCCCAATCCACATCTGCAGACAAAGAAGTCTCCTTATCAGTACTGTGGTATGTTTCATGTACTGGGCACAGTCTACCGTGAGGAAGGCTTTCTTGCTTTGTACAGAGGGTGTCTTCCATCTGTAATCGGAGTTGTAGGTTCCTCTTAACTAGCAATCATCTATACTCCTGTGCATTGCGCCTTGTTGATGAGTGCTTACCATTTTATGCTTTGTCATCTTGTTGCAGGTTCCATATGTTGGCCTTAACTTTGCTGTGTACAAGTCTCTGAAGGACTGGCTTCTTCAGATAAATCCATTTGGACTTGCAATTTGCAAAGGATAATGAGTTGCATTTTTTAACAAGGCTTGGATGTGGAGCTGTGGCTGGGACCATAGGGCAGACTGTTGCATACCCTCTTGATGTCATCAGGAGAAGAATGCAGATGGTCAGTTGGAATCATGCCACTTCTATTGTTACTGGAGAAGGAAAAGAGGCACTCCAGTACATGGGTATGATCGATGCATTCATGAAAACTGTTCATCATGAAGGATATGGTGCTTTGTACAAGGGCATTGTGCCCAATTCAGTGAAGATAATCATTCTAATGAAAATTTCAAATATGTGTAAGCTCCAAGGATATCTGAATATTGTTCGTTTCTAATTTATTGCCCTTGTTTTTGGCTATTCAGGTAGTGCCTTGTATCGCCATTGCATTTGTCACTTACGAGGTTGTGAAGGATGTTCTAGGAGTAGAGATGAGGATATCAGACTGAAGAACTGGACGTAGTGCTGGCCATTATCAACTTCTATTTTTGTAGGTGCTGTTGAGTTCTGTTTTTGTAGGCAGAGCGAGTAGAAGGATAATAGGACTGAGGCTCCATTCAGCATGTGGCCCTCTCAGCCCATGTTGATACATCCTACTACTTGTTCCAGATCTTAATTGTTGTTGGACTCGTGGGAAAATAATAAGTTGGTTGTAAAGTATGCCATCTTAATTCAGTGGGGATAATGTATTGAGATTGAAACATAAGCAGTATGCCATGTGTTGCTAATAGTTTATTTTCATAATTTTTCCTTCTCCATTGCGTGTCAAATTTGTTGCTGCGTAAGTAATGTAACTAGGGAAGCTCCTGATATCAGTAATGTATGGCCATTCAAAAATTCGTTTGGTTGATTTCGTGTGCATCCTTAAAATGCCGTCGTGGTGTTAGCACGGACACTATACTAGTTTAGAAAAGGTTGGAAAATTCAAATTGCGAACTTGTCGGATTTCGAAATTAGTTTCCTAGCCGTCCGGTCAAACCGGCAACAAAGGGGGTTGGTCAGACCAGATTTCATCACCGGTCTGACCGGTGTGCATTTTCGGTTCAAACCGAGGCTTGACAGCAGTCTGACCGGGATTGAGGTCCGGTCAAACCAGCTTGACAGGAGGCTTTGGCCAGGGTTTTACTTCTTGAGGTTTTGAGTTGCAGGATGAGTTCGAGTGACTTAGGTCAAGGTTCATAGGTTGCATGAAATATGTTACTACTAATGTGAGTAAAATTGTGAAGAACTTGTATCCGAAAATGATTTCTTTGTCTTTGGGTGTGCAGGGTGGCTTAAAGGCAACCATGGTCAACGTGTGAGGATCGAGGCTACACTCATAAAGGAGTCAAGCCCCAGAATGATCGAGAATGCTGGGTGACGTGGTGAGATTAAGCATGGCATGGGAAAGACTGGAAAAATATCTAAGAAAAGTTCGAGCAGCGGGTTGCACCATGTGGCTTAGTTGGTTCATATTAGGTGTGGTCCCGTAGATCCAAAATGGGAGACTTTCTGACACATAATAAACTAGTGGCACATCTACACGTGGTAAGTATGGTGATTGCTTACAATAAAAGGAGATGACTGAGTCAAGAAATGGTATTTAAGTAGTTTGACCAAAATACCGAAAACTACATTGGAACAAAACCACGACTCTTTAGGGTGTTTGGGAGAGCGACTTAGGTCTAAGAGAAGCCGAGAAGATTAAGGCTAAGAACTTAGCGGATTCAGACTTATGTGCTTTGAAAAACGTGCATAAGTGTAGTGTGTGAATTAAAACCCATGTGTGGGGGATTATCGGGTTCCACCCATTGTACTAAGTGGAGTGTGTGATTAAAACCCATGTGTGTAGAGCGACTTAGGTCTAGGAGAAGCCGAGAAGATTGGCTTGATTCTTTGGTTTTCTTGCTTGTTGTGATATGTGAAAATATATTTAAAGTCATCTTATTCATCATCCACCTACGAACAAGTTATATTCACCGTTTTTAGGTTTTGTCTTTTTTGATGCAACCTTCCTTCAATCTAAAAAATATCACAATTTTGACAATAATTTTCTTGATTATTTGTTGGAATAGATTCGTGACATAATACAGAGGGTGTCTGCCAAGTTTTATGTCATTTAGATTTACATATCAAAAGTTTCATAGATTTTCATTTGTGAAAATAGTGCCAAAAGCACTATTCTTGGGATGAAAACACTGCGGCGGTCTGGCTAGAAATCACTGTAGCAGTCAGTCCGCTAGGGAAATAAAGGGTGTTTTGATTAGTTTTTAATTTGGATTTTTTGTGTGATGATTGGTCTCTGATCTTCATAGCGTTTCATAGCTATTGGAGGGAAGAATGATGAATACTGAAAGGAAAATTTGAATGCGTTATTCACCCTTCTCTGATGCCATACCGGTCTTACAACTAACTATCAAGTTCATTTCGTTGCCAAACTTTGACCAAATAGCTGGCGAACAATTGTATCCTTAAACTAAGTTTTGGCACACACTAATAATTATTGTTGAACAAGAATAGAATATGCCCAATAATATAGGATATACATGTAAAGATTATTATGGCTCTGTTTTTTTTTGCAACAACTGATGGCTTTTATTTGTATTTTTATAGATGGCAGCGGAAGGCGAAGACACCGAAGCGGATGGCGTATAAGATTTTAGGCTTGAAAAGCCATCTAGATAATCCACTTTAAGAAATCGTCCTATTTATTTTGATTTTTGAATAAGTCAAAAAAAATTAAAACTAGCTTTGGCCCTTTGAAAGGTACGGACAAACACGTGCTCCACACTTTTCTTTTGTGGGGTTGAAAAGCTTCGAGTGCTCTCCTTATACATGCACAAAAACCTCAAAGTTTAAACCATGGAAGCCATCTATTACACAATTAAACTCGCAAAGACTATATCACTGTGGCCTGGTTGCCTCATAAAAAGAATTAACACGATGTAATTATTGTATCATGCATGCTAGATGTAGAATAGTGTTTGGTATGATACCTCCCAGTTATTTACCGTCGTTTTCCATCCACCTTCCATGCATCATCTACCATTCTGCGAGCCATATATGACCAGACTGTATACGTTTTGGATCGTTTAACCATGTGACAAAACTACCCAGCACAGACATTATGCCATTTAACCATGTGACAAACTACCCAACACATATATTATTGTTCATTTGATCGAAAAGAAAAGAAAAAAGACAAGAAAATTCACCAATTATTCTGGATGTGGATTTTATGAACCTAGGATCATATGAACTTGGTTTTGTGCACTTAAAAAAGATCAGAGATGTAGAACATGTTAGAATACGTGTGCATGCAGCATCTGTTATTTGGTTTTCCATTTTTCATCAAAGATTAACTAAAAGCAGCAACTGTCCTCTGAAAATCACTAAATCTGGTACTCCAATTGACCTTTGTAGCTTTGTTGTGGCCAACCATAGTCACCATATATTGGAATTATGTTAGCTTCACTGTTTTTGTTGTTTTTTTTTTGTTATGGTTAATAATTTTTATTTGTATTTTTTGATTTGATTTATATATATAACTCGAAAAACCATTTAAAAGTGGAGGCACCTCGAAAAGTGATCTTATTTGGTTTCGGTTTCCGGCGGGCAAAAGACAAAAGAAAACAAAAGAACAGGCTGTCCTAGGGAAGCCTTTACGTCTATAAGAAAAATCAACAATTTTCCCAAATAAAATTCCAACATGTCTCCTGTACCCCTGCACTGCTCACAAGCCTGCCCTGCAGGACCCACCCTCGAATCACTAATAATTATTTGGTGGGCCCACACAAGCACCTCCTGCTTCTGATTTTTCTGCTGTTCGAGTTACCTTTTTTATTCTTTTTCTTACCTGTGTTCTCCTATACCCGCACGCGCACCCAACTCCACCTCGTGTTTTGGTTGGAACCTGGAAGCCGTCCCTCTCCTCCTGTTCTTCGCGGCGGCCTCGACCTCGCCGCCGGCGAGCGATGGAGCGGCGGTCCGGTGTCCGCTTCGCGCCATCCGAGGTATGGCCCCACGCGCCATTCATTCTCCCATCCCCCTCCTCGGCGCCCTGCGGTGGTGGGGCTCTTGGGTGCTTCTTGCCCCGCCGTGTTCGTTGGAGGATTCTTGGTGTTGGAAAAGGGAGGAGATTTTCGCGATTGAACCGGGAAAGGATCGGGGTTTCTCGCGCACAAGAATTTGTTGATCGTTTATATGCTGCTCCATTGCGTTCTTGCGGTGCTTTTTGGTGGGTTTCGTGTGGGTTTTTTCTTGGCCCCCTTTTCGGTTCCACTGGTCGGCTTCTTGGCCAATGCAAAGATCATTTTATAAAGGAGGAAATTTATTGGTTTTTCTGTTATTCACGCCTTTATTTGTTTTATGGTTGGTTTTGTGGGTGGGCATTTAGACGATTACATTTGGCCTTGCTGTTTCCTTGTGCATGCAAATGCTGATCATTGTCTACATTATGGACTGTTCGATTCTAGTTCCAATCTGTTGTGTTCGTTTGCGCCGCATTGGGAGGAACTGCTGTGAATTTGTAGTCTTTGATGAAAAAGTCACTATGGTCTGGTTTATTAGGCGTGATTCCCAAGCGGTGGGAACAAATGTTGGTTGAGGCGATCAATCCATGCAGCAGGAGAAAAGTAATCGTTGGAACATTGCATTACATTATTCGATTTCTAGATAGCAAGTGTCTCACGTCGACTGTGAAAATTAACGAAATGTGAGGCCCAGTCTTGGTTGTGGTGATAAAATTGGTTGAGACGAGGGCCAACCGAGTCCTCATGTTGTCTGGATTCGTGTACTCGGGGCATTGCTATTATGCTAATGATTCCAATCTTAAGAGTTTTCTTATTGCATGATATTTACCATTCTTGTTAAATTGGGCCTATTTGTAAATGAAGAGGGAGAAGCTATTCTTTTTCGGTTCGTTGATCCTATAGATGTGATGATACTTAAGTTGAAATTGTTCTCCAATATCTGAACTTGTAGAAAAGGGCAATTTGATGGCGCTTTGTAGGCTTGTAGTTCACTGTAATGTACAAGTTTTATGTGTTAAGGACAAGCGGATTTTGGGTTATTTGGCCCAATGTAGGGTTAAGCCTTATAATGCATCATTTGTGCGTTATTCATTTTGGAGTAAGGGGAGGGAGAGTACGGTCATAAAAGCTTCCTACTTAGGTTCACCCAGTTTCATGGTTCAATACGGATCTTCTCCACAACTTACTTGTTGAGTTAGGGTGCCTTATATAAGTCTTTTAGAATTTAGAAAGGTGTGCTATAAAGAGTTCTTGATAAATCCTACTAAGATTAGGACTTGTACTCCTATTTGGATTAGGATTCCTACTTTAATTTAGAGAAGGGGTAAGAGGAACTATGGGTGGGTTCGTTTTGGCTTAAAGCCAGTTTATGCTCGTACTGTCTACAGTACCTAGCTTTTAAACGGTGCGTCTTTTTAAGGCAGGATCAATAGAAAGATTGTATGAGTTCAGCTGTAACGGCCAAAATCGCATACAACTATTTTCCTGTGCGTACTACCTCTTGCAAATAGATATAATTCAAATATTTAAGCTATAAACCATCAGCCCAAAAGAACCCACCCTATATAAACCATGGGGGATAACCATGGAGAAACCAAGCAACATAGCAATCAAGTCTACTCATCCAAAGTAGAGGGTACACGAGAGGATTGGAGGCTATGATATTATTTAGCACTAGATTTTTGTATAGGGCAAGGATCCGAGGGTCCTAAAAGATTTGAGAGGGTTGCGAGTAAGCGACAATACCTTATACTCTTTTGAGATTGTGTTTAAGGAATTTACAGTCGGCTTCACCAATTTTTTTCTCTCTCGTCGTGGTTGTTTCAACATTGTTATTTTGATTCTTTCCACTAGATTCATCTTCTTTGTTCTTGATACCGTACATACTTGTGACGTATCTCATAAATTCTAATCTGATACGGAGTCTGCTATGCATAAGAAGGGGTATCAGAGTGTAACAATACTCTATTACTATGCATGGAGTTATTAGAAACGAGTATGAGTGCACGAGATGGGACAACTCATGATCTCAACCACCACAAGCCCTGGCGCCCCCAAATTATTTTTGAAAATTATGCACATACCTTTAATATTTAGTAGCAAGGTTATCATGGCGTCGCCTAGGCGACGCCTAGGCATCTAGTCGGCCGGAGGAGGATGCCAGGGACGGTCGCCCAGTGCTCAAAGACTTAGACAACGCCTAGGCTTCCATGGCGTCGTCAGGACATCGAGGCGGCCGACTGAGGCGGGGGGAGCGGGCTTCAAAAGGCCGAAACAGCAAAAGTGGGAAACGGAAATGCAAACCCGAAGTCCCGAAGTAGTTGTCTCGCCGCCGCCGCGGGTAGGGTTTCTCCAAAAGATCTCCTGCCGCCAGCGCCGTCTCGCCGAGCTGCTGCTTCCACCCGCCGATTTGCAGCCTCCTCTTGCCGCCTTCCCCGAGCTGCTGCGTCGCCTCCTCCGTTAGCACCGAGCTGCTGCGTCGCCTCCTCCGTTAGCACCGAGCTGCTGCTTTTCCCGCCGCCTTCGGCTTCCCTCTCCATCACCGCCGGCTCGCCGCGACTTGCCAGAGCGCCGTGACAACCTTGCTTAGTAGCTATATATTTCATTTGAATTTGGAATTTTATGCAATTTGATAATACTTTAGTAAATTAGATGCAAATTGTATTCTATACTCTCCATTCAGATCTTGTAAACTCTGCCACCTTTTTTTCTCCACCTATATGACACTGTGTGAGCGTACGAAAGTACTTTATTATATTTATCTCTTAGAACTTCTTTAGTTTCTAAGTCAAAAATTAAGTGCCTGATTCTCTATCTGCTTGTGATGTTGTAACCATCATGATGAGTACAATGATTCAAAACTAATATTGATTATCTTATATAAGACATTTTACTTATAAAATTTTGAAGGTATATGTGATATAAATATACTGCATCAATATTGTCCGATCATCTATGGTATATTCGGGGCTAGCATTCGACCAACCAATAGTCACTTAATAGCCGTCATTTTACCCCATCTTTAAACATCAATGGTGCACACCCAAAATAAATTTTCTAGCTCCGCCAGGCACACAGTCTTTCCCCTATGCATGGAGTTATTGTTGCGTTTAAATTTGTTTACTGTTTGTACCATGCTAGTTAGTTGCATCTTCCATGATAGCTTAAATACTTCATGGTACAGATTACAAGGATGGAGAGGTTGGCTGCAGACAGAAAAGAGCAAGTCTTGGACGAAAATTTCTGCCAGAAGCTTGCCGAAGAATTCAAGTAAGTCCTACATACATGGTGTCCTAATTACCTTTGTATTGTGAATCCATAACCTAGAGAGTAGACAGTATAGACTTTGATCGTAGTTTCTGCAAGAAGCTTATGAAAGGATTCAAGTGTCTTGTATTGTTGTTTTTTAAGCATAAATGTTTGTTGCCTGACTGTATTAATACAGGGCATTGCGAAACCCTGTCTTTTAATTTGTAAATTATTATTTACATCTAATAGTTTCCTAGTGATGATTTCTGATATTTAATTTTTGCTCTGTGTGTAGTTGTTCTGCAGGTCGAGTTGGAAGTAGAGCATTACAGGCTACACAGGTGATAATGTCTTGGCGTGCTCCATGTTTCACTGATTCACTGAGTGTGCATTTGCATGACATCTCTTTCAACAGGTTAAAGGATGGTTCCTCAATAAGTTCCCAGCATCAACCACTAAACCTACTTGCTTGCCTACTGCTACTGAAGAAAAGGCTTTAGACTCACAAGCAAATGTGTTAGTTTCTGAAACAAAGGTGCCAGCTTCTGAAGAAAAAGTTTTAGCTCTTGATACAAGTATTTCAAACAATGAGGATGAGTTTTCTCCGGATTCACCCAAAGGTGATATGCTTTTGGGGATCCTAGGGTTTAGATCTAGCGGGTTCTCCTTTTCTATTTGAGTTCTTGAGAGATACCGAGAGGGAGAGAGGGAGACTGACCGTCGGACGGCGTGGAGGAGGAGGTGGCCATCTCGGTTCGTCGGTGAGGACTGCGCACGGGCAGCGGCGGTCGGAGATGAAGAAGCGGCTGCGGGGCGACGGGGTCGACGGCGCAGGCCCGGTCGGCGGCGAACTGGCGGCACGGTGGAGCTTCCCGTCGCTGGAGCGCCCCCTCAACAGATCGGGTTTAGGGTAGTGTCGGTGGGTCTGGCGGCGGCACGGTGAACCTCGTCATGTGTGCCGCCCCGGCCCCACCTCTCTTTTGTATGGCGCTGGCGACAGGGGCCCACCAGCCTATTGGGCTGGGCGCCCCCGATCAGGGCGCGAGCAAGGGGAGGGTATTTGGCCGTTGGGCCAAATGCCCTGCTGAGATCATTCTAACATTCTCCCCCTTGATCTCAATCTATACTTTATCTTTAATTACTTTTTGACTTTACACATTCCATCATAGATTAGTGCATAGAACATGTCTCATCGTCACGGTCAATCGCCGATGGATTCAACAGCTACAATACACCTCTCTGTTCTGAAATAGTTACTTTAAACTTTTGGGCCATCTTTTAGTCCAGGAATCATAGGCTTTCCCTTAAACCCATGCCGGCTACGTGTTCTCTGAACACGTTGGGTGGTAAGCCTTTTGTAAGCGGATCCGCTAACATCTTTGCGGTACTTATGTGCTCAAGACTTATAATTTGATCCCGAACTTTATCTTTCACAACATAGTACTTTATGTCAATGTGTTTGGCAGCACCACTTGACTTATTGTTGTGGGCATACGTTACTGCGGGTTCATTATCGCAGTACAACTTAAGTGGTCTATTGATGTCGTCAACCACTTTTAAACCGGGTATGAACTTCTTTAGCCAGTTCACCTGCCCCGTAGCCTCATAACATGCTACAAACTCGGCATACATTGTGGACGATGTAGTGACGGTTTGTTTTGAGCTTTTCCACGATATAGCTCCTTTAGCGAGAGTGAATACATATCCGGATGTAGACTTTCTATCATCTCCCGCAAAATCAGAATCTGTATACCCCACTATATGGAGTGAGTCTGATCTTCTGTATGTCATCATGAGGCCTTTTGTTCCTTGCAAATAACGCAAGACTTTCTTTATCAATTTCCAATGTTCTATTCCAGGATTGCTCTGGAATCTGCCAAGTAACCCGGTAACAAATGCTAAGTCAGGGCGTGTGCACACTTGAGCATACTGTAAGCTTCCGACAGCTGAAGCATATGGAACCGATTTCATTTGATCGATCTCATACTGGTTCCTGGGGCATTGAAAATCCCCATATCTGTCGCCCTTGACTATAGGTGCAGGTGATGGACTACATTTATGCATACCAAATTTCTTTAAGACTTTCTCTATGTATGCCTTTTGTGACAGTCCCAATACCCCTTTGTTTCTATCTCGGTGAATTTCGATCCCTAGAACGAATGAAGCTTCACCAAGGTCTTTCATATCGAAGTTTGAGGACAAAAACTTCTTTGTTTCCAGTAGTAGACTAACATCACTACTAGCTAGTAGGATATCATCCACATACAGGATTAGGAAGATAAATTTCCCATCTTTATACTTTGCATAAACACAGTTGTCCTCTACATTCTCTTTAAACCCAAATTTTCTTATTGTACTGTCAAACTTCAAGTACCACTGTCTTGAAGCTTGCTTTAACCCATAAATCGATTTCTTTAGGCGGCATCCCATTCTTTCATTTCCTTCCACGACAAAACCTTTCGGTTGTGCCATGTAAACATTTTCCTCCAAATCCCCATTAAGAAATGCCGTCTTTACATCCATCTGATGTAACTCTAAATCATAATGTGCTACTAATGCCATTATGATTCTGAAGGAATCTTTACATGAGACTGGAGAGAATGTCTCATTGTAATCAATCCCTTCTCTTTGCGTAAAGCCTTTCGCCACAAGTCGCGCTTTGTATCTTTCTATATTCCCTTGGGAGTCAAGCTTTGTCTTGTAGACCCATTTACAGCCTACTGTTTTGGCTCCTTTAGGAATAATTTCCAAGTCCCAGACTTTATTAGTCTTCATGGACCTCATTTCCTCTTCCATGGCATCAAGCCATTTTGAGGAATTTTCGCTTCTCATGGCTTCTTCAAATGAGGTGGGATCATCCTCCATTTGAAATTCCTCTGTATGATAAATCTGATAATCATCAGAAATAGCTGATCTTCTTACTCTTTGAGACCTCCTCGGGGCCTCCTCATTCGGTACATCTACTGTTTGAGGCTGCTGTTGCTCCCCCTCATCTGTGGCAATAGGTTCTATATGATCCTGAAGAGCAGGTTCTTCATTCTCATTTATTGTTGCCACGGGAGGAACAATAACAGGTGCTGGCACCACAGTGTCTTGTACTGTCGGTGCAGCGACAGCAGGTAGAGTGAAGAATGGCTCTTGAATCATCGGAGTGGGCGCATACACCCGCTTCTCTTCAAGGTCAATCTCTCGAGCTACCATGCTCCCCCTCATCATTTCATCTTCTAAGAAGACAGCATGTCTCGTTTCTACAAACTTTGTATATCTGTCTGGACAGTAGAAACGATAACCTTTTGACTTTTCAGGGTAGCCAATGAAATGGCAACTTACTGTTTTGGGATCAAGTTTCCCAAGGTTTGGGTTAAATACTTTAGCCTCAGCAGGACTCCCCCACACACGTAAGTGGTTTAGTGAGGGAACTCTTCCTGTCCACAACTCGTACGGTGTTTTGGGCACCGACTTACTAGGCACTCTGTTGAGAATATGAATGGCGGTTTTCAACGCCTCCATCCACAAACTCAATGGGAGTGTGGAGTAGCTCATCATACTTCGCACCATATCCATCAGGGTACGGTTGCGTCTTTCAGCTACTCCATTTTGCTGAGGTTCGCCCGGCATCGAATACTGGGCCACTATTCCATTTTCCTGTAAAAACCTCGCAAAAGGTCCAGGAACTTGACCATATGGGGTATGTCGACCGTAGTACTCCCCCCCACGATCAGATCGGACTATCTTAATCTTTAAATCGTGTTGGTTTTCAATTTCAGCCTTAAATATCTTGAATTTATCCAAGGCTTCATTTCTTTCTTTGATTGGATAAATATATCCATAACGGGAGTAATCATCTGTGAATGTTATGAACGAGTCATATCCATCCACACTTTTCACAGGAAAAGGACCACAAATATCTGTGTGAATAATTTGTAGAACTCCTGTGCTTCTTTTAGCGTCTTTTTTAATTTTCTTTACATATTTTCCTTTAATGCATTCTCTGCATTGTTCTAAGTCCGAGAACTCTAATGGAGGAAGAATATCATTCTTTACTAGTCTTTCTATTCTCCCCCTCGAAATATGGCCTAAACGACAGTGCCATAATTTCGACGACTCATCTAGAGTTCTCTTTCGTTTTCTGTTTACATTTGTAGACGAGGATTCAATCACTTTCTCGCACGCAACGTTCTCATTATCGCATACGACATTCACGTCATCACACAATGATAACAAATAAAGCTCATTCTGTAATATGGCAATACCAACACATTCTTTATTAAACATTATTTCGCACTTGCCATTTCCAAAATTGCAATCATAACCATCTTTGTCCAAATTTGACACACTAATCAAATTCCTCTGTAAAGAGGGTATAAAAAGGACATCTCTAAGTAGAAGAGTGGAGCCATTAGCTAATTCTAATGAAAGATCGCCAACGGCTTCAACTTCAGCTTCGACTCCATTTGCGACTTTAACGCATCTTTCTTTTCTTTGCGTAGTCCTCGTCGAACGGAATCCCTTTCTTAGCCATTATCATCTTTAAATAGTCAGGACAATCTTTCTTGTAGTGTCCCGTCTTCTTGCAGTGAAGGCACTGGTCTTTGTCTACAGCAAATTTGTTCTGTTGAGGCTGATGTACAGAGGCTTTGCCCTTGTTCTTTGAGAAGGGGTTACTGTTATAATTCTTTTCTTGTTTTCCCTTACAAAGTTGATAGCACCACCATGTGAGGATTTGATTCTTTCCTCCTCTTGCACGCACATGGCTATGCACTTTTCCATGTCCCATTTTTCGGGCTGCATATTATAGTTGACAACAAAAGTGTCAAACTCTTTTGGCAAAGAAGCAAAAACCAGATGAATAAGGAACTCATCCTTGAGAGCCAAAACCATCGGTTTCAGTTTAGATGCCAAGTTGCTCATTCTAAGAATGTGCTCTCTTATGCCATTGCCACCACCAGAATACCTCTCTGTTACCAGCTGCTTAATCAGCTGTGTAGCATAAGTCTTTGAAGAGCCAGTAAACTGACTCTTTATTTTCTCAAGGTACTCTGTGACAGTGTCACACTCTGCGATTGAGCCCACAATTGCAGGCTTAATCGTGTTCTTTATCACAGCCAAACATTTCTTGTTGGCAGTGACCCACTTTTTATGATCAAGATCATATGATATTTTTATGGGAGCATAGTCCCTCTGTCTGGTCTGCCAAAAAGCATCAGCCTCATTTTCATCCCTCACCGGTGCCACAGGCTCTGTGGGACACGGTGTGGCGACACAATTCATATACAATGAGAACAATTAAACATAATAACAACAACTGCATGCCTTGGTTTCAACGTTGGTTAAAATTAAAACATACAGTTGTTTACACATTAAATCTACATCACCGTTGGGCAGAAATAGAAATAATGCATAAAATCATCAATTAAAATTATAATACTGTTAACAGCAAAATTATATGCCTTATTTCCAGCATTGGTCAAAATACGACATACAATTTAAATCAATTTTATTTATACATTAAATCTACATCACCGTTGGGCAGAAATAGAAATAATGCATAAAATTCATCAATTCAAAATTATAATATTGTTATTATCAACGTTGGTCAGAAAATAACAATATCATAATTATCTGGGATTTATCTCTATTTTCGCAAAATTAAATTCTCCCGTTGGTTCGAATTTAATAATGAAAAATCAATCAACAATATCTTTTGCAGCGGAAACTGTAAATATTCAAAAATTCATTATTCAGAAGCATTATACTGTACACTTTTAATCTCTGAAAAATTAACACGTTGGTGCAAAATTTTCCAGAAATTTAATTCAAATTTCAATCAAATTCAATCATTAATGCTTCTGAAAACGAATAAACATTCTTTTCGGGGTTTACTGTTCATTCGGCCGAAATGGCCCATTCCTTCACGCGCGGCCCAGCCGGCCCGCTCTCCCCGCGCCTCACGCGCGCGCGCCTCTTTCTCCCCCGCGCCCAGGCCGCAACCTGGGCCTGGGCCGGGAAACCTCTCCCCGCCTGGGCCGAAAATGGCCCGAGGGTCCTTAGCCGTCCGATCGGACCCGATCAGATCAGACGGTTGAGCGCGCGCCGCGGGGATTACAATCCCGAAACCCTAACCCTAGCCCCATTTTGCGCCCTCCTCCTTGCGGAAAAACCGGAGCCCCAAGCGGCGGCGGCAGACGCGACGCCCGCGTGGCCAGGGCGGCGCGCACGCGACGGCAGCGGCGGCCTGGCGCAAGGCACGCGACAACCGGCGGCCCCGAGCAAGGCGGCGCTCGGCTTCCCCGAGCGGAGCGCGGCGGCGCACGGAGGGCGGCAGCGGGCAGCGGCCGTCGACAAGCCCACGGCGAGCGGCGGCCCGACAACAGCCGTAAGACCTCCGACCCCCTCTTATCCTTTTTTTTTTTTTTTTTTTTTTGGTTTCTTTCTTTCCGATCCGGGGAGCTAGGGTTTGGGATTCTCTTTTCTTTTCTTTTCCCGCATCTAGATCTACGCCTAGAACAGGCTCTGATACCATTGATATGCTTTTGGGGATCCTAGGGTTTAGATCTAGCGGGTTCTCCTTTTCTATTTGAGTTCTTGAGAGATACCGAGAGGGAGAGAGGGAGACTGACCGTCGGACGGCGTGGAGGAGGAGGTGGCCATCTCGGTTCGTCGGTGAGGACTGCGCACGGGCAGCGGCGGTCGGAGATGAAGAAGCGGCTGCGGGGCGACGGGGTCGACGGCGCAGGCCCGGTCGGCGGCGAACTGGCGGCACGGTGGAGCTTCCCGTCGCTGGAGCGCCCCCTCAACAGATCGGGTTTAGGGTAGTGTCGGTGGGTCTGGCGGCGGCACTGTGAACCTCGTCATGTGTGCCGCCCCGGCCC
Organism: Dendrocalamus latiflorus; assembly: GCA_017311315.1. Lineage (NCBI taxonomy): Eukaryota > Viridiplantae > Streptophyta > Magnoliopsida > Poales > Poaceae > Dendrocalamus > Dendrocalamus latiflorus. The sequence goes on along the minus strand of CM029658.1, from coordinate 32,928,092 downwards.
CACCTCTCTTTTGTATGGCGCTGGCGACAGGGGCCCACCAGCCTATTGGGCTGGGCGCCCCCGATCAGGGCGCGAGCAAGGGGAGGGTATTTGGCCGTTGGGCCAAATGCCCTGCTGAGATCATTCTAACAAAAGGTAGTTGCAAGCACTAGTCTGTTAAACTTGATGCCTGGTGCATATATCATTTACTAAATTTCTTATGTGCTGGCTTATTTTCAGGGACTATAGATAAGGTTCCTGAACTTGAAAAATTGGAGTTTGAGGCTAGATCAGCAAAGGATTCTGCATGGTGAATACCCTTTTACATGCAACAATTCTATTTTTTGTTTCCTTTCCCCTTTCTCCCTTTTATTTCCAACAATTTTATTCTTGTCTCCCTTGCCCCCATTCTATTGTCTTCTGATTAATAAAACGGGCATTCAAAAGCAACCAAGATATCATAACTTGTGTTGTACTTGTACCCCAGTTTCTTGTGTTAGGAGTACTTGGATATTTGCTGTTTAGCATGGCATTGGTGGTGAATACATTAAATAACACAAGCCAGCTCTGCATTGTCTGTATTTGTTTTGTTACTTCCTAGTTAATGAGCATGTATGGCTTTGATCTTAGCAGTTTACTTCCACCTCTCCTGATAATGCCAGTAATGATGTGTTACACTATGGTACTGATCCTAGACGATGTATGCAATGGTAGACCTTGATGTTATAACCTTGCTAGCTGGTATGTTAGGATAGCATGCACTTGCGTAATGTTGTTAATGCTATGCCATGGAGCAGGAGTTTTAATCGTTGCACATGTACCCAAAATATTGGCTAGCCTCTTGAAGTGGGTATGACTGTCTTCAAGTTTTTATCTTTCTTTTGCTTCTTAAATTTGGTAGCCAAGCTGGCTGATTAGGATAGCTTGTGCTTTCATAATGTCGTTAGCACTATAACATGGAGCAGGAATTTTATTCCTTTGTGTCTATACCATAAAAAATGATAGCCCTTGAGTTGGGGAGTTGGGTTTGACTGTCTTCAAGTTTTATCTTTCTTTTTTTTTCTTAATTTTGGCAGCCAAACTAAATGCCATTACATGGTCCTTTGTGCTATGCAGGTACGACATTGCTATTTTCTTGGCACACAGGAGGACAAATTCTGGTGAAATTGTAAGGAAAATAATTGATACTGTAGTATATATGCTTATTTCATTTTGCCATTTCATTGTCAGTATGATTGGCAGACTGCTTTTAGTTTTTGGAATGTTTTGATGTTTATACAGGCAGTTCTCTCTTTAATGTCATTTTCTTAAATGAAGAAACAATACCAAGGATATTGCATTTTGTTGCTTGTCATTTCATTATTGTTTGTACAATAGAAAACTCGAGTTCCATTGCAACCTATTGTAACTCAGTATTTCTGAATTGTTGTTCTAGGAAGTCCGGGTGAGATTTTACGGGTTTGGGGCTGAAGAGGATGAGTGGGTGAATGTCAGGAAGGCTATCCGCCAGCGCTCCATTCCTCTGGAGTCATCAGAATGCCGAAGCATTGTCGAAGGAGATCTTGTCCTCTGCTTCAGGGTAAGTGTGTAACAATTTCCCTGGATTTTTTTTCTTTTGAGAACATGCAAAGCTTTGCGCGTCATTTTATTGAAAGAAAGAACGATTTCCTTGGAGTAGCATTGCATAAAACCTGATACCATAGGATATTGTTCTATACTGCTGAAACCTGCTACTGTTAAGGCAGTTCTTTTTCCCCTTATATTCTTTCTTTTCTTATTGCAATTTGTATATCAGGAGAGAAACGAAGAGGCATTGCATTTTGATGCGCATATTATGGAAATCCAGCGGAAACAGCATGATATAAGGGGATGCAGATGTGTCTTCCTTATCAAATATGATCACGATCAAAGTCAGGTATTTTCATCTAATCATGCCCCTGTATTTTCAGAATGCCTTAGACCAAACCATATGCAGTACCTGTAATTTTTCAATCATCTAGCCATACATGGTGTTCATATTGCTCGACTCTTGTACTCCTTTCTCTCAGTCGTAAGTTGCAACACTTGTACTAAAAATACTAAGGCAGCCTGATCTTCAGAAACTTCCTGTTTTTCTGATGCCAGGAGAGGGTGAACCTGAGAAGATTGTCACGGCGGCCGAAGTACTTTTGATGGCTTCTGTTATCGTCGATCTAATTCTTGCTGTGTGCGCTGTTGCTTCTATCGAACTAACAGGAACTTCAAAGATAGTTAGGGAGTGAACCCCTGCATGTTAGATTGATGTGTATGGTAGCCACCGGGAGAATACTTTGCAAATTGCAACCCTCTTACGCACCTAGCCCTTGTAATGGCTATTGGTAGGCTTTTTGATAGCCAAATTTTGTACACTTTTTTGGTGCAAAAGAGGGGAGAGCCAGCGTACCAGGAAACAGGATCAAAGATTGTAACCGCTGTGATGTGCTGAAAATACCATGGAAATGTTCGCCGTTCTGGACCTCCAGTATCCATGCAATGTTTAGTACTTTTTTTTGGCTATTTGTTTTGGACACGATTTCTGACTTTAGTTGTTTCTCCTGAAATCTACCAGGAATTTCGTAGTTTCTTTTTTTTTGGGTCTTTTGTTTGCTGATTTTGATTTCTACATGGTATCTGACCCCGTGATTTCGCCCGAATTGTACCAAAACCAGGGAGTGGTGAACTGCTCCATTTGGTTGTTTAGATAAGTAAACGATTTGTTACATTGACACAACAAGCCCGTCTAGCTCAGTTGGTAGAGCGCAAGGCTCTTAACCTTGTGGTCGTGGGTTCGAGCCCCACGGTGGGCGTTAGGTTATTTTTTTTCCATTTCACGTCATGTACTCATGTAGTTCTTGTATTGTTTGTGCACACTACCTGCCTCTTTTTCCCCAATTGCTGCGTGTGGATTTCTCACTTGCTCTTTCTATGGCGTTATTTCTTTCTTCTTGTCTGTATATGCTTGCCGCTTTGCCAGCCCTGTAGCTTTACTCAGCTCATGGCTTTTGGAACTATGCCCTTCTCACTTGTTTTGTTGGGTCTCCAAAATTGGTAATGATGTAAATTAATCTCAATCGAGGAGCTCGTGGTTTATCACGAGATGGGAAATGGCAGCGAACACCATCTACGCTCCCGACTCCATCACCCGTATAACTTATGTTGATCATATTCTTTTCAGCTGTAACTGATGACTTTTGACTCTAATATAAATGTTTGTAAGAGTAATCTGAATGCTAGTAAACCGTTTTGAAATGACAACAAAAAATTTATTTTATTTATTTGTTTAAACAAAGCTATATAAGCCATACCCCAAAAAGAATATAGCTGTTGCCAACCACCGCATTCCACGTCACCATGAAAGCCAACTCCCATCACATCGAAGGTGCAACATAAAATCCAACTTGATTATCAGAACCAGGTTCGGCACCCTTCGCTGCGGCCCACCTCCCATCGACAAACCCATGATCAGCAATGCCCTTGCCGCCTCGGAGCAACAATGTCTGAACCTCGTCAGAGTAGGCGTACCTGAGCCGCTGCCACCGTCAATTTTTCGGAGAAGGCATGAGCATGTCGTCAATGAGGTGAGGAGGAGATGAACCAGACAAGAAGTTGACGAAAATTCTAGCACATGAAGAACACAAAAATTGCTATCCAGGTTTGTCTACAAGAAGCCACGTAAAGACCGAACGATCTGCACGGACTTATCCTGCAGCCTGCGTGATCCAGCACTTGCATCGCCATGTAGGAAGATGCGTGCCCACATAGATTCAGACATCAGATGGACAACCACGTACCTGCTGTTGCTGCTTCCAGCGTTTAATACAGCGTCTAGGAATAGAGCGTTAGCTCAGTGATCCTGAGAATGGAGAGCCGCATAGACAGGTGTGTTTCGTAGGACGTAGACAGCCGCTTTAGTTAGGTGGATACTAGTAGATGTATCCATCGTGTGGACGTGCATGTGATTGTGCCTAAAAACAGCACCGAAGCCAGCTAATCCGTCACCAACCTCGTGTATTTGACCGACAAGTGGGCCTAGAAGCAGAGGGCCTACGATACAGTCAGCCGAAGGACAGTGACACATCTCGGTCTGGGCTGGATGCTTCCAGGAGGTGTTTTCCTCCTCTCTTTTTCCCCTTGATGGTTGACAGCTCAGCCCAACAAACATATCATTATATATCAAGAGCTGTTTATATTAGTTTTTACTTAATAGTTTTTTTACTTTAACTTATAAATAAATGGGTGGATTTTTTAAGCTGAGACTTCTGGATTATGTCTGTGGTTTTTGAATTCTGACATGTTCGTACGGTGCAGTATGCAAAGAGAAATAATTGCATATGAATTTGGCTGACACAGCTGAACTCAGTACATGTTGTACTATAATTTATCTGTAAATCCCGTATTCAAAAATATATACTGTAGAATGAAAGCCAAAGTCTAAGCATAAGCTCAAAAGAACTGAACCAATGACACCTTGTAGAGAGCTGTATGAAGAGATAAACTCATATACAATTTTGGCCGGTATAAATGAAGTTACTATAGTATATATTACAATCGACTAATAGACTCTGTTTTAAAAAAGATACCATTTTTGGAAGTTAGATACTATAGAAAAACAGCTTTTAAAAATCAGTATAAACAGGGTAATCTCTTTATCCAGCAACCATGTACTGGTATCTAAAAGTGATTTAGGAGCATACGTATTATATGATGCATTTCAGAGAGGTATATATGTATAAAAAGTATATAGGTTATTTTTATAGTGCACATAAAATTTTTTGTTTTAATTACTCAGAAAAAATTAACAGTTGTTATAATATATTTTAACTACTAGCATACTTTTTTTTAACCTGAAGCTACATTAAAAACTACCTAGCAATACCGGACGGAAACCACCGCCCTCCTCTGCGTCGTTTCTTCCGTCTCTACTTCTCAGATCTGCCCACCAATCTATCCAGCAGCGGTGTACTGCCCTGTGAAAGCCATTAGTCTCCAATCATTTGTGTGACACTCGTGGGATCTTATGTTTAGCATTGCACATTTTACGATAACGACATATAAAATCGAGGCTAACCGCGGTCGACAACTGTTTACATATGTTTAAAGGGCACGTTTGGTTCCCTATGCGGGTGTAGCCAGGCTGCTCTCGCCAGCCAGGCCAGGAGAGACGGATTCTATTCTCGTTTCCGCGCGGCTAGGGGCGCATACGCGCTTTGCATCGCTCCAGCTTGACCAGGGTCTGATGCAGAGTACCAAACACGCTAACCTTGCATGCACAGAATCAGACCGAGGCCAGGGAACCAAACGTCTCGAAAATGTATAAGATTTCTTTTACAAGGCATGTAAAACTTTCATTTGTAACCAACAATCGTTAATACAGTCGCTTGTCATTTGTTAAATTAAAATACCGCGGGAGCTGGGCAGTGGCTAGACGTCTAGGGGTGCCTTGGTAGACTTCGAGCATCATTATCTCCACGTTTCTGTTTCTATATTCTAGGAACAGCCAATCACATGCGAACACAACTATATTTGGTCTGACTTAAGAAACTTGGACATGTGATTGAGCTGTGTCCAACATCACGTAAAATCGATACGTTCGCCTTGCCTTTTTAGCTTTTTTTTCTTTTATTTTTTTTGCAGTGTTCTAAAAATATAGCAGTATTTTTTCAATTTTGTTTTGAATTTTTACTATTTTTCTTTATTAAAAATTACAAAAAACTAACCGCTGTTACAGTAGTTTTGTAGTTACAATATGCATAAAAAGTCATAAACTTAGATTTATAAGCTCGATGACTCCATTGTAACCATATGCCGAAAAGTCAAAACTGACAAAATATTTATTGTGGATAACCAAATAACCCTAAATACGTGAACTCGAGCATTTTTCGAAGCAAATAACATAGTTTTTTTTGTACCCAAAAAAAAAGAAAAAAAATCATGACATCGTTATTCACAAGAAAACACAAGTGTTTGTTGTGTGGAACGAACCTTGATTCGCCAACCTGCTTTAACATATCTAGAACGGGAACCCACACCTGAAAACGATGGTTCCCCCCATTCCAACCTAATTTTTTTTTGCTAAAATTAAAGCACAGCACAGCAGCTCGGCAGAACACTTCAATCATCCGTGTGGACTCGGTGCACGGGACAGCTGGACAGGCACACGCTTATTCCTTCGAAGGACCTGGTCTACGCAGTTACCGGGTGACAGCTAGTAGCCTAGTACTACCTAGTCCTCCTCTTTGCTTAGCCTTTAAACACACGGTAATGGACATTGGCAGTGGAAGAGGATTTTCGCACTGGTTACTGTCACAACGTACACCGGAACATCGCACGCTCAGGCCATTTGCTTTACCAAACTCGTGGGCCATTTGCAAAAGCTAGATCATTGGATTTGGTAGAATCATGTCTATTCCTTGTTTGTTGAGCTTCTTCTTAAGGAATTATATTGGAATGTTAGAATCTTATCCTTATTTATCGAGCTTCTTTCTAAAAATATTAACTAAGCACATATTACAATGTGTTCCGTCAATTCGTAATAGCTGTAATGTCAGATATATATGTGAAATCATTTAAAGTAGGAGTAGCAAGTAAAATCCTCTCATCACTTACGAAATAAATATATTTTTTGACGTACTTTCAACTTTCAATGCATTAGATTTGAATGCACACTTATACTGAACTGTAACTCATAAGAAAATATCATACATATAGCACCATGGTCGTACTATAAATTTCCTCGTAGCTCACGCAAGATTAAAAAAATGTGGTAGGAAAAAACCCAACTCTACTTGACCAATATTAGCTAGGGTACCTCTTGCAATTTACCGTGAACTTCCCATCTCTCTCTCCGCATCATCCCTGAGACAAAAAGCGGCACGCACACACCCAATCTCGCTCACTTTCTCTCTCCTCACCCACTAGCCACAGAGAGAGAGAGAGGCAAGCTACCCACCTCCACCGCGACCGCCGCCGCCGCCGCGATGGCTCGGCTGTTCCGCGAGTCCCGCCGCGACTCGGCCTCTTCCTCCTCCAACGGCTTCCCCGCGGTCGCCGCCCCCGCGGTCCCGTCGCCTTTCCCCGACCTCGGCGTGCCGCTCTCCGCGGCCGACCTCCGCGAGGCCGCCTACGAGGTCCTTGTCGCAGCCTCCCGCACCACCGGCGGGAGGCCCCTCACCTACATCCCCCAGGTGTCGGCGGCGGGCCACGCGTCCCCCGGCTCGGCCTCTTCCGCGTCCTCCGCCAACACCTCCTCCCCGTCGCTCCAGCGCTCGCTCACCTCCGCCGCCGCCAGCAAGATGAAGAAGGCGCTCGGGCTCAGGTCCTCGGCCTCGTCCAAGGGAGGCAGCCCGGGGAGCGGCGGCGGCGGGGCCAAGGCGGCCCCGCGGCGGCCGGCGACCGTCGGGGAGCTGATGCGGGTGCAGATGCGTGTGTCGGAGCCCGCCGACGCCAGGATCCGCAGGGGCCTCCTCCGCATCGCCGCCAGCCAGGTAGGATCTCGCGTTGGCTTCGGTTGTTAGCGCGTGAATTTGTGGGATTCGAGGTGAAATGTAGCTTAGTGTTTGCTCATTTGATCCCCATTTGCGTGCTTGTTTGAATGGTGGTGTCGGTAAATTGTGGTAGATCTGGGGTGGGTTAAAAGTATGGAGTAGTGATCTACGCTTTGGTCTGGTTTGGTTGGTGTTCTTCGGAGTTCGTGGGAGGGCTCGCTAAAAATTCAAGTTAGCTAAAAAGATGCTTATTTTCTGTTTTTGGGTTTCGTATTTCTAGTTGATAATTGAAATGCCATTAACAAATATGCCGCCTTTTCTCGCCAGGGGAAAACTCTATTTTTTAGCGTGGATCTTGTAATTTTCGGTGTCGGCTGCAGTGGATCCATAACTCTTTTTTCGTGCTTTATTTTTTCTTGTAGCTCCCAAGTTTTAATTGGCCCATTTAGTTGGTAATTTGGTATTTATACTTTTTCTCAAAATAATGTTATTACTAGGAACCGTGTTGATAGCATGATTCTTATCTTGATCTGGGGTTTTTCTTCAGTGGTGAGATGCACTGGAATTACGTGGAGAAAATATATCAGAAAAGAGGAGAAAGCAATGTCATGGTCCAAACCTGGGCATTGGGCCGTTGGCCAGGACCACGGCCAGCCCGCTGTGCCGGCATGGCCCACCTTGCTTCTGGCGAGCCCAAGCATGGCCCACTGGCATGCCGCCGTGGTGCCGTGCTGGCCCAGGCCTGGCCCTTTCGCACTGTGGCGGGGTGGCAGTTAGGGTTGGAGCGGGGTGGTGGGCACTGGGCACCTGGGATGAGCTGCTGTCACCGTGTAGGAGCACCGCCGTCGCCGAGGGCCTCACCTTGGCCATGGCCGTCATCGAGGCTCGACAACCGTCACTGTGGCCGTCGCCGGCATCCTGCGACACACACAAGATGCGGCGTTGCTGGCTCACAGCCTCACGGGGTCCGGATCTAGATGGTTGGCGCCGAGCTCTACCGTCGTTAGTGGCGGATTCGGGTGGCGTCGACCCAGGCAAGGCTGGGCAGAGACAAGACAGAGGGGAGGAAGAAGCCGTGCTAGGAGCAGGTAGCGGTGCACCGCCTGTGGGTGCATGGGTGAAGGAAAAAGGAGCAGGGTAAGCTAACAGCGGATCTGACCGACGGTGGAGTTGGGCAAGGTGACCAAGGCAAGGCCGGCGGTAGCGACACAGAGAGGGTAAGCCTGCTGCGCCCTGCTGTGGGCTGTGCCATCTTTGGGCCGTCAGGCCTGTTTCGTGCCATGCTGGCCCAAGCACGGCCCAGATAGGTTTGCTGTGCCGTGCTACCCATCGTGCCTGCTCGGCAGGCCCAACATGGCCCCGTCTTCTGTGCTGTGTCGGTCTGACCTTTCTACATTCGTGTCGTGTTGTGCCGTGCTGTGCTTTGGGCCATGCCGGGCCGAGGGCCTGCCCAAAACGGCCTGGCCCAATGCCTAGGTCTAGTCATTGGATACTAATCCAGCCCACCTTACAAAAACATTATATATTAAATATATCGAACAGATATAAAGAGCTCATGGTATATAACTTTTAATAAATTCGTGGATTGTTATTTTTATGAAGTCAAAATCTGAGGAAAAAAATGTTTGGGGGTGATTTTGCTTATGCCACTCCGAGAAGTTAGTAATTTGATATGCCACTTCCAAAAAAGGCAATTTCCACTTTTGCCACCGCAAAACAAATAAAACTCTTATTTTCTGTTCTTAGGAGGACTGGTGTTAGGTCAAAGAGTTTGGCTGCATCCATGAGCATGAGAACAAAAGCATTTGTGGATGTGCAAAATAGTGAGTTGGGGAGGAGGGAGGAGAAAGAGAAAAAAGGGCTACTGGATTAGCTTAAAGAAGAGTGGATATAGTCACAAGAATTAACTTAATCAAATTTGATAGGATGTTATTTCTTCTTGCTCTGTTTGTTTTGCAGGGGTAAATTTGTCTCATGTGTTATCATAGCTGTGCAACCAAAACCACCCTGTACATTTGCCTAATTTTGTTACAATTGGGCTTCTGGATACAAATGAGTGAACCACATCCTGATTGCCCCTTGATAGCATGAATTGTATTAGTAATGCATTGTATCATGGCCGATGTTTAATTGCTTCTTGGATTTCAGAAGATAGCTTAGTAAAACAGTTTAGGTATAGCTGCACAACTTTGGTCTAGTAGACGGTTTCCCAAAATCTCTTGTGACATTGTTTGTTTGGTTGATTAATGAGCATGTCAACATTGGACAAGATGCACACTAGCTAAGTGCTGACATCCATCCCGCTGAACTTTTTTTGCAATGTTTGTTTTGGACTTCAGGTTGATGTCAACATGCCAAACCCGAACTTTATGGACATAAATAATAATAAGTTAATTGTTACTTCAGATTTCCCTAAAGAAAATGTAAAGACATTATTAGTTTGATGGCGCTACACTAATCCATGTAGAGCTCCTTCTAAAAAAAATGTAGAACTTAAGGAAATTAATGTTCATTTCTATAATTAGTTATACCAAGTTCGAACTCCAATTTGCTTATTTTTACATTTTTTTTGCTTGAAACAGCTGGGCAGACGAGCGGAAGCTATGGTTTTGCCCTTGGAATTCCTGCAGCAGTTCAAGGCATCAGATTTCCCTGACCCTCAAGAGTACGAGGCATGGCAGAGTAGGAACTTGAAGCTTCTTGAGGCTGGTTTGCTTGTTCACCCGTTTGTTCCATTTAACAAATCGGACATTTCTGCACAACGGCTGCGGCAAATCATACGTGGAGCATATGATAGGCCACTCGAAACTGGGAAAAACAACGAGTCAATGCAGGTCCTACGTAGTTCTGTCATGTCCCTTGCTGGAAGATCTCATGATGGAACTTCTGATGGATGCCACTGGGCAGATGGTTTCCCCTTGAATCTCCATCTCTACCAAATGTTGGTAGAAGCTTGCTTCGATAATGATGATGGGACTGTGGTTGATGAGATTGATGAGGTGATGGAGCTCTTGAAGAAGACATGGGTTATTCTTGGAATTAATGAGATGCTTCACAATCTTTGCTTTACTTGGGCATTATTCAACCATTTTGTCATGTCAGGCCAAGTAGATATTGAGCTGCTTTCTGCTGCGGAGAATCAGTTAGCTGAAGTTGCAAAGGATGCCAAAACCACTAAAGATCCAAATTACTGTAAAGTGTTGAGTTCAACATTAAGCTCGATAATGGGTTGGACAGAGAAAAGACTTCTGGCTTATCATGAAACCTTCAATACAAGTAACATTGAGTCCATGCAAGGCATTGTCTCAATTGGAGTGTCAGCTGCAAGGGTGCTTGTTGAAGATATATCCCATGAATACCGTCGTAGGAGGAAACAAGAGACGGATGTAGCTCACACCAGGATAGAGACCTACATAAGGTCTTCACTCCGTACAGCTTTTGCTCAAGTAAGTCCCTGTTAGCAGAAAAATATCGTACTGCCTTTCCCTGATTTAGTGTTGATGAATAGTTCTATTCCATACCTCAAAATGCCCAGATGCCTTGTTAGTTGTTTGATTATAGTAATCACTTTATTGCTCACAGCTAGTGCTCCCTGTAACCAATCCCAAAGAAACCATTTTGCTAAAGCTCAAACAATACGTTTAATAATTTCTATTTTTCACTAAATAATTTGAGCTGCTAAATCTTATAAAATCGATGTTCTGATGGGGGTGGACCAGCTCTGTTATATGACACAACTTTCACTTGCGCAGAGAATGGAAGAAGCAGATTCGAAGCGATCATCAAGGAATCCTACCCCAGTTTTGTCTATCCTTGCAAAGGATATTGGTGACCTAGCAATTAAGGAGAAAAATTTGTACAGTCCAATATTGAAGACATGGCATCCCCTCGCTTCAGGTGTTGCTGTTGCAACCCTTCATTCTTGTTTTGGAAATGAGCTGAAGCAATTCATAGCTGGGCTTACAGAGCTGACCCCAGATACAGTTCAAGTGCTTAAGGCCGCAGACAAATTAGAGAAGGATCTTGTTAATATTGCTGTTGAAGATTCTGTGGATAGTGATGATGGAGGCAAGTCATTAATCAGAGAGATGCCACCATATGAAGCTGAAAATGCAATTGCTAATCTGGTGAAAGTGTGGATAAAAGAAAGGGTGGACAGACTCAAGGGATGGGTTGACCGGAGTTTGAAGCAAGAGGTGCTCTTATTTTCCATTACTGTCAGATCTTATTTTCCCAGTATGAATAGAAACATTCACAATTTAGTAATTGATGCTGTGTTTTGTTGTGGTTGGTACTACTACAAGATTAAATTACTCTATTTCTGCATATGGCTAATGCAATTCAAACAAGCTGCTGTGGTATGACTGGATACAAACGTATGATGCACAATTTGCCTTGGTTATAGCGACCTTGTACTCCAATATCCAAACATATCAATGTCGTTTCACACATTTGATGCATAATACTTGTAAACATTGTGCATTCTATTTTTCTTCAATGTCCATATATCCCTGTGTCATTCATCAATGATTGCAAATCTCTGATGCGGTCACTAAGGTGTGGTTTATCGTCTTATGTTGTCCCGACTTTGGCTGCGAAATTCATTGCATACATTTGGTTTGCAGTCAACTTTTTTTTGTCATGCCAGTAGGATTCGGTGGTCATAGTTAAATTTCACAAACTGGTTTATTTTGTTCAGGCAAGATGGGAGCACAAAACCAAACACATGCTATGTACAAAGTGAATAATATTTTGACTCATGCAACTTGAGATTTATTCAGTCTGAACGGTCCTGTGGGAAGTTAATGTCAACAAAATTTGTTGTTCTATAGGAAATAAGTACATTATATGAAATTCTGTTGGGCTTAGCTTGAAGAGTTGTTTCTGTGTTTTTATAAATTTCTGTTCCACTAAACTTGGCAATATCTTTTATGCAGAGTTGGAATCCAGGTGCCAACAGAGATAATTTTGCTCCCTCATCTGTGGAGATGCTTCGGGTTATTGGTGAAACATTAGATGCATTTTTTCAATTGCCTATACCAATGCATCCAGTTCTTCTTCCTGATCTGACAGCTGGACTTGATAGAAGCCTACAGCTTTATGTGTCTAAAGCAAAATCTGGCTGCGGTAATTACTAAGTACATAAAAGGTGGAATCATTTCTTGTTACATGAGTTTCCAATGCTGAGTGAAATTTCTACTTGTTTTAATTACAGGAACACGAAATTCTTTTATGCCCCAACTACCTCCATTAACGCGATGCGAGGTTGGCTCCAAGCTACTATTCAAGAAAAAGGAGAAGCCACAGAATCTGCAGCATCGCGGTTCACAAAATGGAGCAACCAATGGAAGTGATGCCTTGGCCCTTCCTCAACTCTGTGTACGCTTGAATACACTCCAGTACATCCGAGGCGAGCTGGAGAACCTAGAGAAGAAGATAAAAACGTGCTTGCGAAATGTTGAGTCAGCTCAGGCAGATATTACTGATGGATTGGACATCAAGTTTGAGCTTTGTCAGGCAGCCTGTCAAGAAGGCATTCAGCAGTTATGTGAGACTACTGCATATAAGGTGACATTCTATGACTTAGCCCATATTCTCTGGGACACCCTTTATGTTGGTGATCCTGCATCAAGCAGGGTGGAGATATTGTTGAGAGAGCTTGACCCTATCCTTGAGACAATATCTGGTACGGTGCATAACAAAGTGCGGAACCGTGCTATAACCGCATTGATGAAAGCCACCTTTGATGGGTTCTTGCTGGTGCTTCTTGCTGGTGGGCCTTTGCGTGCTTTCACCCGTCAAGACTCTCAAATAATAGAGGATGACTTCAGGTCCCTCAGAACTCTGTTTTTAGCAGATGGAGATGGTTTGCCTGAGGAATTGGTTGATAAGGCGTCCTCCCAGATCAAGAATGTTCTGCCCCTCCTACGAACAGACTCGGAAAGCCTCATTGAGCGATTCAAACGCATGATGGCCGAGTCGAATCGATCTGCAGCCAAGAATAGGTTACCATTGCCACCAACAACAGGGCATTGGAGTCCCAATGAGCCCAACACAGTCCTGCGAGTTCTGTGCTATCGGTATGATGAGGCAGCTACAAAGTTCCTTAAGAAAACCTATAATCTTCCCAAGAAGATTTGATTCGTGGGATAGCTCACACACTGTACATTTTCCACCACCACTATCATGAAATTTACTCAGGATTCTGTATGATTCTGTCGCATGCACCTGTGAGGACTGAGGACTGAGTAAAACCATTGTAAAGCTACCACAGTGGAGTTGCCTCATCACGGCTAGTTATAACATGAATTGGATAGTTTGATTCAGCAGCGTGGTCCTCACTGTTACATTGTATTCAGTGCTGCAGGGAAAGATGTTACTGGTGTATTTTGGCTTTTTCTTTTCTTTCTTTCTTTCTTTTTTTTCGGGGCGGGGGGTTACTTAGAGCTCTTTTTGTTTGTTATTATTACCATTATATGTTTCCCTGATCCAGTTCTTTTGCTGACCTTCGCCTTTGTTGGTGTGTTTATTTCCATTCATTCTAGTTTGCAACAGATATATCCATCATGTGAATAAGTACTGTATTGGTGCTTTTGACTTGACTATATGCACGGCTTTTCAGTATTTTACTGGTCTTTTCACTCCTCTTTGTAGAAATTGTGGGGAGCTTCTTCCCGGGCACCTTGTATCTGTTCTTTTCGGTTACTTGTGCAGTGTTGAAGGATTCTGTCAGTGTCATGTAGTCGGTGGTATTGATGCACTTGATCATGCAATTATTCCATGTCATTGTTTGGGTAGTGAAATTATTGATATGTGTTTAAGCTTGCATGTCTATTTTGTTTTTGCAAAGACAAATACCTGTGCAGCTCCAATGCCTCATCTTGCTGGTGTGTATAGGTTGTTAGTTCGTTTTATTCTGATGTGGGTTGTATCTTGCAAAACATTCTTTTAGTAAAGAAAAAAAGCTAATCAATATCCCTGTAACTTACCAGTTACCACACACAATTTAGTTCCTTTAGAGAGATACTGCGGCCCCTTCATATAATTCTGTTTTGAATACGTATCTGGCCTACATTTATACTTGTATCTAAGTATAAATACATTAAAAAAATTCATGTTCAAACACGTAATGCGGTATGTGTAGGGGATGCGGCTTATCTAATGCAAAATCCCACTAGGTGATATCACACGAGCACGTCCCTGTCTGGCTGGGTATTTTTCTCCATTGATGCTAGTAGGACTAAACTGTCATCCGTCCAGTTTGGATGGGTATTTTTTTCAGATTCACGCTAGGACTGAACTGTCACGTATCCCTACTGGATGGGCATTTTTTTAGATTCACGCTAGGACTAAACTGTCACCTGTCCATATCTGGGTGAGTATTTTTCTAGATATATGCTAGGACTAAACCGTCACCTAACTAAACTGTTACCTGTCTCTGTCTGGATGGGTATTTTTCTAGATTCATACTAGGATTTGCCGATTAGGTTGTTAGCGGCAGTTAGTTTTTTTTAGAAAAAATAGAAAAAAATCGTTATACCATCACTGAGTGATGTAAAGAAATATGGTATAACTGATGATGTAAAGAAATAAATAGAAAAAAAAGAAGAAAAAAGCAAAAAAGACGAAATGTTTCAAGTAACTTCTCACTTAAATAAATAGGAAGCTAAAATAAATCAGAACTGAAAATGAAACTGTTATCTGTCCCTATCTGAGTGGGCATTATTTTATATTTATGCTACGACTAAACTTTAACTGTCATACGAAATTGGTGCGTTCCGAACGGCCTCTATACGTACAAACTACAGACTCACTGCTTATCAAACCGGCACCTCTGAAATTTGAAGTCCAAACACAGCTTTTGTTCTGCCGTTGGATCCTGCCCGGGGATCCAATCGGGGCCGTCCGTGGTGGCCTTTCTTTTTTTCTGGAAAGCCAAAGGAAAAAAGGCCGAGGTCACATCGCGCTCCCCGCGCCGCCGCCCTGCGAGACCCGCCACTTCTCCATGGACGGCGAGGCGCTCCGCATGGTGTGCTCGTCGGAGTTCTGGCGCATGGGCGTCCTGTGGACCCTGTCTCTCCTCTACTCCTACCTCCTCCTCTTCCTACGTGGCCGGACCGCCCCCCCTGGCCGCCGGCGACCAAGGCCGGACGCTGGCGGCGGCGGCCGTCCCATCTGCGTGGTCACCGGGGTAACCAAGAACCTCCCTTGTAGATACATGTGTACCCCCCCCGGTCCTCGGTGTGTGATGTGCTCCATTATGGAGTGTGCAGGCGACGTCGGGGCTGGGAAAGGCGGCGGCGGCGGCGCTGGCGCGGGAGGGATACCACGTCGTGCTTGGTGAGTCGCGTGTTTCTTGCCGTGCTTGTGTGGGCATTTCGTCGAACACCTGTGGCGCATCTTGGTAGTTGACGCAAGCATTGCCAAACTTGCCAACACCCAGATGATAATTAGGAATTTAGGATAGGATGGTGCTATAGTGCTAGTACGATAGTTTTAGTTTCCCCGCTGCTTTGTGTGAACTGTTGAATCTATAAACGCTCATCCTCTGATTCTTCAATCTTCACCAAGACCCTTGGGAGTGCAGTGTGTGCTCTCTCTTGAAAGCCATGGTCTTTGATGAATCTGCAAAAGTTGATGTGATGTTTTGGTATCATTATTCACTGGTTACTCTATTGCTAGTTAATCTGCTTTTGATCCTATTCCATGCTCATTTGTTTATATTCTTGTCGAATTGTCTCATCCTTGTCGGTGACTTGGTATTTTTGGACTAAAACGCTATGCATTCTGTTTTCTGTCAGCTGGACGCTCTGCACAATTGTTATCTGAGGTATTATTCGGAGCTTGAGCTAGATGTGTGTTATGCTATTGTTTACCATTGTCATCATTGCCGCACTCTATGTAAAACAGACTGTTCAAGAAATTCGGAGGCAACAACCAGATGCCTATCTTGAAGCGTTTCAAGTCGACTTGTCATCCTACAAGTCAATAAAGAAGTTCGTAACTTCGCTGAATCAGTGGATTCAGGATTCAAATTTGGAGCCTTCTATTCAGCTTTTGATAAATAATGCTGGGATACTAGCAAAGTCGCATCGAGTTACCAAAGACGGGCTTGATGAGTAGGTGCTTCTCTTGAAATTATTCTTGCAAAAAAAAAAAAAAAAATCAGTGTGTCCTTCAATCAGCATGTTTTCTTTATATCAGCATTACATTTTTTTGCCTAGTCAATTGTGTAAGTCAACCTTACTTCATGCAAATTTCAGAATGATGCAGACAAACTACATTGGTCCATTTATCCTGACCAACATTCTCTTACCATTGCTGAAGAACAGCCCGGTACCTTCCCGAGTGGTTAATCTAACATCTTTCACACACAGATGTGGTAAGTACTAAGTTTTTTACTGTAAATAGTAAAAAAATTGTATGAACTAAGAAGAGTCTAGGTTGAACAATTAAAGTATGGGCATTATACAAATCCTTTTCTTGGCCTACATTAGTTCGCATTTATCTGTCCAATTATTTTCCCCTTGCTGTGCATTTCATGTTTGTTGTAGTTTCATCGTTGAAATCTTGTTGGCTACATATTTCCCTGCTGCGCTGTTTTGAGTCTGGTATATATTAATATATACGTACCATTTTCTTACCTTTGGCATTTGCTCTTGCATTAGCTCACACTTGGTGCTTAGTTAAAACGTAATTTGCATTTCAGATGGATCATACCACCATTGTACCTGTTTCCCTTTCTTCCTCCATAAGAATTAGACATGTACTTTGATTAATATGTGCAATATTCACATCTCCAGTGTCAGAAATTGATGTGTCTGAGGAGGCATTGAGAGGAGTGAAGTTTGGTCAGTGGTCACTGGGGGGAAGTTACCCCTTAGCTTCTACTTATGAGTATACCAAGTGTATGCCTCTTGCTTCAGTTTTTCAGTAAACCTCATGCACTTCTTATCTAATAAAATTTTTTGGATTCATTTTCTCCTATTGCAGTTTGTTTACTGATGTTATCATATGAACTTCATCGACAACTTCACATGTCTTCTGGTGTCTCTGTCATGTATGCACCATTGATCTTGTCTGTGTTCTTTACTTCCATTTTTTCTTCATACAGTAAATCCAAATTCCTGCCTATGGAAAAAATAGGTGTGTGCTGTATTTAATTCGCATGATACGATGTTTACCAGAGCTTTTTGCCCATTACTTCCCAAGTAAACCTCTACTGAAACATGTCTGATCCAGATTTTACAAGGTCATTGCAGAATATTCTTAAATCTTTGTTTGTTATATTTGCTGTACAAGGACAGATTAGGAGGGCTGATCTCTATGTTACCTTAAGCTTTTGGAAATTCATCAATGTTACTTTTTATTACCAGTTTCTTATTTGAAGTATGTTTATTTGCACATATGAAGTATTAATTACATTCCATGCTTCTAGGGCTGCCGATCCCGGCATGGTAGAAACAAGCATCATGAGGGAGCTTCCTCCATGCCTGTCATGGTTCGCACTTTTCATTATGCGCCTCCTGAATCTCCTACATCAACCTGATACCGGGGTTGGTGCTGTCCTTGATGCTGCCTTGGCGCTGCCTGTAAACCTCCTGTTAAACCCTCGCAAAACTTTCTTCATTTCGCAACAAAATGTATTAACATTCACTGCTGACTTTGACTTGCATTGTATGTTTGTTGTGTTTCAGGAAGCATCCGGAAAGTATTTCTTTGGAGGGAAAGGAAGGACCATTAGCTCTTCTCCTCTGTCCTATGACAAGGAAGTGGCCGAGAAGCTTTGGGCAGAATCTTCAGCATTGTTCCAGGAACTGCAGCTTAGAGACTGAAGTAACTTGGATTGAGGACTAATGTAATACCACTAAATTGCACAAGAGAAAATAAAGGAAATAAAGAAGAGTTTTGCCGTCAGACCCATCGGCTTTTAGAATGCCGAATAAGTAACGCTCGCAGAGGTTCCCAGACCACCCAGGGATGGTCGGCACCGTCTAGAAAGCCAAATAAGTAGCGCTCTCAGAGGTTCCTAGACCATCCAGGGGCGGTCGGCACCGTCTCGCGCTATGGGTTTTCGTTATTCGGCAGGAAATTCTATTCTTACCTTTTACCGACTTATCTGCGGCAGTAGAAAAGCACCAAACAGTATAGGGCTGCCATTGGACCAAAAAGTCCATAATGCCTATAACCAGCCAAGGCTAAAGGGGAAGGGCAAAAGAGGCATTTCACAGGGAGAGTGATGGCCATGCCTTTTAAGTAGACAAGCCATTTCATCTACTCAACTATTCTAGCCACTCCCTATTTCTTCACTTCTACCACAGCCAGAACCAAGCCAAGCACCATTTCATCTTCCTCCCTCAGCCGAGAGGAAGAGAGAAAGTAGAGAGCAAGGAGAAGGGCAAGGAGGAGAGATCCCCAGGAGCTCAGAAGTTAGTAACTGCTCCTGTTCTCATACTTCCTGAGCCAGGGAAGCGTTTCACGGTCTACTCAGATGCGTCTCGAGTGGGTCTAAGTTGTGTGCTCAAGCAAGATAACAAAGTGATCGCGTATGCCTCGCGTAGGGCCGATCCTGAGATTTAGGGGTCCGGGACGAAACTAGAAATAGAGGGCCTAGTATAAATATCTAAATATAAATCTACATACACACACATATATATGTATCTAATTTTACCAACAAACACTTAAAATGCGTTATGTATTAAAGAAAAATTCATATCAAAAAGTTTATAGATATTAGCTTAAAAATTTCTTCTAACATTTCTAGATGCGAAGTCATTGATGATGGTATTGATATCAATCTCATCCAATAATTTCTTCTCAATACATAAAGTTACCAAACCGTTTAACCTCTCTTGAGACATTGTTGACCTTAAATGATTCTTCAACAATTTCAACTTTGAAAAGCTTCTTTCAACTGATGCCACAGTCACAGGCATAGTAAATAAAATCCGATAAGCAATAGAAATATTAGGATAACAATCCGCTTCTCTCACAAACTCAAAGATCTCCATAACAGATATTGGTTTATCTGATAAAGTCAATTGCATAACACTTAACTCAGAAATTAGATCATTTAACTCAACATCAGATGAACCATCTAGAGAGAAAGTATATGGGGGATTGGGGGCCCCTGAATTTTGGGGGCCCGGTGCGGTCGCCCCACTCGCGCCCCCTCAGGGCCGGGCCTGGCCTCACGACAGTTGAAGAAACATGAGCAGAACTGCCTTACTCACGATTTAGAGCTTGCCGCAGTGGTTTTTGCTCTAAAGATTTGGAGGCATTATTTGTACGAAGAGTCTTGTGATATCTTCACCGACCACAAAAGCCTCAAATACATTTTCACTCAGAAGGAGCTGAATTTGAGGCAATGGAGGTGGTTTGAGCTTATCAAAGACTATGATCTCACTCTTCAGTACCATCCGAGCAAGACAAATGTGGTTGCTGATGCTCTTAGTCGTAAGATGACACCCTCCACTCTAGGTTGTCTCGTTGCTGACATTGAACGGATGGGAATTTCCTATTGTTTCGGTGGTACAACACAGGCTGAGATGCAGCTGTTGCTGGAATCAACAATTTCGGAGCGAGTAAAGGAGGCGCAACAGCATGATCAGTTGCTTTAGCAAGTGAGAAAGCGGCTTAATGAAGGGAAAACGGGGGATTTCAGCCTTGATGAATCAGGCGCATTGCGATTTAAAAGCCGCCTTTGCGTGCTGCAAAAGGCTCAAGTCAAGGATGAAATTTTGAGGGAAGCTCACCGTACACCATACACGGTGCATCCTGGTGAGACCAAGTTGTATCGTGATCTCAAGAAGAGCTTCTGGTGGAAGAGGATGAAAGTGGATATTGCCAAGTATGTGGCATCTTGCGGGGTTTGCCAGCAAGTAAAGGCTGAGCATAAGCGTCCCGCTGGACTATTGCAGCCTTTGGAGGTTTCTCAGTGACCATGGGATGATATTACCATAGATTTCGTAGTTGGCTTACCTCGTACCCAGCGAGGTAAGAATGCGATTTGAGTAGTGGTGGACCGATTCAGTAAGTCTGCACACTTTATCCCTATTCGCACACTGAACTCGATAAGTGAGTTAGCGCCCATTTATGTGCGAGAAATTGTAAGATTGCATGGTGTTCCCAAGTCGATAGTTTCGGATAGAGACGCTAAGTTTGTCTCCAAGTTTTGGGAGAGCTTGCAGGGCGCTCTGGGCACGAAACTTCAGTTTAGTACTGCTTTCCACCCGCAGACGGATGGACAATCCGAACGCACCATTCAGACAATGGAGGACATGTTAAGGTTATGTGTTTTGTCTTGGAAGGGTAGCTGGGAGGATTATTTGGCACTTGCAGAGTTTGCTTATAACAACAGCTACTACTCCAGTGTTCGAGCAGCGCCATTCGAGGTTCTGTATGGGAGGAAGTGTAGATCGCCACTTTGTTGGGATGCCGTGGGCGAGAAATCCGTTCTAGGCCCGAATTGGGTCCAGCAAACAATGGAACGAGTGGCGGAAATTAGACAAAATCTGCTGGCTTCCCAGAGTAGGCAGAAGAGCTACGCCGATGTCTGGAGGCGAGAACTAGAGTTTGGAGTGGGGGATCATGTGCTCCTGAGAGTATCTCCCACTAAAGGCATAATGTAATTTGGTACCAAAGGGAAGCTTAGCCCGAGGTACATTGGGCCATTTTCAATTCTGGCACGAATTGAAAAGTTAGCATATCGCTTGGACCTCCCTGAGTCTATGCGATGAGTGCATAATGTGTTCCATGTGTCGATGTTGAGAAAGTACTTGCGAGATCCAAAGCATGAGATTGTGTTAGAACCGGAGTCCTTAAAGCAAGACCTCCCCTTTGAGTCCTGTCCAGTTCAGATTCTGGAGGAATCGAAGAAGGTGTTGAGGCATAAAGCGATAAGGTATGTTAAAATGCTTTGGTCACATCAGTCCGAGCGAGAAGCGACATGGGAGTTGGAGTCTCGCATGCGCAAGAAGTACCCAGAGTTGTTCTCCACGGGTATGAGTTAATGTTATGTTATGTGCAGTTAGTTTTATTTTGTTCTTCCGTGCGGATTGTTGAACGCCAGAATTCGGGGTCAAATTCTGTTAAGGGGGTAGAATGTAATACCACTAAATTGCAAAAGAGAGAATAAAGGAAATAAAGAAGAGTTTTACCGTCAGACCCATCGGCTTTTATAATGCCGAATAAGTAACGCTCGCAGAGGTTCCCAGACTACCCAGGGACGGTCGGCGCTGTCTAGAAAGCCGAATAAGTAGCGCTCTCAGAGGTTCCCAGACCGTCCAGGGGCGGTCGGCACCGTTTCGCGTTATGGGTTTTCGTCATTCGGCAGAAAATTCTATTCTTACCTTTTACCGACTTACCTGCCGCAGTAGAAAAGCACCAAACAGTGTAGGGCTGCCATTGGACCTAAAAGTCCATAATGCCCATAACCAGCCAAGGCTAAAGGGGAAGGGCAAAAGTGGCATTTCACAGGGAGAGTGATGGCCATGCCTCTTAAGTAGACAAGCCATTTCATCTACTCAACTATTCTAGCCACTCCCCATTTCTTCACTTCTGCCACAGCTAGAACCAAGCCAAGCATCATTTCATTTTCCTCCCTCAGTCGAGAGGAAGAGAGAAAGCAGAGAGCAAGGAGGAGAGGAGATCCCCAGGAGCTCAGAAGGCCGAGGTGTGAGGGCTTCGTCGCCGACGACGGATGACGTCGACAACCGCCGACCCCACGCCAAGCCAACCCGTGAGTATGTCCACCATCCCCTCCACAACCCCATAGCACAACACAAGAGCACGGCCAAAGCACCACAGCCGGCGTGGCTTTATGGTCATTGACGATAAACCATGAGCATCGCCGTGCGCCCTCGAAAGAGTGCGCTTGCCCCCGGCGCAAGCACCCTCTCACAAGTCTCATCATGACAGGACTTAGGCTTTCCCAAACCCGGCACACAAAAGAGCAAGGCAAACAAAAAAAAGAAGGAAATCGAAAGCATAAGGGATGGGAGGAAGAGTAGCAAACCGTCCGCATAGTAGAGGGGATGGCCGGCCGGCTCCTAGCCGTGGCCGGTGAGCTCCGGGCACCAACGACACCATTAGGGGCGGGGCCGAGTGCCGGCCTGCGCTCGCGCAGGTACCGGCGGCCTGGAGCCAGAGGACCGGGAGGAGGGGCGACGTAGGTGGTGATTGAAGGCTGATGGCCACCGGGCTGAGAGAGGTCAGAGAGAATGGAGGCCGGCAGTAGAATGGTGCTGGATCTGGCCGTGGCCGGCTAGATCTGGGAGAGAGAGAGGGGGGGGGGAAGTGAGAGGGCGAGTTGTGGAGTTGGCGGAGGGTGGCAGAGTTGTCGGCAGCGAGCTCGGGGCCGGCGAGCCCGAGCATGGCCGTGCGCTACCCTGCGCGCCATCCGCCGCCTGGAGGATCGCCCGCGCGCGCGAGAGAGAGGGAGGTGGTGGAGTGAATGAGGCCGTTTCGGTCGAGCCGGGTGAAGGGAAAAAGGGGAAAAAAAGAAAAGAGAGAGGAAAGGGAAAGAGAGGAAAAAAGAGAAAGGAAATAGGAAAAAGAAAGAATAGGAAAAGAAAAGAAAAGAAAAGAGGAGAAAAAGAAAAGAAAAAGGGGTTGGTACCTGCGCGACAGGTCCTTAATCCCGGGCATTTTATGCCAGAGTCGGAATATGCGCGTAGATTATCGCCGCTCACTTAAGCACTGGTTTTGTTTTAATGTATTAAGTCAGATTAATTGTTTTTTCAGGTGGAGGTCCTGAGTCGACGTCGCCCTCACGTCGCTTCGCCCCACTTGGTTAACAGGCAAGTGCATGGTAGAGCGGTAGGCCATAGAGTTTATGAATACGTGATGTCTACATGATGTGATAATGTTTATATGGAAATGCGATGATTACTTGACATGATGCTTATTTATGGATGACAATGATAATGATAATGGGCATATGCATTTGCATCATGTGCACTCAAGAGTGAGGGCGGTGAAAAAGTCCTTAGCTACGAGTAAAGCTAGTGGACTAATCTGGAGTGCTCTTGAGTATGACCTACTTCAGTAGGCCTCCACAGGAGTGGAGAGATCCCCATGCCGATATGGGCGGGCCCAAGATTATGGGTGAACATCAACGGGTGTTCACTCGGCAATACCGGTATTTGCAATGTGATGAGCAAATGTGCATGTAGAGCAGTGTTGCATTGCATTGATGATATGGTAATGTTGGTACATGAAAAATACATGTGGAGTATGATATGATTAATGTGGAACCATGAGAATGATGTTATGAGCATGGCAATGCATGCAGAGTATGTTATGGTTGGATTAAATTGTTTTCATGTTCTGATAGTATTTATCATCCTATTATGTACTTGTTGAGTCTTTGGACTCACCCTTGCTTTGTTGTTTTATTTCTAGGTGATCGTTGAGGACGTCATGCACGGGGCGGGGGTAGCACATGAATAATCTTCACAGACCAACAACACTCCTTGTATCACCTTTTGTCAGTTTATTTTAGTCTCTACTAGTATGTTAGAGTAAGAGCTAAAAGAAAAACTATGATGTATCTATTTGTTGCTACCTAAATATTTTCATGTTGGCTTAAATTTTTCCAGTAATTGAAGGAAAGGTAAGAGTTTGCAATGGTGGTAGCATTCCGGGCCCAGAAGATGAGCGGGGTGTTACAACTAACTGAACTAACTTGTAAAATTGGGATCGTTAGAACTAGATGATTTCCAATGGCATGCTAATCTAACTATTTTCCCTTTATGATAAATGGTAAGGTAGTACACACCACATTCAACTGAACTACTTTAATCTACATCTATATTTTTTTTACTAATACTAACATTACATAACAAATATATTGCAAACATAATATAGCAAATGAAAAAAAATACCTGAATCTGATTTTTCCTCTTCTCTCCCCCACTCCTTCCTCCTCCTACCTTTCCTCCCCTCCTCTCCCTCTCCTCTCCTCTTCTTCCCCTCCTTCCTCTCCTCTTCTCCCCTCTCTTTTCTTCTCCTCTCGGCCGAACGAAATGAGTGATTGTGTGGGTGGCAGCGGCCTAGCGCACGAGCCTTTTTAACTCTCCCCCTGTTGTCCGCCCGTTGGGCGACTGGAGTCCAATCGCCCAACCATTCGGCGATTGGAGCTCCAGTCGCTTGACGAGCGGGTGATAGCAATTATTCGCCTAACGGCTGGTGGACTGCTCTCGTGTCGCTTGACCGTTGGGCAATTGGCTCCAGTCGCCCCCCTTGGGCGACTGGAGCCTATTTGTGTAAAAAATGTTGGCGCGAATATATTTTTATAATTTCGAATAAAAATGGATTTTTCATACAAAAAATTCCATTCTTTTTCATTCTCTTTGGGCCTTTTTACTTGACAGAGTTGGCTTTTAAGCTACATTGCCTATTAATGGAAACTAGCAACTTTTGTAAACTGGCAAAGTGACCTAATCCTTATAATTCAACCTGTTTCTTGTACCATCCTAACCCTCCATCCCCGGTGTAACATAAGGGTTGAATACCTACGATGTACTAACACAGTCCTGGTCAAGGACGGGCAGAATTTAGAAATGAGGGGAGTCAAATAAACTGTTCAATATAATTATATTCGATTTGGAGTACCAAATAATACTACCAACAACAAAAATTTTAAAACACACAAGACTACTGTGCAATTTTGTCAAAGCATGCCAGCCCCCATCTCCGTTCGCCCCTGGTCCTGGTGATGTCAGTTAGTTTTTTTTACGAGAGTAGCATCTTAAAATGAGGTATGAATCGTTTGATCCGTGGTCAGGAATATTTTTTCGCAATTCAATCATGCATGGAAAGCTAACGCAAGGACGATCGTTCGGTACTGGTTCCACAGCTAATATTGATTCTCAGGCTGGTCAGAGATCCAGACCATAAAGTTGGCATTATCCTTTTTTTTTATAGAAAAGAAACGCACTATCCTATTTTAAGACCAGTTCCTACCCGATAAGCCCCCAAACTACGCGTACACGCGCTTGCTCACGCACATCCACTAAGTGCCCTGTACTTTCGAGCTTTTCAGCGGCGGTTCTTTTTTTCTTTTCGCCGGCTTTTTTTTTCTCAGTGATTACTATTTATTAGATTAACAAACTACAGCTAAAAACCTCTAAAGAACAAGGCCCAACGGCATGTTACACGCATGGTTTCCAGGCAAACAAGTAGAATGCTCTACCAGATCGCACGCTCATGAAACTGAACACCGGCCTATTCAGTTCACTGGAACAAAATGTAATCCTAAAGCATAATGCATTACTTATTTCATACAGCAATCTATGCTTCACTTTGAAATACATGAGATCACTCGCAGTATAGATTCTAAGTTCCAACCAAAATCAACTGTATAATATTTTTCTTCTCCGACTCCACCGAACGAACGAACACAACGGAAACGAACACAAGAGCTCCAGTCTCTCAGTCCAGGTCTCAGCAGACCACGCACGCACTCTGTTTCTCTCACCTGCAAAATTGGCCCAGTGAGCAGCGTTCTCAAGGGCGCGGCGCGGCAGGTGTGCGGGCCACCTTTTTCTTCCATCAGTTGCTGGCGCTCGCCGGGAGGTAGTACTGGTAGTAACCCAGCACTGCGAGAAGGGCGACGAGGATGGCCGCAACCGCCGCAGCTGGGGCAGCCCATGACCAGTACGACTGGGCTTTCTTCCTCTTCAGGATCACCCTCGGCAGCGGGGCCTTGCTCTTGGTTACCACGTTCCTGTACCGGACGCTCTCCTTCTGTTCTTTCTTCACCGGCGCAGAAGCTGGAGCCAACTCGTCCTCCGCTTGGGCTTCTGCTGCTTCATCAGACTTGGTGTCTGATTCGGTTGGCTCCTCGGCATCGGCCTTCTTCTTGGCTTTCTTCTCCTCTTTCTGAAACAGTTCTACCATGGTCAGTATGAGAGCGAGCGAGAGAGCGCGAGAGATGGTGGTGTATTTACCTTAAGCTTCTTCTCAGCTTCCTTTTGTGCTCGGGCTGCGGCCTTCGCTACTTGCTTCTCAGCCTGCTTCTTCTTCCTTTCCAAAGCAACCCTATTCTTCTCAATCTCCTCCTGTCTCTTAATCTCTTTCAGCTTTGCCACATCAACCTCCTTAGGCTTTGGCTTCTCCTTTGGAGGCTCAGCCTCATAGGCATCATCAACATCCAGAGCAGCTTTCGCCTTACCTGACTTGGCAGCTGCTTTTGCATGGGGCTCATCTTTGGGAGCGGCGTCTGCCTGGGGAGCAGGTGCTTCCTTTGCTTGTTTTACAGGCATTTTTGATGGGATAGGCTCCTGTTCCGCAGGTAGCGCTGGTGCCTGTGTTTCAATAAATATGGGCTTTTCATCAGGATTCCTCATCCTGCCATCTCGGCACAGCTGTCGGCCATTGAGTGAGGAGAGGATCCTCTTCTCATAATCCTCTCTAAAGGCCTTGCTGTTGCACCATTGTGTCATGAGCTTCTCAACCTATCAGGGTATAATGAACATTTAGTATGGACACATGTGAAGTCCATAAAGGACGAAGTTATAAGAAAATAACAATGTGGAAGCACACCTCAGTCTTGTGGAGCTCTTGCAATTCTGGCACCTCACTCCTAGAAGAATATTCCCTAGCTTTGTTCAAAACTAAGCGGTTTTGATGGAACGATGCGTTCTGGGTCAAGATGAAGTGCAGCAGAGTATCAATAAATATAATCATTATTTGTAACTTATTCTCAAAATAATCAGAAGAAGAATTTGCTAACTTAGCATGCTAAATATAATTATTATTTGTAACAGACTTCCTAAAAACATGTTTCACCACGTCAGATACTTCATCAAGTAACAAGCAAATCCAATGCAACATTTAAGGCGCTAATGACCTACAAGAACAATATCCAAATCAACCTAATAAGGTCTTAATAATATTGGGTGCCCTAAATGCGCAGGTATGATGCAGGGAATTCAATTGGTATTTAGGATGTATGTAATTGTAATAGAAAGCATCAATTTTGAGAAGAAGAAAAAAATCAAAGACAGATCAAAGGATCCATTTATCTTCCATCTCAAGGACAGCTAGTTGGCATTCTGTGCAGGCATGCAAAGATTATCCTCATCACATACACATATTTCATAAGAATTGCAACACAACTGAAGTAACTAAAAGAAACTGGGTATTCCCAATCCCACTTTTGAGTCCAAGCATAGCAGAACATAATATTTTGAGAGTAAACATAATTATTATATGATAGATGGTGAAGTTATGTTGACTTACGCTAACATCACGTGCTCGTCTCAATTCCGTCAATGATTCATATGCCTTGTCCTTTCTGGCGGTGGCTGCATCTAAATCTTCTTGAAGCAAAGCAATCTCAGCATCAACAGCCTTTAGCTCATCCTCCAGTACCTTAATCTTTGACCTAACTGCTTGTCGCTCCTTCTTTACTCCATCAATGCCCTCCCCAATGATCTGAAGAAACAGTTACAATTAAAATGTTGACCATGACTAATTTCTTATTTCCTCAGGAGATAAATGCAGAAACAGAAAGAGAAGTTGCAGCATAATACACTTACTTTGACCTGATCCTGTATGGCGTCTCTTTCAACCACTGTATCTTGGATTTTGGATCGCGTAGCAGCATTAGAAACGACTTTCGATCTGGTTGCTTCAAGTTGCTTAATTTCTTTGACCAACCGCTTCTCCTCGTTTAAGGGTATGCTCTCATGACATATGCGGTCGTTCAATCTCTTGATCTAGGAAGGAGCAATGGAGAAAACACAAATATACAATCAGAGTATTTTAGGAGCAGAGCTAAGTTGTCAAAGGGTTTAGCATACCGTTTGCTCAAGCTCTTCAATTGAAGAGCATAAACCTGCACTCTGTGCCCGCATAGCATTGTTTTCATTACGGAACTTGCCTAAACGGTTTTGAAGAGGTTCTATCTCCTTCAACTTCTCAATCACAACTTCATTATATTGCTTGTTCTCAGCAGTCAATGGCTTCAGCTCCGAGATAATATTGAAACGCTCAGTCTGCAGAGTAAGTATAAGTTCCAAAATTAGACTATCACCATGGTTAAAGCAGGCACGTTGCTCTCATAGTTGCCTACTCTCACCGAGAACACGTTCAGCACATACACCCATTTTAAGCAAGTTACAGGACAGTAAACTTCTTATTGATTAAGAATGAAGCGTAAGCAAGGTGAATCCTAGTTCCATGAGAGGGAGTTATAAGAACAATACCTTCTTGGCTCTTATAGCCTCAATAATTTGGGAGCGAGCTTGGATCTTCTTCTGGAAATCCTTGTCAGCCTGCTCGAGTTTTGCTCTCAGCTTAGGGTCCTCAAATGAGCGGACCTTGATGAAGTAGAAGGCGTAAGTTTGCTTAGGTTCAGGCCACTCCTCCACCGCGTCCTTTGGAGGTGCCAGATCAGCACCATTTGTGGCTCCATTAGCTGCAGTTTTGCTGTTGTCTGAACCAAAAACAGCTGCCTCCTCACGTTCCTTTGCAGTTGCTTTACTTTCCTTCTCTTGGAAAAGGTTCACCTCACCATCAGCTACTTTAACCTGTTCTGGCGTCACTTCAGCTCCGATGACCTCCATTCCCATGTCCCTGCAGGTAGGTACAAGAAAACTATAAGCGAAACAGGTAACAATGGTGTAGAAGAGAATGCTTCCAGGAGCATCTTCTTCATTGCTTGCAAGGAATTAATTAGAATGATTATTGTCGAATCAAAGAAATATTGGCTGGACAACATAATAAGCACCAAAGCTCACTATAAACATTACTAGTGTCATGACTTATGATGTGTCATAACTCATAACTACCACAACAAGATGGGAATAAAAAACAAGGCCATCACAGTAAATCAATGATCTTTTCATGAGCCAAGTCCACATCTCTCTTCTCTCCTCTCGTTTCTATTCAAATTCTATAGTATTTTCCAGGAAAGGGAAGACACTCCAAATCCACTTGGCTACCTTTTCCCTTCTCTTCCTCAAAACATTGGAGAAAATAGTACAGGTCGTGCATTGAGCAGTACAGAAAGCAACAACACAAATTTTACCCAATCTAGTTAAAAGAAATGCTGATTCGAAGATTCCCCCAGAACTCAAATCACAAGAACAAACACTGGAGGCTGCTGGATGGCTGAACATCACTAACTACAAATTCAATGAAGTCACTACAGAAAGCTATAGCAGCAGCAGATGCACCTGAATTCGATCGAAACTACGCCCAAGAAAGGAAAAGAAACACCAAAATAGACAAGTCCTCATGGACACAAAGCATTTTCACCTCACCAGCAACCAGTGGATCCGAATCGTATCTCACAGCATAACTGAAAACTATGTCAAATCAGGGTACAATTTGTAAGGCATGTAGATCACAACATCGAGATCTAAACATTTGTGAATTCAAGGCGTTCAATCTTCTAGATCTAACCGAACTATGCCCCCCCCCCCCCAAAAAAAATCAAAACAGACATCTAATCCCTCATCCAATTCCCCAACCCAGTGGAATTCGATGCCATGACTGCACATCCCACAAACAGGAATCAAAGCACCACATCCAAATCTGCTCTTAACTTTTCTGTTTAAGAAAGGAAAGAGTGGCAGAATTGGTTCACCTGGGAGACTGGGATCTAATGGAAAGGCGTCACCAGATATGGAAAGGGTAGATCTAGTGCTTTTTTAAAACATAATTTATGGTGGTATTTGGTGTCGTGTTGGTTTCTGGTGGGACAAACCAAACAGTTTACTAAGCCAAATTCAAGTATAATTGAATTGAACAGTAAATAGGAATAATTGTTGTTGAATTAAACAAATGTTGGACTAAGCAAATAAGAAGTGTACGTACTGAGAAACTAGCGTTATGAGGTGCCAAACTTAGCACAACTAGCTGGGAATTAAAATAAAGAAGGTTAAAGCGATGATGTCGATGATTATCACGGGACAAGTTCAATGTTCATGTTACGCTTCTCACCACCTCTTTCCCTTGGAACCGTCTAGTTCTTCCAAGAAAGGAAAACACCGAAGGGAATATGCTGCAGGTTGCGCATGCAGTGGTCTAAAAGCAACCAGCGCAGATTCTACCCAATGTACTTGCAGGAATTGGTGATCCTAGGCTTCCCAGAAACTCAAATCACTACACACCTTGCACTCCAGTTCGTCGTCTGAGAGGCTATCAGTACCCCAAGTACAGCGAGGGTTGTCACCACAGAACCTTGTGTAGATCGCAGCGGCGGATTGGGCACAGGAACTGGACCAAGCAAAGGGAAAACGAGCACCTAAGAGCCTGATTTAAATTCCTCGCAGACGCGTAGAACTCCTTCCACATCGCCAACACCTGCAGGATCCAAACGCAGCTCGAACCCAGCACCGAGCGCCTGGTTAAAACCCGGGCGTGATTCACGAGGCACCGCAGATCACAACCCTACGTCTTCCCTCCAGCACGCGGCGCCGATTCAGGCGGCCAGATGATCCAGATCTACGGAACAAGCCGCGCAATCCGAACCAGATGAAAAACCACGCACCACGCCACGGCATATCAAGCCGCGCCCCTCGCCGCGCCTCCCCGAGACCGGCACCGCGCGGATCAGAAACACCTCCAAAATCGCCCGCGCGCCGCGGCCAAACATGATGCGGTTCCAAGGAAACAAGCAGCAGAGCGTAACTGGGCGTCTCACCTGGCGAGGCACGAACGGGATCGAGCAGGGGCCGCGCTCCGATCTGGCGGCGGCGTGACCAAATCTGGAGACGCGCGGACGGGACGGGTGGATTTGGGGGAGGAGGAGGAGAGGAGTTTGGGCTTGTTGGGTTGTGTGTCCAGAACTAAGAAGGGGGTGCCCAGATCCTCTGACTTTAGCCAAGTCATTTGGGGATTCAAGCCAGTCATTTCGTAGAAAGTTACCAGAGCTGCTAGGCGCTAGCTACTTATTAGGGCCATTTATAGTAACTTTTGACTTTGACTTTTAATTTTGGTTTACAAATTGTAATACCTCATAGAGAGATATTTATATGTGATTTTATCTGATATAAATAAAGTCATAATATTGTATACTACAATCAACTAGTAGATTCTAATTTAAAAAGACACTTTATTTAAAAGTTACGTGCTATAGAAAAATAATTTTTAGAAATTAATATGAACAAAATATGATATTAACAACTTGGAGCCATTCTTTGCAAAATAGCAACCAAACAAACCCGAAAAATGAAGAAAAAACCCTCCTCGTATATAACCCCCTGCCAGTGCCTTCCTCCTTTTCCCAGGACTGAGATCCTCTGATTTGCCTCTTGCCAAGTTAGAGAAGCACAATGTCTTGATTCTCTATGAATCTCAGCTATTCGATCCGAGATAAATAGATCAGATTCAATGGTACAGCACACTGCTACAAGACAAAATAGTACTACAGTGATCTTATGGTACAGTGTCAAATACCATACTATGGGTGGATTCGTTTCGGCTATGGTTGATATCTTATGGTTGCGGCTGATAGTTTTGGTCTTAATACGAGTGTTTGTGCAAATGAATTGAACGTCAATAAGTCAATAAGCCGTTTCAAAAAAACATTCCCAATAAGCTGCTTCAAAACGGCGGCGAAGAAGCTGTCCTGTTTATTTATTCAAAGCAAGGTATAAGCTATAAGCTGTAAGCCATAAGTTTGGGGTGGATTTATTTTGGTCTGATGGACTATGGCTTAAATATTTGAATTCTGGCCATTCGCGAGAGACAGTACGCAAAGGAAAAATAGTTGCATGCAATTTTGGATAGTACAAATGAACTCAGTACACTTTTTATAACAATTTTCCTATTGACCCTGTCTTGAAAAGGCGCACCATGTAAAAGCTAGTTAATGTAAACAATATAAGTATAAGCCATCTTTAAACCTAAAAGAACCTGGTTTACATTTTGCTCTCACTATTTAGCATTTGTTCACTAGTGACTTAGCCTTGTTCAATTCAGCTGTGGTTGTTGGCTTTTAACTTTTGGCTAAAATAGTACTACAACGGTTAGAAAAAGCCGCATCTGAAAGTAAGGGTGTTCAATTCGGCTTTTGGTTGAGATGATTTGGAAAAAAGGATGGAAATAAAAAATGATTAAATATAAATGGAATAAAGAAATTAAAAGAAAAGGAGGGGGAGGGAAATGAAACCAAATTCACTGGATGATGCCACGAGGGGCAGTGACAGGCGGGAGCATTTCCAGTAGGGCCAAGGTAGAGGGCGGTGGTGGTGGCGGGGTGGAGGCGGTGGGCGGATGAGGTAGAGGCGGGAGCAAGAGCACAGGCAGATGGGCGAAGGCAGGGGCGGAGGCGGTGGCAGCTGAGGTGGCCAAGACGGGTGACGACGAAGACAACAGAAGCACTATAGCGACTTGTAGAAGCCACTTTTAGAAGTTAACCCGTTCACTTCGGTGCCACTGTCGGTTAGATCGGCAAAACTGTACATGTCATCCCTATATTATAGCTTGGGGAGTTCCCTGCGACCAAACGCAGTTTTACAAAAAGCTCCCAATTTCCCGAAATCACATACGGGTCCCCAGTTTTCACATGTAGAACCCTGCCACATCAGCTCTTTTACGGATAGTCCCGAAATTACGTACGGGTCCTCTGCATTTTCATGAAGCCTCTCCTTTTGCTGGATAGCACCCCATGATTTTCCTGAAAATTACGCATAGGTCCTTGCCTTTATGCGGAAACACCCTCCACTTTCTCCAAAAATATGTACAAATCCTCGCTTTTTTAGAGATGGCTCTTTTGCGAATTTTCGTCTTTTTTACTTTGGTCCACATGGTAAATAGCGCGGCGTGGCGCCATGTTTGTGCTGCTAGTTTGATCGACAACAGAAGATGTGTCTTGATAGGAAATAAGCTCGACAAACTCCATCGATTGGATAACTGAGAACTACTGGATCATCTCTCTATAGTGTGCGGTCTACGCGGGCATTAAAGCAACGCTAAGTGTTTTCAGTTTTCAACCGACAATTGTTTCATTTAGCTACACTGGTTAGAATCGGTAAGTATTTTGTTGGCCGGAAAAAAAACGGTAACATATTTTATTGACATTATCATCTTAGTTTATTTTCCTCGCCCAGCTATTAACCAACTCTCAGGCAAACAATTTTACCTTACAAAATTGTTTGGATAAAATTTGATATTGCTGCAACAAGGCCAAACAATAGGTATGAGATACTATACCCTTCCTCTTTAAGGGACATGAAAATAGGGGAGCTAGAGTGTCACACCACGAGAGAGGGGGTAGAGAGAGGGGTGGTCAGGAAATGAGAGAAGATTACGTGACATTGGATTAGCAAGACGTTTAAAAGGCATCGAGAAGAGTCGTCTGGAGATGTGGGCTTCCATTTACTTTTCTTACAGCATTTCATTTCCTCATGTTTTTATCTGCATTTGATAATTTTTCTCGGCTTGAATTCCTGCTGGCTTGCAGGTGCCACAACCTACGAGGGGAACACCGTGCTATATGGCTCCTGAGTTAGTTCGAGAGAGAGTAGTCCACTCATATGCTTCTGATTTCTAGGCACTTAGTCGTGTGTTATACGAATACCATGATGGAAGGTCCTCTTGCAAAAAATATCCATAATATGTGTATATATGATCTTACAAAATTTGGACAAAAAATTTCATAAATTATGTACAAATATAAAGAGGTAAGATATAGATACAGATGGAGTGTTACAACTAGCGGTATCATAGTCTCTTTGTCTCCAATCTCCCTCTTATATTTCTGGAGTCAATCTACTAGACAAACGTTTTCCAGAAATAGCTCTAGATTTTTAGAGAAGTGGATTTTTAAAAATCTGTGTATATATGATCTTACAAAACTTGGACAAAAAATTTCATAAATTATGTACAAATATAAAGAAGTAAGATATAGATACAGATGGAGTGTTACAACTAGAGGTATCATGGTCTCTTTGTCTCCAATCTCCCTCTTATATTTCTGGAGTCAATCTACTAGATAAATGTTTTTCAGAAATAGCTCTAGATTTTTAGAGAAGTGGATTCTTAAAAAATCAAAGCAAAATAAAAAAATAAAACTCTACCAAACAAACTCCAAATACAAAGCTATTACGTCGTGAACTTCTCAAACGACAACGACTCAATATCGAGTGACGAGAAGTTTACAAGAGTAAGAAATGATCGAAATTAATACAGAAGCACACCTCAATCTAGCAAGGCTCTTGCAGGTTTGCAACATGACTCGTAGACGGAAGATCCCTAGCCTTGTTCAGAAGCGCTTTTGATAGAATGATACCTCCTGGATCAAGATGAAACGCAGCCAAGGATCAAGAAATAGCCGCATATACTGATTAATCCTAGAAATAATAAAAGAAAATAGATATGCCAATTCAACATGTATATCAACGTAATCTGTTACAGATTCACATTCATCTTTGCCAATTCATCATGTACGTTAACACAAGTACGATGGAACATCACAAATTATCCCGTGAACAGATGATGGAAATGTAAATGAATTTTTTTACAGGTCTATATAGGGCAGGGTGGGGCAGGTTTTGGCTTGCCCCGCATTTGCCCTGCTCTAGTTAGGTTGGGGCAAGGCTGGGTTGACTGGTCAACAATGCTATGTTGGGTTGAAGTGAATTTTGAGTTTTATGTATTTTAAATAAGAAAGATATTATTTATTAAACTTGATTGATATATTACCGTAAACCATTGATATTCAAAGACCTTAACAAATGTTTTTAAAATGTTATATAGCTGGTTTTTTTTTGGGTTTTTCGTGCTTATGACTTTTAAATTTTGCTACAATAGCTAGTTTTCAAACGATGTCTTTTCAAGACGGGGTATATAAGTTGATTGTAGTAGATATTGTACCAACTTCAGTTATACCGGTTAAAATTACATATGACTGTATTTCTTTGTACTCTTTTTTTTACAAATAATCAGAGTTCAAAAGCCAAAATTCATAAGATACAACAAAAAAAAACTAATCCATACTTGTTGAAAATTCATACAAAAATATAAAATATCTATGTGATCGGAACGGCGCGGGACGGGGAAGCCTCCAGGCCGCATCCGTTAGTGGAGTGCTCGGTCGTCCGAAGAATCCATTACCGAGGGAGGGAGGCGAGCCACCGCGGCGCCGAAGCGAAGAGACGAGAAGGCAAAGAGAGGAGTCGCCGCCGCCTCCTCTCCCCTGCTCCAATGGCGCGCCGCCGCGTGCTCCTCTTCCTCAAGCCCTTCGATGTCTACCCTCCCCGCCCGCTCTCCAGCACCTCCCCCCCGACCTCCTCGCCGCCGCCGAGCGCCGCCAACCCCAAGGTCGCATCTCTCTCTCTCTCTCTCTCTCTCTCTCTCCGTTTCAAGAAGCTTGATTGCGCTGGTGTCCACGGTTGTCGATGGCCGGGCAGGACGGGGTCCCGGGGGCTCTCGAGTCCCCGTGCTCCGATGGCCCATTGGGTTCAAATAGTAGTGCAGGGATTGTGAATTTGTGGTGGTGGTGGTGAACCGATGGTAGGATATCCATTGTTGTGGGTGCGCGCGTTTGGCGTCAGAAGGGCGGTCGGCTGTACGATTTTCTTTGATGATCCTGTTGGTTCAAAGCTTCAAATGGATCAAGCTGCATGCTGTTCTTGAAGCGATGCAGTAGTAGAAAGAGGGCCTCTGAGATTTTTTGCTGTGGGTTGTCATCTTCATCTTTGTTACGTTGCATGTCATTTAATCCTTGCGTGTGCTAGCACGGAGCACACCAGCTGTTTGTTGAAATGTGTGTGTGGAGTGGGAGCTCTGGTCAGTGTCTAGGAGCAGTGTTCCTTATACTGGTGGGAACCAGGAATCCTTGTTGGGCTTGAGTCTTGAAATGTTGGCCAGGATAGGGGCTTCCAGTTGTTGTTTTAGCATGAATTACTGCTTGTTATCAAGAGTTCTACCTTCTTGCTTGTGAAGCCAATGTTTGATAATAGGAAAATGGTGTGCCGCCATCACAAGTCACCGGCCTTCCCCGCCGAATTGGTCTTCGTCCTCGAGCTCGTCGTGGAGAATAAACTAGTTTACAAGTGAAAGGGCAAGCCCCTTTGGCGTGCAATAATTTTCTGTTTGGGTCTTTGGGAACAATGGACGGATGGAGCAATGCAACTTTGCAAGTCACACGAGGCTAGCATCTGTAGAGCTTTTGTGAAAATTTTCCATACCAACGCTCTTGATAATATTACTGGGAGAAGTTGCATAGCTAGCTGAATTTACCGAGTTTCATCTCCTGCTTTCTTGCTCGCATAACTATTTTGCTGATATGGATTAAGGGTTTGGAGGCATCTTATCATCACTTTGGTGTTTTCTCGCAGATCCTAAGTTATCTGGATGATAGATGCAGAGTTCACAAGGACACAATCAATCTCTGTAAGAGCGTACTACAGTGCAAGCACCTTGACTGGATTTCAGTGCAGCGAAATCATTTGTCAAATCCAATACGTGATGTGGATCTTGTGATTACTGTTGGTGGTGATGGCACTCTTCTGCGCGCTAGCCATTTTTTGGATAGCTCGATTCCTATTTTAGGTGTTAATTCGGATCCTACTTGTCCTGATGAGGTCAGTTCGTTGGTCATTGGATGATTGACAAATGTCATATGTTGAAACCAATCACATACTCCATACTTGTTGTATCATTTACATAAGTTCCTCTTTGCATGCTTCCATGCAGATTGTTGGTTATATGTATGCTTGATTAGGTATATTTATGGTTTTATAGCTTCGGTGCAGGTTGATGAGTTAACTGATGAATTTGATGCAAGAAGAAGCACAGGATATCTTTGTTCAGCTACTGCTAGGAACTTTGAGAAGGTAAGTTTGCAAAATGTTCTTCGCTTTGATTAAGTTTTTGGGGAACTGAATTCTTTTAATATGGACATTCACACTAGTCTGCTTTCCCTTACAGCATCAAAGCATTAATGAATTTCTTGAATGTTTTTGTTCTCTTGAACATGACATATTCCCAGCAGATACTTGATGCAACCCTTGATGGTGGTAGGCACCCTTCAGAGCTGTCAAGGATATCAGTGAAACTAAATGGATCTCAGTTACCAACTTATGCTCTGAATGATATATTGGTGTCACACCCCTGTCCGGCAAGTGTATCACGCTTCTCATTTAGGTACTGTCTTTCCATTAAAATTGTTTTTTATTTTTTTTATCAATTCTGACTGGTATTACCATTTCAGAAAAAGAAGAAACACTGGAGAGAGCTCGCATTTAATTAATTGCAGGTCAAGTGGTCTCAGGATCGCAACGGCAACCGGATCAACTGCTGCTATGCTATCAGCAGGAGGATTCATGATGCCAATATCAAGCCATGAGCTTCAGTATATGATAAGGGAGCCCATTTCACCAAGGGATGCCGACAGACCACTGCTGCATGGGTTAATTAAGCAAGGGCAACACGTGCTTGTTGTTTGGTACAATCAAGAGGGTGCTGTGTATATTGATGGTTCACATGTAATGTATTCAATTCAGCATGGGGATACACTCGAGATCTCCTCAGATGCTCCAATCTTAAAAGTTGTTTTGCCAGAATATCTGTTAAAGCAGGCATCTCTATAATGAAATAATAATATCATCGTGATGGTGCTTATTGATCTGATGTTATGTTTGAGGTGACCTGAGTTCTTCAGTACTTTATACTGATATAAATACGTCTTTACCGAATGACTTGAGTTAATTTATGCTATCAAATGAAATAGTAGATTGTGAATTTGTAATTTACCATTTTGAAAACAAAGGCAAAAGCAAGGTCAGAGTTCAGAAACCATAGGAAGTCCCAGTATTGTGTCATGGTCATCATCTTAATGATCTTGCTGGTTCTGAAGTAGAGAGTACTCACTTCCTTATCAGGATTAGACATTAGTGGTTCTTACAGGTACACATAGCTGAAACGCATCTAACATTTAACTAACCAAAGGTCTCAATCAATATCTAAAGATCATGAATCACTAGTGTTGTTGCATGATGCTTGCGCCGTCATACTCTGGCTCTCACTTGGGTTTTGCCTGAAGTTTCTGCATAGACCACTTTAGCTCATGCTGTTTGCAGCGAGGCCGAGGTCTGACAGCAAGGGTTGCAGGGGGGTGTGGCCCTCGAGCAGGCTCACGACTTTGGACATCTTTGGTCTGAGTGTCGGTGCTGCGTTGGTGCATAAGAGGGCAACATTCAGCATGAGGAGTGCCTCTTCTGTTGAGTAATCGGATCTTA
This sequence comes from Dendrocalamus latiflorus, assembly GCA_017311315.1. Lineage (NCBI taxonomy): Eukaryota > Viridiplantae > Streptophyta > Magnoliopsida > Poales > Poaceae > Dendrocalamus > Dendrocalamus latiflorus. The sequence continues at coordinate 32,889,409 of CM029658.1, read as the reverse complement.
GGTCTGGATCTACTATCTCCAAGAGAGTTCCTCTCTCATGGAGAACACAAGCCTGGAACACATTTAAGGATGCAATTAGCTTAGTTCCTTCAAGGTATGTATGTGAGAATAAAGCATGAACTGTCAGAGTTCAGCATTTTGATTCACTATATCCCAATATCCTTTGCCTTACATGAAAAATAAAAAAAAACTGTTTCCTTCAATTATTCTCTGAATAACACCCTTATTTTGTTACCCTAGAAGTAAAAATCATGAAAATTAACAATATGTAACAATATGTGGAATATTAGTAAACTAGTAATGAATATATCATTTTATGAGTTAGTTCTATTGTAGTAATGTAAACTGATTCTGAAAGCACAAAAATCTCCATCATCTGATGTGATTTACTAGAATCTATTTCGTTAGAGGAGGACCAAATAAGTCGGTCAGAATTTTAATGTAATTGTTAAGTGTAAATTCGTCTGTCTAGGAGAAGTTTGATTAGATACTTTAGATTATGATGGTTAAAGAGTTAGGGCAAGCTTATATCTAAGGGAAGTTTGATTAGATACTCAGATTATGATGGTTAAAGAGTTAGGGCAAGCTCATCTGTGTCCAGGAGAAGTTTAGTTAGAAAGGACAGAAGGTTGGGATACAAGGTTGAGCTAATGTTATTGTTCAAGTAATAAGGTTATCTTACAAGTGCTTCCACGGTCACTCTCATGAAACATTCTAGTGTTAAATGGAAACTAAATTATGCCTCGATGGTACAGGTAGCTGGTTTTTCTTTGCAGAAATAATTGTCCGAGGTACATACTATTTTCTTTGCATATGAGGTGACCATATAGCAAGTCTTTATCCAATATGGTCCATATTACTGTGTATAGGGGATAAAGACTTAGAAGTTACCCAATCAAGAAGAAAAACAAACTCTTCCTCTGGCCTGTAGTTCGTGTTACTTTTTCCACTGACAATTTCCAAAGCAACAACGCCAAAACTGTAAACATCAGCTTTGTCCGTCAAATAACCACGCATTGCATACTCAGGAGCCATGTATCCACTGCAAGGATAAAAAAAATGATCAAGTCAGCTGTAAGTAGTGCAGTCCAATGGAATTAATTAGAAGGGTATGCCGAAAAGTAATCTTCATCCATAGTTCAAATGGGAATTGAATAAATTTTTTAAGCATCTCAATTCTTGGAAGCTGTTAAACTACAGCTGGTTGCATTTTTGTTTTATTTTTATATGCAGGAAAGCACCCCTAGGGCCTACATTTATGTGGGTTTCCGAGTTCTGACTATCTTAGCTGATGTTAACTTTTATTTTTGTCATGGTTTTCTGTGTTTTTGCTGTAGGTAAATGTTGCACCGTTCATTGTTACTTTTGCTTCTAATTGCTTTCCCTTCTAAAGCCTTTTTGTTGTAGATCAATGGGAACGTGTGGAATTCTACATTTCAGGGGGAAAAGAGTATGGAATCGAAAACACTTACATAGTTCCAGCTACTTTTGTGCTTATGTGGGTGTGATCATCTTCATTAAGCTTTGCTAGCCCAAAATCTGATATCTTGGCATTCAAATCTTTGTCAAGCAGTATATTGCTAGCCTTGATATCTCGGTGCACGATCCTTATTGCAGACTCCTCATGTAGATATGCTAGACCCCTTGCTATTCCCAGGCAAATCTTACGCCTTGTCGGCCAATCCAATCTCAGTCTATATTGTTCAACTGGACTCCATCATAGAAATTGTTCATGAGTTCTATCATGTAGCACAAGTTAATGGGGGGAGGCCAAGAAATATAGGAAGTAAGATTACCATAAAGAGCACGTGCAAGGCAATTGTTTTCCATGTACTCGTAAACTAGCGAGAGCTGGTTTCCTTCTGTACAGCAGCCATACAGCCTGACAAGATTTGGATGCTGGAGTGCAGATATCATGCCTATCTCATTCACAAATTCACGATTCCCTTGTCTAGATCTTGATGATAGCTGTTTGACAGCAATGATGGTGCCATCGGACAACAAACCCTGCCAGCAAAGGCAATGCTACGTTATATGAATTGTGTACTTTAGCTGTATCAAACTCTGCAGAATTTAAGCATGGGAGACAATGATGACTGACCTTGTAAACCGAACCAAAACCACCTTCGCCAATCTTGTTGGCTGCATCAAAGTTCCTAGTTGCTGCTTTGATTTGTCTCAAGGTAAAGGAGCCAATTTGTAGGTCAAGTGCTCTGAGATCTAAAAAAAAGTGTTCATATGGTCAGAAATAGGGATGATTTCTTTGTTCCCACATAAATATCCAGAAGACTTGCTATCCTAAAATAATTTTTTTATTGTCTTACGGAAATAAAATGTAGCAAACGACTTACATTCGGTTTATATTGCTATATAGTAGTCATTTTATCATTGCTGGTGCTGCTGAGCAGTGGAAAGTAGAGAGATGCTATAGATGGTGTGTACTTGTAATGTTAAGCAAAGTGAAAGATAGCTACCAGTTTGTCATCTAAGATACAAATTGAAATAAGTTGAATAAGCAAATTCTTTAGCACCTTGATGCATCAAGCTCTTCCTCCGCTGCTTAATCCAATAAAGGCCGACAACAAGAGCAGTGAATATTGCTAGAATTGGGGTTCCAACCAAGAAAGCTTCAGATATCCTTGAAGTCTTTGTGCGACTGCCAATTCGGGGAGGTTCAACAGGCAAAGGAAGTTGGAAGTCTGAACATGAACAAACATAAACCAAAACCACCAGATCAGTAAGGAATAGAGTATTTTTCTTTCAGAACTGTAATACAAGCAGTCAAAGGACGCCACCACATGCTGTTCATTGTTCAATATTGTATCCTTGCTCACAGTGATTAGTGGAACAAATTAAGCAAAATTCACAAATTTATATGTTAAAAATGACATACTTGGAACTACTGATATTGCAGATATTAGAGGGCCATAAAATCCTCTATGTGGAATGCCTGTTGTTCCTCTTCCTGCCCAATAGAAGTGAATCTCTAGTGTATGATCTGTAACATATGTTGTAAAAGTTTTGATAACTGGCTTTCCAGCCCCACCAGCAGATAGTTCGATATCAAAATCCTCTAGCACCATTCTTCCCTGAGATTAGAGAACGCATTATCACTTTCACAGCTAAGGAAGGTACAACTTCTATTAAAAGGGAAATGATTGAAAATCTAGTCATACCTGTATGAACACATTAAATTTTCTTTTGCCAAGGCTACAGAATGTGCTGTCATTTGTGAATACAATTTCAGCAAAATGGAGCTTAACTGTGTAACTCCCATTATGCATGCAGAGCCCATAATATGTGAGGGAAAGAGGAGAAAGGCGGGCTCTTGCGTACAACTCTGAGTTGAGCATGGTCAATTTGGATGTGTTTGTAGCAATGTAGTTGTCATCAGTGATGTTGTTGTCCATGAAGTTCCCAATGCTTCTGAATGCCCAGTTTGACACTGGGCTTACATACAGCACAGAAGCACCTTTTGGTACCATGTCAGCTTCATATTTTACTCCATTAATAACTGCTTCTTTGTCACCACAATTGATATGCAAGGAAGATCTGTCTGTGAAAATGTATAAAACAATTTTTACATGCAGCTTCAATGGTAAACCAAGAAGCAACATAACTATAAAGCTTCGCTTATGTGCTTAATGTTACACATGTATAGGCTGTGCAGTATTAATCCTTTGTATAGGGTGCTATTTGCTTATTTTCCATACCTTGTATCCTGTATATGTTAACCTTTTGGCCCACTGGAATCTTAGGGGTCCATTCATAACACTTAAAACCAATACACCTTTGCACAGCAACTAATTGCATTCCTGTGATTTATTTTGTTGCCTGTGTTTCTTTATAGTTTATCCTGATGATTTTATAATACAGCAATAGCAATTTGTAACTTCTCCCGATTCATTGGCAAAGCTAGCCTTGTTTGTCACAATTATGAGCACCCATATGAAATGCGTGTCAGCAAACCATTTGTTGTTTGTTTCTCTACAGCAATGCTTTGCATTAGTGATTTAGAACCAACTGTGAAGCAACACTAGGCATCAACTTACATTTTCCATTCGAAGCAGCACATGGGAAATTCTTCTTCAAGCATGACTGAACATTGTTTCTGCACAGAAGGTAGAAGTACCCAGAGTCAAAGAAGATTTTATTATGTCCGGACTTTTGCATTGGTCTAAAGTTCTTTAATCTTTTGAAGTAACAAGCTAAAGAATCTTACAAACTATTCATTTCAGGTGAATTGCTCCCCACCAGATTGCTGCAATTGGAAAGAGTCACATGAAAAGAGTTGAGTATTTTTGCAAGTGTTGTGAATGGACAAAAGCCTGGGAATTGTGCTGAAGCTTTCTTACACGCTCCCTTGAATGCATTGGCTAAGACCTGAACTCCCCATCGTGAAGTTATTAAAAGATATGTCCCTACATTTAGTCATTGTATGTTATACTTGATTATACCAACTGCCAAAATAAACTTTTGAGGTTTTACTGCTAAGCTCAATAATAACAGTGATATTACATTCTCCGAAATTCTAAGCTTCACATGTACATATGGGCATCGAGCAATTTCCCTTATGCACCCACCAAAGTAATTTAAAAGAGAGAGAGAGAGAGAGCAGGTAGAGAAGAAAACTCAACTTATAGAAAGCTATTTCTATTATCCTAAGCATGTCTGAATAAATTTTAAGGAAATGCTAACTAAACATGCATGCAATCAAGAAAACCATCTTATTAGTTTTCTACACTCATGAACGACTTGAGCATTAAAACGTATTAACACTGTATGTCTTGGCAATGTTAACTCATATTTTCTTAACTTTATGATAACTTTCAAAGTGGAAAAAAATGTGACAGAGTTTCATGGATATCTGTAGGTATTAGCATCTAAGAATGATGCAATGTTGCTGTCTTCGGAGTGTGCGTGTACACAATAACTTACACAATGTTGTTCCTTTGCAATAACCACCCAGGTATGTTCCCAGTGAGTGAGTTTCCAGTTAGATATCTGCAAGACAATTTTGGTTGAGGTACAGTCAAGAAAGGAGCCCAATGAAGTGGCATGCTTTAGTTCAATTTATCTTAAATATCACAATTCACAACTTACATGTAATCCACCCTTCCCATGTTAGCAAAAGAAGATGGTATTTTTCCAGTCATTTTATTAAAGCTCAGATCCCTACATAGTGAACATTGATGATAAAATGTGCGAATAACAAGGACATTTAGCACTGACATATTTTATATATGTACTGTTTAAACATGCTGCATTGCTCTATATGGAATCTACATGAGGCCAATAAGAACAAGACCTCAGATTTCACTATTTACTAAGATATCAAGGAATAAAACTGATGCAAGATATTTTGTTCAGAATCATTGGATCTTCAGAATCATTGGATCAAGAAAAATGGCATGATGAACTTACAGATGCTTAAGATTTTCCATGTCCCCAATGTAAGATGGGATGCTTACACTGATCGAACAATTCCTAAATATCCTACATTTAAACAATTTAATACTATAAGAAATCCTATATATGAAAAGCTCGAAAACTTCAGCAAATAACAAACTTACAGTGTTTTCATGGATTGCATTCTCCTTAAATTTGGGAAAGCCGATTCACTACCTCTGAGATCACTAATCCTCCTGGTTAACACACAAATGCAACCGGGAATTACCACTTTAGTGAAAAACTTATACCTGATAAGTATTACATTATATGGTTATAATTATGAGAATTTCAAACATTTGCTCTGGCATACAGATCATAAAGGTTTGTCAGTTCGGAGAAGCCCAAGGGAATAGGCCCTTCCAATAAAGATCCTTCGATTTGCCTGCACCAAGAGGAATTACATTAAATAAAGAACATAATTGTGGTATCTGTGGATTAGTAACATGTTTCATCACGGATTCACTGACTCACAATTTTTCGAGCTTTGTCAATTTCCCCAAGAAATCAGGAACTCTTCCGGATAAATTGTTACCAGAAATCCTTCTGTTACGAATTTCAATAGTTGAACATTACCAAAAGAGTCTGCAGAGCGCAACAGGGAACAAAGAAAGATCATGGTATCCTTACAAGTCGGTTAAATTGGTCAACAAGGAAAGAGCAGCCGGTAGGGGTCCAGTGAACTCGTTGGTTGATATTATCCTGAGTTTCAAGATCAGTATAGAGGTCATAAGGACCTACATTCGACAAACTCTTAAACAATTATGTCTATTATACATACTAACATGCAGTGTTAACAAAGAAAAATACTCACAACTTCTCCATTTGAGTGAGATGTCCAATTTCAGGTGGGATTAGGCCATGAAACTCGTTTCCTTCAATGCTCCTGTGGATTAATTTTCCAATTATAATTAGACAAGAGAACTCCTTAAGTTGTGAATCGAAATTGTTTTCACCAAACTTCTTACTTACAGGTTAGTCAGAGTTGTGATCTTTGTAAGAGCCATGGGAAAAGGCCCTGACAATCTGTTTCCCATTAGTGACCTGCATGACATGGCATGAACCGATCAACAGCATGCTGTGTAATTCTGTTCTACAATAACACTACCTATTACCTCTTCATAATCATGCGACCTTTTGCGTCCTAACACTCACAAGTGACTTTAAAATTTAATCACTGGGAACAAGCAATATAATTTGATTGATAAAATGTTTTTCACATTATTGCTTGTTTTTTCAGTGTACCTTTTTCTGCTAGCTTACAATCTGATCTCGTCAATTAAGCACAGACTAAACTGAAAGTTGAATCATTCTAAGCTTGTGCTCGCATTGTCAAGATATGGAAAAATCTAAGACAAGCTTAATCAGAATAGCTTGAAGGCATGGTTGCTGGTTGCAAAATGTGTGAAGTGCTTCCTAGATGACACAATGGAAGAGTTCATCACTAAGGTAGCGAGCTACAATTTATGATCTGCTTACCTAGTAATATCCGCATAGTGTGTATTGTTTACTCACTCCCAAAATGCTATCCTCCTTGCAGACATGGGAGACTGGGCTCCAAGGAAAAGTATTATTGGGATTCTTGTGCAACAACCTAGACTCTGAAGTTAATAATCCGAAGCAGACTGATATTGGATTAAGTATGACTTGTACATTTTCTTAGTATTGTATTACAATCTTAATTTATACATGTCATGAACCTTAGTTCATGAGGGATAAACACCACCAAGAAGATAGCCAGATGGCGTCAGCATAGAAGGAGAGAGAGACTATAGACGAGGAAAACTTTGTTATTTCTCTGGTTGATTGCAATAGCATACGGTAGCCCTCTTATATAGATGGCCTCCCCCTAACAGATAGAATCTAACCTCAATTATATCTCTAACAAATATAGAAACTCATATTATATCTCTAACAAAAGGAAACTAATCTCTAACTCAAATAGAAACCAATCTCTATTTCTTAATAATTCACCGACTAGACCCAAGGCCCACCCCTATGACATTACATCCCTCCTGGACATGCAGCTCATCCTCGAGCTGCTAGGCGGTGGTTATGGGCACCAATGGAAGACCTCCGACGCCGGTGTGGAAGACGAACGGTGGCAGGGCCCTGCAGCGGATGGAAGCGGTTGGCCAGATCCAAGCAGAACAAGGCTAAACGATGCCTGCAAAATAAGTTTTTTTATTTTTTTGAATTTTTTGGAATTTTTATTTTTTTGGATTTTTTTTTGGCCTTAACTAATCGGTCGGTTTTAAAAGTCGATCGACACCCATGAACACATCGGTCAATCGGTGGGTGACTGAAGGAGTGGCGGCGGTGGCGGTTCCGAGCGACCCACGGCGGCCAGCGGCGGCCGGTGCGGACCGGCGGCGGCGGCGGTTCCGGGCGAGCAGGCGACGGCTCGGCAATGACGGCTTCGGGAAGCGGCAGCCGGCGGCGCAGCAGCCAACGAAGCGGCGACCGACGGAGCAGCAGCCGAGGTCGCCGCTCCCGGTCGCCGAGCTCCCGAGGTCGCCGGAGTCGTCCTGCTTCAGCTTCTGCCGGCCGATGAAGACGACGCGAGGCAGCAGCGATGGAATCCAGCCACAGCTGGAGGCGGCTGGCCGAATCTAGGCGGCAAGGTAGGCCGAAGAGATCTCGGCAACGGCGGTGCGGGCAGGTGCGGCGAAGGCGGCCTGGGCGACAGCACTCTCGACGGCGGAGAGCTCGTCGAGGAGCTCACGGAGGTTGGCCTCGACCTTCCTGATGGCGGAGAGCGGGAGGATGGCCGGCCCGGCCTCGAATTTGTAGGCCCCGTGCTTGGCGGTGCCTAAGGCGGGGGATGCCTTCCTCTCGGTCTGACCGCTGCCTTCTTCCCGGTACCAAGTTGTCATGAACCTTAATTCATGCGGGATGAACCTTAATTCATGCGGGATAAACACCACCAAGAAGATGGCCGGATGGCGTCGGTGTAGAAGGAGAGAGAGATTATAGACGAGGAAGACTTTGTTATTTCTCTGGTTGATTGCAATAGCATACGGTAGCCCTCTTATATAGATGGGCTCCATCTAACAGATAGAATCTAACCTCAATTATATCTCTAACAAATATAGAAACTCATATTATCTCTCTAATTACATCTCTAATAAAAGGAAACTAATCTCTAACTCAAATAGAAATCAATCTCTATTTCCTAATAATTCACCGACTAGACCTAAGGCCCACCCCTATGACAGTACAATGCAATTCTAATATTGTTCTGGGTGCAGCTATTTTGCTACAACCATGTTTGCCTCGTACAAAGAAATACCCTTTTATTCAGATCCAACACGATAAACGGATCATCAGAAAATCGCGTCCATTTTGTCATGCATGAAGGGCGTTGTCATGGATCTCCCCTGCGGCATGGCTAGATGACTAAGAATTTAATATTGCATCAACAAGACAGCAAGGCTATTTCTGAGGCCTTCGGAGGCACCAATACGTAGTGGAATTTTAAAACATATCGAAAACGTAAAAAGAGATAGAGATCGACCAAGACTAACGTGGAAAGAAACAATTAAACAAGATTTGAGAGATTAGAATATATCCAAAGAATTAGCTTTGGATAGACATGCATGGATATTAGCAATCCATGTGCCAAAACCGTAACATAAGAAGAAGTCTTAGAGGCGGTGTTTTAGGCTCTCGGTTCAGATGGCAGGATATAGGATTTAGGGTTTTAGCCTTATAGGTTTTATCACAAGGCTCCCGTTTATTTGACATTGAGAAAATTTTATTCGTAGCCTATCATAATTTGTTTAGGACAAAAGTCTTTATTGTTGTTATTGTTGTATCAACATGATAGCAATGTGGAAAATGCTGCTTATTGCTTAACTTATTCTTCATGGATTCATCCCAAAAAATTTTGATGCTTAAAAGGTTGGTAGAAGTGCACAAAAGATGACTGACACATGTTACCTTTTCATATAGGACAAAAGTGCACCTAATCTTTCACACAATTGAAAAATGTGCTTGTGAGTAGCCTAATTTGTTGCTATCTAAGATGTTTTGCTTGCCGACACTCAAGTCCACGCTCCATAGATAAGACATAGACTATTCCTTCACAAATTGCAACCAAAAAAAAATACTGTCTTCAGTGACATCTTTTTCTGAGACTCCAAAATATCAGCTCCACATGCTACATTCGGCTTTTCTACTCAAGAGAACAATGTGGGTAAATAAAGGGTAAAGAAGGTCACTCACAGTCCTTGTAACTTCATCCGGGCCCACTGGTCAGGCACTCCACCATGTAACAAGTTCCTGCTTAGATCTCTGCAACATGGAAATGTGGATTATGGTGCCACTATTCTTTTTAACTTCTTAAGTACTGGAGGCGCAGATTAGTTTCACTGATTGTTTAGTACTTACAGCTGGAGGAGATTGGGGAGGTCGGTGAAGTTCAGCGGGAGCTCGCCGGTGAGGTTCTGCCCCTTCAGAAATCTGCAAAGATGATCAGAACAACCCAAAATGTAGCACCATGTTAGAGCACAAAATGTGGCAGTATGATCTGCTCGGCTCTACTCTAGTATGGTCATGTGCTCCTGTTGCCACAGAAGTGTTGCAGCGCAGATATCCCAGTATTGTGCAAGAAGATGAGAAGTGCCACGAAGTCATGCATACATGTCAGTGACATGGCACTTGGTATGGTTGTAGAAGGAGCAGTCACACTTCACATTCTCCCCGAAGCCACCAAGTCCGCCGGAGTTGCAGGGATCGACGGAGAAGTTCCAATGCGACACCCCGATCTTCGCCGCGATCAGGCGAAGAGCGCGCACTGCAAAAATTGCAAACCCATACTTTCAAGAACAGTACAGCATGTAAGATCAACAGTCACGGGACCAAAAAGTTTCTAGTTGCAGCAAAATCTTTGCAGGGGCACATCTTGAGCATTTCCTTTTCCATTACAGGTTTTGAGCTCAAACTTTTCACATTCACATGTATATCGATAAGTACAAGAAACTAGAGCACATTGCTCTTAACTTCAGCATTCCTTGGAAGATTATTTCTTTCTCTGCTCTTTAGATATTGCATATTAATTTCTGGAACTAAAAATGAGGTATTGGTTCCTTCTTGCAGCACTTGTCCAGCTCAAGACTCCCAAGCAAAGACAAGAAAGAGAAGACTTGCAAACAAAAACATGATTTGCTCACACAGACATCTCTCTCTCTCTCTCTAAACCAGTGAACCAAACACAGAAGAGAGAGAGAGAGAGAGCACCACATGACAGAACGATGCAGTACAGCTGCTGAGTATACTACCTTCGGTAGGGAAGAGCCTAGGGAGAGCAGCTGCTTTAGCCCCAGAACCATGAACCTCAGCAAGCAGGCCAAGAAACACCAAGAACAGCAATCTCCAACCACATGGCAACCTCCATGCCTTCATCTCTCTCTCTCTCGTCTCAAGCTCTTCCAAGTGGAACGCAATGCAGTGGAGAGGAGTGAGTGGCTTGGCTTTCTAGGCAAAGAAGAAAGACTTCTCTGTTTCTTCCTCTCAGAAGGGCGTCTTGATTTTTATGGGGGTCTTCTCAGGGCCGGCCCTGAGGGGGGCGAGAGGGGCGGTCGCCCCGGGCCCCCAAAATTCAGAGGCCCCCATATACTATGTAGAGTATATACATGCAACAAATAGAAGGCATGATTAAATACTTTAATACTTATAGAAATGAAGGGTTTACTTTGAGTATGATCATTGCCAAAGATACTGCAGCTCAAATGAATGTAGAGCCATCATTTCCAGTTAAGCGGCGTGTTCTTAGGAAGAAACAGTTTGATGAAATTGATTGTGATGAAGCAGTTTTGCAAGCTGAGAAGGAATTTGAAGTTAATTATTTTTTTTGTTATGGTTGATATGGCAATCAATTCATTGAAAAGTAGATTTCAAGAACTCCAAACATTCGGAAGTATATTTGGATTTTTAATGAGTTCAACAACATTGAAGTCATTGGATCGAACTGAATTAAAAGAATGTTGTACAAAATTTGCAGAAACTTTCTCTCTAGATGGTTCCTCTGATGTTGAGTTAAATGATCTAATTTCTGAGTTAAGTGTTATGCAATTGACTTTATCAGATAACCAATGTCTGCTATGGAGATCTTTGAGTTTGTCAGAGAAGCGGATTGTTATCCTAATATTTCTATTGCTTATCGGATTTTATTTACTATGCATGTGACCGTGGCATCAGCTGAAAGAAGCTTTTCAAAGTTGAAATTGTTGAAGAATCATTTAAGGTCAATAATGTCTCAAGAGAGGTTAAACGGTTTGGCAACTTTATGTATTGAGAAGAAATTATTGGATGAGATTGATATCAATATCATCATCAATGACTTCGCATCTAGAAATGTTAGAAGAAATTTTAAGGTAATATCTATGAACTCTTTGATGTGAATTTTTCTTTAATTAAGTGTTTGTTGGTAAAATTAGATATATATATATGTGTGTGTGTGTGTGTATATATATATATATATATATATACATATGTGTGTGTAGATTTATATTTAGATATTTATACTAAGACCCTTATTTCTAGTTTCGTCCTGGGCCCTTAAAATCCTAGGACCGGCCCTGGGTCTTCTCCAGCATGATTGGGCCTCATGTGAGCTGCTGTAGTGCTGTATGCCTTGCAAGTGCCCATTAAGATGCTGTTTGGTTGTGCAGTGTGTGACCTGAGTCAATTCCAATCAAGCAGTAAACACTATTAAAGGACCAAGAACAACGCGTAACAATATAGCCATATACGATGTCATGTTTGTGAGGAGGCGAGGTTCTTGCTTGGTCTCTTTTGGTGCAACGTGTTAGTGATACTAGTTGCGAAAGCGCGACATCACGCCGCGCTACCTACCCGTAGACTGAAGTAAAAAAAAGTTGATGATTTATAGAGTTCTTTCTTAAAAAAAAAATCAAGAATCCATACATATTTTTTAAGAAAGTGAAGTACTTTTCTTAAAAAAATAGAGGATCCGTATGTAATTTTGAAAAAAGTGTGGAGCTTAATCACGTAAAAGGAGGGTTTTTTCTGAAAAATGAGAACCCATACATAATTTCAGAAAACAGAGGGTTTTTTTTGTGCAAAAGCGCTGACATGGCAGGGGCTTTTCTGAAAAAGTTGAGGAGCTATACACAATTTCAAAAATTGAAGGGCCTTCTCGCAAAATTGATAACGAGGTGTTGCTGCCCGGAGTGGAATCCCCCTTGGGCTTAATATAGGAGTATGTTCACTTGACAATCGAGAGATGATTATCGTTTTATGTTTATGAACTTTTAAATAATATGCTATTTTATCTCTTGAATAAACTATCATTTATATTGATCGGCAAGTTTGTGACTTGTTCATAAAAATATCTATTTATGTTTATAATGTTATCCTAAATATCTCTTATCTTAATTATTACATGGAACACTTATGATTTATGAATCAATACATATATTGATTAATGATTATGTTTCATGGATTATGAACACGAGATATCACATCAATAATGTGGACATATGTTAGAAGACATAGTATTGAATTGACCCACATTGAGACACTATGGAAACTATTATGTTCGTAAGTGTCATTAATTGATCTCATACATAGTGTATATAGAACCCTTAGACCTGAGGTCTTCATAGTTTTCTATATGTGTAATAGTTTACTTATGTGTTGTCAAATATTACTCTGTAAATAGATAATCATAAAGATAACTTTTGGGTTTACTATAAAACATGTTGATGAATGTGAGCGACCAAGATGGAATTTGTCCCTCTTTTTTAACGGAAGAGATATGATATAGTACCCGATCTTCTCGACGTAGGACCTTAGATAACTTATGCAACTTGGTGAGTCTGGCATGGCCAACCGCTACCCGTGTAATGACCTGCGACATATGAACTCACCCAGCCATATGCTTGATGATTTTTTCACCCGACCATGAGGAAATGGAAGACTTGATTCTGCAATTGCCGAAGGAAGAGCAAGAACAAAGGGATAGAGAATGCCAAGAATGCCCAATTCTAAGGGGCAAGGTTTTAAATAGTGTGTTGCGGAAGCATACACTACTACAGAAAAGGTCATCATAGACAGTTTCGTGAGCCGTCTGAGTTTATGAAACAATAATGATATGAGGTCATTACAGACGGTTTTCAAACCGTCTATGATAAGTCACAATATAGACAGTTTTAAAAATAACCGTATGTGATGTATACGTTTCACAGATGGTTTTTAAAAATAACTATATATGATATCAACATATCACAATCATAGACAACTAATAAAAAAACTATCTGTGACGCCATCCTCCCCTTCTTGTCCATGAGAGGCGATCAGTCAGCCGATGGCAGTTGGTCGAGAAGGTCCAGCCAGCGGTGCTCCTCTGGCTGCATGGCGGACATGGTTGCCTTGTGCAAGCAACTGACTCCAGATTATGTTCAGCCTCATGCAAGCAACCGGCTCCAGATCGCATTTTTCCACATCCTCTAGCCGAGCCCTTGCAGGTCCACCCATGCCACCGTCAGGATGTAGTCCCCGATGTTCACCAACTCGCCCCGTGGTCATCAGATCCACCACCATCTCCTTGATCTCCCTGGCCACCTCACCGCCCTCCACCTCTATCCCCATTGATAGAGCCTGGTGGGAGAGGAAGGGATTAGGGATGATGGGAGAGCAAGGGATTGGGCCCTCCGTCTCCACCATCGACATAGCTTGGTCAGGAGAGGAAGAGATTGGGGATGGTGGGAGAGGAAGGCTATGGCACAGTGATGAGATAAGAGATGAGTAGTTTTTTTTTAAAAAAAAGCTTTGTATAGGAGAGATCGAAGAGATATGCCTTTTTTATGTTTTTTTTAAAAGGGCCGAATCTCACTGTTTTTTTAGAAAATTATCTGTTAAAATTACTTAGAGTCAATTTGGACCGTTATAACTTATATATGTTAGATAGATGGTTTGATCTTTCTGGTTAATTTGAGAATATTTTAGAGTGCATAATTATTATAGATATAGATTACTAGATAGATATAGATGGATAGATGTATATGTGAGAATCTCCGTACTTTTATGTTTGGAAGTACAGTGATGACTTAAAGAATTTCAGAAAACAAGCAAACGGCTGGCTAGTCTAAACTGCTATGGTATTCGTGTACTGTGGGACTGTGGGACTGTTTTGAGTCCCACTAAATATATTTTAAGTAGGCTTACTTGTGGAAGAAATTTGATGATTTGCTCTACTTTTATTTGCAAATAGCTCATTTGCCACATAGTTGATAGTAATTGATTATTTGCCCTATCTTTGAATTTTTATTTGATCATTTGTTCCATTTGTATTTTTAAGCCATTTTCTATTTTTATAATGCTAAATTAGCTTAGAAAATGACCAAATTACCCTTTGTAATGCTTCCCCCATCCCTTGTTCTTTGAGGAATCATCGAAGAGATTAAGAAGAAGCTGGAGAAACAGTGCCCGAACGTTGTGTCGTGTGCTTGCGGACATTCTTACGCTCAATGCCCACGACGGGTGCGGCTCTCCGGCGGCCCCGCCTACGAGGTGACCCCGGGCCGTGTGTTCCGTGTGGTCGAAATCCCTCCCGCTTCCCCACAGGGCGCAGACGTCAACCTCCGCGTCGGCGAGCAGACCTTCGCCGTGCACAAATGCATCCTCATCGCGCCGTCGCCGGTCTTAGCCGCGGAGATTCTCAGCACGTCGCATTCTTGTGTCACTGTCAGCGGCATAGAGCCTGTAGTCTTTAGTGCCACGCTTCGCTTTCTGTACATAGACAAATTGCCCTAGACGGAAGACCTCGTCGGAGAATGATGCACCCAAGAGAATTTCGAGGCAAATTCAATTTTCAATTTTGGTTCAAAGGATACTCACAGATACTTAAGTTCAGACATAGTGGAAATTGAGTACGGCACATTTCCAGTGAACTGGTTTCCTGCCAGATCGTTGCAAACCAAGAATTCACATAGACCGACTGAAAATAAATAAATAAATCACTTAAGATGATATGCCATCAGAACACTTTTTTTTAAAAAAAAAAACAGAATATACATCTGAGAGACTTACAGCCTTTTAAGCTTCTTATTTGGAAGATTGTATGGAATCTGTTGGCCACCACCGAGACTATTTTGGCTCATGTCGCTGCATTGGATTTTAATCAAGCCAATCACCAACTAAACTCCCGAACACAGAACTAGACTGAAGAAATACATGACAGGACTCACAGCTCAACTAGAGAATTCATGGTGTTCATATTGTAGGCCAATGTCCCTGAGAGCCCCAAGCTCGGCAATTTACTAACAGAATAAGGCAGAGCAACATACATCAGAGGAAACAAGGAACTGGGCTTAGGAGCAAGTACAATGAAATACGAAGCTCACGTTGCTGTGATTGCCGATCCAGAGCAAGTGATGCCCTGCCATGATTGGCCACACGGGTCCGCCGTTCACCTGCCAACCGCGCAGCTATCCGGGCGAATTCATGCTGGTAATGAATAGCGCGTTGAGGACAGAAACTGCATGACAGAAAGTTACGAATTACTACGACGCTAGGCATACTGAATTAACTTTGTATGAGGGCCAAAACATGGGATGGAAGAAGCGTTACAAAGGGCAATTTGGTCATTTTATAAGGTAATTTAATATTATAAAAAATAGAAAATGGCTTAGAAATGTAAATAGGACAAATGATCAAATGAAAATTCAAAGATGGGGCAAATAATCAATTACTATTAACTATGTGGCAAATGGGCTGTTTGCAAACAAAGGTAAGGCAAATCATCAAATTTCTCTACTTGTGGATTTTTTTGGCATTTCATTCCGTGACCTCTTAGCTGTTAAACCTTAAAGATAACTATATAACTAACGGCACCCCTTGACAAAAAAAAGAACTCCAATAGACAAGGGGCTTCTTTTCAGCTTAGTTATTTATTTATTTATATAGTACCTAGCTTTCAAACGAAATATTTTTTAAAAACTAGGTGTAATAGTCGATTTGTAGTAGACACTATAATGAGTTCATCTAGATTGGTCAAAATTGTACGTATGTATCTCTCCGTACAGTTTTCCTAGAAGCTATTACTATTCATTAGCGTAACCAAAATCTGTAAGTCATAGGAAAACAGAACATACCCAAGCATCGGTTGGGACTGCTCTTACTTTCAAACACCCTATTCTTTTTTGGAACATAAGGTAGACATTACAATAAGGAACAGTACTATTGATTTCCTATAACAACGAGTCACCTCACCACATAGTCGCAACAGTAGCAGATGGCATAGCGAATCTGTCTTCTCCTCACACGGTGTTCGATCAAGGCGACACGGCGAGGCGCCATTCCTCGCGTGGTCTACTACGTTCAACTTTCCAGTCCGAGGCAACTTTTGTTGACTAGCTACGTCAACGCTGGGCCCCGCATGTTCTCCAGGTGTCGTGTATGGTTTCTCTTGCGGTCTTGCGGTCGCGGCCACAGGCTGAAGACCATCAACACATCGCTATCTCGAGAACTGAGAGTTGCTCGGCTGGCAATGAACGCGTGGTCGCTCCGTGTTCGCTCGTGCTTAGCTTTTGATTTGTTTTTCACTATTTATAAATTTTATTTTTTCTAAATTTTTGGCTTTTTGTTGAGCTTTTTTACCGATTTTTTCCCGTATTTATTTGTATTATATGTAATAGACTAACATATTTTATATATTTTTAATTTTTTTAAATTTAATTATGCTAAATAAGCCTCTATCAGCTACAGTATTTTTTTCAGCCAGCTACAGTGCCTTTCAGCCATAAGCCACAAAAAAAACCCAAATGAGCACCATGTTCAGTGGCTCGTGCTATGTGAGAAAATATGTATATACGTTCTGAAAAATCTTATACCATTGTATGTATGTGTGTGTATATATATATATATATGTGTGTGTGTCCAGTAAGAAAACATGTATCTGTGCTTTAAGAGGCTTTGTGTCTCTGAAAAAATTTCCAGCTATGTAAGAGTAGAGCTGGGACTTGGGCCGTGCTTTTTTGGGCCAGCCCAAAGCATGGCCGGCCCGACACGGCCCAAGCACGGCACGAACTGTGGGCCGGGCCGGGCCTGGCAAACCGGCACGGTGGGCGGCACGGCACGGGGGAGCACGGCAAGCACGAGCGGCACGGTAGGCACGGGCGGCACGGCGGGCACGCCGGCGCCAGCGGCCGGGCCACCTCTGCCTCTACCTCGCCTCCCCCAGTCCCCCTCCCGTCGACATCTCTCACGGTCATCCCATTCCCAGATTCCCCACAAGGCCACAACCACAACCCATCACACACATCAGAGCAGAGAGAGGGAGTAGAGGGGAAGGAGGTGTACGGTGTACCGGTCACCAGGGCTCGGACGAGTGGACGATGGCCGCAGCAGGAGGAGCGGTGTGGCCGCAGCAGCTCCGGCGCGAAGACACCCGGCGACGGCGGCTCAAAGAGCGAGCCATCGATGATGAACTCGTCGTCGCCGCCCGGCCATCCGCCGCTAGTGGGCTCGCCGTCGGAGTAGTCGAGGTCGCCATCGCGGTCGCTCGGAGCAACTGTAGGCCAGGGGAGGAGGGGGGAGGCGGCCGGGGGAGGAGGGGACGGCTGGGGAGGAGGGGGCGGCCGGGGGGAGAGGGGGCGCCGGGGGAGGAGGGGACGGCCGGAGGAGGAGAGGGCGGCCAGGGGAGGGAGGGAAAGGGGGAGGGGGAGGGGGGCGGCGGGGGAGGAGGGGGCGACGGTGGGGGGGGGAGGGGGCGTCCGGGCGAGGAGGGGGTGGCAGGGGAGATCTGGTGAGGAGGGGAAGGAGGGGGCGGCGGGGGAGGAGGGGGTGGCGGCGGGAGGGGGAGGAGGGGGCGGCGGGGGAGGAGGGGGGTGGCGGCTGGAGGGGGCGGCGGGGGAGATCTGGGGAGGAGGGGGGCGGCGGGGGAGATCTGGGAAGGAGAGGGGCGACAGGACAGGGAGATCGGGGGAAAAAGGGACCGAGAGAGGTGCGGAAATCGGGGGAGGAATGAGTTGGGCGGCGGCGAAGGATTTTAGGGTTAGGGTTTTTAGATATTTTGCGATTTAGCCCTTTATGTTTTCTGAAATCTACGAATAGGTTTTTATCTATTTTGATTTTTTTCTGTTCTAGCCCTCGTAAATTCTAATTTCATCACGAAAAGATCATATACATCCGCTGTGACATGTACATCTATACAAAGCAGTCCTTAGAATGCCAAATTTGAAGATTGAATTAGGTTTTGGAGATGTGAATGTGTGGTGTATATATATATGAGATGAGGAGAAAGATGAGGATTATTGGATCTTAATATAATGAATGAAAAAAGTGATTGAGATATGCTGTGATTTAGGCCAAGTTCATTTTGCACTTGTGATATAAGGTGTCTTTTGTTGTTCTTCATTTTTGCACTTTGTGTATATAAGGTGTCTGTCGTAGGGGTGGACCCCACCTAAACCCAGCAGGCCCGGTAGAAGATTATAAGGCCCAGAATAGGCCTTGTGTAATGACATAACTGCCCCCAGAGGGGATGACCGGATGTAAGGGTATAACTGTAAAAGCACTCCTCATGAGTATATATATATATGCGAGTAAGCCATGGGGAGAGGCCAAGGCCATTACACTCAACTTCATTACTCTCCACTACCATCTCTCTCTCTGTTTGGTCTGTAGCCACAACAGTTGGCGCCGTCCGTGGGGAGGACGAAGACAAGCCTGAAGACCGAAGAAAAAGATGGCACCGAAAAAAGCTTCCTCAGCCGCGGCAAGGGGAAAGAAGGCGGCCGGGCCGGAGCGCCGTAGGAGTACCAGGGCTTCGCCGTCGGCAGCGGCGGACGCGGGTGGCGATGCAGTCGCGGCGGCCGAAGACGTCGACGTTCGCGTGGCGGCGACCAACCTCGTCACAAGCACCGCGACGATCAACCCCACCGCTGGCGTTACGAGGACGGACCCCGCGGTCCAAGACGTCGACACGGGTGCGGCGACAACCGACCTCGCCGACGCAACGACAGCCGACCCCGTCGCCGCCACCACACCGGGGATGGAAAGCGCCCTGCTGGCGGCCCTCAACGCGTTCCAGCGGGAGCTGGGGGCCCTTCGCGGAGCCGTCAGAGATATACAAGAGGCTTGGAGTCAGCCGGCTGCGCCAGCAACCGCGTCCGAGCCCGCGCCAGAAAGGGCGGACAGTCGCGAAGCCCCCGCGTCCAGCCGCGTGCCGCTGCGACGCGTGGATCCGGAGTCCCCGCTCTCGGCGGGGCTGCAGCAGGCGGCATGGCCCGAAGACTTCAAGTTCCCTAGCGCCATCGGCTCGTATAAAGGCGACACGGATCCTCGCGAGTTCGTGCGCGTGTACGAAACCGCGATCGAGGCCGCAGGCGGAGACGACACCACGAAGGCAAAGGGACTCCCCCTCGCACTGCACGGAGCGGCGCTCTCTTGGTTTTTTACCATAGAGCCCGGCTCCATCTATGCGTGGGAGCAGCTTCGCGACCGGCTTCGCTCCAACTTTCAAGGGTATCATCTCAAGCGAATCGATGCGGACCAACTCTTCGCTGTGAAGCAAGGACCCTCGGAGACGCTCCGGGACTACTTCAAGCGCTTCGCCAAAATTCGAAGCCAGGTACATGATGTTAATGAAATCACAGTCGTTAATGCAGCCATACAGGGCCTTCGCCCGGGCCCGATGGCCGAATACAACGCGCGGAGGCCAATTGCGACAGTGGCCAAGCTCTTCGACAAAATGGACGAGTACGCGCGGGCGGAGGAGGATGCGCGAAGACGCAGCATCACCGCTCTCGGCCTCGCCCGCGAGGAGCGGCCCTCGCGCGAGGTCGGGGTGGGTGGCCTCTCCTCGAAGCCGGGCCGTAGCCGAGAGCCCCGAGGCAGCCCTCCCCGAGGCGGTGAGGACGGACTACAGGAAGGCTCGTCATGGTGTAGGCCCAAACCTCGGCGCCGCCAGCGCCGGTCGCAGACGGCCCATCACGTCCTCGCCACCGAGAGCACCCGCCAAGGACCCGACCCCGCCTCGCGAAGGGGAGTCCGGGGATCGGAGGGTGGATTTGACTACCCCAGCCAACCCCGCGCAGAGCAGGAGCTTCTGCGCTATGGTAAGTGGTGCGAGGTACACGGCTACGGCGATCATTACACAAGGGCATGCATCGCGGTGATGGAGCTGCGGAGGGTGACGGCCGGATCTCGGTCTCCGCCTTCTCGGCCCCCCGCCGAAGCCCATGCGGGGCACCCAAGGGATAGCCCCACACGGGCCACCGCAGCGGAGGGCGCGCAGCATCACACCGTCAACGCCATCACCGGAGGCTCTTCCTCAACAACCCCTGGGGAGCAGCCGCAGATGTGGATGCCGCCCCGCAACATCACCTTCGACTTGAACGACGCTAGGGGCGTGGAGTACCCCCACCAAGATCCTCTAGTCATCCAGGCCCACATAGCATGCTGCGAAGTCAAGCGCGTCCTTGTCGACGGGGGAAGCTCCGCGAACATCTTATTCGCAGACGCCCTCGACCGCATGGCAATCCCCCGAAGCCAGCTGGAGCAGCCGGGAGCTCCACTTCAAGGCTTCGGGGGTCAACCGCTGCTGGCCCTGTGGCACGTTTCCCTTCCTGTCACCTTCCGTCAGGAGGGCAACAAAGGTAACATCTGGACTGAGCATGTCACCTTTGACGTCGTAGATATCCAGCACCCCTACAACGCCATACTGGGGCGACCCGCCATCAACTCTTTCGAAGCAATCCCGCACCACGCCTTCTTGTGTGTAAAGCTCCCGGGCCCGGAGGGTGTCATCACCATCTTCGGCGACCAGGACCTGGCAAGACGTGCCGAAGGCGGCAGCCGCGTCTCGCATCGCCCAGTGCATGCCCTCTCCGGCGCGCCCGGTGCTGGGCCCTCCGCCCCCGAGTGGACGCCCAAGCCTCGGCCCGAAGGCGGCGTCAAGAAGGTGCCGCTCCAGGCGGAGGGGCAGTTTTTCTCCATTGGCGAGGGGCTCCCACCGGGGGTCGAACGGGAGCTGCTCCGGGTGCTTCAGAACAACGTAGACGTCTTCGCATGGTCCCCGGAGGACATCAAGGGCGTGGATCGCGCGGTAATCCAGCACCGTTTGGCGGTTCGCCCCGACGCCAAGCCGGTCAAGCAAAGGCTCCGGCGTATGTCGATGGATCGGCAGCAGGCGGCCAAAGCGGAGGTGGCGAAGCTTCTTCGCGCCGGGGTCATCCGCGAGGTCCACCATCCAGAATGGCTCGCTAACCCGGTGCTAGTCAAAAAGGCCAGCGGGGCCTGGCGCATGTGCATCGACTTCACGGCACTCAACAAGGCGTGCCCGAAGGACAACTACCCCTTGCCACGCATCGATCAGCTGGTTGACGCCACTGTTGGGTGCGAACTCATGAGTTTCCTGGACGCCTATTCTAGCTACCACCAGGTATACATGGCCGAAGACGACGAGGAGAAGACCAGTTTCATCACACCGCTTGGGACGTTCTGCTTTGTCAGAATGCCCTTTGGCTTGAAGAACGCAGGCGCTACCTTCACCCGCCTCGTCGCCATTGCCCTGGCCGCCCAGCTCGGGAGGAACGTCGAAGCATATGTCGATGACGTGGTGGTCAAAACTCGGCAACTTGCTCTACACGGTCGGGACCTCCAGGAGACCTTCGACAACCTCCGGAAGGCGGGCATCAAGCTCAACCCCGACAAATGTGTCTTCGGGGTACAGGCGGGTAAACTCCTCGGTTTCCTCGTGTCCGGACGGGGCATCCAGGCGAACCCCGACAAAGTGGACGCTATTCTGGGTATGGAGCCGCCCAAGACAACGAGGGAGGTCCAGAGGCTGGCGGGCCGCATGGCAGCATTAAGCCGTTTCCTATCCAGGGCGGCGGAGCGGGGCCTGCCGTTTTTCAAGACACTCCGCGGGTGCGAGGGGTTTCGTTGGGACGGAGACTGCGCAAAGGCCTTCAACGAGCTCAAGCAGCACCTGGCAAGCCTCCCCACTCTGGTCGCCCCCGCACCAGAGGCTCCTCTCCTGCTCTATCTGGCTGCGTCAGCCACCGCGGTCAGTGCCGTCCTCGTCTTAGAGGAAGGCGCCATGCAGTGGCCTGTCTACTTTGTCTCCGAAGCCCTTCAAGGCGCCAAGACAAGATACACGGAGCTGGAGAAGCTCGCCTACACGCTGGTCATGGCCTCCCGGAAGCTTCGGCATTATTTTCTGGCTCACCCGATCACCGTGCCTTCCTCATTCCCCCTGGCCGAGATGCTACACAACAAGGAGTCCACAGGGCGTATCGGTAAATGGGCCGCCGAGCTCGCTCCCTTCTCCTTGACGTATGCTTCGCGAACGGCAATTAAATCCCAAGTCCTGGCGGATTTCCTCGCCGAATGGACCCCGCTGGCCCAACCCGGCCAGGCGCACGATGACCCCGTCTGGACGCTTACAATCGACGGAGCTTACAGCGTCGCCGGTGCGGGCGTGGGGGCGGTGATCGTCACGCCTGAGGGACAGCGTTTGCTGTACTCGGCGCGCCTTGCCTTCCCCGCCACCAACAACACGGCCGAATACGAGGCGCTGCTCTTTGGCCTGGCGAAGCTCAAGGCAGCCGGCGCAAGACGGGTGTTGGTCCGCACCGACTCGCGCTTGGTGGCCGGCCATGTGGACAAGTCATATCAAGCCAAGGACCCTGAGTTGGCTAAGTACCTCGCGGCGGTACGGGCGAGGGAAAGGCACTTTTTGGGTGTCACCGTCAAGGCCATCCCTCGAGCGGAGAATGAGCAAGCGGATGCCCTCGCCAAGGCGGCCAGCCAACAACTGCCCCCCCGGAGGGGGCATTCTACGAGGTGTTAGCAAAGGCGGCCATCGCGCAGGACAACCGGGACGCGGCACTTGTCCACCGCATTGATCGGCCAGGAGATTGGCGGGAGCCCATTTTCAAATTTTTTACAAGGCCTCGCCGAGCCGGAGGACCCTGCCGAGCTGCGACGATTGCAGCACCGCGCACGGTCCTTCCAGGTGTTTGAAGGGATGCTTTACAAGAAGGGGGTTTGCGCGCCGCTCTTGCGCTGCCTCTCGACGGAGGAAGGAAAGGAACTCTTGGCGGAAATCCATGCGGGCGTATGCAGATCCCACCTGGCGCCGAGGTCATTAGTCGGCAAGGCGTTCAGACAAGGCTTCTACTGGCCGACTGCCATCACCGACGCCCAGGACCTCGTCCGCCGGTGCCAAGGGTGCCAATGGATGGCGCGCATCATCCGCAGACCCCCGACAAGCCTCAACCCAATCCCCCCGGTCTGGCCACTGGCGCGCTGGGGTCTCGACATAGTAGGACCACTTGCCCGAGCTCCAGGGGACCTCCGGTTCGTGGTGGTCGCGCTGGAGTATTTCTCCAGGTGGCCGGAGGCGATCGCTCTGGCCAAAGTAACTTCTGCGGCCATACAGCGCTTCCTATGGCAAAACATCATATGTCGCTTCGGGGTACCTCGGGAGCTCACGGTCGACAATGGCCTGCAGTTCGACGCCGCCCTCTTCAAAAATTATTGTGACAGCATGGGCATCACCCTCCGATTCGCCTCGGTAGGGCATCCCCAGTCCAACGGGGCGGTCGAACGGGCGAATGGCGCCATCTCTGCCGCCATCAAAAAGCGCCTGGTGGGATTGCCGAAGGGCAAGTGGCCAGACGAGCTTCACATCGTTTTGTGGTCGCTTCGCACAATGGTAACGCGCCCAACGGGATTCACGCCGTTCAAGCTCCTCTTCGGCAACGAAGCAATGACGCCCGAGGAAATTAAGGCCGGCTCGCGAAGGGTCCTCGTCCAAGCACCCGAAGAGGAGCGCCGTGTGTCCTTGGACCTCCTCGACGGGATACGGGCAGACGCAGCCCACCACGTCGAGAAGTACGCGCGGCAGACAATGCGTACTCGGGACCGCTCTATATGCCCGCGGGGGTTCAAGCCTGGGGACCTCGTCCTCAGAGTGGCGCTTCAGGCAGAAACCGTCGGCAAGCTGGAATACAAGTGGGAAGGCCCGTACATCGTAACGGAGGCATTGCCAAAGGGGGCGTACCGCCTCGCCACGCTTGAAGGACAAGCCTTCCGGCACACATGGAACGCGGACAGGTTGCGGCGATACTACGCCTAGAAGCAGCACAGTAGGCGTAGGGTCACCGGCCTGTTGATTAGGCGATGCTCGCCCGCGCAAACGGGAGTTCAATAAAGGTTGCTGTTCCAAGAGCATCCCCTGTCCGCGCTAAGCAGCACAGAGTCTCCGGACTATAAAGAAGACGTAGCGTCGAGCCCAGCTCCGCACGCAATAGTCCACGGACTCTAAATAAGACGTAGCGTCGAGCCTAGCTCCGCACGCGAGAGTCTCCGGACTATAAAGAAGACGTAGCGTCGAGCCCAGCTCCGCACGCAATAGTCCACGGACTCTAAATAAGACGTAGCGTCGAGCCTAGCTCCGCACGCGAGAGTCTCCGGACTATAAAGAAGACGTAGCGTCGAGCCCAGCTCCGCACGCAATAGTCCACGGACTCTAAATAAGACGTAGCGTCGAGCCTAGCTCCGCACGCGAGAGTCTCCGGACTATAAGAAGACGTAGCGTCGAGCCTAGCTCCGCACGCAATAGTCCATGGACTCTAAATAAGACGTAGCGTCGAGCCTAGCTCCGCACGCACTCTACGGAGTATAAATAAGACACAGCGGGGGGACGCCTTCGCGCGCACTCTACGGAGTATAAAGAAGACGTAGCGTCGAGCCTAGCTCCGCACGCAATAGTCCACGGACTCTAAATAAGACGTAGCGTCGAGCCTAGCTCCGCACGCGCGAGTCTCCGGACTATAAAGAAGACGTAGCGTTGAGCCTAGCTCCGCACGCAATAGTCCACGGACTCTAAATAAGACGTAGCGTCGAGCCTAGCTCCGCACGTGCGAGTCTCCAGACTATAAAGAAGACGTAGCGTCGAGCCTAGCTCCGCACGCAATAGTCCACGGACTCTAAATAAGACGTAGCGTCGAGCCTAGCTCCGCACGTGCGAGTCTCTGGACTATAAAGAAGACGTAGCGTCGAGCCTAGCTCCGCACGCAATAGTCCACGGACTCTAAATAAGACGTAGCGTCGAGCCTAGCTCCGCACGCGCGAGTCTCCGGACTATAAAGAAGTCGTAGCGTCGAGCCTAGCTCCGCACGCAATAGTCCACGGACTCTAAATAAGACGTAGCGTCGAGCCTAGCTCCGCACGCGCGAGTCTCCGGACTATAAAGGAAAGCGTAGCGTCGAGATTGGCATCCGCACGCGCCGCTCCACGGAGCACAAACGAGATGCATACACCTGTCCTTCACGTCCAGCGACAAGTAACACCAAGCATAAAGTACTACTTGGTTCCATTGCAAAAGCAGAGGGGTTACATGGTCACATGCGTAAGAACCAGTACATCATCCCCCGGCACCACCCGACCAACCGCTCAGCCTTGGCGCGGTGCGGACGAGCCCGCGCCGTCGTCGCCACGGCGCTGAAGGACCCCTTCAAGCCATCGGAGGAGGTCCCCCTCCCCATGCAACGTCTGCTGCACGGCGACTCTCGCCGCACCTTCCCCGAAGCGGCCCCAGATCCGTTGGTAGAAGTTCTGCAGGCCAGCCCCGACGGAGCGGATGGCGTCCGACATAACCTCTGGTCGGTCGGGAAGATCCAGTTGAGGATTCGTTAGCTCATGGGTATGCCTACACCCACGAGCATGAAGCAGGGCGAGGGCGAAGCACGCACCAACATAGCTGCAGTGCTCGCCAAAGGTCCTGGCGCCACGAAGAGCAACGCCGGCCCCCTCCTCGATCAGCCCGAGCGTCTCCGACAGGGCCTCCGGCCTGTGCGTAGTATCCGGCACTCGGACGCACAGATCCCGAAGGGCCTGGTTCAGAGACTCCATGGCCCGCCACGCCGACACAGACGCATTTTCCAAGGCAAGGCGGTTCTCAGCAGCAGCCCCCGCCAGCTGGGCGTTCTCCCCTTCTAGGACGGAGATCTGCTGCACGAAGGCGGCGCGTTCCCCAGCCGCGGCGTCCCGCGCCTCCGTGGCTGCAACCTGTGCGGCCACCAGGGCATCCTCCAGCGCGCGGAGTTCTTCATCCTTCGCGGCGATAGCAGTGTTTGCTTCGCGGAGGTGGGCTTCCAGAGCCCTTTGCTCTCGAACGCGGGCCTCGTCAAAGGACCGGCTGAGGGCAAGCGTCTGACAGGAACAACGAATCAGCAGGCGGCTAACCGTCCTGTACAAGCTGAAGTGCACGTACTTACCCTCATCTCGGAGGCCTGCAACGCGAGCGCCAGGAGGTCCCCAGCGCATGACGACAGCACCTCTCGGTTGAGGCCGTTGTCGGCACGCTCGGCGGCGGCGGTGAGGTCGCAAAATATCTCCGGGCGAGGGAGGAAGTCCGAGCGAGCGAGCCCCGGCCCCAGCACGCCAGGATTTACCGCGGCCACGACCACGTCAGCAGCAAGGGGCACCGGCGGGGCATCCTGCACACGGCTCCCGACTTCGCGCACACCTCCGCTGCTCGATCCTTTGCCGCGCACGGGAGACGTCGTCTCGCCTGATGTCGGCAGAATGAGCGAGCAGATCGGAGAAAGTCTCGCGAAGTCAAGGGAGGAAAGGGACTCACACCTACCTCCTGCGCCCCTCGCCACGGCAGGAAGCGGCACCGGGTCGACCACCCAGGGGGACGCGGGGGCCTCGACGGTTGGGGAGAAGGTCTTCTCGGCCGCGCCAGCCGCCGTAATCCCGCGGCAAGGCCCCGCAACAGTGAACCGACCCCTCGTTGGCGGGGGGGACTGCGTCCGAGGGCGTTTCGCCTGCGGTGGCTCAGGCGATTCTTCCACGGCAGAACCACCTCCAGTCATTGCCGCCCCCGCGGCTTCCTCCGCAGGGGGCACGCCCTCGTCGGCCGCTACGGTTGATAACGCACTGCCCCCCGTGGTTTGTTCGCCGGGGACGGCGCTACCCCCCGGGTCGACGGGGTCCAATTCAGCGGTGGCCGCGAACCCGAGCATGGGCTCGTGGGCAGCGGCAGAAAGTGTCGGGGGATCCGCAGTGGCGCGCCCCTCCGAAGCAGTGTGGCCAGGACCACCGCCGATCGCACGCTCCGCCTCAGCCGAGCTACCCGCCGGGGGGGCTGCCGGGTTGCATACGACAGCCGGGGAACGGGCCCGGCGTCGCGAAGACAGCCCCCCTGCGGGGCTATCACCTTCCTGGGCACCGGGAGTCCCGGCGGGGAGCTCTTCCGGCACCATGCGCTCGGGCATGGCAATGCCTATAGCCTCGCAGGTGCGGTTTATCCGCCCCTGTTTAGCCGCCTGGACCGCGGCCTCGCGAGCCCGGTGCTCCTTAAGTGTGTACGGGCCGAGAAGCGCCGCAATCGCGCGCTCCGCATCTTCTAGCCGAGCCACTGCGCAGGAAATCACGTCAGGTAGGCGGAACCCAAGCAGAGGCAAGGGCGTGCTGGGAGACTTACAAGGTGCGGAGGGCGGAAGCAGCTGAGACACAGACGGATTGAACCCGTCCCCGCGGGGGCCATTCTGCGCAACATACTTCCCCCGGGAGGACAGTGGCGCCGCCCCATGCATCGTGAACTCCTCGACCAGGTCGCGCACGCTCATGCGACGAGCCACACCAACGAGGCTTTGTAGCTTTCGCGTGTCGTCAATCTCCGCCTTCAGACTCGGCGTGCTGTTGAACGAGATTGGCCCACCTCGGCACTGCAGCCCGCTCTTGTCAGTCACGGTGTAGTAGAACCACCACCGCGTCCAGCCGGACGCCCACTGCCCTGCCGAGGCTAGCACAGGGAACAACGTCGCGTAGGACGCCCGGAGCACGAAGTCCACACCACCGAAGTTGGACACCGCGTCGCCAACCTTCCTGGGTCGACAGTGTGCATCGTGCAGGGTGGCAAATAGGCTCGCACTAGGGCGCCACCCCTCGGTCCGCATCGCCCACGTGAAGACAGCTAGGCGGAGTATCGCGTGGGGCGTCAGCTGGGCTAGCTCCAACTGGTAGGCCCGCAGGACTTCGCCCACAAACAACGTACAGGGCATCCGAAGGCCGGCATCGAAGAAAGCGACAAAAACAATTGCCTCTAAGGGCCCGGGCTTCGGCTCCGTCTCGTCCCGGCGGGGTAAGCGAGCCCCGTCGCGATGCACGATCTTCCCCTCATCCACGAGCCGTTGCAGCGTCCCCTCCGTCATGCGGCTCTTCCCCAGCACCCGGGAGCACGAGCCTCCCGAATGCTCCACCGCGTTCCACAATTTGTTGGCGCGCGAGCTCCCTCGCGGCACCAGTTTGTACCCTGAGGAAGGATGGGTCCCCCCGCCTTGGCTAGGCAAGGAACCGCTGCGGGGTGGTAGCTGGCATCGTCGTGGCTAGCCATTTGCTCTTCACGATAGGGGAAGGAGAAGAAGAAGGCAAAGGAGCAATGGGCCTAACAATTAGCGCGGGCGCAAGCGAAGCGGCAGATCAAAAAGCAAAACGAGGAAGGGTGCCTCCATCCCAACGCTAGCACCTTATAAAAGCCGCTCGCCTGCTCTGGGGCTCAGCGCACAGACGGATCAAATTCCCGGCGATTCGGCTGTCCAGGATTTGGAAAGAAGAACCGTCCGGACCTAGAAGGCCGCGCCTGGTAGGTGGCCAGGCAGCGCACAACGCCCCTACCTCTTCAACACGCGTCCAACTTCTCGGGGGACGAGGCGAACGGCCGCGGTCACGCAACCGCTCACATCCCACGACGCACCAGTCGCGAGTCGCCACGTGCCCCACCCGCAGCATGGCAGACTACACGACGCGACAGCCTGACTTCTGCCAGGCCAGGCGTCGGCACAATTCCAGCCGCCATTAAAAGCGCACTACAAGGCTACGAGGTCACAACAGCCCCGGAGCGCACGCGTCTACTTCGACGTGGGCGCCAGCTTCGCCGCCACCCGTTCGAAGGGTAGGGGACGGAGCGCGCGCGTCTACTTCAACTAGGCGCCGGCCTCGCCGCCACCCGTTCGAAGGGTAGGGGACGGAGCGCGCGCGTCTACTTCGACTAGGCGCCGGCCTCGCCGCCACCCGTTCGAAGCGTAGGGGACGGAGCGCGCGCGTCTACTTCGACTAGGCGCCGGCCTCGCCGCCACCCGTTCGAAGGGTAGGGGACGGAGCGCGCGCGTCTACTTCGACTAGGCGCCGGCCTCGCCGCCACCCGTTCGAAGGGTAGGGGACGGAGCGCGCGCGTCTACTTCGACTAGGCGCCGGCCTCGCCGCCACCCGTTCGAAGGGTAGGGGACGGAGCGCGCGCGTCTACTTCGACTAGGCGCCGGCTTCGCCGCCACCCGTTCGAAGGGTAGGGGACGGAGCGCGCGCGTCTACTTCGACTAGGCGCCGGCTTCGCCGCCACCCGTTCGAAGGGTAGGGGACGGAGCGCGCGCGTCTACTTCGACTAGGCGCCGGCTTCGCCGCCACCCGTTCGAAGGGTAGGGGACGGAGCGCGTGCGTCTACTTCGACTAGGCGCCGGCTTCGCCACCACCCGTTCGAAGGGTAGGGGACAGAGCGTGCGCGTCTAACTTCAGGACGCAAGCTTCAGGCTCCTCAACCACAAGCTTGGAGCAATTCACAGGCCGCAGGGGACGGAGGGGGCCAAAGGACTCGACGACATGGCTTCAGCCTTGTGAAGCCCTTCACCATGAGAGGCTCCTGTCGTAGGGGTGGCCCCCACCTAAACCCAGCAGGCCCGGTAGAAGATTATAAGGCCCAGAATAGGCCTTGTGTAATGACATAACTGCCCCCAGAGGGGATGACCGGATGTAAGGGTATAACTGTAAAAGCACTCCTCATGAGTATATATATATATGCGAGTAAGCCATGGGGAGAGGCCAAGGCCATTACACTCAACTTCATTACTCTCCACTACCATCTCTCTCTCTGTTTGGTCTGTAGCCACAACAGTGTCTTTTATTGTTCTTTCTTAAGAAATATCATCATACAAAAATAATGAGTATTTTTAATGTTGCTCCTCCTTAGGTCACCACCACCGAACCCAATGTCGCATCCTCACGAATTTCTTACTTCTTTGTGTAAAATCATAGGGCTGGACTGCTGGAGAAGAAGATCAATCAAATCAACATATTCTAACATATATTATAATTTGACAACATAGCTCACCCCCATTGTGATTTTATTTTATGTAAGCAAATTACTACTACATGTGCTTCTAATTCTAACATAGCTTCCTTCACCGACTGCCTTTTTAATTCGAGCAATTGATGAGATAACCACCCCACGTATGTTACAATTAATCATTATGTAAACAGAGATATATTGTTATTGGTGTGTGTATTCCAAGTAGTTACTAAATGTTTCAGAAACTATTTAAAATTGATTTCTTAATTATAGTACGCTGCACTCATGACTCTCCTTGAGCTTTTCTATTTTACTAGTTGGGCAGCTCTATGCTAGATTGTCGGTCAATGAGCTAGATGCCCACGTACGCCACAGTCCAATTTGCACCAAGATATGCATACCATTAGACTAGATGACCAAGTTCGGAGGTGGAATGGTATGAGACAATAGTATCGAATTTTAAGTAGATTTTTAATAAGGCGGGTACAAGAGAAAGGAAGATGGCGGCCACCGCTACCATTGTTGCCGCGCTTTCGTCGTGTATAGTTACTTTGGGCTGAGCTTGGGCTGGCACGGCACGAACGCCGGCACGGTGGGCTTTGGGCCGTGCTTGAGCCTGGCCGAAGACGAGGCGGGCCGGCACGGCACGAAACGGCCCGAAGCACGGTGGGCCCGGGCCGTGCCGGCACGGCACGGCCCAATTCCCACCTCTATGTAAGAGTTAGTATAGGTGGTGTGAGTGAGCATGCATCCGCTTGTATCCTCTAAAAAAAAGAGACATATTACTATCTCACTATGTTGGCAAATTATGAGAAAAAATTGGCATAGACAAGTCTTTTGTCCTCTCAAAAGATTCAACCTGCGGAGGCGCGCAGTTGGGCTTTATTTGGTGGTTTATGGTTTTTTATATTGTAGTTAGTTTATTTTGTATTACAATTATTGGTGGTTTTTTAGCGTAACTAAATTTTAAAAAATAGAAAAAATATGTTAGCCTATCACGAATAATACAAAGGAATATAGAAAAAAATGAAAAGAAAAAAAAGCCAAAAAACAAAAAACTAGAAAAAATAATAAGAAATTAGAAGTCACAAGCCAAAACGAACTGCGCGTAATTAAATGTTGTTGGCAATTCGCAATTTCCTATGGATTTGGATCCCCTGTTTTTTTAAACATTACTGTGGTTTTACATGTAGGCATTGTCGCTCAATGCCAATGTCAATTTGATCGGAATCCGAATCATTTAAGGCCCGGTTGGAACCGCAATTTTTTTGGGATTCTTGTGATAATCAAACTGTTTTTTTTTGTGAAATTCTTGTATTCCAAATGACTGGTGTAGGCTGTTCTTGCTCAATACCAGTGGCCATTTGATCGAAACTGAATGATTTAAGGTATACAGATAAACCAGAAGCTTCAAGTGTGGAGGATGAGAACCAAGTTTTGTTTGGGCGGCCAGTGGAGGTGGCTGTACTCCTATTCTATAGGATTCAAACCCTAGATTTAGGATTTAAACCCTAGATTTGACGTATGTGTGTTATTTAACAAGATTTTCTTTTAGTGGGAGGCAATGTATCCGTCATAAGTGAGACGCGCCGGTGGTGACTTTATTATTTCTCCATCAAACTTCGCTCTTCTAGTCTTCCATAGGTGCCGTGATGTGTGCGAATACGTGTGTGTGGACGTCTATGAGTGTACTAGGTACTTCAAAAATAAAAAATGTGCCATGGAGGATGATATACCAAACCTATCGTGGTTTAGTTAATTTTACTATATATATATATATATATATATATATATATATATATATATATATATATATATATATATATATATATATATATATATATATAGCCTTTTTCATATTCCCGAGAGTATATACCCCCACTTTCAATATACCACTTAAACAAATGTATTATACTTATTTATCACTTTTAGTATACTTAAATATTAATTTTAAGATACTCCAATACGATTTGGTTAAAAAATTTCATCGAAATCCTTTATTTTTGCTATATACCCGTTCTTATACATAAAAGGAGTATATACACAAATTATGCTATAAAAATAGATTTTGATGAATTTTTTATGAAACTCACTTTAGAGTATCTTATAATCATTATCAGAGTATACTCAAATAGATAAATAGTTATAATAATACCATTAAAACGGTATATGAGATATGGGAGTACATACTCTTAAGAGTATAGAACTATTTTCATATTTTTCTATATGTATACTTGTTCATTCCATGTTTTTAGCTGCTTCTGGCTGTTGTTTTTTAATAGAAATTGTACTATAGTGGTTGTTAGCTTTTCCTTAGTTGTTTAATTAAAAAATAAAGAAAAATATTGTTATATCTCTACAGACAATGTAAAGAAAAAAGAAAAAAAAAGAAAAAGCAAAGAAGAAGAAGAAAAGCCAAAAAAGTAGAAAAAGTTAAAATTAAGAAACCAACACATTCATTCCAGTTTCTGACTTTTGGTCAACCAGAAACTGAAGGGGGGTTCTTTTAAGCTGTGGCTTATGTTTTTTGGCTGAAAATTTTAAATGTTGGACTGTTCGCAAGAGGCAGTACGCAGAGGGAAATAATCGCATATAATTTTGATCGATATAGCTGAACTTGATACGGTTTATACTATAATCTATTTATAGACTTTATATTAAAAACACACAATTTAAAAGCTACTTAATATAACAAATAGGAAAAAGTCAAAGCTAAGTCAAAACAACCCACCCGAAGATGGAACGGAGCTTATATATATTCCTTGGATCACAGATTGGAAGGGTCAGCAGTCAAACAAAGCTCTATTCAATGATTTACTGTGATCAATATGGCTTATTTTGAGTGGCTTATGGCTAAAAAGCACTGTAGCTGGCTGAAAAAACACTGTAACTGACATAGACTTATTTAGCATAATTAAATTTAAAAAAATTAAAAAATATGTTAGCCCATTACGTATAATACAAATAAATACGGGAAAAAAAGAACCGGCAAAAAAGCTCAACAAAAAGCCAAAAGTTCAGAAAAAGACGAAATTTATGAATAATGAAATAAGTCGGAAGCTAAAAGCTGAAGCCGAAATGATCACCACTAATCATGTCGGGCTTGTTTAGATTAGGCAGCTGTTTGGTGGTTGAAGTGTGTCTTTCACACAATGATCATCCCTGCGATTTTCAACCAGGGCAGTCGCCTAGCGACTCACGAGTATCTTTTGTCAACTATGTACAGCTTTCAAGCTGTCCATATCTAAGCAACAACTAACCGAATAATTTAATAGTTTTTAGCTATAACTTATAATTTTTTTAACTATTTGTGAAAAAGAATACGAAGAGATAGAGACTTGTATATGATTTTAGATGATATAAATAAAGTTTTTGTAGTGTGTACTATAAATAATTTATGGACTCTACCTTAAAAAGCAATTTATTTAAAAGCTTGTAACTATAGAAGAATATTTTACTGTAAATGATTTTAAGAAGTAAAAAAAGAAAGGACACTGAGATACAGCTTCACGAATCACAAATCCATTTTTTTTTGGGTTTTCTTTCTTCTAGCTATATATATGCCCATTGCACGCAAGTCACATCATGATCGGACGTCACGTGTGCATATTGATCGGGGCTTGAAAATTGATAACCTCGTGCAAATCACAAGTTTTTACGGTTAGTTACCACCAGTTTTCATGGACATGCTACCGTAAAATGAAATAGAAGTAAACACGTACCGAGGCTCTCAGTGAGACATAAGTTCTTTTAGACTGTAACTTATAGTTTTAATTTAATTTTTTTGAATTTTAGTTGTTCGTAAGAGAGAATATAGAGAGACACTCACGTATGATGACCGATATAGATAAATTTAGTATACTGTCTACTACAATTAAGTTGTAGACTTTACTTTAAAAATATACCGTTTAAACACTAATTAAAGCTAAAAATTATAAGACTAGAAGGACCACAATGTAAATGGATGTAAAGATAGACTCACTCTAGGTGCATGGGATATTATTTGACACTGCAGGCCCCATGGATTTGCATCATTCCGTGCCCAAAAATGCTGACACAAACAATGAAACCGACTGTAACCGAACTTAAGCAGTGCCCACTTGTCCTTGGTCCATTTCTTTTTTCAATTTTTGGTTTTTGTTTTGGATTTTTTTTACAGTAACTAAGTGTCTTTTTAAAATAGAATCTACTAGTTAATTGTACTATATACTATACCAACTTTATTTATATCGGCAAAACCACACGTGAGTTTCTGTTACTCTGTAATCTCTTACACGAACAGCCTAAAAACTATAAAGCACAACCAAAACTATAAACCTCAGCTAAAACAACAGGCCTATACATAAGGCAGCAACCTCTCCAGAAAGAAGGATCGAATATGTGGTCAAATCCACGTGCATTTTGTTATATAAGATATGCCAAATTGGGAAGACGGAGATGTTTCACCTTTGTGGTGATCTTTAAAAATTGGGCTTGCCTTACATTATTTGGGCCTATTAACGCCAAGTTTGTTGGTAACACAAGAATCTTACATACATTCCACGGAAATTCAGCATGAAACAATGTTAAATCTTCCAAAATTCTTACCTAGGTACCATGTTGTAAACACGATGTACTTGTTATATGGACTAGATCGATGCATAAGATGCTAAGAGTATTGTTTTCTAGAAGCGGCAGGCTTCACTTGTTTTTGGAGAAGTGATGTTACCACGCACCGCACACAATATTACTGGCAGAATCATATAAATGCAGTCATGCACTTTGGAGTTTGTATGGACCGATATGGCTTTTGTTTGTGGGAAAATTGCTCACATGCCACAAACTTAAGTGTCATCCTCTCATTTACCACATACTTAAGTGGCTTTGTTATTATGCCACAAACTTGAGTGTTTTGTCCTTTATTTTGCCATTTTCTCCCTTTAATGTCTATTTTAATTTCATTTTACATTTTCAGGGACTTGAACTGACCCTTTTTCCAAATAAAATGCAAGTGCATGTCTACACGTGAAATGCAAGTGCATGTTGACACGGTTTTCCAAATAAATTTCACGTGTTGACGAGGGCAAAAGGGTCAGTTCAAGTCCCTAAAAAATGCAAAATAAAATTAAAATAGATATTAAAGGGAGAAAATGGCAAAACAAAGGACAAAACACTCAAGTTTGTGGCATAATAACAAAGCCACTTAAGTATGTGACAAATAAGAGGATGTCACTTAAGTTTGTGGCATGTGAGCAATTTTCGCTTTGTTTGGTGTGTAAAAAAATTGTCTCTTTTGTATGTTTAACTAGTATCATTTGGGCCCATGTTAGCTTAGGCTACCCCTTAATGGATTTCAGGTATAAAAAGGAAGTGAATGGAAATTTGAAAATTTCCCCAAGTTTACATTACAATTGAAATGTAGTCTAATCTTAGATTGTGCGGTGGTTGACAGAAAACAAACTCCATGTTTAGGGCTGTCTACTGTCTATACATCAACTGCTTGATTTAAAAAAAAAAGATAAGCCAGGTTTTCTTCTATAAGATCAACATTCAACAACCGAAGCATACTGCAGCGTTCATAAAATTTTTACACATTTTTAAAAATAGATACCAGGCGTTTGATAATGAACAAAACCGAAAGTTTTGTGAATTCTCTACTTGACCAATCTTGATGTAAACTATACAACCAAACTATGGGACTGTTCTTTTTTTTACTTTTGGTTTCAGTTTTTGGCTTTTCTACAATAATTAGCTTTTTAAACGGAGTGTTTTTTTAAAGATGGGATCTACTAGTTAATTGTAGTACATACTGTACCGACTTCATTTATATCGGCAAAAATCGCATGTGAGTTTCAGTTACTCTGTAATCTTCATACAAACAATCTAAAAATCACAAGCCGCAGCCGAAAGCCACAAGTCGCAGCAAAAAAGAGCTGACCATATATATATATGTAAGCTATGTCCTCCTAGCAAATCTCAATAACAATATTTTAGTAATCTTTTTAGACTAGAATTTAAAAACTACAGCCATAAACCATAAGTTTTAGTCTAAAAAAACCCATCCAATGCATAAACTTCAACTTAGGTAATGGCTAAAATGCGTTAGGTTTAACACAACCTTAAAAAGGAAAGAGAAGGAAACAATATAGGAAAATACTGTCGCTTTCTATTCCTTTCTTTCGTCGGAAGCCAAGGCGCCCTCGTGAACTCTGAAGCTGCCTCCCCCAAAAGCCCTTCGCCACCAAGAGGCAGATTTCCATGGGCTGCGTAGGATCCATCCCCAAGGGCGCCGAAGGCGGTAAGAATCCACGATCCCAACCCCTCAGTTCTTCGCTTTCTGTTGGTCCGTGCTGTCAGAACCGGGTGTTTGTCGCAGAAAGAGTTGCGATTTCTGTGCTGCGTGGGGAATTGGGGTTCTTGGCTCTCGGGGTTTCTTTCTCCCTCTTGTTGCGATCTTGGGAGGGGTTGGAGCGGCGCAATGCTAGCCGTGGGTTGCGATGGAGTAAATTGCGCCCAATTGTGGGTTGGGAATGGCTGTCTCGGAAAAAAACTGAGGTCTTGCTTCCAATTGAGTTAGGTTATCCAGTTGAGTTCTTGGTTCGTCGATAGATGGTGTCTTGGAAGGTATTTGAATGATTCTTGGTCCAGTTGTGAATTGGATAGAGTCCAATTAGCCGATTCAATTGAGTTCTTGGTTTCTTGGTGGTTGGTGAAAATTGCAGGTATGGAATGCATTCCATTTCGGACGTGAACAGAGTTCTCTGTTTTTTGGGGTCCCTTGTAGTGTGGTGGGTTTATAAGGACCTGATTCTTGGGGAATATGAAAGATTGTGGAAGGATGGAGTTGCTACTACTTGTGTAATTGGAGAGTGTTCTTGCTGAATACATGTTTGGATAGTTCTATGGAGTGGCAACAGTAGTGTAAACTGGACCTGCTGTTTGTTTTTGCGCTTCGCAATAATGCATGGAAGATGGCATGGAACAGTTTCTTACACGGTGAATGCAGAGTTTTGTGAAGAGAGGAGAGCATGATCCGTGAATCCATTAAGAACCATTAGAATGTCTTGATGAATTGTCCTTGGTTTGTTGAAATCACAGTTTTGTGAGGTGAAGGTCCTGCAGTGTGAGATGGTTGGATAGCTTAGCGCTGTGTAGAAATTTGGATCCTTCAAAGTTGTTAAGCAATGGCACAGTCAAGCATGCTGTTAGATTGTAAAACGGATAATCCAAATTAAGCATGGATGACAAAATTGGCTTTCTGTTGAGACAAATTGATGCTCATAATTTCTTGCACTTATCTGACCGTTTCTTGATTAGATGTCATGCACAACTTTGCTTTGCTTAAAAATGGCACAGAATTTGACGCTTGTGTAATTTATACTAAATCAATTAGTTAGCATATCAGTCAGCAAGACATATTTTTAACATTTTATTGCAGTCTCGGGGGTAAGATTAACATTCACTATGTTTGGGGGTTCTTGCTTTGTTTTGTGCTATCTAGTTGCTGTTCTTGTGACAATGCAGAGGTGAATATTATATTTTTGGAGCCTGGCCTAGTTTCATGGTACAAGAATATGATATTTTGTGCAAGTAAAATATTTACAGTTGGGAATATACATGGAATTTTCTTATTTTTGTTTCCCAACTTGTTTGGGACAAAAGGCTTTGTTGTTGTTTGGAATATACATGGAATTTTCTTATTTTTGTTTCAGGTGACTAATGTTGCTTTTTTTATGGACGTTCAGCTAAATATGGTAGCTCATTATCTGGTCAACTCATAATCATGTCAGGTTTTATTGCAGAATATGAATGATTATTTAGTTAGCCTGATTTGTAAGCCTGATGAAATTTGTCCACATGGTTGTGCTAATTGAGGAGAGTACCATTATGTTTTGAACTAGTCTGTGGGTTTTGATATTTTGATAGAGAAGAAACCGGTGACATCCGAGACATGATAATTGTAATGTATGTTTCCATTGGGGGTAAAATTATGGTAACTTGGCCTCAGTATGTACTTTCATGTTCATGCATTATATTATATATGTTGCAATGGTACAATACAACTTGTGCAATTGTCATTATATTGCTTGCCATTGCTTTATAAAGGTGCAATGCAGCAATGGCGTGTTAGGTATGTGGGAGTTTTACTTCAACAATTTGAAATGCTTGGGAATTACAATATAAATAACCTATTGGTGATCTATCAGATACATACTTGACCACTTGCTGCATTATTGATGATGTCAATTCTTGAATGTTTAGATGGAAGATTATCACTAAATAGCTATCTGCGTTTTACCAATTGGTATCTGTACGTAGCCTGAGTTGCAATTGCATATTTGATTGATTGCAGTTGTGTGCTACTTAGAAAGGCTGATTCTGATCTGTGTTATTTTGTTCCTATTAAGTTATAGTTAGTCAGTTGTTGGTAAAATTTACTACTTGCCAGTCAGTTGTTGCCTTGTTGGTAAAATTTACTACTTGCCCTACCTAGTGTGTATATTTGTGTTAGCCACATAGTAACAAAGTAGTCAAGTGGGCAATAAGAACAAGGGTAGAAAGGATGTATTTAAGGCATTAATGCATGTTCCTGTTACATATACATGGTTCTTGCAAAACAAATAAATAAAACTGACGCTACTTAAGTTGTACTAAATTTACTATAATGTCAATTACCTGTGAAGATTCCTACAGGCTTCACTGGTCATCTCATATAGTGAGGTTTATCATGTAATATGCAGAAGTTGCTAAGAAAATCAGGAAGCCCAAGCCCTGGAAGCACCCTCAGCCGATAACAGTGGCCCAGCTCAGGCAGATGCGTGATGAATTTTGGGACACTTCTCCGCACTATGGTGGTCGTAAAGGTATTTCTCACTCTGTTGCTTCTATCATGTATCTTCACATCTTTTTTTACTTCATATTAAATTATTAATTGAGCTAGATTCAGCTTCCTTTTTTTCTGCTTGGGTGCATAAATTTTATTAGCTGCTCTGATTGCATGTATCTGTAGTCATTGCACTTACGATTTAAGCTTTCTACAGAAATTTGGGATGCCCTTCGTGCTGCATCAGAGGCTGATGTAGCCCTTGCACAGGCAATTGTGGACAGTGCAGGCATAATTGTTTCTAATTCGGACATGACTCTGTGCTATGATGAAAGAGGTTCGATTTTCTGTCTGATTCTTTGTCTTTT
Source organism: Dendrocalamus latiflorus (assembly GCA_017311315.1). Classification (NCBI taxonomy): domain Eukaryota; kingdom Viridiplantae; phylum Streptophyta; class Magnoliopsida; order Poales; family Poaceae; genus Dendrocalamus; species Dendrocalamus latiflorus. The sequence continues at coordinate 32,849,682 of CM029658.1, read as the reverse complement.
TACTCCTTTAACAAGCGTTCAGGTTATTTGATAGGGTTATTAACATTTCAGGTGCTAAATATGAACTGCCCAAATATGTTTTGAGTGAACCAACCAACCTGATCCAAGACAGTTGAAGAGCAGCCGTACAAAGGCCTACTGATGTAAAAAACTGTAAATGACTTCAGATGCTAAAAAATCCCTTGCTCTGAGTGTCTGGCAATTGGAGCATGCTTGATATAAGATTTCAAGCAATGCTTCGGGTAACTGTCAGCTTACAATTTTTTCCCTATGGTTAGCATACAATGTTCTCTTCTATCTCGACTGTCTTCCTATTCTTCAGATAAGGCTTTTCATAGCAACCCCTCTATTGGTGCTTCTGTAAACATGAGCCTGCTACTCTACTTAGTAATCTTTGGTACGAGTTAGCTTAGAGTTGTGTTTTGATATTTCGTTACCATGATAGATTGGAGTATGGTATACATTTCAGAATAAATATGTCACATCTCATGCAATGAGCTCTGCTGCCTTTCCTCTGATGCGTGAAGTTGTTCATTTACCGTTTGTAGTGTTGCCATGCATTATCTGATTTGACAATGCAAAATAAGAACTGTGGCAGGTAGGAAATCATGATGGTAACATCCGATGCTAATAGTACTTTATTACAGGATGTCTGAAGATACTGGAAAGTTTTTTTGGAGGTAACGCAGCCAGGCTAGTAATACTGTAATGTTATATATGTTCATGACCTGATGTTGATTCATCTGGTGGTATGGCATGATGTCAGTGTGACCTGACTGAAGGCCGCCTCCATGGCCCTTATCATCGCCAGCAGGTCCGGGTCTACCTTACTCTCCGCCGTCGCTGTTGATGCTGTCGGCGACGACGTTTCACCTCTCACAGAGCGTGAACCTACACACGGGGCAGTTGCCGTGCTCCTTCACCCAGGGGCTGATGCACCCTTGGTGAAACATGTGGTTGCAGGGTGTGACAACCACCTGCTCTCCAGGCAGGAATGTCTCCAAGCATACGGTGCATGCTTTCTCCTCTTCTGTGTTTGGAGGTGCCTCAGTGCTTGCACTCCTGGTATGGACGATGCCTCTGCCTCCTATCTTGGAGGCAGCAATCGTCTGAGGGTTTGAGGGCCTGAATGTCTGCTGCTTGAGCTGCTCCATCGCCTTCCTGAACTCGTCGTCGGTGAGTCCGGTGTTCTCTCGCCTCGGCCTCGTGTTAATCATTGCGCCGCCGCCTCCATCGCCACCGTTGAACCAGAGGAGTCGGAATGGTGCATATGGTTGCAAAGGGAACCTGAGCACGACACACTTATCATGATGACTGTTGGGACATATCGTAGATGGTTGCTGTGACAAATGCTAATGGCCATGAGAGTGTCCACTGCCATGGATTCATGGCTTCCCTTTACCCAAACTCAAAAGGCACTGAAACTCAAATGGAAAAGAGAAGCAGAATAGTCTTGTGTCTGTGAGTTGTACCTGAAAAGTCCAAAAGGTTCTCTTCTCACTCTTTGCTCCAGTAGTCTCCCAGGGTAGTCCTGGATCAAAATACAAAAGCACGGTCTTAAACATACAAACAAAGATGGAAAGAAACACTCAACATTCAGACAAAAGAAGTTGCTGCTTATGAAATCTTGTCTTCGAAATTTGCAAAGAAAGGAGAACAAGAGAGCTGCTAGTTGCTACCCCATGAAACATAGGCCAAGAGACCCTCCCCCTGGACGGCCATTGATGGTACAAGGCGTACTCATGCTCCGGAGGTAAGGGGCCGTACTCCGGCCCGTAGCTCCCGTCGGGCCGGCGGCCGCTCATCTCGCCGGCGACCGGAGAGCCACTGGGGTTTCCGGGTGGAATGTGTTCGTTTGCAGGGTGATGAGTTCTTGTGGGGGTGCAGATATGATATCCGTCATTGCTGGCTCATCAGGTGGAAACTGGAATCAAGAATTTTTCTGCTTTGCTAGTGATGCCCACAGAAAGCGAGCATCAGGTTCTCCTTCCAGTCTCATCGGATCAGACAATGTTCCTACATAATCTTTGGTGCATAAAGTGAGTGAAAACAGAGCTTGGCTTGGCTTGATGATATTGTTGAAGCATAGAGAAATGGGAGCAGTGTTGCAGTGAAAGAGTACTTGTAGAAAAATAGCTCTAGATAGGCAAGAAAGCTTCGTACATCGTGAATCGTGATACACTGAATTCATGTGAAATACATATTCGAAACTGTTAAAAGCAAGCTGAACAATTAGTCCAATTCCCAATTGAAGGAGTCTCCTCGAGCTGTTGCGTGTACACCTTACACGGGTTAAAAATTGAATCTTCAGACCCTTAATTGGATTCTTCAATTTAACTAGGCTTTCGCTTCTGCAGGTGAAATTGATCACATTAATCATTTGTTGTATGAACAGGAATACTATACATGCATGGAATTAGGCTGATTCTCAAATGCAAGTCTGATTCATCAACTGATCAAGATGGGGATGAATATAGATTGTGTGCGTGTAGCTGTCCTAGGCGCCTAGCTACTTACTCCATGGCCATGAATCCATCATCATGGGCAGCAGTAGAGCACCCCAACCACGTACGGCGGCGATGTCATCGTCATCGACGCCGCTCTTGCGGAGCGCAGACCGGCACACCGGCCAGGCAGCTGCCGTGCACCTTCACCCATGGCGCGACGCACCCCCGGTGAAATGAAAGTTGCATTGCACGGCGTGATCTCCAGGTCGGCCGGAACGCCTCCATGCAGATGGCACACTTGCCTTCTCCTCCTCCTCTGCGTTGTTTGATGGTGCCTCGGCCCTCGCAGTCTTCTGTGTTTTGGAAGATGCCTGAGACCACCCTCCTGAGTACTGAAGGCAGTCTGCTCGAGTGTTCGCAGGGTGATGCTTGCAGGGGTGAAAACGGATCGGATATTTTCCGTCGGATCCGGACGGATACGGATACGGATTGCGTCGGATCGGATTTTTTCGGATAGTTTTCGGATCGGATACGGACACGGATTTTTTTATCGGATACGGATACGAATACAGTAAGCCTAGTATCCGTCGAATACGGATACGGATACGGATAATCCGGATAATACAAAAACGGATATCCGGCCCAGACGGCCCATTCCCACTCCACGCGCGATCCAGCCGTCCGTTCTCGGTTCTCACTCCCTGCGCTGCGATCCGGCCGTCGGTGCGATAGGGACTAGGGTTACTTAGGGGTGGAAACGGATCGGATACGGTCGAATAGTCTCAAATACGAATACGAATTCATATTTTTCAAACGAATACGGATACAAATTCGAATATTCTCAAATACGGATACGAATATTCTCGAATACGAATACGGATATTTTCGAATACGGATTTTCTCGGATACGAATATCGGATAAAACGGATTCCTAGCGGTTTTACCGATTTTTCACCCGTTTTTGACCGGTTACCGGTTTTAAACCGCCTAAATTCAAATTTTGAATCACAAAATTTGTACGAATTTTTCATAGGTTCTAGAAACGGATCGAATACGAATCGAATAGTCTCGAATACGAATACGGATACGAATATTCTCGAATACGAATACGAATACGAATACTCTCAAATACGGATACGAATATTCTCGGATACGAATACGAATATTTTCAAATACGGATTTTTGCTTACCATATTTGTGTTTTCTCGGATACGAATATCGGATAAAACGAATTATCCGTTACCGTTTTCCACCCCTAGGGTTACTCCCTGCGATCTAGCGCCGGCCGCCTGCGTCCTGCTTTCCATTCGGGCTTCGGCCGCCTACTAGCTGCTACTCCAGTCGACCAGGCGAATATCCGACTTCGCCATCCGCCTCCCTCCGCCGACCGCCTCCCTCCACCGACCGCCTCCGCCGACCGCCTCCGCCGGGTTCCTCCCTCCGCCGACCGCCTCCGCCGGCCGCCTCCGCCGGCCGCCTCCGCCGACCGCCTCCCTCCGCTGACTGCCTCCGCCGACCGCCTCCGCCGGGTTCCTCCCTCCGCCGACCGCCTCCCTCCGCAGACCGCCTCTGCCGGCCGCCTAAATGAATCGATGAATCATCAGATCAGGTAAACATCCAAACTTGTCTCTTGCAGCAACTACTCTTCCTGATGGGTGATATCAAGCAATTCATGGGCATGAATTCAAGAAGACCACGAAGGGGAAGAAGATCTCGTGTCATTCGGTAAAGTTGTGGCGGGTCTAGCACGTACAGTCTTGTAGTTGTCCACGGATGCTTAGGATTACACCATTATGCATTAGTTGAAACTTGAAACGTTGGTTAGTTTCCAGAATTTGATGCCTTGAAGCGGTAGCGTTGATGGAACTGTATAGATTGGTAGATGGATCTGTTGCTTTGTTGGTTAGTATCAGAATTAAACTCTTTGCATAATTGTTTTTGCAGACTGAGAGGGCTTTCTTGAAGCAGCCGGTGTTTCTCTGGTGAGAGCAAGTGCTTTTATGTGTAGTTGCCTGTCTGTTTCTTGTATTTCTGATGTGGCTCATGATTTGTTTTGGGGTCCAGTCCTAAGAAGACCACCAAGGGGAAGAAGCCTGACAAGGGTGGGAATAGGTTCTGGAAGAACATCGGCCTTGGGTTCAAGACTCACAGGGAAGCCATTGAAGGTGTGAATTCTTTCTTGCTCAACCCTTATTGCTAGTGATTTGGACCTTTTAAACATGTTAGCTTGTAAGGAGGTAACTTAGCTAGTTTAGGTAAAGTTCCTTGCATTAGGTTTTCAATACTCGACTTATTCAAGTTAATTTAATTTTGGATGTATAGTTTAAGGGGTTTTCATGTTCCGATAAATATTCGTAATCGTATTCATTTCGATTCGTATTCGATCCGTATCTGTATTCGATATTATTCGTATTCGTATTCGTATTCGAGTTATCCGTATTCGTATCCGTATCCAAAAAAAATATGAAAACAAATATGGTAGAGACATTATTCGTTCGTATCCGATCCGTTTTCACCCCTAGCTTGCATGAGTTCTTCATCCTGCAAGGGTTCTCTTGGTGCACCGGGTGGAACCCAGAATATTCTGCGTTGATTGCTAGACTGCTAGTGAGGTATAGTGATCTGTGATGACGCACACGTACAAAGCGAGCATTTGATTCTCCCTCTAGCGCCATCTCATCGGATCGATAATGTTCGCTAGCTAGCCGGCTCTTATCCTAAGAGGTGTGAAGTGTGATTAACATTAAGGTCCGTGTTAAATAGCGATGACTTCTACTTTTTAGTTTTTAAAAGTCATAAGTTGTTTAGAATGCATTGGCTTTTTAATATGTTTTTTTTCTTTTTTCCTTTGCATTATCCATGGTTTTTTTTCTATTTTTGTCCATTTTTTAAGTGAAAACTTCAGAAAAACTCAACTGCTGCTATAGTGCATTTCAGTCAGAAGCCAAAAGCCACGGTACTTTGAAATAGAGCCTTATAACGAAATGCGCATCTGGGAATAGGATGGCATTATGCACTTGTAGAAGAACAGCTCTCTCTCTCTTCAAACGTGTAGAAAAACAGCTCTTCAACTGATAATTAGGAACCAGTAAAGGCAAGCTCTTCAGTTACGCGTGTTAAGAAACTGAATCCTCTTCTTCCTTGTGTCTTCACATCTATTTTTTTTCTTTCACTATAATTGACCTAAGTTTAGCTTCCTTCACATCTTTGATTGTTTTTTACCCCTTTCGCATGTGTTCAGGTTTCGTGTGCTAGTAAACTGCCAAAGTATCCAGGACATGGTAGAGCAGCCATGGTAGAACTGATGTAAAATTCTTTCTACGACTTCAAAAGCTAAACTAATGCCCTTGCCCGAGTGTTATGGTAACTAGTAAGCTTTCGAGCATGCTTCAGGTAGCTGTCAAGTTACAATTTTTCCCTATCAGTAGCATATGGCGTTCTCTTTTATCTTGACTGTCCAAAACTTCATGGCTTGCGGTAGCGGTGCTTTAGACACATGGTTTATCTTCCGTTATATGATGGTGATACAAATTGGGGTATGGCAATACACATTTCAGAAGAAACATGCCATATCTTGTACTCAAAATGAGTTTATGTTCTCTCTGATGCATGAAGTTAATTTGTCTAATGCCAGTCTGACAACAGAAGTGGAAAAACTGACATAGTAATTTTGATGAAACACGCAACCAATGCTAGTTCCATACTTCCATTACACGATCTGAGATGGTACACCATGTAGTTTTATTTTGGGTTTGACATGAAGGCCTACTCCATGGTCCTTATCATGTCTAGACCCAGCCTGGGCCAGCGTCTTCGCCGTCATCGTCGACGACGACTTTCCCTCTGTTGCGGAGGAGGAGCACAAACCGGCACACCGGGCAGTTGCCCTGCTCCTTCACCCATGGCGCGACGCACCCCTGGTGAAACATGTGGTTGCACGGCGTCACCACCACCTCCTCCTTCCTCCGGAACGTCTCCAGGCATATGGCGCACGCCTTCTCCTCCTCTTCTGCGTTGTTCGCAGTCTTCTGTGTTTGGAAGACGCCCGAGACCAGTCTCCTGAAGGCAGTCTTCTGTTGGCCTGAGGAGGGCGTGTATGCCTGCTTCTTGAGCGTCTTCATTGCCACCTTGAACTCGTCGTCAGTTAACCCCGAGCCGGCTCGCCCCGCCGTCGCCGCCGGCGTCGCCCTCGGGGTTGTGTTTGCCATGCTTCGTCTGCCGCCATTGTCTCCGCCATGCTGGGGTGCTTGCCAGTGGAGAGCCTCCGTGTGCCCCCGGTATGCATTCCTGACGAAGACACTTTTACCATTACTGTTGGAACAGGCGTTAATCATGGTGACTGATGACATGACTTGCACGAAGGAAATGTAGTTCTCCAATGGAAAGGAGGAACAGATGTATGGAACAATCTTTGCGATGGTAGATGCTAAATATACCAGCGGAGGAAAGGTCTAGGTTGTCTTCGCTCCCAAGAGTAATCCTGGATCAATAGCAAGCATGTTTTTTAACATACACGCAGACGAATCTTGACAGTTGACGGGAGCATTTCATCGTCAGAATTCAGAAGTGATAGATATGAAAGCAGGTTCTGCAAGCTTATGAAACCTTGGCTGTCTGAAAATTTTCTACAGAGAAACAGGGAGCTACTACCTCAGGGACGTCCCTCCACCTGTAAGGCACCGGCACCGGCGACGGCGACGGATGGTACAAGGAGTGCTCACGCTCAATAGGTACGGAACAGTACTCCGGCCCGTAGGTCTCGTCCGTCCGGCTGTCGGCCGCCTCGTCGGCGACCGGAGAGTCTGCCTGCATGTGTTCTCGGTCAGGCGATGAGAGTTTGCTGGGTGATGAGCTGATTCTTCCTTCTGGAGCGTTATATGATTCCCCTGGTGCACCAGGTGGAAATGGAATCAAGAATTTCCTACTTTGCTAGTGATGCACGCAGAGAGTGAGCATTTGATTCTTCTTCCTGTCTTATCTCATCGAATAATGTTGCTTATCACATAATTTTGGCGCAAAATAACGACACAAATTTCTGAATATGGATTTTAACTTTTAAATTTTGGCAGATCTTGGGTTTGAATCCCAACTTGCTTCTTTACAAGAAGCCGAAGCTGGTGTGCGGGTTCTTTTGGTTTGGATCCCAACTTGCTTCTTTACAAGAAGACGAAGTTGGTGTGCGGCTTCTTTACAAGAACACAAACTAATTTTGTAGTCATTAGGTTCGTACTCACAACCCCTTCACACAAGCTTACCATCTTACCACTAGAATGGTTGCTTGTTCATGCTTAAATAAGGGTTGCAACAGTTTATTATGAAAATAAAATTTCAAATTCATTTAGCCGAGAGATTTGCAAAAAATTGTAGTAACCTCAACCCCCCAAGGCTCCCAAGGCAAAATTTGTTTGCAATAAAATATGGAAGGATCCCAATGCACTGTGCATTATAAATACCATCATTCGCAGCTGGCCGTTGTTGGCACTCATTTTATACACTCTTCAACTCTGATTCCCAACCTATTTTGGTAAGAAATTGCCAAATTGGTGCTTTATCACTGGTAGCCCTCACTCAATCGGGAGATATTAGGTGGGTTTTTTTTTCAGCTGTGGTTTATGATTTTTTATGCTAGCATGAGTGTTTGTATGAATGAACCGAATGCCGATAATATAATACCACTAAATTACAAAAGAGAGAATAAAGGAAATAAAGAAGAGTTTTGCCGTCAGACCCATCGGCTTTTAGAATGCCGAATAAGTAACGCTCGCAGAGGTTCCTAGACCACCCAGGGACGGTCGGCACCGTCTAGAAAGCCAAATAAAAGTAGCGCTCTCAGATGTTCCCAGACCGTCTAGAGGCGGTCGGCACCGTTTCGCGTTATGGATTTTTATCATTCGACAGGAAATTCTATTCTTACCTTTTACTGACTTACCTGCTGCAGTAGAAAAGCACCAAACAATGTAGGGCTGCCATTGGACCAAAAAGTCCATAATGCCCATAACCAGCCAAGGCTAAAGGGGAAGGGCAAAAGCGGCATTTCACAAGGAGAGTGATGGCCATACCTCTTAAGTAGACAAGACAACACAAAGCCATTTCACCTACTCCACTATTCTGCCACAGCCACAAAAGCCGAGCAAGCACCATTTAATTTCCCCAGCCAGAAGCATAAGCCTTAGTCCAAAGCCATCAATCACCTCCTTCTTCCTCGTTTTAGCCGGAGCTACCAAGACGCCAACTGAATCCAAGACAGTGAGCAAGGAGGAGAAGGGCAAGGAGGAGAGGAGATCCCAAGGAGCTTAGAAGGCCGAGGCGTGAGGGCTTCGTCGCCGACGACGGAGGACGTTGACGACCGTCGAATCAATGCCAAGCCAACCCGTAAGTACATCCACCACCCCCTCCACAACCCCATAGCACAGCATAATAGCATGCAAAAGGTAGATGAAGAGCACATAGAGTTAGGGGGCAAACCGTCCTGATAGTGGGGGCTGCCGGGCGGCTGCAAGCCTTAGTCGGCGAGCTCAAGGCGTAGGGAGTGGCCGAGGCCTGGGGGCGAAGGCTGGAGCCAGAGATCGAGGGGAGAGCCACCAGATCCAGCTGTGGCCGGTCGGATCTGAGGAAGGCGTCGCCGGATCCATGAGAGGGGAGGGGTGAGAAGAGGGCGGGGGCGATGGAAGAGCCAAAGTGGAGCTGCCGGCCGTTGCGCCATGGCTGATAAGCTCGGTGGCGGCGGCATCACCTGAACAGAGGGAGAAGGGGGGCGACAGGGGGCGCGCGGAAGTCGACCGGTGGTGAACCTGGGGCCGGCGAGCCGAGCTCGGCTGCGCGCCGACGCTGCACTGCCTGGAGCCGCCAGGCCGAGCGGCCGAGAGGAATGGGGGCGAGGGAGATGAGAGGGACTGAGGAGTGGAGGAGGCCGGTTCGGCCGAAGAAAAATGAGAAAAGAGCGAGGGCTCGGGTGAAGGGAAGAGAAAAGAAAAAAAGAGAGGAAAAAAAGAGAAGGGAAAGAAAAGGAAAAAAAGAGAAAAGAAAAGAAAAGAGGAGAAAAATAAAATGGGGGGGGGGGGGGGTTGGTACCTGTGCTACAGGTCCCTGAAACCCGTGCGTTTTTACGCCAGAATCAGGATATGCGTGTAATATCGTCGTTACCCATTTAATTTCTAGTTTCGTTATGATATGTTAAATCGGATTAATTGTTTGTTCAGGTGGAGGTCCTAAGTCGACGTCGTCCTCACGTCGTTTCGCTCCGCTTGGTTAACAAGCAAGTGCATGGTAGAGCGGTAGACCAAAAAGTTTATGGAAATATGTGATGTTTACATGATATGATGATGTTTATGTGGAAATGTGCTGTTTACATGACATGATGTTGCATGGTAAATGATGGTAATGATGATGGAGTAAGGTGGGCAATGATTCTTACCTGCTAATGATGCTAATGATGAGCATGATTATGATAATGGGCATCTGCATTTGCATCATGTGCACTCAAGAGTGAGGGCGATGAGAAAGTCTCTAGCTACGAGTAAAGCTAGTTGACTAATCCGGAGCGCTCTTGAGTAAGACCTACTTCGGTAGGCCTCCATGGGAGTGGAGAGACCCCGTGCCGATATGGGTGGGCCCAAGATTTTGGGTGAACATCGACGGGTATTCACTCGGCAATACTAGTATATGTAATGTGATGAGCAAATGTGCATGTAGAGCAATGTTGCATTGCATTGGTGATATGGTAATGTTGGAACATGAAATTGCATGTGGAGTATGTTATGGTTAATGCGGAAACAGGAGAATGATGATATAAACATGACAATGCATGCGGAGTATGTTATGGTTGGTTAAATTGCTTTCATGTCTTGGTAGTGTTTATCATTCCATTATGTATTTGCTGAGTCTTTGGGCTCACTCTTGCTTTGTTGCTTTATTTTTTGTAGGTGACCGTTGAGGACGTCATGCACAGGCGGGAGTAGCACATGAATATCTTCACGTACTTAAAGCACTTCACTTATCAGCTTTTGTTAGTATATGTAACTCCACTAGTAAGCTAGAATAGTTACTTAAAAATGGTATGGTGTAAGTGGTCTGCTTTATGAACAAAGTAGAGGTTGCTTAAAATGTTTAGCAGATGTTTAAAAGTGGTATTTATTATGCAATGATGGTAGCGCTCTAGACCCAAAGGATGGGCGGAGTGTTACAGATAAGCCGTTCCGAAACAACGGTAGAGAAACTGTCCTATTTATCTATTTGAGAGAAGATATAAGCCATAAACTTAAAAGAACTATACCATTATTTAGGAACTTGTATTGCAGAATAGTCCTAAAATCCGGAGAAGATCCACAAAAATTATCACCGGATCTGAAGTGGGCCCCATAGAGGCCCAAAATATCAAGACATTTATGAAAATCCAAAGTAGGCCCCGGCCTAGGTTTGGCATGACCCAACGCCATGACCTTACCACCCCTTCCTCGGACCATTTGGGCCAGGCCAAGAGGGGATTTTGGAAACCTTCAAGACCTGGTGCGGGACGATGTCAACCAAGGCATGACTAGGGTTTTGGTTACTGATCGGTAACTATTCGTAACCAAATTTTGGATGACTCTGGTTACGCAGCAAACCGGTAAAAAAAATGGGTCAAATTTGAACTTTAGCTTCTTATTCACATATAAAAAATGTAAACCATGAAAGATAACACATGAGGTTGCTTGCTTTGGCGTCAGGCTACCCTCAGGGTTTTGGTTACCAATTGGCGAAAAAGAAGTGGGGAAATATCAGGAAAAATGGATTTGAACCCAAGACCAAGCGCATGGCAAGCCCTTATCAGGTTGCTTGGCGTAGCCTGACGCTGAACCGATTTTGACTCCAATCCCCTTGGAAATTTCCAAAAAATTTTAATTGCAAAGTTTCGAGATGAATTTGGGATGTTTAGTTCTTTTTGCAAATGGACTATATATGTGCATTTTTTGGAAATCTTCACAGATTTGGAACGAACAAAACTGTAACTTCGGATTGAACCCATGCGCCAAATACACAAGAATTTGCCCAAAAAAATCGCAAACGGGAATGTTTGAATCCACAGACTCAACAGACCCGTACACTGGATGATATTGTTGGAGAGAAAGGGGGCGATGTTATAGTGAAAGAGTACCGGTAGAAAATTAATCAGCTCTAAATATGCAAAAAAAAAACAAAACAAAACAAATAGTGGCAAAAGGTTCAATGGGAAACAGTGGTCTGTTGGCAAAGGTTTGATATGCCGGCAAATCCATCTGCTATGACGTCAAACTATCTGTCGGCGAAGACTTTCCCTGACTAAGTACTGCGACCGATGGATATCTGTCAGCAAAGGTTTTGCCGACAGATAAGCTGTCGGATAGTGAGTGTATTGTTGACTGATCTGAGTGTACGCAAAAGTGTCTCGTGGTGTAGTGAACGAATTATGCAACTGAATTCATTTGAACTGGATATTAGAAACCAGTGAAAAGATGCGATCAAAATTTAATCCATTTCCAATTCATCCGAGCTGTTGCGTGACCAGATTGATTCTCATCAGTTACATGGGTTAATAGTTTGAATCTTCAAACACTTAGATTCTTTTATTTAACTGGACTTTTCGCTTCTGCAGGTGTACTACACATAAGTTAATCATTCACTTCCTCTAAGCCTGTCTCCTATCATCCTATGCATCACATGTTCACTGTGTTTTGATCTTTCTTCGTACAGTACTGATACAAATTGGAGTACAATATACATTTCAGAAGATGGAAAAGAAAAACTCAGACAATTAGTACTTCTGACAAAAAAATCCAATGCTTCTCATATGGCGTACACGATCTCGGACGATACATGCATGGCTTTATTATGTTGATTCATTCATCAAACTCAATGGTCAACATTGTCGGATCCACTGTACTATTCCCTAGATTATTAGGTGGGTCTCACAGATACATTACTATACATCAAATAAATATTTTGTGGAAGAGTAACTAATATAATAATAAATTTACACATGGGCCGAATTCATTAAAAGTATCAGTGGAAACAAAATCTTCACATAGGTGGGATACTTAGGACACGTCCATAAGCAGCTAACTGAGTTCATGACCTAGTTCTTGGACTTATCGTCTTCCAACTCTTGTCGACTCATTTAGATGATCGCATGACTTTTCTTCCTTCCTTTGTCTTACTGAACAATAGTAGTTAAGCAAATTATAAGTATAAAGTTACTCAGCAAGCCACCATATAGAATGCAATCAAGGAAGATTTACAGTTCTTTTATTTGTGAAAATGCCACTGTTTTGATATAATATATATATATAGAGAGAGAGAGAGAGAGAGAAAATTCCCGAGACTTAGCATTTTAACTAAATCATGATTTTAAAGAATGTAAAAGTGTGCAATAATAATTAAGGTATAGGTTTCATCCACTTTTTACAGAGTGTGGTTCCAACCACTATATGCTATAGTTATTTCTTGGGTTCCAGCCACCCTATATAATCACTGGGGTCCAACCACCCAGGGGAAATCAAAGTCAGGGTTCCCACCGCCTTTTTTATTTTTCATCCCAACCACAAAGATCATTTTGGAAATAGACACTAAGTCAAGTAAGTTCCTATGCCCGTCTGTGACCATGGACACGGCTGTTCGAACAGTTTATACTCTGCAGAGGTCTTCACAAGATTCAATCCTTAGGATTATCTGGACGGTGTCATCACACAAACCACACATTCTCATGCTCCAACCACACCATCCTCACTTACCATCCGCCCAAATATATAAAGCAATTTTCAGGGTTTTGGGAACTTAAAATAATCAAGTTCAACATACTAACCACTTCCCACCAGTGACTGCCCAAATTAAGTTTTCATATTTGTAAATGGTGTTCAGGTAAGTTAATGCCCTCAAGTATGTAAGCATGGTGTTTAGATACGGATTATATATATATATATATATATATATATATATATATATATATATATATATATATATATATATGTATGTATATATATATACATACATACATACATATATATATATATGTATGTATGTATGTATGTATGTATATATATATATATATATATATATATATATGTGTGTGTGTGTGTGTGTGTGTGTGAGTTGGTGGTTGGTCCATTCTCACTCCTCTTTTCTCAGCCATCTGATTTGATCTGCACCATTCGTCTCTCTCCTCCTCTCTCCCTTAGGATACAACCGCATTCTGGCCACCCTTCTTTTTCTGTCGCTTACTCTCCAATGTTTGATGTGTGAAGTTGGCCAGGCAGTAAGTTCCGTCTTATTATTTTTATGACTTCGTTGCAACGTACGGATCTCTAACTAGTGTGTGTGTGTGTGTGTATGGGGCATCATGGTGTTTGGGCACGAAGCCTCCCTGCCTTTGGATTGCTTTTAGATGCGTGCAAGTGCAATGATATGTAATATATCAGGATGGAAAGTTTTATTCATGGATAGGAAGTTTCAATTATGGATGAAAACTCTTAATCATGGATGAAAAATCTCAATCATAATTGGGTTTGTTGTTAGTGTTTACATCCGTTAGCGGTTAGTTTATATAGAAAAAAGTAAATAAATATTTAAATGCACTCCCGTTGCATGCAGAGCCACTTGCTAAAAAATTAGGATATGTGCATTTTTGAATTGCGCACGCATGCACTTAAATGATGGGGGCTGACTGGTTCGCATTTTGAATTAATGACTATGCTGCGAATCTAAGGGCCTGTTTGTTTAGGCTTAGACTTTTTGGCTTATAGCTTAAAGCCAGCTTTTTGGCTTAAGCAGCTTAAAAGCAGTTAGCTTTTAAGCCAAGTTAGGCTATTTGGTATCCTGGTTTTTTGATGGATTGAATGTTGTGGCTTATTACCAGAAAGTCTAAAATACCCTTATTACCATTCCGACTACTATGTGAATTCATGTACATGTTTTAATTTGTAGTTGTACAAAAATATGTTGGGTAATTTTTTTTACTTTTTATTTCGAATTTCTATTATATTTGTGGATCATAAACGAAGGTTGGTGGACCAAGATGCACGAATCATGCGTTTACCCTTTAAAACATTACTAGCTGGACCAAGATGCGAATCACAAATCATACCCTTATTACCATTTCTATTATATTTCTTTTTACTTTCGTTTACACATGAATTCGATCAAATCATTACTAGCTGACTTTACATATGCAATCATTCCTATTTAATTTCGTTTACGAGAAAAATCCTAACGTACATGCGTTCTCACCCAAAAAAAGAATCGTAGTATATTTTCAAATATGGGCATATGTATGGTAATAGCTATAGCCTTATGCGGAAAATTCACAACTGTTAAGAAAAAAATAAATATTCTTGGAATTCTCACAAAAAATGAAGACATCCGACCTTGATTTGAGTTGCATATAAGTTGCATATAAATATGAGTTGCATATAAAGATACATGTTGCAATATAAATATGAGTTGCACATAAATATAAGTTATCCTACTGTCTATGATCTTGCAGACATCAAGGAATTAGCAAGACTTTCACGAAAGGCGCACATGTTTGTATCGTCCACTGCCGATGCACTGCCGCTGTTGCCTCCAGATGGTCCAGCGTGTGTAGTGTTTGGTTCATAGTCTTCATCATTATCGCATCTCTCAAAAAGTTCATCACGTAAAGCACTATCTCGGATGAAGTTGTGAAGTGCCATGCACGCAATAATAATTTGCGTTTGCTTGTCCATATTGTAACTTGGCATAGCCAACAATATTCGCCATTTCATTTTGAGCACACCAAATGGTTCCTTTTGCATGATCCCAACCTAGCCCAGTTGCTTTCAGTTTAAGTTCGTTCCACAAGCTGTACACTTTCTTCATTGTTTCCCAATAGTTCTTGAATTGCTTTTTGTCGTGCCTTTTCCCTGTCTTCTGAAAGAACTTGAGCTGCAAGTTCTTGTATCCAGTGGTGCTCAAACAATTCATGAGTCTAATACCAGCCTCAACTTCCTCTTTACAAATCTGGCAAAACGCCCTATTCGAGAATGCATCCCAATTTGCCTTGGATAGAGGAAGTGGATCCATTTACACACTTTTCATTCCACAAAGCAAGTTATTACACACTATTCATCCCAAGTTATTACACACTATTCATCCCAAGTTATATTAACTTTATGGTTTCCAACTGGACAAGATTGTAAACTTTATGGTTATCACTTGTACTTCATTCATAGACTGGTTCAATACAAATCCCTTTGTTGTAGGTTCATAGACTACTTTATTCATAATTTCCGAGAAAAGAATAGGTGTGATTTCTCGATTAGGCTTGACTATATACATATATTAACATACACCATGCCTGAGCCTATTCAAGCCTACAAAATACTAACATAAATGAACATATATACGAGTTACTGAGCACAATCCAGCAGGTTTTAAAAAAAAGACAAATAGAATCAGGTTTTGCTTTCTTTTAGTACTTCATTGCAATGCATGGACAACTTATTAGTTTTTGTAAAGAATGACGAAAACAAATATTGCCTCCACAATGATATGACCTAATTGTATCAACATTGCAAATGAGACATTGGTTCATCATTATCAACATATCATAGCTCTAGAACATTATCAACATATCATGCACACATCTGTTGCAGAACATATCATAGCTCTAGGACATTGCCATGGGTTCACAGAAGATACATAGCCAATATCAACCCAATGCCAATCTTTTTTTGCTTCATCATTATTATCATCCCAGACTGATAATCTGCAATAACCCTATACCATAGCAGGAATCAATTTCACTTGATGGGAATAGGAACAAAATCTGCATTGCCCTAAATCATAGCAGGAAACGATCTGCATTGCCCTAAATCATGTAAACACGATCTGCATTGCCCTAAATCATGTAAACACAATCTGGATCTAACTGCAGATGCGAAGAAATCTGGATCTGAGAGATATACCTTGAGGGCCGGTGGTGTTGGGGATGTGGAGGAGGCCGGCGGGTTCGTCGGAGGATGGCGGGGTTGGGGATGACGAGGAGCCCTGCAGGGTCACCGGAGGACGGCGGGGTTAGGGACGGCGACAAAGCTGACTGGATCACCGGCGGGGTTGGGGCGGCGAGGAGGCCTGCTGGGTCGCCGGAGAGGTTGGGGATGGCGAGGACTGCTGGGTCGCCGGTGGGGTCGGGGGTCGCCCGCGCCGCCGCGGATCGCCGGTGGGTTCGGGGGTCGCCCGCGCGACGCAAACGAAGGGAGTCGGCCGATTTGGGGGAAAGAAGCGGCGCAAACGAAGGGTTCCGCGAATTATATACCGATGGCATTTTTTCGTAAATATTTTGAACTTCAGTTGCAAAGTATTATTTCCATTCCGCAAAAGCCAAAAAAGCTCAAAAAAACTGGCTTTTGGCTTTTAGTTATAACAGACTTTTGGCTTTTTCAAAAGCCTAGTTGAAAAGCCTTCTATTTGTTTAGGCTTAAGCTTTTTTGCTTTTAAGCCACAAGAAAAGCCAAAACAAACAGGCCCTAAGAAGCATATGAGACAATAGGGGTCTCTAATTTTTTTATGGATTCAGAGTATATATGTTTGTGGAAAAGGGTATATGGGAAAATAGGGTATAATTCTAAAAATGGATATACTGAAATAGGAGACTATAGAAAGAAGTGTACTGAACAGGAGTACACAAAAAAAAATGAAGTATATTACTCGCAGAAAATTGCAAAGCTTCGTATATACAAGCTTCAGATACACAAGTACTATAGAAGAGGTATGTTTCACACTTTCACTCAATGACTTAATCAAAACTTGGATTTAAGTTTATTGAGTTGATCTACAAACCACAAGCACAGTGCCATCGCCGCCTTCGATTCGACGAAATCAAACAAATTGACCATAAGAACATGCACAAAGAACAACTCAATGCTACAAAAATCTATTGAGTTGATCTACATACTACAAAATTAATATTCTAAAAGTAAGATCTAATCAGACATTTCATAACATAGCATTGCCACTGCAAAATCCAAGCAATCATCCAACTAGATCACAAGTTCCACAATAAAGTTTCAGACATTCAGAAATTACTCACAACACCAGCACAAGAAACTAGCTGCAGAAATAAGGCAAAGTCTAGAAAGATTAAACCCAGAAAATGGGGGGGAAAGGCAGTGTGAAGATGATCTGTAGGGGATGCAGTGCAGAATGAAGCAGAACAACAGCTAGGAGTTGATGTAGAGGAAGCATATCTTATGTGTAGAGGACGTAGATGAAGCAGGGGAGCAGTAGGAGTAGTAGTGGAAGCGATCTTGGTGATGTAGTGGAAGTAGTCGCAGATCTAGTAAAGATGAAGTTAGAAGCAGCAGCAGGAGTCGGTGCAGGTTGTTGTCCTCTCCGGCATCTCGATGGTGGTGCACATCAGCAAATCGATGGTGAAGGCAGTGGTGCTGTGGATTGAGCAGTGGTGATTGGACAGGTGATGGGTTTGGTGAGGGATGGAGTTGGTTGTGCAGGACAGTGGCGGACCAGAGCCAAATTTTAGGGGGACTAGCATGACATAATGTACAAAAGATAAACACACTAAACATAAAGTGAACTATATTTTGCAATCCAAAATCACACGTAATTAGAATAGGGACATAGTAAAAATACAAAATACAACAAAGATTGTACCATAGTAATAGATAATGTGCCTTCTAATGCCCATAAATATATGTAAGCAGTTATCTGCATACATTGTCAGATGATTTCTAATGCCCATAAAGATAAGAATGAGGAAATGAAGAAAGCGTTCGATGAAGCTCCCTTAAATTGTCAGATGATTTCTTCAGAAATTCAAAAGGATCTTGTGAAAGCTTGAGCGCAAGAGGTCACGAAGGTGATTATGGAGGAGATTGAAGATAGGAATTTCTCCGTGCTGATTGATAAGTCGCGAGATATATCAATAAAGGAGCAAATGACCGTGATTTTGAGGTAGTTTATTTTATGTTTTTTACTTTGTTCTATTTATTTATGTAATCATGTGGTTGTATTTTAACTTAGCATAATCTATGGCAATTGGTATACAAGTTTGTGAATGATCAAGGGAAGGATCTTGAAAGGTTTCTTGGTATTAAGCATGTATCAAATTGTACATCTGCTGCATTGAAGGAAACTTTATTTGATTTGCTTGGAGAACACCAATTACTAATTTCTAGGCTACGAGGGCAGGGTTATGATGGAGCTTCAAATACGAGAGGAGAATTTAATGGCTTGCAAAGGCAGATCCGAGATGAGAATTTGTATGCTTTCTATGTCCATTGCTTTGCCCATCAATTGCAGTTAGTGGTTGTGACTGTTGTAAGTTGTAGTAGAGCTATTGCTGATTTTTTTTCAACTATATTCCCTTGATAGTGACCACTGTGAGTGCATCTTGTAAAAGAAAGGATGCATTGCTTGCAAAGCATCAAGATGTCTTGTTAGAGAAGCTAGAGAATGATAAGGCTGTCACTGGCACAGGGTTGCATCAAGAAATGAGCCTAGCTAGACCTTCCGATACTAGATGGGGCTCTCATCTAAAAACCATACTGCGTATTTACCAAATGTGGGAGGCAGTATTAGATGTACTAGAGATTGTGAGTAAAGATGCATGTCTACCATCAAGTCATGGTGGAGTATCTGGATTGATACAGAAAATGGAAAGTTTTGAATTTATTTTTATCTTGCATTTATTAATAGACTTGTTAAGCATTACAAATTAGTTATCACTTACTTTGCAAAGGAAGGATCAAGATATTGTTGAAGCTATGAATTTGCTTGTAGATGTGAAAATGCGTTTGCAGGACATAAGAGCAATGAATGGGAGCTATTATTCCAGCGAGTAAAAAGTTTTTGCGAACCAAATGAGATTCATGTGCCAAATATGGAAGAACTCATTCCAGTTAGAGGTATGTCTGCACGTAGGAAGCATACAGTGACTTACCATCACTATTACCATGTTGAGATTTTCATTACTGCTATTGATGCCATTACATCAGAGATGAACCATCGGTTTAATGAAGTTTCTTCAGAGCTACTGGTATGCATGTCTTGTCTTGATCCAAGAAACTCTTTCTCCAAGTTTGATGTAGATAAGTTTGTTCGACTTGCTGAGATTTATGCTTATGACTTTGACATAGCCAACCGTTTGTTGTTAAGAAATCAGCTTCAAACATTTGTTCTCAATGTCAAGAGAAGTGTAGAATCCCATGGATGTGGTGATATTGCAAAGCTAGCTCAAAAGATGGTTGAAACAGGAAAAAATAGAACATTCCCATGAGTCTATCGCCTCATTGAGCTAACATTGATCCTTGCAGTAGCAACGCCATCTATTAAAAGAGTCTTTTCGGCAATGAATATTATCAAGACAGATTTGCGCAATAGAGTAGCGGATGAGTGGTTCAGTGACTTGATGATATGCTACACTGAGCGAGAGATTTTTAGAAATCTTGATGATGATAGAATTAGAAAACGCTTTCAAAGTATGAAATCTCGTAGAATACTATTGTCTCGTACTTGCACTACTACTACTACTCAATCCTAGTTACTGGTATGTTTCATCCTTTTTTCAATCTTTATAACTATTCACAAATAAAATTTTTGATTTCATCACTAAGTTTGCTAATTTTGGTGTGTAGATAACTGCTTACATATATTTATGGGCATTAGAAGGCACATTATCTATTACCAGGTACAATCTTTGTTGTATTTTGTATTTTTACTATGTCCTTATTCTAATTATGTGTGATTTTGGATTGCAAAATATAGTTCACTTTATGTTTAGTGTTTTTATCTTTGGGAATTTGGTGTTTCTGCCCCTGTTCTGGACTGCAAATGTGATTTTACCCCTACTTTTTTAACTTTGTGATTTTGCCCTCGCGATTTTGAAATGAAGACTCCGTTTACCCCTGTTTTCTGACACCGTTAAGACTAGAGGATTAAATGGTAAAGAAAAAAAAGAAAACAAAAGATACCTACGCGAAAAGACAAGAATACCCCTCTTAGATTATCCTTTCCACTGGAGACCGACCCACCCACGCAATCCATCCCGAGATACCGAGACCGAGCGGCGCGACGCGAAAGGGCTAGGGTTAGGGTTTGCGGCGGCACCCCCGGCGCGGCGTCGGCGCGGCGTCCCCCCAGGCGCGGCGGCCGTCCCCCAGGCGCGGCGGCCGTCCTCCAGCAGCGGCGCGCGGCGTCCCCCAGGCGCGGCGTCGGCGCGGCGTCCCCCCAGGCGCGGCGGCCGTCCTCCAGGCGCGGCACCCCCGGCGCGGCGACCCCAGGCGCGACACCCCCGGCGCGGCGGCCGTCCTCCAGGCGCGGCGACCCCAGGCGCGGCACCACCGGCGCGGCGGTCGTCTTCCAGGCGCGGCGACCCCAGGCGCGGCACCCCCGGCGCGGCGGCCGTCCTCCAGGCGCGGCACCCCCGGCGCGGCGGCCGTCCTCCAGGGCGCGCGGCGGCCGGCCCCCAGGGCGCGCGGCGGCCGTCGTGGAAGGCCAGACAAGGGAGCGCCAGCGGGTATTTTCTTCATGGAAGAGCCTAGGTATTTTCTTCAACCTTTGAAATGGATGGTATAGTGCGAAATAACAGCGGTGTCTAGATTTGTTAACTTGTATATTCGCTGCTGTGATTTGTAGGCCAAATCACAGAGAATTGGAACTTGTTGTTAGAGTTCGATCGTTTTTTAGCTTGCCAGATGGTGGTCCAAAGTCGTGGTGGCAACGTAGAACTTTGCCAACCAAGGTTGTTGACACGCATAGCTTTGGGTTGTTGCAGCTAGTTGATTTCATTGCTGAGAACTGCTTATGGGGTTCTAAACAATTCATAACTGTGTGGCGTGATTTGGAGGATGAATCTGTAGAGATAAAATCTGATGAAAATCTGTTAGAGTGGTTTCTAATCAATGTAGACAAGGGATTAGTATGCATCAATGCTCAGATAAATGATTTTGAGGGGCCACTGCAATTGCAAGTGTTAGTGCTAGTGCTAGTGCAACTGGAAGAGGAAGTGGAAGGGGACGGGGTAGGGGAAGGGGAAGGGGAAGGGAGACACAAGAGGACATTAATGAGCCAATGTAAGTCATGCATCCCTTGCTGTCCATTCCTATTTTTTTTCAAATTTAATCATTTCTAACTTTACTAACATGTTTTGTTCTCTCCATGTATAGGGGAAGTGGTTCTGGTACAGCAAGGGGAAGAGGAAGAGGGTCAGGAAGGGGAGGAGGGTCAGGAGATGACAACAATGAGACAATGTAATTCATGAACGCATTGCTGTCCACTACAATTTTTTTGGAAATTATAACATTTCTAACTGTACTAACTTGTTTTCACTCTCTCCATATGACGTGGAAGTGGTGCTGCTACAGGAAGGGGAAGGGGAAGAGGTTCAAGAAGGGGAAGGAGAGGAGGAACTACTGGGAGACTTGCTAGTTTGTTAGGTCTTAATGGTTGAATGTGATGTTTGCCAATGGAGACTTGCTACTTTTGTTTGACATGTCATGTGGACCTGTATGTTGCAATGTCATATGGATATGTTGGTATGTCATCTAGACATTAATATGACATGTACATGTATGGCATGATATGTTGGTATGTTGGTATGTTGCAATGTCATATGGATATGTTGGTATGTTGCAATGTCATATGGATATGTTGGTATGTCATCTAGACATTAATATGACATGTACATGTATGTCATATGGATATGTTGGTATGTCATCTAGACATTGATTGTGTTTCTCTGAATTTTGGCATAAATGCTGTCGAAATTTTGAAAAATTTGACAAAATTTGTCCAGATTTATATTAATAAAACGAATGCATAAATTTGTGTCTAATTCTGTTGACAACATCCCTACCAAATATGTCAAAACTTCAATTTCGAAATAGGGGTAAAATCACAAAGTTATCTAACAAAACAGGGGTAAAATCACATGGGCAAACTTGTCTATTCATGCAAAAGTTAACACCGTTAACTGCCTTTAACGGAATAAGGGCAGACTCTCCCTTCAGTTCAAAAAAACAGGGGTAAAATCACAAAGTTTAAAAAACGAGGGTAAAATCACCATTTCGCTTGAAAACGAGGGTATGAACGCTTAAGCCCCTTTATCTTTTGTACATTATGTCCCGCTAGCCCCCTAAAATTTGGCTCTGGGTCCGCCACTAGCCCCAGCCGGAGGTAGGGGGCTAGGGGGTACCCGTGCTCTGGCCGGTGATAGGGTGGGTAAGTACCCCCTTGACCCACCGTTCGGTCCACCACTGTGCAGGGGGAGGAATGGATTTCTTTTGCTGCTGGTGGAACTCATCGCCGGCTATGACCGGTCTCTGGTGACGGCAGTGGGAGGAGGCACTGGTTAGTGGTAGCTGCTTGGGAGGAGATGGGGCGCAGTGGAGAGAGCCCTGACCTTATCTATCCACCAAATTCGAAGACTGTATATTGATTCTGTTCAATACTAGCAATGCAGATTGAAAACGGGTCTTCACAAGTATACCCAATAGCTCATCCTATTGCACTGGCCGATTGACACGTAAGCAGGAGTATCTACCTTAAATGATCTATCTATTTCTATTATTGTATACTAAAAACCGACGGCATATGCTTTACAAGTGCCAAGCCAGAAGGAAAAATGCCATAAATTCTAACAAAGAAAATAATCCATCCCTCAACCCGTTGGGTCGACATAATTCCAGATATATCACAACCATAACAATTGGACGTTATTTTGAATCTATTTTAATCTTAAAAGATAAACAGACGGCATATGTCTTGTGAAGAGAGGAGAGCATGATCGGTGAGTCCATTAAGAGCCATTAGAATGTCTTGATGAATTGTCCTTGGTTTGTTGAAAGCACAGTTTTGTGAGGGTGAAGGTCCTGCAGTATGAGATAGTTGGATAGCTTAGCGCTGTGTAGAAATTTGGGTCCTTCAAAGTTGTTAAGCAATGGCACAGTCAAGCATGCTGTTAGAATGTAAAACGGATAATCCAAATTAAGCATGGATGACAAAATTGGCTTTCTGTTGAGACAAATTGATGCTCATAATTTCTTGCACTTAATCTGGCCGTTTCTTGATTAGATGACATGCACAACTTTGCTTTGCTTAACAACGGCACAGAATTTTGACGTTTGTGTAATTTATACTAAATCAATTAGTTAGCATATCAGTCAGCAAGACATATTTTTAACATTTTATTGCAGTCTCGGGGGTAAGATTCACATTCTCTATGTTTGGAGGTTCTCGCTTTCTTTTGTGCTATCTAGTGGTTGTTCTTGTGACAATGCAGAGGTGAATATTATATTTTTGGGGGCCTGGTCTAGTTTCATGGTACAAGAATATGATATTTTGTGCAAGTTGAATATTTACAGTTGGAAATATACATGGAATTTCTTTTTTTTGTTTCAGTTGAATAGTGTTGCTTTTTTTCTTTATGGACGTTCAGCTAAATATAGTAGCTCATTATCTAGTCAATTCATAATCATGTCAGGTTTTATTGAAGGATATGAACGATTGTTTAGTTAGCCTGATTTGTAAGCCTGATGAAATTTGTCCATATGGTTGTGCTGACTGAGGAGAGTACCATTCTGTTTTGAACTAGTCTGTGGGTTTTGATATTTTGATAGAGAAGAAACCGGTGACATCCGAGACATGATGATTGTAATGTATGTTTCCATTGGGGGTAAAATTATGGTAACTTGGCCTGAGTATGTACTTTCATGTTCATGCATTATATTATATATGTTGCAATGGTACAGTACAAATTGTGCAATTGTCATTATACTGCTTGCCATTGCTTTATAAAGGTGCAATGCAGCAATGTCATGTGGGGTATGTGGGAGTTTTACTTCAACAATTTGAAATGCTTGGGAATCACAATATAAATGACCTATTGGTGATCTATCAGATACATACTTGACCACTTGCTGCATTATTGATGATGTCAATTCTTGAATGTTTAGATGGAAGATTATCACTAAATAGCTATCTGTGCTTTACCAATTGGTATCTGTACGTAGCCTGAGTTGCAGTTGCATATTTGGTTGATTGGAAGATGATGACCGGTAAAAGTATGCGGAAAAATTAGTCCAATTTCCAATTGAAGGAGTCTCCTCGAGCTGTTGCGTGTACACCTTACATGGGTTAAAAATTGAAGCTTCAGAACCTTAATTGGATTCTTCAATTGAAATAGACTTTCGCTTCTGCTGGTGGACTTCATCACATTAATCATTTGTCGTATGAGCAGGAATACTATACATGCATGGCATTAGGCTGATTCTCAAATGCATGTCTGATTCATCAAGTGATCAAGATGGGGATGGCATCAAATGAAACATGTGGTTGCATTGCACGGCGTGACCACCACTTCCTCGACCTCCAGGTCGGCCGGAACGCCTCCATGCAGATGGCACGCATGACTCCTCTGCGTTGTTTGATGGTGTCTCGTTTCCCTAGATCGGCGAAACGATGATGCCCTCTCCTCCTGCAAGAGTCTACAAACACACGTTTCCCTAGATCAAAAACACAGCAAGCACACATTGGCCACGTAGAGTGCACTCCATTGGCCACACAAAAAAGTGATGTCTTGGTAGCACCAGCTCACTATTGCAGGATTCCTCCTGCGTTAGCTCACTATTTTGAGCATCTGCTTTCCCCATTCTTCAACCTACACAGCTTCCCATCCGCAACCATCTGCTTGCTTGCCTCGCTCTCTGCTCAGTTGCTCGCAGCCCATCTCGACGTCTGCGCGGCGCCCTCGATCTTGTCTTGTCGTCCCTGGAAGTAGGACATGGAATCTTTGGAGTAGGAGCCGCTGAGCTGGAGATCGCAGCAAGTTGACATCCATCTCTGCTCAAATTCCGTTCGGTCGCATCGCCTCGCCCCTCTCCCCTCGCATGGCGGAGTCCATGGCCGTCGACGCGGCGCGGTGGGTGGTCAGCAAGGCGCTGAGCCCGCTGTCGGGCGGCTTCGTCGAGGCATGGGCGGCCAGCTCGGAGCTCGGCCGCAACGTCGACGCCCTCAAGATGGAGCTGCTGTACGCGGAGGCCATGCTCAGCAACGCCCGCGGCCGACAGCTCGACAACCCGGGCCTGACGGAGCTGCTGCAGAAGCTCCGGGACCTGGCGTACAACGCGGAGGACGTGCTGGATGAGCTCAACTACTTCCGCATCCAGGACGAGCTCGACGGCACCTACGAGGCCGCCGACGAGCATGCCAAGGGCTACCTCCACGGCCTCGCCCTCAATGCTCGTCACACCGCCAGGTCCGTTGGCAGCAAGTTCAAGTTCTCCTGGCCGGGCAAGGCGCCACAGAGCAAGCGTGCCGTGCCAACACCGAAACTGAAGTTTGACAGGGTGCAAATTTCTGCAAGAATGAAGGACATCATAGAGCAGTTGAAACCAGTATGTGCTAAGGTCTCCACCGTTCTTAATCTGGAGTTGTTGGGTTCTAGCCATAGCACCGCACCGGACATTGTCAAGAGTGGTCGCATCACCACCCCAGAAAGTATAGAGCCTACTCTGTATGGCAGGGATGAAACGAAGGACAGCATCATTTATGACATAAGTGAGGGTAAATACTGTGATAAGGACCTCACTGTCCTTCCGATTGTTGGCCCAGGCGGCACAGGGAAGACAACTCTCATGCAATACATTTATAAAGAAGTTGACCGCTATTTCGATGTGAAGATTTGGGTATGTGTGTCTCTCAATTTCAATGTGTATAGACTGACTGAAGAGATTGCGAAGTCAATATCTGATGTTTCTGAACTCGATGAGGTAAAACGTAATCCAGATAAGTTGATTGTGCGAAGGTTAAAACATAAGAAGTTTTTGCTTGTCTTGGATGATATGTGGAATTGCGGTAATGAGGATGAGTGGAACAGATTCCTAGCGCCCTTCAGAAAAGAACAAAAAAAGGGTAGCATAATTATGGTCACAACCCGTTTTCCGGGACTAGCAGAAATGATTAAAACAAGTGATTGTCCTATACCACTCGAAGGGTTGGGCCATGACATGTTCTGGAGGTTGTTCCTAGTATATGTGTTTGGTGACGAGCAATCAGGAAATGATCATAGTGATTTACTTGAGACCGGAGAAAAGATAGTAAAAAAACTGAAGGGCTCTCCTCTTGCAGCAAAAACTGTAGGTAGATTATTGAGAAACCGACTTGATTTGGATCACTGGACAAGAGTCCTAGAAAGTAAAGAATGGGAATTACAAAGTGGTGAGCATGATATCATGCCAGCATTGAAGCTTAGCTATGACTATCTCCCTTTCCATCTACAACAATGTTTTACATACTGTGCTTTGTTTCCTGAAGATTACAGATTTGAAAGAGAGGAGTTAATTCACTTGTGGATAGGACTGGATATTTTACATTCACATGGTCAAAACAAAAGAATTGAAGATACAGGACTAAGCTATTTGAATGACTTGGTTAATCATGGATTTTTAAAAATGGATGGGAAGGAATATGGGCGTCCTTGTTATGTTATCCATGACATGCTACATGAGTTAGCGTTGAAGGTTTCATCATATGAATGTCTTAGTATATATAGTTCTAATGTGAGATCCATACAAATTCCCCCATCTATACGTCACTTGTCTATCATTATAGATGATACAGACGTCAAGGATAGAATGGCTTTTGAAAATAATAAGGAGGATTTGAGTACACTTGATAAAAGATTGAAAGTTGAAACCCTACACTCTTTGATGTTATTTGGAGAATACCATGGAAGCTTTGCCAAGATTTTTGCTAATTTGTTTAGGGACACAAAAGCCCTTCGCATTATTTTTTTGTCTGGAGCATCATATAATGTGGAAGAATTGTTGCACAACTTTTCAAAACTTGTCCATCTTCGCTACTTACGGATTAAGGGTGTATATTACTCGGAAATAAGTCTACCCAGCACTATTTCAAGATTTTATCACCTAAGGGTTCTGGATCTGAAAGGAGGTGGCAATCTTGTAGGTCTCCCTTACTTACCAAGAGATATGAGCAACCTTTGCAAAGATGCGACATTTTGTTGTCCGAAATGTGAAGTTTCATTCTGGCATTGTTGAGGTTGGAAAAGTAAAATATCTGCAAGAGTTAAGAAGATTTGAAGTAAAAAAAGATACTAATGGTTTTGAGTTAAGGCAGCTAGGGCAATTGGTAGAGATCGGAGGATCACTGCATATTTGCAATCTTGAAAATGTGCAAGTAAAAGAAGCAGTGGATGAAGCCAAACTAGAGCACAAAAACCGCTTACATGAGTTAATATTAGAATGGGATATCAATCGATCTAACAAGGATCTTACACAAGAAGAGCGTGTTCTTGAAAGTCTTAAGCCGCATAGCAATCTTCGGGAGCTATGCATTAGAGGGCATGGAGGCACTACTTGCCCGAAATGGCTAGGCGTGAACCTTTCTACTAAAAATTTGGAATCTCTTTGTCTAGATGATATAGCTTGGAACAAACTTCCAACTATGGGCGAGATGTGGGTTGTTGACGAGCATGGCGAAGAGTTTCAAGGTTGTATCACAGGCCAAAGCTTTCAGAATTTGAAAAGGCTGGAACTTGTTAAGATACCAAGATTGAAAAAATGGGTTGGAAATGCCTCTTGTCACCTGTTTTCTCACCTGGAAGTACTCACCATTAAAGATTGCTCTGAACTCATGGAGTTGCCATTTTCGATTTCTACTTGCAATCAACCAGGGCAAGAGGCGAACATTAATTGGTTTCCTAGTCTACAGGAGCTGAACATTGTAGACTGCCCGAAACTGTTATCATTGCCTCCTATCCCTTGGAAAAGTGGTCCGTGCTCTGCTAACATAGCACGAGTGGGATTTGGTTTTGCGCAGATAGTTTACTCAGAAAATGATAGATCAGAATTAGAATTGGAAATCGAGGGAGGCGGTGGTCAGGATAGCGTGTCCTGGAAGATGCTGGACTTGGATAATCTAATTGAACTAAAAACGCTGAAGATGGAGAAATGCCCTCCTCTGCCTCTGTATCACCTCCAAATGCTAATATCTCTGAAGGTCCTGGAGATATGTGGTTCGAGCAATGTCTTTTCACCGGTTGAAGGTGAGGACCATGTCGGGTGCCCGCTTCCAGTTGAGCACATCGAGATCGTGCGGTGGGGTGCTAGTGGTAAGGAATTGACACAGCTGCTCTCTCATTTCCCGCAGCTCACCAAGTTGGGATTACGTGGTTGTCACAAGATTACAGGGTTGGGACAAACTGGGCAGCAGCAGCCGCAGGAGATAAGAGGAGGGGACGAAACAGCAGCAGAAGGGCTGCTGCTCTTGCCTCCCCAAATACAGGAGTTGGAGATCTGGAACAGCCCGGAGCTAAGCCTCGGGCTCCAAGGTCTGCACTCCCTCCGATCATTGGAGATACTGGGTTGCCCCAAGTTTCTCTCCTCCTATTCGTCGTCCTCCTCTTCTGGTTTCCCCTTCCCGACCTCCCTGCAGGACCTCACTCTTGACGGCGTGGAGGGCAGGGCGCCTCTCTCAAACCTCACCTCTCTCACCAAATTAACCATATGGAATTGTGGAGATCTAAGCGGCGAGGATTTATGGCCTCTCCTCACCCAAGGTCACCTCATTGAATTATGCGTCATTGGAACCCCCAAATTCTTCATCGGTTCAGAGCCCTCACGGCCACATGAACAAGAGCTTCTTTGCCATTCCTCCAAACTGCAAGATCTGCAGACGGATGACGTCGCAGGAGTCCTTGCCGCGCCCGTGTGCGGCATCCTCTCTTCCTCCCTCACCTCCTTACACTTTAACCTTGTTTCGGTGGAGCGCTTCACAGAGGAGCAAGAGAAGGCCCTTCACCTCCTCACCTCCCTCCAGGACCTTCTATTTTGGGATTGCGACAAGCTGCAGTGCCTCCCTGCAGGGCTACATAGACTTACCAACCTCAAGAATCTACAAATCTGGAATTGTCCAGCCATCCGGTCGTTGGCCAAGGGCGTCCTCCCGAGTTCTCTGCAAGAATTACAAATCGAGTTGTGTCCAGTCATCCGTTCGCTACCCAAGGACGGCCTTCCAAGTTCACTTCGAGTATTAGATGTCCATACTAGCGAAAGCGAGGAGCTGGCCCCGTTTGGCAGAGCTCTAGCTCTAGGAAATCTGTAGATTTCCTAGAGCTGGTCATCTGTAGCTCTAGGAAATTCTGGATCTAGAGTTGCAGGCATGTTAGGTGCATTTACATGACTCATTTCATTTATATTATATATTAAATAAAAATATTTAAATCACTTTAATTTAGTCAACAAACTACAGATCCAGCATAGATTCGGAGCTAAAGCTGTGCCAAACGGGGCCTAAGATGGCAGTGCCGCAAGTTAACAGGAACCATTCCAATAATCAGAGCCTGACTAATCCAAGGTAACAGGCACTTTCTTTTTTGTACTCCTCCCCAGTCCACCCACCAATTTCCCTTGCTTTGCCTTACCTCGGAGGCATCTAAGTCATTCTCTTTTTGTTTCGTTCACCGCAATTACTGTTTCCACTGAGTAACCAACTTGATTTTTCACTGTTTATAAATTTTATCTTTTTCTAAATTTTTACCTTTTTTGAGCTTTTTTATCGGTTCTTTTTTTTCTTGCATTCGTTTGCGTTGTCCGTGATAAGCTAGCATTTTTTTCTATTTTTAAATTTTTTAAAATTTAATTACGTCAAATAAGCCACATTCAGTTATAGTAAAATTTCAGCCGCTACAGTGCAATTTCAGCCATAAACCACAGCTTTTCAGCCCAACAGTAAAATTTCAGCAACCGCAATTACTGTTTCCTCTGAGTAACCAACTTGATTTAACCTCTTCTGCAGGGCTTTTCTTCAATTTGTACATTCTATTTCTCCCAGCCTCGAACAGTTCTCTCTGTATCTAAGCACAGTTCCGACTTGCCAGCCATGAAGATCTCGACTTGTATCTCCCATTCCGTACATCAAACTGGTTAGTATATGCAAAATCATCTCAGACTCCCATAGCTCCATACACTGTTTAGAAATTTAATCCACAGTTCGTTGATCTTCAGTTCTGTCAACCTTTACACTCCATGGGAGTTGGACCCAACGTATCAAAATAGAGGAATCTTAAAAATTACGTAGTCAAACTCTCAAATCTCCTCTACAAGCCTGTAGTACGAGTTTGGGCCAGCGGTACTGACGTGCGCATCAAAGACATCTATGCGGACACTTGAGTTCTGCACTGTGCTCTTTCTATCCTGACCTGTAGTAGTGTGGGGCTCACGATCTCTCCATCATTGTTGTCCATCCGCCCTGACCACCAACTGCTTGACAAAATGCCTACCCAAGTTGTTGTGCACTGTGTGAAGAGGAAACTCCTATCAGTGCACATGGGGCTAGTGAAATCAGTTTGTTAGGAGTTATGGTTATTTTTCACATTCTTGTTATTGTTACAAGAGATCTCAATAGACCATATTGCTGTTGTTATTATTACTATAAGATATCTCAATAGAAAATCTTATTTATTCTCTCAACATGAAATGTGTTCTGATCCATATTGTTGTTTACCTAGTGCTATATAGCTAAAAGGGATTTACTGGGTCAACATTTTGCACCTTGATCCTTGAAGCTGGAGGTGACCGTAACATAGAAGTGTAGGCATGTATTTCAGTTCCTCAATTTTGTTTGTTCTATATGGACTCTCCCTTTGCATGTTTGGTTTCATGTGTTTGTTCCATACGGACTCTCTCTTTGCATGGCGTGCTTAGCAGGTTCCATGTTCGTTCTTATGCAATCTCTTGTTATGGTTGTTTCCAACTAATATCTATGGTCCATTACTCATAAAAGGTGACAATGGTAGGGCTGAGGATGCAACGTAGACTTAGCATGGCGGCAGAGGCGAGACACATGAAACAACGGAATTTGGTAGGGTACATAGTGGTGGAGCCAAGGGAGTGATCCAGGCCAAGTATGGCAATGAAGGCGTGATGCGGGCTTCAATGGAGATCATCCAATGATAGCGATGGAGTCAAGGGTGTGGCATAAATCTAGCATCGCAATGGGGGCACGAAGCAGGTCAAGGTGGAGCTCAATCGGCTACCCTGACGAAGTTGATGGTGTGATGCAGACCGAGCCGATAATAATAGCTTGACATGTTAGCATGATGGGCATTCAGTGCGAACCTTGTCATTGCATGTGGCAATGATGACAAGGATCATGGTTGCAGTGAGGCCAAGCATGGTGGTGGTGAGACGATGCGGGCCGGGCCGGAGCTTAGTCGGTTGCTTTGACATAGCCGATGCCATGATATAAGCAAAGCTTGACAACGGTGGCTTGATATGCTGGCAACATGATTTTTTTGTTCATAGCAACACACGGGCACTTAGTGACTTAGATGGTTACCAAATAAATGTGAATGTTGTAGCTTGCTTCATTGGTTCAGCTTCCAAGGTGGTGCTGGTGATTTTTTTGGTGGGACCCGTGTGGTCATCTAGTGGGGCCATTGGTTAGTCTCCATCTTTTAGGCTTCGTATCTTCTGCGCCCAAGCTTGGAATATAGCAAATAATATATATGTTTCAACCGGCTCTCGATGAGATCTTTGTAATGGTTCCATTTATGCTGATATATAATCCTTTTTTTTGGACCCTTCAAAATGCATATCACTCTAGGGTTGTATAGATAAAAATGAGCCTATATATAATTAAATAAAATAGTAGTAGTTTCATATCTTCAAGTGTAATAATTAATAAAGACTTAATTAAATTAGAGTTTACAAGACAATATTTAAAATGACTTAATAATTTTTTAATTAAATAATATATTTAACTGAAAAAGTGTTAGGTGTGTCTGTATCTGTATCACGAATGATCGGGTAGGAGACGCCGCTCTTGCGTTCATGCCAACATGTGAGCCCCATGAGTAGGCGACGCAGTCCCTCGATAGGTGGGCCGATGGTAGTATTTGGAAATGTGATCCGTACCTTAGTCTCATTTTACCATTTGATTAATCTTAGGCGGTTGAGATTGAGAAAGTGTAAGGTAACATTTGATCAGACTCTAAATCTGAGCTACATCATCAGCATTAACCGGCTGGGAGACATGACCTTGCAATCCTACATAGTGTCCTTGATCTTGCTCCAGTTGTATCCTAAGTTAGGAAGTTGGCAACATAGACTTGTAGTACCTTTTGATGAATCCAGTCTGGGATCCATCTCTACTCAAACTCTGCTTGGTCGCCTCGCCTCTCGCTCCCTTGGGTACGTACACTTCTCCTCGTGCAACATGAGTACTACTCTACTAGTGCCTCCCGAAGCAAGCACGTATACTGAATCGAACTCCTCTGCCTCCAGCAACGCAGGGGTGGCGGAGTCCATGGCCGTCGACGCGGCGAGGTGGGTGGTCGGCAAGGCGCTGAGCCCGCTGTCGGGCGGCTTCGTCGAGGCATGGACGGCCAGCTCGGAGCTCGGCCGCAACGTCGACGCCATCAACATGGAGCTGCTGTACGCGGAGGCCATGCTCAGCAACGCCCGCGGCCGACAGATCAACAACCCGGGCCTGACGGAGCTGCTGCAGAAGCTCCGGGACCTGGCGTACGACGCCGAGGACGTGCTGGACGAGCTCGACTACTTCCGCATCCAGGACGAGCTCGACGGCACCTACGAGGCCGCCGCCGAGCATGCCAAGGGCTACCTCCACGGCCTCGCCCTCAATGCTCGTCACACCGCCAGGTCCGTTGGCAACAAATTCAAGTTCTCCTGGCCGTGCAACGCGCCACAGAGCAAGCGTGCCGAGCAAACCCCGAAACTGAAGTTTGACAGGGTGCAAATTTCTGCAAGAACGAAGGACATCATAGAGCAGTTGAAACTAGTATGTGCTAAGGTTCTAGCCGTTCTTAATCTGGAGTTGTTGGGTTCCAGCCGTAGCACTGCACCGGACATTGCCAAGAGTTGTCCCATCACTACCCCAGAAAGTATAGAGCCTATGCTGTATGGCAGGGACGAAATGAAGGACCGCATCATTTATGACATAACTGAGGGTAAATACTGTGATAAGGACCTCACTGTCCTTCCGATTGTTGGCCCAGACGGCATAGGGAAGACAACTCTCACGCAATTCATTTATAAAAAAGTTGAGGGCCATTTCGATGTGAAGATTTGGGTATGTGTGTCTCTCAATTTCAA
This sequence comes from Dendrocalamus latiflorus, assembly GCA_017311315.1. Lineage (NCBI taxonomy): Eukaryota > Viridiplantae > Streptophyta > Magnoliopsida > Poales > Poaceae > Dendrocalamus > Dendrocalamus latiflorus. The sequence continues at coordinate 32,816,111 of CM029658.1, read as the reverse complement.
TGTGTATAGACTGAGTGAAGAGATTGCGAAGTCAATATCTGATGTTTCTGAACTCGATGAGGTAAAACGTAATCCAGATAAGTTGATTGTGCGAAGGTTAAAACATAAGAAGTTTTTGCTTGTCTTGGATGACATGTGGAATTGTGGTAATGAGGATGAGTGGAACAGACTCCTAGTGCCCTTCAGAAAAGAACCAAAAAAGGGTAGCATAATTCTAGTCACAACCCGTTTTCTGGCACTAGCAGAAATGGTTAGAACAAGTGATTATGTTATACAACTCGAAGGGTTGGACGATGACATGATCTGGAGCCTGTTCCTAGTATGTGTGTTTGGTGACAAGCAATCAAGAAAAGATCATGGTGCTTTACTTGAGGAGACTAGAAGAAAGATAGTAAAAAAGCTGAAGGGCTTCCCTCTTGCAGCAAAAACTGTAGGTAGATTATTGAGAAACCGACTTGATTTGGATCACTGGACAAGAGTCCTAAAAAGTAAAGAATGGGAGTTACAAAGTGGCGAGCATGATATCATGCCAGCATTTAAGCTTAGCTATGACTATCTCCCTTTCCATCTACAACAATGTTTTACCTACTGTGCTTTGTTTCCTGAAGATTACACATTTGAAAGAGAGGAGCTGATTCACTTGTGGATAGGACTGGATGTTTTACATTCATATGGTCAAAACAAAAGAATTGAAGATACAAGACTAAGCTATTTGAATGACTTGGTTGATCATGGATTTTTTTAAAATGGGTGAAAAAGAAGACGGGCGTCCTTGTTATGTTATCCATGACCTACTACATGAGTTAGGGTTGAAGGTTTTATCCAATGAATGCCTAAGTATATATAGTTCCAATGTGAGATCCATAGAAATTCCCCCATCTATACGTCACTTGTCTATCATTATAGATGATACAGACGTCAAGGACAGGATGGCTTTTGAAAATCATAAGGATTTGAGTACACTTGATAAAAGATTGAAAGTAGAAAACCTACACTCTTTGATGTTATTTGGAGAATACCATGGAAGCTTTGTCCAGATTTTTGCTAATTTGTTTAGGGACACAAAAGCCCTTCGCGTTATTTTTTTGTCTGGAGCATCATATAATGTGGAAGAATTGTTGCACAACTTTTCAAAACTTGTCCATCTTCGCTACTTGCGGATTAAGGGTGTATATTACTCGGAAATAAGTCTACCCAGCACTATTTCAAGATTTTATCACCTTAGGGTGCTGGATCTAAAAGGATGCTATTATCTCCATGATTTACCAAGAGATATGAGCAACCTTGTAAAGATGCGACATTTTCTTGTCCCTGATGAGAAACTTAAACTACATTCTGGCATCGTTGAGGTTGGAAAAGTAAAATATATGCAAGAGTTAAGAAGATTTGAAGTCAAAAAAGATATTAATGGTTTTGAGTTAAGGCAGCTAGGGCAATTGGTGGAGATCGGAGGATCACTGCATATTTGCAATCTAGAAAATGTGCAGGAAGCGGATGAAGCCAAACTAGAGCACAAAAACCGCTTACATGAGTTAATATTAGAATGGGATATCAATCGATCTAACAAGGATCCTACACAAGAAGAGCGTGTTCTTGAAAGTCTTAAGCCGCATAGCAATCTTCGGAAGTTATGCGTTAGAGGGCATGGAGGCACTACTTGCCCGACATGGCTAGGCGTGAACCTTTCTACTAAAAATTTGGGATATCTTGTTGTAAAGGGGGTCTTACGACCTCTCAGGATCTTCCACGACCGGTTAGGGTCGTTTACGACCGGTGAGGATTGAGTACGACCAGTTCTGGATCGCTTCAAACTCTTCCGATCGTTTTTTCAACGTGGTCGTAAATTTACTGTAGCAATTTACGACCGCTCTGATATATCGCTGCCGCTGCCTTCCTTCAGCCGCTCGAGATACCATGATCGAAGCCTTCTACGATCACGCAGTGATGCTGGCGATCACTGTTCACCGTAGTCGAACACCCTTTCGACTACGTTCACTTCCTTCAACGTGGTCGGAATCGCTTCCGTCCACGTTCTGATCTTCTTGGCGAAGTCGCAGCTCCTTACGACCACGTATACCTTGGTCGTCGCCTTCTCTGCGTGGTCGATCCCCTTACGACCACGTTGTTCGATCACGCCTGCTGAGACTTTGTCGTGGTCATAACTCCTCCCGATCACGTTTGCGGTGATCGTGAGTCCTTCCGACCACGTCTTACACAATCACACGACCAAGACAACTCTTTGTGTAGTTCCCTCTTTTTGGTCTTTTCTCAATTGCTTGGTTCATCGAATACATGGCTCTAAGCCTCTTTTTATACCCGGTTCTATGACTATAACACGGGTTCAACTACGATTACAACTCGGATTCCGACTCCGTTCCAGATATGACTTCTACTCTGTTTCTTCTACGACTTTGAATTGCGGCTGCAATTCGACTTCGATTACACCCAAATTTTGCCCATGACTCTAAAACAAGATTATTTACAACATTCTCTCCCTAATCTTGTTTTTCGACTTCGATCATGCCAATCTTCTTCTTCATCTCTGAAAACTTTATCCGTCCCAGCGACTTTGTCAATATGTCTGCTTTCTGTTCTTCGGTTTTGATGTAGTCGATTTCAATCTTCCCTTCTTCGACACAATCTCTGATATAATGATATCTTGTGTCTATGTGTTTGCTTCTATCATGTAGAACCGGATTCTTGCTCAGCGAAATAGCCGATTTGTTATCAACCCTGAGTGTTACCTTCTGAATTGCTTCATCTGACAATTCATTCAACAGTCGAGCGAGCCAGACTCCCTGACAAGATGCTGCGCTCGCTGCAATGTACTCGGCTTCACATGAAGATAATGCAACCACCTTTTGCTTCTGAGATTGCCAGCTGATCGGACTCTCCCCAAGCACAAACATTATGCCTGTCGTGCTCTTTCGATCGTCGACATCTCCTGCCATGTCGCTATCACTGTAGCCCATCAACTGCAACGACTTTCCACCTCCTCTCTTGTACTGAATCCCGAGATTCAAAGTACCTTTGATGTATCTCAGGATGTGCTTCACGGCATTCATATGCTCCTGAGTCGGTTTCTCCATGAAACGACTTACGTATCCGACCGCAAACGAGATGTCTGGTCGGGTGTGCACCAGATACCGTAGACTTCCGACAATGCTCCTATAAGTCGTGGCATCAACTGGTGATCCTGGGCCTGTCTTGCTCAACTTCAGATGATTCTCCATTGGGGTTTGACATGGATTGCACTCTTCCATACCCGACTTCTCCAGAATCTTTCGAGCATATCCCGACTGACAAAGTGTTATGCCGTTGTCGGTTTGATTTACTTCAATGCCGAGGTAGTAGCACAGAAGTCCCAAATCAGTCATTTTGAACAGCCTCTTCATCTCTTCTTTAAACCTCATAATCTCCTTCGAACTCGATCCAGTAATGATCAAGTCGTCCACGTAAACGCCCACGATCAGTCTGTTCTTCGCATCTCCCCTCATGTACACAGCATGTTCAGGGTTGCTTCTTCTGAAACCAAGTGCCGTTAGACTTTTGTCAAGCTTCAAATTCCATGCTCGTGGTGCTTGCTTAAGTCCGTAGAGAGCTTTGTTCAGCTTCAAGACTTTCTCGGCTTGCTCCTTGGATTGAAAACCCGGCAGTTGAGAGACATAGACTTCCTCCTCAATATCTCCGTTCAAGAACGCCGTTTTCACATCCATGTGGTGAATCTCCCATCCACCGTTTGCTGCCAATGCAAGAAGTAGTCGTATAGTCTCCATACGAGCTACTGGGGCAAAGACTTCTTCGTAGTCGATGCCTTGTTTTTGAACATACCCTTTCGCCACAAGTCGTGCTTTGTGTTTTACGACTTCTCCCTGGGTGTTCTTCTTCACCTTGTAGACCCACTTTAAACCGATCACTCGCTGACCCTTTGGTAGATCAGTAAGTTCCCAAGTGTCATTGTCTTCAATCAACTTCAACTCTTCCTGCATAGCAACTCTCCAGCATGCATCTCCCTTTGTTACTTCATAACTCTCGGGTTCTTCAGCTGTTGTGTACAGTAACAGCTCATTCATCTGTATTGGCTCAGTTCGAGCATAGATCTCATCAATGCTCCTCATCTTCGGCACCCTGCCGTCTTCTTCATCTTCAGTATCAGGTGAGGCTTCCTGATTATTCGCATCAATCGTATTCGAGCTTTGAGGTGTGGTCATAGCTCCTTCCTCCATTGTCGTATTGTCGGTATCGACTTCTTCGACTTCAAAAGTTATTCACTCCGATTTATCTTTCTTAATGTTCTGGTGTTCTTCCCACTCCCAATGTTTGTCTTCTTGAAAAACCACATCTCTGCTCACATGAATCTTCTTTTCGACCGGATCATAGCACCTGTATGCCTTGGTGCCTGGTTCTGAGCCAAGGTAGATCATCCGTCGGCTCCGGTCGTCTAGCTTCTTGAGATAAGTGGATGGCTTCACATGGGCTAAGCATCCGAAGACCCTTAGATGCTCGACATTGGGTTTTCTTCCCGACCACTGTTCATATGGAGTGACTCCATCCAGTGATCGCGTGGTCGCACGATTTAGCAGATAGACGGCATGTCTTACTGCTTCTGCCCAAAACCTCCCGGGCAGAAATCGGCTCTTCAGCAGACTTCGTGCTGTTTCGACCACGGTTCGGTTTCTTCTCTCTACGACTCTGTTTTGTTGAGGCGAGTACGGAGCCGTGAAGAATCTTGCAATGCCCTTCTCTTCACAGATTGAGTCAAACTCTTTTGCGAGAAATTCTCCTCCTCGATCAGACCTGACCGCTTTTACCCTCTTGTCAACTTCGTTTTCGGCAAGAGCAATAAACCTCCGAAAATTCAACTTTGCCTCATCCTTGCTCTTCTGCATGTACACCCACATGGCTCTGGAGTAGTCATCCACGACTAGCATGAAGTATTGGTTTCCAGCGTCGGTGCGGGGTGTGATCGGTCCGCATAAGTCGACGTGAACCAGCTCGAGTGGTTGCGAAGCTCTAAACTTCGTTTGCTGTGGGAAGCTGCTACGAGTTTGTTTCGCCACCAGACAACCTTCGCAGACTTGCTCTGGGTGGTCGATTGTCGGTAATCCGACCACCATCTCTTTTCCTGCCATCGCTCTGAGACTTTGGAAGTTTATATGACCAAATCTCTCATGCCACAACCAGGCGGGATCTTCAATTGTGGTCTTCAAACACTTCTGCTTGCATGTTTCGATCTTGATCTTGTACAAACGGTTCACAGTCCGTTGTACCTTCATCAGCAGACGTTCGCTGTGGTCGAACACCTTCAGATAGTTGCCTTTGAGCTCAATTCGACAATCTTCTTCAGTCAATTGTCCAAGGCTTATGATATTGCTCCGAAGACTCGGTATGTAATATACATCCGAGAGCTTTCTTCGACTTCCATCTTTGCATTGCATCAGGATTGTGCCTCTCCCTTTTATCTGAACAGTAGAGCCGTCTCCGAACTGTACTTTTCCGAGCACACTCTTATTTAATTCGTAAAACATCGAGTACGTACCCGTCATGTGGTTGCTGGCTCCGTTGTCGAGGTACCACTCTCCCGTCTGCTCCATCAGACTTGGAAATACCTTCTCCTCGTTTAACAGAACCATTGTCGGTTTGTCTACAGTGCAGAGCGACAACAGCAGTGTCGGCTCCTTGTGTTCTGTAGTTTGTGCCAAGTTTGCTTCCTCCACCTTCTTCTTGCCCCGACAATTCGCAGCATAGTGACCATACTTCTTGCAGTTATGGCACTGGATGTGGCTCCGACATTCGGCTGCGTAGTGCCCAAACTTCTCGCACGTGTAGCACTGGACATCAGACTTGTCGGTCTGACGGTCGCCGCCTCCACGACCACCTCCTCGACCACTTCGTCCACGACCTCTCTGATCGTAGCCTCGACCTTGTCCATGAAACGCACCGCGGCCGGTCGATGTACCACGACCACGACCCCGACCCCGACCGCCCCTCGACGACGAGTCTCCTCGGTCTTCTTTCACGAGCAGCACTTGTTGTCCGTTGTCTTCTTGATAACTCTTTAGGAGCTGCTCATGTGCTTTGAGCGCTCCAGTTACCTCCTCAATCTTCATCTTCGAGAGGTCCTGTGAGTACATGAGTGTAGTCACGACTGGAAGAAACTTCTCTGGCAGTACTCGCAAGTACTTCTTCACCGCCATCTCATCTTTCAAGTCATCGCCGAGAGATTTGATCTCGTTTACGACTTCATTGAATCGACCAGAGAATTCTTCCACGGTCTGACTCTTCCCCATCTTCATGGCTTCAAACTCACTTCTTAAGGTTTGAAGTCGAACTTCCTTCACTCGGTCTACTCCTTCATGCATGGTTCGCAGAGTAGTCCAGACTTCCTTCGCCGTCTCCTTGCCGACTAGCTGCCGCATCATTGAGTCGGGCACAGCTTGATAGATCGCTGCCATCGCCATCTTGTCGAGACGATCATCGAGGACCTTGTCCTTCTCCTTTGGTTCGACCGCACCCCAGACGCCTTGCGCGATCATGTTGACCTTCATCTTCATCGCCCAGACCGGATAGTTGTCCGAACTGAGGATCGGGTACTGCAGTGACACGCTCTGCTTCGTCGTGTCAGCCATGTTTAACCACTGCTCTGATACCAACTGTTGTAAAGGGGGTCTTACGACCTCTCAGGATCTTCCACGACCGGTTAGGGTCGTTTACGACCGGTGAGGATTGAGTACGACCAGTTCTGGATCGCTTCAAACTCTTCCGATCGTTTTTTCAACGTGGTCGTAAATTTACTGTAGCAATTTACGACCGCTCTGATATATCGCTGCCGCTGCCTTCCTTCAGCCGCTCGAGATACCGTGATCGAAGCCTTCTACGATCACGTAGTGATGCTGGCGATCACTGTTCACCGTAGTCGAACACCCTTTCGACTACGTTCACTTCCTTCAACGTGGTCGGAATCGCTTCCGTCCACGTTCTGATCTTCTTGGCGAAGTCGCAGCTCCTTACGACCACGTATACCTTGGTCGTCGCCTTCTCTGCGTGGTCGATCCCCTTACGACCACGTTGTTCGATCACGCCTGCTGAGACTTTGCCATGGTCGTAACTCCTCCCGATCACGCTTGCGGTGATCGTGAGTCCTTCCGACCACGTCTTACACAATCACACGACCAAGACAACTCTTTGTGTAGTTCCCTCTTTTTGGTCTTTTCTCAATTGCTTGGTTCATCGAATACATGGCTCTAAGCCTCTTTTTATACCCGGTTCTATGACTATAACACGGGTTCAACTACGATTACAACTCGGATTCCGACTCCGTTCCAGATACGACTTCTACTCTGTTTCTTCTACGACTTTGAATTGCGGCTGCAATTCGACTTCGATTACACCCAAATTTTGCCCATGACTCTAAAACAAGATTATTTACAACATATCTTTGTCTAGATGATATAGCTTGGAATAAACTTCCAACTCTGGGCGAGATGTGGGTTGTTGACGAGCATGGCGAAGAGTTTCAAGGTTGTATCACAGGCTAAAGCTTTCAGAATTTGAAAAGGCTGGAACTTGTTAAGATACCAAGATTGAAAAAATGGGTTGGAAATGACATTCGTCACTTGTTCTCTCACCTGGAAGTACTCACCATTAAACATTGCTCTGAACTCATGGAGTTGCCATTTTCAAATTCTACTTGCAATCAACCAGGGCAAGAGGCGAACATTAATGACACTCAAATTTTTGAACATTAATTGGTTTCCTAGTCTACAGGAGCTCAACATTGTAGACTGCCCGAAACTGTTATCATTGCCTCCTGTCCCTTGGAAAAGTGGTCCGTGCTCTGCTGAGATAGCACGAGTGGGATTTGGTTTTGCGCAGATAGTTTACTCAGAAAATTACAGATCGGAATTACAATTGAAAATCAAGGGAGGCGGTGGTCAGGATAGCGTGTCCTGGAAGATGCTGGACTTTGATAATCTAATTGAACTAAAAACGCTGAAGATGGAGAAATGCCCTCCTCTGCCTCTATATCACCTCCAAATGCTAACATCTCTGAAGGTCCTGAAGATATGTGATTCCAGCAATGTCTTTTCGCCGGTTGAAGGTGAGGGCCATGTCGGGTGCCCGCTTCCAGTTGAGCACATCGAGATCGTGCGGTGGGGTGCTAGTGGTAAGGAATTGACACAGCTGCTCTCTCATTTCCCGAAGCTCATCAAGTTGGAAATGGAGGATTGTCGGGAGATCACGAGAAAATTGATCATTTGCCATTTTGAAGAGTGGGCTTCGCAAAATTACCACTTTCAAAATTAGCTTCGCAAAAATACCATGCAGTACATTCACCTTTTGATTACCGTGCCATTTGAACCATTTAACCCATTTAATATTTTTTTTCTAATTTCAGGGGCTGGAAAAGACCTTTCTACCCTCGCAAAATTGAATTGTATTTATGTTTCTTGCTGTTTGTTTGTGTTTAATTGTCTGTGAGTTTCTTTTATTTGCCGATTGATTTGTTTGATCTGAATTAGCTTTAGCTTTCTTGTTGGTTATTTGGGTACGACAGAGAGATCATGGCCGTGGTCATGGATTTGGATCTCAACTGTTCCCCGCCGTCGCCGGAGCCCGCCGGGCCACCGCCGCCCAGGAGGACTTCAAGCGAGAACACACCTTGTGTGATCAGGTTCCCATAAAACTCTTTCCCTGAGTTGGTAACAGCTTATGTAATTCTTGGTAAAATAAAATAGCGACAGAGAGAAAGTTATTTACAAGTTTTTAGGATATTTATTTTACTTTTCGGTGTGAAGGGGATATTAGTTTACGATGTGATTGTATAGTGTTATGATGCCCTCCCTGCGCTTGGTTGGTATTGTAGGTGAAGGACTTGCATAGGCTGTATTGGGCTCAGAAGAATCTCACGGATGTGCCCTTCTTGAAGCAATCCGATGATGTGTTATATGTTCGGCATTTGCTGCATGGTTCTCACACGGTGAGCTATACAGGTTAAAGAAACTTAGCAAGGGTAGAAATGTCTTTTCCAACCCCTGAAATTAGAAAAAAAAAATATTAAATGAGTTAAATGGCTCAAATGGCATGGTAATCAAGAGGTAAATGTACTGCATGGCATTTTTGCGAAGCCAATTTTGAAAGTGGCAATTTTGCGAAGCCCACTCTTCAAAGTGGCAAATGATCAATTTTCTCGGAGATCACAGGGTTGGGTGTGCTGGAACGCTGTAATAAAATGAAGCACAAACAGCAAGCAGAAGGGCTGCTGCTCTTGCCTCCCCAAATACAGGACTTGTGGATCGAAGACAGCCCGGAGATCCTCCGCGCCGATTCACTCGAACATCTACACTCCCTCCGATCATTGCGTATATGGAGGTGCCCCAAGTTTCTCTCCTCCTATTCTGGTTTCCCCTTCCCGACCTCCCTGCAGTACCTCAATCTTGCCGGCGTGGAGGGCATGGCGACGCTGACGCCTCTCTCAAACCTCACCTCTCTCACCAGATTGGTCATATTTGATTGTGGGGATCTAAGCGGCGAGGATTTATGGCCTCTCCTCATTGAATTAGTCGTCCATGGAACCCCCAAATTCTTCATCGGTTCAGAGCCCTCACGGCCACATGAACAAGAGCTTCTTTGCCATTCCTCCAAACTGCAAGATCTGCAGACGGATGACGTCGCAGGAGTCCTTGCCGCGCCCGTGTGCGGCATCCTCTCTTCCTCCCTCACCTCCTTAGAATTTTTGGGGAACGAAGAGGTGGAGCGCTTCACAGAGGAGCAAGAGAGGGCCCTTCACCTCCTCACCTCCCTCCAGGACCTTCGATTTGTGGTTTGCAACAAGCTGCAGTGCCTCCGTATTGTCCAGCCATCCGTTCGCTGCCCAAGGACGGCCTTCCAAGTTCACTGCGAGTATTAGATGTCTGCCATAGCAACAGCGAGGAGCTAAGAAGGCAGTGCCGCAAGTTAAGAGGAACCATTCCAATAATCAGAGCCTGACTAATCCAAGGTAACAGGCACTTCCTTTTTTGTACTCCTCCCCAGTCCACCCACCAATTTCCCTTGCTTTGCCTTAACTCGAAGTCATCTCAGGCCCTGTTTGAATCCCATGATCTAAAGTTTAGTTGTTTAAAATTTTAGATTAAACTTTAGTTGGCTAAACTTTGGCCCTGATCAACTCGGCTTCGGCTTCTGGCTTATTTTTCACTATTCATAAGTTTCGTCTTTTTCTAAACTTTTGGCTTTTTGTTGAGCTTTTTTGCCGGTTCTTTTTTTTCCCGTATTTGTTTGTATTATACGTAATGGGCTAACATATTTTTTATATTTTTAAATTTTTTTAAATTTAATTATGCTAAATAAGCCTCTGTCAGGTACAGTGCTTTTTTCAGTCAGCTACAGTGTTTTCAGCCATAAGCCATGAGGCTTTCAGCCTAACCGATCACCTCCTTTAGCCACTAAACTTTAGTCGAAGGTTCTGTTTGGATCCTGTACTAATGGATAGGACTAAAGTTTCAAAAAGACCATACTACCTCTCCTCGTTTCGTGCATTAGCCATTAAATGGGAGGTGAGAGACCAACATGCATGGGTAAACACGTCTTTGTGCCTAAGAACCCAAAACTTTAGACCACTTTAGTTCACTTTGGTGGACTAATGGTCTAAAGTGTTTTTTAGGGGTTAGCTAAAATTTAGATCTAACTTTAGACCACCTGTTTAGAGATTTTAGATCTAAAATTTAGTGACTAAACTTTAGATGGAGGAATCCAAACAGGGCCTAAGTCATTCTCTTTTTGTTTCGTTTACCACAATTACAGTTTCCTCTGAATAAACCACTTGATTTAACCACTTCCGCAGGGCTTTCTTCAATTTGCACATTCTCCCAGCCTCGAACAATTCTCTCTGTATCTAAGCACAGTTCCGAGTTGCCAGCCATGAAGATCTCGACTTGTATCTCCCATTCTGTACACCAAACTGGTTAGTATACGCAAAATCATCTCATACTCCCACAGTTCCATACACTGTTTAGAAATTTAATTCACAGTACGTTGATCTTCAGCTTGTTGTTTTGGTTATCTTGGCACTTGTCGGTTCATATGTTTTTTATTTGTTCCGGACTGCGAGTATTAGAGTCCATGCAACTGTTGACAGAAAACAATTTCCTCATTTACACAGCAAACTTTTTCTTATTGTCCTTGTCCTTGTAGTACTTTTTACCATTAACCCTGTCAGGTTTGGTTCTGATTAAACTGATAATGTCGGGATTGAATGTGGCAATGTGCAAAGTAGCATGTCTGATCAGCTGGACATTTTTCAGGGAGTAAATGGTCTAGTGCCAAATAGTGCATTTCTAGTACCACGAATGGGTAATATGGTTAACTTTACCTTTTTTCCTGATATGTTACTGCTCTAGTTTGAGACCTTATAATGCTTGTATGAACATGGATCAATACGGATTCCCATGGTATGCATGTAATTTTGTACCCATTTTAACTTAAGCGGGTGCAGTTTTTTCACTAGACAGTAGCATCAGACATTCGTCTTTCCTCATATGATTGTGCAATCCTCATTGTTTCCATTAATCTTTGACAAACAAATAACTAGCAGTTATTGATCACATGAGAATCTTAATTTATGCAATTGTTTTTCATTTACCATTTTAGGTTTACGACGGCATCAGCTTGCTCAATCTACTCTCCTTCGTAAGCTCAAAGACCCTTTATGAAAGGTGGTGCTAACATAAAGTCAGTTTTATAATTTCTATGTTCTTTTCTAAGAAAGAATGTTAAAAAACTATTTTCTATTGTTTCAAACATTCAGAATTGGATTTTTGCAATTGCCTGTATTAGCTGTGGATCAAATTCAAATATGTCTAGGAGACTACTTGTTTGAAGGTACAGATTTCTTACCCTTAACTAGCAAAATGCTCAATTTCAATAGTAAGGGCGGTAAGAGTACATACATATAAACTATTGTGTAGTCTGAATTAGCTTCTTCAATTGACCTGTGATTATCTTGATAACTTGATGACCTCAGTTCTGTTAAATTGTGTGCCCTTATATGTTAAAAAGGGATTGTTCTTACCTGCAGATGTTACTTCTATTAAGACATTAGTAATGCTGCAAGAAGTGCATTGTCAATCCATTGGAGCACCCAAGGTATGCCTAGAGCAAGCTTGTGCATGGACTCCGCAATACTCTAATATGCAATGGAGAAAAAAAAAATGGTAGAGGTCATTCTTAATCCATCCTTGAATATTCCTCTGTTCAGACAAGTCAAGATCCAAATACACTCATGTGTGTAATTTGCCAGTTTACTTCTCATATGGTTTTGTATTATACGATTTGTTTGCTTGCCAGAGGTTACTCCCTTTAAATTCTACAATGGCCAGTTCATCTTTGAGAAACCTGAATTTCAAGACAGTTCAGCGATAAGTATTTTCAGCCCTGCCATGTTTCTTGGATCACATGAAATCAAGTGGTGTACTTGTGAGGATTTGAAGTGTTAGGCTTAGATTACAAGCGATGATTAGCCCTGTTTCCAGAAAGGGTAAGCCAGTAAGGCCCATAGCATTGAGTTTGTGAGTAATCCCATTTAGATACTAACAGGGAATGGATTTGCATGTATACTTTCGAAAGTAGGACCGCGTAGTTGATCATGGGTCATATTTTGTTGCCTTATATTCTTAGCACATTCATAGTTCTAATGATATTGTCAAATTCAGTATTGTAGGACCAGACAGCCAACAGAGGGGGAGGGTGAATGGTACCTTCAAATTCTCCCTAAATATTCACTTACCCCTTTTTCTTCAATAGCTATAGACCTATGAAGATTAGAGTTAAAAACCCACTTAAAAACCGGAGCAACAGAGAGAACACAGTAGAAATGCACACCTTGGTCGGAAGCCGGCAACGTGGTCAAAATTCGATAAAGTGGTTGTAAATTCAACAATATGATCGAAAGCTGACAATATAGTCGTAAACTCAACTACATGGTCAAAAGCTAAAAACTCGGTCGTAAATTCAACAACGTAGTCATAAACCAATGAGGTGGTCGTAAACAACGTGATCAAACACTAAAGAATAATCGAACAACCAACGTGGTTGAAACTAATCGGCAACTAAAATGATCAACGTGCTTGTAACCCATATAGTCGTAAGCCAATGAGTGGTCGAACAACCCACGTGGTCGGAATCAGTCTGCAACCAAAATGATCAACATGGTCGTAACCAACGTGGCCATAAGCCAACAGGTGGACGAATAACCAACGAGGTCGAAGGCCAACAAATGATTTGCGACCAGCAAGATCGATTCAGCTTAAAAACTAATCAGAGAAAACGAGGATCCGTGAGCAGTCAGAAATCCCATGCGGTAGGAGAAAGTGAAGTGGTCGGAAGAGTGAATGTGATCGAAACCGATGCGATGCAGTCGGGAACTTGACCGTGGTTGAAACCAACATTGTCGTAAAGCTGATTGACATTCCAGACAAAGAGTGCACCGACTACCGACTGCTTCAGTTTATATTCAACAGAAGAATGCGAAGTAATCGAAAGATCTGAATATGTTCAAGAGCAATGCGGTGCGAAGCGATCGAAAGATTGAACATGGTCGAAAGCAATACGCTTCAGTCTAGAACTCGACTGTGGTCGACACCAACATGGCCGTAAAACCGATCGTGTTCTAGACAATTAACAGCGCCAGAGCCGACTATATCAGTTTAGAATCAAATCGAAAAACTGAAGGATCTTTTCATCCATAGATCCAAATGACGTGAAACTTTGTAGAGATCCTCTCTAGGGTATTGTGAACCAATTCCAACAAACGGTCATTAAAATTATGGCCAAAGATGAGATCTTTTTCAGTTTGTTGGAAGGTCACATCAAAACCGAGTCAAAATCGAAATCGGTGAATCAAACTAGCTCGTGGGTGGATGATGACCAAGATGAGTCTAAAAGTATTCCCACAAGTCACAGCAAGTTAGAACACCAAAGAAATTGACTCAAAACCCTTGGGTCAAGAAATCAAACTTTGAGGCCAAATCAAGAACACATCAAGAACAAAACAACCAAATCAAGAAGGATCCACACAGATAGCAAAGATCGATGTGAGAAGATTGAGTCTACAGTAACTCCACCTTGAAGGACAAAGAGCACATCATGTGCTCCACTCTCAAATCCTAATCCTAAATAAGAAAGCACACAAAAGAGAGGGGTGGGATGGTTAACCCTACATGTCTCCATCCCTACCTCTTTTATAGGTGAGCAACTAGCCACCTACTCTCCAAATTAGATCTTATCCACTATTACAATGAGGGAAACATGTTAACTCCACACACACGGGTTTTACTTTCTCAAGTCCACTTATACATGCTTTTCAAAGCGCATAAGTGTGCATCCACTAAATCCTTAGCCTTGATTGTTAGCTTCATCTTGATCTAAAGCACTCTCCAACACATTGCCTAAGCGCCGTGGTTTTGATCCAAGATAATTTCCGGTATTTTAGTCAAAATACCAAAATGCCCCTTGTTGACCCCGTCATCACCTTCCTTTGCAAGCAATCGCCATGCTTGCCGCGTGTAGGTACACTATTAGTTTGCCACATGCCACCAAGTCTCTCCCGTCTCGATTCCATTGAACCACGACTCACTTGGCCCGTGCAAGCCACCTGGCATCATCCCACTGTTCGAACTCGCCTTCAACATTCCTGCCTTTCTTGTGCTATGTTTGAGCTCACCGTCTCACCCATCATCCTTGATCGTTTTGGATCTCAACTCCTCTATAAGCCTAGCTCCGATCACCGCCGCTGATCACAATTGACTCCAAACGATCTAGTACATCAAAAGACAAAGAATTCATTTTCAAGTACAAGTTGTTCACAACTTGACCTACATTAGTCAAGACATACACTATGCAACCTTAACTCAATGACTCAGGTCAACCTACATAAATCCAAGACTCCAAACCCAAAGCCTCAATTTCTGCCTAACCAATCCTGACAGAGAGCAATCTTTGCAGAATCAATTGTCCACTTCATAAACATTGCAATGGTTCATCACAATCTTAATCTGGACCAACTCACATGGTCCATCAAGTATCTCTATTCATAGTTCATGTATGTCCTTGTTTTCTTTATTTCCCATTAGTTAGACTCATTATTTTCTTCATTGTGCAGATTTTACTCAAGTTCTTGCTATGAGTTGGGCTGGGCTTTCCTTTGCATACTGGTCTACTATTTTCGGAGAACACATAGGAGAATTGCTGCCATCCCATTAATTGAGAGAAGTTCGACGCAGACGACCTGGACCCAGATTAGCAGGTGTAACCCCGTAGAATCACAGCCCTAAGAAAGCAAAGGTAAACTACAGGTTACCAACAAGTAGCACAAGCCTTTAAACGAGAATCGCCGGTGGAACAGTATCTGGACTGGAGCAACCATGGTAAATGTGTTCAGACACAAAAGAAGCAAAAGAATAAAAAATAAAACAAAAGAAGCAATTTGATTTCCATATAAAATTCAAACTAAACCCCTAAAAAGCTAAATTCGGAATAATAATTAGAAGAAAATAGAAATTAATTTTTTATACAATTCCACCCTATAACTAACAATAAATCCATCACAAGTATGATCCAAAAACATGCAAATTCAAAATAAAAATTAAAAGATGATTACATATTTGATTTGTAAACGAATTTGAAACCTAAATTTCGAAAATTTTAAAATTTTTAAACCTATACTAATTAGCAACTCCAAGAAACTTACGTATTAACTACAAAGATCTGGCCATCTATCTCACATGCTCAAGTTGGAATAGCTCAGATTAAAAAAGAGAATTATATGTCAAGTGCAATCCTAATTAACCAAATTCGAAATAAAAAATAAAACAAATTAGCAATTTGATTCCCATACCACATCTCAAGTAACATCCATGAATAACTAAAATTCAGAATAATAATTAAATAAAAATTAGCAAATTAAAAAAAGAGTCCATGTCAAGTATAATCCAAAATGCCTAAAATTCAGGAAAGAAAATAAAAACTAGCTATTTGATTTCTATAGGAATTCTATAGTAAATCCCCAAAAAATAAAATATATCTATTATATACTAAAAGTTGATCACATAAGTTTTACATTTGCTAAAAAGGACAAATAAGCTAGAAATAATCAGAAAAAGAAGAAAAACATCCATTCCTTGATTTAGTGAACCCTTAGGGTGCCTTTGGTTGAGCTTTTGGGAGCTGCTTTTGCTTCCAAAAAGTCAAAAGCCAACCAAAGGGGTGAAAACCAGAATCTGTTTTTTCAGAAGCAGCTACTTTTGGGTAGTACAGTTTTGAACGCACCTTGGACCCTGCTTTTGGCTTTTGACTTTCTGCTTTTTGAAATGGTGAAAATAGAGAGCTGTTTCACAGTTGTTTCTAGGAAAATAGAGATAGGAGGTAAGTTTTATACTTGTTTGAACCAAACAACTTACAGCTTTTCCACAGCCCACAACTTACAGCAGCTTTTCCACAGCCCACAGCTCACAGCAGCTTTTTCAGAAGCCACAGCTCAACCAAACACACCCTTATTATGATTAGAAAATGATCATCAGTGGATGTCTTAGATAAAATAAAAAAATCTTATAAGACAAGACTATTCATTATAAATCCTAGATAAACTTAGTAAATAGAAAAAAATCCTATAGAAATTACATACGAGAGAAAAAGGAAGGATATTAACGTGCAAAATAAATGAGTAAAAGCTATGCATAAGAAAATAATAAAAAAGTGGCGCTCGGCAAGAAAAAAAGGAGAAATAAAAAAATAAGATATATTCTACATGCACACTTAGCAACAATGTGTTTCGAAACTTTGATTTTTTTAGAATCATCATTGATATGATGAATTCTAATTAAAGTTGAACTATATTAGCCGTTCAGTATTATCTATCACACAACAAAAGAATAGGATGGTTGATTTTATCTGACAGAAAAAGACAAAAATTACAGAAATTCTCTCAAAATATAAAAAGAAACAATTTACCTTTAATTTGGTGTACCCTAATTATGTGTAGCAATCAATAACCAATAGATGCTACTTGATAAATAAGAATAATGACTAAAAATTCTAAAAACAACATCTACCTCTTAATTAGATGGACCCTTCTTATAATTAACAAATGATAACCAATAATTTTTCTTGATCTATGAAAGTGCGCATGAGATTGATTTGCACCATGACATACATGCATGTATAGTTGAGAAACTGTTGTATGAAATTAAGATATGAGATGCGAGAGATAGAATTGAACTTAAGCGATCTACGCATAGAAACAAATTTGCTTATAATATCCATTGTTTAAGATGGATACAACTATTGTCCCTATTATTGAAGATGCCGATTAAAAATTATAAAGAACAAGTATTTTCTCCCAAAGATATAATCGATATTCTTTGTTTTAACATATACTACTATATATTAATATAAAAAATGAAACAAATTCTATAAATATGAAAATTAAATCGAATTTACAACACTCTAAAATTCTACTATTTTAATTATTTCATGTGATTTGCAACTCTTTGTTTTTCAGATGTAGTTTCTTTATTATCGTCACAAATGTATCATTAAACCAATTAAATATACTCTAAGAATGATGTGCCCAGGCCTCCATGCTAGTTTGTTAGGAAGATTTGTACAATGGCCCTGTTCTTTTCAGCTTCTAAAAGCTGCTTTTCGGCTTTTCTACAGTAACTAGCTTTTAAACGGAATATTTTTTCAAGATAGGGTCTACTAGTTGATTGTAGTACATACTTTATTGACTTCATTTATATCGACAAAAACCACACATGAGTTTCTGTTACTCTGTAATCTTTTGTATAAACAGCCCAAAAGTTACAAGCCGCAGCTAAGAGCCACAAGCCGCTGCCAAAAAGAACAAGCCCAATGTGGTACACGCTGAATTGACTTAATACCGAAAACTAGAAACCAGGAATAAGCATGCTCCAAAATAAACCCATGCAGCCTCCCCTCCGAGCTGTTGCGCTACTAGATTCTTTTCTGGTTACATGGGTTAAAAAAAGAATCTTTATACCCTTCGCTTCTTCGATTTAATTCTGCATTCGCTAGAGAGCTGCACATGATGTTATTCACTTCTTCTCAGCTTGCTTGCTTCCTATGCATCATACTTGCGAAGGTTCTTGAACCCCATGTATTCATGTTGTTCGATCTTGTGAATAATGTTTGAGATGCTGACACCACCTGAAGATTGAAAAGACAATCATCTTAGTAACATTGTTCAAACGGTAGAATTTGATTGATTGTAGTCAGGTGTAGGAAATGGTACCCAGAGAAATTGCGCTGACAAATATCATGAAAGCCAGTATGAAGATGATGAGCGATGCCCGCCCTAACCAATTGATCAACTTCCTCACCACGTGCTGCCCAATAATGGCAGCGATGAATGCCACAATGACAAAGTAAACAGCTGAAGAAAAGGCTAAGAAATTGATTCAGTTCATGTCTATCGTTAGCAAGAAAAAAGACGTGAACCAAAGAGATGTGCCGTAAGGGACTGGAAACTGGTTCAAGAGGTAGTATTCAACAACAGACATGGAAGACGTGAACATTATCACAAAGGTGGCTGTAGCACTTGAAACCTACAATAGTTCTAGTTAAGGAGGTGTTCTTATTTCCAAAGCATAACTTAACATACATGAACAACAGGAATGGGGTGTAGTGTACCTGGGGTGGGATACCGAGCTCCAAGAACAGTGGTCCCATGATGAAGCCACCTCCGAGACCTAGCAGACCACCGACAACCCCTGCAGTGATACCGAACAGGCAGTATATGCAGAGCTGATGAAGTTTCAGGGTAGTTTGCTCACGATGATAGCACCCTCTTCCCGTTCATCAGGCCCAGTGCTTCATACATAGTTACTCCCACTGACACCGGGATCTACATCCAACCAACATAAAGATTTATTACATTCTGCTTCCTAAATGGTGTATGGACAATATTGTTACCATACACATCCATCTTTTGTGTGCTAATAACATAAATTAGCAAACAAAGAAAGGACCTATGGTGAAAATTAGACCATATCAGGGAGGGGTGTTGTTCAAAACGAAAAGGAGCTTAAGATCATAACGTAATTAGTAGGAAAAAGGCATTGAAGTAATTCATAACTCTGGTGACAAGGAAATATTATGAATATGTAAGTTTGAGTAGTTCTGATTTTCTAGAGGGTCAATAAAAAACATGTGAGGTAATTCATAAATATGATGACAGGTAAAGATTTTGGATCTGTAGGTTCCAAGTTTTTAGAGGATGCATAAAACATACAAGGTAATTCATAAATCTGATGATAAGGAAAGATTTTGGAACTGTAAATCTCAGTGGTTTCAATATTTTAGAAGATCAGTTGTTCTTGCAGCTTGCCAAAACCACTAGTTCGTTACTAACTTGTGCACAAATCCAGCAGGAAAAAAGCAACAATGATCAGCAAAATGCACTACTTCTTAAGCCGAACACCATTAATGCCAAGCAGCCAACCAACATAGAAACTACCATACCATCATCTGATCTTAAAACCAAACACTACATTACAAATCAAACAAGCAACAACTACAAGGAAAGGATCCCATGTAGCTTTAACCAGCCAATCTAAAAAAGAAAGCTCACATCTATACCAAGCTATGCTCGAAAGTAGGATAATTATTACCAATAGAGCTCACGCGAAATCCTCCACCAAGATCACCTTCTCCACGGCAACCACCACCACCTCCTCCTCCCCATTGCCTTCTCCGCGTCCCTTCTCCCATCCAAACTTCCCCTCCTGCTCTTCCCCGACAACCACAACCCTATCTTCTTCATCTCCGCGCCCCTCGAGGCCTCGACCACCGCCTCCGTCTCCGTTCGCTCCGCCGCCGCTGACCATCACGACCTCGTCCGCGCCGCCGACGCTGCCGCCTCCGGCGTCGGGGATGGCCCCGCAGGTGGGGCCCGCATCATCCACGCAGCCTCCACGCGGCGCGAGGGGGCCATCTCCCTCGTCCTCATCGGAGAGGGGGCGGTGAGCGAGGCGGGAGGAGACGGCCTGGCCCGTCACATCTAGGAATGCCATCGGGCCCGAGCTGAGTTTGGTAGCCAACGAACCCAGCAGTCTCGGCCCATATTAGGCCCGGCCTGGCCCTGAATGCCATCTAGCACAAGGTGTTCTCCCTTTCTGAAGGTAACTCTAGCTTAAGGTGAATTAGAAAACACTGTGTGCTCAAGTTTTTTCTTCAATAAAAAGAGAGGACAGAGACAGAGTACACTCGGAATTTCTGTTGCCCCTTGATCTTAATCCTCACAGTTCCAGCTTGAGATGCTTCTATCCGCTTGGTGATACATTTGTGCAGCACGAGTAGCACTCACCACACGTGCCAGTGCATGTACAACTGAGCCTCAGAGACCTCATGCATGCATGATCCCACGTCGCTCAGCCTCAAAGACCTCACCGCAGTGACCGTTAGTTTTTTTGTAAATACAAGAAATTAGAAAAAAAGTTGAAAAACACTACTAAATTTTTTAGAACAATACAAAAGAATAAGAAAAAAAGACTAAATAAATTTTAGAAGCTAAAAAGTTAACACTAATTAGAGCGGACCTTCAGCTTAAAATCCATTAGAGTGGACCGTCAGCCGTCAGGAAAAAGGCATCTACAGATACCTAACACTACTAACAAGATGTGCGTATAATGGTCGACTCCTCAGGTGTATGATCCAGGAGCGCGTTGACACGGAGGCTTTGAAAATTGACACGCGACATAGCACCGCCTGCGTGCATGTGGCTGTTATCTCCAACTCTCACAGGCGTACGTGCGTGTTCCTCAGCCGAGGAGGGCTGTGAACAGATATGATTCACTATTATTAAAATTACATAAATATTATTTTATTATATATCAAATACTCTTTATAATTTTGTTACAAATTACTACTTATTAATATTGTAAATAAAATTTGCTTCATGCTGAAAATAATTTAGCATAGAGTCTTGTCCTTTGTTAGCTTTGTATTTTCTTTATATATATATATATATATATATATATATATATATATATATAATTACGACATGTTACAAGTCTTACTGAGTACACAATGTACTCAATCTTGCCTAAATTATCGTTGATTAGAGATGTGTACTTTGCCTCTGGCATTGAGAAGTTAGACGATGGGTTTTTCTTAGGCCTAATCCCCAGTCGGTTGCATGTGGGCTATGGTAGCATACCACTGGATGCTTTTGTTTATTTACTTATCTTCTACTACACTTTACTCTTGACTTTGATATTTATTTGCCTGATTGACCCTATGTTGTAAACCTTATTATGCATCACTATCATGTTGCCTTTGTATATAAATTAAATGTATACAATGTGTATAGATGTGATCTCGATGTTATGAATGCGTGTACTAACCACTTATCATGGGATTAGTACAGAACACATATGGTGACTGCGGGTGTTCCACGCCCAAGGGTCCACACACATTACCTTGTTTTATATATGAATCTCAGCAGCTTATAGAAATGAGCAAGAGTCTCATTATAATATCTCCTCATATAGTAAATTACATATTCGTGCATCTGTGATTTTTAGCAAAAGTTTTTCATGTTAAATTCGTGTCTTTTGGTCTCTTAATCGTCTACTTTTATCATGTATTTTATAACAAAATACTTTTATTTGTACTAGTACTCTACTGTTTTTGTTACGCTGCGCAGTTGTGGGATTTCTTCCATGGCAACAACGCATGAGGAGAAAACCAAATACACAGTGACAGCAACTCTGAAGAACAGTGCGACAGAGCTAAGCTTGAGAGAGGTGTGGCGACCGGGCCCGGTACAGGTACCACGAGTTGGCCGCCGTGACGAGCAACTTCACTGAGGAGGAGAAACTCGGGCGAGGTGATTTCGGAAGCATCTACTGCGATCGCCTTAGCGTCGGTGACCACGACCGTCCCGTGGCGGTAAAGATGTTCTCAGTGGAGTTGTCGGCGCAGGGGAGGAAGGAGTTCGAGGCCAAGGTGAGGATCATTAGCCGCCTGAAGCATCGCAACCTTGTGCAGCTGTTGGGTTGGTGCGGCGGCAGTCGTCAGGGGCTCTTGCTTGTGTATGAGCTCGTGGCGGAAGGCAGCCTTGACCAGCATCTCTACGGCAGCGAGAGACCGTTGACATGGCCAGAAAGGTACGACAAAACCAACATTTCTCTAGAAAACTTCAGGTGAATTGAATCTCGGACACTGGGCCATGCATTTTGCATTTCATTTGACGTGCTAGGTTTAACATATTAGGATCTAATACCATCTATTATAAAATCGATAAGAGTATGAAACAAATAAAGAACAATAAAAAATATGATAGAGATTTTATGTGGAAAAATTTTACGAATAAAAACTTACAGACATATAATCAGTCAAATCACATATAAAAGAAGTTATAGAACGTTTTTAGTGTATATATGATTTTACACCTCTACGGAATAGCTTACGGAGGATATAATTAAGAGAGTGTATAGACATCACCTGGATATTTTCTTTCTAATTATCATCTAAATTTGTGCTTTTGGATTAGATATCAAGGGCTACTTGTTTTTTAAAGGGGGAGATTTTTTTCAAGGGGAGAGGGTAGAATTCAAGGGGGAGGGAGAGAATTTATGGCCATTGGATCTCTAATCCAATGGTTATAAATCTGGATGATAGTTAGAAAGAAAATATCTAGATGATGTTTAACAAAATCTTATAATTAAATAGCCGGCAGCTCTCGCCATCACGAGACGCCAAGATCCAGCTCGAGCGCTCTGTGAGATCGAGACATGAGTGCCGAATGGAAGCCTAGTGACGGCGTGTTCTCGCGAAGCCGGCATCCGGCAGGGTGACGCTAGGGTGCAGCGACAGGGTGGATGGCGGCAGCGGCGGCGGCCCTTTAGGAGACTTTGATTTCTCGGGCTGTTTCTAGAAGAGGTGCGGAAGATCAGGTATCTGGTTGATTCTTTGTGTGGATACGAGTTCAGATTCAACCAGACTATCTAGAAGAAGCTGAGAGCATGTGTAACTTGTTTCTCCTTTTTGTAAGTTTGTCATTGTTGAATTATAACAACTCAAACATTTTGATCAAGTCTATTTGTTTTTTTGAAGTTTTCAACCTAACTGAAGGAATAGAAAATTGAGGTAATTGAAGGTAAAATTGCAAGTACCAATAGGAAATTGCTGAACATGAGTACCTGCCTCGAATGAAAAGGGTAGATAATAGATTGTTCTCTGATGGTGTATATATTGTACTTTATTTATTTATTTATTTATTTATTTATTTATTTATTTATTTATTTATTTATTTTTGAAGTTAACGTGACTGTAAATTGGCATGCGTAGAGCTTTGATTGTATCCTGCGTTGACCATGTGTGACGGCGTGTGCTACCACCGGGATGCACATCTATGTGGACAAAAGTGAGCATCTATTTCAAGGGAATTTGATCCTCGTACGTGAAATCAAACTCACACGTCTCCACTGGTGAAATATATTGCTTACCGTTGAAAAATAGAGAGACAAAGAGATACAAATTTTACATGAAAAATTTTTACAAGAAAAATCTACAGACACGTGAAGGTGGAATTCAAAACTAAATTCAAAACTATCAAAGTATTTAAGAGGACAGGACAGTTTTAATCAGTAAATACCTTTCGGTCCAGCCTATCAGAGCTATGGAGATACTCGTGGAGACTGCTTTCTGCCACGATCTCATAGACGAGAAAGAGCCCCTTGCGGCTATTGCACCAGCCTAGCAGCTGCTTGAGGTTGCCATGCCTGAGCCGGCTTGTGATCTGTTCTAATGTTGGATTTGGATTTTACTAATCTAAAATTATCTGTAATTTTATCGTATTATTCTCTGGATCAGTAGATAGTGGTCATAAATACATTACTGTATACCAAAAATATATCATGCGGAATCATAACTAATACAGTAATAACTTACACATGGGTTAGTCAAGTTGAAATTGTTAAATTGCAGCAGCAAAAATGAAACATCATATAGGTGGAATCCTTAGGACTCGTCCATAGACAACAGATTGGACTTTACGATCTAGTTCTTAACCCCATCATCATCTAGCTCTATTGTTTTTCTCTAGATGACCGTATCGCTCTATCTCCAGGTTGGCCGGAATGCCTCCATGCAGATGGCACACTTGCCTTCTCCTCCTCTGCGTTGTTTGATGGTGTCTCAGCCCTCGCAGTCTTCTGTGTTTGGAAGATGCCCTCCTACAGTGGCGGAATCAGGCTTCGGGCTATCTGAGCTGTAATCCGAGGCCTAACAACCAAAGTCTATATAAAATTTATGAAAAATCATAAAAAAACAGAGTTAATCTAAAAGTTGATCCAAAAGAAACTGGCCTCGTCCAGGGTTTAAGCTTAGGCTGGTTCCACCCTTGCCCTCCTGAGTGCTGAAGGCAGTCTGCTTCTGTGTGCTCGAGTGTTCGACTGGTGATGCATGCATGGGTTCTTCATCCTGCAAGGGTGTTGTTATTCCTCTGTCTTGGCGCACCGGGTGGAACCCAGAATTTTCTGCGTTGATTGCTATTTGCTAGTGAGTAGTGATCTGTGATGATGCACACGTACAAAGCGAGCATTTAATTCTCCCTCTAGCACCACCTCATCGGATCGATAATGTTCTCTAGCTAGCCGGTTCTTATCCCAAGAACCAGGTTCTTATCCTAAGAACCATGTTTTTAGTTTTTTCTTTTTTCTTCATTTTTCTTTAATTAAAGACCTAAAAATTGTTTAACTACTATAATACTATTTCAATCAAAAACAAAAAACCACGGCACTTTGAAATAGGGCCTTATAACGAAATACACATTTGAGAATAGCTCTCTCTCTCTTGAAACGTGTAGAAAAATATCTCTTCAACTGAAAATTAGGAACCACTGAGCAACTCCAACCGGTTCTTTATCCTGCTCTTCATTGTATATTTACCTAATATGACTCAAGAAATGGACTCCAACCGGTTCTTTATCCCCCTCTTTATTTTTATCGAGTCGCTATTTTCTCCCGGCCGTTAGCTAGATTTGGCGAGCGCCTCCTCACTCGCTTCTCAAATAGCTAGGCCATTGGAATGCTAACTCAAATAGAGAGCTGAAAATAATAGCTAGCCTCTTCATCTTAGGAAATAGAGAGGGAGAAATGACTAATGGGATGGAGTTGCTCTAAAGGCAAGCTCTTCAGTTACGCGTGTTAAGAAAAGAAACTGAATCCTCAAACGCTTCTTCCATGTGTTTTCACATCTATTTTTTTCCTTCACTATAATTGTCCTAAGTTCAGCTTCCTTCACATCTTTGGTTGTTTTTTACTCCTTTCGCATGTGTTCAGGTTTCGTTTGCTATAATAAACTGCCAACGTATCCAGAACAGCTGAAGAGCAGCCATGGTAGAACTTATGTAAAAATCTTTATACGACTTCAAATGCTAAACCAATGCCCTTGCCCGAGTGTCATGGTAATTAGTAAGCTTTCAAGCATGCATCAGGTAGCTTTCAAGTTACAATTTTTCCTATCAGCAGCTTCATGGCTTGCGGTGGCGGTGCTTTAGACGCATGGTTTATCTTTCGTTATATGACGGTGATACAAATTGGGGTATGGCAATGCACATTTCAGAAGAAACATGTCATATCTTGCACTCAAAATGAGTTTATGCTCTCTCTGATGCATGAAGTTTGTCTGAGGCGAGTTAGCTCTGGTTCTGCCTCACCCTCTTCCTCTTCTGCCCCTCTGCCTCGATTCCTTCTCAGCTTGTGCTCTCACGCATGGAGGTTGCCGTCGGCGGTGTCGGGCGGAACGGTGGCGGCGGAAGAGGTGAGGATGGTGGCTGGGGGCAGACATGATGATGGTGGCTGGGCTGACTTGGGGAGACGCCAGGACGGCTGGCCTGGTATGCCTCTTTGCACACATGCACTGCCTTTGTCTCTTCCGGTCTTCCCCAACCCGAGATCTTGTTGCTCCGCCCCCTAGTGCCGTCGCCAAATCCGCCATCGGCGAGGGTGGGGCTCATCACAGATTCTCTGGATCTTAATCCTCCCTTGCGATATGTGCTCTCCCCCCCCTTCTAACATCCAATTTGCCCTTCTCTAACTTTGTTTTTTTAACATTATACTCCGATTTCTTGTGGCTTTTTGATCGCTCGATTTAGTAATGATTTGTGATGACGTGGTTGTGCAACGCTTCAGTCTAGGCGTGCCATGATGGGGGCTAGCCGTGGACACTGCTACTCCGCCGTGAGCCAAAGACACTGCCTCTTGGGTGAGTTGCGGCTATAGCTAGCTCCGATATGCCTCTACTCCCTCTTAACTTCCCCTCTACTCTCTGGTCTTAGCCTGAGTTTCACCATTGGCAAGTTGGATGAATTAAGTGCTGTTCGTTAGCTATTGTTCTAGGGGTTTGATGATTCATTTGATTTTGCTTCTAATTTGATATTTTTGTTCGATATTTTGACCAATTTTCACTGATTTTTGACCGATTTTTATTTGAAATTTTTGGCCCGAAAACTACCGAAAATATTTGAAAATCGGTGCTACCGGACCCTCCAGTAAAATTTTCAAATCGGTTATCAAAACTCTGGTTTGGAAGACGCCCGAGACCAGTCTCGTGAAGGCAGTCTTCTGTTGGCCTGAGGAGGGCGTGTATGCCTGCTCCTTGAGCGTCTTCATTGCTACCTTGAACTCGTCGTCGGTTAACCCCAAGCCGGCTCGCCACGCCGTCGCCGCCGGCGTCGCCCTCGGGGTTGTGTTTGCCATGCTTCGTCATGCACTCGGCCATGCTGGAGTGCGTCGTTCCTGCGTTCGAATGCTAATAGTACTTTACAGGATGTCTGAAGATACTGGAAAGTTTTTTTGGAGGTAACGCAGCCATGCTAGTCATACTGTAATGTTATATACGTTCATGACCTGATGTTGATTCATCTGGTGGTATGGCATGATGTTAAAGAGTGTGACCCGACTGAAGGCCTCCTCCATGGCCCTTATCATCGCCAGCAGGTCCAGGCCTACCTTACTCTGCGCCGTCGCTGTTGATGCTGTCGGCGACGACGTTTCACCTCTCACAGAGCGTGAATCGGCACACGGGGCAGTTGCCGTGCTCCTTCACCCAGGGGCTGATACACCCTTGGTGAAACATGTGGTTGCAGGGTGTGACAACAACCTGCTCTCCAGGCAGGAATGTCTCCAAGCATACGGTGCATGCTTTCTCCTCTTCTGTGTTTGGAGGTGCCTCAGTGCTTGCACTCCTGGTATGGACGATGCCTCTGCCTCCTCTCTTGGAGGCAGCAATCTTCTGAGGGTTTGAGGGGCTGAATGTCTGCTGCTTGAGCTGCTCCATCGCCTTCCTGAACTCATCGTCGGTGAGTCCGGTGTCCGCTCACCTCGGCCTCGTGTTAATCATTGCGCCACCGCCTCCATCGCCACCGTTGAACCAGAGGAGTCGGAATGGTGCATATGGTTGCAAAGGGAACCTGAACACGACACACTTATCATGATGACTGTTGGGACATATCGTAGATGGTTGCTGTGACAAATGCTAATGGCCATGACAGTGTCCACTGCCATGGATTCATGGCTTCCCTTTACCCAAACTCAAAATGCACTGAAACTCAAATGGAAAAGAGAAACAGAACATAGTCTTGTGTCTATGAGTTGTACCTGAAAAGTCCAAAAGGTTCTCTTCTCACTCTTTGCTCCAGTAGTCTCCCAGGGTAGTCCTGGATCAAAATCCAAAAGCATGGTCTTAAACATACAAACAAAGATGAAAAGAAACACTCAACATTCAGACAAAAGCAGTTGCTGCTTATGAAATCTTGTCTTCGAAATTTGCAAAGAAAGGAGAACAAGAGAGTTGCTAGTTAGTAGTTGCTACCCCATGAAACATAGGCCAAGAGACTCTCCCCCTGGACGGCCATTGATGGTACAAGGCGTACTCATGCTCCGGAGGCAAGGGGCCGTACTCCGGCCCGTAGCTCCGGTCGGGCCGGCGGCCGCTCATCTCGCCGGCGACCGGAGAGCCACTGGGGTTTCCGGGTGGAATGTGTTCGTTTGCAGGGTGATGAGTTCTTGTGGGGGTGTAGATATGATATCCTTCATTGTTGTCTCACCAGGTGGAAACTGGAATCAAGATTTTTTCTGCTTTGCAAGTGATGTCCACAGAAAGCGAGCATCAGGTTCTCCTTGCAGTCTCATCGGATCAGACAATTTTCCTACATAATCTTTGGTGCATAAAGTGAGTGAAAACAGAGCTTGGCTTGGCTTGATGATATTGTTGAAGCATAGAGAAACGGGACCAGTGTTGCAGTGAAAGAGTACTTGTAGAAAAACAGCTCTAGATAGGCAAGAAAGCTTCGCACATCGTGATACACTGAATTCATGTGAAATACATATTCGAAACTGTTAAAAGCAAGCTGAACAATTAGTCCAATTTCCAATTGGAGGCGTCTCCTCGAGCTGTTGCGTGTACACCTTACACGGGTTAAAAATTGAATCTTCAGACCCTTAATTGGATTCTTCAATTTAACTAGGCTTTCGCTTCTGCAGGTGAACTTCATCACATTAATCATTTGTTGTATGAACAGGAATACTATACATGGATGGCATTAGGCTGATTCTCAAATGCATGTCTGATTCATCAAGTGATCAAGATGGGGATGAATATAGATTGTGTGCGTGTAGCTGTCCTAGGCGCCTAGCTACTTACTCCATGGCCATCAATACATCATCATGGGCAGTAGTAGAGCACCCCAACCACGTACGGCGGCGATGTCATCTTGCGGAGCGCGGACCGGCGCACCGGCCGGGCAGCTGCCGTGCACCTTCACCCATGGCGCGACGCACACCCGGTGAAATGAAAGTTGCATTTCACGGCGTGACCACCACTTGCTCGATCTCCAGGTCGGCCGGAACGCCTCCATGCAGATGGCACGCATGCCTCCTCTGCGTTGTTTGATGGTGCCTGGGCCCTCGCAGTCTTCTCGAGTGTTCGCAGGGTGATGCTTGCATGAGTTCTTCATCCTGCAAGGGTTCTCTTGGTGCACCGGGTGGAACCCAGAATTTTCTGCGTTGATTGCTAGACTGCTAGTGAGGTAGTGATCTGTGATGATGCACACGTACAAAGCGAGCATTTGATTCTCCCTCTAGCACTATCTCATCGGATCGATAATGTTCGCTAGCTAGCCGGCTCTTATACTAAGAGGTGTGAAGTGTGATTAACATTAAGGTCCGCGTCAAACAGCGATGACTTCTACTTTCTAGTTTTTAAAAGTCAAAAGTTGTTTAGAATGCATTGGCTTTTTAATGTATTTTTTCTTTGTTCCTTTGCATTATCCATGGTTTTTTCATTTTTTTTTCTATATTTGTCCATGTTTAACTGAAAACTCCAGAAAAACTTAATAGCTGCTATAGTGCATTTCAGTCAAAAGCCAAAAACCACGGTACTTTAGAATAGAGCCTTATAACGAAATGCGCATCTGGGAATAGGATGGCATTATGCACTTGTAGAAGAACAGCTCTCTCTCTCTCTCTCTCTCTTGAAACGTGTAGAAAAACAGCTCTTCAACTGATAATTAGGAACCAGTAAAGGCAGGCTCTTCAGTTACGCGTGTTAAGAAACTGAATCCTCTTCTTCCTTGTGTCTTCACATCTATTTTTTTCTTTCACTATAATTGACCTAAGTTTAGCTTCCTTCACATCTTTGATTGTTTTTTACTCCTTTCGCATGTGTTCAGGTT
Organism: Dendrocalamus latiflorus; assembly: GCA_017311315.1. Lineage (NCBI taxonomy): Eukaryota > Viridiplantae > Streptophyta > Magnoliopsida > Poales > Poaceae > Dendrocalamus > Dendrocalamus latiflorus. Next base: position 32,786,356 of record CM029658.1, on the reverse strand, counting down.
TCGTGTGCTAGTAAACTGACAAAGTATCCAGGACATGGTAGAGCAGCCATGGTAGAACTGATGTCAAAATCTTTCTACGACTTCAAAAGCTAAACCAATGCCCTTGCCCGAGTGTTATGGTAATTAGTAAGCTTTCAAGCATGCTTCAGGTAGCTGTCAAGTTCTCTATCAGTAGCATATGGCGTTCTCATTTATCTTGACTGTCCAAAACTTCATGGCTTGCGGTAGCGGTGCTTTAGACACATGGTTTATCTTCCGTTATATGATAGTGATACAAATTGGGGTATGGCAATACACATTTCAGAAGAAACATGTCATATCTTGTACTCAAAATGAGTTTAGGGTATTGATAAATATCATCCGGATGTTTTCTTTCTAACTATCATCCAAATTTGTGACCATTAGATTAGAGATCCAATAGCCATGAATTCTCCCCCACCCCTTCCAAAAAAATCTCCCCCTCCTCTAAAAAAAATCTCCCCCCTCAAAAAAAGAAGCCGTTGGATCTCTAATCCAACGGTCTCAAATCTGGATGATAGTTAGGAAGAAAACATCCGGGTGATATCTATACACACCCATGAGTTTATGTTCTCTCTGATGCATGAAGTGGCAAAACTGACATATAATAATTTTGATGAAACACGCAACCAATGCTAGTTCCATACTTCCATTACACGATCTGAGATGGTACACCATGTAGTTTTATTTTGGGTTTGACATGAAGGCCTACTCCATGGTCCTTATCATGTCTAGACCCAGCCTGGGCCAGCGTCTTCGCCGTCATCGTCGACGACGACTTTCCCTCGGTTGCGGAGGCGGAGCACAAACCGGCACACCGGGCAGTTGCCCTGCTCCTTCACCCATGGCGCGACGCACCCCTGGTGAAACATGTGGTTGCACGGCGTCACCACCACCTCCTCCTTCCTCCGGAACGTCTCCAGGCATATGGCGCAAGCCTTCTCCTCCTCTTCTGCGTTGTTCGCAGTCTTCTGTGTTTGGAAGACGCACGAGACCAGTCTCCTGAAGGCAGTCTTCTGTTGGCCTGAGGAGGGCGTGTATGCCTGCTTCTTGAGTGTCTTCATTGCCACCTTGAACTCGTCGTCGCTTAACCCCAAGCCGGCTCGCCACGCCGTCGCCGCCCTCGGGGTTGTGTTTGCCATGCTTCGTCTGCCGCCAGGCTGGACTGCGTCGTTGCTGAGTTCGAAATCTGGCCAGCAGAGATCCGCCGGGTGCCCCCCGTAAGTCCTGACGAAGACACTTTTACCATTACTGTTGGAACAGGCGTTAATCATGGTAACTGATGACATGACTTGCACGAAGGAAATATAGTTCTCCGATGGAAAGAAGGAACAGAAGTATGGAACAATCTTGCGATGGTAGATGCTAAATATACCCGCAGAAAGCTGTATGTTGTCTTCGCTCCCAAGGGTAATCCTGGATCAATAGCAAGCATGTTTTTTTAACATACAAATCTTGACAGTTGACGGGAGCATTTCATCGTCAGAATACAGAAGTGACAGATGAAAGCAGGTTCTACTAGGTTATGAAACCTTGGCTGTCTGAAAATTTTCTACAGAGAAACAGGGAGTTGCTACCATAGTATCCATCCTCCTGGAAGGCACCGGCACCGGCGACGGCGACGGCGAGGGATGGCACAAGGAGTGCTCACGCTCAATAGGCACGGAACAGTACTCCGTCCCGTAGCTCTCGTCCGTCCGGCTGTCGGCCGCCTCGTTCCTACATGTGTTCTCGGTCAGGCGATGAGAGTTTGCTGGGTGATGAGCTGATTCTTCCTTCTGGGGCGTTATATGCTTCCCCTGGTGGACCAGGTGGAAATGGAATCAAGAATTTCCTGCTTTGCTAGTGATGCACGCAGAGAGTGAGCATTTGATTCTTCTTCCTGTCTTATCTCATCGAATAATGTTTTTTTATCACATAATTTTGGCGCAAAATAATGACACAAATTTCTAAACTTTTGATCTTTCTGAACTCTAAGGTCCTTCTTCTGAAGAGGTGTGATGAACGTTTTTTATAATGAGATGCGCATCTAGGATGCCATTCTGTTGGGAAGATTTATGCAATGCAATAATGAGATACAATGTAAAAGCAAGCTCAAAGATCAGTCCAATTCCAATCCATGCATCCTGAAACGGCTATCTTTTCGGTTTTCCATCCTATTGCACTGGCCGATCGACACGTAAGCAGAAATATAGACCATTTTCATATATATATATATATATATATATATATATATATATATATATATATATATATATATATATATATATATATATATATATATATATATATATATATATATATATATATATATATATATATATATATATATATGGTTCACACTGAAGTATTTTATAACTAGCATACGAGTATACCTAAAGTGATAAATGTGTATTTTAAATTTGTTTAGGTAGTATATTAGAGGTGGGTATAATTACACCCGAAAGTAAAAGGTATTTTTCCTATATATATATTTAGCTTAGCGCTGTGTAGAAATTTGGATCCTTCAAAGTTCTTAAGCAATGGCACAGTCAAGCATGCTGTTAGATCGTAAAACGGATAATCCAAATTAAGCATGGATGACAAAATTGGCTTTCTGTTGAGACAAATTGATGCTCATAATTTCTTGCACTTAATCTGACCGTTTCTTGATTAGATGTCATGCACAACTTTGTTTTGCTTAAAAATGGCACAGAATTTTGATTCTTGTGTAATTTATACTAAATCAATTAGTTAGCATATCAGTGAGCAAGAAATATTTTTAACATTTTATTGCAGTCTCGGGGGTAAGATTAACATTCACTATGTTTGGGGGTTCTTGGTTTGTTTTGTGCTATCTAGTTGCTGTATCTTGTGACAATGCAGAGGTGAATATTATATTTTAAGAATATAATATTTTGTGCAAGTTGAATATTTACAGTTGGAAATACACATGGAATTTCTTTTTTTGTTTCAGTTGAATAGTGTTGCTTTTTTTTCTTTATGGACGTTCAGCTAAATATAGTAGCTCATTATCTAGTCAATTCATAATCATGTCAGGTTTTATTGAAGGATATGAACGATTGTTTAGTTAGCCTGATTTGTAAGCCTGATGAAATTTGTCCATATGGTTGTGCTGATTGAGGAGAGTACCACTGTTTTGAACTAGTCTGTGGGTTTTGATGTTTTGATAGAAAAGAAACCGGTGACATCCGAGACATGATAATCGTAATGTATGTTTCCATTGGGGGTAAACTTATGGTAACTTGGCCTGAGTATGTACTTTCACGTTCATGCATTATATTATATATGTTGCAATGGTACAGTACAAATTGTGCAATTGCCATTTGCTCTGTTTTGATTCGGGAGAGGTATTCCTTCAGGGACTCTCATATAAATTTCCGAATCCAAGTTACCGTAAAGGTATGCAGTCACAACATCCATCAGTTTCATTTCTAAGTTTAAGTTCACTGCCATTGAGATCAAGTATCTAAAGGTAATTCCACTCATAACTAGGGAGTAGGTTTCTTCATAATCAACTCTAGGACGTTGAGTGAAACCTTGGGCTACTAGCCTTGCTTTGTACCTCACCACTTCATTTCTTTTATTTCTCTTTCAAACAACTACCCACTTGTGCCCTACGGGGTGCACATGGGGAGGCGTGCGGCATACGGGCCCAAACACCTCTCTTTTGTTTAGAGATAGCAATTCAGTTGCTATTGCCTTCTTCCAATCTTCCCAATATGATCTTTTCTTACATTCAGCGAGCGATGCAGGCTCGGGATCAAGATCGATGATGGTGGCAATTTTCTTTGCGAAGTAGATATCGATATTAGCTGTTGTCCTATTCAGGGACTCTCCCGTGTGCACATAATTTATAGCTATTTCTTCATGAGTTGCTTCTTCTGGAACGATTGCTTCTACTGGAGCTTTATCTTGCACATCGCTTCTTTCAATTGCGGTGGCAAGTCCCTTTAGTTTTTCGGCTCCGATGTGTGCGCACACATCCATGCCGACGGGGATATTCAGATCCGGTATGCCCTCTTCTGGAGGTGTCATACTTGTGCCAGGTCTCAACTGGCTCCCCTTCTCATTCTGGGGAACTTCAATGATCGGCTGCGATAAGTCCTTCTTATCCTTCTTCACCAGGCGTCCCCGGTTACTAAGGATTCGAGGAATTCGTCCTCATTTTTTTTCTGAGGCCTCTGGATGAGATTAGGGATACCTTTTGCTTTCTTTGGTATTTCAGCCCTCTCCGCTGCAGTGCGTGCAGGCACATGCGACTTAGTCACGCTCTTCAAATCACTAAAGTGATCAGGCAGCTGATGTGCTAATGCTTGCAAATCAATTGTCTTCTGGACTTCTATTGTCTTCTAGAATTCTATTGTCTTCTGGACTTATCTATTTGCTTTACTAATGCACGGGTCATCTGCATGGATTCTCGTGGCTTGCTACGTAATGTCTTCTGGACTTCTCTAGTTCACGGGTCATCTGCATGGATTCCCCGGGCTTGCCACATAATTTCCCGACATTCCTCATCAAGGGGTTGATTTCCTCCCCCTAATGTTGGGAAATTTTCGGTGGTGACCCTTGCGCTAGTTGCATAGGTGAATGGATGTTGTAGGCCGAAAGTCTAAGGTTGGTGAGATTCGCTGCATGTAGGACTGCGTGTCCCCAACATGTAGCTGCTAGATTTCAAGTATGCAAAAGGGGTCGGGCAATAAATTCAATTCTTTTAATTAAAGTCTCTGCCAAACCATTCTGGGTATGGACATGCGGTATCGAATGATCAACTGCAATACCCATCGCCATGCAATAATCATCAAATGCCTTCGAAGTAAATTCTCTGGCGTTGTCCATTCTGATGGACTTAATGTGATGATTAGGGAACACATTTCTGATGCGAATGATCTGCGAGATCAATTTTGCAAAGGCGTGATTTCTTGTGGACAACAAACCCACATATGACCACTTCGTGGAAGCGTCAATGAGCACCATGAAATACTTAAATGGCCCTGGGATGGGCTGAATGGGACCGCAAATGTCTCACTGGAATGTAGGGACTTCATCCTTCACTTTCAGAGTGGAGGGTCTAGTAATTAGTTTCCCGGTGGCACATGCAGGGCACACAAAATCTCCATGATTCGAGAAATTCTTCACATTAATATTATGCCCTTGGGAATTGTTTATTATATTTCTCATCATCCTAAGACTTGGGTGGCCTAATCTGTCATGCCAGAGATAGAAGAGTTCAGAGCTTCTAAATACTATCTTCAGGACAGTGTATGCTGCAGGCGCCTTAATGTTGGTATAATATAGCCCAGTTTCTAGTGAAGGAAGTTTTTTTAATACACTTTTCTTTTCATTTTCTTCGCGCGTCATAATGAGCAGGTATTCCTTACTATGCTCTTCTTCAGTCTCAACGTGGAAACCATTTGCACGGATATTCTTAAAACTTAGAAGAGTTCTAGTCGATTCTGGGTACAATAAGGCTTCTTCAATGACCAAAGTTGTGCCCATTATGGCTCTTCCGGAACCAATTATTAATGCATCGCTTCTGGCGATTGTCGTAAGGCTGCCAGTGCTTTACGTATCGACTAAAAAATACTTAGTCTCTCTTAAGATGGTATTCATTGTGCCGCTGCTAGCTAAGCACACTTCCTTAATAGGGCGCTACACGTGTTCTAATATAGGGTATTTTATTAATATGCATCAGAAGGCAATCAACACATAAATAAATATGCCAATATCAGAACATATCATGCCATCATAAACTGAATAAATGAATGAATTCTTCGAAAAATCATCCAACCATCATGAGAAAATAACAATTCTTAAGTACCATCCATGCAAATTCTAACATATTCTTCCACATAAAATAAATGACAATTAAAGTCTAAATGCATTCTGTGCACTAGACTTCTTCTGCTATTCTCTCGAGGGTGACATTCTCTTCAAGAGAAATCATGGCGTTGGCTGCTTCTAGGTCGAGAGGGGGTGCTGCTGCCTGGATGGTCTCAACCTCCATTAACGCGGGTAGCTGCTCGGAACTCTCCCCCTCAACCAACACAAAGTGGGCTTCATGTTGCCCTTTGCCATCCCATTTGGCTTGCTAGCCTTATTCTTATGTGGAGCGTCTGATTTGCCTTTCTGGGCTACGGCTTTACCCATCCTTCCCCTTCTCTTCATCAAGGGCTTTCGCACCTTGTAGCTCTCGGCGTTGGCTTCACGGCCAGCGGAGCTCCCAGGTGGCTAAGTGACGTAGTTCTTTGCGGAGAACTTTGTCCTGAGCCTCCGCAACCTGCATCATATCAATCAATTCGGCATATTCCTTATAGTCGTCATGACGATAATTGCGTGCGGATTATACTGCATGGGGTGGAAGGTGGATAGGGTTTTCTTGGTCTTCTGCTTATCTGTGATCTGCTTGCCACAGAGTTGAAGACTAGTACAAATCCTGTGCAAGGCAGAATTGTACTCCCCGACCGTCTTAACATCGGCAAACCTCAGTCTGATCCACTCTCGCTCTGCTTGAGGAAGAATGGTGTACTTTAGCCTCTTAAACCGCTTCTTAAGTGCGATCCAAAGTGCTAGCGCGCTCTTCTCCGCCATATACTCATTCTTGAGAGTGAGGCAGAGGTGGTGCCTGAGAAAGTGAAGTGCCTGATCATTCTCCTCAAATGTAGGTTGAGCGTCATTCAGTCCGCCAATCCCAATAGCAGCGCGGAGCTTCCTAGCTCCAAGCACAATCTCGACATCGGATGCCTACGTCAGATAGTTTTGGCCATGCTGGGCCAGCTCCTCGAACTCCCAGTTCGTGATATTAGTCATCTAAATGTGTATAAGTCTACTGCTGGTAGACATGCACGGAATAATTTACTGCGGGTAAATAAATGGTACAAAAGGTTCTCGCAATGTTCCAGAATTTTCTATGCATTTTCTATAAAGTTTACTGCTAATTCAGTGATTAAAAGCAATTTTCAGTAATTACAATTAACCAAAACAGTAAATAAATACAGAAAATAATAATGGCATAAATAAATAAGCTTCAAATGCTAAAAATAATGCAAAATTCGGATTCCTGAGGCCCTTTTATGCTAAAATGTGAAATTTCAGCAAATTCTGCAATTCCAGAGGGTTTTGCGTAAAATTTCAGTTCAGAGAAAAATTCGCGCAATTTTCTGATTTACAGAGGGGTTTCTACAAAATTTTGGACTTGTATGCAAATTTTAGGACCTTTCAGTAATTGCTACGATTTTCGGGCCCTTTTACGCAAAATGGTCACCCTCTCCCCCGGCCGGGCTTTTATTTCCAGCCCACCCCAGCCCATCTTCTTTCGGCCTACTTGGCCTTTCCCCGGCCCAGCCGCTTGGCACCTAGGTCCCAACGGTCCATACGGCCAGCTCAATGCGCATAACAGGAGGTGGAGGGGAATTTAGGGTTTCCCCTCCCCTCACTCCACTCATGGCGGCGGCTGTGCAAAGAGGCGGCGACCGGCGCAAAAAGGGGCGGCGGGGCTGGCTCAAGGCGCAAGGCGGCGGTGCCGGCTCAAGCCGGCGGAGCCCAAGCGGTGGCGACACCATGAGTGGAGCGGGGGCCGGCTTCGGGCGGCAAAACGGTGGAGGCCGGCGAGTTCAAGGCGTGCGCGCAGCTCGGGATGCGGGCCGGGGCGAGGTGGCACGCGCACGGCGGGGCCAGCGCGGGCAGAAGCCGGCGCGGGGAGATCGGCTGCAGGCCGGTGATGGATGTGGGCGAGGGCGGTGCTGCCGGCCAGCGGCCAAGCGATGCCGTGTGGGGCTGGCGCAAGGCGGCGGGGCCGGAGTATGGCGGATGGCGGCGGGCCCGGCTAGCGCGTTCGGGCGGCAGGCGCACATGGGGAAGGAGCCGGCTTCGGGTGCGTTGGCACTGATTGGCGGCACGGCGAACACGCGTGTGGGCGTGGCTGGGCCGGTGGTGCCAAGATGGCCAGCGACGGCGGCTTCCGGCCGGGTCGGTGACGGCCCGTGCGGGATTGACGACGGTGGAAACCGCACCAGTAGCCCGTGCGGGGGCGTCTGCCGTGTGATGGCCCAGGCGGTCGTGTGCACTCCGGCCGGCTTCTGGCCGGTGGCGCGCATACAGGCGCGGCGGCGGCGGAGGCGGCCAGTCGGCATCCGTGTTGTGTGTATATTTTCTGTGCCATGGTTATGCAGAACCGAACAGAGAAGATGATAATTTCTATCTTTGCATAATGATCATGCAGAATTAAACAGAACTCATGCAAATATGTTTCGTTTTCCAATCTAGATGCAATCAACATCTACCCCGTTTCGCAATCTACTGATCGATATTGTGCTGGCGATTTCAGATCTGCTCGTGGTAGATTAGGGCGGATTTGCATCTAATCTACAGTGCAATCAACATCTACTCCGTTTCACAATCTACCGATCGGCATTGTGCCGGCGACTTCAAGTCTGCTCGCGGTAGATTAGGGCGGATTTGCACCGTAGAATTTCAATCTAGAACGCGAAAAGAAAATACAGATTCAAAAGCGATCTAGAAAATTCAATCTGTGCTTCGATGATTACCTTGTTCACCGGAGCGAAGTCGTGCTGATAATGTGTTGAGGAACCGTCGCTGGCGACCAGTCCGAGCGATTCCTTTGTTTAGAACAAGAACGAATCAATCACAGAATAATAGATTGAACACACAGAGAGATAGAGAGAACTCCTGATCTTTCTTTATTACTTTCATTCATGTGTATATAATTCTCAGGTATGACTCTCTATTTATAGACTACAATGAGATCACATCATAGGTCACGGACTGCTGGCCCAGCCCAGATTTCTTAACAGTTTTCTGATTGTTCTGTTAATTCTGCTTACTGCTAAACGAACACACCACGCCGAGCAGCTAACAACACGCCCGGAACTCACGCCACGATCTCGAAGACTCGCTTTCCCTGGACGACTGGGCATCGTGCAGCTACATATGCATCTCGACTAAAAAAGTGATGCATGTAGCCGGTTCCCAGCCATGGTTGATTTCATGCCACGTAGAGTGCACTCCATTGGCCACACAAAAAAGTGATCAACACCAGCACACTATTGCAGGATTCCTCCAGCGTTAGCTCACTATTTTGAGCATCTACTTTCCCCATTGTTCAACATACACTGCTTCCCATCCGCAACCATCTGCTTGCTTGCCTCGCTCTCTGCTGAGTTGCTCGCCATCTCTTTGCACACCCCATCTCGATGTCTGCGCCGGCGCCCTCGATCTTGTCTTGTCGTCCCTGGCTGCCTTGAGATCTTTCGAGTAGGAACTGCCTTGCCGGGTGTTGGAAGTTGGCACAAACAGCATGGTATCTTTCGAGTAGGAGCCGCCGAGCCGGAGATCGCCGCAAGTTGACATCCATCTCTGCTCAAATTCCGCTCGGTCGTCCCGCCTCGCCTCTCGCTCCCTTGGGTACGTACACTTCTCCTCGTGCAACATGAGTACTACTCTACTAGTGCCCCCCGAAGTACGTATAATGAATCGAACTCCTCTGCCTCCAGCGACGCAGGGATGGCGGAGTCCAAGCCCGTCAACGCGGCGCGGTGGGTGGTCGGCAAGGCGCTGAACCTGCTGTCGGGCGGCTTCGTCGAGGCATGGACGGCCAGCTCGGAGCTCGGCTGCAACGTCAACGCCCTCAAGATGGAGCTGGGGTTCGCGGAGGCCATGCTCAGCAACGCCCGCGGCCGACAGCTCGACAACCCGGGCCTGACTGAGCTGCTGCAGAAGCTCCGGGACCTGGCGTACGACGCCGAGGACGTGCTGGACGAGCTCGACTACTTCCGCATCCAGGACGAGCTCGACGGCACCTACGAGGCCGCCGATGAGCATGACAAGGGCTACCTCCACGGCCTCGCCCTCAATGCTCGTCACACCGCCAGGTCCGTTGGCAGCAAGCTCAAGTTCTCCTCGTCTGCTGCTACTCGTGATGATCCTGATGACCAAGAAGTCGACATGGTCTCCTCACCAGAGGCCACCAACCAGGTCGGTGAGGAGATGAGCGGAGGCAAGAGCAGGTTCGCTTCCAGTGTGTGCAACACCATCAAAGCTGTCGGTAAACACCTCCCCTGGTACCCTTCTACACTCGTGCAAGACGATGACGACGTCGGCTTGTTAAGTTCGAGCAAGCGTGCCGTTGGCAGCAAGTTCAAGTTCTCCTGGCCGTGCAACGCGCCACAGAGCAAGCGTGCCGTGCAAACACCGAAACTGAAGTTTGACAGGGTGCAAATTTCTGCAAGAATGAAGGACATCATAGAAGAGTTGAAACCAGTATGTGCTAAGGTTCGAGACGTTCTTAATCTCGAGTTGTTGGGTTCCAGCCGTAGCACTGCACCGGACATTGCCAACAGTCGTCCCGTCACCACCCCAGAAAGTATAGAGCCTGCGCTGTATGGCAGGGACGAAACGAAGGACGGCATCATTTATGACATAACTGAGGGTAAATACTGTGACAAGGACCTCACTGTCCTTCCGATTGTTGGCCCAGGCGGCATAGGGAAGACAACTCTCACGCAATACATTTATGAAGAAGTTGAGGATCATTTCGATGTGAAGATTTGGGTATGTGTGTCTCTCAATTTCAATGTGTATAGACTGACTGAAGAGATTAAGAATTCAATAGTCGGTAAACAGGAAAATGGTAATCCAGTTAATTTGATTGAGCAAAGGTTGAAACATAAGAAGTTTTTGCTTGTCTTGGATGATATGTGGAATTGCGGTAATGAGGATGAGTGGAAAAGACTCCTAGTGCCCTTCATAAAAGGACAAAAAAAGGGTAGCATAATTCTAGTCACAACCCGTTTTCCGGCACTAGCAGAAATGGTTAAAACAAGTGATTATGCTATTCGACTCGAAGGGTTGGCCGATGACAAGCTTTGGACGTTGTTCCTAGTATATGTGTTTGGTGACGAGCAAGCAGGAAATGAGCATAGTTATTTACTTGAGACCGGAGAAAAGATAGTAAAAAAACTGAAGGGCTCCCCTCTTGCAGCAAAAACTGTAGGTAGATTATTGAGAAACCGACTTGATTTGGATCACTGGACAAGAGTCCTAGAAAGTAAAGAATGGGAATTACAAAGTGGTGAGCATGATATCATGCCAGCATTGAAGCTTAGCTATGACTATCTCCCTTTCCATCTACAACAATGTTTTACCTACTGTGCTTTGTTCCCTGAAGATTACATATTTGAAAGAGAGGAGCTGATTCACTTGTGGATAGGACTGGATGTTTTACATTCGTATGGTCAAAACAAAAGAATTGAAGATACAGGAGTAAGCTATTTGAATGACTTGGTTGATCATGGATTTTTTAAAATGGGTGAAAAAGAAGACGGACGTCCTTGTTATGTTATCCATGACCTGCTACATGAGTTAGCGTTGAAGGTTTCATCCAATGAATGCCTAAGTATATATAGTTCTAATGTGAGATCCATACAAATTCCCCCATCTATACGTCACTTGTCTATCATTATAGATGATACAGACGTCAAGGACAGAATGACTTTTGAAAATCATAAGGAGGATTTGAGTACACTTGATAAAAGATTGAAAGTTGAAAACCTACACTCTTTGATGTTATTTGGAGAATGCCACCGAAGCTTTGCCAAGATTTTTGCTAATTTGTTTAGGGACGCAAAAGCCCTTCGCGTTATTTTTTTGTCTGGTGGCATCCTATGATGTGGAAGAATTGCTGCACAACTTTTCGAAACTTGTCCATCTTCGCTACTTACGGATTAAGGAGGCTGTATTTTTCTTGGAAATAAGTCTACCCAGCACTATTTCAAGATTTTATCACCTAAGGGTGCTGGATCTAAAAGGATGCTATAATCTCCATGATTTACCAAGAGATATGAGCAACCTTCGAAAGATGCGACATTTTCTTGTCCCAGATGTGAAGTTTCATTCTGGCATTGTTGAGGTTGGAAAAGTAAAATATCTGCAAGAGTTAAGAAGATTTGAAGTAAAAAAAGATATTAATGGTTTCGAGTTAAGGCAGCTAGGGCGATTGCTAGAGATCGGAGGATCACTGCATATTTGCAATATTGAAAATGTGCAAGAAACAGTGGATGAAGCCAAACTAGAGCACAAAAACCGCTTACATGAGTTAATATTAGAATGGGATATCAATCGATCTAACAAGGATCCTACACAAGAAGAGCGTGTTCTTGAAAGTCTTAAGCCACATAGCAATCTTCGGGAGCTATGCATTAGAGGGCATGGAGGCACTACTTGCCCGACATGGCTAGGCGTGAACCTTTCTACTAAAAGTTTGGAATCTCTTTGTCTGGATGATATAGTTTGGAACAAACTTCCAACTCTGGGCGAGATGTGGGTTGTTGACGAGTATGGCGAAGAGTTTCAAGGTTGTATCACAGGCCAAAGCTTTCAGAATTTAAAAAGGCTGGAACTTGTTAAGATACCAAGATTGAAAAAATGGGTTGGAAATGACACTTGTCACTTGTTCTCTCACCTAGAAGTACTCACCATTAAAGATTGCTCTGAACTCGTGGAGTTGCCATTTTCAAATTCTACTTGCAATCAACCAGGGCAAGAGGCGAACATTAATGGGTTTCCTAGTCTACAGGAGCTCAACATTGAAGACTGCCCAAAACTGTTATCATTGCCTCCTATCCCTTGGAAAAGTGGTCCGTGCACTACTGAGATAGCACGAGTGGGATTTGGTTTTGCGCAGGTAGTTTACTCAGAAAATTACAGATCGGAATTACAATTGGAAATCGAGGGAGGCGGTGGTCAGGATAGCGTGTCCTGGAAGATGCTGGCCTTTCATAATCTAACTGAACTAAAAACGCTGAAGATGGAGATGTTGGATATTGATCTAGGCCAAACGGCCAGAAGAGGGAGACGTGGGTGTCACCCACGTCTACGCGCCCTGATCGGGGGTTAACCGTTTTAGGGTTACGGTCCCCCGTTGCACAGCGCAATATAAATGTTGGAGTCCGGCCTCTCTGGTATTTTGAGTTAATTCCTGTGAGAGCTAAAACTCCATACAACCCCTAAAGAACCGATCTACTTCGTGCTGTTGGCAACGGGAAGGCCGTCGACCACTACTGCAGGTCCTAGAAGGCGACGACTCTCTGCACCTCGCCGGCGACTCCCCGTACCCCGGCGATCTCCACCGACTCGTCTCCACGCCTGCATCACGCAGGCACGAGGTCTTCGCTCAAATGGCGTTCATCGGCGACCGTAAGTCCATCCCCTAACTCCCCATGCCTAGGTGTTCATGTTCAGTTCTAGGGTTAAGACAAATGCATGATGATTAAGGACCTAACATTTGGTATCAGAGCACCCCTAGAAATCTTCATGAACCCTAGTTGAAACCCCGATCTTTGGTTTTCGGATTCGGGGGTTTAGATCTAATGTTTATGCGTCGGCTAAAGAAAATTAGAAGGAGGGGATACAAATTCTAATGCAAACCCTAATGTTTTTCCCCAAGCCTTGATGAATCCCCGAACCCTAAATCCCCAATTCAACCGAATCAAGAACACAAAAAAAGGAGGATCTTACGGGCGATGCCGCCGTCGTCGGTCTGCCGCTCTGCGGGAGTCGCCGCTTCGGGGCCGCCGCAACCGCCTCCCGATGGCGCCGCCGCTCCGCTTCGCGAGCAGGCCGGCCGCCGCCCCGCTACCCCAGGCCGCCGGGTCGCCGCTTCGGGGCCGCCGCCGCGCCTCCCGATGGCGCCATCGCTCTGCCCGTCGCCGCCTCGCGTGAGTGCGCCGCCGCTCCGCGCGCCTGGTGCCGCTCTCCGCCTCCGCTCCGGGCGCGACGCCGTGCCGCCGTTTCGCGCGGGCGCCGAGTGCGCCGCCGTCGCCTGCCCGTAATTTTCGGAGGGGAGGAGGCAGATAGGGTTAGGGTTTTTTGGGTGACAGTTTTTGTTCAGGCGCCAGGCTCTCCGAGCCGTCTGATTCGGCGGACGGCTCTGATGAAGGCGGGGCAGGTGCTGCGGGCTGGGCCGGCGGTTTTGATGGGCCAGTGGAGCCGCAAAGGGGAAAGGGCTGTTGGGTTTTTAGGCCCAGCAGCCATAATCTTTATGTTTTTCTATATATCTTTTCATGTATGTGTATTTCAGCATATATTTCATGTATTTATGATTTATCTCATGTTCAATTAATGATCATTTGATGTCTCTCATGAAATTATTAACGGATAAATGTTGCTAAGCTGCTGAAAAATATTATGCTCTTTTCCGCTGCGTAATGTTCTGCCCCTAATTGAATGGAACCAACGGGAAATTCAATTGGAGGGCTGTATTTAATTTTACATGTTATTACTTTTGGACCAACGTTAATTGTAATTGCATGTAATCAATTATGTTTATTTTTATGTTTATTTTTCGCCATGCTATTACTCTTTGACCAAAGTTAATTGTAATTGCATGCGATAATTTATGTTAAATTTTTCGCTTCTGCCCAACGGTGATGCGAAAAATTCTTATGAGCATGTTGTTAATCATACCAACGTAAGATTAATTTTCATGCAAATTAATTATACGCTTTCCTAATGTAAATTTTAATTTTTCAGCTGCTTCTGTTTCCGCTCATGTAAATGCTATTGAGCCACTTAATGGTAGTAACTTCCAAAAATGGAAGTTTACACTTATGACGACTTTTCAGCTCTTGGATCTGGACTACGCGTTCAGATTCGATGAGCCTGTCGCTCCTACTGAAGGGGAGGACAATTATGATGACAAAATGAAGGAATATAAAGCTAATGCTGAGAAGTGGGAGCGGTCTAACCGTGTTTCACTTGCTGTGATGAAAAACTCCATCAGTGAGGCAATAAGGGGAGCAATCCCTGAAAAGGAAAGGGTAAAGGACTATTTGTCCTCCATCGAGGATCACTTTAAAGGGTCCTCTAAAGTTTATGCTACCACACTGATGCACAGGCTCATGAACACTAAGTACAATGGTACTGGAAATGTTCGTGAGCACGTTACGAATTCCTTGCAGGGATTCCATATGTTGAGAAATCTCAGAGGGGAAAGAAGCCTTAGAGTGGCTAATGGGATGGAAGCCGAAATTCAAGCTATTGGATCGATTTCTTTAGTTTTGAATAATGATTTTGTAATGAAACTTAATGATGTTCTTTATGTTCCCTCGATGAGAAGAAACTTAATTTCCATTTCATTATTAGATAATGATGGATATTCTTGTAATTTTGGACACGGAATGTGTTTGATTTATTTCAATAATGATAATGTTGGTCGTGCCATCCGACACGACAAGCTTTATATGTTATCCCTGCAAGATTCTCCTATATCCATGAATGTATGTGATGAGAATAAAAAGCGTAAGCGAATTGATGAAACTTCGTCGAAATTGTGGCACTGTCGTTTATGCCACATTTCGAGGGGGAGAATTGAACGTCTCATTAAAGATGAAATTCTCCACCCTTTAGACTTTAATGATTCGAATGATCATTGCCTCGATTGTATCAAAGGCAAGTATGTAAAGCAAATAAAGAAAGGTGCTACTCGAAGCACAGGGATTTTGGAATTAATTCATACTGACATATGTGGTCCTTTCCCTGTGACATCAGTGGATGGTTATGATTCTTTTATTACGTTCACTGATGATTACTCACTTATGGACATGGTTCGAAGTATGTTGAGCTACTCCACTTTGCCTGTAAAGTTATGGATGGAAGCATTAAAGACCGCTGCACATATACTCAATCGGGTTCGTAGTAAATCGGTGCCTAAAACACCTTATGAATTATGGACTGGGAGAAAACCTAGTTTGAACTACCTCCATGTGTGGGGTTGTGCAGCTGAAGCTAAAATATTTAACCCACATATTGGGAAATTAGATCCCAAGACTGTGAGTTGCCATTTTATTGGCTACCCTGACAGGTCTAAAGGGTACCGATTCTATTGTCCAGATCGTACCACAAAATTTATAGAAACAAGACACGCTGTGTTCTTGGAAAATGATGGCATCAGTGGGGACTTGGAGCCCAGGAAAATTGATCTTGAGGAGAAACGGATTTATGTTGCTTCACCGCTAATCCGACAGACTGATTTTCCTGTGCCCCAAGTGGTTGTGCCCATAGTTGACCCTGTAGTTGCAACTCCTGTTGCATCTCCAGTTAATTCTGTGGCTACTCCTTCTGTTGAGGGCTCTGAAAATACAAGTGCAATACCTAATGCTGAGCCTTCACAACCCTCTGTGACAATTAATGACCTGATGAGCCTACTAATGAACCTGTCAGGAGATCACAACGAGTGAGGAGATCTGCTATCCCAAGTGATTATGAGGTTTACTTGAATGAGGATGATCTTGGGAAGGCAGATGATCCTAGCTCTTATAAGGAAGCAATGAAGAATAATGATTCATCTAAATGGCTAGATGCCATGAAAGATGAGATTGAGTCTATGGGCGCTAATGACGTATGGGACTTAGTGGAAATTCCTAATGGAGCCAAAACAGTAGGCTGCAAATGGGTCTACAAGACCAAGCGTGACTCCAAAGGGAATATCGAAAGGTTTAAGGCGAGACTTGTAGCAAAAGGGTTTACGCAAAGAGAAGGCATTGACTATAATGAAACATTTTCTCCTGTCTCAACTAAAGATTCATTTAGAATAATAATGGCGCTCACAGCACATTTCGATTTAGAGTTGCACCAAATGGACGTTAAGACTGCATTCCTGAATGGAGACTTGTATGAAGACGTTTACATAACACAACCGGAAGGTTTTGTTGTGGAAGGCGAGGAACATTTAGGATGCAAGCTAAGGAAATCCATATATGGCCTGAAGCAAGCTTCTAGGCAATGGTACCTTAAGTTTGATGAAGTCATAAGGAAATTTGGATTTAAGGAGAATGATGTTGATAATTGTACATATATTAAGTTCAGGGGGAGTAATTACACCTTCTTAATTCTTTATGTGGACGATATATTATTGGCTAGCAGCAGTGTGGACATGCTGCGAGAAACTAAAAGATTTCTCTCGTCCAATTTTGATATGAAGGATCTCGGTGAAGCATCTTATGTTCTTGGTATTGAAATTCACCGAGATAGGTCCAAAGGAACATTAGGTTTATCACAAAAGGCATACATTGACAGAGTACTAAAGAGATACAATATGCATAAATGCTCTGCCTCGCCTGCTCCTATTGTTAAGGGCGATAAGTTTGGGAAATTTCAATGCCCAAAGAATGACTTTGAATCTGATCAGATGAAGGCTATACCTTACGCTTCTGCTGTCGGAAGTATTATGTATGCTCAAGTATGTACGCGCCCTAATTTAGCTTTTGTTACCGGGATGCTTGGCAGATATCAGTCAAATCCAGGACCGGACCACTGGAAAGCCGTTAAAAAAGTCCTACGCTATATGCAAGGCACTAAAGGTCACATGCTCACATATAGAAAAAGCGATAACCTTGAGGTTGTCGGTTATTCTGATGCTGATTTTGCGGGGTGTAAAGACACTAAGAAGTCCACATCAGGTTATATTTTCACCCTCGCAGGAGCAGCAATTTCATGGAAAAGTGTAAAGCAAACACTTACTGCATCGTCGACAATGCAGGCTGAATTTGTGGCATGTTATGAGGCTACCGGGCAGGCTGTATGGCTTAAGAACTTTATCCCGGGATTGAGAGTGGTAGACAGCATTTCTAGACCACTCATTTTGTACTGCGACAATCAACCCGCAGTTTTCTATTCGAGTAACAATAAGTCAAGTGCAGCTGCCAAGCACATTGACATAAAGTATCATGTTGTGAAAGATAGAGTCCAGGATCAAACAATTAAGATTGAGCATATTGGAACTAAATTTATGCTTGCGGATCCGCTCACAAAAGGCTTACCACCCAATAATTTTCGTGATCATGTTGCCGGCATGGGTTTATTGGAAAGCCTGTGATCCTGGAATAAGAGGACCATATATAGTAACCGACTCCCATGAAGTATTATGTTATCCGATCGATATAGAAGGGAGCACTATAAGTACTGATGTCCAGCGGTACTTAATTGACTGTTGTGAAACATTACTTTAGTGTGAACTTTTATTGAGAAAGAGCTTATGATGTTTAGCCTTACGATCAAGGGGGAGAATGTTGGATATTGATCTAGGCCAAACGGCCAGAAGAGGGAGACGTGGGTGTCACCCACGTCTACGCGCCCTGATCGGGGGGGCTAACCGTTTTAGGGTTACGGTCCCCCGTTGCACAGCGCAATATAAATGTTGGAGTCCGGCCTCTCCGGTATTTTGAGTTAATTCCTGTGAGAGCTAAAACTCCATACAACCCCTAAAGAACCGATCTACTTCGTGCTGTTGGCAACGGGAAGGCCGTCGACCACTACTGCAGGTCCTAGAAGGCGACGACTCTCTGCACCTCGCCGGCGACTCCCCGTACCCTGGCGATCTCCACCGACTCGTCTCCACGCCTGCATCACGCAGGCACGAGGTCTTCGCTCAAATGGCGTTCATCGGCGACCGTAAGTCCATCCCCTAACTCCCCATGCCTAGGTGTTCATGTTCAGTTCTAGGGTTAAGACTAATGCATGATGATTAAGGACCTAACAGGAGAAATGCCCTCCTCCGCCTCTGTATCACCTCCAAATGCTAACATCTCTGAAGGTCCTGAAGATATGTGATTCGAGCAATGTCTTTTCGCCGGTTGAAGGTGAGGACCATGTCGGGTGCCCGCTTCCAGTTGAGAACATCGAGATCCAGCGATGTGGTGCCAGTGGTAAGGAATTGACAGAGTGGCTCTCTCATTTCCCGAAGCTCACCCTGTTGAGAATAGATGGTTGTGAGAAGATTACAGGGTTGGGTGTGGTGGAGCAGCGAACGATGGCAACACCCGCATCATCGTCATCATCTGCACAAACTGGGCAGCAGCAGGAGGAGATAAGAGGAGGGGACGAAACAGCAGCAGAAGGGCTGCTGCTCTTGCCTCCCCAAATACAGGAGTTGCAGATCGAACACAGCCCGGAGCTAACCCTCCGCGCCAATTCGCTCCAAGGTCTGCACTGCCTCCGATCATTGTGGATACAGGGTTGCCCCAAGTTTCTCTCCTCCTATTCGTCCTCCGCTTCTGGTTTCCCCATGCCGACCTCCCTGCAGGACCTCACTCTTCTCGGCGTGAAGGACATGGCGACGCTGGCGCCTCTCTCAAACCTCACCTCTCTCACCAAATTGGAAATATGGAACTGCGGAGATCTAAGCGGCGAGGATTTATGGCCTCTCCTCACCCAAGGTCACCTCACTCAATTAAGCGTCACTGGAACCACCAAAATCTTCATCGGTTCAGAGCCCTCCAAACTGCAGTATCTGTGGACGGATGACGTCGCAGGAGTCCTTGCCGCGCCCGTGTGCGGCATCCTCTCTTACTCCCTCACCTCCTTAATCTTTTACAGGATTTCGGTGAAGCGCTTCACAGAGGAGCAAGAGAGGGCCCTTCACCTCCTCACCTCCCTCCAGGACCTTCGATTTGTGAGTTGCTACAAGCTGCAGTGCCTCCCTGCAGGGCTCCATAGGCTTACCAACCTCAAGAGATTAGAACTCAGGTATTGTCGAGCCATCCGTTCGCTGCCCAAGGACGGCCTCCCGAGTTCTCTGCAAGAAATAGATGTCTATTATGACAACAGCGAGGAGCTAAGAAGGCAGTGCCGCAAGTTAAGAGGAACCATTCCAATAATTACTTACTAATCCAAGGTAACAGGCACTTCCTTTTTTTACTCCTCCCCAGTCCACCCACCAATTTCCCTTCTTTGCCTTACCTCGGAAGCATCTAAGTCATTCTCTTTTTGTTTCGTTCACCGCAATTACTGTTTCCTCTGAGTAACCAACTTGATTTGACCTCTTCTGCAGGGCTTTTCTTCAATTTGTACATTCTCCCAGCCTCGAACAATTCTCTCTGTATCTAAGCACAGTTCCGACTTGCCAGCCATGAAGATCTCGACTTGTATCTCCCATTCTGTACATCAAACTGGTTAGTATATGCAAAATCATCTCATACTCCCATAGTTCCATACACTGTTTAGAAATTTAATCCACAGTTCATTGATCTTCAGCTTGTTGTTTTGGTTATCTTGGCACTTTTCGCTTCATATGCTTTTGACTTATTCCGGACTGCAAGTAGAGTTCATGCGACTGTTGACAGAAAACAATTCCCTCATTTACACAGCAAACTTTTTCTTATTGTCCTTGTAGTGCTTTTTACCATTAACCCTGTAAGGTTTGATTCTGATTAAACTGATAATGTCGGGATTGAATGTGGCAATGTGCAAAGTGGCATGTCTGATCAGCTGGACCTTTTTCCAGTGGGTAAATGGTCCAGTGCCAAATAGTGCATTTCTAGTACAAATGGGTAATATGGTTTACAGCTCTAGTTTGAGAGCTTCTAATGCTTGTA
The DNA here is from genome assembly GCA_017311315.1 of Dendrocalamus latiflorus. NCBI lineage: Eukaryota > Viridiplantae > Streptophyta > Magnoliopsida > Poales > Poaceae > Dendrocalamus > Dendrocalamus latiflorus. The sequence continues at coordinate 32,765,951 of CM029658.1, read as the reverse complement.
TGAACATGGATCAATACGGATTCCCATGCCATGCATGTAATTTTGTTCCCATTTTAGCTTAAGCGGGTGCAGTTTTTTCACTTGACAGTAGGATCAGACAATCATCTTTCCTTACATGATTGTGCAATCCTCATTGTTTCCATCAACTTTCGACAACAAATAAATAGCGGTTGATCACATGAGAAACTTAATTTATGCAATTGTTTTTCATTTACCATTTTAGGTTTATGATGGCATCAGCTTGCTCATTCTACTCTCCTTCATAAGCTCAAAGACCCTGTATGAAACGTGCTGCTAACATAAAGCCACTTTTATAATTTCTATGTTCTTTTATAAGAAGGAATGTTAAAAAAACTATTTTCTATTGTTTCAAACATTCAGAATTGGGTTTTTTTCAATTGCCTGTGTTAGTTGTGGATCAAATTCAAATATGTCTAGGAGAATACTGGTTTGAAGGTACATATTTCTCACCCGTAACTAGCAAAATGCTCAATTTCAATAGTAAGGGCGGCAAGAGTATGGTACCTATAAACTATTGTGTAGTCTGCATGAGCTTCTTCAATTGACGTGTGATTATCTTTATATATTTTTTAGGGAATTATCTTGGTAACTTGATGACCTCAGTTCTGTTAAATTTTGTGCCCTTATATGTTAAAAAGGGATTGTTCTTAGCTGCAGATGTTACTTTTATTAAGACTTTACTAATGCTGCAAGAAGTGCATTGTCAATCCATTGGAGCACCCATGGTGTGCCAAGAGCAAGCATGTACATGGACTCCACAAGATTCTAAAATGCAACAGAGAAAAAAGATATGGTAGAGGTCATTCGTTATCCATCCTTGAATATTCTTCTGTTCAGACAGGTCAAGATCCAAATACACTCATGTGTGTAATTTGCCAGTTTACTTCTCACATGGGTTTGTCTTACATGATTTGTTTGCTTGCCAGAGGTTACTCTCTTTAAATTCTAGATTGGCCAGTTCATCTTTGGGAAACCTGAATTTCAAGACAGTTCAACAATAAGTATTTTCAGCTCTGCCAGGTTTCTTGGATCAGATGAAATCAAGTGGTGTACTTGTGAGGATTTGAATTGTCAGGATGAGATTACAAGTAATGATTGGCCCTGTTTCCAGAATGGGTAAGGCAGTAAGGCCCATAGCATTGCAAACATAAAGTTTGTTCATGTGTTTTGAGTAATCCCTTGTAGATACTAACAGGGAATGGATTTGCATGTGTACTTTCGAAAGTAGGACTGCACAGTTGATCTTGGTCGGGTCATATTTTGTTGCCATATATTCTTAGCACATTCACAGTTCTAACGATCTTGGCAGATTCAACATCTCTATGTCGTGGTTTTATTTATTTCCCGTTAGACTCATTATTTTCTTCATTGTGCAGATCTTACTCAAGTTCTTGCTGTCAGTTGGGTTGTGCTTTTCTTCTTTGCGCACTGGTCTGCTACTTTCCGAGAACACGCAGGAGAATTGGGCGTCATCCCATTAATTGAGAGAAAAGTTCGATACAGATGACCTGAACCAGATTAGCAGGTGCAACCCCGTAGAATCACAGCGCTAAGAAAGCCAACAAGTAGTACAAGCCTTTAAACGAGAATCGCTGGCGGAACAGTATCTGGACTGAATAGCAACCATGGTAGAACTAATGTAAAAATCTGTGCATAACTTCACAGTTCAGATGCTTACACAACGTCATGTGTTGGTAATTGGAGCATGCTGAATAGACGAAAGCTTTCAAGAGTCTGCTTAGAAATTTTTGGTATGATTTAGATATTAAACTAATGTTTTCATCTTTCGTTATATGACGGTGATGCAAATTGGGGCATGGCATACATTTCGGAAGTAACATGTCATATCTTGTATTCAAAATGAGTATGTTCTCTCTGTTGCATGAAGTCTGTTAATTGGTCGCTGCTGTTTGTAGTTCTAGTAGTGAGTGTGTGACAACACAAAGTGGAAAAACTGACATATAGTAATTTTGATGAAACATGCATCCAGTGCTACTTTTATTACACGATCATGTAGTTTTTATTTAGGGTTTGACATGAAGTTCTTCCAGATGAAGGCGTGCTCCATGGTCCTTACCATGGCTAGTATAGACCCCAACCTGCGCCGGCATCTTCACCATCAACGGTGATGATTCTCCCTTGTTTGCTGAGCGCAGCTGCCGTGCCCCTGGTGAAACTCGTGGTTGCATGGCGTCACCACCACCTCCTCCTGACGCCGGAACGTCTCTAGGAATATGCTGCACGGCACATGCCTTCTCCTCTTCTGCGTTTAATGGCGTCTGGTTCCTCGCAGTCTTTTGTGTTTGCCTTCTCCTGAATGCAGTCAGCTTATGTGGGCTTGAGGAAGGGGCGTATGCCAGCTTCTTGAGCTTCGCCTGTAATACCAGAGAGCTAAGGGTTAAGCCAAACCGAGTCATCGTGCCATTTTACCCCCCACAGGCTTTTAGCCATGAGGTAAAACCTCACTTTACTGAGCCAACCCATTTCTACTGAGCCAACACGAGACCGATAGAGTGAAAGAGTGAGAGGGGATAAGGCTGAAGGCTGTGCCAGCTGGGAGCCAATGCATCCCCTCCGTCTTAAGCAATCCAACCAGAGGAAGCAAACCATTCCCCATTTCTTTCTTCTTTGCCATGATAGAGCAAACAGAGCTCATCCACAAAGCCAACCGAGAGCAAGCAAAGCTCATCCAAGTCCAAAACCACCACAGAGAAGTAGTGAGGAGAAGGCTAGGAGGAGAGGAGACTACAAGGAGTTGGGCAAGACCACGGTGTGAGGAGCACCATTGCCTCCACGGTCGTCGTCCTCACCTTGCCATTCCAACCCGAAACAAGTTAGTTCCCCACAGCCATCCCATAGCACATTCTCGACACGCTTAGCATAGCACAGCACAAGCCTCACCAAGCATCACAACCATGCACTGATGCACATAGAGTAGTAAAGCGGTAGAAAGGGAAGGGTACACTAAGGGAGCTAGGTGGTGGCCGGAGGCTGAGCCGTGGCATTGGAAGTCGAGCGCTATGGCCGAACACCATGGTCGGGCCAGCCGACGGTAGCCAAAGCCAAAGGCCAGGAACCAGGGGGAACCCAGGGGAAAATAGAGAGGCGAGCTCGGGGAAGTCGCCCACGATGCTTGTCAACGCCTCGTCGGTGGCCGATGGCGCAACCGGGAGCCGGCACTGAGTTCCTTGCCGTGCACAATTAGAAACCAAAGGCAAGAGCTAGAAGGGGAAGAAGAGGGCAGCGCTTGTGGCAGATGTCCCTCTTAGGCCACTAGATGAATGTTTCAATGGCTTGCCCTAGAGTCATGATCTTGTCATTGGGGGGCATCTGTAGCAGGACAACCTTAAAATTGATATGAACACCGTCCACATTTACTTTTATGAAATTTGATGCTAGAGATACACCATCCACCAAGGCTCTGGGCCCAGATGGATATGCCTAGCCCCAAGAAGCGCATAGGGTAACGAAGGCATATCTCACTTAAAGCTTGTATTTCGTAGTCACCTACATAACGATACAAAATTAGCTACTCCAACAGGCCTATCAATAGATCGAACTTGGGTTTGACGCCATCCATGCATCACCCACAAGGTTGAACAGGTAAGTGCATGGTAAAATAGTAAATTCGGATAGTGATTGCTATGAATTGGATTTTGATGCACTACCTACTATGTTATCGTGAGTTGATTATTTCTGTTGCATGTTGGCATAATGATGAATGATAAGTACTGGTACATGTGATGGATATCCGATGTTGTTATGTTGTCGAATGGTGGACAATGAAACATGATATGTTGATGTGTTTAAATGGAAAAGTTGTGCGGCATGTATTCATGTCATAGAAATAGATGGCTTGTGTAGCATCTATGGTCCGCTTTGTGTAGACACTCCACAAGAGTGGAGACTGAGGTCCCCGTATAAAAAGGACGGGCTAATAAGGTCCCCTTATGAAAATGACAAGCTAATGAGGTCCTCGTATGAAACAGAATGAGTTTGGATGAGCATGACAGGTGCTCACTTCACTGTACTGATATAAACTAAAGAGATGAAAGACATATGCATGTGCATCTGTATCTGCATTTGTAGTGTGACAGAGAAAAGGTCTAAATGCATAAGGGATGGTTGATGAAAATGAGAGAGGTTAAATGCAAATGAGTGGTTAATATATTTTTGATGAATAATAAATGATATGTGTATCTATGGTTTAGTGTTTTATTTTGCACTTGCTAAGTCTTTGGATTTACCCTTGTTTTGTTGACTTTTTTTTAGGTAAACCCAATTGAAGGCATGCATGGTATGAGAGTAGACCTTTTTGCACCGCACTAATTAAATAACAGCTTAATCAGTCACTTTTTGCATTCATATTTAAATCTCTTGTTAAGTTGATTTAGTTAATTCCTGATTAGAGTATGCTATGGAAATGTTAAAACTTTATTTGGGACGTGGTTAGCTCCCTTGTTGCTTAAAGTGGAGAACAAGGTTTTCCTGTTGGTATAAAATCCTACACCGGCCTTAAGTGGTTCTCTAATTCGTCATATTATGTTTTGAGCTCGTGGTTATGAGCCTTTTGGGTGTGGAGTTCCAAGTTTATTCATGTTAATGGCTATGTGTGATATAGTACTAGTTACCTTATTGCAGTTTAATCTATGTATGTTTATCACTCCTTGTTTGTAGTGATATAAACAGAGAAGGTGTTGCCGAAATCTTTATTAGTAGCACAATTTGATGATAGCTATAGTGATAATATTCCGGACTCAAAGGTTGAACCAAGGTGTTACATCGCCATTGCCAACTCAAATTCGCCGTCGGTTAAACCCGAGGCCCCTCGCCTCGCCGTCTGCTTCGTCTGCCGTCATCGTGCCAATGACGCCAGAGTGCATTCCTGAGGAAAGCGCTCCCCATTACTTTTTGGAACAGATGTTAATCATAGCGACGACATGACTTACACGAAGGAACTATAGTGCTCCGATGGAAAGGAGGAACAGAAGTAGTATATAACAATCTTGATAGTAGAATGTACCCGCCAAAGAAAGGCGGAGGTCGTCTTCTCTCCCAAGAGTCCTAAACCTGGATTAAAAGCAAACATGCTTTTACTAATTTTTAACATAAAGACAAAACTTGACAATTGATGGGAGCATTTCATCGTCAGAATTCAGAAGTGATACAGATGAAAGCAGCTCTAGGATGATATTATGAACTCTATGGTTTTTTCTGAACTCTATGGTCCTTTTTCTGGAGTGGTGTGACGAACGTTTTTCATAATGGCACATCTAGGATGATATTATGCGCTCGCAGAAGAGCCGCTCTACATTTGTTGGGTGCGGCTCTGGTGCTGTGCCCCCTGCACGCGCTAAGTGCGGGGGTGCGCCCAGGAGCCGCCACGTGTCCCCAAAATTCAAAAAACTTCCGAAAAATTCTAAAAAAATACTTTAAAAATCCGAAAAATTGTAAAATTACTTTTTGTAAAAATACTTTTATTAAAAAGTATTTTTAAGTACTTAAAAAATACTTTTTAATAAAAGTATAAATCAAGAAAAATTTTTAAGTACTTACAAAAAAATACTTTTTATTTGTAAGAAAATACTTTTTACAATTTTTCGGATTTTAAAGTATTTTTTTAGAATTTTTCGAAAGTTTTTTGAATTTTGGGGACACGTGGCGGCTCCTGGGCGCACCCCCGCACTTAGCGCGTGCAGGGGGCACAGCACCAGAGCCGCACCCACATTTGTTAGGAAGATTCGTACAATGTGGTACACGCTGAAACTTAAACTTCTAATGTGAGATCCATACAAATTCCCTGATGAGAAACTTAAACTTCATTCTGACATTGTTGAGGTTGGAAAAGTAAAATATCTGCAAGAGTTAAGAAGATTTGAAGTGAAAAAGATATTAATGGTTTTGAGTTAAGGCAGCTAGGGCAATTGGTAGAGATCGGAGGATCACTGCATATTTGTAATCTTGAAAACGGGCAAGTAAAAGAAGCAGTGGATGAAGCCAAACTAACGCACAAAAACCGCTTACATGAGTTAATATTACAATGGGATATCAATCGATCTAACAAGGATCCTGCACAAGAAGAGCGTGTTCTTGAAAGCCTTAAGCCGCATAGCAATCTTCGGAAGCTAAGCATTAGAGGGCATGGAGGCACCACTTGTTTGGAATCTCTTTGTCTAAATGATATAGCTTGGAACAAATTTGCAACTATAGGGGAGATGCATGGCGAAGAGTTTCAAGGTTGTATCACAGGCCAAAGCTTTCAGAATTTGAAAAAGCTGGAACTTATTAGACCAGTCTCAGTGGTGGGTTTCATTTCCCAGTTTCCAAGACTGCCATGTCAGCTTTGCAGACTTGGATTGAGAAATGAAACTGGGTCTCTCAGTGGAGGGTTTCATTTCACTGTTTCATAGACAAGCTGCAGCAATTAATGTATGCATGATGTTGTGATCCTATGTGGCATGTAAACTATGTAGCCGTTTGAAAATATATCTAAACTAAACATAGTCACTTTGGTAACTACAATATATCTCATGCCGACAAATAATCATGGTCAAATAAAATATATTAATTAATCCAATATTCATGAGTACATTCGCATATATATGAATGCACAGCAGATCCTCGGGAGCGCCTGAGAACGAAACGACCCGATCTCAGTGGGGGTTTCACTGGGTTTCATCGTGTTGGTAACCGGGACGGATGGGTTTCATCCTGATGAAACTCTGTTGCTCTCTCTCCTCATAAATTTCTTGCCAACTCAGCAAATTTGCTGATGTGTCACTGCATTAAATGAGAATGAAACTCTTTTGAAACCCCATTGAGACTGGCCTTAGGATACCAAGATTGAATAAATGGGTTGGAAATGACACTTGTCACTTGTTCTCTAACCTGGAAGTACTCACCATTAAAGATTGCTCTGAACTCGTGGAGTTACCATTTTCAAATTCTACTTGCAATCAACCAGGGCAAGAGGCTAACATTAATTGTTTTCCTAGTCTACAGGAGCTCAACATTTTATACTGCCCAAAACTATTGTCATTGCCTCCTATCCCTTGGAAAAGTGGTCCGTGCTCTACTAAGATAGCACTAGTGGGATTTGGTTTTGCGTGGCTAGTTTACTCAGAAAATAGCAGATCGGAATTAGAATTGGAAATCAAGGGAGGCGGTGGTCAGGATAGCGTGTCTAATTGGAAGATGCTGGACTTTGATAATCTAATTGAACTAAAATCGCTGAAGATGGAGAAATGCCCTCCTCTGCCTCTGGATCACCTCCAAATGCTAACATCTCTGAAGTTCCTGAAGATATGTGATTCGAGTAATGTCTTTTCGCCGGTTGAAGGTGAGGGTCATGTCAGGTGCCCGCTTCCAGTTGAGCGAGAAAATTGATCATTTGCCACTTTGAAGAGTGGGCTTCGCAAAATTGCCACTTTCAAAATTGGCTTCGCAAAAATGCCATGCAGTACATTTACCTCTTGATTACCATGCCATTTGAGCCATTTATCTCATTTAATATTTTTTTTTCTAATTTTAGGGGCTGGAAAAGACTTTTCTACCTTTGCACTGCATGGGCTTTGGATTGGAAGGTGAAACGTCGCAGAGAAAAAGCTGCCGTTGCTTGCCCCTCCTTGCCCCGGCCACTGGTGTGGAAGCCGCCGCCGCTTTGCTCCTCGGCGAGGTCCCCGCCGGTGTCCCAGCCGCTGGCGTCGAACTCGTCCCCGAGCTTCCTCGCCCGCTTCCTCTTGGCCGCCTTCCCCCTTGGCGACGTCCTGGCCGGTGAATCAGCCGGCGGCTTCTGCTTCTTCGCCTCCCCCTCGTGCTGCAGCGCCGCGATGTGGTCGAACTCGTCCCCGAGCTTCCTCGCCCGCTTCCTCTTGGCCGCCGCAGCGATGGTCGCGAGAGCCTCCTCCTCGTTGTCCTCCTCCGACTCATCAGACTCCGGCTCCTCGTCGACAACTTCTCGCTTCAAGATCCGCTCCTCGACCGAGTCGGTGCCGTCATCGTCGGAGCCGAGCGCGGCGAGCGAGGCGGGCTTCTGGCCAGCGGCGCGGGCCTTGGCCGCAGCCCTGGCGTCGCGGCGGAGCTTGACGATTGAGCCCTCGATGCGTCCCTGGAGGCGGAGGCGCTTGGAGCTAAGGCCACCCATGGACCAGTGCGCCTCGCGCGCCCAGGCGAGGAGCGGGTCGGTGACGGGAGCCGACGGGTCGACGCGGTCGCCGGGGAAGAAGCGCGGCCTTGGGAGGCTGCTGCCGTAGAACCGGCCGGGACCCAGCGCCACCACTATGGTGATCCGATCCCACTCTCTGCCTAGCTTCTTGATCCGATGATCTCTCTCTCTCTCTCTCTCTCTCTCTCTCGATTGGGGCGGATGGGATGGAGGAGAGAGGAATTGGGGGGGGGGGGGGGGAGCTTATAGGGAAAGGAGCGCGTGGCAGGAAAGCCGAGAGGGGTTGGAGCAAGAAAATGGCGGTAAAAAAGGCTGGGTGGGGGGAACTGAGCTTCTGCGCGGGAAGGTGTCGCGGCGTGTGGATGGAAATGGCGGGAGTCCGACTGATCCAACTGGCTAATGGGAGGCCGCTCTCGTATATCTCTATGCAGCTGGGCCCCACTTAAGAGAACTCTCTCTATGCAAATGGGTAGAAAGGTCTTTTCCAACCCTTAAAATTAGAATTTTTTTTAAATGAGTTAAATAGCTCAAATGGCATGGTAATCAAGAGGTAAATGTACTGTATGATATTTTTGCGAAACCAATTTTGAAAGTGGCAATTTTACGAAGCCCACTCTTCAAAGTGGCAAATGATCAATTTTCTCCAGTTGAGCACATCGTGATCGACCGGTGGGGTGCTAGTGGTAAGGAATTGACACAGCTGCTCTCTCATTTCCCGAAGCTCACCCAGTTGAGAATATGGGGTTGTCAGAAGATCACAGGGTTGGGTGTGGTGGAGCAGCGAACGATGGCAACGCCCGCATCATGGTCATCATCTGCAGGTAATAAAATGAAGCATGCACAAACTGGGCAGCAGCAGGAGGAGATAAGAGGAGGGGACGAAACAGCAGCAGAAGGGCTGCTGCTCTTGCCTCCCCAAATACAGGAGATCTCCCACAGCCTCCGCGCCGATTCACTCCCTCCGATCATTGTTTCTACTAGTTCACTGACATCTTGACCAAGTCACTTGGAAGAATAAAATTTATGGAGATAAAAGAGAAGATCAGTGTGCGAAGCATTGGCGGAAAACAATGAGTTTAAGGAGGAGATTGATATAGGTTAATCTAGTTGTTTTTCAAGTCTGGTCGAGTCCACGACAAGAGCATGTCTACGACCATGGCAGGCTACGAATAGTTCAAGTACTGTAGCAATCGTAGCTGTAAAGGTACTGTAGCAGTCATAGAAGTAAAGGTACTGTAGCAGTCGTAGAAGGTCAGGAGTTAGAGTCCGTTCAAGGTTCAAAGTGATTGTCGAAAGGACAAGTTGGATGTGTTCGAGTCGGACTCTTAGCATGGTATGCCGCGTTGATTATGAAGTCATGTATGTCATCTGTCTATATAAGAAAAACAAAAAAGGACGCAGACATATAGTATTGCATCACGTCGCTAAAGATCTATCTGTGTTTACTCGTGTTTGTGTGCATAATCTCAATGTTCAAGTTTATCACTCGTTTAGACTCTAGGCAAATTCCCCAGTAACGGATGCTGCCGATGTTGCCCTGCCGTTCCTGCATAAATGCAGCCGCCGCCCCTGCCACCTTCTTCTACCGCTGTCACCCGTCCTCATACAAACTAGCCACGTAGGCGTGGTGCAACGCCACGCCAGCCACTGTGTTGATTGAAGTAAAGAGATGGAAATTCGTAGAAAGAAGAAAGTGTAGGGGTTTTTTCACAAAAAATCGAGGGCCTTTTCACAATAAAAGGAAAGTACAGGGTTTTTTTGGAGAAAATTGAGGGCCTTTTTGGAAGAAATAAGGGCCTGTTTGTGATTACGGGAAACTATGGGTCCTTATCCAGCAAAAAAGAGTGCATAGGGGTTTTTTCGCAAGAATTTAGGGACTTTTTTGTGAAAATCGGGGACCTAAACGTAATTACCAAATTTTTGAGGTTTTTTTCCGTGTAGGGCAACACGTGGGTGGGCTCAGCGTTCGGGAACTCCGCGGGGTGTAATTTGAAACACTAAAAGTGTAGGCGCAGTGACACGTTGTGCTAATTACTATGCGAATTAAAATGAAAGGGGCAATTATTTGCGAGAAGCTTTTAAAAAAATTAGGATGTGTGTGTAATTTAGGAAAAAGTAAAATTTTTAATTAAAAAAAAGGTGAGTTGTAAGGGCTAATTTGTAACTAAATAAGGAGCTATATGTAAGTTTGAAAATAGTGGGGTGTAATTCAATAGATAATATGTAATTTTGGTCAAGGTGGGGGGTTTTAAAGGAGCAAAGATATACGGTGTTAATAATTGCAAATGAAAACGTTATGTTTGGGTAAACTTAAAATACCTAAGGTATATGTATTTTTTTCCTATACAAAGCATGATATGCTTTGAAATACCGAAAAATGAAAGGGCTTACGTATTTTATTTATATGTGCTAGGTCAGCGGATTTTGTAACTTATAGTGGGTAAATAGTAATAGTTTTTGTGTTAGAAACCGGTATGGTTTTATTTTTCAGAAACATAAGTGCAGTATATTTGAATATGTATTAATAAGCATAACAATAAATAGAATGATAGTTGACGTGTGCTTGAAAGCGGTCAGAGCCTATATGGCATTAAACATTTTAGCATAGGGATTTGGTGATACTGTGATTGCTGACTATTTGTAAATGTGTGAAGAGCTACTATTTTTGATTGAAGGTAGCATAGTGAGTGGATGTTTGTACAATGTAAAGTTTCAAAAGTTGGGCGAAAGTAATTGTTGGGCACCATGTTTGTGTGCTCTGTTTGTTATTTTAAGGAGCTGAACTTCTGCATGCAGCGCTGTGATCAGCTGTGTAATTACTGAGGCAGTTGCTGCGAGGGTAATAATATGGGATGAGAAGAAGCTGGCCATCAGCGAAACAGCACAAACAAGATAGCATTGGTATGGTAGAATGATAAGGCACTAATGTTAAGACGGCAGTTACCGTAGCTAGCAGGGAACGGGTTTAGCTAGCAAACCTATACAAAAGCAAAATGTTGATTCATAGTTTCTTCCATCTAATTGTTAGAGCCTGGTGGTGGGCGCAGCGGCATGGCGAACGCAGATGGATGGAATCTACTCCGATATTGGCGGGCGGTTGGTCTTGTGTGGCGCTGCTGCTGTTGCCATGCAGCAGTAGGAATACTGGGTGATTCTCCAGTAGCCGACATTTCGCCTGCTTCGATCATATGAAAGCGTTGGAGATTCTGTGTAAGCTGCTGGACTTTCTGCTGAGCTATGTAAAGTTCATAGCGCAGATCTTCATTTTCATCTAGCGTTCTTGAATATAATTCCTCTTGGTAACTTATGTATTGGGATGCCACTCTGAGGCGTGGATCAGCGTACTGTGCTGGTTCTTGGATAGGAAAATATATTCTCCAATCTGTTGTTTGGGGAATGACATCATATGGGGATTCGATGAATTCCTCGTGATAATAATGGCGGAGATAGTGAACTGCTTTCCTTGCAGCGTCTTGTATGGCATCTTTCTCTTGGATTCTGTTGCCGTAGAACCGTTGCCGTTCATCTGGACGGATCGGCAATGGTTCTAATGTCACCCATGTTTTCCATTCGTATCTTTGGCTATTTATATACTGAGTGATTGAGTGGAAAACAGGTCTTTGTTGTTTGGTAGCTCCAAGGTATTGTTGCATTTTCCATAAATGTGTGGGAAAACCTGGGAGCTCTTCTGGTTTTGAGTGCACTATATGAACCATCTGTTTAAGAATGATATTTTGAGGTTAGATTGCTTTAGGAGTAAAGTATTTAGACAGACAGGGAAATTTAGTAAGATTATCAAAAGGCTATAAAAGAATTATTTCTATGCACGAATGGAATAAGAATTCATAGAGCAGCATAAACTAAAAGAGGGAATGATTAGATAAGTGATTCTTAATACACAGAGAACATAATTAGCATCAATATTACAGAATGGCGAGATAATCGGCAATATTTATAGATGCAACGATGTTTCATTTTACAAAGAGTACCACTAATCATGAACTGTAAGCAATCAGCAAAATTGTGATTCTTAATATGCAGGCAACGCAGTTAATGCTAAAAATGTGAAAGAATGAGCTGATTTAGAGGACCTATGTACGTAATAACTGTGCATGCCAGAAAAAGCAATAGTCGAAGCTGTGATTGTTATGATGCAAACAGGGTAATTAGTACCGACAGTTTAAAAGAGTGAGCTAATGAACAATACCGATGCATGTAGTGATGCTGCACTGCAGAAAGACCACTAGTAAGGAATACTTGAAACGAATGAAGTAAACAAGGATAACAAGATATGTATTATAATAATTAAATAGAAATAGGCAAACATTGGAAGGGCAAGAAAAGATTATAGATAAGACTATTTGCTTGTATAAACAAAAGAATCGTGTATAAAGGTAGGATATTCTGAAAGAGGAAACCAAAGTAAAAGAATTAATTACCAGATAAGCGATTGCTAATTGGCAGATAGAATAGTGAGTGTGAATGCTGCAAAAGAGTGATTTAATCTACAACACTCGTTTTCGCAATAATGCTGCATCACCAAAAGAGCAGTCATAAGTATCAACAGTGACTAATAGTTAAAACAAACGAACTAAACAATGATAACAAGAGGTGTATTATAATAGTAAAACAGAAATAGGGAAAGCTAGGAAGGGTAGCAACACATTGTAAAAAGCACTATTTTTATATATAAGCAGACGGACAATTTATAAAGGGTGTGTAGTTTAAAAGAGAAAAATATATAAAAAGAAGGAATTATCAGATCACTATTGCGGTATTCGCAGCTAGAATAGCGAGTATGAATGGTATGAGAGAGCGATTTAATTGATAGTAGCGGTTTATGCAATGAGCTTGTATTGCACAATAAGCGGTCTTACGTATCAGTAGGAAGCAATAGCGAAAATGAAGGAAGTAAATAACGATAACAAGTGGTCTATTACAATACTAAAATAGAAATATGGAAACCTAGGAATAGTAGGAAAGAGATATAAAAAGAATTATTTGTATGTGTAAACAGAGGAAGAATGTACAAAGGGAGTGTAGGCTAAAAGGGGAAATTACCACAGAAATGATTGTTAGCTGGTATGCGAAAGAATGAGGAGGAAGAACCAAACACAGAGGATGGTAGGTAATCCTTACTGCTTCTGTAGGTATGCACAAGGTATCTATGTTAAAAGTGAGTGTAAAAAACTTTAAAAAAATAATAATATCAAGAGCAAAACGAATTGGGTTAAAAGAAGGAATTATTGGATAAGCGACGGCTGCATCAGTAATAATCAATAGGAAAAAGGAACAAAGTAAATAATGCTAACAAGAGGGGTATTGTAATAGTAAAATATAAATAGGAAAACCTAGGCAGCGCACGACCAGCAACCCAAATAGCGCGATCTAGAGGCACAGGAAGCAAACCAGCAGGAAGAAAGCAAAAGAGCCGACCGGAAAATAACGAACCCAAAAACGTAAGGAAACCCAAACGGTGCAAGACACGGACGCATCGCCGACGCTAAAATGGGAACAAACTCCCTGGCGAAGTCCACGAGGACAGGAAGCATCCCGAACCGCAGAGACGAAGCGTTGAGCGCAACACAACGTGATGGTCACACGCGTCGCCCGAACCGGTAGAAACGAAGCGCCAAACGCACAGCGGCGGGCGGGGGCGCACGCGTCGCCCGAAGCGGCACCCAGGCAGACGAAACCACGCGGCCCCGCCCGGTCAAAGAGAGCGGGGCCGGTCAAGGGGCGCGTACGCACGCGGCGAGGAGTCCACGCATGTCATCGTAACTTAACTCTGCAGAATTCTTGTATTAGTTCATGCGGTAATTAGAATGATGCAAAAAGTTTTTAAAATACCGCACCTAGTTGGAAGAAGGTTTGGAGGGAAAAATCACTGAGCATTCATAGTGTAAGACGAATAAACATGAACAGAAACCTGAGAAGGCTAGTTGATCAGCATATCATTATACAGTTTGAGAGTACACAAAGGACCATTCATAGATACTAAGGAAATAATTGATTTGGATTAGTACACAAACATGTTGTATCTCTAGTATTATAACAAAAAAACATGCAAACAGGATGCACAAAAGAAAGTTTAAGCAATGTAATGCTTCAGCAGTTCAGTGTAATACTTACAAGGGAATTGACGATCAATTCTATAAGGTTAGTTATACATTTATACTATCTTGGCAGTCAATCTGCTTAGCAGCGCATAGGAGTCTCAGAGAAAGCACTCGTGCAATCTGCTGTGAAAGCACTTTGCTATCTGTTTAGTGGCAGCAACACGTATGAATATGGCGTCAAAAAGTCTGAGCAGTGCATCAGTCAAAGCGCGAACAGCTATCTAGAAAAGGAGAGAAATAAAAGAACTATTATAATCTAAGCTAGAAAGAGAAGTAAAAGAACTATTATAATAATCTAACCTAGAAAGAGAAACTTTTGTAATTCAATAAGAATAACTCAAGTAGAAATAACCAGGCTGTACTTTGCATGAAGCATTGAAGCATATCGATTATCATGGACTAAGGCAAGGCAATTACCTGTCCTCACTTGCTCTAGTCGCCAACTCCGCCGTGACAACCATGTTATATAATATGATATCGCAAGTAAGTAGACACCTCTTGATAGGAGCTCTAAATGAATTAACATGGTCTTTTTAGACATTCTATGAAATAGAAATATCCATAATTATGCCTAAGAGGATGGAACTAAACATAAGAATTTCTTATGTACATCAGTAGCATCATACCTGATGAATATGACAGGTTTAATACACGTATTAATATCAACGTATTCGATGAATATGCGATGGAAGATCTCCATGAAAGCTTTTGTTTGCCTTCTGAACTAAAGAAGAAACTTCTCTTTCATTTTCATCGTAGAAATTGGCAATAGCCAGAAGCATCCGATGTTTGGCCCCTGTCGAAGCAATTGAACACCTGATAAACCAAGAACAAAAAAGTACAGCTTTAACCATAAAGCAACCAATGTAATATGATGCTTGTTTTGCAATAAAGCTAAGACAAGGTAAATCCTGGTCGAATGCAAATTGATCTTAAGACAATTCAAACGGACGACGACACATTCACCCAAAACACTGTATAGCCGTCTGTCATGAAACCTGAGTTCTATAGGGGAAGCTCAATTATGGGTGGAGGGGCTATTACCCTGAAATATGTCAAAAAACATGCCAGACAGATAGTTCTTGGAAGCATGCAGCAACATACACCTTGATATCCAACTATTTAGGCCAATCTCAGGGCACAACAGCTATGGTACAATATTCCAGTGTGTTGTCCTTTTCCTACAATATTTTCAAAGAAACAACGCAGAGAGTGTTCCAAATAATTTCCGCAATACACAAATAGCCGATAGCTCCCAACTTGCGCAAAATGTTGACCCATAATTGTTCTGCCCTTGGCTCATCTGGAAAAAGGAAGCTACACTAAACAAATTAGGTATGCCTCTAAAGAATAGTACGTAGAAAAGGTAAGAGACTAAGTCAAAAAAAACATGCATAAGGGAGCTCAATCATGGATGGAGGGGATATTACCTTGAAATATGGCACATCATGCTCAAAAAATCTAATCCTTGGCTGGGCTCATGAAAAGAGCCCACATTTGACGGAGTTTGAACCCCCCCTCCAGCCTTAAGACGATATTCCACAAACACAAACTGAATATCGTTAGAAGTTTTCAAGCTTTCAGTTAGAGTGGGGAAAAAGCATACCTCAAGAAGGCCTGAATTCTGACATAGCGGAACCAATGTAAAACAGCAATGTCTTGGATAGAAGACTGCACAGCACACAATAACAAAAGCAATTATTGTAATATAACAAATATACATTTCCTTAAATCACAAAGCGCAAAAAATTTATAAAGCTACAAAATAAATAAGCAACCAGCTGCGACTAAATACCCAAATCAAACTGCATATCATTAGAAGCTTACAAGCTTTCAGTTAGACAAAAAGAACATAGCTTAATAAGAAATCTGAACTCTAACAATCGAACCACTGTAAAGCATTAGTGTCTTGGATGGAAGACCCTAAGTCACACAGAGGGGGGGGGGGGGGGGGGCTGGGAGCCAGTGTTTGAGCGGATCGGGGGGGGGGGGGGGGGGGGGGGGGCTAACGATCCCTCTTCTTCTTTTCCTTTCTCTGTCCCCTCCTGTGGTGCTGGTGTTCTCATTTTGGCTAGCACGGCCCACGTCGTTCGATGGAGATGGAGGGAGGGGAGAGCGACCAGAACCGGCGAGATGGAGAGTGGAGAGGAGTGGGCAGCGGCGTGGGAAGAAGGGGAAGAGCGGTGAGCAGAGGGGTGGTGCCGGTCGCGCGTGGAGAGGAGGAGGGTTTTCGAAGGGCTTGCCGGAGCGGCGGTTGGAGAGGCGAAGCGGGAGGAGCGGAGAAACCCAGAGCATACCATTAATCGGCTTAATAAAGCGTGAAGGACGGCGTGCCCCCCGGGCTTCTGCTCGACGGTGTCGCGGATGAAGGTCTCCGGCTCCAGCTCTGACGTGCACTTCTTCATGTCGCCCCCGGCCGCTCCTTGATCTCTCTCTCCCTCCTCGCTGTGCCTCCCTCGATCGATCCGGCGCCGCGCTTATCGCAGAGACTGAAACCAAAACCACAACACGGACGCAGCACAGGCAGGGAAAAGCGAAACAAACTCCCTGGCGAAATCCGTCATGCTCAGAACCATCCTGAAGCGCCGCGGAATACACACGTCGACCCAACAACAACCCATTGACCCAACGCGGACACGCGAACGGACAGATGCGCGTCACCCTTCTTCTCGAAGCTTTCCACGAAACGCGCAAAACCAAACGGGCCCAACGCCTGCAAGCCGCGCGGCGCTAACCAGCGGACCAAAGCGGTGAAACGAGCCGGCGGAACGAGCCCAACGCAAAGCAGCGCCCGAACGAGCGAACCTGCCCACGAACACGCGTCGAACCAGCAGCGCACGGGCACCACGTGGCAGGGGCGAGCGACAGAGAACTCCCCCAACTTTGATATACGAAGTATTGGGCTCCAACATCTGCACTCCCTCCGATCATTGGTTCTATTGGGATGCCCCAAGTTTCTCTCCTCCTATTCGTTCTCCTCCTCTTCTGGTTTCCCCTTCCCGACCTCTTTGCGAGAAATTTAACTTTTTGCCACCCTTAAGAATACCACCTATTCAAATGTCATCCTCTTCGTTGCAATCAACAATTTGCCACTCTTAAGATGTGGTTGACTAATTTTTTACCACTTTCGAGCCCACGAGGCGCCAAATCATGCCATGTCAGCGCCTCCCCGCCACGCTGGCCTGCACCTGCGCCTCCGCCTCCGTCGGCGCGCCGCCGCCCACGCCTCCCCGCTCGCCGGCGCCGGCGCCTGCGCCTCCGCCTCCGTCGGCGCGCCATCGCCCGCGCCTGCGCGCCGGGGACGGAGGCGCGGGCGGCGGCGCGCCGACGGAGGCGCAGGCGCGGGCGAGCGGGGAGGCGTGGCGGGGAGGCGCTGACATGGCATGATTTGGCGCCTCGTGGGCTCGAAAGTGGCAAAAAATTAGTCAACCACATCTTAAGAGTGGTAAATTGTTGATTACAATAAAGATGATAGCATTTAAATAGATGGCAAAAAGTTAAATCCCCCTGCAGGACCTCACTCTTCGCGACGTGGAGGGCATGGCGCCCCTCTCAAACCTCACCTCTCTCACCAAATTATACATGAGGAACTGCGGGGATATAAGAGGCGAGGATTTGTGGCCTCTCCTCACTGAATTAGCCGTCCATGAAACCCCCAAATTCTTCATCGGTTCAGAGCCCTCACGGCCACATGAGCCCAAACTGCAAGTTCTGAAGACGGATGACGTCGCAGGAGTCCTTGCCGCGCCCGTGTGCGGCATCCTTTCTTCCTCTCTCACCAAATTACACTTTTTCGGGAACGAAGAGGTGGAGCGCTTCACAGAGGAGCAAGAGAAGGCCCTTCACCTCCTCACCTCCCTCCAGGACCTTCAATTTTGGCACTGCGACAAGCTGCAGTGCCTCCCTGCAGGGCTACATAGGCTTACCAACCTCAAGATATTACAAATCTGGAGTTGTCCAGCTATCCGGTCGCTGGCCAAGGACGGCCTCCCGAGTTCTCTGCGAGTATTAGATGTCTATTCTAGCAAAAGCGAGGAGCTAAGAAGGCAGTGCCGCAAGTTAAGAGGAACCATTCCAATAATCAGAGCTTGACTAATCCAAGGTAACATGCACTTCCTTTTTGTACTCCACCAATTTCCCTTACTTTGCCTTACGTCGGAGGCATCTTTCTCTTTTTGTTTGGTTCACTGTAATTAGTGTTTCCTCTGAATAACCCACTTGATTTAACCTCTTCTGCAGGGCTCTTCTTCAATTTGTACATTCTCCCAGCCTCGAACAATCCTCTCTGTATCTAAGCACAGTTCCCGAGTTGCCAGCCATGAAGATCTCGACTTGTATCTCCCATTCACATCAAACTGGTTAGTATATGCAAAATAATCTCATACTCCCATAGTTCCATACGCCGTTTACAAATTTAATCCACAGTATGTTGATCTTCAGCTTGTTGTTTTGGTTATCTCGGCACTTTTCGTATTGTCCTTGTAGTACTTTTCAGGTCATATGTTTTTGATTTGTTCCGGACTGCGAGTATTAGAGTCCATGCAACTGTTGACAGAAAACAATTTCCTCATTTACACAGCAAACTTTTTCTTATTGTCCTTGTAGTACTTTTTACCATTAACCCTGTCAGGTTTGGTTCTGATTAAACTGATAATGTCGGTATTGAATGTGGCAATATGCAAAGCAGCATGTTTGATCAGCTGGAAATTTTCCATTGAGTAAATGGTATAGTGCCAAATAGTGCATTTCTAGTACTACAAATGGGTAATATGGTTAACTTTACCTTTTTCCCGATATATTACTGCTCTAGTTTGAGACCTTATAATGCTTGTATGAACATGGATCAATACGGATTCCCATGCCATGCATGTAATTTTGTTCCCATTTTAGCTTAAGCAGGTGCAGTTTTTTCACTTGACAATAGGATCAGACGTTCATCTTTCCTCATATGAATGTGCAATCCTCATTGTTTCCATCGACCTTCGACAACAAATAACTAGCAATTATTGATCACATGAGAACCTTAATTTATGCAATTGTTTTTCATTTCCCACTTTAGGTTTATGACGGCATCAGCTTGGTCAATCTACTCTCCTTCATAAGCTCAAAGACCCTTTATGAAAGGTGGTGCTAACATAAAGTCAGTTTTATAATTTCTATGTTCTTTTCTAAGAAAGAATGTTAAAAAACTATTTTCTATTGTTTCAAACATTCAGAATTGGATTTTTGCAATTGCCTGTATTAGCTTTGGATCAAATTCAAATATGTCTAGGAGACTACTTGTTTGAAGGTACAGATTTCTTACCCTTAACTAGCAAAATGCTCAATTTCAATAGTAAGGGCGGCAAGAGTACAATACATATAAACTATTTTGTAGTCTGCATGAGCTTCTTCAATTGACCTGTGATTATCTTGATATCTTTTTTTTTTGAGGGAATTATCTTGATAACTTGATGACCTCAGTTCTATTAAATTTTGTGCCCTTATATGTTAAAAAGGGATTGTTCTTAGCTGCAGATGTTGCTTTTATTAAGACATTAGTAATGCTGCAAGAAGTGCATTGTCAATCCATTGGAGCATCCATGGTGTGCCAAGAGGAAGCATGTATTCTAAAATGCAACGGAGAAAAAAAATATGGTAGAGGTCATTCGTAATCCATCCTTGAATATTTTCTGTTCAGACAGGTCAAGATCCAAATACACTCGTGTGTGTAATTTGCCAGTCGACTTCTCACATGGGTTTGTCTTATACGATTTGTTTGCTTGCCAGAGGTTACTCTCTTTAAATTCTACATTGGCCAGTTCATCTTTGGGAAACCTGAATTTCAAGACAGTTCAGCAATAAGTATTTTCAGCTCTGCCATGTTTCTTAAATCAGATGAAATCAAGTGGTGTACTTGTGAGGATTTGATGTGTCAGGCTGAGATTACAAGCAACGATTGGCCCTGTTTCCAGAATGGGTAAGGCAGTAAGGCCCATAGCATTGCAAACATAAAGTTTGTTCATGTGTTTTTGAGTAATCCCATGTAGACACTAACAGGGAATGGATTTGCATGCGTACTTTCGAAAGTAGGACTGCACAGTTGATCTTGGTTGGGTCATATTTTGTTGCCACATATTCTTAGCACATTCACAGTTCTAACAATCTTGGCAAATTCAACATCTCTATGTCCTGGTTTTATTTATTTCCCGTTTGACTCATTATTTTCTTCATTGTACAGACGACCAACAAGTAGACCCCGTAGAATCACAGCCCTAAGAAGGCCAACAAGTAGTACAAGCCTTTAAACGAGAATCGCTGGTGGAACAGTATCCGGACTGAAGTGCAACCATGGCAGAACTAACGTAAAAATCTGTGCATGACTTCACAGTTCAGATGCTTACACAATGCCATGTGTTGGTAATTGGAGCATGCTGAATAGATGCAAGCTTTCAAGAGTCTGCTTAGAAATTTTTGGTATGATTTAGATATTAGAATAATGTTTTCATCTTTCGTTATATGACGGTGATGCAAATTGGGGCATGGCATATATTTCGGAAGTAACATATCTTGTATCCAAAATGATATCTTGTATCCAAAATGAGTATGTTCTCTCTGTTGCATGAAGTCTGTCAGTTGCTGCTGTTTATAGGGGCTGTTCTTTTTTCAGCTTGTGGCTTATGATTTTGGACTGAAAATTTTAAATTTTGGGCTGTTCGCGACAGAGATTACAGAGAGAGATGCTCGCTTGCGATTTTGGCTAGTACGGATGTTGGGCTTTTAATGTGTACTACAGTTAACTTATAGACCTTATTTTGAAATAATTCTTCGTTTAAAAGTTAAATATTGTAGCAAAAGCGAAAAATCATTTTTAAAAGCCATAAAGAACAGACCCGTAGTATGTTCTCTCTGTTGCATGAAGTCTGTTGGTCACTGCTATTTGTAGTCCTAGTAGTGAGTGTGTGACAACACAAAGTGGAAAAAATGACATAGTAATTTTGATGAAACATGCATCCAATGCTACTTTTATTACACGATTATGTAGTTTTATTTAGGGTTTGACATGAAGTCTTCCAAATGAAGGCGTGCTCCATGGTCCTTACCATGGCTAGTATAGACCCCAACCTACGCCGGCATTTTCACCGTCATCGGCGATGATTCTCCCTCAGTTGTTGAGCACAGCTACCGTGCCCCTGGTGAAACATGTGGTTGCATGGCGTCACCACCACCTCCTCCTGACGCTGGAATGTCTCCAGGAATATGTCGCACGGCGCATGCCTTCTCCTCTTCTATTTTTAATGGCGTCCGGTTCCTTGCAATCTTCTGTGTTTGCCTTCTCCTCCTGAATGTAGTCAGCTTCTGTGGGCTTGAGGAAGGGGTGTATGCTAGCTTCTTGAGCTTCGCCTGTAATACCAAAGAGCTAAGGGTAAAGCCAAACCAAGTCATCATGCCATTTTAACCCCCCCCCCCCCCCCCCCCCAGGCTTTTAGCCATGAGGTAAAACCTCACTTTACTGAGCCAACCCATTTCTACCGAGCCAACATGAGACCGAGAGAGAGAGGAGGGGATAAGGCCAAAGGCTACGCCAGCTAGGAGCCAGTGCATCCCCTCTGTCTTAAGTAATCCAACCAGAGGAAGCAAACCATTCCTCATTTCTTTCTTCTCTGCCATGACAGAGCAAACAGAGCTCATTCAAGTCCAAAACCACCGCAGAGAAGTAGTGAGGAGAAGGCTAGGAGGAGAGGAAACTACAAGGAGTTGGGGGAGACCACGGCATGAGGAGCACCACTGCCTCCACGGTCGTCGTCCTCACCTTGCCGTTCCAACCCGAACCAAGTTAGTTTCCCACATCCATCCCATAGCACATTCTCGACACGCTTAGCACAGCACGGCACAAGCCTCACCAAGCATCACAACCATGCACTGATGCACATAGAGTAGTAAAGCAGTAGAAAGGGAAGGGTATATCGAGGGAGCCAGGTGGTGGGCGGAGGTCGAGCCGCGGCACCGGAAGCCGAGCGCTATGGCCAAAACACCATGGCCGGGCTAGCTGACGGCAACCAAAGCCAAAGGCCAGGAACCAGGGGGAACCCAGGGGAAAACGGAGAGGCGAGCTCAGGGAGGTCGCCCACGGTGCTCGTCGACGCCGAGTCAATGGCTGGCAGTGCAACCGGGAGCTGATGCTGAGTTCCCTGTCATGCGTAATTAGAAACCAAAGGCGAGAGCTAGAAGGGGAGGAAGAGGGCGGCGTTTGTGGCAGATGTCCCTCCTGGGCCATTGGATGAATGTTCCAATGGCTTACCCTAGAGTCATGATCACGCATTGGGGGGCATCTGTAGTGGGACGACCTTAAAATTGGCATGAATACTGTCTACATTCACTTTTGCGAAACCTGACGCTAGAGATACACCATGCACCAAGGCCCCTGGCCCGGATGGATATTCCTGGCCCCAAGAAGCGCATAGGGCAACGGAGGCATATCTCACTTGGAGTTTGCACTTTGTAGCTACCTACATAACAATACAAAATTAGCTACTCCAATAGGCCTATCAATGGATCAAGCATTCCAGAGATAATAATTATTGCTAGGATGTCATCGACGGGAAATCATTTTTCGCTTTCGGAGGTAGGGTTAGACATGCAGCTACTCCAACGGTTGGGGGTTGCCTAGCACAGGAGCGGCAGGAGCTTTCTGCTGATTTTTTATACATTTGTATCTCATCTCTGACCAACCTTTGCATCTCATCTCTGATTTGTGCTATAATATCATCTCGTAACTGTGCCTCATTCTTGGCTTTGGCTCTCTTCCTACTCCGGTATGCTCCGGAGTCCTCTATGAAATCATATTTCCAAGGAACGTAAAGTCCAAAGCCTCTTGTCTGACCCGGGTGCTCCTTGTTTTCCAGGGCTGCGGAGAATAAATCTCTCTCCCTAACTGCCTGGAATGAGCCTTGGGAAGATTCTACACTTAGCGCTTCCAAGCAGTGGGACACTTCCTCGTCTGCGGGGTTTTGAAAGGATATGGCCCCCGACACAGTAGATGACCTCGCTCTTATCCAGTTTTGGACGCGCTCATCGGGGATCCCGGCAAATGGCGGGCAGGTCTCCCACAGGATTACCTGTTCATCCTCCTTCCTCTATTGCGGGATTTTACCTGTATACCCAACGGTGCCTAGTCTATCGGGTGCATGTTTTTTGCCTGGAGGGCCCTGTGCATCGCACTTTTGCTACTAAAATTATTTATCATCTTCATCGCCACAAACTCTTGCCATTGCGGTTCTAGGATTGGATACTTGTGGAAGGGTGTGAGATCCTTCTCCACGTATTGCTTGATACACAGGCTCTTAAAGTTCTTCTATGCATTGCACACCACTAGCAATGCATGTCATTTTACGGAGGCCTTGTGCTTTTTCGGGATCTCGAACGAATGAAAAAACTTCTGCCACCAGCTCATTTTCCACCCTTCGGTCAGGGTCTTCCATGAATCGAACACGATCTTAATCCATTCTCGTGCAACTATTCCAACTATTCTCCAGAACACGGACACTACTCAGCAGGATCAAGAGGGGTCCCAAATGCATCGACATCCGTGATGGTAAATCGGTACTTGGGCCTTTTCGAAATCCTCGTCTGTTTTGGGATTTTTTCCATAGGACGGTACATCACACGCATCTGGCGACGATGTCGAAGAATGAGCGGATGACATCTTCAAAAGATGATAGAAGTAAGCAATTCTTAAGCTAATTCTTGGTGAAATTGGATGATCAAATTAACATATAGGTATGTTAATCATCCATATCATTTAAACAATATATTATGCTCAAAACATATATAAACATGTGGGCAAATATATAAGGCAATATGCTGAATAGTACATAAAAGTAGGCATTGAAAATCTGCATAATGCACAGATTAATAAAGTATGTTTTTGCTCTCAGGTGAGGAGTTGCACAAATTCTAAACTTAGCCTTCTTCCACTCTTGCCAATATTTAAATGATCACAGTAACAATTCTTCAAAAATTCTGCTAGATTGTCTAATTGAATATTATCTCCATGTAGTATCAATGTCAAGAGCTTGCAGAATCAACAATTTCGGTAGAAATCAGAAACAAGTAACAGATATGAGCTACTGCAGAACCAGTATATATTCGGACAAACTAGAGGCCATCAGTAAGCAATACTGAGCAAAAGACTAAGGACTAGCTATTGACAAAGCTATCGACTATACTGCATAGACTAGCAGAATAATTCTAGATTATCATTGAGATTTCAATCTTAACAAATTTCCTCATTGAGCAATCAAAAACCCACAATCTATCATGCAGTAGTTCTCCTAGTGCCAGTCGATAATCAGATTTTAGAGATAATGAATAGAGACTAGCACGGCTAACTAATACACAATCAGATCTCATAGAGAAATGAATAACATAAAGTAAAGCTCACTACACGGCTCGGGGGGAGGAGGAGTGCCCGGGGGAGGCGGCGTGCTCAGGGAGGCGGAGTGCTCGGGGGAGGTGGCATGCTTAGGGGAGGAAAAGAGCGTCGGGCGCGGGGGAGGAGGGCAGCCGGGCTCGGGGGAGGAGGAGGTCACCGGGCTTGGGGGAGGAGGGCCGCCGAAGTTGGGGGAGGCAGCGATGAGCTTGGGGAAGGCGGCGGCGTTAAGTGGGGACTGGGGTGTAGCGATAGTACAGTGGAGACAAACCATAGAGCGTTATATATAGGGGAATAATCACAGACGGTTCCATTTAAGAATCATCTGTGATATTTTTAATTAGAGATAGTTCTAAATAAAAACCATCTGTAATAATAATACATCATAGAGATTTTAATTTAGAACTGTTTGTGATTAAAAATATCATAGATGGTTTTCATTTAAAACCATCTGTGATGATCTTCACACATTCTGACATATATAAATGCAAATTCACATATATATGACTCATTCTCATATACATAAATGCAAATTCACACACACACACACAAACACACACACACACACATCACTCATTCTTATGTGCATAAACGCAAATTCACATATACATCATACATTCTTATACACATATATAAATGCAAATACAGAACATATTACACATAAACATTTCATTAATCATTCCACTTGCTTATTTCCTTTTAAAAAATAGCACTTCATGATAATCGACATGTGTGTAGCTAGTTTCGTCACGTTGTTCTTTCTCGACCCTTATGCCATTTTCTAAAGGAGGCAACTCGTCAAATTGATTGTATTCTTTCTCATCCACTATATTCTCAACTTCGACAATCTTTATTTTTCCATGAAGAATTACACGGCGCTTCTTATTTGCCTGGTCGGTTATATAGAAAACTTGAATAACTTGGTTAGCGAGTATGAATGATTCGTCTTTGTATCTGACACATTTGAGGTCATGGTAGTAACACCATACTTATCAACCTTCATTTGTGGGAGATGGACCCAACGGCACCAAAACTAGGGGATCTTGAAAAACACGTAGTCGAGCTTCCAAATCTCCTCTATGAGCCCAACAGTAGCAGTTGCTCAACCCATTAGTACTGAACGCATCTATGCAGACACCATTGTTCTGATTAGTGCTCTTTACATCTTGAGCCTGCATATAGAATGTATACCCATTTATATCATGTCCTTGCCATGTCACAACTGTAAATATTAGCCCTTTTGCCAACCATATCAACATATCACTTGACGAGCTCGTAGCGAGTCACTCCTTCAACCATTGATTGAACCGACTGTTATATTGTCTCGTGATCCAAATATCCAGTCGTTTCGGAATCTATTGCCGAAGAACGTCCTTATGTGGGTCAATATACAGGGATACTTTAGTCATGTGTTGTAAGACCATGAAATAGGCGTGAGCATATGCGTCCATATATGGAGTGATTGCTTGCCTTCCGATGGTCCCAATACCCTTGAGCCTCCCCTGATGGCGAGATCGAGCCACACCAGCCATGTAATCGACATAGAACTCAATGACCTCTTCGATTGCATAACCTTCGATGATACTGCCCTCCAACTAAGATCGATTCCGTACATATGACTTGAGAATTTCCATGAAAATCTTGAACGGGTACATGCTACGTAGGAACACGGGCCCACACATTTTTATCGACCACACAATGTGAACAATGAGATGGACCATGATATCAAAAAATGGCGGAGGGAAATACATCTCAAGATGACACAGAGTCATCACCACCTCGTCCTATAGAGCACCTAGTCCTTCGGGATCGAATATCTTCTAAGCAATTGTGTTAAAAAATAACACAACCTCATGATTGTCTCCCATACCTTGATCGACAAAATACTCACTACAAGGTTTTGACCCTAATGCCACGATCAACTTTGCAACGACACGGAATTGGTTGCAATAGGTAGGGGCTATTGCCACCATTTTCATTTTTGGTTGCGATTGTTGACCATGTTGCCACGGATATTTTTGCGTGGCGATTACCATGCATTTCGTTGCAATTGGTAGGTGCTATCGCCACCATTTATAAAACGGTTGCAAGTACTTGACAATATTGCCACGTAATGAATTTGCGTTGTGATTCGTTTGATTTGCGTTGCAATATGTCGACGTTATTGCCACGCTTTTGCTGATGGTTGTGAATACTGGACAGTTTTGCAACGGTTTTGATTCGTTGCATGAATCGTTGCTTGCGTTGCAATAGGGTTGTATATATCGCAACGAAATTTGGGTTCGTTGCATCTTCTAGGGTTGTATTGCCACGGTTGTTAGTCGTTGGTATAGAAGACTATCTTTCGTTGCAATCAGGGGCGGAATTAGGCCCATGGCAACATGGGCTCCAGCCCGGGGTGCGAAAAAAAATACAGTTTATAGCCTACATATTTGTAGCCCAGTCCGGGATAATATTATTAGCATCTAGCCCAGGTAGCCCAAGAGCCCATAGCATCTCGCAGGCCATCAGCCTAATGTCTTCGCGCCGGCGGCCCATCACTTCACGAATCACGCGCAACTGCGCAAGGCCTTGCCCTCGCGGCCCCACCGCGCTGCTCTGAGCTAGAACTCCCGAAGCCAGGCGCAGAAGGCCGAAGCCAAAAAGCGGCGCCGACGCTGCCGTTCCTCACTTCGTCGCCTCGCCAGCTAGCCGACGCCGCCGCGCGCCCCCGCCTCCCGGCGCTGCCCCACACCCCCGCCTCCCGGCCCGCTCCGCCTTCGGCCTCCCCGCGCCGTTCCGGATCTTCCCGGCCCGCCCCGCCTCCCCTATTCGGATCTTCCCGGCGCCGCCCCGCACCCCCGCCTCCCGGCCCGCTCCGCCATCCGCCCCCCCTCACCGGCAGTTCTACACCGCGCCGCCTCTCACCTCTCCTCAGACCAGGTCGGCGTGCCTCCCTTTGCCTCTTCCTCCTTCTTCCCCTCTACTCCACTGCTCCTTCTCATATGTGCCCCCGCACCTCCATTAGCGCCGCCACCATCTCTCCACCACCACATCTCCTCCCGCAGCGGACCTCCTCACTGCTGCTCCCTTGAGATCCGAGGCCACATCTCCTCCTCTCTCGACCGCCCTTCTCTACCTCCCTTCATCTGCCCTCGCCACCGCGCCGCCAATCCTTCCGTGCGCCGTCTGCGCCACTTCTCCCAGCCCCTCCAAATCCACTGAGCCCACCGCCCACCTCGGCGCCGCCGCTCACCTCGTAGCACCGCCGCCATCTTCCCGCTCTACGGCCACCACCGATCCACATCGCTGCCAACGCCACCGACGAGCTCCATCAGCGCCGCCCCCTGCTACTCCACGGCGCCGCCGACACCTTCACCGAGTCACCCTCAGCGTCGCCGCCGGCCGGCAACCCCTTCTTCCTCTACGGCCGACACCTTCACCGAGCCCGCCGTCTGCATCCTCTTCACCAAAACCGACGGCCTCACCCTCTGCTCTGCTCTGCTTCCTCTACTCAGCTCTACTCGGTTAAATTTCATTTCCTCACCCTTCCTCTCTCAGTTCTTAATTACAGATTCAAGTACTTACTGTTAATCTGAAATTGTGATTGGTGATCTATGATGGTGAATTGTGAATTCTGTTCAGAGATCTGTGATGCATGAGATCAATGAATATTCTATTATTGTGAATTATGCACTGTGATGAATGCTTGTGCTCACTGAGTTGTTCTTTGAGATTAGGTGTTAATTTGTTCAGGTGATTTTGCAATTTGTGCTGTTAGTAGTTTAATTACAGTCAGTTACTACGATTTGTCATCTGTTCATGTAGTAATCTTGTTGACCGACGGACATATCCGCAGGGAAGCTGCAAGCAGCACTCTATGTTCCTGATCCTTAGCTTCCTTGCTTAGTCATGTATTCTTTGGTTTCACTCCTTTACGAGTCATGTACGGTAATCCTTGTTTATTTACAGAATTCAGATCATCTATCAATCTGTTCATGTAGTAATCTTGCTTCAATACATCAGATCATCTGTCCAAAGTAATCTTGCCTCTTGGGCTGTTTTCCAAGAGGCAAGGCAGCAGCATGTCGATTGAAGATAGGAGCTGGATGCGCATGGCAAAGTATACTGTTGAATGGCAAAAAGGATTTAAGGACTTCATTCAGAATACCTTTGGAGGCAGATCTAAAGAAGAAACTGCTCCATGTCCATGTGCTCGTTGCCGTTGCATGTCCTACAGAAATCAAAAAGATGTTCGAAGTCATTTGGTACTTAGAGGGTTCGATGAAAGTTTCATCCAAGGAGAAGGTAATACTCAAGATTTCGTTGCATGTCCTCAGGAGGATAACCCTGCTGAAGGAGAATACGATGATGGCGAAACAGGTGATGCGCCTGCTAGCAAAGAACTGATTTCTGCACTAATCCGCGGAGCTATACATGGCGAACTCACAGGAAGTGGAGATGAAGAGCCAAATGAGAGTGCAAAGAAGTTCTTTAAGTTATTAACCGAGGCACAAAAGGAACTGTATCCAGGCTGCAAGGAGGCTACAAAGGTTTCTTTCATTATCAGGATCTTTCAGATGAAGTGCATGCATGGTTTTAGTAACAATGGAATACAGTCGATCCTTGATCTGTTCGCGTTGTTCCACCCTGGTATCCCAGACACCTTGGATAAAGTGCGTAAGGTTGTTCGAGATCTTGGACTCGACTACCAAAAGATTCATGCATGTGTGAACGACTGTGTGTTATTTCGTGGGGATTATGTACTTTGACTTGCAGTACATGAACAAAGGTTTCTCTGAGTAATCCATCAAGCCCTAGAATTTAACATACTCTCTCTCATCACAATTCCCTTCTGCATCGTGAAGCATCTGGTCCAGATTGTCATCATGTAGCCTATCCAAATTAGAACCACGATCGATATCATCCGGCGGCATTCATTGAATTCATCGGTGATGTCATTATTACTACCTTCCTGTATAATCTGCTCTTCACCATGACTGGTACAACGTACATACCCCTTTTGAAACCCTTTCGAATCAAGTGTGTTTCAATCTGCACTCGGCTCTTAAGCATCGTTAGATTTTTGCAGTTAATGCATGGACAATACATATATTCCACCCCCTTATTCAACATATTCTACTTGGCAGCTCCTATAAAAGTAGAAACGTTATTAATGTACTCTTCACTCACACGGTTTCCAACGTACATACAGCTTCGGTCCCACGTTACACATATAATAATTTGGTATAACATATTTAATAAATTAGTTACTATAATATATATGTACGATCTAAATTACGAATTAAATTATGTATCAATAATAATTAATTAAATTAAATTAAGTAGAAATAAACTATGAATTGACTAAACCCTAAATCATGCTAGATGTAAAATAATATTCTCTCTACATCAAGCTAGCTAGATCAACTATTTTCAATTCTCCTTTCAACAAAAGTTATAAATGTAAATTATAATGCAATTAGGAACAAATTACTAACCATAAGTAGTCAAAAACTTAGTAGATTTACAATTACTTTTGCCAATAGTCTTCTTTCACCAAATCACCTCAAAACCCAACCTCCAGCTCAAAGCAGCAGCGTAGATCTGGAATTTAAGATAGAGGGTCGATGGGTTTGTGCACAATAAATATAGTGAAATTATCACAGACGGTTTTTATACAAACTGTCTGTGATAACTTGATTATCACAGATAGATTTTAATACGAACCGTCTGTGAAGTATTATAGACGGTTCAACTAAAAATCGTCTATGATATTTGGAAATATCAAACGATTCTTGGTAATAACCGTTTGTGATACTTCACAATTGGTTTTAACCACGAACCGTCTGTAATATTTCCTCTTCACAGATGGTTTTTAGGGATGGCAGTAACACGGATGGTCTCTAAACTAAAACCGTCTGTGATTATATTTAATACAGACGGTTTTGGTGAGCTGTCTGTAATTTGGCGTCTAATATATGGCTTTTTGTAGTAGTGATAGTAGGGATTAGGTAGAGTAATTAACTAGTATAGTTATTTAGTACGATTAATTGTGGTAGGTAATTAATTAGTCTTCATGGTTAGTTAGGTGAAGTGATTAATTAATTAGTAGATGATTTAATTGTGTAGATGACAAATTAATGTAAGAGTAATTAGTATAACTAATTGAAGAGAGAGATTAGAGAAAATAAAGAGCAGAGACTCTATTTAACCGACTACAAAATTTGAGGGGAGAGAGAAGATGCTAGGAGACGGTTTGTCTATTTAGCCCAATAGTGAGCAAAGAGATATTAAGCATGTAAAATTTGACACCATCCATGCATCACCCACAAGGGTGAATAGGTAAGTGCATGGTAAAATGGTAAATTCGGGTATTGATTGCTATGCATTGGATTTTGATACACTACCTACTATGTTATCGTGAGTTGATTATTTCTGTTGCATGTTGGCATAATGATGAATGATGAGTATTGGCACATGTGATGGATATCCGATGTTGTTATGTTGTCGAATAGTGGACAATGGAACATGATATGTTGATGTGTTTAAATGAAAAAGTTGCATTGCATGCATTCATGTAGTAGAAATAGGTGACCTGTGTGGCATCTATGATCCACTTTGTGTGGACACTCCTTGAGAGTGGAGACTGAGGTCCCCGTATAAAAGGTTAAAGGTTTGTTTGGGACATAATCAATTCCCTTGTTGCTTAAAGTGGAGAACAAGGTTCTCCTGTTGGTATAAAATCCTACACTGGTCTTAAGTCGTTCTCTAATTCGTTACATCATATTTCGAGCTCGTGGTTATGAGCCTTCTGGGCGCGGAGCTCTAAGTTTATTCATGTTAATGGCTATGTGTGATATAGTACTAGTTACCTTATTGTGGTTTAATCTATGCATGTTTATTGCTCCTTATTTGTAGTTAGGCTAGTCTCAGTGGAGGTTTCATGTCCCAGTTTCCAACACACCCATATTTTGGAAACAGTGCAGAAGAGTTTCATCCCCATGAAACTCTCTCTACTCCTATGAAACTTTTATCATCTCTCTCTTCATCAATACAGTGCCATGTCAGCGTATTTAATGCCCATGAAACTCCATGAAACCCCACCGAGACTGGCCTTATATAAACAGAAAAAGGTGCTGCCGAAATTTTTATTAGTAGCACCAATTTAATGATAGTTGTGGTAGTATTTCAGGTTCAAAGGCTGGACCGCGGTGTTACATCGCCATTGCCACCTCAAATTCGCCGTCGGTTAACCCCGAGCCCCCCCGCCTCGCCGTCTGCTTCGTCTGCCGTCATCGTGCCAATGACGCCAGAGTGCATTCTTGAGGAAGACACTCCCCATTAATGTTTGGAACAGATGTTAATCATGGCAATGACATGACTTACACAAAGGAACTATAGTGCTCCGATGGAAAGGAGGAACAGAAGTAGTATATAACAATCTTGATAGTAGAATGCACCCGCCAAAGAAAGGCAGAGGTCGTCTTCTCTCCCAAGAGTCCTAAACCTGGATTAAATGCAAACATGCTTTTACTAATTTTTAACATACAGACAAAACTTGACAACTGATTGGAGCATTTCATCGTCAGAATTCACAAGCGATACAGATGAAAGCAGCTCTATAAGATGATATTATGAACTCTTATGGTTGTTTTTTCTGAACTCTATGGTCTTTTTTCTGGAGAGGTGTGACGAACGTTTTTCATATACTCTAGGATGATATTATGCGCTGGCAGAAGAGCAGCTCTACATTTGTTAGGAAGATTCGTACAATGTGGTACACGCTGAATTAACTTAATACTGAAAAGTAGAAACCAGGAAAAAGTATGCTCCAGAAAAATCCAAATTCCAACCCGTGCAGCTTCCCCTCCGAGTTGTTGCGCTACTAGATTCTCCTGGTTACGTGGGTTAAAAGTTGAATCTTTATACCCTTTGCTTCTTCCATTTAATTCCGCTTTTGCTACTTGAGAATTACACATGACGTTATTCACTTCTCAGCCTGTTTGCTTCCTATGCATCATACTTGCAAAGGTTCTCGAACCCCATGTAATCATGTTGTTCGATCTTGTGAATCATGCTTGAGATGCCGACACCACCTGAAGATTGAAAAGAATCATCTCAGTAACATTGTACAAACAGTAGAATTTGATCAATTGTAGTCAGGTGTAGGAAATGGTACCCAGAGAAATTGCGCTGACAAAGATCATGAAAGCCAATATGAAGATGATGAGCGATGCCCGCCCTAACCAATTGATCAACTTCTTCACCACGTGCTGGCCAATAATGGCAGCGATGAATGCCAAAATGACGAAGTAAACAGCTGAAGAGAAGGCCAAGAAATTGATTCAGTTCATGTCTATCGTTAGCAAGAAAAAAGATGTGAACCAAAGAGATGTGCCGTAAGGGACTGGAAGACGAGAACATTATCA
This sequence comes from Dendrocalamus latiflorus, assembly GCA_017311315.1. Classification (NCBI taxonomy): domain Eukaryota; kingdom Viridiplantae; phylum Streptophyta; class Magnoliopsida; order Poales; family Poaceae; genus Dendrocalamus; species Dendrocalamus latiflorus. Next base: position 32,732,825 of record CM029658.1, on the reverse strand, counting down.
CAAAGGTGGCTGTAGCACTTGAAACCTACAATAGTTCCAGTTAAGGAGGTGAGGTGTTCTCATTTCCAAAGCACAACATACATAAACAAAACGAATGGGGTGTAGTGTACCTGGGGTGGGATACCGAGCTCCAAGAACAGTGGTCCCATGATAAAGCCACCTCCGAGACCTAGCAGACCACCGACAACCCCTACAGTGATACCGAACAGGCAGTATATGCAGAGCTGCTGAAGTTTCAGCTTTCAGGGTAGTTTGTTCACTTCCCTTCTATGATAGCACCCTCTTCCCGTTCATCAGGCCTAGTGCTTCATACATAGTTACTCCAACTTACACCGTGTAACATCTTAAATTTCGAATGTTTGAAACTACAAAGAATTTAAAACTTTTATTTGCATCTTGATGGTATTTGAAACTTTGTCAAGATCGTATTTGGACTTTCTGAGTTTTGTGCTAAACAAAATAATAACTGGAAATAAATCTCAAATACAGATAAGAATTATGACGATAAAAGATACGAAATAATTTTGGGAGTTTAAAACTCTAAGAACCAAAATCCAGAAATCAAAATTAAATAAAAATCTACCTTAAATCAAATTGACCAGAGAACTCAAACTCATATTCAATTCCGAGTTTTCCAAACTTAAAATTTGAAATTCAATTACAAACTTAAGACTCAAAAATAATCGAAGTGCAAATTAAAATTCAAAAATTAGACGAAGGGAATAAAATGTTGAACTTCAATTTAACTAGGTAAAGAAAAGAAATGGCCAAACAAATATTAAAAGCTCACATTTAAATAATTAAAATGAGAATTCAAAGTTTCAAAAATCATGTAAAACTCAAAATCAATAAATCCTAATGTAAATAAAAAACTTAAATTAAAAATCTGAAATTTCCAAACTAGCTTAAGCATTTCATTTTCTTCTCTTTTCCATTTCTCCCTTTCCTCTCTCTTACATGTGGGCCCTCCCACCTTTTTCTTTTTCTTCTCTCCCTCTCTTTCTTCCTTCACTGCAGCTGGGCCTGGCGCCTCCTCCCCTCTCTCTTCTCCCTCCCCCTCGTTGTCTTCTTCCTCGCTGTGCTCTGTCTCCGCCAGACCAAGCCGGCCCCGCCTCCCCTGGCGCCAACCACTCCCATCTCCTCGTGCACATCGCTGGCCACTGTGCGCACATCAACATGCCTGCACCCGCACGCCGCCCGTCGCCCTGTCACGTCTCCATCTCGTCGCATCCGGCCATCTCGTCCGCACCGTCGCCTCTGCCGAAGGACGATGCCACGGCGCTCGGGTCAGCCACAGCTTGCAACAGTTCTGCCAGGACCATGACCTGCCCCGCGCACGTCACCCCCGGGTCAGCACGCGTCACGCCTGGCCACCCTGTCCCCTCTCCTGGACTGTAGCCATGCCACCGCCGAGCTCAGCTCTACACCACGCACGACGCCTGAGCTCCTCCCGGCTATAAAACCCCCGTCTGAAGCTCCCAATCGCACCGCATTCCTCCGCCTTACCTCCCACCCAAAGCAACCAGATTCCCCGTGCCTCTAGCTTCGCCGACCACCCCTTCTTGCCCAAAGCCGGCCGACAAGCGCACCGCCAATTGAAGCAATGCCGGGCCGATTCCTTTTCCCTGAAGCCCCTCCCCTGCCCGTCGCCGCCTTCCATCGCCAGCCCTCCTCGGCCTCCCTCCGGCTCCACCGACCCCCTGGGTGAGTTCCTCATGGCCCACTATTTCTCATGCGCCCCCCCACCTTCTCTTTCCCTTCCGGCCACCGGCGCCCCATTTTCCCCTCACCGCCGGTCACCCAAAGCCGCTGCCAGCTCGCCTTGGTGCCACCCCGGCCGAAGCCTCTGCTCCCGTAGTCTCCTCGTCACCTGAGCAATCCGTTTTGCCGATCACCACCGCCTCCCTGGCCGTTCCTCGTCGGCGGCGCCGCAGTTTGCCCAGCTCCGACCATTCCTCTGTTTCGGCCGACTGGCTCCTCTGTTTTGTCCTAAGCCGCTCCTCATCTCTTATAAATTGACCCCCCCTTATCAAAAAACGGTCGCAGCTCAGTTTGTCAGCCCAACCACTCGCTGAACAATCGATCCTGAGTTCGAATTCGCTGGCCGCCCCTTTTCTTGAACTTTTCATTTTATCTTCTTTAATCGTTTTCAATTAAAAAAGATTAAAGAAGAATTAGTAAATAATCCAGGGAAGCTAGTAAAATTTAACTAGGATGTAAATGAGATTATTTACGATTTAAATTTGGATTAGTCATCATACATGAATAATTAATGTGGTTTGACTAATTATCTAATAATAAAGAACATGATAAACTATTGATTAAAGGCAATAATAAAGAAAAATGACTCTGGTTAAATGTCCAAATTTAATAAAGATTACCCTTAATTATGATTAAAATATATGCCCTAACATCTAACATGCCGCCATTAAATAAATTTCAGTGGTAGATTTAATTAAATGACAAAATCAAGCCGCTTCGTAAAATTAATTAAACGATATGCCATAACCATTTAAAATGAAATACATATATAAATTAGAAAGTCATGATTTACAATATAATAACTATTAATTAATAAAAGGTTCTGCTGAATTTTAAGGATAGAATAGAATAGAATGGTTGAACTTTAAGGATTTATTTTAAATAACCAATAATTTCAAAAATTTCCTTATTCTTATCTCTCAATCTTTGCTTATTCTTATCTCTCAATCTTTTCTCATCTTTATGTCATTTGTGAAAAAACCTATTTCTATCTCTTCTCTTGTTCCAAAACAACTATAGATAACAACAGCTGAAATTCTTCGATTCTGCCACCACTTCAATCTTCGCCTCGAAGGATCATGCTTCGTACCTCCAGAGCCGTGAAAGATCACACCAAGACAACCATTATATCTTTAGGTTAAGTTGTAGACGAAGTTATGAGCTGTTAGTTTTCTCTTTTGTCGGCAGCCATAACTATTAATTAATAAAAGGTTCTGCTGAATTTAGTTTGGGTTGTGCAAAATATCCCCTATTCCTCCTTTTGCCTTGAGTCTCCTCTCTCCTAATTCTTGAAAGCACCCAGCAGATGGTTAACACGAGGAACACCAGCAATGGCAACCACCAGAACAACAATGACAACAACAACCTTACTAGCAACCAAGCTGCACCTAGTCCTCCGCCACCTCCTGCTAATGGACCTGATTGGGCTCAGATGATGGCCAATCAGAATCAGCTTATCCAACTACTGGTGCAGACCATCAATAACCCTGCACAACCTGCTCCACTAGTACCAGCTCAAGCTCCACAACCAAGACTAGCTGAATTTATGAGGTTGCGTCCCCCGACCTTCTCTAGCAGCGCTGACCCCATGGATGCAGATGACTGGCTTAGAGTCATAGGCAAGAAGCTGGACATCATCCACTGCAGTGACCGGGAAAAGTCTTATTCGCTTCTCATCAGTTGAATGGACCAGCGTCAGAATGGTGGGACACTTACACCGCTGCTCATGCCAACGCACAAGCCATAACATGGAATGAGTTCGTGCAGAGTTTCCGCAAAGCTCATATTCCAACCGGCACCATCACTCTCAAGAAGAGGGAATTCCGAACTCTACGCCAAGGAAGCTGCACCGTGAATGAATATCTACGGAAGTTCAACCAATTGGCACGCTACGCGCCAGAAGACGTTGCTACCGATGAAGCTAAGCAGGAAAGGTTCCTTGAAGGACTCAATGATGACCTGTCGGTTCAACTACTCTCCAACGATTATGCTGATTTCCACCAGCTTGTCAGTAAGGCGATTCGCCAAGAGTCCAAGCACCAAGAAATGGAGAATCGAAAGAGACGAATGAATACCCAGCACCTGAACACCAGAAGCTTGCCCAGGATCAGAAGGACTCCACCACAGGCCAACAGATTTCAGCCTTCATCTCCAGCCGAAGAACAAGTCCAGACCAACACTTTCCCCAACACCGAAGACAACAAAGCCTTGGCAATTGACTTCCCAAAGGACTCCAACCCTGTAGCAGGAGTCACCTATTTCAATTGCCATGAGACAGGGCATTACGCCAACAAGTGCCCCCAAGAAGCAACAGGTAGTGAAGAATGGAACACCGGCAGCACCAACTGCCAACCACCTTCAAGCAGGAAGAAAAAGGCCCCAGAGTTCGTGAAAGGATGACTGAATCAAATCTCAGCACAAACCATGCAGAGTAAGATCCAAACCCAATTCTTTGCTAGCCCGTGCGAATCTCGGGGACGAGATTCTTTTTAAGGGGGTAGATTGTAACAGCCCAGTTTTTCTTAAAATAAAAATAAATAAATAAATAAAAATTAATTAAAATAAAATATAAATTAAAATAAGTATTTTTGTTGCCAAAATTTTAAATTTGGATTTGCCCTGAGTTTCTGTTTTTGAAAAATCTAGATTTAAAAAGTATTTTAAGTAAAACCTAAAAAAATATTAAATAAAATGATATTTTGATTTTCTATGAAAATCCTAATTCAAATTAATTATTTGTGGTTTATTTGGCTTTTATTTGGTTTTCTGAGTTTTCTCGTGTTTAAAACCTATTTTTAAAATTACAAAGTATTTTAAAGTATGAAAATTAAATACCAACATTAGTTAGAAATATTTTTATTAAGTCCAAAAAGTATCCAGGAGGTTCTATGAATTTTTCTGGAATTTTTGGAAGTTATTTGGTATTTTTCTGAGGCTTAATGCTTTTTCTAAGCTTTTTCTGAAAAATCAATATCAAAAATAAAAATTAAAACCCTCTCCTCCCTCCCCCGGCCGCCACGTGGACGACCAGATGCCGCCCACGTCCTCCCTCACCGGCCCATCCCAGCCACCCACTCCATCCCGCCTACCCCCTCCCGATGGCCGCCACGTCGCACCTGATCCCCATCCGAGCCATCCACCCCTTGCCTCCTCTCGGCCGTGCGATCTGCCCCGGCCGATCTCCTCCACCCGTCGCCACTTAAAGTCCCCGGCCGTCCGATCCGCCTCCTTCCGCGTGGCCTCAATCCGCGCCGCCCGTGCTTTCTCCCTCTCCCTTCCGCTGACATACTGGGCCCACTTGTCAGGCCGTCTTCCACCTCTGGCCGCCTCCTTCCTCCCGCTCAGCCGCACCATCTCTGCCGCCCCGCCGGATTTCTTTCCTTTTCCACCGCCCGTGCGACCCGCGCCTTTCCTTCTTCTTCCTCCCCCGATTCCCTTCCTTCTACGGCCGCCCTTTCCTTTCCTTTCCCGTCCGCAATCGCCGCCGCCCGCAATCTCCGGCGAGGAATCCTCGCCGATTGCCCCCTCCCCGGCCCCTATAAAAACCTCCCCTGGCCTCCCCTCACTCCGCACCACCTCCCCCCACTCCCCTCTCCCTCCCAGCCTCCCCACCGCCTCCGCGCCTTGCGCATCCGCCCCGCCGCCGTCGCCAACTCCGGCGAGGAATTGCCGGAGCCTCGGGCCTCGCCTCGCCTTGCCTCGGGCCTCGCCTCGCCTTGCCTCGCCGTCTCCACCACCGCCTTCACCGCGCCCGTGCGCACCCCGGTTGCCCCTCGGCCGCGCCTCTCCGCCACCGGAGCCCCCTCGCCTCTGACGCCCGAGACACGCTGCCGCCTCTCCTCGCCGCCGGCGCAACCCCGCCCACCTCTGGTAAAATGCCGGTCAGCCCCGAGTTCCTTGTCCTCCCCTCTCGCTCCTCGACCCCTCGCCGCCGGTCGTCGCGCCGCTGTTCGCCGGCGAGCCCGCCGTCCCCGTGCGCCCTCCGGCCGGCCTCCCACGTCAGCTTCCCCGTGCTTGTGTGGCGGCTGATGTGGCGCCACGACCGCGCCACCTCGGCGTCTCCTCGCCCGATCAGCTCCACCCCGCCACCACAGCGCTTTCTCCCTTCCGTGGGCTCGGTCCATGGACCAGGGCCCACTGTCAGCCGGCCCACCTCAGGGCTGAGGTCATGCTGGCGCAATAAAGCCGTTTTTCCTTTGAAAAATAAATCATCCGAAAAGAAATTCCTCGCTGACGTCATAAATCCAGAATTTCTTTTAGAAAAATAATTCCGAAAATTCCTTTTATTCTTTTTCCCTGAATTTAAATTTCCCGGAGCCCGTTCTTCTTCGTCCTAACTTCGATTTAGCCCATTCAAATTTCTACATTCATCAAAAATTCCCCTCTATCCATTTCTGGCATAAATTCAAATATTTGAAGTCAATTTAAATTTATTTTGAATTTATTTGAATTTGGTGGGTTATTTTCACGTGTAGACTTCGACAATTCGGGAAATTTCGACGACGAAGATTTGCACCAAGTTGAAGAGCAAGGCAAGTCACACTCCTTGATCATGTTGATCCCAGAATTTCAAAATAAAATTATGTTGTTTTAAATTATTCTGCATGCATATTTTTATTTAACGTATTTCAATTCAGTTTTAAATTTAGTTATTGCCTACTTGTTAATTCCTCCATTGAAATTGAATTCCTCGATACCTTGTCACCCTAGAATCAAACTCTAGTTAGTACACTATTATTGGCTAGAGAGTTTTAATCAAATGCTTAGACCTGCTTAGACATAATCTTGTTTTGGGATACCTTTTCACATAAAATGATAAGCTTTTCGAATGTACTCTTGACTTTGGTGAGTCAAGGAGGTTTATGAAATGTTTTGAAAACAAAATATAAAAACTGGTTTAGACTTAGGCATTTGGTTAGATTGGTGGGTGCAGGTATGCCCTGTTGGTTGGAGCCGCAGTGGTTGATTGTCGTGCACAGGGGTACGTGGTTGGGCCTAAGTCAATTAAGGACCAGTCTGTGAGCTACTATTGCAAAGCCCTATCGTACTACTGCAAGGCTGGTATGGGACAACCCTGGCTGAATAATTTGCGGGTCCCAACCTGAGCCATTTCGTAGGTTGAAAGTGAGCGTGGCGTGGACCATGGGAAGTCTCACTCGGCTCAAGAGGGGGTCCTGGTCTGGTGGATTCCTTACTGGGGTGAAACCTTAGAGTTGGCTTGGCCAGGTTGAAGGCTTTGCATTGTAAAGGCCTTGTCACGACTCCTTGCCGCAGACCTAAGGAAGTGTGTAACTCGTGTGGCACAAAAGGATGATCATGTCTTGTGGGTAAAGCTGTACAACCTCTGCAGAGTGTATAATCTATCCTGGATAGCCGTGCCCGCAGTCATGGGCATGCTGAGTAAAAGTTTTTCATGGATTAGACTTTGTTTTTTGAAAATGATTTTTCAAAACCTTATGGATGGATGGAATCCATGAGAGAATGAAAACCTGGTGGATGGATGGATTCTATCAGAGTTGCGCAGTGGAAGCGTGTGGATGGATGGAATCCATATGTGGTCTTTTGGAAAAGATGGTCCGAGTGGGATGCACGTGGATAGGTTGGTGTTTGGTCGGAGCCTGCACTGACGGTAATATTTTCAATTACAAGTATTGTTTTTACGTATTGTATCAAGTTCTTCAATTTCAATCTATCTACGGTATTTAGTTAAATGTTGTTTTATGCAAACTAACCCTATAAGCCTTCCATTGATGCCTTTATCATTATATTGCATTTTTCCGTGTGACTTGCGGAGTACAAGTTTGTACTCACCTTGCTATCCCCACACAGAGAAGGACGACTTCGACTACAGTGAAGATCTGGACGAGTAGGCCGCGTCTTACTGTCGTTTGCCTGTGGGCAGGCTCAGTGGGCTTCTTCCGCTTCGGTGTTCTTCTTCCGCTGCTTATTATTTAATTTGGCTTATGTGCCGTTGATGTAAACTCTGGCAATCATGCCCATATTTAGTTAATAAATGTCATTATGGTTGATATTTATCTTTGTTGTTCACTGTGTGCACTAGCTGATCCTGGACTAGTGCGATTTACACAGAGGATCCAGGAGTTGTTGCTCCGGGTTCTAACAACTTGAATGGGACACTCGTAGAGGGTGAAGTTTTCCGCGACGCGCTAACAGTGTGGGTAGCCAGCTGCTAGCCGTACGGGGAAGAACATCCCGCACAACTTATGGGACATGTCGCAAGCGGGCTAAGCCCATATAGGTGAGATGATGGAAGGGGCAAGGTATTTTGAATGGTTACTGTGATGGTTTACTCAACTGTACGACTAAGGAATCATGTGGGGCAACGAGCGGACTGTCTCTTGTGGGTAAAGTGTGCAAACTCTGCAGAGTCAAACTATTCGAAAAGCAGTGCCCATGGTCATGGGCGGACATGGGAACTTAACTTGATATAGTTCTATTACAAAAACTTTGTGAGTGGAACTGGAAAAGTGAAGGGCAGTGGAAAGGCTTGATTTGTGTTACCCTGGGTGTCGCAGTGGAAGGCGGATTCGAGCGCCGAAGACGTGTCGTCGAGCGCCGAGGACGTGCCGTCCCGCCGAGGCGATGCCTACGAGGCGGACGGCGGAGTCGAGTGCCGAAGACGTGTCGTCGAGCCCTGAGGACGTGCCGTCCCACCGAGGCGATGCCTACGAGGCGGACGGCGGAGTCGAGTGCCGAAGAGTGCCCGCGAAGAGCGGGCGCTTGCGGCGTGGGCCGAGGGCACTACGCACGCGGAGGTAGAGAGGCGAAGGCGTCATTCCCCTACCTTCAAAGACAGTGCCCGCGAAGAGCGGGCGCTTGCGGCGTAGGCCGAGGGCACTACGCACGTGGAGGCAAGGAGGCGAGACCGCTGTTCCCCTACATTCAAAAAAGAGTGCCCGCGATGAACGGGCGCTTGCGGCGTAGGCCGAAGGCGCTACGCGCGCGGAGGCAAGGAGGCGGGGCCGCCGTTCCCCTACCTTCAAAAAGAGTGCCCGCGAAGAGCGGGCGCTTGCGGCGTAGGCCGAGGGCGCTACGCGCGCGGAGGCAGGGAGGCGGGGCCGCCGTTCCCCTACCTTCAAAAAGAGTGCCCGCGAAGAGCGGGCGCTTGCGGCGTAGGCCGAGGGCACTACGCACGCGGAAGTAGCGAGGCGAAGGCGCCGTTCCCCTACCTTCAAAAATAGTGCCCGCGAAGAGCGGGCGCTCGCGGCGTAGGCCGAAGGCACTACGCACGCCGAGGTAGGGAGGTGAAGCCGCCGTTCCCCTACCTTCGAAAATAGTGCCTGCGAGGAGCGGGCGCTCGCGGCGTAGGCCGAAGGCACTACGCACGCCGAGGTAGGGCGGTGAAGCCGCCGTTCCCCTACCTTCAAAAGCAGGGCCCGCAGAGAGTGGGTGCTCGCGACGTAGGCCGAAAGCACCACGCATGCCGAGGTAGGGAGGCGAAGCCGCCATTCCCCTACTTCGAAAAAGGGTGCCCGCGAAGAGCGGGCGCTTGCGGCGTAGGCCGAGGGCGCTACGCACGCTGAGGTAGGGAGACGTCGCCGCCGTTCCCCTACCTTCAAAAATAGTGCCAGCGAAGAGCGGGCGCTGGCGGCGTAGGCCGAGGGCACTACGCACGCGGACGTAGAGAGGCGAAGGCGCCGTTCCCCTACCTTCAAAAATAGTGCCAGCGAAGAGCGGGCGCTCGCGGCGTAGGCCAAAGGCACTACGCACGCCGAGGTACGGAGGCGAAAGCGCCGTTCCCCTACCTTCGAAAATAGTGCCCGCGAAGAGCGGGCGCTTGCGGCGTAGGCCGAGGGCACTACGCACGCGGAGGTAGAGAGGCGAAGGCGCCGTTCCCCTACCTTCAAAAATAGGGCCCGCGAGGAGCGGGCGCTCGCGGCGTAGGACGAAGGCACTATGCACGCCGAGGTAGGGAGGCGAAGCCGCCGTTCCCCTACCTTCAAAAGCAGGGCCCGCGGAGAGTGGGCGCTCGCGACGTAGGCTGAAAGCACTACGCACGCCGAGGTAGGGAGGCGAAGCCGCCGTTCCCCTACCTCAAAAAACGGTGCCCGCGAAGAGCGGGCGCTTGCGGCGTAGGCCGAAGGCGCTACGCACGCTGAGGTAGGGAGTCGTCGCCGTCGTTCCCCTACCTTAAAAAATAGTGCCAGCGAGGAGCGGGCGCTCGCGGCGTAGGCCGAAGGCACTACGCACGCCGAGATAGGGAGGCGAAGCCGCCTATCCCCTACCTTCAAAAGCAGGGCCCGCGGAGAGCGGGCGCTCGCGACGTAGGCCGAAAGCACTACGCACACCGAGGTAGGGAGGTGAAGCCGCAGTTCCCCTACCTCAAAAAATGGTGCCCGCGAAGAGCGGGCGCTCGCTGCGTAGGCCGAAGGCACCACGCACGCCGAGGTAGGGAGGCGAAGCCGCCGTACCCCTACCTTCGAAAATAGTGCCCGCGAGGAGCGGGCGCTCGCGGCGTAGGCCGAAGGCACTACGCACGCCGACGTAGGGAGGCGAAAGCGTCGTTCCCCTACCTTCAAAAATAGTGCCCGCGAAGAGCGGGCGCTTGCGGCGTAGGCCGAGGGCACTACACACGCGGAGGTAGAGAGGTGAAGGCGCCGTTCCCCTACCTTCAAAAATAGTGCCCGCGAGGAGCGGGCGCTCGCGGCGTAGGCCGACGGCACTACGCACGCCGAGGTAGGGAGGCGAAGCTGCCGTTCCCCTACCTTCAAAAGCAGGGCCCGCGGGGAGCGGGCACTCGCGACGTAGGCCGAAAGCACTAAGCACGCCGAGGTAGGGAGGCGAAGCCGCCGTTCCCCTACCTCAAAAAACGGTGCCCGCGAAGAGCGGGCGCTTGCGGCGTAGGCCGAAGGCGCTACGCACGCTGAGGTAGGGAGTCGTCGCCGTCGTTCCCCTACCTTAAAAAATAGTGCCAGCGAGGAGCGGGCGCTCGCGGCGTAGGCCGAAGGCACTACGCACGCCGAGATAGGGAGGCGAAGCCGCCTATCCCCTACCTTCAAAAGCAGGGCCCGCGGAGAGCGGGCGCTCGCGACGTAGGCCGAAAGCACTACGCACACCGAGGTAGGGAGGTGAAGCCGCCGTTCCCCTACCTCAAAAAATGGTGCCCGCGAAGAGCGGGCCCTTGCGGCATAGGCCGAGGGCGCTACGCACGCTGAGGTAGGGAGGCATCGCCGCCGTTCCCCTACCTTCAAAAATAGTGCCCGCGAAGATCGGGCGCTTGCGGCGTAGGCCGAGAGCGCTACGCACGCGGAGGTAGAGAGGCGAAGGCGTCGTTCCCCTACCTTCAAAAATAGTGCCCGCGAAGAGCGGGCGCTTGCGGCGTAGGCCGAGGGCACTACGCACGCGGAGGTAGAGAGGCGAAGGCGCCGTTCCCCTACCTTCAAAAATAGTGCCCGCGAAGAGCGGGCGCTCGCGGCGTAGGCCGAAGGCACTACGCACGCCGAGGTAGGGAGGCGAAGCCGCCGTTCCCCTACCTTCGAAAATAGTGCCCGCGAGGAGCGAGCGCTCGTGGCGTAGGCCGAAGGCACTACGCACGCCGTGGTAGGGAGGCGAAGCTGCCGTTCCCCTACCTTCAAAAATAGTGCCCGTGAGGAGCGAGCGCTCGCGGCGTAGGCCGAAGGCACTACGCACGCCAAGGTAGGGAGGCGAAGCCGCCGTTCCCCTACCTTCCAAAGCAGGGCCCGCGGAGAGCGGCCGCTCGCGACGTACGCCGAAAGCACTACGCACGCCGAGGTAGGGAGGCGAAGCCGCCGTTCCCCTACCTCAAAAAACGGTGCCCGCGAAGAGCGGGCGCTTGCGGCGTAGGCCGAGGGCGCTACGCACGCTGAGGTAGGGAGGCGTCGCCGCCGTCCCCTACCTTCAAAAATAGTGCCCGCGAAGAGCGGGCGCTTGCGGCGTATTCCGAGGGCACTACGCACGCGGAGGTAGAGAGGCGAAGGCGCCGTTCCCCTACCTTCAAAAATAGTGCCTGCGAAGAGCGGGCGCTCGCGGCGTAGGCGAAGGCACTACGCACGCAGAGGTAGGGAGGCGAAGCCGCCGTTCCCCTACCTTCAAAAGCAGGGCCCGCGGAGAGCGGGCGCTCGCGACGTAGGCCGAAAGCACCACCCACGCCGAGGTAGGGAGGCGAAGACGCCGTTCCCCTACCTCGAAAAACGGTGCCCGCGAAGAGCGGGCACTTTCGGCGTAGGCCGAGGGCGCTACGCAAGATGAGGTAGGGAGGCGTCGCCGCCGTTCCCCTACCTTGAAAAAGTCACGGTGCACTCCCTGGTGCAACGCGCACGAGTGCGCGATATCCAAGTGGTGCGCCGCTTAAAGCGAGGCACTCCCTTGTGTCTCGGCCGGTCGCAATTTTTATACTACGTAGAATGCGTGGGAACAACATCCACGTCTTATTTATAGTCCGTAGACTGTCGCGTGCGGAGGCGGACCTCGACGCTACGCCTTATTTATAGTCCGTAGACTCGTGCGTGCGGAGGCGGACCTCGACGCTACGTCTTATTTAAAGTCCGTAGACTGGTGCGTGCGGAGGCGTACCTCGACGCTACGTCTTAATTTATAGTCCGTAGACTCGCGCGTGCGGAGGCGGACCTCGACGCTACGTCTTATTTAAAGTCCGTAGACTGGTGCGTGCGGAGGCGTACCTCGATGCTACGTCTTAATTTATAGTCCGTAGACTCGCGCGTGCGGAGGCGGACCTCAACGCTACGTCTTTTTTAAAGTCCGTAGACTGGTGCGTGCGGAGGCGTACCTCGACGTACGTCTTAATTTATAGTCCGTAGACTCGCGCGTGCGGAGGCGGACCTCGACGCTACGTCTTATTTAAAGTCCGTAGACTGGTGCGTGCGGAGTCGTACCTCGACGCTACGTCTTATTTAAAGTCCGTAGACTGGTGCGTGCGTAGGCGTACCTCGACGCTACGTCTTATTTATACTCCGTAGAGTGCGCGCGGAGGCGTCCCCCCGTTGCGTCTTATTTAAAGTCCGTAGACTGGTGCGTGCGGAGGCGGACCTCGACGCTACGTCTTAATTTATAGTCCGTAGACTCGCGCGTGCGGAGGCGGACCTCGACGCTACGTCTTATTTAAAGTCCGTAGACTGGTGCGTGCGGAGGCAAACTCAATGCTACGCCTTATTTAGAGTCCGTAGACTACGCCGAGGCGCCAGGCCGTCGTGCGATTTAAAATAAAAAACTAGGACCAAAACCGAGGCAGCAGAGAAAAGGCCGAAGACTTGCGACGGCAAAACGCTCCGGAATGCAGTACCGGAGGAGCATGAAATGCTACGGTAGCCCAAAATAGGTCAAAACCGGAGAAGCAAGCACGACCAAACTGAGTGCTCTCAGAATGGAACTGCGGCCTCAATGAATGACATGCTGCATAACCATTTTCTTAAAGCCATGCACGCAAGAAATGCAGCGGCGATTAAAAAAGCCTCGCACGTAATCACGTGCAGTACGTACCAGGCGAGACGGTGGCGACCCCCGGTCCCAGGCGCCAAACGCTGTAAGATCAGGGACAACGCGGATGCCTGGCCGAAGCAAAGGCGGACGATACGCAAGCGATGTACACATGCATGAGCCATGCGTGCCGTCCTTGCCACGTAACCTGAGTGTGCACATACGATGGATACTTATGCTTCATCTACATACGCCTGGTCTCTCCTGCGTGCAGCATGGCTATTTTCTTGTGACGTCCGACGGCCGGAGACGATACCCGAGGCACTGATGCTGCGGGAGCTGCCTACGCGGCGCCCAATGAGCGAAGATAGATCCCACGACGGAGGTGCCGAAGCCCGTGGACCGCTCGGCAAAGACCACTCCAGTCGCGGCGAAGTCTCCGAAGACACTGGCGGAGACCCCAGGGGTTCGGCGAAGACTCCGGAGAGCTCGACAGAGATGCGAAGTCCGGCTCGCGGAGGCGACGCGGAGATGCAAAGGCGCAGCATGGCGGCTTGGCGAAGACTCCGGGGCGTACATGGGCGAAGACGCCTCCTCGATTGAGCTTGACACCACGGCGTGCGTCCCGCAGGGGTTGTTGCAGGGTAGGACGTGTTTGGCGTCCAAGACGAGGCCATCTCAGTAGCTGCACGTGCATGCATACATAGATGCCGTTCGCCGCCGTCGTCGCCGAGGATGGCCGTGAGCACCCGTTCAGAGGGAGGTCGACGCCACCGCTGCGAAGTCCATGCTGCGCCACGCGGAGGCGAGGTCGACGCCGCAGCTGCGAAGTCCACGTGGAGGGGCGCGGAGGCGGGGTCGACGCCTCAGCTGCGAAGTCCACGCGGAGGCGAGGTCGATGTGGCAGCTGCGAAGTCCACGCGGGGGGGGGGGGCGCGGAGGCGGGGTCGACGCCTCAGCTGCGAAGTCCACGCGGGGGGGGGGGGGGGGGAGGCGGCGTCGACGCCGCAGCTGCGAAGTCCACGTGGAGGGGCGCGGAGGCGGGGTCGACGCCGCAGCTGCGAAGTCCACGTGGAGGGGCGCGGTGTAACATCCCGAAAAATATAAATAATAAATTATGGAGTTTTTGCATTATTTTATTTGTTTTCCATTTGAATTTGGAGTTTATTGGCTTTTTGTAATTATAAAGGAATTTCACAAGTGAAAAGAGGAAAGAAATCAACACATAAAAACAAATAAAACATGAGCACCCAATAAAGAATCTGAAAAGATGATCCATAAACTATCACGGGAGAAATGTAGTCAAGTATGAGATAACATCTTTAAAAATATTTGGCAAGAAAATTTAAAGGAGGTTAATGTTCATGCATATATGCAAACTCATGTGAAGAACCATATATATATATAAGGACATATATATACACATGAATAACAGAAATAAATAAATATATATATTTGCACAAAAATAAGGAGGAGATGAAAATATATATATAGGTATATACCCAAGATGTATGTGCAAGTGTATATACATGCAGAATTTAAATGCAAAAACAAAATAAAACAAAAGAAAAAGAAAAGTGAAATGGAAATAACCCAGCCGGGCCGGCCATCACCCCGGCCCAGCTTCTCGCGCTGCGCCCCCGACCGCGCCCGCGTGGGCCAACGCTCCGCGGCCCAGCGCGCCAGCGCCCGCTCTCATTGCGTGGTGGACCCGCCCGCGCTCGCTCCCTCGCGCCTCTCCTCGCTGACAGCGGCCCCGCCTCCGCTCGCTCTCCCTCGCCCTCTGTCGTTGGACCCGATCCCACGCGAGCCCCACACGCCAGGCCTCCCTCTCCCTCTGGCCGGTGGCCCTCACGCCCGCGCGCTCTTCTTCCTCCTCTGGCCTCTCTTCTCCACGCGCCCGCTTCGCCATTTCTCCTCGCGCTCGCGCTCTGCCGCAGCGAATCCTTCACCTCGCGGGCAAATTAAAAAGTACGGTTACAGGAGGGGGGACTCACCTCTCCCGCCATCTCTCTCCTACGAAATCTCGATGAAGATCTCGTCCACTCCCCCTCGCCGGCATGAACAGCGGAGGACCGAATGTGGACCTCGCCGTACGAGCCCTCTCTGGCTATAAAAGCCCCTCCCGTGAGCCGCATTGGCACCGCAGAACCTTCCTCCTCCCTCTCCTGGCCGCAAGTTAGCCGTAGTGCCCTGAATCGCCGCCGGCTCACTCTTTCTTCCCGAGCTCCGGCGCCACCCTCCCCGTCGATTCCAGCCGCCCCGAAGCCAAACCGAGCTCCTGAAGCTTCGTGGGAGCGCGGTGAAGCTGACCCCGGCCTTCCCCGCACCTCCCGAAGCCCGTAGCTCGCCGTCACCGGAGCCCCGCCCGAGCTTCCGCCGTCGCACACCGCCGGCCCGCCACCGTGCTCCTCCACCCCGGCCGCCTACACCAGAAGACTCCCCAGCAACCGGAGATTACATTCCACGCAGCTCCCGAGCTTCCCGACCACCGCTCGCCGCCGGCCACCGTCGCCCCCGACTCCTCTGCCCGGCCGCCTCCGGGAGCTACCTCAAAAGGGTAAGCTGCCCTTATGGGGTAGGCAAAGCCTCCCCCGCCCACTTGGTTAACGTGTGCATCTCTTTCCCCCCTCGCTCCCGCGGCGCGCGTTCGAGCCCTTGGCTCCGCGCCTGCGATCGAGCATTTCTTTTAAAATGCATCTCTGACAGCTGGGCCCCGCCCATCAGCTGCTGTGGCCAGCGGGCCAGCTGCCTTCTGGGCCCCGCCTGTCGGCACACCCGCTGACAGATGGGTCCAGGGCCCTTGGGTCCCACTTGTCAGTGACCCGAACACGCTGACATGTGGGCCCTACCGGTCATAGAGACAGGGAAAATGATAAAATAAAAGGATAAAAATTACAATATGACATGTGGGTCCCACTGTCAGATATTTCATATTTTCTGGAATTAATTCAACCTGAGAACTTTAAATAAATATAACTTCTTCATTTTAACTCCAAATTAAGTGGGACAAATTTCTAAATTTTTCTAAATTCAAGATCTATCCAATGGAACTAAAATCATAATTTTTAGAGTTCATTTGAATTTTTGGTGATATTTTGTTGATTTGATGTTTTCTTTTTATCCAAATTTTCGCGCACGATTACAATAGCCTACGAAGCACAAGAAGAAGAGTTCGAGGCCGCAGCACTAGAAGCCCCGGACAATCAAGCACCCGACCACTATGACCAAGGCGAGTCAATACTTTGATCATGTTGAACCTACATTTCTGCAAATTACTTTGTTTTAAATTAACAAATTGCATTGCTGTTATTTTTATGCAAATGCAGGCTAAATTTGATATTCTAGTTATATGCCATTGTTTACCTTGAATAATATTACCCCCTCCTTTGGGTATTTGAATGTGTGAACCTTGTCGCCCTAGCAAAAATATAATAGTAACATTTCGAAAATAAGTCCGTAACCGTATGCCATGCTTAGCATCGATTAGGAACTCGGGGCAAGAAATTGTCCCAAGCATCACTTTTAATCCTGAGAAAAATTGGTTGGGCAGTCATGGTGGTAATGACTGATAAATGTTGGATATGATTATTTTATGTTTCCAAAAACCCCAACATGCTTTAATATCTGGGCGGATTGGTTCGATGGTGTGAGAGTGTGGTGCAGTGGAAGCACAAAGTGGTTAGTGATAGACCGCCCAGATACCACTAAGGACCGAATCTTGTCATGACCTCCCGGGTAAAACAGTACAACCACAAGTTCGTAAAGTATGACTTGGCTTAGTAGATTTACCGGACCCTAGAAGTCATCCTTCCAGGAGGTGGTGTGGGATAGTGCAAGCGGCAGTCCGTGTGACGGCTTGAATGGGACACCCGGGTAGGGTGAAGTTCTGCTGTGGCGGGCTAGCAGGGGTGGGGAGCCAGCTGCTAGACGTTCAGAAGGAGGACATCCCGCACAACGTATGGGACCCATCGCAAGTGGGAGTGACCCATAGAGTGAAATGATGGAAGGGGCGAGGTACTTTGAAAAGTCACTGTGATGGTCTGCTCAACCACACGTCTAAGGAATCGTGTGGGGCAACGAGTTGATTGTCTCTTGTGGTGAAAGTGTACAAACTCTGCAGAGTCAAAACTATTCGAATAGCCGTGCCCACGGTCAAGGGCGGACATGGGAACTTAACCAGATATAGTTCTATTTCAAAATGATTTATGAATGGGAATGGAAAAGTGGAGGGCAGTGTAAGGCCCTGGTTTGGAATTGTCCTGGGTGTCGTCCCAGTGGTAAGTTAAGCGGCTATAACGCTGAAGAATTGCTATATGGTGCAGATGCCATGTAACGGTGGATGGAATCTGAATCACTATTATTACCGCATTCATTTACAACATATACGTGTGTTCAAAATGCTAGGTCTTAAGGAATTTTTATATAATTGTATTCAAAAGCACTCTTCGCAAAAGAAAATAAACTTAAGCCATCCTTGATTAGCCATACATGTTATATACTGCATTCTGTGTGTTGATTCGCTGAGCACGGGGTCGGAGTGCTCACGCTCGCTTTTGCGGCAAAAATCCAGAAGCAGGAACGCAAGACCACTACGCCTACGAGGAAGCTCCCGCCACGGAGGAGAAGAATGACGAAGGAAACTAAGGCGTAGGCTTCGCTAAGTAGACATGGACAAGTGGACCTCCGGCGTTGTGTGCACGTATGTTACTAGTTAGCTGGCGACATATAATGCACACAGTACCTTCCAGTCACTTGCCTGTGGATTTGGGTTTGCTTTTGCTGTATTTCCGCTGTGCGTACTTGTAATAAGGATATCTGGCCTGATCGGCCCCTTTTGTAAACTCTATCACCCGACGTGGTGTATTTCAATTTATGTAATATATTGAATGAATATGCGATGAATGAAATGATTCAGCAATGTACCTGTGTGCACTAACTGCTGATCCAGGGATTAGTGCAGTGAAACACAGTAAGATTTGGATTTAAAAATCCGGGTCTGACAGCGCTGGTATCAGAGCATACGACTGTAGGGTAAAAGCCGTAGAATGGTCATTAGGAAGACCTTAGGGTAGTAATTTTTAAAATATACAAAAAGCATTTACGAAAATATAGCGTATTATTGCTACTCGTACCCTTCCTAGTTCTGCTCTACTTTACTCCTTCAGTTAATTATTTTAAAACGTTTCTAACGCAAAGAAATTGCCTTTACAGATGGCAGGTAACTGGGATTACGTCGCTCATGGAGTTTATGAGGGCGTGTTCGCAAGAATCCTGCGCAAGCTCCTCCACTACCTAGAATACCCGGAGCAGCCCATTTATCGTGGGCGTCAGACATCTGCAGGAGGGGTGTACTGTTGGACGTTTGAAGTATTTATCTATCCGAAGAGCGAACACGACCCACCTCATGTCTTCCAGACAGAGCACCCGAGAAGCACTAGATCCGCGGCACTCCAGGATGCTGCTCGTCTCGCCGCCGCCCGACTTTGTGACATCTACCAAATCTCCTTGCGCCGCACACCCTTCTGCTTCTACCCTTCACGCAGGGAGGGTGTACGCCACAACGAGACCTACCTACCGGTTAATGAGGATGACCCAAGGCTCACCCATCATTGTTGTCCGGGGCGGTGATGCGCTAGATGCAGAGGAGGTCTCGCTGGGACGTCTTCGACGCGGGGCATGGCGCGAAGGCCTGGCTCGGACTTCGGCGAGGCGACGGCCGAGGTCGACGTGGAGGCGGGCGAGCACAGGGATAAGGCGGGCGCGACGCCCACTACTTGCCCACGTCGACGTCGAAGCCGAGCGTGTGGGTGTGGGTGGCGTTGCCGAGCTCAGTCGAAGATGACGCGGACTCACGCAGGGGCTTCGCCGGGGTGAGTACCTAGTTGGCCCGGAGTCGCAGCGAAGGCGCGGAGTCGAAGCCGACACGGACTCACGCAGGGGCTTCGCTGAGGTGAGGACCTGGCCGGCCCGGAGTCGCAGCGAAGGCGCGGAGTCGAAGATAACCCAGACTCACGTAGCATGAAGGCCGAAGGGAATGCGCAGTGCGAGTCCACATAAAATAAGGGTACACGTTAGTATATGTGCATGCATACGGCGAAATATCTATTTTCATGCATGGATGCATATACGTAAATGGCCATTTGCATGCATGCAAGGATGAATACGCGTGAATAGCTATTCGCATGCATGGCGGGACATACGTGGAGCTTGCCAGCGCGGCGCAGCCCTTACGTACGCGAGCGCCCGAAGTATCCATCTACGAACGCATGCATATGAGCCAATGTGGCTGCAGCAGGCAGTGACGCGTCTCCGCGACGCGGAGGTGCTACTCGAGGAAGTGGCATCCGCGTCGTCGAAGGCCGCCTCGGAGCCTCTGTGGGACTCCGTGCGATGCTCCGTGGCCTCCGCTCTAGTGGCGTTCGCCCTCAAGGGCCTCCGCGAAGCTTCGCATGAGAACACATGAAATAACCATCCAGTGATCCAGGCACGCGTTCGAAGTAGGCCTCGCTTGGCCTTCGCGCGCCCAGGGGTTGTTGATGCTTCGCACGCGGAGTCGAGCGCCGCGCATGCGAAGTTCGAGCGAAGGCTAAGGTCGTGCGCGCGAGGTCTCGCGCGGCGGGGACCTCAACGAAGGAATCGGCGTCGCGGATCCATCCATCCCACGGAGCCGCCGCGTACGGGATTCCGTCCATCGCGCGGAGTGTGCCTCTGGCCGGAAGAATCCTGCCGCCAAGTCATCCAAGACACCACTTTCCTGCCTAAACACCTCCAACCAGATTTGCCAGATCTGGACCTGGAGAAGAAACGAGAGCTCATAACAGATCTATGTCCTCACGACACTTCTGCCATATTTATATATGCCAAAACGAGCAGGGGGAGGGTCAAGATAAACTTATCTATGATGAGTGCTCCAGAAATCCCTTCCATACATGAACTTCCAGTCGTCCCCACGGACGGCGCCATCTGTTGTAGCTACGGGCTAAACAGAGAAGGAGGGGACTAGTAGGAGAGGAAGAGGAGAGCCAGATCTGTGGAGAGGTGGTGAGAATGAGGGAGATGTCCCCCCTTTGCCCCTCCTGGGGGCTTATATATATATATATATGAGTGGGGTAGAATGGGAAATCCCCATTCTACCCCTTAGTATTTACAAAGGATGGGGGTACACTGGTATATTCCTCTACACTATTGGGCCTATTATATGTTGGACTAGTTGCACGGCCCAGTCACGGAGGGTTGGGCCACCCCTACAACACAAACCAATGTCATTTATGAGCAATTAAATAAGCAATCGATCATAGCTGTCGGGATGAATCGAGCACCTAGGAAAAGGACGTGACCAGCCAGTCGGGGAATATAACATTGAAAATAACACCGATGCTGATCCCAAGCATTAGCATAGGCTGGATGGGCAGGGCTAGGTCATAGTCGATCACTGCCATGTCCAAAGTGGGAATTTTTTTACAAATAATCCATTTTTTATTCGAAATTACAGAAATATACTCGTGGGAAATTTTTTACAAAAATAGGCTCCAGTCGCCCAACCATTCGGCGACTGGAGCCTTTCGCCCAACCAGAGGCCAACACAATACTTGTTGTCGCACCATAGAGCGACTGCATTTAGTCGCCCTCCCGTTGGGCGACTTTCATGCAGTCGCTTAATGGTTGGGCGACTAAATGCAGTCGCCCCCCCCTTAGGCGACTGCATGAACCCGGCCCGTGATTGTTTTAAATTTTGTGAATTCTGTAGTTTTAAACTGGTAAAAAAATGTGGTAGAGTTGTAATAAAAGTTTATGTTCATTGTATGTTGTCGGTGCGTAAAAAATTGTAGAAACTTTTTTTTACAAAACATTGACCGTAGAACGATCGGTGCATACACTGTGAAGTCGGTGCATACACTGTGAAGTCACATACGCTAAGAATTCATGTGCGGAGAACCGGTATGTTAATATTTGTTAGATAACTTGATATATAAATGATTGAATGCGAAAAGAAGAGATAATAGACTTGTTTGAATTTAAATAAACTTCATAATATAGTTGTGAGTAACATGCCGTGCATTTTTTCATTACATGCATAACATACATCATCGGCAGCACCCCTCACTCGCCACCCTGGTGTGCCCTGTCACCGCGCCCACGCCCTCCCATACAGCCCCGCTTAGCCGTCCTCCGGTGCAACGGGTGACGACGCTCCGAGAATGTAAAACGAGCAGGAGGGTTTCACACCCGCCCCTGCGCTGGTGGAGTCAGCTGAACCTCTGGCTGTGTGCCCCCCAGTGCATCGGGGAGGGCACTGCTGGAAAGAACCTCTGGTGCTGCGTCGGAGGACGGCCCAGGCCAGTCCGCAAAAAACTGGTCTACATCGTCGTGGCCCGGGAAGACGCCGTGCTGATGGTAAGGACCTGCAATAGTAATATTGTTAGTTCATTGCATGTCGCCTTGGGATAAGAACGAGATCGAATGATGCGTACCCACAGTTGGCGCCATTGAGGTAGGAAGAGGGGCGTACACCTCAGAGTACACCCCCTATGTGTGGAAGTCGGGGATGTACGGAGGAGGCGCGAAGAGCTGCTGAGGTGGTGTAGGAGGCCGTGCCCAGGCAGAACCCCCTGACTGCTCCGGGTGAGGTGGTGTAGGACGTGTCCACGTACTACCTCCGGAGTAGTGCCACGCTGGTCGGGGTGGCACTGGTGGACGACCCGTCGAAGCGCTGGGCGTGGGTGTGGAGACCGCCGGTAGCCTAATGCAGGACAGTAGGCTAACGATATGTCTACACCCGGCCTCCACCCGACGCAGAAAGCTGACGTTCTCCTCGTGGGTCAGCTCCGCACCAGTGGCGACCCTCTCCAGTAGTGAGGCGGACTCGGTCAATAGGACAACACCGACGTCAGCCTGGACAAAAAGACATAAAATGGTCCATCATCGAAACTACATTGCCATTTGGGAATATTTGAAATTACATGTAACGTACCGTGATGTGAGCATCATACGCGCGGGGTACGTGTCTGTCGGAGCGGCGACGTGTGTGCCAGGCGGGTCTACGACATATACGAGCCTGGTACGTGTCCGCCCCTGGTATCAGCGCAGGTACTCCGCGTAGTCCTTGCTGTCGTATGGGTGGTCCTCCTCCACGCGGTCATCGAGCGCACCCTCCCACTGCGCAATCCAGGGTTGCATCTTCATCGACCAGTCCGTGCCCTTCTTAACTCCCTTTCTGTTGTGCTTGCGAACACAATAATGTCAGTACTTGCGGACACAGTAGTAAGTACGTACATATTTATGAGAAGCGATCACTCACGCGTGCACGTTCCGTGGAAGCGGTGGTCCGACTGGTACAGGAAGCGCTTGCCGTAGCCCAAACTGCCGCATGACTCGCTGGGGTGCGTAGTCCTCCACGTAGATATCATACACGAGCTTCCGGCGGCTGAGCCAGAAAGCCCGGTCACGCCAGCACAGTGCGGACAGCCCATCAGGAGCATGGGCCTGCACTGCTGTATCTGCGTAAGGCTCCCAGCGCACGTTGGAGTCTGTGAGGCGGTCAAACTGCTCCACAAAGGGTAGGTACGCCCGCGTGACCTGCACGTGCGCGAACTGTACCTGCAAGAAAGACAAGTTGTTTAGTATGACGATCATTAATAAGAAAGAATTAGTTCACTGTGATAATACTTACTCGTCGGCGGCACCAAAGAGAACCCATCGTCGACCGGTCGACGTCTCCCCCCGGATACATCTCAGCCCCGTACAGACCTATGTCGTCTAGCACAGGGCGTCCGAGGCTGAAGCGCTCGAACGACCACAACTGCAGCAGCAGGGGACAGCCCGTGAGGACCGAGTTCTCCTTGATCCTCGTGCACGCATCGCATAGGGCACGGTACGTCGCCGCAAGTACGCCCGATCCCCAGCTGACCTGGGAGGGCTCGCCGTCCGCGATCGCCCTCGCATAAGCGATAAGGCACGCATCCACGGAGTTGCCGTGGCTGGTGGTGAAAAGCACCTAACCAAACAGCCACAGCACGTACGCCTCCAAGTGGCGCGAGACCTGGTAATCGTCTGCCTGTGGATCCATGCGATCCACCTGAATGCAAACAAGTTGTTATTAGTATGTAATAGCACAAATAAGAGCTTCGAAGATACGATCGATTTTAAATACCACGTACCCGGTACTGTGCAAGCCACCTCAGCGTCGGCCCATGGGTCTGACTCTCTTCGAAGATGTGGTGGTCATCGGCCGGTGGAACGACCCCCTCAATCTGCCGAGCAGGTCAGCGCGCCACTCGATCGGGGCCTCTGGTAGGAAGGCAGCGTCTCCCACGTTCGGAAGGCCAAGGAGCAGGGACACATCCTGCAGGGTCGGCGTCATCTCCCCGAATGGGAGGTGGAAAATATGCATCTCGGGCCGCCAACGGTCCACCAAAGCCGTCAGCAGGGAACGGTCGAACGGGAAGCGTCGTGATTGCTCCACGCCCGCCTCGTCCCCGCCCGCGGCCAAGGCGGCTCCATCCTCCTCCGTGGCCTGCACCATCTGGGCAAGAGGGAGTAGCCCAGCATCCGCAGCCTGCAAACAAAGTGAAGGTCAGCATGGAGCATTCTTACAGCCGCACTAAAACACTGGCGTAGTGCAAACCTGGCAGTCCAACGGGGGTCGAGTCCCGAGGCCACGCGAGGTGTGCGTGTCCGAACCACTCCCAGCTCAGGCGGCACGTCCATGCTCCACGGTGGCGGCACACGACGGGAAGCACGGTGCACGCGGTCCACGTGCTCGTCCAACAGCGGGTACCGCCAGTTGGAGTCACGTCCATCACGAGTCATACCTGCAAAATTTGACACTAAATTTTCTACATGTAAATATGTACACTAAATTTTCTACAATAATTTTGACACTAAATTTTGTACATCTAAATTTCTACACTAAATTTTCTATAATAATACATCAAAAATACTATACAAAATTTGTACACTAAATTTTTAATCTAAATTTGTACACTACATTTTATACAATAATACATAAAAAAAATTCTAAACTAAATTTTCTACAATAATGCATTAAAAATGGTATTAAAAATTTCGACACTAAATTTTCTAAACTAAATTTTCTAAAGTAAGTAAATTTCTAAACTAAATTTCTAAACTACATCTAAATTTGTAAACTAAATTTGTAAACTAAATTTATAAACTAATTTTCTAAACTAATTTTCTAAACTAAATTTCTAAACTAAATTTCTAAACCAAATTTGTAAACTAAATTTCTAACACTAAAAAATTTTCTAAACTAAATTTGTAAACTAAATTTCTAACACTAAAAAAATACCTGGAAATCGTGCTTTCCCTCTCCTCTTCTCCTCCTCTCCCTCTCCTTCTCTCCCACTCCTCTTCTTCCCCTTCTTCTCCTCTCCTTCCTCTCTTCTTCTCCTCTCCTTCCTCTCGAAATCGAGCGGCCGGAGAATGGAATGCGGCCAGCGGTCGAGCGTGCGGTGCTTTTTATTGCACCCGCAGTCGCCCCCCCCCCCCCCCGTTGGGCAACAGGATTGCAGTCGCTCAACGGTGGGGCGACTGCATTTAATTGCCCAACCGTTAACAGATTGTCCAGCTGTCGCCGCTGGGTTGGGCGAAAGGCTCCAGTCGTCCAACCATGGGGCGACTGGAGCCTATTTTTGTAAAAAAAATTCCCGCGGGTATATTTCTGCAATTTCGAATAAAAAATAGATTATCCGTACAAAAAATTCTCCAAAGTGGGATGTTTCAGCTTGAGATTGTAGTACACAGTAGAGATCAACAGCTGCATCCATGAACATACCTGTCCCAAAGAGTAAACATCTCAAAAAAAATGTCCAAACTAACAGAAAATGTGCATTTAAATATTTTTTATATTGTTATATTATATTTTTTCAAGAGTCACATAGCAAGTCAGCTAAAGATTTTTCTTTAAATTGTACTGAACTACAATTTCAATCAACCAGACAAGGTAGACACCGATAATTATGTGTAAACAGAAATGAGTATCCAAATAACTGGAACGTATACCGAGAAGAGAAGCAAATTTTTGTCTAAAAATAGAGAAGCAATAAGACAATTGGTATATAAGTCAAAAACAACATCCAAGAAATGAAGGTACATATACACATGCAAATAACATCCAAGACAATTTAGAGTACATTTAGATGCTAACGCAGGAGCCTTGTGCACTGATCTTCCTTATTTCAGATTTGCGTATTAATATTTTAAATTTTAATAGTCATACAACCTTTTTGCTGTTCTAGCTTCCCCTTTTGATGGAAAAGGGTAGATGTAGACTTTGCTTACAAATATGTAGTAGTAAGCCAGACAAAAGCAAAAAGATGTAGTCCGTGCACACATGAATCTATATATGACTAGCAAGTAGAAACCACGACAACAACCTGCCTCGCACAATGACTAGAAGAGAATAAATCACCTACCACTTTTAGGACATCTAAGTATTCCAATTCCTAATTTGCCAAAGCCTCACTTTCAGAGGTTTATCACAACAGCAACTTGACAAACAAGATACCACACAAAGATGCAAACCAATGCACATGAATCAGTCATTAAAGACCATCATACTAAATAAGCTTGAGAAATCAATTCGTAGGGCAGCATGAATCGTTGCTTTCAGAGCATGCACACAAGAGGAAAAATCCAAAGGACGGGGTTAGATCTCACACTTCGATATCGCGGTTGACGACTTCGGATCAAACCTGATGATCAATGTCAGCATCGGCACAAAGATCCCGCCTCCACCAACGCCGCCGACGCTCCCGAACGCCGCGCCGAAAAATGCAATCAGTGACCCCCAGCACAATTTGCCATTCAAATTCCATTGGCTATAGTCAACATCCACAAAAATTCACCAAATTAATTAACAGAACATGTCTATTAACATCAGAAAAGCAATTAAAAAGTACATGTCCAATCACCGAAGTACAGTTTGAAGTTTGAAGTGTATGGACAAGGCAATTCATCCTAACAAATTAAATTTAAGATAATTCAGTTCCATCACACATGACTCAAAATGAATTCAGGATACCTACAAAACTCAGCAAACATATCCCAGTGAAGCAAACAAAAAAGTACAAACGTACAGTAGGCAATCTCCTGATTAACAAAACAGTTCATATCAAAGTGAACTAGAAAGTAGAATGCTTATAAAGAAATGCTCCAAAAGATGCAGTTTGTCTGTATTTCCGAACAAACGTGGTGGCACGAGTTGCCATCACTCTGCCACATGAAATTGGCAATCTTCCGCAGGAGGCCCATCTCCTCCGGCGCCACCGCGGCGCCGGCCACCGACAGCCCCCGGTCGACCGCAATGGCCCCAAGAAAAGCAGTCCAAAAAAATCCAAGAAAGATTCAAAGCTGGGCTTATCATTGGTGCGAGAGCCTCAGAAATCACGCAGTTGAACGCTTTCTTGCGGTTTCGGATTGGCGAAACGTACGAAGGCCGCGACTTTTTGGGTTCCTGATGGTTCTCTCGGAATCTCGCAAAATTATGAAACGGGCCGTTGAATTTGCGGAAATTGTGATCGCGATCCCTGAGTCTTATTTAGAATTTGTATTGGATGGAATTCTGAATCGTACTTCAATGTTAAACTTTCGCATAAAAAATCTTAGTGTATAGCATGCTAGCATACAGATTGTGTTTTCACAAATCATATGCTTAAAGTATGACGTTGATACGATTATGTGTAAATTCTAGTTTTTGTGACATTGCATAGTAAACAAAAAAGAAGTTTTGCGACATTGCATCGTAAACAAAAAGAAAGTAGCAAACATATCACAAAATAAAAGCAGATGTGGAAAAAAAATACAGATTGATGTAAACTTTTTTTGGCCCACGTGCTTTATTGATGTAAACTTTTTTTTAGCCCACGTGCTTTTCTTCTGCTACCTACAGCCACAACGATGTGGGCGTCGTTTGTCTGTGCAGTCATGTTTCATCCCATGGTATTACTGTTGCATGCGATAGCACCAGTGCACCACTACTTTGATAAGCACCTGAATGAAATCATTTTTAACTTCTCTGATAATAAGTTAAAGATTTTGTTCGTAGTTACAATGGTTACTAATAATCAATGAGTTCCATAGCTTCTGGTACATACCATGTTAGTCATTGCACCTCATAACCATCGAGCAATTCATGCATTCCAAGTCCACCCTATCTGGAATACCAACAGGCTCTTTTACATCATCAGTATACTCCTTCCTATTAGTACTACTAGATTCATGGACTTTCGCTACCGCTCCTTTTGCTTTTTAATAAGTTTTAATATTTAATAAGATTGCGTATAAATCAACAGATTTTGAGCAAGACAACAATCATGATACTGCCACAAAGAATAAAATGATTGCACTGGATATTGTCCACTAAATGGTCCATGCACAGAGGCAAAAGGTTCATATGGTCCAATGCTATGTCCTCAATAGATTGAGGGCAACAGGTGTCCCAAGTTCCCAGAACCCCTTGTATAGTACCCTAAAAATTTGCAGGTCCTGAACAAGAAAATCCGCGATAACCAATTCCGCGTATCAGCACTGCTGCTCTGCTAAAGGTGAGTGGCTCTGTGATGGCCACATGTACAATGATACATTCAGTTTAGGTGACAACAAGTTCAGTCTTGTTCAATTATCTTGAGAAATCAATTCGTAGGGCAGCATGAATCGTTGCTTTCAGAACATGCACACAAGAGGAAAGATCTCACACTTACGATATCGTGGTTGACGACTTCGGATCAAACCTGATGATCAATGTCAGCATCGGCACAAAGATCCCGCCTCCACCAACGCCGCCGACGCTCCCGAACGCCGCGCCAAAAAATGCTATCAGTGACCCGAGCACAATTTGCCATTCAAATTCCATTGGCTATAGTCAACATCCACAAAATTCACCAAAGTAATTAACAGAACATGTCTATTAACATCATTAAAACAATTAAAAAGTACACGTCCAATCACCGAAGTACAGTTTGAAGTTTGAATTGCATGGACCAGCCAATTCATCCTAACAAATTAAATTTAAGAGAATTCAGTTCCATCACGCATGACTCAAAATGAATTCAGGGTACCCACAAAACTCAGCAAACATATCCCAGTGAAACAAACAAAAAAGTGCAAACGTACAGTAGGCAATCTCCTGATTAACAAAACAGTTCATAGCAAAGTGAAATAGAAAGTAGAAACTGAATGCTTATAAACAAATGCTCCAAAAGATGCAGTTTGTCTGTATTTCCGAACAAACGTGGTGGTACGAGTTGCCATCACTCTGCCACATGAAATTGGCAATCTTCCGCTGGAGGCCCATCTCCTCCGGCGCCACCGCGGCGCCGGCCACCGACAGCCCTCGGTCGGCCGCGACGGAGACCGCCGCGTACGCGACGCCAAGCGCCGCAATGGCGTGCCACATCCTCCTCCCCTTTGCTTGGCCCCAAGAAAGGCAATCCAAAAAAATCCAAGAAAGATTCAAAGCTGGGCTTCTCCTTGGTGCGAGAGCCTCAGAAATCACGGAATTGAAAGCTTTCTTGCGGTTTAGGATTGGCGAAACGTACAAAGGCCGCGACTTTTTGGGTTCCTGATGGTTCTTTCGGAATATTGGCGTGTACAGGAACTGGGTACAATGCGAGGGTAATGGGATGAACTGGGATGTGGCGGAGGGGAGAGAGATCAAACGAGATCCTCTGCTGTTGCGTACGGGCGACTGCAGAGGGAAGTCGCGATCTGAGCCGTCCGATTGAAAAAGGACGGCTCAGATCTTTTTGCTACAGTAAAAAATTACTGCAGCTACAGTATCTTTTACTGTAGCAACAAAAAGATCTGAGCCGTCCTTTTTTCAATCGGACGGCTCAGATCGCGACTTCCCTCTGCAGTCGCCCGTACGCGACTGCAGAGGATTCGTTTCCGAGAGAGATGGGGGCAGGCAGAGGAACGTGTGAAGGGAAGGCGTCGAACTCGGCGACGGTGGGGGGGGACATTTTTGCATATGGTCCCTGGACTATCGTAAAATTATGAAACAGGCCATTGAAATTTGCGAAATTGTGATCATGATCCCTGAGTCTTATTTAGAATTGAGAGGTGCTCCTATATTTTTTTAAAGTGATTTGCATAACTTTTAAAATAATTTTGAATGATAGATAGCGATTACTTACCTTTTATGTGCTTTGAAATTAGTGTCACTCTTGTTAAAGTGTTAAGCATGTAAGTACTACTCTTTAGAATTTGTTTTGGATGGAATTCTGAATTGTACTTCAATGTTTAATTTTCGCATAAAAAATCTTAGTGTATAGCATGCTAGCATACAGATTGTGTTTTCACAAGTCATATGCCTGAATTAAAGTATGACGTTTATACGATTATGTGTAAATTCTAGTTTTTGTGACATTGCATGGTAAACAAAAAGAAGTTTTGCGACATTGCATCGTAAACAAAAAAAAGTAGCAAACATAGCACAAAATAAAAACAGATGTGGAGAAAAAAATACAGATTGATGTAAACTTTTTTGGCCCACGTGCTTTTATTGATGTAAACTTTTTTCAGCCCACGTGCTTTTCTTCTGCTACCTACAGCCACAACGAGGTGGGCCTGGTTTCTCTGTGCAGTCATGTTTCATCCCATGGTATTACTGTGTTGCATGCGAGAGCACCAGTGCACCACTACTTTGATAAGCACCTGAATGAAATCTTTTTTTGCTTCTCTGATAACATTGACCAAGGACCAACCACTTGTACTTCTTTGCCAGCCAAATAAGGTAAAGATTTTGTTCATAGTTACAATGGTTTCTAATTTCTAATAATCAATGAGTTCCATAGCTTCTGGTACATACTATGTTAGTCATTGCACCTCATAAGTCATAACCCTCGAGCAATTCATGCATTCCATGTCCACTCTATTTGGAATACCAACAGGCTCTTTTACATCATCAGTATACTCCTTCCTATTAGTACTACTAGATTCATGGACTTTCGCTACCGCTCCTTTTGCTTTTTAATAAGTTTTTATTATTTTAATAAGATTGCGCATAAATCAACAGATTTTGAGCAAGACAACAACCATGATACTGCCACAAAAAATAAAATGATTGCACTGGATATTGTCCACAGAATTGTCCATGCACAAAGGCAAAAGGTTCACATGGTCCAATTCTATTCGCATGGTCCAATTCTATGTCCTCAATAAATTGAGGGGCAACAGGTGTCCCAAGTTCCCAGAACCCCTTGTCCCTGGTAACCAATTGTCTCGTGCTGAGCTGCTTACCCATACCCACAATTCCGCGTATCAGCACTGCTGCTCTGCTAAAGGTGAGTGGCTCTGTGATGGCCACATGTATAATGATACATTCAGTTTAGGTGACAACAAGTTCAGTCTTGTTCAATTATCTCCAGAATAAACACAATAGGAAGAATATCTAGTATTTTATATTTCCGAATGGATTAATTTCTTGCCAAAAAAAATGGATGCCATTAGATGCTTGAGTTCACATAAATGAATCACTCATCATAATACACCCTATTATGATGAACTTTTTTTGTAGTAATTCTCCCAGGAAGTGTGGCTAGCCAGATTTAGTGCAGCACACTTGTCGCAATGAAGCTAATTCTATGGCGTGTAAGTTGTTAGATAAACGAGCTGAATTGGAATGTCATGTATTATCAGTTAAACCATAGAGTTTATAGGTCTGTTCTTTTTAGCTGCGGTTTATGGTTTTTGGTTGAAATTTTTGAATTTTAGCTGTTTGCGACAGAGATTACGGAGAGGGAGATACTCACTTGCGATTTTTGTTGATACAGATGTTAGACTTTTAATATGTACTACAATTAACTTGTAGATTCTGTCTTAAGAAAATTCTCTATTTAAAAGTTAGGTACTATAGCAAAGTCAAAAATCGCTAATTTTGGAGGAAAAAAACAAGCCAATAGCTTTGCAGGAAAGACACTAGTCGTGGAAGCTATCTGTAGGGCTGAAAAGGCACACCATTAATGTGCATTAATAATTGGCTCTCTTCAAAACGGCATTTAACTTTTAGCTACTTCATTGAAAAAGCTGTTTTTAATAAGGGGGCTTCTCAACTAAAAGCCATCACTTAAACAGTTTTGAACAGCCCCTTAGGCTAAAAACACTAGAAACTTTGAACTTGTATCTTGCTCCATATTACATATGGCAAGGTAATGTGACACTCATCAGTCAAATGTACAGTCCATGTCACCTACAGTCCATGCCTTTGTACGTAGCTCGTACTATAATCATATACAATATGATATATATATATATATATATATATATATATATATATATATATATATATATATATATATATATATAGTATAAATAACAGGGACATCTAGGTGTCTGGACACCTAGTCTCCTTACCTTTGGATTGCTTTTAGATGCGTGCTAGTGTGATTGAGACTTTCCATCCATGATTAAGAAAAACAGTTGGATCAATGAGGTCCGACTGTAATGTATATTAATATAAAGCAACAAAAATTTACATGAACAAAGGTGAAGGAAAAAACATAAGGAGAAAAACCAAGGAAAAATCATACACAAGATGACAGATATTACCGAGAAGAGAAAACCAACTCTAACATATAGAATTACTTAGTTTTGCTTGTTTCTTCTACAGTTCTCCTGCATGCCTAGCTCCATATAAGATCTAGTTACCGGGTTAGTGCCATGGATGCATCGGTAGGTGGCAAATTATTCACAAAGTTCAGCCAGCCAGAACACACACACATCAACGGGGCCCAGCAGGGCCGTCTGATGGGCCATTTTTCAGCCTCGGCCCGCCACGTGGCGAGCCGGTACCGTGCCATGGACATCGAGTGCACGTTTCTTGTGTACGTCATTTTTATGCATGTATCTTTGCAGCTTAGAGCAAGTATAATAAGAGACTGTTAGTAGGCTGTATGCTGAGGTGGAGGAGAGAGAGAAGGAGAGAGAAGAGAGGTGGGCTGTAAGTTTACAGTCAGCTGAAGCACAAGAACCAAGAAACTTTGTGAGAGAAAAGGGTGGGTCATACAGTCTTCAGCTGACTGTAAACTACTATATGAATAGACTGATAAATAGGCTGTATTATTAACCTTGCTCTTATGCACACGAGGGAGGGCTCGGGACAAATCTTTTGGCATGCGCGTCAGAATCAACGGTGGGCCCCATCTTGCATGGCTGTCTCCCGAGGGGTGCCGTGCAGAAAATTTTCCACGAGCTCAATGCGCTCGAGATATCCCGTCCGTACGAGAGTTGGCTTACCCTTGTTGACCGAAGCAGCCAAGGAGATTAATTTAATTAGGAATATTTTATTCGGTCGTTTCTGTTTCCATACTAGCCCGTCCAAAAAAAACACTATAGTGACTACTAGTTTTTGACTTAATTATTTAATTAAAAAATAAAAAAAAGACAGAAAGTAAAAAAAATTATTATATCTTCATAGACAATGCAAATTAAAAAACCACGTTAAAAAACTAACACGTTCAAAACAGCTTCCGATTTCTAAAACTAGAAGCCAAAAGCCCGTTTTAAATGGGCCACTATATGATTGAGTATATAGCCTTGAATCCCTTATTGTGAACATGTTATTTAGATTGAAGCTTTTGCTCTTTATTCTACAGCTTGTGCTACCAGTGGCAGAGCTATAATTTTTTCTGGAGCCCAGACACTACTACAAAAGGATCATCACAGACGGTTTAGAACTGTTATCACAGAGGGTTTTCTGAACCGCCTGTATTTATGTGTCAGTGATAATCGAAGGTTATCACATACGGTTTGTGTAACATCCCAAAAATTTAAAATTTGAAAATCTAAATTTCTTGAATTATTTTTGTAATATACTCTATTGGAATTTGGATTTTTGGTGTTTTCCTGAATTTAGTTGAGGTTCCAAAAATTTAAGAAGCTCAAGAAAGGGATAAATACTAGTGATATCATAAAAGGAAATGTTCAAATAATGGAGAACAAGAATTTAAAATGCGAATCTGAAAAGATGATCCAGTATAAGAAGAGAGAAACCTGAGTTAAAAATATAAAATCTCATTTTGAAAATAATAGGAGCTCTCATTTAATATCTAAAAATTTAAAGCTTAAATTCTAAATGTCATGCAAAAAAAAAAGAGGAGCGTGCAGTCGGCCGGCCACCACCGGCCCATTCCCCTCCTCCCACCTTCTCCCTCTGCCGGCTGGGCCCGGCTCCTGCGCGTGGACCCTCCCCGCTTCCCCTCTGCCCACGGGCCCAGCGCCCTCGCGTCTCTCTCCCCCCTTCTCTTTCTTCCTTCCTCGCCCGTGAGCGCCCGCGCCATTCTCTCCTCTTCGCTCTGCTCTGCGCCCGCCTCCGCCCCGTGGCGAGCATGCACCGCCCTGCGCTGCGCCACTTGCCTTGTCTAGTCGCTGCCTGTCTCGTCACCTCGCACCCACCCGAGGAGCCCTGCGCCAACCGCCGTTCGTTTTTCCCCTGTCCTCCGCCAACGCCATTGAAGTAGCCGAGGCGGGTCATCATAGCACCGCGTCTCCCCTCCACGGCTATAAAGCCCTCGCTTCGCCTCCTGGCACCACCACCCAGCCCCCATTGCCTCCAATCGAGCTCTAGCGCCCGAGCTTCCCCCTTCGCCTCCATCTCCGGCTAGCTAGCCGTCCAAGGTCAATCGGGCGAACCAGAGATTCTCGGTCCGATTCAGTCCACTGGGAGCTTCGCCCAGACCTCCTGAGGACACCGGGATCCCCACCGTGCTTTCACCTTCGGCGAGCCTTCCCCCGTGCGCCCTTCACCGCCGTTCGGCTTCACCGTCGCCAGGCCAACTGCCACCTCCCCGAGATCCCTCCTCACGGCCGGTGAGTTTCCCGTGCCCTCCTCTAGTTCCTGCGCCCGCCAAATCCTCCTCCCTCCACGCCGGTGCCACCGCCCCCTTTCCACCCCCGTCGCCGGCCGCTTAGCTCTGCCGCCCGCCCGCCTCGCCTTTGCTGCGGCCAGCGCGTCGCCTCCGGTGGCTTTACCACCTCCCCCTCACCCCATTTTGCCGGTAGCCGACGCCCCTCCGGCCACCGTTCGCCGGCGGCGCCACTGTCTATCCCTGCTCCCGTTGCTCCTCTGTTTCGGCCGACTCCTGAATGGAGCTCTGCCGTTGTACTCACCTTTTCTAGTTTGAACTCCCCTTCATTCACCGATAGAGCTAGCGACCGACCACTTGGCCAGCAGCGCGCTTTTCTAGCCGAGCTACCCGCGTTCGATTCCCTCGGCCGCAGGCTTAGTTAGGATTTTTAGTCTTTTTCTTTTTGCTGTTGCATTGCCAAGCCATGTGCACATAGGTAGCTAATGTACTTGGAACATTTAACAAAAGACTAAGTTTTAATTAAAGGTATTAATAAAAGATGACTTTGGTTAATTATCTGGAATGTCATAAAGAAAAATTGCATTGGTTAAATGTTCCAAATTTAGTAAACATACCCTTAGTCATAAATAAAATACAGGATTCAATATCTAGCACATTGTCATTCAATAAATCTTGGAGATAGAATTCTGTTAAGCAACAAATATTAAGAGTATGGGACTAATCCGCAGATAATACTAAAGTTTCTCAAGATAGAGACGAGTTTAGTAAATGTTTAATCCTAAATCAAACAACGTATGCCAGTAACTAATGTGCTCCGAATGTTTGTTTTAAAGATTAACTATTAATCAAAAGCGTACTAGTAAATTGAGTACAATCTTGTTAGGTTATGCTCTCATGGAATAATGATTTAGCAAATGGAAGCTTTCTAAGGAGCAAATCATACACTCATGCATTGTGGTAAAATAGATAGAACTAGCCACCGCATAGCCAAACATAAAATAATAACCCTGTACTCTAGCATCTAACGTAATGCCGTTAAACAAAATCTCCATAGTAGGTTTAATTAAGTAGCCATATTAATATATGAACTCGTATGACATGCCGTGATAAATAAACTTGATATACATATATATATATATATAATAACAATGCTTAGCGTAACAATAGCAAAAATGAATGGGTTGTTAGGAATTTGAAATACTACCTTGTACAAAGACCTCTGCCTAGATAAATGAATCAAATATAGAGCTAAGCCTAAGAATAGTTAAAGTATGAGCAAGCTAATAATAGTGTCATTAATTAAATCTTAACACTAGCTTTAGTGCATAGTAATATTGAGCCTTTGATATTTATCTTAATCTAATTAGTAAGTAAAGGCCTATATCAGAGATTAATCTAAAACTTAATAAAGATATCCAAATGTTATAAAACCTTTGACTAAAAGATTTATAGAATAAGTACAGATCTCATCCATCAATCCAGTTTGCCTTTACCATAACCTGAGTTGCAAGGAATGCATACCCTAAAGATAAAATTTGTACACTAAACTCTTGCATCAGTCCATAGGTCTAACCCGACTCACGGAACTTCCTTGATAAATACAAAAATAATAAAAGAGATTATTAATAAAAAGATCAGGTCATCGTATTCTACCACCGGCCTTACCCCAAATCACATAATCACCCATTAACTCATAATAAAACTAAATTGAGTTTATTCGGATTTATTTTGATCTTTTGAGTTATTTGCCTTTAGTTGGATTCAGTCATTTGTCGCGTAATTAGAAATTGGGAGTCGTGAAGATTCAGTGGATCCAGCGAGATTAAGCTTGAAGTGAAGATAGAGACCAGAAGCTCAAGAGAAAGCATTGTGTGAGCTCAAGACCGCGATAAGCCGCGCCAGGCGAGTCAATACTTTGATCATGTTGATCCTACATTTTCTGCAAATTATTTTTGTTCAAATTATCAAATTGCATGCTGTCATTTTATATGCAAATACATGTTTAATTTAAGATTTTAGTTATATGCCCATTGTTTGCTTGATTAATATTACACCTCCTTTGGAATGCTCGAATATGTGAACCTTGTCGCCTAAGCAAAATTATAATGGTAACCTTTCAAAAGTAAGTCCGTAATTATATGCCATACTTAGTTTGCTTAGAAACTCATGGGCGCGGGAGCGCCCTAGCATCACTTTTAATCTTGAGAAATATTGGTTGGGCAGTCATGGTGGTAATGACTGATGTATGTTGAAAATGGTTATTTTATATTCCCAAAAACCTCAAATTGCTTATTTATCTGGGCGGATGGTTCGGGGGTATGGTGCAGGTGTGCACGAGAGTGTGGTTTTGTGGTAGAACCGCCCAGATACCACTAAGGACTGAATCTTGTCATGTCAACCCGTGTAAAACAGTACAACCACAAGTCTGTAAAATACAACTTGGCTTAGTAGATTTACCGGACCCTGAAAGTCATCCTTCCAGGAGGAGGTGTGGGATAGTGCAAGCGGCAGTCTGTGTGACGGCTTGAATGGGACACTCGCGGAGGGTGAAGTTCTGCTGTGGCGGGCTAGCAGGGGACGTAGCCAGCTGCTAGACGTTCAGAAGGAGGACATCCCGCACAACGTATGGGACCCACCGCAAGTGGGAGCGACGCATAGGGTGAAATGATGGAAGGGGCGAGATACTTTGAAAAGTCACTGTGATGGTCTGCTCAACCACATGACTAAGGAATCGTGTGGGGCAACGAGTTGATTGTCTCTTGTGGTGAAAGTGTACAAACTCTGCAGAGTCAAAACTATTCGAATAGCCGTGCCCACGGTCAAGGGCAGACATGGAAACTTAACCATATATAGTTCTATTTCAAAAACTTTGTGGGTGGAAATGGAAAAGTGAAGGGCCGCAGATGGTCCTGGTTTGAATTGTCCTGGGTGTCGTCCCAGTGATAAGTTAAGCGGTTATAACGCTGAAAGATAAGCATATGGTGCAGATGCCATAAATGGTGAGCGAAAAATCTGACTATTAATGATATTGCATTCTTTTCACTCATTATGATTTAGTTCAAACTGCTAAGTCTCAGGATATTTCTATTTAATGTATTTCAAATGCAAATTATGGCAAATAAAACAACCCGAGCCTCTCCTTTGTTAAGTCATGCATGCTATTTATTTGCATTCTGTGTATTGGCTCGCGGAGCATGGGGTCGGAGTGCTCACACTCGCTTTTGCGACAAAATTCAGAATCAGGAATCAAATCACCTCGCCTCAGCAACAAGATTGGACAAGCTGGCCGAGAAGATGAAGATGTCAAGGGCTAGGTCGCGAACCTCCAGTTGGTTGCCTGTGGGCATGTCCTGAAGGTCCCACCTGTGTGCTTCATTCCGCTGCTGCAATTTGTTGATTTCGGCCTAATCGGCCCATGAGTAAGTCTATTACTATATTTACGCTTCCGCATGATATGTACTTTGATATTCAGAACTGTAATCTGTGATCACTATCTACTGATCCAGGGAATAGTGCGGTGGAATCACAGAGAATTCCGGATTGCAAAATCTGGGTCCCTACAGTTTGTAAGCCGTCTGTGATAAAGACAACACAGACGGTTGTAACTAGAATCGTCTGTGAAGAAAACTATTACAGACGGCTCGAACCAAAAATCGTATGGATACTCACACATCACAGACGGTTCTAGTTACCAACAGTCTGCGATTAGCGAGTATCACAGACGGTTGGTATATAGAACCGTCTGTGATAGTCCTTCATAGGCGGTTTATACCATAAAACTGTCTGTGATAGTTCGCTCTATACCTAAAATTTTTTCTGTTGTTTGGCTAGCCTCAAGAAATAATATTACCTATGCCCTTTAAAAACAAGCAAACACAGTGGCAAATTAACACAACAGCACATTCCATTTCCATTAAAATTAGAATCCACCATTACAGCATAACACGATAACAAACCCAACTCTTTAACACAGCAAGAATATATAAGAAGCAGAGATCCTAGTAGACAGTACAAGCTGGATGCATCGGATGGCAACCGGATATTACGGGCAATGGAGAAGCGGTAGTAGCGCCACCTTTGTGGCACGACGGTAAGAATGAAGAAGACACTCTTACGACAAGAGTGTGTTCTGCATTCGACCGAGGTGTCACAACGGAGGTGCTAGCTTACGGCGGTATTCGGTGTCATCGAGGAACAAGCTGGAGGCATCGGATGGCGCACGGCCGGATATCACCGGCAAAGGAGAGGCGGCGGTAGCGCCACCTTTATGGCACTATGGTAAGACTGGATAAGACACTCTTATGACACTTACGACAAGAGTGTGCTATGCAGTCGACCGTGGTGTTACAACAGAGGCGCTAGCTCACGGTGGTAGTCGGCATCATCGAGGAGAGGATGCAGAAGCTATATAGTGGATGAACTCACGTATGACTACCGGTGGAAAGGTAGATAGGGAGTAATTAATAAGAACCAAGCGGTGGGAGGAACCGGTGGGAGGAACTCACGTATGACTGCCGGTACATTTTTTCTAGAGAGCGCCAACTCAGGGTGTTGAGGCGACGGTGTCGCAGAGGTGGAGCGGCCGGTGGTGAAGGAGGCACTGGGCTCCCAGCCGGCTGTGTGCCATGGCCGATGAGCCCAAGGGAGGGACCGAGTCGGGGAGGTAGCCAACAGCGACAAACGGCGGCGTGGCCAGACCGGCGGCCCCGAGCACCCAAGGCGGAGGCGGCCGACGACTAGGTAGCAATGCCGGTAGGAACCAAGCCGTGGGCAGCGATAGGAAGCCGGGAGGCCACGGCGGCTAGATCTGGCCATGGCCGGCTGGATCCAGGAGAAAAAGAGGGAAGTGAGAGGGGGAAGTGAGGAGAAGGTAGGGGCGACGGAGGAGCGGCGTGGGAGGTGGCCGGTATGCCCCAGGGCGGCCACAGGGCACCGGCGCATCGCTTGACAAATGGAGAGGGAGAGAGAGCGAGAGAGAGAGAGATATGAAAGGGGGGTGCGGAAGGATAAGGCCTGTTGGCTGAATAAAGAAAGAGAAACAAATGTTGTTCGGCCGAATAAGAGAAGAAAAAAAGGAGAAAAGAAAAGAGGAGAAAAAGAAAAAAAATGGGGGTTTGGTACCTGCGTGTCGGGTCGTTAAACCTGGGCAGTTTTATGCCAGCGTCGAGTCTTACGCATAGAATCAATGCCGTTCATTTAAGCGCATGTACCGATATTCTATTCTGAGTCGTGATTAACTACCTGTTAAGGTGGTGGTTCGGGATTGACGCCGTTCGCACATTCCGCTTGGTTAACAGGCAAGTGCATGGTAGAGAGATAAACCGTAGAGTTTATGAAGTATGCGATGTTTGCATGATATGATGATGCTTATATGAAATATGTGATTTTTACATGATTTGATGATGTTTATGTGAAAATGCAATGTTTACATGACATGATGATACTTATTTATTGATGACAATGATAGTGACAATGGACATCTACATTTGCATCATGTGCACTTAAGTGTTAGGGTGGTGAGAAAGTCTCTAGCTACGAGTAAAGCTAATTGACTAATCTGGAGTGCTCTTGAGTAAGACTTATTTCGGTAAGCCTCCACGGAATTGGAGAGACTCCCATGTCGATATGGACGGGCCCAAGATTTTGGGTGAATATCGACGGATGTTCACTCTACAATACTGGTATATGCAATGAGATGAGTAAATGAGCATGTAGAGTAGTGCTGCATTGTACTGATGATACGACAATATTGGAACATGAGAATGATAATATGAACATGATAATGTATGTGGAGTATGTTATGATTGGTTAATTGCTTACATATTTTGGTCGCGTTTATCATTCTATTATGTACTTGTTGAGTCTTCGGACTCACCTTTATTTCATTGTTTTTTTAGGTGGTCAGTGAAGGCGTCATGCATGGGCGGGAGTAACACATGAATAACTGCACGTACTAGTAGAACTTTACATATCAGTTTTTGTTAGTATGTTTAAACCTCACTTGTTGCTAGAGTAGTTACTTAAAATGACATGTTATAAGTAGTCGTTGCATTATGAATAAAGTAGTGCTTGCTTAAAATGGTTAGCGGTTGTTAAAAAAATATGATAATATTATGCAATGATGATAGCACTCTAGGCCTAGAGGATGAACGGGTATTACACCTGGCCATCATCAACATTAACCGGCTAGGAATAGGGTCAAATACATGATTATCTATTCTGTAGGATTAATTCTTATAAATTTTACATTGTTTTCTATGTTTTTGTAAAGTTTTACTTCTATTGGATGGCTTTACAAAAAGTTCAATTGACTTCACAGGGCGTCGGTGCCGCTACAATACTTAATTAGTGTTAATTATATTTAATTAGTACTAATCATAATTAATTAATAGTAATTAAATTACATACCAGCAGCGTTCTGCCGAGCCACGGCCGCTACTGAGCTCTGGTGAGTTTGCAGTTCCAAAGCTACTGAACACTTTCCTCCGGGGGACAGTCCCACGTGGAAACTGCC
Organism: Dendrocalamus latiflorus; assembly: GCA_017311315.1. Classification (NCBI taxonomy): domain Eukaryota; kingdom Viridiplantae; phylum Streptophyta; class Magnoliopsida; order Poales; family Poaceae; genus Dendrocalamus; species Dendrocalamus latiflorus. Next base: position 32,692,307 of record CM029658.1, on the reverse strand, counting down.
CCGATTCTAGCGCGGACGGCATACATTATTGCAGGATTTCTTCAGGATCAGCTCACTATTGACTACTAGTTAGAGACCCGTACGTTGCAACGGAGTGATAAAAATGGTGATACGGAACTTACTGCCTTGCCAACTTCACACATCAAATATTGAAGAGCAAGCAACAAAGAAAAAAGGGTGGCCAGAATGCGTGAGGAGATGGGGAAAGTGGAGGGGGTGGGCGGTTGTATCTTGAGAGAGAGACGAATGGTCCAGATCAAATCGGATGGCTGTAGAGAAGGGAGAGGAGAATGCAACGACGAGCACTAACTCCTCTTTATATAATAGTAGAGATAAATAAATCAATCCTATTGTATCCTAACAAATCATTCTTCTAGAGGATTTCTATGTCCAAAGCTCTGAACATTCACCTAGCAAAAAGTTTTAAAATCGAGTCAACGCCAGAAAATTGACAATAGATGGGGAAAGCAACACATCTAGAGGGAAATATTGACATTACCGCAGAACTAAGCTTGTTCATGTTCACCAAATGGTCCTTTCACAGAGTATCTAGTGTCTTCAGAAGTAATTCCCTCTGCAATTCAACAGAGAGTTGGAGATATTAATAACAAATATGCTATGACGTCAGAAAAAGATAGAAGTCATGACAAGACATATAACTTGTCAAGAAACAGCAAACTATGCATTATTCTGCGTTCCCATAAGGCCATAGTTCAAGATCCATTAATTTTAATTTTAATCATATGCTAGTTTGTAAAAGAATCTTATTTAACAAACAACATTACATAAAACAGATAGGGTTCAGTTGGGCTTTATCTCCTGACAAGACCGTATAAACAAATCCATAAGAGAAGCAAACCTCAATTCCCCTAATGTATGCATCATCATAATGGGACTCTTGCACAGCGTCCAAGTAGGTAGCTATTAGAAAATCCCCAAAATATTTACAAAGTAGATTGAGTGTTTGTATATCTCCCTTTCCTGGATTGTTTATCACAAAGAAGTGTAGAAAAACTATCAATAACTGTAGATGAATGTTGAACTACATGTCAAGGAAAAAAATATAGATTATTATATCACAACTTACTTTGATGTATCATCAACACAAATGGCAAACCATCACATTACCAAAGATGTTTTCTTACAGATTCCTCTGAATGAATTAGGTGGCACTGGCATGTTTGGGAGAGCAATATTATCAACCTCTATAGAGCCACATTCAATCATTTGTTCAAGTGATGATTGTAGGTCTTCCTCTTGGATATCCTTGAATAATTCCGTAAAGCATCTCAAAGTCAGAAGATCTACTGCAGAAGAACATGAACTCAATATCATTTTAGGGTCATTACCTTTCAGTAAATTTCCCCCTAGACTGACAAACTCATCCAAAAGCTTTGCCAAATTCCATGTCTTAGGAAGCTGAAAGAAAATTGTAATTTGAACAACTGACAGCCACAGAAAAAAAACCATTCTAGAAAGAAACTTAAGAATCAGGGCATGCCAAAGTACCTTCTGGGGATCGACATTTCGCAAAATAATTTCATCGACTATGGCTTGCATGTACCTAATAGCATTTCAAGACATGTAACTGAGAAAACTTTCAGAGATAAATGGCAATTAAATAAAAAAGAAACAACAAAAAAAGAAATCATTTTAGATACAGAAAGAATGAATAGGTGACTAATGATAATGATTAAGTGAAAGTTGATCATCATTTTCAAAACACAAGAAAAAAAGAAAGATCTTAGCATCAGATGGAAGGGGTTCCTATTCCTACATTCCCTCAAAAGAGGGAAAAACAATAAGAAACTTACAAGCTTCTTCTGTTCTATGTTTCCAAATTCTTTGTTTCTCACAAGACTGAACAGACAAGCTAGGAAAACTGATTTTCATTAAGACAAACGTGAGCATGCAAGCAAAGAAATTACGAGAGCAGCAGCAAGCATCAATACATATGTCATGTACTCATGTTGACATAAGACACGATAAATGAATTCTGAACTCTTAAGTGAACTAACAATTAAATATCAATGCATCATACATAATAACTGAAGCATCAATAACCTAATAGACCATAACATATTATCAGTTTATTTAATAATACGCTTCTGACAAGGAGTTACCCCACATCCCCTCAAGTAAGAGTGGATTATTTCTACTGTGCAGTTTGGATCCAAAAGAATGTGGATGTGTTAGAATATGGTATCTGCCAGTCAGTTGACCATTTCAATAACTACATTTCAGAGCTAGATAAGAGAGGGGACACAAAACTTACTGGAAAATTTGTTCACTGCAGCTTTCAGAGTCACCTGATAATATGACCTGCCTAAGGTTATAAACATGCTTTCTTTGGACCTATCAAAATGTGAAGATATACATGAATAAGCACAATGCAAGAAAAAGAGAAAAATCACATTGACCAATTAAATAATTAAGCCCTGTTTTTGTCGGAAAATTAAGCCCCAGCAATAAGAACAATAAGGGTAACCATTTCGTCTAGATAATGAAGTAGCATAGTTTATATGAATCAGGAGAGACATTCACATTAATAGTAGTAAGTGGACTATGATATATCAGAAGGGAAGCCTGCACTCCCACCTCTCATCCATTATCCATGAGCACAGCATTTGAAAACCAGAATCCTCTTTGTGCACGATAAACTATAAGTACTTGCAAAAATAATTCCATCATTAATTGCTCATCCATGCTAGAGTAACTATTGATTATTGACAGAGATTAACCATAGGGAGAGTTAAGAAGCAATACCCAATTGGTTTCCTTGCACTTGGCAGCCCTGAACACATTACTTGGGAGTTTAAACTCCACGAAGAAGCTATGGCTTCTTCAATATCTGCTGCTAACAGTTCCCCAAACCTACATATTCAACCATTTAGGAGTAAGCATATTGAGGCGGAAAATGGAGATAGGAGATGGAGTAAGAGACAATTAAGCATATTGAGGCGTAAAATGGAGAGAGGAGATGGAGTAAGAGACAACTGCCTGTTCATCCCAAGAGCATGCACTTCTTGCACCAATGCACAGTTTAGCCTTGATTTTAGTTTCACCAACAAAAGATAGAATACTGAATGAATCATACTAACAGTGCAACCAATAATTCTAAAGGCTAAACTCTACAACGATTTAATCATTTCCTCAAGCAAGTTGTGGGCATATAAGACTGAAGTCTTGCACATGCACCACCTGCTCTAGCTCATATTTTCCTTTTGCTTCTACTTTTGGGTGGCCAAATCATAAACAATAGAAAGTAGTAACCTTGGCACTCCCTTTGCTGGTCACCATGGACGGCATTCATCGTACGCAGCGACAGGCAGGCAGTCAAGTGTGCAGTGAATTCAGCAGCGGCCGTCAAGACCGGACCCATGCGGTGGCAGGGATATGGGTGAGACGCATGGAGAGAGGTCAGATATGGCATCGGGGATTACAGGGAAGGCAACCTTCATGACTCACCAAAGGAAATCGCCGTGAAGCTGCCGTCGGGTCGCCGTGGATCATCATCGAGTCGCCGCCCCTCGTGCTCTATTAATCTGATCCACTGCCATCGAGCTCCTATTAATATCTAGTGGTCTCTAGTCTGCAAAGTAAAAGGAAGTAGCATTACTGACCAGGCGGACTGGCGCCCTGGCCTGGAGTCTTCGCCTGCGGCCTGTGGCCGGCTTGGATTGCCGGCGGACTCGCCTGGCGGCCGGCGGCCTCGCCTGGTGGCCGGCGCCCTGGTGGCCGAGTCCGCGCCCTGGTGGCCTGCCCTGATGATCGAGGATCGCCGCGCCCTGCCCTGGGGTTCGTCCGTGGGGGAGAGGAGAGGAGGAGTCGCGCGCGGGGGAGAGGGGGAGTCACGCGCGGGGTGTTGAGGATCGACGCCGCCCTGGTGGGAGATGGTGCGTCGGGGGAGAGGGGGAGTCGCGCGCGGGGTGGGGATCGCCGCGCCCTGCCCTGGGAGGAGTCGCGCGCGGGGGAGAGGGGGAGTCGCGCGCGGGGTGGGGAGCCCCTGGTGGGAGATGGGGCGTCGGGGGAGGGGGGGAGTCGCGTGCGGGGTGGGGAGGATCGCCGCCGCCCTGCCCTGGGGTTCCTGCGTGCGGGAGAGGAGAGGAGGAGTCGGTGAGTCGCGCGTGTGGGAGATGGGGCGTCGAGGGAGAGGGGAGTCGTGCGCGGGGTGGGCGCGGGATGGGATGAGTGATGAGGTATGATCCAAACAACCTGGGCCGTTGGATTTGAGTGAGTAAGAGAAAGGAGAGGCTAGAGTGGATATCGTCCCTTCGTTTCAAAGGTTCGTTGGTTCTGGGTGTAGTTGGTTTGGTGCATCTAGGAGAGGTCTTGACTGCGGGGGATATTTGTTGGGGTAGCTGTAGGAAAGATTACAACTGGTGATTTTTTAGTGGTAGAGATTGAGCAACCATCTGCTTGCTTGCCTCGCTCTGCGCAGCCCATCTCGACGTCTACCCCGGCGCCCTCGATCTTGTCGTGTCGTCCTTGGCTGCCTTGAGATCTTTCCAGTAGGAGCCGCCGAGCCGGAGATCGCAGCTCAAATTCTGCTCGGTCGCCTCGCCTCGCTCCCTTGGTACGGAGTGGGGCTTCCCTATCCCCATCTCCCTATTCCCCTCCTTACCCCCTCAATCTAAACCACTCATTCTTCATCCAATGGCTAGTTTTTATTTATATTTTCACCATTTTCTCATCCATCATAAATAATAAAAAAATACAGAAAAAAATAAATTTATTTTTTCTTGTATTTTTTATTATAATTTTTACAGAAAAAATAAAATTATAATAAAAATACAAAAAAATAAATTTTATTTTTTTCTGTATTTTTTTATTATTTATGATGGATGAGAAAATGGTGAAAATATAAATAAAAACTAGCCATTGGATGAAGAATGAGTGATTTAGATTGAGGGGATAGGGAGGGGAATAGGGAGATGGGGATAGGGAAGCACTATTCCTTGGTACGTACACTTCTCCTCGTGCAACATGATACATGAGTACTACTCCACTAGTGCCTCCCGAAGTACGTATAGGGCCTGTTTGGTTGCCTGCATCAGCTCATGCACCTGCATGCGCGTGGCCAGGCTGAGGAGGGAAGCTCCTCAGCCGCGTACGAGCTCAGCCTGGCTCCAGTTGCTTTTTTGCATCCACTCGTGCAGGCTCTCACCCCGATGCAGCCAACCAAACACCATCTTCTTGCATGAGCGGATGCGAGCTACCCTGATGCAGGCAACCAAACAGGCCCATACTGAATCGAACTCGTCTGCCTCCAGCGACGCAGAGATGGCGGAGTTCATGGCCGTCGACGCGGCGCGGTGGGTGGTCGGCAAGGCACTGAGCCCGCTGTCCGGCGGCTTTGTCGAGGCATGGGCGGCCAGCTCGGAGCTCGGCCGCAACGTCGACGCAATCAAGATGGAGCTGCTGTACGCGCGGGCCATGCTCAGCAACGCCCGCGGCAGACAGCTCGACAACCCGGACCTGACGGAGATGCTGCAGAAGCTCCGGGACCTGGCGTACAACGCGGAGGACGTGCTGGACGAGCTCGACTACTTCCGCATCCAGGACGAGCTCGACGGCACCTACGAGGCCGCCGACGAGCATGCCAAGGGTTGCCTCCACGGCCTCGCCCTCAATGCTCGTCACACCGCCAGGTCCGTTGGCAGCAAGCTCAAGTTCTCCTCGTCTGCTGCTACTCGTGATGACCAAGAAGATGACCCTGCGAGGCGTGGCTGCGCATGGCCATGCGGCGGGCGAAAGGCGCACGACGTGGTCTCCTCACCAGACCCCACCAACCAGGGCGGTGAGGAGATGAGCGGAGGCAAGAGCAAGCTTGCTTCCAGACTTCCAGTGTGCGCAACACCGTCAAAGCTGTCGGTAAACACCTCCCCTGCTACCATTCTACACTCGTGCAAGACGACGCCGACGCCGGCATGTTAAGTTCGAGCAAGCGTGCCGTGCCAACACCGAAACTGAAGTTTGACAGGGTGCAAATTTCTGCAAGAATGAAGGACATCATAGAGCAGTTGAAACCAATATGTGCTAAGGTCTCCACCGTTCTTAATCTGGAGTTGTTGGGTTCTATCCGTAGCACTGCGCTGGACATTGCCAAGAGTCGTCCCATCACCACCCCAGAAAGTATAGAGCCTAAGCTGTTTGGCAGGGACACTATGAAGGACGACATCATATATGACATAACTCAAGGCAAATACTGTGACGAGGGCCTCACTGTCCTTCCGATTGTTGGCCATCGATGACGAATACTGTGACATAACTCAAGGCAAATACTGTGACGAGGCATAGGGAAGACAACTCTCACTCAGCACATCTATAAAGAAGTTGAGGACCATTTCGATGTGAAGATTTGGGTATGTGTCTCTCTCAATTTCAATGTGTGTAGTCTGACCGAAAAGATTGAGAAGTTAATACCTAAACTCGATAACGAGGAAAAAGGTAACCCAGATAAGTTGATTGAGCAAAGGTTAAAACATAACAAGTTTTTTCTTGTCTTGGATGATATGTGGAATTGTGGTAATGAGGATGAGTGGAAAAGACTCCTACTGCCCTTCATAAAAGGACAAAAAAAATGGTAGCATAATTCTAGTCACAACCCGTTTTCTGGCACTAGCAGAAATGGTTAAAACAAGTGATTATGTTATACCACTCGAAGGGTTGGGCGATGACATGTTCTGGAGCTTGTTCCTAGAATGTGTGTTTGGTGACGAGCAATCAGGAAAAGATCGTCGTGAATTACTTGAGGAGACTAGAACAAAGATAGTTAAAAAACTGAAGGGCTCCCCTCTTGCAGCAAAAACTGTAGGTAGATTATTGAGAAACCAACTAGATTTGGATCACTGGACAAGAGTCCTAGAAAGTAAAGAATGGGAATTACAAAGTGGTGAGCATGATATCATGCCAGCATTGAAGCTTAGCTATGACTATCTACAACAATGTTTTACCTACTGTGCTTTGTTTCCTGAAGATTACATATTTGAAAGAGAGGAGCTAATTCACTTGTGGATAGGACTGGATGTTCTGCATTCATATGGTCAAAACAAAAGAATTGAAGATACAGGACTAAGCTATTTGAATGACTTGGTTAATCATGGATTTTTAAAAATGGATGCAAAAGAAGATGGGCGTCCTTGTTATGTTATCCATGACCTACTACATGAGTTAGCGTTGAAGGTTTCATCACATGAATGTCTTAGTATATATAGTTGTAATGTGAGATTCATACAAATTCCCCCATCTATACGTCACTTGTCTATCATTATAGACGATACAGACGTCAAGGACAGAATGGCTTTTGAAAATCATTAGAAGGATTTGAGTACACTTGATAAAAGATTGAAAGTTGAAAACCTACACTCTTTGATGTTATTTGGAGAATACCAGGGAAGCTTTGCCAAGATTTTAGCTAATTTGTTTAGGGACGCAAAGGCCCTTCGCATTATTTTTATGTCTGAAGCATCATATAATGTGGAAGAATTGCTGTACAATTTTTCGAAACTTGTCCATCTTTGCTACTTTCGGATTAAGGAGGCTCAATTTTACTCGGAATTAAGTCTACCCAGCACTATTTCAAGATTTTATCACCTAAGGGTGCTGGATCTAGAAGGATGCTATAGTCTCTGTGATTTACCAAGAGATATGAGCAACCTTGTAATGATGCGACATTTTCTTGTTCAAGATTTCAAATTTAAACTTCATTATGACATTTCTGAGGTTGGAAAAGTAAAATATCTGCAAGAGTTAAGAAGATTTGAAGTCAAAAAAGATATTAATGGTTTTGCGTTAAGGCAGCTAGGGCAATTGGTGGAGATCGGAGGATCACTGCATATTTGCAATCTTGAAAATGTGCACGTAAAAGAAGCAGTGGATGAAGCCAAACTAATGCACAAAAACCGCTTACATGAGTTAATATTAGAATGGGATATCAATCGATCTAACAAGGATCCTATACAAGAAGAGCGTGTTCTTGAAAGCCTTAAGCCGCATAGCAATCTTCGGAAGCTATGCATTAGAGGGCATGGAGGCACTACTTGCCCGACATGGCTAGGCGTGAACCTTTCTACTAAAAGTTTGGAATCTCTTTGTCTGAAGGATATAGCTTGGAACAAACTTCCAACTATGGAGGAGATGCATGACGAAGAGTTTCAAGGTTGTATCACAGGCCAAAGCTTTCAGAATTTGAAAAGGCTGGAACTTGTTAAGATACCAATATTGAAAAAATGGGTTGGAAATGACACTTGTTACTTGTACTCTCACCTGGAAGTACTCATCATTAGAGATTGCTCTGAACTCGTGGAGTTGCCATTTTCAAATTCTACTTGCAATCAACCAGGGCAAGAGGCGAACTTTAATCGGTTTCCTAGACTACGGGAGCTCATGATTGTAGACTGCCCAAAACTGTTGTCATTGCCCCCTATCCCTTGGAAAAGTGGTCCGTGCTCTGCTAACATAGCACGAGTGGGATTTGGTTTTGAGCAGCTAGTTTACTCAGAAAATTACAGATCGGAATTAGAATTGGAAATCGAGGGAGGCGGTGATCAGGATAGCGTGTCCTGGAAGATGTTGGCCTTTGATAATCTAATTCTGAAGATGAGGAAATGCCCTCCTCTGCCTCTGGATCACCTCCAAATGCTAACATCTCTGAAGTTCCTGCAGATATGTGATTCGAGCAATGTCTTTTCGCCGGTTGAAGGTGAGCACATCCGGATCTGGGGGTGTGGTAAGGAATTGACACAGCTGCTCTCTCATTTCCCGAAGCTCACCCAGTTGAGGATATATGGTTGTCAGGAGATTACAGGGTTGGGTGTGGTGGAGCAGCGAACGATAAAAATGAAGCATTCACTCGACGAAATAGCAGCAGAAGGGCTGCTGCTCTTGCCTCCCCAAATACAGGAGTTGGACATCTCCCACAGCCCGGAGCTAAGCCTCCGCGCCAATTCACTCGACGACGACACAGCGGGAGGAACTGGGGGAGGAGGGCTCCAAGGTCTGCACTCCCTCCGATCATTGTTTATAGTGGATTGCCCTAAGTTTCTCTCCTCCTCTTCTGGTTTCCCCTTCCCGACCACCCTGCAGGACCTCACTCTTTCCGGCATGGCGACGCTGGCGCCTCTCTCAAACCTCACCTCTCTCACCAAATTATACATAGGTGGTTGTGGGGATCTAAGCGGTGGGGATTTATGGCCTCTCCTCACCCAAGGTCACCTCATTAAATTAAGCGTCTCTGGAACCCCCAAATTCTTCATCGGTTCAGAGCCACATGAACAAGAGCTTCTTTGCCATTCCTCCAAACTGCAGGAGCTGTGGACGGGTGACGTCGCAGCCTCGCAGGAGTCCTCCGCGGGAAAATTGAGTATATAGGACTGAGTTGAGTGTGCTTTTGTGAAATAGGACCAAGTTATTTGGACTTGTAAATATAGGACTGAGTTCACCACCTTCTTGCAAATATAGGACTTTTCCCATTTTAATTTCATTTCCATTTTTCAGGCATTTTTCTCCACGCGAAATGACTCTTTTGCCCTTCTTCTTCCTCCTCACCTGGCCGCGCCGCCCCTCGCCTGGCCGCACCGCCGCCTGGCCGCGCCGCGCCGCGCCGCCGCCTCTCCCTCGCCCGTCTCCCGCGCCGAGATCCTGCTGTCGACGGGCGAGGGAGCGGCGGCGGCGCGGCGCGGCGCGGGCGAGGGGGCGGCGCGGCCAGGCGGCGGTGCGGCCAGGCGGCGGTGCGGCCAGGCGGCGGTGCGGCCAGGCGAGGGGCGGCGCGGCCAGGTGAGGAGGAAGAAGAAGGGCAAAAGAGTCATTTCGCGTGGAGAAAAATGCCTGAAAAATGGAAATGAAATTAAAATGGAAAAAATTCTATATTTGCAAGAAGGTGGTGAACTCAGTCCTATATTTACAAGTCCAAATAACTTGATCCTATTTCACAAAAGCACACTCAACTCAGTCCTATATACTCAATTTTCCGCCTTGCCGGCCCATGTGCGGCATCCTCTCTTCCTCCCTCACCTCCTTACACTTTTTCGGGAACTTCGAGGTGGAGCGCTTCACTTTTTCGGGACCTCCTCACCTTCCTCCAGTGCCTTATATTTGAGAGATGCGACAAGCTGCAGTGCCTCCCTGCAGGGCTACATAGGCTTACCAACCTCAAGAAATTAGGAATCGGATTTTGTTCAGCCATCCAGTCGCTGGCCAAGGACGGCCTCCCGAGTTCTCTGCAAGAATTACAAATCATGGGCTGTCCAGACATCCGTTCGCTGCCCAAGGACGGCCTCCCGAGTTCACTGCGAATATTAAATGTCTCGATTGACAACAGCGAGGAACAGACACTTCCTTGTATATACTCCTCCACCAATCTCCCTTGCTTTGCCTTACGTCGGAGGCATCTTCTCTTTTTGTTTGGTTCACTGCAATTACTGTTTCCTCTGAAGAACCCACTTGATTTAACCTCTTCTGCAGGGCTCTTCTTCAATTTGTACATTCTCCCAGCCTCGAACAATTCTCTCAGTTCCGAGTTGCCAGCCATGGAGATCGCGACTTTTATCTCCCATTCTGTATATCAAACTGGTTAGTATATACAAAATCATCTCATACTCCCATAGTTCCATACACTGTTTACAAATTTAATCCACAGTATGTTGATCTTCAGCTTGTTGTTTTGGTTATCTTGGCACTTTTCGCTTCATATTTTTTGATTTGTTCCGGATTAAAGTTCATGCGACTGTTGACAGAACACAATTCCCTCATTTACACAGCAAACTTTTCCATTAACCCTGTAAGGTTTGGTTCTGATTAAACTGATAATGTCGGGATTGAATGTGGCAGTGTGCAAAGTAGCATGTCTGATCATCTGGACCTTTTTCCAGTGAATAAATGGTCTAGTGCCAATTGCCAAATAGTGCATTTCTAGTACTACAAATGGGTAATACGGTTAACTTTACCCTTTTCCCGATATGTTATTGCTCTAGTTTGAGAGCTTATAATGCTTGTATGAACATGGATCAATACGGATTCCCATGCCATGCATGTAATTTTGTTCCCATTTTAGCTTAAGCGGGTGCAGTTTTTTCACTTGACAGTAGGATCAGACATTCATCTTTCCTCATATGATTGTGCAATCCTCATTGTTTCCATCAACCTTTGACAACAAATAACTAGCAGTTATTGATCATATGAGAACCTTCATTTATGCAATTGTTTTCCATTTACCATTTTAGGTTTATGACGGCATCAGCTTCCTCAATCTACTCTCCTCCATAAGCTCAACGACCCTTTATTAAAGGTGCTGCTAACATAAAGTCAGTTTTATAATATCTATTCTTTTCTAAGAAAGAATGTTAAAAAACTATTTTCTATTGTTTCAAACATTCAGAATTGGATTTTTTTTTCAATTGCCTGTATTAGCTGTGGATCAAATTCAAATATGTCCAGGAGACTACTTGTTTGAAGGTACAGATTTCTCACCCTTAACTAGCAAAATGCTCAATTTCAATGGTAAGGGCGGCAAGAGTACAATACATATAAACTTTTGTGTAGTCTGCATGAGCTTCTTCAATTGACCTGCGATTATCTTGATAAATTGATGACCTCAATTCTGTTAAATTTTGTGCCCTTATATATTAAAAAGGGATTGTTCTTACCTGCAGATGTTACTTTTATTAAGACATTAGTAATGCTGCAAGAAATGCATTGTCAATCCATTGGAGCACCCATGGTGTGCCAAGAGCAAGCATGTACATGGACTCCGCAAGATTCTAAAATGCAACGGAGAAAAATGGTAGAGGTCATTCGTAATCCATCCTTGAATATTCTTCTGTTCAGACAGGTCAAGATCCAAATACAATCATGTGTGTAATTTGCCGGTTTACTTCTCACATGGATTTGTCTTCTACGATTTGTTTGCTTGCCAGAGGTTACTCCCTTTATTCTACATTGGCCAGTTCATCTTTGGGAAACCTGAATTTCAAGACAGTTCAGAAATAAGTATTTTCAGCCCTGCCATGTTTCTTGGATCAGATGAAATCAAGTGGTGTACTTATGAGGATTTGAAGTGTCAGGCTGAGATTACAAGCGATGATTAGCCATGTTTCCAGAAAAGGTAAGCCAGTAAGGCCCATAGCATTGTGTTTGTGAGTAATCCCATTTAGATACTAACAGGGAATGGATTTGCATGCATATTTTCGAAAGTAGGACTGTGCAGTTGATCTTGGTTGGGTCATATTTTGCTGCCATATATTCTTAGCACATTCACAGTTCTAACGATCTTGTTAAATTCAACATCTCTATTCATAGTTCATGTATGTCCTGGTTTTATTTATTTCCCATTAGACTCATTATTTTTTTCATTGTGCAGATCTTACTCAAGTTCTTGCTGTCAGTTGAGCTGTGCTTTCCTTCTTTGCGTACTGGTCTACTATATTCCAAGAACACCCAAGAGAATTGCGTGTTGTCGCATTAATTGAGAGAAAAGTTTGATACAGACGACCTGGACCAGATTAGCAGGTGCAAGCCCGTAAGATCACAGCCCTAAGAAAGCAAAGGTAAACCACAGGCTACCAACAAGTGGTACAAGCCTTAAAACGAGAATCGCCAGCGGAACAGTATCTGGACTGAAGAGCAAGCATGGTAGAACTGATGTAAAAATCTGTGTATGTCTTCAGAGTTCAGATGCTAAAACAATGTCATATGTTGGTAATTGGAGCATGCTGGGTAGATGTAAGCTTTGAAGCGTCTGCTTAGAATTTTTTGGTATGATTTAGAAATTAGAATAATGTTTTCATCTTTCGTTATATGACGGTCAGTCGGTGATGCAAATTGGGGCATGGCATACATTTCGGAAGTAACATGTCATATCTTGCATTCAAAATGACTATGTTCTCTCTGATGCATGACGTCTGTTGGTCGCTGCTGTTTGTAGTAGTCATTATACGCGGTGAGTCTGTGACAACACAAAGTAGAAAAACTGACATAGTAATTTGGATGAAACAAGCATCCAATTAGCAAGGTGGCTCGTGCACTTGCGCAGATGTTATCCTTAAAACATCTTTAAATTATGGGAGTGTCTATACAACATTCGACTGTTTTTTAGGACAAAAACAGTCAAATTTTGAACCGTTAGATAGAGATCCAACGTCCTAGATCATTTTTTTTGGAAGGGGGCTTGTATGGGTGGATCCGTTGGATGAAGATCTAATGTCCCAGATCAATCTGACTGTTTTTGTCCTAAAAAACAGTCGAATGTTGTATAGCAATACTCTTAAATTATTTGGTAATATATATGTAATTTTGTTTTTTGAAAAATAGATTGTTGCAGAACTTCATTTGTGATATTTTAACATTATATATTATAAGAGAGGAAATACTCACTTTGTTCCCCAAATACTTGTCATATGTGATTAAAACTTTCTTCCCCGGATACTTTTTAACAGAAATACTTGCATAGAAAATAGTAAATATAGTATTACATAACACTTTCTATTTATGAATTTTTTGTACGGAAAATCCATTTTTTATTCAAAAATACAGAAATATACCCGTGATTTTTTTTTTACAAAAATATGCTCAAGTCGTCCAATGGTTGGGCGATTGGAGCCTTTCGCCCAATCCAGCAGCGACAACTGGAAAATCTCCCAATCGTTGGGCGATTAGTTGCAGTCGCCCAATGGGAGGGCGACTTTCATGCAGTCGCTCTCCCATTGGGCGACTTTCATGCAGTCGCCCAATGGTTGGGCGACTGCACTCGGGGACCCTTCAGTAAAACGGGTATAACTTTTGCATACGATGTCCGTTTTTGACGTTCTTGTACTCGTTGGAAAGCTAACGACGAGCCCAATCCAACAAGTACAAGAACGTCGAAAACGGACACCGTATGCAAAAGTTATGCCCGTTTTACTGAAAGCCTGAGTAAAAAGTTATGCAAAATTTAAAACATTCACGGGGGAGAGTGCAGTCGCCCTCCCATTGGGCGACTGCAATTAATCGCTACTGGATTGGGCAAAAGACTCCAGTCGCTCAACCATTGGGCGACTTGAGCATATTTTTGTAAAAAAAAATTTCGCGGGTATATTTCTGTATTTTCGAATAAAAAATAGATTATCCGTAACTAAAATTCTTCTATTTATATCATCATCATTATTCTATTATTACAATACATGTCTATACTTACATACTCATAACGCATATCATATAGGTTACATCGGTATAGGACTATAGGTGAGTGAGCACCTATTAATGATTTCGCTTTCAATCCCTCTATCCTGTGGAGATCTACCAAACAAAAAACAAATGGTTATAATTTTTTGTGAGAATTTTTAGCAATTATCTTTTTTTCTAAGCAATTGTAAACTACCTATCATCGACTTTTATTATGTAATGGATTTCGATTCCTAAGGTCGGTGGTAAGCTAAGGTCGAAGGCGCAGGAGGCCGTGGCCGGAGCTGAGGGCAGCGGCCGAAGGCCTTGCTGACTGAGCGACGGCGCCCAGCGCCTCGCCGCCGTGTCCAAGGCAAAGAGCGAGGGGGAGTGGCCGGAGGGGAGGCATCCGACGGTAGTGGACGGCCGGATCTGGCCCTAGTTGGCCGGATTGGGAGGAATCGCAGGCGGCGCTCCCGACCAATGAGCCCGGGATCCCCTCCGGGCTGCGAGCCGCCAAGAGAGAGAGAGAGAGAGAGAGCCGGGGAGAGCCGTGGAGGAGAACTGGCCGGCGGCGGCTCAGCGGTTGGTGGCGAGGAGGGGCCAGCACACCTGAGCGCGCCGCGAGCCCCGACGCCGCTTGGAGGAGTCCCAAATTGAGAATGAAAGAGAGAGAGAGAGAGAGGTGAGGAATAGGTAAGGCCGTTCGGTCGAACCGAGTAAAGGAGAGGAAGAAAAAAAGAAAGAAAGAAAAGGGGAAGGAAAAAAAGAAAGAAAAGAGAAAGAGAGAGAGGAAAAAAAGAAGAAAGAAAAGAGGAGAAAAAAATGGGGTTGGTACCTGCGCGACGGGTCCTTAACCTCGTGCATTTATGCCAGAGTCGGGTTATGTGCGTAGAGTTATCGCTGCTCGCTTAAGCACTGGTTTTGGTATGATGCGTTAAGTCGGGTTGACGTTTGTACAGGTGAAGGTCCCGGATCGGAGCCGTCTACACATCGTTCCTGAGACCAACCAGGCAAGTGCATGGTAAAGCAGTAAATTCAGGTAATGTTTGCTAATAGTTGAATGATGATGAATTGCTTACCATGTTGTGGTAAGTTAACTATTTCTGGATGCATGATGCTGAAAGATGAATGACGATTGTTGAGACATGACATGTTGATAGGCATAAATGAAGAACTTGCATTGCATGCATGTCATGAAAAGAGATAGTGCTGTGATAGCAGAGGTCCACTTTGTATGGACGCTCCACAGGAGTGGAGAATGAGGTCCCCGTATGAAAAAGGACGGGCTTGTAATCTCCGCATGGAAACATAGTAGGCCTGGGTGAACATCGACGGGTGCTCGCTCTGCTATACCGGTATAGGCTAAAAAGATAAGAAAGAAGTGCATATGCGTAACGATTGGTTGATGAGAACTTAAAGAGGTTAAATGGAAACAAGTGGTTTATGAAACTGTGATGGTTATGGACTGATTTGTGAACCTGTTATTTATTGTTATACTTTGTACTTACTAAGTCTTTGGACTCACCCTTACTTCGTTGTTTTTTTAGATGACCGTTGAGGATGTCATGCATGGGCGGGAGTAGCACATAAATAATTTTCACGAACCAGCAGCACTCCTTGTACCACCTTTTGTCAGTATATTTTAGACTCTACTAGTATGCTAGAGTAATCGCTAAAAAAATGCTGTGATGTATCTGGTCGTAGCAACAAAAAGGAATTAATGTTGACTTAAATTCTTCTAGTTGTTGTTGGAATGGTAAAGTATGCAATGGTGGTACCATTCCGGGCCCAAAGAGTGAACGGGGTGTTACAATTTATGAGGTCAAAAACCATTACAGCCCTCTTGTCGTGTATGGGTCTGAATTTCCTCTTGGTGCTCCCTCACCGTCAGAGACCTGCATGCGACATTTTGGTAATCCATTTAGAAGGCATCACATGATTTGCATGTACATATGTGTGCGTTGATCATTAATTTTCTTATATTATACTTTGCAGTGATCTGTTTTTTATATCCCACTGTCCATAAATGTGTGCAGGTGCAGAAACAAGCCTCATGTTCCATGGTCCGCAATTACTACTCTCCATGTGGTGTCTTCGTTATATGTATGCTTGTGGGCTACATAATATATGCTGCTTGGAGTCGCTATGCTAGTGTTAAGGAAGATTGCCGAAAATTGGAAGAACTGAAAAAACGGGCAGAAGCCGCTAATGTCGTTAAATCTCAGGTCCAATTTAGTTAGAAGTATTTTGCTGTCGAAATATTACAAGTTTTTATGATCTAAAAGACTTTTGTTTGTCGATGGCAGTTCCTTGCAACTGTTTCTCATAAGATCAGAACACCCGTGAATGATATGCTAGGTGATTTTCTTAATCTTACTACGCATTACAGCTTATTATTTATGTAACTCCTTTCTTATGAGGAAGATGCGATGATTTATGTTTTTCCTGCTTTTGTAGGAATGCTTGATATGCTATTGGACACAGAACTAGAGACAGCCCAAAGGGATTATGCGCAAACTACACAGGTCTATGGAAAGGCATTAATATCCCTAATTAACGAAGTGCTTGGCAAGGCCAAA
The DNA here is from genome assembly GCA_017311315.1 of Dendrocalamus latiflorus. Taxonomy (NCBI): domain Eukaryota; kingdom Viridiplantae; phylum Streptophyta; class Magnoliopsida; order Poales; family Poaceae; genus Dendrocalamus; species Dendrocalamus latiflorus. The sequence continues at coordinate 32,675,589 of CM029658.1, read as the reverse complement.
ATTGAAGCCGGCAAGTTAGAGCTGGAGTCGGTACCATTTGACCTGATGTCCATACTTGACATGTCATCTCGCTATTTTCTCCGAAGTCAAGAGAGAAGGGAATTGAGGTTAGTTCAACTGAGCTCAGTAATGATTGGACGCAGATCACAAGACATGATTAAGCCTGACCATACCATCCATTATTTGCACTGACAATTCTTTGTTTATTCGCTTTCCATAAACTTCTCTGTATTGCAGGAATGCATCTTGACTGGTTCTCCTTGTTATGAATAGCGCTTGTATTCATATGAGGCCAATGGGCCAGAATATATACACAAAGTACAAGTGGTAAATATGCAAAGAACCCCTCATAACAATGGGGAATAACAAACTATACATATCTCTAACACCCCCCCTCAAACTCATGGTGGATCAACAACACTGAGTTTGGAGAGGTAGAAGCTATGCTGTGCTCGAGTCTGGGCCTTCGTGAAGAAATCCGCTATCTGAAGCTCCGAAGGCACATACTGAAGAGTAATCACCTGATCATGCACACAAGACCTCATGAAAGAAGCATCAACACCAATATGCTTGGTGAGCTCATGCTTCACAGGATCACGCGCAATACTGATAGCACATGTACTGTCTGACAAGAGAGAAGTCGGTGTAGTAACAGAAACACCAAAATCCTCAAGTAACCACCGTAGCCAAGTAATCTCCGCTGTCAAGAGAGCCATAGCTCGCAACTCAGCCTCTGCACTCGAACGGGACACTGCAGTCTGTTTCTTCGTCTTCCAGGCAATAAGAGAACCACCAAGAAAAACACAGTAAGCAGAGATAGACCGGCGATCAGAAGGATCGCTGGCCCAAGTAGCATCCGAATAGGCCTGAAGCTGTAAAGAGCTGGAACGTGGAAAGAAGAGACGGCGAGAGATAGTCCCGCGAAGGTATCGCAGAACTCGAAGAAGGTGGCTGTAGTGGACCTGAGTGGGAGCGGAAACAAACTGACTCAGAATATGAACTGGATAAGTGATATCCGGACGAGTAACAGCAAGGTAGACAAGACTCCCAACAAGATGACGATAGCGAGTCGGATCAGAAAGAGGCTCGCCATCAGAGAGTCGGAGGTGAACATTGAGCTCCATGGGAGTCTCAACAGTACGCTGATCAGTGAGAGAGGCGCGATCAAGAAGATCCTGAATATATTTCGCTTGGGACATAAAGAAACCATCTGGAGTGGAAGTAACCTCAATCCCAAGGAAGTAACGGAGAGGACCAAGATCCGACATAAGGAACTGCTCACTAAGACGAGCCTTGACAAAGGCAATGTACTCAGAATCATCTCCCGTAATGATCATATCATCAACATACAGGAGAAGAAGAGTCCGACCACGAGATGAAGTGTGGACAAAGAGCGCAGGATCATGATCACTAGCTGAAAAACCAGCAGCAGTGACCACAGAGGAGAAGCGCTCAAACCAAGCACGAGGGGCTTGCTTAAGGCCATAGAGAGAGCGACGAAGGCGACAGACCATGCCCTCAGGAACAGAATACCCAGGTGGCGGATGCATGTAGACCTCCTCACGCAACTCGCCATTAAGAAAGGCATTCTTGACATCAAGCTGAGAAACAGACCAGTGGCGAACAGACGCCACTGAAATAAGAGTCCGAACAGTGGTCATGTGGGCTACAGGAGCAAAAGTCTCATCGTAGTCAACACCATGCTCCTGCTGGAAACCACGAGCAACAAGACGCGCCTTATAGCGCTCAAGAGAGCCATCAGAGCGAGTCTTAATCTTATAGACCCACTTACAAGTGATGGGATGAGAATGAGATGGACAAGGAACAAGATCCCAAGTACCAGTACGCTCAAGGGCAGCAATCTCCTCGGCCATGGCAAGCTGCCACTCAGGGTGAGTAACAGCATCCCGGTAGGAGACAGGCTCACGAGTAGCCGCGCCAGCAAAGGCAAAACGGGCAGGAGGCCGAATCAACTGGCGATCGCGGAGAGCGTAGCGAGGAGAAGATGGCCCATCAGGGGAAGATGGAGCATCAGAAGAAGAGGGAACATCAGAAGAAGATGGCTCAGCTGGAAGATCCTCAAAACGAGGCCGACGAGTGTAGAAGATAAGAGGAGGAGGTACGGTAGTAGGAGGAGCCTGGGGAGTCGTAGGAGACGACACAGGCGGCGACAACGGCGGAGAGGCCACAGGAGGAATATGTGGAGACTCAGTGGGACAGGTGGACGAGGGCAAAACAGAGATAGGTGTATCTGGAAAGGTCAAGAAAGACAGAGACTCCACAGAGGAAGCCGAAGGAGAGGCAGGACGTGGGTAGAATGGACGAGACTCGTCGAAAGTCACATCCCGAGAAACCCGCATCCGACGACCAACAGGATCCCAACACCGATAGCCCTTGTGCTCGGCACTGTACCCCAGAAAGACGCACTCAACAGACTGAGCGGTCAGTTTGGTACGTTCTCGAGGGGCGAGGAGAACGTAGCAAACGCAGCCAAACAGATGAAGGGCAGAGTAGTCAGGAAGAAGACCACAGAGACGCTCAACAGGGATCGCACCCTTAAGAGCAGAAGAGGGCTGAATGTTGACGAGATAGGTGGCAGTGGAAACAGCCTCGGCCCAAAAGTGAGGTGGAATAGAGGCGGCGATCATCAGAGCACGAGCCGTCTCAAGGAGGTGCCGATGCTTGCGCTCAGCGACACCATTCTGAGCATGAGCACCAGGACAAGAGAACTGAGCGAGAGTGCCCTGCTCAGCAAGGAAGCTGCGCAGGTGACGAGAGAGGTACTCGCCAGCAGAGTCAGCACGAAGGACACGAATAGGAGTGGAGAACTGTGTGTGTATCATAGTGGCAAATTGTTTATAGATAGGCAAGGCCTCACTACGAGAAGACATGAAATATATCCAAGTGTGGCGAGAGAAATCATCTATAAAAATAATATAATAACGATGACCCCCTTTCGAAACAAAGGGAGCCGGACCCCAAACGTCTGAATGAACAAGATCAAAAGGATGCTGAGACACAGACTCACTATGAGGATAAGGAAGCTGAATCTGTTTACCTAACTTACAGCCCTGACAATCTAAAGATACGTCTCCTGAGACAGACCCCAGAAGACCACGACGAACTAAGGACGACAGACGTGATCCACACAGATGGCCAAGACGGTGATGCCACTGCTGGAAAGAGCCGGTAGACGAAGTGGCAGAAGCGGAGAGATTGGCGGCGGTGGTGGCAGCGGAAGGAAGGTGAAGCCAGTCAAGCTCCCAGAGACGCTGTGAGTCACGGCGCCGAGGGCCAGAACCAACCAGAGCTCCCGTGTGGCGATCCTGAACACAACAGGAGTCAGAGTCGAGAATGACCCGATAACCAAGGTCAGTAATCTGCCCAGCAGAAAGAAGCTGTAAGGTAAGGCGAGGAACATGAGCAACAGAAGGAACATGAAAGGATGAGTTGCTAAGAGATCCTCGACCAGAGACAGAAAGAGATGTACCATCAGCAGTAAGAACACTGACAGGAGAATCAAGAGGTGTAATAGAAGACAGAGTGGAAGGATCAGGAGTCATGTGAAAAGATGCTCCAGAATCAAGAATCCACGGGGAGGTGCCTGACTGTGTAGGAGGTGGTCTCTCAGTGCCCGAAGAGTCAGTAGCAGAACCTGCAGAACCTGTCGAGGGAGAACCTGAAGCGGCAAGTAGGCGTCGAAGTCTGGCTATCTCCTGCTCGGTGAGAGAAGCTGCTGAAGAAGTCGAGGCAGACGTCGTCGTAGAAGCACTACTGCCAGTAGAAGAACGGCGTGAAAGATGCCGCTTCTTCTTGTAGCACTGGGACGCAGTGTGGCCATCCTTGTCGCAGTAGGAACAGTGAGGACGGCCACCTCCAGACGGAGGACGGCCACCACCACCTGTGGTAGCCGCTGGAGGAGGCAGTGTAGCAGGCGGACGAGCGGCGAGCACAGAGGGGAGTGGCATCAGACCAGCACCACTCAAACGAGTCTCCTCTGCGCGTAACTCGTAGCGCTGACGAAGATGAGTCCACATCTGAAAAGCCGAAGGGAGTTCCACAACCTCAGAAGAAAACTGAGGCTGGACACTGGCGATGAAGACAGCAGCAGCCCGAGCGTCGTCATCGTACCACTGAGTGTAGACGGTCAGACGATCCTTGTAGAAATCCAGAGCCTCGTGGTAGGTAGAGGCAGCTTCATCATCAGCGAGGCGAGCGGCCTCAACAACAGCCTTATCGGCTGTCGGGGGCAATGCCACAGGCGTAGGCTCCGTCGGAGGAATAGGGCAAGGCGGGCAGGTGACATCGCCAGAGAGGACGCCCCAGAGACGAAGACCACGCATGTGGATGCGCATGTGAGACACGAAGTCGGTGTAATTAACACCATCAAAAATCACCGGGCAGCGAGGGAGGGAAACGGTGCCCATTGGTAGGCGGCGCTGGACGGCGCGGCGACCAAGGCAACGAAGTCTAACAAGCGGCGCTGGACGGCGCGGCGGTTAGAACAACGGTTTTTTTTTGCTTTTTTTTTTGCTTTAGCTTCTCTGAGAAGCTAACGAGACTTAAAAGATCCGAACGGATCGGGCAGCCGGCGCGGGAGCGGCCGGCGCAGAGGACGGCCGGCGACGGCCGGTGCGGGAGCGGCCGGCGCGGAGGACGGCCGGCGCGGAGGACGACCGGCGCGGGAGTGGCCGGCGCAGGAGCGGCCGGCACGGAGGACGGCCGGCGCGGGAGGGGCCGGCGCGGGAGCGACCGCCGGCCGTCGCGGGAGCGGCTGGCGCGGGAGTGGCCGGCGCAGGAGCGGCCGGCACGGAGGACGGCCGGCGCGGGATGCGGACGGCGGAGGCGCCGAGCCGAGCGGGCACCGAGGCCCCGAGCAGCCGAGCCCGAGCGGCGGGGAGGCCGGGCGGCGACGCGGGGAGGCGCGAGGCAGCGGAGGAGGCCGGCGAGGCGACCTGGTGGGAGTCGGGCGCAGCGGAGGAGGCCGGCGAGGCGACCGGGTGGGAGTCGGGCGGGGCCGACGGCAGCAGGGCGGCAGCGGCGACGGGGGAGGCGCCGAGGCCAGCGACGGCGGAGGAGACTGGCGACAGCGGTGGCGGCGCAGGGAGGCCGGCGGCGGCGCGGAACCCTAGGTAAACCAAAACCCTAGTTTTGGCTCTGATACCATGTTATGAATAGCGCTTGTATTCATATGAGGCCAATGGGCCAGAATATATACACAAAGTACAAGTGGTAAATATGCAAAGAACCCCTCATAACAATGGGGAATAACAAACTATACATATCTCTAACACTCCTGATTTTCCTTTACATCCTCTGCAGCCTGTAGCTTGCTGTATCTGTCTCTGAAAGAGTTCCTGAAATCCTCTTGGGTGATCCTGGAAGGTTTCGACAGATAATTACAGACTTAGTGAGGAATTCAATTAAGGTAAGTGTGCATGACCTCTCCTTTGATCTTCTGAATTAGACCCCAAATTTTCAAAACAAATTTTTGGTGAATTTTTTAGCCCTTTCCCATTTCGGTAACCCCAGAAAAATCCGCTTTCCCTTTCTGGTTCTGCGCTTTCTCTTTTCGGTGGCGCATTCTCCTTCTTCCGCTTCCTTTCCTCCCTGGCGGTTTCTTCTATTCCCGCCTCCTCCCTTCGCCTGCGCCCGCGTGCGAGCGCACCCCGCCCACGGTTTCGCCGCGCTGTCGCCCATACTGTCGTCGTCCGCCTGCGAGCGCGCCACGTCGCCTCTGCATGCGCCGCCCTGTCGATTCGCGGCCCCACCTGTCAGTCTCCGCCCTTCTCCCTCCTCCGCGCGACGCGCCATTATCCATGCTGTTCGCTCACCAGCTCCAGCTCGTCATCCCTCGCCATTTCTTGCGCGCAGCGACCGGTCACAGCTCCGTCGCTCGGAAGCGACCCCCCAGCAACCCCCTGTCGTCTCTGCTGACCGATTTTGCCGCGCCCATCCCCCTCTTTCCCTCTTTTTCCTCGCTCCGCCGGAGCTTAAAATCCCCGCTCGCCTCCCCACTCTTCCACGCCTCCAGAGCCCTCCCCACCCCCGCAACTAACTTCTCATAGATCTTAATTGTCTCCTCGAACTGGACGAAGCTCCGCCGCTCCCCTGCGCCGTCGACGTCCTCCCCTAATCTGGCGACCCCGTAGGCCGATCTTCCTCCTCCCTTCCTCATTCTTCGATTCCTTTTACCCAGAGCTTCTCTTCAGTTTGCTAACCCTGTTGGTGAACCCCTCCGGCCAGGTGATCGCCCGTGGAGCTCCGGTACCGTAGCTCGCCGACGACCGAAGAGCCCTCCCCGTGGCCAGCCTTCCTGGAAGCTTCTTGGCTAAAACCGCCTCTGCCGTGGTGAGCCCCGGGTGCCATGGACCGCTAAACTACTTTCCTTTCTGCTCAAAGGCCGCCGGTGAGCCCTCGCACCACCGTGAAGCTGAAGCTTCCCTTCCTGCCGCCAGCCGCCGCCGTCGATCCCCTTGCTCCCCTGAACCCCAAAACGGAACCACCTCACCGAGAGCAACCCGGTGGTGCCCTTCTTGGTCGCCGAGGACCCTCGCTGTCGCCGGGAAGCGGAGGCCCTCGTGCCACTGTCTTTCTCTGGCGCGAGCGGCGGGAGGTTGAAGACAACCCCCTCCTGGTGATGTGGCCTCATCCCCACCGTCCTCCCCCTCCGTTTCCTTTTAACGTCGACCGTCAGATGGCGACGTTTCCCCAGCCGTCCGATCCCACTAAAGTTCCCCCTCCGCAGCCACCCGATCAGATCCTCTCCGCAGCCGTCCGATCCACCCTACCTCAGCGCATCCCATCCGCCCGCCCTCACTGCATTGCAGCCGCTCGCACTAGCCACGCGTCGGCCATCCAGTGCGGGAAGGGGCGCACGCGGCCCGTTCGACCGCGCAGGCCGAAACAGTGCCGGGGCGCACTGTTGCGCCAGGCTGGCCCAGTACTGTTCATAAGAGATTTTCCAGGATTTTCCTTTTTCCTAAAATCCAGAAAATCAAATAAAATCCCAAAAAATCCTAAAAATTCCCAAATTACACCATCTTGCTCATTTTGATGCCCTAAATCCATTTTTGACCTCAAATCCATCAAATTCATTTCTAGAAAATTTAAAAATCCCTAATTTGATTATTTATGGCAATTTATTCCTTTTTCATAGATTTAATTTTTCCTCGCTTTATTAGCCTCAAGCCGGACTTATATTATTTTTGTGTGTTTGCGCTAGTGTTGGAGTCCTCAGAAGCTGCAGAGCAAGGGCAAGATCAGAGCAGCATGTTTTATGAGGTTGCCGAGGTCGTCGAGTTCCAAGGCAAGTTGCAAGACCTTGATCATGTTGAACGCTATGCCATTTAAATTATGTATTTATGGTATTTGCATTATTGCTAGTTGCTTAAAATGAAATATTTAGAATGACCTGATATTTAGATATTTCCTACCACCGATAATTGCCATGTTAATTTGCTGCCATGCCTTTGATAACCCTAGTTATAATTACATAATGATAGAAATAATTGTAGGATATTTACACTTGATGCAAAATTTACACTACTAAGGTTGTGGCCGCGAGCCAGTAGATTTAAAATGTTGGGGTTTAGGCTAAAGGTGTTGTCGGACACTGCGAGACGGTCTTCGTCCACCGCTTTACCCTAGGGTGGAGGCCGAGGCCTTGTGAAAATGTAAGGACTAGACTCTTGCGCCGAGCAAGTGACATATTAGCCGCTCAACCACCGGTGTTGACTTGTCAACCCTGGTTTAGTAGCTGCTCAACTCAAAGTGAAACCCTACATTGGGAGTCGATGTGGATCGGCAGATCCAGACTGGACAACGATAGATCTCCTCAGTTTGGGCTTGGCGTTCCGTGCAGGCCAACGGATACCCGAAGCTGGACGAGCTCCTAACCTATTGGGTAGAGCGTATACCAAGGATTGAGCAGTGAAATAACCCGGTTCCTTAACTCAGTCATGAGGGTTAAGAATGCTTGTGGGTAAAGTTGGGCAACTCTGCAGAGTCAAATAAATGGTATTCGAATACGCCATGCTCTCGGTTAATGGAGCTGTGTCTATGGGTAATTCCAATAGCAAGGCATAAGTAGATTTCACAGGTTTTAAACATGGTTAGTTGGATAATTAACTTTGATTGAAAAACCCCTTATTCTTATGGAGTAGTCCTTGGTTTTGGAATTTTAAAAAATGTTTACAAATAAAATTGCATCCACACACATTAATACAACAAGTATACCCCCATCATTTGGTGATCTGTGTAATTAGCTAAAATAGGGTTTCCCTTGTAACTTGCGGAGCTGTTGTGCTCATGGCTTGCGAAACTACTTCAGAGTTTCCGAGTGCTGGTGAAGGTCAGCTAGTCGAGGAAGCTTCGGAAGAGCAGTTCTTCGATGAGGATCTGTGGCTCTAGGTCTCGATTGCGCTCAAGTTTCCTGGCAGTTGTTTTGTTGTTGTAATATGTTTCGGGCTTGCACGCCCGCTGCAGAAAAACCTAGTTGTTAAATCCTATGTTGTAATACAAAGTTGTCTTTTGCTGTAAGCATGTTTGTGATGATATTCTCTTGCTCAATGCTCCGTAACTAGTCATGCTTGGATAGTTGCGGAATGCCAGGTCCTGGCGCCCCTGGAAACGGGGGCGTTACATCTTCACCATTGAAGCTCATATTATTTATAGATGGAACAGCTTGGTTTTAGCAAAAAGCTTAGTAGTGTTTACTTAATACACTAAGAGTTCGGTGAGAGCATAGGCTTACAATGTGTTCTTGTTTGCCGTGTGTTTACCTTGTCACAATTTCCAGAACAGGGACACATTTTTATTCAAGTTCACCTGCGGGAGCACTCAAATCTTGCAACAGAAGCAAAAGTTGAACTAGCAGTAAATGATATACAAGAAAATATTTCTTTGTTTTCTTTGTTTGCCTCAGAAATATGGCTTTGCCTCAGAATGACATACGCAGGGATACATTTTTATGCAAGAGAAGTGTGGCTTTGCCTCAGAATGAGTGTGTTTGCCTTCCGAGCACACACTCAAAATCCACCAGCACAGCGTAGCACATACATACAGACAAATCTTGACAAGTGATGGGAGCATTTCATCGTCAGAATTCAGAAGCGATACAGATGAAAACAACTCCAGGATGATATTCTGAACTCTATGGTCTTTTTTCTGAACTCTATGGTCCTTTTTTCTGGAGAGGTGTGACGAACGTTTTTCATAATGGCACATCTAGGATGATATTCTGCGCTGGCAGAAGAGCAGCTCTACATTTGTTAGGATGATTCGTACAATGTGGTACACGCTGGATTGACTTAATACTGAAAACTAGAAACCAGGAAAAAGTACGCTCCAGAATAATCGAAATTCCAATCCATGCAGCCTTTCCCTCCGAGCTGTTGCGCTACTAGATTCTCTTCTGGTTACATGGGTTAAAAATTGAATCTTTGTACCCTTTGCTACTTCCATGTAATTCTGCTTTGGCTACTTGAGAACTACACATGACGTTATTCACTTCTTAGCCTGTTTGCTTCCTATGCATCATACTTGCAAAGGTTTTCCAACCCATGTACTCATGTTGTTCGATCTTGTGAATCATGTTGGAGATGCCGACACCACCTGAAGATTGAAAAGAATCATTTCAGTAACATTGTTCAAACAGCAGAATTTTATCAATTGTAGTCAGGTGTAGGAAATGGTACCCAGAGAAATTGCGCTGACAAAGATCATGAAAGCCAAAATGAAGATGATGAGAGATGCCCGCCCTAACCAATTGGTCAACCTCCTCATCACGTGCTGGCCAATAATGGCAGCGAAGAGTGCCGCAATGACGAACAGCTGAAGAGAAGGCCAAGAAATTGATTCAGTTCATGTCTATAGTTAGAAAGAAAAAAAAAAGAGATTGTACCATAAGGGACTGGAAGCCGGTCCAACAGGTAGTATGTGAGGTAATTCATTAATCGGATGACAGGTAAAGATTTTGGATTTATAAGCTTCAGTAGTTTCAAGTTTTTAGAGAATGCATAAAACATACAAGGTAAATCATAAATCTGATGATTAGGAAAGATTTTGGAACTGTAAATATCAGTGGTTTCAATTATTTTAGAAGATCAATAAAAACCTTGAGGAGTTTCATTACTAACCTACTCCAACTTATTTGGGACAAAAAGTTTTGTTGTTGTTGTTGTTGTAGAGAATCAATAAAAACATATCAACATGGATTTTTGTACAATTGGAGTAAGACAGAAGCAGCAATTTAAGTACCTGGAGAAAGTTCAAGACCCAGTACCATGAGGAGCAAGTAGGAGTGCAATTCTGCAAATAAGAAAAAAAAACAACATAAGCTTTAAGATTTTACTGTGGAAGATACTAGTGTTGATGAGATAACTTCAAAACAAATTCTAGGTACCATAATTTCTAAACAACATAGTGTTATCAATTGTACGTGTATCATTTTTTCTACTAATATAAAGAGGGTGTTTGTCCCTGGTCTTTCACTCTATGTAGCCTCTATCTCTACTAATATAAAGAGGGTGTTTGTCCCTCATTCTTCACTCTATATGGAGAGGAAGCACATTCCAAAATCCAAAAATAAATCGGCTCTCAAAAAAACCACATAGTGATATCAATTGTACGTGTATCATTTTTTTTATGAATTGAGAAAGTAGGGTCTTCCCTAGTGTGTTCTCAAAAAGCAACATAATGACACCAGTTGATTTGATTGCTGTTGTTTATTGATTAGGTTTATTCTAAAGGATAATCTTCCACTCTCACGCCTTTTATTGTGAGATGACATGAAGAAACATAAAAAAGCTCAACATTTATCACGTGTCAAAGACAGAAAATAAAGGATGCTTGTCTAGAAAGAGGGAAAAGAAAAAAAGAGAGGCAGAGAAAAAGAATAACAAGAATCAGACAAATATATGCAGCCACAAACCAATTAATGTAACAAAATCTGAAAATTAGATGATGCTGACATTGATATTAACCATTTTAATTTGTAGTTTTGCGTTGAAATCCTCACCTTATTGACCTGAAGCACAAAGAATGCCATCCACACAAATGTAAGAAGACCGTACTCCTACCAGTAAACGTTCTTCATAAGCGATGCCTGAAATATTGGAAAATCTCTTGCTTTCTATTAGTATGGTTTCCACGAATGCAGGGGATTATGTATATCATTATCAGATGTTTACCGCTTCATCTGATGAGATTTTTGCATCAGCTGAAGCACCTGGTCCTGTAGGAAATGGTGCATAGTCCGGTTCCTCACCTGAAAGTTTAGGAAAAAAAGCAATAGTCCCTGCATTTTGTGGCAGATGAGCAGCACTTTGTTTTCTAGCTCGCTTGCTGGTTTGTTCCAACCGTTTTGCAGCCTCCTGGAGGAAATGAAAATAGTCCCATTAGTATAAATGGAGAGGAAATAAAAGTAGGGAAAATAAAGAATTACTGTTCATAATATGAAGAGGTAATTGCAAAATATTACCCTTTGGATTATGGTCTGTTTCTTCCATGTCTCAACACCCTTCGAAAAAGCTTTAGTTGATGTGCCTACGAATATGATTTAATTCGGAGATGAGCAGTTAAATAAGCAATCGATCATAGCTGTGTTGGGATGAATCGAGCACCTAGGAAAAGGATTATAAGGAGAACTGTGACCAAACAGTCGGGAATACAGCATTGAAAATAACACTGATGCTGATCCCGAGCATTAGCATAGGCTGAATGAGGGGGCTATGTCATAGTCGACCACCGGCATGTCCAAAGTGGGATGTTTCAGCTTGAGATTGTATACACAGTAGAGACAGCTGCACCCATGATCATACCTGTCCCAAAGAGTACAACATCTCAAAAAAAAACTAACAAACTAACAGAACATGTGCATTTAAATATTTTTATATTGTTCTGTTATATTTTTTTCAAGAGTCGCATAGCAAGTCAGCTAAAGATTTTTCTTTAAATTGTACTGAACTACAATGTCAACCAAATAATTAGGTGTAAACAGAAATGAGTTTCCAAAGAACTGGAACGTATACTGAGAAGAGAAGCAAATTTTTGTCTAAAAATAGAGAAGCAATCAGACAATTAGTATATAAGTCAAAAACAACATCGACAAAATGAAGGTACATCATATACATGCACAGAACTACATATACAATTTAGAGTACATTTAGACCCTAATGTAGGAGCCTTGTGCACTGATCTTCCATTTTAGTCGTACAACATTTTTACCGTTAGCTTCCCCTTTTGATGGAAACGAGTAGATGTAGACTTTGCTATAAATAAGTACTAGTAAGCCAGACAAAAGCAAAAAAGATGTAATCCACCAACGGAACTGTTCGCTACCCCATTACTAGCCGGAAATTAAGCATTCTTAGCTGAACTAGTATCACCTGTGCAAGCTCTCGATGACCCGAGGTGGAGAGAAGCAATGGATATGAAGACCAGAACACGGCGTCTTGTGCCACCAAGGAGAGGACACAATATCATCGGTTGTAAGTGGGTTTTCAAACTCAAGCATCAGCCTGATGGAAGTATTGATCGATATAAAACAAGACTCGTTGCAAAGGGTTTCACGCAGTGGCAGTGTATTGATTGTAATGATACTCTTAGTCTTGTTGTGAAACCTGCAACTATCCGTCTTATTCCCATATCTAAGACATGCTTTTTGACATACACTACCTCATGAGTACCTGTGCATACCACAAGTTCTAAGCTCGGAAAACCAACATGCATAAATAATTATCCCTTCTCAGGTGGGACGAGAGTTTGCATGGTGATGGGCTCTTCTGGGGTTGGTGTTGGTGGAATCAAGAATTTTCTGCTTTGCTAGAGATGCACACATGTAAAGTCGGCATTTGACTTTCCTTCCAGTCTGGAGTGAGGACGGAGATTGTAGCATCCGCTTCGTCGGTGGTGCTCGAGTCATGGGCCTGGTGCGACCAACGCTCGGCGATCGACCTGTTTTCTTATGCTGATATACAATCTTTCATTTTTAGGATCTTTCAAACGCATCTTCATTTTAAACTTATAGAGATAAAATATAGGTCTATATATAATTAAATAAAATAGTAGTAATTTTATATCTCTAAATATAATAATTAATAAAGACTTAATTAAATTATAGTTCACCTGATAATGTTTAATGCGGCTTAAAAATTCTTTCTAGTTAAATAATATATTTAAATAAAAAGTTTGCGTGTCTGTATCTGTATCATGAATACTTAGTAGGAGAAATCGCTCTTGTGTTCACACTAGGGATGCAATCGGGTCGGATTCAGATGAATATTGCTTATACCGTATCCTAACCCATATTTTTTTCTCGGATTCGGGGTCGGATACGAATACGAATTCGAAGTATTCGAAATTTCGAATACGGTGCCGCCGGAACGGATACTTGACGGTTTCGGATCGAAAACAGATAATGTAGACGGATAGTACGTGCATACGGAAAGGAACATATGCTAAACTATACCACCATCACTTCAAACCTTAAACTATTAGACATAAGTACATAATAGTAATTATAATTCATCAGCCGAAGATGGTGTGGCATTTCCCCCAAAATTGCCCATTAAGGTGTGGCGTTTCGAGATGAATCTTGATTCTTGACGAACAACATTTTCTTTTTCTAAGCTAAAGAAATTTTACTAAATTAAGGTGGAGACAGTAGACAATTGGGGATAAGAGACTTTTGACAAATTTACCTGTTCATTTACTGAAGCATGCCAAAGTTCATCGTTTAATAATACTCTGATTACATGCTTTTCATTCCATTACCTAGGAAGAGTGATCTTAATAAGCAAATTTAGGATTCCAATTGCACAAGCAGCAGAATTAGAAATAAAACACTGTTTTAGTATTTGTATATTTATAGTTGCCACAATTGAATGTCATATTTCTTTTAGAGAACTTAAGCTTATATGATCCAGGAAAACTTTCTATACACTGCACACCTCAACCAACCAACATGACAAAAAAAAACAAATACTAGCAAAATAAAAGGTGAATTCTTAGCTCTTACCAGATATCCGACCGAATATCCGACCAGATAATTATCCGGTATCCGAATACCGATACTATTCGGTCGGACAACAACTCTCCCGAATCCGAATCCGAATCCGAATTCGACATGAATTATCCGAATCCAAATCCGATTCCGACCGGATACCAAATTCCTTTCCTGAATCCGGTACCGACCGGATTCGATATCGGATCGGTCGGGATTAACCCAACCCGTTTGCACCCCTAGTTCACACCAACATGTGAGCCCCATGAGTAGGCGAGGCAGTCCATCTACTGATCTACGGGTGGGCTGATGGTAGTATTTGGAAATGAGATCCTCACCTTGGACTCATTTTACCATTTGATTAATCTTAGGCGGTCGAGATTGAGGAAGTGTAAGGTGTTTGGTCAGGCTCTAAATCCGAGCTTCTAAGGAGTAACCCAAGCTACTCGGCCAAACAAGTGGGTTCTAGAGCCTTGCTTCTCTGGAGTCGGCCTGTTGAAACCAAGCCCAATTTGCACTAGGAAATGGAAGCAAGGGATGGGTGGCTTCTCTAGTTTCGGAATTTTTTGGGAGGAGAAATACTAACCTTATCCTTGTTTGGGAGAGGAGGAAGATGGTTGTGGGGGCAATTTGAAGTGGAGAAATTTTCAAGTTGAAGCTCACATTTGGTCCAAACATTCCTAATTGTTTAATTTTGTTTCTCCTAGAGTCAGCTTGTATCGAAAATCGGGTTCTTAAGTAAAAATCTTGTCCAAACGGGCTTAAGTGTTGGAGGCAGTTTTGCATATAGACCCTTGCTTTATATTGTATTACATATTTCAACAAGCTTCTTCAAAGTGTCCGAAGTTAGGAAGTTGGCGACAGACTTGTTCTAGACTACTATATATGATTGGCAGACCAAAATGATGATTTAATACCCGTGGTATATTAAAACTTAGGAAATGCATCCGACGTGCAGAAGCTCTTACAAATATAAATTTCTGATTGCAACTCTGTTTGCATTGCAGAATTAGAACAGGAATGAGGGTTGATAAGGGTAGTATTGCCTACAGTTCAGAATTCAATTTCTCACCTGCATGAAGCCTCTCTATTTAGCACCAGAGTAGTAAAATGGATGAAACTAAACTCAATTTGCTTCAGCTCTATTCTAGTATCATGGTTCAGCAACACAAACAGCAGCTCAAGTGTTCGAAATTCTACTATCACTTGTCCGATCGAACATTGCTGATTTATGATACACACAGACAATCACGCTAAAGAATTCATGTGCATATAATGCCTAGTAAATAAACATATTAGTGGCGTAGCTAGGATTATGCACCGTGTAAGATCAAATACATTATCATCTAGTCCTGTGAAGTTAATTCTTATAAATGTTACACTACTTTCTGGACTTTTGTATGATATTCTTTACTTGTATTAGATGGCTTTGCAAAAAAGCTCAATTGACTCCACGGCTTTAACCAATGGCACACATAATGCCCGGTGCTAGCGCGGACGGACGGCATCGGGGCTGTCCCAGCTATGATTGATTTCAGGCCAAGTAATGACCATCAGGATCAGCTTATCCTCGCCAGATAAGTTCCCAGCTATGATTGATTTCAGGCCACGTAATGACCATCAGGATCAGCTTATCCTCGCCAGATAAGTTCCCAGCTATGATTGATTTCAGGCCACGTAATGCCCATCAGGATCAGCTTATCCTCGCCAGATAATTTCCCAGCTATGATTGATTTCAGGCCACGTAATGCATTCCATTGGCCACACAGAAAATCGATGCCTTGGTAGCCCTTCCCCTTTCCAGGCATTCCTCAAGGCTCAAACTACACAGCTTCGCATCCGCAACCATACTACACAGCCCATCTCGACGTCTGCGCCGGCGCCCTCGATCCTGTCTTGTTGTCCCTGGCGGGTGTTGGAGATCGCAGCAAGTTGACATCTCTTCTCCAACTCTGCTCGGTCGCCTCGCCTCTCTCCCTTGGGTACGTACACCTCTCCTCGTGCATCATAAGTACCAGAGATTACATTTTCGGTTTAGAAAAAATTTTGGACCTTCTGAGAAATCCGAAATTCGGAAATTTTGAAGATTTCAAATATTTTTCAAAATATTTTGGTCGAAATATTAAAACATACTATTTGAATTCAACAAAAATTTTAAAAGTACTTACTATTTTGGTCCTACCGACGGCGCCTCCCCCTCCCACCGCCCGTGCAGCCCACCACCGACGCCGCCTCCCCTCCCGCTGCCCACAGCCGCCAGCCCGTTGCCTCCCCTCCCCAGCCGGCACAGCCTCCCCTTCCCGCCACACACCGCCGGCGCAGCCTCTCCCTTCCGCCACCTGCTGCCACTCGCAGCGGCCACAATCACGGTTCTCTCTACTGGAAAGGCTTGATGTGGGAGTGGGAGAGCTGGAGAGGTAGGTTCAGCCAAAATTTTTTGAAGTGGGCCGATTTTTGGGCCGGAATAGATTTCTTTCGGAGTGGGCTGGTAAAACCGAAAATCGGCGAATTTCAGAAATATCAGCCCAAAAATGTAATCCCCGGTGAGTACTACTCTACTAGTGCCTCCCGAAGTACCTATACTAAGTCAAACTCCTCTGCTTCCAGCGACGCAGGGATGGTGGAGTTCATGGCCATCGAAGCGGCGCGGTGGGTGGTCAGCAAGGCGCTGAGCCCGCTGTCGGACGGCTTCGTCGAGGCATGGGCGGCCAGCTGGGAGCTCGACCACAACGTCGACGCCCTCGAGATGGAGCTGCTGTACGCGCGAGCCATGCTCAACAACGCCCGCGGCCGACAGCTCGACAACCCTGACCTGACGAAGCTGGTGCAGAAGCTCCGGGACCTGGCGTACGACGCTGAGGACGTGCTGGACGAACTCGACTACTTCCGCATCCAGGACGAGCTCGAAGGCACCTACGAGGCCGCCGACGAGCATGCCAAGGGCTGCTTCCAGATCCTCGCGCGCAATGCTCGTCACACCGCCATGTCCGTTGGCAGCAAGCTCAAGTTCTCCTCGTCTGCTGCTACTCGTGATGATCCTGATGACCAAGAACACGACCCTGCGAGGCGTGGCTGTGCATGGCCATGCGGCGGGCGAAAGGCTCACGGCATGGTCTCCCCACCAGACCCCACTAACCAGGGCGGTGAGGAGCTGAGCGGAGGCAAGGCGCACGCTTTCAGTGTGCGCAACACCATCAAAGCTGTTGGTAAATACCTCCCCTGCTACTCTTCTACACTCGTGCAAGACGACGACGACGCCGGCATGTTAAGTTCGATCATGCCAGGAAATGGACGGCAGCTACTCTGTGGCGCTTGGCCGTGCAAGGCGCAACAGAACAAGCGTGCTATGCCAACGCCGAAACCGGAGTTTCTTAGGGACCAAATTTCTTCAAGAATGAAGAAAATCATAGAGCAGTT
The DNA here is from genome assembly GCA_017311315.1 of Dendrocalamus latiflorus. NCBI lineage: Eukaryota > Viridiplantae > Streptophyta > Magnoliopsida > Poales > Poaceae > Dendrocalamus > Dendrocalamus latiflorus. The sequence goes on along the minus strand of CM029658.1, from coordinate 32,658,167 downwards.
GAAACCAGTATGTGCTAAGGTCTCCACCATTCTTAATCTAGAGTTTTTGGGTTCCATCCGTAGCACTGCACTGGACATTGCTAAGAGTCGTCCCATCACCACCCCAGAAAGTATAGAGCCTAAGCTGTTTGGCAGGGACACTACGAAGAAGAACATCATATATGACATAACTCAGGGTAAATACTCTGACAGGGGCCTCACTGTCCTTCCGATTGCTGGCCCAGGCGGCATAGGGAAGACAACTCTCACACAAGACATTTATAAAGAAGTTGAGGACCATTTCGAGGTGAAGATTTGGGTATGTGTGTCTCTCAATTTCAATGTGCATAGACTGCATGAAGAGATTGAGAAGTCAATACCTAAACTCGATAAAGAGGAAAAAGGTAATCCACTCGATAAAGTGGGAAAAGGTCCAGATAAGTTGATTGAGCAAAGGTTAAAACATACAAAGTTTTTGCTTGTCTTGGATGATATGTGGGATTGTGGAAACGAGGATGAGTGGAAAAGATTCCTACTGCCCTTCATAAAAGGACAAAAAAAGGGTAGCATAATTCTAGTTACAACCCGTTATCCGGGACTAGGAGAAATGGTTAAAACAAGTGATTGTGCTATACGACTCGAAGGGTTGGGAGATGACATGTTCTGGAAGTTGTTCCTAGTATGTGTGTTTGGTGACGAGCAATCAAAAAATGATCATGGTGATTTACTTGAGACTGGAAGAAAGATAGTAAAAAAACTAAAGGGCTTCCCTCTTGCAGCAAAAACTGTAGGTAGATTATTGAGAAACCAACTTGATTTGGATCACTGGACAAGAGTCCTAGAAAGTAAAGAATGGGAATTACAAAGTGGTGAGCATGATATCATGCCAGCATTGAAGGTTAGCTATGACTGTCTCCCTTTCCATCTACAACAATGTTTTACCTACTGTGCTTTGTTTCCTGAAGATTACAAATTTCAAAGAGAGGAGTTAATTCACTTGTGGATAGGACTGGATATTTTACATTCACATGGTCAAAACAAAAGAATTGAAGATATAGGACTAAGCTATTTGAATGATTTGGTTAATCATGGATTTTTAAAAATGGATGAAAAAGAAGATGAGCGTCCTTTTTATGTTATCCATGGCCTGCTACATGAGTTAGCGTTGAAGGTTTCGTCATATGAATGCCTTAGTATATATAGTTATAATGTGAGATCCATACAAATTCCCCCATCTATACGTCACCTGTCTATCATTATAGATGATACAGACATCAAGGACAGAATGGCTTTTGAAAATCATAAGGAGGATTTAAGTACACTTGATAAAAGATTGAAAGTTGAAAACCTACAGTCTTTGATGTTATTTGGAGAATACCACGGAAGCTTTGCCAACATTTTTGCTAATTTGTTTAGGGACGCAAAAGCCCTTCGCGTTATTTTCTTGTCCGGAGCATCCTATAATGTGGAAGAATTGTTGCACAACTTTTCGAAACTTGTCCACCTTCGCTACTTACGGATTACGGGTGAATTTTACTCAGGAATAAGTCTACCCAGCACTATTTCAAGATTTTATCACCTAAGGGTTCTGAATCTAAAAGAATGCTATAGTCTCCGTGATTTACCAAGAGATATGAGCAACCTTCGAAAGATGCGACATTTTCTTGTCCCAGATGAGGAACTTCTGTCTGACATTTCTGAGGTTGGAAAAGTAACATGTCTGCAAGAGTTAAGAAGATTTGAAGTCAAAAATGATATTAATGGTTTTGAGTTAAGGCAGCTAGGGCAATTGGTAGAGATCAGAGGATCACTGCATATTAGCAATCTTGAAAATGTGCAAGTAAAAGAAGCAGCTGGTGAAGCCAAACTAGAGCACAAAAACCACTTACATAAGTTAATATTAGAATGGGATATCAATCGATCGAACAAGGATCCTACACAAGAAGAGCGTGTTCTTGAAAGTCTTAAGCCGCATAGCAATCTTCGGGAGCTATACATTAGAGGGCATGGAGGCACAACTTGCCCAACATGGCTAGGCGTGAACTTTTCTACTAAAAGTTTGGAATATCTTTGTCTGAATGATATAGCTTGGAACAAACTTCCAACTTTGGGGGAGATGTGGGTTGTTAATGAGCATGGCGAAGAGTTTCAAGGTTGTATCACAGGGCAAAGCTTTCAGAATTTGAGGAGGCTGGAACTTGTAAAGATACCAAGATTGAAAAAATGGGTTGGAAATGACGCTTGTCACTTGTTCTCTCACCTGGAATTACTCACCATTGTAGATTGCTCTGAGCTCGTTGAGTTGCCATTTTCAAATTCTACTTGCAATCAACCAGAGCAAGAGGCGAACATTAATTGGTTTCCTAGACTACGGAAGCTCAACATTATAGACTGCCCAAAATTGTTGTCATTGCCCTCTATCCCTTGGAAAATTGGTCCGTGCTCTGCTGACATAGAAAGAGTGGGATTAGGTTTTGAGCAGCTAGTTTACTCAGAAAATGATAGATCGGAATTAGAATTGGAAATCAAGGGAGACGGTAGTCAGGATAGCGTGTCCTGGAAGATGCTGGCCTTTTATAATCTAATTGAACTAAAAAGCCTGGTGATGGAGAAATGCCCTCCTCTGCCTCTGTATCACCTCCAAATGCTAACGTCTCTGAAGTTTCTGAAGATATGTGATTCGAGCAATATCTTTTCGCCGGTTGAAGGTGAGGGCCATCACCATGTCAGGTGCCCGCTTCCAGTTGAGCACATCGAGATCGTGCGGTGGGGTGCTAGTGGTAAAGAATTGACACAGCTGCTCTCTCATTTCCCGAAGCTCACCCAGTTGATTATAGATGATTGTCAGAAGATTACAGAGTTGGGTGTGGTGGAGCAGCGAACGATGGCAACACCCGCATCATCATCTGCAGGTAATAAAATGAAGCAGGAGATAAGAGGAGCGGACGAAACAGCAGTAGAAGGGCTGCTGCTCTTGCCTCCCCAAATACAGGAGTTGGAGATCGCCGGCAGCCTGGAGCTAAGCCTCCGCGCCAATTCACTAGACGATGACACAGCGGGAGGGGGGCTCCAAGGTCTGCACTCCCTCCGATCATTGGAGATACGGGGTTGCCCCAAGTTTCTCCCCTTCCCGACCTCCCTGCAGGCGCCTCTCTCAAACCTCACCTCTCTCACCAAATTGGCCATATTTAATTGTGGGGATCTAAGCGGCGAGGATTTATGGCCTCTCCTCACCCAAGGTCACCTCATTGAATTAGTCGTCTTTGGAACCCCCAAATTCTTCATTGGTTCGGAGCCCTCACGGCCACATGAACAAGAGCTTCTTTGCCGTTCCTCCAAACTGCAGGAGCTGCGGACGAATGACGTCGCAGGAGTCCTTGCCGAGCCCGTGTGCGGCATCCTCTCTTCCTCCCTCACCTGCTTACACATAAACGTTTTGGACCTGTACGAAGAGGTGGAGCGCTTCACAGAGGAGCAAGAGAAGGCCCTTCACCGCCTCACTTTCCTCGAGACCCTTTACTTTGGGCGTTGCGGCAAGCTGCAGTACCTCCCTGCAGGGCTACATAAGCTTACCAACCTCAAGTACTTACTAATCCAGGCCTGTCCAGCCATCCGTTGGCTGCCCAAGGACGGCCTCCCGAGTTCTCTGCAAGAATTACATATCCAGGACTGTCCAGCCATCGGGTCACTGGCCAAGGACGGCCTTCCAAGTACACTGCGAGTATTAGATGTCTGTCATGGCAACAGCGAGGAGCTAAGAAGGCAGTGCCGCAAGTTAACAGGAACCATTCCAATAATCAGAGCCTGACTAATCCAAGGTAACAGGCACTTCCCTTTTTGTGCTTCTCCCCAGTCCACCCACCAATTTCCCTTGCTTTGCGTTACTGTTTTTGTTTGGTTCACCCCAATTACTGTTTCCTCTGAACAACCCACTTGATTTAACCTCTTCTGCAGGGCTCTTCTTCAATTTGTACATTCTCCCAGCCTCGAACAATTCTCTGTATCTAAGCACAGTTCCGAGTTGCTAGCCATGAAGATCTCGACCTGTAACTCCCATTCTGTACATCAAACTGGTTAGTATATGCAAAATCATCTCATACTCCCATAGTTCCATGCACTGTTTAGAAATTTAATCCACAGAATGTTGATCTTCAGCTTGTAGTTTTGGTTATCTCGGCACGTTTCGCTTTCATATGTTTTAAATTTGTTCCGGACTGCGAGTATTATAGTTCATGCGACTGTTGACAGAAAACAATTTCCTCATTTACACAGAAAACTTTTTATTATTGTCCTTGTAGTACTTTTTACCATTAATCCTGTAAGGTTTGGTTCTGATAATGTCGGGATTGAATGTGGCATTGTGAAATGTAGCATGTCTGATCAGCTGGACATGCATGTCTGATCAGCTGGACATTCTTCCAGTGAGTAAATGGTCTAGTGCCAAATAGTGCATTTGTTGTACATCAAATCAAATAACGTTGAAATTGAATCTGCAAAGTTGTTTATCTGATCAACTTTACCTTTTTCCTGATATTATACTGCTCTAGTTTGAAAGCTTATAATGCTTGTATGAACATCGATCAATACGGATTCCAATGCCATGTATGCAATTTTGTTCCCATTTTAGCTTAAGCGGGTGCAGTTTTTTCGCTTGACAGTAGGATCAGACATTCATCTTTCCTCATATGATTGTGCAATCCTCATTGTTTCCATCAATCTTCGTCAACAAATAACTATCAGTTATTGCTTACATGAGAAACTTAATTTATGCAATTGTTTTTCATTTACCATTTTAGCTTTATGATGGCAGCAGCTTGCTCAATCTATTCTCCTTCATAAGCTCAAAGACCCTTTATGAAAGGTGCTGCTAACATAAAGTCAGTTCTATAATTTCTATGTTCTTTTCTAAGAAACAATGTTAAAAAAACTATTTTCTCTTGTTTCAAACATTCAGAATTGGATTTTTTTTCAATTGCCTGTATTAGCTGTGGATCAAATTCAAATATGTCTAGGAGACTACTGGTTTGAAGGTACAGATTTCTCACCCTTAACTTTTAGGAAACATGCGAAAGAGTTGCATGTCATTTCGTTAAGAGGGGAGAAAAGATACAATCACTAGGTAGCCTAGTGTTTCGAGAAAGTTAAGAACAAAGAGAAATCAAGAAGCATAGAGGAAATGAGGCTACAGGAAAAGGCAGAAAGTAGAATTGTGACGACGCAGCGAGGCTGAGATGAAGGGGCTAGGATGTGCTTGTCATGTGAGGGTCGGTAGCACCTTCACACCCGCCCAGTGCCAACAAATTATCTCATGCTTTAGTTTGTCTAGAATGGCTTTAATGATCGTCTTGCTTTTGTCAAAGACTCGGCCATTGCGTTCTTTGAGCCTTGGGCACTTTTTTGCGCATTGATGTCCACCAGTCTAGTAACTGGTTCTGACCTATTGGGGATGAGCGAGGTCTGCCCAAAAACCGTGAGAACTATGCCCAGGCTTGGCGAACCCAAGAGCAAAGAACTAGGAGATGATCAATTGATTTTGGTCCTGCTCACAGAGAGGGCACAGAATGTGCGACAGCACACCGTGCCTCGCTAGTCGATCTGCTATCTAGTAGCGATCCTGGATAGGTAGTGTCACATCCCAAATTCTAGGGTATACAAAAATAAGAAAACTTTTAAACTTTTTTAATATCTTTTTATTCCCTTGGCTTTTATTAGAGTTTCTTGGAAAATTTTATTTTCAAAAATCAAAAGTGCATAAAATATAAATCAAATTGAATCCAAATCAAATGTTAGAAAATACAGTTAAAAGTGGCATGAGAAGACTCATGGTGGTAACCATCATAAAATGACGCAAGTATAATTTTGGCACTAAAGATAAATATCAAAGCAAGTTCTAAAGCTGTCTAAATTAAATAAATATATCTAAATTCAACTAGAAAGTCTTCTTAGATTTTTCTATAAAAATCAAGAGAAGACAAAACTCTGAAAAATTTACACAATCATCAACTCTATATCAGGAGCATTCACAAAAATTTTCATAATCTTTCAAGCTCATCTGATGTGTCTAACTTTTGCTCAAACCTTTCGGCTTTCCTCACCCTTTCTCTCTCTCTCACTACCGAGTGTGGCCCACTTGCAGTACATTTCTTCCATCTCCAGCCTGCATGAGCACAGGCCACTGGTTTTTGACACCATGCTCATCATTTTGATACCCCACCCATCGTTTCTCCTCTCTGTTGATAGCCCATGCCTTGTGCTCCTGCCTTGTCATGTCTCCACCTGTGCCGCGACAACGTGGCCATACTCTACGCCGCACCTTTCCTCCGTGCATCTTGGCTTGGTGCATAGCTTTGCATCACAACTATTAAGATTGACCCTCGTAAACTCCGATCACTCCGCTCTACTCGAGAAGCTTAGACCAGCTAGCAAGCTCTATCACAAGTACTTGAAACCACGAGTACTCGAACACATGACTCCTAAACCATTTACATGTCAATATCATAACCAACAATCCTGTCAGGCCGCCTCTCTCTTCGTTCGATGACTTACCAAGCTCACTTGCAGAGATCGTCTTCCACCTCACGCGCATGCACCAGGTCTGTCGTGGTCGTGGCTCAAGCTACCCCCAGTTTTTGATGCTGCGCACGTAGTTTCTCCCCTGTTGTTGCCAACTCTGCCTACCTGTCGCCTCAAATGCGATGCATTTCTTCCCTCTTGTCCTCTCCGTACCTCACGTTCCACGGTGAGTATTCGACCGCGTTGCTCATTTGCACTCGCGAGAACTCATGCTCAGCCTCTCCTCACCTATAAAGCCCCCCATCTGTGCCTTTCTCTTCAGCTCACCCTCTCGGTCTCTTGCACGCGATCCTTGAGCACTCCACTCTCTGGAATGTGGAAAAACTGATGTTGTATGTGACACCGGCGAGAACGCCACCATATTCTAGCTACTCTGGTGAGCTTCTCTCCTCCCCAACTCCATCAAAACATGCATTATCTCTACCTTAAGCACCCTACTCATTTGATCAACCTTTCATGCAGTAGACCACTCGGGCTAGGCCTTCTTCTTCATCTCTGACCAGGACACTGCCGTGAGACCTTTCTCTCTCCGGTGAGCCGTACCTCGATTCCTTTCACCCGTACCTCCGCATGCATGCAAACAAGCTCATGCACACCCTTTTGTAGCTTCACTGTTGCCAGACATCATTGTCACCACGAACCACTTCGCCGCTAACGAGATCTCCGACGCCAGCCTCCTCCGCTCCTTCTCGAGTGCCGTCACCATCTTTGGTGAGTTTCTCCCCCCCACCTTGGAAGTTCCCCTAGCACCCAATCGAGCCCTAGTAGCTCATAGCCCCGTAGAGCCTTTCCCCTGCCTTGCCACCGACCACCCTACCCTCTAGGTTGGGTCTCGATTCTTCATCTAGGTGTGCGGACCGACGTCTCGACTCTGTTTTAGTTGACACCACATCTGCTGAAGAGTCTGTCATCGACAACGACACTACAAGAAATCCTTCTTTTAATGACAAAATACCTTATGACCGTGCTTGTTTTCGTCATATAATGTATCATAATATGACGAAATATTTTGCGTCGTCATAATCTTATGAGCCAGAAACAAATTTATGACGACATAATTTATTGTGTCACCGAAAGCTACAAAATGTCGTCACAAATTGTCTGGCGACAGGATCCGGTTGACGCCTTGGGTTTTATGACGCTTTGAGCTGTCTTTATGTGATGGTTTGTCAGCGTCACTTTATGTTATTTCAAAAAATGACCGACCGCAACGTCAATATACCCCTGCAGGTGGACCCCGTCTCCTTCTGTTGACCAAATTCATTTTCCCCGTCTCCCCGACCCAACAGAAGACGGCGGCGAGCGGTTGGCGGCCTCTGGCGGTGCGGCGGGCGGCGAGCGGTGGGCTGCCTCTGGGTGAGCGTCGGTCGGGGCGGAGCACGGCCGCCGTCATGCTACCTCTGGGCGGAGCTAGCTCACCCTCTCCCCAGCTGACGCCGCGGCACAATGGGCGGCGGCTGCGCGAGATCTGCCGCCAGGCCAGCCGGCGAGCGCGGATCACCGGTGACCGCAACTGCATCAGGTTGGTAGGCGGTGGCGCATGGTGGGCAGTGGCGCCGTCAATCCCCTCCCCGTCCCCCTCCATTTGGTCGGCAGTGGCGCCCTCATCCCCCTCCCTGTTCCTTTTTATTGGCATGGCAATTCGTAATCAATCCAATGTGCATCAATCAGGGCTCATCGGCGGGCGGGCTCAGCGCGGCGGCGGGCGTCGTCTCGGCGGTGGCAGCTCCCCATCGCCCTAGGTGTGCCATTTTTGCAGTGCCCCGTCCCTGTTCCTCCTCTGTTGCCATTTCTGCTCACCTTCCCTCTCCAGTTCTCATGTCGCAGGCGTCGTCCTCAACTTCTCTGACTCGGCGGTCAAGCACAGCTAGGGTTGCCCCGCAACCCCGAGCCCTTGCTGTCGTTGCTGCAGAGCCTGCGCCCACTGATGTCGATCTGCAGGACCCGATCGATGATGTGACCGGGTTGCCATTGATCATGTGCCCGGATTGCAAGGACGTGAGGGTGTTTGCTGCCACTACCACGAAGTCTGAGTATAACGTTGGAAAGAGGTTTTTCAAGTGCCCCCGGAAGACCTATCGAAATGTCAGTGCAGTGGTTCAGTTTCTGTTGCACAAATTTCAGTCATGTTTGAATAGGTCTCCCTGAGAATATGGTAGTGTTTGTAGCATTCAGTGCCTGCACTATTGGTGTTAAATTGCATGTGGTTGTCATTTGGATGCAGGGGAAATGTTCCAGGTATTGGTTCGAGGAAGAATATGTGGTGTACCTTGAAGATCATGGTTTTCTACTTCCAGCAAGCTCGACCGTTGCAGCAGCTTCGACAATAGAAATCCCTGAGCTTGTGGGAAAAATTGATACCTTAGAGCAAAATCTGAACAAGGTGAAGGAAATGGTTGGCAAGAAGAGGGAAGGCATGGGAAGCTGCATTTGTCTTGTGTGTGGATGTGTGAATGTAGCAATGTTCCTGGTGTTGGCCATCTTGTTGGTTGTAGTTGTAGTGTTCAAGAAGTAGGCAATGCTTTTGTCTTTTATGATGAAGTAGTCTGGGACATGTTCAAGAAGTAGGCAATGCTTTTGGCTTTTATCATGAAGTAGTCTGGGACATGTTGTATTGAACCTGTTGTGCTGGTATGAAATATGGGCCTTTGTGCTACTGGACATATGTTGTGTCTATGGAAATGTAACATGTGCATTTGTAATGTATGTTGGAAATAAATATCACTTGTGCTTTGATGTGGAACCTGTGTGGGATATTTTGGCAGGATGTATGTTACTTCAGCATATACATATTATGACGGATTTTGTACTTTTCATGACATTGTCATGTGGTCATAAAAACCCCCAAAATATATTTAGGACAGATTCTGGGCATTCCATGACATTGTCATGTGGTCATAAAAACCTGCAGACAATAGCATAATTCAAATACAACAGAATCACTAATAGAAGTTCATGGTTCACAAATAGCTCTAGAAATGCAAAGGTTAGTCATCATCATTGTCTTCCTCTGATGTGTTGCCTTCATCTGGACTATGGTACTCAAGGAAGGTTTCATCTTCGTATTCAGCATCTATTTCATCACCTTGAGCTGTATGTTGATGTCGACGGATGCTCTCGACAAGGTCTCTACTAACAGGGCTGCCTGGTTCATTCTCTATGTGCATGAAATCCATATCAGGATAAATGTCTCCCACTGTACCATCTATGGTCGAAGTACTCTCCTCTTGGTAAGCCTCCTGACATCTCATCTGTACTTGTTCATGGATTGGTTGGTTTGTGTCGGACTCTTCAACATCAGTTTGAGGCAAGATTGTTGCTGACAGTCTGAGCCAGATAAGCCGTTCGTCCACCTTCCTACCAAACATTGGTGTCCCTAGAGCATCGAATACTGCTCGGTCCACGACAGTCGCAGAAGCACGCCTGCAAGCTCAGTTTGAGGCAACACTTCAAGCAGAAAGAGAGGAAGCTGCTAGGAACCAGCAAGAGTTGCAAGCACAAATTCAAGCTCAGCAGGCATCACTTGAAGAAAACAAAAATTTGTTGCGCCAGACTCAAGAAGACATGAAGGGGATGCATAACAAGTTTGAAGAGACTAATGCGCTGCTGCGAGCTGTGTTGAAACTTCAGAGAGATTGAGGTAGGTCCAAATGCGCTCTATGTTGGCACAACACCAAACTTTCTCTGTTGGAACTTTGTACACTTTGTTGTTAGAACTATGTGGTATGTTTGAACCTGTGTGGTGGAACAGTTTGAACTTGTCTGTTGGAACTTGGACCTCTTTATGATGTTTGAACTTTGAGTTGTGATGAGAATGTTGTGGATGATGGCTTCTGATATATATTTGCATGCTTGTATGTGCCGTCATGAAAGAACTGTGTGACATTCGTCATTGAACATGGCTACCACGTTCGTCATGTATTCGCAAGCAAGGTTTGTGACGGTGTACAAGATGTCTCAAACAACCATATAAAACAAGACACAACTGAAATGTCACAAAGTCCTGTATGACGATAAAGGTCGTCACAATAAGTTATATCAGTTAGGTCTCCCAAATCTCAATTTGTGACGGCTCATGTATTAGGTGACGCGTTGACCCACCAATATGTGACAGCAGAAGTCGTCATTAAATGTTGACAATATGTGACAAAGAAAGGAAACCGTCACAAAAGGTTGCCACCTTTTGTGACGGTTGTACATAGTATCGTCACGAGGTACATTATGTGACGGTCATTATATGACGACCGGCGTGACGCCGCTTTTTCGTCATAAGATACTTTTTATGACAACTTCTTTACTTTACATGACATTTTCGCTTTGTCATACAAGCCCAGATTTTTTGTAGTGCGAGCCGTGGCTCTCTCGAGAGATAGGAGTACTGTAGTGGTCGGGGTGAATAAAAGAACTAAAAGCAATCAAACTCAAAAAAGGGAACCATAGTAGTCGAACCTGAGAAGAGGGTCGTAGCAGTCGAAGTCAAAATCTTCGACTGTTGGCGTGGCCGTAATCTTCGACTGTAGCTGGTATCAAAATCTTCGATCACAGCCATGTCGAGATCTTTGACCACTGCCGTGCCGAGATTTCTGAACGTAGCCAGGTGTCGAGATCTTTGACCACTTGTGTGTTGAAATCTTTGACCGAAGTAGGTCCGAGATCTTCGACCACTATTGTAGTCGAAATCTTCGACCACAACCATGTCGAGATCTTCGACTGCGCTGTGTTGAAATCTTCAACCGCAGCAGGTTCAAAATCTTTGACCACAGCTATAGTCGAACTCTTCAACCGCTGTTGGTGTCAAAAGCTTCGACCACTACTGGTTTCAAAATCTTCGACTGCTATTGTTGTCAAAATCTTTGACCACATCTATCGTCGAAATCTTCAACCACTATCGTTGTCAAAATTTTCAACTGTGGCCACAGTCGAAATCTTTGACCGCTGCTGTTATCAAAACCTTCGACCGTTGTTGTGTCGAAGTCTTTGATCGCTGACATGTCGAAACCTTCAACCGTTGTTATTGTCAAAATCTTCGACCATAGTAGGTGTCAACATCTTCGACCGCTACTATTGTCGAAAGCTTCAATCGCTGCCATGTCAACCTCTTCGATCGTAGCCACTATCAATATTGTTGACCGCTACTGGAGTCGAGATCTTCGACTACTGTTGTGTCGACCTCTTCGACCACAACCATTGTTGAAATCTTCGACCGCGGCCGTTGTCGAAACCTTTGACCGCTACCGAAGTCAAGATCTCTGACCGCTGGCATAGTTGTAACCTTTGACTGCAGTAATCGTAATCTACGACCCCTAACCGTAGTCATAAGTTGCCATAGCCGGTCGATAGTCGGAAGACGTGCGTGGTCGAAGAATAGTTGTACCAGCTCTGTATGAGCGGTACGATAGGAGTTGCATCGAGGCGCCATGGTCGAGTAGCCGTGGTCGAAGCACCATGATCGTAAGTCGTAGTCATAAGATTGTAAGCCTAGTTGTTTGTAGTTATAGTGGTTGTAAGCTTCAGTGGCCGATAGCTATAAGTGGTCGTATGGTCGTAAACTATAGAACCAAGTCAGAAGTCGATAGTCATAAGCTACAGAACCAAGTTGGTAGTCAAAACCTATAATACCTAGTCGGCAGTCGTAAGCTACAATACCCGGTCGGTAGTCATTAAACCACAGAACCTAGTCGGTGGTTGAAACCTACAGATCCTACTCAGTAGCCTGTAGCCAAAACCTACAGAACATAGTGGTAATCGGTAGTTGAAACTACAGTACCCGTCCGGTGCTCCGAAGACCTATGTAGTCAAAACACCGTGGTCGGTAGTCGGTATTCGGTAGTAGAAGCGTCCAAGTATCGTAGCGACCTTCGAGTATCGTAGCGACCAGAGAACGTTAGTAGCCGTTATGAGTACTTTACCAACATAGATAATTCAAACCAAACTATGGTACTCTGCGATCGGCTATTCCTACCGCTCTGAGTTAAGAAGTGGAATGTTCCTGTGAATATTTCTTCACCTTTGAACTGTCCTTACTTTCCTTCCCAGAAAAGCTTCCCCGCCATCCCCTCATTCACTCAAACTCCATTCAATTATGTCAAACATCCCTTACCCTCTAAACTTACATCACCGCACTCAATCCTAATAAAAACTTAATGAAGTTCTCTTTGGATTTATTTGGATTTTTTGTAGTCCTTTGGATTTATTTGGTCTTTCGATTGCTTATCGCGTAACTAGAAGTCAAAGTCCCAAAGGAGCACCAACTTGAGCAAAATCGAGACAAAGATGAAGACCAATAGCTTCAAGATCATTGACTGAGAAGGACTTGAGTAAGATCAAGACCACGATAATTTAAAAAAAGCAAGCACCCCTTTTGGTCATGTTAATCCCAGTATTTCAATTATTGTACATTGTTTACAAAATCTATTATGCATGCATGCATAATTCAGAAAAATTGCTATACTGTGGGTAATAGTAGTTATGACCACTCGAATGCATTGAACCTTCCTTGCAAATTTGATATCCTCACCATTGTAACCCTTAGGACATGGTTAGACATAGCTAATATCATAATTTGGATATATTACTTTGAGTACATATTCTAGATGCTTAGCCAAGCACTAGTTTCTACTAAATTTGATCTTTCAAACAAGTTTACACGTGGGTATGATGGTTTCAAAATGTTGGACCAGAGGAGGAACCTCTATTACTTTGGTATCAAATAAAATGAAAAATCTAGTTTTTGGACACGAGCGAGTTATATGGTACACTGTCAAATGTGAGAGGGAATCTCGCATGTATATACGGGGAGACTCTTGCCTAGGTCAATTAAGGATCAAACGCTATTTGTGTGCCACCCCAACTCCTGGGTGTGCACTTTTAAAATTAGAATGGGTTTAGATTACCTTATCCCTGCAATTCAATCCTTAACCCATGTTGTTCCCTCTTGCCCTTTTCTGAAAACCCCCATTAGATCTACAATAGCAAAGTGACGGATAGCCAAAACCGAGGCAATCAAGGACAAGTGAAGACTTCGCAACCTTCCAATGTTCATAAACAACACCATTAAAGAAGGCAACAACTTGGAAATCTCAACCCGCACAAGGACCAAGACTCGAGTCCCGTCCTGCTAATATTCTCTCCTTACCTAAACGAAGGACCCATAGATCAAATCTCCGCCAATCAGACACAATGACTAGGAACAAGATGGCTACCATTGGTAGAAGTAGAAAAAGAGGACCAATAGTTGCTGCTCACTATAGCCATTACCATCCATAAAGTTGTCACCTAACCCAAATTCGCAAGGATCATTGGGTAAAAGCCATCGCAATGGAAACAACAATAATGTTGTATCAAGCAGACCCCAAAAAGTTGTTACTTGTTTCCATTGCGGAAATACTAGGCACTATGCGAGAAGAATGTCCTCGCCACCTGCACCAGCTTTGGCAAGGATGAACACAGGAGCCTCAATAAGGAGCAAGCTGCATATGCCAAAGTTCTACTACTAGAACCAGAAGCTTCGTCAAGTGCTACATGTTTCAAGTGTAATAAATCAAGACATGTCGCACAATTGTGTCCTCCAAAATGATAGATTACATGAGGAGTGTGCTTCACATGTGAGCGAACCGGACATTACCATTATGAGTGCCTAGTTCCCTACTGCTCATGCTGCAAGGAACACCATTACCTAGAAGACCACTCACCAGGAGAGTGTCAAATGAGCAAAGTTACATGTTTTCTCTGCAAAAGACAAGACCACTGCCCTAAAGATTGCTCCATGAACATGTTATTGACCAAGGCAGCCGAAGTACAACGGATGGGTCTCCAAGTCGCCATAGGACTCGTCATGCCTAGAGTTAGAAGAGACAAATAGTGATGATTGACATTTAACTTAAGAGGGTAATCAAAATACGCAAAAATGTAGGAAGAAAGCTAAGATGTATAATTACTTTTGAAGGTGACCGAGAACTTAAACCACCAAGTGCAGTAAGCTGAAGAATAAAAATAGGAATACCAGTACAAACAAAAGACCACAATAAATGCTATACTAATTGTCATATTGACATTCCTCTGGCCAGCCATCCCATTGAATATAAGCCATGGTCATCCACATAGCGATAAGGAAACCTATGACAGTCATAAGTCCAATAGACAACGTGACCATTCCATTCTACAAAGATATGAAGACGACGATGTCAAGGAGTAAGCATTTAAAGGCCTACGACCTATCCAGAGGAACAAGGTCTCTCTCTTCCCTTTCGTCTTCTCTAAGTGTTAACCCATTCCTGTGCAGATTCTCTTCCTTCCACTTACGCCAAAAGAAAAGGGTGATGCGTCGAGCAACAATCTGAAAACTGCTAGCCAATTTAACCCTACCTACTTTCTTTCTATTCTACCGGAATCTTTGGGTCAAGATTCATTTAATGGGGATAGGTTTGTAGCATCCCGAAAATTTGGATGTTTGAAAATGTGAATTTTTTTAAAAACTTTTTCTTACTTAGTGTTGTCATTCAAATTTATTCTGGGATTTTCTAAATTTCGTGCTATGTAAATTAATAGCGGAAAATAATCCCCAGATACAAACCATAATGATAATAATATAAGAGATGTGGAAAAAAAAATCTAAAACAATGACATGAGAATACAAAATCCAAAAACTTAATTCATTAAGTCAAAACTCGATTTTAAAGTCCGAGAGGAAAAAATATTTGGACTTAGAAATTTACCTTAAAACTAAAATTTAAAAATGTTGAACTCGTCAAAATGACAATAAGAGAAAACTCGATTGCAAACCCAAATTTGAATTCCAAAAATCTAGATTGAATGCAAACTCCAATCCTGAAAATGGGAATTTAAATCTGAAATCCAACTTCCAAAATTTAGCTTAAGACCAGTTCCTCTTTCCTCTTTTTATTTCACTTCCAAATGGTCTACTCCCTCTCCCCATCTTTATTTCTCCCTCATGTCTCCCCATTGCTTCCGGCTGTGCGCCCAAGTCCTGGAGCCATGCCGGCATGCCGCCCATTCCGTCACGCCGCACGGCCGACCGTGCCCTGCTCCCGTCGCCTTCGTCGCGTCCCCGCCTGGGCTCCCACGTCGGTCCTCCCTTCTTCCCCCCTAGCCCTTTCCTTTCTCCTCCCTGTGCGCCCCGCCCTCGTGCCTGTGCCTGCACGTCCGCATCCGCGCTACTACACCCGCGCCTCCACGCCCGCCGCGGTCTAGCACCACGTCGCCTCCGTCAGCCACAGCGCATGTGTACCTGCCTCCGTCGCGTCTCCGCATCGGCTCACGCATGCATGACCTCTCCCCTCCTCCTCTCCTACCTTTCTTCCTGGCATATGTCAGCGCCGTGTGCCTCGCCTACGCCGGCCGACCCTGCCGCCCCCACGCCCTGCTCCCATCGCGTCGCGTCAGCCATCACCTCCTCTGCCATCCCCACGTCCGCGCAGCACGGCCCTACCAGCCGCATGCCGCGCCCTGTGCGCGCACATCACCCGACCGTGCACCCCTTGCGTCGACCATAGACGTCGCCGCCCATGCCAGGTCCTGCTCCCAGGTCACCGGCAACAGCAGCCACGGGCGCCTCCCTCCGTGGCTATAAGTAACCCCAAACCGTGACTACCCCAGACCATCTCCCCCATTCTCCCTTCCTCCTCCCAAAGCTTGACCCTGATAGCGTGGATATGCACAACGCAATGAATAGATTGATCACGGGGAGTACATATATATACCGGTATCTCTCCTCAATATCTCAACCGACTTATAGAAATAGAATCGGGAGGTTGGAAGAGATATACGGTTGGAAGTACAATACCGTGCACGGCAACAATACCAAGCGTAATCAACCAGGAGTCTAACACCCCCCCGCAGTCGCAACGTCGGGCGCGAGAGGACGAACGTTGAGACTGGACCGAAAGTCGGCGAAGACCACCGTAGGTAGACCCTTGGTGAAGATGTCAGCATACTGGGATGTCGTCGGAACGTGGAGAACACGGACCGAACCAAGAGCGACCTTCTCCCGGACGAAATGCAAGTCAATCTCGATATGCTTTGTCCGCTGGTGCTGAATAGGATTTGTCGAGAGGTAGACGGCGCTGACATTGTCACAATAGATAAGAGTAGCCCGAGTGGGTGGAGCATGTAACTCATGAAGTAGTTGTCGAAGCCAACACGTCTCGGCTACAGCATTAGCGACGGCGCGGTACTCGGCCTCGGTGCTAGAACGAGACACAGTGGCCTGGCGTTTGGAAGACCAGGAAACCAAGTTGTCACCAAGAAAAACTGCATGGCCGGAGGTTGATCTCCGTGTGTCAGGACAACCAGCCCAGTCAGCGTCGGAGTAAGCAATCAGGTCATGTGAGGAGGAGCGCTGAATAACCAAGCCATGATCCAAAGTGCCGCGAACATACCGGAGGATCCGCTTTAACGCAGCAAGATGAGGCTCGTGAGGATCATGCATGTGAAGGCAAACCTGCTGTACAGCATAGGAAATATCCGGCCTGGTGAAGGTGAGGTACTGGAGAGCGCCAGCCAGGCTGCGGTAGTCTGTAGGATCAGAAACTGGTGAACCCGCAGCAGATGACAACTTGGTGGCAGTGTCGACGGGCGTGCTGCAGGGCTTGCACTCGCGCATACCGGCACGCTCCAAAATCTCAAGACAGTACTGGCGCTGGCTGAGGAATAGACCGGACGGCTGTCGAGTCACACTGATGCCGAGAAAATGGTGAAGAGACCCCATATCCTTCATGGAGAATTGTGACTGGAGGGCAGAGATGGTCCACTGTAAAAGAGCGGGTGTAGAGGCAGTCAAGACTATGTCGTCCACATATAGAAGAAGATAGACACAGTCAACTCCGCGCCGATAGATGAATAGAGATGTGTCAGACTTTGCTTCATGAAACCCAATGGACAGAAGGAAGCTGGCGAAAGTGCTGTACCAGGCACGGGGCGCCTGCTTAAGACCGTACAAGGACTTGTTGAGGCGGCAGACCATGTCAGGGCAGGAAGAATCAACGAACCCAGAGGGTTGAATGCAAAACACTGTCTCATCGAGTGTACCATGGAGAAAAGCATTCTTGACGTCCAGTTGATGAATGGGCCAGTCTCGGGAAACCGCCAAGCTCAGAACAGTACGGACGGTAGCAGGCTTTACAACTGGGCTAAAAGTCTCATCAAAGTCAACTCCGGGGCGTTGAGTAAAACCCCGAAGGACCCAACGAGCCTTGTAGCGGTCCAAAGTGCCGTCGGCCTTAAACTTGTGACGAAAAATCCACTTCCCAGTGACAATGTTAGCACCGGGAGGGCGAGGAACAAGCTCCCATGTGTTGTTGGCCTGAAGAGCAGCAAACTCGTCCTCCATTGCGGAACATCCTGCGGCGGGAGAACCAGCCTGGGCAACGCAGCGGACGCAGTGGCAGGCATCTCGCGTGGCCCAGACGGAAGATCCTGCGCCGGAGGTGTTGGCGCACCAGCAGCAGACGGGCCGGACGCAGCGGCAGGCACCTCGCATGGCCCAGGCGGAAGATCCTGGGGGCCAGGGGAGGCTGGTGAACTGGTGTCCACCGCGCGCACCGGAAGACGGGAAGCACCAGACGAGCCGGACGCAGCAATAGTCGCCTCAGGCGGAGGGTCCTGGGATGACAGTCCAGGAGGTGGCCCAGATGTCGTCTCGGTTAGTTCATCAAGCCGAGCAGTGGAGGCGCGCATGGGCGGCACAACAGGCCGACTGATCGGCGGTGGCGAGTGATCTGAAATTTGCTCCAAAAAACTGAGGTCAGTAGCACATGTCGCAGCAGGAGATAACTCGGCATAGGGAAACACGGACTCATCAAAAATCACATGACGTGAGATAATGATCCTGTTCGACACTGGATCAAAGCACCGGTACCCTTTGTGCTCAAGAGGATAGCCAAGGAAGACACATCGTACGGAGCGATGAGCGAGTTTATGAGGAGCAGTGGCGGAAAGGTTAGGGTAGCAGGCGCAACCAAAAACACGAAGGTGATTATAGGAAGGAGGAACGCCATAGAGAGCAAAGTATGGGGTGTTGTTGTCAAGTGTTTTGGTTGGGTGGCGATTAATGAGGTGTGTGGCGGTGTGGAGGGCCTCGACCCAGAAGGAGGCGGGAAGGCTGGCCTGAAAGAGAAGGGTGCGCATTATGTTGTTCAAGGAGCGAAGCATGCGTTCGGCCTTCCCATTTTGGGGCGAAGTGTGCGGGCAAGACATGCGCATTGTAACGCCCTTGGTAAGGAAGAAGGTGCGGGCCGAAGAGTTGTCAAACTCACGGCCGTTATCACATTGAACACTACGTATGGTGGTAGAAAATTGAGTGTGAACATAGGCAAAGAAATGTGATAAAGTGGCAAATGTATCGGACTTAAGACGAAGAGGAAAAGTCCAAACATAATGCGAAAAATCATCAAGAATAACAAGATAATATTTGTAGCCCGAAATACTCGCAATAGGAGAGGTCCAAAGATCACAATGAATCAACTCAAACGCAAAAGTTGTTCTAGTGGTGGAGCTAGTAAAAGGAAGGCGAACATGGCGACCAAGCTGACAAGCGTGACAGATGGTGGTGGAAGTGCCAGGAGGAATGACGGTCATGCGAGCAAGACGAGCGAGGGCATCCTGTCCGGGGTGACCAAGGCGGCGGTGCCAAAGCGTGGTGGAGTCGACGAGGAAGGAGCCAGCGGGAGTCGACGAGGACGGACAAAAAGGATAGAGGTCGCCCGAGCTATTGCACCTGGCGATCACGTTCCTGGAATGAAGATCCTTCACAGAGAAACCAGAGGGATCAAACTCAACGGTGCAATTGTTATCAGAAACAAAACGACGGACAGAGATTAAATTCTTAATCATATGAGGAGAAACAAGGACACCGTTGAGAGAAAAAGAGTTAGTCGGGCTATGGAGCAAAGTGGAGCCAACGGAGGTAACAGGAAGAAGGGATCCATTGCCAACAATAATGCTAGCGGGTGTATGAACAGAAGGTGTGTGGGAAAAAGAAAGGGTACCGGCATCCGAAGCCATGTGAGATGTAGCACCTGTGTCCATGTACCAATCACTGCTCGATGTAGACGGCTGTGTCAAGGAGACGGTGTGAAACGCATTTGCTAGAGTGTGTTGATCCCACACCGGCGCAAGAGTGCTGGGAGCACTGGCCCATGCAGGCGACACAGGCGCAGGAGTGCTGGGGGCACAGGGCCATGCAGGAGACACAGGGGCGCCGTGACTAGCGCCTGGCGCGGAAAACTGACCGGGATGGCCAAGAGATCCCACGGGAGCAGCACCTGGGAGCGTCAGTGCTGTGCCGGCGAAGGGGCCTGTGCCTGGCGAGCCGGTAGGTCGCGGACCGAGAAGACCACGGTCCACTGGTCCGGGCCACATCTGTATTGTGCCAGCCCAAGGGTTGTATGGACTGGGCCAATGTGCTGCCGGCTTCTGTTGCTGTTGACCGGAGGGTTGCTGCTGTGGAGAGGAGCCGGTGCCTTGGCCGCCACCATTACCGCGCCGACGGCGGTTTTTGTTCGAGTTGCGGCCACCGCCGCCACCCGAACCTCCACCGGTATTGCCACCCGGGTTCCCGCCGTACCCAGTGACATGAGCGCCCCCAGGGACGTAGCTGCGGTCCGTTCCGCCGGTGGAACCAGCGGCCAGGAAGGCAGTCGAGGCGCCCGAGGGACGGCTGCCCTTGGTGATTTCTTCGAGCAGCAACTGAGAGCGAGCCTCGACGAACGTAGGAAACGGCTTCTGTAAAGGAAGAATTGTTTGTAAGTGTTGAAAACGCTCGTTCAAACCTTTGAGAAGGGTGAGGACGAGGGTGCGATCGGCGATGGGCTCGCCGAGGTCAGCAAGGCCGTCGGCCAT
Organism: Dendrocalamus latiflorus; assembly: GCA_017311315.1. Classification (NCBI taxonomy): domain Eukaryota; kingdom Viridiplantae; phylum Streptophyta; class Magnoliopsida; order Poales; family Poaceae; genus Dendrocalamus; species Dendrocalamus latiflorus. The sequence goes on along the minus strand of CM029658.1, from coordinate 32,637,758 downwards.
AGTCTTGAGACGACGACAGTAGTCGGTGACGGTGAGATCGCCCTGGGCGAAGCAGTGGAATTGCGCCGAGAGATTGAGAGCGCGCTGCTCCCGATTGCCCAAGAATTGATGTTCGAGGGCGCGCCAGACGATGCGGGCGGTTGAGGAAGATGACATCACGATCTCGAGAAGCTCGGCGGAGATGGAGCCATAAAGCCACGCAAGAACCACGCAATCCATCCGAAGCCAATCTGGTCGGTCGGGATGCGAGACGTCGGAGAGAACGTGGTCGGCAAGTGCGTACTTGCCGAGGATGACGAGGAAGAGGCCGCGCCATTTGGTGTAGTTGGACGCGGCGAGGTCGAGAGTGACGGGCACCAAGGTTTTGATGCTGAGTACGGAGACGGCCTGTGCATGGAGCGAGGCCGTGGCATCGTCTGCCAATTCCGTGGAAATAGGCGCCACCAGAGCCGGCGCAGGAGAGCCGAAGGAGGTGAGGACGGCGCGTACGGCATCGGCTGTAGCGGTAGCAATGGCATCCACGAGAGAGGCACCGTCGGCAGCGCCAGTCGTGCCGGTAGAAGGGAGAACGGCGGCTCGGACGGCAGCGCCAGCCGCTGCCGCGGCAGCGTCGAGAGCAGCCGACGCAGAGGTATCTTCGGGCGCGGCCATGGAACGCCGAGGCGAGGAGATGTTGCCGGCGAGAATATTCAAGAAGTTGGAGAGGAGCGGAAGCTTAGAATCGTAAACAATCTGATACCATGATAGCGTGGATATGCACAACGCAATGAATAGATTGATCACGGGGAGTACATATATATACCGGTATCTCTCCTCAATATCTCAACCGACTTATAGAAATAGAATCGGGAGGTTGGAAGAGATATACGGTTGGAAGTACAATACCGTGCACGGCAACAATACCAAGCGTAATCAACCAGGAGTCTAACAGACCCGAGCTCAAAGTCGCATGAGCCGTGCTCTGGCCGCCTCCCTCCCTCTGGCGTCCTGGCCGCCCTGGCGCATCCCCTCCAAAAGCAACCGCGTCACCCTGCGTCCCACATCCCCAGGAGCCCATTCGCCCGACCAATTGAAGTTCTCGGCCGGAGTTCATCGGAACAGCCACCTTCCCCAATTCTGGCCGAATCCGCCTCCACCGTCGTCATGACCTGCTCGGTGAGGTCTCCTTCAATTCATTTGGTCTGGAGCATCACACCACTGCCCCGGAGCCTTCCCCATCACCGGCCGAGGCTTCCCTCTACCCCAACTTGCTGGCACCGTGAGCCTACTAACGCCCCCCAAGTCTCCGTCGCCAGGACACCTCAGATCCTCCCCGCCTTCACCATATGCTCTGGTGAGTTCCTTGTGATCTCTTCATGCTCATGCTCCTGCTATTTTGCTTCATCTTCCTCCTGGCCGCCGCCTCATTTCATCCTCGCCTCCGGCCGCCATGCGTTGCCACCCACCTGGCTCGGTGCCGCCCGAGCCATGAAGTCGCATCCCCTAGCCTCCCCCACCCTCCGGCAGCCCATTTTGCCTTTCGCCAGCACTTCCCCGACCGCCCACCACCGGCGATGCCATCGCTTGCCCAGCACTGGCCGCCTCTCCTCTGCCTCCCCTATTTCTAGCTCTGTTTGGGATTGAAGGGAAGGTAGCATATTGATGAGTGGGGCCAGTAGGGATTAGTGATAGTTGAATCAATGATAATTGGTAGCAGGAGTATTTACGAATTTTTTGTACGGATAATCCGTTTTTTATTCGAAAATACATAAATATACCCGCGACAACATTTTTTACAAAAATAATCTCCAGTCGCCACCCCATTGGGCGACTGCTGCCTTTCGCCCAACCGGGAGGCGACATTTAGGGAATCTGTGTACCGTTGGGCGACTTCTTCAATCGCTTTACGGTTGAGCGACTGCAATTGCAGTCGCCCAACGGTTGAGCGACTGAAATTGCAGTCGCCCAATGGATGGGCGACTTTACTCAGTCCCCGTGAATTTTTAGAGTTTTATCAATTTTGTAGTTTTAAACTGGAAAAAAATATGGTATAGTTGTAATAAAAGTTTATGTTTATTGTATGTTGTAGGTGCATTTAAAATTTTGAGGAAATTTTTTAAGTACAATTGACTGTAGAACGTTTGATATATACATTGGTATGTTTTAAGGGTTTGCAATCCGCGTGAATTTTGTATGTTTTGTCAATTTTGTAGTTATAAACTGCGTAAAAATCAGATAAATTTGTAATAGAAGTTTATGTTCAATGTAAGTTGTAGATGCAAAAAAAATTTTGGTAAATTTTATTAGGCACGATTGACCGTAGAACGGTTGATACATAAAGTGGTAAGTGATGTGACCAGTGGCATGTGTGGAACTCTGTAGTTGTAATGTTCAGAACTCCACCGCTAGTCGTAACATGCCTTAGGAATTATTACATTTTGTCTACTGGGTGTAGCGTGGTTGTTTGCCCTTTTTGTCGCGCCCTGAAGATGGCTCCGCTGCATCCTTCTTCCTGTCACTCTTGGTCTTGAGAGCTGCCTCACGAGCTTGAAGCTCTTCCTCCTGACGCTTGATGGCTGCTTCACGCAGACCTAACTTCTCCCGCCTCCTTTGCAGCTCATCCTCCTTGCCCTTAAGACGGATTTGGTCCACCCTCACGCGACGCTCTTGCTCATGCCGCATTTGTCGTTCCACCTCGCGAGCCTGATCCATCTTGACAAGGTATTGTCCTTTGTTTTCCACCTCGCGAGGGTTCCGTGGCCATGCCGGCGGCACCCGATCCACCCATTCGATGAACTTGCAAGGCTATGTGTGTCGTGGTAGATGTCATGGATAAAGTTGAAGAACGATAACGAGAAACAAAGGATTTAGTTGTCGTCGTTACCACGAAGTCGTCATCCAGGTCTGGACATTTGAAGTACCTACGGCCGTAATTGGCTCGTGGTAGTGGATCCGTCCAGACGCACAGCATCATCCTAAAACCGCAATGGCACTTCGGACGCTCATGCCACTCCGGCACTCGAAAAGGGTCGGACCTCCAGGAAGACATTGTTGTGTAGTAGTATTGTGATGGCTTGAGGAGGAGTTGTGTTGTGGTATGTAATACATGTGATGCCTTTATGTAGGCAGGTGAACTGGTGCAGTGGGCATAGTCCATGGAGAGTACATATGAATCTTTTCGCTTTTTCAGGCTTTTCAGAGGCCAGTGTAGCAATAAATGTCCCTCCGTAGGCTTTTCAGATGCCAGTTTATGTAGGCTAGGCTTTTCAGAGGCCAGTCTATGTAGGCTAGGCTTTTCAGAGGCCAGTCTATGTAGGCTAGGCTTTTCAGAGGCCAGTCTATGTAGGCTAGGCTTTTCAGAGGCCAGTCTATGTAGGCTAGGCTTTTCAGAGGCCAGTCTATGTAGGCTAGGCTTTTCAGAGGCCAGTCTATGTAGCCTTTTCAGAGGCCAGTCTATGTAGGCTTTTCAGAGGCTAGTCTATGTAGGCTTTTCAGAGGCCAGTGTAGCAATAAATGTCCCTCCGTGTTGCTATAAGTAGCACGGTTGGGGTCCCATGACATTGTAAATCGAACAAAGAAGAACCATCTCTTTCGTGGTGAAATATACCATGTCGGAAGCCGAGGGGCCAGTGGGATTTGGGTCACCGAAGGACGACATTCCCTTAGAAAGGAGGGATATGTTCGGTCCACAGTACCGATTGATATCAAGTCGGCGTGCTCAACCAGCGTGGCCGAAATGCAGACACAATGAGTACGCGGTCGTCCAGATCTTGGATTCCCCGAACGATGGCGGGCGACGTTTCTTCCGATGCTCACGCTCCGGGGTACAAATTAGTAATATTACATTTGTTATTGCTTATGGACCCTCAAAGTTTAGCGTCCTTTGTTTTGCAGATGGCAAAATGCGACTTCTCCCGCTGGATCGACCCTCCTCATGAACGATATGTTGATCGTTATGTGGATACATTGTGGGCTCGAATATGGGACTTGGAGTACCGAATGGAGAGTCTCACTGAGGAGAACAACGACCTCCTCGAACAGATGCAACGCGAGAGGGGCAATGAGGAGGTCGTGAATATAGGAAGCTCTTACGATCCCACATGTTGCTGCGCGAACCCGAGCTGCATATGTGCATGCCACTCCCACGACGGCCAGCCACGTCCGAGGCGGCCCCCCCCAGCAATTCTCCATGTGGGTGCCACGAGGCTCGTTTGGCATGTAGGTAACGAGGGTTATGGTTGTGTCGTATTTTATTTCATGTATTTGTTGATGTGTTGATGCTGTGGCGGTAGGACTGTTGTGTTAAGTAAAATTGTTGGGTGTAGTACTTTCCATAGATCCTGCATGTGCAATGTATGTGTTGTTTCATGTTGTAAGCCCTCTTTTGTCATCTCGCAATAAATGACTCTATGTAGGCACTTTAGAGCCTGTAGTTTCGTAATAAAAGTGGATTCGTAGGCACCAATAAATTGCAATACTTAAAAGGGAAACAGTACGTTCAACGAAATAAGTTCATTACAGAAAACGGATGTAACATACAAGGTTTACAAATGGTACATGAATTATAGCATGCATTACAATACCAACTACTGATCCGGAAATGCATTGCATCGTCTAGCTGTGTGCCCCTCCTGACCGCATCGCCCACAACGTGCACCAGAGGTTCCAGCTTGTGATTCGTCCATGTCGTTTCTAATACGTCGGCTCTGTCGCCGACCCTTCCCACCCTTCAGCATGTTAATATCCGGAACCCAAGTCCTCGCTGAAATGTCCAAAGTGGTGAAGTTTCCCACCGCCCTGAACCCCCGGAGCTCCCCACACCAAGCTTGCAGTATTCTCTCCTTGAAAAAGTACTCGGACATGAAGTTGGAAGGATCCATGCCCACCGTTGCGCATGCAGCGAGGACATGAGAGCATGGCTTGTGTAACAACTTAAGCTTGTTGCATGTGCAGCTAGGTTCGTTTGCATGATCTCGAAGACATACCTCGTGAGTAATAAGTGAACGAGATGTCCCAAATCCGGCTCTGTCACGGAGTATCACCTCGAAACGATGCTCCCTGTTGCCCATGACATGCACTGTGTGCAATTGACCCTTCTGTGCCTTCGTCTCCATGTACGCAGTAATTTTTGACGAATACAGGGCTCCGGGATTGGCCGCATGAAGCGAGGCACTCGCGTGCCTCTCCCTGAAGTAGCGGATTGTGCTGTGAAGAACACCTTCCACGATGGCGACAAGGGGCTGAGAACGGAGACCTCTGAGAACCCAATTGTACACCTCGGCAAGGTTAGTTGTCATTATTCCGTACCTTGCGCCATCCGTGTCGTGCAACAGCGACCACTTCTCCAATGGTTCCCCCTCGATCCACTGCGAGAAGCACTTGATGTTTCGCGCGCTCCTCCTTCTTGAACCACTTGGGTTAGACTCATCGATTGCTGGCAAGCATTGCGGTTGTGCCTCCCCAGGAGTGACCGGCCCCTTGCTCCTCTCGTCGACGTTCTTCCTGGTGTGCTCATCCAACAACCCCCATAAAGCATCAAATTTTCTCTGCTGGTTCTGCCTAGCCAGCCTCTTGAATAGCTTCATCAAAGATTGTTTCGGGAATTGCTTGAAAAAGTTTGCCCCTAAGTGACGACTGCACCACCGGTTTCTCATGTCCGGCCAAAAAAAGGTCTCCTCAGGGTCTTCTTGAAGTTTTCGTATCGCCTTCATAATACCGGCGTGGCGATCATGGATTATGCACACACCAGGACGGGTGCCTACAACTCCACCCCTCACATGTCTGAGAAACCACAGCCAGCTCTCATAATTCTCACTCTCCACAAATGCAATGGCCAGCGGCAATATTTGATTGTTACCGTCAACGCCTATGGCCGTCAGGAGCTGCCCTTTGTATTTGCCTGTCAAGAAGGTCCCATCTATTGAGATAACTGGCAGCATGTGTCTGAATGCTTCAATGCTAGCACCAAATGCAAAGAATGCTCTCTGCAACACTGCAAATCCCGGTGGACTTATGGACGGCTTGTCGTGCACCGCGATATACGTGCCCGGGTTCCTTTGCTGCAACACCTTAAGCATACGAGGAAGGTTATCGTACGCCGCTTCGAAAGTGCCAAAACGTTTTTCCAACGCCTTTTGCTTGGCACGCCACGCCTTCGCGTAGCTAATCTTATACTTGAATTTATTCTCAATAGCTAGCATAATATGTGTGGCCGCAACATCTTTCTTCTCCACTATCTCCCCATACATCAAATTGGCTATAAATCCGGACGTAAGGTTACGATGCCTCGCCAAGACTGTGTTTAGAATGCAGGAGTGCGGCTCCACCTTGGACACAATCCAGTGAGTCTCATACTTGGGTCTACGTGCGTGCACCCTAAAAGGACAACCAGTCTGCTCGCACTTCACAGTGTACTGCTCCTGGCTTGATTTGACGACGCGAAATGTCCGTTGCATTGAAAGGGCCCAAAGTTTGATGGCATCCTGCAGCGCTTCCTTGTCAGCAAACATAGCATGCACCCGAACCTCTGTTTGATGATACTCCCATGGCGATTCATGCTCATCATGTGCGGAAACACCCTCCGCATTATACTGGTTCCATTCTTCGGGGATAGGAACTTCTTCATCATCGGAACTGTCCTCCTCGTCGTCCTCTACAGCTTGCTCTTCATCCCATGCCCTCTGGTCATCAGATTCCATCTGATGCACGATATACTCATTATGCTCTCCTTCATCAGCTTGCCCAGTTCCCTCTCTATAGCTTGACAGCTGTAACTCTCCTCCATGTACCGCATCGGCTTGCCCAGTTCCCTCTCTATAGCTTGACGGCCTTAACTCTCCTCCGTGTACCGCATCGCTTTCATCACGAGCAACTTCATCAGCTCCACCGACGTGCGGCCCGCCCGAGGTGCTAGCACCTCCCGAAGCATAGGCGGACGCACGAGCTTGCGCTGCTGCTTGTAGTGAGCACGGTTGTATAAGCAGGACACACTCGTATCCACGGCGCCGGCACCCTTGCACAAAGCCCTTCCACGAAGCAGAGCGCACCAATGTCTTCAACTCCCATCTGATGTCAGTGGAAGACCGGCTCCAAAGCCCTTGCACAACGACGCTGCACACCTCGGGGTCCAATGAAAAACTCTGGGTCAGCCAATGCTGCACATCTGTCATTCGAGCATTCTCGTCATCCGGAAGTACGAGAGTGACTTGCGGAAAATCGCTCAAATCCACACCAGTCGGACCTTCACGAATCATTCCAACACCATAATACACTCTCAATGTAGTACTGGCCATTAATGATGTATGCCTAGATGTATGATTGAAATTTACGACATGTCAAATAACATGGGAGTTGAAGACTGTAAATACAACATAATTACAAAAAATACCTGGATCCAAATCGATGGAATAGCTTCGACTTCTTCTTCCTCCCTCACCTCCTCTCCTTCTCTTCTCTCCTCCTCTCCTCCCTCTCTTCTCCTCTTCTTTTCTTCCTCTTCCTCCTCTCTTCTCTCTGGGCAGAATGAGGGAATAACGATTTCTGCGCAGAACGAGGGGAATGTGCCCGGGGGTAATGGGCGGCATAATTGCAGCCGCCCTACGGTTGGGCGACTGCAATTTCAGTCGCTCAACCGTAAAGCGATTGAAGAAGTCGCCCAACGGTACATAGATTCCCTAAATGTCGCCTCCCGGTTGGGCGAAAGGCAGCAGTCACCCAATGGGGTGGCGACTGGAGATTATTTTTTGTAAAAAATGTTGTCGCGGGTATATTTATGTATTTTCGAATAAAAAACGGATTATCCGTACAAAAAATTCATCTATTCGAGTATTTACTCACTGACAATAGGCTCTAGCAAAGATGAGGATGTTTACAATACACTCCATAAGAACTTTGTGCTACCAACTACTCGATCCACCCTAGAAGCTTTTTATTTGTGTACTCACCGTGGACCACAGAATTGATACATAGGCTTATGTAAATAATGTTAGGAATGTGCTTAGGTAGAAGTAAATTATGCAACTGAGTAGAAGTTAAATACAGATTGGCAACATTACATCACGTGGGAAATCCCAATTAAAAAGACAGCTAAGTTAAAAGTTGAGAGGATTAATTTAGATATTATATTTAACTATAAATGCAAGGATTTAAATTAAGGATTACCCTTAAATATAATTAAAAATGTTCTCTATAGACAACCCGTATTTAAACAGTGTAAGAAAATGGCTAATAATATTCCTGTGTCCCAGACATCAAGAGAACCCTTTTTCCAAATATTACTTAAGTAATTAATCAAAATGTTGAGCCACTAATGTTTAAATGCCCGCTTTGGGTTAGAAGTGAACTCGCATAGATCTAAATAATCCTTTAGAGACATTTAATGTGCTGCTAATGTCTATCTCAAATCAATTGTTAATTAAAAAGATATTGTTAGAAAAAAATGTAGTCTTGTGTAGATGTCCAAATGCCATGAAGTTCCTAATCGAAATAATGATTAAGTTAGAAATATGGAAAGTAGCCACTATGGCATTGCCACTTAAAATTAAAATAGATGGTAATCTGAAGTCTAGTCATACCCGGACATAGCCAAGAGTTGCATTTTGTCCAAAACACATATAAATCCTAGAAAGGCTTGACAATTGTAGATAGGTAGTAAATAATAATCTAACTACAATTAATTATTAAATAGCAATTGGAAAATTAATAATCCCGAGCTTTAGTAAATTATTAAATTACTCGTATGTTCAAACCCTTCGAATATTTGGCAACTAGACCTCAAAATAATAAAACATCGTGAAATGACACAAACACAAATTCTGAGGTTAATTAAATAAGTTAAATTGATGTACATCACGAGCGAAACTCATAACCTAGCTCTTAAAAGTTAACACTCGGCAAATAATACTCAACACCTCCAGACAACTCTTACATCTGTTCATAGATCTAACCTGACTCATGGAATTTTCTTAATAAATATAAAATAATAAAAGAAGTTATTGAAAAGGAATCGAGCCATAGTAGTCTACAGTCGGCTATGCCTGGCCATCTTTGCACCTGAAGTAGAATATTCTCATGAATATTCCTCTTGTCATGAACCTTTCTTGACATCCGTCTTGGCAGACTTCCCTCTGTCATTCCTCATTTTACTCAAACCCCGTTTGACTCCGTCAATACTCCGCGCCCAATCAACCTTGCCTCAAATCACCCATTAACTCATAATGAAGCTAAATTGAGTTTATTCGGATTTATTTGGATGTTTTGAGTTATTTACATTTATTTGGATTCAATTGTTTAGCATGTTATTAGAAATTGAAGTACTGAAGAATCAATGGATCAAGCGTGACTAAGATCCGGATGAAGATGAGGGCCAGGAGCTCAAGACCATCGAATCAGAAAGCTTTGAGTAAGCTCAAGACCGTGGTAAAACCGCACAAGACGAGTCAATACTTTGATCATGTTGAACCTACATTTTATGCAAACTATTTTTGTTTAAATTATCAAATTGCATGCTATTATTTTATAAGCAAATATATGGTTGTTTTAAGATTCTAGTTACATGCCTAGTATTTATCTTGCAAGTATGATACCGACTACATTCCCTTGGAACATTTGAGCTTTCGAGCCTTGTCACCCTAGTAAAATTATAATGTTAGCTTTTCAAAAATAAGTCTATAATTACACGCCATGCTTAGTACTGCTTAGACATTCAGGGGCACCAAAATGCCCCAAGCATCACTTCGATCATGAAAAACTGGTTTGGGAAGTCATGGATGGAAAATGACTAGTATATTTGACATGGTTATTTTATGCTCCCAAAAACCCTAACTTGCTAAAATATCTGGGTGGATGGTATGGAGAGGCTAGTGCAGTGGTGCACGAAAGTGTGGTTAGTGGTAGAACCGCCCAGATAACCCCAAGGACCAAATCTTGTCATGACTTCCTATATAAAACAAGTACAACCACAAGTCTGTAAAGTACAACTTGGCTTAGTAGATTTATCGGATCTTGAAAGTCTCCCATTGGTGGGGGATAGGGGGTAAGTGCAAGTGCTGACTGTGTGACGGCTTGAATGGGACACTCGTTGGAAGTGAAGTTTGTCGTCGCGAGCTAGTTGGTATGGGTAGTCCAACTGGGCTAATCGCTGGAGGTAGAACATCCCGCACAACTTATGGACCCATCGCAAGTGGGAGAAGCCCACATGGGTGTGATGACGGAAGGGGCGAGGTATTTTGAAAAGTTACTGTGATATTCTACTCATCCGCATAACTAAGGAATCGTGTGAAGCGATGAGCTGATCGTCTCTTGTGGGTAAAGGGTACAAACTCTGCAGAGTGAAAATTATTCGAATAACCATGTCCACAGTTAAGGGCGGATATAGGAACTTAACCAAATATAGTTCTATTTCAAAAAATTTGTGGGTGGACTTGGAAAAATGGCAGGCAGTGGAAAGCCTTGATTTGTGTTGCCCTAGGTGTCGCCCCAATGTTAAGGTAGACGGTTATAACGCTGAAATGTTAGCATATGGTGCTGGAGCCATGTAATGGTGGATGGAATCTGCGCTATTATTATTAATTTATTCTTTTACCCCAAATATCATGTTTTAGTTCAAAATGCTAGGTCTTAGAAAATTTCTAGGTATTGTATTTTAAAAGCAAGTTATGGAGAATAAAACAACCCAACCTTCCCTTCATAAATCATGCATGTTATCTATTTGCATCCCGTGTATTGGCTCGCAGAGCACGGTGGTTTGTGCTCACCCTCGCTCACTTAAATAATCCAGAATCAGGAGTGCCAGATCACTACGTCTTGGGATGCAACTGGTAAAGAAGACGAAGAAGCAAAGAATTAGGTCACGAACCCTAATTGGCTGCCTGTGGGCGTGTTTTGTGAGTCCCACCTATGTGTTCCGTTTCCCAGGCGGAGCGGTTAGACCGCTAGTAGAATTGTAATAGAAGTCGAAATCGAAAAAGGAGTCGGAGTTGTTCTCGTACCCGAGTTAAAGTTGTATAACGGGGTATAAAAGGGGGTGTAGTCCTGTAACTTTGTGTACCGAGCCATTGCGAGAAGTAAAGAAAAGAAAAGAGCAAAATTCTATGTCGCTGTTTCTTTTTGGGCAATTCCGCAGACGTGGTCGTAAGCTCTTACGACCATGGCAAAGCTACAGTAAATCTACGACCACGACAAAGGAACAGTGTTTGTACGACCACGTTGAAGGAGCGTAGAACGTGGTCGTAAAGGGTTCGACCATGCAGAGAAGGCTACGACCATGGTGAAGGTGGTCGTAAGGAGTTGCGACTACGTCAAGAAGACCAGTACGTGGTCGGAAGTGACTCCGACCACGTTGAAGGAAGTGAACGTGGTCGAAAGGGTGTTCGACCACGGTAAACAGTGATCGCCAGCATCACTGCGTGATCGTAGAGGGTTTCGATCACGGTATTTCGAGCGGCTGAAGGAAGGGCAGCGAAGCGATAAAGAAGAGCGGTCGAAACTTCTATAGTAAGTTTACGACCACGAAGGAAAATCGATCGGTAGAGCGATTGAAGCGGTCGGAACTGGTCGTAAGCACTCAGAACCGGTTGTAAACAGTTCTAATCGGTCGTAAACGACTTTAACTAGTCGTAAACGGTCCTGGGAGGTCGTAAGACTTTCCAACATTTGGTATCAGAGCCATGGCAAAGAAGGTGAAGGAAAGCGTGTCGCTGCAGTACCCGATCCTCAATTCAGATAATTATCCGGTCTGGGCGATGAAGATGAAGGTCAACATGATCGCTCAAGGTGTCTGGGGGGCGGTTGAACCAAAAGAGAAGGACAAGGTCCTCGATGATCGACTGGACAAGATGGCGATGGCAGTCATATATCAAGCCGTGCCCGAGTCGATGATGCGGCAGCTAGTCGACAAGGAGACGGCGAGGGAAGTCTGGAATACTCTGCAAACCATGTATGAAGGAGTAGACCGAGTGAAGGAAGTTCGACTCCAAACATTGAGAAGCGAATTTGAAACCATGAAGATGGGGAAGAATTAGACCGTGGAAGAATTCTCTGGTCGATTCAATGAGGTCGTAAATGAGATCAAATCTCTCGGCGATGATCTAAAGGATGAGGTGGCAGTGAAGAAGTACTTGAGAGTTCTACCAGAGAAGTTTCTTCCGGTCGTAACCACACTTATGTACTCGCAAGACCTTTCGAAGTTGAAGATTGAGGAAGTAACTGGGGTGCTCAAAGCACACGAGCAGCTCCTGAAAATTTATCAAGACGATAACGGATAGCAAGCGCTGCTCGTAAGAGAAGACACAAGGAACCGAGGAGACTCGTCACCAAGGGCCGGTCGTGGTCGTGGTCGTGGGGCATCGACCGGCCATGGTGCGTCTCACGGGCGAGGACAAGGACGTGGCTATAGCAGAGAGGTTGTGGTTACCAGCCTGGCAGAGGTGGTTGAGGAGGAAGAACTGGTCACGGAAGCAACGACCAGCAGACCGACAAGTCTGACGTCCAGTGCTACGAGTGCGAGAAATATGGCCACTACGCTGCCGAATGTCGTAGCCACATTTAGTGCCATAATTACAAGAAGTATGGTCACTACGCAGCTAACTGCAGGAGCAAGAAGAAGGTGGAAGAAGTCAACATGGCTCAAATCTCTGAACAGAAGGAGCCAACGCTGCTTCTGTCACTGTGCACTGAAGAAGAACCGATAATGGTTCTGCTGAACGAGGGAAAAGTTTTTCCATGTCTGTTGGAGCCGGGAGAGCAGACACAAGCAAAATGGTATCTCGACAACGGGGCGAGCAATCACATGACGGGCGCATACTCGATGTTTCACGAATTGAACGAGAATGTGCTCGGGAAGGTTCAGATCAAAGGGAGAGGCTCGGTCCTTATGCATTGCAAGGACGGAAGCCCGAAAAGATTGTCAGATGTGTATTACATACCAAGTCTACAAAGCAACATCATAAGTCTTGGACAACTGACCGAAGAGGGTTGTCGGATCGAGCTCAGGGACAACTACTTGAAGGTGTTCGACCGCTCCGAATGACTGCTAATGAAAGTATAGAGGACAGTGAACCGTCTGTACAAGATTCAGATTGAAGCGTGCAAATCTAAGTGCCTGAAGAGTACGAAAGATGACTTGGTTTGGCTGTGGCATGTGAGATTTGGTCATATGAACTTCCAAAGTCTCAAAGCAATGGCAGAGAAGGAGATGGTGGTCGGGCTACCAAAAATCGACCACCCGGAGCAAGTCTGCGAAGGCTGTCTGGTGGTGAAACAAACCTGTAGCGGTTTTCCACAGCAGACGAAATTCAGAGCTTCACAACCACTTGAGCTAGTTCACATCGACTTGTGCGGACCGATCACACCTTGCACTGTTGCCGAAAATCAGTACTTCATGCTAATCGTGGACGATTACTTGAGAGCCATGTGGGTGTACATGCAGAAGAGCAAAGATGAGGCAAAGTCAAACTTTCAGAAGTTTATAGCTCTTGCCGAAAACGAAGTCGACAAGAAGGTGAAATCGGTCAGGTCTGACCAAGGAGGAGAATTCCTCGCAAAAGAGTTCGACTCGATCTGTGAAGAGAAGGGCATTGCAAGATTCTTCACGGTTCCATACTCGCCTCAACAAAACGGAGTCGTAGAAAGAAGAAACCAAACTGTGATGGAAACTGCACGAAGTCTTCTGAAGAGTCGGTTTCTGCCTGGGAGGTTTTGGGCAGAAGCAGTAAGGCATGCTGTCTATCTGCTAAATCGTGCTACCACGCGTTCGCTAAATGGAGTCACTCCATACGAACTGTGGTCGGGGAGAAAATCGAACGTCGATCACTTAAAGGTCTTCGGCTGCTTAGCCCATGTAAAGCCATCCACACATCTGAAGAAACTGGATGACCGAAGTAGAAGGATGATCTACCTCGGCTCGGAGCCAGGCACCAAGGCATATAGGTTCTATGATCCGGTCGAAAACAAGCTACATGTGAGCAGAGACGTGGTCTTTCAAGAAGAAAATCACTAGGAGTGGGAAGAATACCAGGATGTCGAGAAAGACGTGTTGAAGTGGGCAACTTTTAATGCGAAACAGTTGACACCGACAATACAGATTGGAAGGAAGAAGTTACGACCACATCTCAAAGCTCAAGCTCAACCAGTGTTGATGATCATGAAGTCTCACCTGAAGCAGGAGACTCTGATGGGGATGATTCAAACGGCCGAGTGCAGAAGATGAGGAGCATAAGCGAGATTTATGCACAAATTGAGCTGGTACAGTCTAAAGAACTGCTGCTCTACACAACGGCCGAAGAGCCCAAAAACTATGAAGAAGCAAAGGGAGATGAACACTGGAGAGCCGGTATGCAGGAAGAACTAAGGTCGATTGAAGACAATAACACTTGGGAACTCACCGATCTGCCGAAGGGTCATCGAGCGATCGGTCTGAAGTGGGTTTACAAGGTGAAGAAAAATTCTCAGGGAGAAGTCATGAAGCACAAAGCACGACTCATGGCAAAAGGATATGTTCAGAAACAGGGAGTAGACTACGAAGAAGTCTTTGCTCCAGTGGCTCGGATGGAGACAATTCGAGTACTTCTTGCGCTGGCAGCAAATGGTGGATGGGAAATTCACCACATGGACGTGAAAATGGCGTTTTTGAATGGAGACATTGAAGTTAAACAAAGCGCTCTACGGGCTCAAACAAGCTCCCAGAGTTGGAATCTCAAACTCGATAAGAGTCTGACAACGCTCGGGTTTAGACGAAGTAACTCTGAACACGCCGTGTACACGAGGGGAGACAAGAAGACAAGGGTAATCGTGGGCGTATATGTGGATGATTTGATCATTGGATCAAATCCAAAGGAAATTATGAAGTTTAAAGATGAGATGAAGAAACTGTTCAAGATGACCGACCTGGGACTTCTGAGTTATTACCTCGGCATTGAGGTGAATCAAACCGACAACAGCATAACACTTTGTCAGTCGGCGTACGCTCAAAAAATTCTGGAGAAGTGTGGTATGGGAGAGTGCAATCCATGCCAAGTCCCAATGGAGAATCATCTGAAGTTAAGCAAGACAGGCCCAGGATCGCCAGTTGACGCCACGCAATACAGGAGCATTGTCGGAAGTCTGCGGTATCTGGTGCACACCCGACCGGACATTTCGTTTTCGGTCGGATACATGAGTCGCTTCATGGAGAAGCCGACCCAGGAGCATATGAACGCCGTAAAGCATATCTTGAGGTACATCGAAGGTACTCTGAACCTCGGGATTCAGTACAAGAGAGGAGGTGGGAAGTTTTTGCAGCTGAAGGGCTACAGTGATAGCGATATGGCAGGAGATGTCGATGACCGGAAGAGCACAACAGGCATTATGTTTATGCTGGGGGAGAGTCCAGTCAGCTAGCAATCACAGAAGCAAAGAGTGGTCGCGTTGTCGTCCTGTGAAGCTGAGTACATCGCAGCGAGCACAACATCGTGCCAGGGAATTTGGCTCTCTTGACTGTTAATCGAATTGTCGGATGAAGCAGTACAGAAGGTGACGCTTAGGGTAGACAACAAATCTGCTATATCACTGAACAAAAATCCGGTTCTTCATGATAGGAGTAAGCATATAGACACAAGGTATCATTTTATCAGGGGTTGTGTTGAAGAAGGAAGGATCGCGATCGACTACGTCAGAACTAAAGAACAAAAAGCAGATATACTGACGAAGCCACTGGGGTGGATAAAATTTGCAGAGATTCTGAAGAAAATTGGTATGATTGAAGTCGGAAAACAAGATTAGGGAGAGAATGTTGTAAATAATCTTGTTTTCTCAAGTTTGGAAGTGATCGAACTCAAAACGAGGAAGAAATCAAAAGTCAAAGATAAAAACAGAGTTTCCCAGGCGGAGCGGTTAGACTGCTAGTAGAATTGTAATAGAAGTCGAAATCGAAAAGGAGTCGGAGTTGTCCTCGTACCCGAGTTAAAGTTGTATAACCGGGTATAAAAGGGGGTGTAGTCCTGTAACTTTGTGTACCGAGCCATTGCGAGAAGTAAAGAAGAGAAAAGAGCAAAATTATATGTCGCCATTTCTTTTTGGGCAATTCCGGAGACGTGGTCGTAAGCTCTTACAACCATGGCAAAGCTACAGTAAATCTACGACCACGACAAAGGAACAGTGTTTGTATGACCACGTTGAAGGAGCGTAGAACGTGGTCGTAAAGGGTTCGACCACGCAGAGATGGCTACGACCACGGTGAAGATGGTCGTAAGGAGTTGCGACTACGTCGAGAAGACCAATACGTAGTCGGAAGCGACTCCGACCACGTTGAAGGAAGTGAACGTGGTCGAAAGGGTGTTCGACCACGGTGAACAGTGATCGCCAGCATCACTGCGTGATCGTAGAGGGTTTCGATCATGGTATTTCGAGCGGCTGAAGGAAGGGCAGCGAAGCGATAAAGAAGAGCGGTCGAAACTTCTACAGTAAGTTTACGACCACGAAGGAAAATCGATCGGTAGAGCGATTAAAGCGGTCGGAACTGGTCGTAAGCACTCAGAACCGGTCGTAAACAGTTCTAATCCGTCGTAAACGACTTTAACTAGTTGTAAATGGTCCTGGGAGGTCGTAAGACTTTCCAACACAACAGAGAAAAAATATGGTAGAGGTCATTCGTAATCCATTGTTGAATATTCTTCTGTTCAGACAAGTCAAGATCCTAATACACTCATGTGTGTAATTTGCCGGTTTACTTCTCACATGGGTTTGTCTTATACGATTTGTTTGCTTGCCAGAGGTTACTCTCTTTAAATTCTATATTGTCCAGTTCATCTTTGGGAAACCTGAATTTCAAGACAGATCAGCAATAAGTATTTTCAGCCCTACCATGTTTCCTGGATCAGATGAAATCAAGTGGTGTTCTTGTGAGGATTTGAAGTGTCAGGCTGACATTACAAGCGATGATTGGCCCTGTTTCCAGAAAGGGTAAGGCAGTAAGGCCCATAGCATTGTAAGTGGTATTGCGCAGTTGATCTTGGTTGGGTCGTATTTTGTGACCATATATTCTTAGCACATTCACAGTTCTAACAATCTTATCAAATTCAACATCTCTATTCATGGTTCATGTATGATGTATGTCCTGGTTTTCTTTATTTCCCATTAGACTCATTATTTTCTTCATTGTGTAGATCTTACTCAAGTTCTTGCTGTCAGTTGGGCTGTGCTTTTCTTCTTTGCGTACTGGTCTACTTTTCGAGAACACGCAGGAGAATTGCGTGTCATCCCATTAATTGAGAGAAAAGTTTGATACAGATGACCTGGACCAGATTAGCAGGTGCAGCACCGTAGAATGACAGCCCTTAGAAAGCAATGGTTAAGTACAGGCTACCAAAGTAGTACAAGCCTTTAAACGAGAATCGCTGGCAGAACAGTATCTGGACTGAAGAGCAACCATGGTAGAACTGATGTAAAAATCTGTGTATGACTTCAGAGTTCAGAGGCTAAAACGATGTCATATGTTAATTGGAGCATGCTGGATAGATGTTAGCTCTCAAGCTTCTGCTTAGAAATTTTTGGTACGATTTAGAAATTAGAATAATGTTTTCATCTTTCGATATATGACGGTTACTCGGTGATGCAAATTGGGGCATGGCATACATTTCGGAAGTAACAAGTCATATCTTGTGTCCAAAATGAGTATGTTCTCTCTGATGCATGAAGTCTGTTGGTCACTGCTGTTTGTAGTCCTAGTAGTCATTATACGTGGTGAGTGTGTGACAACACAGTGTGGAAAATTTGAAATATAGTAATTTTGATGAAACATGCATCAAATGCCTACTTTTATTACACGATCATGTAGTTTTTATTTAGGGTTTGAGATATTTCATCTCATGAACCAAACACTATCAACGTGGACAAACTAGTGTTATTATCACATACACCATTTTTAACCTGCATGCCTCGTTGGAACATACCGCATCTATCCCGTTCTTTTTTATCTGAATCTATGTAGCCAAGATAATCCCAGGAGAAAATGCTACCATGATGTTCAACATTTTCATTGGTAGATGACCGGTAACTATTTGAAATTACTTCCGTAACTGTTGAACCTAAGGAATAGCTCAAACAAAACGTTCACATGTAGGGGTGAAAACTAATCCAGATTCGGTCAGATTATCCGGCTACCGAATCTGAATACTTAATATCTGAATATGAATAGAAAACGGATCCGAATTTGGATGTTGAACTGATGAAGTCTTGGATATCATATGTGAATCCGGTATGGCATGACGCGGTTTCGGAGCTAGATATCCGAATAAGATTAGCATTCAGAATCGGATATCTAGATTCAATAGATATAATGGCAGTAGCTAGCTAATACGTATCTTTTGCATTTGACCTTCAAAATTGGGCATATAATATATGCATTTCGATTATCTTGACGAGTCCGT
Organism: Dendrocalamus latiflorus; assembly: GCA_017311315.1. Classification (NCBI taxonomy): domain Eukaryota; kingdom Viridiplantae; phylum Streptophyta; class Magnoliopsida; order Poales; family Poaceae; genus Dendrocalamus; species Dendrocalamus latiflorus. The sequence goes on along the minus strand of CM029658.1, from coordinate 32,619,378 downwards.
TATGATGGTGGGCTCTAATTTGACATTTCATGTTTTTTATTTACGCATATCCTCGATAAAGCTTTTTACATGTTCTTTTTAGCCAAAATTGATATGTTTATAACCAATTTGTGTACAATATATATCTAGAATTAGTGGTAAAATAACACCAATGATCAATGATTATGTGATAAACTAGAGAAAAGGGGGTATAAATATTACTATAAAACTGGTAGCAATTTGCTAAACTTTATTTTGCCATAGGATTTGAAGCTGTCCTCCAAAACTGTATTATACAAATACGTGATATGAATTATTCATTTAATGCTGTCAACATTTAATACGCACTTACATGTTAGAGTCAGTTATTAATCAATTTAAAAATATTAAAATAATTCATATCATGTTTTTAACAGGTGAGGCTACGAATAATTATTCGAATCCGAAAAATAATCAAATTTGATCTAATTTTGAGTATGATCCGATCCAAATTCGTATCCAACATTTGTCGGGCCTGTATTCGTATCCCATGTTTGTCCAACTTGCATTCCAATCTAAGGTGATAAATATGGATACAAATATGATTTGAGTAATATCCAATCCATTTTGAAATAACAAAGAGCACAATCGATTGTTAATTGATTCAATTTACTTGATCAAGACGTTGTATATGGTTTTTATAACTTTGCCCCGTGCGTGATTAACTCTTGACTAGCTAGTAGCTACTACTCTGACTATCTACTAGACTTTTCTTTGGGCAGATTAGTGCCGTATTGAACTAGCATAGCATGCAAATCTTGCTAATAGAATCGACCTGCCAACATTATTGCTTCTTCAAAACGACCATGACGGCCAAACACCAGTACTCCGTCCTGCTAGTGCATTACGAATTAATTTTAATCATCGTTAATTAACTAAACTATACACCATTTAATTTCATTAAAAATATTTAATCATACACTAATCAACACTAAGTAACACTAATTACAAAAATTATACTTAGCAACACTAATCTTAAACTAATAATCATTAGCTAGTACTTAAACATGCTAGCTATCACTAACCATAGCTAATTGTCATGTTTAACTGATCCTGGACTAGCTCCCCGGCCCATTTTTTAACCAAGCCATCTAGCATATTGAGAGAATATCTTTTAAAGTTGGATCAACTCATCCAGAATAATTTCATCTCATTTACCCAACCAAATACAAGGACAACCTCAAATCCCGGATGGGATCATTGTATTCACCCTCATCCCATAAACCAAACACTACCAAAGCAGACAGACTAGTGTTATTATCACACACACACACCCCATTATTATCACGCGCGCGCACACACACACACACCATTTTTAAAACCAGCATGTCTCGTTGGAACATACCGCATGCTATCCCGTTCTTTTTTATCTGAATCTATCTAAGCCAAAATAATCCCAGGAGAAAATGCTACCATGATGTTCAACATTTTCATTGGTAGGTGCCGGTAACTAATTAAAATTACTTGTGTAACTGTTGCACCCAAGGAAATAGCTCAAACATAACTTCACATGTAGGGAGTGAAAACGGATCCAGATTCGATCAGATTATCCGGCTACAAAATTCGGATACTTAATATCCGAATTTGAATAGAAAATGGATCCGAATCCGGATATTGAACTGACAAAGTCCCAGATATCGGATGCAAATTTGGTATGGCCTGACGTAGATTCGGAGCTAGATATCCGAATGAGATTAGCATTCAGAGTCGGATATCCGGATTCAGCAGATATAATAGCAGCAACTAGCTAATACGTATCTTTTGCATTTGACCTCAAAATTAGGCATATTATATATGCATTTCAATCATCTCGACGAACTCGTCATGATGGTAGACTCTAATTTGGTATTTCATATTTTTATTTTGGCACATCCATGGATAAAGCTTTTTGCATGATCTTTTTAGCCAAATTTGATATGTTTATAACCAATTTATTTTCAATATATCTAGAATTAGTTATGATTAGTGATAAAATGACACCAATGATCAATGATTACGTGATAAACTAGAGGAAAAGGAGCATAAATATTACTACAAACCGGTGTTAATTTGCTAAATTTCATTATGCTATTGAATATAAAGCTGTCCTCAGAAGCTGTATTATACAAATACATAAGATGAATTATTCATTTGTTGTTGTCAACATTTAATGCGCACTTACATGTTAGAGTAAGCTAGTTATCAATTTAAAATGTCAAAATAATTCAGTGTCATGTTTTAAATTGGAGAGGCTAGAATTATTATTAGAATCCAAAAAATAGTCAAATTCGATCCGATTTTGAGTATGATTCGATCCAAATTCGTATCCAATATTTGCTTGGTCTGTATTCATATCCACGCTTGTCCGATTAGTATTCAAATATGAGAAAAAAAATATTGATACAAATATGGTTTAAATAGTATCTAATCTGTATCCGATCCGTTTTGAAATAATAAAGAGCACCGTTGAGTGTTAATTGACTCAGTTTACTTGATCAAGACATTATATATGGTTTTTGCTCTTGACTAGCTACTACTCTATCTACTAGACTTTGCTTCAGTCAGATTAGTGCCGTATTGAACTAGCATAGCATGCAAATCTTGCTAATAGAATCGATGCCGAGCCACATGTGGATCCCTCTCCCTCAGAAATACCGGGAATGACTGCCGTACACATGAAAAGCCGAATTTAGCCCCTCGACGCGACGCACCCCTGGTAAAACACGTGGTTGTACTGTGCACTTTGTCAGCACTATTTCTAGTCAATTGTCTTAATGCCTTTGTTAATGTTGGCAGCCGATATAAAGGCTTGTAAAACCCTATTAAGCAGATTATCGAAAGAAATATATGAACCCTAGCCGCCATATCTAGCGTAGTCCATAGTTTATCTGTTCTTCATTGCTCTTCCAATTATTCTTCCGATTATGTTCTCGATTTTGGATTCACACCCACAGTTCGTGAAAAAAAACATACAAAGGTCATGACTTTTTGGGTTCCTGAGGGTTCTCTTGAAATCTTGGTGTGACTTTTTGGGTTCTTGATGGTTCTCTCAAAATCTAGCTAGGCATGCACAGGATGGGAAAAAACCGCAGGAATTGCGGTTTCGATGGTTCAGATTGGGAAAGGAAGTGGAAGAAATATGCAGGAACTAGATACAATGCGAGGGCAATGGGAGGAACTGGGATGTGGCAGTAGAGGGGGGAGAGAGAAAGAGAGAAGCAGAGGAACGTGTGAAGGGAAGGCGACGAACTCGGTGCCAAATTTAGAGAGGAGGACATTTTGCATATGGTCCCTGGACAATCGCAAAATTATGAAGCAGGCCACTGAAATTTGCAGAAATTGTGGTCCTGATCCCTGAGTCTTATTTAGAATTGTTTTGGATGGAATTCTGAATCGTACTTCAATGTTTAACTTTCGCATAAAAAATATTAGTGTATAGCATACTAGCATACATATTGTGTTTTCACAAGTCATACCTGAATTAAAATATGTAGTTCATACAATTATGTGTAAATTATACTTTTTGCGACATTGCATAGTAAAGAAAAAGAAGTTTTTGCAATATTGCATTGTAAACAAAAAGAAAGTAGCAAACATAGCACAAAACTCAAACACTACAATTGTTACTTTTTATTTTTTGAGTTTCTCAATGAGAATGGAGGTATTATTTTCTTGAAGGGAAATGGAGATATTATCCGATAGGATTCGAAAATTAGCATGATTTGCACATTTATTCATGCTTGTGTATAGGGACTTTCATTAAAAAAATTTATTGTGATTTTGTTTTCCAAAAGGAACCCCTTTTACTTTTAGATTTGCAAAATAGAGCCACTAATAATGCTACAAATTGCTGGATCAATATCAAAAGTAGTTATCATGCATGCTCATTGGATTATTCATAATGGTACCCAACATGAATCGGGAAAATAATTCTTACAAAATAAGGCCATGTTCAGAATGCGTGAATCAAGAAAATTCATGCGTTCTAATTAGGTCCTAATCTCTACTAATATAAAGGGGAGTTTTTCCGTCATCCACGTAGCATGAAGCACGTTCAAAAAATGCTCCTCGAAAAAACAAGAGCAATCGGCTAAAAAAACTGCTAAGCCGGCTCAACCGGAACAACTCACTTTTCCATCCCTTATACTACGTCTCAACCTCATCTCCTCTTATCATCATCTCCTAGGGTTTTTACCCCATGGAGACAGTGCGGCTCATCGTCTCCCAGCTCTCGCTGCTCCCTATAGCGACCTCCCGCCTCCTCCACCCACTTGCCTGTTGCCACCGCCATCGGACCATTGGTACCTATCGGGTAGTCTACCAGAATCAGGTATCATGTTTCTTGGATTTGGTCTAAGTAAAAATGCAAACTCTGGTTGATTTATTGATTTGCTGGAAAAATGAGTTTTCTGTTAATATGTGCAGGTACAATGTGGTCTTAGCAATTGTCCGGTGGGCGAGTTCTGTATTGTTCACAATGGCGCCTGCCAAGATGGTGAGCATTCATTTAGTGTTGCAAATATGTCATGCTATGAACAAAGCTACAATATTGCAAATAAGATGTGCTACACCCTTATTAGTCCCTTTGAGATACCTGCACATGTTACACTAGGAACACAAAATTTCAGCTTGTGAGCTGACTCCAGCATTTCAATATTATTACACCTTTTGGCTACTCACAGGGGCGGATCTACAGTAGTTCATGGGTGTTCAGCTGAACACCCAAAAATTTTGACAAAAAACTTAGTATATATGAGGTATATTACATATGTATATATATAACTGGATCAGTTTAACTGTTTCGGGTCACAATTCTGCCAACCGGCCCGAGGGAACCTGCGTCGGTGCGTCCGCGTGCGCGTGAAGCCAGCCCAGCCCATTTGCTGCGCGCCTGCTCCCCCGGCCCCTCTTCCCCTGGTCCCCAAATCCCCGATTCCTGCCTGCCCGAGCGGCCGACCCGACGCGGTCATGCGGCGACGCAATCCACCTAACCCTAGCGGCGACTCGGCGCCGCCCGCGCCTCCGCCTCGCCGCCCGCGTCGATCTGGGCTCCAGCGCTCTGGCCCTCAGCTCCGACGCTCCTCCGCTTCGCCTCGCCTCCTCCGCCCTCCGCCTCGCCGCCTCCGCCCTCCACTCCGCCGGCGACCGCGCCTCGCTGCCTCGGAAGGAAAGCAGATGAATACTGGGATTCATATTTTGATAATCTTGAATTGGTATGAATGTATGATTTAGTATATATTGGAAAATATTTTTAGATACTCACCTCTATATAACTGGTCATGAAGTGCTTTGTGAAATCTCTTTGCATTGGACAACTAAACCTCTCAAAATAAAAGGACAACAAGATACAAGTAGATAATAACACTGTACAACATAGGTTTGATAGCAGACAAAACTTTTGATCATGCATTTAATGGGAATACTACTGCATTTTTGTGTATGCCAAGCATTTGACAGTTCTAATGAAAAAAATGTTAGCCATACATGAGTAGGATGGCAACTGAGTGGGGCTTTCTACGGGATGAATGTTCAGTTTGTGTTTAAATTTAGTATTCAACAGCTAAATGATATTTGCATCGGAAACTCTGCATTGATAAGTTCGTTATTTTTTATTTGTCTTGTGTCATCACAATTATAGGACTTAAAGAAACATGAACAATATCTTGATTTAGTATAGTTTATACACAGGGGCGGATGTACGGTAGTTCCTGGTGTTCAGCCGAACACCCAAAATTTTTGACAAAAAACCTAGTATATATGAGGTATATTACATATGTATATATATAACTGGATCAGTTTAACTGTTTTGGGTCACAATTCTGCTGACCGGCCCGAGGGAACCTGCGTCGGTGCGTCCGCGTGTGCGTGAAGCCAGCCCAGCACATTTGCTGCGCGCCTGCTCCCCGGCCCCTATTCCCCCGGTCCCCAAATCCCCGATTCCTGCCTGCCCGAGCGGCCGACCCGACGCGGTCATGCGGCGACGCAATCCACCTAACCCTAGTGGCGACTTGGCGCCGCCTGCGTCGATCTGGGCCCTCGGCTCCGGCGCTCCTCCGCTTCGCCTCGCCTCCTCCGCCCTCCGTCTCGCCGCCTCCGCCCTCCACTCCGCCGGCGACCGCGCCTCGCCGCCTCGGAAGGAAAGCAGATGAATACTGGGATTCATATTTTGATAATCTCGAATTGGTATGAATGTATGATTTAGTATATGTTGGAAAATATTTTTAGATACTCACCTCTATATAACTGGTCATGAAGTGCTTTGTGAAATCTCTTTGCATTGGACAGCTAAACCTCTCAAAATAAAAGGACAACAAGATACAAGTAGATAATAACACTGTACAACATAGGTTTGATAGCAGACAAAACTTTTGATCATGCATTTAATGGGAATACTACTGCATTTTTGTGTATGCCAAGCATTTGACAGTTCTAATGAAGAAAATGTTAGCCATACATGAGTAGGATGGCAACTGAGTGGGGCTTTCTACGGGATGAATGTTCAGTTTGTGTTTAAATTTAGTATTCAACAGCTAAATGATATTTGCATCGGAAACTCTGCATTGATAAGTTCGTTATTTTTTATTTGTCTTGTGTCATCAATATTATAGGACTTAAAGAAACATGAACAATATCTTGATTTAGTATAGTTTATACATGCCTCTTTCCATGACAGGTCTGAAGTGTTGGCACTCTAAAATTTCAGGTTTTGCTACATGCCACCCTTCAATGGGAAATGTGAGGTTCTAGGGCAACAAATGGGACGTGGTGTCATCGTGATAGGTGAAAAGAGATCTGGTTATGATGGACGCCATAGGGTTGCCCAGCAGGAAGAGACAACTAAGGTAAACATGAAGCCAATGAGGTCTGATAACAATGATGTTCAAAGATTTACTCAAGATGAAGAAGATGTTAAGGTAACTAGAACTCCAAAGCTTATATGTACTTCAGTTCAAAGATGATTAAATAACTTAATCCTGTTGTGAGCTCAGAATGTCAAGGTAACCCCAACGATTCCCAACAAGCGAAATAAATCTTCAAATGGCACCCCATCAATGCACAACAACAGCGAAGGTAGGCATCGCCGAGTTAATTTGTGAACTTTTGTAATTGTTTTGTAATTTCTTTATATTATTTGACATGTTATCCCTAGCACGAACAATTGTATGTTAACTATTACTACTGTAGATCTTTATGTTTTGTACTGAAAAATATTTTTACAACTTCGAACACCCATTCCAAAATTACTGCGTCCGCCACTGGCTACTCACATACATCTGTTTGTTCTTTTGAATCAAAGCTTTAATTTTTTTTAATGTCAATTTTGTTGATCTCCATTGTTTTTCTGTTATATTTGGTAGATGGTAAATGTTGCTTTATAAACTCCTGTCGAACAATAGAACTTGCTTTTTGATGCAATGTAGGTGTCAAATGCTGATGTATTATCTTGCAGGTTTTTGTTTCTTTATTGATGAGGATGGACAGGTCAAGAAGAAACCACAGGTTAGTGCTCTCCTTTATCACCCTTGGACAGGTTATTGTTTGGATCTAAATCAGTTTCTAGGTGTCGGTGATTTGAGTATAGGGCTTTTATCATATTCATTACAAATGTGTTTTTCTGTAAGAAATCTTTGTTTGATCTTTTAGTGCTTGTATCAAATGTGATTAGGTTGTTTGCTTTTTTTTGTAGAGTAGTGCTTCTATGAGCACCTGTCTTGTGAGCTTGTGTGCTTGTGTAAATGGAGGGTGCTCTGTTTCTATGAATGTGTTTGGCAAGTGGGGGGTTTTATTAATGACATAAGTAAAGTTGGGAATATGGTATGTAATTTTGTCTTATTTGTCATTCTATTGTATCTAATTTGATGAGGCTACTAGTTTTCATGTTTATGTGGGAGCAGCATTTGTGATACAATGTTTTGATTAATACTGGTTGTATTTTTTTTAAAAAAAATTGGTACATCTCATTCACCTTGATCTGGAATTTTACATAAGCTTCAATTTGTTGATTTTATCCAACAAATTTTTTTTACATTTCTTGTTGGCTTTTATAAAATATTCAAATGTATAATGTCTATAACCAATTCCGTGTCCCAGTGAGGAAGAAGCTAGGCTAGAGATATATTTGTTGTCGATGCGTCATTACTTTGCTTTTAGTGCCCTTGTATCTAAGGAGCTTTCCAGGAAACTTAAAGGTGTTAGTGATTTCATGAGCAATCTTGAGGAAATTTCATTATAGAATACCTTCAAATGTTCTTGCTTGGATCTTACACCTGTTAATCATTCGCAGAGTTGCCCAAAGTCCGCTAGGTTCTTCCTGATTCATACTTGGATGTGAAAAATAAGGACTATGGAGTAATGATAACATTTTTCTATCTGAATAAAGATCGTTCACTGTTTTCTTATTGGTCATGGTTCCATCGAACTCCTGACTACCCATGGATTGTTTCCTTTTTTTTCCATTCTCTACGTTTCCAACTGTTGTTGGTGACGGCGTGGTGACTAAAGTGCATAAAAGGTGGCGGCGCTTGGCCTCCATCCTCGTGAGATGACGGTGCTCTTCCCATCACACGCCGCATTTGCGTCCCTCTTCTCTAGTGCTCCATGCAGCATCACTCCTGGCTGCCCCGCTAGGCTCACGACCACGCCGCCTCGGTGATATCCTTCCCCTGGACACTACCGTACCATGCTAACTAGCCACAAGTGCCGCCAATGGCCTTGCAGCACATCTCCTAGAGAGCTCTCAGCCATCTTGCCTTAGATTAGCAGTGTTGCGAGTTGGGCGTAGCCTCCATCGTTTCCTCCTCCACCGATGTTATCGCCTCCATGTAATACCCTAGCCCACCCAGTCCAGCCCGGCCCATCCCAAAGCCCTATATAAGATGGAGAGACAGGTGGTGAAGGAAGCAAAATCCAGTTTCGCTTGTCTCCCGTGCTCACCTGCGTGCTTTGCTTTCTCGCGCTTGCTGCTGTCATGCCCTGCCGTCGCCCGCGCAACCGTCGGCGCCGCCGCTCGCAAGATCCGGTCGCCGCCGCTTGTCGCCCTCCGGTCGCCGCCGCTCCGCCAGCCGCACCTCGTCGCCCCTGCCGCGGACGCCGCTCGGGTGGGCAGTCGCCGTCCCCAGCTCGCGCGCGTCGTCGCTGTGCGTCGCCCTCTAGCTGCCGCCGCCCTCAGCTGTATCGCCGTGCGCCGCCCCTAGTTGCCACGCCGCCCTCCGACCGCCGCCGTCGCTGCTCCTCTGCCCCACTGGCTGTGCGCCGCACACGGGAGCGAGGGGGCCGGCTCCGGCGGGGAGAAGAGGAGGCGCGGGGAGTGGGGAGTGAAGAAGAGAGGAGGGGGAGCCGCCGGCTGTGGAGAGAGGAGGGAGACGAGCCAACGGCATGAGAAGAAGAAAGGAAGAGGGGAGTGCGGCCGCCCGTGAAGAAAAAGAGGAAAGAAGGGGGGGCGGCCGAAGGAAAAGAGAAGAAGAGAGAGACAAGGAAGAAAAAAAAGAGGAAGAGAAAGGAAGAGAAAGGAAAGAGGAGAGGAAAAAAGAATTCGACCTGCTGCCATATCTACCCGATCCAACAGAGAAAAAGGAGGGCCGTCCCGATCCGATCGCTCGGGGCCAGGGTAACGCCTTGAAAACCGTTCTCCCTGTATATTTACCGAGCCAGGCATAAATTAATATGTCGATAATTAGAATTGATGCATGGGATCATTTAATTATCGTTATTAATATAACTGCATGTCGGTGCAACGGGTATTGCCACTGTTGATATGGTCGATCTGTGGCAGAAGAGGGAGAAGGAGAGCATAAATTGATAGACAGTGTAATTAATTAAAGTGAGATTAAACGGGTAGAAATTGATCGGCGAGTATAAATAATGTGATCGCTCAATTTATAGACTGGTTAAGCATCGGGTCAATGAGAGGTTGCCCGGTGAGACAGGAGTGGGTTATGTCGATTGGACGTTAGAGCGATGTTATTTACTCGTAATTGAATATATTGCATGAGTGATAAATTGAAATAATTAATGCTTGTTCAGGTGGCAGTTCGAGTTTGGTGCCGTCCACGCACCGTCCGCCAGGTTAACAGGCAAGTGCATGGTAGACGGTAAATTGTGATGAATGTTATTCGTGATTCCATGCCATGATTTACAGTATTTATGAGAGGATGTATGTGATTATGTGCTAATCATAGTTTGATGAGTAACATTTATGATTAGACATTCACATTTGGAGCATATTGCATCATGCAATTGCATAAGAGCCAGGTCGGTGAGAAAGTCTTACGACTAGTCCGAAGTGCTCTTGAATAAGACCTATAGAGGTAGGCACTCCACGGGAGTGGAGGTCGTGACCTCGTATGAAAGAGGACGAGGCGAGTGGTCCATCGACGGGTGGACACTCTGCTATACCGGTATAAGCCACAGTTACAGAGCATACAGATGCATACAGATGCATTGCATGATATTGCATTGCATTACAGTGACAGAAAGTGATACAGTTACAGACAGTTGTGATTTACAATTTACAGTTACAGAGATTATCTACAGTTACAGAGTTTATTTACAGTTTACAGTTACAGAGTTTATTTACAGTTTACAGTTACAAAGTTGGTTTACAGTTTACAGTTACAGAGTTGGTTTACAGTTTACAGTACAGAGTAGACTTACAGTTTACAGTTACAGAATTGATTTACAGTTTACAGACATAGAATTGATTTACAGTATACAGTTACAGACTTAACTTATAGTTCACAGTCATAGAGTTGATTTACAGCTTACAGTTTGTGAAATTGATTGAATTGCTAAAGTGATGTTACTGTTTTTATCGTGTGCTTGCTGAGTCTCCGGACTCACCCTTGCTTTGTCGTTGTTTTTAGGTGAAGAATGACGACATGCATGGAATGGGGATAGTCGTTTTGGCACTGCAAATGTGAAATAACAGTTTAGACGTATACTGAGCTTGTATGGTGAATCTAGGGTTTAGTTTGCTAGCAATGGAACCCTAAGCTTGTTTATGTTATGGTTGTGCAATATAAAGTAGTTGGCTTTGCAATTATCTGAAATTTATCTGTCATTTGTCTCCTGTGGGTATTAAAACAAAATAGAGGTGCTGCTAAAAGTTGAATAGCAACACTTGTGAATTGGTAAGTGGATGGTGGTAGCATCTTGGGCCTTGTGGAGGGCCGGGGTGTTACACTCGATCTCACTGAATAAACTATGCTTAAGGCTATCATGTGATTGCTATAGTTGGTACATGCTAGATTATGCTTAAGGAATGAATAAATAATTCAGTTTATTTATGATGGCTTTGATAGCTTCCTATTTGATAATGATCACTATAGGTATTGTTCTGCGCCTGTCCACCTGCAAATAATTTAAAGGGTTTGTTGTAACACCCTGGCTTAAAATTCGCTCAAAGCCTAGCCTACCGTGAGATAGACATAGCACCCCATTTACACTTTTGTCCCCGCTTCGTATAAAAGAATTAACTAAGTATAGAACTTAGTAGTAGCAATATGGTTCTTTTTATACTTCTAAATCTGATTTCCTCGAGCGTTTTCGAACTTTGGTTTGAGTTTTACATTCTGGCTGACATGGAATATATGAGGTGTTGTCTATAATTACATTGTCCTTGCGAAATTTCAAGTATCCGGCTGTAGTGTTTGCCTATGGATCATACCATCAAGTGACTAGAGTGGTAGCGTTGATATGTAATCATGTTTTGGTATGCATTTTTTTTGTTTGATCTTTTGATAGCAAAGTGCATAGTAGGTAGACCTAATATGTTTTTATTTCATGGGCGTGAAATGATGAAACAATCTTAATATAATACTAGCTTGTGAAAATGTGTATCCCTGGCTTGATTAGTTTGATATGTGTGTCAAAGAAAGTGCTATTCAATTGGAAGATTTATGGTTCCGTTGTAATGCACGTGTACCTTACTAGTATACGGTATATATGGGAGAATCCGTAAAGGGCTAGTTATCCTTGAATCAAGCATACTCCTTGTACAAAACAACCTTTCTACAAAACCGCTACAAACACTCCCTGACACATGGACCTAACAACCGATGCAATTCACTTATGATCCGCTTATTGATGGTTGTTTTTCACTAAACTCATACATCACAAAAAAAGTACAAGAAAAAAAACCTTCACACACATTGTGGAACACGTTAATGGTTGAATCAATCATGACGTCGAATCGGAGCATGAGGTTATGACACTTGCGGTATTGTTATCTGTTGCACTCATCCGTACCATCACATTCCTCTTCTTCCACAAAATACTGTTTAATCTAACAAATTTTTTTTTTGTAGAAGCATGTCCACAGCCGCCGGCTTACCGTTACTTGCACTCACTGTTTAATGCTTATTTCTACATCCACATAGCAATGTTGGGTTTTGTGATGGCATAGGACCCCACCAAAAGTGCAAGCCATTTTTTTTTTTGGCACACTGCACCTAAAAAGATAAAACAAACTTACCAGTAACTTCAGAAGCGACCTTAGTGAATTATTTTTGAAGTGAATGGATCCCTTTGAACAAAATACTTATTGCAGAAACAGGCTTTAAAAATTACAACTTTGTGCATGTAGATGTATGAGGAAATATTTAACTTGATCATATGAACTTTCCACCTTCAGACTCCAAAAAAATGGCGATGAATATTTTTTTAACAAAAATGCCTACCATGTCAACCGCATAAAAAAGTATCTTTAGCAAGCACATAAATACAGACAATACTTTTAAAAGGAAAACTTACATTCAAATGTCAAAGAACAACACTGATATGACATTGTTGCAACTTGCATTCATGCAAAATATTTTAGATTGCACGTCTATATGATTAGAAAAACAACTAAAAAACTGCAGAATATTGCAACCGTTTGCATGTTACTCTGACGAAGTGACGATACATCGAATTTCAATTTCTGCGGCCAAAAAATTTAAGTGCTGTTCTTTTCAGCTACTTTTGTTTTTGAGACGTTCCTTCAGCAGCTACTCGTAGTGGAGAATCTAGCAGCACTACCGCTTGGGCCCTCGTAAAAGAAGAATTTTCGGCCAATCTGGCCCTGCGCTCCCGTAATCTTGGAATTAGCCCATAACGTCACGAATTGGCAAAATTGGCCCTCTGGCGTGCTCTGGCAGCGCACGGTGAGGTCGAGTGGCCAGCCCAACCGGGGTTGCCTACAGAAAACCTTCCCCTCAAAACGAGAGAGGATTTCGGCCCTATCTACCGCTAGATGCCAAACAAACATGCTCAACCGGTATAGTTGAAATGTAGAAACAGGGAGGACATGGTCGTATAGGTCTTGGATGACCAGTTCGAAAGCAGACGATATTTTTTTCGATGCCCACACTTTGGGGTATAATTAGCCAATAGTTTATTTTCTGTTACTGCTAATAGAGCTTTTATGTTAACCCTCCTTTCCAGCAAATGGCGAAATACAAATTTGTCCACTGGATCAATCATCCCCATGAACACCATGTTGTGTTGTAAATGGATACATTGTGGAACCAAATCTTAGAATTGGAGACAGGGATTGATAATCTCAATGAGCAGAATGATGATATCCGCCAACAGATGCAGAATGAGAGGGGTAACGAGAAGGTCATCAACATAGGAAGTTTCTATTATCCCATATACTGCTGCGTGATTCCTACCTACATATGTGCATGCCATTACAACAACGGCCAGCCACGTCCGAGGCGCCCTCTTTGCAACACTCCATGTGAGTAGCGCCAGGCACCTTCTATTAGTAGCCACACCCAAAGAAGTTTGTATCACCGTACTCTCCCCAGTTATATGTGGTTATGTTCAATCTTCTAAAGCATATAACTAAATGGTATGCGAGTCATTGCGATTACCATTTATTGAGTGGACTGTTCCAGCGTTGCGTCACGTGTATTAAACTAGAGACGTTGATACACTTTGCAAGTCCAATTCAGTTTGGGCAAATTCGCATCCGCGAGACAGGGGCCTGCCACATGATTCGTGGAGTAGTGTAGCATCACGTCGCTGCATAAAACTACCCACATTTGGTCTTATCAATGCGTAAGGCCTTTTCGCTTGGTATTGTCAGTGCGTATGGCCACCACGAACTTCAACAATCTACAGTCACTCGTACTCATCATTATCTGTCTTCCATTAGGAATACAAAAAGACCATTTTGCCATCACACTTCAGCCTACAAAAGGGAGCCATTCCTTAGCCACTCCCCCTGCATTTTTCTCCTTCATGTCTTGAAGCATGTCTGCCCATTCTCTCTACCTTGGTTTGCTTCTCCCTCCCCCGGACATTGACATGAGCCAAGTCAGCACCTCTTCGTCGGCACCTACAGTGATTTGCCCAAAGTGCAATATGCTTGTCAGACATAAGACCTCACACACGGCCACGAATCTTGGACTACACTACTACAAGTGCCCCTTTCACTCGGTGAGTCGGCTTGTTTCGGGTTGGTTCAAATCATTCAGCAGATGTTACAAAACCTTTGTCTTATTGAATTGCAGGATGGCCCAGGCATTTGCCGATTCTAGGTGTGGTAGGATGAAATGGCCACTAGGCTTGGCATTGTTCCACAGGAGAAAGTTATGATGGGGAGTAGTGAAATGGTCGAAATGCAGCATCATTTCGATAGGCTAGAGAGCAAGATTAATATAATGTTGTGTGCTATTTTCTTACTTGTGTTCGTTGTTACCTTGAAGGTCGTTCCACATGAACGGGGCTGCATCCCATTTTGCATCGTGCTCATCGTGGATAGCAACCCAGCGTTACGGTCCGAGATAATGCACACATCCGCGCGATCCTAAACCACTGCCTGCTTTACATTCGCTAGGAACCATAGCCAGCTCTCTTTTTTCACTCTTCACAATTGCGAATGCCAAGGGAGTAACTGGTCGTTGCCATCGGCTGCAACCATGGTTAGGATGGTGCCTTTGTATTTCCTAGATAGGAAGGTGTCATCCATCATCAGCACGGAACAACAAAACTTGAACCCATCGATCGCTTGATGGAAGACCCAAAACATTCTATCAAGAATGAAGCAATTTGGCCCCTTCGTGGGATGTGGCTGCTACTCCTTTTTTATGTATGTCTTGGGATTTTATTCTATAATTTGGTAGGGCAACATTGGGACTAGGTCGTAGGCCTATTCATCTGCCATACCTACTTGTAGCTAACCTCGAAGCCCACCATGTTGACAACATCTGCCTGTAGAGGCTTCGACGAAACAAAAACATCTGCGATGACCAGGTGGCTGATCAGGCTTGCAATATAGGAGTATGTCAAGTTGTGGTACCTTCGAAGTGGCTCAGCAAGCTTGCACGTGTGATCTTTCAGCACTGTGATCCAAAAGTCCGTAGCCCCACCCCTAGACCACTACGCACGGACCTTGCTAGGGAAAGACTCGTCCACACACTTGACGATATAGATGTTAGTGTTCAACCTGTGCACGCGATACGTCCAGCTGATGGTCATGGCATATCTGTCAATGGCCTGTTGGGCAATGCTCTTGTTAGGGAAACATTGCCCTAAGAGTAGAGTGTCTTTGTTGAAGTCCCACTATGCCTCCTCTGTCTATGGTAGAACTAGCGATGCCACTACGATGTCGTCCAACCTACAGGTGACATAAGTGCCATCGGTGGTAACGACACCATCGACTACACCTCCTGCAGCAACTTCTCCATCTCCCTCATCTCCAGAACTAGATGTTTGCACGTCCTCATCGTCCTCGCTCTCCACTTTTTTCACCTAGTCGGCCAGGTACTTGTGGCAGTTAATGCAGGCTGCCCACTATCCCTGTATGTCTTCATTGGACTCGAAATTGTTAGCACGCCTCCTCAGGTCTCCATCACCCATCACCTCGCTCGCATCTCCACCAGTAGCACCATCTATATCAGCGCCAGAGACCAACACAGACACTGCATCAGCAGTGCCTTCACTAGAACCAGGCATGCTGGATGACTCCATCTGCTCCACGAACTGAACATACACCATCAGTCTACCATATATTGTAGCAGCAGGGTTACACACAATCTACATGTAATTGACCCATGACGCATCACTTGTCACCTTCAGAACCTTCAGAAGTAGCCATAAGGTCTCCCTACACAACCCACCATGGAGGTGTACAACGCCTCGATGCACAGCTTGTTCCTTGCAATGGCACAATCGAATGTGGAACGGACGCACCTCCTGAGCTCTGAGAGGCCCATGTCCTTTAGAACGAACGCTCGGATCATGGTCCGGTCACAATTTGATAGGTCTGCCCCGTATGATTCATCACGTGCGAGACCATTCCCATAGAACATGAAGAGATCTTTAATGCCTGATATGGCATACCTACAAAATTTCCCAGAGTGTGTAATGTTACGTTACAACTTGTCTCAATATTTTTACCATTGCTAAACCATTTTAGAGGATAGCATACGGAAATTACTTTACAACTGTCAAAAATAGGAAAACCATTAATAAACAGAAAATTCATTCTATGCCACTTACTTACATCCGGTTCTAAAAATTGGCTCTCACCACACTCTCTATACTATATGCCATCCAATTGCACCAAATTTATATTATATGCCACTGCCATCAGTTACCCATGAAATAGATGATTTTGTCCTCAGTTCAAAATTAGTCCGCACGATAAAAATTATATATATGGCAAATTGCCTTAGCCAAAATTACTGAATTTTTTTGCTAGATTGTGGGGTAGTGTACAATGCAAATATTAAATTTCATGGACTGACCCTTCCGTTTGATTACTTTATGAAATTTATCTCAAAATCACCCTATTTGAACTATTTTGTTAACTGCAACAAATTAACTACACAAAAAGTATAATCAAAATTTTTTGGTGCTTCGTCACATCTTACGAGCATGTCATAATTTTTACACCTCATTTAGTCTTTGTTTCTAAATAGTAGCCTTTATTTGTATTTAAATTAATAATCTTAAAATTTCCTTTCAATAGTCCCTTAAAATATTTCCCCTACCTCACTCGCATATCAGAAAACACCTCTATTAATTTTCAGATTTTTTTGAACATTCTTTCTATTTTAAATTAATCGGGTCTTTGGTCTTTTTGTACGTGATTTCAATATTGCTTATATTTCCCAGAGTGTAAAGTATTTTTATTTTCAACGCAATTATCACAGTTTACCCCTCTATCCAAACTAACATAAAACATTTCACGGAGTGTCCAACATTAATTTACACCATTTTGCACTATTTTTACCATTGCTACACTATGCACAACTAACTATACCACACATGTACCACCCTACAATTCATAAATTAGTGCTGACAGTAGTACATTATATTTCTAAGCAAACAACTACAATGAAATTCAATTTTTAACATAACGGTAATGCGACAATTGGCCATTAACTACAATCTGCATAGAGCACAACAATTTAACCAAAACATGCATGTCTACCTGTTTGTGCAAAACATCATACAAATATTAAGTGTTTCCAAATGCAGAAAAAATACAATATTGTTTCCATACAAACAAAATAACTTATGCATAAACTATGGTATTCATATAATTAGCGTGACAAATAAACATTTAATGACACTAATAACGCTATTGGTTTGACGTCAACTAAGGCCACTGCCCAATTACACAAGCTACCTATCACATCTTCATACTAACAAACTACTATTTTTCTAATTACATGTTAATCATGTTGCTACAAAAAATAGCGCATGTCGATGAAAATTACCTCTTTTGTATGGTCACAAACCGATCTGCAACTTTTCTAAATACGCAAACTTGAAATTAAAATTGAAGACCACCCAAAAATCTGATGCTTTAACGCCTTTACTTCCTCTCTTCTTGTTGCCTCTCTTGGTTTCTCGCTCTTCCTACAAAATAGCGCTGCTGCCTCTTCGAAAGAACGAATGCCAGCACCATTTAAGCATGCAACCAGCGGAGGGGGAGGGGGCGGTTGTGCAGGCGCTGCCACTGGGGAGCACGTGCGTGGGTGGAGGGGGGCTGGTCAGGTGGGTGAATGCGCGTGGGAGGCACCTCACGCGGTGGAGGACAGCGACAAGGCCCGGCCCATCAACGGGGCCAAAGCTGGAACTTGCGTGCCAAGGGGGCCAAAAACGCCAAGATTTCGTGAAAGAACAAAAGCTTTTAGAACCAAAAACAGAGCTAGAGGGATAAACTTCAAGAGATACGCACCAAATTTTGCACCGCAAACTTCTGTAACCCTTCCCTATCAGTGATTTGCGAATTATCTTTGTCACATACCATAAGTTTTATTCCTTATGGACGAATGCTATTGGATAGCCCTGCCCAGGATATTGAGATGAGGCTCATGCCAGGAAAACATTGCATGCGGTGAGGGCAAATCGGAACGTAATAGTAGAGCCATCGTTCAATTTGCCCACAACACATCAGACAGACCTTCATGAGAAGGATGGCCACAAATTGCAACCAATTCCAGGAAGGCGAGACCATGCATTTCCATCTCCACCAGCTGTGGCAATGCTATCCACATTGACCACGAACGGGTTAGAAAAATGGACTCCAATGCTTGTACTTCCTTGAGTTTTCCTTTCCAGTTGCTAACATTTTAAAAATCTAAAGAAAAATATTCTGAGAAACTTGGTATCTATAGGACAGAAGTATTATTAGAAGACATAGTCATGTGTTTTGAAATGATGATTATATCTCCTGTGAACATTACAAAGGAATCTAACTGCCACAGGCAACACAGAGGCCCTCTACCAGGTACCAGCAACTTCATGTCGGGACCCCGGATTTCCGAACCCGGACCCTCTGTGTATTACTGCACTAGTCCCAGATCAAAGCTAGTGCACACAATTAAACAGAAATGAATACATAACCAGCAACGCTTTATTACAATATTAAAGAGTACAGACCGAAAGGTCTCATTATTACAATTGAGGTTTCAAGACCTCGCACACACGAAACACAGCGGAAACAACAGATAAACTCGATGAAGACCCATCAATACGCCACAGGCAGTTGACTGGGGAAGCGCGACCTAGTCCTCCGGGAAGAATCCATCACAGCCACAAGCGAAGCAGTAGTCGTAAACACCTTCTTGAGCTTCATGTTCTTCTGAGGTTTATTTTAAGTGTAGCATGTGAGTACATAAAGTACTCCGCAAGTCTTGGGAAAAATGCATAGATGCAAGGCTTGACAAAGGAAGGCTATATGGTTCTTTTGCACAAAGCAATATTTTAAAATTTCAATTACTACTAATTATTTTCGAAGGCATCCATTTAATAAAGTAAATGTTTTAGCAGAAACTATCATTACTTTCTAGTGAAGGTTCCAACTACCAACACTAGCTAACCAATTACAATTGGTCAAGTTTAAAACTGCGGGTTCCATCCACCCTCTCTGGCTCCAACCGCCAGGATACCCTTTCGAGAGTTCCCTCCACTCTTGGAATACAAAACTTTTGATTTTAAAACAAAACCAGAAATCTACCATGTGCATGCATTCTTTGCCCGCCCTTGACCGTGGGCACGGCTATTCGAATAGTTTTACACTCTGCAGAGGTTGTACAACTTTACCCACAAGAGATAAATTATCCTAAAAGTCAACACGCTTCCTTTGGCATGAGACCCAGATAAAATATCACAAAGCTTTTACCTTACTCTAATCTAGCTAGATACCACCCGCTGAGGTTTCACCGCAGGTAGGCTAACTGCCCGAACCGAAGCCCCCTCTTGTGCCATATGAGTACAGTAAATCTCTGTCCCTCACTGTGGATAACCAGTCCATCCCTGGCACCCACTTTCCACTGGTGGCACCTAAACTAGACTATCGTAAGTTAGTCAGCTAGGTCGTACCCATATAGACTTGTGGTTGTACGGTTAATGCTCAGTTTGGACATACACAAGCGTCGGTCCTTAATTGACTAGGGTGGAACATACACTTTACAAGATCTCGTGCTTCCTGCACCAATCCAAACCAACCATCCACCCTAATCTAAACCAACTTTCACATTTTAGTTTATTTTAAAAGAACAGTGGTAACTCCAATTACCACTAAATTTGCAAACACAAGATTATTACAATAATTCGTAATTTCCCATTTGCAAGATTTGCGAGGTATTCAATAGCATGGCTAAGCATTGTTCTACCATTCTAATACCAACAATTTAATATATTACTCTCAATAATGAGTCAAAGGAATTTCTAGGGTTGCAAAGGTACAAGGAATTCAATTTCAAATGAGGGCATAACAAGTTGATTAACTAATACCTAAAGATTTGAACTAATATTTTATATAAATAGCAATGCACATAATTTGAAATAATTAAAACATTTCAAAATCATAGGTTCGAAATGATCAAAGGAGACTTGCCTTCTTGAGCGCTATTTGGGTCCTCTTTGCTGCGACTCGACGAATTCCTCGGCGACGGCGGAATCTACGCGCGAAAAGACAGACAAACAAAACAAATAAATTCAAACCAAATTTAAATAAAATTCAAAAAGAGTCCATATATGGATAGCTTTGGATTTTATAAAAATTTAGAAATTTGAACGGCTCAAATCGGAGTTAAAATGAGAAAGTTATGGCTTCCGAAAGATTAACAGGAGGGAAAAAGGAAAAGGCTGACTTTCGGGAATTAATTTTGCACTGAAAAATGCTATTTATGACATCATCAATTTTTGAATTTTCTGAGCGGGAGATATTATTTGAATGACCGATGGGTCCGGTCTACCGTGAACCGGATCCACGGACCACGGGATTCACCGACGTGGCACACCGGCCACATGGCGCCATGCGGGCGCGAGGTGGCGGCCACGTGGCCGTCCACGCGGGCACAACCGGCCACGCGGGCGCACGCGCAGCCGCACGGAGGGATGGCTGGCCGGCGGCCGGCGGGAGGGCGGCGAGCGGCGGCGGCGGATGAGGGGAGGCGGCGGCGGTGGAGGTGTGGGCGGCCGGCGGCGGCGCTAGGAGGCGGCGGCGGTGGAGCTTGGAGGTGGTGGCGGCGGGGTTTGGGTGGCCGGCGGTGGGGCACCGGGAGGCGGCCGAGAAGAGGTGGAGAGGGGCGGTGGGAGGCGCTGGTGAAGAGGCCGAGGGGAGGGCGGTATTTATAGGCAAGGGGAGGAGGGGTGGCCGGATTTTTGGAGCCTCGTCGGAGTTAATGCAAACCGCGATTAAAGGAAATAAAAGAGGGGAAACGGTCGGATGAATGGAGGGGATTGATTGAGCATCCGTTTCCACTTTTTAATCGGGATTTAAAGCGACGAAAACGGCCGCAATCAAAGCTTTATTTTCGGTTTAATGGAGGTGGAGAGAGAGGGTGGGAGGAGGAAGAAGGTGAGGTTGAAGAAGGATATGACATATGGGTCCCATGTGTCATAGAGAGTGAGAGTTAGTGAAGGGGTACGGGCCGTCGGATTCGCGACACGTGGCAAGTGGATGGATGATAGCCTTTGGATTTTATGAAGGGGTAAGTTGTGGTGGATGGCTAGGATTAAAACGTGGAGAGAGATGGATTTAATCTGAGAGCAACACGTGGCGGGCTAGGATTTAATTTGATTTTTATTTTCGGAATAAATTTCAGCAATTACTAGAAACTTTATAAACACTTCGAAAAATAATATTTAATGTCTAAAAATTCCAGAAAAATCATATATTATTCCTGGAAGCATTTTAGACTTAATAAAAATATTTTTAAATTCATATTTGAATTTAATAATTTTATAAAATACTTTTTAACTTTGAAAATTGATTTTAAATTTCAGAAAATTCTCAAATAATATTTAGAAATTAGGAGAAGCTAGGAAAAATATACTTTTTCCCTTTTTGGCTTTAATAAAATATTTAAAATTTCTTGCTTTAAATTTTGAAATAAAATCCAGAAAATCAAATAAAAGCCAAGTAAAATCCAATTACTTTAAAATAGATAATTTGAATTTAAATTTTTCCAGAAAGCCCAATTTTTGGGATGTTACAAACCTACCCCCCTTAGAAAGAGTCTCGACCCCGAGATTCGGACGGACTGGGAAAGAGATCAGGGAACTCTGCTCTTAAATCTTCTTCACGCTCCCAAGTTGCTTCTGATTCAGAATGATTGCTCCACTGTACTTTACAGAATTTAATGATCATGCTTCGTGTACTACGCTCAGCTTCCTCCAATATCTTGACTGGATACTCTGGGTATGTCAAGTCCTCCTTTAAGTTCACTTCTTCCAAAGACATCTGCTCTTCTGGCACTCTGAGACACTTTCTTAGCTGGGATACATGAAAGACGTCATGCACCTTCGACAACTGAGGTGGAAGCTCTAGCTGGTAAGCAACTTCTCCTTTTTTTGCTACAACAGGAAAGGGTCCAATGAATCGAGGAGCAAGTTTTCCACTGACTCCAAAACGTCTCGTTCCCTTGAGAGGTGACACTTTCAAATAAACATGATCTCCAGGTATAAACTCTAATGTTCTTCGACGATTGTTCGCATAGCTTTTCTATCTGGTTTGAGTTGTTTTTAACCTGTCCTGGATCAGACGAACTTGTTCCTCTGCCTGCTTCAACACATCTGGTTCAAACACTTGTCCTTCTCCGGTTTCTTTCCAATACAACGGTGTCCTGCATTTTCTGCCATACAATGCTTCAAACGGAGACATCTGTAAGCTGGATTGATAACTGTTGTTATAGGAAAACTCCGCATAGGGCAGACTTTGATCCCAACTAGCCTTGTTTGCTAGAACACAAGCTCTCAACATATCTTCCAAAATTTGATTTACTCTTTCTGTTTGACCATCTGTCTGTGGATGATATGCTGTGCTAAAGTTCAAATTTGTGCCCAAAAGTCCATGTAATTTATGCCAAAATCTTGAGGTAAACTGAGTACCTCGATCTGAAACAATCTTCTTTGGAACTCCATGCAAACACACAATTCTTGACATATACAACTCTGCGAGTCTATCTCCAGAGTAGGTGGTCTTTACTGGGATGAAATGAGCGACTTTTGTTAGACGATCCACAATAACCCAAATCGAATCATGCCCTGATTTTGTTCTTGGCAATCCAGTTATGAAATCCATACCAATTTCTTCCCATTTCCACTCAGGTATCTGCAAGGGTTGCAAAAGTCCAGCAGGTCTCTGATGTTCAGCTTTAATTCGCTGGCACACATCACACAAAGCTACATGTTCTGCGATTTCCCTTTTCATACTTGACCACCAATACCTTTCTTTGAGATCTTGGTACATCTTTGTACTTCCGGGGTGAATTGAGTATCCAGATTCATGGGCTTCCTTCAGGATTAACTCCTTTATTTCCTTCTTTTCAGGTACGATAATTCTTTTCCCAAACCAAATGATACCTTCTTCATCTTCTGAAAATCCTGGCGCCTTTCCTTTCTTCATATTTTCTTTAATTTCCTTAACATACTTATCCTCTCCTTGAGCTGCCTTGATCTGGTCCTCTAGAGTGGGTTGAACCTCTAAAGTTGCCAGGAATCCTTCCTCTACTACTTCCAAGTTGAGCCGCTGGAATTCTTCTTGAAGTGCAGGCATACTGTCCTTTATCCACAACTTATTACAGTATCTCTTTCTGCTCAAGGCATCAGCTACTACATTGGCTTTTCCCGGATGGTAATGTATTCCCACATTATAATCCTTTATTAGCTCAAGCCATTGCCTTTGTCTCATATTGAGATCAGGTTGGGTAAAAATATACTTCAAACTTTTGTGATCCGTGTAGATCTCACAACGGTTACCGATCAAATAATGCCTCCATATTTTTAAAGCATGCACCACAGCAGCAAGCTCTAAATCATGGGTTGGATAGTTTCCTTCATGAGGTCGCAATTGCCTTGAAGCATATGCTACTACCTTTCTCTCTTGCATCAGAACACAGCCTAATCCTTGCTTCGATGCATCACAGAAAACTTCAAAATCCTTTCTAATATCCGGAAGGGTTAACACTGGTGCAGAAGTTAGCCTTCTCTTTAGTTCTTGAAAACTATCCTCACATGTTTTACTCCATTCAAACTTCTTTTCCTTCTTTAGCAACTGGGTGAGAGGTCTTGCCAGCTTGGAAAATCCTTCAATAAAGCATCTATAGTAACCAGCCAATCCCAAAAAGCTTCTGATCTCAGATACTGACTTAGGTTGTGTCCAATTGAGCACATCATTTACTTTATCGGGGTCTACTGACACTCCTCCTGTAGAAATCACGTGACCCAAGAAAGCTACTTTTTTAACCAAAACTCACACTTACTAAACTTGGCATACAACTGATTTTCTCTGAGCTTTTCCAAAACTATCCTCAAATGTTCTGCATGTTCTTCCTCATTCTTGGAATGTATCAAAATATCATCGATGAATACAACCACAAACTTATCCAAATATTCCATGAACACCTTATTCATCATATTCATGAAGTATGCTGGGGCATTGGTTACCACTGTATACTCATACAATCCATAACGGGTAGCAAATGCTGTCTTGGGTATGTCCTCTGGTCTTAACTTCAATTGGTGATAACCTGATCGAAGATCAATCTTAGAGAATACACATGATCCTTTCAACTGATCAAACAGATCATCTATTCTGGGTAAAGGGTACTTGTTCTTGATCGTCACATCATTCAAGGATCGATAGTCCACACACATGCGAAGACTACCATCTTTCTTCTTTACTAGCAGTACTGGTGCTCCCCAGGGTGACGAGCTTGGTCTTACAAAACCTTTATCTTGCAACTCTTCAATTTGCTTCTTAACTTCTGCCAAGTCATTTGCAGACATACGATAGGGTCTCTTGGATATTGGAGCTGTACCAGGTACTAGGTTGATGACAAACTCTACTTCCCTGTCTGGCGGCATTCCGGGTAAATCTTCAGGAAACACATCTGGGTATTCACTTACTATAGGCACCTTTTCCAAAGTTACTTCCTTCAAACTGTTCAGCCCACACTTATTCCGAGAAAACGTGTTTGACTTATACCTTACTTGGATTCCATCCGAGTTGGTAATAGTGACAGCACGATCGGCACAATCAATCTGTCCTTTATACTGGGTTAACCAATCCATACCAAGTATGACATCTAGGCTCTTGGAATCTATTATAATAAGATTCGCTAGGAATTTTACTCCATTTATATCCACAGTTGCGCTAGGGCAAACTGTGTTAGTCCTCATTTCCTTCCCAGGGGACTGGACTAGCATAGGGTTCTTAAGCAGACGCACATCCCAATTATATCTTTCAACAAAATCTTTTGACACAAAAGAATGCGAAGCTCCAGAATCAAATAATGCTGTTGCGGGTACTGAGTTGACAAGGAACTTACCCAGAACTACGTCTGGTGCATCTTGGGCTGCCTCCGCAGTGACATGGTTAAGATGTCCTCTGCTCATCGTCTGCGGAGTCCTTGGAGTTTGCAGTGCCCCACGGCCTTGACCTGCAGTTGGAGCTCTTGCTGGTGTGGTTCCCAGGTTGAAACGAACGGGAGTTACAGCTGGGCGCTTCTGGGGACAGTTGCTGGCATAATGCCCCATGTTCTTGCAGTTGAAGCACTGCACTCCTGCTGCTGAAGTCTTGTTCTGCTGTGGTTGGCCACCATTGCCTGCTCTGGGAGCTTGCGGATTTGGATGAGGTCCTGCCGATGGTGTCCTTGGCACACTTGGCATTGAGGGCCTGTTGAATTGAGGAAGATTGGGGCGAAACCGAGAGCTGCTTGCTCCCTGCTGAGCTTGGAACTTTCTCTTCCGAGTCTCGTACAGTTGACGTTGGGCATCTTCTTGCACGAGAGCCTTGTTCACCATGTGCTGGAAAGTTGGGTAGTCATTGGACACCAGTTGCACCTTGATATTGGGATCAAGTCCCTGCATGAATCTCCAGATCTTTGTTGCATCTGAGGTGACATCCTCTGGCGCATACCTGGACAGTTGGGTGAACTTGTTCAGGTATTCTAAAACACTGAGGTTTCCCTGCTGCAGTTGGTAGAATTCCCTCTTCTTCATTTCCATTATTCCCGTAGGAATATGTGCAGTGCGGAAAGCCTCCACAAACTCATCCCAAGTGATGGTTTGTACATTTTGATGGGCGGCGCAGTAATTTTCCCACCAGTTAGCAGCAATTCCTTTGAGTTGGTGAGCAGCATACAACACCTTCTCGTGGTCATTGCATTGAGCCAAATTCAACTTCCTTTCCACATCCTTGACCCAATCGTCTGCCTCCAAAGGGTCAACTGAACCAGCAAAAGTGGGAGGTCTGGTCCTCATAAATTCTCCCAACTTAGACTGTGGAGCTTGGTTGGGTGCCTGCGGAGCTTGCTGTACTTGGTTTTGAGCTAAGGCTTGCAGAAGCTGCAGTTGCATGGCCATCATTTGCTCCAAGTTGGGCGCTTGAGCAGGAGGGGGTGGAATGTTGTCCTCTGGTTGAGCATTGGGGTTACGGCTACTGCCCGGGTTGCTCCTTGTGTTCACCATCTGAAGTGGTTTCCAGGGTTAACAAAAGGTAAGAGGGAACTAGCATAGGTAAGAGATTAGGGAGACTAAATAACATCCAAAACCAACACGCAAGAAAGAAACAAGCAACAACTTAGCTTGAAACTTAACTTGAAATCAAAATAGTTTTTAAGGATGGCTGTACTACAAGTATACAAAGACTTGGTACAGTCCACCTAATACACAAACAAGTAATGTATAAGCGTTCTAAAATCGTAGGACTTTACTTGGGTACTACAACTAAAGAACTAGTCCTCGCTCCTTCATGATGACGCGCTACTCCAGGTGCTGCTCATACGCAACCTCACTAAGCCGTCTATAGAAATTACAAAGGAAAGGGGGGGTACAATTACCATTCCAAAAAGGAAATAAGCAGATAGATAAGGAAGAATACCATGACGAAGGTAAGGATAGAAAGACAAGAAAAGACAAGGATAGCACATTATTAAATTTTTATTTTATAAAATAAATTTTGAAGCTCTTCTTTTAACGACCATTCTAACTAGGTCACGTCCTACAGTCAAATTGGCTCTGATACCACCTCTGTCGGGACCCCGGATTTCCGAACCCGGACCCTCTGTGTATTACTGCACTAGTCCCAGATCAAAGCTAGTGCACACAGTTAAACAGAAATGAATACATAACCAGCAACGCTTTATTACAATATTAAAGAGTACAGACCGAAAGGTCTCATTATTACAATTGAGGTTTCAAGACCTCGCACACACGAAACACAGCGGAAGCAACAGATAAACTCGATGAAGACCCATCAATACGCCACAGGCAGTTGACTGGGGAAGTGCGACCTAGTCCTCCGGGAAGAATCCATCACAGCCACAAGCGAAGCAGTAGTCGTAAACACCTTCTTGAGCTTCATGTTCTTCTGAGGTTTATTTTAAGTGTAGCATGTGAGTACATAAAGTACTCCGCAAGTCTTGGGAAAAATGCATAGATGCAAGGCTTGACAAAGGAAGGCTATATGGTTCTTTTGCACAAAGCAATATTTTAAAATTTCAATTACTACTAATTATTTTCGAAGGCATCCATTTAATAAAGTAAATGTTTTAGCAGAAACTATCATTACTTTCTAGTGAAGGTTCCAACTACCAACACTAGCTAACCAATTACAACTAGTAGTGTGCCCGTGCTAACGCTACGGTAAAATACAAAACAAGATAAAATTTGTAAAAAATAAAACGAACAATCAGATTCATTAAGATTCACGTCTCATATATTGTATAACCAAATATTTTTATCACATAATGAATAATCATTTATTATGAGGAACTCAAAACTCTGAGCTATTTATCTCTAAAGATCAAAGAGAAGTATGATATTATATATTTCTCCTTACAAATACTGTGCATAAATAAGTATGCGGTCTTCAACTTAAGGCATCTGGATGACCATCTCAGACATAGGTATATAACCCTCCATGCTAGTATTCTAGAACCCTTTGGTGCAGGCCTACATTCCCATGTGTGCGGTTAACAAATGCTTAAGGATTACTCTCCCAGATCAGCAACTGTGTTCAAGGGTGAATTAACATATACAGAAGAGATGAGGTTGATGTAACCATCAAGTGTACCTAATTGTCTGGACGCTTTGCACCAAAAAACGGTGGAGGGCAAATGAAAAATGGGGCAGCGACCGGTTCAATCTCCCAAATTGAAACCCTATTCCGCCTTTCACCTGCTGCAGACTCATCCCAGCCAACCTGTTTGAACAACACCAAATCTTTATATCAGCCAACCTGTTTCACCTGCTGCAGTACTAACAGTACTGTAGCTCATGAACTGTGTCATACATCAAGTATTTGAAGGTTCTCATCTTCTTGCTTGACAAGGAGCTTCTCGTTGAATTGCTCAATAAAATCAATTTTCTTGTTGCGGTGCAACAAGTGCTTGAAGGATTTCAGTGGCTTTCCATCTTCAATAGATAATATCTTCAAAGGAACATAACTCGGTGTTCTATCATAAATCAACAGCATGATTCCTGGGCTGAAAACAGAAATAAGAATTCATAATTTGTCATGGCTGAAATATGCGAAAGAAAAGCACAATTTAGGGAAACAATTGCAAACCTAATCTTTATCTCCTGCACATTGGTATCCGGTATTGAATATAGAAAGGAGTAGTTCTTCAAGTCAAAGACCTTATAGATACTGCAAATAGAAGTATGATCGTTAGATCAATAATGTTGTGAAGAACAACATGAAGTGCGATGAACCGTTTAAGAAGGTATTTGCTGTAGAGCTATAGCGATTCCATGCATGCGAGATCATATCACCATAGAACTAAGGAGGACTCTGATCTATTGTTCAAGGAGCAAGAGACAAAAAAATACTGAAAAGCACAAACTCGAAATTTTAACCATCATAGAATACAGAATAATAATAAATGAACTAAACGGGATGGATGATCAGAAGAGGCTGTACCCTACCTACATGCATTATTAAAGTTTTGATATATTCCCTTCTGTACTTCAAAATTAGTGCACAACTGAAGATCATCATAGGATTGATCACTTCATGTTGGTGTTTGCATTTCAGGAATCACTGATATAATTATTTGCTGATAAGCTGTAGTCCCCTTGCTTTTTTGTTGTTGTGCTGACATGTAGTAAAATTTTCCTTCAAAAACAAAAGATGGAGTAATTATTTTGCATGAGTTGACAACCTCCAAATCTTCAATAGAGAATCGAACTCAAGCTCAGCCTTCTAGACAGATCCTTTATTCAGCTTAATATCTTTGCTTGGCTGTTGGTTGTGCCCAACTGGTTGCTATGATTGTGAGATGAGCAACTTGCACATAATTTACACACTGCTTGTACTTCGTTTGTCCTTCCAAAGGGATGTCTACTTCTGCAGCATAACCAAAGTCAAAAGTTTCTGCTCCTTTTCATACTCTGGAAAATTTATCTGAACAAATGCAGTTCCACTGTGGTACAAGTATTTCAATCAGCAGATAAATAAAGCAGGTGATTCACATGTAATCCTTGCCAAGACTGTTAAATGCACAAACAGAAGGGTTGCCTAATTCTTTTTTTTTCTGGAGTTAAAGGTTTTGATGAGTGCAAAGAACACCATGAAGTCAAGTCCTACACCTCACTCAAATAAAAAAAAGATGAGTCTTATAATATATGTGGATAGCAAATGTTTTATATGTATTAGTTAATGCCACCACTGAAACTTGTGGAAGATTAGGTGGTGTTCCAGCAAATCTGATACTCTATCAGCTGATTGACTCCACTACACGGAAATCTGATACATCGTCAGCAATTATGTTATACTCTGTAGTGGGTATGTGGAAGCTGTTGGATTTGGGAAAAATGATTGGGAGAGGACCACCTCACACTGAGGGCATAGTGTTTATTGTTTGGTAGGACCACTGATTAATGCTATGATAGGGATGTTAATTAGGCTTATCTTGTACCATTAACTTATGTGCTTTTGAGCATTGGAAGTATCCATTTTCATCTAAAAATCTAGAGAAAGGGTTCTCCTTTTCCTTTTCCTTAAAAGTATCCCCCAAGGATGCTTATCCCTACTCCCTCGAGTGCATGAGTATGACAGGCCTTTTCCGATTTATATACTCCATTATTTTTTAAAGAGAAACAATGGACCCAAATTAAACATGAACCTTCTTTGAAAGTTTTTCTGATGTTAGATTTGCATGCAGATGGGTGTAATCAGACTAAAATATTTTAGTCTATTCATCTAATTAATCCGAGCTGATCTTGTTTGTGGCTGACCTTGTACTGCAGTCCCCCCTGGAAGAAGCACGGAAAAAAGACAGTCATAAGGCATCAACTATTTGCAGGTGTGTGAAGAGAAAATTATCTAAACAAAGAGTGCCATGTTGCTTGCCTAAGCAAATCAACTAATGTGCTTACAGGGAATTGAGATGTACTACAGTCTATACAGTCTGATTGAATTTGCTGAATTATCCTTGGGATACTACCAGTAAAACATCCCCTCCCCCCTAAGCATCCTACGATTTTTGCTTATCATGCACAGTAGCTTTGCAGAAAAAAATGAAGTATAAAGAGCAGGAGCATAGCTAACAAATGTCCGCCAAGTTATTTACCAAACCTAGAAGTGCAACAGGACCGCGCAGAAGAACAGCTGGTAGGCTCACGAACTCATCCTGAATGGTAGCAAAAGCAAACCAAGTTATAAGCATTTACATTAAACAGCCGCTTCGAGGGAGAAAAAGGGTACGCAAACGGAAGAGTTGCAACAATAATAGGATGCTTTCGATAAGAAATCAAACCCGTATATGGTGATGAGTACACCATCCCTGAATTACATACCAAATATTACCACCACCTAGAGAACTAAGCGGAAGGAAAACTTTCGATCTTAGAGAGGAATTACCTTATTACTGTAATAAACTCCTAATCATATCACTACCCCAGCCTCCCCCTAAGCATCAAACTA
Organism: Dendrocalamus latiflorus; assembly: GCA_017311315.1. NCBI lineage: Eukaryota > Viridiplantae > Streptophyta > Magnoliopsida > Poales > Poaceae > Dendrocalamus > Dendrocalamus latiflorus. The sequence continues at coordinate 32,588,501 of CM029658.1, read as the reverse complement.
CGCATGATTTTCGACGCGAACACTTACCCTCCGCTTCTTCTTATTGCGCGGGGAGGTGAACCTGCGGACGGTGCGGACGACGGCGAGCACGAAGGAGACGCCAACGTAGGCGAGCGGCACGGCAAGGAGCAACGGAACGGGGCTGGAGCCGACGCGGGGCCCCGGTATGGCATGCGTGACGGTGCCGGTGAACTCCACGATGTCCAGCGCCTTGTCCTGGATCCACGGCAGCTCCTCATCCACCTCCACCTCCTCCTCCGCCTCCCGCTTCGGGGCGGCGTTAGGGTTCGCAGTCTTCCGCGAGGCAGCGGGGCCCCGGCTGCCGGCGCGCTTGGCGCAGGCAACAAAGAGGGGCGCCGGCCGCCGACGAGCTGTACGGATGGGGGCGGGCAAGGTAAAGCTCGCCTGGCTTGTTCAACTGCTCAGAGAAACTGGGATGAAATCGGAGGCCAAACCATTGCACGAACCGACGACTCCCGTCGTCCCAAAATCGCAGCTTTAGAGGGCGCCTACCAAGAACGGCGGGTTCGGGCGCCGGACGACAATGAGCAGCAGCCCGGCCGCCGCGAACGCCGCCGCGGCCGACGCCACCGCGGGCACCACCCACCGGCCGTGGTGGTGGTGGCGCCGCCGCCTCGACCCCATGCGCTCCACCTCCTCCTCCCACGCACGTACGTATGCACATAGCGCGCGCGGTGGTGCTGCACACCTCTGCTCCTTGACTCCTTGCCCTGCAAGCGACTCCTCAAAGGCGGCGGCCTCTTCTTGGCCTTCTCTCCCCGCTTCTCGCCTTCTCCTTTTTGATCGAGTGCGTGTTTCGATGCGTTTGGATTCGCGGAGGGGTGGGGGGAGAAGACGGCGGCGAAGCGGAGGGGGTGGGGGGAGGAGGAGGCGGCGGCGCGGGATGGAGAGGATGAGGCGAGGGCGGCGCGGCGGCGGAGGAGGGAGGGGAGGAGGCGAGGGTGGCGCGGCGGCGGAGGAGGAAGGGGAGGAGCGATGGACCAACCGTGCGAGGGAGGATGGGGGAGGCGGAGGGAGGGGAGGGGGAGGGGAGGGGGAGGCGCGGGGGAGGATGGGGGAGGCGGAGGGAGGGGAGGCGCGGGGGAGGAGGGGGGAGGCGCGGGGGAGGCGGAGGGAGACGCGGAGGGAGCGGAGGAGGCGCGGGGGAGGCAGAGGGAGATGTAGCGGGAGGTGGCGGTGGCAGCGTGGGGTGGGTTTTAGAGTAGGGTAGATTTGGATCGTTGGATATGAGTGGGTAAGGAGAGAGAAAGGTGGGAATTGATTCTTGATCGTTGATTTCACTGTTTGGTTTTCTTGGAGACACGAATTGGTGTGGACGCAGGAAAACTCATGACTGCTAGGGGCATAATTTGGGGTGGTCATAGGAAAGAACTGAACTGATGTATTTTAGGGGTAGAGATTGGTCAAGTTTAAAACTGCGGGTTCCATCCACCCTCTCTGGCTCCAACCGCCAGGATACCCTTTCGAGAGTTCCCTCCACTCTTGGAATACAAAACTTTTGATTTTAAAACAAAACCAGAAATCTACCATGTGCATGCATTCTTTGCCCGCCCTTGACCGTGGGCACGGCTATTCGAATAGTTTTACACTCTGCAGAGGTTGTACAACTTTACCCACAAGAGATAAATTATCCTAAAAGTCAACACGCTTCCTTTGGCATGAGACCCAGATAAAATATCACAAAGCTTTTACCTTACTCTAATCTAGCTAGATACCACCCGCTGAGGTTTCACCGCAGGTAGGCTAACTGCCCGAACCGAAGCCCCCTCTTGCGCCATATGAGTACAGTAAATCCCTGTCCCTCACTATGGATAACCAGTCCATCCCTGGCACCCACTTTCCACTGGTGGCACCTAAACTAGACTATCGTAAGTTAGTCAGCTAGGTCGTACCCATATAGACTTGTGGTTGTACGGTTAATGCTCAGTTTGGACATACACAAGCGTCGGTCCTTAATTGACTAGGGTGGAACATACACTTTACAAGATCTCGTGCTTCCTGCACCAATCCAAACCAACCATCCACCCTAATCTAAACCAACTTTCACATTTTAGTTTATTTTAAAAGAACAGTGGTAACTCCAATTACCACTAAATTTGCAAACACAAGATTATTACAATAATTCGTAATTTCCCATTTGCAAGATTTGCGAGGTATTCAATAGCATGGCTAAGCATTGTTCTACCATTCTAATACCAACAATTTAATATATTACTCTCAATAATGAGTCAAAGGAATTTCTAGGGTTGCAAAGGTACAAGGCATTCAATTTCAAATGAGGGCATAACAAGTTGGATTAACTAATATCTAAAGATTTGAACTAATATTTTATATAAATAGCAATGCACATAATTTGAAATAATTAAAACATTTCAAAATCATAGGTTCGAAATGATCAAAGGAGACTTGCCTTCTTGAGCGCTATTTGGGTCTTCTTGCTGCGACTCGACGAATTCCTCGGCGACGGCGGAATCTACGCTCGAAAAGACAGACAAACAAAACAAATAAATTCAAACAAAATTTAAATAAAATTCAAAAAGAGTCCATATATGGATAGCTTAGGATTTTAGAAAATTTTAGAAAATTGAACGGCTCAAATCGGAGTTAAAATGAGGAAGTTATGGCTTCCGAAAGATTAACAGGAGGGAAAAAGGAAAAGGCTGACTTTCGGGAATTAATTTTGCACTGAAAAATGCTATTTATGACATCATCAATTTTCGAATTTTCTGAGCGGGAGATATTATTTGAATGACCGGTGGGTCCGGTCTACCGTGAACCGGATCCACGGACCACGGGATTCACCGACGTGGCACACCGGCCACATGACGCCATGCGGGCGCGAGGTGGCGGCCACGTGGCCGTCCACGCGGGCGCACGCGCAGCCGCACGGAGGGATGGCCGGCCGGCGGCCGGCGGGAGGGCGGCGAACGGCGGCGGCGGATGAGGGGAGGCGGCGACGCTTACCGGCGGCGGCGGTGGAGGTGTGGGCGGCCGGCGGCGGCGCTAGGAGGCGGCGGCGGTGGAGCTTGGAGGTGGTGGCGGCGGGGTTTGGGTGGCCGGCGGTGGGGCACCGGGAGGCGGCCGAGAAGAGGAGGAGAGGGGCGGTGGGAGGCGGTGGTGAAGAGGCCGAGGGGAGGGCGGTATTTATAGGCAAGGGGAGGAGGGGTGGCCGAATTTTTGGAGTCTCGCCGGAGTTAATGCAAACCGCGATTAAAGGAAATAAAAGAGGGGAAACGGCCGGATGAATGGAGGGGATTGATTGAGCATCCGTTTCCACTTTTTAATCGGGATTTAAAGCGACGAAAACGGCCGCAATCAAAGCTTTATTTTCGGTTTAATGGAGGTGGAGAGAGAGGGTGGGAGGAGGAAGAAGGTGAGGTTGAAGAAGGATATGACATATGGGTCCCATATGTCATAGAGAGTGAGAGTTAGTGAAGGGGTACGGGTCGTCGGATTCGCGACACGTGGCAAGTGGATGGATGATAGCCTTTGGATTTTATGAAGGGGTAAGTTGTGGTGGGTGGCTAGGATTAAAACGTGGAGAGAGATGGATTTAATCTGAGAGCGACACGTGGTGGGCTAGGATTTAATTTGATTTTTATTTTCGGAATAAATTTCAGCAATTACTAGAAACTTTATAAACACTTCGAAAAATAATATTTAATGTCTAAAAATTCCAGAAAAATCATATAATATTCCTGGAAGCATTTTAGACTTAATAAAAATATTTTTAAATTCATATTTAAATTTAATAATTTTATAAAATACTTTTTAACTTTGAAAATTGATTTTAAATTTCAGAAAATTCTCAAATAATATTTAGAAATTAGGAGAGGCTAGGAAAAATATAATTTTCCCTTTTTGGCTTTAATAAAATGTTTAAAATGTATTTTCTTGCTTTAAATTTTGAAATAAAATCCATAAAATCAAATAAAAGCCAAGTAAAATCCAATTACTTTAAAATAGATAATTTGAATTTAAATTTTTCCAGAAAGCCCAATTTTTGGGATGTTACAGTTCAAGTGATGGACACTACTAGCAAAGGACAATAATGCACCCTAAACTGTAGACCAACTTAGTTGAGCTTTCATTTTGCCTCATTAGGCAGTGACACTCGTGATCCTTCTCAATAATGCTCCATCAACCATCCTAAGCCTGTGGAGAAGAAAAAACACAGATTTGATGTAAACTTTTTTTTTGGCCCACGTGCTTTTCTTCTACTACCTACAGCTACAACGATGTGGGCTTCATTTCTCTGTGCAGTCATGTTTCATCCCATGGTATTACCAGTGCACCACTACTTTGATAAGCACCTGAACGGAGTCTTTTTTTACTTCTCTGATAACATTGACCAAGGACCAACCACTTGTACTTCTACGCCAGCCAAATAAGGTAAAGATCTTGTTCGTAGTTACAATGGTTTCTAATAATTAATGAGTTCCATAGCTTCTGGTAAATACTATGTCAGTCATTGCACCTCATAACCCTCGAGCAATTCATGCATTCCAAGTCCACTCTACCTGGAATACCAACATGCTCTTTTACATCACCAGTATACTCCTTCCTATCAGTACTACTAGATTCATGGACCTTTGCTACCGCTCCTTTTGCATTTTAACAAGTTTTTAATATTTTAATAAGATTGCGCATAAATCAACTGAATTTGAGCAAGACAACAATCATGATGACTGCCACAAAGAATAAAATGATTGCACTGGATATTGTCCACAAAATGGTCCATGCAAAAAGGTTCACATGGTCCAATTCTATGTCCTCAATAAATTGAGGGTAACAGGTGTCCCAAGTTCCCAGAACCCCTTGTATAGTACCCTGAAAATTTGCAGTTCCTGAACAAGGAAATCCCTGATAACCAGTTGGCCCGTGTTGAGCAGATTACCCATACCCACAATTCCACATATCAGCGCCGCTGCTCTGCTAAAGGTAAGTGGCCCTGTGATGGCCACATGTATAATGATACATTCATTTTAGGTGACAACAAATTCAGTCTTGTTCAATTTTCTTTACTTTGTTTTCTGAACAAAATAAAAATACAGAATAAACACAATAGGAAGAATATCTAGTATTTTATATTTCCAAATGGATTAATTTCTTGCAAAAAAAAATGGATGTCGTTAGATGCTTGAGCTCACATAAATGAATCACTCATCTCCAATCGATGTAAATATTTCGTTGACAGTAATCAGGCCAAGGACTCTCTAACTTGGAACCCAAGAGTCACAGAAGTGCATGGAAATGCAGAGTTGATAAACCTCATAAATAGGACAAGATGGAACACATAATAGGTTATCACATTTTAAATATATGCAATTCATATTTCTATGAATCTGTCACCCAACAAAATTTTTCTATTGAATTTTCAAATACACACTATTATGATGAACTTTTTGTAGTAATTCTCCCAGGAAGTGTGGTTAGCCAGATTTATTGCAGCACACTTATCGCAATGAAGCTAATTCTACGGCGTTAAGTAAACGAGCTGAATTGGAATGTCATGGAAGCTATCTGCAGGGCTGAAAAGATATAAGAACAAAATTGTGTGTTGCTCTGTTCGAAATGGTATTTGGCTTTCAGCTTCTCTATTGGAGAAGTCAGTCTGAACGAAGTGGCTTCTCAACTAAAAGTCATCAGCAAAAGCCATTTTGAACGCCCCTTAGGCTAAAACTTTGAGCTTCTATCTTGCTCCATATTAGACAGGCAAGGTAATGTGACACTCTTATCAGTCAAATGAATTGTCGGAAGCTACCATTTTCGTTAACCAATAGCGCACAAAGAAATGACTAATTGTGACCAATGCAAAATCCTTCAAGCTATTCCACCAGTAAACGCATATAATCTTACTTTTCATACAAAAAGCTACCCTTTCATGCTTTTTTTTCAAACATCTTCAACAGGAAGGTGGTGCAATGTAATAAGGGCACAAGCATAATTTATCAAGCCAAGTCTTCCCCATGCACCGACGATCGCGTCCATAGGAAATCATATCTCAATGCTATCCTCTCCTGTTCTTCTTCCCTTCTTTGTGACTTCTTCCCCAATTCATGCCATCCTCTACTCGGATTCCTTCTGTGGTACTGGGTGCTTTTGTTGAATGGTAGTCCTGATTGCAGCGGCAACGCTTGCTGACGGCAATATGGCATTGCGTTCCCGCTGGATCTAATCAGGCTTGATCTTGGCCACGCAGACAGAGGGCCTACGAGGACGGGGTCACCGGACTGATTGTGATTAGTTCGTGGGAGAAATTTCCGGGTTAAAAATAAAATTTTGTCGTTTTTGGAAGGAAAAGGATTTTATCCCTTTTTGATGGACGTTTAGATGAAATGGACGTGTTAGCACCTCCTACGCCTCCAAATGGACGGAACCAGGGCTCTACAAAAGAACCTGTCCGCGCGCGTGGAAAAATTGACTCCGCCGGCCAACCGGCGCGCACGCGAAAGTCCTCTTGACTTGAATATGGAAGAGTTTGTTGAACAGTCAGCTGTCTGCTTGATTATAATGCTCAGGCTTCCAAGCTAGCTCCCAGACGCACCGCTAATTCTTTAATCTTCCTGAACAGCACCACGCGCGCCAACGATGGAAGCGACGGACTCTCGTCGTCCCGCCGCCTTCGTCCTGTTCTGCCTCTCTGGCTCGCTGTTGTTTATCCAGGTCCCTCGCGCCGCCTCGCTCTCCTTCAACCTCAACTTCTCCGACCCCAGCCCCTTCTGCGGTGAGAGGATCAACTGCACCGGCGACGCGTACGTCGCTTCGGGTAAGCTTGAGCTGACGAACAGCAGCAAGAGCAGCATCGGCCGAGCGTCCTACGCGCAGCCCGTCCCGCTCTGGGACAACGTCACCGGCGAGTTGGCCAGCTTCGCCACCTCCTTCTCGTTCCTGATCACTCCAGCCGGGGCCCAGAACACCGGCGATGGGATGGCCTTCTTCCTCGCCCATTACCCATCGAAGATCCCTCCCCACAGCGCCGGAGGAAACCTCGGCCTTCTCCCCACTAACACGAACGGGACAGGCGACGGCCGAATCGTGGCGGTTGAGTTCGACACCTGGGACAACGGCCCCCCGGCAGACATCAGCGGCAACCATATCGGCATCGACGTCAACTCCATCATCTCCCTGGCGTCCACGGACACCACCTCGCCGACCAGGAACCTCACGTCCAATTTCACGATGACCGCCACGATCAAATACGACAACGGTACGAGGATGCTCACAGTCGATCTCCAGATCAACGGTACCTCGTACTACGTCAACGCGAATGTTGACCTGAGGAGTTGCTTGCCGGAGGAGGTTGCCGTGGGCTTCTCCGCGGCGACCGGCTTGTCCGCCGAGCTGCACAGGGTACTGTCCTGGTCGTTCAATTCCACTCTTGCATCAAAGACGACACCAGCGCCACCACCTCCCACCATCAGCTCCAAGCTTCCCAAGAAAGTACGAGTACTGTTATCTGTACTAGTACCTGTGCTTTTTTTGTTGGTATGTGCAGCCATGGGATTTCTTCTATGGCAAAGACGCGTGAGAAGAAGACCAAACGAAGACAGTGACAGCGACTCTGAAGAACAGTATGGCAGAGCTGAGCTCGAGAGAGGTGTGGCGACCGGGCCCAGACGGTACACGTACCACGAGCTGGCCGCCGCAACAAGCAACTTCGCGGAGGAGGAGAAGCTCGGGCAAGGCGGCTTCGGAAGCGTCTACCGGGGTCGGCTTGGTGTCGGTGACCGCGACCGTCCCGTGGCGGTAAAGATGTTCTCGGCGGAGTCGTCGGCGCAGGGGAGGAAGGAGTTCGAGGCCGAGGTGAGGATCATAAGCCGGCTGAAGCATCGCAACCTTGTACAGCTATTGGGCTGGTGCGACAGTCGCAAGGGGCTCTTGCTTGTGTACGAGCTCGTGGCGGAAGGCAGCCTCGACAAGCATCTCTACAGCAGCGAGAGATTATTGACATGGCCGGAAAGGTGCGACAAAACCAATTAATTTCTCTAGAAAACTCCTTGTATATGAGTGTATCGGATGTCCAACACCGGACCATGCATTTGCATTTTGACTGACATGCTGGGTTTAACATGTAGGTATCAGATCATTGTTGGCTTGGGCTCTGCACTACGTTACCTTCATGAGGAGTGGGAGCAGTGCGTCGTGCACGGCGACATCAAGCCGAGCAACATCATGCTCGACTCGTCGCACAGCACCAAGCTGGGGGACTTCGGGCTGGCTCGGCTGGTCGACCACGGCACAGGATGGCAGACCACCAAGGCCGTGCTCGGCACTGCGGGGTACATCGACCCGGAGTTCGTCAACACGCGCCGACCGAGCACCGAGTCGGACGTGTACAGCTTCGGTATCGTCCTGCTGGAGATTGTCTCCGGTCGGCGACCGGTGGTGGAAACTTCAGAGAAATTATTCACGCTACTAAGATGGGTGTGGAGCCTGTACGGCAGGGACGCGATTCTTGATGCGGCTGACGAGAGGCTGAGGGGCGACGAGCTTGACGAGCGGCGGATGGAGCGTGTGCTGGTAGTCGGGTTGTGGTGCGCGCACCCCGACCGGAGCGAGCGGCCGTCTGTCGCGCAGGCCATGCACGTCCTGCACTCCGAGGATGTAAGGCTGCCGGCGCTCCCGCCACAGATGTACAAGACCGTACCGGATGCCCTGTCGATTGACAGCTCTAGTGGCGTTCGGTCTTCGGTGACCACCGGCAAAACCACGCTTTCTTCCGACTCGTCGTCGACCGCGCTGCTTAGAAATTCCAAGGATCTAGCTTGATTTTCTTGTTTCGTATTGTTTTGTCGGGTATGTTTACCCATTAATTGGGGACTACATTGGTACCGAATAGAGTAATTCTTCACAGCAGCAACCGTCTTCATATCCCCTGATGTTCGTATTTGCTCCGTGAATTTGCTGGTGTCTTGGTCTTGTATGTACTGAATGTTGATTCTCTTCCCAATTAAGCTGCCCATTAGTTGATCCACTCATCAGATATTCAGATCAACCATCGCCATGGCAGTTTATGGTCGCCGCAACGTTCACAACACAAATGAATTGGCGATAGGAGCAGCCACATCAGCCTGTGGCCAATTCATTTGGCGACAGGGTATTATTTGGCTGACAGTCTTGTCACTGATTAATTTGATTGACATATTCCTTTGGCCGATAGGCTCCCTTTCGCCAATTGAATTGACCGTAGAAACCTTGTCGCTAATTCATTTTTGTTATATTAATAAAAAGTTAGTTATTCTATAAAAAAATTCTTCACAGCACAACGATGACCATGAAGACGTCGCCCGGCCAATATGAGGCTAAAATGAGGGACTCATGGCGCCACTGGCCACGGCGGCAAAATAGCATCTGGGTCGCTCTGCGAGATCGAGACGCGAGTGCCGAGTGGAAGCCTAGCGATGGCGCGTTCTCGCAAGGCCGGCGTCCGGTGGCGCAACGCTAGGGTGCGGCAGCCATCGGCGGCGGCCCTGTAGGAGTAGCTTTGATTTCTCGTGTTGTTTGACTGTATGAGGTTTCTAGTTTCTACAAGAGGAGAAGAGAAGATTTTGTATTTGTTTGATTCATTGTGTGGATACGAGTTCTCAGATTCAACAAGACTACCTGGAAGTCGTGAGCATGACGTTCTCCTTTTTGTATTGTCATTCTTGAATGCTAACGACTCAAACAATTTGAAGAAGTCTTGTTCCATTTTTTTTTGGAAGCGTCAACCTAACTGAAGGAACAAACTATCGAGATAGTCTTTCTATTATTATAATTATTAATTAAAACGATAGAAAAATATCACATTCGCCCTTAAGAACCAGAAATTCTCACGTTAATCGAAGGAAAAGTGAAAATTTTACATTTTGATTTTGGTGGGTCAGATTTTAACAGTGCAAATTAATGATGTAAATATGAGAGCTGTTACAGTTGCATAGACATACAACTCTATTTTATCATAAGCATCAGGGTTGTATAACAAATACAACTTTATGTTCTGATATAAGCATGTTGTTGCATCTAGCCACGTACATGCGTGGGGAATTCAGCTGGTTGAAGCTAAAATTCAAGTACAAATAGGGAATTGCTGAACATAACTACCTATCACTAACGAAAAGGGTAGATTGTTCTCTGATGTAGTCACAAAAATTGCAGTAAAGAAGATTTAATTTTGAATTTTTTATAAATAATTTATATTTTATTTGAAATTATAGAAATATACCCACGCAAATTTTTTTTATAAAAATGGGCTCCAGTCGCTTAATCTTTGGGCGACTGGAACCTATCGCCCAACGGCCGCGTGACACATAAGCAATTCGCTGACTGTTGGGTGAAATAATTGTAGTCGCCGAACCGCCAGGGGACTACTTCCATTCGCATAGCGGTTAGGTCACTGCAATTCCAGTCGTCCAACCGTTCGGTGACTGGAGGCACTAAAGTGGCCGCGCGGGCGAGCAGCCGAAGCTGCTCGGCCGCACGGTGAACAGACGGAAAAGAAGAGAAGAGAAGAAGAGAGGAGAGGGAGAGGAAGAAGGGCTTCACTATTTTTGTGAGGTAATTTTTTTGTATATTGTAGTCAATATTTTCTATATGAAGTATATAGTTTATTTAGTGTTAGTATCCGTAGAAAATTGTTGATGTAGAAAAGAATAATAGTTGTAGAAAATTGTAGACGTAGAAAGTTAGCACATAGTTTAGTAAAGAAAATTGTACAAGAATAGTAGTTGTAGAATTTTTTTTATATACTATAGTCAATATACAAAATTAGAAGAGTTGTAGAAGCAGAATAGTATGTTTTAGAAACTGTGTACGGTAACAAAACTATTAAAACGAATCACGTTACGAAAGGCTCTCTAAAAAAATACCTGCAACTTCAGGTGTTTCAGAGTGCAACTAAAGTTACACTCTCAATCAATTGAAGTTGCAGCCCCCTCCAAAAAAATCACCTGCAACTTCAGATGATTAAAAGTGTAACTTCAGGTGACTGAGAGATAAAAACATTTCAATTGCCTGTTCAATAGTCACTCCTTTCTTTAATATTCCTAAACACCACCATGCGCGCCAACGATGGAAGCGACGGACTCTCGTCGTCCCGCCGCCTTCGTCCTGCTCGTGTAGTCCATCCATGTCCCTCGCGCCGCCTCACTCTCCTTCAACCTCAACTTCTCCGACCTCGGGCCCTTCTGTGGTGAGAGGATCTACTGGGACGGCGAAACGTACGTCGCTTTGGGTAAGCTTGAGCTGACGAGAAACGACATCGCTCAAGGCAGCCAGGGCAGCATCGGCCAGGCGTCCTACACGCAGCCTGTCCCACTCTGGAACAACGCCACCGGCGAGTTGGCTAGCTTCGCCACCACCTTCTCATTCCTGATCACTTCGGCCGGGGCCCAGGACACCGACGATGGGATGGCCTTCTTCCTAGCCCATTACCCATCGAAGATCCCTCTCGACAGCGGCGGGGTTAGCCTCGGCCTTCTCCCCGCCTACAAGAACAGGACAGGTCACGGCCAGATCGTGGCGGTTGAGTTCGACACCTGGGACAACAGCCGCCCAGCTGACATCAGCGGCAATCATATCGGCATCAACGTAAATGTTGGAAATAATTTTGACTCTGAGTTCAAGACGTGGTAGAGTCCGTCTCTGTGTGTAACTCAAGTTGAAGTTGAGTCCAACTTGGAGTCCGACTTCGTATGCAAGTAGGGGTTTATTAGCCTATATATTGAGGAGGCTTGTACCCAATTTTGTAAGAGAAGATAAGCAAAAGAAGAAGAAAAGAGAGGGAAAAAAGCAAGAAAAAGAAGAAAGAAAAAGAGAGTAGAGAAATTCAGAAATTTTACCGTGTTCTCTCAGCAATGTGTGCGTTTTCTCCTGGATCAACGTGGTCGTAAATCGTTACGACCACAGCGAGAAGGCGTGGTCGTAAGCGACCACAGCAAGAGACGTGGTTGACAGGATCATTGTGTGGTCATAAGGTACTATGACTACGGTGATCAATCATGGTCGAAGATCCGATAGAGTGGTTGGAGAGCAGCGGGACGTGATCGGAGAGGTCACAAGGTGGTCGTACAGCTACAGAAGGTGGTCGTACGGCTACAGGAGGCGGTCGTAGCGGCTACAAGGTGGTCGTAAAGTCTCTATCAATTGGTATCAGAGCCACGTAGAGCTCCTAAGGTATCGCACATAGTCTTAGCGCCCCTATTCCAGCGTGTTCTCCCATCACATTTCACCGTCTCCGAAACACAGAGGACAACAAGTACGTCTCCGAGTTGGAAGCAGACAGTAGCGTAATAAAAACCAACCCGAGGAGAGAAAAGTAAGAATCATGGCAACACAGGGCAAGTCCAAGAGCCGCTTCAAAGTAGGCCGAGATTTTGATCCGTGCTCAAGATCATGTCGCGTTCTCCAGGAAGTGGTGTCACCGGTGACGAGACATCATTCAGTATGATGGCGAAGGAGAGTTCTGCTATCTCGCTGCATTATTCGATGCTCACGACGAACAATTATGCAACCTGGACAATCAAGATGAAGGTGTACATGAAGGCTCAAGGAGTGTGGAATGCGATCGAGAACGGCAACGTTGATGTGCACAAGGATCAGATGGCATTAGCGGCTATCTAACATGGCATCCCAGAGGAGATGCTCTTCCTACTGGTCGAAAAGGAGACGGCCAAAGCTGCGTAGGAGGCATTGAAGACGATGCATCTTGGTGCCGATCGTGTGAAGGAAGCAAAGGTACAAACTCTTAAGACCGAGTTTGAGGTGCTGCGTATGAAGGAAACAGAGTCGATCAATGACTTCGCTGTCCAGTTGGCGGTCATCGTCAACAAGATTCGGGCCCTTGGCGAGAAGGTGGAAGAGTTGTATGTAGTGAAGAAATTCCTTCGTGCTGTTCCCTCATAGTTTCTCCCAATTGCTTCGGTCATAGAGCAATTTGGAGACCTAAAGACAATGACCATGGAGGAGGTCATCTATCGTCTTAAGGCGTATGAGGAATGCATCCACGACAATAGCAACAAAGGCAATGGACAACTCTTGTTGACCCGTGCTGAGTGGGAGATCCGATCATCAAAGCGTGAAGGCAAGAACACTTCTAGGGGTGGTTGCCAACGCCGTCAGAATCGGAAGATTGATAAGGCAAAAGTGAGGTGTTATAATTGTAACGATTATGGACACTTTGCTTCAGAATACCCCAAACCAGAGATAAAGAAAGCGTTTGTTGCTGAAGTGCTCAGCAATGATGAACCAACACTGCTCTGATGAAGGTTGGAGTCAGGGACGTCAAGAAGATGTGTCGCCGTCCAAACGCAAGTAAGGAATTGGAATGTTGAGGAGATGTGTCATCATTCTATGTTAAGTATGAGTTTGGTAAGTTGTAGTTGAGACCGACTGCCTCAATGTTTTAGAATCTTTGCATCTGGATGGACCTGTACCAGTTGAGTTGAGTTTCTACATGTAACTTGCATGTAGAACACTTCATGTGGAGGCGTGGCTGGTAGTTCATAATGTATTGAGACTAAAACTAGAGTATGTCAAGTCAAGATTAAGGGGGAGATTGTTAGAAATGATCTTGACTTCGAATCCAAGATGTAATAGAGTCTGTTTCCATGTGTAATTCAATTTGAAGTTGAGTCCAAGTTGGAGTTCGACTTCGTATGCAAGTAGGGGTTTATTAGCCTATGTATTGAGGAGGCTTGTACCCAATTTTGTATGAGAAGGTAAGCAAAAGAAGAAGAAAAGAGAGGGAAAAAGCAAGAAAAAGAAGAAAGAAAAAGAGAGTAGAGAAATTAAGAAATTCTACTGTGTTCTCTCAGCAATGTGTGTGTTTTCTCCTGGATCAACATGGTCGTAAGTCATTACGACCACGGCAGAAGACGTGGTTGATGGGATCACTGCGTGGTCGTAAGGTACTACGACTATGGTGATCAATCATGGTCGAAGATCTGACAGAGTGGTCGGAGAGCAGCGGGACGTGATCGGAGAGATCACAAGGTGGTCGTACGGCTACAGGAGGTGATCGTAGCGGCTACAAGGTGATTGTATGGCTACAGGAGACGGTCATAGCGGCTACAAGGTGGTCGTAAAGTCTCTATCAATCTCCATCATTTCGGTGGTGTCCACGGACACCACCTCGCTGACCAGGAACCTCACGTCTAGTTTCAGCATGACCGCCATGATCAAATACGACAACGGCACGACGATGCTCACAGTCGATCTCCAGATCAACGGTACCTCGTAGCACGTCAACGCGACTATTGACTTGAGGAGTTGCTTGCCGGAGGAGGTTGCCGTGGGCTTCTCCGCAGCGACCGGCTCGTCCACCGAGCTGCACCGAATACTGTCCTGGTTGTTCATTCCACTCTTGCATCAAAGACAACACCAGTGCCACCAAAACCCACCATCAGCTCCAAGCTTCCCAGGAAAGTACGAGTACTATTATCTGTACTGGAACCCATGCTGTTTTTGTTGGTATGTGCAGCCATGGTATTTCTTCTAAGGCAACGACGCATGAGAAGAAGGCCAAATGAAGACAGTGACAGCGACTTTGAAGATCAGTGTGGCAGAGCTGAGCTCGAGATAGGTGTGGCGGCCGGGCCCAGACGTTTCACATACCACGAGCTGGCCGCCGCAACGAGCAACTTCGCGAAGGAGGAGAAGCTTGGGCAAGGCAGCTTTGGAAGCATCTACCAGGGTTGGCTTGGTGTCAGTGACCGCGACCGTCCCGTGGTGGTAAAGATGTTCTCGACGGAGTCATCGGCGCAAGGGAGGAAGGAGTTCGAGGCCGAGGTGAGGATCATAATCCGGCTGAAGCATCGCAACCTTGTGCAGCTGTTGGGCTAGTGCGATAGTTGCAAGGGGCTCTTGCTTGTGTACGAGCTCGTCGCAGAAGGCAGCCTCGATAAGCATCTCTGCAGCAGAGAGAGATTATTGTCATGGCCGGAAAGGTAGGACAAAACCAACTAATTTCTGTAGAAAACTCCTTGTATATGAGTGTATCGGATGTCCAACACCGGACCATGCATTTGCATTTCGACTGACGTGCTGGGTTTAACATGTAGGTATCATATCATTATATGTGACATATATCGGTATTTCATGAACGGAGACTGTGATTGTACACGCTTACAGCGTCCAGCATCGAACGAGTGAGGCATCGAGAGCGTTGAGCGTGAAAAGATCAAATAAATCCTCAAAGGTCACCGCGAAGACACAATCATGAATTTCGTGCTGTAAATGATCTGGCCTGAATTTGAGAATTATACCTGAGCGCCGTTCTCCCTGTGGCTTATTGGCCTGTTCCATACACCAAGCATGTAATCTCTGGCAACTAAGTCATAGGGTTATGAGGCGCTTTTCCGGGATGATCATCAGCTCGCCTAGCATGAATTAATTGGCCAATGGTAAGTACGGGGTATCATCATCGGTCTTCTTTGATTTGCCCCTGCTGCCTCGGCTATAGGTCGACTTCATGGTAGTCAACTATAAAGGTAGCACCGGTGCAAGTTACTTCACCAGGAATAGCACCTGTGGACATGGCACCGGTGTAGGTAGCGGTGGTGGAGATAAGCGTTGTGGAGATGGCACCAGTGCATGTAGCTTTGGTTCGGACTGCCCTTGTGGACCTGCCACCGGTGATGAAGCCTCCAAGCAGAAGTCGTTTTTGAGCCACTGGATGAATGTTCCAATGGCTTGCCCTAGAGTCATGAGCTCATCGTTGGGGGGCTTCAGTTGCTGGTCGACCTCGAAATTGGCATGCACACCATCCAAATAAACTTTTTCGAAACCTGGTGCTAAAGATGTACGGTGCACCATGGCCCCATGAGCAGACGGATATGCCTGGCCCCAAGCAGCACATAAGGGAACGGAGGCATATCTTACTTGGAGCTTGCACTTCGTAGGCTCCTACATAACGATACATAATTAGCTACTCCAATAGGCCTATCAATGGATCGAGCATTCCAGAGATAATAATTATTACCAGGATGTCGTCCATAGGAAATCTGGCCTTGCTTTCCATCGTAGAATTGGACGTGCAACTATTCCGACGGTTGGGGGGGCTGGCTAGCACAGTAACGACGGCGGCAGCCTGCTGATTTTCTGTATATCTTTGCATCTCATCTCTGACGTAATCAGCCAGCTCCTCTCTAAGAGATGCCTTGATTTCCTCTCGTAGCTGTGCTTCACGAAAGGCTTTGGTTCTGTTCCTACTCCGATACAATTCGGAGTCATCTGAGAAACCATGTTTCCAAGGAACATAAAGCCCAAGGCCTCTTGTACGACCTAGGTGCTCCTTGTTTTGCAGGGCCGCGGAGAGTATATCTTTCTCCCTAGTTGCCTAGAATGATCCTTGGGAAGATTCTACACTCAGCGCTTCCTGCAAGAGCCCGGCATGTCATTTCACTTCCTACGAAGTTGTGGGGTAATTACAAGCTACATAGTTCGATCGATATCTTACCAGGCGGTGGGACAATTCCTGGTCTACAGGGTTTCAGAAGGAGATGTCCCCCGATGACGTGGTAGATGACCTCGCTCTAATCCAATTTCGAGCGCGCTCATCCAGGATCGTGGCAAATGGCAGGACAGTGTCCCGCAAGATTGCCTGTTCGTCCTCCGTTCTCCACTGTGAGATTTTACTCGCATACCGAGCAGTGCCAAGTCTGTGGGGTGTGTGTTTTTTGCCTGGAGGGCCTTGTGCGCCGCACTTGCACTTCTAAAATCTTCGGTCGTCTTCATCGCCTTAAACTCTTCCCATTGTGGTTCCAGGAATGGTTACTTATGAAAGGGCGTTAGATCCTTCTCCACGTACTGCTTGACAAGCACACTCTTGAAGTTCTTTCATGCTTTGCATGCTGCTAGCAAGGCATGTCGTTGCATGGAGTCGTGGTGTTCCTCTGGGATCTCAAACGATGCAAAAATTTCTATTAGCAGCTCACGTTTCCGAGTCTCAGTCACGGTCTTCCACGAATTGAATGTGATCTCAATTCGTTCTTGTGCAACTATTCCGATCATTCTTCAAAATGTGCGTGCTGCTCGGCGAGGAAGCAGAGGGGTCCCAGATCCATCCACTTCTGTGATGGTAAATCGACCCTCAGGCTTTTTCGATAGTCCTCTTCCTTGGCGTTTTGATTTTGGAGCGAACGCATCCGGCGATGATGTTGAAGAATGCACGGATGACATGTTGGCCTTCTCATATATGAAAAGCGCAATGTAGCATATATATATATATATATCAATATGAAAATGACATGGAATTACGTGAAAGTACATATATTCATAAGTATATGTATTCATGAAATAACTATATATTCATAATAGTAAGATTTAACAGCAACATATACACAACAACTACAATAAGTAAGATTTAACATATATTCATAAGTATATATATTCATGAAGCAACTATATATTCATAAAAGTAAGATTTAAATGTTACATATAACATTACCGATAGCTACATTTCTATATGTTATCCAAATACAACTTACATATCAATCACAATTCATAGAGAGTACAACATGTGAATCACAATTCCTATATGCTGTAAGTTACAAGTTACATATCAATAACATTACAATTCAATAACATATCAATAACATTCAAGTTACAAGTCACAATTCATTGTATTAGTTACATATCAAGTTACATATCAATAACATTGTATTAGTTGAGTCACCCAAATACAAGTTGCAGCGGCCAGTTCCCATTGAACCCCAAAATAGAATATGATATCAACAAAAGCCCTAGCACTCGGCATTGTAAATCTACTGACGGCATGGAACCCTCGGCACTTGGAACCATGTCACATGAGCAATCCAGTCAGAGGCATCACCTTGCGAGGCGGGTGTAGAAGAGCTGCTTGGAGAAGGCGAGTGTAGAAGAGCTGCACGACGGGCTTAGGGAAGGCGGCGTTAACGGGCTCGGGGATGGCGGCCGGCGACAGGCTCAAGGAAGGTGGACGGCGACGGGCTCGGGGGACGGAGGCGGCGACGGGCTCGGGGAAGTAGGCGGCCAGCGATGGGCTCGGGGATGGCAGCCGGTGACGGGCTCAGGGAAGGCGGCCGGCGATGGGCTCAGAGGACAGAGGCGGCGACAGGCTCGATCAGGAGAGCGGCGACGTTATGTCTCTGTGCTCTGGTTGGTATAGCTATAACTGCAGTGTACGCACAAAACCCTAGATTGAGGGTATATATAGGAAGGCTTATTACAGACAGTTCTAGTTGAGAATCGTCTGTGATATCATTATTATCACAGACGGTTTTAGTTTAGAACCGTCTGTTATAATAATGATATCATAGACAGCTCTAGTTTAGAAATGTCTGTGATAATTATATCACAGACGGTTCTCAACTAGAACCGTTTGTGATAACGATATCACAGATGGTTCTGAAATAAAACCATTTGTAATAAGCCCTTTCCTTTCCACGCACTAGAGTTATTACGTACACCAACCAGCAGGCACTGTAATAAGACCTCACAGAGTGTATTTCTTTATAACAACCCAATGAACATAGAGATATATATGTATGACTCATTTTCAAAATTCACCTATATATCACACATTTTCACATATACATAAATGCAAATTCACAAATACATCACACACATGCATTGTTATATACATAAATGCAAATTTACATATACATCACATACATGCATTGTTATATACATAAATGCAAATGCCCACATATATATTGCACATTCTCATTCCACTTGCTTATTTCCTTTAAAAATTAGCCTTTCATGATGATCAATGCGTATGTAACTAGTTTCATCACGTTGTTCGTCGTCAACCCTTATGCCATTTCCAAAATTAACCCTTATGCAGTGTTAAACATCTAGGTACTCCCAATAAGGTAAGTCCCAAAATATTGATCTCTTCTTCCAGATGTTCTTCTCATGAGCCCTCAATTTACGTCCCTTTCCGAGGACAACATCTAAATCCTTAACCATATTATAAACCTCTTTTTCGCTTAAATGCCTTAGAGCTGAATCGCCCTCCTTCTCTCCATCAAATTGTTTATTCATCTTGTGGAATGGGTGAGCCCTCCGAAGGAATCGGTGGTGACGCATGTACACGGTTTTGCATGAGTATTTTAGCCACACACTCTCGGTACCATCTAAACAGTGAGTACAAGCTTTGACACCTTTTATACTCTGGCTCGACAGGTTAGCAATGACAGGATAATCATTTATGGTGCAGAACAATAAGGAGTGCAAAGTGAAGTTTTCTCGTCTGTATGCATCCCATACCTGTACCCATTCGTTCCACAGTACTTTTAGATCTTCCACCAACGGTGCTAGGTACATGTCAATATCATTCCCATGTTGCTTTGGTCCTTGAATAAGTATCGACAGTAATATATACTTTCGCTTCATACACAACCAAGGAGAAAGGTTATAGATGCAGAGTCATGGGCCAAGTGCTATGTCGGCTGCTTATGCTACTGAAAGGATCCATTCCATCTGTACTCAGTCCAAACCTTATATTCCTTGGTACTACATCGAAGTCTGCAAAACTCCTATCGATGTTTCTCCACTAGGCGGAATTAGTATGGTGTCTTAGCATTCCATCCTTCTTGCACTCCTCCGAGTGCCAACGCAGCAGTTTTGCCTCCTTTGGATTTGCAAAAAACGTTTC
Source organism: Dendrocalamus latiflorus (assembly GCA_017311315.1). Lineage (NCBI taxonomy): Eukaryota > Viridiplantae > Streptophyta > Magnoliopsida > Poales > Poaceae > Dendrocalamus > Dendrocalamus latiflorus. The sequence continues at coordinate 32,568,859 of CM029658.1, read as the reverse complement.
AAATGAGGAATTATAGGAAAATACCATGCCACTTTAGCAGGAGGTCCTTTCTTCACCTCTGTTCCCTCGCCGTCATCTGATTGATTGTTATGTTTGTATCGGGATGCATTGCACACCAGATATACATGCATGTTTGCATACTCTTTACGGTAGAGGATAACAGTCGTTCGGACATGCATGTATTTTTTCTACTTCCATTCCCAATGGACAAAGAACCTTCTTGGCTTTATACGTGGTTTTAGGCAGCTCATTTCCCTCTGGAAGCATGTCCGCTAAAAGACCTAGCAGCGCCATGAAACTCTTGTCGGACCAACCGTTGCTTGCCTTCAATTTCAACAGATTAAGCACGGGCGACAACATCATGTACTTTTACCTGCAGCACGTGAACAAAGGTTTCTCCGAGTCCTCCATCAAGCCCCAGAATTTAACATACTCTCTCTCTCATCATAGTTCTCTTCTACATCGCGAAGCATCTCATCCCACATGCATTGAGACTTAGTATTAAAAATTAAATTAATTAATTATTACTACATATATACCACATGCATTGAGACTTTGCTAGCTTCATTCATATTATAAATACAACAGCTATTTCCCCAGCGATCGACAAACCACTTATAACCAACCATTTTGACAAATTTGGCCTCCCACATGATGGGAACTGATCATGTATGGTCAAGTAGATGCAAACCATCTTCAATAACACTCACCAAAACTTAGATCTAAATTGTAATGCAAAGAAAAATAAATTTCATTACTAACCATATCTAGGGAAACTAGGAACGTATGAATCTTCAAAGCTCTCCAGCCTCCTCCCACCAAATTAACTGGCCTGGAAGCCTTGCTTCCCCAGGTGTAGCATCAGCTAGATCTGGATCGAAATGAAGACAGATGCAGTTCTGAGCGGTGATTATCACAGATGGTTTTTAAAAAACCGTTTGTGATAATTAGCATATCACAGGCGGTTTTTAATAAAAACCGTCTGTGATATTCCAGTATCACATACGGTTCATCAGTAAGAACTATCTGTGATACTCATTTTTTCTGACACCAACAACACAGACGGTCTCCAAATTAAAATCGTCTGTGATAGCGTACGTCACAGATGGTTTTGTCAAACTGTCTGTGATTTGGCGTCTACTAATAGTATTTCTGTAGTAGTGATAAAAAAATACATAAAGGAAATCACAGAACTACTGAATAACCCTCTCAAAAATAAAACATAACTAGCAGATCTACAACCACGGCAAAATGAAACAAGGGAAATGGGAATGAAACAACTGGTACTTATATCTAATTTGACAAGATGATCTAACACCTTAATATGTCCAGGAAAGATACGGGGAAACATGTAAGTTTATTCTCTAACTAGTCCTTGCCATCTGTGCTATAGTTAAATTTGCTTGTAAAGTTACTAATGTAGTTCTATTTTAGACATGTAATGTAGTTGATTGACCTTTATACATACGGCATATATGGTTTTTTATTTTCACGCATTATTCGACTAAATATTCGTGACTAAGACTAACTGTATTCAGAGCGACACATATTCGCTCCGCATTCGTGACCGAGAATATCTGCATTCGTATTCGTATCTAGCACTATTCGTGTTCAACTCTGACTTTGAGAAAAATATGAAAAAGGATACGAGATAAGCAATATCCGCCTGCATCCGCTCCATGTGCACCTCTATTCGTATTTGCTCTGTGAATTTGCTGGTGTCTTGGTCTTGTTTGTACTAAATGTTGATTGTCTTCCCAATTAAGCTGCCCATTAGTTGATCCACTCATCAGACCAACCATCGCCATGGCTGGCTCCAGTTTAAGTGTTCATCTCATCCTCTTCTTGTTGGGCACCTCCTACCAAGTACAAATACCGTGCTCCCCGTCAACTCCATGGTAGCCTCCTCCAACTACTCTTCCACTCACACCGTGCTCCCCCTCAACTCCACAGTAGCCTCCAACTACTCTTCCACTCATGTCAGTACTGCAGTTTATGGTCGCCGCAACGTTCACAACACAAATGAATTGGCGATAGGAGTTGCCACATCAGCCTGTCGCCAATTTATTTGGTGACCGAGTATTATTTGGTTGACAGTCTTGTCACTAATTAATTTGATTGACATATTCCTTTAGCCGATAGGCTCTCTTTCACCAATTGAATTGACCATAGAAACCTTGTGGCCAATTCATTTGACGACAGAAGCCCTGTCGTCAAATGAATTGAATACATTATTATTTTTGCCAGCTATTTATTTTTGTTATATTAATAAAAAGTGAGTTATTCTAAAAAATTCTTCACAACACAACGGTGACCGTGAAGACGTTGCCTAGCCAATATGAGGCTAAAATTGTTAAGAAATAGTGATAATAACCTCTAATGCAATCCATGCAACCAATCAACAGAGAATTGACAAAGGACAATTGAGAGAGAACACTAGGGAATCGAAATATTTATTAATCTCAGATGTATTCTCACTGTACAGAGGCTTCTTTATTTATAGTCTAAATTCCTCAGGGGTAGTTTTGGTATTTGCCCAGAACGTAACCTTCTAGGTTTCGTAACACTTCCCCTTATGCAAATACCATGGCATGCACATGCCTCATTCAAAACTCCTCCCAAAAACCAGTGGAAAAAAGGAATAGAGAAAAGAGTACATCGTATCCATTCCTTGTGTCACACTTGTTGCCTTATTAAAAACCTTCACGTAAGAAAACTTCAGAAAAACTCATAAAGGGAAAAAGAGTACAACATTAGATCTTTATGATCATATAAGTCTTCCAGTCTTAAATAAGGGCTATGGTTCAGGAATTTACTCGCCTGAACCTTGCAATTATCTAAGTCGTCTCATCCCTATGCCTTGTACGCACTTCTGAAAGGTAGAGGCTGGGAGGAATTTTGTGAATATATCTGCTAGATTATCACAAGACTTAGCCTTCAATATCTTTATCTCTTCACCCTTCTAGAGCTCATGAGGATAAAAGAATTTTAGAAGCAATATGCTTTGTGATATTACTTTTAACATGGCCCATTTGCATCTGTGTCACACAAAACTGCATTATCTTCATAGATAATAGTAGGGTCATTAACGGTGTTTATGCCACATGACTTCATGATGCGGCTAATCATTCGTCCGAGACAAGCACATCCTTGTAAGGCTTCATACCATGATATGCATAGCCTTGTTAAAACACCTTCCAAAAACCCAGTGGGAAAAAAGAAATGGAGAAAAGAGTACACAACCCTCGGTAAATTGTATTGTGCTTGTTACCTCATTAAAAAAACCTTTAACTAAGAAACCAAACAGGAAACTTATAAACGGGAAAACTTACTACGAAAAAAAGAGTACAACACTTATCCTTAAGATTTATTATTATCTTCAAGACCTTTATCATTTTCATCAATTTGACTTATACCAATAGGTGGTAAAATCTTCAAGGTAGTGATCATCAAGTCAATACTTTTCTAGATTAGACTAAAGTCAAGATTTTCTGAATTTCATGTATAACATAAAGGTTCAACATATTCCCCCTCTGAAGACCACTTCCAGTGAAGTCTTATTATTCCAATGCCTTTAATACATTTTAAGAAATGAATACAAGCCAGTATATATTGTGAGTATATCTACTGGATTACCACAATGTATAGTCTTCTAGACATCTATCTCACTATTAAACCATTTAGGAGCAATGTACTTAACTTTCCAAAATACCACTTATCTATATGTGCAATATAAGCAAAATTTATCCTAATTAGGATATGGAGTAATCAATTGCAATGCCACATTTCTTCTGGATATGACTTATCAAAACCTTTCAGGGTCTTAATATTTAGCAACCATCTTTGAATAGTACTATTCAATCAAAAGTTTGTTCTGCGGGATTAAAAGCATGGTCATACTACCACAGAATCAATATAACCAATATTAATTTTGGCACTTAGGGGATTAATAAATTTGCTATTAACACCAATGTACATGATACATTCATGGTAATAAAGGATATTGTCACTCAATTAGCTTCTGGTAGGAGATGCACTTCATATGTGCTTATGGTGCACTTCTAATTTTTAGTTTCCTCATTCCATTCCCTTGGATCTTGGATGGGTCCTTATCCACTTCTAGGGATTGCATAATCGTTGGTGTATTTTCGATCAACTAATAATTTAATTTCCCTTTAGGGAGATGTTCTCTTCTAGGAGATATTTTCTCTTCTAGGAGGCACTCTTTCTCCGAGTAAGAGTTTATCAGGTATGAGTTTTATATACATATATACCTATTGCAATTTATTTTCTTGTTAAAACACCGAGTCCTTCAAGGATCGAGCTTTGAGTCTCTTTGAGGATCCCATCTAGGATTTTCAAAATCCGATAACTGCATATTTTATTTATGTCATCTACCAGAGTTATTATATAATGGAACATTATTTCATTCATAACAAGAGAATATCGATCTCTACAGGGATCCTTGAACCATCGCTTTCACCACCTCATTATTTCAGAATGACTTATCAAGTTTGAACTAACAGGCTCCAAGACTTTCATCTGCGATTATGGTTCACCCTCAATTGCTTCCTTTCATCATTTTTTACCTAATATGAACACTTCAAGTGCTCGGCCATGGACTTTGGTTCTGTATTTATATTCTCATACGAGAAACTTTAGCAATTTTAGATGCAAACTGGTTGTTGACAACTTTTCTCCAAATATCCTCATAACTTTTCATCATTTCCTAAATGAAATATTATTGGTCATTCTGTGTTCCTAGCATTGCAATATGCACACATCTAATTACTGGGGTTTTCATCTTCGTGATAAGTCTCTTAATGGGTATTTCATCTTCAAGGTGAGTTCTCTTCTATAGTATTTAAGGAGTATTTAATGATTATTTTTTGACTAGTGTCACTAGACCTTAGATCCAGGCGTCCTCGTAGACATTAGATCACCGACCAATAAGTCAACTTCACAAATGTAACACCCAAGCCAAACAATGACCTGGAATGCTACTAAACTAACAACATATTAAGGAAGAACCTATATTCACCTTACAAAATTTCAGCAGAACCTCCTTTGTTTAATGAGTAAATCAAAGGTTTCAACATGCATAAACAAATGATCTGAATAATAGTAAACATTAAATATCCAATTCTAAACAAACTGAATTAAGTTTGCCATCACAATCTCAACCACAATACTTAAATAAGAACGTAAGCAATGTAAAAGTTCTAAACCTTTATTACATTGTAAACATGGTGATCTTTAATCAGTTACCACTTAAGCTATTCAACAAATAATGTTTAAGGTTCTTTATTTCTTCCAAGGTGAATGGACCGTGCAAGTGCAACAAAGCTAATCCATCTTTATCCCCATGCATGCCGGTCTCATGTAGGTACCTAAAAACAAACAACAACCACAACAACAAACAAGTGTGAGTCCAACGACTCAGCAAATATAAATAGTGGCAACAAGGGTAAAAAGGAACATCACTCCTCATGTTCATCCATCAATCAAATAAATAAATCATGCTATGCACTATGTTCAAAAGAATCTCTTTAATCTCTTCTCTTTCGCATTTTACCGGTAATGCGGAGTGTGCATCCGTCAATGCACACCCATGCCTGTACCATCTGGTACAGGCACCAATTGCCCATACTCCACAAGTATGGGGACCTTTAGCCCATGCTCTTCAAGCATGGGGACCTTTAGCTCGTCATAAACATGACAGGGATCTCAAGAATTGCTTGGCCGTCACAGGACCAAGACTTCAATAAGCCAACATGATGCATATGTATGAAATCTCAAATTAATACAACATGCATCTGCATCAACATTGCATATGAATAACATATTCATACTACAAAAGCTCATATTCATAGATTTCATAACTTTCAAACATCCGTGATTAACACATAACTCATAGCATTAGCAACCATGAACATTACCAATCATTTCACCATAACAATCATGAACAACTCAAATTCTCATAGAATTTATCAAACTATACCATTCTCTAATATCTATTATATCCATAAATATACTTGCCTTAACCACGAGAAAACGGGGAATGAGCAGAAGGTGCGGCTCCTGGAATCCGTCCTCCTCCTGAACAATAATTATAATAATTTCTAAGGCAACAGTAACGAGTCTTTATATTAAACAAAAACACCCCCAACTAACCCAACATGTTTAACTTGACTCAAAACCCCAAATCTTTTCGGGCATCCTGTCCCCCTCTACAGACAGTCAACTTCAAAAATTCTTATCTAATGGTACAGAAGTCCGAACAGGGCATTCTAAGATTTTCTGGAGAGATAATTAAATTATCTAACTAAATCTAGTTGGTGAGTCTCCCTGATTCGGCCAACTTCTACCCGCACCATCTAACTTTCTAGAACATCAATTCCGTAACGAGTTCTCTGGACAGCACACTAAAATTGTCATAACTTTCACCCCGAGAGTCGGAATCAGGATTTCTTGACCTTTCTGGAAAGCTAAGGAAAATATCTGAAACTTTCGTAATATGGAGACCCTCTGATTCTCCTCATTTCTAATCGCCCAAACCCATCTACCGAAACCTGACAGGAAATTCCCCGATCTACAGGACAGTCCGATTAGAAAAATCATAACTTTCTCTACAGAGGTTCGAATGACGCGTTCTAGCACTTCATGGAAAGAAAAGGATGTCCTCTACAAATTTCTAGGAGAAGACCAGACCTGAATCCCCACGGATCTATATCTAAAAGACCGTCTAACAGAGGCTGTCCTGAGCAGATCCGAAAACCGACATTGCTAATCAACTAATTATGCAGCTAGCGGGGAGAATTAGGAGTAATTACCCTTAACCAATCACTGAAGAACATGAAGAACTCCACACGATCTCTGCCTCCCTTCCTTTTCCCGTCCTAATCTCCACCTTCCGGATCCACAAATCTTCCCGGCGGACGTTTGCTCTCCTCCTCTCGAACCGCAGCGATCGGGATCCCTTCACCAATCGCAGGGGGCGTCCATGGAGGCGAGGGAGACGCTGCTGGCCAGAGGGGGCGCAAGGAGGGAGAGGGAGGCGCGCAGCAGGGAGGTGTAGGGGCGGTTGGGAGAGGGGGCGGCTAGGGTTTGGGGGTGGGGCGCCTCCCCCCCTTTTTCCCTGATTTAAATACTATTTGACAAATATCGCCCGGGATATTACATTCTACCCCCCTTAAACAGAATTCGACCCCGAATTCTAACCGAACTATCACAATGCTATAATTACAATTAAACTTAATCATAAACACGCACCTGATGTGAATAACTCTGGATATTGTTCACGCATGCGAGATTCCAATTCCCATGTAGCCTCCCTATCGGACTGCTGCGACAAAAACACCTTGACGTACTAACGCGTTACGCCTTACTACATTGTCCCATCCTTTCAAGAGTCACTCGATGGACACGTCTCGAAGGCACGGTATTACCCGTGGGTCAACGGCTCAAACGAAACTTCATGCTCCAGATTCCTCCTGTACTCCCTCGACACTAGGTCAGACAAAACGATCTGAGCGCTACGCTAGGACTCAAGACGGTTCTAGCAATACGCTCTCTACCAAGTCTCTCCAACTTTCAGAAACCACCATTATACCTTGGGCCAACATTCCCTTGGGTACTAAACCACACAACCTGCCCAAACATACAAAACTCTTGATCCTTGTATCAATCGATCTCTTCACTTTAACAATGAGCACCTCTTTTAACCAGGGACGCACAACAGTTCCCGACTGAAAACAAAAGAGTCTTAATGCAACCAACTCAAAACCATCTTCCCTTCAGAAGAGCCCAATCCAAAGACAAAGACTCAACATGAAAACTTTTCCACCTTTCAAGTAGACGGTTTAGAAATAAATGCCACCTAAGCCAAAAACGAAACCCCTCGAATAACCAGATTAACTTTTTTTTCCTTAACTGGAAAGAACCAGACAAACCGACAAGAACCCACTCAATATGTAATAGACATCCATCATAAACACAAAGCTCAAATAAAAACTAAGAGAATATCTCACTGAGCAAGATCACGCTCTTTTCCACCATCTTTCTTTTAAGAATTTAACTTTCTCTTAAACTATAGGATCCCAAATCGTCGCATAACATTCTAACTCTTTTCTCTTAAATTAGCAACCTCATGGGCATGCTCAAGTTGAACACAAATTCCACACCTATGAAAAGAGACTCTTTCAATCCACAATAACATACCCTGATCAACTTCTCTAGCAGAGGAATTACTTTGATAAATAATTCCCAACACACCACGATATAGCTTACAGCCACATTCACATCACCTAAATCTGTTAAGGATGATCAACTTTAAATTCACCACCTTCATGCTCATTTACTGCTTCCCAAGGATTCTATCAAACATCATCATAACTCTTGGAATCTAATCATGGAAAACCAAGATGCTAGCATAAAAAAAAATGCAAAGCCCACATTTCAACCTTTAAGACTCTTACAATGAATTTCTGGTATACTTGATAGGTAACCCTCAGATTTAATGACTAAAATTTTCACACAACTCAACCATAACCTCGGTCACTCAGGTCAACACTTCTCACCAATCAAGTAACCGCCCAAGGCGATTCATTTCACCAATCTTAGACCTTCTCTAACCCACACCAATCAAATTTAGCTACGCAACCACAAAGTAGCCATTTCTAACTGATTGACCAAGTTATCCTTAGAGATAATCTATCTCACAAAGGGTTACTCACTGAGGCCGAGTCATCCTTAACAATAACTCAACCATCCTTGCTATCCCATTAATTAACACGACTATTAGATTCCTCTATACTACTACTCTCATCAAACTACACCATCAAAAATCTTCTACACAATCTTACCGAGTACCCAAAATGCGATACTCTAAGAAACTAATCAAGATTTCCATACTTGCTAATTCTAATATTCTATCAGGATGAACACAAGATCTTGGACCACATCTCGCTATAGGTCCTCCTAGTAGCGACAACGAAACCTATTAACTCCAAAGACAAACATTCTATTTAAATCAAACCCTTTCCAAGGATTATTCTAATAAATCGATTTATTGCGCCATGCATCTCAAACATCTTGACACCTGAAGCCTCACAGAATCATCTACTCGATCACCACTATCCAGTTGCCAACATTCATCTTTAAAGGCTTTGCAACATGAATCAGTTAATCCTTTCTCAGAAGAAGAGGCCAATAAGAATAATAATAATAATTTCAGCATTCAGATAAACGTTTACCAATCACGGTAAACACCAGACCAAGAGGAACAGTCAATTGGCAATGAACTCGGAAAACATAAGGGGAGTCCACAATTGAAGGCACAATCCCCCAAGAAGAGGATATCAAATCGCAAGATACGAAACTTGGCTTCAGACCTCAACTACTCCTAATGCACTCTTTCCGTTAACATAGAAAACAATTCTTTGACTACAACAACACTTGGTCAGCTCGAACAAGACAAGTTCTTAAGACCAAACCACAAGAACCACTTAAGAACCAATAAGATCTTTCACACTTCACTTTGCTCGGAACAGTTCAACTACCAAATAAATCATGAGATCCAAATGATCTCCGCCGCAAAACTCGGAACATTTTTATTTACGAAATATCACGAAAGGCAATCAAATTAATCTCCTCTTAAAGGAATCAACATCACTCTAGCAACCATAACTGCTAGTCTTTCTAACATCACATCATGCACTCCTGGCATGAACCAACATAACTCACTATCCCATCATTAACCTTCCCAGGGAAACACAATAACCTATTTCATATATTTTTTCTATAAGGTTGCAATACTCAACCTGGTCAACAGGATAACTAATGCACAAACCCCACTATCGAAGTAAACCATCTTTTAACTAAGGCATGCTGCCCAGGTCATCCTCACAACCCACCTATTTAGATCACTCTTAAATTCCAATCATTAACCTATTAGCAATTCTCAACATCAATTTAGTGCACACCAATTCCAATCTAATGGTTATCGTAAACAGTTGACGATTATACCGTCATGGAAAGGATTTATGGTCATTTCTCTATTTGCGTTCCAACTAGCAAACATAAGACCATCAAGAAACCAAAACATCCTTATCTCTTCCTTCCTACACAGTTAAATTAATCCATTGAGATCAAGTAATCCAACCAGTTTAGTAAACGAAATAATTTTAAGGATCAACCTTCTCATCAAAGACATACTATTATCCTACCACTCCACCATCAGGTAACATAAATCACCAATTACATTCCATCAGTTCATCTCTTAGTGATGCTCAAAACCATACTTCGATACGTAATAAATGCACCTAGCAATTACATATGATCAGTACTTATCCATAAAAGGTAACTCCAAGATTAATATCCACTATGACAATATTCTATCATCTTCTGGACTTATCCATCCCAAAGGGTTAGATTAATCCGTTGAGACCCGCAGGTCCACTCTATCCGAGAAGCTTATCAAAATATATCACCTATAGTGATCAAACCAGTTTCGTCAACGTTCCCTACTTGTTATTAACTCTGTTGATTCCACCTAAATATAGTCATACTCCTAGTCACAGCTCATCAAGAACCACTAGAGAACATCCTCAACTTATTCAACTTTCCTTTCAAGGATCTTAGCTAAGATCAATCATGCACGCACCGCAACTCAATCTTGATAATCCATATCATATTCATTAAGTGCTTTGATTATAACCTCTCATCTTATCATGACAACCCATCGCCAAAGGGTTTAACATCTTCTTTCATAAAAGAGATCCATTAAGCTTCAACACTCAAAATACCCAAGAAAGATACAATGAGTAAAAGCCTCCACGAACTAAAGGACTTGCAGAAGGAAACTTTCATTAACCCAAAAACATCAAGCGAATAAATGGATCAAGATTTCCCATGAGGAAGACAAAACTCCAATATAAAGGTCAAACTTGACCACCAACCAAGTTCACCAATCGTAAGAATAACTCATCGGCTGGGAAAATAATGATTGCTTTACAGGACAAATTCAGCCCAATCAAAACACACTATCCTTTCTCAAAGCAACCGATCAACCGTAATGAACTAATAACCCAAGAGAAACTCATCGAGCCCAACTGGACTAGAGTTGACCAAATTCAAAGTCAAAGAAGAGGACAACTCTTCTAGAGATACTCACTATCAACGCCTATTCTAAGATATCCGAGGTAACCGCCTTCATACTCTCATACCGCTAACGGTGGTGTAACCTGGTACAGCCCAGGGCCACAACCACGACCTCAACCTCTCAACATGGGTTATCCCCACACATAATATCTATAGTTTTATAATATAGATATAATATATCATTTCAAACCACAACCATCAATACAACATAACGGAAACGTAAATGCAATGCTTCACCCATTCCCATCCTACTGTGCACTGTGTGTCAATTTAATTATTCAATTACCACGGACCTAAAGCCCGCTCTGATACAAACTGTAACACCCCAGCCAAACAATGACCTGGAATGCTACTAAACTAACAACATATTAAGGAAGAACCTATATTCACCTTACAAAATTTCAGCAGAACCTCCTTTGTTTAATGAGTAAATCAAAGGTTTCAACATGCATAAACAAATGATCTGAATAATAGTAAACATTAAATATCCAATTCTAAACAAACTGAATTAAGTTTGCCATCACAATCTCAACCACAATACTTAAATAAGAACGTAAGCAATGTAAAAGTTCTAAACCTTTATTACATTGTAAACATGGTGATCTTTAATCAGTTACCACTTAAGCTATTCAACAAATAATGTTTAAGGTTCTTTATTTCTTCCAAGGTGAATGGACCGTGCAAGTGCAACAAAGCTAATCCATCTTTATCCCCATGCATGCCGGTCTCATGTAGGTACCTAAAAACAAACAACAACCACAACAACAACAAACAAGTGTGAGTCCAACGACTCAGCAAATATAAATAGTGGCAACAAGGGTAAAAAGGAACATCACTCCTCATGTTCATCCATCAATCAAATAAATAAATCATGCTATGCACTATGTTCAAAAGAATCTCTTTAATCTCTTCTCTTTCGCATTTTACCGGTAATGCGGAGTGTGCATCCGTCAATGCACACCCATGCCTGTACCATCTGGTACAGGCACCAATTGCCCATACTCCACAAGTATGGGGACCTTTAGCCCATGCTCTTCAAACATGGGGACCTTTAGCTCGTCATAAACATGACAGGGATCTCAAGAATTGCTTGGCCGTCACAGGACCAAGACTTCAATAAGCCAACATGATGCATATGTATGAAATCTCAAATTAATACAACATGCATCTGCATCAACATTGCATATGAATAACATATTCATACTACAAAAGCTCATATTCATAGACTTCATAACTTTCAAACATCCGTGATTAACACATAACTCATAGCATTAGCAACCATGAACATTACCAATCATTTCACCATAACAATCATGAACAACTCAAATTCTCATAGAATTTATCAAACTATACCATTCGCTAATATTTATTATATCCATAAATATACTTGCCTTAACCACGAGAAAACGGGGAATGAGCAGAAGGTGCGGCTCCTGGAATCCGTCCTCCTCCTGAACAATAATTATAATAATTTCTAAGGCAACAGTAACGAGTCTTTATATTAAACAAAAACACCCCCAACTAACCCAACATGTTTAACTTGACTCAAAACCCCAAATCTTTTCGGGCACCCTGTCCCCCTCTACAGACAGTCAACTTCAAAAATTCTTATCTAATGGTACAGAAGTCCGAACAGGGCGTTCTAAGATTTTCTGGAGAGATAATTAAATTATCTAACTAAATCTAGTTGGTGAGTCTCCCTGATTCGGCCAACTTCTACCCGCACCATCTAACTTTCTAGAACATCAATTCCGTAACGAGTTCTCTGGACAGCACACTAAAATTGTCATAACTTTCACCCCGAGAGTCGGAATCAGGATTTCTTGACCTTTCTGGAAAGCTAAGGAAAATATCTGAAACTTTCGTAATATGGAGACCCTCTGATTCTCCTCATTTCTAATCGCCCAAACCCATCTACCGAAACCTGACAGGAAATTCCGCGATCTACAGGACAGTCCGATTAGAAAAATCATAACTTTCTTTACAGAGGTCCGAATGACGCGTTCTAGCACTTCATGGAAAGCTAAGGATGTCCTCTACAAATTTCTAGGAGAAGACCAGACCTGAATCCCCACGGATCTATATCTAAAAGACCGTCTAACAGAGGCTGTCCTGAGCAGATCCGAAAACCGACATTGCTAATCAACTAATTATGCAGCTAGCAGGGAGAATTAGGAGTAATTACCCTTAACCAATTGCTGAAGAACACGAAGAACTCCACACGATCTCTGCCTCCCTTCCTTTTCCCGTCCTAATCTCCACCTTCCGGATCCACAAATCTTCCCGGCGGACGTTTGCTCTCCTCCTCTCGAACCGTAGCGATCGGGATCCCTTCACCAATCGCAGGGGGCGTCCATGGAGGCGAGGGAGACACTGCTGGCCAGAGGGGGCGCAAGGAGGGAGAGGGAGGCGCGCAGCAGGGAGGTGGAGGGGCAGTTGGGAGAGGGGGCGGCTAGGGTTTGGGGGTGGGGCGCCTCCCCGCTTTTTCCCTGATTTAAATACTATTTGACAAATATCGCCCCGGATATTACAACAAAGATGGATATACTCTTCAACCCGAGATATTCCAAACTTAGTGATGCGTTTACTTCAAGTAAATACTATATGACTCCTCCATGCAATGGAAAAAGAAGTCTGGTGGTCTTTCCATTTCTAGCGTATAGGAGTATCAACTAAACTTAAATTAAGTTTGGTTAGTGCGTGAATCTTATACTAAAGATCTTTCTTCAGGAAAATATCACAGCATTCAAAGATTTTGGGTATTTCTCTCCCCTTGATGCTTAGATTTGATCTTGCTTAATAGCATACTTCAAAATCCCCTTAGTACGGATACATGATAGATGGAATTTTAGATCCAATCTGATCCCAGCTACTGGTGGTGGCCCAAATGGTGTATTCTACCATGGTGATATTACATAGAAAATGATTGATTCTTCTAATACGCACTATTCATTGATTAGTGTTTTTTTCTTAATGAAGTGAGCTAGACATTTACTAATGCAGTGGCATGAAAACTGCACATCTCTACTACTGGTAGATTATCCCAAACATCTGGTGGGTTATTAATTTGTGACAACAGAAATATTCTAGCTTCTTATATATTGCCTAATATTATGATCCAATTTCTCATACTTCTGATTTAAAATTTGGATCACTCAAAACTTCAAGTTTTGTGTTAATGTAAAATGTTTTGACCTGGTCAAGAGCATTATGTTTTGACAGCATAATATACATGTACAGGATGCTCTCAAGAGCATAAATATTATATTGCCACATAAGATATGTCCATCAATTAATCTACATGGAATATAATATATTTTGCTAGGATATAATTCTAGTTTAACCTCCTAGATGGAAACTTATTCACCAAGAATATATGTGATTAATTGAGAGGTAATTTATATGCCTGTTATAATTTATGATGACAAATAAGTATAACAAATTTAGATCATTCGGGATCATTAAAATCCAATAGGTTATCTAGTATTTTGAGAATTATATTTTCTTCAGGCAAATGGCTATAGCTTCCAGTGGCATATGTGCAGCAGCTTCATGCTACGATGTAATTCCCATGTATGTGGTTGCATGCTGGCGACTAACATATTACTGGGGACAAATCAATAACCCTTCGAAGGTTGCAATGATTTTCATTTGTTAACAGTGTGGATAGCAGTTTCAATTATCTCTCGAATAAACTAGATTATTTATAGCTTCAAGCTTATTTGCTTCTAGATTTGACCTAAGATACACCACTATGCTTGTCATGACTCTTATGCCTCGACTGTTTCACTATTCCTCATATGCCCAAATTCCTCCCCTTTTCAGCGACCGACGCAGGTGGTCAAGCGCGGCAGCCGCTCCGGTGGGTGAGGCTGATCGTTGGTGGGGCTTCAGGCGGCCATGACAACACAGATGCGGCGTGCGCCTCGAGCGCGGAGGTGCAGGGGTGGCTAGGGCGGCAGTGACTTCGGGTAGCCCGACGACGGTGACCCCAACCACAGTGCCGAAAAGGTGCATAAAGATCTCAACCCAGTGCATGTTTTAGATGGTTGAAACATCCATCAAATCCGATTTTAATCTAACTACACAATTTGATCTAGAACCTAGATATCTAATCTACTGGATTAGAGAGTTGAATAATCATGCATACAAATTATAGATCAATTTGAGACTAGAATCAACTAGAACACATCTGATTTAATCATGATAATCAGCTATCACAGAGTATCACAGATGGTTTTTAGTTAAGAACCGTCTGCGATAATCAGCTATCACAGACGGTTTTTACTTACAAACCGTCTGTGATTATCACCTATCACAGACGATTTGTAAGTAAAAACTGTCTGTGATATTCTTTTCTACCCCTAAATCTATTTCTGTTTATTGGCTAGCCTCAGGAAATGCTAGCCATGCCCTCTGAAACAAACAGATAAAGATATACATGTATACATACAATTCACATCTCAATTCATTTTAGAAACATAAAATATCCAATTCACATCTCAATTCATTTCACAAACATAAAACATCCAATTAATATCGCACTTCATTTCACAAACATAAAGCATCCATTTCGCAAATCAATTAATTGAAATGAAATAACATATCCATTAACAAATACACGATTACAAAAGATCTACATTGCATTTGCATTTAGATGGTAACATTGCATTTTTTATTGCTCTTATCACTCCAGAATCGAGATCTCATGAAAGGAACAGATCTATAATCAACGAACTTGTCAGGCTACACAAGCTATACTTGGATGGTGCATGATTGCCATTCAAGTATTGCTTGTGCAGCCGACAAGTTCGTTGATTATGAATCCGTTCCTTACGCAAGACCTCGATTTCGGAGTGATAAGAGCAATAAAAAATCATTGTGCACAGTGGAACTCTCCATCTAATCTTATGACTTTAGACCAGAAAAACCAAGCGCACTCTCCTCGAATTTGTGCAAGGTCCGGCTGTTTCAATGCAGTTGTAGAGATGGGCACAGCCTGTCGATAGGAATATCAATGCGCGTACATATATAATCTGACAAGTATGAAATAAATGTGGGAAGATTGACAAACCTTAGAATTGGTGATCTTCGAGGAATCGAGGAGAAGTCTCATATGGTGGCAAACGTAGAATCCACACGTGTTGCCCGGCTGCTACTGGTGGCACTGCAAAAAATAGAATGTGTTAAATCAAGAGGCATTACTACTAAGTGTTGTATAGGATTAATTAATGTGTAGCTAGCGAATACCCGAAAATTGCGAACATGTTTCAAGGGCATGGCCCCTGTCGTCGAGCCACATGTTTGTGCAATGTATGAGGCGAACGACCTTCGTTATTCGAAAAAGTTAGATTAGTCATTCGGAAGGAAAGAAAGAGTGCAATGTAGTTATGTATGGAGAAAATGTACTTATCTATCGAGTATTTGAGCGATAGCTGTGTACTTGAATTTGTTCTTACTTAGAGAATCAAGGTATATAGCCTTGTTCCATTTTGGTATAATTACAATTAAAATCCAATGGAAGTGCTCATTGTATGGCATAAGAACAAATTCCTTATCGCGGTGAGCCAGTAGTGTTGATGTAATATAGCTCTTGACGAAGGATGCATTCTCGTTGATGGTATCAAAGGCGACCAAGAGTGGGTCCAGGAAACCAATTGGTGATTTCATTGATCTAGATTGGGTTAGCATGAATCTATATATATACAAAGAAAATCAACAAATATATGAATAGAGACTGATTGTACAGACTTACAACGTCCAGCATCGAACGAGTGAGACGTCGAGAGCGTTGAGCGTGAAAAGACCAAATATATCGTCAAAGGTCACCGCAAAGATACATTCCTGAAATTCGTGTTGGAAATGATCCCGACTGAATTTGACAGTGACACCTGAGCGCCGTTCTGCCCCTGGCTTGTTGGACTGTTACATATACCAAGTGTGTAATGTTTGGCAACCAAGTCCTAGGGTTATGAGGTGCTCTTCCGGGATTATTATCAGCTCGCCTAGCACGAATTTGTGGACTAATGGCAGGTACGGAATATCATCATCATCATCCTTTGTCTTTGATTTGCCCTGGCCACTGCCTCGACTGTAGGTCGACTTTATGGTAGTCGACTGTAATGGTAGCACCGGAGCAAGTTGCTTTGGCGAGAATAGCACCCGTGGAGATAGCATCGGTGCAGGTAGCTCTGGTTCGCACTGCCCTTCTGGTCCCGCCACCGGTGAAGAAGCCTCCAGGGAGATGTTGCTTTTGGGCCACTGAATGAATGTTCCAATGGCCTGCCCTAGAGTCACGATCTCGTCGTTGGGGGGCTCTGGTAGCGGGACGACCTCAAAATTGACATGTACACCATCCACATTAACTTTTGCGTAGCCTGGCACTAAATCTTGACTATGCACCATGGCCCCGATACCAGACGAATATGCCTGGCCTCAAGCAGCATACAAGGGAAATGAGGCATATCTCACTTGGAGCCTGCACTTCGTAGGCTCCTACATAACGATACAAAATTAGCTACTCCAATAGGCCTATCAATGGAGCAAGCATTCGAGAGATAATAATTATTACCTGGATGTCGTCCACAGAAAATCTGGCCTCGCTTTCCGTCGGATTGGATGCGCAACTACTCAGACGGTTGTGAGGGCTAGCTAGCACAAGAGCGGCGGCGGTGGCCTGCTGACTTTCTGTATGTTTCCGCACCTCATCTCTGACATAATCAGCCAGCTCATCTCTTAGCTCCTCTCTAAGAGATGCCTTGATCTCTTCTCGTAGCCGCTCCTCATGCTCGACTTTGGTTCTCTTCCTACACCGATACATTTCAGAGTCATCTTGGAAACCATGTTTCCAAGGAATGTAAAGCCCAAGGCCTCTCGTACGGCCCGAGTGCTCCTTGTTTCCCAGGGCCACGGAGAGCATATCATTCTCCCTTGTTGCCTGGAATGATCCCAGGGTAGATTCAAAACTCAGCTCTTCCTACAAGAGCACGACATGTCATTTCACTTCATACAAAGTTGTGGAGTAATTACAAGCTACGTAGTTCGATCGATATCTTACCAGGCGCTGGGACACTTACTGGTCTGCAGGGTTTCGAAAGGAGACGTCCCCCGATGTCGTTGTAGATGACCTTGCTCTAATCCAATTTCGAGCGTGGTCATCCAGGATATTGGCAAATGGCGGGGCGATGTCTTGCAGGGCTGCCAGCTCATCCTCCTTCCTCCACTGCGAGATTTTACCCGCATACCCAGCTGTGCCAAGTCTGTGGGGGTGTGTGTTTTTTGCTTGGAGGGCCTTGTGCACCGCACTTGTACTTTTGAAATCTTCGGTCGTCTTCATCGCCTTGAACTCTTCCCATTGTGGTTCCAGGAATGGGTATTTATGAAAAGGCGTTTCGTCCGTCTCCACGTATTTCTTGACAAGCGTGCTCTTGAAGTTCTTCCATGCTTTGCACGCCGCTAGCAAGGTTTGTCGTTGCACGACGTCTTGGTGTTCTTCTGGGATGTCGAACGATGCCAAAATTTTGGTCAGCAGCTCACGTTTCCGAGTCGCAGGCACGCTCTTCCACGAATTGAATGTGATCTCAATTCGTTCTCGTGCAACTATTCTGACCATTCTTCGGAATACGCTTACTTCTTTGGGAGGAAGGAGAGAGGTCCCAGATCCATCGACCTGTGTGATGGTAAATCGGCCCTCAGGCTTCTTCGATAGCCCTCTTCCTCGTCGTTGTGATTTTGGAGCGGACACATCTGGCGATGATGTTGAAGAATGCGCAGGTGACATGTTGCTCATTTTGTGGGTCTATTAGGATAAGATAAGAAAGTGATCATATTGAATTGGAAGATAAGGAAGCAAAAAAAGTGAAACATGATGTTCAGCAAGAATGAGGAGGCTTATGATAATCCAATCTACGATCACTTTAGGAAGAGAGGAAGATGAGGAAGAAGGACGATGAGGAAGATGAGGAAGAGAGGCTCAATGTTAGGAAGAGAGGAAGATGAGGAAGATAAGGAAATATAGTAACATTAATTAAGAATAACATTAATTAATTAGGAAGAGAGGCTCAATGTCAGCAAGACATTAATTAACAATGATTGCCAGTATGAGTGCTGGTATGAGTAATTCTGATTAACAAGCATAAAAACATTCACTGCTAGTATGAGTGATTCTGATTAACAAGCATAAAAACATATTAAAACATTCACTACCATGTGCATTATTAACACCATATATTGAGTAATTCTGATTAACAAGCATAAAAACATTAACTGCCAGTATGAGTGATTCTGATTAACAAGCATAAAAACATATTAAAACATTCACTACCATGTGCATTATTAACACCATATATTGAGTAATTCTGATTAACAAGCATAAAAACATTCACTGCCAGTATGAGTGATATATTCAACATATTAAAACTATATGCACAACAAGGTAGATGATCAAAATAACAGGAGACAATGATTTAACGTAGAAAATTCTTAGGGAAAAACCATGTACTCACGAAAATGGGGAGGCGGCGACGGGCTCGGGGAGGCGGCGACGGGCACGGGGGAGGCGACGGCGGAGCGAGGAGGCAGCGGCGACGGGCCCGAGGGAGGAGGAGGGCGACGGAGCTCCGAGGAGACAGATCGGGAGATCGGCGAGACTTAGATCTATAACTGCAGCATACGCGGAAAACCCTAGCCAGAGGGTATATATAGAGGCTTATTACAGACGATTCTACAATTTGAACCGTCTGTGATAATATATCACAAACGGTTCTACACTTAGAACCGTTTGTGATAGTTATACTATCACAGATGGTTCTAAAGGTAGAACCATCTGTGATAGTTTATATTACAGACGATTCTACCTTTAGACCCGTCTGTGATAAGCCTTTGCCCCTGACTGTTGCTATTAAGACAAACACCAACCAGCTGTATTCGTATACAACACCAACCAGTTGCATTCATATACAACACCAACCAACTACATTCAAACAGTGTATTTCTTCACATATTTTCACATATACATAAATGCAAATTCACAAATACATCACACATGCATTGTTGTATACATAAATGCCAATTCACATATACATCACACACATGCATTGTTGTATACATAAATCATTCTACTTGCTTATTTCCTTTAAAAATGAGCCCTTCATAATGATCAATGTGTACATAACTAGTTTCGTCACGTTGTTCGTCGTCGACCCTTATGCCATTTCCAAAAGGAGGTAACTCGTCAAATTGATTGTATTCTTCCTCGTCCACTACATTCTCTACTCCGACAATTCTCCTTTTTCCATGAAGAACTACATGGCGTTTCTTATTTGCCAGGTCGGTTACATAGAAAACTTAAACAACTTGGTTGGCGAGTACGAATGGTTCATCTTTGTACCCGACACGTTGGAGGTCCACGGTAGTGACACCGTACTTGTCAACCTTCACCTATGGGAGATGCACCCAACGGCAGCGAAATAAGGGGATCTTGAAAACCACGTAGTCGAGCTCCCAAATCTCTTCTATGAACCCATAGTATGAGTTTCTCGACCCATCGATACTTAACGCATCTATGCGGACATAGTCGAGCTCCCAAATCTCTTCTATGAACCCATAGTGTGAGTTTCTCGACCCATCGATACTGAACGCATCTATGCGGACACCGCTGTTCTGGTTAGTGCTCTTTACATCCTGAGACTATGTATAGAATGTGTACCCATTTATGTCATATCATTGCCATGTCACAACTATAAATGCTGGCCCTTTGGCCAACCATGTCAGCATCTCACTTGGCGAGCTCCTAGCAATTTGCTCCTTCAACCATTGGTTGAACCGACTGTTGTGTTGCCTCATGATCCAAACATCCGACCGCCCCAGATTCTATTGCCGAAGTACATCCTTGTGCTGGTCGACATAAGCCGCCACTTCAGTCATGTGTTGCAAGACCGTGAAATGGGCTTAAGTATATGTGTCAATATCTGCAGTGATTGCTTTTCTTCCGATAGTTCCGATACCCTTCAGCCTCCCCTCATGACGAGATTGAGACACACCTATCGGTTGAGTCTGAGCCATATAATCGACACAAAACTCAATGACCTCTTCGCTTGCATAACCTTCGACGATGCAGCCCTCTGGCCGAGATCGATTCCGTACGTAGGACTTGAGAATTCCCATGAACCTCTCAAATGGGTACATGCTACGTAGGAATACGGGCCTGCACATTTTTTTCTCCCACACAACGTGAACAATGAGATGGACCATGATATCAAAAAACGAAGGAGGGAAATACATTTCAAGATGACATAGAGTCATCACCACCTCGTCCTGCAGAGCATCTAGTCCTTCAGGATCGATGACCTTCTGAGCAATTGTGTTAAAAAAATAACATAGCCTCATGATTGTCTCTCGGACTTTGATCGGCAAAATATTTCTAATTGCAATAGGGAGCATCTGTGTCATCAACACATGACAATCATGAGACTTCATGCCTTTTAATTTCAAATCTTGCATCGAAACAAGCTTCTTCACGTTGCCGGAGTAACCAGACAGAACTTTGACACCATGCAAGCACTGGCACAGTTCTGTTTTCTTGGCCTTGGATAGAGTGTAACACGTAGGGGGAAGATACGTTCGTCCATTATCAGTGCATATCGGTGCTAACTCAGGCCTGATGTCCATATCAGCCAAGTCAAACCGTGCGTTGACGCCGTCCTTTGTTTTATCACGAATGTTCAGTAAGAGATCAATCAAGCTATCGCATACATTCTTTTCTACGTGCATGACGTCGATGCAGTGTCGAACATCTAGGTACTCCCAATAAGGTAAGTTCCAAAATATTGATCTCTTCTTCCAGGTGTTCTTCTCATGAGCCCTCAACTTACGTCCCTTTCCGAGGACAACATCTACATCCTTAACCATATTATAAACCTCTTTTCCTCTTAAATGCCTTGGAGCTGAACCGTCTTCCTTCTCTCCGTCAAATTGTTTCTTCATCTTGCGGTATGGGTGAGCCCTCCGAAGGAACCGGTGGTGACGCATGTAAACGGTTTTGCGTGAGTGTTTCAGCCACACACTCTCCGTACCATCTAAACAGTGAGTACAAGCTTTGGCACCTTTTGTACAATGGCCCGATAGGTTACCAAGGGCAGGATAATCATTTATGGTGCAGCACAATAAAGAGCGCAAAGTGAAGTTCTCTTGTTTGTATGCATCCCATACCTGTACCCCTTCGTTCCATAGTACTTTTAGATCTTCCACCAACGGTGCTAGGAACACATCAATATCATTCCCAGGTTGCTTTGGCCCTTGGATAAGTATCGACAGCAAAATATACTTTCGCTTCATACACAACCAAGGAGGAAGGTTATAGATGCAGAGAGTCATGGGCCATGTGCTATGTCGGCTGCTCATGCTACTGAAAGGATTCATTCCATCTGTACTCAGTCCAAACCTTATCTTCCTTGGTTCTGCACCAAAGTTTGCAAAACTCCTATCGATGTTTCTCCACTGGGCGGAATCAGCAAGGTGTCTTAACATTCCATCCTTCTTGCGCTCCTCCGAGTGCCAACGCAACAGTTTTGCCTCCTTTGGATTTGCAAAAAACCTTTTCAAACGGGGAATTATAGGAAAATACCATGCCACCATAGCAGGAAGTCTTTTCTTCGCCTCTTTTCCCTCGCCATCATCTGATTGATTGTTACGTTTGTATCGGGATGCGTTGCACACCAGACATACATGCATGTTTGCATACTCTTTACGGTAGAGGATATAGTTGTTCGGACATGCATGTATTCTTTCTACTTCCATTCCCAACGGACAAGAACCTTCTTGGCTTTATACGTGGTTTTAGGCAACTCATTTCCTTGCAGAAGCATGTCCGTTAAAAGACCTAGCAGCGCCGTGAAACTCTTGTCGGACCAACCGTTGCTTGCCTTCAATTTCAATAGTTCAAGCACGGCCGACAACCTCGTGTACTTTGACCTCAACACATGAACAAAGGTTTCTCCGAGTCCTCCATCAAGCCCCGGAATTTAACATACTCTCTCATCATAGTTCTCTTCTACATCATGAAGCATCTCATCCAGATTGTCATCGTGCAACCTATCCGAATCCGATCCACAATCGACATCATCCGGCGGCATGTCATTCACTTCACCGGCGATGTCATCCGGCGGCATATCATTCACTTCACCGGCGATGTCATTTGGCGGCATATCATTCACTTCACCGGCGATGTCATCCGGCGGCATATGATCATTGACTTCGCCATAACTGGTCCAACACGTATAACCCTTTTTGAAACCCCTCCGAATCAAGTACGCTTCAATTTGCCCTCGGTTCTTAAACATCTTTAAATTCTCGCAGTCAGTGCATGGGCAGTACATATATTCCACCCCCTTATTCAGCATATCCTCCTTGGCAGCTCTTATAAAAGCAGACACGCCATTAATGTACTCTTCACTCACACGGCTCGCGGCATACATCCAGCTTCGGTCCTACGTTATGTATATATATAAAAACTTAGTATTAAAAATTAAATTAATTAATTATTACAACATATATACCGGCCACATCCATTGAGGCTTAATTTTCTAGCTTAATTCATATTATAAACACAACAACTATTATATAACCAATTAACAATTTTGCAAAACCATCTTCAATAACACTCACCAATTATTTAGATCTAAATTGTAATGCAAAGAAAAATAAATTTCATTACTAACCATATCTAGAGCAACCAGGAAAGTATGAATCTTCAAAGCTCAATCTCTGCCTCCTCCCACCAAATTAATTGGCCTAAAATCGCCTAGCTTGTCTCCTGAGCAAAAGAGTGCAGCACCGGCTAGATCTGGATCGAAATGAAGACAGATGCGGTTCTGAGCAGTGCAATAAATGCCTAGCTCATTATCACAGACAGTTTTTAATAAAAAACCGTCTGTGATAAGCATGAGATTATCACAAACGGTTTTCACTAAAGAACCATCTGTGATAATAAGCTTATCACAAACGGTTTTCAATAAAAAAAACTGTCTATGATAATTCCAGATTATCTGAGAGACCATGTGGAGGTGACCACATGTTTATGATGAGTAATTGACAAGTTTGTTGCAAAGATTGAGTTTGGTTTGAGTGGTTTATGCCAGGTCGGCCTTTGGCGCAGTCCGGTTTGGTTAGACGATCTTATTACATATTCGTCTTCCCGATTGATCGTTTGGGCATTTTTATGCTTGAGTATGATTCATTGATGCTATTTATGCTTACATGTATCGAGCGGTGCTATGTGATATGTTTCTTATCCGTGATGGCTGCAGGACGTCGGGCGGAGTCATGGTGAGGCACGGGGTGACCGGACTAGACACAAGCGGTGTTGAGGTTAGAATGGTTGGATGTGTCAAAGGCGGTGGAGACTCGAGGTGGTTGCGAGGCTTGGACGACAAGGAACGCGGAAGCTTCCCGGAAGGTGCAGGAGGGGCGTTTCGGTAAAAGCACAAAGCTGCACAGGTGGAAGTGGTTCCGTTCGGGATTTAGCGGGCGTAATGGGTTGGAGACCCGTTAGCCAAAGACTATAAATAGGAGTGAATTCCTGGTTGTATGCATGGCTTTGGGAGTGAGTTAGGGTTTTGCTTTAGTCAAAAGAGTCTTTAGGGGGTTGGTTTTGCTTTGTATTGCTTTAAGGCTTTAGTGGTTGAGAGTGGTTGAGGAGAGGCAGGAGTCTGTGTGCTTTGTCTCCTTCGATGCTTCTCTGAGTGTGTGTGCTCATGTGTTCTTGAGAAGAGACATGTAGCTTGTGCTCTCAATCCAATCATGTATGGGGTTGTAGGGATGGATTGAGTTGATACTCTATGTAATCATTCATCTCTCTTCCTTAATATCAGTTTGAGATGGCTTTGTTTGAGTTTGATTGAGTTCTTGCTTCTCTGTTTGGGTTTTCTCTTCGATGCTCTCTAGGCTTGATTTCTCAAATTTTTGTTTTTATGTTGATTCTTGCTGAGGAATAGCAAAATGGGTTGCTATGTGATGGAATTGCATTTCTAGACCCTTTGGTCAACTAGTTCCAAGAGCAAAATGATCGAATCAGGAGAATCCAATTTTCTTCAGCCTGTGCCCTGTTCATTCCCTGTTTTGCATTTCTAGGGTTTTGATGTAGTTCGTGTTTCCCTTCATGAGATGGCATAAAACTTGGGATGTTGAGTCCTGAGGCTATTAAGTAGCTATCCTCAAAGTTTCATGGTCAAAGGATCAGAGGTTAGATGGGAATTTGAGTTTTTGTTGCTGCTCTCTATAGTTTTCAGATTTTGGCTCAAATCTGAAATTCTTGACTTTTGGTGGGATTTCTTTATTTCCCAAGGTCCTTTCCTTATTTAGTTTGTTGTAGTTTTGCTCTGAGCCAAAAAGAATGGAAGAAATCCATCATTTACTCTGATTTCCAAAGATCTGAAATTTTGCTCGAGGTTCAGTTTTTCAGCTTGCTGCTGTTCTGAATTTTCGAGGAGCGGTCAGATCGGAGTGACCATGGTGGTCAGACCGCTCAGCCAGTGGCGGTCAGACCGGCGATATTGGGGTAGTCAGACTGGCCACTGACCGGCGGTCTGACTGGCCCCCCTTTGGCAGCTTGTGTTGTCTGCTGCCCTTTGGTTTGGATTTGGGTCTCTAATTTCATTATTTGTCTGGTCTATTTCTTCTCTGTTAGTTTAGGGTTCCAAAGAACTTTTGAACTCAATTTCATAGCTTTCATAGCTATTGAAGAGGAGTTTCATTCGGGGGACTTTCGAGGGGTTGTTTTTAAAAGTCGACATTCACCCCCCCTCTGTCGCCAATTTCGATCCAACAGTTGGTATCAGAGCCGGTTAGCTCTTCCTCATAGATCTTAACTGGTCTCTAGAGCCATGGCGACAGACAAGTACTCGACCAAGCCCCCGGTCTTCCATGGGATCGACTATCCCTTCTGGAAGAGCCGGATGGAGACCTACATCCAGGCTCAGGGCTACGCCATCTGGCGTAAGGTCAAAGTACGATATGTTGTTCCTGCCAATGAGAACATCAATGCTGGAAACATGCTTGATGTTGAGGCAAATGCGAAGGCAAGGAACATCATAATCTAGGGGTTGAGCAGAAGCGAGTTCGATCGCATCTCTCATCTGTCGTCGGCCTTCGACATCTGGGAGACCCTCGATGCATACCATGAGGGCACCACCCAGATTAAGATGGTTTGACAGGACCAGTTCAAGCGAGATTACAACAAGTTTGAAATGCTCACTGGTGAGTCCTTGGATGAGTGCTTTGCGCGCTTTCACAAGATTCTGAGCAATCTCCGAGCGGTCGGTCTCATATACCCCGACTCGGATAATGCTCGACAAATGTTGTCTGCTCTCGATTTACGATTAAAGACACGACCGACCTCTCGACCCTAACTCTTGACGCATTGTACTCACGCCTCAAGACTCACGAGATTGACATAGTCTCTCGTAGGTCGAAGTCGCAGTCGATGGCCTTAGTCACTGATCCCGGCTCTGCTTCTGGTTCTTCTAACTTTTCTTCTGGTTTCTCTCTTGCTGCTCTCTGTGACATAACTGATGATCAGTTAGAGCAGCTTGCAGATGAGCAGTTAGCCCTCTCAGCTAGAAAGTTTTCTCATGCTTACAAGAGAAGGAGGGACAGAAAGAGAGGAGGACCTGTGATCTGCTTCGAGTGTGGTGGCCCCAACCACATTCGGGCAAACTGCCCTAAAATAGAAAAGGGCAAGGGCGACTACGGCAGAGTGAGCAAGAACGACTACATCGATAAGAACCGCAACAAGAAGGCTCTTGCTCACGCTCATGACAAGAAGAAGTTCCGCGACCTTGACAAAGCCAAGAAGCTCTTCCACCGTGCCCTCACTGCCTTCGACGACCTTGACCTCAGCGAGGTGGAGGGGTGGAGCGAC
Source organism: Dendrocalamus latiflorus (assembly GCA_017311315.1). NCBI lineage: Eukaryota > Viridiplantae > Streptophyta > Magnoliopsida > Poales > Poaceae > Dendrocalamus > Dendrocalamus latiflorus. Next base: position 32,541,783 of record CM029658.1, on the reverse strand, counting down.
GACGATGGGACGGACGAGCAAGATCCCAAGGGCAGTGACGACTTCTCCGGCATGTGCTTCATGGCCCTTGAGGGCAAGGTCAGCGACAGCGAGCTCTATTCCGACTCCGATAAGGTATACCCTTCCTACGACCAGCTTAATGATGCTTTTCTTAAGCTAGGTAAATTTCATGCTAGATCTAGAGCTAGGGTTAGCGAGTTGGAGAAGGAAGTAGAGAGCTTGTCACAGGAGCTTACTTCACTTAGATCTGCTCCCTCCCGTGATGATTGTGATGTCTGTTATGCTTTGCTGGATGACATGGAGAAGCTAAGGACCTTGCATGATAGTGTGTCCTCTGAGCTAGACATGATTAAGGTGGAGAATATTAGTCTTCTTGCTGAGCTAGAAATGAGTAGGGTTGCACCCCTTTCATCTGTTGTTAAGACTACTTCTTGCACCTCATGTGAGGATAAGGACAATACTTTTAGAGGTCTTTATACCATGCTCCTTGATTTGCCCGAGTCTTGTGAAAATTGCAATAATCTAAAGATGAATCTAAAAAGGGTAGATCATAAAATTGCTGAACTACAAGCTTCAGTACTTGAGCCGATTGTATCTTGCACCAACTGTCCAAAGTTAACACTTGAGCTTGAGTCTGTTTCTAAGCAATTCCAAGAGATTATTGATCATAACAACAAGTTGGCTCAGTATGCTTCTAAGGACCTTATTAGCTCACCATGCAAAAATTGTGAAAAACTAAAATCTAACTTGATTGCCTTGGAGGAAAAATGTGTGAAGCTAACTAAGGATTTACTAGAGAAGCCACAATCTTGTTGTGATGTGATTGCTGATGTGGGGGAGAAGACACTTAGCGACGTGAACCAAATTGCTAGCAGTAGGATTGTCCCTTCCGTGTCGGCTGTGCGTGCACAAGCCATTCACTCTTCTGCTATTGGTTCTTCTTCTGCTCCCTTACCTTCTGCTGTCTCTCCTTCCCCCTGCTCTTCTTGCACCTCGCTCTTTTGGGAGTGTCAGTATCTTATGAACACTCTCGAGAGATTTGTAGGAGGCAAGAAGAAGCTAAATCTTATCCTGGACCAATCTAAGGTTTGCAAATTCAATCAGGGTCTAGGATATGATTTTCATGAGGACATGAGGAAGCATCCACCTGCCGTGCTCAAACCCATAGCCGCAGGTGTGATCGAGGTTGAGCCCAGAACTGACAAAGTTCAATTTAAGTCAGTGAGCTTTGTCTGAGGGATTTCTGACAGCAAGGTGAGTTCACCTGTTGCTTCGGCCTCTCAAAAGGTGAAGCCTCTTCATGCTACTTCTACCTCTCAGAAGGTGAAGTATCATTGCACCTTCTGTCAGAAGGATGGAGACTTGATCGAGCGATGCTTCAGGCGCGCCAAGATCGCGCGTACAGACCGTGTTGCAGCTCTTAGGCGTATTCAGGGTCAGCCCCAGACCTTGAGTGCAACTAAGACCAACACGAGGTCTAGGTCTGCTTCAGGTGTTTCTGATGGGTTTGGGCAGCATCGACTTGGTTTTTTCGAGTTTTCTGGTTTTCGTCCTCATGCTCCCTTTGGTCGTGACTTCCGTCGTTCTGAGGGTAGATCTTGTTTCCCCCGTCGAGATGGCTACCCGTGGTGAGATCAGCGTGTTGCCGGTGCTCCGACTCGCTCTCCCATAGCAGTCGGACCCAGCAACAGCTTCAGGTCTGCTCACAGACCTTCTGCTTCTTTGAGCGATAGAGAGCATAGGGTAGTTATAGGTCAGTCGTGTTTGACTACTTCTGCTGCTCGACGTGTTACTCAGTATTGGGTGCCAAAATCACTCTTGATTTATCCCAGTACTGAGACTTTACTCTCTTGTTGACTCAGGTTCGCCGGGCTGGGAAGGGAGAGGTTTGGCTCGTAGACTCGGTTGTTCTCGTCATATCACCGAGACTCACGTTGGTTCTCTTCCCTAGCCCGCACTCCAGGTGATGAGATGATCACCTTCGGAGATGCTTCGTCTGGGCGCGTCATCGCCAAAGGTACAGTGCACGTTAATGAGTCTTTTATTTTAAAAGATGTTGCCTTGGTTAGTAAGCTGTGATATAATTTGCTTTCAGTCTCTCAGCTTACCGATGACGGTTATGAGGTGAGCTTTAAGAAAAACGCTTGCAAAATTCTTGATTCTTCGGGCAGTCTGGTTTGCGGGATTTCTCGTTATGGGAGGATCTTTTGTGTTGATTTTTCTGAGTCTTCTGGTGATCCTCTCCGGTGTTTAGTTGCTTCAGAGTCCTGTGACCTTACCTTCTGGCATAGGAGACTTGGTCATATTGGATTTGACCATTTGACCCGAATTAGTGGCCATGATCTCATTCGTGGTCTGCCGAAACTCAAGATGGTCAAAGATCTTGTTTGCGCTCCATGCCAGCACGGCAAGATGGTTGCCGCTTCTCACCCTCCGGTCACAGTGACTATAACCGATGCACCGGGACAGCTGCTCCACATGGACACAGTCGGATCAGCTCGAGTGCAGTCGGCAGGAGGGAAGTGGTATGTTCTTGTCTTGGTCGATGACTTCTCGAGGTACTCTTGGGTGTTTTTTCTTAGCCATGAAGGATGAGACGTTTACATATTTCCGAGGTCTTTTCAGTAGGCTTTCTGTTGAGCTCCTGGGTGCCTTACGAGCGATCCGCAGTGACAATGGCACGGAGTTCAAGAATTCCTACTTTGAGAGGTTTTGCGATGAGACAGGTGTAGAGCACCAGTTCTCTTCTCCGCACATCCCACAGCAAAATGGCGTCGTGGAGAGGAAGAACCGTACCTTTGTCGAGATGGCCAGGACGATGCTTGACGAGTATTCTACACCTAGGAAGTTTTGGGCTGAGGCTATTGCGAACGCGTGCCATGTTTCGACAAGAGTTTTTCTTCGGGCACACTTGCATCGCACTTCTTATGAGTTGAGATATGGGCGAAAGCCCAGTGTCTCGCATTTTCGTGTGTTTGGTTACAAGTGTTTTATTCTGAAGTCCGGGAACCTAGACAAGTTCGAGTCACGTTCTTGTGATGGTATCTTTCTAGGCTACTCGACTTCTTCGCGGGCGTATAGGGTTTGGAATTGCAAGTCTAATAAGTTGGTAGAGACCTGTGAGGTGACCTTCGACGAGGCCAGTCTGGGGACTAGGCCTGATATCTCAGGTTCTTTAGAGCAGTCCGAGCCCATCTTTGTGGATGATGAGGACAATGGAGATGAGGGTTGTCTACCTGATCCAGTTCCTCATCCTTCCCTTGAGGTGCCTTTCTCCACTGCACCTCCAGGTGATCAGCTCATGCCTTCTACTTCCTCTGGAGCTAGTGGCTCTGTTCCTATGTCTTCAGCTCATGAGGTAGAGGCCACTTCTTCTTCTCACCCAAGACCTCCTAGACATATCCAGAAAGACCATCCTTCTGAGCAGATGATTGGAGACCTCTTTGAGCGAGTCACACGCTCAAAGTCTGGCATGTCACATTTCTGTCTCTATTCTGCCTTTGTTGCCACCTTTGAGCCTAAGGATGTGTGTCATGCACTTTCTGATGAGTCTTGGGTCAATGCCATGGTGTTCAAGAACAAGCAGAGTGAGGATGGGGTGGTTATTCGAAACAAGGCTAGACTGGTAGCTCAGGGCTTCTTCCAGGTTGAGGGTCTAGATTTTGAGGAGACCTTTGCCCCTGTAGCTAGACTTGAGGCCATTAGAATCCTGCTTGCCTTTGCAGCTTCTAAGGGTTTCAAGCTTTACCAAATGGATGTCAAGAGTGCCTTCCTCAATGGCTTTATTGAGGAAGAGATCTATGTGAGACATTCTCCAGGTTTCGAGAACCCCAAATACCCAAATCATGTCTTCAAGCTTTCCAAAGCATTGTATGGACTTAAGCAGGCCCCTAGAGCTTGGTATGAGAAGCTTAAGTCCTATCTGTTGAGTCATGGTTTTGAGATGAGTTTTTGTTGCTGCTCTCTGTAGTTTTCAGATTTTGGCTCAAATCTGAAATTCTCGACTTTTGGTGGGATTTCTTTGTTTCCCAAGGTCCTTTCCTTATTTAGTTTGTTGTAGTTTTGCTCTGAGCCAAAAAAGAATGGAAGAAATCCATCATTTACTCTGATTGTGGCTTTTGGCTACGGCTTGTGGCTTTTGGGCTGTTTGTATAAGAGATTATAGAGTAACAGAAACTCACATACGGTTTTTGCCAATATAAATGAAATCAGTAAAGTACGTACTACAATTAACTAGTAGACCCTATCTTGGAAAAATACTCCGTTTAAAAGTTAGTTACTGTAGAAAAGCCGAAAAGTAACTTTTAGAAGCTGAAAAAAACATGGCCAATTATCGAACCTATTTAAACTTTAAAGAATAGAGTAAATCTAACATGTTATTTAATGCTTTCATGAACGGCTAGAATAGAAGGCTAGCTAATGAGGTTTCCAAACAAAGAAAAAAATGTCTCCTGGCTTCCAAGAATTTGGACGCAGGGTAACAAAAACAAAACAAAATAAAACACCAGTGGATACCGCAAATTTCATCCAAATGCACCAGATTAGTCCTAATGTCTTTCTCAGATTACGCAAGCGTATGTGTCTAATTGTTGGGATACCTCAAATTAACAGCATCATGCTCACGTGTACAAATACTGCCCCAGCTTGCTTACATATGCAATTCGGAATTTTTTCAGGCTTGTATGAAGAGATTTTGGGAATTCGACAATACGGAAAAGTGCAATCCAAAACAGTTTGTGAGGAGCTTCGTCGAACGTATCATTTTGGTCAGCTTGGGATCCGGCCACCTGCACCTTCTATCCTCACATTATCAACTCCGGCCTATCATCACGACGGTCTTGACGTTTTTATTGAGTTATTACCCTCAACTTTAAGTCTAAAGTATTAGCAAATGGTGTCATCTTCTTTAGGTACTCTCACTCTTGACTTCTTATCTATATAACAGAAAAACATATGAGAATATTTGCACGTCCTTCAATATCTATTAATACTAAAAGACGATGGTACGTAATTTATAGCTACTAAGAAAAAAGATAAATAGTCTAGAGATTCTCAAAAAAAGAGAGAAAACATCTTACCCTTAATTTAATGGACCCCAATTAATGATATAAATCACAACCATTAGATGTTGTTAGGTGACATTTTTAAACCCAAGATAAGAGGTAATGGTAAGAAAAATAGATAAATAGCCTAGAAATTCTCACAAAAAAAAGAGAAACATCAGGCCCTTAATTTGATGGACCCAACTTATGATTATAAATCACAACCATTAGATGTTATTTGGCAACCTATTTAAACACAAAAGATAAGAGATAGTGGATGCATTTTAAGATTAAAAGATAAGAAAGAGCTTAAAGTACAAAAATAGGGCTTAGCCTAAATAAACCATACATGAAAAAGGAAACCCTAACCCACATACATCTCACTCGGCTCTCTCTCTAAGAGCAAATAAAGAAGAGTTTTTTTTAACAAAAATAAAAGTAGAAACGAAGAAGAAAATAATTTTAATGACATAGTATAAGACTGACGCATACCACACTCAAACCACACGCACTCATGCTCAAGCATGTGACCTTACCCACATAAGGAATTTTGGAAGCCCTAAGGCCTCACAGAAGATGGGTGTTTGCACATGTGTGTACTGAAATTATTTAGGCAAGACACACTGGGTCGATCTAAGGATCGAATCCAAGTAGGTGGGATGTTCACCTACATCTCCACCACTATCACTCAGTCCTCAAGATGAAAATAATTTGTATGGAAAAAATATTGTCTTTTTGCTTGATTCCAACTATATGGACAATATAAAACACACGTAAACAAGTCATCTAGGTCTATATAGAAAACAAATATGGAATCCATCTATATATATTAGTGTGATCGGATATTAGTAATATTTATACACATTTAACTATACTTTACCAATTTATAATGACCATGCCCGTGCAAAGCACGGGCCACCCTGCTAGTTATTATAATTATTAATTAAAATGATAGAAAAAATACAACATTTGCCCTCAAGGACTAGAAATTCTCACATTAATCGAAGGAAAAGAGAAAAATTTACATCGTTGATTTTGGTGGGTCCAGATTTTAACAGTGAAAATCAATCATATAAATATGAGAGCTGCTGCAGTTGTGTGATACATACCACTCTATTTCATCATAAGCATTAGGGTTGTATAACAAATACAACTCTATGTTCCGATATGAGCATGTGCATTGTTGTATCTAGCTACGTAGATGCATGGGGAATTCAGCTGGTTGAAGCTAAAATTCAAGTACCAGTAGGGAATTGCTGAACATAACTACCACTACTAAAAAACAGATCATCCCTCACGGTTAAAAACCGTCAGCAAAATACAAAAAACCGTCAGGTTAATAATCCCTCACGGGTTCCCGTCAGGAAAATCCCGTCAGGGCTGGCTGGAAAGGAAAATTCAAATTTGGCTGACGGTTGCCCGTCAAGAAAATATAACCTCACGGTTTCACCCGTCAGGGAAATAAAACCTCACGGTCCGTTAACCGCCCGTGAGGAAAATGATTTAACCTGACGGGAATAACCGCCCGTGAGGAAAATGATTTAACCTGACGGGAATAACCGCCCGTGAGGAAAATTGATTTAACCTGACGGGAATAACCGCCTGTGAGGAAAATTGATTTAACCTGACGGGAATAACCGTGAGGAAAATTGGCACAAATGCCAAAAAAAATACATAAAGTTCTCAGCTTCTTGCAATCTAGAAAGTGATACACATGCATTTGTTACTGGTTTTTTCTTGTCTACATCTTCTATTTCATCAAAAAAGTCGGTGCACTAACAATAAGTGTGTCACTGATGAAACAATATTTACAACATTGAAGCTCATAATTGAAGCTCTCACTACAGGAAAAAGGAAACAATTGGATACAAATTGGAAACAATTGTATCACATTTTAGATGGAGTATAGAAAAAAGCCGACTATCGGATTTGAACCGATGACCCTCGCATTACAAATGCGATGCTCTAACCTCTGAGCTAAGTGGGCTTACATAACAGAAATAGTAACAACATTGCATATTGACATTGCATATTGACTTAAACATTGCATATCAACATTGCATATTGACTTAAACAAAGGACAATATGTAAGCCTGCATATCAAATAATAGCTCTAACATTGCATATCAGATTATCTGTATTACATGCATGATAGCACTAAACTAACCATAGACGAAAAGAAACAGAATAGTTGCCAAGTTTCATTTCTTTAAATCAGAAAAGAAATCATTGTTACAATCAGAAGACAACAGTTACCACATACAACTACAAAGGAATGCTTTCATAGTACTGAATTAATGATTAATTCAACAACATGGCTAGCCAACAAAACTAATTAGAGAAAGGATTCCAGAAGGTGCCTAAGTTAAAACAGAATCATCATTAAACAATGATTGGAAACTACATTTCACAATGCAGCAGAGCAGATCAATGTTAAGTAATTTATATATAAAAAGATAAAATATGTTGAACATTTGATGTTATCAAGTTAGTGTCCTAAATTATCAAATTGTTATTTTGAACATAGTTTTCCAGCTTAAATGTTGATCAGAAGACTACCGATAAAATTCTCACAGATCCAAACAATGTAAGCTACCTAATCCACCAATACAAGATGCAGTACTATAACATGAATACAGGAAGCAAGACCACAAGCACAAATCTGCAGACACCAGCACACTGAACTTCATAAACATCAGTGGATACTAGAGAGCAAACATGGGAGGGGAGGAGGGCGGGAGCGTGGGCTGGCGAGGAGGGTGGGGGCGTCGGCGCCGGGGGTTGGAGATGTTGTAATATTTGCGGTATAAGCAAAGATATAAATATAATTCCAATATAATCATATAAGCACATCAAAGACATCAATTCATATATAAATGACATAGCATATATGAATCTATATGAATTGAGCATATCATCCATGGTATACCACATATTCAATAATAGAAATGATAACATTCTAGACATGAATATGTATGTCAAAGAATAAAGCTTGTACCAATTAAGACTAGCAATAAGCTCAAGTTTAATTGATTATTTGTGCTCTCAAATGTAGGGTTGCACAAGACTAATCTCGGCCGTCCCGCTACTAAATCATAAACTTTTCATCGATTGGTTAAACCAAATTAGCATTCAATCTTTGAGCTCTTAAACTGTACACTATCAATTTAAACAATATATTCTTCACATGTGTGCATTCGGTTCACAGTTAAGAATCAGCTAGAGCAAGCCCAAAACACATATAAGATGTCTATTGCAGCAACTGAAACAAGTTGATAGCAAAATATAACTTCTAACAGATCTGCAGCATATATGTGGGATTTCTACAAGCTAAAGACAGCTTCAACCAAATCACACACATACAATATATTTGCCTAAAGCTCACAAATAACAGTAATCACAGAATATGAGCAAGAGTCTAATGACAGCAAGTTAGAGCTCAAAGATTAAATCTACCAATCTCAGAATATGATTTCATTTATCATCGAGCAACAATCCAATGCCACTGCAATCTAAGTCTCCCAGTGCTAGACAATGTATGAAAGATCAACAAGCTAGCACAGCACACAAAGATTGCAAATACAAGTGACTGATTTACTCACAAAACCGGCGATACTCGAAATCACCGAGAAGACCACGGGCTAGGCACGCTTGCGCGCTGTCCCAGAAAACCTATTGCCCCCACACCACCGTGAGAGAGGTCAGTAGGCACGGAGATACAAAGCCCAATCGCCGAAGTGTAGCTCACGCCGGCGAGTCGAGGTAGAGGAATGCCGCACAAGCACAGGGGAGGAGCCGGCCAAGCGCCTCGCCGGAGAGCACCAAGGAACCACCGTCGTCAAACACCACAGGCAAAGACTCAAAGAAAGAGAGGAGGAGGAGCTCACTGTCGTACTTCTCCAACCAAGGAACCGGCCTCAATTTATAGCCAAGAGAGGGAGGGGCTGAGAACTCAGAGGCGCCGCCAACGGCCGGGACCGAGTCTCCCGCGCCACCACCGCAGCCCATACTCACCTCACATGCCGGATCTGAGGACCGAGTCCCAGGGCTGCGCGGCGGCGGAGGAGGGAGGGGAGGAGCGAGGGCGGAAGAAATGGGGGGAGCCGCACGGGAAACATGGGAGGAGGGTGGAGGCGGCGGGATCCGGTCGGAGGCCTGGGGCGGCGGCGGCGGTCGGGAGGCGGCGCCGTGAGCGCGGCGGCCGGGAGGTGGCGGCGACCGGATCTAGCCGGATCCGGCATGGGCCGAGGTGGATCCGGAGAGGGGCGAGCAGATCCGGCGGCCGAGGCGGGCGAAGGCCGGCGGATCGGAGGAGGTGGGCGATGGGATGGGGTGGAGGAGGCGGGCGAGGGGATGGGGTGGAGGAGGCGGGCAGGCGGATGGGGCGGAGGCGGGCGAGGGGATGGGGTGGAGGAGGCGGGCAGGCGGGCGAGCAGATGGGGCGGAGGAGGCGGGCAGGCGGGCGAGGGGCGATGGGGGCAGGCGGATGGGGCGGAGGCGGGCGAGGCCGGATGGGGGCGCGCGGGCGAGGGGCGATGGGGGCGGAGGAGGCTGCGAAAATATCGGGATCGGGCGGGCTGGACGAGGGGAATGGGAAATTTTAGCTAGGTTGGCTGGAATTAACCTCACGGTGATAAATAAGTCCGACAGGAAAATAAATTTTTACGACGGTGATGTGTGGACCCGTGAGGAAAATTGATATCCCTCACGGTCTATACGGGCCCGTCAGGAAAATGAAAGTATCCCTCACGGTCTACGTGGGCCCGTCAGGAAAATTAAAGACCGTGAGGGATGATCTGTTTTCTAGTAGTGTACCTATCTCTAAAGAAAAGTGTAGATTGTTCTCTGATGGAGTCACAAAATTTACAGTAAAGATGATTTAATTTTCATCATCTATCTATTATATTATTAAAACGATAGAAAAAAGTTACCATGTTCACTTTTAAGGGCTAGAAATTCTTATGTTAATCAATAAAAAAAGGAGATATCTACACCGTTGCTTATGGTGGATCCAGATTATAACAGTATAGATTAAAAGAAAGAGTTTATATCAAGTACAATCTAGAAATAAATAAAATTCAGAATAAAAATATAATAAAATTAGCAATTAGATTTTCGTATGATTTTTAAGTAAAATTTCTAAATAAATACAATTTGAAATAAATACTAAAAATTAGCAATTGGATTTATACAGGAATACACGCCGTTCTGTAGCTGCCCGGTGGTACTTTGATTTGAAGCAACAGGAGCAGCAGAAGCACGAGAGATGTGTTTCCTATTCCTAGGACCCACTCCGTTAGTGTGGCTTGTGAAGTTATATCGCGAAAGGACTGACTCCATTACCGAATTTTGGACGCTTTTAGCACTATTGCTACCTCAAATTCCAAAAATAGCGCCGGTGGAAACAAAATTCCCAACCTAGCCCCCAGCCGACCGCACCATTTAACCGGAAGTCGACACGTGGCAATGGTGCGGTCGGGGAGCGCACGTCACCGAAGTGGTGCGGTCGGGCCGGCGGTCACGTCAGGGAGGTGGTGCGGCCCCAGGGCGCACGACACCGCGAATGGTGCGGCCCCCGGGCGCACCACTCGGCTGTTTACGAGGTGGCCGACCGCACCATTTCGTCACGTCCCATCACTGCCCAAAGCATTCACTCAATGAGCCCGCCCGTGCTGCTGCATGCAAGGAATTCGTATGCAAGATTCCTCCGCCCGTGCTCTTTATTTCCTGCATGCAATGTGTCTATCCGTTGAGAGCCGGCCCCTACTCCGAGCGCTGTGGCTCTCACGATAAAAGGAAGAGTCTACGTTTGGAAGGCTTCAATCGTTTTGCATTTGCGCTAGACAGAGAAGTAGCAAGCAACAGAGGGCGGAAGAGAGGGAGTTGATAGTGAAGGCAAGAAGAGCGGGAAACACAACATTTCGAGTAATTTTGGAAGGGATCTGAAGTTTTCGCAAGTGAGAAAGTTGTAGACCGTCTCGTGAGCTTCAAGAAAAGGTAAATATCATCTCCATGCGTCCGTAATGTAATCATAGTGATTAGCCTGTAATTAGCGTAAACGTTCTGTAAACGTTCTCCATATGTCTATATTTTATGTAATTATCGTGTTGTATTTTATATTTTATGTGAAGAAATTATGTGTTGTTGTTGTCCACTGTAATGTTAAATGGTTGTAGTTGTTTGTCGTTGTAGTGTATTGCATTTATTTGAAAAAATGTTTGTAGTTGTAGCGTATTGTATTTTATATTTTATGTGAAGAAGTTTTGTACTGCTGTTGTGAACCGTAACCTAAAAATATGTTAACTAGATTGTAACTAGATTTCAATGATGTCATTGTGTGAAGCACACTGCTAGTCGGAAGGGCCACTTGTGTAGGTACTGTTTGTATTAATATTTAGTCATTCTTGTAGCCAAAATCACTGAAGGATATTAGATCTTGGTATGCATGTATGTGAGAGCTTGCTTCCATAAATGAAAGATTAGGAAAAAATGCGGTTATTTCATTTACATAAGAATTGATAAGTTAAAAATGATGAGAAATGAGTAGTTGGATTGGTGAATTAAGTAGAACAATAATTTATTTAACACATAAATTAGCGAGTTAATTTGATTTATGTAGGAATTTGACTGGGCACTCCGTAAATGAGGTAAAAATTAGATTTACAAATAAAAAAGTACCATTAATATTTGTATGGTATAGGTAGAACAATGAAATTGAGATCAAAATATTACGGTTGTATCTGGTAGGCGGTACCTACCTACTATATGATGGTACACTTGTTGCATGTTATATATACTAAGAGGATTCAGTATGGACTTATGTTAGGTACGCCATGGGTGACATCCAAGACTTGTTCGTGTTCTATGGAAATGGTCTCGTACGCGACGGGCTGTACGGGGCAGACATGTCTAATTGTGACCGGACCATGATCTGGGCACGCAATCTGAACACCATGAGCCTGTCGGAGCTACGGAGATGCGTGTGTTCCGCATTCGATCGGGACACCACAAGGAACAAAATACGGATTGAGGCAGTGTATGCTGTAGGCGCAGCAGGGGAGATAGTGTGGCAACTTATAAAGGTGACGAGCGACGCTTCATGGGCGAACTACATGGAGGTCGTGTGCAACCCAGACGCATTGATATATGCCAGGCCAATGGTGTATGTTCAATTCGTGGAGAGGACATAATCATCTGCCATGGGTGGCTCTGGTGGTGCTGGTGGAGATGTAGAGCCTGCATTACTCTCCGGCGGTCTTGAAGATGCTGGTGAAGGAGGAGTCAATGGGAGATGGAGACCTGCAGAGGCGCGTGGAGAATTTTCAGCCGAATGAAGGTGTGGAGAGGTGGTGGGCCGCGCGTGTTGACTGTCACGAGTACCTTGAGAACCAGGTGCAGGAAAGCGAGGAGGAGGATGTGGAATCAGCCAGTTCAGGAGAGGAGGAAGAAGGGGAACCTATAGTGGGAGGTGTGTTAGGTGGTGTTGTAACCACGGAGGGTGCGTACATGCCGTCCAGATTGGACGACATCACAGCCGAATCCCTAGTTCTGCTACGGGCGTAGGAGGCAGAGTGGGGATTCAATGAAGGCACACTCGTTGTAGGGCAGAGCTTCCGTAACAAGAGTGCTGCACAGCAAGCTATTGCCACATACGCCGTCAACATCAGCCGGACATATCAGGTGCACAGGTCCAACCCTGACACCTATATTGTGAAGTGTGTCGACGGCTCCTGCCCTGGCAAGGTCCGTGCGCAGCGGTTCAGAGGCGCTGCCACGGACTTCCGGATAATGGTGCTGAAGGATCACACTTGTGAGCTTGCGGCGCCACTACATAGGCACCGCAACATGACGTCGTCATATGTTGCGGAGCTGATAAGGCATCTTGTGGCTGCAAATGTATCCATTTCTCCCAAGGTTCTCATGGCGGAGGTAGCAAACACGGTGGGGTTTGCTGTGAGCTACAAGAAGGTGTGGCGGGGGAAACAGAAGGTCCTACAGGGTATGTTTGGGACGTATGAGGAGGCATATGATCTGGTCCCGAGAATGTTGTATCAGATTACAGCAGCAAACCCAGGCACGTACATTAACAAGTACGAGCGGGTTCATGAGACGGAAGGGCCGAATTGTTTTGTGCTTGACAGTGTTCTGGGCCTTCCATCAGGCAATAGAAGGCTTCAAGTGGTGCCGTTCAGTGCTAACGATGGATGGCACATTCCTATATGGCAAGTACAAGGGTACAATCCTGACCGCGGTTGCAGCAGACGCAAATGACCAGTTACTCCCAGTGGCATTTGCAATTGTAGAGAATGAGAATACAAATAGCTAGCTGTGGTTCCTTGTCAATGTGAAGCAGGCCGTAGTACAAAATCGGCCCGATGTGTGTGTTATCTCAAACCGCAATGCAGGCTTGCTGTCTGCAATGCGAACGATGCAAAATGGAAACAATGCAATGCGACGAAATGGTGCGGTCGGCCACCGCGTAAACAGCCGAGTGGTGCGCCCGGGGGCCGCACCATTCGCGGTGTCGTGCGCCCTGGGGCCGCACCACCTCCCTGACGTGACTGTCGGCCGAGTGGTGTGGTCGGGGACCGCACCACTCCGGTGTCGTGCGCTCCCCGACCGCACCATTGCCACGTGTCGGCTTCCGGTTAAATGGTGCGGTCGGCTGGGGGCTAGGTTAGGAATTTTGTTTCCACCGGCGTTATTTTTGGAATTTGAGGTAGCAACAGAGCTAAAAGCGTCCAAAATTCTCCATTACCAGGTCATCCCCACGTGTGTTGCTAGTAGTGACTTTGTAAGGAAGCGTGCATGAACTCATCGGCCGCCGGCCAGCCTTTGGCTTTGCTCCGGGGCAGCACAGAAGGCGGTGCACGCTCGAAGAAGACCATGGCTGGTACGCCGTCATTCATGGTTCACCGTTGTGTTGGTCACACGACGGCCATGAGCTGAAGCAGCAAGGGGATCAGAAGCAGTGTAGTTGGAGGGTACTGCGGGAGCGAGCGGACCATGGTATTGGTACGAGGTGCAGATCAAGAAGAGCATGAGATAGATACCAGAATTTGGCACAGCCATGGTGTTGATTTGCTCAGCGATCAGAGTTCATTCAAACTGACCATCCGGGAGCTCAATTTTGAAGACAACCAATAAGTAGTACACAACCAAGATACTGACAAATTAGTGGGGCAAGAAATTTAGCCCGAATGACTAGCCTTGCCGTGGTCAAGGAAGCCAAGGGATCGGAGTCACTAAAGCGCGACTGAGAGATATAAGATCACAATACTTTCTGTCCAAATGTGAGGACAGCGAAGCCTACTGTTAAGTCAAATCAAAGAAAAACAAGCAGCGGAACGTACATGTTCAGCCCTGGCTGGGAAGCTGGAAGGGTGACAAAGTAAACGGATCACCCTGTACGTCAACCATATGATAGACACTGTTGCTATCTTTCTGATTATGACTAAGAACTTATTTCAGCCAGGCGTATCATTCTCAATTCTGCATTGCCGGGAAATGAAAATAACTGCAGCAAAAGGTTCTCAATTTTGGTGCTGAGTTCTTTTCGGCTAATGGTTTCTCTCAAATAAATAAATGGATAGTTTCTCCACCGTCGTTTTGAAACAGTTTATCAGCATAAGCTTTTTCAAGTGATTTATCGGTATTCGGTTTGTTCACACAACCGTTCGTGTTAGGATCAAAAAACTATAAGCCTCAACCATGAGCCATAACGTGTACCTGAAAAGAACCCACCCTGCTGGGTGAATATCTGGGGTAGTACATTTCCACCGGTTTGCATATGTCATTAGCCGTTAAAGGATATAGAACCATTTTTCAGATCAATAATATTTTTTTTTCAAAAAACAACTGCATAAAAGATCAAAGATCCATTAGCTTGTCACTAAACCTGTAATTGAACTTGTATTTAGTTGCAACAGTAAAATTGAACAAGCCAAATCAAGTGCGATGTAGAAACGGAATGCAGAAATTGCAACAGTAAAATTGATCAAACCAAACTCAAGGTAAAGAAACTCTAGGTGTATGCGTAATTATGCCTAGAACTCACCAAATCCAGCGCGATGTAGACCACAATTTTGCAATTTCGTGCCCCTCCGAACCCTAATTCCATATTTCCATGTCGCGAGGCGGACAGAGGACGCATCCAACCGATCAGATCATCAACTCATCCAATCGAGGAGCTGCTGGAGAGCTCAACAACCTTTCTATCGCCGGAATTGGGAGCAATCGGTCTCCGCCACTCCCTCCCCCGCCGCCCACCACCGCTGCCGCGCCGCTGTCACGGTCGGCTCTGTTGACTAATTCTTGTTTTACTAAGTCTAGGGAGTCCATTTCTTCAGGCTATTTTGCGTTGCATGTAAGCCGATTCTTTCTGTTTCAGTAGACTGAACTCAGTCGTTTGTTTTTCAGTTGAATAAACCGAGTCTTTAGGATCTTAAGCATCAGATTGGATGCTCAGTTATCATGTACGTTAACATGTATTATAAAACGGGAAGAAGACCCAGAATAAAGATTGTCTCATTCCCAGAAATATCATTGCTTACACAGTTCTGTACTTGTCTTTGTTTTCTCTGAAGTTTGGACTGCATTCTTCAGTTACTATTCATTTTCTGAAAACACAGAGTGTTGAGCGCAGTGCGACTTTTTGTTCTTTGTGAGCATCAGTGAGGATTTCCGGCTGACAGGCTCTCGGACCAACAAGGGCGTCGGGTTAGCCCTGCCCCCCGCGCAACGTCCGACTCGGCCTCAACGTGGAGGGCAGTGGTGCTCCTCGTCGTCGTCGTTGGAGAGGGAGAAGTGGATGGGGGTCTGCATCAGACGGCCTTGGCAGAGAAGGAGCAGATGGTTTTTCACGAGAGGTCGCGGTCCTCTAGGCCAGCGCCCTCTAGTCGCGGAGGCAGGATGGGCTCGACAGCGCCGGCGCCGCACCGGCCATGGCGCGCACGCGTGAAGTGTTCGAGAAGGCGGTGGCGCTCAGGGAGTTGGCAGCCAGTGCCCACCATCAGCTAGCTTGGAGAAATATATCTATTTATCTATTATATTATTAAAGTATTAGAAAAAGAAGCTATCATCTGAAGAGCTAAAAGTTATCATATTATTATATTATTAAAATGATAGAAAAACCATCACATTCGCTTTTAAACGCTAGAAATTTTCATGTTAATCGGTGAAAATAGAGAAAGATTTGTACCAGTGGATCCAGATTATAATGATTTAGATTAAAAAGAAAGAATTTATATCAAGTAAAATCTAGAAATAACTAAATTTTGTAATAAAAGATAAAAACAATTAGCAACTTGATTTTCATATGAATTCCTAAATAAAATTCCCAAAAAAATATTATTTAGAATAAAAATTAAATAAAACATAGCAATTGGATTGTACGCAAATTCTCTCAAAAATAACTAACTTTTTTAATAAAAAATAAAAAATTAGTAATTTGATTTCGATATGAATTCCAAAGTAAAATACCTAAATAACTGTAATTCAGAATAAAAATTTACAAATATCAATTAGATTTGTATACAAATTCCAATCAAGAATAATTGAATTCAGAATAAAAAAAAGCAAATTTGCAATTCTGATTTCCATATGAATTCCAAAGTAAAATCCTTAAATAACTAAAATTTAGAATGAAATAAATAAAATTAGTAATTTGATTTTTTATACAAACTCCAATAAAAATAAAAGAAGTCACCACGTTCACTCTAAAAGGCTAGAAGTTCACATATTAATTGGTAGAAATAGAGAAAGATCTGTAGCGTCGATTGTGGTGGATCCAGATTATAATGATTTCGATTAAAAGAAAGAATCCATATCATGTACAACACAGAAATAACTAAAATTGGAATAAAATATAAAAATAATTAGCAACTTAATTTCCATACGAATTCCTAAGTAAAATTCCCAAATAAATGTTATTCAGAATAAAAATTAAATAGAAATCAGGAATTGGATTTGTATGCGAATTCAAACAAAAATAACTAAAATTTTGAATAAAAACTAAAATAAAATTTACAATTTGATTTTGATATGAATTCTAAAGTAAAATCCTAAATAACTAAAATACCTAAATAGATATTAAAACACTACCAATTGGTAATAATTGGTATACAAATTCCAACAAAAATAATTGAATTCAAAATAATAATAAAAATTACAATTTTATTTTTATACGAATTGCAAAGTAAAATCCTTAAATAACTAAAATTTAGTATAGACTAAATAAAATTAGTAATTTGATTTATATATGAAATCTAATAAAAATAACTAAAATTTTTAATAAAAAATTATAAACAGGATAGCACAAATGGTGTTGAAGGAAAGCATAAAAGGGTGCAATAGCATTGATCAATCCTACAAAAAGACATTGACCCACGAGAAGCAAAGAGCCGAGGTGGCGGCGGTAGAGATAAGGACAATGCCATTTACTCACCTCAGTCATTTGATGAGGACAACATCATTCTGCTCACCAGAGCCATTGAAGAGGAAGGCCAGAGTCAAAGATGCCAAGGACTATGACGACAAGTGGTGAGCGTCAACATTGTTAAAGTAGTCGGCAGCCAAAGAAACTCGATAATAGGGAAGCCCTGGTAGAGAGGAAATAGAGCTTTTTTTAAAAAAAGACAAGCTATGGACAATACGGAGCCATCTAGTAACTAGAAGTGTGCTATTGTTGGTGGGAGGCACGACATCAATGGCAATGGCAAGAAGATATCCATGTTCTTAGATAGCGACTAAAACAAACATGCCGTCATCAGTGAAGATAAGAGCTTGTTGTGGTTAGTGAGGAACCTACAGCATTGAGTTGGTCAACGTCAAAGAAGAGGAGTGACCAACATGGGAGAAGAGGACTTCGAGCACGTATAACATCATATATGTGTATATACATACATGCAACCATACGAATAAAAGTACATGCGTACAGAAGCAGAGGAGGAAAGAGCTCAGAGCAGAGATAGTTCAGCTGTAGGGAATAGGCTTAGGGCCACTAGGGAGAGCGTGACGGGTGTCTTCGGCAGGGAACGGTGATGGTTGCATGTGTATACGTGTTTGATGTCGCAGTGGACAACATTAAGCAATAATTAGAGAGAAGATAACTATGTGGTAGGGTATTGCATTGGAAGGAGTAGTAGCTGATGCATAATACAGAGTGGTTACATTTTTAAGAACACCAACAACTTATTATACTAAATGATTTTTGTATGTCAAAGCTCATACTTCAATTAAGTTCCTTAAGTGGTATTTTTTTCATACTTCTATTATCATTTGCAATATTTATGATGTGTTAAAAATCTAAATAGCCTACAAGTTATATCATTTGATACAACAAACTTTGAAATAATCTAACTATGCAAATGCACGGTCCACCCCTGCAAGTTCCGTGAAATAGTGAACCTATCATTTACCTGGCAATTCAACTTCATTTCCTGTCAAGAAAAACTCCACAACCACTTGTTGATCGTATTCATCTTGCGCACATATACCTCCTTGCGTACATAGATTCAATATGTTTTTTTAAGTAATAAGCAAAATAGCTTGCACATTTGCGCGGGTAGTCCTATAAGTTCCTTTCAGTTAGTTACTGGATTTTTTCTTCCTATATAATTTCTATTTCATACCATGAAGGCATCCGTTAAGATTAGAGGCATCTCCCCATGCTAGAATGCAGATACGGTGTAAATCTATTGCTAGTCTTTTGGACTTTGATCTTTGCATGATGGTCCTATTGAGACAATGTTCTAACATGTATCCTTTTCTCTTCTTGTTCAACTTACTACTGTGTCGATCAATTCTATCTCTTGCTCTACCTTCCAAAGGTTCAACATATATTTGTGAGCCAATGCTTCTGTAACATCACAAAAGTATGGGAATATTCTATTGGTAAAAATTTAAAAATCGTTTGTAAATTTCCATTTTCGGCGTTATTTGAGTTTCTTTATTTGGTTCCTTGCTAAAACTCAATTAATAAAATAAAAATCTTGAATCAAGAACCGAGACTGTGAAAATCAAAATCGAAAAGAAATTTTGAATCTCTTTTGCTAAGCTCAAAATTCAAAATCAAAGATGGGAATTTGGAATTCCAAGCCTGATAAGAAATTAAATCATTTGTTAATACTAAAATCTCCCATCTAATTATTATAGCCAACAAAAATCAAAACTTAAGCTTATCTTCAAAATGGCTTTTCAAAATTTCGTTTTGAAAAATTGAAATTCACCAAATCCTCAAATATCCTTGGGCCCCTGGCCCTTTCCCCCTCTCGGCCAACTAGGCCCAGTCTTCCTCCTCCCTCTGCTCCCGGGCTAAAGTCCTACTCCTGATGTCTCATGATTACAGTTTTGGATTGTTGGGTTGATCTCGGCTAACAGAGTCCGAGATTTCAGGGAGGCACGCCTCCACCTCGCAGCCTTGATCGGAGGCGGTTACCAACAGATTTTGGTTTCAGTCCCGGTCACCCAGCGCTATAAAAACAGGAGGGCTTCAGCAGGGCTTTGCTTCGCACGTCGTTCTAAGCCTCCGTCATCCTCACCGGCCAACTCTGCTTCACCTCTACATCAACAGAACCGAGCACCGACCGCATGGCATCTTCAAGTTCTGGTATGTAACTTACGCTTCCGCACTAATGTTAATGATAGTGTTCATGATTTCGATCTAGGGTTAAGGCTTACTATTGATGCTTAGACTTAGATTAGTATAACATGGGTATCTACTAGTTGCCACTCTTTCGTGTGCATCATCTTGCTGTATTATGTGCTTCCTTGTAGCAGCAACACAAGAACGACACATGTTGAGATAGTCCAATTCTCCCGCACCAACCTTTTCGTAAACAATGGATTTGTTCTTTTCAGCTTCTAAAAGTTGCTTTTCAGATTTTCTACAGTAATTAACTTTTAAATGAAGTATCTTTTTAAGATAGAGTTTACTAGTTAATTGTAGTATATACTGTACTGACTTCATTTATATCAGCAAAAACTGCACGTGAGTTTCTGTTACTCTATAACCGCTTCAAGTTGGTGGATCTTTTAAGGAAGTTCCAAGGGGACTTCAAATATAAGAAAAAGCTGTAGTTCTCCCCTAATTCAGACAAGTTGGGGCCTAAAGTGCACAATGCACCTAAGCCTCATGTTGCTCCCGCCGGAGCATCTAAAGGGGGGAATGCCATTTCTGCAAGCAGCTAGGGCATTTCCAGAAGGATTGTGTAGGTTTCCTAAAGTGGCTCACCAAAAGGGGGATTTCCTACCGCGAAAACACTAAGAAAGGGGGAGCGAAGTCTTAGAGTCGTGGATGGAAAGGAAGCCGAAGTAGAATCAGTTGGATCTGTTTCATTAGTTTTAGATAACGGCTTCATGCTTCGTCTCAATAATGTAGTTTATGCTCCTTCCATCAGGAGGAATTTGATTTCAGTCTCTTTATTGGACGATGAAGGCTTTAAATGTTTTTTTGGTGACAATAAATGCATTATTAAGTTTAATTCAAATGATGTTGGTCTTGCCTTTAGACAAGACAAGCTCTATATGCTTTCCCTTAATGAATCTCCTGTATCTTTGAATGTGTGTGATGCTAAGCGTAAAAATAATGATGAGACTTCGTCGAAACTGTGGCACTGTCATTTAGGCCACATTTCGAGGGGGAGAATGGAGCATCTCATTAAAGAAGAAATTCTCCACCCATTAGATTTCTCTAACTCAGACCACTGCATTGATTGCATTAAAGGAAAATATGTTAAGCAAATAAAGAAGGGAGCTACTCGCAGGACTCTTAGAATTAATTCATACTGATATTTGTGGTCCTTTTCCTGTGACATCAGTGGATGGTTTTGATACATTCATCACATTCACTGATGATTTCTCCTGTTATGGTTATATCTTTCCCATTAAAGACTGATCTTAATCACCTGATAAATTTAAGATATTTAAGGCTGAAGTTGAAAATCAGCACAACCTAAGAATTAAAGTGGTAAGATCAGATCGTGGGGGAGAATATTATGGAAGACATGCCTCTTATGGGAAAATTCCTGTGCCTTAGGTGGTTGAAGCTCTAGTAGAAAATACTGTTGTTGCACCCACTTTGAGGTCTCTGAAATTCCTAATGTTACGCCTAATGATGAGCCTCAGCAGTCTCCTAAAATAACTAATGAACCTATTAGAAGATCATAGCGGGAGGGAAGATCTGCCATCCCGAATGATTATGTTGTTTATATGAATGAGGATATATTAATGACATAGGGAAGGTAGATGATCCCACCTCTTATAAGGAGGCCATGATGAGTGAACATTCTTCTAAATGGCTTGAAGCCATGGAGGATGAACTAAAGTCTATGAGTACTAATGATGTATGGGACTTAGTAGAAATTCCTGACAGAGTCAAAACAGTAGGCTGTAAATGGGTCTACAAAACCAAGCATGACTCTAAGGGAAATATCGAAAGGTTCAAAGCAAGGCTTGTAGCAAAAGGCTTCTCCCAAAGAGAGGGGATTGACTATAATGACACATTTTCTCCTGTCTCAAGTAAAGATTCATTCAGAATTGTTATAGCACTTGTAGCTCATTATGATTTAGAGCTGCATCAGATGGATGTTAAGATGGTATTTCTTAATGGCGACTTGCAAGAGAATGTTTACATGGCTCAACCGGAAGGTTTTGTCGTGGAAGGCAAGGAGCATATGGGATGTCGGCTTAAGAAATCCATTTATGGCTTAAAACAAGCATCAAGGCAGTGGCACCTCAAATTCGATAAGGTCATAAGGAGTTTTGGTTTTAAGGAAAATGAAGTTGATAATTGCATATATGTTAAGTTCAATGGGAGTAAATTCACCATCTTAGCACTTTTCTGTGGATGATATCTTATTGGCTAGCAGCAATAAGGATATGATGTTTGAGACCAAGAGATTTCTTTCATCTAATTTTGATATGAAGGATCTCGGTGATGCCTCTTATGTTCTTGGCATTGAAATTCACTGAGATAGGTCCAAAGGAATATTAGGTTTATCTTAGAAGGCATACATTGACAGAGTAATGAAGAGATATAATATGCATAAGTGCTCTGGCTCGCCTGCTCCTATTGTTAAGGGCGATAAGTTTGGGACATTTCAATGTCCAAGGAACCAATATGAAACTGATCAGATGAAGTCGGTTCCTTATGCTTCAGCTGTCGGAAGCGTTATGTATGCTCAAGTATATACAAGCCCTGATTTAGCTTTTGTAACCGGGATGCTTGGCAGATATCAGTCAAATCTAGGACCGGACCACTGGAAGGCCGTTAAGAAAGCTTTGCATTATATGCAAGCTACTAAGCATTTCATGCTCACATATAAGTTTTCTGATAACCTTGAAGTTATTGGTTATTCAGATTCACATTTTGCAGGATGTGTTGATACTAAGAAATCCAAGTCAGGTTATATCTTCACACTCGCTAGAGGAGCTATCTCGTGGAAAAGCTCCAAACAAACCCTTACGGCATCTTCGACGATGCAAGCTGAGTTTGTGGCATGTTATGAGGCTACCGGGCAGGCTGTATGGCTTAAGAACTTTATCCCGGGACTTAAGAGTGGTAGACAGCATCTCTAAACCACTCACCTTATACTGCGATAACGAACCCGCAGTCTTTTATTCAAATAACAACAAGTCAAGTGGTGCTGCCAAACACATTGACATTAAGTATCATGTTGTGAAAGATAGAATCCAGGATCAAACCATAAGTATCAAGCATATTAGTACTAAGTTAATGCTTGCGGATCCGCTTACTAAAGGCTTACCACCCAATACTTTTCGTGATCATGTTGCCGCATGGGTTTATTGGAAAGCCTCTGATTCTGGATAAAAGGACCTTAAAGCAAACCAACTCCCATTAAGTATAATGAATATCCATTTCGAGATAAGATAGTACACTATAGGTACTGGGGTTGTATGGCACTTCATTGTCCATGCAACACATTGCCTTGGTATGTTGTTTTATTGAGAATGGGCTTATGATGTTAGCCTTACGATCAAAGGGGAGAATGTTGGGTTGATCTCGGCTAACAGAGTCCGAGATTTCAGGGAGGCACGCCTCCACCTCGCAGCCTTGATCGGAGGCGGTTACCAACAGATTTTGGTTTTGGTCCCAGTCACCCAGCGCTATAAAAACAGGAGGGCTTCAGCAGGGCTTTGCTTCACACGTCGTTCTAAGCCTCCTAAACCCTAACAGACCCGATCTAATCAGTGCGCTGTGGTGAACGAAGGCCGAGCCCTCTCCGTCCCGTCCATGGCTCTGTCGTCCTCGCCGGCCACCTCTACTTCACCTCTACATCAACAGAACGGAGCACCGACCTCATGGCATCCTGGTATGTAACTTACGCTTCCGTACTAATGTTAATGGTAGTGTTCATGATTTCGATCTAGGGTTAAGGCTTACTATTGATACTTACACTACTACAGAAAGCCTAATAGTAGACGGCCAATCACAGATGGTTTGACAAAACCGTCTGTGACTAACACTAACACAGACGATTTTAATTAGGACACCGTCTGTGTTGGCGGCGTCGGAGAAAACGAGTATCACAGACGGTTCTTAACTATGAACCGTCTGTGATAATTTAGTATCACAGACGGTCTGTATTAAAAACCGTCTGTGATGATCCCAGATTATCACAGACGGTTTTTAATTAAAAACCGTCTGTGATAAGCTCGTTACCACAGACGGTTATTAATTAAAAACTGTCTGTGATAAATCTTGCTAGTTGCCACTCTTTCGTGTGCATCATCTTGCTGTATTATGTGCTTCCTTGTAGCAGCAACACAAGAACAACAGATGTTGAGATAGTCCAATTCTCCCGCACCAACCTTTTCGTAAACAATGGATCTGTTTCAGCTTCTAAAAGTTGCTTTTCAGATTTTCTACAGTAACTAACTTTTAAACGAAGTATCTTTTTAAGATAGAGTTTACTAGTTAATTGTAGTACATACTGTACCGACTTCATTTATATCAGCAAAAACCGCACGTGAGTTTTTGTTACTCTATAATCTCTCACACGAACAGCCCAAAAGCCATAAGCCGTAGCCAAAAGTCATAAGTTTTAGCTAAAAAGAACATGTCCAATATATAGTGATTTTATTTATTCTTCATAATTATGAGCTAGACATCTGGGGCTAACTAGCCCTCTCCACTTAGTCTTCTATCCAACCGACTCTAAATAAAGCTAAGTTTGTACGTTCTTGCATTACACACCAAGCGTCCTTAAACATCACATTATCCAGACATAGTGCTTTTTAGGGCTAATAGTACATGCCCGTTCACAAAGCACAAACAGTCATGCACGTACATCTCATACAATACTAAGTAGTGCTTATTCTTGAGACGTTATATTTTCTTAGCTATGGCTTTGAGGGGGGTAGCAAGACATAACACTCCACATTTTTCTGTCAAGTCTATACCGCTCTCCTTGAGCTCTTCAGGAAGCGTCCATTCAAATTGATGTAGTAACGTCCCCAGAACTAGAGGCATTAGTTTCCGTGCCAGTGGCAATCCAACGCAAATCCGTCGTCCAACACCAAATGGGATTAGCTCAAAATCCTGCCCTAAAAAATTAACGTCATTGCCAATGAATCTCTCGGGTATGAATTTGTCTGGGTCACTCCATGCCCCAGCATTTCGATTGATTGCCCATAGGTTCAAAATTACGTTGGTGCCTTTAGGGATAGTGTAGCCCTGTACCTCTATTGTAGCCTCTGCTATACGAGGTACTAATGGCGCTACAGGACGAAGTCGAAGGGTTTCTTTCACAACAGCTTGAAGATAAGGGAGTCGAACAATATCAGATTCTTCGATTTGTGTATTTGTGCCGATAACCCTTGCGAGCTCCTCTTTGATCTTTTGCATTGACTGTGGATTTTGTAGTAGATCTGCCATTGCCCACTCGATCAAAACCGAGGTCGTACTAGTTCCAGCACCATATAAATCCTGGCATTGTTTAAACACAATTATATAATTAGTCGCATATATAACAGTAGTTGCCTCCGGGAGATGTACGTAATTTTCTAAGGTGATAAAGAAAGTGCGTACAGTAAACAATGCTCTCATGGCCTCGTGACTTAGCACGGACCCCTCTTGTTGCCATTCGCGCTCCATGTCAAGCACCGCATCTAACAAGTCATTGTTGCGTGCCTCGCCGGCTTCCCGATCACGCCTACGCTGTGCGACCTGCTCGTCGTACAGGCGATACGTAATCGTAAATAGTTCCGCCACCCGGCGCCGCACGCCTTGGAGATCAAGGACGGCGATCGCCGGGAAGACGTCCGAAACATTTGGCTTCCCGATCATCCGCATACCCTCTTCTACCACCTCCCTAGACGCGACCCTTGACTCAGAGTCCAATTCGGTGGAGTACATGGCGCTCAACATTAGGCTCACGGCCATGTCAAGCACCATGCGCCTAATGTCGATCGGCGTGCCACGCGCTGCGTGCTCGGAGACGTCACGGAGAAGTGCCTGCATCTTGTCCCGACACAGGGACTGCAGCGCGTTGAGCCGCTTCGGCGCGAGCAGTTCCACGGTGGCAAACTTACGGAAGGCACGCCACTTGCTGTTCGGGTGCTGGTGTGCGAGGAGAGAGTTGGCGCTGTGCCCCATGGCGTTGAAGGCGTCGATGATTGAGCGGCCTGCCAAGTTGTCCTTGTTCTTATGGAAGATCTCGCGCACGGCATCTGGCGTGGAGATGACGACGGTGAGGACCGTGCCAAGGCGGAGGGACATGACGGGGCCGTAGCGATCAGCAAGGCGTGAGAGGGAACGATGCTGCTGGTCGCCCTTCCCTAGGGCAAGGAGGTCGCCGATGAGAGGTTTCGGCGGCCAAGGGCCAGGAGGAAGACGGTGTCGGCCGTCAGCAATCAACTGGAAGATGTAGAAGGATAAGAGGATGAGCACAAACGACCATGGTAAATATGCTACAAGCTGGAGGAAGGCCATTGAACTCAAAACTACACGATTTGCTGGGTTGCACGGTTAATGTGGCATGCCATGCACTATATATATATGCATGGTGCTCTAGCCCTCCAGCCCAGCTCTACTGCTTTTTTTTTTTGTTTTGCTTGTTAACTGATGTTGTCGCTTTTTTGGGACTCACTTGTTAGACCAATAACTAGCATATTTGCTCGCATAATTACACAGCTAGATATATTGATACAATTGTCTTTGGTATATAACTCTACTGCCTATGACTGAAATATAATTGTATTTGATATACAACTCTACACTGTGAAATTGTATTTGAAATACACACACACACACATATAGGAAACCTCTTTTCTACTCCTGGGTGTAATTACATCCTATGTCGTATCTCACAATGTAGGGAGTATCTCGTATAACGGAGGGCATGTACGTGTAGTATACGAGTATTTAAGACCATAGAGGTGGTATGAACAATTTTTTCAGAGGTGGTATGCACATTTTTTCGACATACTCCTTTTTATGTGCGTATATGAAGGTATTTATAAAATACGCTAAAAACTATGGACTCCCTTGCAATTTTTTGTGTGATTCACATTGGAGTATCTTATAATTAGTATATGAGTATACCTAAAGTGATAAAAGAATATTTCAAGTTTGTTTATATATATAGGACGCTGGAATGGGACACCATGGTGTCTGGGCACCAAGTCTCCCTACCTTTAGATTGCTTTTAGATGCGTGCAAGTGTACTATGAGGTAAACCCGTTAACATTCATTAATTTAAAAAAGACGTCAATTTGGAAAGGAAGTCATTGGTTTAGCATGTTGAATCAATTATAGATAGAAAGTCCTAATTATGGATGAAAAGTTTCAATCATAGAGACTGGATACCATAGTGGCCCTGTTTTATATATATATATATATATATATATATATATATATATATATATATATATATATATATATATATATATATATATATATATATAATATGCTACAACAATCTAGCGATCTTCTTTATTTTAATAATTTTTTATTACATAATACATGAGTTTATCTGTTATATTTATAGTCTAAGAGTTATGTTAGAAATTTGGTATGCATCCACGTATCTTTGGAGGACAAGTACTTGTGCAGGGCCAACTGGGGCGGCTACACCCCTTAGGGGCTCGGTTACTTCACAATTTAGGCTGCATTCGGGATACGGAAATTTCACAAAAATACATGAGGATATTGTAGAATTATCCTGCTTCTGTGTGGACTGGCTACGTGATACGTATGCAATAATAAAATATCTAGCTGAAGGCTGGCCAGGATCTGATGGTTTGGTGCAGGCTATCGAGGTGAGACCGTGGGACTCGATCGATGCTTGTTCTACTGGCCAGCCTTTTTCTTGTTCTCTGTACCTACTGTCCAACTTGTGTAGCTTTCTGATGAATCTGGACCGTTTTTTTTTTTTGAAAGCCAAGTACCATAGCCAGCTTCGTCAGTTAATACTAAGAAATTAATGGACATCATATAAGGGCAGTCCTAATGGAAGAAACTGACACGATTTTCATAGCACAAGAAATCATCTATAGAAACTATCTTCCACAGTGGAGGTGTCTTCAAGTAATAATTATTTTCTCTTTCTCTCTCCCAACTCTATCTTCTTTCTCCAATGAGAGTGTGCCACGAGCCCCCTAGAAACTGGTGGTTTCTTCCCAATGGCGATTTCATAGTTTCTTGGTGTATTGGATGGAGTGAAGACCTGATTTCTTCATGAGGAAACCGTTTCTAGGATTTGTGCTCTCTTTCATCATTAATTACGTTGCCATGTCAGCATTTTGCCTACGTGGCAAGTCATTTAATGAGGATAGAAACCATCATCAATACACCATTGGGACTGCTCTAACTTTCCAGGTTCTCTCTCTATATATATGGATCCTGGCTGAAATCTAATTATCTAATCATGAAAATATTTTACGGAAGAACTAAAAAATCAGGGTAAAGGACTTTAAAGAAAAGGCCACGATAGAATTAATATGCAGCGAAGTTAAGAAGTCGCAATGCGGTTCCTCGCAAAGAAGAACAACTATCTGCTCTATTTTTTAGCCTTGAAAAAATTTCTGCTCTTTTTTGTTTGAAAAAATAGTGATGCTCTCTCATGAGAAGATATAAAGGAATTTCGTTTCGTCCGCTAGAAGATATAAAGGAATTTTGTTTCGTCCGCTACAAAATTCTACGATAAAACTCCTGCGATTGAAACATTTAGCATTTCCGTTTGAATCCATACAAATAGATAGGGATAACCGAAAGTGGGTTCTCGGCTTGCAGGGATGTAAAATCACTAAGCCAAAAATTATTTGTGGTTTGCCGTAAAGAAATCGAAACAAAAAATTGACCGGAAAGCGAAAAAAAAGGGCACGGAAGTTTTTTACTGCTCTAGTTCGGGTCCTCGCCAACAACTTGTGGTTGACTCCATCTGGCTTAATGTAACGTCATTCTCAACAGGTTAGGACCCAGCTAGCTAGTCGATCTATGATAACAACCAATCAACGACCGGAAGCAAGACCGATCTTAATTAGATAGGTACAAGTAGAAAAATAGATAGCACTACTATAGAAAGTCTAATAGTAGACGTCAAATCACAGACGGTTTTATGAAACCGTCTGTGATATACACTATTATAGACGGTTGTAATTTAGAGGCCGTCTGTGATATTTGTGACGGGAAAAAAGAGTATCACAGACGGTCGGTCTATATTAAAAACCGTCTGTGATAATCCCAAATTATCACAGACGGTTTTTAATAAAAAATCATCTGTGATAAACTGGTTCACAGATGATTTTTTATTAAAAACCGTCTGTGATAATGACACTAGACATTTATTGCGCTGCTCAGATCGCATCTGTCAGACATATACTACCAAAAAATAACAGAAATTATGCATTTTGAAAGTATTTGCACGATAGATCCGATGACATATATTTTATGCAATTAATTTATACTACACTTTAACAAGTATTAAAGATTGAAGTTTTCAAAACCGTAAGAGAGCCGAAAGGAGTACGGAAATACATGAAATCCACACGCTACAAGCATGTCCTCGCGAAAATCAACACATTCGTACAGTCAGACAGACAGGGATAGCTCAAGGTGGGTTCTTGCAGCAGCAGCAGTATATACGGAGTAAAGAAGATCACCATCAACGTGGGATACGTGTTAACAGAACAGGCCATATATATCCCGGTGGCCGAAATTAAGTCCACGTCACCCTCATCAATCAATCAACAAAAGCGCGCAAGCATCCAAGGTAGGAGTAGCGAATGCGTCCATTAATACCAACGTCGAGCACCCATGCCAGCCTTCGGTTGTCGGTTGTAGCTTCTTCGATCCGACCCAACGGATCGACCGATCGTTGTCTCGTGACGATCGCACCGACGCAAAACTCGTGCTCGGATCGATCGTACCACGTTCGCGAACGCTCTACGAGTGCGACTCTTGTACGTTCATATATGTATTCAACTCGGTCACTTTAGTCTCTATGTGGTAATTGTTAGTTTTGCATGCTTATATGGACTTGTTTGCTGCATATTAGCCTATGTCCTGTTGTATGTACCAAGGGTAAAATGGTAATTTCTTATTTGATAAAAAGGAAAAAAAAGAAAGAAAGAGGGGCCCACCTGTCGGTGGGCCGGAGGGAGACAAAAGGAGGAGGCCTACTCCTCCCCGTGACCTAGAGCGAGCGGGGATTTCTGGAGGGGCGACGACGGCGGCGGTCCAGAGGTGTTATCACCATCTTCGACGATCAAGCCCTTGCCAGGCGTGTGGACGCTAGGAGTCCACACCGTAAGCCTAAGCCTCGACCAGAGGGCGGAGTCAAGAAGGTGCCTCTCGAAGTGGAGGAGCAATTTGTGTCCATTGGCGAGAGCCTTCCTATGGAGGTGGAACAAGACTTACTCCGAGTTCTCCAGAGTAACGCTAACGTTTTCACATGGTCACCGGAGGACATCAAGGGCGTGGACCGCGCCCTCATCGAGCACCGCCTGGCGGTCCGCCTTGATGCCAAGCCGACCAAGCAAAAGATTTGCCGTATGTCCATGGATCGGCAGCAAGCGACCAAGGTGGAGGTGGCGAAGCTTCTCCAGGCCGGGGTCATCCGCGAGGTCCACCACCCAGAGTGGCTTGCCAACCCAGTGTTGATCAAGAAGGCGAGCAGGGCCTGGCGTATGTGCATCGATTTCATAGCCCTCAACAAGGCGTGCCCGAAGGATGATTATCCGTTGCCACGCATAGACCAGCTGGTCAATGCCACTGTAGGGTGCGAGCTTATGAGTTTCTTGGACGCTTACTCTGGTTACCGCCAGGTCCACATGGCTAAAGACGACGAGGACAAGACCAGTTTCATTACGCCAATTGGGACTTTCTGCTTTATCAGGATGCCCTTCGGTTTAAAAAACGTAGGTGCAATATTCACCTGCCTCGTCGCGCTAGCTTTGGCCGCCCAACTTGGGAGGAACATGGAGGCCTACGTCGACGAACTGGTAGTCAAAACCAGACAGCTCGCCTTGCACGGTCGGGACCTCCAGGAGACCTTCGACAATCTCAGGAAGGCAGGCATCAAGCTCAACCCTGACAAATGTGTCTTCGGTGTGCAGGCGGGCAAGCTCCTGGGCTTCCTCGCATCCGGACGGGGCATCCAGGTGAACCCCGATAAAGTAGACGCCATCCTGAGTATGGAGCCGCCCAGGACGATAAGGGAGGTCCAGAGGCTGGCGGGCCATATGGCGGCTCTGAGCTGCTTCTTGTCTAGGGCGGCGGGGAGGGGCCTACCATTTTTCAAGACACTCCGCGGGTGCGATGGGTTTCGCTGGAATGACGATTGTGCAAAGGCCTTCGATGAACTCAAGAGGCATTTGGCAAGCCTTCCCACTTTGGTCGCCCCAGCGCCAGAGGCTCCATTCTTGCTCTACCTCGCCGTGGCAACGACGGCGGTCAGCGCTGTCCTCGTTCTAGAAGAAGGCGCCGTGCAGCGCCCCGTACACTTTGTCTCCGAAGCCCTCCAGGGTGCCAAGACGAGATATACGGAGCTCGAGAAGCTCGCTTACGCGCTGATCATGGCTTCGAGAAAGCTCCGGCATTATTTCTTGGCCCACTCGATCACAGTGCCTTCCTCTTTTCCCTTGGCAGAGATATTACACAATAAGGAGTCCACAGGGCGCATTGCCAAGTGGGCCGCCGAGCTCGCCCCGTTCTCCTTGACATACGTCTCGCGGACAGCAATCAAGTCTCAAGTTCTTGCCGACTTCCTCGCGGAGTGGACTCCGCCGGCCCAACCCGTCTAGCAGCAGGACGACCCGGTGTGGATGCTCAGCACTGACGGAGCCTACGGCGTTGCAGGCGCGGGCGTAGGCGCAGTGATCACCACACCCGAGGGACAACACCTGTTATACTCGGCGCGCCTCGCGTTTCCTGCTACCAATAACACAGCTGAGTACGAGGCATTGCTCTTTGGCCTGGCCAAGCTCAAGGCAATCAGCGCGCGCCGAGTGCTCGTCCGCACAGACTCGCGTCTGGTAGCGGGCCACGTGGACAATTCATATCAAGCAAAGGACCCTGAGCTGGCTAAGGACCTCGCAGCCGTAAGAGCGAGGGAAAGGCACTTCTTGGGCGTCACCATCAAGGCCATCCCTCGCGCGGACAATGAGCTGGCCGACGCCCTCGCGAAGGCGACCAGCCAACAGCTGCCACCCCCGACGGAGCATTCTACGAAGTCTTATCGGTGGCAGCCATCGCGCAGGACAACCGGGACGCGGCCCTCATTCACCAAATCGTCCAGCAGGGCGACTGGCGGGAACCCATCTTCAGTTTCCTACAGGGCATCGCAGAGCCGGAAGACCCCGCTAAGCTCCGATGCTTGCAGTATCGCGCCAGATCCTTCCAGGTGTTCGAAGGGACACTCTACAAAAAAAGGAGTCTGTGCGCCGCTCCTGCGATGCCTCTCAGGAGAAGAAGGCAAACAGCTCCTTGCGGAAATTCACGCGGGGCTTTGTGGGTCGCACCTGGCGCCGAGGTCGCTAGTCGGCAAGGCATTCAGGCAAGGCTTTTATTGGCCGACCGCCACTGCCGACGCCCAGGACCTTGTGCGCCGATGTCAAGGGTGCTAATGGATGGGACGCATCATTCGCAGGCCCCCGACGAGCCTCAACCCCATTCCCCCGGTGTGGCCGCTAGCGCGGTGGGGCGTCGACGTTGTGGGACCGCTTCCTCGAGCTCCAAGAGACCTGCGATTTGCAGTAGTCGCGCTAGAATATTTTTCCAAGTGGCCAGAGGCGGTAGCTCTGGCCAAGATAACCTCGGCGACCATGCAACGCTTCCTCTGGCAGAACGTCATATGTCGCTTCGGCGTGCCCAGGGAGCTCACCGTCGACAACGGCCTGCAATTCGACGCTGTCCCATTCAAAGAGTTTTGCGACAGTATGGGCATCATGCTTCGATTCGCCTCGGTCGGACATCCCCAGTCCAATGGTGCAGTCGAGCGGGCGAACGGCGCCATCTCCGTCGCGATCAAGAAGCGTCTGGTCGGGTTGCCGAAGGGCAAGTGGCCGAGCGAGCTTCACAGCGTCCTCTGGTCCCTCCGCACAACGGTGACACGCCCGATGGGATTCACGCCATTCAAACTCCTTTTTGGCGATGAGGCAGTGACGCCCGAGGAAATCAAAGCCGGCTCGAGAAGGGTCCTCATCCAGGCGCTAGAGGAAGAGCGCCGCGTGTCCTTAGACCTCCTCGACGGGGAGCGGATGAGCGCAGCTCAACACATCGTAAAGTACGCGTGGCAGATGGTGCGCACTCGGGACCGTTCCATACACCCGCGAGGGTTCTAGCCCGGGGATCTCGTCCTCACAATGGTGCTCCATGCGGAGACTATTGGCAAGCTGGAGTCTAAATGGGAAGGCCCATACATCGTCGCGGAAGCCTTGCAAAAGAGATCGTACCACCTCGCCACGCTCAAAGGACAGACTCTCCGCCACACATGGAACATGGACAGGTTGTGGCGGTATTACGCCTAGGGGCAATGAGGAAGCGTGTAGCAGCATCAGCCCCCTATTGTAAGATGCTCGCCCGCGCAAATGGGGGTTCAATAAAACTCACCGTTTACGAAAGAACTGTTGTTCCTTGCAAAAGCGCGCGGAGGATCACCTCCGCGCACAAAGACACGCGTTAGCGTGCACACTCTCTGCCAAAGGCGGGCATGAGTATAAACAAAGACGAAGCGTCGAGGTCCGCCTCCGCACGCACCAGTCTACGGACTTTAAGTAAGACGTAGCGTCGAGGTCCACCTCCGCACGCGTCAGTCTACGGACTCTAAATAAGATGTAGCGTCGAGGTCCGCCTCCGCACGTGCCAGTCTACGGACTCTAAACAAGACGTAGCGTCGAGGTCCACCTCCGCACGCGCCAGTCTACGGACTCTAAATAAGACGTAGTGTCGAGGTCCGCCTCCGCACGCGCCAGTCTACGGACTCTAAACAAGACGCAGTGGGGGGACGCCCCCGTGCGTACTCTACGGAGTATAAATAAGACGCGGATGTTGTCCCTGCGCACTCTACGGAGTATAAACAAGACGCGAATCCCACACACGCACTGACGTTATTCCTGTGCGTACTCTCCGGAGTATAAATACGACGTGGATGTCGATCTCACGCACTATCCGGAGTATAAATAAGACATGGATGTCGATCCCACGCGTTCTACGGACTTCGACAGGATGTAGCGTCGAGGTTCGCTTCCGCATGCACCTTGCGAGGGTTAAGCAAGGCGCATCGTCGAGGCCATCGTGGAGGCCTGCTTACACGCATATTCCGCGAAGTACCAAGGTGACGCATCCGAGGCTGCTCCCGCACAACTCGAAGGGGACGTACGAATATCGTCCCCGCACGCGACTCGCCGTAACGGCATGTAGCTCCAGGAGCGCTCGCGCGTCTACTTCGGCGCGAATAATCTCAAATACGAATATGAATCCATATTTTTTAAAATAAATACGAATTCAAATATTCTCAATTACAAATACGTATCGAATGTCACAACGGATATGAATTCGGATCGAATACGTACTTAATTCGATCGAATATGAATATCCTCTTACAACTTTTGTAACAAATCTCAATAAAACAAATTCCTAACGCTTTTGCCGGTTTTTGACTGGTTACCAAAATGGTTATCGGTTTCAAACCGCCCAAATTCAAATTTAAAATCAGAAGATTCGTCCAGGTTTTTTCTGGGTTCTAGAAACGGATCGAATACGAATCGAATTGTCTCGAATATGAATACGAATATTCTTAAATATGAATACGAATACTAATATTCTAAACACGGATACGAATATTCTCGAATATAAATATGAACATTTTTTAATACAGATTTTGCTTACCACATTTGCATTTTCTCATATATAAATATCGGACAAAACAGATTATCCGCTACCGTTCCCACCCCTATTCACTGCACACTAGCTGTTTGATATGGAGTTTTGACCGAATTGGCCATTTTTGGGTTTGTATTTATAAGAATGGTGTCGGTCACAGGGAAATGGTAAAAATGGTGCTCCCACCACATGATGGCCATATGGCGGAGCCTTAGAGGCCAACACATCAGGATGCCGCATGGCCATCATGCGGCCAGCCCATTAGCACCTTCATTAGCACACTGATTAATCCTCTGCCGCATAGTGGCCGTGCGGTGGAGGTTGGTGCCGCATGGCCCTGTGCGGTGGAGTTGGGGCCAGGTGATTTTTTTAGTCTGCAAAACATGCAAGAAACCAAAGCTCGTGCGATGGAGGTGGGCCCAAGACAATTTGTATGCTCTGCCTTTGCATGCGAAATGAAAGCTCATGCCAAGTGTGACCAGGGGACAAACCACCAAAAGAGAGGTGGTGTTGCGTCTGTCCCTACATGCGCAGTTTCCTCCTGTCATTACCGGCGCATCGTTGACATGCGCTTTGCTATTGCTCTCACTATAAATTCCAAGCTACATGCACTCACACTTTCACAGTTGCTGAAAGTGTTTTATTAGCTATCGAGCACCTTGATCTAAGTGATAATGATTTTGAGAGCTGCGATGATGACAACGACGACGACGATGATATCAAAGGCAAGAAGAAGAACACTTATGACTTTATGGACATGTGCTTCATGGCATGTTGCAACAACAACAACTACAGTGATCCTGAGGAGGTAAGACCATCATATGATGAGCTTGAAGATGGTCTAGTTAAACTTGCTATTGAATTGAAAAAGACTAAAAAAAATTGAAAGAAAAAACAATTTTATAGTTAAAAAATTGAATTCCAAAATTAATAGGCTTAGAGCATCTATTCCTAAAAATGCTTCTTGTGAAGCTTGTCAAGTCTTACATTCTGAGTTGGAAACTGCTAGATCTATTAATGTAATAAATCTGGTTCAACTTAGAGATATAACTGATAGATTTGATTAACTAAGGATGGTACATGATTCTTGTGATGGAAAACTTAAATTTTCTAATGATTATATTAAAAAGCTTAAGACTAACTCTTCTAAAGCTTGTTCTAAGTGTGAGTTGCTACAAGCTTTATCATGAGAATCTATCTTGCTCTAGCTGCCCTATGGCTTGTGTTTTAGGCTGGATGATCTGGGCGTTCATTAGCAACTGCGG
Organism: Dendrocalamus latiflorus; assembly: GCA_017311315.1. Taxonomy (NCBI): domain Eukaryota; kingdom Viridiplantae; phylum Streptophyta; class Magnoliopsida; order Poales; family Poaceae; genus Dendrocalamus; species Dendrocalamus latiflorus. The sequence goes on along the minus strand of CM029658.1, from coordinate 32,506,132 downwards.
TCAGCCTAGAGATAGTACGTTGGCGGTAGGCTCATACTGTACATACTAGTAGCGGTGATGCTTCAAATTGGAGAACCCTAGCTAGCTTATGGATCGGCTCAGCCTCGGATGAGTAACCAGCTTCTTGAAGCGGTTTTCATACTTATTTTGCTCCTATCTCACTTTAGAGATAAAGTAGAGGATTATGAGTGTATTATGCACCTCACTTTTTTGATCCCGTCTCATTACCTGTAGCCAATATGAACATAACCATAGTATGAGAACTCCTGATCCCAATTAATCATCAATCAAAGCATTCACGGACAGAGGTATTGTGGGATAGAGTGGATGGTGCCACGTGGCGTGAGGTGTTAATCCTGGCTGTCCATGTGTCGGCCCGAGAGAGGGAAGGAGTTTTCAAATTGATTTTTTAAAAATAAAAGCTAGAAGATTTGAATAATTCTAGAAAATAGTAAATAGAGCCCAAAAATTCTAGAAAATTTATAAAAATACCTGGGGATATTCTAGAATTATGTAGCTTCTGTGTGGACTGGCTACGTGATTCGTATGCAATAATAAAACATCTAGCTGAAGGCTGGCCAGGATCTGATGGTTTGGTGCAGGCTAGCGAGGTGAGACCGTGGGACTGGATCGATGCTTGTTCTACTGGGCAGCCTTTTTCTTGTTCCCTGTACCTACTGTCCAACTTGTGTAGCTTTCTGATGGAGCTGGACTTTTTTTTGAACGCCATGTACCATAGTCACCTTCGTCAGTTAATCCTAAGAAATTAATGGACGTCTCCCTCTATATATATGTGATCATGGCTGAAATCTAATTATCTAATCATGAAAACATCTGACGGAAGAACTAAAAAAATCAGGGTAAACGACTTTAAAGAAAAGGCCACGATAGAATTAATATGCAGCGAAGAAGTTGCAATGCGGTTCGTCACAAAGAAGAAGAAGAACCACTTTCTGCTCTTTTTTTTAGCCTTGAAAAAATTTCTGCTCTTTTTTGTTTGAAAAAATAGCGATGCTCTCTCATGAGAAGATATAAAGGAATTTCGTTTCGTCCGCTACAAAATTCTACGATAAAAGTCCTGCGCTTGAAACATTTAACATTCCCGTTTGAATCCATGCAAATAGATAGGGATAACCGAAAGTGGGACGTCGGCTTGCAGCAATGTAAAATCACTAAGCCAAAAATTATTTGTGGTTTGCCGTAAAGAAATCGGAACAAAAAATTGAGCGGAAAGCGGAAAAACAGGGCACGGAAGTTTATTATTCGGGTCCTCGTCAACAACTTGTGGTTGGCTCCATCCGGCTTCATGCAACGTCAATCTCAGCAGGTCAGGACCTAGCTAGTGGTACTACTATGACGTGAACGTTTTGTGCTGTCTGTAGATTGACAAAGCAGTTTTCGAGCAGACAGCAATCTCATCGCGCAAACGTGTGGAAATTAAATGTTCGTGTCGAGGAACTACCGTGTCTAGCGAATATTCTTGTACAACCAACCAACGACCGGAAGCAAGACCAATCATAATTAGACCCTGTTTGGATCCTTTGGGCTAACAACTAGTTGCTAAACTTTAGCCCTTGAGGATCCAAACAGGAGGGCTAATGGATGGGCTAAAGTTTAGCCAAAGCCCCAACTAGTTGTTAGCCAACTAGTCCATCAAACCCAGCTAATGAGGGCTAAAGGACCAGCCGGATGGAAAAAAGACGCCGATACCCATGCCAACCGTGCGTGCGCTAGAGGCTCAGGGGTATAACAGACTTTGTACTGAGATAGTAGTACTTATTAGTCCTTGGATCCAAACAGGACTGGGCTAATCTTTAGCCAGCTAACTACTAGTCAGCTAACAATTAGTCCTAGCTAACAACTAGCACTAGTCCATCCAAACAGGCCCTTAGATAGGTAAAAGCAGAAAAATAAATAGACACAGGATATATGCTAGAACAATCTAGCATCTTTTTCATTCCAACAATTTTTTGTTACATAATACATGAGTTTATCTGCTAGCATCTCCTTCTCTGATCTCCCTCCTCGGGTCCACGCCGTCGCCGCCTCCTCCTCAGACCTCTGTCCCCAGTCGCCGTCAAACCACGTCCACGCTGTTGCCACCGCCTCCTCGAACCTCCATCCCCAATCGCCGTCGACCCCATCCACGCCGTCGCCGCCGCCCGTCGCCGGTTTCGATTTCTTCAGGTGGTTTAGAATATCACCTCTACTGTGAGTACATGGATGTGATTGTAGACTGATCTTGAGCTTTCTGTTTACTGCATGCTCTGTGATGAACTGACTCTAAACTGAGATTATATATGGATGTGATGGTAGATTGATGTTGAGCTTTCTTTTAAATCATTTATTGTTCATTCTCTGGTCATTACTTGGCTATTTTGTTCCTGCTGATTCCTGTGTTAGATCAGTTCAGTGGTTATTTTTTGCTATTTTACAATATACCTTGATTCCTTAAGTAAGAACAAATCCGAGTACACAGTTATCGGACAGTTACTCAATAGGTAAGTACATTTTCTCCATACATAACTATATTGTACTCTTTCATTCCTTCCGAATGACTAAGCTAACTTTTTCGAATCACGAAGGTCGTTCGCCACATATGTTGTATAGACACGTGGCTCGACGGAAGGGGCCACGCCCTTGAAACATGTTCGAAATTTTTAGGTATTTACTAGTACACATTAATTAACCTATACAATACTTGATAGTAATGCCTCTTGAATTAACTCATTCTATTTTTTGCAGTGCCACCAGCAGCAGCCGGGCATATGAGATTCTACGTGTGTGGATTCTACGTTTGCCACCATATGAGACTACTCCTCGATTCCTCGAAGATCACCAATTTTAAGGTTTGTCAATATTCACACATTTATTTCATACTTATCAGGTTATATATGTACGCACATTGATATTCCTATCGACAGGCTGCGCCCATCTCTACAACTGCATTGCAACAGCCGAACCTTGCACAAATTCGAGGAGAGTGCGCGTTCTTTTTGATGTCTAAAGTCGTAAATCCAAATGGAGAGTTCCACAGCGTACAATAATTTTTTGCTTTGCAAAAGATATTGACATTGATTGTAATCTTGTATTTGTTAATGGATATTTTGTTTCATTTCAATTAATTGATTTGCGAAATGGATGTTTTATGTTTGTGAAATGAAGTGCAATGTGAATTGGATGTTTTCTGTTTGTGAAATGAATTGAGATGTGAATTGGATGTTTTATGTTTGTGAAATAAACTGAGATGTGAATTGTATGTATACATGTGCATGTTGATCTGCTTGTTTCGGAGGGCATGGCTAGCATTTCTTAAGGCTAGCCAATAAACAGAAATAAATTTAGGGGTAGAAAAGAATATCACAGACGGTTTTTCACCAAAAGCCGTCTGTGATAGCTGATAATTACAAATGGTTTTTAGTTAAAAACCGTCTGTGATTATCACTAAAAACCGTCTGTGATTATCAGCTATCACAGACGGTTTTTAGTTACAAACCGTCTGTGATATTTACACCACAGACGGTTCGAAAACTGTCTGTAATCACTGACCCATAAATTCAGACGTTCAGAAAATCGTCTGTAATGACATTTTTGAACTGTCTGTAATACGGTTTTCTGTAGTAGTGTCGGTGTCCAACGCAAGACTTTGATTATGGATTTATAACATTAATATACTACCAAAAATAACAGAAATTATGCATTTTGAAAGTATTTGCACGATAGATCCGATGACATATATTTTATGCAATTAATTTATACTACACTTTAACAAGTATTAAAGATTGAAGTTTTCAAAACCGTAAGAGAGCCGAAAGGAGTACGGAAATACATGAAATCCACACGCTACAAGCATGTCCTCGCGAAAATCAACACATTCGTACAGTCAGACAGACAGGGATAGCTCAAGGTGGGTTCTTGCAGCAGCAGCAGTATATACGGAGTAAAGAAGATCACCATCAACGTGGGATACGTGTTAACAGAACAGGCCATATATATCCCGGTGGCCGAAATTAAGTCCACGTCACCCTCATCAATCAATCAACAAAAGCGCGCAAGCATCCAAGGTAGGAGTAGCGAATGCGTCCATTAATACCAACGTCGAGCACCCATGCCAGCCTTCGGTTGTCGGTTGTAGCTTCTTCGATCCGACCCAACGGATCGACCGATCGTTGTCTCGTGACGATCGCACCGACGCAAAACTCGTGCTCGGATCGATCGTACCACGTTCGCGAACGCTCTACGAGTGCGACTCTTGTACGTCGAGGCGCAGGGGCCGGCGGAGTTAGGTAGGGTGACGGGTGTGCAACGGCACCCAAAAATTGTGAAAATTACTAGAGATGAGGTATGTAATTGGCCATGGGCGCCTCCGTCCGTCCGAAGATGAAAGCTAGGACATTTCCCTTGGCTCGAAGAGCTGTGCGAAGCTGTGCATGGGCCAGCTTGACGCTCCTCAAGCTCGAATTTTGGTCACAGCTATGAGCTATGTGAACCCCAATGATATATTTCTACCTCCGCCAATGTCGGGGCGTTCATTAATTCTACGGTTCTACGTAGGAGTACCAATATGGCTTGTGTTTTGGGCTGGATGATCTAGGCGTTCATCAACTACTGCGGTCAGCCTAGAGATAAGACGTTGGCGGTAGGCCCGTACTGCAGTGGAGAAATCAGTTCTCGGCTGCTTGGTCTGTAGCCTAAGGTCTGACAACCAAATCTTATGTAAAATTTATGAAAAATAACAAAAAAAGAGTTAACCTAAGAGTTGACTCAAGAATATATAGCTGGCTCAGCTCTGGGCTTAGACTGGTTCCGCCCCTACCGTACTGTACATACTAGTAGCAATGATGCTTCAAATTGGAGAACCCTAGATTATGGATCGGCTCAGCCTCGGACAATTTCCTCAAAGCGGCTTTCATACTTGTCTCACTCCCATCTCGCTTTGGAGGTAAGGCAGAGGATTATGGTTGTATCATGTACCCCACTTCTTTTACTCCCGTCTCATACACGTATCTCTTTCTCACCTTCTTCACCGCTCATGTTCTCCTTCTAAAAGATACTTCTTTCAACTACTACTATTTATTTTCAGAAAAAACCATTAATCACAGCTAAAATTCATTAGCTGTAGCTAATATTAGGGGTGGAAAACGGTAACGGATAATTCATTTTATCCGATATTCGTATCCGAGAAAACATGAATATGGTAAGCAAAAATCCGTATTCGAAAATATTCGTATTCGTATTCGAGAATATTTGTATCCGTATTTGAGAGTATTCATATTCGCATTCGTATTCGAGAATATTCGTATCCGTATTCGTATTCGAGACTATTCAATTCATATTTGATCCATTTCTAGAACCCATGAAAAATCCGTACAAATTTTGTGATTTAAAATTTGAATTTAGGCGGTTTAAAATCGGTAACCGGTCAAAAACCAGTGAAAAATCGGCAAAACCGCTAGGAATCCGTTTTATCCGATATTCGTATCCGAGAAAATCCGTATTCGAAAATATCCGTATTCGTATTCGACAATATCCGTATCCGTATTTGAGAATATTCGAATTTGTATTCGTATTTGTTTTAAAAATATGAATTCGTATTCGTATTTGAGACTATTCGACCGTATCCGATCTGTTTCCACCCCTAGCTAATATGTACATAACCTATATGTATGAGAACTCCCGATCCCAATTAATCATCAATCAATGCATTCATGGACAGAGGTAACTGCCGTTTTGCTATATTTGTTTGTATCTCACCATGCACACAGAGCAAGAAAGAATTAAATCTAAAAAAAATACTTAATGAGAAATAATCATACATATTTTTATTAAACAATATACTACAACCTACTAACCTCTATCAGAGCATTTAATTAGGAGTAGAGAGAAAAATAATAACAACTATACTCAGTGGCGAAGCCAGGAAGAACATTGAGGGTAGGCTGAACTATTTATAGGTCTAAACTAAGTTGACACAAAATTAGTTTCTTACTCTTATAAAATTTCAAGTTCATATAGAAACTATAAATTAGATGGAGATAAACAATGAAAAATAGAGAAATAGAAAGTAGGTACCTTGATAATAGAAAGCGCCATGAGTGCGGAGTAGCGATAAGTTACCTATCTATAAAACATATCCAAATTAATGATATAATAGAAAATTACGAATGACAATAAAATTTAGATCATATGAAACATACCAGAATTAAGCTAATTTGAATCACGAGACAATATAAACAAAAGGTGGCATCTTTTTCCACACACTATCCAATGTTCTTATCATTTTCACGGCGGGGGGCTCAGTGGCGGCGATGCCTTCGGGGCACGTGTAGGACCACATCATCGCAAAGCAGCGACGGAGGGAGAAGATCAACCAGAGGTTCATCGAGCTCTCCACAGTCATCCCCGGACTCAAGAAGGTTCATATATATTTCACTTTACTCAAGAAGGTTCATATATATTTCACTTTCTTTCTTCTTTTTTTCTTTGATTGATTATCTCTTCTTTAATTTTCTGATTTTCACTACTCCTCCCCTTATTCTTCTTTAATTTTATGATTTACATATATTATTTCACTTTTTTCTTTCTTTGATTGATTGATTAGCTCTTCTTTAATTTTATGATTTTCACTTCTTCTCCTTCTCCTCTTCATCGTCGTCATCTTTAATTCCATATTTGTTGTTAACCTTCCCATCAAGAAGAGCTAACTTCTCTTTGAATTTGTTAACCTCTCTCTATTTTTGTTATGTATAAAATTGTCAGTAGAGGAGGTGAGGCTCAAGCCACACTAAGCTCCTCTGGTGGCTACACCCCTGACTACACTGCAGATTCTTTCGATGGACAAATATATTAAACAGGTACTGATAAAATCATAGACAAATATAGCGAAATGGACGACGTAGTTCGTTGGGTTTGTTTGGACGTACAATGGAATTAACCGACTGAATTGAACCAGGAGGCGATCGAGAGAACATTAGTGCATGGTGTTGCATTCTTCGTCCATGCATGGATCAGGCCGGCGCTACAAGTGCCGGCTTCTCCAATTAGTTAGTTAATTTCGTATCTGCAATTAATCCTCTCGATGAGGCCAGCCTACAGCTGTTGCATGGCATTGGCCTCGCAATGTTCATGCATGGCAACTGATGAGATTGCTCGCTCGCTCGCTGCATCTCCATTATAGTACATTCAATGGTATATGCATGCATGGTTAATCTGCTCCGGTCCGTTGCAATTAGACATTCTGGAGATCGATCAACAAAATTCAGTCACATGCACACATTCCCAGCGCGCGCGCATGCATGTCAAATTGATAATAGATACGGAGGCTGCTTCGTCGCTCCCACTGGCTCGCCCCACCACACAATGATCAATCACGCGCAGGATTATTGTTATCTTCTAGGTGGCGCACTAGTACAGAAATCCACATTATAGACGGTTCAGAAACGTCATCACAGACGGTTTTCTGAACCGTCTGAAATTATGGGTTAGTGATAATCCAAGTTATCACAGACGGTTCGAAAACCGTCTGTGATTACCCGATATCACAGACGGTTTTTCATTAAAAACCGTCTGTGATTATCCGATATCACAGACGGTTTTTACTTAAAAACCGTCTGTGATATTCCTCCCCCCTATAACAGAATCTATTTCTGTTTATTGGCTAGCCTCAGAAATGCTAGCCATGCCCTCTGAAACAAGCAGATAAACAAGTATATGTATACATACAATTCACATCTCAATTCATTTGACAAACATAAAACATCCAATTCACATCACATTTCATTCACAGACATAAGGCATCCATTTCGCAAATGAATTAATTGAAATGAAATAAAATATCCATTTACAAATTCACAATTACAGAGTGATAAGAGCAATAAAAAATCAATCTGCGCAGTGGAACTCTACATCTGATCTTATGACTTTAGACCACAAAAACCAAATTAACTCTCCTCGAATTTTTGCTAAGTCCGCCTGTTCCAATGCAGATTTAGAGATGGGCGCATCCTGTAGATAGGAATATCAACGCGCACACATATAAAACCTGACATGTATGAAATGAATGTGGGAAGATTGACAAACCTTAGAATTAGTGATCTTGGTGGAATCGAGGAGTAGTCTCATATGGTGGCACACGTAGTATCCACACGTGTTGCCCGGCTGCTGCTGGTGGCACTGCAAAAAAATGGAATGTGTTAAATCAAGTGGCATTACTACTAAGTGTTGTGTATGATTAATTAATGTGTAGCTAGCCAATACCGGAAATTTGCGATCATGTTTCAAGGGCTTGGCCTGTGTCGTCGAGCCACATGTTTGTTGAACGTATGTGACGAACGACCTCCGTTATTCGAAAAAGTTAGATTAGTCATTCGGAAGGAAAGAAAGAGTACAATGTACAATGTACTTACCTATCGAGTATTTCGGCGATAGCTGTGTACTTGGATTTGTTCTTACTTAGAGAATCAAGGTATATAGCCTTGTTCCATTTTGGTATAAGTACAATTAAAATCCAATGGAAGTGCTCATTGTATGGCATAAGAACAAATTCCTTATCTTGGTGAGCCAGCAGTGCTTTTGTAATATAGTTCTCGACGAAGGATGCATCCTCGTCGATGGTATCAATGGCGACCAAGCGTGGGTCCAGGAAACCAATTGGTGATTTCGATGATCTAGCTTCGGTCAGCATGAATCTATATATATACACAGAAAAGCAACAAATTGTGACATATATCGGTATTACGTGAACAGAGACTGTGATTATACAGACTTACAGCGTCCAGCATCGAACGAGTGAGGCGTCGAGAGCGTTGAGCGTGAAAAGACCAAATATATCGTCAAAGGTCACCGGGAAGACACATTCCTGAGCTTCATGCAAAAAATGTTCCGGCTTGAATTTGACAGTGATACATGAGCGCCGTTCTGCCTCTGGCTTATTGGAGTGTTCCATATACCAAGCGTGGAATCTTTGGCAACCAAGTCCTAGCATTTCGAGGTGCTCTTGCGGGACTATTATCGGCTCGCCTAGCACGAATTGGCGGGCCAATGGCAGGTACGGGATATCGTCATCATCTTTCGTCTTTGATTTGCCATGGCCACTGCCTCGACTGTGGGTCGACTTCATGGTAGTCGACTGTAATGGTACAGACAGTGCAAGTTGCTTTGACGAGAATAGCACCCGTGGAGATAGCACCGATGCAGGTAGCTCTGCTTCGCACTGCTCGTGTGGAGATGGCACCAGTGCATGTTGCTGTGGTTCGCACTGCACTTCTGGTCCTGCCACCGATGAAGAAGCCTCTAGGGAGATGTCGCTTTTGGGCCACTAGATGAATGTTCGAATGGCCTGTCCTAGAGTCACGATCTCGTTGTTGGGGGGCTTCGGTAGCGGGACCACCTCAAAATTGACATACACACCATCCACATTAACTTTTGCGAAGCCTGTCGCTAAAGCTTGACCGTGCACCATGGCCCCGATACCAGACGAATGTGCCTGGCCCCAAGCAGCGTACAAGGGAATGGAGCCATATCTCACTTGGAGCCTGCACTTCGTAGGCTCCTACATAACGATACAAAATTAGCTACTCGAATAGGCCTACCAATGGAGCAAGCATTCGAGAGGTAATAATTATTACCAGGATGTCATCCACAGGAAATTTGAACTGGGTTTGCGTCGGATTGGACGCGCAGCTACTCGGAAGGTTGTGCGGGCTAGCTAGCACAGGAGCGGCGGTAGCAGCCTGCTGACTTTCAGTTTGTTTCTGCACCTCATCTCTGATTACATCAGCCAGCGAATCCAGTAGCTCCTCTTTAAGAGATGCCTTGATCTCTTCTCGTAGCTGTGCGTCACGCTCGGCTTTGTTTCTCTTCCTGTGCCGATACATGTCGGAGTCATCTTGGAAACCATGTTTCCAAGGAACGTAAAGCCCAAGGCCTCTCGTACGACCCGGGTGCTCCTTGTTTCCCAGGGCCACGGAGAGCATATCATTCTCCCTTGTTCCCTGGAATGATCCTAGGGTAGATTCAAAACTCAGCTCTTCCTGCAAGAGCACGACATGTCATTTCAATTCGTACGAAGTTGTGGAGTAATTACAAGCTACGTAGTTCTATCGATATCTTACCGGGCGCTGGGACACTTGCTGGTCTACAGGGTTTCGAAAGGAGACGTCCCCCGATGTCATTGTAGATGACCTTGCTCTAAGCCAATTTCGAGCACGGTCATCCGGGATATTGGAAAACGGCGGGGCGATGTCCTGTGCAGCTGCCAGCTCATCCTCCAACCTCCACTGCGGGATTTTACCCGCATACCCAGCTGTGCCAAGTCTGTGGGGGTGTGTGTTTTTTGCCTGGAGGGCCTTGTGCGCCACACTTGTACTTTTGAAATCTTCGGTTGTTTTCATCGCCTTGAACTCTTCCCATTGTGGTTCCAGAAATGAGTATTTATGAACAGGCGTTTCGTCCATCTCCACGTATTTCTTGACAAGCGTGCTCTTGAAGTTCTTCCATGCTTTGCACGCCGCTTTGTAGGTTTGTTGTTGCACAACGTGTAGGTGTTCTTCTGGGAACTCGAACGATGCCAAAATTTCGGTCCACAGCTCATGTTTCCGAGTGTCAGGCACGTTCTTCCACGAATTGTATGTGATCTCAATTCGTTCTCGTGCAACTATTCTGACCATGGTTCGGAATGCGTTTACCGCTTTTTTAGGAAGGATAGAGACCCCAGATGTGTCTACCGCTGTGATGGTCTGTCGGCTCTCAAGCTTCTTTGATAGCCCTCTTCCTTGGCATCTTGATGTTGGAGCGGACGCCTCCGACGATGATGTTGAAGAATGCGCGGGTGACATGTTGCTCATTTTGTGGGTCTATTAAGATAAGATGAGAAAGTGATCATATTGAATTGGAAGAGAGGAGTAGAGGGGAGGGGGAGAAGGGAGGGGGTGATATGGACATAGAGAGGGGGTGATGTGCCTATCTTAGCACCTACTTTAGTTGCTAATGCCATAAACCAAATAGCAAAGTCCCTAAACAAAGTTCTATGAAGCAAATGACACAAACCAATGTATCAAGTCCTTTTTCCCGCAAAATTCAAGTCACTTTTATTACAAAAGTGCAAAAAAAAAGACATTCAGATTCTTTGGTGAGCAGCCGACATAGCCGACTTCTTCGCTGAGCGACTATCCATCTGCTTCTTCCACTTCTTTTCTTCATCTCTGGTCCCTGCATCACGTACGCCAGTAGCGATGATTCGTCTAACTTAATCATCGCTACTGGCGTACGTTCGTCCATTATCAGTGCATGTCGGTGCTAACTCAGGCCTGATGTCCATGTCAGCCAAGTCAAGCCGTGCGTTGACACCGTCCTTTGTTTTATCACGGATGTTCAGTAAGAGACCAATCAAGCTGTCGCACACATTCTTTTCGACATGCATGACGTCGATGCAGTGCCGAACATCTAGGTACTCCCAATAAGGTAAGTCCCAAAATATTGATCTCTTCTTCCAGTTGTTCTTCTCATGAGCCCTCAATTTACATCCCTTTCCGAGGACAACATCTAAATCCTTAACCATATCATAAACCTCGTGTCCACTTAAATGCCTTGGAGCTGAACCGTCTTCCTTCTCTCCGTCAAATTGTTTGGGTGAGCCCTCCGAAGGAACCGGCGGTGATGCATGTAGATGGTTTTGCGTGAGTATCTCAGCCACACACTCTCGGTACCATCTAAACAGTGAGTACAAGCTTTGGCACCTTTTGTACTATGGCCCGATAAGTTACCAAGGGCAAGATAATCATTTATGGTGCAGAACAATAAGGAGCGCAGAGTGAATTTCCCTCATTTGTATGCATACCATACATGTACCCCTTCGTTCCACAGTACTTTTAGATCTTCCACCAACGGTGCTAGGAACACATCGATATCATTCCCAGGTTGTTTTGGACCTTGGATAAGTATCGACAGCAAAATGTACTTTCGCTTCATACACAACCAAGGAGGAAGGTTATAGATGCAGAGTGTCACGGGCCATGTGCTATGTCGGCTGCTCATGCTACTGAAAGGATTCATTCCATCTGTACTCAGTCCAAACCTTATATTCCTTGGTTCTGCACCGAACTCTGCAAAACTCCTATCGATGTTTCTCCACTGCGCGGAATCAGCAAGGTGTCTTATCATTCCATCCTTCTTGCGCTCCTCCGAGTGCCAACGCAGCAGTTTTGCCTCCTTTGGATTTGCAAAAAACCTTTTCAAATGGGGAATTATAGGAAAATACCACGCCACCGTAGCAGGAGGTCCTTTCTTCGCCTCTGTTCCCTCGCCATCATCTGATTGATTGTTACGTTTGTATCGGGATGCGTTGCACACCGGACATACATGCATGTTTGCATACTCTTTACGGTAGAGGATACAGTCGTTCGGGCATGCATGTATTCTTTCTACTTCCATTCCCAACAGACAAAGAACCTTCTTGACTTTATACGTGGTTTTAGGCAACTCATTTCCCTCCGGAAGCATGTCCGCTAAAAGACCTAGCAGCGCCGTGAAACTCTTGTCGGACCAACCGTTGCTTGCCTTCAATTTCAACAGTTCAAGCACGGCCGACAACCTCGTGTACTTGCAGCCCGTGTACAAAGGTTTCTCTGAGTCCTCCATCAAGCCACGGAATTTAACATACTCTCTCTCATCATAGTTCTCTTCTACATCGCGAAGCATCTGATCTAGATTATCATCGTGCAACCTATCCGAATCCGAGCCACAATCGACATCAACCGGCGGCATGTCATTCACTTCACCGGCGATGTCATCCGGGGGCATATCATTCACTTCACTGCCGATGTCATCCGGGGGCATATCATTCACTTCACCGACGATGTCATCCGGCGGCATATGATCATTCACTTTGCCATGACTGGTCCAACACGTATAATCCTTTTTGAAACCCCTCTGAATCAAGTGCGCTACAATTTGCCCTCGGTTCTTAAACATCTTCAAATTCTCGCAGTCAGTGCATGGACAGCACATATATTCCACCCCCTTATTCAACATATCCTCCTCGGCGGCTCTTATAAAAGCAGAAACGCCATTAATGTACTCTTCACTCACACGGCTCGCGGCATACATCCAGCTTCGGTTCTACGTTACGTACATATATAACAACTTAGTATTAAAATCTAGATTAACTAATTATAACTACATATATACCGGCCACATTTATTATATTGAGACTTAATTTGCTAGCTCAATTCATATTATAAACACAATAGCTATTATATAACCAACAATTTTGCAAATTAACCATCTTCAATAACACTCATGGATTACTTAGACCTAAATTGTAATGCAATTAAAGAAAAAATAAATTTCATTACTAACCATATCTAGAGCAACCAGGAAAGTCTGAATCTTCAAAGCTCAATCTCTAGCTCTTCCCACCAAATTAACTGTCCTGAAATCGCCTAGCTTCCTCCCAGTGAAAAAGTGCGCAGTAGTGGCTAGATCTGGATCGAAATGAAGACAGATGCGGTCTGAGCAGCGCAATAAATGCCTTAGCCATTATCACAGACGATTTTTAACTAAAAACCGTCTGTGAATTATCACAGACGGTTTTTTTATTAAAAACCGTCTGTGATAATCTGGGATTATCACAGACGGTTTTTAATACAGACCGTCTGTGATACAAAAGTATCACAGACGGTTCATCGGTAATAACCGTCTGTGATAATCCATTTTCCCGCCACAAATACCACAGACGGCCTCCAAATTACAACCGTCTGTAATAGTGTTCATCAGAGATGGTTTCACAAAACTGTCTGTGATGAGGCGTCTACTATGAGGCTTTCTGTAGTAGTGGCGATTGCCGAGATCGAGCAGCAGATACAACATGGGAAGAAATTTCTTCACTTGGAAGCCAATTTGGAAGTAGTAGTAGACGTACTGCTGTTATGCTGTTGCGATATCCACTTACTAGCGCTAGAGTGCGACTTGTTTGCTCCGTTTACAATGTACTACTTGCTCGCGACATATAGATAAATCTCATGTATTCTTCTCTCTTCGGTCTTCACTACTATGGATGAAAACGGATCGAATACAATCGAATAATCTCACATACGAATATGAATCCATATTTTTTAAAATAAATACGAATTCAAATATTCTCAATTACGAATACGAATCGAATGTCACAACGGATATGAATTCGGATCGAATACGTACTTAATTCGATCGAATACGAATATCCTCTTACAACTTCTGTAACAAATCTCAATAAAAAAAATTCCAAACGCTTTTGCCGGTTTTTGACTGGTTACCAGAATGGTTATCGGTTTCAAACTGCCCAAATTCAAATTTAAAATCAGAAGATTCGTCCAGGTTTTTCCTGGGTTCTAGAAACGAATCGAATACGAATCGAATAGTCTCGAATATGAATACGAATATTCTTAAATATGAATACGAATACTAATATTCTAAACACGGATATGAATATTCTCGAATATAAATATGAACATTTTTTAATACAGATTTTGCTTACCACATTTGCATTTTCTCAGATATGAATATCAGACAAAACAGATTATTCGCTACCGTTCCCACCCCTATTCACTGCACACTAGCTGTTCGATATGGAGTTTTTGACCGAATTGGCCATTTTTGGGTTTGTATTTATAAGAATGGTGTCGGTGATAGGGAAATGGTAAAAATGGTGCTTCCACCGCATGATGGCCATATGGCGGAGCCCTAGAGGCCAACACATCAGGGTGCCACATGGCCATCATGCGGCCAGCCCATTAGCACATCAGTAATCGTAGACTTCACGGTTGGTACTCATAGTCTTTGGGTGCTTCAATTCTTGTGATCTTCGAGTACCCCGAGTACTTGTGTTGGGTCAGTGGTTTGACCAACCTGTGTATGGCGGTCATACTGGCTTTTCTAGGTGGTCTGAAGTTGTTTTCTAGAAAGTATGGATACTGAGATCGTGGATGATCTTGTTTGTGTTTAAGGGTGTGGTTTGCATGTGTGGATTGATATCGGTCAATTGGGGAGAACTTGTGTCGAGAGAATGTTCTTTGATCTTTGTATATGCAGGTTGGTATGGAGACGGGCATGGTCAGTGACAAGGAGGACCAGGACTAGGAGGGGGAAATCTAAGGTCTAGGTGATCAAGGATGTCACCAGATGGTTAGGCTCATGTTGGAGCACATGAAGATCAAAGGTGGGTGATGTGTGGAGAAGCTGTGGGAGGTGCGGTCCTATAGGCTTCGACACGTGATGAGTTGGAAAGAGTTATGGATGGTGTCCATAACTTCGAAGATTTAGAGATTATGAAAAACCCATGTTTGGAAGGGTTTCATGTCCCTTCATTTTTGAAATTGGATAGTAATTCGTGTCTGGGTTGATGAGGACATGGTTTAGGACTCTAGCATATAAAAGGAGGAAGAGGTTAGGAGTTAACCCGTGGATTTTGTAGGGCTTTTGGGAGAAAGCTTTTGGAGTTTTTGTGTTAGGATTTAAGGGGTACAATGAGGGCACTTTGTAGCCACAGAATATAATCATCTAGCAATGCAGATCAACTTGTGATTCAATCCATGAAAAAATCTTGAATCTATTCTTAGTCTTTTTGTTTAATTTTGTGGAATCAATTGTTTTTGTGATCCATGTGATTTTGATTTGATTCTTTTTGAGGAGTAGGTTGCAAATATGCCTAGGAATAGATCTACATTGCTTCCTTGGAATTCTCCTAGTCATTTGAAAGCAATTGTAATTTTTGGGTTTGGTCAGATTTTTGTTTTCCTTTTGTTGCAATCTAGATTTCTTTGAATCTAGTTGATGATTCTTGCAATTTCTTGTTCGAATAGATTCTAGATATCTTTGGCATCACGTGTGTCAGATTTGAGGTGAATAGGAGTTGATTTGTCGAAGTTAGATCGATTCTTGTTCATGGCGGTTGATCAGTTTTCGTTCAATGAATAGTGCTAGAGGTCATACCGCTTTCACCATTACGGTCTAACTGACCAAAAGCTTTTGGTTTTGAATTCTTGTTGCTTTTTGTTTAGGGCTTGCTTTTTCGAGTCCTATAGGTATAATTTATTGTTTCGAGTTCTCTTCTGATTTGAGTTTTGGTTTCAGATTCCAAAAAGCGGAGGCAATCATTCACCCCTCTCTGATTGTTGTATTCGATCCTATAAGGAACAACCACAACTTCACCTGTGTGCAATAAGCAATTGACAGGTAAACTCATATCCTCCATACATAACTCTATTGTAGTCTTTCCTTTGTTTGCAATGGCTGGTGCTAACATTTTGGAATCACATAAGTTGTTCAGCGCTTATGTTGCCTAGGGAGGGAGACACAAGGAATCCAGCCCCACATTGCAACATAGGATGCAATTTCCAGTACCCGCTATAACACAACAATCCTATATGTAAGATATCGCAAAAGGCTATGTTTAAGAATTGTCTATGATATCTGCATATTACAGACAATTTTTGGTATTAGCCCACTGCTACAAAACATGCTATACTGTACACCTTATCATAGACGGTTCATGTGGAGCCATCTGTGCTTTAATTATCACAGACGGTTCATGGTGAAAACCATCTTAGGAACTATCACAAATAGTTAGGTTTAAGAGCCGTCTATGATATCTCCCATTATCATAGACGGCTTTTAATTAGAATCATCTATGAAATATCACATACAGTTTTTATTTACAAACCGTCTGTGTTTTGTCCATTATCACAAATGACTTTTAATTAGAACCATCTATGAAACTATCACCAATGGTTTTTATTTACAACCGTCTGTGTTTTGTCCTTTGTCATATGAACTACAGAAGCTACTACAGTGGAATAGATAAGTGTCCCAGTGTGACTAGTTGACAAGAACATGACCCCTATAGATACAACCATATTTTCTATGCTTGTTGTTCCAATTACAAGAGCTCCTACGCATCACTTAAATTATAAGGTGAGCTCGTTTCAAAAAGGTTTTTCTTTGTTTGATAAAAAACTTATGATATTACATAATGAGAGTTTGTTGTGTTTGTTATTATGTACCGAGATTTGTGATGAAGATCATGCAATACGTGAGGCTACACATATGCTAAAACCAAGGACGGTTTTCTATCAAGAAGGGGAGGATGATGTGACCACGCCACCAACACATACGACCATAGCGCCCAATATCAAGATTGAACTAAAGGTGAATTCGTTTCTTCAGTTTCAACATATTTTAAATGAGAATATGATGCTACCTAATGATGAATATATATATTTTTGTAGCATCACATCACTTTTGCACCAATTCAAGCAAGAGTTCAACTTGGACACGTTTTGGAATCCAATTCGGCCTCCAGATCAGTTCGGATTCAGCTTGACGACCCAACTTCAAATGTGCATAACTTTCACATACGGAGTCCGTTTAAGGCCCATGAGTACTCGATGGAAAGATTTTCTCGTCCTCTTTACAATGGATCTAGCCTCATCTCCAAATTCCTTCTGTGCATATCGCAATCACTCAGAGAAGGTGCTGCGTCACCTGTTTGGGCCAACTCAGGCCTTGTAATGCTTGGGCCCAAAGGAGAGGCACCCCCCGGCCCATACTGTTCACAGTTACTGTTCATGTGAACAGTACCATGAATAGTAGCGCCCCATTTGTTTTAGTTTTGTGCGGCTTTTCCTCATCTATTTAAGGATGCTGCACCTCTCTAGTTTGTTCGGATTTCGTTTGATTAGTTTTTCTATTGTGAAAACTCTTGTTCTTCGCTTGTGTCGACTAGACCAACCGTAAAGAACCTCTACGGAATCCCACCTTTGTGAACCCAATTTAAATATTTGCAATTTCAGATTACTTGTTATCTTGTTCTTGCGTGTTCTTCGATTGCATGCAGGAATAGACCTTCGTGGTCAGGTCAACCGCGTTCTTGGCACGGTTGATAACGACTCGGAGTGTGGTTTAGCGATTGCTTGGTGTTCTGGTCGTGGCCGGTTAGAAGCCTGCATCGTCAAAGTCGTTCTCCTCCAAATCGAAGTTATCATCCTATCGAAAGATCGGGACCCCATCGCCTCATCACTAGTCACTTTTACAAAAGACAAATTCAAGTCAAGTTTATTACAAAAGTCCAAAGAAAAGATATTCCCATATCTTGGTCTTTTGGGTTTTATATGCTTCCTCTTCTACTTTTGGAGTTGGAGGATCAGCGCTTGCGTTCTCGGATGCCGTGAAGATTGTCCTTGCCCTCTCTACTTCCTCCTCTAACCTAGGTAAATCATTAGCATGGCCCATAATCTCAAAGAGGATGCCATGATAAGCTTCCTCAGAAATCGGCCGCAAGAGCTTCCTCCACTTTGCGCACATTGAAGAGAAGAACCAGGCTGAGGGCGGTTTCCCTTTCCTGAGCGGCAAAGAGACACCACCGTCAATGTTGGATGATGAGGTCCAGTTGACAGATGAAAGTGAGTCGAGGAAGGAGAGCAGGGCATGAGCGAAGGAGTTGCTCTGGACATAAGTTGTTAGCCGCCTGTGTAAGGTTGTGGCCGAACAACTCATGATGGATAGATGAGAGAAAGGAGATCAAAAGAATATTAAACGCCATTATTGAGAAATCTGGTGAAGAAGATGTGGGAGAGGATAGTTTAGAAGAGATCAAGGAATTGTACACCGTGCTGCACATAAAGCCAGAACAGTGTGGAAGTTTAAGGGTCGCTTGCATCGGAATATTAACAGGCGGGAGTAGGGTGTGCATATTTAAGCATTATCACAGACGGTCCGTATAATAAACCATCTATGATATTGCATTATCACAGATGGTTCATATAATAAACCATCTCTAATATATGCATTATCACAGACGATTTGTATAACAAACCATCTCTAATATATGCATTATCATAGACGGTTCATATAACAAACCGTCTATGATAATGACATGTCACCTATCCGTGGCATGTCCCCCCGCGATTTCAATCTCACTCGTCCATTCTCTCCGCACCGAATGGTAGACACCGGTTCCTCCCACTTCTCGCCCCTTATTACTCCCCCTCTCCCTTTCCACCGGTAGGCACACGTGAGTTCCACCGGCTACTTCTAGTTCATCCACTCCTAGCTTCCTGCATCCTCCCCTCGACGATGCCGACTAGCATCGTGAGCTAGCTCCTCCTCCTCCAGTTGTGACACCACGGTTCACTGCATAAGACACTCTTGTCGTAAGTGTCATACGACTGTCTTGTATAGTATCACCATCGTGACATAAAGGTGACGCTACCACCGCCTCTCCTTCATTGCCGGTGATATTCGGCCGCCATTCGATCCCCTCCCCTCTCTTCCTTGATGGCAGCAGGCGTTAAGAATATCCAGCTTGCACGCTGCATCCTGGTTCTATTGTTTGCTAGGATCTCTACTTCTTATATATTTTTGCCAAGTTAAAGACAGAGCTAAGTTCGTAGGATTAGGAGATGTGTTCTTACCATGTTCTTGCTGTGTTAGATGGGTAATCTGCTCGTTATCTTGTTGTGTTGTAGTGGTGGATTCTATTCTTAATGGAAATAGAATGTGTTGTTGTGTTTACTGCTGTATTTGCTTATTTTCAAAGGGCATAGCTAACATTTCTTGAGGCTAGCCAAAAAACAGAAAAAATTTTAGGTATAGAATTTAATATCACAGATGATTTTATGGTATAAACCGTCTATGAAGGATTATTATAGATGGCTCGTCTGTGATACTCATATATCACAAACGGTTCTATCTAACAATCGTCTGTGATGGGAAAGTATCACAGACGGTTGGTATATAGAACCGTCTATGATACTCGCCTAGCATAGATGGTTGGTAGTTATAACCGTATGTGATGTGTGAGTATTATAGACAATTTTTGGTTCGAGCCATTTGTAATAGTTTTTTACTAGATGGTTCTAGTTAAAACCCGCCTATGTTGTATTTATCACAGACGGCTCACAAACCGTTTGTGATAACCTCCAATTATCACTGACACATAAATTCAGATGGTTCAAAAAACCATCTATGATGACTGTTCTGAACCGTCTGTGATGACCCTTTTGTAGTAGTGTCCGTTTGTGATACGTCAGATATCATAGACGACTATTTTTAAGAATCGTCTATGATATTTGATATATCATAGATAGTTGTTTTAAAAAACTGTTTGTGTTGTAACTTATCACAAACGATTTGACAGCCGTCTGTGATAACCACCTATTATCATAAATACATAAATTTAGATGGTTCTGAAATCATCTGTGATAACCCTTTCTGTTGTAGTGTGTGGCGTAAATGTCGTTGTCAATTAGAATGTGGTATTAGCAGACTCGAATAAAGAGGGAGATCAAAAACCAGAAAGCGCTGCAAGTTCCCTCGTTCACTTACACAGTTGATTGGCGTGTGAGTGTCTACATGAATTTGTGTTAGTGTGTGTGCATGTGCTCTAGCCCGCCACAACACTCATCCCCAGGGGCAGATCTACAGTAGTTCATGGGTGTTCAGCTGAACACCCAAATTTTTTGACAAAAAACCTAGTATATATGAGTTATAATACATATATATATATATATAGTTGAGCCAAATCACATGTTTACAGCCACAAATTAATCGGCCAGCCTGAGAAAAACATTGCCCAGCTGCAGCCCGCGACGGCGCATCCCGCGTGATGCCACCCCAGCCCATTTGCATGGCTGTCGACCCCCCACCCCCGAATCCCCGATTCGGCGATCCCCATTTCTCCATTTGGCAATTCCCTAACCCTAGCGTAGTCGGCGATAGGCGACTCGGCTCCGCTCCACCGGCACCGCGACGGCGCGACCAGCAAGCGCGCCTCGCCGCCTCCGCCCTCTGCTCCGCCGGCTAGATCTGGGGCTGAGGGGCTCTCCGGGCCTCCGGCTCCGATCCCGCGCCAGCGCCCCACACGACCGGCTCCGACCCTCCGCTCCGAGACCCTCCGCTCCGCTCCTCTGCCGCAGTCCACGACCGGTGACCTGCGAGGTTGTGACCCGGGACCGCACCAGGTGCGCCTTCGAGCTTCGGCCACTCCGTGCCTCCGCCGGCAGCCCGGCCTCGTCGCCTCCGCTCTGCCTCTGCGGCACGCTGGCACCCGGGCACCGCCATCCAGCAACTGAGCAACTGGAGCCGGTGAGTTCTTCTGTGATTCCGTCTTCTGTGCATTGTGTTGTACTGCTATTGCTGTTAATGCTGTAATGTAGTTGTAGTATGTGTAAAGATGACTAGACGAGCATGATGTATTGATGTTGAATTGTTGAAATGTTGAATTGTTGATGAGTGATGACTTGATGTAGTCCAGCCGAACTGCCGGAGCATGATGTTGCTGTACTGCTGTGCTGTATGTGTAAAGATTGAGATTGTTGTTATGTGTTGAAAAAAATGAAAATGAGCTATGCTTTTATGCTTGTATGTGAGTATGTCTGAGTGACTGAATTTGAGATTGTTGTTACGTGTTGAAAAATGAAAATGAGCAATGCTTTTATGCTTGTATGTGAGTATGTCTGAGTGACCGAGTCTGAGATTGTTGTTACGTGTTGAAAAATGAAAATGAGCAATGCTTTTATGCTTGTATGTGAGTATGTCAGTCTGTATGTGCTATTGTGGTTCATATTATTCATCAATGATCACACATTGTCCGCTGTCGAACTGATAATTTTAATGAATCTTGTAACACTTGTATTTTATGATTTTGTAGATCTTTGAGTTTTAACAAATGAAGAAGTCTACAAATCTAAGATCCCTTGCTCTCATTAGGTCCCTACTTGCAACGGAAGGCACTGTGGGGACACTTGGATGATGCGTGACAAAAATAAGCCTCGCCTATGGACTGAGAATTGGACTGCACAGTAACAGTAAGTTCAAGTAATCATACTCTAACATTCTACTTGTTTGCCAAAATTTTTGCCAGCATTGCTACTTAAGGAAATGCACAGTATGAAGAATGGAATGGAAATAAGACATTTACTGCTTTGGTTAACTTATGGTCATCCAAGCATGTTATTGAATATTTCTAGTGTGTGGTTACCAATTATATTTATACTATCCTAACCGTGAATCATATGGTAATTGAATGTGGATATATGAAGATAAAAACCTTTGCCTTTTTTAATATTAATGTCGATTGTTTGTGAACTTTTGCAATTGTTTTGTAATTTTTTTATATTATTTGACATGTAATCCCTAGTACGAATAATTGTATGTTAACTATTACTACTGTAGATCTTTATGTTTTGTACTGAAAAATATTTTTACAACTTCGAACACCCATTCTAAAATTCCTGCGTCCGCCACTGCTCATCCTGCACCGGGGAGTGGATGTCACTGTCATCCTTTAGCAAAACATGACATTTATCATAGTTTCGAAAATAGCTTGTTATAGCTATAACGGTATTTTTCCATCTCTCACTAGTAGTGCGATAGATTATCGCAGGCCGATAACTCGGCATTCGGCAAACTCATCTTTATTTAGAGTCAGTTGGATTGAAGACTAGAACGGAGGGGGGCTAGTTGGCCCCAGATGTCTAGCTAATAACTACCAAGAATAAATAAAATCACTATATGTTGTTTACGAAAAGGTTGGTGCGGGAGAATTGGACTATCTCAACATCTGCTGTTCTTGTGTTGCTGCCACTAGGAAGCACGTGCACATAGTACAGCAAGAAGATGCACACGAAAGAGTGGCAACTAGTAGTCTATTCAGGTGGCTAGCTAGATCATTAGACATTGGAATAAGGACTTGAGCCGGGGACCAGTTGCGTATATTCATGAATCCGGCCACAGCTGAAAGTATTCCCTGCGCAATCAGTGATGGATGGATATACGTAATATTGTTCTTGTGCAACTAGTTGCCACTCTTTCGTGTGCATCTTCTTGCTGTATTATGTGCTTCCTTGTAGCAGCAACACAAGAACGACAGATGTTGAGATAGTCCAATTCTCCCGCACCAACCTTTTCGTAAACAATGGATATGTTCTTTTCAGCTTCTAAAAATTGCTTTTTAAGCTTTTCTATAGTAACTAACTTTTAAACGAAATATCTTTTTAAGATAGAATTTACTAGTTAATTGTAGTACATACTGTACCGACTTCATTTATATCCACAAAAATCGCACGTGAGTTTCTGTTACTCTATAATCTCTAGCACGAACAGCCCAAAAGCCACAAGCCGTAGCCAAAAGTCATAAGTTTCAGCTAAAAAGAACATGTCCAATATATAGTGATTTTATTTATTCTTCATAATTATGAGCTAGACACCTGGGGCTAACTAGCCCTCTCCACTTAGTCTTCAATCCAACCGACTCTAAATAAAGCTAAGTTTGTACGTTCTTGCATTACACACCAAGCGTCCTTAAACATCACATTATCCAGACATAGTGCTTTTTAGGGCTAATAGTACATGCCCGTTCACAAAGCACAAACAGTCATATGCACGTACATCTCATACAATACTAAGTAGTGCTTATTCTTGAGACGTTATATTTTCTTAGCTATGGCTTTGAGGGGCGTAGCAAGACATAAGACAATTCCACAATTTTCTGTCAAGTCTATACCGCTCTCCTTGAGCTCTTCAGGAAGCGTCCATTCAAATTGATGTAGTAACGTCCCCAGAACTAGAGGAATTAGTTTCCGAGCCAGTGGCAATCCAACGCAAATCCGTCGTCCAACACCAAATGGGATTAGCTCAAAATCCTGCCCTAAAAAATTAACGTCATTGCCAATGAATCTCTCGGGTATGAATTTGTCTGGGTCACTCCATGCCCCAGCATTTCGATTGATTGCCCATAGGTTCAAAATTACGTTGGTGCCTTTAGGGATAGTGTAGCCCTGTACCTCTATTGTAGACTCTGCTATACGAGGTACTAATGGCGCTACAGGACGAAGTCGAAGGGTTTCTTTCACAACAGCTTGAAGATAAGGGAGTCGAGCAATATCAGATTCTTCGATTTGTGTATTTGTGCCGATAACCCTTGCGTGCTCCTCTTTGATCTTTTGCATTGACTGTGGATTTTGTAGTAGATCTGCCATTGCCCACTCGATCAAAACCGAGGTCGTACTTGTTCCAGCACCATATAAATCCTGGCATTGTTTAAACACAATTATATAATTAGTCGCATATATAACAGTAGTTGCCACCGCGAGATGTACGTAATTTTCTAAGGTGATAAAGAAAGTGCGTACAGTAAACAATGCTCTCATGGCCTCGTGACTTAGCACAGACCCCTCTTGTTGCCATTCGCGCTCCATGTCAAGCACCGCATCTAACAAGTCATTCTTGCGTGCCTCGCCGGCTTCCCGATCACGCCTACGCTGTGCGACCTGCTCGTCGTACTGGCGATACGTAATCGTGAATAGTTCCGCCACCCGGCGCCGCACGCCTTGGAGATCAAGGACGGCGATCGCCGGGATGACGTCCGAAACATTTGGCTTCCCGATCATCCGCATACCCTCTTCTACCACCTCCCTAGACGCGACCCTTGACTCAGAGTCCAATTCGGTGGAGTACATGGTGCTCAACATTAGGCTCACGGCCATGTCAAGCACCATGCGCCTAATGTCGATCGGCGTGCCACGCGCTGCGTGCTCGGAGACGTCACGGAGAAGTGCCTGCACCTTGTCCCGACACAGGGACTGCAGCGCGTTGAGCCGCTTCGGCGCGAGCAGTTCCACGGTGGCAAACTTACGGAAGGCACGCCACTTGCTGTTCGGATACTGGAGTGCGAGGAGAGAGTTGGCGCTGTGCCCCATGGCGTTGAAGGCGTCGATGATTGAGCGGCCTGCCAAGTTGTCCTTGTTCTTATGGAAGATCTCGCGCACGGCGTCTGGCGTGGAGATGACGACGGTGAGGACCGTGCCAAGGCGGAGGGACATGACGGGGCCGTAGCGATCAGCAAGGCGTGAGAAGGAGCGATGCTGCTGGTCGCCCTTCCCAAGGGCAAGGATGTCGCCGATGAGAGGTTTCGGCGGCCAAGGGCCAGGCGGAAGACGGTATCGGCCGTCAGCAATCAACTGGAAGATGTAGAAGGATAAGAGGATGAGCACAAACGACCATGGCAAATATGCTACAAGCTGGAGGAAGGCCATTGAACTCAAAACTACACGATTTTCTGGGTTGCACGGTTAATGTGGCATGCCATGCACTATATATATATGGTGCTCTAGGCCTCCAGCCCAGCTCTACTGTTTTTTTTTTATTTTTGTTGTTTTGCTTATTAACTGATGTTGTCGCTTTTTTGGACTCACTTGTTAGACCAATAACTAGCGTATTTGCTCGAATAATTACACAACTAGATATATTAATACAATTGTCTTTGATATATAACTCTAATACACACACACACACACACACACACACACACACACACACACACACACACACACACACACACACACACACACACACACACACACACACACATATATATATATATATATATATATATATATATATATATATATATAATCTACACTGTTATAATATGGTCCCACCAAAATAAGTGGTGGAGATGCTTTTTTTCTCGATTAATGTGAGAATTTTTATGATTTTTCTTTTTAGGATTATTGTGGGATTTTATTACGCTCAAAATGAATGAGGTGCCTTGAATATCACCAGTTGTTTTTATTTATACAGATATCTTTACAATTATTTAGACCAATATAAAATTGTATTATCGTGTGTGTGTGTGGGTGTAATCTACACTGTTATTATATGGTCCCACTAAAATAAGTGGTGGAGATGCTTCTTTTTTCTCGATTAATGTGAGAATTTTTATAATTTTTCTTTGTAGGATTATTGTGGGATTTTATTACGCTCAAAATGAATGAGGTGTCTTGAATATCACCAGTTGTTTTTATTTATAGAGATATCTTTATAATTATTTAGACCAATATAAAAATGTATTATTGTACTTCTCAAAAAATGCTTTCATCATATCATAATTGAATAGGTTTTACACATATATCTATATATTTTGCTATGAGAGGCTATAAATTATCATGTTAACTAAAAGAAAAATAAAAAGATTTACCATGTACCGCTTATTTTGGTGGGTTTAGATTTGAGATTTTTTTTAGATCAATAAGATGGAGATTAATTAGACAAAATAAGAGTTCTAGAACAAAGAAGGCTAACAAAAAAGAAAGATTTATACCACACTTATTTTTTCAAGAATACATAGGAGAACTATGCATCTTTCCATTAATAAAGAGAGAGAGCCCGCCGGTCGTGGACCACACAACTATGAGCAAAGGTTCAAATTATTACTTTAATTTTCGCTCCCCTGGATACAATTTAATGACTGGCTACCTATGAGACTATGTGAAGGTCACTCTATGGTTGTGATGAATAATTTATTTTTAGTTAAGAGAGTTTGCAAGGTTTGAGTTTAGTTTTTGAGAGTGTGTAATTTTTCAGTTGCTTTGTATTGCTAGTGGTCTGACTAGCCTAGGGTTGATAGTCAAACTGGCTGTGGGAGGTGGCGGTCAGACTAATCTTTGGTTGGCGGTCTGACCGGCCAAGGAGCTGTTGAAACATACGTTGGTTTGAGCTGAGTTGTTTCAGTGTGGGCACGGTATGTGTACCGTTGCTTGTGTGCACATAGGTTTAAGATTTGGTTCTAGGTTTAGGATCAGGGGTTTAGTTGCATATATTTTGCATGTTGTATTGTATGGATTAATTATGTTAATCGATGACTTTGTGTATTGTGCGGTGCTACACGATGGTTTGCTTGTTTGTGTTGGTTGTAGGACTCCGGGGCTACGTTGTGGTAAGGCGGACTGGACCAGGACTAAGTTAGGAGAACTTAGGTCTGAAGCGGTTAAGGGATTGGGAGGAGGAGCTCAGGTCCAGACGATCAAGAAACCGCCAAAGATGACTGAGGCTTGTAGGGGGTTACAAGTCGGGATAACATGGAACTGGAGCGGGATCTACTGGTAGTGGACATGATGGGCAACGGCAAAGTGGATTCGAACTAGGCTTGGAGAGGAGCCAAGGTCCTATGAGGTCAAGGAAGTCGAGGGCTATTATGCGCGAGGAGAAGCATGTGGTGCGCCATATGACTTAGGTGATTTGCAAGTGAGGATTGTTTGGTGGGATCTAGATGCATGAGAGGCTTGGCGGTAAGTCATTGGGGTCACATGAAAGATGGTGAAGCATGGGCGATGCTTCGTGGCAAAGGAAATGAGAAACTTCATGGAAGGCGGTAGAGGAATATTTTGGTAAATTGCCTAAATACGAAAAAAAATGATGGTGTATGAAACCTCGTCACACTCTTGGAAATGGTTTAGAGCTAGATAAACTAGGTGCGTTGAATTGTGTAGAGCCGAGGGCTCAGATTTTGTAATAATCACTTTGTGATGCATGCTAAGAGATGTGTTATAATTGTAGCTAGCCTAGAGGGGTATTCTAGAAAAGAATTGGCTGAACTCTAAGTGGATATGAATGAGTAGAGAGAGTTAATCTCATCCCTTGAAATGATCCAAGGGTTGAGGTAGCTCCTAGAGTGCTATGAATACAGGAGTGGAGGTATGCCTCCACCCTTAAGTCTTTGAGAAGAATATAGGGTTTCCTTATGCTCCATGGAATTTTGCCCACTAGGAAGTGTAACTTTGTAACCCTTCCTCTCAAACTAATGAAAATTCCAAGTTCATGCATGTTCTAAAATTTATTTTATTTCTTGGTATTTTGAGTTTTTCTTCATTGTAGCTTGACTTTTTCTTCCCCTCCTTCTATTTGCTATAGTTCTACTAGATCTAGAACATGTAAGAGAATAAGGAGTTCATCAAGAACATGTCCTAACCCAGTAAAATCTATTAGAATTCATTCTTACATAAGTTGTGTTTGCAAAAACTGTGTTCTTGAGCAGTAATTGTTGTTTTTGTGTAGCTTAAACTATCTGGTTGAAAGGCTGAGAC
Organism: Dendrocalamus latiflorus; assembly: GCA_017311315.1. Lineage (NCBI taxonomy): Eukaryota > Viridiplantae > Streptophyta > Magnoliopsida > Poales > Poaceae > Dendrocalamus > Dendrocalamus latiflorus. The sequence continues at coordinate 32,478,236 of CM029658.1, read as the reverse complement.
TTTGGGTATATCATTGCAATTTCTTTTGTAATTATAGTCCTAAGAACATTTTCTAGCCATGATTCAAGTTTCATTAATTTTGAGTAAATAGATTTTCATTTCTTAACGTTTCTTCACGGTTAATTTGCTGACAAAACTCTTAGCGGGAGCCATCTTGTTCATGGAAAAATTTCAATGGCTGTCTGGTACATTTGGAAACAACATAACGACCTCATTTTCGAGCATCAGCAGCATAGTTTGGCTAATTGGAAACTTAGATTTAAGATGGACGTTACTCTGCATTTGCATAGAGTAAAAGAAGTCTTGCGACAAGACAGTCGTAATTGGCTAGACTCTCTTTACACTAACTATTGTATGTACTTATTGTGTTTTTTCAATATAGCACAGTAGGAGGCTCTCCTACTATTTTTCATCAAAAAAAAAGTTGCTGAAATTGTTGTTTTGATGCAACGTAGACTTTAAACAAGAATGGTCTCTCTCTTGGGCTTTATTCTATAATTTTTTTTGGAATCATAACTCTAAGGACATCATCTTGCTATAGTTCAAGTTTCATCAATTTTGAGTTCTTGAGGTTTCTGTGTGGCCAATTTGCTAAAATTGTTATTATGATGCATCGTGGACTTTAAACAAGAAAGGTCACTCCCTTGGGTTTTATTCTATAAAATCTTTTGGAATCGTAATCCTGAGGACCTCATCTTACTATAGTTCAAGTTTCATTAATTTTGAGTGAGTACATTTTGAATTCTTGAGGTTTCTTAGCGGCAAAGTTTATGAAATTTCAGATTTTAGTGCAACGTGATCTTGAAGCAAGAAATATGTCTCCACTGAGCATTACTTTTTAAAAATCCTTCTAGAATCATAACCTTGATGACCTCATCTTATTATGGTTTAAGTTTCATCAATTCTTGTTAAGTTTATCTTGAGTTCTTGAGATTTCTTAGCGGTCAAGTTTCTAAAATTCTAGATTTTGGTGCAATGTAATCTTGGAGCAACAAATTTCTTTCTATTAGGCATTACTTTGAAATTCCTTATGAAATCATAACTCCGAGGATCTTATCTTACTGTTGTTTAAGTTTCCTCAATTTTATTTAAATTTATTTTGAGTTCTTGAGGTTTCTTAGTGACTAAATTTCTGAAATTCTTGTTCTGTTCTTCGTGTTCTTGAATCTAGTGTCTTCCTCATAACACTAGATTTCAAAAGAAGAAATTCTTGAGTGGAAAAATTTTAGATTGTATGCATCTATTCATCCCCTCTAGTCGACATAACTGGTCTTTCACTACCTGACCCTCCAAACTACCCGATTAATGAAAACAAATGTTGGACACGGGACTTCCCTGCCCTGCTCTCTATTGATGTGCTTCAGTGCTTCCTCACTGAAATGCTCCATGAGGGCAGTCAGCTGGCATAGGTGAAGACCCCTAGCTAGCCCTCCTTGCCAAATCACGTACGGACAGCGCAATCAATGATCGATGGATAAGTGTTGATAACTGATAAGCTCTGTCCCTAGACAAGCGTGCGATACAATGGTGTATGGTGAGAAATCCGAGTGGGACTACGACGCCATCAATGCTCGCTTGCACTGTAAGGAACTACATGTGTATGCTCGACGTCGACCTGACCGACCTGATCTCGTCGGCTAATGGACTGGGCAAGCTAACGTCGGCAAGAAACACGACTGCCACATGCGTAGAGGGCAGCTCAGGTGTTTTAAGTTAAACGAGCCGGTGATCATGGCACAACTGCGCGAGCTAGTTAGTATAATTTTTGGTCTTTGAAATAATTTAGGTTTGAACATTACCGGCTTAGAATTATCTATCTATTTAGATATTTACATTATCTGAGAGCATAAAGATATGAATATTTATTAAACTTTGTTCATTTAATCTCTAGTGATGCTCAACACCAATTTTAGTACGTATTAAACCTACTCTAGCGATTCTCATTAATGACCAACAATTATCTTTAGTGTGAATGTATATTTGTTGTCCTACTCCTATATGTAATTACATAAACATTTACAAATACATATTCAAATTTTCCATCTCACATGCAGAACTTAAAACAAAATATCATCAAATCTTCAACAATTTAACCTCTGGTAAGCAAGGTTTCACATGATGATGCAACAATATTCACCGATTCGTTTAAATACATTCAGTCAATTTAGCATAGCAAACAACATGTAAAGCAAGCATCTATATATGTTCATCAAGTATCTCTAGGAAATATTAATACAGGATTAATATCTATCATGACAAAAATCACTTATACCTTTAGTGTAACATTAACAAAAAAAATAGAATAATCGACTAGAACCAAATAACTCAATTCATCCAATATGGTTTGAAAATTCTTAACATTCCAGTTATACTTTACTCTTCTCTATAACCATAACAATTCAGATAATAATGAACATACTCCTAGACACTATTCATCATGTAATTACTACAGCACACTAGCACATTTAACCAGCTTTACACACAATAGATGTTACTTAAAATCATTTATACGTTTCTTTCTTTGCAAAACTTGACATTCCATGCATTACCAACATTTTTTAAATGCTCCTCTAAATCAAACCGAAGAAGTCATCACAACAAAAGCTTTAGTATTTTTCCTTCATAAAACCAAGCATTAAACTTCAACACACAAGTTACTCCAAAGACACATGGTTCTAAAACTTCCATATAAATATAGCATGCAAAAAGATATTCTCCTTGAAGAAGGTATTGAGCCAAGAAATAAGTTGCAACCCTCAATATAATTGTAAAACCATCATGAAAGAATGACTTTGCAAATTGACGACCTTCATAGCCATCAAAAATAGTTCAACAATTGAAAAAAACTATAATTTCTTCAAATAACCAAAATAGCTAATGAAAACTCATTACTAACATTGAAACCAACCAACCACCCAAAATTATGGAGAACCAATAACTCACCCATAGAAGAAAAATGATCAACAAAAACACATCTTCAATATCTATACTTAAGGTTATTTACCAGATAGTAGTATTATAAAATTCATATTCCACAAACTAGACATCCGATAGACATGAATAAATATTGTACAAGAGGATATCGAAAACCTCTAAACTTTATAGTAGATAACATTATTAAATTATACCCATACGACATCTGAACTTATAGTAGAACAAAATAACAAAATTAACCGACCTTTAATCTAACGGAGAGGAAATATTGAGATCGTTACCCACGAAGCACAATAGCACGAACACTGTAGTATGTGCGGTCCTTGTAGCGCGCAGTGCCGGCGAAAACGAAAGGTTGGTGCGGGAGAATTGGACAATCTCAACATCTGTCGTTCTTGTGTTGCTACTACAAGGAAACACATCATACAGCAAGAAGGTGCATACGAAGGAGTGGCAAGTAGCTAGTAGTCTATTCAGGTGGCTAGCTACAATCCAAAACTGTAATCATTAGACAAGAGTAAGGACTTCAGCCGGGGAGCTGGTTCACTCACTGAAAGTTACGTATTCTGGTGGCTAGCTACAATCCAAAACTGTAATCATTAGACAAGAGTAAGGACTTCAGCCGGGGAGCTGGTTCACTCACTGAAAGTTACGTATGCCGATGAACAGGAGTGGTCTTGTACGCGACGGGCTGTATAGGGCGAACTTAGTAAATTGTGACCGGACCATAATTCAGGCACCCGGTCTGAATGCCATGAGTTTGTCTGAGCTACGGAGGTGTGTCCGTTTAGCGTTCAATCGGTACACCGCTAGGAAGAAGTTACGGATCGACGCAGTGTATGCCTTAGTGGTGGGTGATGTAGGGGAGACCGTGTGGCAACTTCTGAAGGTGACCAGTGACGCCCGTGAGGTCGTGTGCAACCCTGCTGCTGCGATATATGCCAGGCCAATGGTGTATGTTGAGTTCGTGGAGAGGGCAGAATCATCCGCCATGGCTGGTTCTGATGCCGCTGGTGGAGATGTAGTGCCTGGGTTCTTCTCCGGCTGTCATGAAGACGCTTGTGCGGAAGAAAATATGGGTGAGGGAGTGGGTGATGAAGACCTCAGGAGGCGTGTGGAGAATTTCCATGGCAACGAAGGTGTGGAGAGGTGGTAGCCCACCCGTGTTGATTGTCATGAGTACCTTGCGGACCAGGTGGAAGAAGTGGGCAGCGAGGAGGACGAGGATGTGGAAACTGGCAGTTCTGGAGAAGACGACGATTGCGAAGCTACAATTGGAGGGGTGGCAGGTGGTGTTGTGACCACCGACGTTGCGTACGTGTCGTCCAGACTGGATGACAACGCAGCGGCATCCCTAGTTCTGCCACGGGCGGAGAAGGTAGAATGGGGGTTCAGCGAGGCCACACTTATTTTGGGGCAGTGCTTTCGTAATAAGAGTGCTGTCCAGTAGGCTATTGCTAGATACGCCGTCAACATTAGCCGGACGTATCGGGTGCACAGGTCAAACCCGGACACGTACATTGTGAAGTGTGTCGACGGGTCCTGTCCTAGCAAAGTTCATGCACAACGGTTCAAGGGTGTTGGTACGGAGTTCCGGATAACGGTGCTGCATGATCACAATTGCGAGCTTGCGGGGCCAGTACATAGGCGCCGCAACATGACATCATCGTATGTTGCGGAGCTGGTGAGCCACCTCATCGTGGCAGATGTGTCTATTTCTCCGAAGCTTCTAATGGCAGATGTAGCGAACATGGTTGGGTTCGAAGTCAGCTATAAGAAGGTCTGGCGAGCGAAACAGAAGGTACTGCAGCGTATGTTTGGGACGTATGAGGAGGCGTACGACCTGGTCCCAAGAATGCTGCATCAAATTGCACAATCAAACCCAGGCACATACATTAACAGGCAGGAGAGGGTTCATCCTACGGAGGGCCCGAATTGTTTTATTCTTGACAGAGTGTTCTGGGCCTTCCGTCTGGCCTGACGGCCCTGTAGTAAGACTCAACCCGACGCGGTCTATTTGAACTTTGGTAATGTAATGTATGGTATTATAGTGTATGAAATGATGCGGCAATGTAGGAGCACTATCTACTGATCCAAGGAATAGTGCAGTGAAATCATAGAGGATTCCAGGTTAGTAGACTTGGGGTCCGACAGGGCTGGTATCAGAGCATACGACTGTACAAACCTTAGCTAGACTGGTCACAATCTAAGGCATGAGTCCTATTTTCAAAAGACTATGAAAAATTTTACAAAATATAGTGTAATGCTGCTTTGCTTAACTCTCTTAGTTCCCATACTCATCCAGACTTTGTTTTGTATTTTCCTCTATTCTAACCTTTTGGTGTTCAAAATTTTTAGATGGCTGGAGCTTCGTCAAATGGTCCATGAGATCACTTTTCCCATGGAGAGGATGACGGAGAATTTGTCGAGCTCCTGTGACAACTTCTATAGTACCTAGGATACAACCGTCAGCCCATTTTCAGGGACCGGAGAGCCCGCATCTAGAACTAGGACTTGTGGATGATGGAGGTCTTCCTCTATGCGTGGGATGTGGATAGGGAGCTCCACTCCCACACTATCCACGCTGAACCTCCTCGGATGCACCTCCCAGACGCCATCCAGGATGCGGCACGTCTAGCTGTAGCCCACCTATACCAGGTGCACGAGGGAAGGCTGCGACAGTTGCCTTTCTCCCATTTCCCTCACATCTGCTAGGGGGAGTTCCTTCCAGAGTGCCTCGACACTAGGGTGGACGACCCCCGGTTGTCACACCAGATCCAGCTGACGCAGGCGATGTCCATCACATACACCTATGCCCTACAGGAGATTGGGCAGCTGCGTACTCTCCTGATCACGAGGTTCCAGCACTCGGATGTCCTACGAGCCTATCTCAACCGTTACCAGATCGCTCTCCAGGCGGCAGAGCACAAGAGGCTCGCTGCCGAGGCTGGGCTTGAGCGCCTTCAGGCTAGGGTAGCATATCCCCTGCCTTCGCCATCGTCGGTACAGGCACAAGCACTAGCACCAGCGCCAGCACCAGCACCAACGCCAGCGCCAGTCCAAGCACCGGCTCAGTGCCAGGGGCCCCGCACCATGCTCACGGCATGCAAGAGCATGCGCCCACCGCCCAGGAGCAACCTCGGAGAATCCAGCAGGGGGCATCGTCCGTTCCGTTCTCGTTCCCCCAGCGACAGTTCAAGCTCCTCTCGGTCCCATTCTCGTTCCCGGTCTCCCAGCATCAGCCGGAGCCGCTCCTATTCCCGCTTCCTAGGAGACTGCATCTTCTACGGCCGAAACCACTCCCTGGAGGTGTAGACTACTGTAGGTTAGGCAATTGTAGGACTAGACAGTCCCTTTTTGGTGTGCACGCGCACTTTTCTCTCCAGTTGTACCCCCTCTATGTACCCAGTTTAAGTAGACGTTGTGTATTCAGTGTCATGACTTGATGTAGCCTTTGTGCCATGATCGGCTGTCATGTAACACCTAACCCCCCTACTATAATGAACTATCCTAGGCATAATGCCTTGTATTGCTTGCCTCTCTTTTGTTCGATTTTTCTGCTATACTATTAGGGGGCTAGTAAACCCTCATATATGTCTTTCCCTTCTTTTCTTTGATGTCCTAAGAAAGCCCTAGTTGTTTCTAGATGGCTTCCAGGAAGTCTGCTGCTCATGGTAGGGGTCAAGCTCCAGGGACCCCCAGCCCATGGAAGAGGCCGAGGCCGAGGCTCTAGTCTGAACTTGCCACCACCACCACCAGAACCCCCCAACCATAGCACAAGTGATGGAACAGCAAACACATATCCTCCATGCAATGTTCGCCAGTCAGCAAGCCGGTGCAGCTAGCCGCAACTCCAAGTTATCCAATTTCTTGAGGACTAGACCTTTGACTTTCTCCTCAGCCAATGAGCCCCTAGAAGCTGAAGATTGGCTGTGTGATACTGAAAAGAAGCTCAGACTTGCCCGTTGCACTGGAGATGAAAGGGTGGACTTCGCCACACATCAGTTGAAGGGTGCTGTGGTAGCATGGTGGGAGAACTACCTCGCCTGCCGTGAGAAAAAGAGTTCCCCAAGCGATAACTCTGAAGAAGGAGAAGAAGAAAAAGAAGAAGCAGAAGGAGGAGAAGAAGAAGAAGTGGAAGTTGAGGACCCAGCAGCTAACGCTCAGCAGGAAGAACAGGAAACCGAAGGGAACCATGGTGAGGAAGAAGAGGAACCAGCAGCGTACAAGTCCGCCATCGCATGGGCTGAATTCAAGCCTACCTTTCAGCAAAACTTTGTGCTAGCAGGTATTATGAGGATGAAAAAGAATGAGTTTCGAAACCTGAAGCGAGGCAATATGTCCATCTCTGAGTATCTCACGAGATTCAACCAACTATCTCAGTACGCTTCAAGGGATGTAGCCAATCAAGAAGAGAAGATTGATCGTTTCTTGGTAGGTATGCATGAAGAGATGAGGCACAGTTGATTCTACATGATCATCCCAGTTTCTACCACTTGCTTAATAAGACTCTCATCCTAGAAAATGAAAGGAAAATCTTAGAAGCCAGTAGGAAGAGGAAGTAGACAGCCCCAAGACCCCAGGGCAATTTCCAGTCCAAGCCAGTGTACCAAGGCAGCCCCTCCTTTCGCCAAGTGGCAATGTTAGCACCCAAAGCTCCCTTCTAGGCGCCGCACTCTAGTAGCAGTGGGATTCAGGTGTCCCTCCCCACAGGATAGTCTTTCACGACCAACCAAGCTGCAAACCTCCACTGTTTCAGCTACGGAACAAAAGGGCATTTTGCCAACAAATGCCTGGACCGCCAAGCTGCCCCAGGGAAGTTTAATCCAGGAGTCACCTCATCCCGAGTTCAGTCATCAGCACCAGGCAAGGTCTATCAGGCACCTCAAGCTTCAACGACATCAACTCCAAACCATGGCCGTGTCAACCATGTCACCGCAGAAGATGCCCAAGATGCCTCTGGAGTACTTATGGGTACATTCTCTGTTAAGTCAATACCCGCCCAAGTTTTGTTTGATTCTGGGGCTTCACATTCTTTTGTATCTGGGAAGTTTGTTGACAAGGTTAAGCTGCCAACCTTTAGACTAAAGAGACATGTGGTGCTTAGTTCCCCAGGAGGACCCCTAACTACTACTCTAGTTAGCCCTAGGGTAGAAGTCACCATGGAAGACTTTGGTCTCCCAGCAGAACTCTTGGTATTGCAATCTCAGATTGTGGACATCATCCTAGGGATGGATTGGCTAGCCAAATATCAGGGAATGATAGACTGTGCTAATAGGAAGGTAGTACTCACCAAGCACCCTGGGCTAGTGATAAAAGTTAGTGTGGATCACCCCTCCTCAGGTCGCGCAATCCATCACCTGGAAGCAAGGCCATTAGAAGAAATACCGGTAGTACGGGATTACCCAGACGTCTTTCCAGAAGAATTACCAGGCATGCCACTAGATAGAGATATAGAATTTGTGATCAATCTAAAGCCTGGGACTGCCCCAATTGCTAAAAGACCGTACCGAATGGTAGTGGATGAATTTGAGGAACTAAAAACTCAAATTGAAGATCTCCAAGCAAAAGGATTCATCAGACCCAGCTCATCCCCATGGGGTTCCCCAGTACTCTTTGTCAAAAAGAAGGATGGCACCGCTAGATTGTGTGTGGACTACAGAGCGCTCAACGAGGTAACCATCAAGAACAAGTATCCCTTGCCTCGAATAGATGACCTGTTTGACCAATTAACTAGGGCTACCGTCTTCTCTAAGATAGACTTAAGGTCAGGGTACCATCAGCTCAAAATCAGGGCAGAAGATATCCCTAAGACAGCTTTTACTACACGGTATGGCCTATTTGAATATACAGTCATATCATTTGGTTTGACTAAGGCTCCCGCCTACTCCATGAACTGATGAACAAAGTCTTTATGGAATGCTTGGACAAGTTTGTGGTCGTATTCATAAACGACATCCTGATCTACTCTAAGACCATCGAAGAGCATGAGGGGCACCTGCGGGTAGTCCTCGAGACACTCAAAAGACACCAGTTGTATGCCAAGTACAGCAAATGTGAATTCTGGCTGCATGAGATTAGTTTCCTTGGGGGCACATCGTATCCGCTGGAGGAGTAGCAGTCGACCCCTCCAACTTAGAGGCAGTTCTAAAATGGAAGCAGCCCACCTCAGTCACCGAAGTGTGTAGTGTTTTGGGCCTAGCCGGATATTATAGACGCTTCATAGAAAATTTTTCCAAGATATTCAGGCCAATGACAAACTTGCTCAAGAAAGAGAAGAAGTACGAATGGACAGAGGCGTGTGAAAAGAGTTTTCAAGAACTGAAGAAAAGATTGACCTCAGCTCCTGTGCTTGTCTTGCCAGATATACACAAGGATTTTGAAGTATATTGTGATGCATCGCACCAAGGTTTAGGCTGTGTGCTTATGCAAGAAGGAAAAGTTGTGGCTTATGTGTCCAGACAACTCTGTCCCCATGAGGATAATTACCCAACCCATGACTTGGAGCTAGCCTTAGTTGTGCATGCGTTAAAAATTTGGTGACACTACTTGATCGGGAACCACTATGACATTTATACAGACCATAAGAGTCTCAAGTACATCTTCACTCAAACTGATCTCAACCTGAGACAGAGAAGATGGCTAGAACTAACAAAGGATTATGACTTGGACGTCCACTATCACCCCGGAAAGGCTAATGTAGTAGCCGATGCCCTAAGCCGCAAGCCTCACTGCAACAACCTTATGGTGAGAAAATTGCAACCTGAGCTCTGCAAAGAGTTTGAGGCTCTTAACCTGGAGTTAGTAGAACATGGAACCTTAGCCCAGAAAGGACACCCTGGAGTCCAGAAGTTCAACGCCTCATAGCTTAGGGAAAAGCCCCTAAGATGGTAGAAGACCAACAGGGAATCTTATGGTACGGGAAGCGTCTCTTCGTTCCCCACCAGAAGGACCTCAAGGACCTGATACTCAAGGAAGCCTATAGCTCTGCTTACACCGCACATCCAGGCAGCACCAAGATGTATCAAGAAATGAAAACTTTATATTGGTAGCCCCGTATGAAGAGGGATATCGCTGAGTATGTAGCCTGTTGTGATGTATGCCAGAGGGTCAAAGCTGAACATCAGAAACCTGCCGGACTACTTCAACCCCTGCAAATTCCCTAGTGGAAGTAGGAGGAAGTTGGAATGGACTTCATACTGGTTTGCCCCGTACCAAGTCAGGATATGACTCCATCTGAGTAATAGTTGATAGGTTGACTAAAGTTGCCCATTTCATCCCTGTGGACCACCTACAAGGGGGATAAACTAGCCGAGTTGTACATGGCCCGCATTGTATGTCTACATGGTATGCCTAAGAGGATAGTCTCAGATCGAGGTTCCCAGTTCACCTCGCATTTCTGGGCTAGTCTACACGATGCTCTTAGAACCCACCTTGCATTCAGCACCACATATCACCCCCAAACAGATGGACAAACTGAAAGAATAAACCAGATTCTAGAAGACATGCTTCGAGCTTGTGCTTTGGAGTTCACCACAGATTGGGAGAAATGTTTACCCTATGCAGAATTCTCTTACAACAACAGCTATCAAACAAGTCTCAAGATGTCTCCTTTCGAAGCTCTTTATGGACGAAAATGTAGAACCCGGCTACACTGGTCAGAAGCAGGAGAAGGGTACATCTTTGGACCAGACACTCTAAAGCAGGCAGTAGAGAAGGTCCGATTGATCAGGGATCGCCTGCAAGCTGCTCAGTCTAGATAAAAGAGCTATGCTGATAATCGCCATAGAGAATTAACTTTTCAAGTCGGGGATCATGTTTACCTCAAGGTGTCACCCCTCCGAGGAATCTGCAGATTCAAGGTGAAAGGCAAGCTTGCTCTAAGATATATAGGACCATTCCCTATCATCGCCAAGTGTGGAGAAGTTGCCTACCAATTGGAGCTACCAGCAAGTCTGTCGGACGTACACAACGTGTTCCACGTTTCTCAACTCAAGAAGTGTCTCAGAGTTCCCGAAGAGCAAACCCTGATAGAGACCATTGAGCTCTAGAAAGACCTGTCCTACCCAGAGCATCTAGTCAACATCCTCGATACTATGGAGAAGCAAACAAGACACCAAACCATTCGCCTCTACAAGGTCCAATGGGGCAACCATTTAGAACAAGAGGCAACCTGGGAGCGTGAGGATCAGCTTAAGCCCGACTTCCCTTTCTTGTTTCCAGAGTAGTCGAATCTCGAGGTCGAGATTCATTTTAAGGGGGTGGGATCTATAACATCCCATTTTCAAATCTTGTGTTAATGCAAAAATTTAAAATCTTTGTTCCAAGTTCAAAGAACTTTATTTTCCAATCTAGTAATCTTTTTGCTTTTCAAAAGAAATAACAAGTGCAAATTGTTTTAAAATAAATACCTTGCTCCAGCCCTAGGGAAAATGCAAAGTCATCTTTCAAAAATCTGAAAAAAAAATCTCAATTTGCTTTTATCTCTGAAAGAGGAAAGGAAAGAATAATAATAATAATAATAAATCAAAATCTCAGCCGTCCATCTCCCTCGGCTCCTTCTTCCTCCTTCGATCTCGCAGTGCCCCTTCTCCTCTTTCTTCTATCGCCGCCCGCCACTCATTGTCTTCTTCTCAACCACCGACACCGGCGAGTTATTGCGACGCTAACAGCCTCGCCTTCAGCACCGGCGCCCCTTACCTTCAGCGCTCGACCGTGGCAGGCCTCGGGCTCATCTCCCCGCCGTGGTCCGGCCTCTGCCCGCACGTCTTCGCCGTCTATCGCTGCCCGGCCGAGGAGCAGCAGCTACCACGACGTCGCGTCCCTGGTCACCTCCTGCACGGCCCCCGCTCGTGTTGACCCCGCCCCACCCGTGCTCCACTTGTCGCCTTCCCTCCTCGCTGCTCCGCCGTAGTCCTTCTCTGCCACCCCCCATGCAAGTCACGTCGCCCCGCCTTGCTTTCCGCTCCGCCCCCACCCCGGACCGCCAGGCGAAGCACAACCCCTCGCCTTTAATTGCAACCGACAGACTCCAGTTGCCGCGCCCGGACTGTAGACGCTCGGGGCTGACGCCACCCGCACGCCTGACGCCATGCCACCAAGTCTCCTCGGTGTCTCTTCCCCTTCCCCGACCTCTATAAAAGGGCACCGACACTTCACCTCACACCCCCACCACGCTCACTCGAAACCCCCACTTCGCCGCTTCCTCTGCCGCAGGTGCTCAACTAGCAATCTTCGCTGCCAGCGCCACCTGGTGGACCTCGGGACCCCCTGGACATCCTACCGAACTCACCTTCACCTCCTCTCCCTCCTCCCCCGCCTAATCGGCTTTTCTCCTTCTGTAGGTCGCCGACGAGCCCTCTCTCCCCTAGCTCCGGCGTCGGACCTTCTCGGTGAACCGTTGAGCCCTGGGCCGATTCCCCACACTTGAAGCACCGCCAGGACACCCTGAACGCAGCCCCCACCTCACCAAGCCCCGTCTCCCTCCCTAGTGAGCCGGCAATGTCATCTTCTTCACCGCTAAGACCTCCCTCGCCGCTGTCCCTCTTGGCTCCACTTCGGCCGTCGCTCGAACCCCAGGTGAGCTCAAGACCGCCCGTGGATGCTCCCATGCTGAGCAATTGAGCTCTAATGGCCTGATTCACCGGATCCCAAATCCCCTGCTTCGGCAGCCGCCATGCTCACCGCTGGTCACCACCGGGCCAAAGTCGGCCGCCCCACTCCTCCTCGAGGTGCATGCAGGGCCGTGGAGCCCGTTTTGGCCGACGCCGTCGCGCCACCATAACCCCCTAACCGCCGGTCGGCTCCATCGCCTCATGGCCGGGCTGGACTGCGGACGAGAGCGTGATTAAGCACAGTAATTAAGTTAATTAATCGCTATCCTAAACCGGCCGATTAACGGTTAACAGTGCATTTAATCCCGAGCCCCACCTATCAGCTGCAATGCGACGGTAATAACCTAAACGCTATTCACTTCTCCTCAGGCCCCACCTGTCAGCGAGTTGCACTCTCTCTCTCTCCCTTTTTATTTTCTTAATTTTCTTTGAATTAAAACTTTGAAAGGCTATTTCTCCCTCACCATAACTCAAAATTTAATGAAACTTGTGTCTAAATTTTTCTAAAATCAAGATCTATCTAATGGTTCTGGTTTACTTCAATTTAGAACTCATTTGGTTTTTATTTTATTTTATTTGGTATTTATTTGCTTTCGCTCGCTTGTGTTGTTTTCGATGCGTTCTTCCGAGTAGAGGTCGAAGAAGTGAACGAGCCTCCGATTGAAGCAACACAAGACCCCCAAGCTCTCGATCTAGGCGAGTCAATACTTTGATCATTTTGCACCTATATTTCATGTGAAACTATGTTCGTTTAACCTATCAAAATTGCATGCCTTACTTTATGTGCAAACATATGTCACTCTTAAGATAGTTAAACATCCACTTTTCTACCTTGTACTATGATACCCCATCCATGATGCTTGAATATCCATGAGCCTTGTCGCCCTAGGTTATTCTATTAATATTGCTAGCTATAAGTTAAACTTAAATGCCATGCTAGTCCTATCTAGAGTCCAGGGCACTGGTTGCCCTAATCATCCATCTTTAAACATGAAAACTGGTTTTGGGACAGTCACGGGATGTACGTGGCTGAATATTTGTGGTAACTTTAGTTATGCTTCTCAAAAACCCTAAAAATCTGCTATACCGGTCTGGGTGGATGGTAAGAGTGGTGGGTGTGGATGTAACACAAGGTTGTGGTTTGTGGAATGAACCGCCCAGACAAATTAAGGACTTAATCCTGTGATGACCCCTCCATGTACAACAGTACAACCACAAGCTGGCATACTGTAGGCTTGGCTGAATAATTTACTGGACTCTCTAGTCATTTCACGAAGAACGTGTGTAGTTGGGTAATAAAAGCCCCATGTGGAATGGGACATTGGATGCAGGTGACGTTGCCGAGGCTAGCGTATGTGGAGTGGAGTCCGACTGCGCTAACCTATGGTAGACATCCCGCACAACCTATGGATCAACCCCATAGGAGTGAGATGCTAGAGAGCAAGGTATTGTAAAGGCCTCATGGTAATCTCTCGATCTGCATGACCAAGGAATCATGTAGAACCATCAGGACGATTATCTCTTGTGGGTAAAGATGTACAGCCTCTACAGAGTATACAATTATTCGAATAGTTGTGCCCACGGTCAAGGGCGGACATGGAAATCTTCCTTGAGTTAGTTCTATTTCAAAACTTTTGTTGGGTGGGAAGAAAATTGTCAGGCGGATGTAAACCTGGCATTGGGAATTTTCCTGGAGGGATGTACTCCAGTGTTGACAATAAGGTAGAAGTAACCTATTGATCAAAAGCTAGCATAGGTGGATGGAACCTACACCGCTATAATTATTGCACAATTGCAAACTCCTTAAAGCATGTTTTGTAAAATGCTACGTCATAGGAATTTTAATTATGGTTATTACAAAGGTCACTTTCGCAAATAAAAGAACCTCAGCCCTCACTTGACAGCCTTGCATATATATTTACCTGCATCGTGTGTGTTGGCTCGCTGAGCACGGCTGTTTGTGCTCACCCTCACCCTTATCCCCCTTCAGAGACCACAAATCAAGGGCATTATGTCTACTATGAGAACTAGGATACTGAAGGCAATGAAGACGGTGGAGACTAGATTAGGCTTCAGTAGTCTTACCCCTCGCCTCAGTCCAGTTGACCAAGCTAGTTTGTGGGTGTACCTGCTATTAGTTAGATCCCTGACTAATATCGGAGGCACCGAGGTTGTCTCAGTCACCTGCCTGTGGCGAGTTGTACCTTATCATGCTTATGTACGTTTCCGTTTCTGCTCGTTATGTATTATAACCATTTGGCCTGACGGCCCTGTTGTAAGACTCGACCCGACACGGTCTATTTGAACTTTGGTAATGTAATGTATGGTATTGTCGTGTATGAAATGATGCAGCAATGTACATGTGAGCACTATCTACTGATCTAGGGAATAGTGCAGTGAAATCACAGAGGATTCCAGGTTAGTAACTTGGGGTTCGACAGTTGCTACGTAGAGTGAAGCGCTACAAGTGTGCATTAATCCATGTTCTACATCCAACCATGCATGTTGTCTTCAACGTTTATCTAAAAACAACAACAAAATAAGGATGAGTCCATGACTCAGCAAGTACAAGTAGAACAATAAATGATTCCACATCATTTTAACAATTTATATCCATTTACTATTAGCTCAATTATCACATATCATTCTCGTCCATGTATCTCAATATCTCATCCCAGTTTCTCTTAATGCAATTCAGTGCTTATAATCATGTCTCTCCTATAACTTATACCGATATAACAGAGGGCACACCCATCGATATCACCATCTAGCTCCATCCCGTAGAGGTGCCTACCTACAATGTCCAAGCAGATCAAACCCCCAAATTAATTCATTTAATATGTTTAATCTAAAGGTTAACACGTGCTGCCAAAACATGATAAATTTATCATATAGTAGTATTATAAAATTCATATTTCACAAACTAGACATCCGATAGACATGAATAAATATTGTACAGAAGGATATCGAAAACCTCTACAACTTTATAGTAGATAACATTATTAAATTATACCCATATGACATCTGAACTTATAGTAGAACAAAATAGCAAAATTAACCGACCTTCAATCTAACGGAGAGGAAATATTGAGATCGTTACCCACGAAGCACAGTAGCACGAACACTGTAGTATGTGCGGTCCTTGTAGCGCGCAGTGCCGGCGAAAACGAAAGGTTGATGCGGGAGAATTGGACAATCTCAACATCTGTCGTTCTTGTGTTGCTACTACAGGGAAACACATCATACAGCAAGAAGGTGCATACGAAGGGTGGCAAGTAGCTAGTAGTCTATTCAGGTGGCTAGCTACAATCCAAAACTGTAATCATTAGACATGAGTAAGGACTTCAGCCGGGGAGATGGTTCACCCACTGAAAGTTACGTGTACCGATGAATCCGGCCACAGTTGTACGTCTTCCCCGCGCAATCAGTGATCGATGGATAAGTGATATACATATACATATACATATACATATATACATATACATACATATATATATACATATACATATATACATATAGATATACATATATACACATATATATACACATATACATATACACATATATAGATATACATATATACATATACATATACATATACATATACATATACATACATATATAAATATATAGATATACAGATATACATATATACATACACATATACACATACACATATACATATACAGATATACATATATACATATACATATACAAATATACATATACACTATACATATACAGATATACACATATACATATATATACATATACATATACACATATACATACATATACATATATATACATATACATATACACATATACATACATACATACATATACATATATACATATATATATACATACATATACATATATATATACACACACATATATACAAGTATATATATATATATATATATATATATATATATATATATATATATATATATATATATATATAGACACACAAGTATACACACACACATATAAATATAAGTATATATATATATCATCTAATGCTCTTGATTTATAGCTTATAAATCTAATGCTGGTATTCCCTTTATTATTTTGGTAACTTATATAATCTTCAGGTTGTTTTAAAGTCTTTTTCTCTGTTAAGCTACTTATGTTCCATTCTTCACCTGCCCTTTCTTCAGCACTGATTTTCAAAGGACTCATTAATTTTATCCCTTTAGATTGCATGCTTTCAATTACATCATTCACATTTACTTTGTATCTAGTTCTACTTTTATTAGTTAATCCTCCAATCTCTGTATTTCTCCAATTATTTGAATATCCTATTGGAGAAATACCTATGAAACATTGGTACTTCTCCAATTATTTGAATATCCTCCAATCTCTGTATGATCTTGTCTATATCTTTTTTAGATTTAATATCTCTATACCAATTTGGAGAGAATGATTGTAGTCCCATACATTCTATACATGAATTTGATGTATAATAAACTTCTATATTTTCGCTTAGCTCTTCTTCTGTGTTTCCTAGTTCTGTGTTTCCTAGTGTCTTTCCTAGTGCCTCACCACGCTTTTGCACTTCTGAGATATATGGAATATTATTTTGATATGGAATTAATGTTATACCATCTTCATCGATAACTGTGGTCTGTACTGAGTGTTGTAAAAATCTAAGGCCTATTATCATATCATCATTTATCATAGATAAATCTCTTATTGTGATTTCATCTATGATGTATTTTGTGCCATTTATATACATTTCAATGTTATAAGCCAACTGATTATGGACTTTCTTTATTCTTGACATGTTTGTTGATATCTCTGCTTTATTATCTTCTATGGTCTGCACTATGTCTGGACATTTTACGAAATATTTGTCATGGATAATATTTTTTTGTGCAAGCTGTATCAACTAATGCTAATAACTTGTAGGAAATATTTGGTTTTAATTTTATCTTTACTGGGATTCTTATTCCTAATATTTCTTTAAAAGGTAACTTAACTATATATTTATTTCCAAAACTAGTTATAGCATCTTTTAATTGGATCAACTTAGTTCCTTTGCTTTCTTTTGAGATTATAACTTGTTCTTTGAACTCAGTGTTTTCTGTGTTTTCTGTGACTTTTGCTTCTAGTAAATCTTTAGTGTCCAATTGATATTTGAGCTCTTCTAGTTCTACTTCTAATTTATTCATTCTATTTTCTAATGTTCTAACCCTGCTAGATAATATCTTATCATCTGATTCTAATTCTATTTCCTGTCTCCATCTATGCCCCTTTTCCTTTAGGCATTCTGAACATGCTTGTTTCAGACATAGACTACAGGTAGCTCTGTTTTCTTGACTTGGATAATATATACAAAAGGTACATTTTATATTATAATCACCTTTTCCTCTTATTCAATCATGTTCACAATTTATTTGATTCATCATTTCAATATTTAAACCAGCTAATTCATCTATTAAGTTTATTTCATCAATGCTTGACTCATAATCTCCTTCGTTAATTTCCACTTCTTTTGTTTCTATGATTGAATATATTGACTCATCATCCTTTATTTCATCATCACAAACCAATATATTTTCGTTTACACTGTCTATTATTAAAACCCTTTCTTGTTCTTCATTTTTGCTTGAGTATCTTTTCTGATCTTTATTGGGACAGGTTTTACTTAGATGATCTGGTGAATTACATATAAAACATCGACATGTTTTTATCATAGCTTTTACTAGGATTATAATGCCTTACATTTCTTTTATGCAAATAGGGAGCCTTATTATCTGATTTCCTAAGAAAATACCTCCTCTTTGTTTTATATTTGTTATAAACCTTATTTTGAGGTTTAAATGGTTTTCTCCCTTTGGGTATATCCTCTCCATATGTTAAAGGTATTTGAACTATTTTGTTACAGAAATTATAATCAGCATATTTCATGGATCTTTGAGCTTGTATATTAGTACATATTTTTCTTAATTGTTTAAACACATATGTTATAGCTTGAGATATGTTAACGACTGAGCATTCTGTTTCTTTTTTATATTCATCAAAAAGTATGCTTTCTAATGGATCAGGTAGTTTATTGAAGTACCTTTCTACTATGCCTTTATTGTATCCTTGTTTAGCTGTAGTGGCATTATATAAATAGTGTTGAGAAAATTCTTTTATTCCTTTCCAACTTGTTAATGTTAACTTTTCTATTTCTCTCAACCTTTCATTCTGTAATGTTGTATACCCTAAATCTGGGTCATCTGCTATAATAATATTTGATATTATGTTTGCAAAGTTATTTGGGTTACTTCCTGCTCTTTTTAATTCTTCGTAAAGGTTGGGATAGTTTTCTACCCATTGTTCCCATAAAACTTCCACAGATTCTCCTAGGAATGTTTCTAAGTATGTTAACATATCTTCAACTTTATTTCCTATATTATGCTGATTTTGTATATATTTTTGTACTATTAAACCTTTCCATATGCTTATAATATTTGGCCAATCTATGGGATCATGTGCAGCTAAGTTTAATATTGCCCCATCACTTTTATAATTTTGGAATTTTATAACCTTTTCAAAATCTCTTCTCTTAGAACCCATATATCTATATTGTCCAGGGATATAATTATATGTATAATCTTCTTTCTCTAGAGGCCATCTTCCTGCTGCTCTAGATGGTCTCTCTCTTTCCCCTTCACTTTTTACTGAACTTTCACCATATCTTCTTTTCTTTCTTCCTCCTGTATCTACTTCCATTGCTTCCATTGCATTGTCTAAATTATGTAAGCCTATTTCATCCAAAGAATTTATGAAATCATTATATTGGTCGGCATTGTCTATAACTTCTTCTTCATTACATGGTAACTCTATTTCTTCTTCATAACTTTCTAACAATAATCTTTCGTTTTGTTCCCACTGTTCTAATTCAGTTATTGTTTGCTTTTCTTTGGTATCTTTATTTTCTATACTTTGTTCATTTTTAGATTGTTTTATTTTATCATCTTGTGCATTTGAGTTATTCACAACTATATCTTTGTCCTTTTTTAATTTTCACAACTATATCATCTTGTGCATTTTAATTCTCTACGAAAGTAAATTTCTTTATCTCTTAACTTAGGCCATTCGCTTTTCATAACATTATTATAATCTTCAGATATATATTTTAACTTATCTTCACAATATTCTATTTCACTTTCTAAGTCTAATTTCTCCATGAATTCGGAAATACTATTTCTCCTATTTTCCTCAATATTTCTTTCCTCAATATCTCTTTCAGATATGACTGAATCTAAATCATCTAATGCTCTTGATTTATAGTTTATAAATCTAATGCTGGTATTCCCTTTATTATTTTGGTAACTTATATAATCTTCAGGTTGTTTTAAAGTATTTTCCTCTATTAAGCTACTTATGTTCCATTCTTCACCTGCCCTTTCTTCAGCACTGATTTTCAAAGGACTCATGAATTTTATCCCTTTAGATTGCATGCTTTCAATTACATCATTCACATTTACATTGTATGTAGTTCTACTTTTATTAGTTAATCTTCCTATGAATTCTATGCTTACTAATAAATTTGTTCCTTTAAAAGCTTCATAACCCTTAGTCTGAAAGCCAAAACTCATTTTTTCTATGAATTCTTTTATAGGCATTATTAAATCTGGGGCTATATATAAGTTATCAGGTTATTTTCATTCATATCTCCTTCCAGGAAACCTAATGCTGCTTTATTTACTGTATCCCACCTTTTATCTAATAAAGATATTAGAACCTTTGTACCTAGTTTCTTTCTTGTCATGCCTTTAACTCCTATAATATACATACCTTGATGTATATATTTGTAGCCTAAATATTTTAGTCCATTCTCAAATTGCTTACTTACAATTCTTGATTCTACTGGCTGTGTTAAAACACTTAATTCTACTTCTCTAGATATTCTGTATAATCCAGTCTTATTTTCAAACATCCCCATATGATATATTTGTTGGGGATTTATTTTTCTCAAAGTGTCCCTTTGATACCTTTCAAGATCTCTTTCCAAGTCTATGACTTCTTCTAGATTATCAATGTCTTCACTCTTTCCTTTCATTCTGTCTATTAAAGTTAAAGGCCTAGCATCAGTATTTACTAACTGGAGGGTCTTATTTCTTCTAATGAAGCTTTTAGATATGTCCATTTTTCAGAGTTTATGGCTCTGGTAGATGTAACTATTCCTGACGAAGCTAGCACAATATCTCTGTTCCTATCTTCAGTATCTATTTTATTCAAGATCTGGACTAATAATTGAAGAATAGTATTATTTTGTCTTATTATTACTTTAGAATCTTCTTTAGGTGATTTGTAGTTGGAGAAGCCAATAGGATGCTCGAGATATTTTTCTGTTTCTTGTAATGCTTTATTATATTCGGACATATACTAAGAGAGAACTAAAATTTTAATCTCTTCTATTAGTCTCTTAATATTAACCACTTCTTGATCTAAATATTTTAGATATTCTGCTGTCTTTAAGACTTCTCTTTTAGTTTTGTCAGAACTTGGTAGAGAGCTTAATTTAGTAGTAATTTCTTCCTTAATATAGTCACTATTTTTGCTAATATTATTTTGTTGTACTTTACCTTCTTCTAAAATTTGCAAAATTAAATTTATATTGTTATATATAAGAGAATATTTTTCTACCAACTGGTTGTGTTCTTTATTTAACCTTTCTAATTTCAAATCTAATTTGTCCTGCCTTTTGCCCCAAGTTATATAAAAATTATGTAAAAGATCAACGAGTAATTTTAGTTGACTATGAGAGGTATGCCAGCTATGTTCTTCAGAAGGGTTTATTCTACACCTTATATTAATATTATCTTTAGTATTAACTGTTTTACCAGCACTAACTTCTAAGTTTAGATATTTTAGTTTTTCAATGATGACAAACCTTGCTCTGATACCAATATTAATTCAGTTTGATAATTTACTGTTCAAAACAATTTAGTACCACTATTAATTCAGTTTGATTTAATTCTATTATATGAAATAGCAATTTACTATTCAAAAGTAATTACTGTTCAAATTATTGTTCACGAGTATTAACTTTTATCAGGATCTTACAGGTTGGCGAAACCAAAATGACAGCCGATGGTTTAGTAATGTTATGAAAATCCTACTCGGTATTCACCATATTTCTTACTAATTTGCTTCAGAAGTAGCTAATCTTTCCCAAGCATTCCTAGTCATAATCATATAGGATAAGTTTTTATCGTCACCCCAGGCAGTTCCACCCGAAGGGAACACTTCTCTATGGCATCAAATTTCTCCACAGCCAACTCGGCTCACGGAAGAATCACCAAAGAGTTTTTCTCCTACAGGGTCCCTAGCATAAATCTTTATCCCACATGATTATAAACTAAAAACTCAAGAGGTGCTTTAAGAAGAACTACTTTATTCCCACAAACTACTTTACATATGGTTTTCCCTTTCAGGAACCCCGAGAGATTAACACAAAGATAGAAAATATACCTTACACCAAGATTTACAACACTTTGTTCTTGATGGATATATTACAATGGTACGCTCACAATGAACTAAAGCTAGAGTGGGAAGTGGTAGGAAGCTGAATGCTGGAAGGCTTCGATCTCCGATGCCTCCTTCTTGCAGATGAAACCATCCTTTTATAGTAACTGGAGGAATCCATCCCTCCTTATTTAATTTAGATCTATAGTCTTTAGGGAGTCCTGGCTTGTGCTGTCTTGGAGCCCATTTTTCTTTCTGAGGTGACACGAGATGACTGCGGTCGTGCTCATGTCTGCTTCTTTAATTCAATAATTGATGTACTCTGCCTTCAGACAGTGGTATGCATAATTGTTGGAGGCAATTCGTGGCACACAGACCTCTGTCTGCTTCTGTCGGCAAAGAATTATGCGTGGCACACAGACCTCTATCTTCTTCTGTCGGCAAATATTCCTTCTTATCAGAGGAATTATTGATAGGGAATAATTCATTACTATCAGCGAAACTTTTAGGGTTATATCTTTTTAGAGTAAATTTGGAATTTTCCCATGCCCGGCAATATCCATAATGTCTTCATCTGATAGAGATATTTTAAAATTTTCATCATATGATTTTTTCCATTCTTCAAACTTTTCATCCATTTCCTTTCTTATTTCTTTTAAAATTTCTTCTATTATATCCTTTTTCCATGAAGGAGATATTGCTTCAAATTTTTCGTCTATTTTCAAGTCTATATAAGATCCATCTAATGGATCTGCTTTCTTAGTTAAACATTCTTTGTAAGTGGGTCTCTTTGATGATTCTTCTCCTTCTTTTATCTTTAAGGAAGGTAATGAGACTGAAGGTTTGGGTGATGAAATTGGAGCTTTCTTATTTTTGGCCCTTTTGCATTTTTGAATATATTCTTTAGCCGCTAGCTCCATATGATAATTTATTCCCAAAATGTTTCTTGCTTGAGTTAGTGCTTCATCAATATCTGCATATTTCTTCCAGGATATTCCTCCTGTTAGTTTTGAATCTATCTTTTGCGCTACTATCTCTTCAAATGATATATAAATTCCAGGCAACCTTCCTTCAAATACCACATATAAGGGTTTCAACTCTATGAATTCAGGATTCTCTAGAATAGGCATTGATTCATTCATCATATGAAAATATTCAGCAAGGCTGTTTAGAATTGATAGCATATTTCCTTTCTCCTCGTGCTTATTGTTATATTGATACCAGAAATTATCTAATATGCATTCTTGCACTTCATCAATAATCACATGATCCTTCGGCTTGAATTTGTATGAGTTTGGGGGAAATATTTTAAGCTTACTTTCAGTTCCGAAGCTGAAGAATTCATTCCCATTGTAATTTGTTGATTTCTTCATGCCTGCAAAATAGAAGAACGTGATAATAAGTCAGGCAATTTGTTTTCCTTTCCCTTAATATGTTCAAACACAATTTTATAGCCATTTCCAGTAATTATATCTTCAAATAACACCCATCTTCTGGTTGAACTTTTCTTGCTATTTAGTTGATTATGGTATCTACAAATGGCTTCGCAGTCTGTTCGAACTCTGAATTCTTTGAAACCTAAGTATAACCTAAAAGAGTTTATCGCATTAATTATTGCTAAAATTTCCCTATCAGTATTATTTACAGTTTTAAGCTTATAACTGCCTGAAGCATATCTGCATATTTTTTCTTCTGTTTTTGATGAAAATTTATTAGGTTTTTGCTTCAGTATCGCTGCCCATCCTATTTGAGAGGCATCAGTTTCAATAATGAAATAATTCTCGTCTAGAGGTAGTTCTAGAGGTTTCAATTCTCTAACCTTTTCCTTTATTATCTTTACTAATTTAACATTTTCAGAATTGAAGTACTTTTGGCCATTTTTCCTTAACTTGGCATATAGAGGGCCAGCTAATTTTGCTAGATTTTCAATGTAATTTCTGGCATAATTTACAATTCCTAAAAATTGTTGCAGTATCTTTCTATCATTCATGGCATCAGGAAATTGTAAAATCTTTTTTGCTATATGATCTTGTAAATAAACTTTACCTTCTCCTATCTCATGACCTAGAAAATTTATTTTCTCTTTACAGATTTCCATTTTCCTTTTAGATAGTATTAGCCCGTTTTGTTCTACCTTCCTAAAAAACACTTCTAGGTGAGCAATATGTTCTTTATAGGTTTTTGAAAATATTAATAAGTCATCTATATATATACTAATATGAATTCTTGATTTTCATTAAATATGTTCTGCATCTTTCTTTGAAATAATGCTGGTGTATTTTTTAAACCTAAAGGCATTACAAGCCATTCAAAATGTCCTTGAGGACCTGTGAATGCTGTCCATTCTATAGATTCTTCTACCATCTTTACCTGCCAAAACCCGGCTTTTAAATCAAATTTAGAAAAATATCTACATCCTTGTATCCTATTAATCCATTCTTGTTTATTTGGAATATTATAGGCATCATCTATAGTATTATCGTTTAGTCTCTTATAATTAATTACCATTCTTGACTTACCTCTAACTATTTCAGAGTGATTTCTAACAATAAAAGCAGCAGACCTATGAGGACTTCTACTTTCTCTTATAGCTCCTAACTTTAATAGTTCTTCTACGTGCATTTTTTGTCTATGGTGCTCTGATTTAGGCCTCCAGCCTAACACTACTGCTCTTTTTATTTTTGTTGTTTTGCTTATTAACTGATGTTGTCGCTTTTTTGGGCTCACTTGTTAGACCAATTATCTCTTTATAATTATTTAGACCAGTATAAAATTGTATTACCATATTTGCTCAAAAAGAATTACTTCATCATATCATAATTTAATAGGTTTTACACATATATCTATATATTTTGCAATTCTCTCGTTAATGTAGATAAAAAAGTATATGGTCCAACTCTAATCACAACGGATAAGGTATTTCTCTTTAACCAATGGATCAAGCATAAGAAAATAGATCTTGCGCGATGGCCATCGCCTTCTCCTCCCACACCGTGGAGTGGGCGCTGCCACCCTCTTTCGGCAAAATGTGACATGTATCATAGCTTGCAAGATAGTTTGCTATAGCCGCAACAGCATTTTTCTATATCTCACCAGTAGTGTGGTAGGCTACCATAGGCCGACAACTTGGTATTTGGCAAACTCAGCTTTATTTATAGTCAGTTAGATTGAAGACTAAAATGGAGAGGGCCAGTTAGCCCCAGATGTCTAGCTCGTAATTACGAAGAATAAATAAAATCACTATATATTGTTTACGAAAAGGTTGGTGTGGGAGAATTGGACTATCTCAACATCTGTCGTTCTTGTGTTGCTGCTACAAGGAAGCACATAATACAGCAAGAAGATGCACACGAAAAAGTGGCAAGTAGTAGTCTATTCAGGTGGCTAGCTACATCAGACATGAGTAAGTACTTGAGCCGGGGAGCTGGTTCACTCACTGAAAGTTACGTATACCGATGAATCCGGCCACAGCTGTACGTCTTCCCTGCGCAATCAGTGATCGATGGAAAAGTGCTGATCAGGGAACCGTGGCTACAGCCCACCACAACACTCCTGCACCGTGGAGTAGACGTCGCAGTCCTCTTTTGGCAAAATACGATATGTATCACAGCTTTCAAGACAGTCTGTTATAGTCGTAATAATATTTTTCTATCTTTTACTGGTAGTATGGTAGGCTATCGCAAGTCGTTAACTCGGTATTCGGCAAACTCATTTTTATTTAGACTCAGTTGGATTGAAGACTAAAACGGAGGGGCCTAGATGTCTAGCTAGCTAATGACTATGAAGAATAAATAAAATCACTATATGTTGTTTACGAAAAGGTTGGTGCGGGAGAATTGGACTATCTCAACATCTGATGTTCTTGTGTTGCTGCTACAAGGAAGCACATTGTCACATCCTAAAATTTGCTTTCTGGAAAAATTTAAATTAAATTAATTATTTCAAAGTATTTGAATTTTCCTTGGCTTTTCTGAATTTTCTGGAGTTCAAAACCTATTTTTAAAATTTAAAAAGTAATTTAAAGTATAAAAATAAAATACCAACAGTAGTTGGAAATAATTTTATTTAGTCCAAAATATGTCCAGGAGCTTCTGTGAATTTTTCTGGAATTTTTGGAGGTATTTTCATATTTTTCTGAGGCCTAAATAATTTCCTAGCCTTTTCTGAAAATTATAAATCAAATTCTGAAAATAAAAATCCCTCCCCTCCCTCCAGCCGACACGTGGACAGCCCAGGACCGCCCACGTCGCCCTCGGCCCAATCCAGGCCGCACCCCCCTCTCCCTCGCTGCCTCGCGGGCCCGGCCCGTCAGCCAGCTCCGCCCTCCCCTTCTCTCGGATCGGCACGTGGCCAGCCCGGATGCGCGCCATGCCACCTCGCTCGCCCATCCGGCCGTTCCCTTCCACTTAATGCGCACCCGCCGCCCGATCCACCTCCCCTGCCACGCGGCTCCATCCGCGCCGCCCGCTCCTGCCCTCTCCTCTCTCTCACTGCGCGCGGGACCCGCCCGTCAGCCGCTCGCGCCCCGCTCCCGCTGCAACCCCGACCCCGCCTGTCAGGCCCTTCGTCCCCGCGGAGCGCCTCCTTTCCTTTCTTCCTCCCCTCTTTCCTTTTTCGCCGGCCGACCGAGACCACGCCGGATCCCGCCTTTCCTTCCCCGGCTCTCTCTCCGGCTTTGGAATCCCCGAGCACCCGCATGACCGAATCTCCGAATCCTGGCGCCTCCCTTCCTTCCGCACCCCCCCTATTTCCTTTCCTCCCCCTTCCCTTCCTTTTCTCGGCCGCCATCTCCGGCGAGCAATCCCGCGCCCGTGTCCCCTCCTCCGCCCTATAAAAGCCCCCCCTCGGCTTCGCCTCCCTCCGCCCAACACCCCGACGCACTCCACCTCCTTTCCCGAGCCCCGCAGAGCCCTGCCACCGTGCCACCTCCCTCTCCGAGCTCCGCCGCACTCCGGCGAGCGATTCCCGTTGCCTCGGTCCTCCCCAGAGCCAGCCGTCGCCCCCCCCGAGCTTCCTCACGCCCGGGCGAACCTCCCCAGCACCTCAGCCGCCCCTCCCCGCCGCCGGAACACCGTCGCACCGAGGGACCCGTACCGCGCCGCCGCTCCTCTCGTCGCCGGCCGTCCCCGCTCGTCGCCGGATCCCGCCGACCCCACTGCTTGCACCGTCTCCGCTCGGGGATCGCATTTCGACCCTCACCCGGACCGCTTCGCCGCCCTCTCACCGCTGGCGTCCCTGCCTCCGGCCACCTTCCCCGGCCTCCCCTCCGGCAGGTAACTCAAAAGGATTTGTTGCCCTATATGGGTAGGCAAAGCCTCCCCGCCCATCTGGTTATTAGCGCAATCTCTCTCTCTCCCCGGCTCCCTCAGCGCGCGTTCGAGCTCCGGCTCCGCACGCTGAGGTTGAGCCTTTTCCTCATTTTTCCGCGCTGACAAGTGGGCCCCACACGTCAGCGGCCGCCGGTCTGCGCTGGCCACTGTCGTCTGGGCCCCACCCCTCTGCGCTGGTCACTGACAAGTGGGCCCAGAGTCTAGTGGGTCCCACGTGTCAGAGGCTGAGCCAGTGGACTCAATGTCTAGTGGGTCCCACATGTCAGAGACCGAATTTCTGTGGACTCACTGACCTGTGGACCCCACCTGTCATACTCTCGGATTAAAAATAAAGATTAAAAATTTAATATTCCAATGGGCCCCACCTGTCAGAAATTTGGGAATTTCTAGATTTATTCAATCTGAGATTTTCAAATGAGCATAACTTTCTCATTTTAGCTCCAAATCCAGCCATTCAAATTTATAAATTCATCTAAAATCATGACCTATCCAAATATGGCCTCTTTTGAATTTTTGGATTTTATTTGAATTTTGTTTGTATTTATTTGCTTTGTTTGCTTCGTCTTTCCCCGCGTAGATTCCAACGTCGTCGACGATCTCTCCTCCCAGCAGCAGGAAGACCCCGAGAGCGTGCACGAAGGCAAGTCTCCTTTGATCATCTTGAACCTATGGTTTTGAAATGTTTTAATTATTTTAAATTAGTGCATTGCTATTTACATAAAAACATTAGTTCAAATCTTAAGGTATTAGTTATTCCAACTTTGTTATACCCTCAATTGCAGTTGAATGCCATGTACCTTTGTCACCCTAGAACTTCCTTTGTCTCAATAATGAGATTATTATTAATCATTTGTGAATAATAGAATGGTAGTGAAATGCTTAGTCATGCTATTTAATATATTTGAATTCTTGCAAATGGGAAATTATTATGGAACCCTGGTGTTTATAAAGTTAGTGGTGATTGGAGTTACCACTGTTCTTTTAAAATAAAATAAAATGTGAAAACTGGTTTAGATTAGGGTGGATGGTTAGTTTGGGTTGGTGCAGTTAGCACAAGATCTTGAAAAGTGTATGTTCCACCTTAGTCAATTAAGAACCGACGCTTGTGTTTGTCCAGACTGAGCATTAACCGTACAACCACAAGTCTATATGGGTACGACCTAGCTGACTAACTTATGATAGTCTAGTTTAGGTGCCACCAGTGGAAAGTGGGTGCCAGGGATGGACTGGTTATTCACAGTGAGGGACAGGGATTTACTGTACTCATATGGCGCAAGAGGGGGCTTCGGTTCGGGCAGTTAGCCTACCTGCGGTGAAACCTCAGCGGGTGGTATCTAGCTAGATTAGAGTAAGGTAAAGGCTTTGTGATATTTTATCTGGGTCTCATGCCAAAGGAAGCGTGTTGACTTTTAGGATAATTTATCTCTTGTGGGTAAAGTTGTACAACCTCTGCAGAGTGTAAAACTATTCGAATAGCCATGCCCACGGTCAAGGGCGGGCAAAGAATGCATTCACATGGTAGAATTCTGGTTTTTGGTTTTAAAATCAAAGTTTTGAATTCCAAGAGTGGAGGGAACTCTCGAAAGGGGTATCCTGGCAGTTGGAGCCAGAGAGGGTGGATGGAACCCGCAGTTTTAAACTTGGTCAGATAGACTGAATTAACTAGTGTTGGTAGTTGGAACCTTCACTATAGAATTAATGATAGTTTGGTTAATCAATTTACTTTGTTAAATTAATGCCTTCGAAAATAATTAGTGGTAATTGAAATTTAAAATATTGCTTTGTGCAAAAGAACCATATAGCCTTCCTTTATCAAGCCTTGCATCTATTGCATTTTTCCCAAGACTTGCGGAGTACTTTATGTACTCACATGCTGCACTCAAAAACAAATCTCAGAAGAATACGAAGCTCAGGCGGCGGACTACGACTACTTCGCTGATGGTTACGACGAAGGATTTCCGGAGCACTAGGTCGCGTTTCCCCAGTCAAGTGCCTGTGGCGTGTTGATGGGTCTTCTTCGAGTTTATCATTTGCTTCCGCTTTATTTCTCGTGTGCGAGGTCTCGAAACCTTATTTGTAATAATGAGACCCTTTGGTCAGTACTCTTAATTATTGTAATAAATCGTTGATGGTGATGTTTTTCATTCTGTTTAACTGTGTGCACTAGCTTTGATCTGAGACTAGTGCTGTAATACACAGAGGGTCCGGGTTTGAAAATCCGGGGCCCGACACACATAGTACAGGCTACAGCAAGAAGATGCACACGAAAGAGTGGCAACTAGTAGTCTATTCAGGTGGCTAGCTAGATATCCAAAACTCTAATCATCAGACATTGGAACAACCGAACAAGGACTTGAGCCGGGGACCAGGTTCACTCACTGAAAGTTGCGTATATTCATGAATCCGGCCACAGCTGAAAGTATTCCCTGCGCAATCAGTGATGGATGGATATACGTAATATGGTACGAGGTTGCTGATAGCTACGCCTCCCTTAACATCGATCACTGATTGCACAGGGAAGACATTGAACTGTTGCCGGATTCATGAATACACGCAACTTTCAGTGAGTGAACCAGCTCCCCGGCTCAAGTCCTTACTCCTGATGTCTGATGATTAGAGTTTTGGATATCTATTCTTCGTAATTATGAGCTAGACATCGATCTGGGGCTAAATAGCCCTCTCCATTTTAGTCTTCAATCCAACCGACTCTAAATAAAGCTGAGTTTGTACGTTCTTGCATTACACACCAAGTGTCCGTAAACATCACATTATTCAGACATAGTGATTTTTAGGGCTAATAGTACATCTCAGCAATGCCACAGGATCACGACAAGATGGAACAGCGCGTCTGACAAACAGACGAACTCGCCGTGCGCTTCAATCAACAGAGAAAACAAAAAAGCACGAGACAATTTTTGTCGTGCTCAAACACACTGCACCTTTTCGGGGTTTACTCCTTTAAATAAGAATTACAAAGGGTCTATTTCTATTTTTACACGGAATCAAAAACAGAAACGAAAATGACCCTGAAACCGAAACTGAAATCAAAAGTACATGATTTGCTAGGTTGCACGGTTAATGTGGCGTGCCATATGTATGTATGTATGTATGTATGTATATGTATACATATAGGACGCTGAAATGGGGCACCATGGTGTCTGGGTACCAAACCACTCTATCTTTATATTGCTTTTAGATTCATACAAGTGCAATGATATATAATATATCAGGCAAACTCGTTAACATTTATTAATTCGAAAAAGCATTGATTTGGAAAGAAAGTCATTGATTTAGTATGCTGAATCAATCATGGATGGAAAGTCTTAATCGTGGAGTCTGGGCACCATGGTCCTCTATTATTTATATTATATTGTGTGTGTGTGTATATGTGTGTGTACATGTGTGTGCATGGTGCTCTTGGCCTCCAGCCCAGCTCTACTTCTTTTTTTATTTTTGTTGTTTTGTTTATTAACTAATGTTGTCGCTTTTTTGGACTCACTTGTTAGACCAATAACAAGCATATTTGCTCGCGTAATTACGCAGCTAGATATATTGATACAATTGTCTTTGGTATATAACTCTATTGCCTATGATTGAAATACAATTGTATTTGCTATACAACTCTTTTGTGTATACACACACACACGATTAATCAACACTGTTATAACATCGTCCCACCAAAATAAGTGGTGGAGATGCTTCTTTTTTCTCGATTAATGTGAGAATTTTTAGGATTGTTGTGGGATTTTATTATGCTCAAAACAAATGAGGTGCGTTGAATATTATCAATTGTTTTTTATATAGATATTTTTATAATTATTTAGACCAATATAAAATTGTATTATCGTACTTGCTTGAAAAATGCTTTCATCATATCATTATTTAATAGGTTTTACACACACACATACATATATATATATATACATACATACATACATACATACATACATACATACATACATACATACATACATACATACATACATACATACATACATACATAGCTATGAGAGGGTATAAATTATCGCGTAAACTGAAAGAAAAATAAAAAGATTTACCATCTACAGCTTATTTTGGTGGGTTTAAATTTGAGATTTTTTAGGTCAATAAGATATATATATGGTGCTCTCATCTAGGTCTCCAGCCTAGCACTACTGCTCTTTTTATTTTTGTTGTTTTGCTTATTAACTGATGTTGTCACTTTTTTGGGCCCACTTGTTAGACCAATTATCTCTTTATATATAATTATTTAGACCAATATAAAATTGCATTACCATATTTGCTCAAAAAGAATTACTTCATCGAATATCATAATTTAATAGGTTTTACACATATATCTATATATTTTGCAATTCTCTCGTTAGTGTAGAGAAAAAGTAAATGGCGCACCTCTAATTACAACGGATAAGGTATTTCTCTTTAACCAATGGATGTAGCATAAGAAAATGGATCCCGTGTAATGCCCATCGCCTTCTCCCACACCATGGAGTGGGCGCTGCCACTCTCCTTGGGCAAAATGTGACATGTATCATAGCTTGCAGGATAGCCTGCTATAGCTGCAACACCTTTTTTCTATCACTCACTAGTAGTGTGGTAGGCGACCGTAGGCCGGCAACTCGCATTCGGCAAACTCAGCTTTGTTCATAGTCAGTTGGATTGAAGGCTAGTAAAATGGAGAGGGCTAGTTAGCCCCAGATGTGTAGCTCATAATTATGAAGAATAAATAAAATCACTATATATTATTTACGAAAAGATGGTGCGGGAGAATTGGACTATCTCAACATCTGTCGTTGTGTTGCTGCTACAAGGAATCGAAGCACATAATACAGTAAGAAGGTGCACACGAAAGAGTGGCAAGTAGTAGTCTATTTAGGTGGCTAGCTACATATCCAAAACTGTAATCATCAGACGTGAGTAAGGACTTGAGCCGGGGAGCTGGTTCACTCACTGAAAGTTACGTATACCGATGAATCCGGCCACAGCTGTAAGTCTTCCCTGCGCAACCAGTGATCGATGGAAAAGTGCTGATCAGGGAACCGTAGCTACCGCCCACCACAACACTCCTGCACCGTGGAGTAGACGTCGCTGTCCTCTTTTGACAAAATACGATATGTATCACAGCTTCCAAGACAGTCTATTATAGCCATAATAATATTTTTCTATCTCTTACTGGTGATTAGTGTTGTAGGGGTGGCCTCCACCTAAAGCCCAAAATAGGACATGTGTAACGACATAAGATGCCCTTGAGAGGGACACTTGTGTGTAATGACATAATTGTAAAATACTCCCCATGTAAATATATATAAAGCCATCCAGGCCATGGGGAAGTCCCCAAGCATTGCTCACCTAACATCTCCACTACCATACTACCATCTCTCTGTTTGGTCTATAACCACAACAGCTGGCGCCGTCCGTGGGGAAGACAAGAGCAAGCTCCAAGATCTGAAAAAGGATGGCACCAAAGAAGGCTTCATTACCGGCTGCAAGGAAGAAGAGGAGTACGACGGAAGCCCTCATCGACGCCAAGGCTTCGGCATCAATTACGGGCGCGGATGGCAACGCCAACTCTGCGGCTGCCGACACAGACGCTCGTGGTGCAGGGGTCGGCCTCACTACTGGCGCGACGATCAGTACTGGCGGTACTGATCGAGACGTTGGAAATGATGACGTCGATAGCCGCATTACGGGCACGGCCTCTGCCCCCGCACCCGGCGTAGGAGTGGCAAGTGGCTCTGGCGGCAACGTCGGCAGCGCTAGCCTCGTCACTGACTTCGGAGATGCACCGAGGGTTTCTGGGGCGCAAGCCGTGGTCGCGGCCAGCCCGATGGTGCAGCCCACTGCTCCAAATGCCGCAGCCACGTCGGCGGTGGAGAACGCTCTACTAACGGCCCTCGACACGCTGCGAAGGGAGCTAGCGGACCTCCGCAGAGTCGTGCGGGATATACAAGAGGCTTAGAACCAACACGTCCCACCGGTGGTCACGCCGGTGCACACGCCAGAGCGGGTGGACAAGCGCGATGCCCCTACCTCCAGTCGCGTCCCGCTGCGAAGCGTGGATCCAGAGTCCCCCCCTCTCCTCGGGCCTACAGCAATCGACGTGGCCGGAGGACTTCAAGTTCCCCAATGCCATCGAGCCGTACAAGGGCGGCACGGACCCTCGGGAGTCCGTGCGCGTGTATGAGGTGGCCATCGAAGCCGCAGGCGGAGACGACACCACCAAAGCGAAGGGGCTCCCCCTCGCACTGCAGGGAGTGGGGCGCTCTTGGTTTTTCACCATAGAGCCAAACTCCATCTACGTGTGGGAGCAGATCTGCAACTGCCTCTACAACAACTTCCAGGGGAACTACATCGAGCGCGTTGACGCAGATCAGCTCTTCACCGTCAAAAACCCTCGGAGAAGCTCCGAGAGTACTTCAAGCGCTTCACTAAGGTCCGCTGCTAGGTCAAGGATGTCAACGCGACAACCGTTATCAACGCAGCGATACAAGGCCTCCACCTGGGGCCATTGGCCAAGTACAACGCACGCAAGCCAATCAAGACGGTCGCGAAGCTCTTTGATAAGATGGAAGAGTATGCGAGGGCGGAGGAGGACGCGCGGCGATGCAAAGGCGACGACTCCGACACTAATCAAGCGGATGACTCATCGAAGAGCGAAGACTCGTCAAGGAGGGATTACTCCTCGAAGGGTAAGCGCAAACAAGTGTCTTCAAGGGACGCCCCTGAGCGCGGGAACGCCAAGCACAAGGACCCGTCGAGTGGCAAGCCTAGACCCAGGCGCAACCAGCGTAGAACCCAGAGGGTCCACTACGTCCTCGATATCGAAGGCGGCTCCAAGGACGCCGCCCCCGCCTCTCACGGACGAGGCCGCGGAGGCCGGGGACTCGGCTGGGGCCGCAACGAAAGACCCGACGCAGAGCAGGAGAACCAGGACTACGGCATGTGGTGCGAGGTGCATGGCCGTGGCTATCATTTCACGCAGACATGCATCGCCATTGCGGCACTGCGTCAGAACGCCGCCAGGGATAGAGCCCTGGAAGCAGTGCCTCCTGTCGTGGCCCACGTGCAGCAGCCCTAAGAGGGCTCCCTACGGATTCAAGCTCACGTGCAGCAGCCACAAGAAGGCCCCCTGCAAATTCAGGCTCCGGAGGGGGCCTAGCATCAGACCATAAACATCATCTCCGGAGCTCTTCACTGGAGTTCTCCTCAGCGCGGCAGCAGAAGGCTTACGCATGGAGGCTACACCATGTGGCATCGTACTAGGCGCAAGCACCGCCGGGGTGGGCGTAGCACACAATCACCTTCACGCCTGCTGACGCTGAGGGTGTGGAGTTCCCCCACCAAGATCCCCTGGTCATCCAGGCCGCTATCGCAGGCTACGATGTCAAACGCGTCCTGGTCAATGGAGGCAGCTCCGTGGACATTCTGTTCGTGGCGGCCTTCAACCAAATGGGGATCCCCCGGAGTCGCTTGACCCCTCTGGAGTCCCATTGCAGGGCTTTGGGGGTCAACCGCTAAAGGCATTGGGCCATATACGCCTCCAAGTCTCCTTTGGTCAGGGCGGCAACGCGAGGAGCGAAGTCATCACCTTCGACGTCGTCGACATCCCGTACCTCTACAATGCCATATTGGGCCGCCCAACCCTCAACTACTTCAGGGCGGTCCCACACTATGGCTTCTTATGCATGAAGCTCCCGAGCCCGCAAGGCATCATCACCACCTTCGGTGACCAGGACCTCGCTCAGCGCATAGAGCTTGGTGCGCGGGGCCCGTACCGCAAAGTACATGTCCTCACTAATGGACGCGCCCTCCGCCCTGAGATGGACGCCTAAGCCCCGGCCGAAGGGAGAAGTTAAGAGGGTGCCCCTGCACGCTGACGGACACTATGTGTCCATCGGCGAAGGCCTCCCTCCCGAAGTCAAACAAGACCTACTTCGGGACAACGCGGACATCTTCGCGTGGTCCCCGGAAGACATCAAGGGCGTGGACCGCGCCCTCATTGAACACAAGTTAGCGGTCCGCCTCGACGCTAAGCCGGTCAAGCAGAGGCTGCGACGCATGTCTATGGACCAGCAGCATGCGGTGAAGGTGGAGGTAGCGAAGCATCTCCAGGCTGGAGTCATCCGCGAGATCCAGCACCCGGACTGGCTTGCCAACTCGGTGCTAGTGAAAAAGGCTAGTGGCGCCTGGCGTATGTGCATCGACTTCACCGCCCTTAACAAGGCATGCCTGAAGGATGACTACCCCTTGCCGCGCATAGATCAGCTGGTGGATGCCACGGCGGGGTGCGAGCTCATGAGCTTTCTAGATGCATACTCTGGCTACCACTAGATCTACATGGCCAAGGAGGACGAGGTCACGAGGACAAGACCAGCTTCATTACGCCGGTAGGGACGTACTGCTTTATTAGGATGCCCTTCGGCCTAAAGAATGCGGGGGCAACATTTACCCGCCTCGTCGCGTTGGCATTGGCCTCCCAACTTGGGAGGAACGTGGAGGCGTACGTCGATGATGTGGCTGTCAAAACTAGGCAACTCGCCTCTCATGGCCAGGATCTCCAAGAGACCTTCAACAACCTTAAGAGAACTGGCATCAAGCTCAATTTGACAAGTACGTCTTCGGCATGCAAGTGGGGAAGCTCTTGGGCTTCCTAATATCCGGACGCGGCATCCAGGCGAACCCTGACAAAGTCGACGCCATCCTCGCCATGGAGCCACCCAAGACAACGATGGAGGTCCAAAGGCTTATTGGTCGCATAGCTACGCTGAGCCGTTGCTTATCCAGGGCAGCAGAGCGGGGCTTGCCATTCTTCAGTACCCTTCATGGCTACGACGGGTTCCGCTGGGATGACGACTGCGCAAGGGCTTTCGACGATCTCAAAAAGCACCTTGCAAGCCTTCCCACGTTGGTCGCCTCGACACCAGAGGCTCCCCTCCTGCTTTACCTCACCGCTACAGCAACAACGGTCAGCGCTGTCCTTGTTCTCGAGGAGGGTGCCCTTCAGCGGCCGTGTACTTTGTCTCCGAAGCCCTCCAGGGCGCCAAGACGTGGTATACGGAGCTTGAGAAGTTGGCTTACGCGCTGGTCATGGCCTTGAGGAAGCTCCGGCATTATTTCCTTGCCCACCCCATCACTGTGCCATCCTCGTTCCCTCTGGCAGAGATGCTACACAATAAGGAGTCTAGAGGGCGTATTGGCAAATGGGCGGCCGAGCTCGCACCACTCTCCTTGACGTACGCCTCGCGAACGGCAATCAAATCTCAAGTCCTCGCGGAGTGGATTCCGTCTGTTCAACAAGTGCGGCAACCAGAGGACCCGGTATGGACGCTCAACACCGACGGGGCTTACTGTGCCCCAGGCACTGGGGTCGGCGAGGTGGTCACCACACCGAAGGGTCACTGCTTGATGTACTCGGTGCGCCTTGGATTCCCGGCCACCAACAATACAGCTGAGTACGAGGCGCTACTCTTCGCCTTGCGAAGCTTAAAGCTCTTGGCGCGCGAAGGGTCCTTGTTTGCACAGACTCTCGTCTGGTAGCAGGCCATGTCGACAAAGCCTACCAAGCCAAGGACCCTGAGCTGGCCAAGTACTTGGCAGCGATGAGATCGAAGGAGCACCACTTCTTTGGAGTCACGGTCAAGGCCATCCCTCGCGTGAACAATAAACAAGCCGACGCCCTCGCAAAGGCCGCCAGCCAGTAGCTCCCCCTCCCTGATGGAGCATTTTATGAGGTCCTGCCTGCGGCAGCGATCGCTCACGACAACCGTGAGTCCATCAAATTGCCTAGCAGGACGACTGGCGGCAGCCCATTTACGGTTTCATGCAAGGCATAGCCGAACCGGACAACCCCCTCGAGCTGCAGCGTCCACACCGCGCAAACGGGAGATAAATAAAATCCACCGTTTGCAAAACTTGTCTCATTCTGTGTAAAGACGTGCAGAGGCAAGCCCGATTCCCTCTAGGTTGCAATCATATGCCAAACCCAAGGAGGAACAAGCGAAGAGCTCTCTCAAAATAATAGATCTATTTCATCGTGGTCCCCCGGAAAAATTCCCGTACAGAAAGTAAATAGGTGGCCGCGTCGAACCCGACTTGTACGCGGCCCACAACGTGACGCACACACAAATAAAAGAAAAAAAACGAAAAAAAAAATCATGATGACTCGTTCCTAACTTGGACCCAGCTTCTAATCTCCTGGCTCGTCCCTTCTTTGATCCGAATTCTTCTCCATGCGTTTTTGCCAGCTAACAATCCAAACTGATCTCTTCTTTCCGTTTTACTTCCTTCCCGTCCAAAACAGCCATGTTTCCCTTCCTTTATTCCGAACGTGTTTTTTTTTACCTCATGCATGCATGGTTCCTTTTCTCTTCCGTATGCATATGCAAGTTACTTTATTGCATGCGTGGATGCATGCATGCTTGAAGTTAAAGCACGTTTCTTCCGTTACTTCCCAAAAGAAAGAGACACTCAATCCTGGAGGCTTGTAACAGACACGCAGCACATAGCAACTTGCATTTTTTTTCCTTTTATTTATCTTTCGTCTCGGCCCACATGCACATACATAATTTTCTTGCTCAACTGATTTTTTTCTGACTTCGACATTCCAACATCTCCTCATGTAAAAACCTGAGACCAATTGAAATGCTAGCATTAGGTAGTCGTCAATTCTCATGTAAATTAAAACCAAATTTAATTAGGAACAAGTTCACCTGTTCATTAATCTTTTTGGCTCGTACTCGCGTAATCAGACCAATCGACGAGACCTTCTAAACGCATCTTTACTTTAGGCTTGTACAGATCGAGTATGGGCATGTATATAATTTAATAAAATGGTAGTAGCTCCGTATTTCCAAGTATAATCATTAAAGACCTAATTAAATTAGAGGTCACCTGATAATATTTAATAGGGCTCAATAATTCTTTCCAGTCAAATAATATATTTAACTGAAAATCACCAATCATTTCTGTATCCGCATCACGCATGTTGAACCAGAGGGTAATACCAACGAGCCTCCGCGCCCGCTGCTCGTTGTCGAATTTGGGCATCACACTCGGTGAACTATTGAAGGATATCGGTCACCCCATGCACCGGAAGCCGCTGCTGCTCGTCACATGGTAGTAGAACCATCGCCGCATCCAGTTGGGCTCCCACTTCCCTCGCGTTGAGTTGGCCGGAAAGATCTTCGCGCATTGCGGCCTTAGCACGAGGTTGACGCTGCTGATGTTTGAGACCGCCCCCCTTCGAGCTTCTTCGGCTGGCAGTGTGCGTCATGGAGAAAGGCGAATAGGGTCGTGCTGGGCCATGTACCTTCTGTTCGCGTCGCCCAGCTATAGACAGCTAGGCGAACTATCGTGTTTGGCGTCAGCTGCGCCAACTCCAGCCCGTAAGTCCGCAAGACATCGCCGACGAAGGTCATCCCTGGTATCTGGAGCCCGGCCTTGAAGTACGCGACGAAGACGATCACCTTCGCGACCTTCGGATGCAGCCAGCCTCTTCTCCCGAACAAGAGACTGGATCGTCTCCTCCGTCACAAGACTCGGCCCTAGCACGCAGGAGCATCGGCCTCCCACCTTCTCCCCGGCCGTCCATCGTTTGTCGGACTGCGATGGGTCGCGAACTGCCAGGTTGTACTCCACCGAGGTCGATGGTGAACTGCGCCGGCTGGACGAGGCGTCACCACTGGGCCGGTGAGCATGTTCTTCGCGGCAAGCCATTTCTCCTCTCGAAGGCGTATGGTCAAACGTACGGGGGCAGTGGGAGATCATGCCAGCAAGCAAGAGGAAAGGAGAGCGAAAGGGCAGCAAAGGAGCAAACAAGCGAGTGGGAAGAATGCTTGCGTGCCGGCAAGGGGGGGTATATAAAGCCTTCTCGTCTCCCACCACGATCGGGAAGGGCAATCGGCGGGAGTCCAACCATTCGCCTCCCCGTGATCGGGAAGCGCGTCCGGTGGAGACCGGAGACGCGTAGTTGTTCGGCAGCCTGACAACGCACGATGCCCCAATCACGTGCCTCCATGCGTCCCGTCGTCTCAGGAAGGGACGTGCGACCGCGATCGTGCGGCCGTTTTACAGCGCACGACGTGCGAATCATGCGCAGCCACGCATCCTGCCATACCGGGAAAAAGCGCGCGGCTGCTGACACCGCAAGACGCGCCGGTCACATATTGTCACAACGTGTAGATCACGTCGCCCACTAGGCATCACTAAAGCACTGTCGGTGAGCCGCGAGCCACTGGCCGCGCTTCGACTTCGACTCTGTACGGCGAATCCGGTGTCCACCCCGACTTCAAGCAGTCATATGCGCGTACATCTCATACAATACTAACTAGTGTTTATTCTTGAGACGTTATATTTTCTTAGCTATGGTTTTGAGGGGAGTAGCAAGACACATAACACAATTCCACAATTTTCTGTCAAGACACATATGGGAGTCCATTCAAATTGATGTAGTAACGTCCCCAACACTAGAGGAATTAGTTTCTGTGCCCAACGCAAACCCGTCGTCCAACACCAAATGGGATTAGCTCAAAATCCTGCCCTAAAAAATTAACGTCATTGCCAATGAATCACTCGGGTATGAATTTGTCTGGGTCATTCCATGCCCCAGCATTTCGACTGATTGCCCATAGGTTCAAAATTACGTTGTTGCCTTTAGGGATAGTGTAGCCCTGTACCTCTATTGTAGACTCTGCTGAACGAGGTACTAATGGCGCTACAGGACGAAGTCGAAGGGTTTCTTTCACAACAGCTTCAGGATAAGGGAGACAAGCAATATCAGATTCTTCGATTTGTGTATTTGTGCCGATAACCCTTGTGAGCTCCTCTTTGATCTTTTGCATTGACTGTGGATTTTGTAGTAGATCTGCCATTGCCCACTCGATGAAAACCGAGGTCGTACTAGTTCCAGCACCATATAAATCCTGGCATTGTTTAAACACAACTATATAATTAGACGCATATATAACAGTAGTTGCCACACGAGATGAATAATTTTCTAAGGTGATAAAGAAAGTGCTTACAGTAAACAATGCTCTCATGGCCTCGTGACTTAGCACGGATCCCTCTTGTAGCCATTCGCGCTCCATGTCAAGCACCGCATCTAACAAGTCAATCTTGCGTGCCTCGCCGGCTTCCCGATCGCACCTACACCGTGCGACCTGTTCGTCGTACTGGCGATACGTTATCGTGAATAGTTCCGCCACCTGGCGTCGCACGCCTTGGAGTACATGGCGCTCAACATTAGGCTCACGGCCATGTCAAGCACCATGTGCCTGATGAGGATCGGCCTGCTGCGCGCTGCGTACGTGCTCGGAGACGTCACGGAGAAGTGCCTGCACCTTGTCCCGACACAGGGACTGTAGTGACAGCAATGCCACAGGATCACGACAAGATGGAACAGCGCGTCTGACAAACAGACGAACTCGCTGTGCGCTTCAATCAACAGAGAAAACAAAAAAGCACGAGACAATTTTTGTCGTGCTCAAACACACTGCACCTTTTCGGAGTTTACTCCTTTAAATAAGAATTACAAAGGGCCTACTTCTATTCTTACACGGAATCAAAAACAGAAACAAAAATAACTCTGAAACCGAAACTGAAATCAAAAGTACATGATTTGCTAGGTTGCACGGTTAATGTGGTGTGCCATGCACTATATATATACACATATATATACATATATATATGTATGTATGTATGTATGTATGTATATGTATACATATAGGACGTTGAAATGGGGCACCATGGTGTCTGGGTACCAAGCCACTCTTATAACATCGTCCCACCAAAATAAGTGGTGGAGATGCTTCTTTTTTCTGGATTAATGTGAGAATTTTTAGGATTGTTGTGGGATCTTATTATGCTCAAAACAAATGAGGTGCCTTGAATATTATCAATTGTTTTTTATATAGATATTTTTATAATTATTTAGACCAATATAAAATTGCATTATCGTACTTGCTTGAAAAATGCTTTCATCATATCATAATTTAATAGGTTTTACACACACACAGAGCCGACGTGGAGACCTTCGCGTTGCCAAGCACCTCCTTCGTGTTCCTCTTCTTTGCCGCTGATGCTAAAGCCTTCTTTGGTGCCATCCTTCTTCAGATCTTGGAGCTTGCTCTTGTCTTCCCCACGGATGGTGCCAACTGTTGTGCTTACAGACCAAACAGAGAGATGGTAGTACGGTAGTGGAGAGTTAGGTGAGCAATGCTCCTGGGGTTTCCCCATGGCCTAGATGACCTTATATAAGTTCACATGGGAAGCGTTTTACAATTGTGCCCTTACACCCAAGTATCC
This sequence comes from Dendrocalamus latiflorus, assembly GCA_017311315.1. Taxonomy (NCBI): domain Eukaryota; kingdom Viridiplantae; phylum Streptophyta; class Magnoliopsida; order Poales; family Poaceae; genus Dendrocalamus; species Dendrocalamus latiflorus. Next base: position 32,436,592 of record CM029658.1, on the reverse strand, counting down.
CCTCTAGGGCGTTTATGTCCTTATACATGTCCCATTTTGGGCTTTACAACCTTCTAACAGGCCGGCTGGGCTTAGGTGGGGGCCACCCCTACAACATAGACGTATGCAGAAAATCATGGGCACTAAGACAAAAGATCCAGAGGTTTGTCAACCTACCAATATTTATTTCATGATTATCAATTTATATATATATATATATGCTAGTGACTTTGACATTCCTAGTGGCAGGGCATGAAATTCGACTCAAGTGCATTCGATCATAACAAACTAGTCAAAGTTTGAGGAAAACTCTCTGAATTCTTGATGGCGAAGGTCACTCACCCGAATAGAGATTTCAATCCCGGCGATGATGATTAGATGTTTAAATATTTGATTTAATTGTAATTCACTCAGTTGTGCTTAATCAAACAATTAATTCAATTATACTTCATTCAATTGTTTAATTCATTTGTGAGATCTATGTAATGATTGTCATGTGTTATATATGTGATCAGTTTGCTTGTTTTTAGAGGGCATGGCTAGCATTTCCTGAGGCTAGTCGAAAACAGAAAATAATTTAGTTCTTCAAATCGCTATCACAGACGATTTGTAACACCAAACCGTCTGTTATATATCATATATCACATATGATTATTAGTATTAGCATCTATGATATGTCAGATATCACAGAAGGCTATGTTTAAGAACTGTCTATGATATCTGCATATTACAGACAATTTTTGGTATTAGCCCACTGCTACAAAACATGCTATACTGTACACCTTATCATAGAAGGTTCATGTGGAGCCATCTGTGCTTTAATTATCACAGACAGTTCATGATGAAAACCGTCTTAGAAACTATCATAGATAGTTAGGTTTAAGAGCCGTCTGTGATATCTCCCTTTATCACAGACGGCTTTTAATTAGAATCATCTACGAAATATCACATACAGTTTTTATTTACAAACCGTCTATGTTTTGTCCATTATCACAAATGATTTTTAATTAGAACCATCTATGAAAATATCACCAATGGTTTTTATTTACAACCGTCTGTGTTTTGTCCTTTGTCATATGAACTACAGAAGCTACTGCGCTGGAATAGATAAGTGTGCCAGTGTGACTAGTCACTTTTACAAAGGACAAATTCAAGTCAAATTTATTACAAAAGACCCAAAAAAAGAGATTCCCATATCTTGGTCTTTTGGGTTTCATATGCTTCCTCTTCTACTTTTGGAGTAGGAGGATCAGCACTTGCGTTCTCGGATGCCATGAAGATTGTCCTTGCCCTCTCTACTTCCTCCTCTAACCTGGGTAAATCATTAGCATGGCTCATAATCTCAAAGAGGATGGTGTGATAAGCTTCCTCAGAATCGGCCGCTTCTGCTTGATCGGCAAGGTTATTCATGCGTCTCTCCACGGCCGCAAGAGCTTCCTCCACTTTGCGCACATTGAAGAGAAGAACCAGGCTGGGGGCAGTTTCCCTTTCCTGAGCGGCAACGAGACACCACCGTCAATGTTGGATGATGAGGTCCAACTAACGGATGAAAGTGAGTCGAGGAAGGAGAGTAGGGCATGAGTGGAGGCGTTGCTCTAGACATAAGTTGTCGGCCGCCTGTGTAAGGTTGCGGCCGAACAACTCATGATGGATAGATGAGAGAAAGAAGATCAAAAGAATATTAGATGCCATTATTGAGAAATTTGGTGAAGAAGATGAGGGTTTGTCAACTCCTCGCCGGCTTCCCGATCGCGCCTACGCTGTGCGACCTGTTCGTCGTACTGGCGATACATAATCTTGAATTGTTCCGCCGCCCGGCGTCGCACGCCTTGGAGGTCAAGGACGGCGATCGCCGGGAAGAGGTCCGAAACATTTGGCATCCCGATTATCCGCATACCCTCTTCTACCACCTCCCTAAACACGACCCTCGACTCAGAGTCCAATTCGGTGGAGTACATGGCGCTCAACATTAGGCTCACGACCATGTCAACCACCATGTGCCTGATGTCGATCGGCGTGCCACGCGCTGCGTGCTCGGAGACGTCACGGAGAAGTGCCTGCACCTTGTCCCGACACAGGGACTGCAGCGCGTTGAGCCGCTTCGGCGCGAGCAGTTCCATGGTCGCAAACTTACGTAAGGCACGCCACTTGCTGTTCGGGTGCTGGAGTGCGATGAGAGAGTTGGCGCTGTGCCCCATGGCGTTGAAGGCGTCGGCGATTGAGCGGCCTGCCAAGTTGTCCTTGTTCTTATGGAAGATCTCGCGCACGGCGTCTGGCGTGGAGACGACGACGGTGAGGACCGTGCCAAGGCGGAGGGACATGACGGGGCCGTAGCGATCAGCAAGGCGTGAGAGGGAGCGATGCGGCTGGTCGCCCTTCCAAAGGGCAAGGAGGTCGCCGATGAGAGGTTTCGGCGGCCAAGGGCCAGGAGGAAGATGGTGGCGGCTATCAGCAATCAACTGGAAGATGTAGAAAGATAAGAGGATGAGCACAAACGACCATGTTAAGTATGCTACAAGCTGGAGGAAAGCCATTGCACTCAAAACTACACGATATGCTGGGTTGCACGGTTAATGTGGCATACCATGCACTATATATACATGGTTCTCCAGGCCTCCAGCCCAGCACTACAGTATTTTTTTATTTTTGTTGTTTTTCTTATTAACTGATGTTGTCGCTTTTTTGAGGTTCACTTGTTAGACCAATGATATCTTTATAATTATGTAGACCAGCATAAAATTGTATTACCGTATTTGCTAAAAAAAATGCTTTCCCCATATCATAATTTAATAGGTTTTACACATATATCTATATATTTTGCTATGAGAGGCTATAAATTATCATATTAACTGAAAGAAAAACAAAAAGATTTACAACGCACCGCTTATTTCGGTGGGTTTAGATTAGAGATTTTTTTAGATCAATAAGATGGAGATTAATTAGTCAGAATAAGAGTTCTAGAACAAAGTCGACTAACAAAAAAAGAAAGATTTATACCACACTTATTTTTTTAAAAGAATACACAGGAGGACTTGCATCTTTCCATTAACAAAGAGAAGGAGCCTGCCGGTGGTGGACCACACAACATCGAGCAAAGATTCAAATTATTACTTTAATTTTCGCTCCCCTGGATACAATTTAATGACTAGCTATATATGAGATCATGTGCAGATCACCTCATGTTGTGATAAGTAATTAATTTTTAGTTAAGAGAGTTTGCGGAGTTTAAATTTGATTTTTGTAGAATCATATGGCACAATCAGAGGGGGTGAATGATTGTCTCCGCTTTTACCACCTAAAATCAAAACCCAACACAGAGAAACAAAAAGAAGCAATCTGGATTACCAAACAGAGATAACGCCTGCTATTGCTCGAACGTACGTGGTCGTAGCGTCTGTCGCTCTGGTCTTACGTGCTCGTTACGACCAGATTCTCTGTCGCCCGACTGCACGTTACAACCTGACGTTACGACCACTCATCCTGAACAATAGCTCTGACCACTCGCTTATGACCGCATGCTTCCGATCGCTCGCACAAGCCACTCGCTTACGACCGCTCTCTTACGAGTGCTCGGATCGATCGCCGACTCGTTCCAATCGCTCAGCACAATCTCGGATCGACTGCCTGATCTTTCCAATCTCTTTGCACAACAACGCCACACGTGGTCATGACTTCCTTTTGCCTGACGACTTTAGTTGTTCGACCACCGCCCGAATGAGATGCGTTGAAGATAAAAACAGAGCATGGAAAACAAAGAGAGGAGCGATGCTCTAGAAGTCACCGGAGAAGAAAGAATCCGATCTATTATTTTATCATCAAGTTCTTAGCTACAAAGCGCCTCACTGCACCCTTATAAATATTCTCCACAAAAGCCCTAAAACCCTATATGTCAGCCTACAACAACCCTTGCTTTTATAGGCCAGCACACATAGCGTGTTCAACTCGAACACTCCGAAACCATGTCCTTAACCACCTGGACACGAGATCTTATCTCTTCCACAAATCAAGGGACCCGAAACCCTTCCTAACACGGGTTTTAACCAACTCGTACAGGTCATGAACTCCATCCACAACTCGACAAAGCCTCCAGGATATCCCCTCCTGTATCTCCGTCGTGCACCATCACCTTGTGCTCTCCCGTGAGCCGATCACCTTGTGTGACCACCTAACCGCCTAGACCTCAGATTACTCCCTTCTATTCCCGGTCCTCATCACCGACCCTAGCCGTCTCCACACCTCCACGCAGCATCCACCTTTGACCTCCATGTGCTCCAGCATGAGCTTGACCACCTCGCATGACATCTCGACTGCCTGGACCTCAAATTACCCAGTCCTAGTCCCGGTCCTCCTTGTCACCGACCATGGTCACCTCCATGCTCACCTGCATAAGCAAAGACCAATGAAACATCTCCCGGTACAACACATTAGGAAAACACACCCTTCTCTACCCCCAGACAAGATCGAAACCTTCTACGACCATCCCCTAGGTCATTTACAACCGCACAAAACATCGCTAACAGATACATACTTTCAGACCATCCAATACTATTTCTAGCTCAGAGTACTCGTAAACCACAAGTACTCAAAAACTCTAGCACCACTACTGGCCGACTTTCGAGTACCGACTACCGAGTATCGATCAGAAATCACAGCCGCAACATGTACTCGAAGCCTATGAGTATGGAAACACTCCAACAAACGACAGCTTACCACAATTGTGAAACCTCTTCTATCGAGTACCTCCATCCTCGAGTACCCACCTAGTACTGCAGTAACGACCATCCATCATCGACCATCACACACTGACCAGTCAACCCTGGCTCAACACAAGTACTTGACGTACTCGAAGATCACAAGAGTGAAGCACTCGAATCAACTATGAAGTCTTCGAGTACCGACCATGAAGCCTACGACAACCGATCGCTAAGCCTTCGACTACCCAAGACAAAACAACAGACTGTGAAGTCTATGAGTATCAACAAGACTGCCAAATCTACAACCATAAAGGTAGTCTGCAAAATCTACAACCCTAAAAGCAGTCTGCAAAACCTACGACAATGGAAGCAGTCTGCAAAACCTATGACCATGGAAGTAGTCTGCAAAACCTACAACCATCGACCACAAAGCCCTAGACTATTGACCAGTAAAACCTTCGACTATTGAGTACGACCAGTAAATTCTAAGACTATCGAGTATTGTAGCTACGACCATGAAAGAGTATTGTAGCTACGATTACCTATCGTGGTCGTAAGATCAAATTCGTACTACCGTGGTCGAAAGATCAAAGTCGTACTATCGTGGTCGAAAGATCAAAGTTTTACTACCGTGGTCAAATGATCGAAGTTGTATTGCCATGGTCGAAGCCAGACGTGGTCGTAAGCTACTGTGGTTGAAAGCTGTTGTGGTCGAAGCCAGTCATAGTCGAGAGCTGCCGTGGTCATAAGCCAGAAGTGGTTGATAGCTGCTGTGGTCAAAAGCTGGATGTGGTCAAAAAATTGCTATGGTCATAAACTAAATGTGGTCGACAACTGCTGTGGTCAAAAGAGCACCTGTCGACCACCAAGTCATAAGAACTCCTGCTGACCACCAAGTCGTAAGAATTCATGCCGACCACCAAGTGGAAAAACTCCTGCCGACTACCAAGTCGTAAGAACTCATGCCGACCACCAAGTCATAACAACTCCTGCCGACCACCAAGTTTTAAGAATTCCTACCGACTACCAAGTCGTAAGAACTCCTGCCATAGTCATAGTCATGTTCATGCCATGGTCAAAGTATGATGTCTGATGTCTGAAGCATGAAGTCTATGGTCGTAGTCTAAAGTCTGTGGCCATGTTTGAAGTGCTGTGGTTGAAGCATGCTGTGGTCATCTACTGTGGTTGAAGTCTAAAGTCTGTGGTCTGAAGACTGAGATCACTCATAATTGTGCAAGATCACTCAAAGGCAAAGACATCAACAGCAAACAATCAAGTCTTTCACAAACACAAAATCTAAAGCAAGCCAAATGTCAATTATTCATCATATCTTAATTTATGACCATCCACACGGTCTAACAGTTTTTGAGAGTTTGCAATTTTTCAGTTGCTTTATGTTGCTAGTGGTCTGACCGGCCTAGGGCTGGCAGTCAAACTGGTTGTGGAAGGTGACGATCAAACCAGCCTTTGGCTGGCGGTCTGACTGGTCGAGGAGCTGTTGGACATGCATTGGTTTGAGCTAAGTTGTTTGAATGTGGGCACGGTATGGATACCGTTTGTTTGTGTGCACATGGGTTTAAGGTTTGATCCTAGGTTCAGAATCAGTGGTTTGGTTATATTCATTTTGTATGGTGTATTATATGGATTAATTGTGTTAATTAATTGGGGCCACATGAAAGATGACGAAGCATGAGTGATGCTTCGTGGCAAAGGAAACAGGAAACTTCATGGAAGGCGCTAGTGGGGCATTTTGGTAAATTGTCAAAATACTGAAAATGTGGTGTCGCGTGAAACCACGGTGCACTCTTGGATATGGTTTAGAGCTTGATAAACCAGGTGCATTGAGTTATGTAGAACTGAGGGCTTAGATTTTGTTATAGCCGCTTTGTATGCATGCTTAGTGATGTATTGTAATTATAGCTATCCTAGAGGGGTATTCTAGGAAAGAGTTGGCTAAACCCGATATGAATGAGTGGAGGGAGTTAATCTCAGCTCTTGAGGTGATCCAAGGGTTGAGGTTGCTCCTAGATTGCTATAAATGGAGGGATGGAGGTATACCTCCATGCCAAAGTCTTTGAGAAGAATTTAGGGTTTTTCTTATGCTCCTTTGAGATTTGTTCACTAGAAAGTGTGGCTTTGTAACCCTTTCTCTCAAAACAATGAAAATTTTAAGTTCATACTTATTCTGAAATTTATTTTATTTCTTGCAATTTTGAGCTTTTCTTTATTTCAACTTGAGTTTCTCTTTCTCTCCCACTTTTTGTAGTTTTATTTGATCTAGGATGTGCAAAAGGTTAAGGAGTTCATCAAGAATATATTCCAATCTAGCAAGATTCATTAGAAATCATTCTTACTCAAGTTGTATTTTCAAAAACCGTGTTCTTGAGTTGAAATTGTTTTTTTGTGCAACTTGGACTATTTGCATGCAAGGCGAAGACATTGGGCACATCCTTGTGTTGTGGCTACTGACCAAATAGTATAATAGGAGAGTAGTGGAGTGGATGTGATGGGCAATGCTTGCCCCTCCCCTATGCCCAGGGTGTGTATATATATTTCCGCGAAGCGTATTTTATAATCCTACCCTTACATTCATGTGCCCTCCAAAGGGGTATCTATGTTATTACACATGTCCCATTTTGGGCTTTACAATTCTCTAACAGGCCAGATGGCTTAGGTGGGGGCCACGCCTACCATAGGAGCCTCTCGTGGTAAAGGGCTTCTCATGGGCCGAAACCATGTCGCCGAGCCCTTTAGCGCCCTCCATCCCTACGGCCTGTGCCCTTTTACGTGCCGGGCCAGAGAAGATGATGTGATCGTCACGCCCTGCTCAGTCTTCTCAGGCCCCAACCTAAAAAGCAGCCCACCGGGCCATGTCGCACCGAATGGTGTCGTGGCACCTGAAGTTGTACCGCCCATCTATGCGCTTTGGGACATGCGGCGTGGTGGTAGTGGTGCGTCGTGCAATGTCAGTGTCTCTCATTTTCGTGTGTTTGGTTGCAAGTGTTTCATTTTGAAGTTCGGGAACCTAGACAAGTTCGAGTCACATTCTTGTGATGGGATCTTTCTAGGCTACTCGACTTCTTCGCGGGCTTATAGGGTCTGGAACTGCGAGTCTAGCAAAATGGTAGAAACCTGTGAGGTGACCTTTGATGAGGCCAGTCTGGGGACTAGGCCCGATATCTCAGGTTCTTTAGAGCAGTGCGAGACCATCTTCGTGGACGATGAGGAGGATGGAGATGAGGGTTGTTTAACCGATCCAGTTTCTCCTCCCCTTGAGGTGCCTCCTTCTTCCACCGCACCTCAGGGAGATCAGCCCATGCCTTCGGCTTCCTCTGGAGCTAGTGGCTCTGTTCCTACTTCATCTGCACATGAGGTAGAGGCCACTTCTTCATCTCATCCTGGACCCCCTTGGCATATCCAAAAAGCTCATCCTTCTGAGCAGATCATTGGAGACCTTTTTGAGCGTGTCACACGCTCTAAGTCTGGTTTGTCACAGTTCTGTCTCCATTATGCCTTGATTGCCTCCTTTGAGCCCAAGGATGTTTCTCATGCTCTTTCAGATGAGTCTTGGGTCAATGCCATGCATGAAGAGTTAAAAAATTTCGAGAGAAACAAGGTCTGGTCGCTTGTTGAGCCCCCGTGATGTCACAATGTCATTGGGACTAAGTGGGTATTCAAGAACAAGCAGAGCAAGGATGGAGTGGTTATTTGGAACAAGGCTAGACTGGTAGCTCATGACTTTTCCCAGGTTGAGGGTCTTGATTTCGAGGAGACCTTTGCCCCTATAGTTAGACTTGAGGCCATTAGAATTCTGTTTGCCTTTGTAGCTTCTAAGGGTTTCAAGCTTTACCAGATGGACGTCAAGAGTGCCTTCCTTAATGGATTCATTGAGGAAGAAATCTATGTGAGACAGCCTCCTGGTTTCGAGAACCCCAAATACCCTAACCATGTCCTCAACCTTTCCAAAGCTTTTTATGGACTTAAGCAGGCTCCTAGAGCTTGGTATGAGAGGCTTAAGTCCTACTTGTTGAGTCATGGTTTTGAGATGGGTAAGGTGGATAAGACCTTGTTCATTCGCCAACATAGTACTGATCTTCTGCTCGTCCAGATCTATGTGGACGACATCATCTTTGGCGGCTCTTCACATGCTCTCGTTTCACAGTTCTCGGATGTCATGAGCACCGAGTTTGAGATGAGCATGATGGGTGAGTTGACATTCTTCCTTGGCTTCCAAATCAAGTAGACTCGGGAGGGTACCTTCTTGCATCAGGGCAAGTACACTCGTGACCTCCTGAGACGCTTCGACATGACTGATGGTAAGCTAGTGTCGACTCCCATGGCGTCTTCCGCCACTCTTGGCCCAGATGAGGATGGCGAGCCTGTTGATCAGAAAGAGTATCGGAGTATGATCGGCTCCCTCTTGTACCTCATTGCCTCGAGACCGGACATACACTTCTCCGTGTGTCTTTGTGCTCGGTTTTAGGCTTCTCCTCGCGTAGCTCACCGTCAGGCGGTGAAGCGCATTCTTCGGTACCTTCGAGCTACCATTGACTATGGTATCTGGTACTCTTTTTCTTCCTGTCTTTCCTTGAGAGCCTTCTCGGACGCAGACTTTGCCGGCTGCAAGATAGATAGGAAGAGCACCTCTGGCACCTGCCAATTTATTGTCACTTCTCTTGTCTCTTGGTCTTCTAGGAAGCAGTCCGGTGTTGCACAGTCCACCGCAGAGGCCGAGTACGTAGCTGCCGCCAGTTGCTGCAGCCAAGTGCTTTGGATGGTCTCGACCCTGCGGGACTTTGGGTTTGTTATCGACAGTGTTCCACTCTTTTGTGATAACACTTCTGCGATTAACATTGCTAAGAACCCAGTGCAGCACTCTTGGACCAAGCATATTGATATTCGCTATCACTTCCTTAGAGACCATGTAGAGAAGGGTGACATAGTGCTCCAGTTTGTGGAGAGTGACCACCAGTTGGCTGATATCTTTACCAAGCCATTGGATAGCTCTAGGTTTTCAGCTCTGCGGGGAGAGCTTGGGGTGGTTTGTCCTTATGGGCTGTTGTGAGGGGGAGCTTTATGCTTTACTGCTTTATTATATTGATTATGCTCTTGCTCCTTATTATTGCTTTGTATTCGGGGTGCATTGGGTTAGTCCTTCTAGCATAGGTTAGAGTGTTTTTCTAGTCTAGTTGCTTAGACGTCTTCCTCTCATCTTGTGATCTAGGATTCTGCTCTATTAGCCGCTTCTCCTGCTTCACTAGGTTGAGCTCACTCACTACTTTTAGGTTCTAGCAAGGGTCGGGCCACCCTTAGGTAGACAGGGTACGTGTTTACTCCTTAGTGTGCTAGATTACCGATCTAATAGTTCTAGAGTCATATGGGGTAGATGAGAGTCAGTCTGAGCCATAGTTGCCTCTATATCTTTTCTATGCTTTAAGGACTGCCTGTTCAGATTTTCTTTGCCAGCTCCTCGATTTATTTGCGTTGGTTCAGGGGGAGTTCTTTTGGGAGCTTCTGGAGCTTAATATTGACTTAACTCAACTTGAACTAAAAGTTGGTTCTCATGTTGAGGGGAGCTGGATTTTCTGCATTTTAACATTCTGCATTATAATATAATTACTTGGACCCTTGATTATTATCCGTTTATGACATGTTTACAATGCACTACTCTTGCCATGACTTGTGCTTAAATTGCTAGATGGATCATGATTTCATATGTGTAGGCTAGCTCTTGCCATGATAAGTACATTAAAATTGCTTAATTTACATTAAAACTTGTCATGCTAGCTCTTGAGATTAGTCTTGCTTTAGTTATCCTTTTATGATTCATGCCATGTCAAATAGGTTGAGTTGAGTCTTCAATCTTTGTTGAGCCTTTAGATTGAGCTATGATTAGTTCTTGATGATACATGAGTTAGTACAATGTTAAAAATGCAAAAAGATCTCCTTTGTGCGAAAAAACTGATCTCACCAATTCTTTCTCATGAGACTGCTTGCCATTGCACTTGGCATGAACTCAGGGGGAGTTTTGGATGACCAAGATCATCTCATTAAGCTTCTTGCTTGGAATGATCGCATAAGGCTTGAGATCTAGCACATTTCTGAAAATTTTGGTTGGAAACAATCATGAGCTTTAAAAGAAAAATCATGACGAATGTGCTCAATTTGCTTAAACTCAACAGAACCAAGTACTTATTCAATTGTCTCATTCTTTGAGCTTGCAGCACTCTAATTTGACTCAATACTAGCTTCTTGGTTCCGCTTAGACTATTGACATGGCACGCATCATCCTTGGATATCTCTTGTTAGACTTTGATCATGGGTGACTTGATATGCTCACAAATTGCATTACATTTCAGATTGTCATCTATTTGGCCTAGCTAATTTATATATACATCATCATGATCTAGATAGCATTCTATTGAGTTATGGCTTGATGTAGTACTTAATGGTCATTTTGGATAATCTTCATGGCTCTAATTGCTCAAAATAATCAAACTTCAGCCATTTCATCCAAAATCATGTCATGTTCTCTCTTTTGCATCCTTGATGTGTTTATTACCAAAAGGGGGAGAATAGAGGAGAAAAAATCATTTGGGAACATTTTAGAGCTTTGGAGAACAATTTGCTCTTTCTGTTGTTGCTCTAGTGTTCTTTCTGTCGACATGGTCATTAGCTTCATTCTTCTTCTTTGGACCATGTTGGACTTCTTCAAATCAAACTCAACTTCGCGTTTTTTCTGGATTTGTCAATATACTCATCAAGGGGAGATTGAGAGACCATGTGGTTGTGACCCCATGTGAGTGATGAGTAATTGACTTTGGTTTAGCAGAGTCGAGTTTAGTTTGAGTGGTTTGGACCATGACGTTGCGTGGTGCAATGGACTTGGTCGGACTTGGTCAAAGGGTTTTAGTTGCATATTATGTTGACTTGACAGGTTGGGCTTCATTATGAGTAAGTATGACTCTTTGATGCTATTTATACTTTCATGTATCGAGCGGTGCTATTTGATGTGTTTCTTGTCTGTGATGGCTGCAGGACGTCAAGGCGGAGCCGTGGCGAGACACGAGGTGACCGGACTAGACGCAGGTGGTGTTGAGGTCAGAACGGTCGATGTGTCGAAGATGGCGGAGATTTGATGTGGTTGCGAGTCGTGAATGACAAGGAGCGCGGAAGCTTCCCGGAAGGTGCAGGAGGGGCGAATTGGGAATTTCGCGAGGCTGCACAAGTGGGAGTGGGCTCCGTTGGATTTAGCGGGCGTAACGGGGTGGAGACCTGTTAGCCAAGGGCTATAAATAGATGTGAGGGGCTGCATGCCCTCATATGGCCTTAGGAGAGAGTTAGCGTTTGCTAGAGTCAAAAGAGGCTTTGGAAGGTTGTTTTGCTTTGCTCTTTAGTGGTTGAGGGCAGGTTGTTGTGTCCCCTTCGTAGCTTTCTTCCTGTGATGGTTTCTTGAGTGCTCCCCTTCTCAAGCATGTAGAGAGGAGAGCGATTGAGAGGGAGAGGAGAGGTTTGAGTGGTGAATTCATGTAATCAAACCCCGTTCTAATGTCCATGCGTATGGGGATGTAGTTCTCTGTAATCTTTGTGGTTTTCAATGAAATCTGAAGTTTCCTCTTGTGCTCCCTGTTCTTCCTTCGTTCATCCTTTTGGTGATTTTTGATCTTTTATGTTTCTTGTTGTTTGTTGCTTGGGAGTGCCAAAATGGGTTGCTCTATGTTGGGATAGTACCTCAAGATCATTTGATCAGTTAAAATCCCAAGAACCCATCTTTAATTTCATATTTTGGTTTTGAGCCTCCCCTGTTCATGTTTTGCATTCTAGGGTTTTGGTGCTGTTCTTGATTCCCTTCGTGAGATGGCGTGAAATTTGGCATGGAGAGTCCAGAGGCTATCTAATAGCTATCCTCAAAGTTTCATAGCCAAAGGATCAAAAGTTGGGGAGTAATTTGATTTTTGGCTCAGGTCGAGCAAAATTTCAGATTTTTACCCAAATCTGAAATTCCTTTCTTTGAGTTGAAATTTCTTGGTCTTCTAGGCTCCTCACAGCGTCCAACCCGTTAGTGAATAGTGTTCGGCCCAACACTGTAGCAGCCCGACCTGATTAGTAAATAATACCTACACCCAGAATGAATAGTACAGACCTAACACTGTAGCAACCGATCCAAAATGAACAGTAACCGACCCGTTAGTAAATAGTGTTAGACCCGCAGTGAACAGTGCATACCTGTTACTGTTCATCCATACCAAAAAAACAAAATACATCCATTTTTGATCATTTTGAAGCCATCTACTCATTTCTCAGCTTCATTTTCCCATACCGAACATCGATAATACTCAAAACCACTAAAGCACATTTTCAAACCCTAAACCATAATACGGTCCGAACTCTTATCGTTCGCCAAAACCCTAAAAACACGTATGCCTTTTTATCGTCTTGAGCCTGTCTACACTTTTCCAACTTTGCTGTCACCTTACACACTGGTAAAACTCTAAACAACCTAGATAAATATTCAGACCCTAAAATGTAATACCATCCATACCTTCAGCCATTCACTGAAATCCATACAATGCCTATATACATCCTCGATCATCTCGAACCCACCTAACCTAATTCCAATCCTATTGAGTTGAACCACCCACCGCCTAATCCCTGACCACACCACCTACCTTCTTTATGTCTTTTTGGTTATTTAATTGTATTTTGTTTCCAGCTTGCGTTCTGCAAAGCAGGAACTCATTTGTATTCATCTTCCACGCTAGCACTCGAACCACATGAGTTGGTCAACAGAAGGACTACAAGAGTAATTAAAGAAGTTGGTGGTATCCAATACGAAGACTATAGTAAAGATAACCAGAGGCTATGGATAAAGAGGCAAGTTCCATGTCTTTGATATTATTGAACCTACATTCCGTTAATTATTATTTATCAGCATTTTCATTATGCTATTTACGCACTGTTATTTCTTGTACAGTAAATGTTTAGAATGACATGTTATTAGCTAATGTCCTACCACCTGAAAAAGTCCTATTTAATTTGATAGCCATATTCACCTTGACATGACATAGCATTATTAAATGTATTAATAATGTAATCATGGTAGTTTAGAAACTCAACAAATGTTTCCACTATTAATAGATTTGGCATTTGTTGATAGAAATTTGAAAAGTGGTTCTAGGATAAGAAAGGATTGTTGGAGGCCATGAGTCGACCGGATCCGATGACCTTATCCTAGGGTGGAGGCTTGGGATGGAATGATGGCAGTGTTGTGGGCACTGATATATGGGTTCATGGGAGGAAGTTGCCTCAGTGAAAACACAAAGACTAGACCCTTATGCTAAGTAAAGAACATAGTAACCAATCAACTACAAGCGTTGACTTGTCAAATCTGGTTTAGTAGCTGCTCAAATTGATTGAATATCTACATAAGGGTATGATATAATGCTCCACAAGAGGGAACAGCCGGCATAGGGATGCGGTATGGAAACGGTAAAGCCATACTTTCACAACGGTAGACTCCGCCCTGTCAGGCCGCCATTTTCTATGATAGGCGGTCCATAGTCTATCGGGTACAGACTACATAAAGAGATAAGCAGTGATAATAATGATATCACATACGGCTCTAGTTTAGAACCGTCTGTGATAACGATATCACAGGCGCTTCTCAACTAGAACCGTCTGTAATAAGCCGTCCTATATATACCCTCAAGCTAGGGTTTTGCGTGTACACTACAGTTATAGCTATACCAACTTGAGCACAGAGACATAATGTCGCTGATCTTCCGATCGTGCCCATCACCGCCTCTGTCCCCCGTGCTCGTCGCCGACCGCCTTCCCTGAGCCTGTCGCCGGCCGCCATCCCCGAGCCCGTCGCCGGCCGCCATCCCCGAGCCCTTCGTCGGCCGCCATCCCTGAGCCCATCGCCGGACGCCATCATCGAGCTCGTCTCCTGCCGCCTTCCCCGAGCCCATTGCCGACCACCATCCCCAAGCCCGTCGCTGGCAACCGAGGTGTTCAAATTCCCCTCTAGGGTTTTTTTTGATCTGGGCATTTGGCAAGATCAAGAACTCAAGAGTGTTTGAGGTGTTTATCTTGTGCTTGTGAGTGGTTCTTGGCTAGAACTGCTTGTAGTCTTGTGCGGCATCCCTGTACCTTGGCTTCCTTCTTGGCTTCGACAGAGAGAGGAAGAGCGGCATTGTATCTCCGTGAACAATCTTCCCCCTTGCCACAGTGGGTTGATAGGTTTTCTGGGACAGCAATTTCAAAACCAGAACCAAAAGATAGAGCACAATTTTAGATAAAGTCGGCAGAGGCAGGCAGTAGTGGAGGCCGCGCGACTAGAAGTGTGGTCGTCGCGGCTATCCCCCCGATTAGGCGTGGCCTCCACTATTGTCGGCGGGACTTGTTGGCTTCGAGCCTCTTGCATCTACCGCCCGGCGACCCGAAGGTTTGCTAGCTCACGTTGCAGCGTGCCGAGGGCCACCAGCAAGACATTCTCCACTATTGAGGCAGTTACACCTATCGGAGTAGTAGCACGCACAACAGGGTTGCTGGCGACTACGGCCTGCTCGCCAGAGCCATTTGGCGCAGCGGGACGACGGGTCTCAGGGTCGGTGATGAGATCGATGTGGCCTTCGGGACGACTTGTTGGCCCCACGTTGGGTCCCGGGCCATCAGGCCTACCGACGTGAGTGTCGGTGCCGGCACTCCCACTGGCACGAGTGCCATTAACAAAGTCAACCGCTGCCCCATCAGCGCTGGTATCAACGTCAGCATTCGTCCTGCCGGCGTCACCTTCTGTACCTGCCCCAAACACCGACGCGGGCGGCCCACTAGCCAAAGCCCTGGCGTTTGCGACCGCGACCGTCGTGCTCCACTTCTTCCTCACCGCCAATGAAGCTTTCTTGGGCACCATCACTTCTTTGAACTCCGCAGCTTGCTCTCTGTCATCCCCACGGATGGCGCCAACTGTTGTGGCTATTGACCAAACAGTATAATAGGAGAGTAGTGGAGTGGATGCGATGGGCAATGCTTGCCCCTCCCCTATGCCCAGGGCGTGTATATATATTTCCACGAAGCGTATTACTTTACAATTTCTTTTAAAATCAAAACACTGAGAACCTTGTCTTACTATTATTCAAGTTTCATCAAATTTGATTAAGTTTATCTTGAATTCTTGAGGTTTCTTAACGGTCATGATTCTGAAATTCTAGATTTCGGTACAACGTGATTTTCAAGTAAGAAAGGTCTTTTCATTGGGCATTACTTTGCAATTCCTTTTAGAATCATAACTCTTAGGATCTTATCATAGTATGGTTCATCAATCTTGATTAAGTTTATCTTAAGTTTTCGAGATTACTTTTTAAGAAAGTTTTTGAAATTCTTGTTCTGTTCTTTGTTTTTGAACCTAGCATCTTTCTCATAGCACTAGAGTTTAAAAAAAAATACTTGAGTAGACAAATTTTAATTCGTGTCTATTTATCCCTTTTTAGTTACCATAACCGACGCTTCCCTACCAGACCCTCTAAACTACCCTATTGATGAAAAATAGGTATTGGACACAGGACTTCCCTGCCTTGCGTTGTATTGATGTGCTTCGGTGCTTCGTCGCTGATATTCTCCATGAGGGTACTCGGCTGGAGCAAAGGTGAAGACCCCAAGCTAGCCCCTTTGCCGGATCACGTAGGGACAACACAATCAACGATCGATGGATAAGTCTCTATCCCTAGACAAGCGTCCAGCATGATGGCGTATGGCGAGAAAACACGAGTGGGACTACGACGGCGTCAATGCATGCTGTTGATAGTAAAAAATGACACTAGCATATTTATGCATTAGATGATCAAAATAGCCGAATTGTTGTTTCATTAATATAATTTGGTTGACTATATGGTTGCCCATTGAACTATTTACGACCACTTTGGTCGTGATCGGCTACCCATCGAATCATTTACGACCACACTGTCCATGGTCAGAACCGGGTGATGTGTTAAGTGAGTGGTCGGATAAGCTCTACGACCATGTTGTGGCGTATACGACCACTTTGGACATGGTCGAATGTCTCCTGAGAGGTTTACGACCATTCTGGCCATGGTCAAAGGGCACCAGAAGGAATTACGACTACTTTGGCCGTGGTCGAAAGTCATCGTGATCACATTGGTCGTGGTCAACAGTCGCAAGATAGCTCCACGACCACGTTGTGGCGTATACGACCACTTTGGGCATGGTCGAATATCTCCCGAGAGGTTTACGACCATTCTGGCCATGGTCAAAGGGCACCAGAAGGAATTATGACTACTTTGGCCATGGTCGAAAGTCACTATGACCGCATTGGTCGTGGTTGGCAGTCGTCAGATAGATCTATGACCACGGTGGAGTCTACGACCACGTTGGGGTCTACGACCACGGTGAAGTATACGACCACGTTGGAAGCTACGACCACGTTGGAGTTTACGACCACGTTTGAGGCTACGACCACGGTGGAGTATACGACCACGTTGGAGTCTGCGACCACGTTGGAAGCTACGACCACGGTGGAGTCTACGACCACGTTGGAGGCTACGACCACGGTGGGGTCTACGACCACGTTGGGGTCTACGACCACAGTGGAGTATACGACCACGTTGAGGTCTATGACCACGTTGGAGTCTACGACCACGTTGGAGTCTACACCACGTTGGAAGCTGCGACCACGGTGGAGTCTACGACCATGTTGGAGGCTACGACCATGGTGGGATCTACGACCACGTTGAAGGCCACGATCACGTTGGAGTCTATGACCACGTAGAAGCCTACGACTGCATTGAAGGCTACGACCATACTAAAGGTGGTCGCAAGGAGTTCGACCACGATTTGGAAACTCTGGCAGTTATAACGAGAAGCGGTCGAAAATTTGGGGATACTGAATCGTTATAGGAAGTTATCTGCAGAGGATTCGACAGCGGAGAAACAAAGAAGAGAAAGACTGAATCGTTATGGGAAGTTATCTGCAGAGGATTCGACAGCGGAGAAGCAAAGAAGAGAAAGAAATCGGGCTCATTAGCAGATGTGATTAATTTTATTTGATGCCGATTTTACTTGCCATAGATCTTGATTTGATGCCGATTTTATTTGCCATAGACCAGACACCCTATAAATATAAAGGGTAAGGCCGATTGCAAAAGAACAATCAGACAATCGACACAATATTATTTTCGTACCTTTGTTTTTAGTCTCTAGATTAAAGTAGATCTTGTTTCTTCATCAATTATCTTGTTGGTGTACGGATCAGTTTCGTGCGGCAACACATGCCTGCACTGTCAGGACCTATGTTTGTACGCTCGACGTCAGCCAGGTTGTCCCGACCTCGCCGGCCAATGGACGAGCGACACCGGATGAACTGGGCAAGTTAACACCAGCGATGAATATGACAATTAACCAGATGCATTTAGAGTAGCACAAGTGTTTTAAGTTAAACTAGCCGGTGATCATGACGCAACTGCGTGAGCTAGTCTTAATATAATTTTTGGTCTGTTAAATAATTTAGGTTTGATCACTGTTGACTCAGAATTATCAACCTATTTAGATATTTACAAATATCCTATAATATTAAAAGCGTCGCCTTCGTTCTTGATACTAGAAAGTCCAACAATAATCTTTAAAAAGAGAACAAACATATATAACAATTCTCCCGATAATGTAGAGACAAAGTAAATGGCCTACCTCTGATTATCATGGATAAGGCCTTTCTCTTTTACCAATGGATCTAGCAAAAGAAAATAGATACCACGCAATGGTCACCGTCTTCTCCTCCCACACCGGGGAGTTGGTGCCGCTGTCTTTCTTGGCAAAACGCGACATACATCATAGCTTCCAAGATAACCCGCCGTAATAGCTTTTTTCTATCTCTCACGGTAGTGCGATAGGCTACCACAGGCTGGCCGCTTGGTATTTGACAAACTCAGCTTTATTTAGAATCAGTTAGATTGAAGACTAAAATGGAGAGGGCTAGTTAGCCCTAGGTGTAATATTCAAAAATAATCTTTCTGTGGATTTATATGTAAATAGTGAAAAGAGGATATGTGAAAATATGTTCTTAGAATTTAAAAGAGTTGTTTTTCGAATGTGAGTTGTACGGAAGAATTGAAGATTTGAGTGTTCTTGTGCCGGGATAAAGGGGAATTGAAGATTGGGTGTTCTCGAGCCGGGATAGAGGGAAACATGAGAAAGAGATAAGACCAAATTCTAGGCTTTTACTGAAACAAAACCGAAAAATCCAAAAGACAATTGAAATAGTTTGATTTTGATCTCTAGAGTTTCCTAGCCAAATCCCGCACCTAATCACTCCATCTCTGCCCTGGATTCCTCACAGCGTCCAACCCGTTAGTGAATAGTGTTTGGCCCAACACTGTTGCAGAACGACCTGAATAGTAAATAATACCCAGACATAGAATGAATAGTACAGACCTGACACTGTAGCAACCGACACAAAATGAACAGTAACCAATCCGTTAGTAAATAGTATTAGACCCGCAATGAACAGTGCATACCCGTTACTGTTCATCCATACCCAAAAAAACAAAATACATCCATTTTGATCATTTGAACCCATCTACTCATTTCTTAGCTCCATTTTCCCATACCGAACATCGATAATACTCAAAACCACTAAAGCACACTTTCAAACCGAAAACCATAATACGGTCCGAACTCTTATCGTTCGCCAAAACCCTAAAAACGCAAAAGCCTTTTTATCGTCTTGAGCCTGTCTACACTTTTCCAACTTCGCTCTGCCACCTTAAACTCTGGTAAAACTCTAAACAACCTAGATAAATATTCTGAGCCTAAAATCTAATACCATCCATACCTTCAGTCATTCACTGAAATCCATACAACGCCTATATACATCCTCGATCATCTCAAACACACCTAACCTAATTCCAATCCCGTTGAGTCGAACCACCCACCGCCTAAACCCTGACCACACCACCTACCTTCTTTATGTCTTTTTGGTTATTTAATTGTATTTTATTTCCAGCTTGCGTTCCGCAAAGCAGGAACTCATTTGTATTTGTCTTCCACGCTAGCACTCGAACCACATGAGTTGGTCAACAGAAGGACTACAAGAGCAATTAAAGAAGTTGGTGGTATCCAATCCGAAGACTATAGTAAAGATAACTAGAGGCTATGGATAAAGAGGCAAGTCACATGTCTTTGATATTATTGAACCTACATTCCGTTAATTATTATTTATCAGCATTTTCATTATGCTATTTACGCACTGTTATTTCTCGTACAATAAATGTTTAGAATGACATGATATTAGCTAATGTCCTACCACCTGAAAAAGCCCTATTTAATTTGATGGCCATATCATGTTGACAAGACATAGCATTATTAAATGTATTAATAATGTAATCATGGTAGTTTAGAAACTCAACAAAATTTTCCACTATTAATAGATTTGGCATTTGTTGATAGAAATTTGAAAAGTGGTTCTAGGATAAGAAAGGATTGTTGGAGGCCATGAGTCGGCCGGATCCGATGACCTTATCCTAGGGTGGAGGCTTGGGATGGAATGATGGCAGTGCTGCGGGCACTAATATATGGGTTCGTGGGAGGAAGTTGTCTCAGTGAAAATACAAGGACTAGACCCTTATGCTAAGTAAAGAACATAGTAACCAATCAACTACAAGCGTTGACTTGTCAAACCTAGTTTAGTAGCTGCTCAAATTTATTGAATATCTACATAAGGGTATGATATACTGCTCCACAAGAGGGAACAGCCAACATAGGGATGTGGTATGGAAACGGTAAAACCATACTTTCACAACAGTAGGCTCCCCCTATCAGGCCGCCATTTTCTATGACAGGGGTCCATAGTCCATCGGGTAGAGACTACATAAAGAGATGAGCAGTGATAATAATGATATCATAGACGACTCTAGTTTAGAACCGTCTGTGATAACGATATCATAGGCGCTTCTCAACTAGAACCGTTTGTAATAAGCCTTCCTATATATACCCTCAAGCTAGGGTTTTGCGCGTACACTACAGTTATAGCTATACCAACTAGAGCACAGAGACATAATGTCGCCGCTCTCCCAATCATGCCCATGCCCCGAGCTCATCGCCGACCGCCTTCCCTGAGCCTGTCGCCGGACGCCATCCCCGAGCCCATCGCCGGCCGCCATCCCCGAGCCCATCGTCGGCTGCCATCCCCGAGCTCATCGCCGACCGCCTTCCCTGAGCCTGTCGCCGGCCGCCATCCCCGAGCCCATCGCCGGCCGCCATCCCTGAACCCTTCGTCGGCCGCCATCCCCGAGCCCATCGCCGGCCGCCATCATCGAGCCCGTCTCCTGTCGCCTTCCCCGAGCCCATTGCCGACCGCCATCCCTAAGCCCGTCGCTAGCAACCGAGGTATTCAAATTCCCCTCTTAGGTTTTTTTGATTTGGGCATTTGGCAAGATCAAGAACTCAAGAGTGTTTGAGGTGTTTATCTTGTGCTTGTGAGTGGTTCTTGGCTAGAACTGCTTGTGGTCTTGTGCGGCATCCCTGTACCTTGGCTTCCTTCTTGGCTTCGGCAGAGAGAGGAAGAGCGGCACTGTATCTCCGTGAACCATCTTCCCGCTTGCCACAGTGGGTTGATAGGTTTTCTAGGACAGCAATTTCAAAACCAAAACCAAAAGATAGAGCTCAATTTTAGATAAAGTCTACAGAGGCAGGCAGTAGTGGAGGCCGCGCGACTAGAAGTGTGGCCGTCGCGGCTGTGCCCCCGATTAGGCGTGGCCTCCACTACTGTCGACGGGACTTGTTGGCTTCGAGCCTCTTGCATCTACCGCACGGTGACCCGAAGGTCTGCTAGCTCACGTTGCAGCGTGCCGAGGGCCACCAGCAAGACGTTCTCCACTATTGAGGCAGTTACACCTATCGGAGCAGTAGCACGCACGACAGGGTTGCTGGCGACTACGGCCTGCTCGCCAGAGCCATTTGGCGCAGCGGGACGACGGGTCTCAGGGTTGGTGATGAGATCGATGTGGCCTTCGGGACGACTTGTTGGCCCCACGTTGGGTCACGGGCCGTCAGGCCTACCGACATGAGTGTTGGTGCCGGCGCTCCCACTGGCTCGAGTGCCATTAACAAAGTCAACCGCTGCCCCATCGGCACTGGTATCAACGTCAGCATTCGTCCTGCCGGCGTCGCCTTCCGTACCTGCCCCAAACGCCGACGCGGGCGGCCCACTAGCCAAAGCCCTGGCGTTTGCGACCACGTCCGTCGTGCTCCACTTCTTCCTCATCGCCAATGAAGCTTTCTTGGGCACCATCACTTCTTTGAACTCCGCAGCTTGCTCTCTGTCGTCCCCACGGAAGGCGCCAACTGTTGTGGCTACTGACCAAACAGTATAATAGGAGAGTAGAGTAGTGGAGTGGATGTGATGGGCAATGCTTGCCCCTCCCCTATGCCCAGGGCGTGTATATATATTTCCACGAAGTGTACTACTTTGCAATTTCTTTTAAAATCATAACACTGAGAACCTTGTCTTACTATTATTCAAGTTTCATCAAATTTGATTAAGTTTATCTTGAATTCTTGAGGTTTCTTAATGGTCATGATTCTGAAATTCTAGATTTCGGTACAACGTGATTTTCAAGTAAGAAAGGTCTTTTCATTGGGCATTACTTTGCAATTCCTTTTAGAATCATAACTCTTAGGATCTTATCATAGTATGGTTCATCAATCTTGATTAAGTTTATCTTAAGTTTTCGAGATTACTTTTTAACCAAGTTTTTGAAATTCTTGTTCTGTTCTTTGTTTTTGAACCTAGCATCTTTCTCATAGCACTAGAGTTTAAAAGAAAAAAGATACTTGAGTAGACAAATTTTAATTCGTGTCTATTTATCCCTTTTTAGTTACCATAACCGATGCTTCCCTACCTGACCCTCTAAACTACCCTATTGATGAAAAATAGGCATTGGACACAGAACGTTCCTGCCTTGCGTTGTACGTATTGATGTGCTTCGATGCTTCCTCGCTGATATTCTCCATGAGGTCACTTGGCTGGAGCAAAGGTGAAGACCCCAAGCTAGCCCCTTTGCGGGATCACGTACGGACAACGCAATCACTGATCGATGGATAAGTGCTGATAAGCTCTATCACGAGTGCGGACAAAACACGAGTGGGACTACGACGGCGACAATGCTTGCCTGCACTGTCAGGACCTATGTGTGTACGCTCGACGTCAGCCAGGTTGTCCCGACCTCGCCGGCCAATGGACGAGCGACACCGGATGAACTGGGCAAGCTAACACCAGCGAGAGGAACACGACTACCACATGCATTTAGGGTAGCACAAGTGTTTTAATTAAGTTAAACTAGCCGGTGATCATGATGCAACTGCACGGGCTAGTCTTAATAATGATATCACAGACGGCTCTAGTTTAGAACCGTCTGTGATAACGATATCATAGGCGCTTCTCAACTAGAACCGTCTGTAATAAGTCTTCCTATATATACCCTCAAGCTAGGGTTTTGCATGTACACTACAGTTATAGCTATACCAACTTGAGCACAGAGACATAATGTCGCTGCTCTCCCGATCGTGCCCATCGCCGCCTCTGTCCCCCATGCTCGTCGCCGACCGCCTTCCCTGAGCCTGTCGCCGGCCGCCATCCCTAAGCACGTCGCCGGCCGCCATCATCGAGCCCGTCGCCGGCCACCTTCCTCGAGCCCATCGCCGACCGCCATCTCCGAGCCCGTCGCCGGCAACCGAGGTGTTCAAATTCCCCTCTAGGGTTTTTCTGATTTGGGCATTTGGCAAGATCAAGAACTCAAGAGTGTTTGAGGTGTTTATCTTGTGCTTGTGAGTGGTTCTTGGCTAGAACTACTTGTGGTCTTGTGTGGCATCCCTATACCTTGGCTTCCTTCTTGGCTTCGGCAGAGAGAGGAAGAGCGACATTGTATCTCCGTGAGCCATCTTCCCGCTTGCCACAATGGGTTGATAGGTTTTCTGGGACAGTGATTTCAAAACCAGAACCAAAAGATAGAGCTCAATTTTAGATAAAGTGAGCAGAGTCAGGCAGTAGTGGAGGCCGCGCGACTAGAAGTGTGGCCGTCGCGGCTGTCCCACCGATCAGGCGTGGCCTCCACTACTGCCGGCGGGACTTGTTGGCTTCGAGCCCTTGCATTTACCGCACGGCGACCCGAAGGTCTGCTAGCTCACGTTGCAGCGTGCCGAGGGCCACCAGCAAGACATTCTCCACTATTGAGGCAGTTACACCTGTCGGAGCAGTAGCACGCACTACAGGGTTGCTGGTGACTACGGCCTGCTCGCCAGAGCCATTTGGCGCAGCGGGACGACGGGTCTCAGGGTCGGTGATGAGATCGATGTGGCTGTCTGGACCACTTGTTGGCCCCACGTTTGGTCCCGAGCCGTCAGGCCTGCCGACGTGACTGTCGGTGCCGGCGCTCCCACTAGCTCGAGTGCCATTAACAAAGTCAACCGCTGCCCCATCGGCGCGGGTATCGACGTCAGCATTCGTCCTGCTAGCGTCACCTTCCGTACCTGCCCCCAACGCCGACGCGGGTGGCCCACTAGCCAAAGCCCTGGCGTTTGTGACCGCGACCATCGTGCTCCACTTCTTCCTCACCGCCGATGAAGCTTTCATGGGCACCATCACTTCTTTGAACTCCGAAGCTTGCTCTCTATCGTCCCCATAGACGACGCCAACTGTTGTGGCTACTGACCAAACGGTATAATAGGAGAGTAGTGGAGTAGATGTGATGGGCAATCCTTGCCCCTCCCCTATGCCCAGGGCATGTATATATATTTCCATGAAGCGTATTACTTTGCAATTTCTTTTAAAATCATAACACTGAGAATCTTCTCTTACTATTATTCAAGTTTCATCAAATTTGATTAAGTTTATCTTGAATTCTTGAGGTTTCTTAACGGTCATGATTCTGAAATTCTAGATTTCTGTACAACGTGATTTTCAAGTAATAAAGGTCTTTTCATTGGGCATTACTTTGCAATTCCTTTTAGAATCATAACTCTGAGGATCTTATCTTAGTATGGTTCAAGTTTCATCAATCTTGGTTAAATTTATCTTAAGTTTTCGAGATTTCTTATTAATCAAGTTTTTGAAATTCTTGTTCTGTTCTTTGTTTTTGAACGTAGCATCTTTCTCATAACACTAGAGTTTAAAAAAAAATACTTGAGTAGACAAATTTTAATTCGTGTCTATTTATCCCTTTTTAGTTACCATAACCGATGCTTCCCTACCTGACCCTCTAAACTACCCTATTGATGAAAAATAGGCATTGGACACTGGACTTCCCTGCCTTGGGTTGTATTGATGTGCTTCGGCGCTTCCTCGCTGTATTCTCCATGAGGGCACTCGGCTGGAGCAAAGGTGAAGACCCCAAGCTAGCCCCTTTGCCAGATCACGTACGGACAACACAATCAGTGATCGATGGATAAGTGCTGATAAGCTCTGTCACGAGTGCGGACAAAACACCAGTGGGACTACGACGGCGACAATGCTTGCCTGCACTGTCAGGACCTATGTGTGTACGCTTGACGTCAGCCAGGTTGTCCCGACCTCGCCGGCCAATGGACGAGCGACACCGGATGAACTTGGCAAGCTAACACCAGCGAGGAACACGACAACCACATGCATTTAGGGTAGCACACTAGCACAAGTGTTTTAATTTAAACTAGCCGGTGATCATGACGCAACTGCGCGAGCTAGTCTTAATATAACTTTTGGTCTGTTAAATAATTTAGGTTTGATCACTGCTGACTCAGAACTATCAATCTATTTAGATATTTACAAATAACCTATAATACGCTCTTGACGCTAGAAAGTCCAACAATAATCTTTAAAAAGAGAACAAACATATATAACAATTCTCCCAATAGTGTAGAGAAAAAGTAAATGGCCTACCTCTGATTATCATGGATAAGGCCTTTCACTACCGGGTTCAGCAGCTTTGCCGAGTGCCGGTGGCACTCGGCAAAGCCCGAAAAACACTCGGCAAAGTCTTTGCCGAGTGCCACCCACGGCATAGCTCACACGTCATAGTTTCTGACGGCAAAGAGCTCTTTGCCGAGAGCTTTTCATCGAGCACTCGGCAAAGCCTTTGCCGAGTGCCGAAACAAACCCTCGGCAAAAAAGGGACAGTGGACGGCGAGAACACGGTGACGGCGTCGTTTGCCGAGTGCCAGGACGGAATGGCACTCGGCAAAGATTTAAACTTTGCCGAGTGTCATGGTGAAGACACTCGGCAAAGATTTAAACTTTGCCGAGTGTCATGGTAAAGACACTCGGCAAAGTTTAAAACTTTGCCGAGTGTTTTTACCATGACACTCGGCAAAATAACAACACTCGGCATAGTACGTTCCCAGAATGCCCAGGAACGTTACTTTGCCGAGTGTTTTTACCATGACACTCGGCAAAATCACAACACTCGGCATAGTACGTTCCCAGAATGCCCAGGAACGTTACTTTGCCGAGTGTTTTTACCATGACACTCGGCAAAGCCTCCCTTTGCCGAGTGTAACACTCGGCAAAGTGGCCAAAAACTGCCAATTTTAATTGTTTATTGCACCCCACTCAAACAAATCACAATATATCACAGATATATCAACAATATATCACAAAGTAATCACCACAAGTGTCATTCACAACCATTTATCAAGTGCAACCATAATATATCACATATAATGCAAATCCAAGTATCATTCACCAAGTATCAACCACAATATTCACAATAAACATCACAACCACAATAAACATCACCCCGACTGATGTGGTGGGTCATGAGGCACATTATTCGAAGCCGCCGATTGATTCTGCACAAAGGAGAAGAGATTGCATGTGTGAGACAAGATTTAAATTAGGAACATACAAACTTAAACATTCATACTCCACTAGAAAAACTCACAGGAGTAGCTGCAGGAGGAGGTGGAGGGAATAGCTCCGGTGGCAGAGGTTGACCCATCCTCTCGCCAAGACTTTGCATCCACTGAAACATCTGCTCCATCCTCTGCCGCTCGGCCTCATTCCTCTGCCGATCGGCCTCCATCCTCGCCGCCATCTCCTCCCGTAGCCTCTTCTCTTCTTCCAGCTGGGCCTACAATATTTCACCCCAATGTTACAATGCAAAGCAAAGGTATGTAAAAATTAATGAACGACGAATAAAACAGAAATAACCTGGAGTGCCTCCATCCGGGACTGTGCAGTGTCCGGCCGTGGGCGTATGGCCGGGCTTGAGCTCGTGCTCCTCGCTCGAATCTGGGAGAGAGTGGGAGTAGTGGCCGTGTCGAGTGTGCTGTCGCCAATCCAGTACCGCCCATGCTTCTTGCCTCCTCCCACCCTCATGACGACTTCTCCATCAAGGTCCTGGGTGCTCGGATCGTACTCTGGCCCATGGACCGCCCTTGCCATCGATGTGTACTCACTGAGGCGGCTGTGGACGGTCGCATTGCTGTACACCGAGGGCGGGTCCTCCGGGTTGTAGTCGACGTCGGACGTCGCCTTGCCCTTGTGGGCCAAAGCCCATGCCTTGAACTGGGAGCAAGGCTGGCCACCATGTGACGACGACTGCGGAAAAAACAGCAAGATGATTAGAAATTATCTGTGTCTACGACTGCACCGAGATGGCAGCCTATCCCTCCTCACTCTAGTCCTTTTATCTGTGTCTACGACAGCCTATCTCTTCTCTCTCCTGTCCCTTGCCTACCCCAACATCATATCATATACTTGTAGGTTCCATTCGTACAGCTATTTAAATTCTATGCAGTTCAAACTATTCAAATGAAACGTGTCATTTGATGGCTTAATCGTCTCATTTATAATTTTCTTTATTCGAGGTGTTAGCTGGCATAACATATATATCAAATGTTGTCTATCTTAATAACTGAACTAATTTGCAATTTTCTGTAAGAAACAAACAACAGTGTGGCTTTCAATTGTCTACTCGCATTAACACAAATTCTTCAATTGCAATTAAATGAAGAATGTGTATATTGTCTTAATAAGAATGCTAATCACTGTCTGTGTGTACATATATATGAACTGATCAGATAGGTTAGTATTACACTAGTATTACACTATAACATCAATTGAGCTAGCTTGCATATTCATTCGTTCGACAATGGATTTGTTTTCCTTATAATCAACTACAAACACAAACTCACTACTTCCAACAAATGCAAATACACAACTGATCCACTCTACAACATCAAAGGCTATCATTTTTCACTAATAATCCAAACAAAAAATAGAAATATTACTGACATAGCGGCAATGATTCCCTAAAGCTTCTGACTGCCCCTTCTATGGGAACAGATAAATGCCCTAAATGGTGATTAAGTCCCATTGGCAGTTATTTCCCTAATGATTTTAATCTAAATTTGCTATGTGGGACACTTTCAGCACAGTGAACAGCTAGAATATGTACTTCAATCTATATTTGCTCAAGAACATATATACTTCAACCGGAGGCGCGGCGGAGGCGACGGCCGGAGGAGACCACACCGAAGGCGCGGCGGAGGCGACGAGCGGAGGAGACCACCGGAGGCGCGGCGGGAGGCGACGGCCGGAGGAGACCACCAGAGGCGTGGCGGAGGCGACGGGCGGAGGCGAGGCACGGCGACGGGCGAGGCGGCGGGCGAGGCAGCGGGCGAGGTGGCGCGCGAAGGTGAGGGCGTGAGGCGGCCGGCGAGGCGGAGGCGGCAGGAGGCGACGGGCGGAGGGAGGCGGGGCGGGGCGGCGGCGGGCGTGCGGCGCGGCGGCGGGCGTCCGGGGCGGGCGGGCGCGGGCGCGGCGGCGGGTGTGCGGGGCGCGCGGGGGCGGGGCGGCGGCGGGCGTGCGGGGCGCGCGGGGGCGGGACGGGGCGGCGGCGGGCGTGCGGCGGGCACGGGCGCGGCGGCAGGTGTGCGGGGCGCGCGGGGGCGGGGCGGCGGCGGGCGTGCGGGGCGCGGGTGTTGCGTGTGTGAGCGTGGCCGCGGGGAAACTATTAAGTTTTATGTTTGTATTGTTTGCCGAGTGCCCCCGATCGGGCACTCGGCAAACCCCTCCTCTTTGCCGAGTGCCCCCGATCGGGCACTCGGCAAACCCCTCCTCCTTTGCCGAGTGTCGCCCACAATGCACTCGGCAAATATCCTCCTTTGCCGAGTGTCGCCCACAAGACACTCGGCAAAGATATTTTTTTTAATACAAATCCTTTCCTCTCTATCTTTTCCATAGCGTGTTTTACAAATTTGTTCGAATGTACTTCGAAAATGCCTTGTCAAATTCACTCAACAATGCATATTCGATGCTTCTACGAATATTAGACCATTATTTCATGCAGTTATAGCTCAAATTTAATTTATATCAAATAAATTCTATAATTGCAGTTGCAGTTTAAAAATTAAAATTGTCAAATGGATCCGAAAAATTACCAAAATTTCACATGAAACAATCTCTGTTGTCTATTGCCTGTACAAAAAGTTTTGTAGTCAAACCACAATTCGACCGTCAGTTTGACTCCAAATCTTACCGGATCCGTCTCAACTCTGGGCTTCTTCATCATAATTGCTTCAGTTTGTAAGCATCGTACGTGACAACTTATGCGAAATCTTATCAATTTTTTACCACAGCCTCCACGTATAATATCATGACATCTTGACAAATCTCATGATTTTCAGACTTCGTTTGCTTTTTTTCAAATTTAAAAACCATTCGGCCACACGTTTGTGGTCGTGTTTCCTGAACAAGATGTTCGAAATTCCTTTTCATTTAACAGGTAAGGCCTCAAACCGGGCTGAATAACATGAATATCATTTTTCTACTCATTTTTTTTATTATTTGAATCACTTGCAGTTCAAATTTGACTTGATTCAAAAAATTGCTTGAAATGCAATTAATTAATTAAATATACCAAACAAATACAAAAATATACCAAATTTTAACATGGAGTACCATATTTTGTATGTGGAGAGTAGAAAAAGTTTGAAGGGTAGGAGAGGAAAAGGTTTTTATTTTTTTGCCGAGTGGCGCAAACAAAACACTCGGCAAAAATATCTTTGCCGAGTGTCAGCTCCAGACACTCGGCAAAGATCTAACGGCGGCGGCTAACATCTAACGGACGGCGGTTGGTGCCGAGTGTTTTATTTTTGCCGAGTGTTTTCGTGTTAGCACTCGGCAAAAAGCTTATTTTGCCGAGTGTCTAATATTCAGCACTCGGCAAAGATATTTTTGCCGAGTGTTTTATGTTCGCCGAGTGTCCCCATTAAGGCACTCGGCAAAGTCGTTGTTTACCGAGTGCCCGATGGATTGCACTCGGCAAAACTCCGGACACTCGGCATATAGGAGCTTTCCGGTAGTGTTTCTCTTTTACCAATGGATCTAGCAAAAGAAAATAGATACCACTCAATGGTCACCTCTACCTCTTTAAGTAAGAACGTGATCTTTAACGGTCATGATTCTGAAATTCTAGATTTTGGTACAACGTGATCTTTAAGTAAGAAAGGTCTTTTCATTGGGATAATGGTAAATGGATATAAATTGTACAAAATGATGTGGATTCATTTATTGTTCTGTTTTATACTTGCTGAGTCGTGAGCACACACCTTACTTTATTTTTGTTTTTAGATGAACGTTAAAGATGACATACATAGGTAAAAATAGCACATGAGGCATTGCAATCTTATGGTTCTTCACTTCATCTAAAGTTCCATAATTTATCATCATATTTAGTTTAGATTAGCTACACAAGAATTAGATGATTAATAGTTTCCTCTTAGCTCTCTTTGGTTCTTAATGTGGTTGTTTGTTGTGCTCTGTAGTTAGCTTTATAATTGATTCGTTCTAGGGATGTAATGTTCTATCTTAAGTTCATTATATTAATTATCGTGTTGCTGAAATTTTTATTTCTAGGGATGTACACCTGTCGTTCTTGTGTTGCTACTACAAGGAAACACATGACACAACAAGATACACACGAAAGTGTGGCAAGTAGTAGTCTATTAGGTGGCTATAGGGGTGGAAAAATAGCTTGAGGCTCGTGGTTCGGCTCGATCTCGTTAAATTTCGAGCCGAGCCGAGCCTCCTTTATAGCTCGTGAAAAAAAGAGCCGAGCTCGAGCCGCTCGCAAGCCAGCTACAAGCTATTTGGCTCACGTCTCTCGTCCATCTCCCGGGTCCTGCCTGCTTCCCTCGGTCCATCTCCCCACCCATCTCCACTTCCCTCTCCCCATCCCTCTCCGCCTCCGCCGGGAATCCCCATTCCCCACTGCCTTCGCCGGGAATCTCACCGCCCCCATCTCCCCTCCCAGGTTCCCATCTCCACTTCCCTCTCCCCATCCCTCTCCACCGCTGCCATGGCCCCCTCCTCCAGCGCTGCGGCCTCCCCGCTCACCTGCCACCAGCTCGGCCTCCACCTCCTCCCCCACCTCCCCTCCCTCTCCCACTCCCTCTCCCTCCGCCGCCGCTCCACAGCCGCCTCCCTCTCCCTCCGCCGCCGCTCCATGGCCGTCTCCCTCTCATCCAAACCAATCTCACGCTCCCACTCCCACCCTAAACCCCTAACCCTAGCCCGGCGATGTTGCCACTAGCGCCGGCGAGCGAAGGACATCCGGCGGTACCGCGGCATGTGGCAGCGGCCGTGGCCTGTGGAGCAAGTTAGCGGCGGAGATCTGGGACCCTGCGTGGAAGGGGGCCCGCGTGTGGCTCAGCACCTACGACACCGCCGTCGAGGCCGCGCGCGCCTACGACCGCGCAGCCTTCCACCTCCGCGTCTCCAAGGCCATCCTCAACTTCCCCAACGAGGTCGGCACTGTCGCCGGCCAGTGGGCGCCGCCTGTTCCGCTCGCTGTCCCCACCATGACCACCAGCGGTAAGAAGTCACCTATAGTAATGGCCTCGCGGCGGCGAGTTGGGACGGTATGGCGTCGACAGTGAATGAATATGCGGTGAGCTCTCTGTCTGTGAATGAATCTGCTGCTCTGTGCCTCTGTTATCTGCAAGCCATTTTGGCTTGTTCAGGCTCGCGAGCCGGCTCGAGCCTCATTTCGAGCCGAGGCCCTCGCGTAGCTCGTTTTGGAAACGAGCCGAGCCGAGCCGAACCGAGCCTATTGTTCACCTGAGCCAGACCGAGCTTGGCTCGAGCCAGCTCGGCTCGGCTCGTTTTCACCCCCTAGGTGGCTAGCTAGATATCCAAAACTGTGATCATGAGACATCAAGCGTAAGGACTTCAGCCGGCGAGCAGGTTCACTCACTGAAAGTTACGTATATTCATGATAATCCGGCCACAACTGAAAATATTCACAATCAGTGCTCGATGGATAAGTGCTGATAAGGGAGGCGTAGCTATCAGCAAGCTTGTACCATATTTGCTATGGCCGTAGCGATCAGCAAAGCGTGAGGGGGACCGATGCTGCTGGTCGCCCTTCCCAAAGGCAATGAGGTCGCCGATGAGAGGTTTCGGCGGCCAAGGGCCCGGAGGAAGACTGTGGCAGCGTCAGCAATCAACTGGAAGATGTAGAAGGATAAGAAGATGAGCACAAACGACCATGGCAGCCATTGCACTCAAAACTGCACGATATGATGGGCTGCGCATGTCATGCACTTTGTATATGTATGGTGCTCTAGGCCTCCAGCCCGGCACTACTGCTTTTTTTATTTTTGTTGTATTACCGTATTTGCTCCAAAAAAAATGTTTTCATCATATCATAATTTAATAGGTTTTACACATATATCTATATATTTTGAGATGAGAGGCTATAAATTATCATATTAATGGAAAAAAAGAAGATTTACAACGTGCCGTTTATTTCGGTGGGTCTAAACTGTTGGCACTTATTTATTTTCTAATGGATAACTATCTGATGTTACCAACATATAAAGTCTCTAGAGCTATCTTTTAGTCTCTGATTAAAATTCTGCTGACATGCTACGCACCTAAGCTCTGCTGAACTTTGTTGAAGGGAACTAGTGTGCTGTGGTAGAAAGACAATAATCTGGAGCTTTCAGCACTAGACTTCAAGCAGCCGCGGTGACCTTGTGTGAACACAAGCAGATGCCAGTCATAATCAAATTGACTATTACTGAGTGAAGAAAAGGACCAGAGTATACTATAGTTAGTCATTAGCTAGACCTGAAGTGTATAAGCATTAAATAAATACTTTCCTCTATAAGTCGGTTGTGTACTGAGTCGGTTTCTAGGCCTACAAAATGATTGGTCATCTTTCTTGTGGTGTATATGCTTGTAAGAGGAGTCTGTTGCAGAGCATCTAATCGCCCTTGTAAAGCCAATAGTATGCAGTCGTGCTAAGTAAAGCTCCTCTGTTCCATCCTTTTTTTCCCTTCTGTTCCTTGTTTTTGGGTGATTCAATTTCCAATAACTGGTATCAGAGTCTCAGGTTTGAGTCGGACGTAGCGGAGTAGTGTGGCGTGTTCATGTTGTTTTTTAGGGCCGAGGTTATGACTAAGTTCAGGCGTCGAGATGGCGCAATTGATGATTCCCGTATTCTTAGGAGAGAATTATGATATGTGGAACATCTAGATGTGTACATTGCTATTTTCACAAGGGTTATGGGACATTGTGCAGAATGGCTACAAAGAGTATGCCATTGAAGATGTTGTTACACTGGAGTAAAAGAAAACTCTGGTGAAAAGCTAGACGATAGACGCTAAGGTCTTAGTTTTGATTCAACAAGGTGTTGCGAAAAAATTGTTTCCGCTGATTATTGGTGCCAAGAAGTCAAACAATGCTTGGGACAAGTTAAAGGAGGAGTTTCAAGATTCCACAAAAGTTTTAGCCGTAAAACTACAAACTTTGCGAAGACAGTTTTAAAATCTACAAATGAAGGAGACCAAGAAGATAAAGGATTACTTTTCAAGGGTCATCAAGGTGGTGAATCAGATGCGCACCTACGGTGAGGAGATTACTGATCAAAAGATTGTTGAGAAAATTTTCATCAGTTTATCAAAAAAGTTCAAGTATATTGAGGATGGCTGTGTTGGGCTATCCACAGTGAGGTTTCATGGTCGAGTGGCGGCGCTAGTCGCCAGTGCAGAAGAGGTTTTGGGAATTTATGGCAAGGCTTCCGTTGTGTTTCTGGGAGTGTAAGGGTGTTATAGGTGGAAGTAATTGGAATGCAATTGATTGAATAGGCGGAATTGAAATCGGGCTTACTTTGGGGTCTTTAGGTGGTCGCGGTGAGGTTCCGGTCGAAAGTTTAATTGGGGTGTGGTGGTGGCTCACTGGATGCCAAGAGATGTTGGGAGGGGTCTTGGGCTTTTATAGCTGTCCCATGGCAGTTCGGCATAGGGGCAGGGCTAAGGAGGCGGTACAAAGCAGGGGTCGAGAAGGTGCAAGAGAGCGTGGCACTGCTGGCAGAAGGAGGTACAGGCTGTCTCAGGCGTAGCATTTGCGGTGGTCAAAAGGTGATGTGGTGTGTCAAGTCAGCGGCTGAGAGAATGAGAGCAGAGATAGAGCAGGTAAGTTGGAAAAACAGTGGTATGTGAGTGAGAGCAGAGAGGAAACAAGGTGGTCGGCAAGGCGGTGAGGTTTACGACCACGAAGGAGAAAGGTGTTCGGTGGCTTGAACTGGCAGAGGGGAGGTACGGGTTATCTCGGGCGCAGAATTTGCGGCAGTCAAAAGCAGTCAGAGGTGAGTCAGGTCGGCAGCTGACAGGATTAGGGTAGAGGGAATGAACTTGGACTGCGACAGTGGATTTGCCATGGCGGCTCGACCAGGTGAGGGCTGTGGTCGTCAAAAAGTGTCAAAGGCGGGAGAGACGAGGTGGTACGGGCTTTGACTAGTTGGCAGGGGTGTGGCAGCGGTGGGAAAACATGAGAAGGCATGGGAGCGGAGGGAAAGACCGGGCAATGGCAAAAAAGATCGGCGGCGGTGATATTCTCAGATACTGAACAGTGCTTGCGCGAAAACGTTTCAAGGAAACGATGTGGTAGGGTGATTTGAGGTTTGGATAGCTGGGATAGATTTGGAATTTGGCTAGGGTTCTCAGGAAATGAAATCCAAACAAAAACTCAAATTAATCTTGAAATTTTGGTTTTGTTTCAGATGATAATCGTGCAAATGCGTGGGCCACCTTGCTAGTTATGAAGAATAAATAAAATCACTATATATTGTTTAGGAAAAGGTTGGTGCGGGAGAATTGGACTATCTCAACATCTGTCGTTCTTGTGTTGCTGCTACAAGGAAGCACATAATTCAGCAAGAATATGCACACGAAAGAGTGGCAAGTAGTAGTCTATTCAGGTAGCTAGCTAGATGTCCAAAACTCTAATCATCAGACATCAGGAATAAGGACTGGAGGCCTGGGACCAGGTTCACTCACTGAAAGTTGCGTATATTCATGAATCCTACCACAGCTGAAAGTCTTCCCTGCGCAATCAGTGATGGATGGATATACGCAATATGGTACGAGGTTGCTGATAGGTACGCCTCCCTTAACATCGTTCACTGATTGCGCAGGGAAGACTTTCTACTGTGGCCGGGGACTCATGAATATACGCAACTTTCAGTGAGTGAACCAACTCCCCGGCTCAGTCGTTGCTCCTGACGTCTGATTCCAATTGATGTAGTAACGCTCCACAATTCCACAATTTTCTGTCAAGTCTATACCGCTCTTCTTGAGCTCTTCAGGAAGCGTCCATTCAAATTTATGTACTAACGCCCCCAGAACTAGAGGAATTAGTTTCTGTGCCAGTGGCAATCCAACGCAAATCCGTACGTCCAACACCAAATGGGATTAGCTCAAAATCCTGCCCTAAAAAATTAACGTCATTGCCAATGAATCTCTCAGGTATGAATTTGTCTGGGTCATTTCGTTCCCCAACATTTCGATTGATTGCCCATAAGTGCCTTTAGGGATAGTGTAGCCCTGTACCTCTATTGTAGCCTCCGCTATAAGAGGTACTAATGGCGCTACAGGACGAAGTCGAAGGGTTTCTTTCACAACAGCTTGAAGATAATGGAGTAGAGCAATATGAGATTCGTTGATTTGTGTATTTGTGCTGCCGATAACCCTTGTGAGCTCCTATATGATCTTTTGCGTTGACTGTGGATTTTGTAGTAGATCTGCCTTTGCCCACTCGATCAAAACCGAGGTCGTACTTGTTCCAGCACCATATATATAAATTAATCCTGGCATTGTTTAAACACAATTATATAATTAGACGCATATATAACAGTAGTTGCCAACGCGAGATGTACGTAATTTTCTAAGGCGATAAAGAAAGTGTGTACAGTAAACAATGCTCTCATGGCCTCGTGACTTAGCACGGACCCCTCTTGTTGCCATTCGCGCTGCATGTCAAGCACCGCATCTAACAAGTCATTCTTGTGTGCCTCGCCTGCTTCCCGATCGTGCCTATGCTGTGCGACCTGTTCGTGGTATTGGCGATACGTAATCGTGAATAGTTCCACCACCCCACGTCACACGTCTTGGAGGTCAAGGACGGCGATCGCCGGGAAGAGGTCCGAATCATTTGGCTTCTCGATCATCAGTGTTGGATCGAAATCGGCGACAGAGGAGGGGTGAATGCCGTCTCTTTAAAATCGACCCCACAGTATTCATTGGAATCTCGACTTCTCCGATAGCTATAGAAGCTACAAAGATGATGATTCAATTTCTCAGAAAATTGCAATTAGATTGCTGAGAACCGGAGAAATAAACAACCAAAAACAACTGGCAAGAAGAATTCCAGAGAGGCAAACTGAAAGACTCAAGATGCAATTCACTGTAGTCAAAAGATTACTGCACTGCCGACAACTCACTAAAAAGGAGAGTACAAGCTGTAAATAGCTTTCTTTGACGCACATAAAGAGACATCCGAACAGTGCAGTAGGTAGCTAAAAGCAATAAAACAAAAACTCAACAGTGCAGTAGGTAGCTAAAAGCTATAAAACAAAAACTCAAAGTCAGTCTGCAGTAACCGAAATAAGGGACAAAGTACTGCTGCTGTCCAAAGCTCATGCATCGGAAATCAAATGAATACTATTGCCCACCGAAAATTCTGCAAAGAAGTCCTGTTCGGCAGATCACTTCAAGAACAGTGTAAACAGAGAAAAAAATGCTGCCACCAAGAGCTAAACAATTGGCAAGAACAAAGCCAGTACAGACCAATCTGAAAGCATACAACAAGAACTTATGCTATCCATTACTGCTGTCGGCACAGGAGAACCATTAATGCTGATTTAAGAACTATTAGGGCGTCCTCAACAGTTAAGCCAACTAGCTAGCTCATAATTTGCCACCTCAGATAAAAGATAGCACATTAAAAGCCAGCTTCCCTGTACACTATCTCTTAAGTTGGCTTATGGTGATAAAGGCTGGCTCATCCGTTCTCGATTTTTGAGCGAGACTAGCTCAAGATCCGGCGCTAGTTGGTTTGGTTTTCACGTTTCTCTTTCTTCCACGTAGGACTATTGCTGATGTGTACTGCTATGAGCTAGCTGACTTGTCACTGTTGGGGACGCCCTTAGCAAGGACTAAAAAGCATACTAGAGAAGTCTCTCGGGAAGACAAAAAATGGAATCGGCTGAACATACAAGAATAGGTACTATGTATGCAGCCAAGTGCCTCTTTTTCTCCTCTTTTGCAGACCAAAAAGCAAGAAGAAAATTCAAAGCAAAAGAAGAGACTGCAGACCCGAGAGCACAGTTGATCGGGAAGAAAAATGAGTGAGATCTCACGGGTAGAAGCTGCAGCCAGGCTTACTTGATTGATCGGAAAGAGGGAAAATTCAAAGAGAGTAGAGGAGAAATAACTAGAGCCAACAAGAAACGAATGCAGGAAAATAAAAGAGCACTAGAGTAACTTCGAGTAAAAATCTCTCATATTGAAATATAGGAAGAGAGATGTTACGATTACATATGAGGGATTTTTCAGCTCATCTCTCTAAAAATTCTATCCTCTCATTTCATGTATGTAGAGAACCAAATAAAACCCTAATTCTTACACCCATTCTCTCTCTCAAACCATCTCTCTCAAACCATACTCTCATATACTCATGCTGAAATTCTTGAAGGCTACTAGAGAACACCCTCTCTATTTATAGCCTCCACTAATGGGTTTAAAACCCACTTTACCCATTAGCTCTCAACAACTCATGGCGCTTTATCCACAATCCACTTCCTTTAGTGCAGCTTTGCGTATTCACCAAAACGCCCCTCGCGCACCTTTCAGGAAGCTTCCTCATTCCTTGCCCTCCAAGCCATGCAGCCACCTCAAGTCCTCGTCGTCTTCGGCACACCCCGACCGCTCCGACCTCAGTACCACCTGCGCCTAATCCGGTCATCCCGTGCCTCACCACGACTCCACCTCGATGTCCTGCAGCCATCACAGACAAGAAACAAATCACATAGCACCGCTCGACATATTGTAACCATACAATAGCATCAGATGAAATATTCAAAGCCCAAACTGATCGAAACAAAAAATAAACTACTTAAGCATGTTCGACCTAGTTCGACAAGGTCCGACCGAAACCAACTGCACCGCGCAACGACATGGTCCGAACCACACAAACCAAACTCGACTTTCCTAAATCGATGTCAATTACTCATCACACACTCAGGGACACCTCCACATGGTCCATCAATCTCCCCCTTGATGAGTATATTGACAAACCCAGAAAAAGTATAAAGTTGAGTTTGAAAATGAAAGAAAATCAAACATGGCCTAGAGAAGATCAAGAAAGCTTAAGACCATGTCGACAAAAAGAACACTAGAGTAACAACAGAAAGAGCAAATTGTTCTCCAAAGCTCTAGAAAGTTACCAAATTGCTTTTTCTCCGCTATTCTCCCCCTTTTGGCAATAAGCACATCAAGGATGCAAAAGAGAGAATAATGCATGAAATTGGATGAAATGGCTGAAGTTTGTTTATTTTAAGCATTTAGAGCCATGAAGATTATCCAATTTGACCATGAAGAATTACACCCAGCCATAACTCAATAGAATGCTATCTATATCATGACAAGATATATATAAGCCAGCTAAACCAAACAAGTGACAATCTGAAATCTAGTGCAATTTCTTAGCATGTCACGTAATCCATGATCATAGTCTAGCTAGAGGTATCCAAAGATGATGCACGCCATGTCAATAAGCTAAATGGAACCGAGAAGCTAGTATTGAGACAATTAGAGTGCTACAAACTCAAGAGTGAAACATTTGTTTAAAGTACTTGTAAGACTTGGATTTTTAGCAAATTGAGCACAAATGACATGTTTTTACTTTGTTTAAACAACTCATGATTGTTGCCAACCAAGATTTTTGTTTTAGTCATGTGCTAGACCTCAAGCCTTATGCTACCACTCCAAGCAATAAGCTTAAGAAGATGATCTAGGTCATCCAAAACTCCCCCTGAGTTCATGCCTAGTGTAATGGCAAGCCGTCTCATGAGAAAGAATTGGTGAGATCAATTTTTTTCGTACAAAAGAGATCTTTTTTGCATTCATAAAAGATTGTACTAACTCATGCATCATCAAAAACTAGCATAGCTCAATCTAAAGCTCAACAAAGATTCAAGACTCAACTCAGCCTATTTGACATGGCAGGAATCATAAGAGAATAACTAAAGATAGACTAATCTCAAAAGATAGCATGACAAGTTTTAATTCAAGTTGAGTAGTTTTAATTAACTTATCATGGCATAAGCTAGTATACACATATGAAGTCATGATCAATCTAGCAAATAAGCACAAGTCATGGCACGATGTAATGCATTGTAACATGTCATAAATGGATAATAATCAAGGCTCAATGTAGTTATATTACAATGCAGAATGAAATGCAGAAAATCTAGCTCCCCCTCAATATGTGATGCAACTTTTAGTTCAAGTTGAGTTATATCAATATTAAGCTCCAGAAGCTCCCAAATGAACTCCCCCTGAACCAAAGCAATAAATCGAGATGCTGGCAAAGGAATCAGAACGGGCAGTCCTTAAAGCATAGACAAGATATAGAGGATACTATGGCTCAGACTGACTCTCATCTACCCCATATGACTCTAGAACTATCAACTGTCCAACTAACACACTAAGGAGCAAACACGTACCCTGTCTACCCGAAGGTGGCCTGACCCTTGCTAGAACCTATAAGCAGTAAGTGAGCTCAACTTAGTGAGAAGAGAAACAGCTAATAAGCAGCATCTTAGAATCACAAGATGAGCGAAAGAAATCTAAGAAACTAGGCGTGAGAAACACTCTAACCTATGCTAAAAGGACTAACCCGAAAGCACCCGTATGCAATGCAACAGAAAGGAGTAAGAGCATAATCAATATAATAAAACAGTAAAGCACAGAGCTCTCCCTCACAATAGTCCATAAGGACAAACCACCCCAAGCTCTCCCCGCAGAGCTGAAAACCTAGAACTATCCAAAGGCTTGGTAAAGATATCAGCCAACTGGTGGTCATTCTCCACAAACTGAAGCACAATGTCACCCTTCTCCACATGGTCTCGAAGGAAGTGATATCGGATATCAATATGTTTGGTCCGAGAATGCTGCACTCGGTTCTTAGCAATGTTAATCGCAGAAGTGTTATCACAAAAGAGTGGAACACTGTCGATAACTAACCCAAAGTCCCACAGGGTCGAGACCATCCAAAGCACCTGGCTGCAGCAACGTACTCGGCCTCTGCGGTGGACTGTGCAACTCCGGACCGCTTCCTCGAAGACCAGGAGATGACAAAAGTGCCAATGAATTGGCAGGTGCCAGAAGTGATCTTCCTATCTATCCTACAGCCAGCAAAATCTGCGTCCGAGTAGGCTCTCAAGGAAAGACAGGAAGAGGAAGAGTACCAGATACCATAGTTAATGGTAGGTCGAAGGTACCGAAGAATGCGCTTCACCGCCTGGCGGTGAGATACATGAGGAGAAGCCTGAAAGCAAGCACACAGACACACGGAGAAGTGTATATCTGGCCTCGAGGCAGTGAGGTACAAGAGGGAGCCAATCATGCTACGATACTCCTTCTGATCAACTGGCTCGTCGTCCTCATCTGGATCAAGAGAAGCTGTGGACGCCATGGGAGTTGACACAGGCTTACCATCACTCATGTTAAAGCGTCTCAGGAGGTCACGAGTGTACTTGCCCTGATGCAAGAAGGTACCCTCCCGAGTCTGCTTGATCTGGAAGCCAAGGAAGAAAGTCAACTCGCCCATCATGCTCATCTCAAACTCGGTGCTCATGACATCCGAGAACTGAGAAACGAGAGCATGAGAAGAGCCGCCAAAGATGATGTCATCCACATAGATCTGGACAAGTAGAAGGTCATTACCATGCCTACGAATGAACAAGGTCTTATCCACCTTACCCATCTCAAAACCTTGACTCAACAAATAGACTTAAGCCTCTCATACCAAGCTCTAGGGGCCTGCTTAAGTCCATACAACGATTTGGAAAGCTTGTAGACATGGTTTGGGTATTTGGGGTTCTCGAAACCTGGAGGTTGTCTCGCATAGACCTCTTCCTCAATAAAGCCATTGAGGAAGGCACTCTTGACATCCATCTGGTAAAGCTTGAAACCCTTAGAAGCTGCGAAAGCAAGCAGGATTCTAATGGCCTCAAGTCTAGCTACAGGGGCAAAGGTCTCCTCAAAATCTAGACCCTCAACCTGGGAGAAGCCCTGAGCTACCAGTCTAGCCTTGTTTCGAATGACTACCCCATCCTCACTCTACTTGTTCTTGAACACCCACTTAGTCCCAATAACATTGTGACCTCGAGGGGGCTCAACAAGCGACCAGACCTTGTTTCTCTCGAAATTCTCTAACTCCTCATGCATGGCATTGACCCAAGACTCATCTGAAAGGGCATGACTAACATCCTTGGGCTCAAAGGTAGCAACAAAAGCAGAATGGAGACAGAAATGTGACATGCCAGACTTTGAGCGTGTGACTCGCTCAAAGAGGTCTCCAATCATCTACTCGAAAGGATGCCTTTTCTGGATATGTCGGGGAGGTCTAGGATGAGATGAAGAAGTGGCCTCTACCTCATGAGCTGACGAGGTAGGAACAGAGCCACTAGCTCCAGAGGAAGCAGAAGGCATGGGCTGATCACCTGGAGGTGCGGTGGAAGAAGGCACCTCGAGGGGTGGATGAGGGACTGGATCGGGTAGACAACTCTCATCTCCATCGTCCTCATCATCCACAAAGATGGGCTCGAACTGCTCTAAAGAACCTGAGATATCGGGCCTAGTCCCCGGACTGTCCTCGTTGAAGGTCACCTTACAGGTCTCTACCATCTTACTAGACTCGCAGTTCCAAACCCGGTTAGCCCGCGACGAAGTCGAGTAACCTAGAAAGATACCATCACAAGAAC
The DNA here is from genome assembly GCA_017311315.1 of Dendrocalamus latiflorus. Classification (NCBI taxonomy): domain Eukaryota; kingdom Viridiplantae; phylum Streptophyta; class Magnoliopsida; order Poales; family Poaceae; genus Dendrocalamus; species Dendrocalamus latiflorus. Next base: position 32,394,600 of record CM029658.1, on the reverse strand, counting down.
GTGACTCGAACTTGTCTAGGTTCCTGGACTTCAGAATGAAACACTTGCAACCAAACACACAAAAATGAGAGACACTGGGCTTCCGCCGTATCTCAGCTCATAGGAAGTGTGATGCAAGTGTGCCCGAAGAAAAACTCTGTTCGAAACATGGCACGTGGTCGCAATAGCCTCAGCCCAAAACTTCCTCGGTGTAGAGTACTCATCGAGCATCGTTCTGGCCATTTCGACTAAGGTATGGTTCTTCTTCTCCATGATGCCATTCTGCTGTGGGACGTGCGGGCAAGAGAACTGGTGCTCTACACCTGTCTCATCGCAAAACCTCTCAAAGTAGGAATTCTTGAACTCCGTGCCATTGTCACTGCGGATCGCTCGTAAGGTACCCAGAAGCTCAACAAAAAGCCTACTGAAAAGACCTCGGAAATGGTCTCTCACCTCACTCGTAAGGTACCCGAAGAATCAAGAATTTTGCAAGCGTTTTTCTTAAAGCTCACCTCATAACCGTCATCGGTAAGCTGAGAAACCGAAAGCAAATTATACTACAGCTTACTAACCAAGGCAACATCTCTCAAAAGAAATGAATCATTAACGCGCACAGTACCTTTGGCGATGACGCGCCCAGATGAAGCGTCTCCGAAGGTGATCGTCTCATCACTTAGAGCGCGGGCTAGGGAAGAGAACCAACGTGAGTCTCCGGTCATGTGTCAAGAACACCCGGAGTCTACAAGCCAAACCTCTCCCTTCCCAGGCCGGCGAACTTGAGTCAACAAGAGAGTAAAGTCTCAGTATTGGGGTAAATCAAAAGTGATTTTGGCACCCAATACTGAGTAACACGTCGAGTAGAAGAAGTAGCCACACACGACTGACCTCTAACTACCCTACACTCTCTGTCACTCAATAAGCCAGAAGGTCTGTGTGCAGACCCGAAGCTGTTGTTGGATCCGACTGCTACGGGGGAGCGAGTCGGAGCACCAACAACACGCTGATCACGCCATGGGTAGCCATCTCGATGGGGGAAACGAGACCTACCCTCAGAACGGCGAAAGTCACGACCAAAGGGAGCATGAGAACGAAAACCAGAAAACTCAGAAAAACCAAGTCCTCGATACTACCTAAAACCATAAGAAGCATCTGAAGCAAACCTAGACCTCGTATTGGTCTTAGATGCACTCAAGGTCTGGGGCTGACCCTGAATACGCCTAAGAGTTGCACCACGGTCTCTCTGTGCGGTCCTGGCGCGCCTGAAGCATCGATCTATCAAGTGTCCATCCTTCTGACAGAAGGTGCAATGATACTTCGCCTTCTGAGAGGCAGAAGTAGCATGAGATGGCTTCGCCTTCTGAGAGGCTGAAGCTGTAGGTGGACTCACCTTGCTGTCAGAAATCCCTTGGACAAAGCCCGCAGACTTGAATTTAACTTCATCAGATCTGGGCTCAACCTTGATCACACCTCCTACTATGGGTCTGAGAATAGCAGGTGGATGCTTCCTAATGTCCTCATAGAAATCATATCCTAGACCTTGATTGAACTTGCAAATCTTGGACTGGTCTAGAATAAGATTCAGCTTCTTCTTGCCTCCTACAAATCTCTCGAGAGTGTTCATAAGATACTGACACCCCCGAAAGAGAGAGGCGCAAGAAGAGCAGGGGAAGAAGGAACAGCAGAAGGTAAGGAAGCAGAAGAAGAACCAACAGTAGAGGAAAGAATGGCTTGTGCACGCACAGCTGACTCTGAGGGGACAGTCCTACTACTAGCTGGTTGGTTTATGTCGCTAAGCGTCTCAACCTTACCCTTGGGCTTCTCCCCCACACCAGCAATCACATCACAATCAGTTGATGGCTTCACTAGTTGATCCTTAGTTAGCTTCACACATTTTTCATTCAAAGCAACGAGTTCAAGTTTTAGTTTATCACAACTAATGCATGGTGAGCTAACAGGGTCCTTAGTCGCAAACTAAGCCATTTTCTTATTAGTGTCAATCATTTCTTGAAACTGTTTTGAGACAGATTCAAGTTCAGCAGTCAATTTGGGACAGTTCATACATGAGGCAACTGGCTCAAGCAACCAAGCATACAACTCAAAAATTTTATGATCTGCCCTTTTTAAGTTTAATTTTAAATTATTGCAACTTTCACAAGTCTCGGGCGGATCGAGCAACATGGTGTAAAGACCTCTAAAGGCGTTGTCCTTATCCTCACATGAGGTGCAAGCAATAGTCTCGACAGAAGCAGATGAAGTAGGCACTACTCTACTCATCTCAAGTTCAACAAGAAGACTAATGTTCTCCACCTTAACAATATCAAGTTCAGAGGACAAACTATCATGCGAGGTCCTTAGTTTCTCCATGTCACCCAACAGAGCACAGCATGTATCACAATCATCACGGGAGGGAGCAGATGTAAGTGAAGTAAGCTCCCGTGATAGTCTATCTACTTTCTTCTCTAACTCGGTACACCTAGCCCTAGCTCTAGCATGAAAACCACCTAGCTTAAGAAAACCATGATTGAGCTGGTTTTAGGTGGGGCATACCTCGTCCGAGTCAGAGTACAGCTCGCTGTCGCTCAGTTCGCCCTCGAGGGCCATGAAGCACATGCCGGAGAAGTCGTCGCCGCTCTTGGGGTCTTGGTCACCCGTCCCGTCATCGTCGCTCCATCCCTCTACCTCGCTGAGGTCGAGGTCGTCGAAGGTGGTGAGGACACGGTGGAAGAGCTTCTTGGCTTTGCCAAGATCACAAAACTTTTTCTTCCCGTGTGCATGGACTGGAGGCTTCTTGTTGCGGTTCTTGTCGGTGTAGTCGTTCTTGCCCGAACTGCCGTAGTCAGATTTGCCCTTCTCCAGCTTGGGGTAGTTTGCCCGAATGTGGTTGGGGCCACCACACTCGAAGCAAATCACTGGTCTGCCTCTCTTTCTGTCCCTCCTCCTCTTGTAAGCATGAGAGAACTTCCGAGCTAGGAGGGCCAGCTGTTCATCCTCTAGCTGCTCTAACTGATCATCAGTTACGTCACAGAGAGCAGCTAGGGATAAACCACAAAGCGAGTCAGAAGAAAGACCAGAAGCCGAACTGGGATCGGTGACTAGTGCCATCGACTGTGACTTCGACTTGCGAGAGACAATGTCAATCTCGTGAGTCTTGAGACGCGAGTACAACGCATCAAGAGTCAAAGTCGAGAGGTCTGTGGTATCCTTGATGGTAGTCACCTTCATCTCCCAAACACGAAGATCAAGTGCAGCGAGCATTTGCCGAGCGTTATCCGAGTCGGGGTATGTGAGACCGACCGCTCGGAGGTTGCTCAGAATCTTGTGGAAACGCGCAAAACACTCATCAAGGGACTACCAGCGAGCATTTCAAACTTGTTGTAATCTCACTTGAACTGGTTCTGTCGCACCGTCTTAATCTGGGTGGTGCCCTCATGGTATGCATCGAGGGTCTCCTAGATATCGAAGGCGGACGAAAGATGAGATATGCGGTCAAACTCACTACGACTCAGGCCCTAGATAATGATGTTCCTTGCCTTAGCAGTTGCCTCAACATCTTGCATATTCCCAGCATTGATGTTCTCATCGGCAGGAACAGCAAACCGGACCTTGACCTTGTGCCAGATGGCGTACCCCTGAGCCTGGATATAAGTTTCCATTTGGCTCTTCCAGAAAGGGTAATCGATGCCATCAAAAATGGGAGGCTTGGTTGAGTACTTGTCCGTCGCCATGGATTTTGAGACCGGTTAAGATATATGAAGAAGAGCTAACTGGCTCTGATACCAATTGTTGGACCGAAATTGGCGACAGAGGGGGGGTGAATGTCGATCTATAAAAATTAATCCCCAACAAGTATTCACGAAAGACTACTCTTCTCCGATAGCTATGGAGCTATGAAGAAAGCAATAAACGCCCACTGAAAACCTAAAATCAAAACGCCAAATGACCAAGACAAAACAACAACTTTCTGATTGAGAAAGAAGGAAAAGAGAGAAGTCCCATTTCAGTTTACTCTTGGCAGAGAACTTGACAAGAAGAACACTCAAATAAGAAGTGGCAGCCGAGTGCACCCAAACAGGGAAAAGCTTGCCGAAAAGAAGTGCTGACCGAGAGTACTAAAAACCAAGGAAAACAGCCACTGCAGAGAAAGCAAAAGGAGAAACCAAAAACAGCAAAGAACTTGAAGCCAAGAAAAGCATTCGGTAAAAGGACCAAAGACTGGATGTAGAAGGTACTCACGCATGAGCTTGTGAACCAACTCAATCGGCTGCACCCTTTCTCAAGAAAATGATTTTTTGCTTCACTCCTTGTGCCTAGCCGAAAAACCAACAAGAAAAGGAAATCCAGACTGCATGCAACACTGTTAAAATCACCCTAGATCAGCAATTAAACAGCAAAAATTTCAGCCTAAAGTGAGGTCATCTGGACTGCATGCAGTAGAGTAAAAAACAACACAAAATGATGAAAACACATGACTTCTTCCCTTTGGCCAAAAGAGAAGCATGCAGCATTGCTAAAAACAAAGGCTACAGGGAAAGTAATAAATGATCGGCATGCAGAAGTAATCTTGGCTGAATGGTATACAAAGATCAACGATCGGCACAGCACAAATACATCAAATGATTGAGAAGAAAATTTGCTGCTCGAGTGAAACCAAGAAGAGATGCACTGGAGGCCGAGAGATAGAGACTTGCCGCAAGCAATAAAAATAGAAAACAAATCAAGATGCTAACTGAAAGAACAGAGGGCTGCACAGAACAACGAAACTGAACAGAAATACCCATATTGCTCAGAGAAAGCAAGGAGATGAATGATTAAACTAGAGGAATGATTACATCAGTTCATGCTCTCTCGTAATCTCACTAAGTCCCCATACGCCTGGAGAGCATGGAGAGAAGCTCACACATCCTCTCTTTCTCTCTTTCTCAATTTTTCATAAATGGAGAGAACCAAATGAAACCCTAACTCTTACACCCACTCTCTCAATTTCAGCACAACATCTCCCTCTCCTTTTATAGCCTCCCACTAATGGGTTTGCACATGCTTTACCCATTAGGTCACCACCTACTCGATGCTTTATCCAAACCCGCTTCCTTTAGTGCAGCTTTGCGTTTTTACCGAAACGCCCCTCGCGCACCTTCCAGGAAGCTTCCTCCTTTCTTGCCTTGCAAGCCTCGCAGCAACCTCGAGCCCTCGCCGTCTTCGACACCTCCCGACCGTTCTAACCTCAGTGCCACCTGCGCCTAGTCTAGTCCACCATGTCTCGCCATGACTCCACCTCGATGTCCTGCAGCCATCACAGACAAGAAACAAATCAAATAGCATCGCTCGATACATATAATCAAAATTAGCATGATAAAGCCCAAACATGTCGAATCAAAGGAATACACATCCTAAACACGATTGACTAGGTTTGACCAGGTCCGACCAAAACCAAACCGCATCACGCGACAACTCGGCTCGAACCACTCACATCAAACTCAAACTATCCAAACCACTTGTCAATTACTCATCACAAACATGGGATCACGACCACATGGTCTCTCAGATATTGAGATCGTGGATGATCTTTTTTGTATTTATTGATGGTTTAGGGTGTGGTTTGTGTATGTGGACTGATATTAGTCAAATTAGGGAGAACTTGCATTGGGAGAAAGTTCTTTGGTCTTTTCATATGCAGGTTGGCATAGAGATAATCATGATCGGTGACGAGGAGGACTGGCACTAGGAGGGGAAAATCTAAGGTGCAGGTGGTCGAGGATGTCACAAGGTGGTCAGGCTCATGTTAGAGCACATGGAGATCGAGGTGCGGTCCTGGAGACTTCAACACGTGATGAGTTGGAAAGAGTTGTGGATGGTGTCCATAACTCGGAAGGTTTAGAGATTATGAAAAGCATGTATTTGGAACGGTTTTGGGTCCTTTGATTTTCGGAATCGGAAAGGAATTCATGTTTGGGTTGATGAGGACATGGTTTAGGGCTCTTGCATATAAAAGGAGGAAGAGGTTAGGAGTTAAACTGTGGCTTTCGTAGGGCTTTTGGGAGAAAGATTTTGGAGATTTTGTGCTTGGTTTTGAGAGGTGCTGTGAAGGCACTTTCTGGTCATAGAATATATGCAAATCAACATGTGATTCAATCCACGAAGGACTCTTGCATTTGTTCTTAGTCTTTTGCTTCATTTTGTGGAATCAATTGTTTTTATGATCCATGCAATTTTTATTTGTTTCTTTTTGAGGAATAGGATGCAAATAAGCCTAGGAACATATCTACAAAAATTTCATTGGAATTCTCCTAGTCATTTGAAACCAATTGTAATTTTTGTGTTTGGTCGAGTTTTTGTTTTCCTTCTATTGCGATTTGGATTTCTTTCAATCTAGTTGATGATTCTTGTAATTTCTTGTTGGAATAGATTCTAGATATCTTGGGCATCACACGTGTCAAATTTGAGGTCAATTGGAGTTGATTTGTCGAAGTTAAATCGATTCTTGTGCGTGTCGGTCGATCAATTTTTTGGTTGGTGAATAGTGCTAGAAGTTAGACCGCTTTCACCTTTACTGTCTGACTGGCTAGAAGCTTTTGGTTTTGAGTTCTTGTTGCTTTTTGTTTAGGGCATGCTTCTTCAATTCTAGTAGGTATAATCTATTGTTTCGAGTTCTCTTTTGGTTTGAGTTTTGGTTTCAGGTTCAAGAAAACGGGGCAATCATTCACTCTCCCTCTAATTGTTGTATTCGATCCTACAAGTTGTATTAGAGCGGGTTTCCATGGCATCAAAGAGGCCGCTGTGTCGAGTTCTTGGTCTTGATCGAAATTTGACTCAAGTGCATTCGATCTTAACAAACTCATCGAAGTTCGAGGAAAGTTCTCTGAATTTTTGATAGCGGAGGTCGTTCACCCGAATGGAGAGTTCAACCTTGGCGATGATGATTAGATGTTCAAACATTTGATTCAATTGTAATTCACGCAATTGTGCTTAATCAAACAATTAATTCAAGTATACTTCATTCAATTGTTTAATACTTTTTTGAGACCTATGTAATGATTTTCGAGTGCTATATATGTGATATGTTTGCTTGTTTTTAGAGGGCATGGCTAGCATTTCCTGAGACTAGTCAAAAACAAAAAATAATTTAGCTTTTCAAATAGCTATCACATACAGTTTGTAATACCAAACCATCTGTGATATATCAGATATCATAGATGATTATTAGTATTAGCTATCTGTAATTCATAAGATATTACAGATAATTATGTTTAAGAACCATCTATGATATCTGCATATCACATATGATTTTTGGTATTAGCCGTGTGTGATAGGTCAGATATCACAGGCGGCTATTTTTAAGAACTATTTGTGATATATGACATATCACAGATGGTTTTTGGTATTAGCTATCTGTGATATGTTAGATATCATAGACATCTATTTTTAAGAACCGTCTATGATATCTGACATATCACAGACGGTTGTTTTGAAAATCCGTCTATGTTGTAATTTATCACAGATGATTTGATAGCAATCAGTGATAACCACACACCTATTATCACAAATACATAAATTCAGATGATTCAGAAACCGTCTGTAATAACCCTTTGTGGTAGCGTGTGGCGTGAATGCCATTGTCAGTTAGAACGTTGTATTAGCAGACTCGAATAAAGAGGGTGATCAAAATCCAGAAAACGCGGCAAACTAGATGTCCAAAACTCTAATCATCAGACATCAAGCATAAGGACTTGAGCCGGGGACCAGGTTCACCCACTGAAAGTTGCGTATATTCATGAATCAGTGATGTTAAGGGACCAGGTCCCCTTAACATCGATCACTGATTGCGCACGGAAGACCTCAACTGTGGCCGGATTCATGAATATACGCAACTTTCAGTGAGTGAACCAGCAAATAGTACATGCCCGCTCACAAAGCACAAACAGTCATATGCACGTACATCTCATACAATACTAACTAGTGCTTATTCTTGAGACGTTATATCTTCTTAGCTATGGCTTTGAGGGGGGTAGCAAGACATAACACAATTCCACACTTTTCTATCAAGTCTATACCGCTCTCCTTGAGCTCTTCAGGAAGCGTCCATTCAAATTGATGTTGTAACAGCCCCAGAACTAGAGGCATTAGTTTCTGTGCCAGTGGCAAACCAATGCAAATGCGTCGTCCAACACCAAATGGGATTAGCTCAAAATCCTGCCCTAAAAAATTAACGTCATTGTAAGTGAATCTCTCGGGTATGAATACGTCTGGGTCATTCCGTGCCCCAGAATTTCGGTTCATTGCCCATAGGTTCAAAATTACGTTGGTGCCTTTAGGGATAGTGTAGCCCTGTACCTCTATTGTAGCCTCTGCTATACGAGGTACTAATGGTGCTACAGGACGAAGTCGAAGGGTTTCTTTCACAACAGATTGAAGATAAGGGAGTCGAGCAATATCAGATTCTTCGATTTGTGTATTTGTGCCGATAACCCTTGTGAGCTCCTCTTTGATCTTTTGCATTGACTGTAGATTTTGTAGTAGATCTGCCATTGCCCACTCGATCAAAACCGAGGTCGTGCTTGTTCCAGCACCATATAAATCCTGGCATTGTTTAGACACAATTATATAATTAGACGCATATATAACAGTAGTTGCCACCGCGAGATGTACATAATTTTCTAAGGCGATAAAGAAAGTGCGTACAGTAAACAATGCTCTCATGGCCTCGTGACTTCGCACGGACCCCTCTTGTGAATTTTTTTGTACGGATAATCTATTTTTTATTCGAAATTACAGAAATATACCCGCGGGAAAATTTTTTACAAAAATAGACTCCAGTCGCCTAATGGTTGGGCGACTGGAGTCTTTCGCCTAACCATTGGGCGACTTCATGAAAGTCGCTCTACCGTCGGGCGACTGCATCCAGTCGCCCTCCCATTGGGCGACTTTCATGCAGTCGCCTAATGGTTGGGCGACTGCACTCAGGCCCCGTGAATGTTTTAAATTTTGTCAATTTTGCAGTCGCCCGACGATAGAGCGACTTTCATGAAGTCGCCCAATGGTTGGGCGAAAAGCTCCAGTCGCCCAACCATTAGACGACTGGAGCCTATTTTTGTAAAAAAATTTCCCGCGGGTATATTTATGTAAATTCGAATAAAAAATGGATTATCTGTACAAAAAATTCCCCCTCTTGTTGCCATTTGCGCTACATGTCCAGCACCGCATCTAACAAGTCATTCTTGCGTGCCTCGCCGGCTTCCTGATCGCGCCTACGCTGTGCGGCCTGTTCGTCGTACTGGCGATATGTAATCGTGAATAGTTCCGCCACCCCGCATCACACGCCTTGGAGGTCAAGGACGGCGATCGCCGGGAAGAGGTCCGAAACATGTGGCTTCCCGATCATCAGCATACCCTTCTACCACCTCCCCAAACACGACCCTCGACTCAAGAGTCCAATTCGGTGGTGGAAACGAATTAGATATCGTCGAATAGTCTCAAATACAAATGTGAATCCATATTTTTAAAATAAATATGAATTTGAATATTTTCAAATACAAATCAAATATCGTAACGAATTCGAATCGGACATGTATTTAATTCGATCATATACGAATATCCTCCCATAACTTCTGTCAATTTAATTCGGTCAAATACGAATACAAATTACGCTGGGCTTGGCTGCTCAAAATTAGGCTCACGGCCATGTCAAGCACCATGTGCCTAATGTCGATCGGTGTGCTGCGCACTGTGTGCTCAGAGACATCATGGAGAAGTACCTGAACCTTGTCCCGACACACGGACTGCAGTGCATTGAGTCGCTTCAGCACGAGCAGCTCCATGGTGGCAAACTTATGGAAGGCACGCCACTTGCTGTTCGGGTGCTGGAGTGCGAGGAGAAAGTTGGCGCTGTGCCCCCATGGCGTCGAAGGCGTCGGCGATTGAGCATCCTGCCAAGTTGTCCTTGTTCTTATGGAAGATCTTGCGCACATCGTTTGGCATGGAGATGACGACAGCGAGAACCATGCCAAGGCGGGGGGACATGATGGGGCGTAGGGATCAGCCAAGCCTGTAAGTGTACTGTACAATCAAATTCTACATTCATGTAGTACAATCAAATTCTACATTCATGTAATAGCGATAAATGTCATAATTCATTGCTTATGTATGATCCATGATTTAACAAGTCTAGCGACGGTGAGAACTGGTGGGTTTTCTCGACCCACACTTGGTCTCTGAGCAATTCATCAAAGAAAATGCATTCTCCACCAAAGATTACATATTGATGGGATTGCTTGCTCAGAGTGACAAAGACTACATCTGATACCCTTCAACCAGGGGTAAGTGTTTCACTAGTTGCAATACAAGCTTTATTTGTAATTTGTACACAATATAAACTTAGGATTAATCACTATGGCGACATATATGACTAGGTCTCATTGGATTTTGATTATGATTGTATCAAAGTGGAGCAAGGTAATTTTTCTTGATTCCCTACTTATTGTTAGACCATGTGTATAGGTCCTGAATTTAGTAATCGTGAATAATTGATATTTGGGTTGCTTTGAAATTTACGTTGTGAAAGTTTCGGTTGATGTGCTTTTGGAAAAATGGAATTGCTGGAATATTCACGCTAAGCGATATGACCACCTTGTATTGGGTAGTCTGACCGAAAGGCATCGACCATAGCAGGCTTCGACCCCAGCAGAACGACCACGATAGAATGACCATGGCATTTCAACCACAGCATTTTGATCATGGCAGAATGACCACGAACAGTGAACCGGTCGGAAGCTACTATGAACCAATCGGTGCTATAGTGTACCAGTCATACACTACAGTAAACAAGTCATAAGATACAGTGAACTGGTCATATGTAATAGTGAATCGGTCATATGCACCAATGATTCGGTTGTGAGCTAGAGTGAAACAGTCGATAGTCGTAGCCTTGTGTTGGGCTGTACGATCGGCAGACTACGACTACGGTTGTTAGTAGAAGGCGTCGACTGCGATCGGCGATTGATAGTGTGAGTTACAGTAACCGATCGGTGGATATAGCTACAGTATCTTATCAATGGTTGTAGCTACAGTACCTTATCGGTGCTCGATAGTCGATGGTCGAGCTACAGTACCTGGTTGGTAGTCGTAGACTTTATGATCGATTATCCTAGACTATGTGATCGGTAGTCAGAAACTTTATGATCGATAGTCATAGACTTTGTGATCAGTAATCGTAGACTTCACAGTTGGTACTCATAGTCTTTGGGTGCTTCAATTCTTGTGATCTTCGAGTACCCTGAGTACTCGTGTTGGGTCAGTGGTTTGACCAACCTGTGCATGGTGGTCATACTGGCTTTTTTGGGTGGTCTGAAGTTGTTTTCTGGAAAGCATGGATATTGAGATCGTGGATGATCTTGTCTGTGTTTATTGATGGTTAAGGGTGTGGTTCGTATGTGTGGATTGATATCGGTCAATTGGGGAGAACTTGTGCCGGGAGAATGTTCTTTGGTCTTTGTATGTGCAGGTTGGTGTGGAGATGGTCATGGTCGGTGACAAGGAGGACCAGAACTAGGAGGGGGGAAATATGAGGTCTAGGTGTTCAAGGATGTCACCAGATGGTCAGGCTCATTTTGGAGCACATGAAGATCAAAAGTGGGTGATGTATAGAGAAGCTACGGGAGGTGCGGTCCTATAAGTTTCGACACGTGATGATTTGGAAAGAGTTGTGGATGGTGTCCATAACTTCAAAGATTTAGAGATTATGAAAAACCCATGTTTGAAAGGGTTTCATGTCCCTTGATTTTTGAAATTGGATAGGAATTCGTGTCTGGGTTGATGAGGACATGGTTTAGGACTCTAGCATATAAAAGGAGGAAGAGGTTAGGAGTTAACCCGTGGATTTTGTAGGGCTTTTGGGAGAAAGCTTTTGGAGTTTTTGTGTTAGGATTTGAGGGATACAGTGAGGGCACCTTGTAGCCACAGAATATAATCATCTAGCAATGCAGATCAACATGTGATTCAATCCATGAAAAAATCTTGAATCTATTCTTAGTCTTTTTGTTTAATTTTGTGGAATTGATTGTTTTTGTGATCCATGTTATTTTGTTTTGATTCTTTTTTAGGAGTAGGTTGCAAATAAGCCTAGGAATAGATCTATATTGCTTCGTTGGAATTCTCCTAGTCATTTGAAAGCAATTGTAATTTTTGGGTTTGGTCAGATTTTTGTTTTCCTTTTGTTGCAATCTAGATTTCTTTGAATCTAGTTGATGATTCTTGCAATTTCTTGTTGGAATAGATTCTAGATATCTTTGGCATCACGTGTGTCAGATTTGAGGTGAATAGGAGTTGATTTGTCGAAGTTAGATCGATTCTTGTTCATGGCGGTTGATCAGTTTTTGTTCAATGAATAGTGTGAGAGGTCATACCGCTTTCACCATTACGGTCTAACCGGCCAGAAGCTTTTGGTTTTGAGTTCTTGTTGCTTTTTGTTTAGGGCATGCTTTTTTGAGTCCTATAGGTATAATATATTGTTTCGAGTTCTCTTCTGATTTGAGTTTTGGTTTCAGATTCCAAAAAGCAGAGGCAATCATTCACCTCTCTCTAATTGGTGTATTCGATCCTATAAGGAACAACCATGACTTCACCTGTGTGCAATAAGCAATTGACAAGTAAACTCATTTCCTCCATACATAACTCTATTGTAGTCTTTCCTTCGTTTGCAATGACTGATGCTAACTTTTTGGAATCACGTAAGTCGTTCAGCGCTTACGTTGCCTAGGGAGGGAGACACAAGGAATCCAGCCCCCACATTGTGACATAGGACGCAATTTCTAGTACCTGCTATAACATAACAATCCTATATCACACTTCGTAATAATGCCACTAGAACTAATAATACCTATGTATGTTATTCTCTTTTTTGTAGTACCACGAGTAGCTATAAGACAACGTATGTGGATTTTATGTTTGTAGACATATTCAGAAAATCATGGCACTAAGACAAAAGATCCAGATGTTTGTCAACCTACCAATATTTATTGCATGATTATCAGTTTATATATATATGCTAATGACTTTGACATTCCTAGTGGCAGGGCATGAAATTCGACTCAAGTGCATTCTATCTTGACAAACTAGTCGAAGTTTGAGGAAAACTGTCCGAATTCTTGATGGCGGAGGTCACTCACCCGAATAGAGAGTTCAATCCCGGCGATGATGATTAGATGTTCAAACATTTGATTTAATTGTAATTCACTCGCTTGTGCTTAATCAAACAATTAATTCAATTGTTTAATTCATTTGTGAGATCTATGTAATGATTGTCATGTGCTATATATGTGATCAGTTTGCTTGTTTTTATAGGGCATGGCTAGCATTTCCTGAGGCTAGTCAAAAAACAGAAAATAATTTAGTTGTTCAAATCGCTATCACAGACGATTTGTAACACCAAACTGTCTGTTATATATCATATATCACATATGATTATTAGTATTAGCCGTATGTGATATGTAAGATATCGCAGAAGGCTATGTTTAAGAACTGTCTATGATATCTGCACATTACAGACAATTTTTGGTATTAGTCCACTGCTACAAAACATGCTATACTGTACACCTTATCATAGACGGTTTATGTGGAGCCATCTGTGCTTTAATTATCACAGACAGTTCATGGTGAAAACCGTCTTAGGAACTATCACAGATAGTTAGGTTTAAGAGCCGTCTATGATATCTCCCATTATTACAGATGGCTTTTAATTAGAATCATCTATGAAGTATCACATATAGTTTTTATTTACAAACCGTCTGTGTTTTGTTCATTATCACAAATGACTTTTAATTAGAACCATCCATGAAACTATCACTAATGGTTTTTATTTACAACCGTCTGTGTTTTGTCCTTTGTCATATGAACTACAGAAGCTATTGCGCTGGAATAGATAAGTGTGCCAGTGTGACTAGTCACTTTTACAAAAGACAAATTCAAGTCAAATTTATTACAAAAGTCCCAAAAAAGTGATTCCCATATCTTGGTCTTTTGGGTTTCATATGCTTCCTCTTCTACTTTTGGAGTTGGAGGATCGCGCTTGCGTTCTCGGATGCCATGAAGATTGTCCTTGTCCTCTCTACTTCCTCCTCTAACCCGGGTAAATCATTAGCATTGCCCATAATCTCAAAGAGAATGCCATGATAAGCTTCCTCAGAATCGACCGCTTCTGCTTGATCGGCAAGGTTATTCATGTGTCTCTCCATGGCCGCAAGAGCTTCCTCCACTTTGCGCACATTGAAGAGAAGAACTAAGCTAAGGGCGGTTTCCCTTTCCTGAGCGGCAACAAGACACCACCGTCAATGTTGGATCATGAGGTCCAGCTGACGGATGAAAGTGAGTCGAGGAAGGAGAGCAGGGCATGAGCATAGGAGTTGCTCCAGACGTAAGTTGTTGGCCGCCTGTGTAAGGTTGCGGCCAAACAACTCATGATGGATAGATGAGAGAAAGGAGATCAAAAGAATATCAGATGCCATTATTGAGAAATCTGGTGAAGAAGATGAGGGAGAAGATAGTTTAGAAGAGATCAAGGAATTGTACACCATGCTGCACATAAAGCTAGAACAGTGTGGAAGTTTAAGGGTCGCTTGCATCGGAATATTAATAGGCAGGAGTAGGGTGTGCATATTTAAGCATTATCATAGACGGTTCGTATACTAAACCATCTATGATATTGCATTATCACAGATGGTTCATATAATAAACTGTCTCTAATATATGCATTATCACAGATAATTCGTATAACAAACCATCTCTAATATATGCATTATTATAGACGGTTCATATAACAAACCGTCTATAATAATGACACGTCACCTATCCGTGGCATGTCCCCCAGGATTTCGATCTCACTCGTCCATTCTCTCCGCACCGAATGGTAGACACCGATTCCTCCCACCTCTCACCCCTTATTACTTCCCCTCTCCCTTTCCACTGGTAGGCACGCGTGAGTTCCACTAGCTACTTCTAGTTCATCCACTCCTAGCTTCTTGCATCCTCCCCTCGACGATGCCGACTAGCATCGTGAGCTAGCTCCTCCATCTCCGGTTGTGACACCACGGTTCACTGCACAAGACACTTTTGTCGTAAGTGTCATAAGAGTGTCTTGTATAGTATCACCATCGTGACATAAAGGTGACGCTACCATCGCCTCTCCTTCATTGCCGGTGATATTCGGCCGCCATTCGATCCCCTCCCCTCTCTTCCTTGATGGCAGCAGGCATTAAGAATATCCAGTTTGCACGCTGCATCCGCTTCTATTGTCTGTTAGGATCTCTGCTTCTTATATATTCTTGCCAAGGTAAAGATAGAGCTGAGTTCGTAGGATTAGGAGATGTGTTCTTACCATGTTCTTGCTGTGTTAGATGGGTAATCTGCTCGTTATCTTGTTGTGTTGTAACGGTGGATTCTAATCTTAATGGAAATAGAATGTGTTGTTGTGTTTGCTGTTGTATTTGCTTGTTTTCAAAGGGCACAGCTAACATTTCTTGAGGCTAACCAAAAAACAGAAAAAATTTTAGGTATAGAATTTAATATCACAGATGATTTTATGATATAAACCGTCTATGAAGGATTATTATAGATGACTCGAACCAAAAACTATCTGTGATACTCACACATCACAAACGGTTCTATCTAACAATCGTCTGTGATGGGAAAGTATCACAGACGGTTGGTATATAGAACCGTCCATGATACTCGCCTAGCATAGATGGTTGGTAGTTATAACCGTATGTGATGTGTGAGTATTATAGACGATTTTTGGTTTGAGCCATTTGTAATAGGTTTTTAATAGATGGTTCTAGTTATAACCTGCCTATGTTGTATTTATCACAGACGGCTTACAAACCGTTTGTGATAACATCCAATTATCATTAACGCATAAATTTAGATGGTTCAGAAAACAATCTGTGATGACTGTTCTGAACCGTCTATGATGACCCTTTTATAGTAATGTCTGTTTGTGATATGTCAGATATCATAGACGACTATTTTTAAGAACCGTCTATGATATCTGATATGTCACAGATAGTTGTTTTGAAAAACCGTCTGTGCTGTAACTTATCAGAAACAATTTGACAACCGTCTGTGATAACTACCTATTATCATAAATACATAAATTCAGATGGTTCAGAAATCTTCTATGATAACCCGTTCGGTTGTAGTATGTGGCGTAATTGTCGTTGTCAGTTAGAACGTGGTATTAGCAGACTCGAATAAAGAGGGAGATCAAAAACCAGAAAACGCTGCAAGTTCTCTCGTTCACTTACACAGCTGATTGGCGTGTGAGTGTCTACATGCATTTGTGTTAGTGTGCGTGCATGTGCTCTAGCACGCCACAACACTCATCCCGCACCGGGGAGTGGATGTCACTGTCATCCTTTAGCAAAACATGATATTTATCATAGTTTCCAAAATAGCTTGTTATAGCTATAACAGTATTTTTCTATCTCTCACTGATAATGTGATAGATTACCATAGGCTGATAACTCGGCATTCGGTAAACTCATCTTTATTTAGAGCCAGTTGGATTGAAGACTAGAACGGAGGAGCCTAGTTGGCCCCAGATGTCTAGCTAATAACTACGAGGAATAAATAAAATCACTATATGTTGTTTACGAAAAGGTTGGTGCGGGAGAATTGGACTATCTCAACATCTGCTGTTCTTGTGTTGCTGCTACAAGGAAGCACGTGCACATAGTACAGCAAGAAGATGCACACGAAAGAGTGGCAACTAGTAGTCCATTCAGGTGGCTAGCTAGATATCCAAAACTCCAACATTAGACATTGGAATAAGGACTTGAGCCGGGGACTAGTTGCGTATATTCATGAATCCGGCTACAGCTGAAAGTATACCCTGCGCAATCAGTGATGGATGGATATACGTAATATGGTTCCTTGTGCAACTAGTTGCCACTCTTTCGTGTGCATCTTCTTACTGTATTATGTGCTTCCTTGTAGCAGCAACACAAGAACGACAGATGTTGAGATAGTCCAATTCTCCCGCATCAACCTTTTTGTAAACAATGGATCTGTTCTTTTCAGCTTCTAAAAGCTAATTTTCAGTTTTTCTATAGTAACTAACTTTTAAACAAAGTGTCTTTTAAAGATAGAGTTTAGTAATTAAGTATATTACATACTGTACCGACTTCATTTATATCAACAAAAACCATACGTGAGTTTCTGTTACTCTATAATCTCTTGCACGAACAGCCCAAAAATCACAAGCCGTAGCCAAAAGCTATAAGTTTCAGCCAAAAAGAACAAACTCAATATATAGTGATTTTATTTATTCTTCATAATTATGAGCTAGACATTTGGGGCTAACTAGCCCTCTCCACTTAGTCTTCAATCCAACTGACTCTAAATAAAGCTAAGTTTGTACGTTCTTGCATTACACACCAAGCGTCCTTAAACATCACATTATTCAGACATAGTGCTTTTTAGGGCTAATAGTACATGCCCCTTCACAAAGCACAAATAGTCATATGCACGTACATCTCATACAATACTAAGTAGTGCTTATTCTTGAGACGTTATATTTTCTTAGCTATGGCTTTGAGAGGGGTAGCAAGACATAACACTCCACATTTTTCTGTCAAGTCTATACCGCTCTCCTTGAGCTCTTCAGGAAGCGTCCATTCAAATTGATGTAGTAACGTCCCCAGAACTAGAGGCATTAGTTTCTGTGCCAGTGGCAATCCAACGCAAACCCGTCGTCCAACACCAAATGGGATTAGCTCAAAATCCTGCCCTATGAAATTAACGTCATTGCCGATGAATCTCTCGGGTATGAATTTGTCTGGGTCATTCCATGCCCCAGCATTTCGACTGATTGCCCATAGGTTCAAAATTACGTTGGTGCCTTTAGGGATAGTGTAGCCCTGTACCTCTATTGTAGACTCTGCTATACGAGGTAGTAATGGCGCTACAGGACGAAGTCGAAGGGTTTCTTTCACAACAGCTTGAAGATATGGGAGTCGAGCAATATCAGATTCTTCGATCTGTGTATTTGTGCCGATAACCCTTGTGAGCTCCTCTTTGATCTTTTGCATTGACTGTGGATTTTGTAGTAGATCTGCCATTGCCCACTCGATGAAAACCGGGGTCGTACTTGTTCCAGCACCATATAAATCCTGGCATTGTATAAACACAATTATATAATTAGACGCATATATAACAGTTGTTGCCACCGCGAGATGTACGTAATTTTCTAAGGTGATAAAGAATGTGCGTACAGCAAACAATACTCTCATGGCCTCGTGACTTAGCATGGACCCCTTGTGTTGCCATTCGCGCTCCATGTCAAGCACCGCGTCTAACAAGTCATTCTTGCACGCCTCGCCGGCTTCCCGATCGCGCCTACGCTGTGCGACCTGTTCGTCGTACTGGCGATACATAATCTTGAATTGTTCCGCCGCCCGGCGTCGCACGCCTTGGAGGTCAAGGACGGCCATCGCCGGGAAGAGGTCCGAAACATTTGGCTTCCCGATTATCCGCATGCCCTCTTCTACCACCTCCCTAAACACGACCCTCGACTCAGAGTCCAATTCGGTGGAGTACATGGCGCTCAACATTAGGCTCACGACCATGTCAACCACCATGTGCCTGATGTCGATCGGCGTGCCACGCGCTGCGTGCTCGGAGACGTCACGGAGAAGTGCCTGCACCTTGTCCCGACACAGGGACTGCAGCGCGTTGAGCCGCTTCGGCGCGAGCAGTTCCATGGTCGCAAACTTACGTAAGGCACGCCACTTGCTGTTCGGGTGCTGGAGTGCGATGAGAGAGTTGGCGCTGTGCCCCATGGCGTTGAAGGCGTCGGCGATTGAGCGGCCTGCCAAGTTGTCCTTGTTCTTATGGAAGATCTCGCGCACGGCGTCTGGCGTGGAGATGACGACGGTGAGGACCGTGCCAAGGCGGAGGGACATGACGGGGCCGTAGCGATCAGCAAGGCGTGAGAGGGAGCGATGCGGCTGGTCGCCCTTCCAAAGGGCAAGGAGGTCGCCGATGAGAGGTTTCGGCGGCCAAGGGCCAGGAGGAAGACGGTGGCGGCTATCAGCAATCAACTGGAAGATGTAGAAAGATAAGAGGATGAGCACAAACGACCATGGCAAATATGCTACAAGCTGGAGGAAGGCCATTGCACTCAAAACTACACGATATGCTGGGTTGCACGGTTAATGTGGCATACCATGCACTATATATATATATGGTTCTCTAGGCCTCCAGCCCAGCACTACAGTTTTTTTTTTGCTTATTAACTGATGTTGTCGCTTTTTTGAGGTTCACTTGTTAGACCAATAATATCTTTATAATTATGTAGACCAGCATAAAATTGTATTACCGTATTTGCTAAAAAAATGCTTTCACCATATCATAATTTAATAGGTCTTACACATATATCTATATATTTTGCTATGAGAGGCTATAAATTATCATATTAACTGAAAGAAAAACAAAAAGATTTACAACGCACCGCTTATTTCGGTGGGTTTAGATTAGAGACTTTTTTAGATCAATAAGATGGAGATTAATGAGTCAGAGTAAGAGTTCTAGAACAAAGTCGACTAACAAAAAAAGAAAGATTTATACCGCACTTATTTTTTTAAAAGAATACACAGGAGGACTATGCATCTTTCCATTAACAAAGAGAAGGAGCCTGCCGGTGGTGGACCACACAACATCGAGCAAAGATTCAAATTATTACTTTAATTTTCGCTCCCCTGGATACAATTTAATGACTGGCTATCTATGAAATCATGTGCAGATCACCTCATGTTGTGATAAGTAATTAATTTTTAGTTAAGAGAGTTTGCGGAGTTTAAATTTGGTTTTTGTAGAATCATATGGCACAATCAGAGGGGGCGAATGATTGTCTCCGCTTTTACCACCTAAAATCAAAACCCAACACAGAGAAACAAAAAGAAGCAATCTGGATTACCAAATAGAGATAACGCCTGCTATTGCTCGAATGTACGTGGTCGTAGCGTCTGTCGCTCTAGTCGTACGTGCTTGTTACGACCAGATTAACGGCGCACTCGCCGGCCAGATTTGGGGAAGGTGAGGTCACCGGCGAGCAGAGGGGGCTCGAGGGTTCAATTGGCCGGGGTCGGAGCGAGAGAGAGAGGTGGCGGTGTAATTGGAGCTGCGAGCGGGCTTTATAGGCGACGGGGGTGCGCTGGCATCAAGGGGGCAGGGGTTGGCCGGGCATGGCGGCGACATCGGTTGCGGCATGGCTACAGTAGCGACGGGACGGTTGACCGGGCGGAAAAGATGCGGACTAACATGGGGGTGACGTGCGTGGTAGGGCCGTAGTCCGGGCGAGGCTGTGGACGACGCAGGAGGCATGGCGCGGCGGGGTGGTTCAGTGCCGTGCGACGGGGAGGAAGGGATGGCCGAGGCGACCGCGGACAGGTGGTGATGCAGCGCGACGTGGTGACGTGACGGCGTGGGGCCGGGGTGATGCGCGCTTGGATGGCGCCGGCGACCGGTGGTCCGAAGGGAATGCCACGGGGGAGGCAGGCTAAGCGTGGGCTGTCCGAGCGGGGAAGGGCTTTGGCCCCTTTGTCTGAATGTCTTGCGTGCAAGGGAGGAAGAAGGGAAGAGGGGTAGGCCGGTTGGGCTGACTGGCTGGCTGGCTGGGCCGGTCTGGCCGGCAGCAAGTCTTAACCTTTTTTATATATCTATATTTATATATTTTTTCCATGCCTATTCTTGCACACATTTTTGTATGAAAAATTTCTTTGCATATATTTCCTTCATTTCTATTATTCTTACATCTTTTCATTTTTATTATTTTTTATAAGTTATTTTTATTTTTACCTGTCTATTTATTATTGCAACTCCTAAAACAGAATTCCAAATTTTTGAGTTCAAGTTGTACTCCCCCTTTTAGTGGATCATCTTTTCAGATTCGATTTTTAAAACATAAATTTCTATTATTTCCCACAAGTCTCTTCCATTACTAGAACCTTGACCAAAATTTCAAAGAAACATCGGCAAAGTTCAATTACCAAGAAAAATATATTCACAAATAATGCCAGAGTTTACATATTTCCAAAACTCAAATTTTCAGGGTGTTATAAATCGCTGCATTGCTGCGGAGGTTACCCTGCCCAGTGGAGCCACCTCTGGCCACCTAGAAAAATATTGGAGGGCGACTACGACGAATCGTAAATCCCCTGGTGTGCGCGGGAGTGGCCCAACGATGTCGATGCCCCAACGTGTCAATGGCCAAACTGGTGGGATAGGCTTCAGATTACTGGGAGGCCTGTGAATGACCCTTCCCATCCATTGGTACCCATTGCACTTACACACGTGGTCGCGCACATCTGCCATGGCTGCTGGCCAATAGAAGCCCTAGTGGGGCGCAGGCTCCTCGCTTGTAGAGGACACCGTCTAGGAGCTCAAATGATCTGGCACGGTCCTGCAAGTCACCTTGCTGGGCGATTTGGTGGACAAGGGTTGCGTCGCGGTTGTCCTGCTCAACAATCGTAGTGGCCAAGACCTCAGTGAAGGCTCTGGTGGGAGGAGGGTTCTGCTGACTAGCGAACTTGGCTAGCGCGTCAGCCTGATCATTGTCCGCTCGTGGGATAGCCTTCACCATAATGCCCAAGAAATGGCCCTTCCTCGTCCTCACGGCAGTTAGATACTTGGCTAGATCGGGTTCTTTGGCCTGATATGACTTGTCAACATGCCCCGTGATCAGACGTGAGTCTGTGTGAACAGGCACCCTCCTTGCGCCAAGGGCCTTGAGCTTGGCGAGGTTGAAGAGTAGTGCTTCGTACTCGGTCGTGTTGTTTGTCACCGGGAACCCAAGACGTGCTGAGTACAGTAGGTGATGCCCCTCCGGTGTGGTGATCTCTGTGCCAACCCCGTCACCCGAGGCACCATAAGCTCCATCAGTATGGAGGGTCCAGACCGGGTCTGTTAGCGACTGTGGCTCTGACTGAGCAGGTGGTGTCCATTCAGCAAGAAAATTTGCGAGGACCTGAGACTTGATGGCCGTGCATGAGGCGTACGGTAAGGAGAAAGGCGTGACCTCAGTTGCCCACTTGTCGATGCAACGCGTGGACTCTTTGTTATGTAGCATCTCCGCCAAGGGAAACGCGGAAGGTACGGTGATAAGATGGAAGAGGAAGTAATGGTGAAGCTTCCTTGAGGCCATGACAAGGGCATTGGCCAATTTTTCTAGCTTGTTGTATCATTTCTTCGCGCCCTGAAGGGCCTCAGAGACAAAGTACACAAGTTGCTGCAGGGAACCCTCCTCCAAGACGAGGATTGCGCTGACTGCCGCTGCCGTAGCGGCGAGGTATAGCAACAGCGGAGCCTCTGGTGCTAGGGCAACCAGAGTGGGAAGGCTTGCAAGGTGCTTCTTGAGTTCATCGAAGCCCTTCACACAATCGTCGTCCCAGTGGAACTCGTCACATCCGCGAAGGGTTTTGAAAAACGGGAGTCCCTGCTTGGCCGCCATAGATAGGAAGCGGCTAGTGAGCCTCTGGACCTCCCTTGTCGTCTTGGGCGGCTCCATGGATAGGATTGCGTCGACTTTGTCGGGCTTCACCTGAATTCCTCGCCCGGACACTAGGAAGCCCAGAAGCTTTCCGGCTTGCACGCTGAAGACGCATTTATCTGGGCTGAGCTTCATACCTACTCGCCGGAGGTTGTCAAAGGTCTCCTAAAGGTCTTGACCATGCGAGGCCAATTGCCTAGTCTTGATGACAATGTCATCAACGTAGGCTTCCACATTCCTTCCGAGCTGGGAGGCAAGTGCAAGGGCAACGAGGTGTGTAAACGTGGCACCCACATTTATGAGGCTGAAGGGCATCCTAACGAAACAGAATGTCCCTACCGGCGTTATGAAGCTCGTCTTGACCTCGTCGTCCTTGGCCATATGGATTTGGTGATAACCAGAATATGCGTCGACGAAGCTTATGAGCTCGCACCCTGCTGTGGTGTCTACCAACTGATCTACGCGGGGAAGTGGGTAATTGTCTATAACATCCTGATTTTCAGAGACTTTTTGAAGCTTTTAAAATAAAATTCACCATTTGGATTTTTCTGGAATTAATTAAAGCTTAATTGGAATTTTCATTAATTAAAAGGATTTAATATGATTAAACTAAATATTAACATTTTCCAAAAGTATTTTATTTGAATTCCTTGAGTCTCAAAGAATTTCTGGAATTTTCTCAAATTTTTTCGGGTTTATTTGCCATTTTCTAGAGCTCAAAAGTATTTATTTGTATTTTTGCAAAAAAGAAAATGAATTCCTAAAATCCCAAAACCCAACTAGGCCGAAGCCCGGTCTAGCCGCCCCGGCCCATGCCGCTCTGCAGCCTGGCCTACCTCAGCCCAACCCGCGCCCGCCTGTCCCGCTCGATGGTCGACGCGTGTCACCATCGGACGACTGTCACCTTTCCGCACCCACACACGTCAAACCGCACCCGCGCCGCTTTGACTTCCCGTGCACCCCATCCACAGTGAGCCGTGCGACTGACACTAGGGGCCTACCCATCAACATGCACTGTTCCGTAGATCGTGGACCGAACCTCTCAGCATTGCCACCTCAGCAGCCACGTCAGCCCTAGTCTGACGTGTCTACCACATGTCGTCCATGCGGGTGCCACGTCGGCCAACCGAGCCGTACCGACACCATGTCAGCATGCCACCTCAGCTTGCCACGCCACCACGCCATGTTAGCACTACCCTACCACCTGTTAGCCACGAGTTTGCCACGTCAACCTTGTCTGCCACGTCAGCAAGCCCCATCGGCAGTGCACTTTTCCATGAGCCATGTTCACCATAGACTAGCTTTCTCCGTGCACCGGGTCCACAACACAGTACCTTTTCTGATTTTTAGCCTTTTTCTCTAGATTAGATTTTCTGATTCCTTTTCCTAAATTCATCTAAAAATGAGCTCTATCTTTTGGTTCTAGTTTTGAAGTTTTCTGGAGTTCATTTGAGTTTTATTTGAATTTGTTTTGCCATTTCGTTTCGTTTTCTCTCTCGTTAGATCACGCGCTCGAAGGAGTTGAAGCAGTATTCAAAGATCAAGAGCCGTCAACTGAGCAAGGCCAAGGCAAGTCATGTCCTTTGATCATGTTGAACCCAATTTTCAAATCTATTATGTATTAATTTGTTTTAAATTATCATGCATTGCTATTTTTATACAAACCTTGTATTGGTAGCTATTGTCCAAATTGATTAATTCATCCTTGATAATTTGAATACAACGATTCCATTGTCACCATAGGATGGGTACTTTTTTAGTGATGCAATATTAGTTGTCACATGGGTTGTATGTTTATTTTGCTTAGCCATGCTTATTATTAGTACGCTGGGTTATCATCACATGTGATCAGTTCATTAATTTTGACTTAATGATATATTGGAACGTGGTGCCAAAAATGGGGACCACAAATTAATGGCTACTATTGTGGTCCCCATTTTGTGTGCCATGACATGGGTAGTGTCATTGGTGTTGGTTATACAAAATTGGTTTTCACCTGGGCAAATGATCGTGCAGTAAAGGGGGTGCTGTTAGCACATTGGCATGTAGATGTTTCGCCTGGGTAATACTTAAGAACTTAACTTCGTGGCCATTGATCTGAGCCTTACCATACAACCACATGTCCAGTATGGGATGGACCTGGCTCATTAATTTGTAATGTTTCAATTTTGGTTCCGCCATTGGGATGTCAGTGGGTGTCTTATACATTCCACAGGGCGCAAGAGGGGGCAATTACCAGTTAGGGGCGAAACCTTAGCGAGGCGAAACTGGGTTGAGATTAAACATTGTAAAGGTCTTATTGTGATCTTCTTGGTCGGCTTGCCAAAGGAAGCATGTTATACCGGTGACATTACAAGATGATCACATCGTGTAGGTAAAGTTGTGCAATCTCTACAGAGTGTAAAACTATTTGAATAGCCGTGTCCCTGGTTATGGACAATGCTCGGTGATTTCACACGAGGGGTAGAGTTTTCATAAAAACCTGGTTGGGTTAAGTTGGGGGAGTGAATGGTTAGTTCACTGGTGGTTCATTTCATGAATTGGGTTCATGGGTGATTCATTCGGGTGAATCGTCAGTTCACTTGTGGCTTGTCACATTCCGTTGATTACTTATTTATTAACATTTTCAATGTTCGCTTTTCAAACTATTCACTATATTTACTTTAAATTATTGCTTTCTGTAAAATTAGCCTTTCAGCCATCCATTGGTAAGCCTTGCATACTATATTGCATTTTTGTTGCAAACGACTTGCTGAGTACTATATGTACTCACTGTTTCATCTATATTTGCTCAGTTGAGGAAGAAGGACCAGATCAGCATGACCTATTAGTAGGAGCATACTTCGATGACTTCGCAGATTAGGACTTCGCTCCCTAGTCGATTGCCTGTGGGCATGTCGAATGGCTACTGCACTTATTTCTGTTTTTCCGCTGCAGTTTTCTTAAGCTTTTAGGCTATTAATTGTAAGGTTGGCCATAAGGTCACAACTCTGGTTATTAATAATATTTGAGTTTTTTCTTAGTAAATTATGATATGGTTGGTATTTCATCTTTGTTTATACTGTGTACATTAGCGTGATCCTAGACTACTGTAGAATACACAAGAGAGTCTGGATTTGCATATTCGGGTCTCGACATTATCCTTTGGACAGGCCTTGTTTAGCGTGGTAAAATCCATGCATATGCGCCACACGCCACTGGCTTTTTTCATGAGCACTGGATTCGTAAGCCAATCCGGGTGTTGGACTTCGCGGATGACCCCGGCCTGGAGTAGCTTCGCAACTTCCGCTTTGGCCGCTTGTTGGCATTCGAGTGATATGCGCCGAACCCTCTGCCTGACTGGCTTGGCATCGGGGCGGACCGTGAGGGAATGCTTGATGGTGGTGTGGTCCACTCCCTTTATGTCATTCGGAGACCACGCGAATATGTCCGCATTGTCCTTAAGAACTTGAAGCAGGTTCTGCTCGACCTCCAGGGGCAGACCCTCGCCAATGGAAAGGTAACAACGCCGTGCAGGCCCGGGAGCTTCATGCATAAGAAGTTATGGTGTAGGGCCACTCCGAAGGCATTGAGGGTCGGGCAACCCAAAATTGCATTGTACGGGTAGGCAAGATCAACAACGTCATCCTCGCTTCTCATGTTATCTCCCTGCCCGAAGGAGACCTGTCGACGTATTTGCCGTAGGGCTTTGAGCGGCTGGCCCTTGAAGCCTTGGAGCGAAATCCCTGGTGGCCCTAGCCTACTCCGCATGATTCCCATTTGGTCGAAAGCGGCGGCAAATAGAATGTCAGCGGAACTGCCCCCGTTGACTAGGACACGTTTTACATCGCAACTTGCGATAGCGGCTTGGATTACCAGTGGGTCCTGGTGAGAAAAGTCAACCTCATCTGCGTCAACAAGGGTGAAGGCAATGTCATTTTGCGCCCAAGTAGGTGGCGCTTGGGCAGGGTACGCTGCCACGTGATGCAGCCAGTGAGCGTAGGCTTTCTGCTGTCGCGCGAATTAAAATTCTAAGGAGGAACCCCCCGATATGACATTGATGACATGGCGTTGGCCTCCCTCTGGCCTGTATCCGTAGGAGGTCTTCTTGAGGTTGCTGTACGTGGGCTACTATTGTGGTCCCCATTTCAATCACCCTATCCCTGGCGACACTTTGGCAAAGCGTCACTATGGTGGGGCAGGTCCGCTTGAGGTGATCACCGTGACCATGCACCTCACACCACAGCCCATGCGGTTGGCGCTCCGCTTCGCCATGAGCTCGATCATCGCGGCCCTAGCCTCGCCCGCGTCTGCGACCTCTGCGACCCCATCCTTGGCCAGTGAGGGCATTGTCATCGGAGCCGCCTTCGATGTCGAAGACGTATCAGGCCTTCTGGGGTTTGCGGTGCTTGCAATTAGACTTGTCGTTCGATGGGTCTTGTTTGCGCTTGGAGGCGTCCTTCGAGTCTTGCTTGGTATAGGAGGGATCCGCCGGTGAGTCCTCCGCCTGCTTGGTGTCGGAGGTGTCGCCTTGGCACTGCAGGGCATCTTCTTCTGCGCTCACATACTCCTCCATCTTGTCAAAGAGCTTGGCCACTGCCTTGATCGGTTTGCGCGCGTTATACTCCGCCAGTGGCCTTGGGCAAAGGCCTTGAATCACTGCATTGATGATCATGGTCTCATTGACGTCCTTGACTTGGCAGCGGACCTTGGCAAAGCGTTTGAAGTATTCTTGGAGCTTTTCCGAAGACTTTTGCTTGATGGCAAAAAGCTGGTTTGCGTTGACACACTCGACGTAGTTTCCCTGGAAATTGTTGTATAGGCGGTCTTAGGCCCTTTGCATTGGTATAGTCATCTACGTCGGCGGCCTCGATGGTCGTCCCTTATATGCAAACGAACTCCCTAGAGTACGTGTCGCCCTTATAAGGTTCAATAGTGGGAAACTTGAAGTCCTCCGGCTACGCTGACTACTGCAGGTCGACAGAGAGCGGAGACTCTGGATCCACATGTTGGAGCGCTGCACGACTAGAAGTGGGGCTGTCGCGGCTGTCCCCCCGATCAGGCGTGGCCTCCACTACTGCTGGCAGGACTTGTTGGCTTCGAGCCACTTGCATCTACCGTATGGTTCTGCTAGCTCGCGTTGCAGCGTGCCGAGGGCCACCAGCAAGGCATTCTCCACCGTTGAGGCAGTTACACCGGTCGGAGTAGTAGCACGCGCCACAAGGTCGCTAGCGACTACGGCCTGCTCGCCAGAGCCATTCGGTGCAACAGGACGATAGGTCTCAGGGTCGATGATGAGATCGATGGGGTGATGAACCGTGTGGAGGTGACCACATGTGTATGATGAGTAATTGACATTGGTTATGTTAGTCGAGTTTGGTTTGAGTGGTTCGGAGTCGAGTCGTTGCATGGTGCAATGGACTCGGTCGGACTTTGGTCATTCCTGGTCGTATGTGTTTAGGTTGCATATTCCGATATTTCGACAGGTTTGGACTTCGTCATGGTAAGTATGATGGTATTTATGCTTTAATGTATCGAGCGGTGCTATTTGATGTGTTTCTTGTCTGTGTGGTTGCAGGACGTCGGGGCGGAGTCGTGGCGAGACACGGTGGACCGGACTAGGCGCAGGTGGCGCTGAGGTCAGAACAGTCGGGATGTGTCGAAGACGACGTGGACTCGAGGTGGTTGCGAGGCGTGCGAGGCAAGGAGCGCGGAAGCTTCCCGGAAGGTGCACGAGGGGCGAATCGGGAATTTCGCAAAGCTGCACAAGCGGGAGCGGGCTCCGTTGGACTTAGCGGGCGTAACGGGGCAGAGACCCATTAGCCATGAGGCTATAAATAGGATTGAGGGGCTGCATGCCCATTTGAGCACTTGAAAGGAAATTAGGGTTTGCTAGAGTCAAAAGAGTCTTTAGTGGTTGTTTTGGCTTTAGGCTTTAGTTGGTGAGAGTGGGTGGAGAGGCAGAGTGTGCTCCCTGCTTGTCCCCTTCGTTGTTCTCTGTGTGTTCCTGAGAGAAGGATGGAGAGTTCTTGATCAATCCAAGCATGTATGGGGAAGTAGAGAGTGTGTGAGTTGAGAACCCTCATATAATCATTCCTCTTGTATCAATCATGTATCTCTCTTCCTCTAGATCAATATGAGATGGTGGATTTTGAGTCTTATTGCTCTCTGTTGTTCATTTCTCTACGATGCTTTCTATGTGGATTTCTTGACTTTTTGATTCTCGAGTTCTTGCTTGCTGTGAAGGTGCAAAATGGGTTGCTTAGTGATGGGAGAGTGATCTTAGACCATTTGGTCAGCTAGAATCCCAGAGACAAGTTTTTAATCCCAGTTTTGCATTTTAGAGTTTCTCTGTTCTTCATTTCCTATTCTAGGGTTTTGTTGAGTTTCTTGAATCCCTTCAGTAAATGGCCTAAGACTCTTGCTGGCATGTCCTGAGGTTATTCCTAACCTTCCTGCAAAATTTCATGTGCAAAGACTCAAAGGTTTGGGAGAAATTTGATTTTTGGTGAAGCCCCTGTAAGTGTTCAGAGTTTGGGATTTCTAGGGTTTGATGCAAATTTCTGATTTCCTCTTGGAGATAGCTTGAAATTTGGTTTGTAGCTTCCAGTGGGTATTGCTAATATACTCCCAAAATTTCATGTCCAAATGATCATTGATGGAAGAGTAATTTGGTTTTTGGTGGTGCTCCCTGTAATTCTCCAGTTCTTGGTGAAAATCTGAAATACTTGTGTTTTGGAAGCTCTCCTTGTTTGGTTAAGGTCTCTTTTATATTTGAAATAGTTCCCAGAGGTTTTTGGCCAAAAAGATTGAAAGTCTACTCTTCATTTCTTCATTTTTCGGGGAGAAAGGGAACCTACAAACTGCTGTCTGAAAATTCAGAGGTTCAGGAATTTTTTCCCGAGGGGCGGCCTAACTTACACATGCCGGGCGGTCTGACCTCTCTTATAAGGGCGGTCTGACCGGAGTTATCAGAGAGGTCAGACCTCTCTTTGAACTACGTTCATCCCGGTCCCTCTGAAACTCGTTGTTTGAGCGGATTTTCTTTGTTGCTTCTTTCTTGTGGGTGTTTAGGTGTTCCAAAAGGCATAAGAATCCCTCTTCATAATTTTCATAATTATCGGAGAGGAGATTTGAGTCCGTGCTTTTGAGGGGTCGTTTTTTTAAAGAATCGACATTCACCCCCCTCTGTCGCCATTTCGGTCCAACAATTGGTATCAGAGCCGGTTAGCTCTTTTCAATAGATCTTAACCGGTCTCAAGAGCCATGGCGACGGACAAGTACTCAACCAAGCCGCCCATTTTCGATGGCATCGATTACCCCTTCTGGAAAAGCCAAATGGAGACATACATCCAGGCTCAGGGGTATGCTATCTGGCGCAAGGTCAAGGTCCGGTTTGTTGTTCCTGCCGATGAGAACATCAATGCTGGGAATATGCATGATGTTGAGGCAAACGCTAAGGTAAGGAACATCATTATCCAGAGCCTAAGTCGTAGCGAGTTCGATCGCATCTCCCACCTGTCGTCCGCCTACGATATCTGGGTGACCCTCGACGCATACCATGAGGGCACCACCCAGATCAAGACGGTTCAACAGGACCAGTTTAAGCGAGAATACAACAAATTCAAGATGCTCGCTGGTGAGTCCCTAGATGAGTGCTTCACGCGTTTCCACAAGATCTTGAGAAACCTCCGAGCGGTCGGTCTCACATACCCCGACTCGGACAACGCTCGTCAGATGCTTGCGGCACTTGATCTGCGTGTTTGGGAGATGAAAGTGACCACCATCAAAGACACGACAGACCTCTCGACCTTGACTCTTGACGCGCTGTACTCGCGCCTCAAGACTCACGAGATTGACGTTGTCTCTCGTAGGTCGAAGTCACAGTCGATGGCCTTGGTCACCGATCCCGTTTCTTCTTCTGGTCCCTCTTCGGATTCGCTTTGCGGTTTCTCCCTTGCTGCTCTATGTGACGTAACTGATGATCAGTTAGAGCAGCTCGAGGATGAGCAACTGGCCCTCCTAGCTCGAAAGTTTTCCCATGCTTACAAGAGGAGGAGGGACAGAAAGAGAGGAGGACCAGTTATTTGCTTCGAGTGTGGTGGCCCCAACCACATTCGGGCAAATTGCCTGAAACTGGAGAAGGGTAAAGCTGACTACGGTGGTTCGGGCAAGAACGACTACACCGACAAGAACCGCAACAAGAAGACTCCAGTGCACCCTCAAGGAAAGAAGAAGTTCCGCGACTTCGGGAAGGCCAAGAAGCTCTTCCACCGCGTCCTCACGGCGTTTGACGACCTCGACCTCAGCGAGGTGGAGGGATGGAGCGATAACGACGGGACGGGTGACCAAGATCCCAAGAGCGGCGACGACTTCTCCGGCATGTGCTTCATGGCCCTCGAGGGCGAACTGAGCGACAGCGAGCTGTACTCCGACTCGGATGAGGTATGTCCTACCTACGACCAGCTAAATCAAGCATTTCTTAAGCTAGGTGGTTTTCATGCTAGAGCTAGGGCTAGGTGTATCGAGTTAGAGAAGGAAGTAGATAGACTGTCACGGGAGCTTACTTCACTTACATCTGCTCCCTCCCGTGACGATTGTGATACATGCTATGCTTTGTTGGGTGATTTGGAGAAGCTAAGGACCTCGCATGATAGTGTGTCCTCCGAGCTTGATGCTGTTAAGGTGGAGAATGTTAGTCTGCTTGCTGAGTTAGAGTTGAGTAGGATGGCTGTTACCCTACTTACTACTAATGAGACTACTTCTCCTACCTCATGTGAGGATAAGGACATTGCTGCTAGAGGACCTTATGCCATGCTCCTTGATCTGCCTGAATCACGTGAAAATTGCAATAATTTGAAGTTGAATCTAAAGAAGGCAGATCATAAAATTTCTGAGTTGTATGCTTGGTTGTGTGAGCTAGTTGCTTCATGCTCGAATTGTCCTAGATTAACTGCTGAACTTGAATCTATTTCTAAGTAGTTTCAAGAAATGATTGACCACAATAAGAAGTTGGCTAAATATGATTCTAAGGATCCTGTTAGCTCACCATGCAAAAATTGTGATAAACTAAAAATTGACTTAATTGCATTGGAAGAAAAATGTGTGAAGCTAACTAAGGACTTATTAGAGAAGCCACAATCTTGTTGTGATGTGATTGCTGAGGAGGGGGAGAAGTCCCAGGGTAAGGTAGAGACGCCTAGCGACGCGAACCAATCTGCTAGCAGTAGGACTGTCCATTCTGAGTCGGCTGTGCGTGCACAAGCCATTCGTTCCTCTGCTGTTGGTTCTTCATCTGCTCCCTTACCTGCTGCTGTTCCCTCTTCTCGCTGCTCTTCTTGCACCTCTCTCTTTCGGGAGTGTCAGTACCTTATGAACACTCTCGAGAGATTTGTAGGTGGCAAGAAGAAGCTCAATCTTATTCTAGACCAATCTAAGATCTGCAGATTTAATCAGGGTCTAGGATATGATTTCTATGAGGATATGAGGAAGCATCCACCTGCTATTCTCAAACCCATAGTAGGAGGTGCGATCGAGGTTGAGCCCAGGTCTGATGAGGTCAAATTCAAATCAGCGGGCTATGTCCAGGGGATTTCTGACAGCAAGGTGATTCCACCTGCTGCTTCGGCTTCTCAGAAGGCGAAGCCTTCGCGTGCTACTTCCACCTCCTCGAAGGTGAAGTATCACTTCTGTCAGAAGGATGGGCACTCGGTCGAGAGATGCTTCAGGCGCGCCAAGATCGCGCGTAGAGACCGTGTTGAGTCTCTTAGGCGTATTCAGGGTCAGCCCCAGATCCTGAGTGCACCTAAGACCAACACGAGGTCTAGGGTTGCGTCTATTGATGGTGTTGGGCATCATTGAGGACTCGGATTTTCTGAGTTTTCTGGCTTTCGTCCTCGATATGCTCCTGCTTGCGACTTCCGCCGCCCTGAGGGTAGATCTCGGTTTCCCCATCGAGACAGCTACCCGCGGTGTGATCAGTTGGTTGCTGGTGTTTCGACTCACTTTCCCGTAGCAGTCGGACCCCGCAACAGCTTCAGGTCTGCTCGTGGACCTTCTGCTTCTTTGAGTCACGGAGAGCGTAGGGTAGATAGAGGTCAGTCGTGCTTGACTACTTCATCTGCTCGACGTGTTGTTCAGTATTGGGTGCCAAAATCACTCTTGATTTACCCAGTACTGAGACTTTACTCTCCTGTTGACTCAGGTTCGCCGGGTAGGGAAGGAGAAGGTTTGGCTTGTAGACTCCGGTTGTTCTCGACATATGACCGGAGACTCCCGTTGGTTCTCCTCCCTAGCCCGCGCTCCAGGTGATGAGACGATCACCTTCGGAGATGCTTCGTCTGGGCGCGTCATCGCCAAAGGTACTGTGCGTGTTAATGCTTCTTTTATTCTTAAGGATGTTGCCTTGGTTAGTAAGCTGCAGTACAATTTGCTCTCTGTTTCTCAGCTTACCGATGACGGTTTCGAGGTGAGCTTCAAGAAAAACAATTGCAAAATTCTTGATTCTTCGGGTAGTCTGGTTTGCGGGATTTCTCGTTTTGGGAGGATCTTTCGTGCTGATTTTTCTGAGTCTTCTGGTGATCCTCTCCGGTGTTTAGTCGCTTCTGAGTCCCGCGACTTGACTTTCTGGCATAGGAGACTTGGTCATATAGGATTTGACCATTTGACCCGAGTTAGCGGTCACGATCTCATTCGTGGTCTGCCGAAACTCAAGATGGTCAAAGATCTTGTTTGCGCTCCATGCCGGCACGGCAAGATGGTTGCCGCTTCTCACCCTCTGATCACAGTTACTATGACCGATGCACCGGGACAGCTGCTCCATATGGACACTGTTGGACCAGCTCGAGTGCAGTCAGCAGGAGGGAAGTGGTATGTGCTTGTCGTGGTCGTTGACTATTTGAGGTTTTCTTGGGTGTTTTTCTTAGCCTCAAAGGATGAGACGTTTTCTCATTTCCGAGGTCTTTTGAGTAGGCTTTCTATTGAGCTCCCGGGTGCCTTGAGAGCGATCCGCAGTGACAATGGCACGGAGTTCAGGAATTCCTACTTTGAGAGGTTCTGTGATGAGTCAGGTGTAGAGCACCAGTTCTCTTCTCCGCACGTCCCACAGCAGAATGGCGTCGTGGAGAGGAAGAACCGTACCTTGGTCGAGATGGCCAGGACGATGCTCGATGAGTACTCTACACCGCAGAAGTTCTGGGCTGAGGCTATTGCGACCACGTGCCATGTTTCCAATCGAGTTTTTCTTCGGGCACACTTGCACCGTACTTCTTATGAGTTGAGATATGGGCGAAAGCCCAACATCTCACATTTTTGTGTGTTTGGTTGCAAATGCTTTATTCTGAAGTCTGGGAACCTAGATAAGTTCGAGTCACGTTCTTGTGATGGGATTTTTCTAGGTTACTCGTCTTCTTCGCGGGCTTATCGGGTTTGGAACTGCGAATCTAGTAAGTTGGTAGAGACCTGTGAGGTGACCTTCGACGAGGCCAGTCCGGGGACTAGGCCTGATATCTCAGGTTCTTTAGAGCAGTCCGAGCCCATCTTTGTGGATAATGAGGACGATGGAGATGAGGGTTGTCTACCCGATCCAGTCACTCCTCCTCCACCTCCTGAGGTGCCCTCTTCTACCGCACCTCGGGGAGATCAGCCCTTGCCTTCTGCCTCTTCTGGAGCTTGTGGCTCTATTCCTACCTCGTCAGCTCATGAGGTAGAGGCCACTTCTTCATCTCATTCTGGACCTCCTAGACATATTCAGAAAGACCATCCTTCTGAGCAGATTATTGGAGACCTGTTTGAGCGAGTCACTCGTTCAAAATCTGGCATGTCTCAATTCTGTCTCCATTCTGCCTTTGTTGCCTCATTCGAGCCAAAGGATATCTCTCATGCTCTTTCCGACGAGTCTTGGGTCAATGCCATGCATGAGGAGCTAGAACACTTTGAGAGAAACAAGGTCTGGTCGCTTGTCGAGCCCCCGCGAGGTCACAATGTCATTGGGACTAAGTGGGTGTTCAAGAACAAGCAGAGCGAGGATGGAGTGGTTATTCGAAACAAGGCTAGACTGGTAGCTCAGGGGTTCTCCTAGGTTGAGGGTCTGGATTTCGAGGAGACCTTTGCCCCTGTAGCTCGACTTGAGGCCATTAGAATCCTGCTTGCCTTTGCAGCTTCTAAAGGTTTCAAGTTGTACCAGATGGACGTCAAGAGTGCCTTCCTTAATGGCTTCATTGAGGAAGAAGTCTATGTCAGACAGCCTCCTGGTTTCGAAAACCCCAAATACCCTAACCATGTATTCAAGCTCTCTAAAGCTTTGTATGGACTTAAACAGGCCCCGACAGCTTGGTATGAGAGGCTTAAGTCCTACTTGTTGAGTCATGGTTTTGAGATGGGTAAAGTAGACAAGACCTTGTTCATCCGCCGTCACGGCACAGATCTCCTGCTCGTCCAGATCTACGTGGATGACATCATCTTTGGGGGCTCCACACATGCTCTTGTTTCCCAGTTTTCCGATGTCATGAGCTCGGAGTTTGAGATGAGCATGATGGGCGAGTTGAGCTTCTTCCTTGGCTTCCAAATTAAGCAGACTCGAGAGGGTACATTTCTGCATCAAGGCAAGTACACTCGAGACCTCCTGAAGCGCTTCGATATGAGTGATGGTAAGCCGGTGTACTACCTCAGCTTCACTCGACCCAGATGAGGATGGCGAGCCAGTTGATCAGAAGGAGTATAGGAGTATGATCGGCTCCCTCTTATACCTCACTGCCTCGAGACCGGACATACACTTCGCTGTGTGTCTTTGTGCTCGGTTTCAGGCTTCTCCTCGCGTTTCTCACCGCCAGGCGGTGAAACGCATTCTTCGGTACCTTCGAGCTACCATTGACTATGGTATCTGGTACTCTTCTTCTTCCTGTCTTTCCTTGAGAGCCTTCTCGGATGCAGACTTTGCCGGCTGTAGGATAGATAGGAAGAGCACATCTGGCACCTGTCAATTCATTGGCACTTCTCTCGTTTCCTGGTCTTCGAGGAAGCAGTCCGGAGTTGCACAGTCCACTGCAGAGGCCGAGTACGTTGCTGCAGCCAGTTGCTGTAGCCAGGTGTTTTGGATGGTCTCGACCCTACGGGACTTTGGGTTAGCTATCGATAGTGTTCCACTCTTTTGTGATAACACTTCTGCGATTAACATTGCTAAGAACCCAGTGCAGCATTCTCGGACCAAGCATATTGACATTCGCTATCACTTCCTTAGAGACCATGTAGAGAAGGGTGATATAGTGCTCTAGTTTGTGGAGAGTGACCACCAATTGGCTGATATCTTTACCAAGCCATTGGATAGTTCGAGGTTTTCAGCTCTGCGGGGAGAGCTTGGGGTGGTTTGTCCTTATGGGCTGTTGTGAGGGGGAGTTTGTGCTTTACTGCCTTACTATATTGATTATGCTTTTACTCCTTACTATTGCATTGCATTCGGGGTGCATTGGGTTAGTCCTTCTAGCATAGGTTAGAGTGTCTCTCTAGTCTAGTGCTTCGCTGTCTTCCTCTCATCTTGTGACCTAGGATTCTGCTCTATTAGCCGCTTTTCTTCTCTTACTAGGTTGAGCCCACTCACTGCTTTTAGGTTCTAGCAAGGGTCGGGCCACCCTTGGGTAGACAGGGTATGTGTTTGCTCCCTAGTGAGGTTGATTACCGGTCTAATAGTCCTAGTGTCATATGGGGTAGATGAGAGTCAGTCTGAGCCATAGTTGTCTCTATATCTTATCTATGCTTTAAGGACTGCCTGTTTGCTGTTTTCTTGCCAGCTTCTTGATTTTATTGCCTTGATTCAGGGGGAGTTTATTTGGGAGCTTCTGGAGCTTAATATTGACATAACTCAACTTGAACTAAAAGTTGCATCTCATGTTGAGGGGGAGCTGGATTTTCATGCATTTCAGCATTGTGCATTGTAATATAACTACATTGAGCCTTGATTATTATCCCGTTATGACATGATTACAATGCTTTACACCTTGCCATGATTTGTGCTTATTTGCTAAATTTATCATGACTTCATATGTGTAGACTAGCTTTTGCCATGATAAGTTAATTAAAATTTCTCAACTTGCATTTAAACTTGTCACGCTCGCAATTAAGTCTAGTCTTGCTTTAGCGATCCTTTTATGATTCATGCCATGTCAAATAGGCTAGGTTGAGCGTTGAATCCCTATTGAGCCTTAGATTGAGCTATTTTAGTCTCTTGATGATGCATGAGTTAGTACAACATGTTAAAATGCAAAAAGATCTCTTTTGTGCGAAAAAACTGATTTGACCAATTCTCTCCTATGAGACGGCTTGCCATTGCACTTGGCATGAACTTAGGGGGAGTTTTGGATGACCTAGATTATCTTCTTAAGCTTCTTGCTTGGAGTAGTCGCATAAGACTTGAGATCTAGCACATGTCAAAACCAAAATCTGGTTGGCAACAACCATGAACTTCAAAGAAAATATGTCATTTGTGCTCCAATTTGCTTAAACTACAACAAGCACCAAGTATTTCAACAATTGTTTCATTCTTGAGCTTATAGCACTCTGTTTGGTCTCAATTTGAGCTTCTTGGTTCCGCTTAGCTTATTGACATGGCCTGCATCATACTTGGATATCTCTAGCTAGACTTTACTCATTGATGACTTGACTTGCTCACTTAATGCACTTCATTTTCAGATTGTCATCTATGTGTTCTAGCTGGCTTATATATATGTTGTCATGATCTAGATAGCGTTTTGTCGAGTTATGGCTTGGTGTAAGTCTTTATGGTCATTATGGATAATTCTCATGGCTCTAAATGCTTAGAATAATCAAACTTCAGCCATTTCATCCATTGACATGTCATATTCTCTGTTTTGCATCCTTGATGTGTTTATTGCCAAAAGGGGGAGAATAGAGAAGAAAAAGCTAGTTGGGATCATTTTAGAGCTTTGGAGAACAATTTGCTGTTTCATTTGTTGCTCTAGTGATCTTTCTGTCGACGTGGTCATTAGCTTCACTTCTTTCTTTGGACCATGTCAGATTCTTCAAACTCAAACTCTTCTTTGCGCTTTTTCGGGGTTTGTCAACATACTCATCAAGGGGGAGATTGATGAACCATGTGGAGGTGACCACATGTGTATGATGAGTAATTGACATTGGTTATGTTAGTCGAGTTTGGTTTGAGTGGTTCGGAGTCGAGTCGTTGCATGGTGCAATGGACTCGGTCGGACTTTGGTCATTCCTGGTCGTATGTGTTTAGGTTGCATATTCCGATATTTCGACAGGTTTGGACTTCGTCATGGTAAGTATGATGGTATTTATGCTTTCATGTATCGAGCGATGCTATTTGATGTGTTTCTTGTCTGTGTGGCTGCAGGACGTCGAGGCGGAGTCGTGGCGAGACACGGTGGACCGGACTAGGCGCAGGTGGCGCTGAGGTCAGAACGGTCGGGATGTGTCGAAGACGACGTGGACTCGAGGTGGTTGCGAGGCGTGCGAGGCAAGGAGCGCGGAAGCTTCCTGGAAGGTGCACGAGGGGCGAATCGGGAATTTTGCAAAGCTGCACAAGCGGGAGCGGGCTCCGTTGGACTTAGCGGGCGTAACGGGGCGGAGACCCGTTAGCCATGAGGCTATAAATAGGATTGAGGGGCTGCATGCCCATTTGAGCACTTGAAAGGAAATTAGGGTTTGCTAGAGTCAAAAGAGTCTTTAGTGGTTGTTTTGGCTTTAGGCTTTAGTTGGTGAGAGTGGGTGGAGAGGCAGAGTGTGCTCCCTTCTTGTCCCCTTCGTCTAGGGTTTTGTTGAGTTTCTTGAATCCCTTGAGTAAATGGCCTGAGACTCTTGCTGGCATGTCTGAGGTTATTCCTAACCTTCCTGCAAAATTTCATGTGCAAAGACTCAAAGGTTTGGGAGAAATTTGATTTTTGGTGAAGCCCCTGTAAGTGTTCAGAGTTTGGGATTTCTAGGGTTTGATGCAAATTTCTGATTTCCTCTTGGAGATAGCTTGAAATTCGGTTTGTAGCTTCCAGTGGGTATTGCTAATATACTCCCAAAATTTCATGTCCAAATGATCATTGATGGAAGAGTAATTTGGTTTTTGGTGGTGCTCCCTGTAATTCTCCAGTTCTTGATGAAAATCTGAAATACTTGTGTTTTGGAAGCTCTCCTTGTTTGGTTAAGGCCTCTTTTATATTTGAAATAGTTCCCAGAGGTTTTTGGCCAAAAAGATCGAAAGTCTACTCTTCATTTCTTCATTTTTCGGGGAGAAAGGGAACCTACAAACTGCTGTCTGAAAATTCAGAGGTTCAGGAATTTTTTCCCGAGGGGCAGCCTAACTTGCACATGCCGGGCGGTCTGACCTCTCTTATACGGGCAGTCTGACCGGAGTTATCAGAGAGGTCAGACCTCTCTTTGAACTACGTTCATCCCGGTCCCTCTGAAACTCGTTGTTTGAGCGGATTTTCTTCGTTGCTTCTTTCTTGTGGGTGTTTAGGAGTTCCAAAAGGCATAAGAATCCCTCTTCATAATCTTCATAATTATCGGAGAGGAGATTTGAGTCCGTGCTTTTGAGGGGTCGTTTTTTTTAAAGAATCGACATTCACCCCCCCTCTGTCGCCATTTCGGTCCAACATGGGGCCATCGGGACCACTAGTTGGCCCCACGTTGGGTCCCGGGCCGTTAGGCCTACCGACGTGAGTGTCGGCGGCGGCGCTCCCACTGGCTCGAGCACCATTAACAAAGTCAACCGCTACCCCATCGGCGCGGGTACCGACGTCAGCATTCATCCTACCGGTGTCACCTTCCGTACCGGCCTCCAACGCTGAGACGGGCGGCCCACTAGCCGAAGCCCTGGCATTTGCGACCGCCACCATCGTGCTCCACTTCTTCCTCACTGCCGATGAAGCTTTCTTGGGAGCCATCACTTCTTTGAATTCCGCAGCGTGCTCTCTGTCGTCCCCACAGATGGCACCAACTGTTGTGGCTACTGACCAAATAGTATAATAGGAGAGTAGTAAAGTGGATGTGATGGGCAATGCTTGCCCCTCCCCGATGCCCAGAGCGTGTGTATATATATATTTCCACGAAGCGTATTACTTTGCAATTTCTTTTAAAATCATAACACTGAGAACCTTGTCTTACTATTATTCAAGTTTCATCAAATTTGATTAAGTTTATCTTGAATTCTTGAGGTTTCTTAACGGTCATGATTCTAAAATTCTAGATTTTGGTACAACATGATTTTTGAAGGAAGAAAGGTCGTTTCATTGGGCACTACTTTGCAATTCCTTTTAGAATCATAACTCTGATATCTTATCTTAGTATGGTTCAAGTTTCATCAATTTTGGTTAAGTTTATCTTAAGTTTTCGAGATTTCTTATTAAACAAGTTTTTGAAATTCTTGTTCTGTTCTTTGTTTTTGAACCAAGCATCTTTCTCATAGCACTAGAGTTTAAAAGAAAAAAAATACTTGAGTAGACAAATTTTAATTCGTGTCTATTTATCCCTTTTTAGTTACCATAACCGATGCTTCCCTACCTGACCCTCTAAACTACCCTATTGATGAAAAATAGGCATTGGACACAGGACTTCCCTGCCTTGCGTTGTATTGATGTGCTTCGGCGCTTCCTCGGTGTATTCTCCATGAGGGCACTCGGCTGGAGCAAAGGTGAAGACCCCAAGCTAGCCCCTTTGCCAGATCACGTAACGGACAACACAATCAGTGATCGATGGATAAGTGCTGATAAGCTCTATCACGAGTGCGGACAAAACACGAGTGGGACTACGACGGCGACAATGCTTGCCTGCACTGTCAGGACCTATGTGTGTACGCTCGACGTCAGCCAGGTTGTCCCGACCTCGCCGGCCAATGGACGAGCGACACCGGATGAACTGGGCAAGCTAACACCAGCGAGAACACGACTAGCTACCACATGCATTTAGGGTAGCACAAGTGTTTTACGTTAAACTAGCCGGTGATCACGACGCAACTGCGCGAGCTAGTCTTCGTATAATTTTTGGTCTGTTAAATAATTTAGGTTTGATCACTGCTGACTCAGAACTATCAATCTATTTAGATATTTACAAATAACCTATAATATTAAAAGCGTCGCGCGCCTTAGCTGTTGACGCTAGAAAGTCCAACAATAATCTTTAAAAAGAGAACAAACATATATAACAATTCTCCCTATAATGTAGAGAAAAAGTAAATGGCCTACCTCTGATTACCGTGGATAAGGCCTTTCTCTTTTACCAATGGATCTAGCAAAAGAAAATAGATACCACGCAATGGTCACCGTCTTCTCCTCCCACACCGGGGAGTTGGTGCCGCTGTCCTTCTTGGCAAAACGCGATATGCATCATAGCTTCCAAAATAGCCCGCCGTAATAGCTTTTTTCTATCTCTCACGGCAGTGCAATAGGCTACCATAGGCTGGCAGCTTGGTATTTGGCAAACTCAGCTTTATTTAGAATCAATTAGATTGAAGACTAAAATGGAGAGGGCTAGTTAGCCCTAGATGTAATATTCAAAAATAATCTTTCTGTGGATTTATATGTAAATAGTGAAAAGAGGATATGTGAAAATATGTTCTTAGAATTTAAAAGAGTTGTTTTCCGAATGTGAGTTGTACGGAAGAATTGAAGATTTGAGTGTTCCTGTGCCGGGATAAAGGGGAATTGAAGATTGGGTGTTCCCGAGCCGGGATAGAGGGAAACATGAGAAAGAGATAAGACCAAATTCTAGGCTTTTACTGAAACGAAACCGAAAAATCCAAAAGAAGTTTGAAATAGTTTGATTTTGATCTCTTGAGTTTCCTAGCCAAATCCCGCACCTAATCACTCCATCTCTGCCCTGGATTCCTCACAGCGTCCAACCCGTCAGTGAACAGTGTTCGGCCCGGCACTGTAGCAACCCGACCTGATTAGTAAATAGTACCCATGCCCATAATGAATAATACAGACTTGACACTGTAGCAACCGACCTAAAATGAACAGTAACCGATCCGTTAGTAAATAGTATTAGACCCGCAGTGAACAGTGCATACCCGTCACTGTTCATCCAAACCCAAAAAAACAAAATACATCCAGTTTGGTCATTTTGATCCCATCTACTTATTTCTCAGCTCCATTTTTCCATACTGAACATCAATAATACTCAAAACCACTAGAACACATTTTCAAAACCTAAGCCATAATACGGTCCGAACTCTTATCGTTCGCCGAAACCCTAAAAACACATATGCCTTTTTATCGTCTTGAGCCCGTCTATACTTTTCCAACTTCGCTCTGCCACCTTAGACTCTTGTAAACTCTAAACAACCCAGATAAATATTCTGACCATAAAATCTAATACCATCCATACCCTAGCCATTCACTGAAATCCATACAGCGCCTATATACATCCTTGATCATCTCGAACCCACCTAACCTAATTCCAATCCCGTTGTGTCGAACCACCCACCACCTAAACCTTGACCACACCACCTACCTTCTTTATGTCTTTTTGGTTATTTAATTGTATTTTGTTCCCAGCTTGCGTTCTGCAAAGCAGGAACTCATTTGTATTCATCTTCCACGCTAGCACTCGAACCACATGAGTTGGTGCACAGAAGGACTGCAAGAGCAATTAAAGAAGTTGGTGGTATCCAATCCGAAGACTATAGTAAAGATAACCGGAGGCTATGGATAAAGAGGCAAGTCACATGTCTTTGATATTATCGAACCTACATTCCGTTAATTATTATTCATCAGCATTTTGATTATGCTATTTACGCACTGTTATTTCTTATACAATAAATGTTTAGAATGACATGATATTAGCTAATGTCCTACCACTTGAAAAAGCCCTGTTTAATTTGATAGCCATATTCACCTTGACAAGACATAGCATTATTAAATGTATTAATAATGTAATCATGGTAGTTTAGAAAATCAACAAAATTTTCCACTATTAATAGATTTGGCATTTGTTGATAGAAATTTGAAAAGTGGTTATAGGATAAGAAAGGATTGCTGGAAGCCGTGAGTCAACCGGATCCCATGACCTTATCCTAGGGTGGAAGCTTGGGATGGAATGATGGCAGTGCTGCGGGCACTGATATATGGGTTCGTGGGAGGAAGTTGCCTCAGTGAAAATACAAGGACTAGACCCTTATGCTAAGTAAAGAATATAGTAATCAATCAACTACAAGCGTTGACTTGTCAAACCTGGTTTAGTGGCTGCTCAAATTGATTGAATATCTACATAAGGGTATGATATACTGCTCCACAAGAAGCCGGCATAGGGATGTGGTATGGAAATGGTAAAACCATACTTCCACAATGGTATGCTCCGCCCTGTCAGGCCGCTATTTTCTGTGACAGGGGGTCCATAATCTATTGGGTAGAGACTACATAAAGAGATGAACAGTGATAATAATGATATCACAGACGGCTCTTAATTAGAACCGTCTGTGATAACGATTCACAAGCGCTTCTCAACTAGAACTGTCTGTAATAAGCCTTCCTATATATACCCTCAAGCTAGGGTTTTGCGCGTACACTACAGTTATAGCTATACCAATTAGAGCACAAAGACATAATGTTGCCGCTCTCCCGATCATGCCCATCGCCGCCTCCATCCTTTGAGCTCGTTGCCGACTGCCTTCGCTAAGCCTGTCGCCGGTCGCAATCCCCGAGCCTGTCGCCGGCCGCCATCCCCGAGCCCTTCATCGGCCGCCATCCCCAAGCCCGTCGCCGGCCACCTTCCCCGAGCCCTTCGTCGGCCGCCATCCCCGAGCCCGTCACCGGCAACCGAGGTGCTCAAATTCCCCTCTAGGGTTTTTCTGATTTGGGCATTTGGCAAGATCAAGAACTCAGGAGTGTTTGAGGTGTTTATTTTGTGCTTGTGAGTGGTTCTTGGCTAGAACTGCTTGTGGTCTTGTGCGGCATCTCTGTACCTTGGCTTCCTAATTGGCTTCGGCAGAGAGAGGAAGAGCGGCATTGTATCTCTGTGAACCATCTTCCCGCTTGCCACAGTGGGTTGATAGGTTTTCTGGGACATCGATTTCAAAACCAGAACCAAAAGATAGAGCTCAATTTTAGATAAAGTCGGCAGAGGTAGGCAGTAGTGTAGGGTGACTAGAAGTGTGCCCGTCGCGGCTGTCCCCACGATCAGGCGTGGCCTCCACTACTGCTGGCAGGACTTGTTGGCTTTGAGCCTCTTGCATCTACCGCACGGCGCCCCGAAGGTCTACTAGCTCACGTTGCAGCGTGCCGAGGGCCACCAGCAAGGCGTTCTCCACTGTTGAGGTAGTTACACCCGTCGGAGCAGTAGCACGCACCACAGGATTGTTGGCGACTACGGCCTACTCGCCAGAGCCATTCGGCGCAGTGGGACGACAGGTCTCAGGGTCGGTGATGAGTATGTGGCCGTCGAGACCACTTGTTGGCCCCACGTTGGGTCCCGGGCCATCAGGCCTACCGACGTGAGTGTCAGTGCCGGCGCTCCCACTGGCTCGAGTGCCATTAACAAAGTCAACCGCTGCCCCATCGGCATGGGTATTGACGTCAGCATTTGACCTGCCGGCGTCACCTTCCGTACCTGCCCCCAACGCCGATGCAGGCGGCCCACTAGCCAAAACGCTGGCGTTTGCTTCTGCGACCGTCGTGCTCTACTTCTTCCTCACCTCCGATGAAGCTTTCTTGGGCACCATCACTTCTTTGAACTCCGCAGTTTGCTCTCTGTCGTCCCCACGGACGGCGCCAACTGTTGTGGCTACTGTCCAAACAGTATAATAGGAGAGTAGTGGAGTAGATGTGATGGGCAATGCTTGCCCCTCCCCTATGCCCAAGGCGTGTATATATATTTCCATGAAGCATATTACTTTGCAATTTCTTTTAAAATCGTAACACTGAGAACCTTGTCTTACTATTATTCAAGTTTCATCAAATTTGAATAAGTT
Source organism: Dendrocalamus latiflorus (assembly GCA_017311315.1). Lineage (NCBI taxonomy): Eukaryota > Viridiplantae > Streptophyta > Magnoliopsida > Poales > Poaceae > Dendrocalamus > Dendrocalamus latiflorus. Next base: position 32,350,186 of record CM029658.1, on the reverse strand, counting down.
TATCTTGAGTTCTTGAGGTTTCTTAACGGTCATGATTCTAAAATTCTAGATTTTGGTACAACGTGATTTTCAAGGAAGAAAGGTCTTTTCATTGGGCATTACTTTGCAATTCCTTTTAGAATCATAACTCTGAGGATCTTATCTTAGTATGGTTCAAGTTTCATCAATCTTGGTTAAATTTATCTTAAGTTTTCGAGATTTCTTATTAACCAAGTTTTTGAAATTCTTGTTCTGTTCTTTGTTTTTGAACGTAACATCTTTCTCATAGCACTAGAGATTAAAAGAAAAAAAAATACTTGAGTAGACAAATTTTAATTCGTGGCTATTTATCCCTTTTTAGTTACCATAACCGATGCTTCCCATCCTGACCCTCTAAACTACCCTATTGATGAAAAATAGGCATTGGACACAGGACTTCCCTGCCTTGCGTTGTATTGATGTGCTTCGGCGCTTCCTCGCTGTATTCTCCATGAGGGCACTCGGCTGGAGCAAAGGTGAAGAGCTAGCCCCTTTGCCAGATCACGTACGGACACAATCAATGATCGATGGCTAAGTGCTGATAAGCTCTATCCCTGGACAAGCGTGCAGCATGATGGCGTATGGCGAGAAAACACTAGTGGGACTACGACGGCGTCAATGCTTGCCTGCACTGTCAGGACCTATGTGTGTACGCTCGACGTCAGCCAGGTTGTCCCGACCTCGCCGGCCAACGGACGAGCGACACCGGATGAACTGGGCAAGCTAACACCAGCGAGGAACGCGAGGAACACGACTACCACATGCAAGCTCCAAGTGCATGCCTAGGCATATCCGTCTGCTCACAGGGCTATGGTGCACTGTACACCTTTAGCACCAGGCTTCGGAAAAGTTCATGTGGTTGGTGTGCATGCCAATTTCAAGGTTGTCCCGCTACTGAAGCCCCCCAACGACGAGCTCATGACTCTAGGGCAAACCATTGGAACATTCATCCTGTGGCCCAAAAGTGACATCTGGCTAGAGGCTTCTTCACCGGTGGCAGGTCCAAAAGGGCAGTCCGAACCAGAGCTACATGCACTGGTGCCATCTCCACAAGGCCTGTCTCCACTACCGCTACCTGCACCGGTGCCATCTCCACAGGTGCTATTCTCGATGAAGCAACTTTCACCATTGCCACCTTTACAATCGACCACCATGAAGTCGACCTATAGCCGAGGCAGTAGGAACAAATCAAAGAAGACCGATGATGATATCCCATACCTGCCATTGGCTTGTAAATTCGTGCTAGGCAAGCCGATGATCTATCGGAAAAGCGCCTCCTAACCCTAGGACTTAGTTGCTAGAGATTACACATTTGGTATATGGAATAGGCCAATAAGCCACAGGAAGAACGACGCTCAGGTATCATTGTCAAATTCAGGCCGGATCATTTACAGCACGAAGTTCATGATTGTGTCTTCGCGGTGACCTTTGAGGATTTATTTGATCTTTTCATGCTCAACGCTCTCAACACCTCACTCGTTCGATGCTGAATGTTGTAAGTGTGTACAATCACAGTCTCCGATCATGTAATACCGATATATGTCATATATAATTTTTTGCTCTTTTGTGTATATATATAGACACATGGTGACTGAAGCTAGATCATCCAAATCACCAATTGGTTTCCTGGACTCACGCTTGATCGCCATGGATACCATCAACGAGGATCATCCTTCGTCAAGAGATATATTACAACAACACTGCTGGCTCACCGCGATAAGCAATTTGTACTTGTGCCCTACAATCAGGGGTTCCATTGGATTTTAATTGTAATTATACCAAAATAGAACAAAACAATATACCTTGATTCCCTAAATAAGAACAAAACCGACTACACAGTTATCGGCCTATTACTCGATAGGTAAGTACATTTTCTCTATACATAACTATATTGTATTCTTTCTTTCCTTCCGATTGACTAAGCTAACTTTTTTGAATCATGTCGGGACCCCGGATTACCGAATCCGGATCCTCTGTGTATTACAGCACTAGTCCCAGATCAAAACTAGTGCACACAGTCAAACAGAAATGATTACATAACCGACAACGCTTTATTACAATAATAGAGAGTACTGACCAAAAGGTCTCATTATTACAAATGAGGTTTCAAGACCTCACACACACCAAACAAAGCAGAAGAAAAAGATAAATCCAGTGAAGACCCATCAATACGCCGTAGGCAATTGACTGGGGAAACGCTACCTAGTACTCCGGGAATCTTTCATCAAATCCACACGCGAAGTAGTCGTAGTCTCCCTCTTGAACTTCATATTCCTCTGAGTATTATTTTTGAGTGCAGCATGTGAGTACATAAAGTACTCCGCAAGTCTTGGGAAAAATGCAGTAGATGCAAGGCTTAACAAAGGAGGGTTATATGGTTCTTTTGCACAAAGCAATGTTTTATTTCAAATACTACTAAATATATTCGAAGGCATTGTTTTAAAAAAATAATTACTTTAACTGAAAATAATAAGCATTTTATAGTGAAGGTTCTATCCACCAACACTAATTAACTAACTCTAACCATTAAGTTTAAAACTGCGGATTACATCCACCCACACTGGCTCCATCCGCCAGGATTCCCTTCCGAGAGTTCCCTCCACTCTCGAATTACCAAAATTTTATTTTTAAAACCAAAACCAAAGATCTACCATGTGAATGCATTCCTTGCCCGCCCTTGACCGTGGGTAGGGCTATTCGAATAGTTTTACACTCTGCAGAGGTTGTACAACTTTTCCCCCAACAGATAAATTATCTTAATAAGTCACCACGCTTCCTTTGGCATGAGACACAGATAAAATATCACAAAGCCTTTACCTCACTCTAGTCTAGCCAGACACCACCCGCCAAGGTTTCACCGCAGAAGGGTTAAATCAACCCAGTCCGAAACCCCCTCTTGCGCCATATGAGTACAGTAAATCCCTGTCACTCACTGTGAATAACCAGTAAATCCCTAGCACCCAATTTCCACTGGTGGCACCTAAACTAGACTATCGTAAGTTAATCAGCTAGGTCGTACCCATATAGACTTGGGGTTGTACGGTAGTGCTCAATCTAGACAACCACAAGCGTCGGTCCTTAACTGACTAGGGCGGAACATACACTTTACGAGATCTCGTGCTTACCGCACCAATCCAAACCAATCATCCGCCCTGGTCTAAAACAATTTTCACATTTTATTTTATTTTAAAAGAACAGTGGCAACACCAACTGCCACAAATTTCTGAATACAAAGACTAGTAACATGAAATATGGTTTCCCATTCCAAAGTTACAAAAGAATTAAATAGCATGACTAAGCATTTTACTACCGTTCTAATATTTCCAAAGGATTATGTAATTCTCATTATTGAGACAAAGGTGATACTAGGGTTACAAGGGTACATGGCATTCAAGTTCAATTGAGGGCATAACAAGGTTGGATTAACTAATGCCTTAAGACCAAAACTAGAGTTCTATGTAAATAGCGATGCACATAAATTTAAAATAATTAAAAACATTTCTCAAATATAGGTTTAAAATGATCAAAGGAGACTTGCCTTCTTGTGCACTAGTTGGTCCCTCTTGCTGCGGTTCGACGAACTCTTCGGTGACGTCGGATTCTACGCGCAAAATGACAAACGAACAAAGCAAGTAAATACAAATAAAATTCAAAAATTCGAAAATAGGGTATATTTGGATAGATTATGATTTTAGAAAAATTTAGAAATTTGAACGGCTCAATTTGGAGTTACGATGAAGGAGAACGGGCTCCGGGAAGTTTAAATTCAGAGAAAAAGAAAAAGACTAATTTCTGGAATTATTTTTCTACTGAAAAGGGATTTATGGCGTCAACATTGCGTCAGCCTTGGGAATTTCTTTTTCGGCCGATTTATTTTTGCACTGGAAAATGCGGCAGGGGCTGACAGTGGGCCCGGTCCATGTGGACCGAGTCCACGGGCGAGAGAGGCACCGAGGTGGCACGGAGGGTGGCGTGGTAGCCCGGTGCTTGCGTGGCGGCCACGTCGGCTGCCACGGCAGCCCGACGCCCGATGTAACCGGGCTGGCCGGAGCAGTGCTCGGGGGCGGCGGCTCACCGACGATCAGCGGCGTGGGGATGGCGGGGCTAGCGCAGGCCGCTCGGGGGAGGAGAGAGAGGGAGTAAGGGAAGGGAATCCGAGTGAGTGGGGAGGCGGCGGAAATGGCGGCGGTGAAGGCGCAGCCGCGCGGGAGGAGGAAGAAGGTGGGCGGGGAAGATAGCCCTAACACGCGGGCCTGGGCGGTCAGCGAGAGAGGGAGGGACGGGCGGCGGCGATTGCGCCACGCGACCGGAACGGGGATCGGGTGGTTGGCGTGAAGGGGGGCGGACGGTGGGATGTGCATGGCGCGTGGGGGCAGGTGAATCCCGGCCGCCCACGTGGCGAGCGGTGGAAGAGGGTAGGCGGGATCCGGGCGGCGACGTGGGCGGATCTGGGCTGTCCGGAGGGAGGGGGTTGGGATTTTTTATTTTTTATTTTTGATTTTGATTTTTAGAAAACCTTAGAAAATTCATTAAGCCTTAGAAAAATACTAAATAACTTCCAAAAATTCCAGAAAAATACACAGAAGTTCCTGGAGACATTTTGGACTCAATAAAAATACTTCCAACTAATGTTGGTATTTAATTTTCATACTTGAAATACTTTTTAATTTCAAACATACATTTTTAAACTCCAGAAAATCCAGGAAACCAGATAAGAGCCAAATAAATCCAAATAATTATTTTGAACTAATATTTTTTATAGAAAATCAAATATTATTTTTTAATAATATTTTTAGGTTTTTCTAAAATACTTTTCAAATCCATTTTTTTCAAAAACAGAAATTCAGAGCAAATCCAAAAAAACTCAAATACTTTAAAAATAATTAATTTGAAATTAATTTTTTTTAGAAAGTGAATTTTTGGGATGTGACAAATCTACCCCTCTTAGAAAGAATCTCATCCCCGAGATTCGGACAGACTAGGAAAAGAAAGGAGAGGAAAACACAACTCTTGGTTCCTTGCTGTGCTCTCAAGCTGCTTCTTTTTTTGAACCAAATTGAAACTTACCAGGCATGACTACTGCCCCTGGGGCACCCTTTGTGATAATGTGGTTAACTCTTCCTCTTCCTTGTGATTACGGAGTTCTTGGAGCTTTTCCTGCAGTCAGAGATACTCCCTGTCCTTGTCCTACAACTGGAGTTCGCGCTGGTGTATTTCCCAAGTTGAAAGGAATTGGAGTGATAACCTGAGGCTTTTGTGGGCAATTGCCTGCATAATGCCCCGTCTCGTGACATCGAAAACATTGCACCCCTGCTGCTGATGTGTTGCTTTTCTGAGGTCGGACTCTGGTAAAGATGTGGGGTTCTTGCATCTCTGAACGAGGCGCAGATCCTGGAGTTCTTGGTGCCTCTATTGCGGCTGGAGCTTTGTTGAACTGGGGTGGATTCATTCGGGGTCTTGAACTGCTTGCATTATACTGTGTCTGAAAAGCCACCTTTCTCTTACAAGATTCCTGCAATTGATATTGAGGATCTTCCTGGACAAGGGCCTTGTTTACCATGTGCTGAAATGTCGAAAAATCTTTGGACACCAACTGCACCTTGAGGTTGGGATCAAGTCCCTGCATGAACCTCCAAATCTTCGTTGACTCCGATGCAACATCCTCTAGGGCATACCTGGATAGTTGGGTGAACCTGTTCAGGTACTCGGAAACACTAAGGTTTCCTTACTGTAGCTTGTGAAATTCCCTTTTCTTCATTTCCATTATTCCCATGGGAATATGTGAAGTGCGAAAAGTTTCAACAAACTCAGCCCATGTGATGGTTTGCACATCTTGATGGGCAGCATAGTAATTCTCCCACCAATTAGCAGCAATTCCTTTAAGCTGATGGGCGGAATACAACACCTTCTCATGATCATTGCACTGAGCCAGCATCAACTTCTTCTCCACATCCTTGATCCAATCGGATCCACTGAACCGGTGAAAGTAGGAGGTCTTGTTCTCATAAACTCCCCCAACTTAAACTGCGGTGCTTGGTTTGGTGCCTGCGGAGTTTGTTGCACTTGATTCTGAGCAAGTGCTTGAAGTAGTTGCAGTTGCATAGCCATCATCTGCTCCAAGTTAGGGGCTTGAGTAGGAGGTGGTGGAATGTTATTGTCTGGCTGGACATTGGCATCACGGCTGCTGCCAGGGTTGCTCTTTGTGTTCACCATCTGAAGCGGTTCCAGGGATAGCAAAAGATAAGAGGGAACTAGCATAGGTAAGAGATTAGGGAAAACTAAACAACATCCCAAACCAACACAAAAAAAAAGAAGCAAGCAACAACTTAGAAGAAACTTAACTTGAAATCAAAATAGTTTTTAAGGATGGCTGTACTACTAGTATACAAAGACTTGGTACGGTCCACATAACACACCAGCAAGTAATATATATAGCTTTCTAAAATCGTAAGACTTTACTTGGGTACTACAACTAAAGAACTAGTCCTCACTCCTTCATGATTCTAACTTGTTCTTTGGTACTTTGAAGTATTCCTTTAACTGAGAAATACGGAGGACAACAACAAATCGGAGTGGTACATCTTTAGTCGCCTGCAAGCTTTGGATTAACTTCAATTGCCCTTATCATATCGAATAATTCAGAATTCCACCAAAAAGGGCTTAACTTCCGCAAGTGTTTATCTGAGAAAGACATAATTATTTCAACTTTTCAAAAATTCTTGATTCCAAAAATCATATACCACAAATGCACCTTATTGATTTCAGCAAATAATCTCTTAAACTTTTATTCTCTGCTCTAATTTGGATCGACGTCAAACCATAGAATTTTTGTAACAAGAATCCAATAACATTGTAATTTGTGATTTCCACCAATTATTTTATGATCATTATCTAGTCCAACAGATCCATAACTCTGATCAAATAATATAAAATTAATTCAACCTTCAATAAATTTTAAGATCATCAAAGCAATAATTTAATATTCTTTAATCCACCAAAACCAATCTCTTGATAATCATCATTTTGGTTCCACCAAATTTGAATGAATTCAAAAACCTCAATTAATTCTTATCGGACAATCTCTCAACTAATTCTCATTGAACAATCTATCTCCCACAATTAATTTAAATCCTCCAGGTTGAACATCCTTAAACGACTTAGTTAATCCCATTAGTTGAAATCCAATTATCTAACAATGACCTATTAAATGCACCAATTCAAATTGAAATATCAAGGTCCACTTTGCAATAATAAAATTAATCCACCAAGATATCTAAGTGTATTATCTTCTAGAATTCCAGTAGTATCCACTTATCATCAATAGGTCCATCAAACTCTGATAATCAAGTAACTCCACAAAATTTATCTACTCTTCATGATTCAACCAAATCACCCAAAATTGTTATCATGAATTGTTTATGAAAATTCAACCTCTTAATCTTTTAATCTCTCCCTTTAGTGGATCAATCTCTTAATACTAATTCTCCAATGATCACAAATAATCCCTTCAACAAAAAATCTTGTTTTACATTCAGTTGCTCCTTTCAATCTTATATAATAAATCCAAGGCAAAGTTTAGACTCTTCCCATGTTCTAATTAGCTCCCCCAAGTTCAACTTTGTATTTAATCTCTAGTCAATCCACAAAGATGACACTCTTTAGATTTATTTATAATTAATTGGTATCCACAAATATACCTTTTATCTCAATCCTCTCGAATATTATTCAATCTTGTCAATTATGAATCCAAAATATATCACTCTAGCAACAATTCTCCAAATTACCTAACTTGACATGCACTGATTATCACGGCTTTCCTGACAAGAGTACTTTCCAATAATTTGTTGTCTTCCGTATACTCTAGGTCTCCAAGGAATCTCCAAGTGCTTTTCAGACACAACCTCATCGTCCATCTATAGAAATTACAGAGGGAAGGGGATATAATTACCATTCCAAAAAGTCAATAACCAGATAGATAAAGAAGAATACCATGACGAAGGTAAGGATAGAAAGACAAGAGAAGACAAGGGTAGCAAATTATTAAATTTTTATTTTATAAAATAAATTTTGAAGCTCTTCTACTAACGACCATTCTAACTAGGTCACGTCCTACAGTCAAATTGGCTCTGATACCATCTCTGTCAGGACCCTGGATTACCGAATCCAGATCCTCTGTGTATTACAGTACTAGTCCCAGATCAAAGCTAGTGCACACAGTCAAGCAGAAATGATTACATAACCAACAACGCTTTATTACAATAATAGAGAGTACTGACCGAAAGGTCTCATTATTACAAATGAGGTTTCAAGACCTCACACACACCAAACACAGCGGAAGCAAAAGATAAATCCAGTGAAGACCCATCAAAACGCCGCAGGCAATTGACTGGGGAAACACGACCTAGTACTCCGGGAATCCTTCGTCAAATCCACACGCGAAGTAGTCGTAGTCTCCCTCTTGAGCTTCATATTCCTCTGAGTATTATTTTGAGTGCAGCATGTAAGTACATAAAGTACTCCGCAAGTCTTGGGAAAAATGCAGTAGATGCAAGGCTTAACAAAGGAGGGTTATATGGTTCTTTTGCACAAAGCAATGTTTTATTTCAAATACTACTAAATATTTTCGAAGGCATTGTTTTTAAAAAAATTGCTTTAACTGAAACTAATAAGCATTTTATAGTGAAGGTTCTATCCACCAACACTAATTAACCAACTCTAACCATTAAGTTTAAAACTGCGGGTTACATCCACCCACACTGGCTCCATCCGCCAGGATTCCCTTCCGAAAGTTCCCTCCACTCCCGAATTACAAAAATTTTATTTTTAAAACCAAAACCAAAGATCTACCATGTGAATGCATTCCTTGCCCGCCCTTGACCGTGGGCAGGGCTATTCGAATAGTTTTACATTCTGCAGAGGTTGTACAACTTTTCCCCCAAGAGATAAATTATCTTAATAAGTCACGACACTTACTTTAGCATGAGACACAGATAAAATATCACAAAGCCTTTACCTCACTCTAGTCTAGCCAGACACCACCCGCCAAGGTTTCACCGCAAAAGGGTCAAATCCACCCAGTCCGAAGCCCCCTCTTGCGCCATATGAGTACAGTAAATCCCTATCCCTTACTGTGAATAACCAGAAAATCCCTGGCACCCACTTTCCACTGGTGGCACCTAAACTTGACTATCGTAAGTTAATCAGCTAGGTCATACCCATATAGACTTGGGGTTGTACGGTAGTGCTCAGTCTGAACAACCACAAGCGTCGGTCCTTAATTGACTAGGGCGAAACATTCACTTTACGAGATCTCGTGCTTACCGCACCAATCCAAACCAACCATCCGCCCTAGTCTAAAACGATTTTCACATTTTATTTTATTTTAAAAGAACAGTGGCAACACCAATTGCCACAAATTTCTGAATACAAAGACTAGTAACATGAAATATGGTTTCCCATTCCAAAGTTACAAAAGAATTAAATAGCATGACTAAGCATTTTACTACCGTTCTAATATTTCCAAAGGATTATGTAATTCTCATTATTGAGACAAAGGTGATACTAGGGTTACAAGGGTACATGGCATTCAAGTTCAATTGAGGGCATAACAAGGTTGGATTAACTAATGCCTTAAGACCAAAACTAGAGTTCTACGTAAATAGCGATGCACATAAATTTAAAATAATTAAAAACATTTCTCGAACATAGGTTTAAAATGATCAAAGGAGACTTGCCTTCTTGTGCACTAGTTGGTCCCTCTTGTTGCGGTTCGACGAACTCTTCGGTGACGTTGGATTCTACGCGCAAAACGACAAACGAACAAAGCAAATAAATACAAATAAAATTCAAAAATTCAAAAATAGGGTATATTTGGATAGATTATGATTTTAGAAAAATTTAGAACTTTGAACGGCTCAATTGGAGTTATGATGAAGGAGAACGGGCTCCGGGAAGTTTAAATTCAGAGAAAAAGAAAAAGACTAATTTCTGGAATTATTTTTCTACTGAAAAAGGATTTATGGCGTCAACATTGCGTCAGCCCTGTGAATTTCTTTTTCGACTGATTTATTTTTGCACTGGAAAATGCGGCAGGGGCTGACAGTGGGCCCGGTCCATGTGGACCGAGTCCATGGGCGAGAGAGGCACCGAGGTGGCACGGAGGGTGGCGTGGTAGCCCGGCGGTTTGTAATTAAAAACTATCTATGATTATCAACTACCATAGACGGTTTGTAATTAAAAACTATCTATGATATTTACACCACAGACGGTTCGAAAGCCGTCTGTGATGACCTCGTATCATTACTGACACATAAATTCAGATGGCTCACGAAACCGTCTGTGATGACATTTTTGAACTTTCTGTAAAATGGTTTTCCGTAGTACTGGGCCACAACTGAAAATATTCACAATCAGTGCTCGATGGATAAGTGCTGACACTACTACAGAAAGCCTAATACTAGACGCCAAATCACAGACGGTTTTGTGAAACCGTCTGTGATGTACACTATTACAAACGGTTTTAATTTGGAGGCCGTCTGTGGTATTTGTGGTGGGAAAAAGGAGTATCACAGATGGTTCTTACCGCTGAACCGTTTGTGAATAAAAACCGTCTGTGATATTCCAGATTATCACAGACGGTTTTTATTATAACACCATCTGTGATATTGACAGACACGTTTCCCGCCTTGCAATCCCTCAAAATTTCATATTTTCCCGCTTAAGTTCGAGTATGATTCAGTTTTGAGACACCTTATGTAAAACGGGCATAATTTTTGCATACGATGTCCGTTTTCGACGTTCTTGTACTCGTTGGAAAGCTAACGACGAGCCCGGTCCAAAAAAATGACTCACTTGTGCTAGTCGCCCTCCAAGACCCCAAAAATCGGCCATCTTTGGACCTAAACCTGCATCGCAAGTTTTTTGTTTATGTTTTTGCTCTTTTTCTTGGTCTTCCTTTCGGAATTTGGATTTTGCTTCAACTGAAAAGTTGTAGATTTCATCAAAACCTTTCAAATGAGTATATATATATGCTATATAACACTTTTCTATTTTATCTTTCCAGACTAGTTGTTTATATTGCATCGGTATACAGAATTTTGTGCTCTAATTCACAGACGGTTCTATATATAGAACCGTCTGTGATATTCATTCATCACAGACGGTTCTATATATAGAACCGTCTGTGATAATCTAACCGCTGGACCCGTCGATCCTCCTCAACCCAATCATAGCTAATAGAAATCCACCAATCCTCACCCCACGGATCGTAGCTCTGCCTCTCCTTCCTGCGCCAAAAATTTCGAACTCCCGCCTCTCCCTCCCTCTCCCTATAAATATAACCAAAACCCAGCCTCCTTGCTGGTCTCCTCTTCCTTGCTGTCCTCCTCCTTGCTGTTCTCCTCCTCCTTGCAGATGACGTAGAAGTCTACGGGAGGCAAGACACCGTAGAAGCAACTAGCTCATGCCAACCGTGCAGACGCTCAATCAACGCCGACGATGGTGGGCGCCAAAGACATCCAGCTCATGCGTTGCATCAGGGGCGAGAAGGCATAGAGAATCTTTGCTTTTTCTCTGTTCTTGTTGTGTAACCTACTCGTTGTTTTGGGATATTGTAATGGTAGACTCTAATCTTAATAAAAATGGATGTTTTATGTTTGTGAAATGAATTGAGATGTGAATTGGATGTATACATGTACATGTTGATCTGCTTGTTTTAGAGGATATGGCTAGCATTTCCTGAGGCTAGCCAATACACAGAAATAGGTTTAGGAGTAGAAGGGAATATCGATAGTTATAATCACAGATGGTTTTTAGTTAAAAACCGTCTGTGATATTTGCACCACAGACGGTTCGAAAACCGTCTGTGATGACCTCGTATTATCACTGACCCATAAATTTAGACGGTTCACAAAACCGTCTGTGATGACGTTTTTGAACCGTCTGTGATGACCTTTTCTGTAGTAATGTGATAAGGGAGGCGTAGCTATCAGCAAGCTTGTACCATATTTGCTATGGCCGTAGCGACCAGCAAAGCATGAGAGGGACCGAGGCTGCTGGTCGCCCTTCCCAAGGACAATGAGGTCGCCGATGAGAGGTTTCGGCGGCCAAGGGCCCGGAGGAAGACTGGCGGCGTCAGCAATCAACTGGAAGATGTAGAAGGATAAGAAGATGAGCACAAACGACCATGGCAGCCATTGCACTCAAAACTGTACGATATGATGGGCTGCACAGTTAATGTGGCATGTCATGCACTTTGTATGTATGGTGCTCTAGGCCTCCAGCCCAGCACTACTGCTTTTTTTATTTTTGTTTTATTACCGTATTTGCTCCCCAAAAAAAATGTTTTCATCATATCATAATTTAATAGGTTTTACACATATATCTATATATTTTGAGATGAGAGGCTATAAATTATCATATTAACAGAAAAAAAACAAAAAGATTTACAACGAGCCGTTTATTTCGGTGGGTCTAAATTGTTGGCACTTATTTATTTTCTTGTGGATAACTATCTGATGTTACCAACATATAAAGTCTCTAGAGCTATCTTTTAGTCTCTGCTTAAAATTCTGCTAACATGCTGCACCTAAGCTCTGCTGAACTTTGTAGAAGGGGACTAGTGTGCTGTGGTAGAAAGGCAATAATCTGGAGCTTTCAGCACAAGACTTCAAGCAGCCGCCGTGACCTTGTGTGAACACAAGCAGATGCCAGTCATAATCAAATTGACTATTACTGAGTGAAGAAAAGGACCAGAGTATACTATAGTTAGTCATTAGCTAGACCTGAAATGTATAAGCATTAAATAAATACTTTCCTCTGTAAGTCGGTTGTGTATTGAGTCGGTTTCTAGGCCTATAAAATGATTGGTCATCTCTCTTGTGGTGTATATGCTTGTAATAGGAGTGTTGCAGAGCTTCTAATCGCTCTTGTAAAGCCAATAGTATGCAGTCGTGCTAAGTAAAGCTCCTCTGTTCCATCCTTTTTTCTTCTGTTCCTTGTTTTTGGGTCATTCAATTTCCAATAACTGGTATCAAAGTCTCATATTTGAGTTGGACGTAGTGGAGTAGTGTGATGTGTTCATGTTGTTTTTCAAAGCCGAGGTTATGACTAAGTTTAGGCGTCAAGATGGCGCAATTGATGACTCCTGTATTCTCAGAAAAGAATTATGATATGTGGAACATCAAGATGTGTATGTTGCTATTTTCACAAGGGTTATGGGATATCGTGCAAAATGGCTACAGAGAGTACGCCATTGAAGATGTTCTTACACTAGAGTAAAAAAAAAATTTAGCGGAGAACCAGATGACGGACACTAAGGTCTTATTTTTTATTCAATAAGGTATTGCGAAAAGTTTGTTTCTATGGATTATTGACGCCAAGAAGTCAAAGGATGCTTGGGACAAGTTAAATGAGAAATTTTAAGGTTCCACAAAAGTTTTAGCTGTAAAATTACAAACTTTGCGAAGATAGTTTCAAAATCTACAAATGAAGGAAACCAAGAAGATAAAAGATTACTTTTCAAGGGTCATCAAGGTGGTGAATCAGATGTGCACCTACGGTGAGGAGATTACTGTTCAAAAGATTGTTAAGAAAATTTTCATCAGTTTATCATAAAAGTTCGACTATATCGTTGCTGTAATTGAGGAGTAGAAGGATTTGGCAACTCTCACAGTCCAACAATTGAGTTCATTGGAGTCTTTTGAAGAGAGAAACCTATAAAGGGAAGGAAGCTCGGTTGAAAATGCTTTCCGATCAAAGCTAAGTTTCAAATACTACAATTTAAGAAATAGTGGGAAATTATCAAAAAACATATAATCAAAGCTAAAATATGCCCGAGGAGTTGGCCGAAGATAAAAGAGAAAAAGATATGGCTAGTTTTAGGTTGGTCCGGTTTAGCTTATGGAATTAGGTTTTTTGGCTTATGTGCAGTAACTAGCATCTTAAACGGAGTGTTTTTTCAAGGCGGGGTTTATACTAGGTTATTGTAATAGACACTATAGTGACTTTATTTATATTGGCCAAAATCACACGCGAGTATTTCTCTCTCCATACTCTCTCTCGCAAACAGACATAATTCAAAAATTTAAGCCAAAAAGCATAAGCCATAGTCCAAAAGAACTCACCCCTAATTTCTTATCTGATATTTGCAAAAAGTCTAGTCATACTACAGATAGGTGCCAGAAGAAGATGACTTACAATAAATGCAAGAGGCACAGTCACATGCTAGATTTTGTGGATCCCAAGATGACAATCGGGTAAATTTCTCAAAAGATAAGAAAAATGCAGAAGATGGTGTTTATTCTTGCTATACTGTGCAAGAAAAAAAAGAAGATATTTGGATTGTGAACAAGGATTGACAAATCATATACCTGCTAATCGGGATATATTTTGAGATGACTCATTGCATCAGGTGAAGATACGCATGTGCAATGGTTATTTAGTCCAAGCTGAAAGAAAGGGCCGCATTCCTGTCCAAATGGAAGGTCGTCAAAAGTTTGTTTGTGATGTGATGTTGGTATCTGATTTGAAGCAAAATTTGTTAAGTGTTGGACAATGGCTAGATCATGGGTACGCAATTTATTTTGAAGATTTTTCTTACAAGATAATTGATAAAAAAATAGAAATCATCTTATTGCAAAGGTAAATATGGATAAGAACAGAAATTTTCCATTAAGAAGAGTTACCCAACTCAGTTAGCTTTAAGATGCGAGGTTGTTGATAACTCCAGTATACCAAAGATGGTGTCATTAGGACAACCATATGCTGTAGCAGTTGAGAAGAAAATATGTGATGATGATGCAAGTAAACGGACATCGAACTCATGTTTGAACTTAAGATTGAGATCAAGTTCTAGCCCAAGTGATGGTGAGCAGTTCACTATGCCAAAGTCAGCTCCAAGATGTGTTAGGAGTAAGGAAAAAATTGACAATTCACATAATGTGTTGACAGTTGAAGAAATCATGAAGTGGAAGGATTCGATAAAATTCAGCAAGGACAAGATCCAAAAGGTTGAGAAGAAAAAAGTTTGGAGGCTGACAAATAAATTGTAGACAAGAGAATTTACACATTAATGAGTACATGTTCTTTGCAACTGAAATGAATATTAGAGATAAAATTTCAGTCAAAAGATATTTTTATAAAGGTTTTGTATAGTGAAGTTTACTGTGAAGAAAGATTTCTCAAGAAATTGAATTAAGGATAAGTTTGTTGGCACTAATTCATTTTCTTATTGATAATTATCTGAAATTACCAACATATAAAGTCTCTAGAGCTATCTTTTAGTCTTTGATTATGTACCGCTCGGTTTAGCTGAAAAAAGTGGCTTATGGCTGAAATTTCATTGTACCGTGCTCAAAAAAGGTTTTTTTTTGAGTGGCTTATGGCTGAAAAGCACTGTAGCTGGCTGAAAAACATTGTAGCTGATAGAGAGTTATTTAGCATAACTAAATTTAAAAAATAATAATAAATAGATAAAACATGTTAGCCCATCACGTATAATGCAAACAAATACGAGAAAAAAGAACCTGCAAAAAAGCTCAAAAAAAGCCAAAAGTATAGAAAAAGACAAAATTTATGAATAGTGCAAAATAAGCTAGAAGCCAGAAGCTCAAGCCGAAATGAGCAGGGCCGCAGCTCTACTGAACTTTGTAGAAGGAACTAGTGTGCTGTGGTAAAAAGACAATAATCTGGAGCTTTCACCACAAGACTTCAAGCAGCCGACGTGACCTTGTGTGAACACAAGCAGATGGTAGTCACAAGCCAAGATCAAATTGACCATTACTGAGTGAAGACATGAACCAGAGTATACCAGTTAGTCATTAGCTAGACCTAAAGTGTACAAGCATTAAACAAATACTTTCCTATAAAATGATTGGTCATCTTTCTTGTGGTGTGTATCTATACTAATATAAAAAGCACCAATTTGATTAAACCATTTGTCACCCAGCTATGTTAATATCTTTTTCTCCTAACGGTTAGATCAACATAATCCAATGATTAATATTGCAAGTTAGTTTTGCCGTCTGAATATTTACATTGTTTATTCAGTTCATCCAACGTCAATGATTACAGGTTGAACCTGCCAATCCCGCTGCCTCGCACGTTCACTTGCCCGAGCACCAATGCCTCATGTCACGCCCTCCGGCAAACACACCCCCTCATCATGCCAGCAATCCATCGGTGCCACCCCTCACACCCGCAATCTATCGGTGCCACTCCTCTCACACACAATCCATTAGCGCCACCCCTATGCTCCCTCACTCCCACAACACCCCCTGCTCTGTCGCTCCGCCACACCCCATGCTCCATCGCTTTGCCCCCGCATACTGCTCCTCCCCTCTCCGCTCTTGCCCGCCCCCCTACTCCACCGCTTCGTCTCCCCTGCTGCCACCCTCTGCTCTCACGCAGCCCCTTGCTCCACCGCATCATCACACTCCGTGCTCCGCCTAACTTGGCTCCCATAGAGACGCTCCGCCACACTCCACCCCCTGCTAGTTCATGCCCTGCACCCCTTCCTCTGACGTCCGTGCCCTACGCCCCCTCCTCCAGCCTGACGCACCTACCATGCAGTCCACCGTTGACCCCACCCTTCAGCCGGCGTCGCCCATGACCTACTACACCAGCACAATACATCTATGCCTCGACTAACATAAGGTCTGTGATGTCCTTCCCCATCTTCATGAATTTAGTTGATTGTGGAAAATAATCTACATGATCATTATATCATAACTCCTGACCCCTTCAACCTGTTTTAATATTTTTGAAATTTAGGTTTCAAATTCATTTAAAAATCAAATATCTAATTATATTTTAGTTTTTATTCTGAATTTGCATGTTTTTGGATCATATGTGTTATGGATTTATTTTTAGTTTTAGGGTGGAATTCGTATAAAAACTATTTTCTATTTTCTTTTATTATTACTCTGAATTTAGTTTTTATGGGTTTAGTTTGAAATTCATATGGAAATCAAATTGCTAATTTTATTTTATTTTTTATTGCGAATTTTAGTTAATTTGGATTGTACTTGACCTGAAATCTTTCTTTTAATTTACTAATTTTTGCTGAATTATTATTGTGAATTTTATTTATTTATAGATGTTACTCTGGAAATCATATGGAAATCAAATTATTAATTTTTTTTATTTTTAATTCCAAAGTTCTTTTAGTTTAAATTGTACTTAACATAAACTCTTTCTTTTAATCTGAGCTGTTATAGCTTGCGCCACCTAATTAAGAGCTAGATGTTTTGCTTTTTGTGAGAATTTCTAGCATATTTATCTGTTTTCTTATCAACTTTAAAACACCTGTTATTGACTTTTAGTAATAATTATTGTGAATTTTATTTATTTGTAGATGTTATTTTGGAAGTCGTATGGAAATCAAAATGCTAATTTTTATTTATTTTTAATTCTAAATTTCTTGTAGTTTGGATTGTACTTGATATGGACTCTTTCTTTTAATCTAATCCATAATAACTTGGATCCACCAAAGTAGAGGCTAGATGTTTTGATTTTTGTGAGAATTTTTAGTATATGTCTCTTTTTTTTAGCAACTCTAAAAGATCTATCATCAACTTTTAGTAATAAAAAGATAAAATTTTGCTCCCCTGGATATAATTTAATGACTGGCTACCTGACCCTCCACTGCCCTAGTGACGAAAAGCAGGCGTTGGACATAGGGACTTCCCTGCCCTGCTCTCTTTTGATGTGCTACGGTGCTTCCTCGCTGATATTCTCCAACACGGCGCTCGGCTTGGGCATAGCTGAAGACCCCTAGCTAGCCCCCTTGCAGGTTCACGTACGGACAGCGCAATCGCGATGCTGACGGACACAACAATGCCTTTGGGAATTAACACAAGTTAAGGCGACTAATCGATTCTTGTGTGGACTGGTTCTTCGATCGGAGAGACGATGCATGATGACGATGGAGGTTACGTTGTTGGGGGTTATCCGGCCGCAGTCGCGTCCGTTAGCTTCGTTAAGCCTTAAGACATGAAGCGGTCAGAGCTCACAATAGCTAGCTTCAGGGCATGGCGAAGCTAACGGACAAAATAATTATAAATATACTCATATCAGAGAATTTCTACGATAAATCTAGTAATATAGTTTCCACGCAGTGGCGAAGTCAGAAATAAAATCAAGGGTAGGCTAAATCATTTGTCAGACTAAACTAAATTGGCACAAATATAGTCTTATATTCTTATAGAATTTCAAATTCATACAGAAATTCTAGTCGAAGCTTCTTTGGTTGAGTTGTACTCTCATCGGTTGGACGAGAACTATTTGAATTACTTACGAAATAGTTGCACAAAGTTCGTTTCTCCATTCTAACAAAATCTATAAATAAATTATTAATTTCTGTCAATACAAAGCTATAAATATATAAATTAATTATAAGGACTAAACTATCTATATACACTGAATATAAAAGTCTAAAATCTAAACTCTAAAAATACTAAATTGATTAGAAAAAACTAGAGAAAAATTACCCACTTTGAAGCTGTCGGCCGCCCGTTTCTCCTTAGTTCTGTCTCAAATCGACACTCGTCAATCCGTCCGCCGTTCGACCGCAACGTGTCTCCCGGTCTCCACCTTTATCTGTCTGCCCGACCGCCCGCAACTCCTCCTCCTCTCTCTCTCTCTCACTTTCTCAGAACAGATTCAATCGCTCACCTCGCAACTCCGCCTCTTCGGCTCTCCGCCACGCCACTCCGGTCTCCGTTTCCCTTCTCCGGTTCTCTCGTCTCCGGCCTCCGGGTCCAGGACTCGATGCTCCTCTGCGGCGCCGCGCCACCGCCCAGACTCGCCAGCGGCACCTCGGCCCTCGCCGCCCCAGTCCGGCTCCCCCTACCATGGCTCGGCCCCCCTTGTCGGCGTCGTCGCCCCGCTCTGACTCCCCCCACTGGGTCGCCGCCAGACCTGTTTCCGGCTCCGGCGGCACTGGCGCGCCCTTGTCCGGTCGCCCCCAGCCCCAGCACCCCTCTAACCTTTGCGAGCATTGTGGCAGCGCCGACGCGTCTCTCTTGCTCTGGGTCTACCGCCGCCCACCGGTCTAGAGTGGAATGGGAAGTGGATTGGGAATCAATTTCTTTGTTGGAGTGGGTATTTTGATGGGCCAATGAGATGAATTTGTTGGGCCGGAATGGGCTGCCACTTGAAATCTTGAACTGTGCTTTTTTGAGTTTTTGTTGTTGTTGGGCCTCTACTGTCGCCGGCTGTGTGCCGCCGCAGGGGGAGGTGAGGCTAGAGCCTTACTAAGCCTCTCCACTGGCTTCGCCCCTGTTTCCACGTTACAAATCCAGATGCATTTAAAATGTGTATAGCAGAGATCAAAGTTTCAAAAGATTGACTGTAATTATTCTAAAACGACATCTAAAGAACGAAGGAGGGATTACTTAACAAAAAAACATGTCCTAATCATGATTCATGAGTTTTAGAAAATAAATGTTCTAACCATAGCATTACATCATTACCAAAACACACTTCCTCTTTTAACACTCATACAAACCTAGTCCTACTCTAACTTGTTTAGTAGAGGAGAGATGGGGCTAAGTGTGTATAGAGACGCATATCTACGTGCGCGGATGATAAAGAGTGCGATAGGTGTTGAGTTGATATATCCGCTTTGTACTCTGTAAAAAATAACTGTATCCAACCAAACAGCTTGTCGACAAAGTTAATCCCTCGTGCGCTTTGGCGAGCATGTACGGGCTAGAGCTACGGCCTAACAGGCAAGCATTTTCCGGAGTAGTGCAGAGAGGTTCTCGTGCAAAGATTAAGTTTTGGGCTTCTAACTTTCGGTTTATTTTTTATTATTTCTAAATTTTATCTTTTTTTACTTCTCAGTTTTTTAGCTTTTTTTGGGTTTTTTGTCCATATTCATTTGTATTATACGTGATGGGCTAACCCTTTTTTTCTATTTTTAAATAACCTACCATCAGTTACTGTATAATTTTAGTCAGCTACAATAAAAATCTAGCCATAAGACACCAAAATTCAGCCTAACTGAGAACCACCTAGAGGTGTTATCTTCACTCTCGACGCTAGAAAGTCCCACAATAATATTTAAAAAAAAGAAAAACATATATAACAATTCTCTCATTAATGTAGAGAAAAAGTAAATGGCCCACCTCTGATTATAATAGATAAGATATTTCTCTTTTACTAATATGGATCTAGCATAAGAGAATGGATCCCACGTGATAGCCACCGTCTTCTCCTCCCGCACCAGGGAGTGGGTGCTGCTACTCTCCTTCAGCAAAACAACAACACGTATCATAGCTTCCAAGATAGCATGTTATAGCCGCAATAGCGTTTTTCTATCTCTCATTAGTAATGCACTAGACTACCGTAGACCGACAACTTGACATTCGACAAACTCAGCTTTATTTAGAGTCAGTTGGATTGAAGACTAAAATGGAGAGGGCTAAGTAGCCCCTGACGCGTCTAGCTCATAATTATGAAGAATAAATAAAATCACTATATATTGTTTACGAAAGGGTTGGTGCGAGAGAATTGGACTATCTCAACATCTGTCGTTCATGTGTTGCTAGTACAAGGAAACACATAATACAGCAAGAAGATGCACACGAAAGAGTGGCAAGTAGTAGTCTATTCAGGTGGCTAGCTAGATATCCAAAACTGTAATCATCAGACGTAAGGAGTAAGGATCGTTCACACTCACTGAAAGTTACGTATATTCATGAATCCGGCCACAGCTGTAAGTCTTCCCTGCGCAATCAGTGATCGATGGATAAGTGCTGATAACGAAGGCGTAGCTACCGGCAAGCTTGTACCATGTTTGCTATGGCCGTAGCTATCAGCAAAGTGTGAGAGGGACCGATGCTGCTGGTCGACCTACCCAAGGGCAATGAGGTTACCGATAAGAGGTTTCAGTGGCCAAGGGCCAGGAGGAAGACGGTGGCGGCGTCAGCAATCAACTGGAAGATGTAGAAGGATAAAAAGATGAGCACAACGACCATGGCGAATACGCTACAAGCTGGAGGAAGGTCATTGCACTCAAAACTACACGATATGCTGGGTTGCACAGTTAATATATATATATATATATGGGACACCAGGGTGCCCGGGCACCAAGCCTCCCTGCCTTTGGATTGCTTTTAGATGTGTGCTAGTGCAATGGTATATAATACATCATGCATGGTAAATCAATCATAGATGGAAAGTCTTAATCATGGATGGAAAGTCTCAATTACACTAGCACACATCTAAAAGCAATTCAAAGGCAGGGAGGTTTGGTGCCCAGACACCATGGTGCCCCTGTTATATATATATATATATATATATATATATATATATATATATATATATATATATATATATATATATATATATATATATATATATATAGACACACACACACACAGGGGCACCATGGTGCCCAGACTCCATAATTAAAACTTTCCATCTTGATATTATATATCATTGCATTTGCACGCATCTAAAAGCAATCATTTGCATTTGCAATGATATATAATATCAGAATGGAATGTCTTAATCATGTAGTCTGGACACCATGGTGCCCCTGTTATTTATACTATATTTATACTATATGTATACATATATATATATATATATATATATATATATATATATATATATATATATATATATATATATATATATATATATAACATTGTCGTTTTTTGGCTCACTTGTGTTCACCAAATTAAACGCTAGATGTTCAGTTTTTTAAGAATTTCTAATATATTTGTTAACAACTCTAAAATATATATCATCAATTTTTAATAATAAATAAATTATATAATTTATTGGCTGGCTACCTGGCCCTCTAAACTACCCTATTGGCGAAAAACAGGCGATGGACACGGGACTTCCCTGCCGGCTCTGTACTGATGTGCTTCGGTGCTTCCCCGCTGACATGCTCCACGAGGACACGTACGGACACTGCAATCAATGATCGATGGATAAGTGTTGATAAGCTCTGTCGCTGGACGATGGCGTTTGGCAAGAAACATGAGTGGGACTACGACACCGTCAATGCTCGTCTGCACTGTTAGGACCTACGTGTGTATGCTCAACGTCGACCTAGGCGGCCCTGCCTTGCCGTCCGATAGACGAGCGACACCGGATGAACTGGGCAAGCTCACGCCTGCGAGAAACACGACTGCCACATGCGAAGGGGCGGAGCTGACCTCGGGCCGTCGGAGCAATGGTCTATGGTTCAACTAAAAAAATCCAACATATTTTACTGTAGCTATTAATAGTAGAGACTTTGACATTTTTCTTTCAATGGACTGGGCGAGGTTGGACCTCGAACTGGCTATACGCCTACACATGAGTACAGGAAAGCACAGGTGTTTTGAGTTAAATTAAACAGTGATCATGGCTCAACTACGTGAGCTGGTCTTATTATAATTTTTGGTCTGTGAAATAATTATAACACCCTGGCTTAACATAAATTTAAGATGTCACATATAACTAATTAATATCAGTACTAATTTTTAACCAATAAGCAAGCACACTAACTAGATTTCAAAAAGGTACATTCAACATATGATAATAAATAAAAT
Organism: Dendrocalamus latiflorus; assembly: GCA_017311315.1. Classification (NCBI taxonomy): domain Eukaryota; kingdom Viridiplantae; phylum Streptophyta; class Magnoliopsida; order Poales; family Poaceae; genus Dendrocalamus; species Dendrocalamus latiflorus. The sequence goes on along the minus strand of CM029658.1, from coordinate 32,327,615 downwards.
TTTTAGCAACACTGTAAACTATAATCTAAACTTTGTATTGGGTGTTTCACAAAAAACAACTTAATATGGACTAACAAGGCCAAGATGAATCAAGTCTAAAATTAACTAAAGCATCAAGCAGCAATATTATGAACTACAAAAACTAAGGAAATCTACAAGTTATCTAATTAATGTTATGAAAATTACTAAATTGTTCATGTGCAAGTGTTAAATTGCTAGGTAGTGTGACGAACTACAATATGCAATAATCTATATTCTATATCCACCATGCATGTTGTCTTCAATATTTATCTAAAAACACAAATAAGTAAGGGTGAGTCAATGACTTAGCAAATACAAAATAGAATAATAAACAAGTCATCATATTATTAACAATTCATATTCAGTTAACATCAACTCAATTTTTCACATAATCATTGTTAATAATTTTCATCCACATGTCTCATTGTCTCATTCCTGTTTTCATGAACGCAATGTCATATAATGTTCATGTGTATGCCTTATCTCTTCTTTGTTTATACCGGTATAGCTAAGTGTGCACTGGTGTTTCACAAAGTTGTTAGTGGTACATCTCCGAATCAACGAAATCTCTTACCACGTCAACACGAGCGTTGACCTGAGGTTACACTTTCCGGAGGAAGTGGCGGTCGGCTTCTCAGCAGCCACCGGCGGGGCCGCCGAACTTAATAAGATACAATCCTGGTCGTTCAGTTCCACTCTGGAATACAAGAAGCCAGCAATGGCACCTGCACCTGCAACTCAACCTCTTCCAACCACCAGCTCCAAGCTTCTGGAGAAAGTACCACCATCCGTTCTGGAGCCTTTGCTATTTGTGTTGGTATGTGCAGCCCTTTGCTTTGTTCTGTGGCAGCGACGAAGGAGAAGACCAAATGAAGCCAGTGACTGCGACTCTGAAGAACAGTGTGCCAGAGCTGAGCTCGAGAAAGCTGTGGCCGCCGGTCCAAGCTAGACGGTAGCCCTGTGGCGATAAAGATGTTATCCACGGAGTCATCGGCACAGGGAAGAAAGGAGTTCGAGGCCGAGGTGAGGATCATAAGCTGGCTGAAGCATCGCAACCTTGTGCATCTGATTGGTTGGTGCGACAGTCTCAAGGGGCTCTTGCTTGTCTACGAGCTTGTGGTAGAAGACAGCCTCGACAATATCTCTACAGCAGAGAGAGATTGTTGACATGGCCAGAAAGGTATGACAACAAAACCATGTAATTTATTTAGAAACTTCCACACTTCATGTGTATCTCACCTCGGACATCATCGGACGATGTATCTGTAACTGCATGCCAATTGACATGCAGGGCTTAACAGGTACAAGATCATTCTTGGCTTGTGCTCTGCGCTACCTCGACGAGGAGTGGAAGCAGTGCGTCGTGCACGGCGACATCAAACCGAGCAACATCATGCTGGACTCGTCGCACAACACCAAGCTAGGGGACTTTGGGCTGGCTCGGCTCGTCGACCATGGCGGCACACGATGGCAGACGACGCATGTCGTGCTCGGAACCGCAGGGTACATCGACCTGGAGTTCATCAACACATCCAGGACGAGCACCGTGTCCGACGTGTACAACTTAATTTGGCATCATCCTGCTGGAGGTTGTCTCCGGCCGCCGGCCGGTGGACACGCCTGACGGATTTTTCGCGCTGCTGAGATGGTGTGGAGCCTTTACGGCACGAACGCGATTCTTGATGTGGTGGACGAGAGGCTGAAGGGCGACGCGCTCGACAAGCGGCAGATGGAGCGCGTGCTGGTAGCGGGGCTGTGGTGCGCGCACCCCAACTGGAGCGAGCGGCCGTCCATCGCGCAGGCTATTAACATCATGCAGTCCGAGGACATGAGGCTGCCAATGCTCCCACCGCAGATGTTGGTGTGATCAATATGGCTTGAGCTTTTGGCTTCAGCTTATTTTTGTACTATTCATAAATTTCGTTTTTTTCTGAACTTTTAGCTATTTTTGAGTTTTTTTTACCGGTTCTTTTTTTCCTCGTATTTGTTTACATTATACGTGATAGGCTAATATGTTTTTTCTATTTTTAAATTTTTTTAAATTTAATTATGGTAAATAAGCCTCTGTCAGCTATAGTACTTTTTTCAGCCAGCTACAGTATTTTCAGCCATAAGCCACGGGCTTTTCAGCCATTTTGATCACAACCATGTCGGACCCATGATTGGACTAGCTTGCATAGGGGCTTAATTTGCAACACTACTGGTACATTTCTAACGTTACCCGGTGGTTATAGATATTTCTCCGACGGTGCATCCCTTTATATTCTCTTTGCTTTAAAAATACAAGATATATAGTTTTTTCAGTTATATTTTAAAATATAAGACGTGCATGCAATGCGACTTCAATGTTATTTTCTCTCTTCTATCCTCGTTTATCTTTCTTCTCTCTTCAACATTTCTCCTTTATTTCCAAGATACTAACACTGGGACATCATAGCCATTTCCCTCTACCATTATCTAGAGTTTATACTATTTTTACTCCCTATGTCTAGTCAAAATACGCATTATAAAAAGAAATAAAGAGAGTAACAATTTTTAATAGTGCCCATAATCTCATCAGTTATCACTTTATCGACATTTTTTGTCGTTGATTTATACTTATCATCGGAAAAGTTTTTTGTTACACTAGATACACTGTCAGCTATTTGAGAAAAATACTGAAATACAATAACCGTCACTCATTCACAAATAACAAGTGGTGGATCCAGAATAAAATGTAGCTAAGACGGACTCACAAGCGTGAAGTAAATAGTATTACCTAAAAGCAAAACAATCTATGATCAAACTACATTGCAATCGCAATAAGAGTATATGATACAAAATAAAAATAACAACTACAATTCGAATGCAATCATGTGTAGATAACGGTAGAACATTGAAAAATACTACACTAATGAAGCTTAGTCCACAGTTATAGTGAGCCGTAGAAGAAGTAACATATCAATTGCAAACGATAGATGCAAGAGTGATATCACAATTTAATAATAAAACATAAAAGATATATATAATAAAAGGAGATAGGTTGAGGTAGCCAAATCTTAAATAAAACGATATGCTAGTTCACAAGATTGGCTTAACATAAATTAGTGCAAGCTATAGCATTATTTATTAAACTGGGTTGCTCATTGTTCTTATCATATCAGATTACTTGAGGTAGCCAAATCTTAAATAAAACGATCTGAGACTAGCCTGGCCAGAATTTCTGAATGTGGCTAGGTCAAACTTGGCCGACCTGGGTAGTGTTGGTTGACCTGATCTTCTTTGCACTTTCTAGGGCTGGGCTTGTCCAAGGTCCAGATAATCCGATGTAACCATCCTTTTTTCCTAGGTTTGGACCGAACATAGCCCAAGATGAATATACATAGGTCTAATCTCGAGTGAGAATCTATTTAGGCCCTAAAGTTAACCAAAGGCAAGACAACTACACAAATACAAGCAAATTTCACATGAACGTTACTGACAAGGTCAGAGCGAAGACCAACCAGCTCTATGCTGTGCATAATGGCCTCTTTCCTTAACACCGTTGTCTCTTCCAAAGGAAGATCAGGTACTACAAGACCTGCAACATAGCAAGTGTAAATCATCAACCCTGACTGACACAACTACTACAACAGTCTCAATGCAAAATACAGAACGATATTCCTATATATAATTTCTGCAAAGTTAATACATCAGTTAACACTTCACAGAACAGAAGAGAATGCCACCAAGGTTCAAAAGCTAGTCTATTATTGCAATAATCACCTTGTTTTCACCAATGTCCAGTAAAAGAAATTTGCAGAGATCATGGGATAAAGTTGCCATAGCAGCCATAAAACTCATGCAATTTTAAGGAAACAAATAGGAAAGAAGCAAAACTAATAATTACTATCTAGTGTAGCTTTATATCTTAGTCATACATAAAACAGAGACATCAGCAAAGTGAAATGCTTCCTTGGCCACATTTGTATTACTCTAACATAAACAAAGGGTTACAGGAACAGCCGAACAGGAAATTTCAGTTCAATGCACATAGACTGACTGTCGAAGATATGTCGCTCGAATTGGGCTGGTAATTTAAGCCAACAACCTCTCTAAGTCTCTGTAGTGGCAATGGCATGGCACTTAGCTAACCCACGGATCACTCTCAGGGCATCTGGGATCCGGCTATCCATTCTCAAATTGCATTGAAAAAGACAAAAAATTAGTACCTTGAGTCTTGAGAGAGCAGCCCCTAGTTGCCGTGTCGTGCTCCGCCTCCCCTGGCCACTAGCCACCTCAGCGCCTCGCCCCTGGGCCGCTGGCCGACGCTGCTTGCCCAATTTGCGCTGTGTGCAGAGCCGCTGTGCCTTTGCCCTTCTTGTGTGTGCGCTACGCCTGCTCTCCCCCCCGATGCTTCGCGTCACGCAGTGCCACCTGCAGATGCAGGTCTGTTCTTTGTGATTTTTAAAAGCGGCTTTTGATTTTTACTATACTACATAACTTTCAAACGAAATATTTTTTAAGACGGGGTCTACAAATTAATTATAGTACACAATAAAAACTTAACATTTATACTAACCAAAATCATAAATGAGTATCTCTCTCTGCAATCACGCAGCTCGTGTGTGTGTGGCTGCTCCTGGGTGGTCTAAGTCTCTAGGACTTACCGAGTTTTCCGACTAGTCTTCTGAGGCTTTCGGCTCTTTGGACAGGGTTATAAAAGTTATTTTAGGTCGTTGTAGGCCTTCCAATAATTGCCACAGCTCACGCCTCCGTCCATCATCTTCCTCCCGAAAAAGGCCAAAAGCTCCGAGCTCTACTTATCCAATCCCATGCCAGCAGCCGCCTGAGGAAACTCCTCTGGACTCTAGGAGGGCCACCGGGGAGGGAAGGTCGGCCCCTCATTACTACAGAAAGTCTAATATTAGATGCCAAATCACAGACGATTTTATGAAACCGTCTGTGATGTACACTATTACAGACGGTTTTAATTTAGAGGTCGTCTGTGGTATTTGTGGCGGGAAAAAAGAGTATCACAGACGGTTCTTACTGCAGAACCGTCTGTGATACTGGAATATCACAGACGGTTTTATAATAAAAAAACGTCTGTGATATTCTAGATTATCATAGACGGTTTTTATTATAAAACCGTCTGTGATACTGGAATATCCCAGATGGTTTTTATTATAAAACCGTCTGTGATAATCTGGAATATCACAGACGGTTTTTATTATAAAACCGTCTATGATATTCCAGTATCACAGATGATTTTATAATAAAAACCGTCTGTGATACGTTTCCCGCCTTGCAATCCCTCATAATTTCATATTTCCCGCTTAAGTCCGAGTATGATTCAGTTTTGAGACACCTTCGGTAAAACGGGCATAACTTTTGCATACGGTGTCCGTTTTTGACGTTCTTGTACTCGTTGGAAAGCTAACGACGAGCCCGATCCAGAAAAAACAACCCATTTGTGCCAGTTGCCCACCAAGACCCCGAAAATCGGCCATCTTTTGGACCTAAACCTGCGTCGAAAGTTTTTGGTGTCTGTTTTTGCCCTTTTTCTTGGTTTTCCTTTCAGAATTTGGATTTTGCTTCAACTGCAAAGTTGTAGATCTCGTTGAAACCTTTCAAATGAGTATATATAAGCCATATAAAACTGTTCTATTTTATCTTTTTGGATTAGTTGTTTATATTGCATCGGTATATAAAATTTTGTGCTCTAATTCACAGACGGTTCTATATATAGAACCGTCTGTGATATTCATTCATCACAGACGGTTCTATATATAGAACCGTCTATGATAATCTGACCGCTGGGCCCATCGATCCTCAACCCAAAAATTTCCCGGATCATAACTCTGCCTCTCCATTCCCGCGCCAAAAATTTCGAACTCCCGCCTCTCCCTCCCTCTCCCTCCCCTATAAATATAACCAAAACCCATCCTCCTTGCTGGTCTCCTCTTCCTTGCTGGTCTCCTCTTCCTGGTCTCCTCTTCCTTGGTGTCCTCCTCCTTGCTGTTCTCCTCCTCCTTGCAGACGACGCACAAGTCTACGGGAGGCAAAACACCACAGAAGCTAGTTGCTCAATCAACCGTGCAGATGCTCAATCAACACCAACGATGGTGGGCGTCAAAGACATGCGTTGCATCAGGGGCGAGAAGGCATAGAGGATCTTTGCTTTTTCTCTGTTCTTGTTGTGTAACCTGCTTGTTGTGTAACTTGTTGTGTAGGCTCTAATCTTAATAAAAATGGATGTTTTATGTTTGTGAAATAAATTGAGATCTGAATTGGATGTATACATGTACATGTTGATCTGCTTGTTTCAAAGGGCATGGCTAACATTTCCTGAGGCTAGCCAATAAACAGAAATAGGTTTAGGAGTAGAAGGGAATATCACAGATGATTTTTAACTAAAAACCGTCTGTGATAGTTAATCACATACGGTTTTTAGTGTGATGTTTACATATCACAGACGGTTTTTAGTTAAGAACCGTCTGTGATTATAACTATCACAGACGAATTTTAGTTAAAAATCGTCTGTGATGACTTCGTATTATCACTGACCCATAAATTCAGACGGTTCACAAAACCGTCTGTGATGACGTTTTTGAACTGTCTGTGATGGCCTTTTCTGTAGTAGTGCCTGCAAATAATACTCAAAAATAAAATGAAACTCTTAACAGTGATTGTCGATTGATGGCCCAGTGGTGTTGGCTCTTGGGCCCCCACAGGCAACACCCCGCTTTCTAGCGACTCCCCGTTGACCGCGCTGCTCAGAAATTCAAAGGATCTATTTTGGTCTTCATTTTTATGTGGCACTGGATGCATTGATTTCCGAAAGGGAGTAATCCTTCACTTCACGGTAGCTGTCTTGCCATTTCCCAGTGATATTTTATTTTCGGTGTTCTTTCTTTCCTATTTTTTCCTTTGCATCCATCTGATTCCAACAAAGTACCTTCTTCCGATCGCCTGCTTTTTGAGGGTTTTTGCTGATTATTTTATGGATTTTCTGTACATCCGTTGACTAAAGGTTTTTTTTACAAAATCAGTAGATTTTCTAAAATTTGAATCGGCTTAGAACTCACCATCCTCCTCTCCAACACCCTCGTCTCCCACCACCACCAAATTAGGACTCGGGTTCACCAATTAGGGTTTAAGATTCATCGGAGCTATAATCAGAAGGCGTGTCAGATCTGGCGGCATGCCACCAGAGATGTGGAAGAACGATGGGCGGGTGGGAAGTGGAGGCAGGGCAGAGGGGAAGAGGCAGTTAGCGTCAGGCCACCCTCAATGCTGGCAGATACGTTGGGAGGTAGCAGCGGCAGGGGTGCCCGCAGGCAGGCCTCATCAGTGTCGGCATCAGGGCCGGTGCAAGCAAAGAGGCGGCGCATCGAGAGATAGTAGAGAGGTGGGTGCGGTAGCATGTGTCAATTGGATCATGGGGGATGTGGGGAAATAGAGATTGAGAGGTAGGACACAAGTTAGGCATCAGGATAGGTGTGGGTTTGATCGAATGGCCCAAATCTGTTAGAAATCCCTCTGTTGGGGGAGTGGCCTCCACTTTGGCCCAATCCGGTGGCACATGTGCAGCAGCCTCATGCCTCATAGTGGGACACATCAACACATCCGACCAAGCCAAAGCCCCCAAGCATGCTATGGATAGAGGCCGCCGATGCCGAACCTCGGTGGGTGATCAACGCTATCACAGGAGGGTTAACCCTCGAGTTCTCTTCTAAGAGGCAACGAAGGGCCTACGCATGCCGGATACACCATGTTGCCACATACCCAACATAGGTGTCCCCGATGTGGGCTCAAGTGGCATCACCTTTATGGCTCAAGGTTAGACTTTCTCTCCTAGGACCTGTTGGTGGTCGCCACCAACATTGCAGGGTGCGAAGTGAGGCCAGTCCTAATGGATGTGGGAAACTCCATGGACCTCTTGTTTATCAGTGCGTTCGACTAGATGGGTATCCTATGAAGTAGGCTTTAGCTGCCCGAGGTCCCATTGCAAGGCTTCGACTAAAGCCCAGTTAAGGCACTGGGCCAGGTGGCATTCGAAATAGCCTTTGGCCGAGGCGAGCATGCTAGTGTGGAGGTGATCAACTTCGATATCATGGACCTCCTATATCCATACAATGCCATACTAGGAAGGACCATCGTCAATGTTTTTTGGGCGATCCCACACCACAACTGCTTGTGCATGAAACCCCCTAGCTTGAGAGGGGTCATCATAGTAACTGACAACTAGGACCTTGCACAAAAAATTGAGGTACGCACATGAAGCCCACAATAGAAGGTGCACACATTAATCAAGGGCCTTGCCCCTACCTTAGATGCTCCACCCACTCCCTTTGCCGCATGATGGACACTGGAGCCAAAGCTGGATGGCAAAGTAAAAAGAGTGCCGCTCAGCAGATATGACCCATCAAGATAGGTCTCGGTGGGGGTGGCTTGGCCCCAGAGGCAGAGCCAAACCTACTCGAAGTCCTCTAGAGGAATGCAGATGTCTTTGCATGGTCTCCTGTCACTGTAACCAGAGTGGACTAGTCCATCATCCAACACAAGATGGCGGTATGCTTGGATGCGAAGCCTGTTAAGCAAAAGATGTGAAGAATGTCAGTTGATAGACAAGAGGCCACCAAGGAGGAAGTGTCCAAGTTGCTTGCTTCTAGCATCATTTGGGTGGTGGTCTACTCCGACTAGCTCATAACCTGACGCATGTGCATCGACTTCACTACCCTCAACAAGGTGTGCTCTAAAGACAATTATCCCTTGTCATGCATTGATCAGCAGGTGGACGCCACCACCCGATGTGAGATGATGAGCTTCCTCAATGCCTACTCTAGATACCATTAGATTCGAATGGATAAAGAGGACGAAGACAAAACCAACTTCATTATCATCAAGGGGGCCTTCTGCTTCGTCGGAATGCCCTTCGGGTTAAAGAATGATAGGGCCACATTCACTAGGATGGTTACCTTAGTCTTAGTGTCCCAACTAGGCTGGAACGTTGAAGCATATGTGGACGATGTGGTCACCAAGAGTAGGCGTGCAACTTCACACATTGAAGACCTCCAAGAGACTTTTGATAACATCTTCCAAGTAGGTATCAAGCTCAACTCAAAGAAGTATGTTTGAGTTTAGGTAGGCAAGTTACTCAGTTTCCTCATATCAGAGAGGGGCATCAAAGCCAACCCTAATAAAATCAATGTTGTATGGTCCATGGAGGCCCCCAAGAATGTTAGGGAGGTCCAAAGGCTGGTGGGCTGCCTCGCCACTCTCAGCCAGTTCCTATTGAGGGCCATGGAGTGGGCACTCCTATTTTTTAAGACCCTTCGCACCTCCGATAGTTTCCAGTGGACCGAGGAGCGCACATGAGCCTTACAGGAATTAAATGCGTACCTCGCAGACCTCCCATAGCTCACATGCCTAGCACTAGAGACTCTACTCCAACTGTACCTGGTAGCAACTCCCAAGGGTGTCAGCACGGTGCTCATTCAAGAGGAAGCACTACTACAGAAAACCATATTACAGACGGTTCAGAAACATCATCACAGACGGTTTTGTGAGCTATCTGAATTAGGCCTGGGCATATTACCCGCTACCCGAAATCCGAACCCGAAATACTCGGACTCGGACCCGAAATAACCGAACCCGCACTACCCGATATCTAGTTCGGATAGTAAATCCTATTACCCGAATTTATATTGGGTAATTTGGGTAACAACACCCGGTACCCGAACTACCCATATAACAGGAATACCTCTCGAAGGCCTAGTCAAAGCCCATCAAATCTCCTCGGCTTCAGGCTCCTTAACTCGTCTCGTAACTCGCCGCGTCTCGTCTCCGCGACTCCGGAGTCCCCGGCGTGGCGGCGTCTCCCCGCCTCCCCGAGACCTCGACTCTCCGTCTGCCGTCTCCTTCAAAACCAAGCCATGAGCCCGCTGCGCGCCACACTCCCCCGTCTCATCTCACAGCGCGCGCGCGCGGCCGACGCTGCGAGTCCACGACGGCCAACGGTGGCACGACGCGATGCCGCCCTCACTCCCTCGGGCCCTCGGCGACTCGGCCCTCACCAACTGCTGCTCCCGTCAGGCCACCTCACGCCGCCGTACGTCAACTCGTCGGAGAGGAATCCGGTGCCCAGGGACTGAAGATTGAAGGACGGCTGCAAGCCTGCAATATAATGTAAGTATTCCTATTCCCTAACCCTAACACCTATGGACCTATTTTTCTTAGTATTTGATCCGTGAATCATTGAATCTCTGGTATGTGGGTTGCTGTTGCTGTGTGATACATTGATCCGTGAATCATTGAACCTGTGTGCGGATGTGCCAAACTGCCAATGTATATGTAGTGTATGTGTAGTATACACTACACTAATCTATTACTGTTTAATGTATATGTGGGTTTATATATTTCGGGTATATTGGGTATACCGAACCCGAACCCGAAATTGCGGGTACCCGAATTTGCGGGTAACGTTTTTTTGGGGCTGGTATCGGGTAACAAATCTCATTACCCGAATTTTTGGAAACCCGAATTACCCGACCCGAACTAATCGGGTAACCCGAACGCCCAGGCTTAATCTGAATTTATGGGTCAGTAATGATACAAGGTCATCACAGACAGCTTTCAAACCATCTGTGGTGCAAATATCACAAACAGATTTTAACTAAAGACCGTCTGTGTTAGTTATAATCACAGACGGTTTTTAACTAAAAACCGTCTGTGATTTATAAATATCACAGAAAGTTTTAGTTAAAAACCGTCTGTGATATCTAAATACCACAGACAGTTTTTAACTAAAAACCGTTTGTGATTATCAAGTGTCACAGATGGTTTTTAACTAAAAACCATCTGTAATTATGAATATCACAGATGGTTTTTAACTAAAAACTGTCTGTGGTATTCTCTTCTACCCCTAAACTTATTTCTGTTTATTGGCTGGCCTCAGAAATTGCTAGCCATGCCCTTTGAAACAAGTAGATCAACATGTAGATGTATACATGAACGCTCTCGACACAATCATACATGTATGTTTGCATACTCTTTACGGTAGAGGATACAATCGTTCGAACATGTATGTATTCTTTCTACTTCCATTCCTAATGGACAAAGAACCTTCTTGGTTTTATACGTGGTTTTAGGCAACTCATTTCCCTCTAGAAGCATGCCCGCTAAAAGACCTAGCAGCACCATGAAACTCTTGTCAGACCAATCGTTGCTTGCCTTCAATTTCAACAGTTCAAGCACAGCCAACAACCTCGTGTACTTTGACCTGCAGCACGTGAACAAAGGTTTCTTTGAGTCCTCCATCAAGCCCCGGAATTTAACATACTCTCTCTCATCATAGTTGTCTTCTACATCGCGAAGCATTTGATCCAGATTGTCATCGTGCAACTTATCCGAATCCGAACAACAATCGACATCACTGGCATATCATTCACTTCACTAGCGATGTCATTCGGTGGCATATCATTGACTTCGCCATGACTGGTCCAACACATATAACCCTTTTTGAAACCCCTCCGAATCAAGTGCGTTTTAATCTGCTCTCGGTTCTTAAACATCTTTAAATTCTCACAGTCAGTGCATGGACAATATATATATCCCACCCCCTTATTCAACATATCCTCCTCAGCAGCTCTTGTAAAAGCAGACACGCTATTAATGTACTCTTCACTCACACGGTTCGCGGCATACATCTAGCTTCGGTCCTACATTATGCATATATATAACAACATAGTATTAAAAATTAAATTAACGTCATGCTATAAATGATCCAGCTTGAATTTGACAGTGATACCTGAGGATCATTCTGCCTGTGGCTTATTGACCTGTTCCATATACCAAGCGTGTAATCTCTGGCAACTAAGTCCTAGGGCTAGGAAGCGCTCTTCCGGGACGATCATCGGCTCGCCTAGCACAAATTTGCGGGCCAATGGCAGGTACGGGATATCATTATCTGTCTTCTTTGGTTTGCCTCTACCTCGCTTGTAGGTCGACTTCATGGTAGTCGACTGTAAAGGTAGCACCGGTGGAAGTTGCTTCACCGGGAATAGCACCCGTGGACATGGCACCGGTGCAGGTAGCGGTGGTGGAGATAGGCACTGTGGAGATGGCACCAGTGCATGTAGCTCTAGTTCAAATTACCCTTGTCGACCTGCCACTGGTGAAGAAGCCTCCAGGCAGATGTCGCTTTTGGGCCACGGGATGAATGTTCCAATGGCTCCTTGTTTCCCAGGGCCGCGGAGAGTATATCTTTCTCCCTACTTGCCTGGAATGATCCTTGGGAAGATTCTACACTCAACGCTTCCTGTAAGAGCCGAACATGTCATTTCACTTCCTACGAAGTTGTGGAGTAGTTACAAGCTACGTAGTTCGATCGATATCTTACTAGGCGGTGGGACACTTCTTGGTCTGCAGGGTTTCAAAAGGAGATGTCCCCCGATGACGTGCTAGATGACCTCGCTCTAATCTATTTTCGAACGCGCTCATCCAGGATCGTGGCAAATGGCGGGACGGTGTCCCGTAGAATTGTCTGTTCGTCCTCCGTCCTCCACTACAGGATTTTGCCCGCATACCCAGCTGTGCCAAGTCTGTGGGGGTGTGTGTTTTTTGCCTAGAGAGCCTTGTTCGCTGCACTTGCACTTCTAAAGCCTTCAGTCATCTTCATCTTCTTAAACTCTTCCCATTGTGGTTCCAGAAATGGGTACTTATGAAAGGGCGTTAGATCCTTCTCCACGAAGTTCTTAACAAGCATGCTCTTGAAGTTCTTTCATGCTTTACATGCCGCTAGCAAGGCATATCGTTACACGGAGTCATGGTGTTCTTCTTGGATCTCGAACGATGCAAATATTTCTGTCAGTAGCTCATGTTTTCGAGACTCGGTCACGGTCTTCCACGAATCAAATGTGATCTCAATTCGTTCTCGTGCAACTATTCTGATCATTCTTTGAAATGTGCATGCTGCTCGGCGAGCAATGAGAGGGGTCCCAGATCCATCGACCTCTGTGATGGTAAATCGGCCCTCAGGCTTTTTCGATAGTCCTCTTCCTTGGTGTTTTCATTTTGGAGTGGACGCATCCAACGATGATGTTGAAGAATGCACGGATGACATGTTGGCCTTCTCATATATGAAAAGCCCAAGCAAGACAAATTGGATATAAAAATGACTTCTTCAAGATATAAACAGGTGGAAATATTAAGCCATCGAAACAACATATCATGCAATAGTCTAAAACCAGCATATATTCAGATTTGAGACATAGATCATTGAAGTAACATGCTGCCATCAAAAGTAGCCAGACATAAAAGACTAAGATCAGCATGTTAGAGTGGTTTTAGTTGCTCTCAGATGTAGGGTTACACAAGATTTTAATCTTGGCCGTCCCACTACTACGGTCTTATACTCTTCACTGATTGAATATGTCAAATGTGAATCAAACCTTGAGCTCTAAGAAATTCAGTTAGATACTACTTTCAGCCAGCAGTAAGGCCACAGGAAAAGATCACCGAAAATAGCTCTACAACATGAACTTTCGGTTGATGTTGTAGAGCTATTTTCGTGAACCACAGGACTACTAATCTACTAAACAGGTGATCACAGACTGCATAGAATTCTGACTACTCTAGCAGAACCGAAAGGACTACTAATCTAGAGCTCAAGATTTGTGATCCAATCTCAGTACAAGACCAGTTACTTCATAGAGCAATTAAATCTAGCATAAGACAAAATAATTGCATTAATATTGCTCTCAGAATAGAGTTGCGTAAGATTTTAAGTCTTGGCCTTCTCATGCTAATGTTGAAGCTCTGCACTGATAATCTAAACTCTAGTGACCAAGATGTGAGCTCTAAATAATGTTTCCACTATCAAAACTTGCAAATTCAGTTAACAGCATATACCAGAACAGACACATGCAGCCTTATATGAGAAATAATAAAGGAAAGAATCTGATCTGTAATTACAAACAGCTACTGCATGGTATACATTTCAAGTACATGTGAACAATTCAAATCAGCCGAAGGAATCAGCTCTGACCAGACAGTGAAAACAATCTAATAGAGCTCAAATCTAGTCCTGGTAGTTAGATCAATCTCAGCATTCAACTAGTTCATCGCAGAGCACACGAATCAAGCTGGCAAGCAAACATATCATCTACCAATTCTTGACCTTGAACGGAACTCAAAGAATAAGTATAGCCGACAATGTTTGTAGAGAATAAAAAGAACTCACAGTGCAGACGGTACTCAAAACCGTCTAGAAAAATACCAAGCTGATGACTAACAGAAAAGCGCAATGTAGAATGATGATGAATTAATGACTTACGGCAAAGATTATGACAAACAATACAACATGATCAGAACTGATAGCATAAATAATCATGATGAAATTGAGATGACAAGAATGTAGGGAGTCTACTACTACTGCTGTTATGTAACACTGCTGCTGCTGCTACTACTACTATTGATATTCAATAAAACTACTGCTGCTGCTAAGTGTTAACTGCTGCTGCTGCTGCTAATACTGCTAATCTGCCACTACTACTACACCACATTCCACTGACTGAAGGAGAGGAGAAAGGGGAGGAGGACGGAGTGCTTACCATGGCTTAGGTCGACAGCGACTGGGGAGATCCGAGGAGGCGGCGGTGGCGACAGCGTGGACGGGGGTCGAATAGAACCGTCTGTAATAAGCTCTCTTTCCCACACGCTGGAGTTATTACCTACACAAACCAGCAGGCACTGTAATAAGACCTCTCAAGTGTATTAATAAGACCTCTCACAGTGTATTTCTTTAAAACAGCCCAATAAACATAGAGATACATATGTATGATTTATTCTCAAAATTCACCTATATATCACACATTTTCACATATACATAAATGCAAATTCACAAATACATCACACACATGCATTGTTATACACATAAATGCAAATTCACATATACATCACATACATGCATTGTTATATACATAAATGCAAATGCCCACATATATATCGCACATTCTCATTCCACTTGGTTATTTTCTTTAAAAATTAGCCCTTCATGATGATCAATGCATATGTAACTAGTTTCGTCACGTTGTTCGTCGTCGACCCTTATGCCATTTCCAAAAGAAGGTAACTCGTCAAATTGATTGTATTCGTCCTCGTCCACTACATTCTCTACTCCGACTATTCTCCTTTGTCCATGAAGAACTACATGGCGCTTCTTATTTGCTGGATTGGTTATATAGAAAACTTGAACAACTTGGTTAGCGAGTACGAATGGTTCGTCTTCGTATCCGACACATTGGAGGTCCACGGTAGTGACACCATACTTGTCAACCTTCACCTGTGGGAGATGCACCCAACGGCACCGAAATAAGGAGATCTTGAAAACCATGTAGTCGAGCTCCCAAATCTCTTTTATGAACCCATAGGACGAGTTTCTCAACCCATCAGTACTGAGTGCATCTATGCGGACACCGTTGTTCTGGTTAATGCTCTTTATATCCTGAGCCTGTGCATAGAATGTGTACCCATTTATGCTATATCATTGCCATGTCACAACTATAAATGTTGGCCCTTTTGCCAACCATGTCAGCATCTCACTTAGCGAGCTCCTAGCGATTTGTTCCTTCAACCATTGGTTGAACCGACTGTTGTGTTGCCTCATGATCCAAACATCCGGCCGCTCCGGATTCTGTTGCCAAAGCACATCCTTGTGCTGGTCGACATAAGGCGCCACTTCAGTCATGTGTTGTAAGACCGTGAACTAGGCTTGAGCATATGCGGCCATATCTGGAGTGATTGCTTTCCTTCCGATAGTTCTGATACCCTTGAGCCTCCCCTCATGACGAGATTGAGGCACACCTCTCGGTTGAATCTGAGCTATATAATCGACACAAAACTCAATGACCTCTTCGCTTGCATAACCTTCGACGATGCTGCCCTCCGGTCGAGATCGATTCCGTACATAGGATTTGAGAATTCCCATGAATCTCTCAAATGGGTATATGCTACGTAGAAATACGGGCCCGCACATTTTTATCTCCCACACACGTGAACAATGAGATGGACCATGATATTGAAAAACGGAGGGAAATACATCTTAAGATGACATAGTGTAACATCCTGAATTTCAGAGCCTTTTTGAAGCTTTTGAAATAAAATTCACCATTTGCATTTTTCTGAAATTAATTAAAGCTTAATTGGAATTTTTATTAATTAAAATGATTTAATATGATTAAGTCAAACATTAACATTTGCCAAATATATTTTATTTGAGTTCCTGAAGCCTCAAGGAATTTTTGTGAATTTTCTGGGTTTTTTCTGGATTTATTTGCTATTTTCTAGAGCTCAAAAGTCTTTATTGAATTTTCTGAAAAAGAAAAAACCGCCAAAAATCCTTGAACCGGCTGGTGGAAAGAAACCCACCAAGCCGGCCTGGTCCAGCCGCCCGCCCAGCCTGCTCTGCCCCTCGCCACGCGGCACGCATCCGCGCCCGCGCCCGCCTTCCTCCGCTGGATGGCCGACACGCGTCGCCCATCCAAGCGCCTTCCCGCGCCCGCGCTCGCATCCGGGCTGTCTGCTCGGCCGTGCCGCCGACCAGTGGGGCCCGCGTGTCAGGTCCATCGTCCCCGACCGGGACTCCGTCTCCGTCTCCGATCGGGAGACGCCGCCGCCGCCTTCCTTTTCCACCGCCGTCTACGCCCCAGACTCCGCGCTTGCCCTGGATTCGCCCTCGCCGCCCGGGTATAAAAGGGGCCCCGACCCCGAGGTTCTCCTCGTCCCGCAGCCGCCGCCTTCGCCGCCGCTAGCCATCGAGCGCCGTGCGCCCGCCACTGGAGCCGCCGTCCGCTGCCTTCGGAGGCCGTCGACCTCCGCCTTGTTTCGTCAGGTTCGCCACCATTCGCCACCTTCCGCTGTCATCCGCCGTCCATCGCCGTCGCCGCCGGTGAGCCCCGCCGCCACCTCAGCCGCAGCCGGCCAAGCCCGCCGCCGCACTCCGCCACCCGGCCGTCCCGCCCGCGCCTCGCACCATCCGCCGCCAGCTGCCCCGCACTCATGTGCCCCGCCGCTTCGTCTCCCCGTGCACCAGTCCACCGTGCGCCGAGCCGCTGTCAAGCTGGGCCCACCCGTCAGCCATGGTCCATAGACCGAGCCACGCAAGCCGAGCCACGTCAGCCCTAGATCCGACGTGTCATGCCACGTAAGTGCCACGTGGGTGCCACGTCAGCAGCCGAGCCCATCCCAGTGCCACGTTAGCTGCCATGTCAACCGCCATGTCAGCCGCCACGTCAGCCATGCTTGCACACGTGTCATGCCACGTAATCGCCACGTCAGCCCTAGCCACTACGTCAGCAAGCCGGTCGCCCCCGCACTGTTCCATGCACCGAGTCCACCGTAGACCCATTCTCCCGTGCACCTGGTCCACAGCACAGCGCAATTTCCGAATTTCAGCCTTTTTCCTAAAACCAGATTTTCCAGAGGCCCGTTCTCCCTCGTCCTAGCTCCGATTGACCCGATTATTTTTCCTAAATTCATCTAAAATTGAGCTCTATCTTTTGGTTCAGGTTTGAGAATTTTTGGAGTTAATTTGAATTTTATTTGAATTTATTTTGTCTTTTCGATTGGTTTTCTCTCTCGTTAGATCACGCGTTCGAGGGAGCCGCCGTTGGATTTGAAGATCAAGAGCCGTCAACTGAGCAAGGCCAAGGCAAGTCATGTCCTTTGATCATGTTGAACCCAGTTTTCAAATCTATTATGTATTATGTTGATTTAAATTATGATGCATTGCTAGTTTATTATCAAACCTTTGTATTGGTAGTTAATGGCCTATTTGATTATTCCTTCCTTGATATTTTGGTTGCCATGATTCTATTGTCACCATAGGATGGGTAATTATTTAGTGACACAATATTAGTTGTCACATGGGGCACGTTTAATTTTCTTAGCCATGCCTAATGTTAGAACGTCGGGTTTATCATCACATGTGGTTAATTAATCTTGACTTGATGAGATACTTGAACGTGGTGGTCAGCCACAGTTATAAAATCTGTTTTCCATGACATGGGTAGTGTCATTGGTGTTGGTTATACAAAATTGGCTTTCACTCGGGCGAATGATCGTGCAGTAAAGGGGGTGCAGGATGCACATTGGGATGTGGATGTTTCACCTGGGTAATACTTAAGGACTTAACTTTGTGCACCATTGATCTGAGCTTTACTGTGCAAACCACATGTCTAGTATGGGATAGACCTAGCATAATAATTTGTGAAGTCTCAACTTTGGTTTCGCTACTGATGTTGTTGTGGCGCAAGGGGGGGGGGCAATTATCGACTAGGGGGTTACCCTACTCGACGGCGAAACCTTAGCGAGTGGGATCAGGTTGAGATGGATCATTGTAAAAGCCTTGTTGTGATTATCTTTAACGTGAGGATTATCACATCGTGTGGGTACAGTTGTGCAACCTCTGCAAAGTGTAAAACTATTCGAATAGCCGTGTCCTCGGTCACGGACAATGCTCCGTGATTTCACACGAGGGGTAGAGTTTTCACAAATTCTTGGTTGGGATAAGTTGGGAGGTGAATGGTTAGTTCACCATGGATGTCTTTAATTCCTTTGATTAACTATTTAGTATTGATTGTTAAATTCTGCTTTTCAATCTAATTATCGTATTTACTTTAGATTGCTGTTTTATGCAAAATTAACCTCTCAGCCATCCTTTGGTAAGCCTTGCATATTATATTGCATCTTTGTTACAAACGACTTGCTGAGTACTTTATGTACTCACGGCTTCATCCATATTTGCTCAGTTGAGGAGGAAGGTCCAGATCAGCAAGAATTCTTGGAGGGAGGATACTATGAGGACTTCACGGATTAGGACTTCGCTTCCCAGTCGATTGCCTATGGCATGTCGAATGGCTCATGAGTTTATTTTGTTTTCCGCTGCTAGTTTCTCTAAGCCCTTCAGGCTAATAATTGTAAGCTTGACCATAAGGTCGTACTCTGATATTTAATAATATGATTTGGATTTTCTTTAGATTATCATGATGTGGATGATATTTATCTTTGTTTATACTGTGTGCACTAGCATGATCCTGGACTAGTGCAGAATACACAGAAGAGTCCGGATTTGCATATTCGGGTCTCGACACATTGAGTCATCACACCTCGTCCTGTAGAGCATCTAGTCCTTCGAGATCGATGACCTTCTGAGCAATTATGTTAAAGAAATAACATAGCCTCATGATTGTCTCTGGGACTTTGATCAGCAAAATATTTCTAATTGCAATAGGGAGCATCTGTGTCATCAGCACATGACAATCATGAGACTTTATGCCATTTAACTTCAAATCTTTCATCGAAACAAGTTTCTTCATGTTGCCGGAGTAACCAGACGGAACTTTGACACCATGCAAGCACTGGTGTAGTTCTATTTTCTCGGCCCTGGACAAAGTGTAACACGCAGGGGGGAATGTACATTCTTCCATTATCTGTTTTTGTCGGTGTTAACTCAGCCCTAATGTCCATATCAGCCAAGTCAAGCCGTGTGTTGACGCCGTCCTTTGTTTTATCACGAATGTTTCTACGTGCATGACGTCGATACAGGTACTCCCAAAAAGGTAAGTCCCAAAATATTAATCTCTTCTTCCAGATGTTCTTCTCATAAGCCCTCAATTTACATCCCTTTCTGAGGACAACATCTATCCTTAACCATATTATAAGCCACTTTTTCGCTTAAATGCCTTGGAACTGAACCGTCCTCCTTCTCTCCGTCAAAATGTTTCTCTATCTTGCGGAACGGGTGAGCCCTCCGAAGGAATCGGAGGTGACACATGTACACGGTTTTGCGTGAGTGTTTCAGCCACACACTCTCAGTACCATCTAAACAGTGAGTACAAGCTTTGGCACATTTTGTACTCTGGCCCGATAGGTTAGCAAGGGCAGGATAATCATTTATGGTGCAGAACAATAAGGAGCACAAAGTGAAGTTCTCTCGTTTGTATGCATCCCATACCTATACCCCTTCGTTCCACAGTACTTTTAGATCTTTCACCAACGGTGCTAGGTACACATCAATATCATTCCTAGGTTGCTCTGGCCCTTGGATAAGTATCGACAGCAAAATATACTTTCACTTCATACACAACCAAGGAGGAAGGTTATAGATTCAGAGAGTCACGGGTCAAGTGCTATGTCGGCTGCTCATGCTACTGAAAGGATTCATTCCATCTGTACTCAGTCTAAACCTTATATTCCTTGGTTCTGCACTAAAGTCTGCAAAACTCCTATCGATGTTTCTCCACTAGGCAGAATCAGCAAGGTGTCTTAGCATTCCATCCTTCTTGCGCTACTTTCAGTGCCAGTTTTGCCTCCTTTGGATTTGCAAAAAACCGTTTCAAACGAGGAATTATAGGAAAATACCATGCCACCTTAGCAGGAGGTCCTTTCTTCACCTCTGTTCCCTCGTCGTCATCTGATTGATTGTTACGTTTGTATCGGGATGCGTTGCACACCGGGCATACATCCATGTTTGCATACTCTTTACGGTAGAGGATACAGTCGTTCGAACATGCATGTATGCTTTCTACTTCCATTCCTAATGGACAAAGAACCTTCTTGGCTTTATACGTGGTTTTAGGCAACTCATTTCCCTCTAGAAGCATGTCCGCTAAAAGACCTAGCAGCACCATGAAACTCTTGTCAGACCAATCGTTGCTTGCCTTCAATTTCAACAGTTCAAGCACAGCCAACAACCTCGTGTACTTTGACCTGCAGCACGTGAACAAATGTTTCTTTAAGTTCTCCATCAAGCCCCGGAATTTAACATACTCTCTCTCATCATAGTTCTCTTCTACATCGCGAAGCATTTGATCCAGATTGTCATCGTGCAACTTATCCGAATCCGAACAACAATCGACATCACTGGCATATCATTCACTTCACTGGCGATGTTATCCGGTGGCATATCATTGACTTCGACATGACTGGTCCAACACGTATAACCCTTTTTGAAACCCCTCAGAATCAAGTACGTTTTAATCTGCTCTCGGTTCTTAAACATCTTTAAATTCTCGCAGTCAGTGCATGGACAGTATATATCCCACCCCCTTATTCAACATATCCTCCTCAGCAGCTCTTGTAAAAGCAGACACGCTTTTAATGTACTCTTCACTCACATGGTTCGTGGCATACATCTAGCTTCGGTCCTACATTATGCATATATATAAGAACATAGTATTAAAAATTAAATTAATTAATTATTACTACATATATACCACATGTATTTAGGCTTTGCTAGCTTAATTCATATTATAAACACAACAGTTATTTCCCCAGCGATCGATGAACCACTTATAACCAACAATTTTGACAAATTTGGCCTCCCACATGACGAGAACTGATCATGTATGGTCAAGTAGATGCAAACCATCTTCAATAACACTCACGAAAACTTAGATCTAAATTGTAATGCAAAGAAAAATAAATTTCATTACTAACCATATCTACGCAACCAGGAACGTATGAATCTTCAAAGCTCTAGGTGCAGCACCAGCTGAAATCCACCAAATTAACTAGCCTGAAATCCTTGCCTCCTCCAGGTGCAGCACCAGTTAGATCTGGATTGAAATGAGACGTATGCGGTTCTGAGCGGTGCAATAAATATATAGCCGGATTATCACAGATGGTTTTTTAAAAACAGACAGTTTTTATTAAAAACCGTCTGTGATAATTCACAATTATCACATACGGTTTTAAATAAAAACCGTCTGTGATATTCCAGTAATCACAGACGGTTCATCGGTAAGAAACGTCTATGATACTCGTTTTTTCCGAAGCCAACAACACAGATGGTCTCCAAATTAAAACCGATTTTGATAGTGTCTGTCACAGACGGTTTGACAAAACCATCTGTGATTTGGCATCTACTAATACTATTTCTATAGTAGTGAAGCATGAACCCAGCGCCCGGTGTACTACGTGTCTGAGGCACTATAGGGAGTGAAGATGTGTTACACCGAGCTAGAGAAGTTGGCCTACACCTTGCTGATGATTTCACGGAAGTTGAGGCACTACTTCCTAGCACACAAAATCACCATGCACTCATCCTTCCCCCTAGAGAAATGCTACAAAACAAGGTGTCCATAGGTCACATTGGTAAATGGGCCACTGAGCCGGCATCCTTCTCTATCAATTACATTGCCTGCATGGTGATAAAGTCACAAATCCTGGCAGACTTCATGGCAAAATGGACACCCACACGCCAACCGAATCATCAACCACCCTTAGAGCTGATGTGGGCCTTGCTCTCAAACGGTGCATGGTGGGCCGCGTTGGCTGGAGTTGGGGTCATCGTCACCACACCCGAAGGATGAAGACAAGCCTATGCAACACACCAGGAATTCTCAACTACCAACAACATGATAGAATACGAAGCCTTTGTATGACCTTCACAAGGTAAAAGCATTTGGAGCTAGGAGGGTGCTTGTCCATAGCGACTCATGCCTCATAGTGGGCCACATCGACATACTTACTAGGCTAAAATCCCCGACTTGGAAAGGTACCTCGCTGAGGTTTTCTCCGATCCGTAGCTAACAGGAGACATCCTAGATGGGAAATGCCCGAGGAAGAAAGCCATTCTGTCGCTGGTGTATTGTATTCCGGTTCCGGTAGGAGTGATTTGGAAGGAAAAGGTGGTGGCAAAGCTGGCCAGCTTGCCGATGGCATTGTCCCAGAGCGGGATGGGCTGTGCATACGTCACACAAATCGATGCTGTAGTTTGGATCTAAGAGATTTCTTGTCAGCTCAAGCATATTTGAAAAGAACACATCCTCGGTGCAGATGATCACATGCCCTAGGACTATAAACAAGCCAAACTCAGTGAGCTTAGCTTTCTAGGCTCGAACTTGGTAGAGACTCGAGTCAAGCTCAAGTCAAGCTCGAGTTAGGATCTGAGCCTGAAACTGGGCTCGAGCTCAGCGCGGCCTAAACTCAAGTAGGCTCGAGCTTGGCTCGTTGAAGCTTGATAACAATTAAAATAATTTATTATGCACTAATTTTGAATAATAAGAAAAGTTTGAGTTCAAGCTCAGCTCAAGTAAGCTCGATAATAGTCGAAATAATTCAAACATACACTAATTTTCAACAATAAGAAAAGGTCAAGCTCGAGTTCGGCTCGGATAAACTTGGTAAGAGTTAATATGTATTACTATTTAAGCTCGAATTGACGCTCGCAAACTATTCGAGCTCAGCTTGGCGAAGCTTGTGAGCTCGAGATCAAGATAGAGTTTGGCTCATTTAAAGTTCGAGCCGAACTTGAATCGAGTCTAGAATGAGCCGAGCTCGAATAGCTCATGAGCCTCAAGTTTTTTTTACAGCCTTACATACCCCCAATAAGGACCAGCATCAGAGAAGTTGAGGTTGAAGGAGAGTGAAGAGGCACCGCGAGACACATGCATGCTTAACAACAAGCAGTAGAGGCAAAACTGCACGAAGAGAGTGGGACAAAGAAAGCTCGTTGCGGCCATTAATTGTTGATTAGTGTGGTGGGAAGAATGGTGAGTTTTGGAGGAAAAGGAATGCCCAGGACTCTTATAGTACTAGATATATTCTTTTTTATTAATGTCTAGAATCAGTGCTATGGAATTTATATAAAAATTATACTTATATTTATCATTAAAAACTTGCATAATATTATAAGTTTATTAATACATCTTAATATAAAGTTATAAAAAATAATGATCAAAGTTGTATCTTGAAGACCTAAAAAATAAAAAATATCACATAAAGAAGAACAGAGGAGTACTTATAGTACAAAACTTTTTCTTCTGGTGATCATTTTGTGGCGAAATTTTGCTCTGATCAGTACATTTTTTGTGTTCTGATTTGTTCTGTGAGTTGATTCATTGCACTTAATTGTTACCGTGCAGATATTGCAACTGTTATGGTCTCAGCTGTAAATGCTTTGGATGACATCATGAGCAACTTCTGCATGCAATTAACTAGCGAGTTGCTCGTGCAATTGCATAGTTAGCCTTAGTAATAGTTTTAAAATTTTAACAAATATAGTTGAGATTTTCATCCTAAGGAGGCTACAAAGTCTCACAACTCTTGTTATTGAAGTCTAGATTTATTGTTGAATTGTGTATATGACTACAGACATAAAATTTGTATGAATCCCAAATAGAAATGTAAAGGAAATAGACCAATATCACTGTATCCTTGTTCTGTTAAGCAATTACCATATGATGACTCTCTACCCCAATCATAGTTCCAAATAATTAAGATTTGTTTATTAAACAGAATGGCTTCAACTCCAAATAAGATTAAATATGAATGAAATCAAAAGCTTGCATGCATGGTTGTGTATCTAGACTCTAATCGATGGTGCAGTTGCTTACATCTTTAAGTCCATCGATCGTATTGTACGGTGTAGTTGTGACATGTTCTTGTAGATAGCTAATTGCACATGTACGATGGTTTTGTTGTGCTGCTCCCTCATGCGCCTAGCGACAAACGGCAATGATCTTGTTGGAAGTTTTGGCTAAAAAGAAATAGTAATAGTAATAGTTGGAAGAAGTGGCTTAAGTTGGGGTGTTCAATTGGCTGGATATGATGGCTTTTGGCTGAGCTTATTTCGCATCCCTGTCGGAACCATTGTAAGGCAAAGGATGAGTTGTTTCATTTGTAGTGCACTGGTTTTTTTGCTGATCCTTTCTAATGCATTGCTTTACAACATAGTATATGTTTGCAAGCACATTTTGAAACACTACAACACAAGCCATCACATTGCACACACTGCACTACAGTCCATCATGCATCATCGACTGAAGTACATCATGGTACATGTTTCCTATGACATTTTCTAACACTACAGTATAGGTCATCGTAAATTACAACATGGTAGTGTCATATACTGCATTACTTATAATATGGTACAGATTTGCTAGCACATTTCCTAATACCACTTCACAGGCCATTGTGCATCATTGAATACAACCAATGCTGCTGCAATAGAATCCACAGTTTGTTCATACCTCTGTCAAATCCTCCCCATCTTTTCAACCCATTTGCTCGAGTCCTGAAATATGCCTATTGAGGTACACGGGCTGGTTGGTATGTGTTGAATCTGGCTCTTTGTGAACATTGCAACTAAACTCCTTAGTGAATTATCTTCCTCTTGCGAGACTCTTTTATCTCATGAAGAGACTCTTTTATCTCATGAAGAGACTCTTCAATAAGTATGGCCTTATCTACCATGTTTTGGAAACTAGCATAGTCATTGCCCACAACTTGAACCTTCAATCTAGAATTAAGTCCTCTCTTGAATTGCTTATGATATGCATCATCTGTGACAACGTCCTCTAGAGCATAGCAAGCTAATTGAGTAAACTTATTGAGATACTCACTCACCGACATGTTCCCTTGTTGAAGCTCACGAAATTCTTCCTTCTTCATTTCAAGCACTCCATCTAGGATATGGGCATGGTGAAAAGCTATGGTGAACTCTATCCAAGTGGTGTTCTATTGATCTTCATGAGCAGCACAATAGTTGTCCCACTATTTGGCTACATCACCTTCTAGTTGATGAGCGATGTAGAGAACCTTTTCTCAATCGGTGCACCAAGTGAGGTGCAGCTTCTTTTCCACTAAATGAATCCAATCATCTACTTCCAAAGGCTCTGATGAACTGGAATAAGTTGACGGTCTAGTCATAAATTTTGCAAATCTGGATGGTGGACGACCTTGCTGAGGAGCAACAACTGCTTGATGCTGTTGATCCATCATATTGGTTAGATTTTGCATCATCGTATTTATGAGTTGGGTCTGAGCTACCATCAGCTGACTCAAAGTTGACTCCAATCTTGTTGGAGCTGACTATTGAACCTGTGCCAAAGGATTTGAGGTACTATTGCTAGAATCTAAGGCCATCTGATTGCAACCAGCTGAACTCTAAGTATCAACCATCTAACAGGATGACACCAAGGTTACCAAGAGAGAATAGTAGAGGTAAGAGGTAAAGTCATCTAAGGAGGATACTCTAATGGCAATCCTAGACTAAAACACTCACTTAGCCAATAAGGCTAACAAAAGAAACAATAAACTCCACAAATAAAGATTTTTGACATGGCTGCATCATAATGTCAAAGGCAAAACTGTAGCTCACATCACACACAACAGCAAGAAAAAGCAAAATGATCTACACTATGCTAAAAAATTATAATAGGGTTCTAATCTAGTTAGACATCACCCGCTAAGATGTTACCATTGAAGGGTTAACTACCACAGTCAGAAGTCTCCTTGCGCCATATGAGTACAGTAACCCTGTTTCTTACTGTGAGTAAACCAGTACTCCTGGTACCATATGGTGGGGAAGAACGGAAGGGGTGGGAAAGAAGATTAGGACCATATGGTCTCTGATACCATGAAGTACTACAGGAGGCAACCGAATTGGTTGAGAAACATGCCAAAAAAGTAGGAAGCTAAGCAAGGAAACCTATCCTTGATTTGCTCTGGCTAATCTCCTGGGCGCCTGGCTGATTTGTTCTGGCTTCCGTTTGACGTGCATGCACATTACGTGCATGTGTAACGTGCCTGCCTAACAAATACTATTGTTTAGAATTTGATTAGAATTTAGTATAAATCAGAATAATTTAAAATTTTGAAACGCAAGAGTTTTAGAATTTTTTTCCAAATTTCTATATATGTGGAAACCATTATATTTCTAGAATGATTAGTTCTAAATTTAATACAGAAGGAAACACACACTCTGAATTAAAATCAATTCCAAATTTGAATTTATATATTCTGAATTTTTATCTCTATTTTAATTGGAACTCCAATTTAAATTTATTTTAGATACTTTTATATTCTTGTTTATTTTCATTACGAATTTGATTTGTTACAATTTTTTTGGAATTTGAGTTGATACATTTTTATGATTTGAATGTTGTCGTGGTTACAGACCAAACAGAGAGAGATGTATGGTAGTGGAGAGTTATTGAGCAATTCTTAGGGTTTCCCCCATGGCCTGTATCGCATATATATCCTCATGGGGAGTGTTTTTACAATATTTCCCTTACATTTGATTGTCCCTCTCAAGAGTATTTATGTCATTATACATGTCCATTTTGGGCCTTACAACCTTCTAACAGGCCTGCTGGGCTTAGGTGGGGGCCACCCCTACAACAGGAGCCTCTCATGGTGAAGGGCTTCACGGGCCGAAGCCATGTTGCCGAGCCACTTGGCCCCCTCCATCCCTGCGGCTTGTGACCTTTAATGATCTTGGACATAACTGTTGCTTGCTGGTGCGGCCTATCTTCGCATTGAGGATGTGGGACTGGACCTGTTGTTGAAGGTGTCTTAGAGCCGCTTTAGCCGTGGAGTCGAGGATGCCTGGCGGAGTCGCCTGAGTGAGTCGAGGGTGGGGCGAACACAGGCGGGCCGCCCCCGCGCGCACCCAGGGGCTCTTCGACCCGCGCTTCTCGAGGCGTCAGGACACGTGTCGAAGCTTGATTGGGGCATCGCGTGCTGCCAGGAGCTGCCTCGGGGGAGGCGCGTGCGCGCACACGCAATCGGGCGGTGGGTGTCATACGCGTCTTCCAAAGGGCGCGGGACACGTGGCCTGTCATGACAGGGGCGCCGTGAGCATATTTGACTGTGGCGCCTCGTCATTCGCCGGCTGACCTTCTATCGGTTGAACTGCCGCCGGTTCGGCTGTTCCCAGCCAGGGGGAGTTGGGAATATAAGTGCCGCTACCGCCGCATCATCCTTCCGCATCCCTGGCTATCCGCTTTGTTGCTCCTTACTTGAGTGGGTCACATTCCTGCATGTGATGGCAAGATTTGACCTATTCTCGCAAGTAGGCCTTCTTGAGTTCATCTGCGTTCTTTGATTACACCAATTGGCGCTACTATCAGAGAATGTTGATGAACTGAAGGAGGCCTATTTATGAGAACGAGTCAAAACTTGTAAATCATCCGTCACGTTCCCCGATCGTGGGGAGCGCGGATGATTGGATCTCCGCTGGTTGGGGTTGTGGGGTTGTCCCACGAACTTCAAGGCCAAGGTAGTCGTTGGTGCTGCTCGCTGGTTCGGTAGGAGCCGACTCCGGAGTCTTCGCGTGGGCCTGAGATCGGAGGGTCGCCTTGGCCGGTGTTTGCACGTCTCTGGACTCTACCTGCCAGGGGCGGCTCATGAAGACAAAGCCAGACTTGCACCTGACCAAATTCCGCGGACGTTATTTGTGAACTGTTAAGCATGCCAAGATATTGAGAATGTTAGGATCGGGACGCAAAACTGTCTCCCATGCACGAGGCTGAGTGGGAGGTCCAGCTGGACTCCACAAATATGGGCCGGAGTAGGTGTCGTAGTCGACTCGCGTGAGCGAAGTCAAGGTGATCTCCGAGCTCACCGTGTAGACTTGTGAGTACATAGCGAGGTGCCTTTTCGCGGGGACAAAGCCGAAGTCGGAGCTGGGGTCGCCTTGCATAGGCGGGTACCACACCGAAGTTGCAGTCGAGGCTGACTAGTCAATGGCTTGCCAATGTTGCATTGATGGCCCCGAGAATCGTGCCGACATGCGGTAGAGGATACGCCACGTCGTGCGACCTGCATTCACTCCCAAGGGAGTAGACGCGTGGCGAAACGTGGTTGGCGCGTCGTGCGCCGTCAGGCCATCGCACAACTACGATCGTGCGTCTGTTTCTGACAGGGCACGACGCGCGTGGGTGGCTGCACCGCTTTGGCTTCGATCGTGGGGAGGCGAACGGTTCTTCTCCCGCCGATTACACCTACCGGCGATGCGGGAGATGAAGGGGCTTTAAATCCCCCCTATGGCACCACGTCTGCACTCTCCTTCTCGCTCCTTCCGGTCCCTTTTTCTGCGCCCCGCTTTCTTGCCTCCGCGCTGCCGCCGTCGTCATCTAGGTCCTGGAGAACGATGGCACACGGCGAGGAACCTGCTAAGCAGGCCGGCGGTGGCGCCTTTTCTCGGCAGTCATCGTCGCTCGAGGTGAAGTACACGTTTGAGGGACGCGATTCAATGCGGGTAGACAAATGGTGGGTGGCGACGGACAAAATGGATGGTCCATGCTCTCGTGTTTTGGGCCCAACACTCGCGACGGAGGAGACGATCCGCACCCTGCTGTGCAAAGGGAAGCTGTCAGACCGTCGGGAGGTGCGACTGCCTGCCAGTGACGAGACAGAGCCACACCCCGAGAAGTCGGAGGCGATCGTCTTCGTCGCCTACTTTGAAGCCGGGCTTTGCATCCCGGCCGCCATGATTGTCAGCGACGTCCTGTGGACCTTCAGGCTTGAGTTGGCGCAGATGACTCTGAACGCGATAGCCCGCCTTGCGGTGTATAGCTGGGCCTTGCGTACGGAGGCATTTTAGCCTAGCGCATCGCTGTTCACCTTTCTTCATGACGCACGGTGTCAGCCAAAAAAGCAGAAAGACAGGACGTTTTCCAACTTCGGTAGCGTGAACTTCGTCCTATGGTCGCCCTGTAGGAAGATCTTCCCTGCGAACTCGACTCGGGCGAAGTGGGAGCCGAACTAGATGAAGCGGTGGTTTTACCACCGTGTGGCGAGCGGTAGTGGCCTGGAGTGCTCAGGCCGGCCAGTGGCGTTCAATACCACGCTTGGCATGGTGATTGATGACAAGGATAGGCGAAGGGCACGGAGGCTCGTGGGGACAGGCGACCTCGCCGAGGAGTTCGCCGTGTATGGTGTGGTGCCGCTTGCCGACGGATGGCGCATCACCCCTGGGAGCCTTCGGTGCGACAATGTCCGCCCGTCCGTGTCCTCGCTACCGAGACCCTCCGACCCTCGTAAGTCTTGGTAGAGCCTTACTTTTCCCTTTTTGCCCATTGGACCTCGTCTTTTAAACTGCACCTTTTGCCGCCTATAGGGACTCTCTTGGGGGACGCGGAGCGTGCGGTGGGCGTGTTCCTTAGACCGTATACGGCCAGAGAGCACGACCTGAGCGCAGCTACGACTGCAGAGGCAAGGTTGGGGTGGATAAACTGTGTGTGTGAGGCTCTGCACATTGGAGTTCCGGAGCGCACCACTCCAGCCCCGAGCCAACCTCGCCGCCGAGACGATGATGCCGAGGAGAAAGGGCTACCGTCTCGTTGGGGGGCTCGGTCCTCGGCGGCTGCACCTGGTGCCCCGAATGCCGCTCCTGTCAGCCTCGCCACTGTCGATAGTGCGGCGGACGCCGACTCGGAGCTAGAAGCAGGTGCAGAGGACGAGGGCGAGGGGTCCTTGGGCGATGCCAGGGACCAAGAGCGCCGTGCGGACAATCGGGAGGGGGAAGCTTCTTCACCTGCGGTGGTTGCTAAGGTAAAGCCGTCGCTGGTGGAGGATGCTGGAGCGGAGTCCTCGGTCGCGGTGGTTACTGCAGCTGAGCCCCCGCCTGCGGTAGCTACCGAGGCAGAGTCCCCGCGTTGCTACCCAAAGGCGAAGCGGCCGCGCACACAATCACCCCCTGGTCCGAAGAGAGGGTTCACTGTGGCGACCAAGGTGAGGGGCCTGTGGGATTCCGACTCCAACACTAAGGCCCCCTGGGCCAACGCCCCCATGGTTCCCTCTAGGGCTACGGTGGTCAGGGCCAGGAGCCTGCTGGAAGTAGCCTCCGGCAAAGAGGCCCCCCAGCCTAAAGGGCCAGCTTCATCGGGGGGCGCTGGTATCCTTGCGATTCCTGCTGAGGCTGAGGGGGCATCCTGGCGGAGTCCACCAGCGGATGCCAAAGGTAAACTCACCTTGTTTGGTATAATCCTGTGGTGCGTTCGTAGGGCTCTAACCACTACGTCCCTTCGCAGCAGCGCGCTTCCCTGAGCGAGGGCAACTTTCGAGGTATGGGGACGTTCCTTTGGGAGGGAGGCCGGCACTCCAGAAACTGTCATGGATGCCACGCGCCCAAGCCTAGTGGATTTCGTCCCTCGACCAGAGGTGCTGGGGTTGTCGCAGGGGGTCGCGGATAATGCGGCCATGAACCTAGATCGCCAGGCGCTGCTGGCCTGCGGGTCGGAGCTCCTTGGAAGAGCACTGGAGGTCTCGAAAATGAGGGTGAGTATCTGACCTCAAGCGACACGTGGTCCTTTAGAATTTTACTAACCGCTTTATTGTACAGACCCTCGCCCTTGGCCGGGCATTGTAGGCAGCTCATGCCCGCGAGCGGGGGGCGTTAGAGGGTCGGCTGCACACTGCCAAAGAGGCCCTTCGCGCAGCCGAGGAGGCGCACTCCACCAAGGACGACCACATCCAACGCTTGGAGGTGGAGCGCACGGAGGCGATTTCATATGCCGAGGTGCTCGTGGCGGCGACGCGATTGGCGGCTACAGAGGCGGCACGGCGAGTGACCGCGGAGGAGCGGGACGGCCTGCTGCAACAAATCGCTACGTTGGAGGAGGAAAAAAGCCACCTCACTGCATCTCTTGGGGAGCGGGAGCGGGCTCTGGGCGACGCCACGCAGGCGGCATGGGATGCTATGCTGGCATTAGAAGCCACCCTGGAAGATATTGTCGCTGAAATGCCACCTCGCTCCTTCGGGCCCGAAGAGCTGTCGCGGATGCTTCGTCGGATCGGGGATGCGTCCAACCTTGCTCGCAACGCAGCGACGTCCTTCGGCAACCACTGCTCCTACGTGGCCTCGTGCCTGGCGTGCGCGCTTCTCTAGCACCGGGGCTGACGGCATGTTGACGAGTTGGCTGACCCCCAACTGGAGATGTCGGCCGGAGCCGGGGTGATCTCCGGTGCCGTGCGCGCTGTTCACCCTGCTGTTCGGGTTTTCCATGAGCGGATTTGGGAGTACATCGGGGAGGCCTCGGCGAAGGTAGAACTACGGCGGACCATGTACGGTGAGGGGAACCTCGTCTGATGGCTAGATGAAGTCCGACGGCGCGACGATGGTGATGCCAGTGCCTTAGGGTGTGGCGCGAACCCACAGGTGTGACACCGGGGTTCTCGTGTGTTGGTGTGCGTTGTAATGTACGCGCCCCCTCTTATGAATAAAGTGGAAATTGTCCCCATGTTCTGACTGGTGTATCCCTATGCTCCAAGCAGCCGCCTAATGGGCACCAGTTGCTAATCTCCAATGTCATAACCCGGCGCCGTCTTCGGCACTGGTGGTGGGCTGAGGACTCACTGGACTTCTGGGTGAGTTAAGCTTTGACGGGCGAGGCTCCGGCGCGAGGGGTCGTCAAGGCGGAGCCGGACGAGTAGCGTTCCCGATGCCCGCAGACGCTTATGCACTAATCTTTGGGGGTGTTGTTTGGCAGACGCCTTTGTAAACGTTCGTATACGAACGCAATAAAGACTAACCGAATTACTTGTCCTCGCCGCTTTTCGTGGCCGTGCTCCTTTCTAATTCCTTCATGAGATTTGGCCCTCTGTTCTCGCGTTTAATAGCTGAGGTGGTCGCTTCGAGCGCTCCGTCCTCTAGCCGCCGACTTGGTGATGGTGGAGCTGACGCCTAGTTGCAGTGGACGTGCAAGCGGTCCGTCATAAACACGCGAGTGCTCTATCCCTCCCCCTTCGAAGCGGTGGCAGCGGAGTTGGCGCCTAGTCGAAGTAGACGCGCGAGCGCTCCGTCCCCTACCCTTCGAAGTTATGGCAGTGGAGCTAGCGCCTAGTAGAAGTAGACACACGAGCGCTCCGTCCCCTACCCCTCGAAGCGATGGCAGGGGAGCTGGCGCCTAGTCGAAGTAGACGCACGAGCGCTCCGTCCCCTACCCCTCAAAGCGGTGGTGGCAGAGCTGGCGCCTAGTCGAAGTAGATGTGCGAGCGCTCCGTCCCCTACCCTTTGAAGCGGTGGTGGCGGAGCTGGCGCCTAGTCAAAGTACACGCGCGAGCACTCCGTCCCCTACCCTTCGAAGCGGTGGCGGCGAAGCTGGCGCCTTGTCGAAGTAGACGCGCGAGCGCTCCATCCCCTATCCTTCGAAGCGGTGGCGGCAGAGCTGGCGCCTAGTCGAAGTAAACGCACGAGCGCTCCGTCCCCTACCCTTCGAAGTGGAGCAGCAGACCATTCGAAGGCTGACTCGCAGGCAAAAGCGCACGCGGGGACAACATCCGCGCGTCTTGTTTTGCTCCCCATGGGGTGCACGCGGGGGCTAGCCTCTGTTGCACCTTCCGTACAACCCGCAGAATGCACGCAGAGGTAAGCCTCTGCTGCGTCCCTTTTACACCCCATAGGGGGCGCTACAGGGGCAAGCCTCTGCTGCGTCTTATTTATACTCCATAGAGTGCGCTGCAGGGGCAAGCCTCTGCTGCGTCTTATTTACACTCCGTGGAGTGCGCAGGGGCATCATCCGCATCTTATTTATACTCCGTAGAGTGCGTGGGAACATCAACCATGTCTTATTTATACTCCGGAGAGTATGCATAGGGGCAACGCTCACACATGCGCGGGAACATCCACGTCTTGTTTATACTCAATAGAGTGCGCAGGGACAACATCCGCATCTTATTTATACTCCATAGAGTGCGTGCGGAGGCGGACCTCGACGCTACGTCTTATTTATACTCCGTAGAGTGCGTGCGGAGGTGGACCTTGACGCTACGTCTTATGTATACTCCGTAGAGTGCGTGCGGAGGCGTCTCCCCGCACGTCTTTGTTCATACTCACAGAGAGTGCACGCGCGAACGCGTGTCTTTGTTTTATACTCACGGAGAGTGCACGTGCAAATGCGTGTCTTTGTTTATACTCATGGAGAGTGCGCGCGCGAACACGTGTCTTTGTTTATACCCACAGAGAGTGCACGCGCGAATGCGTGTCTTTGTTTATACTCACAGAGAGTGCGTGCGTGAACGCA
Source organism: Dendrocalamus latiflorus (assembly GCA_017311315.1). NCBI lineage: Eukaryota > Viridiplantae > Streptophyta > Magnoliopsida > Poales > Poaceae > Dendrocalamus > Dendrocalamus latiflorus. The sequence continues at coordinate 32,293,818 of CM029658.1, read as the reverse complement.
TGTCTTTGTTTATACTCATAGAGAGTGCACGTGGAGGCGAGCCTCCGCTCGCTTTTGCAAGGAATAAGACTAGTTCCACAAATAGGAACTTTATTGAATTCCCATTTGCGCGGGTGAGCAATTTACAAAACACTGGGTACTAACCACTAATTGCCTGGGAACGGTAATAGCAGTGGCCGTCGTTGCGTGGTGGCGAGACCGGGCACGGCGGGAGCCTCTATTGCTGGAGCGGTCCACGTGGGAGCCCGGCGGGGTGCTTCTTGGAGCCGCCGAGTGCCCTTGCGCTGGCACGCCCGACCTAAGGGTCCTGTTGAGCCTCATGGTGCGGGCCTCGGGTACCGAGTTCTATGTGCCGGGCCATACCTTGGTCGCCGTGGGCGGTGATGATACCCTGCGGGCCTAGGAGCTTCATGCATAGGAAGCCGTGGTGTGGAACTGCCCGAAGGAATTGAGGGTTGGTCGCCCCAATATGGCATTGTAAGGGTACGAGATATCAACGATGTCGAAGGTGACGTCCTCGGTCCTCACGTTATCGTCCCGGCCAAAGCAGACCTACAAGCATATCTGGCCCAACGCCCTCAGAGGCTGACCTCCGAAACCCTGTAGCAGAATTCCCGAGGAGCCCAAGCGACTTCGGGGGATCCCCATCTGGTCAAAGGCCGCTGCGAACAAAATGTTCGCGGAGCTTCCTCCATTGACTAGGATGCGCTTAATGTTGCATCTTGCGATGGCAACCTGAATGAACAGGGGATCTTGGTGGGGGAATTCTACACCCTCGGCGTCGGCGGGCGTGAAGGTAATTTTGTGCTGCGCCCAGTCCGACGGTGCCTACGCCGGGTATGCCGCCACGTGGTGTAGCCTTCGCGCGTAGGCCTTCCGCTGCCTTGCCGAGGCGAACTCCAACGAGGAGCCCCCGGAGATGATGTTTATAACCCTGTGCTGGGCTCCCTCCAGGGCTTGGATCCGCAGGGGCCCTCCTAAGGTTGCTACACGTGGGCTTGAATCCGCAGGGGCCCTCCTAGGGCTGCAACCCCTGATCTTGTTTCCGCATGGGGCCTTCCAGGGGTTGCTGATTGTGTGCCACGATGAGTGGCCGCACCTCAAGGTTTCTATCCCTGGCGACGCTCTGTCGGAGTGCCGTGATGGTGGTGCATGCGCGCGTGTCGTCGCTGCCTCGACCATGCACCTCGCACCACTGGTCGTGGTGCTGGTCATCATATTCCGCACGGGTCCTATCATCGCGACCCCGGCCGCCCCCATGCCCCCGGCCCCAACGAGCCCTGCCGCCGCGCCCGGCGGGGGCGTTGAGCTGCCCTCAATGTCGAAGACATAGCGGGCTCTCCGAGACTTTTGTTGGGCGCTCTTAGGATTTTCGCCCAACGAGTCCTTGTGCTAGGCATCCTTGTGCTCGGAGGCACCCCTGGATGGCTCCTACTTCTGTTTGCCCTTCGAGGAGCCTTCCTTCAGTGAGTCTTCGTTCTTCGTCGTGCCCTCCGCCTGGTTGGTGTCGGAGTCCTTGCCTTGGCGCCATCGTGCGTCCTCCTCCGCCCTGGCATACTCTTCCATCTTGTCGAAGAGCTTCACCACTGTTTTGATTGGCTTTTGAGCATTGTACTCGGCCAATGGCCCCGGGCGAAGGCCCTGTATCGCCGCGTTAATGATGGTTGTCTTGTTGACGTCCTTGACCTGGCAGCGAACCTTCGAGAAGCGCTTAAAGTATTTTCAGAGTTTCTCCGAGGGCTTTTGCTTAATGGCAAAGAGTTGATCCGCGTCGATATGCTCGACGTAGTTCCCCTGAAAATTGTTGTATAGGCCAGCGGTCGCGGATCTGCTCCCATGCATAGATGGAGTGTGGCTCTATGGTGAAAAACCAAGAGAGCGCCATACCCTGTAGCGCGAGGAGGAGCCCCTTCGCCTTGGTGGTATCGTCCCCGCCTGCGGCCTCGATGGCGGTCTCGTAGACGTGCACGAACTCCCGAAGGTCCGTGTCACCCTTATATGGCTCGATGGCGGTAGGGAACTTGAAGTCTTCCGGCCATGCCGCTTGCTGCAGGCCCACGGAGAGGGGGGACTCCGGGTCCACGCGTCGCAGCGGGACGCGGATGTCGGTGACGAGGCCAGTGTTGCCGCCAGAAGCGCCCACCGCTCCCGCACCGGGTGTAGGGACGGCAGCTGTGCCAACATGGGCGCCAGCGCTACCGCCCCTGACTATCCGGTCGGTGCTACCGGTGTCGACCGTCGAGCCAGCAGTGGGTCGCTCGTCACGGGCGGTGTGGGGTCGGCCATCGCACCAGCGGTGGAGTCGATCGTCGCGCGCGCGGCGGGGTCGACCGTTGCGCCGATGGCGGTGAGGTCGACCGCCATGCCGTGAGCATCGATGTTCATGGCTGCCGCACCCGCGCCGTTGTCCATGCTGGTGACTGCTGCCACCGAAGCTCTGGTGTTAACGCGGGACTCCGCCACGCCCCCCTTCTTCTTCGCCGCTGACGATGAAGCTTTTTTCGGTGCCATCCTTCTTCAGATCTTGAGGCTTGCTCCTGTCCTCCCCACGGACGGCGCCAACTGTCGTGGTTACAGACCAATCAGAGAGAGAGGTATGGTAGTGGAGAGTTAGGTGAGCAATGCTTAGGATTCCCCCATGGCCTAAATCGCATATATATATATATATATCCTCATGGGGAGTGTTTTTACAATATTGCCCTTACATCTAAGTGTCCCTCTCAAGGGTATTTATGTCATTATACATGTCCATTTTGGGCCTTATAACCTTCTAACAGGTCTGCTGGGCTTAGGTGGGGGCCACCCCTACAACAAATGTTATGTGCAAATTTATGGTTTTGTACAATCAAAATATAGATCAAAGTAAAGACTAGGAATGTAATCGTAGGTGACAAGTAAGCAATTAAGACTAAAAAAGTAAATAGCACAAATATAAAGGCACAAATGATACAACTATATAATGGTGGTGTTCAAGACTTGCTAGTCTCCCTGATCTACATTAAGAAAGCTTAAACTAATTGAGCTGGCTCTGTTGTTTAATCAGTTCCTTCAGTCTACTAAAGTTGCTATTTTTCTGCTCCAAATATGATGAGCACTAATATATTCACAATCTGTAGAGTCCAAGGCTCTTTAAAAGTTTTTTGAACAGATCACTCAAGAAAGACTCCTTCAAGCTGTCTAGGTGATGTCAACCAGAGTAACAAGGAAAGATGCTCACTTGACTTCAACCAAGTGCACAAAGCTCAATCTTGAATACAACATACTTAGATGGCAACATATCCTATGCACTCCACTGAAAAAGGTCAGAAAAAATTATGAAAAAAATTCTAGATGTACTTCATGGTTTACTCCACCTATGTATAATATTTCAAGTTCAAATTCATTCTATATTAAAGCAGCAAAAAGAGAAATTTTCAACAAATTTGAACTCTTAACCGTTGTCAAATTTTTCTCTTTTTTGTTATCGCTAATATATAACGAATCTGAAATTGAAAATTTATGCATAGTTAAAGCAAGTTTAGAAGTATATGTAGATTTTCTTGAAATTTTTTGTGACTTTTTAGTTGGAGTGCATGATGAGTACACCACAAGTTTAAGTGTATAGCATATGTTGCCTACTTGGATCTTGCCTTAGACCTCACTAAGAGCAACACATATGCAAGATAGTGGAGAGCACGTATACGCTCAATAGTATTCAATGGAGTGCCAATAGTCTCAACTAACTGGGCATAAGGGAGAATAAATACTCACACTAACTAGCCGTTGGAAAGAACTCAGTCTGAAAAAACATGACAGACCATCCGCAAGGCAACTCGAGGGAATGGACTCATTGTCCACCACTTGTCTGAGGTGAGGCGACAGGCGATCCACGCCTTAGATAGAGGTAGGAATGGATACGAGTTATCTATATTTTCTAATTACCATATTTGATAGGATAGAAATATAATATAGATTTTTTATCCAATTAACAATTTATCTTCTATTCATTTTTGTATTTAAATTCATATAAAAATATTAATACGAATAAGGTACGGATTTTTACCATCCGAAATATTATTTTATTCAGACTATTTGCATCTGTGTCTACATTCGGTGAAGCAATATACATATTTTACTGCAATATGACTAATTAGATGGACAAGTTTTTTATTTAATGTGAATTTATGTTTCTTTAGGTGAAGTAAATGAACAAAATGATTAAGCGTGACTGTACGAGGATAAAAAAATCATTAATATCTTCATAGTACATAAGTTATGAGGATATCCGGATCCGATCAAATTGAGTAGATATTCAATTCGGATTCATATTTGTTACAATATTCAATTCATATTCGAGAATATTCAAATTCATATTCAAATTCATTTACAAAATACAAATACGGATGTAATAAGGGCACTATTCGATCTATTTCCACCCTAGCCACAAACGCGTATGTTTCATGCCTCCAGAATTAGAGAGGAAAACGGAGAGCAAGAGCATGATTTGCAAAACAAATTTGCAAAAAGAAAAATGGTCAATGCACAAGGAAAGCTAGAGATGCCTGCAAGACTGAGCAATCGACACACCATGTAAATTAAATCTACCAGCTAACACCCTTCTTAATAATATGACAAACCTATATACTAGCAACCCTGGTTCTCAACCAAATACTGAGACCAGTGAACCACTATAAATCCTTGAAAAGAGTGTCAAGCCAAAAGGCTAAAATTTAACCAAAACTATCTGTCAAATACAAATATTTGGAGGGTCAGTCTTTTTTTTTCTCTATGGATAACCATGGAGAATTCCACCGTAAAGAACTTCTTCCCAAGAAAAACAGAGGGCTGTTCATGTTTGAATATTGTAACTTTTCTCCTTTTTTAGGTTTGTAGTTATTTTATATGGTGAGGAGGTTTCTGTTACGTCTGTCGTCTGACATGAAGAAATAATAACCAGAAGAACACTTGATGCTCAGATTGACATGAACTCTTCTTAACCCAGTTGTGAATTTCAAGTACTAAATAGTTTACCAAAAAACTTGAACTGTCCAGGAAATATGGATAATATAATTTAATACTTCTCACATCTAGGCTCTAGCAAGTATACGATATGAACTCGAAATAGGCCTTAAATTTTTTTTCATAAAATTGCGTTAGCCAAATCTCAAACTATGATGAGTAATATACTGTAGCAAATGCCAGGATAGGGTGGCCAGGAAAAGGCCGCACTGGACCCTTTCAGTTGGCAGTTGGCACTAGGACGCCCTGGCTGTAAATGCCAGTAATGCCGGTCACTCAATTCATCCTTGCATGGAATTTTCCGTGCTTTTCCGAACAAACGTTGCTGAGGCCCACGTGGCTGAGGGTCTGAAAGACCGGAACTAAAATCCAGCATTGGCTGACCTGAGCGCAATCAATGGACCCCAAGGATTCAAGTAGACTTGACCCACCGACTCATCTATGGTGCCGCTCAATTGGATTGAAAAATAGTGCTTTATGACTAAAATTGCACTGTATCTGATTGAAATTATATTGTAATTAAATGTGGCTTATTTCATGTAATTAAATTTTAAAAATTTAAAAATAGAACTCATCACGGACAATGCAAATGAATACGAAAAAAAGAACCAGCAAAAAAGCTCAAAAAAACCCAAAAGTTCAGAAAAAGACAAAATTGAGCTGGATGTATATATTGTCTCCTGCTTAATATGAACATTTGATTTTCTAAAACCAGCTTATTTACTCCACTTGTTTTTGTCTCGCACCAAAAATAAGGCAAAAAGTTGCAGACATATCACGTACCCCACTCCTCTTGATTCCATTTTGTGCACGCAGCTCTTCTCTTTTTTCCCACTGCTCATACCTCCTCCTAAAAGCCACTTATTTCGGCTACTATTATTCATTTTCAGCCAAAAGCCATCAGCCGCAACTAATATGAACAGACCATATGACCAATGGCGGATCTAGGATTTCATCGTGCCTAGGGCTAAATTATAACAGGCTAACAGCCTAAGAATGAATGTGAATTTAGACCTACACCACGGCCTAATAGAAATACATCACAAAATACAAAATTAGCTCAATGCTTCAACGCAAAACATAATAAAGTATAGCAAAATATAAACAATATAGTACACTGGAGATACAATTTGAATACCTAAATAATGAAGATTTGCTCTCATTCTAGGCCGCCACTTCTTCATCAATAGTAGGATAAGAACTAATACCTACAAAGACAACATGTGAGAGTAAATTAAACAAGTGTACAAATAAATAAAAGAATATGAAGTTTATATTTATAAGAACCTAATTTACCACTAGCACAAGATAGTTGTTTCTTACATGACCTTATCCCTTGAAAACGCTCTAAAATCATATTATCATTAATGCTTGCAAATATGTCTCACTCAACATAGCATACCATGTTATGATTCATCCACTCATCATCTATCTTATTCCACAAATTAGTCTTAATAATCTTCATAGCCGAGAAAGCTCTTTCTACAATTGTTGTTGCCACTGACAAAATTAAGGCCAATTCAATGAGACAATGTACCAATGAAAAACCATGTGTCTACCAGTTGTGTTCAATAAATAAAATAACTAATCAGTTGGGCATGCATATCAAAGTTGAATCATATCACAATTCACAAGCCAGAATAATTCAGTAGTTCTTCACTTCTTCTCAACTGAACAAGCTACAAAAGTAGACAATCTTTCTGTAATCTGACAAGTCAGTAAGTCACAATCTTGATTTAGCATCAGCCATCAAGGCATCAATGATTAATTTATACAACTATACAAGATTACAAGTCAACCAGACAACATCAGTCTTTCTATAATCTCACAACCTTGATTCCCCATGATTCATCATTTCATCAGACACTCAGACAACACAAAACCTTGAAATGGAGTACAAAATAGGAGGTAAATTAAGCAATGGGGATTGGGGAGAATGGAGAATGAACCAAGGCAACCAACCGATTGGGGATTGCCCAGATTGGGGAATAGGGATTGAAGCTTCTGCTCATTGTCCAGCACTCACAGTCTTGCTCATGGCTCACTCGCGGTCTCGCCAGTGTTGGAGGGAGGTGGTGCGGCAGGGAGGTGGGCTAGGTGGTGGCCCTAGAGTCTGGGAGCCGGCATTGGCGAGAGGTAGTGCGGCAGGGAGGCGAGCCAGGCGACGGCCCTGGAGGCCGGGAGCCGGCATTGGCGGGAGGCGCTAATGCCGGTGCTGGAGCCTAGAGGCAGCGCTAGAGGAGTGGCCGTATGGGTGTGGAGCAGTGGATGGAAGCTGGAGGCGTTGCCACGCTGAAGTCACTAGACTAGACGGCTGGCCACTTGGCGCCCTGGCTAGTCAAGCGAAACCGAAAGTGAACTAGGGTTTGTGTGGGGCGAAGCGAACATGCGCCGGTGCATGTGATTGGGTCATTGGGTGAATGAGGGTGGCGGCTACATTAGCTTTGGGCTAGGCTAGATTACTATTCAATACTTCAATACTTAATTGAATTTTCATTGTGGGCTGGGCCACTACTTGCCGTCTTGGGTTGGGATGTGAAGCCTCAGTATTGGCTGCGAAGCCTCAGGCTAGACCACTAAACATTGAATTTTTTGGCCCATATAAAAATATTTTGCACTACTAATTTTTCTGGGCCTTAGGCTATAGCCTACCTAGCCCAAAGTCCAGATTCACCCCTGCCTATGATGTGTGATTTACAACTAGTATTAAAAAAGAAATAAAATATACTAGAAATTCTAAAATAATATCTTGCTTTTAATTTGGCGACATAATTTTAAAGGCTTAGATTTGATAGGTGGCATAGATATATTAATTTGAAATAATAATTCTCATAAGAAAACATATTGCCCTTAAGTTCGCAAACACTAATTTTAAATACTTAGACCTGATAGTTGACTTAGTTATATATTAGTTTAAAAATAGAAAAGAGATAATTAGTACAGCCTATAATTTAAAAGGTTAAGATGGTGTAAATTTGCTAGATGGGCCACCTCCCAACTTTGTCTTTCACAATGTGAGAGTGCTACCAGATAAATTGTGCTAATTGAATATGAAATCAAATACCCCAAATTTATTTTGCATACAAAATAAGTATTTCAAATTTGGAATTGTGCAAAGAAAACTTCATAAATTAAATTGCATTTTTCGAATTTAAAGTTCAAAATCAAGTTTGAAAACTGCTGGAATTGAGTTGAAAGCTTTTGAAATTAAGTTAAAAGTTTTTGTTTACTGAGTTTAAAGTTTTAAACTTGAGTCAGAAACTTGACGGGATCAAGTGGAAAGCTTTCTAATTTCAAGTGAAACCTTCATCTCGGAGGTGCCACTCGTGAACGGGAAGATGTCTTTTGCCGGATGGGAACCTAGCGTGAAAATCCCTTTTGCTCGGTTCAGAACAGTGGCCAAGCCTCATTGATCATCACCGTCCCATTTTCAAGCCGGACATGTTTTTCTACCTTGTCGGTTGTAGCTGATGGGTGGGTTCGGCCTAGTTTAGGCTTTAGCTTATTACTTCTTATTACAGTAACTATCTTTTGAATTGTGTGTTTTTTAAAGGTGGAGTCTACAAGTAGATTATAGCAGACACTTCACTGAGTTTAGATATACCGGCTAAAATTGCATGCAACTGTTTTCCTCTGCGTGCTGTTGCGATAGCACTACCGGGTTTAGCAGCTTTGCCGAGTGCCGGTGGCACTCGGCAAAGCACGAAAAACACTCGGCAAAGTCTTTGCCGAGTGCCACCCACGGCATAGCTCACACGTCATAGTTTCTGACGGCAAAGAGCTTTTTGCCGAGAGCTTTTCATCGAGCACTCGGCAAAGCCTTTGCCGAGTGCCGAAACGACCCTCGGCAAAAAAAGGACAGTGGACGGCGAGAACACGGTGACGACGTCGTTTGCCGAGTGCCAGGACGGAATGGCACTCGGCAAAGCTTTAAACTTTGCCGAGTGTCATGGTACAGACACTCGGTAAAGTTTAAAACTTTGCCGAGTGTTTTTACCACGACACTCGGCAAAATCACAACACTCGGCATAGTACGTTCCCAGAATGCCCAGAAATCATATAAACCAAAAGATATAGCCAAAAAAACCCACCCAATATTTCATTGAATTGAAAACGAACCTTTCAGCTAGCCAACGAGCTAGGAACTTCTGCAATACGAGTACAAATAGCAAACAGAACTTCTGCAATACGAGTACAAATAGCAAACACATCACACTGCAACTTGGTCTGCATCCTCGTCAACGTCGTCGTTTTCTTCTCGACTATTGCAGGGCAACGCACTCACACAGATGAAACGAGCTAGTCAAGGACCGTGCAGCTGACCGTAATTAATCACGAACGGGGGCAGCAACGGGTGAGAGACGCATGGTGCTGCCGTGTTTATCTCCAGAAGTGTTATTGTTGTCTGATTATGAAGAGTAATCATTGGTGAATTGCCCTGTGTTTCTGAAAAGAGAACGGGGCAGCAAGTTGCGCAAGCAGTACATCGAGACCGAAAACAACACTAGGCTGAAACTGTTTATCTGTGTACGTAGAGTTAGGCTACGGCTGCAAAAACTATCCAAAATCATTGGTAATCCTGAGTGACCCGCATAGGAACCAACTCATACCAACCTGCTCAAGTACATACTACCAGTGCACAGCTAGGAGTTAATTCATAATTTGAACTCTGAATTTCGTGGCCAAATGTAACATCCCGTTTTTCGTAATATTTTCAAAATACAAAAAACTCACGCCTCGTGTGCCTCCTCTTTGGTCTAGAAGAGAGCCCTAGGACCGCCTAGGTGGACACAGCGCAAACAAAGCCCAAGCACATCTGAAACCCAATTGTTTCCAAGGCCTTGCAAATGCGCCACTTTGCATCCGTGCTCCTTTTGGCCTAAAAAATGTCACAATGACGAGGAAGGACTTCTGGGTGCAAGACCATTTTTTGGACGTGCATTGTCCATGACTTCGCATCTTCTCATCCTTTTCACGACGCCGCGCAACATGAGTCGATGGAGAAGCGAAGGAACCCACTGTTTTTCCCCTTCCCCAGCCTAACCCTAGTGGAGCGTGTAACACCCCCATTTTTAGGAGCGTCATGAATCCCTCGCAATTGCCCAGAACTATTCAGCTACGAGTTACATCAATCAAGTGTACAACATTGTCAACACATGCTTAAGACAAAAGCCAACTTTATTACGTTATAAAGGCATAAAAGCCAAGTTTTACAGTAGGGCAAACGGCTTTTAGATACATTACAAACAAAAGAACGCCCACTACACCAGGAAGGAGCTATAGTAACACGTCTATGTGCTACTACATGTCAATAAAGGTGTTACTAGTCTTTGCAGTAACACAATTTTTAAGTGTTCTTATAGCCCATGTTACTAGCTAGGTTTGAAGTAACACGTGATAAGTGCTACTACATGTCTGAAAACATGTTACTACCTTGCAACACATATCTTATCTATAAGAACACATATTATGTGCTACAACAAACTACCCTGGTAACACAAATATGTGCTACAACAAGCTACCCCAGTAACATATTTTTGGAGCAATAGTAACACCATTGTAATATGAGTAGCAACATACTTTCTTACACCAAAACATTTTGTGGAAACTTATTTTAATACATATAAATATATATACATAGAGATCTAGAGAGAGGAAAAAGTAATGATTTTTTTCGAAATGACAATTAATTAATTGCAGCATTATTTTCTTTCACAAGAATCACATATTGCACAAAATTATAACCATCACCAACATTGCATTCCACAGGGAAATATACAAAATATGGTTCACATAATTTTATAACATACATGACAATCCATTTTAGAAAACAAGTCTTGGGAATAACAACACAAACTTTTCATCCTAGAATGACATAATGATATCTATTTATTCTTCTCAAAATCTTTGCCCGATGATCTATCCATGAGGTGAAACAAGTATGAGATTTCAACCATTAATCTTCCGAACCTGCATGTGGCAAACATTACTGAGCTTTAAGGATACATGAAAAAGTATATATGTAGTATTATATGGACCAAGGTTGAAATATCATACACATATTGAAGGCCAAGCAATCGGCATTCCTTTAGCATGGGCATCATCAATTGACTTGCAGCAGTCCAGTGGTCGTACAAGCGCCTCAGTTTTACGCAAAGAGTGATTGATTCTTACTTTCCAAAATTGGTTGCCTAGCTCAACACCACCTACTTTTGTAGATGGATTGCAGCTCAACAAACTAGCATAGGCCACCTGGTCTTTGTTTGGATATTTTGCACTCAAGAGTAATACTGTTGAACCAACCTATATTTATCACTTCATCAATAACTAGCATATAAGCAAATTAGTTGTAACATGAATCCAAACGTAGTGTTTTTTTTACCTCCATTGGTGAAGGTCGTGTCTTCTTTGAAGGCACACGATGTGGAGTCTTGTTTCGAATCACTTGATCTTGTATGTTGTTCATGCAATTTTGGAATTTTTCCTGCTATTGTTCAGTTACTTACAGTGAAATACAGTAAAATTTATTGCATGCTATCAGTATAGATACTCAAAAATCACACAACAACTTTTCTACTAAAAATATGTATATAAGATGCCATTATTTGGCTATCTTAAAACAATTTCTTTATACACATCGAACTGAAAAGTAGGGAATAGGTTAATTAGTTACTGAAAAAAGAGCAGGTTTGAAGGAAGCATTTTTTAGACTATGAAATATCCTTATTTATTCATAAAGGTAAGCTTGTATTCTAAAAGATTCCAAACCTTCCATTATATAGCTATAATACAGTAGAAATAATTATAATTGAATTAAAGAAAATTGATTTATTAAATTTGGATGCATGCAACTCATTATATATGAGGTGTGCCATAAATTTTATTGTTGGTTCTTTAATTCCTTAATCCTCAAACAACCTAGTTAAAATAAGGAAGTGTTACTAGTTCTTGGCCCTCTGATAGTCCTGCATTAAGAGAGTAAACAAAATAAGGAAGGTGAAATGGAATTACCACATGAGACAATATGCTTATGAAATTGACATGAGAGATAACCTGTGTAACCAGGTACTGGGAGGCACTGGGCCAGATATGAAGCTGTCTGGGCAAGAATAGACACAGCTTGGTTTAAAGCTGGGACGGAGAGGAAGAGTTGTGAATCTTCAACCCTGTCGGCTGAATAACTATCATCAACCTAGATTCATCAGTAGTCGTTAACGAAAAAGAAATAATAAAACAGACTAAAGTATGACCACAGAGGCCTGCAGGTGATCTTGTTTGTAGCAGAATGCTAGTCTACCATAACAAATACATAAGCAACAACAGGTGTAGAGCTAATGTCAAGTAGTACGCCAAATCACTTAGCAGCTTGTTTCAGTGGATCTTGCTTGACATTAACATCATGGTGAGCAAGTTTGGTTTAGAATATTTGAGGAATTTCCCGGTCTGGCCCCAGTTAAGATTTATTTATCCTGTGTTTTTCTCACCTAATGATGGGCATGCTTACAAACATTGCTATAATCACCAAATTAAGTGTTGTGCAATGTGGTAAGACTCATAACACGAAGGCCTTTCCGCTTGAACTTCAAAATTGGACACGAAGGACAGTAGTGCCAAGGATAGTGAGTAGACATGACCAGTCTATTACTATCTGTGTCAGGTTTATGTCAGGCAGCAAACCAGGCCACTTGACAAGCAAATGGCACGTTATGGCTACGGCATATCATGAAAACAAAAAGGCTATAGTAATCCAGGTAACACTTTAACAAATTTACACTTAAACAAATTTAAGGCAATTCAACACATAGGGTAGTAACGGGGGAATTACAGTGCCGGCCCTAGGGAGGTGCACCGGGTGCGACCGTCTAGGGCCCAAGCGAGGGAGGGGCCCAAACGGGTATACAAACCACAGCCCTATACGGCTATACGAGTATTATACGACGCTGGCCCAAGAAGCCAGAAGGCCAAACGTCTGACGAGGGATGAGTCACAAGTGGACGACGCCCGCTGCGAGCCTGTGACCTCCGCCCCAGCGCGTGGCTCTGCGAGTCTGCGTCTCCTGCCCCCTCGGCGGCGGCGATCTCAGGTCAAGTTCTATGACGCCGTCGGCCGTCCTGGCGTCCTCGAATCCATACGTGAGTACGTGACGCCCTCTCAGGCTCTCACTATCCATGCATGCTGGTTGCTGGACGTTGGTTACTTGGTTGTCGTTTGAGTGCTGATCACCAAATGCAGTTATGATGCAGGTCTCGTAATCTCGTTTCTTTTCCCAATTCCCACGCGAGCAGAGACCGCGAGTCCGCGAACCTACACCGCGAGTCCGCGACAGTGCCGGCCCTAGATTCAGAGTACAGGCCCTAGGTATTTTTTTCCTTATTCTTTTTTAATCCAAATTAATTTTTTGTACAGTATTTCAGACTTCTAGTACTCTGTACTCATATAGTCGTGTTTTTATTCTAATTTAGGTGTTAGAATTTTAGAATGTTACCTAAGAAACATTTGTCGGGGGCTGATAAAAGAAAACGAAGAAAACTAGAAGATCAATTTATTCAATCACAAAAAGGTGCTATACATAAGTTTTTTTCAGCTTCGAGCAGTGTTGTGCCTGATGATAATCCTGTAGAAGTAGATGCACCTGATATTGAAGAACAAGGGCAGCTACAAGTTATTGATAATTTAAGTGAAGAAGAAGAAGTTGATGCCAATGATCATGCTACAGAGAATGAAAATTTACAGCCTTCCTCTCAACCTGAAAATTCAATTGATGATGTGCAAGAAGCTTCTATTCATGATGTCTTTGATCCTAGAACTTGGGGAAATCTTGATAATAAGGGTAGAGATATATTGATTAAAAAAGGGCCGGTGAGAGAATTGAATCTTCAGTTCCCTTTAGATGCTAATAATAGACGTTTTTCATATGCTTACTACTTCAGAAAGTTAAGCAATGGTGAGGTGGTTGATAGAAAATGGTTGGTTTACTCTAAACATGTGGACAAAGTTTTTTGTTTTTGCTGCAAATTGTTCAAATCAAATCAGAGCAAAAGTGTGCTAGCACATGATGGAATGAGGGACTGGAAACATCTTAGTATTAGACTCAAGCAACATGAGAACAGTGTTGAGCATATAACAAACATGAATACTTGGAATGAACTTAGGCTGAGGTTGAGCAAAAATAAAACAATTGATGATGATTTGCAACGGGAAATTGCAAAGGAGAAAGAGCGTTGGAGACAAGTTTTAGTAAGAATCGTTTCTGCTGTCAAGTTTCTTGCTAAACATAATTTGGCTTTTCGAGGGAAAAATGAGAAACTATATCAAGTTAACAATGGTAACTTTCTAGGCACAGTTGAAATGATGGGTGAAATTGATCCCGTGATGCAAGACCATATTAGGCGGATTCAAAATAGTGAGATTCATCATCATTATCTTGGGCATAAAATTCAGAATGAGATGATTTCCCTTCTTGCAGATTGTGTGAAACAAACTTTATTAAGGATCATCAAGGATGCCAAGTATTTTTCTGTGATTTTAGATTGTACCCCAGATGTGAGCCATGAAGAACAAATGACTCTAATTATTCGGTGTGTCAATATGTCGAGGAATGTTCCAAGGGTAGAGGAGTTCTTTCTAGAGTTCTTGAAGGTAGATGACACATCAGGATTGGATCTTTTTAATGAATTAAAGAATGCATTGGTCTCTCTTGATTTGAATATTGATGATGTGAGAGGACAAGCTATGATAATGGTTCAAATATGAAGGGGAAACACCAAAGGTGTTTAGAAGCGCTTGCTTGAAATTAATCCAAGAGCATTATATATGCCGTGTGCATGTCATAGTCTGAATCTTACTCTTTGTGATATGGGAAAATCTTGCAGGTAAACTATTGTTTCTTTTATATGTTATACATTGTTTTCATATAATATGCCATGATATGGGAAAAGTTTCAATCTTACTATTTGTCAAATCTTGCAGGCAAGCTATTTCTTTTTTTGGTATTATACAACGTATATACACATTGTTTGCAAAATCTACCAAAAGGTGGAAGATTTTGCATGACAATGTTCCAGGATTGACAGTTAAGTCATGGTCTAATACACGCTGGGAAAGTCGAATAAAAAGTGTTCAAGCTATTAGATACCAAACTCCTCAACTAAGATCAGCTTTAATAGCGCTAGAGAAGGCTTCAACTGATGACCCAATGGCAGTTAGTGAATCTCAATCTTTGGTGAGTGCACTTGAGAATTTTGAATTTTTAGTTGGTTTGGTTATTTGGCACGACATTTTATTCTCTATAAATAAGGTGAGCAAGAAGTTGCAATCTAAAATTGCGAGCATAGATGCTACTCTCAAACACATTGAAGGTGTCATATCATATTTTAAGAGGTACAGAGATGAAGGTTTCACTTCTAGTATGGATACAGCAAAAAACATTGCATCTGAAATGGATATAGAGCCAAAATTTCATACAAAACGTCAAGGAAAGAGAAAGAAACATTTTGATGAACAAGATGACCAAGACGAGGAAATACAACAGTCTGTTGTGGAATCCTTTAGAGTAAATTACTTCCTAGTTATGATTGATGCTGCAATTACTTCATTGACTAGTAGATTTGAGCAGATGCAAGCATTTGATAAAGTTTTTGGGTTCTTGTTCAACTCAGAAAATTTAAATCCTTGGATGAAGCTGATCTTTGGATGTGTTGCAAGAATTTTGTGGAAACATTTTCTCATGATAACTCATCCGATGTTGAGATCAATGATTTTTTTTCAGAATTAAAGGTGTTGCAAGTTACTTTGCCAGATGCTTTGATGTCAGAGCCTGAGATTCTAGAGTTTGTTATGGCTGCAGATTGCTATCCAAATGTTTCAGTTGCCTATCGAATCCTCTTAACTGTACTTGTGACTGTAGCTTTGGCTGAAAGAAGCTTCTCAAAATTGAAGTTGTTGAAGAACTATTTGAGATCAACTATGTCACAGGAAAGGTTAAATGGCTTGGCTATGTGCACCATCGAGAAGGATGTCTTGGACACTATTGATCTCAATACCGTCCTTGATGATTTTGCATCAAGAAATGCCCGAAGAAGTATCATTTTATGAGAAGCAATGGATATGATGGAGTTCTATTCTTCCTTAAGGTAATCATATTTGTAGGATCGATTCACACAAAGATAGGCAATCAGAGGGGGGGTGAATGATTGCGGAAGCTAAAAATAAATTTTAAGACTCTTCCCTAAACACAAAACCTATTTAAGCCTCATTTAATAATTCTGGACAGAATAATGTACTCTCACTAAAACTGATCCCGATTAAAAACCGTAACTCCGATTGACCTCAATTTTTTTTCAGAATAAACTAGAAACAGTTATTGAACTAACCCAACTGGAATTGCATCAATCGGAGCTCTAGAACTTGAGATATAAAATAAACAAGATCGTTGATGCAGATAGTGACGAAAATAAATTAAGCCCTAATTATGCAACTAAGCAAAATATGAGATCGCTTGCCTGACCGATGGCTGAACAATGTCGTGTGCTTCGTGATCAAAAAGATGCCATGCCAAAGAAAATGTTTGGCCACCCCAAAAGCCGTATATATATTTTTCTTCCACGGCTGCTCGGTACAAACTCTTGCCATGCCACCGCATGCATATATATACACACATAGCCCAACTCCAACTAGGACTTAGAATTCTAATCCAACTCCAACTAGGACTTAGAATCCTAATCCAACTCCAACTAGGACTTATAATCCTAATCCAACTCCAACTAGAACTTAGAATCCTAATCCAACTCCAACTAGGACTTAGAATCCTAATCCAACTCCAATTAGGACTTAGAATCCTAATCCAACTCCAACTAGACTTTTGGCCCACTAATTTTCAAGGGACCCGAAACCCTTCTTAACACGGGTTTTCACACTCACGACTTTTCTAACGCGTCACGTGTCGAAGCCTCCAGGACCGCACCTGCCGTAGCTTCTCCACGTATCATCCACCTTCGATCTCCATGCGCCCCAAGCATGAGCCCGATCATCTCGTGACCTCCTTGACCGTCTGAACCTCGGATCTCCCCATCCTAGTTCCGGTCCATCTCGTCACCGACCATGATCGCCTCCATGCTCAACCTGCACATGCAAAGACCAAAGAACATTCTTCCGGCACAAGCTCGTCTCAACTTGACCAACATCAGTCTGCACACACGCAACACAACTCGCATAACATCGTTAAACAAAATCACCAAATATTCATCATAACAAATTAACCATTGTCAATTATTCATCACCAAAATATCCTAAACTTAACCACATGGTCTAACAATCTCCCCCTTGATGAATACATTGACAACACCACAAAATTGTATGATGAATTAGCTTCAAATAGATATAAGTGAAGAACTGAAGCCGAAAAAACATTTTAAACCATAAGTCTCAAATCTCTCCCCCTCAACACAAGAGAGGTAATTTTATTCTCACCAAATTCTCTTTAATTTCTCGCAAAGCACACCAAATCTCTCCCCCTTTGGCAATGTAATCATCAAGAAAATTTAAAAGAATAATTCTAAGAAAAAGCAATGATAAAAAAATCGAGAAGCTTTGTAGATTATCCAAGTCACATTGCATTGGTTTAATATCACAACCAAGTCATATTTTTGAGTAGAGCTATCTAGATCATATTTAAGCCATATATCACATAGCAATGTCAAAACAAATTTTCAATATGATTAAGCAATTTATATCAATGACAGGCATCGCAACAATGACCAGACTAATTATAAATATCACAATGAAATATCACAATGAAAAGTCAAAACTTAAAAGTGAAGCAAATTTTAACTCTAAACGGGCTAGCAGTCTCATGTAACAACTTATTGCTCCACACTCAATTTTTTAGGCATGTGGCACGCTTGTAGCATACTTCTTTTCAAAATGACATACTTTTCTTCTTCTTGTTTTTTTCGATGGTGGCATGCTTGAAGCATACTTCTTTTCATTTTGCGCACTTTTGTGCCTTTTTTTTGTTCACCATGGCATGCTTGAAGCATACATCTTTTCAATTTTTTCTTTATATACTCTCTTTTTGTAATAACATGCCAAATTGAGTGATCATAAGAATTGGAACATGAAACATGCGAGCCTCATAACCAAGAGTTAAAATAAGACTCACAATCAAGCTAATCCTTTTCGATGGACATCGCAAAATAATAACTATAATTAATCTAGTCAAAGTATTCCGCCATGTCATACTTTTAATTCAAATGTAGCAATTTAATTATAAACAGTCCTGATCAAAGCTACACAACATATGAATAGATATGATAAAGAGAGCTCTACTACTCAATTGATTTCAATGACTTGGATTTGATGAGTTATTTGACAAGGATAATAAACAAAGCTTCCGAAATTTTTAAATAACAAGCTCCCCCTCAGAATAATCCCACAAGATGTAATACTCCCAACTCACTTCGCAATTGAGGAAAACGAGAAGTATCAAACGATTTCATGTGCAAATTAGCAACTTGAGAATTTAACAAGATGTAAGACAACATCACCTTTTGCACATGGTCTTTCAAAAAGTGAAATCTCCTACAAACTATCAAAGGAGTGAAGAACCATCAAGTGTTCCAATCAAGCGATGATAAAAAAACGGAACCCAATTTAGCTCATGTTCTCCATCCTTGTCAGCTGTTCTTACATGACAGGAAACATCGGTCTCACAGTATTGGGGTTAGTAAAATAAGATTTAGGAATCCAGTACTGTGACACACGACGAACAGGAGCAACAAAACTAGAACCAAAATCACGTGCATTTGGATGATTAGAATGCCGAAAATAACGTGAATCATTTGAATTAAATCCCAATCTAGCATGTGAAGCAGATTTAAAGCCATCATGAAAGTTCTCAAAAAACATAGCTTTGACATTAGTTCTAGGAACAAAAGACATTGCATGCTTTTGTCTCAAAGCATTCAATTTTTCCTTTCTCTCTTCCTTGACACGTCTAAAACAAAATTCATTCAAGTGTCCATCTCTTCCACAATAGGTGCAATGAAATTTAATATAGCCAAAATTCTTTTGAGATGATGAGCTAGCACCTACATTATTATTTGATAAACTTTGCACAAAGCCAGCTGATTTAAACACAGTTTGATTTGGTTCAAGTTTCACTTCAATTTTTCTGGGTTCAAGAGACTTAATAACCATAGGAGGATTATTCTTGGCATGCTCAACAAAATTAAATCCTAAACCATGATTTTTCACACTTATTTTTGACTTGTCTAGAATCATATTCAAATTTTTCTTACCAAAAGAAAAATCTCTTTAAAGTGTCTTTCAGGTACTCATTCTCTTTAGCTAGAGTGGGACAAGTTGCGCATTTGACATGTTCATTCACAAGATTTTTAGAAGCACTAGACTGAGCCAATCTTTCTTTTTCAGCAAAATCATTAAGTTGTCTAGTCAAAGCTTCTATTTCAATGTTAAGCTTAGGACAATTTGAGCAAGAAGATATCTCATGATAAAGCATCTGTTGAATTGTTTCCTGAGATGAGTTGAGTCTAGCTTCTCATAATTCACATTTAGAAAAAGCTTTAGAATGAATATTTGAAATACTTGATTCTAAACATGAAGAAGAGCTAAGCTTAAGCTTTCCAATTTCATCATTAGCACTTTTCAATTTTTCATCACAAGAGTCATGTGCTAATCTTAATTCATCAAATTTAGCAGTTATATCTCTAAGTTGATCCATGTTTAAAGCATTCAATGACCTAGCATTCTCTAACTCAGAATGTAAAATTTGACAAGACTCACAAAATTCATCATCACGAATTAAAACTCTAAGTCTTGCAATTTCAGAATTTATAGATTCAATTAAAGTATCGTATTTCTTAATTTTTTTATCTTTCTTTTCTAGCAAAGTACCAAGTTTAGCAACAGCTTTAGCTAAATCATCATAAGAAGGTTCTACCTCATTGTAGTTGTCGCTGTCAAGATCATCATTGTCGGTGGAGATTTTGCTACTTGCCATTAGACACAATCCAATTAAATCTTTCTTGCCTTTGGGAGTGTCATCCTCGCTGTCCGTGTCCACATCACTTAGATTAATTTGCTCAAGAGCCGAAAGAACACGATGCACCACCTTGCGATTAATATAGCTCTTCTTTTTATTTTTCTTTTTTTCTTTCTCCATCTCTTCTTCCTTCTCATTCTCTTCTTTTGCAAATCTTGCTAGAAATTTTGGACATTTGGGACGAATATGATTGAGATCACCACACTCATAGCACCTTTGAGGACCAAAATTTCCTCTCTTTCTCGATCTCACATTCTGCAAAGCTCTTGTGAAGCGTGTAGAGAGGAGTGCCAAATCATCTTTCGGAAGTTGCTCTAGCTGTTCATCGGTTAGTGAAGACAAAGAAGACAAGGCATAACTAGTAGAAGAATTATCACCATTAGACTTGCTAGTTTGTGAAGCTAAAGCAATTGATTTATTACCATTATTTTTTCTAGCAAAAACATCTAATTCATGAGTTTTCAATTTAGAATAAAGTACATCTAATGTAAGTGTACTCATGACAGTAGATTCTTTAATGGATGTAACCTTCATCTCCCATATCGACATATCTAATGCTCCAAGTAATTGACGTGCATTTTCAGCATCAGTATAAGTAACATTAACAGTACGTAGGTTATTAAGAATTTTATTAAAGCGGGCAAAGAGATCATCTATTGATTCACCAGGTTTCATCTCAAAACGCATGTAATCTTTTTTGTACATATCTTGACGTACCTCTTTAATAGTAGATGAACCCTCATGATAATCACATAATGCTTTCCATACCTCATATGCGGATTTAAGATGCACGACACGATCAAAATCACTCCTTCCTAGTCCTTGAATTATCAGGTTCCTTGCTTTGCTATTTGCCTCCACTTGTGCTAAATTTGCTGCTGACACAGCATTATTCTCGGGCACTTGATAAGGCTTGTATACCTTCTCCCATATTGCAAAGCCTTGAGCTTGAATGTATGCTTCCATCTTCGCTTTCCAATACTGAAAATCAACACCATCGAAAACACAAGGTTTTGTGGAATATCTATCCGTCGACATGTTTTCTAATCACCGGTTAAGATCAATTAGAAAATAAACCTTGCTCTGATACCACTTATAGGATCGATTCACACTAAGATAGGCAATCAGAGGGGGGGTGAATGATTGCGGAAGCTAAAAATAAATTTTAAGACTCTTCCCTAAACACAAAACCTATTTAAGCCTCATTTAATAATTCTGGACAGAATAATGTACTCTCACTAAAACTGATCCCGATTAAAAACCGTAACTCCGATTGACCTCAAATTTTTTTCAGAATAAACTAGAAACAGTTATTGAACTAACCCAACTGGAATTGCGTCAATCGGAGCTCTAGAACTTGAGATATAAAATAAACAAGATCGTTGATGCAGATAGTGACGAAAATAAATTAAGCCCTAATTATGCAACTAAGCAAAATATGAGATCGCTTGCCTGACCGATGGCTGAACAATGTCGTGCGCTTCGTGATCAAAAAGATGCCATGCTAAAGAAAATGTTTGGCCACCCCAAAAGCCGTATATATACTTTTCTTCCACGGCTGCTCGGTACAAACTCTTGCCATGCCACCGCATGCATATATATACACACATAGCCCAACTCCAACTAGGACTTAGAATCCTAATCCAACTCCAACTAGGACTTAGAATCCTAATCCAACTCCAACTAAGACTTAGAATCCTAATCCAACTCCAACTAGGACTTATAATCCTAATCCAACTCCAACTAGAACTTAGAATCCTAATCCAACTCCAACTAGGACTTAGAATCCTAATCCAACTCCAATTAGGACTTAGAATCCTAATCCAACTCCAACTAGACTTTTGGCCCACTAATTTTCAAGGGACCCGAAACCCTTCTTAACACGGGTTTTCACACTCACGACTTTTCTAACGCGTCACGTGTCGAAGCCTCCAGGACCGCACCTCCCGTAGCTTCTCCACGTATCATCCACCTTCGATCTCCATGCGCCCCAAGCATGAGCCCGATCATCTCGTGACCTCCTTGACCGTCTGAACCTCGGATCTCCCCATCCTAGTTCCGGTCCATCTCGTCACCGACCATGATCGCCTCCATGCTCAACCTGCACATGCAAAGACCAAAGAACATTCTTCCGGCACAAGTTCGTCTCAACTTGACCAACATCAGTCCGCACACACGCAACACAACTCGCATAACATCGTTAAACAAAATCACCAAATATTCATCATAACAAATTAACCATTGTCAATTATTCATCACCAAAATATCCTAAACTTAACCACATGGTCTAACAATATTAGTTCTAGAAGTACAAATATATTGTTATTTTAGTCTACATTGTTCGTTGATAATTATCAGACATGCTAAATTAAAAATATATTATTGGATTCGTTTTCGCTTTGCAAGTAAAATTAGCACCTATATATTATAAAATTTTATACATGGTCTAATGGGCCCGTCACGATAAGTTCGCCTTAGGGCCCTCAAAACCCTATGACCGGCGCTAGGGGGAAAACAACTAGAAAATCGACGTACCGGTGCGGAAGTAGAAGGCTCGCCCTATGTTGAAGGTAATTCCTCCATGTTCGATTCCTAGTCCTAGCAAAGTTCCCATTTGCCATTGTTGGTCAATATGTAACAAAGCAATCCATCCGTATATGCCAAAAACATAGAGAGCAATTAAGAGGCTGCGTATGGCATGTAGAATCGGAAAGGGAACACAATTGCAGCACAAGGCACGAGCTTGCATGTAGCGAGTTGGGTTTGGCTGTTGACGATACTTATAATTAGTTACACAAACACATCACACAGGGGAAAAGACGGCAATTGCCGCCTTAAGGTATCAAGAAGGAAGGAAATCCATACATACACCATCTCTTTAGTCTAGGAGCAATCCTCAAGGTTGCCGAGCAAGAAACCGGGTACGGATACTTTCCTTGCTATGATGTAATTACCCAAACAAGATCGACCAAGGCTAGCATAGCAATACGACGAATTCAGAGAATGATACGAGGTGATAATTAGTAATTGTATTGTTATTGTTACCCCTAAAATAACAAACGGAGAACAAGTGGGGATGCGGCATCGAATTAGCAAGAGATTGGCGCAAGGAAGGAAGGAATCCAAACCCTGGACGCTTGGTGATAGTCGGCGCGGGGGGAGAGGCGATCAATCTGGCAAGGGAGGGATCGGAGGGGCGGCTCGCCTCTGCTCTGCTCGTCGCCCGCGCCCCGCCTCTTTCGTCGTGTACTTGCGAGGTCACCGTCGCGACTGGCACTGGAATGTCGGGTAGCTCTGCCTCTAGTGCGATTCCTTCGAAACTCTACACAGATTTCTTGATAAAGATGGGAAGGCAGTTCATGACTTGTGAGGACTGAGGGGTGAGGAGTGGGGACTTAGAATGTATACGAGGAGCCACCAATGAGTTATGGCGCATGGAAAGTTGAACTGAGAGATTTGCCTGAGATTATTGGAGGGAAGATTTTACATTAGCGGCAAGTATGTGGAGGGAGATTTGTGTGTGAAACATTTCAGGCCATGCATAAAACAGCATCATTTTTAAATGATTTTTATATTTGATCGCTCCATGGAAAAAACATAAGGCTTTTTTAAAGTATATTTAGCAAAAATAGAGCGTACATATTTTCCAAAACTCTAATGCTTTTTAAATGATTTTAATATTTGATCGCTCCGTGGAAAAAAATATAATTACGAACTCGGCTCTAGATTTTCACTTGTTTTAATTCGATTATTCATTATACACTTAGTTACATCACTTTAAATTGTAATTAAATTTAGGAAACTATATTTTTTAAGATACCTGCTTATCATAACGTTATCAAATTTCTTGTAGCAAGTTGTTACAAGAGGTACGAACAAAATTTTATTCATGTTGTAGACCCAGGTTTTCTTATTAGGGTTCGGCATGCAAGTAGATGAGGATTTATTTAGTAGAAAACAGCATGACTTCCCCTCTAATGTTTTCATCGCACCATACCCATTAGGCAAATAAAGTCCAAGAAACATAGAGATGCAAAAAGAATCACTCCTACAGTACTCTGGGACTACGTGCCCAGTGACGCTCGAGAACTCGCTCTCGAGACCGCCCAAATCTTTCGCATTTGGACCACGCTCAAGGCTCATCCCTGAGTACGCAAGTTTTTACCTTTCGTGCAATCACATTTTATCTCACTCTAGTCTATACCAATTGGTCTTCGCCCTCGTCGATGGAGTTGCAGTATTAACATAGTTATTCATCGTTCGTTGGTTTCAATCTATATTGACATATAAAAGTTTAAATTCCCCCGTATTTTAGTTCATTAGTTATGTATAATTAATCCTGCTAACGTCGTAATTCATCACTTATGGTTAATTAATGACGTGGGTCGTTACATATAATGTCTAATTATTTTGGACTATACAAATCTAGATTATTTTGTATGAAGAACATGTTAGCACTTTTCATCATAATTAAATTTTCAACTTTACAAATCTGCATTGTGGTTCCACGACCTGAAAGCAGATTTTCTAACATGAAAAATAGCAGCGAGGTTCCACATATTTACCTTAAACTGCAATTTTCTGTTATAAGGGACAGTTAGTGTAAATTTAAGGACTTCTACCTTTGCCCTTCCCATTTCTTTTAAAAAAGATCAATATCTTCAATCTAGTAGTGGTGTTGTTTGTACAAATCTATCAATGTTGAACAAGATGATCCCTACAGTAGAGAGTAACACATGTCCGTAACACATATATTGTATGTTACTAGATGGCTTTGTAACACATGTTTATGTTGCGGTACTATATGCTTGTAACACGTTTATTGATCATACTGAGTATGTGTTACAGGGTCTCCTGAGGACAAAAAGTATGTATTGCTGAGTTTTTTTGCCTGTAACACAATTTGTATTATGTTGTAGTCAAGTGTTACCGTAGCCATGTTCTGTTGTAGTGGCCACAGGCACGCTTGAGCGGAAGACAACCCTAATTCCACGCGTCATCGATCTCGTAGAACTCCACTTCTTCGCCTTCATCTGCATCCGCATTGCAAGCTATTTCTATTAATGTTTTTAGCAAGTATGAGTACAACTACCATACTCAACAAGTCACACGGAGGTTACTATTAACTACATACAGGGTACATCAAGTGATGGGGAAAAGTTTATTATTTTATGTGGATGTAGTTTTAGTTATAAATAGGTTTTAAACATAAAATCATACTATTCTATAAACATTGGGGGTTTCAAAGTTCGATTACCAGATCACCAACATTACCAAATCATTTCCAAATCTACTTATGCTTTGTTGTTGGATTCACCCATTAAACATAGCTTCATTTACCGGAAGCACGGCGTATTCGAATACAATTGGTCATGACTTTACAAAGCTGCCCTGCTTTACCCACAAGATTCCTTAACTCCCGCGACGGAATCAAGAAAACAAGATTGTTTGCTGCTCAATTCTTTATACAGCCTCCACCTAGTAGGCTTCCCCAACAAGCTCAGGCCTCTACCTGGCTTATCTCAACCTACTATTGTGTGGATAACTGATAATCAAATCAATAGTAAAAATAATAATGGCCAACTTCCATACGGCCCTTCTTAACTCCCTTCCGTATGGACTCACACTTTGCCTCCAACCGCATATGTAGAGGTTAAATTGAATTTGAGCAGTTACTAGACCAGGTTTGACATATCAACGCTTGTGGTTGGGCGATCACTATGTTCTTTACTCAGCATAAGGGTCTAGTCCTTATACTTTTTACTTAGAAAATCTTCTCCCACAAATCCATGTTTAGTGCCACAACACTATCACCGATTTGTAACCCTTGCCTCCACCCTAGGTTAAGGTCATGGGATCCAGTACTGCGATCCTCGCTTACCCTATATCCATTCTTTCAAAACTCTAGAAAAATATCAAAATTCTTAATAGTGGAAAGATTTTGATGAGTTGCTAGGCTACCATGATTATATTAATATCATATTTAGTATTACTATGTCTTGTCAAGGTGAATGTGGCCATCAAATTAAACTGGGCTTTTCGGTTGGTAGGACATAGCTAATATCATGTCATTCTAATCAGTTATTGTACATAAAATAACAGTGCGTAAATAGCATAATGAAAATACAAGTAAATAAATAACTTAGGGAATGTAGGATCAACATGTTCAAAAATATGTGCGACTTGCCTTGCGGGTCTACTATTTCAATTAGCTCGTATTCTTCGGTGGGCTGGGCCTGGACTTGAGCTTCTCCCTCCTGCTCCTGCGAATCCTCGACTTCGGAAGCTAACGTAAAACAATTAAAAATAAATTAATTCCAAGCCCGAAGGATTGAGTTAGGAATAAAGAAAATAAAAGAAGAAAAAATCTGAAAAACTCAAATAAATAAGGTTTTGGGCTTATAGGAGGGTCAAATGGGGAAATAGGCCTAAGAAATGAGTTGACAGGCTCGAAACGGTTCTAAGGAGTATAAACATGGATTTTCGGGTTTTGGGTCGGGTTTACTGTTCATGCGGGTTACACTATTCCTCGGGCTTGGACCCGTTTCAGTTAGGCGGTCCGGCTCAACCGCATTGGTCGAGCTGGTCAGATGAACAGTGCTGGGCACTGTTCATCTTCCCCGTCTGCCCACGTGCGCGCAAAGGAAACAGGGGAGGGAGGTGGCGGCTTGCGGCGGAGCTGGGGAGTTTTGCAACGGCAATTGAGGACATAGACGGGTTCAGGAGGCCACGAGGGTTCCATTTTGGGTGGTGGTAGGCCCGGCGGAGGCGGCAATCACCAGCGGCGAGCTCGCCTTCTCTACTGCTATTTTGAAGATGGCGAGTGGATGGGGGCTTTTCTGGGCAGTTGAGCTGGCTCTTGGGCATCATTGGGGTTCGGGAAAGCTTAAGGAAAGGTCGGTTTGAGCTAGGGAAATCGGGTTTGGGCCGGCCACGAAGAGGGGCTTCGGCGATGAAGAGGTGTTCGGCGCCAGGGGAGGAGGAGCTTCGGGGAGCTAGGGCAGTGGTTCAGCCATGTTTCTAGGGCTATGGGGAGGCTGCTAGAGAAAGTAATTAAAGAATGGCGACTCGGGGAGGCGACATTGGGCTTGGGCTCCAGGTTGGGGATTTTTGCGATTAACGGCAATGGGAGGGATGAGGGGAGCACCGAGGTGTTCGGTTGGCTTTGGGGAAGCTGATGGCTCCCAATGGAGGGTTCGGGGTGCTTAAATAGGCGGGAAGAGATGGTTTGCACCGGAGAGGGGAAGAACCACGGCGGCGGCGGTTTCGGGAGTTCCTGGATTGCGGTGTGAACTCTGCTGGCTTGGGCACGAAGGTGCGGCAGTCAATGGTGTCAGGGGGGCTGCTGGTCGGCTATGAGAGGAAGGCACGAGAGAGGGGTAGAAGCGGTGGCGATAAGTGGCTGGCGGCGCTGCCACGCACCCGGGCCAAGCCAGGAGCTATTAGGGTGGGGCAGGCAAAGCGTACGGTGGCTAACAAGTGGGGAGGGGCTGGTAGGGCTGGAAGGCGCGGGAGAAGTCAGGGAAGGCTTGGCAGCGAAGAAAACCCGGGTGGCGGCAAGAAAGATCGGGGCGTCGGCTGTTTTGTCGGACGGAGCACAGTGCCTGTGCTAGATCTCTCCGTTCAAGCATTGCCGACACAGATTAATGGTTAGATTGGGTGGAGATTCGTGCGGGATAGGCTAGGGAAGCAAAAGATTAAAGCCAAAACGCAAATTCGAATTTTATTTTGGTTTTGCAAAATTTTCGGTTCTGTTTCAGAGCGCTCGTCATGATGCCGAGCACCACCACATCTGACTCCACTGCAGACAAGGTTGTATTTGTCCCAGTGTGTTTACATTTGTCCTGTTCTTGATATACCGATTCCTTTTCTTCATGGTTGTATTCCCTGTGTAAATCATGTTTCCTCTTGTACCAAGGCAAATTAATCAGACGTGCATGTATGCGAGATAATTGGTTTTTTAGGACTCTAAACGTTGGGCTTCACATATTTAGGACTCCAAACGTTGGCTTCGCAAAATTAGTACTTATATCATTGACACTTTGATTTCTATGGTATTATACCTTACTTATTATTTCTTAATCCCTTTTCTTAATGCTTGGCACCAAATATGACTTTTATACCCCTCTTCCCTTAATCACGTACCTGGAATGATTAAATGGCATGTGGAATGATTAAATCCTGCTCCCATCTGGAATTAAGAAATAATTCCCATCTGGAATGATTAAATGGCATGTTCATGATCCATCAAAATTTCGAATGATATTTAAAGCACTTTTTTTACTGAAAACGTCCAACACAAACACAAAATAGTACAGTTGTATAGTGAGTTATGAATATTTCGAAAATTGTGCAACACTATTACCAGCTCACCAGCAGGCCTTGTGTTGTGGAACTTTTATGATTTAGTATGCATTCATCTTTTTAAGAAAAGAGATTAAGGGAAGAGAGGCATAAGAGTCATATTAGGTGCCAAACATTAAGAAAAGGGATTAAGAAATAATAAATAAGGTATAATACCATAGAAATCAAAGTGTCAATGATATAAGTACTAATTTTACGAAGCCAACATTTGGATTCTTAAATATGCGAAGCCCAATGTTTAGAGTCCTAAAAAACCAATTATCTCGCATGTATGCATATATGCACGAGTCGAGTCCAATCCGTCAAACAAAAGGACGATCAGCTATTTACTTCTTCCATTATATATACATGTACATGATGTCTCCGCCATATGTATTATATACAGACGCTTAAGTTTTTTTTTCTATGATTAATGTTAGAATTTCTAGCTATTTTTCTTTTTCATGATTAATGTAATAATTTTTAGTTTTTTCTCACCTTAACGTGGAAGCTTCTAAAGGAGCCTCCAATTAGCATAGATATAAATAGATTGCAGAGGCCGGAATTATTCCATTTTCTAAAAGATATAAATAGATAAAGGGAGTGACTATTGCACAGGCGACTGAAATGTTTTTACCTTTCAGTCACCTGAAGTTACACACTGAATCACCTAAAGTTGCAGGTGTTTTTTTAGAGGGGGACTGCAATTTCAGTTGATTGAGAGTGCAATTTCAGGTCACCTGAAGTTGCACTATGAATCACCTAAAGTTGCAGGTGTTTTTTGGGAGGGGGCTACAATTTCAGTTGATTGAAAGTGCAATTTCAGGTCACTGAAAGATAAAAAAATTTCAGTCGCCTATGCAATAGCAAAACTGATAGATAAATAGGATTCGAACTCTGGTGAGTAGAGCCGTACACCCACAACTTCGTCACCCCACCAAGAGATGGTTTTATATTGTCCATACAGTTTTATCATGAAGAAAAAATGCACTACATTTTCAAATCCATCAAATTTTCATAACACCTATAATATCTGGTATTCAAATCGGAGAGGCAGAATAGTATATCCTTGCTGATTTTTCTGTGGAAGACAAATACACTTGAATGAAAATTAATTTAACTAGTTGAATTGCTTGTACAATTGCACAACTAGATTTCCAAATACATTTGTATTTTCTGTACAACTGTAATGCTCATGATACAACATATAGTTGCATTTGAAAAGCTTGGGGAGGCCGGTGGCGATAGGATCTGACAATGGATGAGCTCGGCGATGTTGGTCTTGCTATGAAGAGCTCAGGCTCAGGTCTGACATATCCAGCGACGAAAAGCTGGGGAAGCCGATATCCCTAATGGAGAGAAGAGGAGTTAGAAGGGAAAAGATGACGACAGCGACAACAAGGCATGGTGGAAGTTAGGGTTTCTTCCTTGGCTCTGATGGCATTTTTTATTTTATTTTTTTGAGAAAATGATGCCATGTAAGTTAGTTAGAGGAAAATGTTACACTTGCATCTAGCTTATTCTCGTAGTAAAAGACATAGTAACGTCCATATATACATGAGGGTTAGGGCCACATCGGCCATCTCATGCCAATGGGCCAAAATACATATATATCACACAACATTTAGGACACATATAACAATTGGTAGAAACATGTCACTTTATATTAGCACCAGAAAATCAGGCAAGATCCCAAGAACTACGAAGCAACGCGGTGGCGGATGAGTCGGAAGAATGCATGGTGCCCGTAGTCATCGACGAGTGAAGGGTACCACCAGGGTTGTCGATCGACAGAACATGGTAAGCATGAGCGGCTATTTTGAGGTTTGGTGCATGATTGTACATCTGCGGGGGCAGCGCCGGCAGCGGCGCGTCCGCAGACTGCAGGACGTGCATCGCCTGCGCGACGGACGGCCTCTGGCTCCGGTCCGGGTGCGCACACCACAGCCCGACGACCAGCGCGCGCTCCATCTGCCTGTCGTGCAAGCCGGCATCGCCGCTCAGCTGCTCGTCTGCTGCTTCGAGCACGGCACTCCTGCCGTACAAATCCCAGACCCATCTCAGCAGTAGGATGACCTTCTCCGACTGCTCCATCACTGGCGGCCGGCCGGACACGATCTCGAGGAGGACGATGCCGAAGCTGTAGACATCCGACTCGGTGCTCGGCTTGCGCGTGTTGACGAACTCGGGGTCTATGTATCCCGCGGTTCCCGCCACAACCTGTGTTGTCCGTGACCCGGTCCCATGCTCGATGAGCCTCGCCAAACCGAAGTCTGCCAGCTTGGTGTCGTAGGATGAGTCAAGCAGTATGTTTCCTGGTTTGATGTCACCGTGCACCACGCACTGCTGGCAGTCCGCATGGAGATATTGTAGCGCACGGCCTAGGCCAACGATGATCTTGTACCTATTATCCCAAACGAGTTAGTGATCTTTTAATCTGTAAGGTTTTTGAGGGCCCAGACCATAAACCCAAATCAAGGCCTCGAGTGACAAACTAATCTACAAATTTTACGAGTATATGTGGCGTGGGGTTTGTTAGCAATAGCAACGAACGGCGGGCCCCACGCTTCAATTCAACCGCTAATGTGCTCTGACGAACAAAAAAAGGCACGATTGACTAAAAAGTTAATTCTCGTGAATCAGATTCACCGTCTGTCCGTTTGACCATCTATTTTTTATACCAAGATTTTGAAACAAGCTTTTCAAGCGAACAAAGACACCTTTTGACCGGACAACTTTTCATTGAATAACTTTCAATCGGACAAATTTTAATTAACTAGAAGATTGTAAATTACTATAACAAGTCACAAAGATATAAAATCAAAAAAGAAATTCACTCATATAATTTGGACGGAGTAACTGTTTCAGAAAACTTCTAATTTAGTTATTTTCACTATTTTTTAGTTTATGTACTACAAAAATACGTATTATCAATTTAGACGGAGTGAGTAACTGTTTCAAAAAAATATCAAGTAACTCGAATAATAAATCTAGTTTAGTATCATACCTTTCGGGCCATGTGAGCAATCTCTCGCTGCTGTAGAGATGTTTGTCGAGGCTGCCCAGTTCAACGAGCTCGTAAACAAGCAAGAGTCTCTTGTGGCTGTCACACCAGCCTAACAACTGCACGAGGTTGCGATGCCTGAGCCTGCTTATGATCTTCACCTCGGCTTCGAACTCCTTCTTCCCTTGAGAGGACGCCTCCGACGAGAACAGCTTTACGGCCACCAGCTGGTTCTGGTGCATGCTGCCGCTTGGGAGGCGGCCCCGGTAAACGTTGCCGAAACCTCCTCTCCCGAGCTTCTCCTGCTCGGCAAAGTTACCCGTCGCGTCGGCCAGCTCGCGGTAGGGATATCGCCTGGGTCCTGCAGCCAGCCCTCCTCCCAACTCGACTGGCTCCTCTTCAGAATCGCTCTCGCTGGTTCCACGTTGATGTTTGTTCCTTGTGCGTTGCCTCCATGTACGAAAACCAAAGACGGCACATGCCAACACAATCAGCGTTGGAAGTGTAGATGCGAGCGCAACCTTTAGCCGGTGGATACGTTTGTTGTCGTTGGGGTTGACGACATGGGCTGGAGGCTGAGGCGCAGGCGCCGGAGGCCTCTTGGAGTCCAGACTCCAGAGTGGAACGGAATGACCAGGACAGTAGCCGGTGTACCTCGATGCAGCGGCCGGTGGCCGCAGCGAAGCCGACGGCGACCTCTTCAGGCAAGCAACTTCTCATGTCAACGATGGCGTTAACTCGGTACGAGGTTCCGTTGATCCAGAGGGTGACGGCTAACGTCTCCGTGCTGTTGTAGTAGTTGATCTCGGCGGTCATCGTGGTGCCGGACGTCAGGTTCCCGCCGGGTGTTGACGTGTTTTTGTACGCCACCGATATGATGGAAGTGACGTCGATGCCTACGTGGTTGTTGCTTGTGTCGACGCCGGCATTGCGGTACGTGTCGAACTCGACTGCCACGATCCGAGCGTCGCCTGTCGCGTTCATGTTGCTGCTGTCGTTGAACAGGCCGATGTTCCTGCCGAGGCTGTAGTTGTTGGTCGGGCTCACCGACGGGTAGTGGCCGAGGAAGAAAGCCATCCCGTCACCGGTGACGGGGCACGCGGTTGAGGTGGCCGCCCGCCTGATCTCGAAGGAGAAGGTCGTCTTGAAGCTGGAAAGCTCGCCGGTGACGTTGTCCCAGAGCGGCACCGGTTGCGCGTACGACACACGGCCGATGCTGTGCTTGTTGTCGCCGCTGATGTCGTTCTTTGTCAGCTCAATTTGAGGGGAACTGAATTTGGCGTCACCCTCGCGCCGGAGCTGTGCCCCTGGGCCAGTAAAGGGATCTCCAGAAGTGGAAAAGTTGAAGCTGAAGGAGAGAGAGGTGGCATGAGGCACATGGATAGATAGCATCAGCGAGTAGCAGAGGCAAATGATGATGAAGAGAACGGGTTGAGATATTCTTGCTGCAGCCATTGTTGGTGTTTAGGAAGAATGGTATTCACATTGGGAAGGAAAATGGGCAAGTATGAGAGCCCCAGGCCACCATACCATTTGTGATGTCTTTACCTTTATTTGGCATTTCATGGCTTTGTGACTTTGTGATGTCTTTGCCTTTATTTGGCATCTCATGGCTTTGTGACTTTCTCATGCGATCGAGACTGCTCTGCGGTTTTTCACGTCAACGCGGTCTAACGGACCATCAAACGCATTTTAGTAGTATAACATATAAAAATCATTGCTACACGTGTTGCAACTTGTAAAAATAGAGAGCGCGTCCCCTATCATCTTCCACTATTGTACTCTGTCTATTAGCTAGGTTTTACCTTAAAATTTGGTTCTCTGTTTTGTCTGCAAACAAAAGTAGAAGGTGTGCGGTTTTTATGATTTTTTTCCAAATAAACCATTTTTACTTTGATTTTTGAAAATAAATCATATAATTTATCTCGCGTAAATAACACTCGATCATGTGTCCGTGGCGGAACTAGACTCAGTCGCAGCCCAAGCACGCAACTGAGGCCCAGTCGGTGCAGCCACCGCACGACCGAGTCCAATCACGCACTGGGCATGTGACTAAAGCCCGCTGTGCTCTGTCACGAGCCTAGCGCACGACTGAGGGCATTTTTTGTAATATTAAAAAATAATTTTTAAGTAGTACACTACTTTATTAATATTACAATAATAAATGGTCTGGGAAAAAATTAGAAATAATCCTCACTCTCCATTTGAAACGCTGTCGCACTGTCACTAGCTTAGATGACTGGAGTGGTGTACGTGTAATAGCCCAAAATTGTGTTCCTTGTTGAAAAATGCATAAAAATATTTAGCATGTATTTTATGTTTTATTGCTTGTTTGGAAAATGATTAGAGATTATTTTAAATAAAAATAGTAGCGAAACAAATTTTCAAAAGAAGCCGAAAGCTGATAAAATAGTGGAGTTAATTTTAGTAAAAACTAAATGAGTTCAAGGAGTGGAAGAGGGGTTGTCGGAGGGATAGGAGCCAACGTCTCACCGGTGCATCCGATGGCAGCACGCAGCTTGCAAGGCGGCGGCGCGGCGGAGGGCTCTGCTCGGAGTTGAGGAAGCAGTTGAGGGGAAAGAAATTGGGGAACCAGGAAGGGGACGGGAGGCAGCGACGCATTTTCTTTTTTAGGGGTGGGTCCCACGTGAGTACGCGCTAGTTGAGTTACTAGCGCTTGCGCGCTGAATAGGAAGGTCCAGAACTCCAGATTCGAAATACTTTTTGCAATCTCTGCTCCAGCCGAGAAAAGTTCTCGAAATTTCTTAGAGGGATCAAACAAATTTCTTTGCTTTAATAAGATAATAGAATAGATAGATAGACGCCTTTCCTACTATATATAATAAAATCAGTTTTGCTACGTTAATTTTTTTTGGAAACATTTGCTTTTGTAAGTTACACCCTCCGTCTCAAAATGTAGGTCCACTACCACAGATAGAGTCATCACAGATAGTTCGTAACCCTCATCAGAAACAATTTCTGAATCATCTGATTTAATGTGTCTGTGATAATAGGTGGTTATTGCAGACGGCTCCAAACTGTCTATGAAAAGTTACATCACAGACGATTTTTTAAAAGAACCGTCTATGATATGTCAGATATCATAAACAGTTTTGTAACATAATCATTTGTGTTGTGACTTATCACAGACGGTTAATGCAAAAAACCGTTTGTGATGGTTCTTTGTATAGCAAAAAAAACTATTTTTTTGGCTAGCCTCAAGAAATGCTAGTTATGCTCTCTAAAAATAAGTAAGCATATTATAGATAATTGCCGATCTTATAGAATATGACAATCATTACATAGACCTCGGGTCAATGACCTCCGTTATCAACAAAGTGAAGAGCCATCCTTGAACATTGGAGAATTCGTTAAGATTGAATACACTTAAGTTGATTTGTCATGTCGTGTCGCTAGGAGAAGTAAAGTCGTAAACTAGACAATATAAAGTCACAACTTACTATTTATTCTTGATTTAGATCAATGATCCTCACATATTTCATGGTAATACTAACATAGTCTTACACACCCCGCAATTTAAATGAGATAGAGACAAAGTCAGATCCCATGTCACACTTGACAGCTAAAACGATGACAGTAGTTGTTTTAAAATACCCTTCCAATGAGATCTTGTAGCAATAATATATACCAAGATGAGAAAACAAGAACCAATTATCCATAAATTCTTCTAGAGAGTTGCCTCTATTTAGAGACGACATCAGGCCTGAGGGAGAACCCAGTGAGGAAGCTAGCTATATACACGTCGATCATCGTGAAGGGTTATTTTTTTTAAGGAAATAGCAAAAGTGGAATATATGAAACTTAACATGTACATCTATTTCTAAATTATTCATATTAAAATTTATGCTTATTTACTTTTCTAAATTGTTTGTGTTTCTATTGTACTTCACTCTATACATGAATACCTTCTTTTCTTATGATATATTGAAAGACATGTTTATTCATGAATGATTCAGTAGTATGTATTGTTGTGTGATGATTCTGTTAAAATGTCTGTCTATTGAAGCATATAACATAGCATATCACAGACGATTTTGTCACTAGAACCATATGTGATATAATATCACAGACGGTTTTGTCAAATAATCGTCTAAGATATACATATAACATCACAGATGGTTTGTTACTACAATCATCTGTGATAATGTATCACAGACAGATTTTATAAAGAACCATTTGTGGTAATACTCTCCTATATATACAGACCCTTCGGGCGAAAACCTAACTCGCTCTGAGCACACTTAGGTTCGATCATCCAGTTGCGCAACGCTGCCTCCTCGACTCACCATCACCGTTGTGCCTCCTTCCTGGCTCCCCATTGCTGTCAGTGCGTCCTCCTTGGATCCCCATCTGCCTTCTCCTCGGCTCTCCGTCACCTCAATTCCCTATCCCCGTCGCACCTCCTCCCCGGCTCCGCCCTCACCGTCCTCCACTCCCACCCTTAATGCCAAGCTCTCCTCCTTTCCAAGCCTCATGCTTGCACTCGTTGTCCTCCCCTTCATCTGCAAGCAATCTCCATCTTCCCTCCCTCTGATGCGATGCTTGACCTTTATCTCGGTGTGTTGTTGTGGGTGTGGAAAGATATGAATCTTGTGTTGATACCTTTTAATCCATTATCGTGGAGGGGCAACAATGAAGTATCACTCACCCTAACTAGCATAGGTTGCTGCTTTATTTGATGTTTTGTTGTTAGGGTGCATAGCTAGTTGAGTCTTGACTATGGCCTCTAGATGATTATATCTAGGATCTAACTAATTCAAGTTGGAATATAAGTGTTTATTTAGTGGATTTAGATTTTTGTTACCTTATGATATAGGTTAATTGTCGAATTGAATTGCGAATTGAAATGGAGTGTCGATGTTCTCGCTCTAAGAAAGGAATGGTTGTTGTTCTTATCAATAAGTATGCATTATATATATTGAACTTGGAATGATGTTTGAACATTTTTATGTAAAATGAGGTTATAGGTTACACTTATACATGTATAGTAGAGCTAATTCATGGAGAAATCAATATTTGAAAGAGTAAGTATGTTCATCTCTCCTTCATTCATATTTCTTTTATGTTACAAAGTTTATTTTGGGATGACATCTGTTGATTTCTTCCTATATTGAGTTGCATTACATTCCTAGTTTTAGACAAGAAATTTTTCAATCAAGAAAATTTTCTTTTGTCTTTTGCTAAAAGTTTCCATAGATAGTAAGTAAGTGAGATGGCGTTCGCACAATCTTCGCCACCGTCATCAACGTTGCCAAATGCATCTGGCACTCTGATGCAAGGGGTACCTTAGCGAGATGGCAGAGGAATATCAAAAAGGCCTGAGGGCCGAATAACCATCATGGAGTTCACTCCCGTTGGGGTGGCATTGCATTCTAATTCTTATTGTACCAAATTAGAAAGGTAATATATCTTGATTCCCTAATCAAGTGCAATCACAACTTCACACTTGTGTAACAATTAATTGATAGGTAAACTCATTTTATCTATAAATAACTCTATGTACCCTTCATCTACAATGGTTGAGCTTAACTTTTTCGAATCACGTAGACCGTACGTTGCCAAAAAAGGGAGACATATGGAAGGGAACACCATACTACGACATGTGACACAATTTCTTGTACCCGCTAGTACACAGTAATCCTATAACACACTTCGTAACGATGCCTCTCAAGCTAAACAAACCTATGTCTGTAATTATATCTTTGCAGTGCCACCAACAGCTATCGGGCAACGTATGTGGATTTTATGTTTGCCACCATATGCAAGAAATCATGGGTGGTAGGCCCAAGGATCTAGAGGTTTGTCAATCTCACAGTAATTATTTCCTACTTATCAATATATATATATATATATATATATATATATATA
Source organism: Dendrocalamus latiflorus (assembly GCA_017311315.1). Classification (NCBI taxonomy): domain Eukaryota; kingdom Viridiplantae; phylum Streptophyta; class Magnoliopsida; order Poales; family Poaceae; genus Dendrocalamus; species Dendrocalamus latiflorus. The sequence continues at coordinate 32,256,523 of CM029658.1, read as the reverse complement.
TATATATATATATATATATATATATATATATATATATATATATATATATATAAGTGTTTATGACTTTACTCTTCCTAGCGACAGGGCATAAACATCCATTTAAGTACAATCCAAATGAATGAACTTTCCAAAATTCAAGGATGGCTCACCACCTTCTTAGTGATAGAGATCATTGATCCAAAAGGAGAGTTTCACGTGGTCGAGGCTGAATAACATTTTTAGTGATAAACGATATTTTCTTACTGTATCTGTAAACATGTTGTAAAAACATTATGACAATTCATCTATAATCAATCTATAAATTTGTTTATTTATGATATGTATGTATGTATGATTGATATATGTGTATCTGCGATATATCTATGTATTTATGTATTTGCTTGTATTTGTTATCTGCATATTGTTTTCAGAGGGCATGAATAGCATTTCCTGAGACTAACTAAAAAAATTTCTATATATAAAGCAAACTATCATAGAGAGTTTTGTGGTATAAACTGTCTGTGAATGCCTACTATCACAGACAGTTCTATGCACCAATCGTCTATGATATGTAGCCCATCACAGACGATTGGTAAACACAACTATCTGTAATAGTAGACATTCACAGGCGATTATACCACGAAACCATCTGTGATAGTTAGCCTTCACAAACGGTTCTTTGTATGAACCATCTGTGATATAACTTATCATAAACAGCTCAAAAACCATCTGTGATAGTCACTTGTTATCACAAACGCAATAAGTCAGATGGTTTAGAAACCATCTATGATGAGGGTTTAGAACCATCTATGATTATCCTCTGCATGGCAGTGTAACCTAGTTGAATGCCTTTGGAAAAATATTCAATTCCAATTACTAGATAGTTTACCAAAAAAAATTGAGCTGTCGAGGCAACGTAGACAATAATCTTCAATACCTCTCACATCTAGGCTCGAAAGCCTATGATATGGACTCGAAATAGAAAGTAATTTTTTTCTCGTAAAATTGCGTTAGCCAAATCTCAAATTATATCTTGACTCTAACACTAAACTGATTTTCGTTAGCCAATTATTAGTTCACCTAGAACCTTAAATTGTTAAGGGACGATGAGCAATATACTGTAGCTAGCACAAATCTATATGCCAACTCGACAGTTTCTTGGTGTTATATGTATCGAGTCAGCATATTAATAGAAGCGTACAAACGAATTGCATGTAGCGTGCCATGGCCTGGGGGGTCAAAGTCACACACCTAGTGTTTAGAATTCTGGATGATGATGGGTGGGAGCACGATAGGTTGGCCAGGAAAAGGCCGCACCGGATCCTTTCGGTTGGTAGTGCGCACTAGGGCGCAATGACTATAAATGCCAGTAAGAGCATGTCCAGTGCAAGTATTTAGAGAAAGTGCTTAATAATAAAAAACTGCTTTTTTTTGCCATGTAGGGTAGATAAGACATTTATTTTGTAGCATTGATACTTAAATAGTTATTGATGCTTAATAGGTGCTTATACGTATAACTATATCTGATTAATAGATAATATAGCATCTAAACACCATAATATAGATACTTGTATGGAAGGAAATAACTTTTATTTAGATGTTCGATGATATGTGTCTATATTGTTTCTCCTTTAAATACTTATGTATAAATATCTTGTATTGTATATGCCTAACACCAGTCGTAATCAATGCATCCTTGCATATAACTTTCGGTGCTTTTCCTAACAAACATTGTTGAGGCTCACGTGCATTGACTGACGTGAGCGCAATGGATGAACCCTAAGAGCACTTCCAATGCAGTGATATCAACAATACTATACAGTGCCACATAAGATTAAAGGTGAGATGGAAGAGAAATTGCTTGGGTACAAAAATCCAACTATCAAGAAACAACGAAAAAATACATTGGTGGGAGGTAGGTAGAATTTATTGTCTGATCCCATAGATACACACCACCTATGATTCAAAGGTTAAGATCGTGCAAATTTGCTAGATGGGCCCACCTCCCAATCTTCTCTTTCACAATGGGAGAGAGGTACCAAATAAAATTTGCTAATTGAATATGAAGTCAAATATCCCAAATTTATTTTGTTTGTGAAATAAGAATTTCAAATTTTGGAATTGTGCGAAGAAAGCTTTATACGTTAAATTGTATTTTTTGAATTTGAGTTGAAAATTTCAAAATCAAGTTTGAAAACTGCTTGAATCGAGTTGAAAACATCTGAAATTAAGTTAAAAGTTTGTTGTTTACTGAGTTAAAAGTTTTAAACATGAGTCAGAAAGTTGACGGGATCAAGTGGAAAGCATTCTAAGTTCAAGTGAAACCTTCAGTCGGAGTGTGCCACTCGTGAACGGGAAGATGTCTTTTGCCGGATGGGAACCTAGCGCACAAGCGTGAATATCCGTTTTGCTCGGTTCACAACAACGGCCAAGCCTCAGTGATCATCACCATCCCATTTTCAAGCTGGCACGTATGTCTGCCAGGGAAGTTGCTTCGAAGGTTTTCTACCTTGTCGGTTGTAGCTGATATTTCGTCGAATTGAAAATGAACCTTTCAGCTAGCCAACGAGCTAGAAACTTCTGCAATACAAGCACAAATAGCGAACACATCACACTGCAACTTGGTCTGCATTCTCGTCAATGTCGTCGTTTTCTTCTCGACTATTGCGGGGGAACGCTCTCACACAGATGAAACGAACTAACCAAGGACCTTGCAGCTGACCTCAATTAATCACGAATGGGGGCAGCAACGGGTGAGATACGCATGGTGCTGCCGTTTTGCAGCACTAAGGGTGTGTTTGGTTGAGCTGTGGCTTTTGAAAAAGCTGCTGTAAGCTGTGGGCTGTGGAAAAACTGCTGTAGGTTGTGGGCTGTGAGAAAGCTAAAAGCCGTTTGGTTGAACAGCTGTGACTTTTGGAAAAGCCGTTTCTTCTTCTTCCTCAGGTCGTCGATCCGCACGGAGACGACGCGGGAGGCCGGCGAGGGGCGACAGAGCCCGCACGCGGCGGAGCCCACGCTCGACGACGGCCTCGGCGACGCTCCCCCACGCTCGGCGGCGGCCTCGTCCGTTCGCGGCGGCCTCGGCGGCCCTCGCCCGCGCTCGGCTCTCCACGCGGATGGGGGAGGGGGCGGCCTGCAGGGGGTCGCCGGAGCAGCGCCTCCGCCGGGCACAAACCCTAGCCGAGCCGAGAGAGCGGAGCGGACCGGAGCAGAGCGGAGCGGCCGGAGAAGCGCCGCCGCCGGGAACCCTCGCGCGTGCCGAGCCGAGAGAAAGGAGCGGATGGAGCGGAGCGGACCGGAGCAGAGCGGAGCGGTCGGCGAAGCGCCACCGCCGGGAACCCTCGCGCCCGCCCTCACGCGCCTGCCGCCGCCGGGAGTGCCGCCCTCACGCGCACGCGGATGGGGAAAAGGGGAAAAATGACTCGCTGCGGAGGCAAAAGCCGGTGGAAGCAGGGGAGGACGGGCTGTGAAAAATCAACAGGAGCAAAAGCAGCTTTCTCCAAAAGTAGCTGTTGAAAGTTACCCTTTTAGTTAGCTTTTAGCTTTTGAGAAGCAAAAGCTCCTCCAAGAAGCCCAACCAAAGGGACCCTAAAAATGGACCGAGGTGAATTGCCCTGTGTTTCTGAAAAGAGAACGGGGCAGCAAGTTGCGCAAGCAGTACATCCAGGCCGAAAACAACACTAGGCTGAAACTGGAGTAAAGTCCATTAGCGGTCCTTAAACTTTTTATGCTGTGTCATCCCGGTCCATAAACTTTTAAAGTATGTCATCCCGGTCTTTAAACTTTCAAAATGTGGCAATTTCTTTTGAAAGTCTATGGACCGGGATGACACAGCATAAAAAGTTCACTGCTACAACTACATAGGATATTGCCACACTTTGAAAGTTTAAGGACCGGGATGACATACTTTAAAAGTTTATGGACCGAGATGACACAGCACAAAAAGTTTAAGGACCGGTAATAGACTTTACTCCTGAAACTGTTTACCTGTGTACTTAGAGGTAGGCTACGGCTGCAATAACTATCCAAAGCCATTGGTAATCCTGAGTGACCCGCGTAGGAACCAACTCATACCAACCTGCTCAAGTAAGTACATACTACCAGTGCACAACTAGGAGTTAATTCATAATTTGAACTCTGAATTTCGTGGCCAAATGTAACATCCCGTTTTTCGTAATATTTTGAAAATACAAAAAACTCTGGGTTTGGAAAACTCTATTCCATTCTCTGAAAATTCAAACGTATTTCAATCCAAAACTCAAATTCAATCTCGTTTCATAATTTGGTTTCCCTCCAATCTTCTTCTTCTGCTGAACCCCAGCGTCCTGCCTGCTCTGCTCCAGGCGCACCCACGCCGCCTGCGCCCGTTCCAGCCGAGCCGCTACACGTCGTTTGCTCCGGTAACGCCTGCATTGAAGAGCGCCATCACCTCCCGCACTCAAGCCGGCAGTTTCCGCCGCTTTAACTCGCAATCAAGCCGCACCCCGCCGCCCACTCCGACGAGCTCGCGCCTCGTTGCCTCCTCCTCTTTGCTCTATAGAAGAGAGCCCTAGGACCGCCTAGGTGGACACAGCGCAAACAAAGCCCAAGTACATCTGAAACCCAATTGCATCCGTGTGTTGGACGGTCTTACGACCTCCCAGGATCTTCCACGACCGGTTAGAGTCGTTTACGACCGAATAGAATTGTTTACGACCGGTTCTGGATGCTTATGACCAGTTCCGACCGCTTCAAACTCTTCCGATCGTTTTTTCAACGTGGTCGTAAATTTACTGTAGCAACTTACGACCGCTCTGCGATATCGCTGCCGCTGCCTTCCTTCAGCCGCTCGAGATACCGTGATCGAAGTCTTTATGATCACGCAGTGATGCTGGCGATCACTGTTCACCGTGGTCGAACACCCGTACGACCACGTTCACTTCCTCCAACGTGATCGGAGTCGCTTCCGATCACGTACTGGTCTTCACAGCGTAGTCGTGGTCGAACGCCTTTCGACCACCCTTGTCGAAACTTTGTCGTAGCACCTCACGATCACGCCTGCTAGAACTTTGCCGTGGTCGTAATTCCTCCCGATCACCCTTGCGGTGATCGTGAGTCCTTCCGACCACGTCTCGCACAAACACAAAACAATGCTCTGTGTCTTTCCCCTCTTTTTGGTATTTTCTCAATGGCTTGGTATATCGAATACATGGCTCTAAGCCTCTTTTTATACCCGGCTGTCCTACTTCAACACGGGTTCTCAAACACCTACTCCGATTTTGATTCTAATACGACTCCGACTAGGTTTCCGTCTACGACTTTGAATTGCGGCTGCAATTCGACTTCGATTACACCCAAATTTTGCACATGACTCTAAAACAAGATTATTTACAACATTCTCTCCCTAATCTTGTTTTTCGACTTCGATCATGCCAATCTTCTCCCTCATCTCTGAAAACTTTATCCGCCCTAACGACTTTGTCAATATGTCTGCTTTCTGTTCTTCGGTTCTGATGTAGTTGATAGCAATCTTCCCCTCTTCGACACAATTTCTGATATAATGATATCTTGTGTCTATGTGTTTGCTTCTATCATGTAGAACCGGATTCTTGCTCAGTGAAATAGCCGATTTGTTATCAACCCTGAGCGTTACCTTCTGATTTTCTTCATCTGACAATTCACTCAACAGTCGAGCGAGCCAGACTCCCTGGCATGATGCTGCGCTCGCTGCGATGTACTCGGCTTCACAAGAAGATAATGCAACCACCTTTTGCTTCTGAGATTGCCAGCTGATCGGACTCTCCCCAAGCACAAACATTATGCCTGTCGTGCTCTTTCGATCGTTGACATCTCCCGCCATGTCGCTATCACTGTAGCCCGTCAGCTGCAATGACTTCCCATCTCCTCTCTTGTACTGAATCCCGAGATTCAGAGTACCTTTGATGTATCTCAGGATGTGCTTCACGGCATTCATATGCTCCTGAGTCGGTTTCTCCATGAAACGACTTACGTATCCGACCGCAAACGAGATGTCTGGTCGGGTGTGCACCAGATACCGTAGACTTCCGACAATGCTCCTATAAGTCGTGGCATCAATTGGCGATCCTGGGCCTGTCTTGCTCAACTTTAGATTGTTCTCCATTGGGGTTTGACATGGATTGCACTCTTCCATACCAGACTTCTCCAGGATCTTTCGAGCGTATCCCGACTGACAAAGTGTTATGCCGTTGTCGGTTTGATTGACTTCAATGCCGAGGTAGTAGCACAGAAGTCCCAAATCAGTCATTTTGAACAGCCTCTTCATCTCTTCTTTAAACCTCATAATCTCCTTCGTACTCGATCTAGTAATGATCAAGTCGTCCACATATACGCCCACGATCAATCTTGACTTTGCATCTCCTCTCGTGTACACAGCATGTTCAGAGTTGCTTCTTCTGAACCCGAGTGCCGTTAGACTTTTGTCGAGCTTCAAATTCCATGCTCGTGGTGCTTGTTTAAGTCCGTAGAGGGCTTTGTTCAGCTTCAAGACTTTCTCGGCTTGCTCCTTGGATTGAAAACCCGGCGGTTGAGAAACATAAACTTCCTCCTCAATGTCTCCGTTCAAGAACGCCGTTTTCACATCCATGTGGTGAATCTGCCATCCACCATGTGCTGCCAACGCAAGAAGTAGTCGTATAGTCTCCATACGAGCTACTGGGGCAAAGACTTCTTCGTAGTCGATGCCTTGTTTTTGAACATACCCTTTCGCCACAAGTCGTGCTTTGTGTTTTACGACTTCTCCCTGGGAGTTCTTCTTCACCTTGAAGACCCACTTTAAACCGATTGCTGGATGACCCTTCGGCAAATCGGTGAGTTCCCAAGTGTTGTTGTCTTCAATTGATTTTAGTTCTTCCTGCATTGCAGCTCTCCAATATTCATCTCCCTTTGCTTCTTCATAGCTTTCGGGTTCTTCAGCTGTTGTGTACAATAACAGCTCATTCATCTGTATTGGCTCAGTTTGAACATAAATCTCATCGATGCTCCTCATCTTCGGCACCCTGCCGTCTTCTTCATCTTCAGTATCAGGTGAGGCTTCCTGATCATTTGCATCAATCGTGTCCGAGCTTTGAGGTGTGATCGTAGCTCCTTCCTCCATTGTTGTATTGTCGGTGTCGACTTCTTCGACATCGAAAGTTATCCACTTCGACTTATCTTTCTCAGTGTCTTGATGTTCTTCCCACTCCCAATGTTTGTCTTCTTGAAAGACCACATCTCTGCTCACATGTAGCTTGTTTTCGACTGGATCATAGCACCTATATGCCTTGGTACCTGATTCCGAGCCGAGGTAGATCATCCTTTTGCTCCGATCATCCAGCTTCCTCAGGTAAGTCGATGATCTCACATGTGCCAAACAGCCGAAGACTTTCAAGTGATCGACGTTCGGTTTTCTCCCCGACCACAACTCGTATGGAGTAACTCCATCCAACGACCGTGTGGTCGCATGATTTAGCAAGTAGACCGCATGTCTTACGGCTTCTGCCCAAAACCTTCCGGGTAGGTATCGACTCTTCAGAAGACTTCGTGCGGTTTCGACTACGGTTCGGTTTCTTCTTTCCACGACTCCATTTTGTTGAGGCGAGTACGGAGCCGTGAAGAATCTTGCAATGCCCTTCTCTTCACAAATTGAGTCAAACTCTTTTGCGAGAAATTCTCCTCCTCGATCAGACCTGACCGATTTTACCCTCTTGTCGACTTCGTTTTCGGCAAGAGCGATAAACTTCTGAAAGTTCGACTTTGCCTCATCCTTGCTCTTCTGCATGTATACCCACATGGCTCTGGAGTAGTCATCCACGATCAACATGAAGTACTGGTTTCCAGCATCGGTGCGGGGTGTGATCGGTCCGCACAAGTCGACGTGAACCAGCTCGAGTGGTTGCGAAGCTCTGAAACTCGTCTGCTGTGGAAAGCTGCTACGAGTTTGTTTCGCCACCAGACAACCTTCGCAGACTTGCTCTGGGTGGTCGATTTTCGGTAATCCGACCACCATCTCTTTCTCTGCCATTGTTCTGAGACTTTGGAAATTTATATGACCAAATCTCTCATGCCATAGCCAAGCGGGATCTTCAATTGTGGTCTTCAAACACTTCTGCTTGCATGTTTCGATCTTGATTTTGTATAAACGGTTCACGGTCCGTTGCACCTTCATCAGCAGACGCTCACTGTGATCGAACACCTTCAGATGGTTGCCTTTGAGCTCGATCCGACAACCTTCTTCGGTCAATTGTCCAAGACTTATGATATTGCTCCGAAGACTCGGTATGTAATATACATCTGAGAGCTTTCTTCGACTTCCATCTTTGCATTGCATCAGGATTGTGCCTCTCCCTTTTATCTGAACAGTAGAGCCGTCTCCGAACTGTACCTTTCCAAGCACACTCGTATTTAATTCGTAAAACATCGAGTACGTACCCGTCATGTGGTTGCTGGCTCCGTTGTCAAGATACCAGTCTGCCGTCCGCTCTTGAGTCTGCTCTCCCTTCTCCAACAGGCTCGGAAACACTTTCTCCTCGTTTAACAGAACCATTGTCGGTTCGTCTACAGTGCAGAGCGACAATAGTAGTGTCGGCTCCTTGTGCTCTGTAGTTTGTGCCAAGTTTGCTTCCTCCACTTTCTTCTTGCCCCGACAATTCGCAGCATAGTGACCATATTTCTTGCAGTTATGGCACTGGATGTGGCTCCGACATTCAGCGGCGTAGTGCCCATACTTCTCGCATGTGTAACACTGAACATCAGACTTGTCGGTATGATGGTCGCCGCCTCCACGACCACCTCCTCGACCACTTCGCCCATGACCTCTCTGATCGTAGCCTCGACCTCGTCCATGAGACGCGCCGCGGCCGGTCGATGTGCCACGACCACGACCACGACCACGACCGCCCCTCGATGATGAGTCTCCTCGGTCTTTCGTATCTTCTCTTACGAGCAGTACTTGCTGACCGTTGTCTTCTTGATAACTCTTTAGGAGCTGCTCGTGTGCTTTGAGCGCTCCGGTTACCTCCTCAATCTTCATCTTCGAGAGGTCTTGCGAGTACATAAGCGTGGTCACGACCGGAAGAAACTTCTCTGGTAGCACTCTCAAATACTTCTTCACCGCCACCTCATCTTTCAAGTCGTCGCCGAGAGATTTGATCTCGTTCACGACTTTGTTGAATCGACCAGAGAACTCTTCCACGGTCTGACTCTTCCCCATCTTCATGGCTTCAAACTCACTTCTTAAGGTTTGAAGTCGAACTTCCTTCACTCGATCTACTCCTTCATGCATGGTTCGCAGAGTAGTCCAGACTTCCTTTGCCGTCTCCTTGCCGACTAGTTGCCGCATCATTGAGTCGGGCACAACTTGATAGATCGCTGCCATCGCCATCTTGTCGAGACGATCATCGAGGACCTTGTCCTTCTCCTTTGGTTCGACCGCACCCCAGACGCCTTGCGCGATCATGTTGACCTTCATCTTCATCGCCCAGACCGGATAGTTGTCCGAACTGAGGATCGGGTACTGCAGCGACACGCTCTGCTTCGCCGTGTCAGCCATGTTTAACCACTGCTCTGATACCAATTGTTGGACGGTCTTACGACCTCCCAGGATCTTCCACGACCGGTTAGAGTCGTTTACGACCGAATAGAATTGTTTACGACCGGTTCTGGATGCTTACGACCAGTTCCGACCGCTTCAAACTCTTCCGATCATTTTTTCAACGTGGTCGTAAATTTACTGTAGCAACTTACGACCGCTCTGCGATATCGCTGCCGCTGCCTTCCTTCAGCCGCTCGAGATACCGTGATCGAAGTCTTTACGATCACGCAGTGATGCTGGCGATCACTGTTCACCGTGGTCGAACACCCGTACGACCACGTTCACTTCCTCCAACGTGATCGGAGTCGCTTCCGATCACGTACTGGTCTTCACAGCGTAGTCGTGGTCGAACGCCTTTCGACCACCCTTGTCGAAACTTTGTCGTAGCACCTCACGATCACGCCTGCTAGAACTTTGTCGTGGTCGTAATTCCTCCCGATCACCCTTGCGGTGATCGTGAGTCCTTCCGACCACGTCTCGCACAAACACAAAACAATGCTCTGTGTCTTTCCCCTCTTTTTGGTATTTTCTCAATGGCTTGGTATATCGAATACATGGCTCTAAGCCTCTTTTTATACCCGGCTGTCCTACTTCAACACGGGTTCTCAAACACCTACTCCGATTTTGATTCTAATACGACTCCGACTAGGTTTCCGTCTACGACTTTGAATTGCGGCTGCAATTCGACTTCGATTACACCCAAATTTTGCACATGACTCTAAAACAAGATTATTTACAACACCGTGCTCCTCTCGGCCTAAAAAATGTCACAAAGACGAGGAAGGAGTTCAATGGGTGCAAGCCCATTTTTTGGATGAGGAGTGACTTCAGTGGGGCGCGCGAGCGTAAGGAAGAACAGCTGGCGGTGGGAGGTTGAGACTGGACAGCGTGAGGCCATGCTGTCGACGGTTCGTCGGCGGGGAATTCGCTAAAACACGGATGCCCGTGGGCTAGGTTTCAAGCGGACACCATTTCGGGCCGTTCGATCGACGCATAGGAGCATCCAAAACATTGGATGAAGAAATCCCCCACGTGCATTGTCCGTGACTTCGCATCTTCTCATCCTTTTCCCGAAGAAACCCACTGTCATGTGTGCTGCTCCCTCCGTAAAACGTCGCCCGCACGTTGTTGCGCCCCTGCCGTCGCCTCCACCTCCGTCGCGCGGCAAGGCTCCCAGTGTGTTTTTCTCCTTCCCCAACCTAACCCTAAGGGCATCAGGAGTGTATATATCGCAATAAGCTTTAAGATGGATCTCACATAATTATTAAGACCGACTCGTTATGTTTGAGGCCACCGCTTGGCTGTAACAAAGGTCCCACTCGACAGTAAAAAAATTGTATTTTAATGCTTGTGGTAGTTGGTAATTGGCTGGTGGGGGGAGAGAGAACAACAGGATTAAAAGAAAATTATATTTTAATGTTTATAGCTAGGTTTTTAGCTTGAGGACCGGCCTTAAGCCTTTTTTGCTTATGGTCTGCTTAGGGTCAACCCTGTAATGTATAAGGTCGACCTTAAGGTGCACTACTAGAAAACACATCATCCCTCACGGTTGAAAACCGTCAGAAAAATAGCAAAAACCGTCAGGTTAATTTTCCCTGACGGGTTCCCGTCAGGCAAATCCCCTCAGGGCTGGTTGGTAAGGAAAATTAAATTTGGCTGACGGTTACCCGTCAGGGAATATTAACCTGACGGGTAATACCGTCAGGGAAATTTAACCTGACGGTCGGTTAACCTACCGTGAGGAAAATTGATTTAACCTGACGGTACTAACCGCCCGTGAGGAAAATTGATTTAACCTGACGGTACTAACCGACCGTGAGAAAAATTGATTTAACCTGACAGTACTAACCGTGAGGAAAATTGGCACAAATGCCAAAAAAAATAGTAATATCAGGTTAAATGAATACATAAAGTTCTCAGCTTCTTGCAATCTAGAAAGTGAAGACTGAAAAGACCTACACTGCATAATATATTCAGACAAATTAGGCTGTAGAATCGTTCTAACAGCTGTAGAATTTGATCATAACTCTGCATTCTCCAGACAGCTTCATACGCACAAATTTATCATTTAGATTCTCCAGTTATGACACAAGGTCTAAGTAACCTATATTAAACAAACTACATAGCATGGATTAAGTAACAATAAGAACGATCGTGAGATAACTCACCTCAAGGATACATAGCCAGTAGATTCGGAAGAGGATACCTCTGTATAAGCCGCATCATCAAAGTTGACAATACAGTAGAGAACAATAGATGACATCAATGGCCAATTTTTAAACAAGTTCTTGTTTGTAGTTGAACTAATATGTTGCTCAATAAGCTCTTCAGAGTCCTTTTTCACAGATGGAGAGTATGACATTGATTCTACTGTTTTCGCAATATGCAAGTCTCTTATCTGTTGTTGAGAAGAGGATTATACGATATTTAGCAAATCTTGTCTATGGTTACAGAAAAAGAATTGCACTGCACTTTGACATAATCAATCAGTATAATTGCCCTCGATGTAACAGGAACAAGGACCACCTGGCAAATGACAGATTTGTTCAGCTACGAAATTGATAACCTCAAAACTAATTTTTGCTTGGTTCAAGCCGAAATTGATAACTCATGTTTGTTTCATTAATCTAGCTGCTGTGGGTTTCTAAGTCTTAAATATTAGTTGATGACTACATTCTACTCATACTAAATTTATCCACTAATGAACCAACATCCTGAAGCTACCCATCCTATAGCCTAAAAAAAGAGTTCATATGATTAATAAACAGCAATCTCTTGGCAAATATTTGTATATCATCCAAAAAGAAAAACTGAGGTGGAGTATAGAAAAAAGCCGACTATCGGATTTGAACCAATGACCCTCGCATTACAAATGCGATGCTCTAACCTCTGAGCTAAGTGGGCTTACATAACAGAAATAGCGTAACAAATACAAATACAAATCCATTTTCCAACCTCTCCCCTGCAATTAGATGTTTAAGAATAAGCAAATTTGTATGAAATGTTGTAATAGATGCACAGAGAACACGCTATCCTAGAAGTATTTACAATTATCCATAATCCACCAACCAATAGGCAACAAATATGAAGAGCCAGCTCTAACATTGCATATCAACATTGCATATTGACTTAAACAAAGGACAATATGTAAACCTGCATATCAAATAATAGCTCTAACATTGCACAAACCAGACCATCATTCATCCATCACACAAGATATATATATACCATCATTCATCCAGTGGAGTCACGGCGAGGGAGGCCCGATCCGATGGCGTCGTGGTGGGGGAGGCCGAATGCGACGACGGTGGTGGTGACCTAGGGCGGTGGCGTCGTCCGAAGGAGGCGCGAGCACGGCGGTCGGGAGGCGGCGCTGTGAGTGCGGCGGCCGGGAGGTGGCGGCGGCTCAAGACGCGACGACCGGATCTAGCCGGATCCGGCACGGGCCGAGGTGGATCCGGAGAGGGGCAAGCAGATCCGGCGGCGGGGAGGCCGGATCTGGCGCGGGTCGGCGGCGGGGAGCCGGAATCTGGCTGGTGAGGGGTTGGGGAGGAGGAGGCAGCCGAGGCCGGGGATGGGGAGGAGGAGGCGGGCGCGCGAGAGGATGGGGTAGAGGAGGCGCGGGCGAGGGGATGGGGCGGAGGAGGCGCGGGCGAGGGGATGGAGGTGCGGGCGAGGGGCGAGGGGCGAGGGGATGGGGCGGAGGAGGCGCGGGCGAGGGGTGAGGGGATGGGGGCGCGGCGCGCGGGCCGGAGGAGGCGTGGGCGAGGGGATAGGGGCGCGAGGGGATGGAGACGCGGGCGAGGGGAAAAGGTGGGGTGTTAGGGTTTCCAATTAACCTCACAGGGATACGTGGGCCCGACAGGAAATTTTTTTTTTGCGACGGTGATGCGTGGACCTGTCACAAAAATTGATATCCCTCACGGTCTATGCGCGCCCGTCAGGAAAATTAAAACCCGTGAGAGATGATCCGTTTTCTAGTAGTGGTGGCTTATGACCCCCTATTTTCATACACTCCGGATGCCCTAATAGTGCGCTCCTTCTCATGATGCCGAGCACCACCACGTCTGACTCCACTGCAGACAAGGTTATGTTCCTCCCGTTGTGTTTACATTTGTACTGTTTTTAATATACCGATTCCTTTTTTCGTGGTTGTATTCTCTCTATAAAGCATGTTTCCTCACTACTATAAAAATGGTTATCACAGATGGTTCAAAACTGTCATCACAGATGATTTTCTGAACCATGTAAGTATGTGAGTCAGTTATAAATACAATACATATGATTGTAACTAGAACTGTCTATGATACTCTAACATTACATATTGCTCGAAGTAAAAATCGTCTGTGATACTCTAACATCACAGATGGTTCTAGCTACCAACTGTCTGTGATTGACGAGTATCACAGACAGTTGTAATATAGAACCGTATGTAATAGTCCTTCATAAAAAGTTTATACCATAAAACCATCTGTGATAGTTTATACTATACCTAAAATTTTCTGTTTTTTGGCTAGCCTCAAGAAATGTTAGCTATGCCCTTTAAAAACAAGCAAATACAGCAGCAAACATAGCAGTACATTCCATTAAAATCCACTATTACAGTATCACTAGATAGTAAGCAGGTTACCCATCTAACACAGCAAGAACATGGGAAGAATACAGGCCTGTTCTTTTTTGCTGCGGCTTTTTGCTGCGGCTTATGGCTTTTGGGCTGTTTGTATAAGAGATTATAGAGTAACAGAAACTCACGTACGGCTTGTGCCGATATAAATGAAGTCAGTAAAGTGCGTACTACAATTAACTAGTAGATTCTATCTTAAAAAAATACTCCGTTTAAAAGCTAGTTACTGTAGAAAAGCCGAAAAGCGACTTTTAGAAGCTGAAAAGAACAGGGCCTACATTTCCTAATCCTACGAACCCAACTCTTAAACATGACAAGAACACATTTCCTAATCCTATGAATCCATTGCAAAAACATAAAAGAAGGAAGGATCCTAGCAACACGCGAGTTGGATGTTCTTGACGCCGACTTGAGCACCGTCTTGGTAGCTAGCTACTTTTGTGGTGCCTTATAATAAAGGAGAGGCGGCGGTAGCATCACCTTTGTGTCACGATGGTGACACTGCATAATACACTTTTATGACACTTACGACAACAGTATCTTGTGCAGTGAACCGTAATGTTACAACGGAGGCGCTAGCTCATGGTGGTAGTCGGCGTCTTCGAGGAACAAGTTAGGAGTGGATGAACCGTAATGTTACAACGGAGGCGCTAGCTCATGGTGGTAGTCGGCGTCTTCGAGGAACAAGTTAGGAGTGGATGAACCGTAATGTTACAACAGAGGCACTAGCTCATGGTGGTAGTCGGCGTCTTCGAGGAACAAGTTAGGAGTGGATGAACTAATTAGGAGCAGCCGGTAGAACTCATGCATCGTGAAGTGAAAGGGAGAGGGGGAGTAATTAATAAGGGCAAAGGTGGGAGGAACCGCTACCTACTGTTCAATGTGGAGAGAATGGACGGGTGAGATTAGAATTCTAGGAGAGATGCTATGGATCGGCATCGTGGCATTATTAGAGACGATTTGTTATACGAACCGTCTGTGATTATACACATATCATAGACGGTTCTTATAAATAAACGACTGCGAATTATCACAAATGGTTTATACTAATAACCATCTGTGATATTTTCACAGACAGTTATTAATACGAACCGTCTGTAATATCTTGCTTTATCATAGACAGTTCGTATAAATAATCGTCTGTGATAGTTACAACGCAGACGGTTTATAGAAACCGTTTGTGAAGTAACTGTTCAGTATAGTCTTTTTTTGTAGTTGTGCCTCTCGTACCATGGCAAATAAATCTGGCGTGCATGTATGTATGCACGAGTCGAGTTCAATCCGTGAACAAAAGGACATGTACATGATGTCTCCGCCATAGGTATTATACATGGAGGCTTATGATTTTTTTTCTTTTTTACGATTAATGTGAGAATTTTTTAGCTATTTTTTTCCATGATTACTGTAATAATTTTTAGGTTTTTTCTCACCTTAACGTGGAAGCCTCTAAGGAGCTTTCAATTAGTATATATATAGATAAATAAATAAGATTTAAACCCTAATGAGTTGAGTTGTACACCTATAACTCCATCACCCCCGCTTAGAGGTGGTTCTATATTGTCCATAGAGTTCTATCATGAAGAAAATGCACTACATTTTCCAATCCATCAAATTTTCATATCACCTATAATATCTAGTATTCAAATCGTAGAGGCAGAATAGTATATCCTTGCTGATTTTTCTGTCGAAGACAAATACACTTGCATGGAAATTAATTTATTAACCAGTTGAATTGTTCGTACAATTGTGCAACTAGATTTGCAAATGCATTTGTATTTTCTGTACAACTGTAATGCTCATGTTTCAACATATAGTTGCACTTGAAGAGCTTGGGGAGCCCGGTGGCGACCTCCTGAGGGCTGTGGCGATAGGATCTGACAATGGATGGGCTCGGGGAAGTCGGTCTTGAGAGGAAGAGCTCAGGCTCAGGGCTGACAGATCCAGCGACGAAAAGCTTGGGAAGCCGACATCCCTAATGGAGAGAAGAGGAGGAAGGGAAAAGATATGAGGTCATGCCGGCGACGAGCTCAACGACAGCGACAACAGGGCATGGTGGAAGCTAGGGTTTCTTCCTTAGCTCTGATGCCAAGCTTTTTTTATTTTTTTGAAAAAATGATGCCATGTAAGTTAGATAAGAGGAAAATGTTACACTTGCATCTATTATTCTCATAGTAGAAGGCATAGCAACGTTCATATATATATACATGAGGGTTAGGGCCACATGGGCCATCTCGTGTCAATGGACCAATATACATATACATCACACAATATTTAGGACATATATAACAATTGGTTTCCAAAATTACAGTTACGGAATGAAAAGATCTCTGCTAAGGTCGTGTGTCATACAGGCATACAGCTCGAGCTGCAGTGACCAAACCAAACCCGGCTAACTGAAGAAGTGCGTCGAAAAACTATATTCTGATATCAACACATGAAAATGGTAGAAACATATGTCACTTTATATTATGACAAGAAAATCAGGCAAGATCCCAAGAACTGCGAAGCAACGCGGAGGCGGATGAGTCAGAAGAATGCGTGGTGCCCGTAGTCGTCGACGAGTGAAAGGTACCACCAGGGTTTTCGATCGACAGAACACGGTAGGCATGAGCGGCTATTTCGAGGTTCGGCGCGTGATTGTACATCTGCGGGGGCAGCACCGGCAGCGGCGCGTCCGCGGACTGCAGGACGTGCATCGCCTGCGCCACGGACGGCCTCTGGCTCCGGTCTGGGTGCGCGCACCACAGCCCGATGACCAGCGCGCGCTCCATCTGCCTGTCGTGCAAGCCGGCGTCGCCGCTCAGCCGCTCTTCTGCTGCTTCGAGGACGGCACTCCTGCTGTACAAATCCCAGACCCATCTCAGCAGTAGGATGACCTTCTCCGACTGCTCCATCACTGGCGGCCGGCCGGACACGATCTCGAGGAGGACGATGCCGAAGCTGTAGACATCCGACTCGGTGCTCGGCTTGCGCGTGTTGACGAACTCGGGGTCTATGTATCCCGCGGTTCCCGCCACGACATGTGTTGTCCGCGACCCGGTCCCATGCTCGACGAGCCTCGCCAAACCGAAGTCTGCCAGTTTGGTGTCGTAGGATGAGTCAAGCAGTATGTTGCCTGATTTGATATCACCGTGCACCACGCACTGCTGGCAGTCCGCATGGAGATATTGTAGCGCACGGCCTAGGCCAACGATGATCTTGTACCTATTATCCCAAACGAGTTAGTGATCTTTTAATCTGTAAGGTTTTTGAATCAGCAACATGGATAGCATTTGTTGAGCTAGGGCGGATTTGACGAAACAATATCTGAACAAATTAAAACAAGATCGAAGGCCAAGCACCCCTTGTACTAACGCATAGGGTCCAAATGTTGCCCAGACCATAAACCCAAATCAAGGCATCCAGTGACAAACGAAGGGCGGGCCCCACGCTTCAATTCAACTGCTAATGTGCGCTGACACCGATGCTTGGTAGTTGGTAACAGGAGCTCGAGAGTATCGCTTTCCTGTCCCCGCTCACGAACAAAGGTGTATCTAGGGCTGTGCGTTCGGTTTTTTCGGTTTATACGGTTCGGTAAATACAGTTTAATCGGTAAATACGGTTTTAGTATTTCGGGAAATACGGTATTTTTCAAAATACGGTTCGGTATCGGTAAATACCATTTTATTTCGGTACGGTATCGGTTAATACCAATTTTACCAAACTTTGCGCGAATTGCTAAACATTAATTCTCTTCTCTATTCTACAACCAATTCTAAACGTTAATTCTCCATTCTAAATGGCTAATAGCAGTGCTGCAGTGGCACTGTGAGTGACTGGGCTGTGGCACTCTGGCTGTCTGGCAGACCGCACGCACCACGCAGTAGTGACGCAGAAATGCTGTGCAGCAGAATGCAGTCGGACAGGGCAGGGGCAACTCACAGCCGACAGCAAGCATCAGTGCATGTGCATCACAGCAAATCAGCAATCAGCCAAACACATTCAGTTTATCACAGCATGAAGCATCAGTGCATCACTTCACTGATAATAACAAAAGCATCAGATAATACCAGCAGTCCAGCATCACTTCACTTCACTCAGGAATCACAGCCTCACAGCCTCACAGGAGTACAGGACAGCAGCAGTAGCAGTACATACAAACAATAAAACATCCATACATAATACCAGCAGTAGCAGATAATAACAAAAGCATCAAGCAGCAGTACTCCAGCCCTCCAGCAGCAGCTAGCAGCAATATCATCTGACTCAGACATCTAATAATCCAAAAATGCAAAGATAGATAACCAATTAACCATTATCTAATAATCCAAAAAATGCAACATCTCTAAATTGTCCAGTACTGGACAGAGGAAGCTACACAAACACATTACAAATTAACTGGTGCATATATGTTCAGTGCAGCGCACCCATATTGCTTACAATATTAGCTCTTACGCATGGCAGTGCATTAGGGATTATGATGCATCGGGAACGTTTGTATGATGATTATCATAGCCAATGTAAGTAAATCCATAAATCCATCTTATTATAACAATGCCTGCAATTTATGTTCTTGTCAATATGGTCAAAATTTATACTGAACAAGTGTGATGTTGTGAGCTGCAGGTTGCTAGTTAGCTATATATGGACCAAGACCCCATTGCAATTAATCATAGCATTTCTTATACAAATTTATCATACAAATTAATGTACGAAGGGAACTTCTTCTGTGTCTTAACAGTTAACAGTTAACACTTGACAGTTAACAAATTTATCATACAACTCTATTTGCTATTAGAGATTTAGAGTCATCCAGAGATCATCCAATTGATGAAACAGAGAGAAAGCCACAAAGAACTTACTTCGCAAGATCCAATTGATTCCGGCGTCTTGGGAGTTGGGAGAGGGAGGCGGAGGCGCGGAGGCGGAGCACCGGAGCACTGAAAGAGGCGGAGGCGCGGAGCAGCCGTCAGACGTCAGCCGAGCACCGAAGGGCGAAGGAGGCGGAGGCGCGGAGCACCGGCACCGGAGGTCCAGAGCCCGAAGGACTAAAGGAGGCGGTCAGGCGGAGGCGCCGAGCACCGGGCGGGCGGGCGGGGAGCCGGGGAGGGACCGAGGGAGCACCGGGCGGGGAGCCGGCGAGGGACCGAGGGGGCACCGGGCGGGGAGCCGGGGAGGGAGCACCAGCCGGGGAGGAGCTCGGATCTGGGCCAGAGCGACTGTGGCGAGGGGCGTCGCCGCGTCGTCACTCACTCACGCTCTCTCAAACTCTCAGTCTCTCACTCACTCGGTCTGGCGGCGCAGCGCTAGGGTTTTCCCCTTTTCGGTGCCGTCTTGCGCTCGCGCGTGCGTCGGGCGGGCCGGGCCGTCGGTACTGCTGGTGACTGGGCGCTGGGCTGTTCGGTTTTTTGGGATTTTCGGTTTTTCCTCGGTTTTTACCGAAAAAACCGAATCATATAAATACCTGTTTTTTAGAAACCGAACCGAATACCGAAAACCGGTCAAACCGAGTTGACCGGTTCGGTTCGGTTTTTTCGGGACGGTTTTTTCGGTTCGGTTTTTTTTTGCACAGCCCTAGGTGTATCTGGTTTTTGCCCAGTTTTTAGCTTTCTTATAATAACTAACTTTTAAACGAAATATTTTTTAAGATTAGATCTAGTATATATATAGGCCTCGTTTGGCACAGCTCAGCTTCACTAGTGAAGCTATTTTTTTTAGTTTCAACTTCACGAGCAGCTTCACCAGTGAAGCTAAAGCTGTTTTGGAAAACTATTTGGCAAAACAGCTTCACCAACAGCTTCATGCATGGCTGAGAGAGGGCAATTGTCCAAAATGCCCCTGTCTACCTGACTTGTTCTAACATTTGGAGTTGTATGTTTGTATATGGTCATATGAATTAAAAAATAATATATTTGAATGAGTATGAATTAAAAATTAAAATAATAAAATAATAAAAAAATTAAAATCAGTGCGAACGGTAGAGAAGTGCGAACAGGAGGAGAGGAAACAGGCGTGGGACCCAGTGGCAAAGTGCTGTAATTTCTGTCAACTACAAGGGCAGTGGGTTCCTAGAACTACGTGCCTGAGGGAGAGAGCTGTGAAAAGCTACTATTTTCAGCTTCACCCCACCTCATTCCCTTGTGAGAGCATGATTTAAGGAGCTTCATCCATGAAGCTGTTTGCAAAAAAGGTGTTTGGCAAAAAACAGCTCACAACAGCTCATGAAGCTGTTGGTGAAGCTCTACCAAACAGGGCCATAGTATCGACTTCATTTATATTGGCAAAAACTATACGTGAGTATCTGTTATTCTGTAATATCTTGTATAAACAGTTTAAAAGTCACAAGGCGTAGTCAGAAACCATGAGCTCAGCCAAAAAGAACAGGTGCTTAGATTCACCGTCCATCCGTTTGACCATCTGTTTTTATACCGAGATATTTGAAACAAGCTTTCAAGCTAACAAAGACACCTCTTAACCGGACAAATTTTAATTGAATAACTTTCAATCGGACAGATTTTAATTAACTAGGAGATTGTAAATTACTATAACAAGTCACAAACATTGAAAATAAAAAAATTCACTCATACAGAAAATCCGGGGATCATCTAAAAAGTCACAAAGGTTAGATGGTGCTCAAGTTAGCTTAAGCTTTTGGCTTTTGAGATTATTTGGTACTATTTGATGTTTTTTACTATAGCTGTTATAAATTTTTTATACGTAATTAAATTTAAAAATTAAAAATTAAAAAGTTCTCTCATCTCAGATAATACAAAAGATATATAAAAAAAGATAAAACCCAAAAAATCAAAATATAAAAGAAAATTAAAAAGTTAGAAGTAAAAACATAAACACAAATAAGGATGGCCTAACACACCTCCCTGTGTACCCTGCCCAGAAAAATAAATAAAAAAGCAGACAAATGAAAGCGACAACTTGCTTTGTCTCGTACCCAAATAATAATAATAAACACTTACCAACTTCCATGTGGCACAAGAAACGAAAAAATCCTGCCTAAGAGCAAGTATAATAAGAGACTGTTAGTAGGCTGTATGCTGAGGTGGAGGAGAGAGAGGAAGAGAGAGAAGAGAGGTGGGCTGTAAGTTTACAGCCAGCTGAAGCACAAGAACCAAGAAACTTTGTGAGAGAAAGGGGTGGGTCATACAGCCTTCAGCTGACTGTAAATTACTATATAAATAGGCTGATAAGTGGACTGTAAGTGTCCATACAGCCACCTAAAGGCTGTATTATTAACCTTGCTCTAACGCGTCAAAGCTGGCGGCTCAGCCTGTATCCATTTTAATACTAGAGTTTGGTTTGAACACTATTCTAGACATTTTTTTCCGTAGCTTTTTGTTTATAAATATAGAAGGTATTTTATGTGTTAATATAAAATTAGTATGATATTTTTTTATCTCTAATAAATATGTAGTTTTATTTGCTATTCTCTAATGTATGCATTAAATAGAGTGTTTAGAGATAATTGGGCTTGTTCTTTTCAGCTTTTAAAAGCTGTTTTTCGGTTTTTCTATAGTAACTAGGTTTTAAACGGAGTATCTTTTCAAGATAGAGTCTACTAGCTAATTGTAGTACATACTATACCGATTTCATTTATATCGGCAAAACCACACATGAGGTTACTCTGTAATCTTTCGCACAAATAGCCTAAAAGACACAAGCCGCAGCCAAAAACCATAAACTTCAGCAAAAAGAACATGCCTATTATTAGGGATAATTTAGCTATTTTCACTGTCTAATTTTGGTGTATGTATCTAAAAAAAATACGTATTATAAATTTGGATGTAGTGAGTAACTGTTTCAAAAAATATCAAGTAACTCGAATAATAAATAAACTAGTTTAGTATCATACCTTTCGGGCCATGTGAGCAATCTTTCGCTGCTATAGAGATGTTTGTCGAGGCTGCCCAGTTCAACGAGCTCGTAAACAAGCAAAAGTCCCTTGTGGCTGTCACACCAGCCTAACAACTGCACGAGGTTGCGATGCCTGAGCCTGCTTATGATCTTCACCTCGGCCTCGAACTCCTTCTTCCCTTGAGAGGATGTCTCCGACGAGAACAGCTTTACGGCCACCAGCTGGTGCTGGTGCATGTCCCCGCTTGGGAGGCGGCCGCGGTAAACGTTGCCGAAACCTCCACGCCCGAGCTTCTCCTGCTCGGCGAAGTTGCCCGTCGCGTCGGCCAGCTCGCGGTAGGGATATCGCCTGGGTCGTGCAGCCAGCCCTCCTCCCAACTCGACTGGCTCCTCTTCAGAATCGCTCTCGCTGGTTCCACGTTGATGTTTGTTCCTTGTGCGTTGCCTCCATGTACGAAAACCAAAGACGGCACATGCCAACACAATCAGCGTTGGAACTGCAGATGCTAACGCAACCTTTAGCCGGTGGATACGTTTGTTGTCGTTGGGGTTGATGACAGGGGCTGGAGGCTGAGGCGCAGGCGCAGGCGCAGGCGCCGGAGTCCTCTTGGAGTCCAGTGTGGAATTGAATGACCAGGACAGTAGTTGGTGTACCTCGATGCAGCTGCCGGTGGACGCAGCGAAGCCGACGGCGACCACCTCAGGCAAGCAACTTCTCATGTCAACGGTAGCGTCAACTCGGTACGTGGTTCTGTTGATCAAGAGGGTGACGGCTAACGTCTTCGTGCTGTTGTCGTAGTTGATCTCGGCGGTCATCGTGGTGCCGGACGTCAGGTTCGCGCCGGGCGTCGACGTGTCTGTGTGCGCCACCGATTTGAGGGAGTTCACGTCGATGCCAACGTGGTTGTCGCTTGAGTCGGCAGCTTCGGCGTTAGGGTACGTGTCGAACTCGACTGCCACGATTCGAGCGTCGCCTGTCGCGTTCATGTAGCTGTCGAACAGGCCGATGTACCCGCCGACGCTGTAGCTGTTGGGCGGGATCATCGACGGGTAGTGGCCGAGGAAGAAAGCCATCCCGTCGCCGGTGACGGAGCACCCGTTTGAGGTGGCCGCCGGCCTGATCTCGAAGGAGAAGGTCGTGTTAAAGCTGGAAAGTTCGCCGGTGACGTTGTCCCAGAGCGGCACCGGTTGCGCATACGACACCCGGCCGACGCTGCGCTCGTTGCTGCGGCTGATGTCGTTCTTTGTCAGCTCAATCTGAGGGGGACTGAATTTGGCGTCGCCCTCGCGTTGGAGCTCCGCCCCTGGGCCAGTAAAGGGATCTCCGGAAGTGGAAAAGTTAAGGCTGAAGGAGAGAGAGGTGGCATGAGGCACATGGATAGATAGCATCAGCGAGTAGCAGAGGCAATTGATGATGAAGAGAACGGGGTGAGATATTCTTGGTGCAGCCATTGTTGGTGTTTAGGAAGAATGGTATTCACTTTGGGAAGGAAAACGGGGTACTGCAAGTATGAGGGCACCCCCACCGTACCATTTTGACTTTGTTTGGCATTTCATGTTTGGCATTTCATGGCTTTGTGACTTTCTCATGAGATCGAAACCGTGCCTTCCAAGCAACTAGAATATGGAGAAAAATTTAACTGGCGCTCACTTTCATGAATGGTTGTATATGAACATAATTAAAATAAAAAATATAGTTGCTTTCGTTGGCCAAAGTTGATCGAGTCCATGGCATCTGATTTTTTAAATAAACTATTTTTAGTTATTTTATACAAATAAACAATCTTTCATTTTACAGAAATAATCCATAATCACACGACCAACGCATGATTAGGCCCAATCACACGGTGACCATGCGGAGGCTCGATTGCTTATTCAGCACGCGACTAAGCCTAGTCGCTTATTAGAAACGCGACTGAGGCCCAGCTGTTCATTAATTGGGCTTGCGAGTGAGCCCAATCACACTTTAGAACCGCGATTAAGTCTAGTTGTGTTTACCAAAAAGACCACTTGCATTTTACAAATACAGGAATAATTGGATTTGATACTACAATATATATGATTAGTATAAGACATTTTATTTTGAAGGTTTATACAGATTTGGAGCAACTTGTCTGCATCCCGTTCATTGGAAAGGCTAGAGCGTGTAGTCAATTATCTTTAAAAACATGGCATGTTTTGGTCGCTTCAGCCTAAAAAGTTGGAGTTATAGTCACTTTGGCTTGAAAAGCTAGGCTGGCCAAATCTATAGTCTTTTGAGTGACAACATTGTTGCTCTAGTTTTTCAGGCCAAAGTAACTGTACTATGAGAAGAGCTATTCATACTGAAATGACCATACCATGTTACCTTTTTCAGACTAAATTGACAACACACGCTAGCTTTCCTCAGTGAATAGACAACTCGCTGAGCTATTCTATAGATAAAGGTACCTTCTCGTAGACGTGAGTGTACTTACATTAACTAAAATTTACTCCCTCAACACTACACCCCAACCGTCTGTAAAATCTGGGCACACTCCACTCCTACAAGCAACACTCCATTCTTCTGCATCAGATCTAACACCTAAATCATATCAATGGCAGATGCTGGATCGTCATCTGGTAAAGAAAAAGGGAAGGTAGAAGAACCGATAAATCCTCGATGGCCAAAGTGTCATTGCAATGTTTCAGCTATCTACACTAAAGTCCACAGCACCTATCCCTTTGCTCAATTTGTCTTCTGGTGCAAGAACAGGAAGGTTAGTCTTCCATCCGGATATTTAGCATATCTCCTCAAAATATCACTAACTTAATTATTCTATGGTTGGGAAAATGAAGGTGCAGCTTGAACTATTCGCCGGTTCAAGAAAACCATGACCTTATCTTCTTTGGGCCCGAACCTATAGCTGCGACCAAGAAAAATGAAGAGGAGTACCACGATAGGAAACAAAAAGAGTTGACGGAGAAGCTTTGGAAGTTTTCAGGTGGACGACCGTAAGTGTGGGAGACTAACAAGCAATCAATGGACCTCATAGACTAGTACTGAGAAGATGTTGTTGTGAGAAAGGAGTGCAACTCAGGGGCAGTAGGATGAATGTCCACAAGACTAATTTTCTTTCCTATTTGGTAAGTATTTTCGATAATGAAAGGTGCACATGTATCTTAGCTGCAGTTTAGATTGATGGTTTATGTATATTGCCATTTGTACCGTGGGAATAGCCAGGCAAATAATGCATATAACCGTACCCTGCAAGCCATGTAATTCCCGTCATTACTGTCAAATTATGTTAGGCTTGGGATCTATAAGTACCTAGATATAGTTTCATGTTGTGATTGAGTAAATGTTGTAAATAATCTTGTTTTAGAGTCATGTGAAAAATTTGGGTGTAATCGAAGTCGAATTGCAGCCGCAATTCAACTGTCGTAGACGGAAACCTAGTCGGAGTCGTATTAGAATCAGAATCGGAGTAGGTGTTTGAGAACCCGTGTTGAAGTAGGACAGCCGGGTATAAAAAGAGGCTTAGAGCCATGTATTCGGTGTACCAAGCCATTGAGAAAATACCAAAAAGAGGGGAAAGACACAGAGCATTGTTTTGTGTTTGTGCAAGACGTGGTCGGAAGGACTCACGATCACCGCAAGGGTGATTGGGAGGAATTACGACCACGGCAAAGTTCTAGCAGGCGTGATCGTGAGGTGCTACGACGAAGTTTCGACAAGGGTGGTCGAAAAGACGTTCGACCACGACTACGCTGTGAAGACCAGTACGTGATCGGAAGCGACTCCGATCACGTTGGAGGAAGTGAACGTGGTCGTACGGGTGTTCGACCACGGTGAACAGTGATCGCCAGCATCACTGCGTGATCGTAAAGACTTCGATCACGGTATCTCGAGCGGCTGAAGGAAGGCAGCGGCAGCGATATCGCAGAGCGGTCGTAAGTTGCTACAGTACATTTACGACCACGTTGAAAAAACGATCGGAAGAGTTTGAAGCGGTCGGAACTGGTCGTAAGCATCCAGAACCGGTCGTAAACAATTCTATTCGGTCGTAAACGACTCTAACCGGTCGTGGAAGATCCTGGGAGGTCGTAAGACCCTCCAACAGTTGGTATCAGAGCCGTGGTTAAACATGGCTGACACGGCGAAGCAGAGCGTGTCGCTGCAGTACCCGATCCTCAGTTCGGACAACTATCCGGTCTGGGCGATGAAGATGAAGGTCAACATGATCGCGCAAGGCGTCTGGGGTGCGGTCGAACCAAAGGAGAAGGACAAGGTCCTCGATGATCGTCTCGACAAGATGGCAATGGCAGCGATCTATCAAGCTGTGCCCGACTCAATGATGCGACAGCTAGTCGGCAAGGAGACGGCGAAGGAAGTCTGGACTACTCTGCGAACCATGCATGAAGGAGTAGATCGAGTGAAGGAAGTTCGACTTCAAACCTTAAGAAGTGAGTTTGAAGCCATGAAGATGGGGAAGAGTCAGACCGTGGAAGAGTTCTCTGGTCGATTCAACGAAGTCGTGAACGAGATCAAATCTCTCGGCGATGACTTGAAAGATGAGGTGGCGGTGAAGAAGTATTTGAGAGTGCTACCAGAGAAGTTTCTTCCGGTCGTGACCACGCTTATGTACTCGCAAGATCTCTCGAAGATGAAGATTGAGGAGGTAACCGGAGCGCTCAAAGCACACGAGCAGCTCCTAAAGAGTTATCAAGAAGACAACGGTCAGCAAGTACTGCTCGTAAGAGAAGATACGAAAGACCGAGGAGACTCGTCATCGAGGGGCGGTCGTGGTCGTGGTCGTGGTCGTGGCACATCGACCGGCCGCGGTGCGTCTCATGGACGAGGTCGAGGCTACGATCAGAGAGGTCGTGGGCGAAGTGGTCGAGGAGGTGGTCGTGGAGGCGGCGACCATCATACCGACAAGTCTGATGTTCAGTGTTACACGTGCGAGAAGTACGGGCACTACGCTGCTGAATGTCGAAGCCACATCCAGTGCCATAACTGCAAGAAATATGGTCACTATGCTGCGAATTGTCGGGGCAAGAAGAAGGTAGACGAAGCAAACTTGGCACAAACTACAGAGCACAAGGAGCCGACACTACTATTGTCGCTTTGCACTGTAGACGAACCGACAATGATTCTGTTAAACGAGGAGAAAGTGTTTCCGAGCCTGTTGGAGAAGGGAGAGCAGACTCAAGAGTGGACGGCAGACTGGTATCTCGACAACGGAGCCAGCAACCACATGACGGGTACGTACTCGATGTTTTACGAATTAAATAAGAGTGTGCTCGGAAAAGTACAGTTCGGAGACGGCTCGACTGTTCAGATAAAAGGGAGAGGAACAATCCTGATGCAATGCAAAGATGGAAGTCGAAGAAAGCTCTCGGATGTATATTACATACCGAGTCTTCGGAGCAATATCATAAGTCTTGGACAATTGACCGAAGAAGGTTGTCGGATCGAGCTCAAAGGCAACCATCTGAAGGTGTTCGATCACAGTGAGCGTCTGCTGATGAAGGTGCAACGGACCGTAAACCGTTTGTACAAAATCAAGATCGAAACATGCAAGCAGAAGTGTTTGAAGACCACAATTGAAGATCCCGCCTGGCTATGGCATGAGAGATTTGGTCATATAAATTTCCAAAGTCTCAGAGCAATGGCAGAGAAAGAGATGGTGGTCGGATTACCGAAAATTGACCACCCAGAGCAAGTCTGCGAAGGTTGTCTGGTGGCGAAACAAACTCGTAGCAGCTTTCCACAGCAGACGAGTTTCAGAGCTTCGCAACCACTCGAGCTGGTTCACGTCGACTTGTGCGGACCGATCACACCCTGCACCGACGCTGGAAACCAGTACTTCATGTTAATCGTGGATGACTACTCTAGAGCCATGTGGGTGTACATGCAGAAGAGCAAGGATGAGGCAAAGTCGAACTTTCAGAAGTTTGTTGCTCTTGCCGAAAACGAAGTCGACAAGAGGGTAAAGGCGGTCAGGTCTGATCGAGGAGGAGAATTTCTCGCAAAAGAGTTTGACTCATTATGTGAAGAGAAGGGCATCGCAAGATTCTTCACGGCTCCGTACTCGCCTCAACAAAACGGAGTCGTAGAAAGAAGAAACCGAACCGTGGTCGAAACCGCACGAAGTCTTCTGAAAAGTCGATACCTACCCGGAAGGTTTTGGGCAGAAGCCGTAAGACATGCGGTCTACTTGCTAAATCGTGCGACCACACGGTCGTTGGATGGAGTCACTCCATACGAGTTGTGGTCGGGGAGAAAACCGAACGTTGATCACTTGAAAGTCTTCGGCTGTTTGGCACATGTGAGATCATCGACTTACCTGAGGAAGCTGGATGATCGGAGCAAAAGGATGATCTACCTCGGCTCGGAATCAGGTACCAAGGCATATAGGTGCTATGATCCAGTCGAAAACAAGCTACATGTGAGCAGAGATGTGGTCTTTCAAGAAGACAAACATTGGGAGTGGGAAGAACATCAAGACATTGAGAAAGATAAGTCGAAGTGGATAACTTTCGATGTCGAAGAAGTCGACACCGACAATACGACAATGGAGGAAGGAGCTACGATCACACCTCAAAGCTCGGACACGATTGATGCAAATGATCAGGAAGCCTCACCTGATACTGAAGATGAAGAAGACGGCAGGGTGCCGAAAATGAGGAGCATCGATGAGATCTATGCTCAAACTGAGCCGATACAGTCAGATGAGTTGTTACTGTACACAACAGCCGAAGAACCCGAAAGCTATGAAGAAGCAAAGGGAGATGAATATTGGAGAGCTGCAATGCAGGAAGAACTAAAATCAATTGAAGACAACAACACTTGGGAACTCACTGTTTTGCCGAAGGGTCATCGAGCGATCAGTTTAAAGTGGGTCTTCAAGGTGAAGAAGAACTCCCAGGGAGAAGTCGTAAAACACAAAGCACGACTTGTGGCAAAAGGGTATGTTCAAAAACAAGGTATCGACTACGAAGAAGTCTTTGCCCCAGTAGCTCGTATGGAGACTATACGACTACTTCTTGCGTTGGCAGCACATGGTGGATGGCAAATTCACCACATGGATGTGAAAACGGCGTTCTTGAACGGAGACATTGAGGAGGAAGTTTATGTTTCTCAACCGCCGGGTTTTCAATCCAAGGAGCAAGCCGAGAAAGTCTTGAAGCTGAACAAAGCCCTCTACGGACTTAAACAAGCACCACGAGCATGGAATTTGAAACTCGACAAAAGTCTAACGGCACTCGGGTTCAGAAGAAGCAACTCTGAACATGCTGTGTACACGAGAGGAGATGCAAAGTCAAGATTGATCGTGGGCGTATATGTGGACGACTTGATCATTACTGGATCGAGTACGAAGGAGATTATGAGGTTTAAAGAAGAGATGAAGAGGCTGTTCAAAATGACTGATTTGGGACTTCTGTGCTACTACCTCGGCATTGAAGTCAATCAAACCGACAACGGCATAACACTTTGTCAGTCGGGATACGCTCGAAAGATCTTGGAGAAGTCTGGTATGGAAGAGTGCAATCCATGTCAAACCCCAATGGAGAATCATCTGAAATTGAGCAAGACAGGCCCAGGATCACAAATTGATGCTACGACTTATAGGAGCATTGTCGGAAGTCTACGGTATCTAGTGCACACCCGACCAGACATCTCGTTTGCGGTCGGATACGTAAGTCGTTTCATGGAGAAACCAACTCAGGAGCATATGAATGCTGTGAAGCACATCCTGAGATATATCAAAGGTACTCTGAATCTTGGGATTCAGTACAAGAGAGGAGATGGGAAGTTGTTGCAGCTGACGGGCTACAGTGATAGCGACATGGCAGGAGATATCGACGATCGAAAGAGCACGACAGGCATAATGTTTGTGCTTGGGGAGAGTCCGATCAGCTGGCAATCTCAGAAGCAAAAAGTGGTTGCATTGTCTTCGTGTGAAGCCGAGTACATCGCAGCGAGCGCAGCATCATGCCAGGGAGTTTGGCTCGCTCGATTGTTGGGTGAATTGTCAGATAAAGAAAATCAGAAGGTGACGCTCAGGGTTGATAACAAATCTGCAATATCACTGAGCAAGAATCCGGTTCTACATGATAGAAGCAAACACATAGACACAAGATATCATTATATCAGAGATTGTGTCGAAGAAGGGAAGATTGCAATCGACTACATCAGAACAGAAGAACAGAAAGCAGACATATTGACAAAGTCGTTGGGGCGGATAAAGTTTTCAGAGATGAGGGAGAAGATTGGAATGATCGAAGTCGAAAAACAAGATTAGGGAGAGAATGTTGTAAATAATCTTGTTTTAGAGTCATGTGAAAAATTTGGGTGTAATCGAAGTCGAATTGCAGCCGCAATTCAACTGTCGTAGACGGAAACCTAGTCGGAGTCGTATTAGAATCAGAATCGGAGTAGGTGTTTGAGAACCCGTGTTGAAGTAGGACAGCCGGGTATAAAAAGAGGCTTAGAGCCATGTATTCGGTGTACCAAGCCATTGAGAAAATACCAAAAAGAGGGGAAAGACACAGAGCATTGTTTTGTGTTTGTGCGAGACGTGGTCGGAAGGACTCACGATCACCGCAAGGGTGATTGGGAGGAATTACGACCACGGCAAAGTTCTAGCAGGCGTGATCGTGAGGTGCTACGACGAAGTTTCGACAAGGGTGGTCGAAAAGACGTTCGACCACGACTACGCTGTGAAGACCAGTACGTGATCGGAAGCGACTCCGATCACGTTGGAGGAAGTGAACGTGGTCGTACGGGTGTTCGACCACGGTGAACAGTGATCGCCAGCATCACTGCGTGATCGTAAAGACTTCGATCACGGTATCTCGAGCGGCTGAAGGAAGGCAGCGGCAGCGATATCGCAGAGCGGTCGTAAGTTGCTACAGTACATTTACGACCACGTTGAAAAAACGATCGGAAGAGTTTGAAGCGGTCGGAACTGGTCGTAAGCATCCAGAACCGGTCGTAAACAATTCTATTCGGTCGTAAACGACTCTAACCGGTCGTGGAAGATCCTGGGAGGTCGTAAGACCCTCCAACAGTAAATGACAAACTGTGACTTGTGATCATGTAATCGGACCAGTTGGTTCTACCGGTCGATTCATAGGAGTGGTCGGAGTTCTCAGAGAAGAAGTGGTCGGAGTTCTCGGAACAGTGGTCGGAGGTCTTGAAGCTCGATTAGTATTCAACTCGACCCCGTGACAGCTCGACCAGAGCAAGTCTTTCTCGACCAGAGTTTGATTGCGACCAGCGGACGCGCGCACGAGCAGCAGCCGGCAGTGGCAGAAGTGCTCGTGAGAGTGTGTGATGAGATGCAGACTCGGTGTATGCTTCAGTTGATTTGGCCATTGAGATCGTATATCGACACAAGTCTGGTTCGAATTGGATAGAGATCGCGCGTTCATGGGACTTGTATGCAGATAGGAGTCCGATTTGAATTGGAAAGGGTATCGTGCGTACATGGGACTTGTAGCCTTCTTCGTGGAATCAACTAATCGGCACCACAATTGAGAAGAGAGAATCAACATTATCTTAACTCGTTCTGCTCGATCGGAATGGCTTCGGTCAAGGAATTCACGGGGGTCACTATACCGTGTGGAGAATTTTAGATGTCAACTTCACTACGCCGTGTTCGACAGGCACTTACATTTAAGAAATGGGTTTGCTATTTGTTCTTTGAATCAGACTTATGATGTAATTGTATGATTCTAGATTAATCTATCAGAGTAGCTGCAGTTTTATGGTCCATTTGGAAGGCTCGCAATGCGGCCTGTTTTTAAAATCACTTTCCCATTGACCCTACTTCTTTGATATTTTCGATCGCTCATTGGCGTTGATGCAGAAAGGGGGCGAGCGAGAGGAACTTTGCCGGCCGGGAGCCAAACTGTTTGAGCAAATTGTGGATGAAATCTTCGGCGCGCGAAGAGGATGGAGGCCAATGGTTGCACGTCTTAGAGGAGGAAGTGAAGATCCGGTCTGAAGTGAACTTAGTTTTCGGTCACTGCAAGTGAGACATTTTCAGCATTTCCGGCAACTTGTTTGTTCTCCCCTCATGGTGCGTTTGGTTTGTAGAATTCTTTGAGGATTCCTAGGAATACTTTCATAATTCTATGAAATTACCTTATTTGGTAAAAATAATTAGTAATTTGAATAAGAAATCCAAGATTACTTTAGGAACCAGGTTACCATAATTTTCAGGAATAATTTTCCCAAAGAAAAGAGTGTCTATCTTGGATAACTAAAAGAAAGAAATCTTTGCTATTGCACTTTTATCATTTACTTTAATTTCTTATAGTCAAATTTTGAACTTTCTAAATTCAAAACCAAATTAAAAACATTTTTCAAAGCATGACTTTCAAAACCAAAATATCAAAACTTGAATCCTGGATTCAACATCATAAATTCAGTCAACTTAAATTTCAAAATTTCAAGTTTGGATTTCGAATATCTATTTTTTGAAAATTTAAATCTTAAAATCTGAAATTTCAAATACTAGATTTCAAATTTTCAAGTACCAAAAATGTAAATTTTATAAATTTGAATATTTTAAGATTCCAAACTCAAAATGTTAAATTAAAATTTTAAAAATCCAAAATTTGAACTTTTGAATAATAAGAATTGAATTTTTTAATGTTGTAATTTTAAATTGAGAGAATTTAAATTATAAAATTCAAATTTTAGTTTGCAATGTAAAATTTATAGATGTTGACCTCATCGTCCGTGCAGTGCCACCTTGCTCCGTGGAGCCGCTGTCATCCTTAGCTCCGGCCGCCGTTCGCTGTTTGCTGCAGTTCGCCGGGCCGCCCTCGCCATCGGTGAGTCCACTGCCGAGCCCTGTCATACCTCTCTTATCTCATGCCGCCGTCCAACCGCGCCGCCTTGCCTCATCGGTCGAGCCTTGCCCGCATCGCCGCTCGCGTGTTGCCTCGGTTCGAGTGCTCGCCGATGTCAGCGTTGACGCCAGCACGCACCACGCCTGTGCATCCCTTCGGCTTCTTGGTGAACGCAGTCCACCATGAACCTAGTCCATGCCATGTGGGATCCACCTATCAGGTGCCGGTCCATAGACCTGAGCCACCCTGCCACACCAGTAGTCCACCTCATCTGCCACATCATCAACCCTGCAGACGTGTCATGCCGCGCGTCATGCCACATCAGCCTATCCGCATGTCATCAGCCCAGTCGCCAGTGCACTGTTCCATGAGCCGGGTTCATCGTATACTAGCTTTTCCGTGAGCTAAGTCTATAGCATAGTAACCTTTTCCAATTTTTAGCATCTTCCTTTAGATTAGATTTTTTGAGAGATCGTTCTCCTCCGTCCTAGCTCCGATTAACCGGATTCTTTTTCCTAAATTCATATAAAATTGAGCTCTATCTTTTGGTTCTAGTTTTGAAGTTTTTGTAGTTAATTTGAAGTTTACTCGAATTTATTTTGTGTCTAATTCATTTTCTCTCTTGCTAGATCACATCTTTGAAGAAGCAGGAGCACCACCACAGGATCAAGAATTCATAACTGAGCAAGGCCAAGGCAAGTCATGTCCTTTGATCATGTTGAACCCATTTTTCAAATCTATTATGTATTATTTTGTTTTAAATTATCATGCATCGCTATTTTATTATAAACCTTTGTATTGGTAGTTAATGACCAAATTGATTAATCTTTCCTTGATAATTTGAATGCCATGATTCCATTGTTACTATAGGATGTGTAATTATCTAGTAATGCAATAATAGTTGTTACGTTTAAATTGCTTAGCCATGCTTACTATAATACGATGGGTTTATCATCACATTTGATCAATTAATTAATTTTGACTTAATGAGATATTGAATCGTGGTTGTAGCCACAGTGATAAAATTTGTGTGACATGGCATTGGTGTGTCATTGGTGTTGGTTATACAAAAATTGGTTTTTACTTCGAGGGTTGTGGATGTCTCGCCTAGGTAATGTTTAAGAACTTAACTTTGTGCACCATTGATCTGAGCCTTACAGTGCAACCACATGTTTAGTATAGGATAGACCTGGCAGATTAATTTGTGATATTTCAATTTTGATTTCGCCATTGTGATGAACATGGTTGCTGATTTCCATGAGGCGTAGGGGGTGTGATGCGAAACCCTAGTAAGCAGAATTGGGTTGAGATTGAGTATTGTAAAGCCTTGTTGTGATCTTCTTGGTTGGCACGCCTAAGGAAGTGTGTTATACCGGTGACATTACAAGATGGTCATATCATGTGGATAAAGTTGTGCAACTTCTGCAAAGTGTAAAGCTATTCGAGTAGCCGTGTCCCCGGTTATGGATAATGCTCGGTAATTTCACATGAGGGGTAGAGTTTTCATAAAAATTTGGTTGGGTTAAGTTGGGAAGTGAATGGTTAATTCACTAGTGATTTATTAGTGAATGGTAGTACACGAGTGGTTTATTGGAGTGAACGGTCAGTTCACTTGTGGTTATTCTCAATTCCTTTTATTATTTACTTATTAATTACTTTCAAAATTGTGTTTTCAATCTATTTATTGTATTAACTTTAAATTTTTGCTTTTAGCAAAATAACCTTTCAGCCATCATTTAGTAGGCATTGCATACTATATTGCATCTTTGTTACAAACGACTTGTTGAGTACTCTTTGTACTCACGGCTACATTCATATTTGCTCAGTTGAAGAGAGAGAATCACATAAGCAGGAGTTACCTAAAGGAGGAAACTTGGATAACTTCGTAGATTTGGACTTCGTTCACCAGTCGATTGCTTGTGGGCATGTCGAGTGGCCATTACGCTTATTTCTGTTTCTTTGCTACAAATTTCATAACCCCTTCAGGCTATCATTTATAAGTTTGGTCATAAGGTCACAACTTTAATAATTAATAATATTTGAGTCGTTTCTTAGTAAATTGTGATATGGTCGATATTTCATTTATGTTTCCATTGTGTGTACTAGCGTGAATCTGGACTAGTGCAGCATACACAGAGAGTCTGAATCTACATATTTGGGTCTCGATAGTTGATTTATTCTTGCTTAGCCATGCTGAGTTATCAACATCATTTTGAAATATCAAATTACACCCAACTAATGATATATGGAATTGCTTTGTGAATAGCGGTGTGCACTATGTGTTATCTTTGATAGTATGTGTTCCACTCTAAAATCAACTAGCGGATGAATGACTTAGATTGGGACGTTTAAAAGAACTGTGTGTCCATACTATGTGCAAACTTTACTGAATCATTGTATAGTTACAGAATTGGGTAGTATTGACCTTATCAATTAAGGACTTAACTTTCTACACCATTGAACTGAGCCCCATCATACAACCACATGCTTTATGGGAAGGGCCCAACTCAATAAGTTACCTAGTTTTGGTATTAACTCCTGAGAAAGGTAGGATAAGATGTGTGCCAGGACGGAGGGTGCGATCTCACTTGTTGAGTTACATTTATGAAAGGTTTACCATTTACAAATCTAATGTTGAATTCTGGGGCTAATTGCATGTGTTAGGTTAAGGCTACCAGGTGCAAGCTCGATAGGAAGGGTCAGTACTAGAGCGAAGTTTATGATTAGTTTTGTCATGATCATCTTAGTCGTATGCATAGGAAAGTGTGCTATTGTTGATAGTATGAGTCGATATTATTGTGTGGGAAAGTTATACAATCTTTGTAGAGTGTTAATTAATCAATTTGAATAGCTGTGTCTACGGTCGTAGACATGCTCATGGATTTCACACGACGGGTAGATTTTCATAAACAAATCTGGGAAGAAAAAGCTATGTGAAACTGAAGGATAAGCTACGTGCGACAATGTTTATTACTATTGTTTACTACTATTATTTTAAATTGTACTTTCAATGTATTTATTGTATTTATAAGTCAATTTAGCTTTATGCAAAACAAGCCATAATAGCCACTTTCTTTGTAATAAGCCTTATATGTATTGCATTCTATGTAAATAACTTATTGAGTACTCTATGTACTTACCCTTGCTGCCATCAACTCAGTTACTAGAGAAGAATAATCGTCACCGATCTTTGAAGAGTTCTATGAGGAAGGTTGACCGCAAGGTCGAGAATTCAAGCCCCCTTTTGGCCCCCCAATGGTAGTTTAATTCCAAGTGCGGTGAAGAAGTGCGCAAGACTTGGTGGCACGCCCGCGTAGCGTGCGAGAGGGCTAGTTCAGTTGTACGCCACACGAAGAGGGTGGCACGGCCCCAGGTCGTGCGACGTCGCCGTGGGGGAAAATTAAATGGAAAGAAATTACACCAATTTTGCAAGAAAACAATTAGAAAAAAAATATTTTTGTAGAGATTGTTAGGTATAGAAAATCAGTTGGAGAAAATAAAATATTATTTGTGGAAGGCTATAACACGAAAATTTTGAAATAACAACCTGGCCGCCGCCCCTTCCCCTCTCTCCTCCATGCCTCATGGCTGTCCGATCCTCATCCAGCGGCTACCGG
Organism: Dendrocalamus latiflorus; assembly: GCA_017311315.1. Lineage (NCBI taxonomy): Eukaryota > Viridiplantae > Streptophyta > Magnoliopsida > Poales > Poaceae > Dendrocalamus > Dendrocalamus latiflorus. Next base: position 32,220,036 of record CM029658.1, on the reverse strand, counting down.
CAGCCCTCTCCTTATCCCTTTGATGCCGGGTCCCACCTATCGGCATCCGTGTCGTCTACCTCTCATGCCCCTTCTCCCTCCTTGCGTGCGCACCGCCGTCGGTCGTTATGCTGCTCTGCCCTACCCGGCTACTCCCTTCCCGCACGTGTGCCGCCCCACCTCCCTCCCTTCATGCGCCGCACTCCCCGCGCCCACCTCCTCCCACTCGCCCACTTCTCGACTCGCCACTCCTATGCCAGCTCCGCCCTTATCCACCTGCAACTGCCGCTACCTCCCCAACCCCGCCGGTGAGCAATTGCAAGCTGTTGAGCCCTCTGCCCCTACAAATGCCACACGGGCATATGGAACCACTGATCCCTTGCAACGACCCAGATGATTCTTGGGCTACTTCATCTTCGGGGCTGCTTGCACATGGGTGAACTGGTCAATCCCCACCTGGACTTGCCTGCGGGGAATAGAACCATCGAGAAAGGAATAATCCTCAAATTATTACATCATCATGTTCCTTAAATATACCCCTTAACGATAAGGAAAAAGTTCCACAAAATAGTCGTAAGCTCTTCTACGACCGCATGGTCCTAAGCTCTTCTACAACCACATAGTCATAAGCTCTGCTACGACTACATGGTCATAAGCTGTTCTATGACCACATAGTCGTAAGCTTTGCAACGATCGCATGGTTGTAATCTCTGCTATGACCGCATGGTCGTAAGTCCTACTATGACCACATGGTCGTAAGCTCTTCTACAACCGCATAGTTGTAAGTCTTACTACGACCACATAGTTGTAAGTTTTCTCCTACAACCACCCCTAGTCGTAAGCTCTTCTACGACTATATAGTCATAAGTCTTGCTACGACCACATGGTCGTAAGTTCTCCTACGACCACATATTCGTAAGTTGTCTTGCGACCACCTTATGGTCGTGGACCTTCCTACGACCAACCTAACTCTGACCAACTTGTCTACGATGACCAACTACATCATAGATTCATCTGACAGGGCGGTTAGAACACACGTTTATCCACTAACTGCATACGATCTCTCTCTGACAACAACCGCTACATAGTGAACGGCCACCACGTCTCTTTGACAATAAATTCTGTCAAACAGTTATCACCCGAAGCGTTAAGGCATCTTCTGACATAGGGCAATGGCCATTGCTTCACCATCTATAAAGGTTAACATTGGAGAGGGAGAAGAGGAGGATTTTCCGGATTCTAACAGGAGATAGTGCAGACTCTTTTTCGCATTACATAGTTGTAACCATTTCTTATGATTAGTAATCATGCAGAATGTAGGGTTATTATTCTCCTAGGAGAAGGCATGAACCTGGATAAAAATTTTCGTGTCCATTTTCCACAAGATCCTAGTTGATTATTCTAAGAGAATTCCTGAATCCAAATAAATCATACGTAAGATCGGTATTAGAACACTAACAATTGGCGCCGTCCGTGGGGATCTGTAACATCTTGATTTTCAGAGCCTTTTTGAAGCTTTTAAAATAAAATTCACCATTTGAATTTTTTTGGAATTAATTAAATCTTAATTGGAATTCTTATTAATTAAAAAGATTTAATATGATTAAATTAAACATTAACATTTGCCAAAAATATTTTATTTGGGTTCCTTGTGTCACAAGGAATTTTCTGTATTTTCTTGGATTTTTCGGAGTCCCACAAAAGAAGGGTGATGCAGCAAGGATCTCAGAAGCCTCAGGCTCAGAGGGCTCATCTTAGTGCATATCAATCAGCCCGTGTCCCTCAGCAGTCGGGATTCAAAACCCCCGCACCAGCCCCTCGCCAGTTCTTGTCTGGGCCTCAGCCAGTCAATCAGCAACGGGAGAATGCCAACCCTGCAGCATCACTCACTTGCTACAAGTGCCATGAGCAAGGTCACTACGCTACCAAATGTCCGCAAAAGCGTCAAGGAATCATGCCAATTCCGTTCAACCTTGGAAGTACCCCTACCAAGACTCCAGGAGCAAGCCGTGGAACATCGTCAAGACAAGGAAGCCAAATACCTCAAAGCGTTGTAAGGGGGAGCCTCAACAACGTCATCTCCAATGTCACACCTAATAACCTATTCTTTTAGTGAGCCTGAATCTCAGGGTCGAGATTCCATTTAAGGGGGGAGGTTTGTAACATCCTGATTTTCAGAGCCTTTTTCAAGCTTTTAAAATAAAATTAACCATTTGAATTTTTCTGGAATTAATTAAAGCTTAATTGGAATTCTGATTAATTAAAAAGATTTAATATGATTACATTAAATATTAACATTTGCCAAAAATATTTTATTTTGGTTCCTTGTGTCACAAGGAATTTTTTCTTTATTTTCTTGGATTTTTCAGGGTTTGTTTGAGCTCAATTCAAAATTCTAAAAAAAAGAGAGAGAAATTCCCGTTGAATCACCCATCGCCATGGGCTGAGAACGCTTAATCCAAGATATTTTAGCCAACCAGCCACGAAGTCTGCCACTTTCCTTTCCTGATACAAAGCCACCTTTCTTCCCTTTATTCCTTTACAAGCCAATACACTGTTCATCTTCCAAACATCGATCAACTGACCGAGAGAGACACGAACTCTTCTCTCTCTTGCCTCCTATGGCAACTCTCAATCCGGACCTTATCTTAATGTCTTCCTGAAAGGAAAGTTGTGCCAAATCATGCAGGGAATCCATCCCAACTAGCCTCTTTGCGTTTCGTTCATCCGTTTGCCTTTTATCCCCTATTTTCTGAAACGGACTCTAAAGCGCAATCCGTGAATTGGAGTCGGTTTCTATCTCTTCCAAGCCTATAAATACGACCCCTTGACCCTTCTAAACCCATCCCAAGCCATGCCAAGTCCCCTCAAAGCCCAAGACGCCGTTGGCACCGAGGCCCTCCGGTCTCGAAATTGCTCATCGCGTTCTGAGCCATCAGTCAATTTCCCGGGATCGAGTTTTCCCCCAATCTAGGTCAAGAGCGTTTCCCGACGTTGATTCGTCACCTCTGGTAAGCTTTAGCCCATGCCGTAATTTTTCTTAGACTTGCCTCGCCGCGTTCTATTCCATGCTACCTTCCTTTTCCCCGAATAACCTCTACAAATTTTTGCCTCCGACACCTCGCCATGGCCGCTAATGGCATCTCGTGTCCCTATCTATCTGGTGGTGTTTTCCCCAATCCATTCATGTCATATCATGTCAAATCATCCCAGGTAACTATCCGCCAAGTGGTTTTAGATTTCGTTCACCGAGCACCAAGATATTAAGTTTTTCCTTTTTCCTTCCCGACGTCGTTCAAACGTCGTTTGCATCGTCTTCGATGGGTTTTTGGCCGAGCCGATAATTTTCCTAGCTTTCCCAAGCCACGTTCTAGCCTGTGCTCACCCTACTTCTCCGTGTTCTATGCCCGAGCTTTATTCCTCTCTCCTACCCATGTCGTTATAGCAGCCCATGCCGTCACCGTTCTCCGTTTGACGTGCCGTCGCTTCCTATGTGTGCCTTGGGTCCCTAGCAACCCATTTTGCTAGTTAGATTCACCTCCCATGCCTCCTCTCGCCGACGCCAGCCTTCTCTCCAAAAGTGCTGCCCTCGGATGAACAGTAACTTTTGCTATTTTCCAGCATTTTCTCGCCTGGCAAACTTTAGATCGCTTGTTCTCCTTCGTCCGAACTCCAATTGACCTGATTCTTTTTCCAAAATTCATCTAAAATTGAGCTCTATATTTTATTTTTTTATTTTTGGAGTTTATGTGAATTTGTTTTGTGTTTCGTCTCGTTTTCTGTCTCATTAGATCGCACGTTCGAAGGAGCTGAAGCAGGATTTGAAGAGCAAGAGCCATCAACTGAGCAAGACCAAGGCAAGTTGTGTCCTTTGATCATCTTGAACCTAGTTTTCAAATTTATTATGTATTACTTTATTTTACATTATCATGCATCTCTATTTTATTATAAAACCTTTGTACCTGGTAGCTATTGTCCAATTTGGTTATTCCTCCTTGATAATTTGAATACCATGATTCCATTGTCACCATCGGTTGGGTAATTACTTAGTGATGCAATATTAGTTGTCACATGGGTTGTACGTTTAATTTGCTTAGTCATGCTTATTACTAGTACGTTGGGTTATCATCACATGAGATCGGTTAATTAATTATGACTTAATGATATATTGGAACGTGGTGGTCAACCACAGTTATAAAATTTGTGTACCATGACATGGGAGGTGTCATTGGTGTTGGTTATACAAAATTGTTTTCACCTGGGCAAATGATCGTGCAGTAAAGGGGGTGCAGGTTGCACACGGGATGTGGATGCTTCGCCTGGGTACATCTAAGGACTTAACTTTGTACGCCATTGATCTGAGCCTTACCGTACAACCACATGTCCAGTATGGCATAGACCTGGCTGATTAATTTGTGATGTTTCAATTTTGGTTCCGTCATTGGGATGAACATGGTCGCTGATTTCCATGAGGCGCAAGAGGGGGCAATTATCAACTAGGGGATTCACCCTACTCGACGGAGAAACCTTAGCGAGGCGGAACTGGGTTGAAATTGAACATTGTAAAGGCCTTGTCATGATTTCTCCACCGCACACCAAAGGAAATGTGTCACTTGCGTGGCCATATGAGAATATCATGTCTTGTGGGTAAAGTTGTACAACCTCTGTAGAGTGCAAAACTATTCGAATAGCCGTGTCCTTGGTCATGGACAATGCTCGGTGATTTCACACGAGGGGTAGAGTTTTCATAAAAATCTGGTTGGGTTGAGTTGGAAAGTGAATGGGTAATTCACTGGTGGTTCATTGCGTGAATCTTGGTTCATGGATGATTCTTTGGAGTGAATGGCCAGTTTATTTGGGGTGTGTCTCAATTCCTTTGATTACTTATTTATTATCATTTTCAAAGTTTATTTTTCAATCTATTTATTGTATTTACTTTAAATTGTTGCTTTCTGCAAAACTAATCTTTCAGCCATCCATTGGTAAGCCTTGCATACTATATTGCATTCTTTGTTACAAACGACTTGCTGAGTACTCTATGTACTCACAGCTTCATCCATATTTGCTCAGTTGAGGAAGAAGAACCATATCAGCAGGAGCTACTGGAAGGAGGGTACTTCGACGACTTCGCGGATTAGGACTTCGCTCCCTAGTCAATTGCCTGTGGGCATGTCGAATGTCTACTACGCTTATTTCTTGTTTTCCACTGCTAATTACTTTAAGCCTTTCAGGCTATTAATCGTAAGCTTGGCCATAAGGTCGTACTCTGATAATTATTAATAATATTTGAGTTTTTTTAGTAAATCATGATATGGTCGATATTTTATCTTTGTTTATACTGTGTGGACTAGCGTGATCTTGGACTAGTGTAAAATACATAGGAGAGTCCGGATTTGCATATTCGGGTCTCTATAGGATCCTCTTCTTCCAAGACTCCGGTAATTTCCTCATCAGCAAGTTTTTCTTTTTCCTACTGATGTTCTCATGGTAGATGAACAGAATGAGGAGAACTGGTTCGACTTGGCCGACTACGCGAATATCGACATAGAGGCCTACTACGACTACGAGCAAACCATGCTTGCTTCCTATAGTGAACTTTTCCCTGGAGATCCATCCAATGATCCCGAAGACCATGCCATGGGAAAGGCTGATGAGGGATCCAAATCCCCCATAGTAGTACGCCCAATGGAGGACTCACCTCCCCCAAGTGTAGGGGTGCAAATGGGTTGGGGTAATCTTGACCGATTCGGTACCGAATTCGACTTGTACCGAAGCCGAGAAGAAAATGGAAAATCCGGGCAGATCGGATAACGGTATCAGATATTACGTGTCGGATTCAGTACTGGAATCAAGATAAATATCCGACCGAATTGCTTCGGTATCCGGATATTCGGATAATAACTAGCCGAATATCCGACAACCCAGTGACCCTAAATCCCTAACTGGCAACCTGTCGGTGGCCTCCACTCACCATTCCACTGCTTGTCTTCGTCTATTGTCTTCACTCTTCAATGTCTCGGCGACCCCCATCCAGATCCCCATCCTCCCCATCAGGTGGGAGCGAAGGTGCCGAAGAAGGCCAGCGTGGTAGGGTGTCGCGGCGGCAGCGGCCCGAAGAAGAAGCCAGTCTCTCGCTCCATCAAGGCCGGCCTCCAGTTCCCCATCGGCCGCATCGGCCGCTACCTCAAGCACGGCCGTTACTCCCAGCGCATCGACACCGACGCCCCGTCTACCTCGCTGTCGTCCTTGAGTACCTCGCCACCGAGGTGCGCCACACACATGTGCCCTGGGCTACTCGGTCCCATCATGAAACCAGCCTGATTTGCCCTGTCCCTATTTTTAAGTCCTCGAGTTGGCGAGAAACGCGGTGCGGGACAACAAGAAAAACCGAATCATCCTACGGCACGTGCTACTGGCAATCCGCAACAACGAGGAGCTCGGGAAGCTGTTGGCTGGCGTCACCATCGCGCATGGCGGGGTGCTGCCCAACATTAACCCCGTGCTGCTCCCCAAGAAGACCGGCTCCGCCGCTGCCAAGGAGCCGAAGGAGGGCAAGTCGCCCAAGAAGGCCACCACCAAGTCGCCTAAGAAGGCGACCGCCGCGTAGGCCCGGTAGTCCCTAGTCCCCATTCCATCTAGGCTTCAGCGATCACTCCCCATCCCTCCACTCCGGACACGCCGACTCCACGCCGCCACCAGGCACCAAAGGTATATCTTGTGTTTGGCATCCAAACTTAGGTGACAACTAGAATATTTGAATGACAATTATCTGAATGACAGAGAGTAGTTTATTGAATCAATGATAGAGAGTAGTTTGTTGAATCTTTGCTTATTTAGTCATTTGGTTTCTTGAATCCATTGATCAGTTGATCAATTCTTGTACTCATACAAAACAGGAAGAACAAATACTTAGTGAATTTTGATGGCATCTGAAAGTGAAAGTGTGAGTGTGCCTTCATCTTCATTTGCAACACCTACACTTGCATCTAGAGGAGGACCAATGCAAACTGAAGGTGCTCCGACAATTGGCAGTGGCACGCAAGGGCAAGGTATAGAAGGTAGTCCTTCAGCTATGCAAGAGAATATAGAAGATGAGCCTGTTACAAAGAAGCAGAAGAAGAGCACATCACTGGTTTGGGATCACTACACTAGGACTACAAAGACAGTTGAGGTGAATGGAAAGAAGATTGTTGAACGTTGGGTGCAATGCAACTACTGCAAATATAGTGTTAGATGTGAGACCATCAATGGCACAACATGCTTTTGGAACCATCTAAAAAAAAGCACCATCTCAACCCAGGTCAGCAGGTACTCAAAGTAGAAAAGAATAATGAATTTGACACAACTATTGTTGAATCATACAAGTATGATCAAGAAGCTAGCTTGAGAAAGTTTTATTTAGCGATAATCATGCATGAGTACCCTTTCAATATTGCTGAGCATGAATATATTGTTGACTTCATCAAATCCTTGCGTCCTAGCTTTCCAATCAAGAGCCATACAACAATTAGAAAAGAAGTAATGGAACTCTTTTTATAAGAAAAGGGAAAGTTATATGAATATTTTAAAACCATGTAGTGTCGTTTTAGCACAACTCTGGACATGTGGACTTCAAATCAAAACAAAGAGTATATGTGTCACTGTACATTGGATTGATGATAATTGGCAAATTCAAAAAAGAATTATCAAATTCATGCATGTAGAAGGATGACACATGGGTGCTAACCTATCTGATGCATTTACTTCCTGTGCCATGAGGTGGAATATTGAAAAGAAGTTATTTTCCTTATCTTTGGACAATGCATCTGCAAATGAAGTGTGTGTAAAAGATGTCCTTGCTGAAATTAAGAAGCAAAGTCCTGCAATATGTGATGGTATGTTTTTTCATGTGAGATGTGCCAATCATATATTGAATCTTGTTGCTAGAGATGGTTTGCAAGAAATTGCCTCTGCAGTTCAGAATATTAGAGCATTTGTTGTAGCTGTAAAGGGATCTCCGTTGCAATGGGAGGAATTCCAAAAGTGTGCATCTGAGTGTGGGTTGGATACAAAGATGAGTCTCTCACTAGATGTTGCTACGAGGTGGAATTCTACCTATTTGATATTGAGGGATACCATATATTATAGGAGCGCTTTTGAGAGGCATTTGTGCTTGGAACGTCATAGGTATGAGAAAATTGCTCCTTTAGATTTAGAATGGGATAAGGCACTAACACTTTGCAAATGCTTAAAGAAATTCTATGATGTTACTGAGCTATTCTCTGGTACTTTATATTTTATAGCAAATTTGTTTTATCACCGTTTTTGTCATATTAAACTTTTGATTTCTAAGTGGTGTGCTAGCTCTGATACCACCATACGTGACATGGCTAAAATGGTAGAAGCATTGATATGTACGAAAGATTGGATAGCCGCATCTAGAAATTGTGATAACATCAATTGTTAGCTTTTTAGTGTAACACTAGTATTACTAGTCTCTTTTTTAACTATGAAGTTTATTAGTTAATCTAGTTGCTTTTTTATTTTGCATGTCAGTTAGCTATTTTAGTATGCATGTCAGTTAGCGTTTTTAGTATGCATGTCAGTTAGCATTTTTCAGGGAGTTAATTGCTCAGCTCTTTTGTTGGAGCTCGCCGCCCACAATGCGTCATGAATTCTTGTAACCGCTAAGCGGCCAGTAATTGTTAAGCATGCAGCCAGAAACTGATAAGCATGCATGGAGGAATGGTGCTAATAAAAAGGGAAGAAGAAAAGCTAGAAAAGTTGCAACTTCTGCAACGCAAAAAATATTTGTGTTCCTGTGTTCTTGTGTAAGTGGTTTTGCTTATCTGACAACACAACAAAACAACAGCATTAGCAGGAGTTCTGCCGACAATTGGTATCAGAGCCTCGTTCAGGATCCTGGTGGCCATGTCAGCTCCGGTGGGACGAGGGTCGGTCACTCCTCCGCGGCGGGATCGCTTTCGGTCGCCATCACGGGGTCCTCGCCGTCCGCGACAACAGTATGGTCGAGAGCGTGAGGTCGTCATCGAGCGCGTGGTCAAGGAAGCGTCGGCGTCAGTGCAGTATCCGATGCTGACCAAGACCAACTACCCGGAGTGGGCGATGCTCATGCGCATCAACCTGCAGGCGCAAGGCTTGTGGGGAGCCATCGAACCCGGCGGCGCAGAGTACAGCGTGGATCGGCTGGCGTTAGCAGCGATTGCACGAGCTGTCCCGCCGGAGATGCTGGCCTCGATCGGCAATAAGGACTCCGCGCAGGAGGCGTGGGATGCTGTCAAGATCATGCGGATGGGCGTCGAGCGCGTGCGTGAGGCGAACGCGCAGAAACTCCGACGCGACTTCAACAATATTGCATTCAAGGAAGGGGAGGCCATCGATGACTTCTCGATGCGCATCACGGGCCTCGCCAATAATCTGCGGCTTCTCGGCGACCACATCACCGAAGGCGAGGTCGTGCGCAAGATGCTGCAGGTGATCCCTGATAAGTTCATGCAGGTCGCAATCTCCATCGAGACGCTGCTCAACATCAACGACCTGTCCATCGAGGACGTCACGGGCCGTCTTCGGTCCGTGGAGCAGCAGCTCGACGCGCGGGAAGCGGCTGCGGAACTGGGCTCCCGGCTGCTTCTCTCGTCAAAGGAGGAGGATCTCATACGTCGCCTACGCAAGCGCGACAAGGAGGGTGCGCGCGTCGGAAGCGCTGGCGCCAACGGAAGTGGTACGAACGGCGGCTCGGTCCCGCCACGGCGCGGTGCGCAGCCACCCAAGCGCGGTACCGACGACGCACGCAAGGGTGGTGGCGGTAAGGTCATCGACAAGGATACGTGCAAGTACTGCGGGAAAACTGGGCATTGGGCCCGGGAATGCCGGAAGAAGAAGAGAGACGAGGCGGCGGCCGCAGCGCTGCTGGTGGAGGAGGGCGGCGACGACGAGCCGTCCCTGTTGATGACCCAGGTGGCCTCTCTTTCACCAGTGCCCGCATGCCTCCCAGAGCGCGCCGCACCTGTGCACGTCGGCGGTCGGGTCTTCCTCAACGAAGAACGCGCGACGGTGCAGTTGGGTGACACCAACAATCACACCGGCAGCCAGGATGACAGCGTGTGGTACCTCGACACAGGCGCGTCGAACCATATGACGGGAAACGACGCGGCCTTCTCCGAGCTGAACCGCGACATCACGGGCACGGCAAAGTTCGGCGATGGATCAATGGTGGACATCCTCGGGCGCGGCACGATCATGTTCGCGGCACGGGATGGACGCCATCGTATGCTGTCGGATGTGTACTTCATCCCACGTCTGCGCAGCAACATCATCAGCTTGGGACAACTCGACGAGGTCGGGTGCCAAGTGTTGATCGAGGACGGCGTACTGCGGGTGCGCGATCCGAGGAGGGAGCTTCTCGCTAAGGTACGACGATCGGCGAATCGACTGTACAAGATTCCCCTCACGCTCACTCGACCGATCTCGCTCCTGGCGCACGCCAACGACGATGCGTGGCGCTGGCATGAGCGGTTCGGCCACCTGAGCTTCGAGGGGTTGAAGAAACTTGGGCGTGGCGACATGGTGCGTGGGCTTCCACTGCTGGATCATGTCGACCAGCTGTGTGACGCGTGCCTTGTCGGCAAGCAACGGCGCTCTCCATTCTCTCTGGAGGCCAAGTACCGCGCGAAGGGCCGGCTTGATCTCGTACATGGAGATCTATGCGGGCCAGTCACGCCAGCGACGCACGGTGGCAAACGCTACTTCCTCCTCCTCGTTGACGATGCTAGTCGCTATATGTGGCTAGTGCTGTTGTCAAGCAAGGACAAGGCGGCCAGCGCGATCAAGAAGTTCCAAGCCGGCGTCGAGGTCGAGACCGGGCGGAAGCTGCGCGCACTACGTACTGATCGTGGTGGCGAGTTCACGTCCGTGGCCTTTGGCGAGTACTGCGCGGAGAAGGGCGTACACCGGCAACTCACGGCGCCGTACTCCCCGCAACAGAACGGCGTAGTGGAGCGCCGGAACCAGACTGTGATGGCTATGGCGCGATGCCTACTCAAGGCAAAGAAGATGCCCAGTACATTCTGGGGGGAGGCGGTGAGCACGGCCGTGTTCATCTTGAACCGTTCACCGACGAAGAGCGTCACCGGGATGACGCCTTATGAAGCTTGGCATGGCAAGAAACCGGCTGTGCATTTCATGCGCACATTTGGTTGCCTCACTCACGTCAAGGTTACACGCCCGCACGCTGCAAAGCTTGACGACCGGAGCGTGAAGATGGTTTTCGTCGGGTACGAGCCGGGCTCCAAAGGCTACCGGGTGTACGATCCGGTGGGCGGCCGGCTCCATGTGACCCGCGACGTGGTGTTTGACGAGACCAAAGGGTGGAATTGGGAGGCGAACGGCAACGCCAGCCCTGAGACGTTCACCGTGGAGTACACGGTCAGCGGCGTCTTGGGCGGCGGCGAGCCAAATGCTCCTGTATCCCCTGCGGTCCCGTCCTTGGAGGAAGAAGAAGAAGCTGTGGCGTCACCCCGAACGTCCATGAACGCCACCCACGACACCGGTGGTGCTCAAGTTGAGCACTGCACTCCACCGTCGCACATCCCGTCGGGGCTCGACCATAGTGACAACGGCGCGCCGCGGCGTTTCCGCATGGTGGACAATTGTATCAACACTGCCGAGCCACGCGTACTGGATCCCGACGAGTGGCTCCTCGTTGCGACCAAGGAGCCCACCTCCTACGACGAGGCAGCCACCGATCCGGCGTGGCGCGCCGTAATGGAAGAGGAGATGGCGGCCATTGAGGACAATGGCACGTGGGAGGCGGTGGACCTCCCGGCAGGACACCGCCCGATTGGCCTCAAATGGGTGTTCAAGCTCAAGAAGGATGCGAAGGGGGCGGTGGTTCGGCACAAGGCACGGCTGGTGGCTAAGGGGTACGTACAACGCGCTGGCGTGGACTTCGATGAGGTGTTTGCACCAGTGGCACGGCTCGATTCTGTGCATGCACTGGCAGCGGTGGCAGCACACGAGGGCTGGACGCTCCACCATCTCGACGTCAAGTCTGCGTTTCTACACGGCGACCTCACGGAGGAGGTTTACGTCGCTCAACCGCCGGGATTCATGATCGCCGGGCGAGAGCGGCAAGTATTGCGGCTGCGCAAAGCACTCTACGGCCTACGACAAGCTCCTCGAGCGTGGAACACCAAGCTCGACCGCACGCTGGTGGCGCTCGGGTTCACGCGTTGCGAGGAAGAACACGGGGTGTACACACGCGGCAAGGGGCGAGGACGTGTGCTCCTGGGCGTGTATGTTGACGATTTGATCCTCACTGGCGCCGCCCAAGCTGAGATCGAATCGTTCAAGGAGGAAATGAAGCGCTCATTCAAGATGAGCGACCTCGGGCAGTTGACCTACTATCTCGGCATTGATGTCAAACAGTTGCCCAGGAAGATCACCATGAGCCAAGCTGCGTATGCGGCAAAGCTCCTGGACAAGGCCGGCATGGCCGGCTGCAATGCCGTGCAAGTGCCCATGGAGGCACGTCTCAAACTGAGTAAGGAGAGCTCCAATCCACCTGTTGATCCTACGTTCTACCGTAGTGTGGTTGGCAGCCTCCGGTACTTGGTCCACACCCGGCCGGATATCAGCTTCGCGGTCGGGTATCTGAGCAGGTTCATGGCGAACCCAACGACGGAACAACTGAGCGCCGTCAAGCATCTACTTCGTTATGTCGCTGGTACGCTCCACTTTGGCCTTTGTTACACCAAGGGGCACAACGACATCGAGCTCAAGGGGTACAGCGACGCGGACATGGCCGGCGACGTGGATGATCGCAAGAGCACCTCCGGCATTTTGTTCTGCCTCGGCAACGCGCCTGTGTCGTGGCAATCACAAAAACAGCCGGTGGTGGCGCTATCGTCGTGCGAGGCCGAGTACATCGCGGCCTCAGCGGCGGCATGCCAGGGAATCTAGTTCAGGCGGCTGATCAACAACTTCTACGGGCGAGACGTCGGCGCCGCGACAATCTACATCGACAATCAGTCGGCGATTCAATTGTGCAAAAATCCGGTCTTCCATGGCCGGAGCAAGCACATTGAGACGCGCTTTCACTTCATCCGAGAGTGCGTCGAGGGTGGCCAAGTCACCATCCGCAAAATCCACACCGACGATCAGCTGGCGGACATATTGACCAAATCACTTGGCCGGGTGCATTTTCTACACCTGCGCTCGAAGCTCGGCGTCGTCGACATCACCCTCCACTAGATTAGGAGGAGTAATATTAGTTAATCTAGTTGCTTTTTTATTTTGCATGTCAGTTAGCTATTTTAGTATGCATGTCAGTTAGCTATTTTAGTATGCATGTCAGTTAGCGTTTTTAGTATGCATGTCAGTTAGCATTTTTCAGGGAGTTAATTGCTCAGCTCTTTTGTTGGAGCTCGCCGCCCACAATGCGTCATGAATTCTTGTAACTGCTAAGCGGCCAGTAATTGTTAAGCATGCAGCCAGAAACTGATAAGCATGCATGGAGGAATGGTGCTAATAAAAAGGGAAGAAGAAAAGCTAGAAAAGTTGCAACTTCTGCAACGCAAAAAATATTTGTGTTCCTGTGTTCTTGTGTAAGTGGTTTTGCTTATCTGACAACACAACAAAACACCGGCATTAGCAGGAGTTCTGCCGACAAAGTTTCCTCTTATTTTTTCATATTCTAAGAGCAAAGTTGCATCCATCATTGGTGATTTGGAGGTAATTGACACCATTGCTGCTAATATGAGGATTCTTCAGGTATTGTGATTTGGTGTATTGCACTCTTATTTAGTTAACCACTAAAAGTGTTAGACTAGTATCTAGTATTGGTGATTTGTACTCTTATTTAGCAAAGTTGCATCCATCATTGGTGATTTGTAGGACGAAGAAGTAGCTAGTGATGGCGAGCTCTAGTTGTGCTTGTGAGCAAGTGAAGCTGAAGTTTACTACTTAAGTTTCTAGTAAGTTTCTGAGACGTGAGTTAATGTTGTGTACTTAAGTTTCTGGTAAGTTTCTTTGCATATATGCAAACTGATAGTATTTGGCCGGAATGATAGTTTCTGGAATGATAGTATTTGGTTGGAATGATAGTTTCTGGAATGATAGCATTTGGCTAGAATGACAGTTTCTGGAATGATAGTATTTGGCTGGAATGACAGTTTGCATATATCATATAATACGGTATATGCAAACTACGTCATTCAGAATGACAGTTTCCATTCTAAATTTGGCTGGAATGGGATAAGGCACTAATACATCAGCAAATGACTGTTGCATCTGAATTTGGCTGGAATGACTGTTACATCTACTTTGCAAACAGTATTAGTTTCCATGCATATACCGTATTAGTTTCCATTCTGAATTTGGCTGGAATGACTGTTACATCTACTTTGCAAATAGTATTTGGCTGGAATGATAGTACACAATTCAGAATGACAGCTACATCTTCTCATGAAAGTTCGATTATAAAATTGTATGCAAGACCATTGTGAATGGAAACTCTATTTTGAATTGCGTGGGGTCCATTCTTCCCTTTCCAAATATAATTGTGAAGCGTATTTTGGAGAAATATTGCATATATGATTTCTTGTTCTTTTTGCTTTGCAGAAATTCATATAAGTTTGTGGAAGGAAGATTTGATCTGATGCAGCATTTCAAGTACTTCGATCTAAAACACTTCCAAGTGTTTATATAGTACTTTTTTTGTTGAAGAAACACTTAGTCATGTCAAGTGTAGCAGGGACTAGTCCAACTTCAGTTATGTTGATTGTGTGCTACCAAGCTTGGGGCAATTTTTGGTTTGTGCCTTTTGGTGCTATCAACTTGTATGTATCCAGGAGGATGTAATATTGCTACGAACTTTCATATATCTAGGCTGCAAGCTGCACTATTGAACTTTCATATTTCTTTTATCTAGTCATTGATACCTACAATTTTTGTTATGTTTGGACCGCTCTATGGCAACCTATGACCTTGAAAAGATAAATTTGCTAGCTATCCTGTTCGAGGCTCTTCCTTAATTTTAATGAGAAGACACTATTGAAAATGTTCCTTTTTGTACGTCCATGTTATCCGCCTATATTATTCGCTTCGATCCGTAACCGATATATCCGCCCCGATGATATCATATCCGAAACTCTGAATATCCCGAATTCGTATTCGTATCCGGTCTTACCGTATCCGACTTCGAATCCGGGGAAAAAATATGGGTTAGGATATGGTTTAAGCAATATCCGTTCGAATCCGATCCGATTGCACCCCTACCCAAGTGGTAAGGGTCAATTCGACCATGATGAGGACTCGCAACGCGAACTCCTGAGCATTCGAGTCCCACACCAACACTCCAAACAGTTTCAGCGAGCCCCAAAATCTGCCAATCAGGGAACCCATCGCCAACTAGTGGTGGTGACTCTCTGGTTGACTTTGCAAAGAGAATGGGTGGGCACTCTTCGTGTTCGTCCATATTTTCGCGAGAAATAGATCCAGCCGAGGACAGTTATAACCTAAAGTTCCCCTACCTAGCGGGGTTTACTCCAGGCTGCAAGGCAATCTCGCTCGATGATTCTTCAGATGAGGAAACCTCCCTCAGAAGTGGAGATTCTGGATAGGAGGTCTTTGCCATGCTCGCAAATCCTCATTACCCTCTCAGAGGAAGGACTAAGGATGCTACCCACTAATCACACTCTCCCGCCTCTCGTCAGGATGGCGAGAAGACCTCCAGTGATAAGCCCAATCAGTACTCTGATGAGCGTGAGAGAAACCCTAGAAATACTCACTCTGCTATGAGGCAACTCCAGCCTGCATCAGTGGTCGAGGATCCCAAGACTGCTTGAAGGAGGTGATTGGCTTTTAAGGGCGCAAACGCCAAGGACTCCAGCTCGGAGACAGCGGAGAGTTTGGGATGGGCACACACGCCAAGGCAGAAATGACATGGACGACGATGGTGGAGATCAAATCAGGGACAAAGAATAGTACTAGCATTGTTAAATGGGTGACACGTGGCACTACTGAAATTCCTTGAAACTCAAGGAACTAAAATAAAATACTTTCAGTAAATGTTAAAGTTTAATTTAGTCATATTAAATCCTTTTAATTTATAAAATTTCATTTTAAGCTTTAGTTAATTTTAGAAAATCCAAATGGTGCATTTTGTTTTTAAAAACTTCAAAAAGGCTTTGAAAATCAGGATGTTACAGAGCGGTATCAAAACACCGAGGGGTATCGCTCAGGATTCAAGCAGTGCGGTCGAAGGTTCTGAGCACGTGGAGGTCGAAAATGTACGATAGAAGCTACAATGATTCGGTCGAGATTGTACGGTAGAAGCTATAGTGCTCAGAGGTAAACAGTACTTGGAAGGCTACTGTAGCAACAGTGATTTAGTCGGTACTCAAAAGAGTTCTGTAGCAATGATCGGTTCTCAGAAGAGTACTGTAGCAGAATCTGGTGGTTTGAAGAACGTGGTACTCAGAAATTGGTACTCGGAAGGACTCGGTACTTAGAGGTTTGTACTCCGTCGTTGAAGGCTCTGCGGTCGGTACTTATGTATTTTGCGATCATGGTCAGTGATCGGTAGTTGAAGGCTTCACGGTTGGTGGTCGAAGGCGTTGTGAACGGTTATCATAGATTTGTGGTCTGTGATCGGTACTCGTAGGCTTCAAATGCAGGTTGGATCAGCAGTCTGACCAACTATGCTTGGCGGTCAGACTGGTTATTCTGAGTGGTCTGAAGCTGAGTTTTTGGAAAACAAGAAAATTGTGGTCATGGATGATCTGGTTAGTTATGATTGATGGATAATAGTGTGATTTGTATGTGTGGACTAATGTTAGTTCTAAGAGGGTTTTAGGGGTGGTTTTGAGGGTACTTTGTAAACCCATGAAAATTCAACAATAAACGTCACCTTGAAGCAATCTTGTTCTTGATTCGCAAAAGGTGTTGAGTCGATGCTGGCGGTGTGTGTTCTGAGCATCATCTTCGGCTTGTTCTCGTTCCGAGCACATTAGTGTTGAGCAAGCCGTCAAGCGAGCGATCTAACGCTGAGTGGTCAAAATTTTCATCGAGCTCCAAGAGATTCAAAAAACGGGCACAATTTATTCACCCCCTCTGATTACCGTCGACGATCCTATAGTTATGTGAAATATTGATGTTAAAAATTGCTAGATACATTACTATTTAGTATAATATTGTTTGAAAATTATATATGTTGTTATATGTATGATAAAGTGGTGAACCTCGGCCATTTTTGTTGTAGTTCTGCCCCTAACCGTGACCATGCCGGCGCCAAGCTCATGGACAGTGACAACAGGGCAGGGTGGAAGCTAGGGTTTCTTCCGTGGCTCTGATGCCATTTTTTTCTAAAAATGATGCCATGTAAGTTAGAGGAAAATGCTGCACTTGCATCTAGCTTATTCTCGTAGTAAAAGACATAGCAACGTCCATATATATATATGAGAGTTAGGGCCACATGGGCCAATATACATATATATCACACAACATTTAGGACATATATAACAATTTGTTTCCAAAATTACTGTCACGGAACGGAAAGATCTCTGCTCAGGTTAAGGTTGTGTGTCATACAGCTCGAGCTGTAGTGACCAAACCTAACCCAGCTAACTAAAGAAATGCGTCTAGAAACAATATTCTGATATCAACACATGAAAATGGTATAAACATGTGTCACTTTATATTATCACAAGAAAATCAGGCAAGATCCCAAGGAAATAATTATTACGAAATTTTTCATGGAGCTTCCTGATACAGTGTGTTACATTGTGTAATTTTTACGTAACTTTTTGCACCATTTTGCTACCTCTAAAAATTATTTAATCAACATGTAATTAATTAAGCACTAATGGTCGGGCCTAATCACTTGCCGGTGGCCCAGTGGCCATGCGGCTGGTGATTAGGCCCGGCCGGCCATTAGTGTTTAATCATCTGTTTAATTTAGTATCTACTTAAATAATTTTTAGAGGTAGTAATGTGGTGCAAAAAATTACATAAAAATTATATAACATAGCACACTATATCAGAAAGCTTCACAAAAAAATTTGTAATTTTTTATGGCCATTTACTATCCTTAAAAATGTTTAGAGCGGTGCGTAACTGCTTAATCACCTGGTTAATTATGCGTTGTTTCAAGAATTTGTAGAAATAGCAAATGGCCTCAAAAAATTGCAAAACAATTACACAACATACCACGATGGCTCAGGAAGCTCCACCAAAAATATCATAATTTCTGGAGCTCATTGCTATATTTACAAATTTAAAAAATTATAAATTACGAATTTAGGCGGGTAATTAAATCGACTAATTAGCCGGCTTAATCACCTGCAGTCCCGTGGACGGGCGGCAAGCCCCTGCCATCTGCTCATAGGGCGGCAGGTGCCATGCGTCATCTCCTACGTCCTACCGCACGCCCACCGGAGGGCATAAATGATATTTTTGTAAATACGAAATAGTGTCAAAAGTGGCTTTAACTCCATAGGAACCAACTCATACCAACGTGCTCAAGTAAGTGCATACTACCAGTGCACAGCTAGGAGTTAATTCATAATTTGCACTCTGAATTTCGTGGCCAAAGGTAACATCCCGTTTTTCGTAATATTTTGAAAATACAAAAAACTCTGGGTTTGGAAAACTCTATTCCATTCTCTGAGCACACTTAGGTTCGATCATCCTGTTGCGCAATGCTGCCTCCTCGACTCACCATCACCGTCGTGCCTCCTTCCTGGCTCCCCATTGCTGTCAGTGCCTGCTCCCTGGATCCCCATCCCCATCTGCCTTCTCCTTGGCTCTCCGTCACCTCAATTCCCTATCCCCGTCGCACCTCCTCCCCAGCTCCGCCCTCACCATCCTCCACTCCCACCCTTAATGCCAAGCTCTCCTCCTTTCCAAGCCTCATGCTTGCACTCGTTGTCCTCCCCTTCGTCTGCAAGCGATCTCCATCTTCCCTCCCTCTGATGCGATGCTTGACCTTTATCTCGGTGTGTTGTTGTGGGTGTGGATAGATATGAATCTTGTGTTGATACCTTTTAATCCATTATAGTGGAGGGGCAACAATGAAGTATCACTCACCCTAATTAGCATAGGTTGCTGCTTTATTTGATGTTTTGTTGTTAGGGTGCATAGCTAGTTGAGTCTTGACTATGGCCTCTAGATGATTATATCTAGGATCTAACTAATTCAAGTTGGAATATAAGTGTTTATTTAGTGGATTTAGATTTTTGTTACCTTATGATATAGGTTAATTGTCGAATTGAATTGCGAATTGAAATGGAGTGTCGATGTTCTCGCTCTAAGAAAGGAATGGTTGTTGTTCTTATCAATAAGTATGCATTATATATATTGAACTTCGAATGATGTTTGAACAATTTTATGTAAAATGAGATTATAGGTTACACTTATACATGTATGGTAGAGCTAATTAATGGAGAAATCAATATTTGAAAGAGTAAGTATGTTCATCTCTCCTTCATTCATATTTCTTTTATGTTACAAAGTTTATTTTGGGGATGACATCTGTTGATTTCTTCCTATATTGAGTTGCATTACATTCCTAGTTTTAGACAAGAAAATTTTCAATCAAGAAAATTTTCTTTTGTCTTTTGCTAAAAGTTTCCATATATAGTAAGTGAGATGGCGTTCGCACAATGTTCGCCACCGTCATCAACGTTGCCAAATGCATCTGGCACTCTGATGCAAGGGGTACCTTAGCGAGATGGCAAAGGAATATCGAAAAGGCCTGAGGGCCGAATAACCATCATGGAGTTCACTCCCGTTGGGGTGGCATTGCATTCTAATTCTTATTGTACCAAATTAGAAAGGTAATATATCTTGATTCCCTAATCAAGTGCAATCACAACTTCACACTTGTGTAACAATTAATTGATAGGTAAACTCATTTTATCTATAAATAACTCTATGTACCCTTCATCTACAATGGTCGAGCTTAACTTTTTCGAATCACGTAGACCGTACGTTGCCAAAAAAGGGAGACATTTGGAAGGGAACACCATACTACGACATGTGACACAATTTCTTGTACCAGCTAGTACACAGTAATCCTATATCACACTTCGTAGCAATGCCTCTCAAGCTAAACAAACCTATGTCTGTAATTACTGTGTATGCAGTGCCACCAACAGCTATCGGGCAACGTATGTGGATTTTATGTTTGCCGCCATATGCAAGAAATCATGGGTGGTAGGCCCAAGGATCTAGAGGTTTGTCAATCTGACAATAATTATTTCCTACTTATCAATTAATATATATATATATATATATATATATATATATATATATATATATATATAAGTGCTTATGACTTTACTCTTCCTAGCGACAGTGCATAAACATCCATTTAAGTACAATCCAAATGAATGAACTTTCCAAAATTCAAGGATGGCTCACCACCTTCTTAATGATAGAGATCATTGATCCAAAAGGAGAGTTTCACGTGGTCAAGGCTGAATAACATTTTTAGTGATAAACGATATTTTCTTACTGTATCTGTAAACATGTTGTAAAAACATTATGACAATTCATCTATAATCAATCTGTAAATTTGTTTATTTATGATATGTATGTATGCATGATTGATATATGTATATCTGCGATACATCTATGTATTTATGTATTTGCTTGTATTTGTTATCTGCATATTGTTTTCAGAGGGCATGAATAGCATTTCCTGAGACTAACTAAAAAAATTTCTATATATAAAGCGAACTATCATAGAGAGTTTTGTGGTATAAACCATCTGTGAATGCCTACTATCACAGACAGTTCTATGCACCAATCGTCTGTGATATGTAGCCCATCACAGACAATTGGTAAACACAACTATCTGTAATAGTAGACATTCACAGGCGATTTATACCATGAAACCATCTGTGATAGTTAGCGTTCACAGACGGTTCTTTGTACGAACCATCTGTGATATAACTTATCATAAACAGCTCAAAAACCATCTGTGATAGTCACTTGTTATCACAAACGCAATAAGTCAGATGGTTTAGAAACCATCTATGATGAGGGTTTAGAACCATCTATGATGATCCTCTGTATGGCAGTGTAACCTAGTTGAATGCCTTTGGAAAAATATTCAATTCCAAGTACTAGATAGTTTACCAAAAAAAATTGAGCTGTCGAGGCAACGTAGACAATAATCTTCAATACCTCTCACATCTAGGCTCGAAAGCCTATGATATGGACTCGAAATAGAAAGTAATTTTTTTTCTCGTAAAATTGCGTTAGCCAAATCTCAAATTATATCTTGACTCTAACACTAAACTGATTTTCATTAGCCAATTTGTTCACCTAGAACCTTAAATTGTTAAGGAACGATGAGCAATATACTGTAGCTAGAACTTAGCTAGCACCACTCTATATGCCAACTCGACAGTTTCTTGGTGTTATATGTATCGAGTCAGCATATTAATAGAAGCGTACAAACGAATTGCGTGCAGCGTGCCATGGCCTGGGGGGGTCAAAGTCACACACCTAGTGTTTGGAATTCTGGATGATGGATGGGTGGGAGCAGGATAGGTTGGCCAGGAAAAGGCCGCACCGGACCCTTTCCGTTGGTAGTTCGCACTAGGGCGCAATGACTGTAAATGCCAGTAAGAGCATGTACAGTGCAAGCATTTAGAGAAAGTGCTTAATAATAAAAAACTATTTTTTTGCCATGTAGGATAGATAAGACGTTTATTTTATAGCATCGATGCTTAAATAGTCACTAATGCTTAATTGGTGCTTATACGTATAACTATATCTGATTAATAGATAATATAGCATCTAAACACCATAATATAGATACTTATATTAGAGGAAATAACTTTTACTTAATTAGGTGCTTGATGATGTGCCTATATTATTTCTCCTTTAATTACTCATGTATAAATATCTTGTATTGTATATGCCTAACGCCAGTCATAATCAATGCATCCTTGCATATAATTTTCCGCGCTTATCCTAACAAACATTGTTGAGGCTCACGTGCATTGACTGACGTGAGCGCAATGGACGAACCCTAAGAGCACTTCCAATGCAGTGATATCAACAATATCTATACAGTGCCACATAAGATTAAAGGTGAGATGGAAGAGAAATTGCTTGGGTACAAAAATCCAACTATCAAGAAACAACGAAAAAATGCATTGGTGGGAGGAGGGAGAGGGAGAGGTAGGTAGAATTTATTGTCTGATCCCATAGATACACACCGCCTATGATTCAAAGGTTAAGATCGTGCAAATTTGCTAGATGGGCCCACCTCCCAATCTTCTCTTTCACAATGGGAGAGAGGTACCAAATAAAATTTGCTAATTGAATATGAAGTCAAATATCCCAAATTTATTTTGTTTGTGAAATAAGAATTTCAAATTTTGGAATTGTGCGAAGGAAGCTTTATACGTTAAATTGTATTTTTTTGAATTTGAGTTGAAAATTTCAAAATCAAGTTTGAAAACTGTTTGAATCCAGTTGAAAACATCTGAAATTAAGTTAAAAGTTTGTTGTTTACTGAGTTAAAAGTTTTAAACATGAGTCAGAAAATTGACGTGATCAAGTGGAAAGCATTCTAAGTTCAAGTGAAACCTTCAGTCGGAGTGTGCCACTCGTGAACGGGAAGATGTCTTTTGCCGGATGGGAACCTAGCACACAAGCGTGAATATCCGTTTTGCTCGGTTCTCAACAATGGCCAAGCCTCAGTGATCATCACCATCCCATTTTCAAGCTGGCACGTATGTCTGCCAGGGAAGTTCCTTCGAGGGTTTTCTACCTTGTCGGTTGTAGCTGATATTTCGTTGAATTGAAAATGAACCTTTCAGCTAGCCAACGAGCTAGAAACTTCTGCAATACAAGCACAAGTAGCGAACACATCACACTGCAACTTGGTCTGCATTCTTGTCAATGTCGTCGTTTTCTTCTCGACTATTGCAGGGAAACGCTCTCACACAGATGAAACGAACTAATCAAGGACCTTGCAGCTGACCGCAATTAATCACGAATGGGGGCAGCAACGGGTGAGATTCGCATGGTGCTGCCGTTTTTGCAGTACTAAAAATGGACCGAGGTGAATTGCCCTGTGTTTCTGAAAAGAGAACGGGGCAGCAAGTTGCGCAAGCAGTACATCGAGACCGAAAACAACACTAGGCTGAAACTGTTTATCTGTGTACGTAGAGTTAGGCTACGGGTGCAAAAATTATCCAAAATCATTGGTAATCCTGAGTGACCCGCATAGGAACCAACTCATACCAACGTGCTCAAGTAAGTGCATACTACCAGTGCACAGCTAGGAGTTAATTCATAATTTGCACTCTGAATTTCGTGGCCAAATGTAACATCCCGTTTTTCGTAATATTTTGAAAATACAAAAAACTCTGGGTTTGGAAAACTCTATTCCATTCTCTGAAAATCAGAACGTATTTGAATCCAAAACTCAAATTCAATCTCGTGTCATAATTTGGTTTCCCTCCAATCTTTTTCTCCGTCTTTTTCGGCCCACTCTCTTTCCCCGGGCCCAGCCAAACCCCAGCGCCCTGCCTGCTCTGCTCCAGGCGCACCCACGCCGCCTGCGCCCGTTCCAGCCGAGCCGCTGCACGTCGTTTGCTCCGGTAACGCCTGCATTGAAGAGCGCCATCACCTCCCGCACTCAAGCCGGCAGTTTCCGCCGCTTTAACTCGCAATCAAGCCGCCCACTCCGACGAGCTCGCGCCTCGTTGCCTCCTCTTTGGTCTATAGAAGAGAGCCCTAGGACCGCCTAGGTGGACACAGCGCAAACAAAGCCTAAGTGCATCTGAAACCCAATTGTTTCCAAGGCCTTGCAAATGCGCCACTTTGCATCCGTGCTCCTCTTGGCCTAAAACATGTCACAAAGACGATGAAGGACTTCAATGGGTGCAAGCCCATTTTTCGGATGAGGAGTGAGAAAAGCTGGCGGCGGGGGTTGAGACTCGAGAGCGTGAGGCCACGCCGTCGACGGTTCGTCGGCTGGGAATTCGCTAAAACACGGACGCCCGTGGGCTAGCTTTCAAGCGGACACCATTTCGGGCCGTTCGATCGACGTACAGGAGCATCCAAAACATTGGATGAAGAGATCCCCCACGTGCATTGTCCGTGACTTCGCATCTTCTCATCCTTTTCACGACGCCGCGCAACATGAGTCGATGGAGAAGCGCAGGAGAAATTTTTGTACGGAAAACCTTTTTTTATTTGGAAATACAGAAATATATCCGTGGGAAAAATTTTTACAAAAATAACCTCGAGTCGCCCAATGGGTGGGCGACTCCAGCCTCTCGCCCACCCGGCAAGCGACAAGAGTTTATGTCGCTTCACGGGAAAGCGACATCATGGAGTCGCTTTCTGACTAGGATTTAACGAAGTCGCCCAATGGCCGAGCGACTTGTAATGCAGTCGCCCAGTCGGTAGGCGACTCATTCAGTCCCCTTGATTTTTTGTAGAGTTTTGGCAATTTTGTAGTTTGAAACAGAGAAAAAATCTGGTATAGTTGTAATAATACTTTATGTGCACTGTATGTTGTAGGTGCACAAAAAAAATTCCAAAATTTTTTTTAAGAATGATTGACCGTAGAACGATAGATACATAGAGTGGTAAGTTATATTTTGATGTTGCTGAGAAATAGTTTACGGAGAGAATCGGTATGACTTGCTATCTGAATCATTGAATGCGAATATGCTAGATAATAAGCTTATGTCAATAGAAATAAACTTCATAATACAGTTGGAAGTAACATGCCGCGTACATTGTTATTACATGCATAACATATAGCATGATATGCGACTAAGAGCAACTCCGACAGTACTATTAGTAATGTGTGGAACCATGTATTTGTAATGTTCAGAACTCCACCACTAGTCAGGGAATATAACTTGCTGGGTCTATTACATTTTGTCTACTGGGTGTAGCGTGGTTGTTTCCCCTTTTTATCGCGCCTTGAAGATGGCTCCGCTGCATCCTTGTTCCGGTCACTCTTGGTCTTGAGAGCTGCCTCACGAGCTTGAAGCTCTTCCTCCTGACGCTTGATGGCTGCTTCACGCAGACTTAACTGCTCCCGCCTCCTTTGCAGCTCATCCTCCTTACCCTTCAGACGGATTTGGTCCACCCTCACGCGGCGCTCTTGGTCAAGCCGCATCTGTCGTTCCACCTCGCGAGCCTGAGTCATCTTGACAAAGTATTGTCCTTTATTTTCCACCTCCACTGCCCGGTTCTATGGCCATGCCGGCGGCACCCGATCCACCCATTCGATGAACTTGCAAGGCTATGTGTGGCGTGGTAGATGTCATGGATCAAGTTGAAAAACGATAACGAAAAATAAATGATTTAGTTGTTGTCGTTACCACGAAGTCGTCATCCAAGTCTGGACACTTGAAGAACCTACGGCCGTAGTTGGCTCGTTGTACTCGATCCGTGCAGACTCCCAACATCGTCCTAAAGCCGCAATGGCACTTCGGGCGCTCATGCCACTCCGGCACTCCAAATGGGTCGGAACTCCAGGAAGACATTGTTGTGTAGTAGTATTGTGATGGCTTGAGGAGGAGATGTGGTATGGAAGACATATGAGGCCTTTATGTAGGCAGGTTATCTGGTGCAGTGGGCATAGTCCATGGAGAGGACGACATGCGAATCTTTTCGCTTTTTCAGGATCTGGTGCAATAAATATCCCTATGTAGGCTTTTCAGAGCATGTAGCCTCGTAATAAATTCATAGTTCGTAGCCTTTTCAGAGGTTGGACCATTCAATGTATTTGGTACAACGTAGCCTTTTCAGTCGTTTGCATGAAATAAGTGCTACAACATAGCCTTCTCAGAGGCCAGTAATCATAATTTCTAAAACAACAAGCTAAGGTGACATGAAAACTCACTGGAAATGATACAAGCCTATGACGTGAACACTCACTGTAAAGGCTACAACCTACGCCCCTATTTTGTTGGTTTCTGTAGCGATAGGCCTGGATTCCAGTGTAGCAATAAATGTCCCTATGAAGGCTTTTCAGATCGTAGCCTTTTCAGAGCTGGCATGTGTTGTAATCTGACTGAGCAAAAGCTGCCCCGTTTTGTCATATCACTGCGTAAAGCTGGCATGTGTTGTCATCTCACCGAGTAAAGCTGAGCGCTTTTGTCATGTCTCTGGGCAAAGAAGCCCATGAAGTTCGATATAAATAGCACGGTAGAGGTCCCATGAAGTTGTAGCCAGAAAACCCTGTAAATCGAACAAAGAAGTACCTTCTATTCGTGGTGGAACATTCCATGGCGGAAGATGAGGGGCCAGTCGGATATGGGTCACCGAAGGAAGACCTTCCCTTGGAAAGGAGGGAGATGTTCGGTCCACAGTACCGCTTGATACCAAGCCGGCGTGCGCAACCAGCGTGGCCGAAATGCAGACACAATGAGTACGTGGTCGTGCAGGTCCTGGAAGGGCCGAACGATGGCGGGCGCCGTTTCTTCCGATGCCCACGCTCCGGGGTACAAATTACTAATAGTACATTTTTGTTATTGCTTATGGACCCTCCATGTTTACTGTCCTTTTTCGCAGATGGCGAAATGCGACTTCTCCCGCTGGATCGACCCTCCTCATGAACGGTATATTGACCGTTATGTGCATACTTTATGGGCCCGAATAATGGACTTGGAGTACCGAATGGAGACTCTCAATGAGGAGAACAATGACCTCCACCAACAGATGCAACGCGAGAGGGGAAACGAGGAGGTTGTCAACATAGGAAGCTCGTACGATCCGACATGTTGCTGTGCAAACCCAAGTTGCATATGTGCGTGCCACTACCACGATGGCCAGCCCCGTCCGAGGCGTCCACTTCAGCAGTTCTCCATGTGGGTGCCACGAGGCTCATTTGGCATATAAGCAACGATGCGTATGGTTGTACCGTAGTATGTACGAGGGTCGATCGAAATAATGTGCAATGTTGTTAAGCATGTCACGAATTGATTGTCTTGTGCACGAGCCACAAAAGTATCTCATTTTACCAAACAGCAAATACATGTACTAAATAAGTACATAACCAACTACATTACAGAAAAGTCATGTAACTACTGATCAGGACATGCATTGCATCGTCTAACTGTGTGCCCCTCCTGACCGCATCGACCACAACGTGCACCCGGTGTTCCAGCTTGTGATTCATCCATGCCATTCCTAATACGTCGGCTTTGTCGCCGACCCTTCCCACCCTTCAACATGTTAACATCCGGAACCCAGGTCCTCGATGCAATGTCCAAAGTGGCGAAGTTTCCCACCACCCTGAACCCTCGGAGCTCCCCACACCAAGCCTGCAGTACCCTCGCGTTAAAGAAGAACTCGGACATGAAGTTCGAAGGATCCATACACACGGTCCCGCATGCAGCGAGGACATGAGAGCATGGTTTGTGTAACAACTTAAGCTTATTGCACGTGCAGCTAGGTTCATTTGCATGATCTCCAAGACATACCTCGTGGGTAACAAGTGAACGAGACATCCCAAATTCGGCTCTATCACGGAGTATCACCTCAAAACGATGTTCCCTGTTGCCCATGACCTGCACTGTGTGCAACTGACCCTTTTGTGCCTTCGTCTCCATGTACGCAGTAATTTTTGCCGAATATAGAGCTTCGGGATTGGCCGAATGAAGTGCGGCACTCGCGTGCCTCTCCCTGAAGTACCGGATTGTGCTGTGAAGAACACCTTCCACGATGGCGACAAGGTGCTGAGAACGGAGACCCCTTAGAACCCAATTGTACACCTCGGCAAGGTTAGTTGTCATTATTTCGTACCTTGCGCCATCCGTGTCGTGCAACAGCGACCACTTCTCCAATGGTTCCCCCTCGATCCACTGCGCAAAGCACTTGATGTTTCGTGAGCTCCTTCTTCTTGGACCACTTGGGTTAGGCGCATCGATTGGTGGCAAGCATTGTGGTTGTGCCGCCCCAGGAGTAACCGGCGCCTTGCTCCTCTCTTCGACGTTCTTCCTAGTGTGCTCATCCAACAACCTCCACAAAGCATCAAATTTCCTCTGTTGGTTCTGCCTAGCCAGCCTCTTGAATAGCTTCATCAAAGATTGTTTAGGGAATTGCTTGAAAAAGTTTGCCCCTAAGTGACGACTGCACCACCGGTTCCTCATGTCCGGCCAAGGAAAGGGCTCCTCGGGGTCTTCTTGAAGTTTTCTTATTGCCTTGATAATACCGGCGTGGCGATCATGGATTACGCACACACCAGGCCGAGTGGCTACAACTCCAGCCCTCACATGTCTGAGAAACTACAGCCAGCTCTCGTAATTCTCACTCTCCACAAATGCAATGGCCAGCGGCAATATTTGATTGTTACCGTCAACGCCTATGGCCGTCAGGATCTGCCCTTTGTATTTGCCTGTCAAGAAGGTCCCGTCAATTGAGATCACTGGCAGCATGTGCCTGAATCCTTCGATGCTAGCACCAAATGCAAACATTGCTCTCTGCAACACCGCATACCCTGGCGGACTTATGGACGGCTTCTCGTGGAGGGCGATGTACGTGCCCGAGTTCCTTTCCTGCAGGACATTAAGCATACGAGGAAGGTTGTCGTACGCCGCCTCGAAAGTGCCAAAACGTTTTTCCAACGCCTTCTGCTTGGCACGCCACGCCTTCGCGTAGCTAATCTTATACTTGAATTTATTCTCAATAGCTACCACAATATGCGTGGCTGCCATGTCCTTCTTCTGCACTATCTCCCCATACATGAGATTGGCTATAAATCCGGACGTCAGGTTACGATGTCTCGCCAAGACAGTGTTTAGAATGCAGGAGTGCGGCTCAACCTTGGACACAATCCAATGAGTCTCATACTTAGGTTTACGGGCGTGCACCCGCCAAGGGCAACCAGTCTGCTCGCACTTCACAGTGTACTGCTCCTGGCTTGATTTGACGACGCGAAATGTCCGCTGCATTGAAAGGGCCCAAAGCTTGATGGCATCCTGCAGCGCTTCCTTGTCAGCAAACATAGCATGCAACCGAACCTCTGTCTCATGGTACTCCCATTGTGATTCATGCTCATCATGTGCGGAAAGACCCTCCGCATCAAACCGGTTCCATTCCAGGGGGATAGGAACTTCATCCTCATCGGAACTGTCCTCGTCGTCGTCCTCTACAGCTTCCTCTTCATCTCATGCCCTCTCGTCATCAGAGTCCATCTGCTGCACAATGTACTCATTATACTCTCCTTCATCGGCTTGCCCAGTTGGCTCTCTATGGCTTGATGGCTGTAACTCTTCTCCATGCACCGCATCGGCTTCATGACGAGCAACTTCATCATGTCCGCCAACATGCGGCCCGCCCGAGCTGCTAGCACCTCCCACAACAACGGCTGCTACACGAGCTTCCTTAGCTGCTTGTACTGAGCACGGTTGCACAAGCAGCACACACTCGTATCCACGACGCCGGCACCCTAGCACAAAGCCCTTCCATGTGGCAGAGCGCACCAATGTCTTCAACTCTCATCTGATGTCCGTGGGAGACCGGCTCCAAAGCCCTTGCACGACGACGCTGTACACCTCGGGGTTCAACGAAAAACTCCGAGTCAGCCAAAGCTGCACATCTCCCATTCGAGCATTCTCATCATCCGGAAGTATGAGAGTGACTTGCGGAAAATCGCTCAAATCCACACCATTCGGACCTTCACGAATGGTTCCAGCTCCGTAATACACTCTCAATGTAGTGGACATTGATGATGTCGGCCTGCATATATATTTCAATTTTGTGACATGTCAAATAATATCGCACAATACTAAACTTTCTATACCACAAACTTTGCTAAAATTTCTATACTACCATACTACAAATTGCATACCAAACCTTTTCTACAATAATATTTCCATACTAACACGGTACTAATTATTCTACATCTATAATTTTTATTAACACCAACATTTCATATAAATAATAATGCAAATACGACATAATCCAAAAAATTACCTGAATCCAAATTGATGGAATAGCTTCTACTCCTCCTTCCTCCCTCACCTCCTCCTCTCCTCTTCTTCCCCTGCTTCCTCCCTCACCTCCTCCTCTTCTTCCCCTCCTTCCTCTCCTCCTCTTCTTCCCCTCCTCCCTCACCTCCTCTTCTCCTCTTCTTCCCCTCCTTCCTCCCTCACCTCCTCCTCTCCTTCTACTCTTCTTCCCCTCCTTCCTCTCTTCTCCCCCTTGTTTCTTCGTTCTTCCTCTTCTCTCTGTGCTGAATGTGTAAGCTGAGCGTGGGTGGAAAAGGTGGTTGGTACTGGGAGCTGGCTGGGCAGGGTGCCTTAACCCCCCCACCCCTGTCGCCCTAGCGTTGGGCGACTGCATTGCAGTCGCCCAACCGTACAACGACTTAAGGTAAGTCGCCCAACGTGAAGGCGACAACGCTGATTCGCCCAACGGTTCGCAGATTCTTTAAATGTCGCTTGCCGGGTGAGCGAGAGGCTGGAGTCGCCCACCCATTGGGCGACTCGAGGTTATTTTTGTAAAAAATTTTCCCGCGGATATATTTCTGTATTTCCGAATAAAAAAAGGTTTTCCGTACAAAAATTTCAAGCGAAGGAACCCACTGTGATGTGTGCTGCTCCCTCCATGGAACGTCGCCCACACATCGTTGCGCCCTGCCGTCGCCTCCACCTCCGTCGCGCTGCAAGGTTCCCAGTGTGTTTTTCCCCTTCCCCAGCCTAACCCTAGTAGTGTGCTCGCCATGATGCCGAGCACCACCACGTCTGACTCCACTGCAGACAAGGTTATTTGTCCCAGTGTGTTTACATTTGTCCTGTTCTTGATAGACCGATTCCTTTTCTTCATGGTTGTATTCCCTGTGTAAATCATGTTTCCTCTTGTACCAGGCAAATTAATCAGACGTGCATGTATACATGCACGAGTCGAGTCCAATCCGTCAAACAAAAGGACGATCAGCTATTTACTTGTCATGACCCCGTATCTTCCATTATATATACATGTACATGATGTGTCCGCCATAGGTATTATATACGGACGCTTAAGATTTTTTTTCTTTTTCTATGATTAATGTTAGAATTTCTAGTTCTTTTTCCTTTTTCATGATTAATGTAATAATTTTTAGTTTTTTCTCACCTTAACATGAAAGCTCCTAAAGGAGCCTCCAATTAGCATAGGTATAGATAGATAAATAGGATTTGAACCTGGTGAGTGGAGCCGTACACCCCAGCTCCGTCACTTCACCAAGAGATGGTTCTATATTGTCCATAGAGTTTTATCATGAAGAAAAAATGCACTACATTTTCAAATCCATCAAATTTTCATAACACCTATAATATCTGGTATTCAAATCGGAGAGGCAGAATAGTATATCCTTGCTGATTTTCTGTCGAAGACAAATACATTTGAATGGAAATTAATTTAACTAGTTGAATTGCTTGTACAATTGCACAACTAGATTTGCAAATACATTTGTATTTTCTGTACAACTGTAATGCTCATGATACAACATATAGTTGCATTTGAAGAGCTTGGGGAGGCCGGTGGCGACCTCCTGAGGGCTGTGGCGATAGGATCTGACAATGGATGAGCTCGGGGAGGTTGGTCTTGCTATGAAGAGCTCAGGCTCAGGGCTGACATATCCAGCGACGAAAAGCTTGGGAAGCCGATATCCCTGATGGAGAGATGAGGAGTTAGAAGGGAAAAGGTGAGGTGCGGCACTGAGATCATGCCGGCGACGAGCTCAACGACAGCGACAACAGGGCATGGTGGAAGCTAGCGTTTCTTCCTTGGCTCTGATGGCATTTTTTTTATTTTTTTTTGAGAAAATGATGCCATGTAAGTTAGATAGAGGAAAATGCTACACTTACAACTAGCTTATTCTCGTAGTAAAAGACATAGCAACGTCCATATATACATGAGGGTTACGGCCACATGGGCCATCTCATGCCATATGGGCTAATATGCATACATATCACACAACATTTAGGACATATACAACAAGTGGTTTCCAAAATTACAGTCGTGGAACGAAAATATCTCCGCAAAGGTTAAGGTTGTGTGTCATAGAGCTCGAGCTGCAGTGACCAAACCTAACCCAGCTAACTGAAGAATTGCGTCTAAAAACAATATTCCGATATAAACACATGAAAATGGTAGAAACATGTCACTTTTTATATTATCACTATCACAAGAAAATCAGGCAAGATCCCAAGAACTGCAAAGCAACGTGGTGGCGGATGAGTCGGAAGAATGCGTAGTGCCCGTAGTGTAATACCACTAGAATGGAAAGGGAAGAAATGCATGGAATGAAAACAATCTAAGGGAGAATAAATAAAAGAAAGTAGAGTTTTACCGTCAGACCCATCGGCTTTAGAGTGCCGAATAAAAGTAGCGCTCACTGAGGTTCTCAGACCGTCCAAGGACGGTCGGCACCATCTCGCATTTAGGTTCTCATCATCCGGAAAGAAATTTCATTCTTACCTTTTTACCAACTTACCTGCCGCAATAGAAAAGCCAACAGTACAGAGCCTACCGTGGACCAAAAGGTCCTTAAAGCCCTCAGACTGTGAGATGATGAGAGAGGGGCAACCTGGTCATTACACAATGCCAAGAGAGTCACGGCCATGCCCCATAAGCAATGCCAGTAAGCCCACATGCTCTCATTCTGTTTCTGCATTTCTCTCTCCTCTCACCGCCAAGACAAAAGCCGAGCAAAGCACCACTTCATTTCTCCAGTCGAGAGCAGCTAGAGTACAAGCCAGTAAGAGGGCTCTATCTCTCTATTGCTTGGCCAAACCAAGCCTTAGCCTACTTCTCCTAGTTTAACATTTCCCACTGAGAGTCAATCCAACCGAAGCAACACAGAGAGAAGCAGTGAGGAAGACGAAGCCGGACAAGATCTAGGGAAGGAGGAGAAGACGAAGGAGAGGAGCCAGGACTGCGACAGCAAGCCAACATCAACAGCAATGACAAGGGGAGGCTGTTGCACTCGCCATCCACACCCCCACGACCCTCGTCAATGACTGCCTTCACTTCTAACCATCATCAAGTAGGCCCCCAACTCTTACCCTCCCTATTCATGGCACGAGACAAGCGGCGAGCCCAAAGGGGGTACTGTGCGCCCTTGGTCGGGGGTGCATGCTCCCTGTGCGCCAAGTCCCGTCGCGGCAACCACCCATAGGTTTCCCCAAACCATGTGTGTGTGCCTGAGTATACAGACAAGCAAAATGAAAAAGCTAAAACAAAATGAGAGTAGAAAGGGGGACAGAAGAGGACTGTCCTGGTAGTAGAGGATGGCCGGCCGGCTGCAAGCTGTGGCCGGTGAGCTTAAACCCGTAGAAAGCGGCCAAAGCCTGGGGGTGACAGCTGACGATGATGGGCCGTGGTGCAGGCGATCGAG
Organism: Dendrocalamus latiflorus; assembly: GCA_017311315.1. NCBI lineage: Eukaryota > Viridiplantae > Streptophyta > Magnoliopsida > Poales > Poaceae > Dendrocalamus > Dendrocalamus latiflorus. The sequence goes on along the minus strand of CM029658.1, from coordinate 32,186,684 downwards.
CCTTGAGGGTGGCGGCGGCGCCCAGCGCCCCACCACCGTGTGCGCAGGGGAGGTGGCGGATCCGGTCCTGGTTGGCCGGATCAGAGGTGAAGAGCGAGAGGGAGGTGGAGTGGCCGGAGGGAAGGCAGCCATCATCAGGGCAACAGCCGGATCTGTTCCCGGCCGGCCAGACTGGGAGGAGTCACCGGCGGTGCACTCCAGGCTGATGCGTCGAGATCCCCTCCGCGCTGCGAAATTCCAGGAGAGAGAGGGAGTGAGGGAGAGCCGTGGAGGAGAAGGCGGGGCAGAGAAGAAGCAGTCGGCGGCAAGCTCCAGGCCCGGTCGCATGCTGTCGCATTGCCTGGGATTCGCCTGGGCTATTCGGCCGAGGAAAAATGAAGAGAAATGAGGGCTCGGGTGAAAGAAAGAAAAAAAAGAAAAGGAAGAAAAAAGAGAAGAAAAGGAAGGAAAAAGGAAAAAAGAGAAGAAAATAGAATAAAAAGAAAAGAAAAATAGGGGTTTGGTACCTGCACGACAGGTCCTTAACCCCAGGCATTTTATGCCAGAATCGGGATATGCGTGTAGGATCGTCGTTGCTCGCTTAAGCTTTGGTTTCGATATGATGTGTTGAGTCGGATTAACTGCTTGTTCAGGTGGAGGTCTTGAGTCGACACCATCCGCACGTTGCTTCGCTCTGCTTGGTTAACAGGCAAGTGTAAAGCGGTAGATCGTAGAGTTTGTGAAATATGCGATGTTTACATGATATGATAATGCTTATATAGAATTGCAATGTTTACATGATATGATGATGTTTATTTAATGATAACAATGGTAATGGAACGGGATGAGCAGCGATGCCACCCTACCAAATGATAATACTAATGAGAATGACAATGACAATGGGTATATACATTCGCATCATGTGCACTCATGAAATGAGAACTAGGAACGCCTGGGTGGATCCCACAAAACCTACTTCGGTAGGCCTTCACGGGAGTGGAGAGACCCCCATGCCGGTATGGGCGGGCCCAAGATGTTGGGTGAACATCGACAGGTGTTCACTCGGTAATACCAGTATATGCAATGAGATGAGCAAATGAGCATGTGGAGTAGTGTTGCATCGTACTAATGATATGACGATGTAGGAACATGAAATGGATATATGAACCGGATAATGTGTATGGAGAATGTTATGGCTGGTAAAAATTGCTTACATGGTTGGGTAGTGTTTATCATTCTATTATGTACTTGCTGAGTCTCTGGACTCATCTTTGCTTTGTTGTCTTTTTTTAGGTGACCATTGAGGACATCATGTACGGACGGGAGTAACACATAAATAACTTCATGTATTAGCAACACTTCGCATATCAGATTTTGTTAGTATGTTTAACTCCACCAGTAAGCTAGAATAGTTGCTTAAAAATGGTATGGAACAAGTGGTCGCTACTTCACGAATAAAATAGAGTTTGCTTAAAATGAACAGCAATTGATCAAAAATGGTATTACTATGTAATGATGGTAGCACTCTAAATCTAGAGGATGGACGTGATATTACACGTAGTCATCGATGAGTGAAAGGTACCACCAGGGTTGTCGATCGACAGAACACGGTAGGCATGAGCGGCTATTTCAAGGTTCGGCGCGTGATTGTACATCTGCGGGGGCAGCGCCGGCAGTGGCGCCTCCACGGACTGCAGGACGTGCATGGCCTGCGCGACGGACGGCCTCTGGCTCCGGTCCGGGTGCGCGCACCACAGCCCGACGACCAGCGCGCGCTCCATCTGCCTGTCATGCAAGCCGGTATCGCCGCTTAGCCGCTGGTCTGCTGCTTGGAGCACGGTACTCCTGCCGTACAAATCCCAGACCCATCTCAGCAGTAGGATGACCTTCTCCGACTGCTCCATCACTGGCGGCCGGCCGGACACGATCTCGAGGAGGACGATGCCGAAGCTATAGACATCTGACACGGTGCTCAGCTTGCGCGTGTTGACGAACTCGGGGTCTATGTATCCCGCGGTTCCCGCCACAACCTGTGTTGTCCGCGACCCGGTCCCGTGTTCGATGAGCCTCGCCAAACCGAAGTCTGCCAGCTTGGTGTCGTAGGATGAGTCAAGCAGTATGTTTCCTGGTTTGATGTCACCGTGCACCACGCACTGCTGGCAGTCCGCATGGAGATATTGTAGCGCACGGCCTAGGCCAACGATGATCTTGTACCTATTATCCCAAACGAGTTAGTGATCTTTTAATCTGTAAGGTTTTTCAATCAGCAACATGGATAGCATTTGTTGAGGGCCCAGACCATAAACTCAAATCAAGGCCTCGAGTAAAACTAATCTACAAATTTTACGAGTATATGTGGCGTGGGGTTTGTTAGCAATAGCAACGAACGGCGGGCCCCACGCTTCAATTCAACTGTTATTGTGCCGTGCGCGTCGCTTTCCAGTTCGTCTAAAAAGTTAATTCTCGTGAATCAGATTCACCGTCTGTCCGTTTGGCCATCTATTTTTTATACCGATACCTTTTGACCGGACAACTTTTAATTGAATAACTTTCAATCGGACAAATTTTAACTAACTAGAAGATTGTAAATTACTATAACAAGTCACAAAGATATAAAATCAAAAAAGAAATTCACTCATAGAAAGTCCGGGGATCGTCTAAAAACAAAGGTCTTACTCAACTTCCTGTGTACCATGCACAGGAGAATAAAAAGCTGACAAATGATAGCGACAACTTGCTCTATCTCGTGCCAAATAATAATAATGGTTTTGCTATTGCACAGTCGATTATAATTTCTATAATTTCTTTATCTATCAATCACCTAAAATTGTACTTTCAATCACTTAAAATTACAGTGTACTAATTCACTCTATCTGAAGTTATACTTTCAGTCACTTAAAATTACAGTATAAAAAAATAACTAAAAATGGAGTTAAAAAAACAATGACCCATGCAATAATCACTCCCTAATAATAAACACTTACGAACTTGCATCGAGCACAAGAAACGAAAACTTCCTGCCGACCGCGTCAAAGCTGGCGGCCTAGCCAGTTTCCATTTTAATGCTAGAGTTTGATTTGTACACTATTCTAGACATTTTTTAAAACCTTATTAATTACTCTCTCTGTCTTATAAGATGTATATTTATATTTTAATGTAAAACTAGAGTAATGTTTCTTTTATACTTGTAATAAATATATAGTTTTATTTACTATTCTCTACGTACATGTATTGAATAAAATGCTTAGAAATAATTATTAAGAGCAATTTAACTATTTTCACTATCTTCCTGATCTATATATCATAAGAAAATACGTGTTATAAATTTGGACGGAGTAACTATTTCAGAAAACTTCTAATTTAGTTATTTTCTCTATTTTTTGGTTTATGTGCTAAAAATACGTATTATAAATTTAGACAGAGTGAGTAACTGTTTAAAAAAATATCAAGTAACTCGAATAATAAATCTAGTTTAGTATCATACCTTTCGGGCCATGTGAGCAATCTGTCGCTGCTGTAGAGATGTTTGTCGAGGCTGCCCAGTTCAACAAGCTCGTAAACAAGCAAGAGTCTCTTGTGGCTATCACACCAGCCTAACAACTGCACAAGGTTGCGATGCCTGAGCCTGCTTATGATCTTCACCTCGGTCTCGAACTCCTCCTTCCCTTGAGAGGACGTCTCCGACGAGAACAGCTTTACGGCCACCAGCTGGTGCTGGTGCATGCTGCCGCTTGGGAGTCGGCCGCGGTAAACGTTGCCGAAACCTCCTCTCCCGAGCTTCTCCTGCTCGGCGAAGTTGCCCGTCGCCTCGGCCAGCTCGCGGTAGGGATATCGCCTGGGTCCTGTAGCCAGCCCTCCTCCCAACTCGACTGGCTCCTCTTCAGAATCGCTTTCGCTGGTTCCACGTTGTTGTTTGTTCCTTGTGCGTTGCCTCCATGTACGAAAACCAAAGACGGCACATGCCAACACAAACAGCGTTGGAACTGCAGATGCGAGCGCAACCTTTAGCCGGTGGATACGTTTGTTGTCCTTGGGGTTGACGACCGGGGCTGGAGGCTGAGGCGCAGGCGCAAGCGCCGGAGTCCTCTTGGAGTCCAGAGTGGAATTGAATGACCAGGACAGTAGCTGGTGTACCTCGATGCAGCTGCCGGTGGCCGCAGCGAAGCCGACGGCGACCTCTTCAGGTAAGCAACTTCTCATGTCAACGATGGCGTTAACTCGGTACGAAGTTCCGTTGATCCAGAGGCTGACGGCTAACGTCTCCGTGCTGTTGTAGTAGTTGATCTCGGCGGTCATCGTGGTGCCGGACGTCAGGTTCCCGGGCGTCGACGTGTTTTTGTACGCCACCGATATGATGGAATTGACGTCGATGCCTACGTGGTTGTTGCTTGTGTCGACGCCGGCATTGCGGAACGTGTCGAACTCGACTGCCACGATCCGAGCGATGCCTGTCGCGTTCATGTTGCTGCTGTCGTTGAACAGGCCGATGTTCCTGCCGAGGCTGTAGTTGTTGGTCGGGCTCACCGACGGGTAGTGGCCGAGGAAGAAAGCCATCCCGTCACCGGTGACGGGGCACTCGGTTGTGGTGGCCGCCGGCGTGATCTTGAAGGAGAAGTTCGTGTTGAAGCTGGAAAGCTCGCCGGTGACGTTGTCCCAGAGCGGCACCGGTTGCGCGTACGACACCCGGCCGATGCTGCGCTCGTCGTCGCCGCTGATGTCATTCTTTGTCAGCTCAATCTGAGGGGGACTGAATTTGGCGTCACCCTCGAGCCGGAGCTGTGCCCCTGGGCCAGTAAAGGGATCTCCAGAAGTGGAAAAGTTAAAGCTGAAGGAGAGAGAGGTGGCATGAGGCACATGGATAGATAACATCGATCAGTGAGTAGCAGAGGCAAATAATGATGAAGAGAACGGGGTGAGATATTCTTGCTGCAGCCATTGTTGGTGTTTAGGAAGAAGGAAGGGAATCCTGTGCGGCGGTGCCTCTCGTGCGACACCGCCTGCGAGGCCGCCGCGTGGCCGAGCCGCAGCAGCTGCAGCTGCCTCGCGGGCGGTGTCACACGTGCGGCACCGTCGCATATAATTTTTTTCCTAGGAAGAATGGTATTCACATTGGGAAGGAAAACGGGGTACTGCAAGTATGAGAGCATCCCACCATACCATTGTGAATTTGTGATGGCCTTTATTTGGCATTTCATGGCTTTGTGACTTTCTCATGCGATCGAGACTGCTCTCCGGTTTTTTGCGTCAACGTGGTCTACCGAACCATCAAACGTATTTTAGTAGTATTACATATAAAAGTTATTGGCATACGTGCTGCGACTTGTAAAAATAGAGAGCGCGCGTCCCCTATCATCTTCCATTATTGTACTCTGCGTATTAGCTAGGTTTTATCTTAAAATTTGGCTCTCTGTTTTGTCTGCAAACAGAGGCCGAAGGTGTACGGTTTTATTATTTTTTTCAAAATAAACCATCTTTTAATTCAATTTGTGGAAATAAACCTAATCTATTTTACATAAATAACCCTCATCGCACGTCATAGGATGCGACTAGACTCAGTCACAGCGCACGCGACTGAGACCCTGTCGTGCAAGTAGAGTCCAGCTGAGTGGAACGGAATGACCAGGACTCAGTTCTCCCTATTTGAATGGACGCGAATATAATTTAGGTTTTTTCATCCAAAATTTTATTTTATCCAAGCAATTTATATCCGAATTTTAATTCCAAAAAACAATAAAGTATTTTTGTTGCAATATGTCTGATATACTTTTCCTTAATTTAAAGGGAATTCACTTGTCTATATGTTAAAAAATTACGATTAACTAGTTATCAACATCTGGCATTTTTAACTAGTAGGGCTGAAAACGGTCGGAAACGATCGGTAGGAGGTCAAATCACTTTCAGTTTCACATTATTTTCTCGAAAACGAAATCGATACGATATTATCGGAAACGAGAACGACATCGATATTCCGGTAAATTCGGAAACGAAGCTATTCGATCAAAAGTGCATCGATAACGATCGAAAATCATGAAAGCGATATCTAAAATGCAATAAACACACCAATCTGCACAGCATGACAATAGATGTATATATTGACCTAGGTCACATGAAAAATAATACTGTAGTAATAATCCATGGCACAAGAGGCAAGACACATATTATATAGCAATAAAAAGACTTAAAGACACGAGTCACATGACACAAAGCCACAAGCCCACAACCACAAGTGACATCATGGACTTAATGCAATAATACTTAGTTAGGTCTCACAAGCACACAAAGATGACAACCACATGACATAGTCATAGGCGTAGTCACAAGCTCACAAACTCAAAAGTACTAGTACACTAGTAACTGAAATACTAAATGAAGTTCTTAGTTGAACTTAACAAAGGATAGGAAGCAGGATGGATGCCAGAAACATGATTTATGATAGATTGGTAATAGTTCTTCACAGCAGGCTTCCTATAGCTGAACCTCCGGCATGTCATCATCATCTCCAAGCACATAATCACCGCCCATTTCTGAAAATTCATCCTACAAATTGCAATGGAAATAACGTGTTAGTACTTCAAATGAATTACATGCTACTGCAATACATATCAATATAATTGTACTCCAATAAGCAGACTGTTCTTAATGGCTTCAAGAACCTCAAGATCACTAGGCAAAGAAGAAATATTCTTAGAACCTGAAAATTAAAAGGCAACTACATGAGTAAAAAGAACATCAAGATATTGTTAATAGAAAGCAACAGATCAGTTTACACTTTTACCTCTTTTAGCTCCAGTTATCCAATCCTTAGTGCAAACAAGTGCTTGTACCATGTCAGGATCAAGGCTGCTTCGATATGGGTCGACGACACGTCCACCGGCACTAAATGCAGATTCAGAAGCCACGGTCGACACTTGCATTGCCAACACATCACGAGCAATCAGGGAGAGGACAGGATATTCATCCTTCTGATTTTTCCACCATGCTAAAATATCAAACGTATTATGGTTGACTTTAGAAACCTTCAATTGTGGTTCTGCTAAATACCTCTCCAATTCACTTATTCCTTCATCATTACCACATGCATCACTTTCATAAAGGAAGGAATCAAGCTCATCATCCACACTATCCATAAACTGATCTACAGCTGAAGTTGATGAAACGAGTGTTGTACTCTTGGAAGAAGGTGCGGAAGAAACATAGCAATGAAACATGTTCCTTAGAACACCATTGAATTTATCAAGTTCAGCTTGGTAGGAATTTCTATATAACTTTCTCAAGTAAAATTCTACAATTCTTCTCTTGAACCTAGGATCAAGCACATTTGCAACAGCAAGGGCAACATTTGACTTCTTCCAGTACTTGTCAAACTTGACACTCATAGCATTTGCCATTTGGCAAAGAGTGGCATCATTACTATTGCACCAATCAGATAGATATAACTTAATCTCACAAAAACCTCTAAAAAACAGGTTTGCTGTTGGATAGAGTACCAGAAAATATCTCGGTCAGGTCAAAGAATTTTTTCAAGAAAGGAATCAGAATGTGGGCCTTCTCCCATTCCTGACTTGAAGGAGCAATACACTCATACCTGCGGCGGTCGATGGAAGTAAGCCTCTCAAATGCAGGCTTGTAATAAAGAGCATCCCTCAACATGAGATATGTAGAATTCCATCTCGTAGAAACATCAAGTGAGAGAGAAGGCTTTGTATCTAGCCCACATTCAGTAGCACACTTCAGGAACTCCTCCCACTGAACCGTAGATCCCTTGACGGCAACTACAAATGATCTAATCTTTTCAGTTGTAGAGGCAATCACACGCATACCATCTCTAACAACCAAATTAAGGATATGATTGGCACATCTCACATGAAAAAACAGCCCATCACATACTAAAGGACTATGCCTCTTGAGTTCTACAATGACATCCTTAACCGCTACTTCATTTGCCGCTGCATTATCCAAACTTAGAGAGAACATCTTTTTCTCCACATACCACTTCAAAACACAAGAAGAAAGTGTATATGACAACCTCTCACCAGTATGTCGCCCTTCAACATGGAAGAAATTGACAATCCTCTTCTGAATTTTCCAATCATCATCAACCCAATGAAGAGTAACACACATATAACCCTTGTTCTGGTTGGATGTCCACATATCCATAGTTGCACTAAAGCGACTTTGAACGGTTTTGAAGTATGCATACAACTTATCCTTTTCAGCCAAATAATATTCCATTATTTCCTTTCTAACTGTGACACGAGACTTTAGAGGATAATGTGGATGCATTGATTTGACCCACTCTTGGAAATATTCATGCTCAACCATATTGAAAGGGTACTCATGAACTATCATAGCCTCGTAGAACTTTCTCAAGCTAGCTTCTTGATCATACTTGTAAGGTTGGACAACTGCGATGCCAGTATCTTTATCAGTTTTTGTTGTAAGCTGTTGCTGTCCTTTCTTGATGCTGTGATAATTAGCGAGATGGGTCCACAAACCAGTTGTTCCAAATCTGCTATCAGCTCTGTGTTTGCTGGTCTTGTTTACACAACCTTTGACATTGCACTTTGCCCAAAGCTGATTTTCCTCCTTGCCATTCACCTTCACTGTTACCCAGTACTTGGTGAAGTATTGCCACACTTCAGATGTGCTCTTCTTGGCCCTCTTGCTGGCAGGTTCATTTTTGTCCTCGCCATCGCTGCCTGCATCCACATCGATTGGATCAACACCATCTGTTTCAGTGCCACCAGTACCACCACTTGGCACTAAACTTCTCTCAGATGAAGGTGCTGATGCAGGTGCTGCAGAAGAAGCAGACATGCCAACATTCTGGCTTGCATTTTCACTTGCAGCTAGCCTTGCACGTTTATGGGATCCTATCACAAATGAAGTGCAAATGTTCTCCTATTAGTATAATATATAAATCTACACAGTGAAATAGTGCATCAGTAAGATATAAATCTGTATGTCCATGTAGAATAAATGTACTAGTTGTGTACATGTAGGCTCTTAAGTGTGCCCTCACAAGGATGCCTGCTTTGCAATAAACGTCATATAATCAATAGATGTGCAATATCAAGTTTGGTTCCTGAGTTTCAACAACAAAATATCCAATTAATATTATCTTGGGTTAGATTTGGACTTCGGTTAACTGCCAAGATGCTTTGCTTTGTTGCTATTAGCTAGACAGAACCAGCCTAACAAAATGAGTTGAGCCCTTAAATAATGAGTTAGTTAACTCCAGAGCAAGAAATTAAAACATGGAGAAGAAACAACTGAAATTTTCCTTTTCTTCATACAGTTAGCTTGTTGCAGAGATATAGTTTTGGTGAAAACTCCCACTAGAACTTATTTTTTAGGTGCATTACAAGACGTTTTAGCAAGACCCGTTTATAAATTCTAGCATCCAAACATTCAAGCAAGATTATAGGTAGCGCAAACGCATCATCATCATACATCAGCGGCACCACCGGCCGAATCGAGCTCAGCAAGAGCGGCACACACATACAGTAATCTGACGATTTCTCCTTCTTCAGGCGGAGCTCGGCAAGAGCGGCAAGCACATCGGCGGATAAGAAGATGAGCTTACCAGACGAAGCTGTGGCCGCTGCCGAGGTTTGAGAGGCGGCGAGGTCGATAGGGAGTGCTGCCTCTGCCTCCATCACTCGCGCTCGGGGGCCTCGGGGTGTTGCATCCGCCGGCTGATCCGCATCTCCAGCCGGCGCCATCTTCGTCTCAGATGTGGCCGCCGACCGCCTGAAGAAGGAGAAGGATGGCAGCGTGAGTGGGAGACTAGAGGCGACCAGCAGCGTGGGAGTGGGAGGCGCTCACACGAGTTAGGGCTGCAGAGGCGGCGGCGAGTCGCAGAGGCGGCGGCGGCGGCTAGGTCTAATGGGGAGGAGGTGGGTGCGCCGTGCGGGACTGGGGCGCTCAGCGGCTGCCGTGGGGATCCGAGGCCGAATGGGGAGGAGGTGGGTGCGCCGTGCGGGACTGCGGGTCCGGGAGACGGGGTAATGGGCCTGGCCACGTCTGGGTGCTCTCAGCGCAGCGGAGATGGGCCTGGGGGTAAATACGGTAATTATCGACGGTATATTATCGGGTAAATACGGTATTTTCCGAAAACGATCGGAAGAGAGCTAAATCGTTTTCGTTTTCGTTATCGGATTTTTTTACCGTTTTCGTTTCCGTTTTATCGGTTACCGTAACCGTTTCCGTTTAGGGGAAAAAATCGATAATTTCTCAAAAACGATTTGCGGTAACCGAGAATTACTGTTTTCGTTTTCAGCCCTATTAACTAGGCTTTGGACTGTTTCTATATGTTAAAAAATTACGATTAACTAGTCATCAACATCTGCATCTGCACAGACTAGCAATTTTAACTAAGGTTTGGACTATTATTAACACATTTATACAAGTTTAGATGTCTAAATGTTCCACTCAGGCCTGTTCCTGGGGTAGGAGGAGAGGGACGACTGCCCAGCTGGCGACCTTGAGAAGCCACATCCTATATGTTGCAAATAACTACAGAAAAATAGAGGTAGGAGACAAAAAATTTTACGTAAAAAACTTTTGCGGAAAAAAACTATGGACGCTTCATATATATATATATATATATATATATATATATATATATATATATATATATATATATATATATAGACACACACTAGTTAGAGACCCATGCGTTGCAACGGAGTTATAAAAATAATGAGACAGAACTTACTGGTTGGCCACCTTTATACATCAAACATTGAAGAGCAAGTGACAGAGAGAGAAGGGTGGCCAGAATGCGCGAGGAGATCACTATACCACAACCAATCTGTAGCGTCAGATAACGGTCGCTAAAACGTAATATTAACGTCCAACCATCGGTCGCTATAAATTTGTAACAAATCATCGGTTGCTATTTTTACATGTATCGACGGAACATCGGTCGCTACATATATTTAGCCGTTTACGTCAAACAATCGGTCGCTAAAAACAAATGCTAGAGTCAAACGATTGGTCGCTATAGCCCATTTTCATTTTTGGCGCGCTCAGCCCAGCCCACTCGCGCGCACTGAAATTAGCGCGGCCCACGAGTCAGTGTCACCCAAAATTAACCCTATCTCCAGCACTCCCACCCCAGCAGGTGCATCTCGCGTCTTGCAGCCGCCAGTCGCGCGCATCTCGTCTGGGCTGCCGCCGCCGTTGCCGTCCCCGCCGGCGCCCGCGAGCTCCGTCCCTGCCGCCCGCATCTCACCTCTTCACCAGGGCTGCCGCCACCGCTGCTGTCCCCGCCGGCGCCCGCAAGCTCCGTCCCCGCCGCCCGCATCTCACCTCTTCACCAGCGCTGCCGCCGCCGCTGCCGTCCCCGCCGGCGCCCGCGAGCTCCGTCCCCGCCGTCGCCCGCGAGCTCCGTCCCTGCCGCCCGCATCTCACCTCTTCACCAGCGCTGCCCGCGAGCTCGCCGTCCCCGCCGTTGCAGTTGCCGTCCCCGCCGTCGCGGTCGCCGTCAAGCCGTCGCGACCGTCGTCCAGGCCGTCGTCCCCGCTGCGCGCTCGCCGGTATCGCCGTACTCGCCCGAGCCGCCGCAACCGTCGTCCCCAGCCGCAACCGTCGCCCGGTATCGGTAGGTTTCTGTTTCCCCAGCTGTTGCTCTCTTTTTTTCATGTTGTGGAAGTATGCGACTATATCAGTGCTTATGATATGTTTTTTATTTCATATTGAAATCTGGTTGATGTCTTGCGTGAAGGTTGAACATGGATAAAACATGGATTGATGATAATGCTAGGTAAAAACCAATTACTTCACAAATATTGAAAGTTATATATACATGTCAAATGGTATTTAACCTAAAACTTTCACATAGGCATACCAAGACATATTTGCAAGGAGTGAATGGTTTCTTAGCTTTTGCTTTTAGTAATTCTGCAGTAGGCAGCAAGATATTATGCCCTTGTAGAAAGTGTGTAAACTCATTTTGGAAAGAGGCAAGTGAAGTCCGTGAGCACTTGATATGTGATGGGTTTCTAAAAGGGTATAGAACATGGAACTTACATGGAGAAGCTAGCTCTTCTGTGAATCATGGGAATTGTGATGTTGCTGAGGTCATAGAGGATTCTAGTGAGGATGATGAAATATCTTATTTGCTTAGAGACTTAGCTGCCGGTCTAGATGATAGAGAAGATTTTGAAGACAATAGTTCAACTTTGGAGACTTGTCCTGAACTAGTTGCCCTTCAAAAGTTGGTAGCAGAAAATAGCAAAGAGCTATACCCAAATTGCAAGAAATATACACAGCTAAGGTTCCTAATTAGATTGCTCCACATCAAACTCCTTGGAGGATGGTCTGATAGATCTATGAACCTACTACTAGATCTACTTAATGATGCACTCCCTGAGGGTTCAAATCTACCTAGAAACTTTCATGAAGCTAAGAAATTGGTGAAATCCATTGGTGTTCGTTACAACAGTATTCATGCTTGTCCAAACGATTGTGTTCTCTACTGGAAAGAGAATGTGGATTTAAATGAGTGTCCAAAATGTGAGGTTTCTCGATGGAAATCAGATAGGAAGAGTCTAGATGGGAGACATGTGTATAAGGTTCCTAAGAAGGTTCTCCGCTACTTTCCTATAAAGAAAACACTCCAAAGGTTATTTCTGTCCTCTAAAACAGCAAGTCTAACAAGATGGCATGATGAAGACCGAAAAAAGGATGGTCTGCTAAGGCATCCTGCAGATTCACCTCTATGGCAGGACTTTGATGAGAGGCATCCAGAATTTTCTGCAGATAGTCGAAATATCCGTCTAGCATTTGCCACGGATGGGTTTAATCCATTTAGAATGAACAATGTTAGCTATAGTGTTTGGCCTGGTATTTGTATTCCACTCAATTTCCCACCTTCCATGTGCATGAAGCAGTCAAATTTCCTCCTTTCTTTGCTCATTCCCGGTAAACGTGGCCCGGGTAGTGATATGGATGTCTTTTTACAGCCACTTATTTATGATTTGTTAGATATGTTTGAAAATGGAGTTAGAACCTATGATGCTTCAAGGGGTAGTTCTTCAAGTTGAGGGCGGCGGTGTTGTGGACTATTTCAGATTTCCCAGGTTTAGGTTATGTGTCTGGGTCTACCACATCTGGTGAAGCAGGATGTCCTGATTGCCACCAATTTACATGTTCACTTAGACTTCATAATGGTACGAAGACTTGCTATATGGATCATCGTAGATTCTTGGATGAAAACCACCCATTTAGGTTTGATGCTGATAAATTTGGTGGTAAAGCTGAGTTTAGGCCAGCTCCTACACCACTTTCTGGGGAGCAAAATTTGGACTGCACTAAGGATCTTAGTACAAGTTTTGGCAAGGATCCATCTGGGAAGCAACCAGCAAGAAAAAGACGGAAGGATGGGGAGCCCTTAGTCATTTTCAAAAGGGGATCTATTTGGTTCAAACTTCCATATTGGAAAGATTTGATGCTGCGACATAATTTTGATGTCATGCACATAGGAAAAAATGTGAGTGAAAGCTTAATTAACACATTCCTGGGCACCACTGAAAAGTCCAAGGACAATTTGAATTCTCGTCTGGACCTTCAAGCTCTAGGTATTAGAAGTGATCTTCACCCTGTTGAAGTTGATGACCAATTTTATTTACCACCCGCACCATACACAATGAGTCCCGATGAGAAGAAATTATTTTGTCAAATACTAAAAGGGGTCAAGTTTCCTGATGGTTATGCATCTGATATACGACACAACATCCATGTTAATGAGAAAAAAAATATTTGGGCTAAAGAGTCATGAGTGCCACATTATTCTTCAACACTTGCTGCCCCTTGCTGTGAGAAAAATATTGCCTGAAATGGTCAGTGCAGGAGTGATTCGTATAAGTAATTTTTTCAAGAAGCTTTGCTCACCTGTCATTCAAAGAAGTGATATGGATAGTCTAGAGGCTGATATAGCTGAAACCTTGAGCCTTCTTGAGGCTATATTCCCTCCATCATTTTTCGATATTATGGTACACTTGATGGTACATCTTCCTGCTCAAGCAAGAATAGCTGGTCCTGTCCATTTTCGTAGCATGTGGCTAGTAGAGAGGTAATTTTCTTGGTCATATAAATACTGTAACATAGTTAACAGAATTTTGTAGCTACTGTTTTATAACATTATCAATTTGCTTTGCCTTTTATTTTTGCATATAGATATCTAATGAGATTAAAGGGTTCTGTTCATACAAAAAGTCACCCTGAGGGATCAATTATGGAGTGGTCTATGTTTACTGAGTGCCTTACACTTTGTGCTCGCTATCTACATGGTGCAACTCAAGTTGGCTATCAAGTTCTAACCCATGAAGATTGTAGCACAACTCCTTTCTTTCGTACCATGAAGAGGAAGAATTGGTTGACAACGGAAAGCTCGGAGAGGTTTGGATCAGATGGGGAAAGGAGAAGATCAAAAATTACCTCACAGTAAGTTTTTATAAACCGTGTGGGTCGGTTACTCATCTCGGGAACCAAACAATTGTCTCAGGAATTGCTTTGGTAGATATATCACCGAAAATCGATTGGACTTCCTCTGTTTTAAAGATCATATGTCTTCTCAACTCAAGTGAAATTACCTTATTGACCAAGTTTGTTTTTGGTTGATGAGAATCAAAAAAGCCTTGCTTTCGACTGTCTTTCATCTGCGACCTTTCTTTTTTAAGTAAGTTATTTTTACTCGAAGTTGGGGGGCTAGATGATAAGGATAGAATAATCTTCAAATTATTACGTCATATTACTCTTTGAGTATATCTCTTATTGATGATGGAGGACAGAGAATTCGTAAGTCCTCCTACGACCACTTTTAAAGTCGTAATTTTTTACGACCATATGTCATGAGTCCTTCTATGACCATATAGTTGTAAGCTCTTCTATAACTACATACTCATAAGTTGCCATATGACCACCTCATGGTCGTGGACCTTCGTACGACTAATCTATCCCCATCTGCCTTGTCTACAATGTTCTCCAACATTATAGAGTCACTTAACAAGATGGTTAGAACATGCGCTTATCTCTAATAACCGAACACGGTTTCTCTCTGACAATAACTTCTGTCAGATGGTTATCACCCAAAATGTTGGGATGACTTTTGGCGCGAGGCAATGGCCGCTGCTTCATCAATTATATAAAGGTTGATGACGGAGAGGGAGGGGATGGATTCTGATCCAAGCAAGACATCGAACAAGGCTTTTTGTATTATTATCAATTGTAATCAATTCTTTGAGCAATAGCCACATAGGAAGTAGGGTTATTATTCTCCTAAGAGAAGACCCGAACCTGTATAAATCCATGTGTCTTTCTTCTGTATGACCATATTTAGTCTTACGAGTTTCTTCTGAATCCAAGAAATCATATGTAAGATTGATATTAAACACCGAAAATAACATTTTAATTTTGATTTATATTTAATTGATATTAATTTTGATTGACATATTTGGAAAACACATTTTAGGAAATTTTATTTCCAAATTTGTAAATATTTGGGAACCATTTGCATTATATTCCTATAAAAAAATTACACATTCAAATTAACCTTAATGCCAAAGTTGCATTCATATATTTTGAATTTAATTTTTCAACCCTATCTCTTCTCAGTTCCAATCTAAATTTATTCCAAAATATAAAAAACACATTTTAATCAATTCATAAATTTATTTTGATTATATTTTAATTTTTCCAATTTAAATCAATATGTTATTATGGATTGATTTTGTTTGTAAAAGTTTAATTATTACTGTTGTTTTGAATTTTATTAGAATTTATTATAAATTTGAACAATTTAAAATTTTGAAACTCAATTGCTTTAGATTTTTTTTCCAAATTTGTGTATATGTGGAAACAATGATTTTCTAGAATGATTAGTTCTGAATTTAATACAGATGGAAGCTCACACTTGAATTAAAATCAATTCTAAATTTAATTTCTATTTCTATTTTAATTTGAACTTGAATTTAAATTTATTTTGAAATATGTTAATATTCTGGTTTAATTTCATTATGAATTTTATTTATTGCAATTTCTTTTTTTTGGAATTTGAGTTTATATCTTTTATTATTTGAATGTTATGCACAAATCTATGGTTTTGTACAATCAAAATATAAATATAAGTGAAGACTAGGAAAGCAATCATAGGTGACAAGTAAGCAATTAAGATTTAAAAAAGTAAATAGCACAAATGTAAAGGCACAAGTGGTACAACTACCCAATGTTAGTGTTCAAAGACTTGCTAGTCTCCCTAATCCACATTAAGGAAGCTCAAATTAATTGAGCAGGCTCTGTTGTTTAATCAATTCCCTCGGTCTACTAAAGTTACTCTTCCTCCACTCCGAAGATGATGAGCACCACTGCACTCACAACCTCATGAGTCTAGGGCTCTTTAAAAGCTTCTTGAAGAGGTCACTAGTGAAAGACTCCTTCAAACTGTCTAGGTGATAGCAACCACCAAGAGTAATAAGGAAAGATACTTACTTCAACAAAGTGCACAAAGCTCAATCTTGAATGCAATGTATGTTGGATTTGGATTTAGCCAATCTAGAATTGGTCATTAAGTAAGGCCAAGGCAAATCATATCCTTTGATCATGTTGAACCTAATTTTTAAATCTATTTATTTATTTATTTATTATTTTGTTGTAAATTATCATGCATTGCTATTTTAATACAAGCCTTTATACCTAGTAATTATCGTTCAACTTGATTGATTCCACCTTGGTAATTTTAATGCCATTATTCCATTGTCATCATAGGATAGGTATTTATCTAGTGATGCAATACTAGTTGTCACATGAGTGTATGTTTAATATGCTTACTCATGCTTGTAATACGTTGGACTCATCATCACATGTTAATTAATTTAGACTTAATGAGATATTGAATTATGGTGGTTAGCCATAGTTATAAAATTTGAGTTCCATGACATGGATAGTGTCATTGGTGTTGGTTATATAAAATAGTTTTTACTTGGGTGAGTGATCGTGCAGTAAAGGGGGAAAATGTGGTTAGCACTTCTAAGATATGAAAGTCTCGCTCGGGTAATATCTAAGGACATAACTTTGTGCACCATTGATATGAGCCTTATCGTACAACCACATATTTAGTATAGGATTAACTTGGCTAATTAATTTGTGATGTTTTAATTTTGGTTTCACCATCGGTATATTAGTGGGTGTCGGTTAGATATTTCCATGGGGAATAAGAGGGATCTGTTCAACTAGGTGGTTGGCCTACTCGATCGTGAAATCTTAGTGGGCAAAAATAAGTTGAGATAGAACTTTATAATAGCCTTGTTATGATCTTCTTGGTCAACATACCCAAGGAAACGTGTTGCTCTAATGTCACTTTGAGATTATCATATTACATGGGTAAAGTTGTGCAATCTCTGCAGAGTATAAAACTATTAGAATAGCCATGGACAATGCTTAGTGATTTTACATGAGGGGTAGAGTTTTGTAAAAACTTGGTTGGGATAAATATGGGAAGTGAATGGTTAATTTACTAGTGGTTCATTACGTGAATGGTTAGTTCACGGGTAGTTCATTGGGTGAATGATCTGTTCACTTATGGTTCATTTAATTCTTTTGAATATTTACTCATTATCAATTTTCTAAGTTCACTTTCAATCTATTTAATGTATTTACTTTAAATTATTGCTTTCTGCAAAATAACCACTCAGCCATCATTTGTTAAGCCTTGCATAATTATATTGTATTCTTGTTACAAACGACTTACTGAGTACTCTATGTACTCCTAGCTATATTCACATTTGCTCAGTTAAAGAAGAGGAACCATATCAACCGGAGGTAACTAAAGGAGGATACTTCAATGACTTCTCATATTAGGATCTCGCTTCCTAGTCGATTGCCTGTGGGCATGT
The DNA here is from genome assembly GCA_017311315.1 of Dendrocalamus latiflorus. Classification (NCBI taxonomy): domain Eukaryota; kingdom Viridiplantae; phylum Streptophyta; class Magnoliopsida; order Poales; family Poaceae; genus Dendrocalamus; species Dendrocalamus latiflorus. The sequence continues at coordinate 32,168,808 of CM029658.1, read as the reverse complement.
CGAATGACCACTTCATTTTTTGTTATGTTTCCACTGCTAGTTTGTTAATCCCTTCTGGCTGTTAAAGTGTAAACTTGGCCATAAGATCGCAAATCTGATAATTATTAATATTTGATTTTTTTCTTAGTTAATCGTGAATATGGTGATATTACATCTATGTTTCTACTGTGTGCACTAGCGTAATTCTAGACTAGAATACACAGAGAGTCTGGATTTGCATATTCGGTCTCGACATGGCCTATGGCATGCTTGTTGCAATTTTGGTCTCATTTATCGTTATTTCTACTACTATTTACTTATTATGTGAATTATTTGGCTGGTTGGCTCTTTTGTCAAAAGTTTAACTGTATAGGCTTATGTTCATATGTCTATATACTACTTTGTTTATTCATGCGTGTATGAATGTGATACAATGTTGTAATATGTGTGCACTAGCCACTAATCATGAGACTAGCATAGTAAACACATTGTGTTCAAAAATAAATTGTTGGGTTTGACACAATGGCCCGCAACTGTAGTACAACAAAACATGATTTGGTACATTAAGAAATGAAAATGGTGTAATTAAAATTTTTACACTAGTCGTACTTGGGGAACCAGCGTAGGTCTAGCCTCCAAGACTTCACCTGGGTGTGAGTCACTAGCAATAAGACATGCGGATCTACATCTAGCAACCCTAGTTCTAGCACTAATCTATGGATATTATTGCTAACCTACTATTACCACTAAGACATACGGATCTACAACTAGCAACCCTAGTTATCCCACTAACCTATGTCAATATTGCTAACCTACTATTACTACTAAGACATGTGGATCTATAACTAACAACCCTATATGTCCCACTAATCTATGGTTGTTATTGCTAACTTACTATGTTTTCGTAGAAATGACCAACACATTACAAAAACAACGAGAACTAACTGCAAAAAGAAGAGTTCTCTCAAAGGTAGATGGGCATAACCTCCTTCTCTTCCCCTCTTTTCTCCTCTCCTCTCCTCTCCTTCTCCCCTCTCTTCCCATCTCTCTTTTTTCCGATTTAAAGTGAGCATTTTTGCTAAGTTTTCAGCCTTATATAGCCACCAATCGCACGACCATTGTGCAATTGGAGCGTCTGCATCCTCAGTCATGTGGTCGCATGCCTGGCAATGATCGTGCTAACATGGCTCAATGTCCTCTGTGCAATCTATCAGTGGCTCCAGTCACACTCCCAGCGCATGATTGCCACCCTCAATTGTGCACTGGAAGCACGATTGGGCCCAGTCACTCTGGAAAGGCACCACTGAAGATTATTTTTGTATAAAATTTTGGTGGTTTTATTTTCACAAATTGAATTAAAAATAGTTTATTAAAAAATTCCCGTGGAGTCTATTTGGTTGTTAGTTTATTAAAAAATCCCGTGGGGTCTATTTGGTTGTTGGTTGGTTACAAAGTGGAGTACGAACGAGATAGTGGTTTGGAGACAGTGCCTTCCAAGCAGCTAGAATATGGAGAAAAATTTAACCAACGCTCACTTTGCATGTATAGTTGTATATAAAATTAATTAAAATGGGGGAAAAGTATATGGTGGGTTCTTTTGGGCTGTGTTTTATAACTTTTTGTTTAAATTTTTGAATACTAGCTGTTCACAAAAGAGAGTACAAAGAGGGATACACTCACGTGTGATTTTAGTCAATATAAATGAATTCGGTAAAGTATACTACAATCAAATAATAGACCCTGTTTTAAAAAACACACCATTTAAAAGTTAGTTACTGCAGTATAAACTAAAAATCAAAATAGTAAGCCCAAAAGAACCTAGCCATAGCTACTTTCATTGGCCAAAGTAGTCTTGTGTTTCTGAGGGTATTTTGGTAATTTCTCCTTTTGAGGAAAAGAAAAAAAGAGAAGTGGTTCACACCTGTTTGTGGGACAAGGGAAGAGATAAGGCTGGAGAATTAGTCTCCAGCCCTATCCCGAGCGAGTGTTGGCGGTGGTCTTTGGGTATGACCGCTTCTCTTGGATTGACTTAGCCGAGCTACTAGGTGACAATGGCAGTGGCACTAGAGGCACCAATGGCCCAGGCGCTTCGGCATTGGTCATTGGCAGCAGTCGTGCCAGTCACCTCATCTCTCCTCTCTTTAAATGTTGGCTCCCTCTTCTCCTTTGTGCAGAAAATTAGTGAGTCCTCTCTAGTTCTTCATCCTCATCTTCGATTGATTTGAGTTATAGAGCTGCTATTGCACCGTGCCCTTCTCCAGCGTGGATAGCAGCAAGGGCTGGATTCCTCTCCTTTGGGCATCTCCCGTGTAGTTTCTTGAGCCGTCACTTCCTGAGGAGTGACAGAGTGAAGGATTGGGGATTTGGCCTTTTGAGATCTGAATCCAGCTTACTTAGATTGATTTGTGAGAGAAGATTGTGGAGTTTTGTGGTGCTTTTGGCCAGAACATCCTTGTTGGTCTTGTGTGGTATACTCCCGTACCTCGGCTTTGTTCTTCAGTGTGTCCTCATTTGCGAAGATTGGCATTATATCTCCATCAACCGTGTCTCAGATTCGTGACACAATGAGGCAATCGGTTTTTGAGACATAGCTATTTGGCGTGCCTTGCCAGTTTCTTCTCGGTGGCTTTGAGGGCCATCGGCTCTATGAGTATCCCTGCTTGCATATCACTTCACATATATGTGTTGTATTGGTAAACTCTGAAATTCACTTGAGACTAGTCCTGAGAGATATTGCTTAGCGATTTGTGGGTTCGGCTAATGCTCAATGAAGATTTGGAGTCATTGAGAATTGAATACAACAATTTGTTATAAACTGATCTTGAACTCATAGATTACTTGCTGTCAGTTTACTCCTTACATGCTTATTTGATCTTTGCCCATTCATTTGGTCTGTACTAGTGATCTTAGATTATTTACTTGTTCACTATGCAGGCCCGGCCCTGGGGGGGCGAGCGGGGCGGCCGCCCTGGGCCCCCAAAACCCAGGGGCCCCCATACACTGATATACATTGTATAAGTATGGGTATACTAATACTATCCGGTTCCGGCTATTGGTCGGTCTATCTTCAGATCTTCTTTTCGTCTAGGTTCCGACTTCCGAGCCGCCGAGGTTTCATCTTCAGATCTGCTATCGGTTCCGAGCCGCCGAGGTTGGCCGTCGCCCGAGTCCCGACGGCCGACGCCCGTCTACCCGTCTCTAGACGTCTCTCCGCGAGACCACGACTCCGCCGCGCAGCCGCGCTACGTCCCCCACGCCCCAGCCGGTAAGCGTCTAAGCGATGCTCATCCGCTCAGTACGCCTGTACGCGCCGACCGCTCATCCATCCGATCTGCTTTGGTGCTTTGCATGGCCTGCATGCTGGATGCTGCATTGCTGCATGCAATGGGCAATGGCATGATTGATTGCAGGTGCGTACTGCGTACAAGTCTACTGTAGACATCTACCATACGCAATTGCTGCATGCGTATTGCGGGCGAGCGATCAGTTTGCATATTAGAAATTTTTTAATCAATAATTAGTGCTTTATAGTTACTAATTATACTATTGTTCTTTAAATTTTCAGTACCATGTCATCTAGAAAATATGCATCCGGCAGTGAAAAAAGAAAAAAGAGGAAACGAATAGATGAGTTGATAGAATCACAGAGGGGATCACAGCAAACATGAAACGATCGATAAAGAGCTACAACAGCAAATTACAAAGGAGAAAGAACGTATAAGGCAGGTTCTATTAAGAATATGTAACGTCCTGAAAAATCAAAATTTGAAAATATGAATTTCTTGAATTATATTTGCAATATATTCTATTGGAATTTGGATTTTGTGGTGTTTTCTCGAATTTGGTTGAGATTTCAAAAACTGAATAATTCGTAAAAGATAAAGACAAACATTAGTAATGACAAACAAAAGAAAGGATATATGCAAATGATAGAAACTTAAAATTTTAAATACGAATATGAAAAGATGATCCAGTGTAAAGAGGGAGAAACTTGAATTAGAATATAGAATATCTTTTAGAGATAATAGCATAAATAGCAACAAGAGTAAATGAATAAAATACAAACATAAATATGCATATACCAATTTGTGCAAGGAGGAGTTTAACAATATAGGAGATAATAATAAAAGGATATATGCAAGCCTGCAAAATAACAATATGTGAAATTATATGTACACATATAACCTAAATAATAGATAAAGGAAATAAAATTTTGAACTTCAATTTAACTAGGTAAAGAATGGGCCAAACAAAAATTTGCGTGAATTTAAATAATTAAACTGGAAATTCAAGATTCTGAAGATCATGCAAAAACTCAAAAATTAATAAATTTTAATGCCAATTTAAAGCTTAAACTAAAAATCAAAATTTCATAATGGTGCTCTAGCATATCTTTTTCCATTTTCTTTCTCACTTCCATGTGGGCCTATCATCATCTCTCTCTCCTCTTTTTCTTCTCTGCCGACAGGTACTCCTTTTCCCCGTTTTTCTCTCTCGCTGTCTTCCTCTCCTTCCCTTCTTCCACCCCGCACCCGGGCCCCTACTCTCTGCCGGCGCGAATCTCGGCTGTGCCCGCCGCGCCCGCATCAGCACACGACGGCCGCCGCCCCTATCCCTCCCTCTCCGTTCGGTCCCATCGCCTAGCACGTTGACTGGCCGCACTGCACGCCGCACGCCCGGCTGTCTGCCCCCACGCGCCGCAAATTTCGGCCGCGCCATGCCCTGCACGCCGCCCGGTCGCCTCGTGGCCTTTAAAGGCGAGGAAGCACTCTTGGCCGCTCCGCCTCATCTCTCTCGTCCTCCCACCGCGACCAATCGTCCCCAATCACCCTGAGCTCGCCGCACGACCAATTTCCCCAAATCCGGCCGTCGCCGCTATTCCCACCACCGCCTCCTTCCCGGTCAATCTCCCGCCGATTCCTCGCCGGGGGAGCGCCTTCCCGGTGCCGTCAACCCGTCCCAACCGTCAATCGATGCCCTCGCCGCCGGAGCTCTCTCCCCACCGCGAGCTCCACCCGCGCCGCCGCCGGTCCGCGCGGCCAGCTCGCCGTGCTTCCTCCCCGACTCGGCCAAGCACCCAGTAAGCATCCCCGGAACCCCCTCTTGCTCCCACACAACACGGCTTCCCTTCTTCTTTCCCTCCGACGTCGCCGCTCCGAACCCGCCTCACCGCAGATTGCCCGCGCCGTCGCCCGTCTACCTCGCCGCCACTCCGGCCAATTGGCCGCCACCCTTAGCTCCCCCGTCCCATGCGCGACTCATTTCACGGGTCATTGCTCCCTCCCCGGCCACCGTCCGCCGCCGGCGATACCAACACCAAGCGCCGGCCATATCCTCTGCTTTGACCCCGCCTGTAGCTCTGTACAACTGGATTTCTCCTCTTCCCTCTTTCAGCTCTGGCCGAAGGCCCACTTGGCTAGCTCAGCTCATGTAACAGCCATACAGCTCAGGTCCCCGGTTCGATCCCTCTCGGCCGCACGCTTTTAACGTTTTCTTTTATTCTGTTTTGTTTAATCCATTTCAATTAAAATTAGGGAGAACTTGGAAATAATACATGGAAGTCAATAAAGTTAAATAGGAAATAAAATAAGGTTACTCAAGAATTAATATTTGATTATTTATGTATGAGAACCGAATATAGCTTAAATATTTATTTGAGGTCTAATTATCAAATATAGGCATGAATAAAATATGATTTAGCTTAAAGTCCAAAGTTAATAAATGTCTTAATTAAAGACACATTCAAGATTACGATTCTGGGAAAATGAATAATACGTCTAGTGCTAACTAAGGGTACATAAAATATTGTACTACCAAACACTATAACCGTAGACTCTAAAGAATAATTCGATAAGCTAAAAAATTTTATATATCGCGTATATACCCTAAATACTAGCGCTCGACAAAATGATACCCAACTAGCCTTGTACACTGATTCATAGGACCAACTTAACTTATGGAACTTCCTTGATAAATATAAAAATAATAAAAAAACTGTTAATAAAAGATCGAGTCATCGTTTTCTACCAACGGCCTTGCCTCAAATCACCCAAATCATCCATTAACTCATAATAAAACTAAATTGAGTTTATTCGGATTTATTGGATCTTTTGAGTTACTTGCTTTCATTTGGATTCAGTCGTTTGTCGCGTAATTAGAAACCGGAGTCCTGAAGATTCCATGGATCAGGCGTGATCAGAGCGAAGTAAAGACAAAGAGTAGAAGTTCAAGGGAAAGCATTGTGTGAGCTCAAGACCGCGGTAAACCGCGCCAGGCGAGTCAATACTTTGATCATATTGAACCTACATTTTCTGCAAATCTACTTTTGTTTAAATTATCAAAATTGCATGCTATTATTTCATATGCAAATATATGTTTGTTTGAAGATTCTAGTTACATACCCATTATTTGATTTGCTAGTATTATACCTCCTTTGAAACATTTGAATATTTGAGCCTTGTCACCCTAGCAAAATTATAATGGTAATCTTTCGAAAATAAGTCCGTAACTATATGCCATGCTTAGTATTGCTTAGGTATTCGGGGCACCAAAAATGCCCCAAAGCATCACTTTGAATCATGAGAAACTGATTTGGGCAGTCATGGTGGAAATGACTGGTATATTTGGATATGGATATTTTATACCCCCAAAAACTCCAACTTGCTTAATTATCTGGGCGGATTGGTTCGAGGGTGTGAGTGTGGTGCAGTGGAAGCACAAAGGGGATTGTGGTAGAACCGCCCAGATAGCCCTAAGGACCGAATTTTGTGATGACCTCCCAGTGTACAACAAGTACAACCACAAGCTGGCAAAATGTAGGTAGGGCTAACTAATTTGCATCGACTTAGTAAGAGTTGCGCCGGTGTGACCACGGGCGGGTAGAGGATGGCCACATCCTCCGACGTGACGGCGCAAGAGGGGGCTTCTGGAAGGGTGGTCGTACCCCGAAGGAAGTGGAAATCTTAGCGGATGTAACTCTGCTAGGAAAAGTGCATTGTAAAGGTCCTGTGATAGTCTACTCAACCGCATGGCTAAGGAATCATGTGGGGCAACGAGTGGATTTATCTCTTGTGGGTAAAGTGTGCAAACTCTGCAGAGTCAAAAACTATTCGAATAGCCGTGCCCACGGTCAAGGGCGGACATGGGAACTTGACTAGATATAGTTCTGTTTCAAAATCTTTGTGGGTGGAAATGGTAAAGTGGAGGGCAGAGAAAGGCCCTAGTTTGAATTGTCCTGGGTGTCGTCCCAGTGGTAAGTAAAGCGGCTATAACGCTGAAATGAAGGTATATGGTGCAGATGCCATGTAACGGTGGATGGAATCTGGATCACTATTGTTATTGCATTCTTTCACAACTTATGTTTTGGTGCAAACTGCTAGGTCTCAGGAAATTTCTATGTATCGTACTTCAAAAGCAATTTCTGGCAAATAAAATAACCACAGCCTTCCTTTGATAAGCCATGCATACTATTATTTGCATCCTGTGTATTGGCTCGCGGAGCACGGGGTCGGAGTGCTCACGCTCGCTTTTGCGACAAAATTCAGGATCAGGAATCAGATCACCTTGCCTTAGCAACACGATTGGACAAGCTGGCAGAGAAGATGAAGATGTCAAGGGCTAGGTCGCAAACCTCCAGTTGGCTGCCTGTGGGCATGTCCTGAAGGTCCCACCTGTGTGCTTCGTTCTTCCGCTGCTGCAATTTTATGATTTCGGCCTATCCGGCCCATGAGTAAGTCTATTATTTTAATTACGCTTCCGCATGATATGTATTTTGATATTCAGAACTGTAATTTGTGAGCACTATCTACTGATCCAGGGAATAGTGCGGTGGAATCACAGAGGAATCCGGATATTAATATCTGGGTCCCTACAGAATAGTTGCCATTGTGAAATTTCTTGGCAAATGTAATTTGGCTTTTAGAGGATCCAGCGAGTAACTTTACAATGATGTTAATGGTAATTTCTTAGCTTGTGTTGAGATGGTTGCTGAATTTGACTTGGTAATGCAAGACCACCTGTGAGTCACCAAGAACAAATGAGCTTGTTGGTTCGATGTGTTGATATTTCTGATGGCAAAATAAAAGTTGAGGAGTACTTTCTTGGTTTCTTGAAAGTGGATGACACATCTGGTTCAGGGCTTTTCAATGTATTGCTTGATGCAATCAAGTCTTTTGATTTAAATGTTGATGATATTAGGGGTCAAGGTTATGATAATGGCTCTAATATGAAAGGAAAAAACAAGGGGGTGCAAAGACGGTTGCTTGATATAAATCAAAGAGCTTTGTATATGCCATGTGCTTGTCATAGTCTTAATCTTACCCCTTGTGATATGGCTAAATCTTGTGCTAAAGCTATTTCATTCTTTGGAATTGTGCAAAGGATATATGTATTATTTTCTGGTTCTACTAAAAGATGGAAAGTTTTGCTTGACCATATAGAAGGTTTAACAGTGAAATCATTGAGCAATACTCGTTGGGAGAGTAGAATCAAAAGTGTCAAAGCAATTAGATATCAAGCTCCTCAATTAAGGTCAGCTTTACTTGAGTTAATGGAAGATAGGGATACCGAACCCAAGGATAGCAGTGATGCAAAAAATTTATATGAAGTGCTTGGTAGCTTTGAGTTTATAATTGGTATGGTTATTTGGCATGATATTTTATTTGCTGTAAATACTGTGAGCAAGAAGTTGCAATCACCATCCATGTGCATTGAGTCTACCTTGCAACAAATAGAAGGCATGGTTAAATACTTTAATACTTATAGAAATGAAGGGTTTGCTTCGAGTATGATCATTGCCAAAGATATTGCAGCTCAAATGAATATAGAGCCATCATTTCCAGTTAAACGGCGTGTTCTTAGGAAGAAACAGTTTGATGAAATTGATTGTGATGAAGCAGTTTTGCAAGCTGAGAAGGAATTTGAAGTTAATTATTTTTTTGTTATGGTTGATATGGCAATCAATTCATTGAAAAGTAGATTTCAAGAACTCCAAACATTCGGAAGTATATTTGGATTTTTAATGAGTTCAACAACATTGAAGACATTGGATCGAACTGAATTAAAAGAATGTTGTACAAAATTTGCAGAAACTTTCTCTCTAGATGGTTCATCTGATGTTGAGTTAAATGATCTAATTTCTGAGTTAAGTGTTATGCAATTGACTTTATCAGATAAACCAATGTCTGCTATGGAGATCTTTGAGTTTGTCAGAGAAGTGGATTGTTATCCTAATATTTTTATTGCTTATCGGATTTTATTTACTATGCCTGTGACTGTGGCATCAGCTGAAAGAAGCTTTTCAAAGTTGAAATTGTTGAAGAATCATTTAAGGTCAACAATGTCTCAAGAGAGGTTAAACGGTTTGGCAACTTTATGTATTGAGAAGAAATTATTGGATGAGATTGATATCAATACTATCATCAATGACTTCGCATCTAGAAATGTTAGAAGAAAATTTTAAGGTAATATCTATAAACTCTTTGATATGTATTTTTCTTTAATACATAACGCATTTTAAGAGTTTGTTGGTAAAATTAGATATATATATGTGTGTGTGTATGTAGATTTATATTTAGATATTTATACTAGGGCCTCTATTTCTAGTTTCGCCCCGGGCCTCTAAAATCTCAGGACCGGCCCTGTCACTATGATACTTTAAGCTTCTGTTTTACATTGGTGTTAAATTGATATCTTGAGTGAAGGATCAATTCTTTCTATCCGATGAATACAGATCTACTTGTTGAATTGGCTTAATTGACTAATAAGACTTGTATGATTTATTTGAGCTCAAGATCTAATTTATTTCAGAGAATTGTTGTGTTTAATTTGTAATGTTAGATTGACTCAAGTGGCCCATCCAGTTGAACGTTGTCTATTGAAAGTGTCCAGTTGAACGTTGTGCTTTCGAAAGTATCCGGATGAAGGTTCTTCGGTTGAAAGTTGTTCAGTTTGCCAAAATATCAGGCGAAAGCAACGGAGACAGCGGGCATGCATATAATAGCAACTCTCGGTAATCCTCTACGTCGTAGAAGTGTCACGTGTTTCCGCTGTAACTTTTCATTCCGAGGTCTGAACCGAAAAAAACAATATATGTGTTTTGATGTTATCAATGATAGTATCATCATGAGAGCAGGATTTGTTTTTTATCATTAAAAGGTGGTGGAAATGATCTTCAGAGGAGTGGATTTAGCATAAAAAGTATCTAAAATGTTATGCTTTTCTGCAATGCAATACTTTTATGTGTGCATATATATACATGTCTATGTTATTCTACGCATGTGCACGTCAGAAAGTTATTACTGTCGTGCATATGTGAAGTTCTGTTAAATACATATAGAGTTATTGCCAATTGTATAATGTTACAACTAATAGTAACTCTATATGTGTTTAACAGTAATTTCACTAAAAAAGTAACTTTCCGACACGCATTCTACACCTACATGTAGAATAGTAATTATATGTGCATATATATATACACACACACGTATATATCTCGAATACATATGGTTAGCAGCATAGTATGTAGCATTAGAGATGCATAAATCTAAAAATAGTATTGTGGGAGAGTATAAAATACATATAAAAGCAATACCAACAACTCTCCTAGGCTTCGACTTTTGCTCTTCCTCAAGCAAAGCCCTGCAAAGAAAAGTACCAAAAATTTTAGATTTGCTCAAATTCTGGAAGTTACCACGAAAAAGGTTAACATTACCTCCCTCACATTCAAATCTTTGCTTGTCCTCGAGCAAAAGCAAAAGGATGAGTTTTGAAAAAGGCAGGAGTAGATGCAATCGTGAACGTACACTTGCAAATGTTAAGAACGTTACAAAGTACTAAGAAAGTGAAGGTTAGAACTACCCAGCATGAATATACGAATTACCGAAGTACCTGAAACTGACGGGAAACAGAAGTATAGATATGAGCATCTATGTCTTTTAAGATCTAGTATTACAATGTGAGAGTTCTAACGCAAGTAGCATTAGACTGGCGGAAAATTGAGGCCGAGTGGACCAGCTAGGACTAATACCGATGGGGGAATAAAGCTTCCCTATCCCCTTCTCCCTATTCCCCTCCCTATTCCCTCAATCTAAACCACTCATATCTCATCCAATGGCTAGGATTTTTTTTATATTTTCACGCCCCAGGGGAAGTACGACCAAGACTCGGACACACACATGACGCATGCAACAGGACATATGCACGCAGAAGAAGTTTAACACGGATCAGACAAAAAAATGTCTACCAATCAAATTTGCTTTGTCCATTCATTTAACTATAGCTAATACACGTTCGTACATGGAGAAGATAGCTAGGTTATTAGGTAACACACTTAACTACATACTCCCTCCATTTCTTTTTGTGAGCCGTATTTTGATCGTGATTAAGAAAGTTATAAAATACAAACCATGCATATATGTATCTATGACGTAAAGAGAGTACTACATATGAGTTGGTTTCGTTCGTTGTTGTACATGTGTGGCGGAAGTGCCGGCAATGGCACGTCGAGGCCGGTCAAGACATGCATGACCTGCGCGATGGACGGCCGCTCGCTCCTGTCGAGTTGCGCACACCAGAGCCCAACGACCAGCACTCGCTCCATCTGCCGCTCGTCCATCTCATCACCCCTCTGCCTGTCGTCGACAGCATCAAGGATGGCATTTTTCCCACACATAACCCTCGATACGTGACATACATAAGATCATTGATCCCCAGCTGTACCGAGGTATCGTCCTAAACTCTGCGTCAACCAAAGACTCGGTGAGGTTGATAAACTCAGCGTTGCAAATATCGCAGTGTGTGGCTTGAAACATGCTCCAACCAAAGAGCTGAATAAGGAATACGACAAGGTACCTCCTAACGACCTCCAGCGGTCCATCCTGCGGGCACACACTGAAATTATTCAGCCAAGTGCGGAAGACGCCACATGCACTCTCCAGGATAGGCCGGCCGAACCGGTCGACTAGCCTCTTTGTCCAAATATTATTGTAAAGATTAATAATGATAGTAAAATTTACTTCATAATACAAACTATATTAATTATGACTAACTAAATAACAGTAATTATGACTAGGACTATGGGAATAACGTCGAAAGCATGCTATAAAAAAGTATCTGTTTTTGGGGAGAAGCAATCAACACTGCTGCATCCTTATTGAGTTATACACTGCCTTCTCAAAATAATTAGCTACACTCTTAATTTTGAGAGTACCATGCAATAATTAGGATAGACGAAATATTAGTGTGAAGATTGATAATGACAGCAACATACAAGTTAGTGATTACATGCGTGTAACTACATATTAATACATCATTAATTACCGATAATTTGATTACTTATTTAAAAAATACGAGCCATCCATTACCGTCGTCCTTACCACTTAATTACTTACCACTAACTCATTACTTACCTCTAACTAATTGCCACTATACTAATTACGACTACTTAATTATATATTTCCATTCAATAATAAATTATGGATACTGTACGTACACAAAATAGTAAAAATTATGTTTGAATTACTATGACCTACTTACTTCGTAATACAAATTACATTAATCATGATTAACTAAATAACACTAATTAACTAGGATTAAGGGAATAACATCGAAAGCATACGATAAAAAAAATACCTGCCTTTTGGAGAAGCAATCAGCACTGTTGCGTCCTTAATAAGCTATGCACTAGCTTCTCGAAGTAATGAGCTATGCACTCCTAATTTTGAGCGATGATCATGACAATGAGCGACTGAGATGAGCAATGACGAACTACGAGAGGTTCGTATTTATGGCCGAGCGAAAAGCGAACCCGATGTGCTCACTCCGTACATTGAGTACCCATTGTCACGAGTAGCACTTCGGGTCAGGGGGGCAACATGGTAAACTGACAAATGTGCAAACGAGAGAGTGGGTGAGGGGGGACGATACGGACATAACGATATTAGTCCGAACGAGGGAGCGCGCGAGGGAGCACGTCACACATAGAGTGACAATTGTATGAACGACATAGCAGAAAAGAAAATATAGCATGATCGGGCCAACACATGCGTGAAGCACAGAGGTCAACCACTTGAAAAGTTGTCTGAGCATCGTTAAATTCATAATTAAATTAACCCAAATAAATGAGGTAAATTCAGACCACATAAAATTCATAAAAAATTACACAATAATTATAACTATGTCGGGAGGCTTCATATAATATTTCGTAATTTTTGGAGCTCGTTTACTATATGTAAAAACTCATACAAATATCAAAATTGTATGAATTTTTGAGCAATATTTACAATGGATAACATTATCCAAAAATTACACTACGAAGCACGTTGTGTCATGAGGCTGTATATAAATATTTGTAATTTTTTGAGCTCATGTGGTACATTTAAAAATTCAAATAAATACTAAATAAAAAATTAGGACAAGTAATTAAGCTAGCTAATCAGCCACCTTAACACCTGCTGTCCCCCCACTGGGTGACAGGTTGCCTACTGTTTGCTGGCGAGGCGGCAGGTGCCTATAGCCGGTGGTCTCGCTATGCGTCGCCTCGCCGGTGTTGCTGCCCGCCCACCGAACGACAGAAGTGATATTTCTGTAAATATGATGGCATATAACTACTATTGTAAATACCATACGTAAAAGTACTAAATCTGACTTTGTCTCGCATGCATCTAATAGCAATTCTCGGTAATCCTCTACGTCGTAGATATATCACGTGTGAGAGACCATGTGGAGGTGTCCCTATGTTTGTGATGAGTAATTGACTCGTGTTTTGGAAAGTTTGAGTTTGGTTTGGTTGGTTCATGCCAAGTCGGTGCATGACGCAGTTTGGTTCGGTTGGACTTGGTCGAACGCGGTCGGACGTGCTTAGGACGCTTGTTCTCCTTTTCGATCGGTTGTTCGGGTTTTTTCATGTATGAATACGTTTTAATGAAGCTAATGATGATTATGTTGTTTCGTGCAGTGCTATGTGACGGTTTGCTTGTCTGTGTGGCTGCAGGACTTCGGAGCTAGGTCATGGTGAGGCGAGGAGGACTGGGACTAGGCACAGGAGGTGTTGAGGTCCAGATGGTCGGAGATGCCGAAGATGATCGAGGCTGCTGAGGTGGTTGCGAGCCGGGAGACAAGGAACCGGAGCTGGAGCTATCGGTGGTGGACACGACGGGTGACGGCGAGGTGCACCGGGACTAGGCTCAGGGAGGAGCTGAGGTCCAGACAGTCAGGATGCCGGGTGTGGTCGTGCGACGACAGGAAGCTTCCAGGAAGGTGTGGCAGGGGCATTCCGGTAAAATGCGCAAGGCTGCAAACTGGAAGCGGTTTCGGTTGAAGTCAACGGGTTGAAGACCCGTTAGTGGTAGTAATAGTGAAAGGCAAAGGGTTTAGGGTTTGGAGGGTGTATGGTTGTTTCCCTCCAATCCTGATGCATGTGAGTGGACTTTGACTTATGAAGGTGTGAGGGAATGAAGTGGATGTAGGCTGCCATTTCTTGATTTCCTTATTTGGGAGTGAGCTCTCTCCATTTAGAGTAGGTGAGGGAGGCAGCAGGTTGTAGTGAACAAAGCAAGTAAGCAGTGTGGAGTGTTCTCTGTTGAGCTCAGTGTGTGTGCGTGAGTTCATCCCACAGTGAGCAAGCATGTAGTGAGATGGTTGTGAGATGAACCCTTGTAATAGCCCATGTCTCTGAATCAATTAGAAATGGATTGAGTTTGAGCTATTATTTGCTTGCTGTTCTTTTGGTTTTGTGTTTGCTCTGTTAGTTGTTCATCTCTCTATTCTTCTCTGCTCATGTCGTGTTGAGTTGAATCTTTTTGGTCAAGTAGTTGAATCTTGATTGTTCTGAGCTGGGGATCTCTTCAAGGCCCCTTGGCCAGCATTTCCCAAGAGCAAATGATTCCAATTGTAGCTTTTCTCTCAAGAGTTTGCTCATTTCTCATTTCCTCTGTTTGCAAGATTTCTAGGGTTTACTATTCACCGTAAGCAGAGCATTCTTCTTTTTGGTTTTCTCAGTAGAAATGTTGCTCTAATTGTGTGATTTCTAGTTGTGAGATCCTTCCCTTGTGAGAAAAAGGCTCATGATCAAATAAATATGAGAATCACAAAACTATTCAAGCTATTTGGATCTCAGTCTGTTTCTCTGCTTACAATTTTAGTTCTTGGTCTTTTGCTCTGTCGGTTTTCTTCTTTCAGCTGAGATTGATCTTTGTGTGTATTTCCTTCTCCAGTCAAATTGCCTTTGTATTTTCTTGGTCCTAAGAACAAGCTGCTATTTAGTTTAAAGTTCAGATTGAGAGACCTGAGAAGAACATCATTCAATCGATCAGCATTTCTGTTTTTCAATGTCTTCTTTGATATTTACTGTGCTGTCGGTTTTGTCAGCAGATTTCAATTTTCAGCAGTAAGTGTTCTTTATCTCTTTCAGTTCCTTTTGTTTTGCTAGCTGACTGCACTCTGTTTTACTTCTTCACTTCAGTCTTTGACTCGGCAGTAAAGTGTTTACTGTGTAGTGTCATTTCTGCTACCGATTTCAGCTTCTGCAGGTTTCATTTTGTGTTTTTTCGGTCTGCAGTATTCAGCGTCATTTTCAGTTTGTGTGCAGTTTCAGATTTCTGCAGCAGTTCTTCAGTTTTCAGCCTTGTTAGTTCTTGCTGCTTCCAATTTTCAGTCTGCACTGAAATCTGCATTTTCAGCAATGTTGTCCCCTGCTGGTTTCTGCTTTTTTCAGTCAACTTTTTGCTCATTTTTTAGTCTGCAGTGTATGTTCCTGTCAGCCAGAAACTTACCCGAGAAAACAAGTGCCATTTGCTGTTTTCTGCAGTAAAGCAGTCTTCTGTTTCAGCTCAGAAGCTAGTAATCTCTTTGAAATTGAATTTCTAGCTTTTGCAGTCTGTTTTCAGGTTGCTGCTGCATCTATTTTCAGTTCCATTTTCAGTGCTAGCAGTCCTCAGTTTCAGTTGCAGTTTTAGTTTTAATTTCTTGTCCTTTTGTCCTGAGAAGTGCAACAATACATATCTCTGTTTTGGTGTCTTGTTTTTCGTTTCTGCTTGCGATTCTTTTAGGGTTCCAGTGAGCTTGCATATTCTTGCTTCATAACTTCTGTAGCTATTGGAGAAGATTATGTGGATACCTAGGGGCGGCTTTTGAAGGCACCATTCACCCCCCTCTGTTGCCATTTCCGATCCTACAACGTGTTTGCAGGATTTTTTTATCATTAGAAGGTGGTGGAAATGATCTTCAAAGGAGTGGATTTAGCATAAAACGTATCTAAAATATTATGTTTTTCTGCAATGCAATACTTTTGTGTGTACATATACACGATGTGCTATTCTACGCCTGTGGGCATTGTGCGTACCGAAAAGTTACTGTCGTGCATATATAAAGTTACTGTTAAATACATATAGAGTTATTGCTAGTTGTGTAGTGTTATAACTAATAGTAACTCTACATGTATTTAGCAGTAACTTCACTAACACACGAAAGTAACTTTCGGACACGTATTCTATACCTACGTGTAAAATAGTAATTATATATATGTATATATATACACGTATATATCTCGAATACATATGGTTAGCACCATAGTAGCATTAGAGATGCATAAATCTAAAATATATATAAAAACAGTACCAACAACTCTCCTAGGCTTAGATTTTTGCTCGTCCTCAAGCAAAGCCTTGGAAAGAAAATTACCAAAAATTTTAGATTTGCTCAAATGGCTCAAATTCTGGAAGTTACCACGAAAAAGGTTAACATGACCTCCTTCATACTCAAATCTTTGCTTGTCCTCGAGCAAAAGCAAAATTTTGAGTTTTGAAAACGGCAGGAGTAGATGCAATCATGAACGTACACATGCAAATGTTAAGAACGTAACTAAGTACTAAGAAAGTGAAGGTTAGAAGAACCCAACATGAATATACGAATTACAGAAGTACCTGAAACTGACGGCAAACAGAACACTAACATACTAGGCGCCTCTCGCTACAGGAAAATTGCACTGTGTGTTCAGTGAGTGGAAGTGGCGTGCTTGGTTTCTGGACGTAAAAAGGAAGTTGTCTTTTATGTGCCTTTTTCCACGAAGGCACTTTGGCACGGCTCAATCAGTTCCGAGATGTGGTTTCTAAGTCTCAATGCTAGCTTTTTGTGAATATCTTCGCCATACCGTAAAATCTTTATTTCTACTAACTGGAGGCTCCTCTAGAAACCCTAATATTAATTCTAGGTGAAAAAAAGCTAGAAACTCCCATATTGATTAAGAAAAAAAAGAAAAATAGCTAGAAAATCCTACGTTAATCGAAAAAGGAAACACTTGACCATCTATTTTTGATATGATGTAACCTAGGGCTTAGATTAAGTATAGATATGAGCATCTATGTCTTTTAAGATCTAGTATTACAATGTGAGAGTTCTAACGCAAGTAGCATTAGACTGGCGGAAAATTGGGGCCGAGTGGACCAGCTAGGACTAATACCGATGGGGCCCAAGGGGAAGTACGACCAAGACTCGGACACACACATGACGCATGCAACAGTGCGTATGCACGCTGAAGAAGTTTAACACGGGCCAGACAAAATGTCTACCAATCAAATTTGCTTTGTCCATTCATTTAACTAAAGCTAATACGCGTGCATACATGGAGAAGATAGCTAGGTTATTAGGTAACACACTTAACTACATACTCCGTCCATTTCTTTTTGTGAGCCGTATTTTGATCGCGATTAAGAAAGTCATAAAATACAAACCATGCATATATGTATCTATGATGTAAAGAGAGTACTACATATGAGTTGGTTTCGTTCGTTGTTGTACATGTGTGGCGGAAGTGCCGGCAATGGCACTTCGAGGCAGGTCAAGACATGCATGGCATGCGCGATGGACGGCCGCTCGCTCCTGTCGAGTTGCGCACACCAGAGCCCGACTACCAGCACTCGCTCCATCTTCCGCTCGTCCATCTCATCACCCCTCAGCCTCTCGTCGACAGCATCAAGGATGGCATTTTTCCCACGCAAATTCCAGACCCATTTCAGCAGCATCGAGACCTCGTCATCTGACTGAGCCTTTACCACAGGCTGCCGGCCAGAGACGATCTCGAGCAGGACGATGCCAAAGCTGTAGACGTCCGACTCGGTGCTTGGCCGCTGCGTGCTGATGAACTCTGGGTCAATGTACCCCAGAGTTCCGTGAACGACATGGGTTGTATGTGGCGCAGTTCCAGGGTCAACAAGCCTCGCCAGTCCAAAGTCTCCTAACTTTGCATTCCACGAAGAGTCGAGCATTATATTGCTTGGTTTGATGTCACCATGCACCACGTATTGCTCCAACTCGTCATGTAGATAGCGTAGTGCAGATCCCAACCCAAGAATGATATTGTACCTATCAATTAAATCATTAAACCATGTTGCTACTGGAATGGATTAGATTGTAGATCAAATGTAGCATTGGAATTTTGAGATGGACACAAGTGGAGCAAGTGATTTTAGAAAAGTTTCTAGAAAATGATATGCATATAGCTAACTGTACTATCGTTCCATTTAACTTTACAAGCTTATTGCATTTCTGCTAATTAATACAGCTCTTGGTCTAAGAAAAAGAACCCAGATCCATGTATCTACGTGACGGATTCAAAAGCACAAGACTTGGAAATCGGATTAGACTATGTCAAACTTAGTCAGGTTGCACACACGGTTACGATAACTGGCTGATTTTCGAAAAAAATCGGAGTTTTGGCCGAAAATCACCGAAATTACTTGATAAAAAAATTTAGCAACCGGTTATCGTAACCCTGGTTGCACATGGATAGCTCTAGCCAACAGGTATATATAGCGATAATTCCAAATCCATAGCATGATTTTCAGTGGAGAATAGTACGAAGGATCAGATAGTCATACCTCTCCGGCCAAGTCAGCCATCTGTCGGTGTTATGGATGTGTCTGTCGAGGCAGCCTTCTGTCACAAATTCATAAACAAGCAAGAGACCCTTATAACTATCACACCAGCCTAGCAACTGCACAAGGTTGCGATGCCTTAGTCGGCTTATGATCTTGACCTCGGCCTCGAATTCCTTCCTCCCCTGAGAGGACGACTCCGACGAGAGCATCTTGATGGCCACTGCGCGATCTTGATCGCTAAGTTGGCCCTTGTAGACGTTGCCGAAACCCCCTCTCCCGAGTTTCTTATCATCCGCGAAGTTGCTTGTTGCGTCGACCAGCTGCCTGTAACTGTATCGTTTGGGTCCCACCCCTTTCTCAAACTCAGCCTCATCTTGTTCTTCCTCTGTGACGCTAGCTGCCCTCCTTGCGTGCCGCCGCCATAGACGAGAACCCAAGAAGGCGCAGAATACCACCATGGAAAACATTACAGGGACTAGTACGGCTGTAAGTAGTTTCACGCGGGCAAGGGGCGGCTGAGAAGCCCGCTTGTCTTTCAGAGTGGAATTGAATGTCCAGGACAATATTTCATTTACCTCGACGGCCTCGCCGGTTGCTGCGGAGAAGCCAACCGCCACCTCCTCAGGTAAATTTCTTCTCAAGTCAACCGATGCGTTGACGTGGTACAAGGTACCGTTGATTCTGAGATCGGCAGCCAACAGTTTTGTGGTGTTGTCGTAGCTGATCGAGGCGGTCATCACATCACCGGTTCCCAGGCTACTCACGTTTGTGGTCGCCACCGATACGATGGAGTTGACGTCGATGCCAATGTGGTCCGAGCCGTGGATGTCAGTGAAATCCGGATTCCCCAAAGTGTCGAACTCGACCGCAACGATTCTACTGTCGCCCATTGGATTCTTGTTGTTGGAAAGATCCATTAGGCCGAGGTTTCCACCCCAGCTGTTGTTAGGAATGCTTGACGGGTAATGCCCCAGGAAGAAAGCCACCCCGTCACCAAGTTCGTATGCAGAGTACGGGGAGATTTTGAAGGAGAAGGTAGTAGCGAAGCTGGCGAGCTCGCCGGTCTCGCTGTTCCACAGCCGCACGGGATGAGCGTAAGACACCCGACCCGTGCTATACCTTCGAGCTGTCAGGTCCATCAGGGGCTTATGGAACGCGGTGTCTTCGCAAGTGAGGTCTTCTCTACAGGGATCGACGGTGGGATCTGAAAAGTTGAAGCTGAATGAGAGCGAGGCAGCATGAGGTGCAAGGATGGACAACAACGAGTAGAGAATGAGGATCGACATGAAGAGCAGCTGGGGATAACCCACTGCAGCAATTAATTATGGTTCGGGGAAGAATGCTGGCACAAGAACTGGCTAGAGATCTGGTGAGGAAATGGTGAAGTTTTAATGGCAACAAAGCTAGCCTATTTTCCAGTCAATGGAGTCAAGTCGGTCTTTGGTTGTCCTGTCTTATTCTTCCCATTTGAATGACGTTCAGGTCCAGCGAAATTGCTATTCTATGCGTACGCGTTGCAACCATGCTTAACAATTTCGACGAAATTTTAGTAATTTTGGAAATTTCAGTCTCCTCTGAAATTATTTTCAAGACCGAAATTTGAGTTCAAATTCAAATATTTAGATGAATTTCAAATATTAGAGCAAGTTTTATCAATATCCAATATTTAGTTTATCTCTACCATCTTTGATAACTTTTTTCTCAAAATTCTAAAGTTTTGTAAAAATTCAAATTACCAAATTTTGAATAAAATTCAAACCGAAATTACCAAAATTTTGGTGATTTCCGTAATTTTGCTACCCTCCGAAACTTTTTCCAAATCAAAATTGTTAACGCTGGTTGCAATACGCACCCATATGCATAGGTCAGGTCACTCTGCCATTTTGTGTGTAGACCGAGTCGCGCACGCATATGCGTGTTCTGCTGGACTTCTCTTTTGGCTATGTTTTTTTTGGTTTTTGGTATTTAGTTTCTTCAAAAATTAAAATAAATAGGGGCAGTTTCTTAAAGCGGATCTTTCAAATGGATTTTTAAGTCTAAAATCATATACGTCGTCCGTGTCAGAATTTTCGTCATCCATTGCCGTCTCATAAAATACAGATAAAACAATAAGCCACAACCAAAAGCCATCATCTGGTCGGGATAACGTGCACGCGGTATCTCCACCATATGCAATAGGTGTGTTTCGCTGCCGAAAGGGCATCCACATATGAGCGAGATGAAGGAACTTTTGAATATGATTTTCAAAACAGAAATTTTCAACTGCAAATTTGAAGATGTTGGACCGAAATGGCGACAGAGGGGGGGTGAATGTCGATTTCTTTTAACAACGACCCCTCAAAAGCACGGACTCAAATCTCCTCTCCGATAATTATGAAAATTATGAAGAGGGATTCTTATGCCTTTTGGAACTCCTAAACACCCACAAGAAAGAAGCAACGAAGAAAATCCGCTCAAACAACAAGTTTCCGAGGGACCGGGATGAACGCAGTTCAAAGAGAGGTCTGACCTCTCTGATAACACCGGTCAGACCGCCCTTATAAGAGAGGTCAGACCGCCCGGCAAGTGTAAGTTAGACCGCCCCTCGGGCAAAAATTCCAGGGAACCCCAAATTTTGGACAGCAACTTGAAAAGACTTCAAACTTCAAACAAATGAGAAATTTGTGGCTTCTTCTTGATACACTTAGTCCACAACTCCAAGATAGAGACTAAAATAACCAAAGGAGACTAAGAGATCAAGGAGAATCAACCTAAAACCACAAATTTCAGATTTGAACACAAAAACTGAAAATTACAGGATGCTTCACCAAATCTCAAATTGCTCCTCCATCTTTGATCCTATGGCCATGAGACTTTGAGGATATATTAGCAATAGCCATGGAAACCTCCAGACCAAGAATCATGCCATCACAAGGAGAGAATTCCAGACTTGAACCAAAACCTAGAAATGCAAGAGAGCTTCAGAAAGAGGAGCCAAAAATCCAAACTTCTCATAAACCCTTGATTCTCAGGCCTTGAAACTTTGAGGCTTGCTAATTAATAGCCCATAGACTCTCCATCTCAAATTTCAAGCCAACTTTCTGAGGGAAACTCAAATTCCACCTAAACCTTAGAAATCTTGACAAGCTTCTGAGAGAGAGCCAAAACTCAAGTTACTCCATGGTCTCAAATCCTTTGCTAATAAGATTTTGCAATAATGTTAGCAATAGCAAAAGGATTGTTCAGACCAAAAATCAGCTCAACTCTCAAAGGAAATCAAGATTTACATTAAACCCTAGAATCTGAGTTCATGAACAGAGCAACTCAAAAATGCAAAACTGGGATTAAAAGCTTATCTCTGGGATTCTAGCTGACCAAATGGTCTAAGATCACTCTCCCATCACTAAGCAACCCATTTTGCACCTCCACAGCAATCAAGAACTCAGAAATCAAAAAGTCAAGAAATCCACCTAGAAAGCATCGTAGAGAAAAAATAGAACAGAGAGGCAAGAACTGAATCAAAATCCAAACTCCACCATTTCATATTGATCAAGAGGAAGAGAGATACATGATTGATACAAGAGGAATGCATACAAGCTCTCAATTCATCCTTTCCCACTCTTACACACTCAAGATCACTCAACCATACATGCTTGGGAGGGATGAACTCCACACTCTCACCTAGAACCCATCGTAGAAGAGGCCAGAGGGAGCACACACTCTGCCACTCCACCAACTCACCAACTAAAGAGCCAAGGAAAACCAACTCCTAAAGCCTCTTTTGACTAGAGTGAACCCAATTTCCCTCCAAAGTGCTCAAGTGGGCATGCAGCCCCTCCTCTCCTTTTATAGCCTTGGCTAACGGGTCTCCGCCCCGTTATGCCTGCTAAATCCAACGGCGCCCGCTCCCGCTTGTGCAGCCTCGCGAATTTCCCGATTCGCTCCTCCTGCACCTTCCGGGAAGTGTTGGACCGAAATGGCGACAGAGGGGGGGTGAATGTCGATCAATTAAAAATCCGACCCCAACAAAGTACTTTCTCAGAGCTGTCTCTCCAGTAGTCACAAGGCTATGAAGAGAGCACGGGACACGAATGAAGCTGAAACAAGCAAAGCGGAGAGCTCACAACTTCTTTCCAATAGCTATTGAGTGCTACGAAGAGAAGATTAAAAGTGAGACTTCAAGCTAACTGACAAGCCAAGATGAACACAGAGAGAAATCACCAAGAAATGAGGAATCAACCATGGGAAAACACTAAAAACACAGAGGCAAAAGATCCTGCGAAAAATGCTCACTGGCCGGTCTGACCGCAGGCCTGTGGCCGGTCAGACCGCCCGGCCGGTCAGACCGCCCCCCCATTTTCAACAGCCCGAGAGCACCTGAAATTTCTGAATTTTTCAGATTATGTTCAGACTTGAGAAAACCCAAGGAAATGATGGAATTCCTGGATTCTTTTTAGCCATTAGCACCAACACTATATTCCAAATAAAGAGGAGGCTCTGGGGAGCAAGGAAAACAAACTTAAAGACAAGGATTTCAGATTATTGCAAGAATCTGAAATTTTACCCGAGAAAACTCAAAAACCAAATTACTCCCAAACGGTTGATCCTTTGGCTATGAAATTTTGAGGATAGCTATAAGATAGCCTCAGGACCTGCCATGCCAACTTTCAAGCCATCTCAACAAGGGGAACACCGAGAGCACCAAAACCCTAGAAATGAGATTATGAACAGAGGAACTCGAAATTGCAAAACTGTAATTAAAAACTTATCTCTGGGATTCTAGCCGACCAAATGGTCTAAGATCACTCTCCCATCACTAAGCAATCCATTTTGCACCTCCACAGCAAGCGAGAACTTGGAGATCAAAAATCAAGAAAACCACCAAATGGAGGCATCGAAGAACAGAGGGCTCAAACTCAGAATAAACTTCAGATTTCATTCAATGAAACAAAAGAGGAGTCCCGATGACACGATTACAGATAGAGGACACGATTACAAGACTCTCAATCCCTCATCTCCCTCTCTATCCTCAAGAACACCAAGAATCTCACCATTTCTTGGGAGGAAGAACACACAGAGGGGAGGAGTTCACATGGAACACATCGTAGAGATACACACACACAGGAGGAGCACTCCCTGCTGCCTTCTCCCACTCTCACCCACTAAAGAGCTAAAGAAACCATCCTTCCCAAAGCCTCTTTTGACTAGTGTGAACCATATTTCCCTCCAAAATTGCTCAAGTGGACATGCAGCCCCTCCTCTCCTTTTATAGCCTTGGCTAACGGGTCTCCGCCCCGTTACGCCTGCTAAATCCAACGGCGCCCGCTCCCGCTTGTGCAGCCTCGCGAATTTCCCGATTCGCCCCTCCTGCACCTTCCGGGAAGCTTCCGCGCTCCTTGCCTCACACGCCTCGCAACCACCTCGAGTCCACGTCGTCTTCGACACATCCCGACCGTTCTGACCTCAGCGCCACCTGCGCCTAGTCCGGTCCACCGTGTCTCGCCACGACTCCACTCGACATCCTGCAGCCACACAGACAAGAAACCCGTCAAATAGCACCGCTCGACACATGAAAGCGTAATTACCACCACACTTACCACAGATGAAGTCCAAACCTGTCAACATATTAGAATATGCATCCTAAGCCCAAATGACCAAGTTTGACCAAAGTCCGACCGAGCTTTGACCAAAGTCCGACCGAGCCCGATTGCACCACGCAACGACTCTACTCCGAACCACTCAAACCAAACTCGACTATCCTAAACCGATGTCAATTACTCATCACTCACATGTGGTCACCTCCACATGGTTCATCAATCTCCCCCTTGATGAGTATATTGACAAACCCCGAAAAAGCGCAAAGAAGAGTTTGAGTTTGACGAATCCAACATGGTCCAAAGAATAGAATGAAACAGATGACCATGTCGACAGAAGGAACACTAGAGCAACAACTGAAAGAGCAAATTGTTCTCCAAAGCTCTAAAATGATCCCAACTAGCTTTTTCTTCTCTATTCTCCCCCGTTTGGCAATAAACGCATCAAGATGCAGAAGAGAGAATATGACATGTCAATGGATGAATATGGCTGAAGTTTGTTTATTCTAAGCATTTAGAGCCATGAGAATTATCCAATATGACCAACAAGTACTACACCAAGCCATAACTCAAGAAAACGCTATCTAGATCATGACAACATATATATAAGCCAGCTAGAACACATAGATGACAATCTGAAAATGAAGTGCATTAAGTAAGCAAGTCTAGTCATCAATGAGCAAAGTTTAACTTGGGATATCCATGGATGATGCAGGCCATGTCAATTAAGCTAAGCGGAACCTAGAAGCTAGTATTGAGCCAATTAGAGTGCCATATGCTCAAGATTGAAACATTTGTCAAAGTACATGATTCCGTTTGAAGTATAAGCAATTTGAGCACAAAAGACATATTTTTGTTGGAAGTTCATGGTTGTTAACAACCAGATTTTTGTTTTATCATGTGCTAGATCTCAAGCCTTATGCGACTACTCCAAGCAATGAGCTTAAGAAGATAGTCTAGGTTATCCAAAACTTCCTTAAGTTCATGCCAAGTGCAATGGCAAGCCGTCTCATAGGAAAGAATTGGTGAAATCAGTTTTTTCGCACATAAAAAGAGATCTTTTGCTTTTTAACATATTGTACTAACTTATGCATCATCAAGAGCCTAAACAGCTCAATCTAAAGCTCAAGAAAAGATTCAACGCACAGCTAAGCCTAGTTGACATGGCATGAATCATAAATAGATAGCTCAAGAGAGACTAATACTCAAGTGCTAGCATGACAAGTTTTAATTCAAGTTGAGCAATTTTAACTAACTTATCATGGCAACAGCTAGTCTACACATATGAAGTCATGATAAATCTAGCTCATAAAGCACAAGTCATGGCAAGGTGTAGAGCATTGTAAGCATGTCATGAAAGGATAATAAGCATGGCTCAATGTAGGTATATTACAATGCTAAATGCTGAAAATGCAAGAAAGTCCAGCTCCCCCTCAACATTAGATGCAACTTTTAGTTCAAGTTGAGTTAAGTCAAAATTAAGCTCCAGAAGCTCCCAAATGAACTCCCTCTGAACCAAAGCAATAAATCGAGAAGCTGGGAAAGAAAACAACAAACAGGCAGTCCTTAAAGCATAGATAAGATATAGAGGCAACTATGGCTTAGACTGACTCTCATCTACCCCATATGCCTCCAGGACAATCAGCTGACCGTAAATCACACACTAGAGAGCAAACACGTACCCTGTCTACCCGAGGGTGGCCCAACCCTCGCTAGAACCTACAAGAAGTGAGTGAGCTCGACCTAGTGAGATAAGAAGCAGCTAATCCTGGAAGCACAAGATAAGAGTAAGAAGTCTAAGCAACTCGGCAAGAAAAGCACTCTAACCTATGCTGGAAGGACTAAACCCAATGCACCCGTATGCAATGCAGCAAAAGTGGAGACAGAAGCATAAATAAAGATATAGCAGTAAACCACAAAGCTCCCCCTCACTACAGTCCATAAGGACAAACCACCCCAAGCTCTCCCCGCAGAGCTGAAAACCTAGAGCTATCCAATGGCTTGGTGAAAATGTCTGCCAACTGGTGGTCACTCTCCACAAACTGGAGCACTATATCGCCCTTCTCTACATGGTCTCTAAGGAAGTGGAATCTAATGTCAATGTGTTTGGTCCGAGAATGCTGCACTGGGTTTTTAGCAATATTAATCGCAGAAGTGTTATCACAAAAGAGTGGAACACTGTCTATGACTAACCCAAAGTCCCGCAGGGTCGTAGCCATCCAAAGCACTTGGCTACAGCAACTGGC
The DNA here is from genome assembly GCA_017311315.1 of Dendrocalamus latiflorus. Lineage (NCBI taxonomy): Eukaryota > Viridiplantae > Streptophyta > Magnoliopsida > Poales > Poaceae > Dendrocalamus > Dendrocalamus latiflorus. The sequence goes on along the minus strand of CM029658.1, from coordinate 32,142,138 downwards.
TGCAGCAACGTACTCGGCCTCTGCGGTGGACTGTGCAACACCGGACTGCTTCCTCGAAGACCAAGAAACGAGAGAAGTGCCAATAAATTGGCAAGTCCCAGAAGTGCTCTTCCTATCTATCCTACAGCCGGCAAAGTCTGCATCCGAAAAGGCTCTTAAGGAAAGACAGGATGAGGAAGAGTACCAGATACCATAGTCAATGGTAGCTCGGAGGTACCGGAAGATGCGCTTCACCGCCTGACGGTGAGAAACGCGAGGGGAGGCCTGAAAACGAGCACACAGACACACGGAGAAGTGTATATCTGGTCTCGAGGCAGTGAGGTAAAGAAGGGAGCCGATCATACTTCTGTACTCTTTCTGATCCACTGGCTCGCCATCCTCATCTGGGTCAAGATAGGCCGTAGAAGCCATGGGGGTCGACACCGGCTTACCATCACTCATATCGAAGCGTCTCAGAAGGTCACGAGTGTACTTTCCTTGATGAAGAAATGTGCCCTCCCGAGATTGCTTAATTTGGAAGCCAAGGAAGAAGGTCAACTCCCCCATCATACTCATCTCAAACTCGGTGCTCATGACATCCGAAAACTGTGAAACCAGAGTATGGGAAGAGCCGCCAAAGATAATGTCGTCGACATATATCTGGACAAGCAGAAAGTCATTGCCATGCCTACGGATGAACAAGGTCTTGTCAACTTTACCCATCTCAAAACCATGACTTAACAAGTAGGACTTAAGCCTCTCATACCAAGCTCTGGGAGCCTGCTTAAGTCCATACAAAGCTTTGAAGAGCTTGAAGACATGGTTTGGGAATTTAGGGTTTTCGAAACCAGGAGGCTGGCGGACGTATACTTCTTCCTCAATAAGGCCATTGAGAAAGGCACTCTTGACGTCCATCTGGTAAAGCTTGAAACCCTTAGAAGCTGCAAAGGCAAGCAGAATTCTAATGGCTTCAAGTCGAGCTACAGGGGCAAAGGTCTCCTCGAAGTCAAGACCCTCAACCTGGGAAAACCCCTGAGCTACCAGCCTAGCCTTGTTCCGAACAACCACTCCATCCTCGCTCTGCTTGTTCTTGAACACCCACTTAGTTCCAATAATATTGTGACCTCGTGGGGGCTCGACAAGCGACCAGACCTTGTTTCTTTCGAAATTTTCTAACTCCTCATGCATGGCATTGACCCAAGACTCATCAGATAAGGCATGAGAAACGTCTTTGGGCTCAAAAGAGGCAATGAAGGCAGAACGGAGACAGAATTGAGATAAGCCAGATTTTGAGCGGGTAACACGCTCGAAAAGGTCTCCAATGATCTGCTCGGAAGGATGAGCTTTCTGAATGTGTCTAGGAGGTCCTGGATGAGATGAAGAAGTGGCCTCTACCTCGTGAGCCGACGAGATAGGAACAGAGCCACTAGCTCCAGTAGAGACAGAAGGCATGGGCTGATCTCCCCGAGGTGCGGTGGAAGAAGGCACCTCAAGGGGTGGATGAGGGACTGGATCGGGTAGACAACCCTCATCTCCATCATCCTCATCATCCACGAAGATGGGCTCGGACTGCTCTAAAGAACCTGAAACGTCGGGCCTAGTCCCCGGACTGGCCTCGTCAAAGGTCACCTCACAGGTCTCTACCATTTTGCTAGACTCGCAGTTCCAAACCCGATAAGCCCGCGAAGAAGGCGAGTAACCTAGAAAGATACCATCACAAGAGCGTGACTCGAACTTATCTAGGTTCCCGGACTTCAGAATAAAGCACTTGCAACCAAACACACGAAAATGAGAGACGCTGGGCTTTCGCCCGTATCTCAGCTCATAAGAAGTGCGATGCAAGTGTGCCCGAAGAAAAACTCGATTAGAAACATGGCAAGCGGTGGCTATAGCCTCAGCCCAAAACTTTCGCGGTGTAGAGTACTCATCGAGCATCGTCCTGGCCATCTCGACCAAGGTACGGTTCTTCCTCTCCACAACGCCATTTTGTTGTAGGACGTGTGGAGAAGAGAACTGGTGCTCTACACCCGTCTCACCACAGAAACTCTCGAAGTAGGAATTCTTGAACTCCGTGCCATTGTCACTGCGGATCGCTCGTAAGGCACCTGGGAGCTCAACAGAAAGCCTACCGAAGAGACCTCGGAAATGTGAAAATGTCTCATCCTTCGATGCTAAGAAAAACACCCAAGAAAACCTCGAATAGTCATCGACCACGACAAGAACATACCACTTCCCTCCGGCTGACTGCACTCGAGCTGGTCCGACTGTGTCCATGTGGAGCAGCTGTCCCGGTGCATCGGTCATGGTCACTGTGACCGGAGGGTGTGAAGCGGCAACCATCTTGCCGTGCCGGCATGGAGCACAAACCAGATCTTTGACCATCTTGAGCTTCGGCAGACCACGAATGAGGTCGTGGCCGCTAGCTCGGGTCAAATGGTCAAATCCTACATGACCAAGTCTCCTATGCCAGAAAGTCAAATCGCGGGACTCTGAAGCAACTAAACACCGGAGAGGATCACCAGAAGACTCAGAAAAATCAGCACGAAAGATCCTCCCGAAACGCGAAATCCCGCAAACAAGACCGCCCGAAGAATCAAGAATTTTGCAATTGTTTTTCTTGAAGCTTACCTCAAAACCGTCATCGGTAAGCTGAGAAACGGAAAGCAAATTGTACTGCAGCTTACTAACCAAGGCAACATCCTTAAGAATAAAAGAAGCATTAACGCGCACAGTACCTTTGGCGATGACGCGCCCAGACGAAGCATCTCCAAAGGTGATCGTCTCATCACCTGGAGCACGAGCTAGGGAGGAGAACCAACGGGAGTCTCCGGTCATATGACGAGAACAACCGGAGTCTACAAGCCAAACCTTCTCCTTCCCTACCCGGCGAACCTGAGTCAAACAGAGAGTAAAGTCTCAGTACTGGGGTAAATCAAGAGTGATTTTGGCACCCAATACTGAACAACACGTCGAGCAGATGAAGTAGTCAAGCACGACTGACCTCTATCTACCCTACGCTCTCTGTGACTCAAAGAAGCAGAAGGTCTGTGAGAAGACCTGAAGCTGTTGCGGGGTCCGACTGCTACGGAAGAGCGAGTCGGAACACCGGCAACACACTGATCACGCCGTGGGTAACTGTCTCGACGGGGGAGACGAGATGTACCCTCAGGACGGCGGAAGTCACGACCAGGAGCAGCATGAGGACGAAAAACAGAAGACTCAGAAAAACCAAGTCCTCGATGCTGCCCAAACCCATCAGCTGAAACAACCCTAGACCTCGTGTTGGTATTAGGTACACTCACAGTCTGGGGCTGACCCTGAATGCGCCTAAGAGCTGCAACACGGTCTTTTTGCGCGATCCTGGCGCGCCTGAAGCATCGGTCGATCGTATGTCCATCCTTCTGACAGAAGGTGCAATGATACTTAGCCTTCTGAGAGGCTGAAGTAGCATGAGATGGCTTCGCCTTTTGAGAGGCTGAAGCTACAGGTGGACTCACCTTACTGTCAGAAATCCCTTGAACAAAGCCCGCTGATTTGAATTTAACCTTCTCAGATCTGGGCTCGACCTCGATCACACCTCCTAAGATGGGTCGGAGAATAGTAGGTGGATGCTTCCTCATATCCTCATAGAAATCATATCCTAGACCTTGATTGAACTTGCAAATCTTGGATTGGTCTAGAATAAGATTAAGCTTCTTCTTGCCGCCTACAAATCTCTCGAGAGTGTTCATAAGGTACTGACACTCCCGAAAGAGAGAGGTGCAAGAAGAACAGGGGGAAGAGGGAACAGCAGGAGGTAAGGGAGCAGATGAAGAACCAATAGCAGAGGGACGATTGGCTTGTGCACGCACAGCCGACTCAGAATGGGCAATCCTACTGCTAGCAGGTTGGCTCGCGTCGCTAGGCGTCTCTACCTTACCCTGGGGCTTCTCCCCCTCCTCAGCACTCACAGTACAAGCTGATGGTTGCTTCTCTAGTAAGTCCTTAGTTAGCTTCACACATTTTTCATCCAATGCAATCAAGTCAATTTTTAGTTTTTCACAATTTTTGCAAGGTGAGCTAACAGGGTCCTTAGAAGCATAATTAGCCAGTTTCTGATTATGATCAATCATTTCTTGAAACTGCTTGGAAACAGATTCAAGTTCAGCAGTTAATCTAGGACAATTTGAGCATGAAGGAACTGGCTCACACAACCAAGCATACAACTCAGAAATTTTATGATATGCCTTCTTTAGATTTATCTTCAAATTATTGCAATTTTTACATGATTCAGGCAGATCAAGGAGCATGGTATAAGGCCCTCTAGCAGCAATGTCCTTATCCTCACATGAGGTGGAAGAAATAGTCTCAACAACAGTAGATGAAATAGGCGCTACTCTACTCATCTCAAGCTCAGCAAGCAAACTAACATTCTCCACCTTAACCATATCGAGCTCAGAGGACACACTATCATGCGAGGTCCTTAGTTTCTCCAAATCACCCAGCAAAGCACAGCATGTATCACAATCACTAGTAGGATCAGATGTAAGAGCAATAATCTCTAGTGATAGTCTATCTATCTCCTTCTCTAACTCAGCACACCTAGCCTTAGCTCTAGCATGAAAACCACCTAGCTTAAGAAATGCTTGATTGAGCTGTTCGTAGGTGGGGCCTACCTCGTCCGAGTCGGAGTACAGCTCGCTGTCGCTGAGTTCGCCCTCGAGGGCCATGAAGCACATGCCGGAGAAGTCGTCGCCGCCATCCTTGGGCTCTTGGTCACCCGTCCCGTCGTCATCGCTCCATCCCTCCACCTCGTTGAGGTCGAGGTCGTCGAAAGCGGTAAGGACGCGGTGGAAGAGCTTCTTGGCCTTCCCGAAGTTGCGGAACTTCTTCTTTCCTTGAGTAGGTGCTGAGGGCTTCGTGTTGCGGTTCTTGTCGGTGTAGTCGTTCTTACCCGAACCGCCGTAGTCACCTTTGCCCTTCCCAAGCTTGGGACAGTTTGCTCGGATGTGGTTGGGGCCACCACACTCGAAGCAAATCACGGGTCCTCCTCTCTTTCTGTCCCTCCTCCCTTTGTAAGCATGGGAGAATCTACGAGCAAGGAGGGCTAGCTGCTCGTCCGCAAGCTGCTCTAACTGATCATCAGTTATGTCACAGAGAGCAGCAAGGGAGAATCCGCAAGGAGAATCAGAAGAAGAACCCGAAGCCAACACGGGATCAGTGACCAAAGCCATCGACTGTGACTTCGACCTACGAGAGACAACGTCAATCTCGTGAGTCTTGAGGCGCAAGTACAGCGCATCAAGAGTCAAGGTCGAGAGATCTGTCGTGTCCTTGATGGTGGTCACTTTCATCTCCCAAACACGCAGATCGAGGGCCGCGAGCATCTGACGAGCGTTGTCCGAGTCGGGGTATGTAAGACCAACCGCTCGGAGGCTGCTCAAGATCTTGTGAAAACGCGCAAAGCACTCATCTAGCGACTCACCAGCAAGCATCTCGAACTTGTTATAGTCCCGCTTGAACTGGTCCTGTCGTACCGTCTTAATCTGGGTGGTGCCCTCATGGTATGCATCGAGGGTCTCCCAGATATCGAAGGCAGACGAGAGATGAGAGATGCGGTCAAACTCGCTACGACTTAGGCCCTGAATGATGATGTTCCTTGCCTTAGCATTTGCCTCAACATCATGCATATTCCCAGCATTGATGTTCTCATCGGCAGGAACAACAAATCGGACCTTCACCTTCCGCCAAATGGCATACCCCTGAGCCTGGATGTATGTTTCCATTCGGCTTTTCCAGAAGGGGTAATCCAGGCCATCAAAGACGGGAGGCTTGGTCGAGTACTTGTCCGTCGCCATGGCTCTTGAGACCGGTTAAGATCTATTGAAAAGAGCTAACCGGCTCTGATACCAATTGTTGGACCGAAATGGCGACAGAGGGGGGGTGAATGTCGATCAATTAAAAATCCGACCCCAACAAAGTACTTTCTCAGAGCTGTCTCTCCAGTAGTCACAAGGCTATGAAGAGAGCACGGGACACGAATGAAGCTGAAACAAGCAAAGCGGAGAGCTCACAACTTCTTTCCAATAGCTATTGAGTGCTACGAAGAGAAGATTAAAAGTGAGACTTCAAGCTAACTGACAAGCCAAGATGAACACAGAGAGAAATCACCAAGAAATGAGGAATCAACCATGGGAAAACACTAAAAACACAGAGGCAAAAGATCCTGCGAAAAATGCTCACTGGCCGGTCTGACCGCAGGCCTGTGGCCGGTCAGACCGCCCGGCCGGTCAGACCGCCCCCCCATTTTCAACAGCCCGAGAGCACCTGAAATTTCTGAATTTTTCAGATTATGTTCAGACTTGAGAAAACCCAAGGAAATGATGGAATTCCTGGATTCTTTTTAGCCATTAGCACCAACACTATATTCCAAATAAAGAGGAGGCTCTGGGGAGCAAGGAAAACAAACTTAAAGACAAGGATTTCAGATTATTGCAAGAATCTGAAATTTTACCCGAGAAAACTCAAAAACCAAATTACTCCCAAACGGTTGATCCTTTGGCTATGAAATTTTGAGGATAGCTATAAGATAGCCTCAGGACCTGCCATGCCAACTTTCAAGCCATCTCAACAAGGGGAACACCGAGAGCACCAAAACCCTAGAAATGAGATTATGAACAGAGGAACTCGAAATTGCAAAACTGTAATTAAAAACTTATCTCTGGGATTCTAGCCGACCAAATGGTCTAAGATCACTCTCCCATCACTAAGCAATCCATTTTGCACCTCCACAGCAAGCGAGAACTTGGAGATCAAAAATCAAGAAAACCACCAAATGGAGGCATCGAAGAACAGAGGGCTCAAACTCAGAATAAACTTCAGATTTCATTCAATGAAACAAAAGAGGAGTCCCGATGACACGATTACAGATAGAGGACACGATTACAAGACTCTCAATCCCTCATCTCCCTCTCTATCCTCAAGAACACCAAGAATCTCACCATTTCTTGGGAGGAAGAACACACAGAGGGGAGGAGTTCACATGGAACACATCGTAGAGATACACACACACAGGAGGAGCACTCCCTGCTGCCTTCTCCCACTCTCACCCACTAAAGAGCTAAAGAAACCATCCTTCCCAAAGCCTCTTTTGACTAGTGTGAACCATATTTCCCTCCAAAATTGCTCAAGTGGGCATGCAGCCCCTCCTCTCCTTTTATAGCCTTGGCTAACGGGTCTCCGCCCCGTTACGCCTGCTAAATCCAACGGCGCCCGCTCCCGCTTGTGCAGCCTCGCGAATTTCCCGATTCGCCCCTCCTGCACCTTCCGGGAAGCTTCCGCGCTCCTTGCCTCGCACGCCTCGCAACCACCTCGAGTCCACGTCGTCTTCGACACATCCCGACCGTTCTGACCTCAGCGCCACCTGCGCCTAGTCCGGTCCACCGTGTCTCGCCACGACTCCACTCGACGTCCTGCAGCCACACAGACAAGAAACCCGTCAAATAGCACCGCTCGACACATGAAAGCGTAATTACCACCACACTTACCACAGATGAAGTCCAAACCTGTCAACATATTAGAATATGCATCCTAAGCCCAAATGACCAAGTTTGACCAAAGTCCGACCGAGCTTTGACCAAAGTCCGACCGAGCCCGATTGCACCACGCAACGACTCTACTCCGAACCACTTAAACCAAACTCGACTATCCTAAACCGATGTCAATTACTCATCACTCACATGTGGTCACCTCCACATGGTTCATCAGGAAGCTTCCGCGCTCCTTGCCTCGCACGCCTCGCAACCACCTCGAGTCCACGTCGTCTTCGACACATCCCGACCGTTCTGACCTCAGCGCCACCTGCGCCTAGTCCGGTCCACCGTGTCTCGCCACGACTCCACTCGACGTCCTGCAGCCACACAGACAAGAAACCCGTCAAATAGCACCGCTCGACACATGAAAGCGTAATTACCATCACACTTACCACAGATGAAGTCCAAACCTGTCAAAACATTAGAATATGGATCCTAAGCCCAAATGACCAAGTTTGACCAAAAGTCCGACCGAGCCCGATTGCACCACGCAACGACTCGACTCCGAACCACTCAAACCAAACTCGACTATCCTAAACCGATGTCAATTACTCATCACTCACATGTGGTCACCTCCACATGGTTCATCAATCTCCCCCTTGATGAGTATATTGACAAACCCCGAAAAAACGCAAAGAAGAGTTTGAGTTTGACGAATCCAACATGGTCCAAAGAAGAGAATGAAACAAATGACCATGTCGACAGAAGGAACACTAGAGCATCAACTGAAAGAGCAAATTTTTCTCCAAAACTCTAGAAAGCTCCTAAACTGCTTTTTCTTCTCTATTCTCCCCCTTTTGGCAATAAACACATCAAGGATGCAAAAGAGAGAATATGATATGTCAATGGATGAAATGGCTGAAGTTTGATTATTCTAAGCAGTTAGAGCATGAGAATTATCCATAATGACCAACAAGTACTACACCAAGCCATAACTCAATAAAACGCTATCTAGATCATGACAACATATATATAAGCCAGCTGGAACACATGGATGACAATCTGAAATATAGTGCTGTTTGTGACCAAGTCAAGTCATCAATGGGTAAAGTTCAACTAAAGATATCCAAGTATGATGCAGGCCATGTCAATAAGCTAAGCGTAACTAAGAAGCTCAAAATGAGGCCAAATAGAGTGCTATGCTCAAGAATGAAACAATGATTCAAGTACTTGATTCTTTTTGTAGGTTAAGCAAATTGAGCACATACAAACATTGTTTTGTTAAAATTTATGGTTGTTTCCAACCCAATTTTTTGTTGTGTGCTAGATCTCAAGCCTTATGCGACTACTCCAAGCAAAAAGCTTAAGAAGATAGTTTAGGTCATCCAAAACTCCCCCTAAGTTCATGCCAAGTGCAATGGCAAGCCGTCTCATAGGAGAGAATTGGTGAAATCAGTTTTTTCGCACAAAAGAGATCTTTTTGTTTTTAACATATTGTACTAATTCATGCATCATCGAGAGACTAAAACAGCTCGATCTAGGGCTCAATAGAGATTCAACGCTCAACTTAGCCTATTTGACATGGCATGGATCATAAGAGGATAGCTAAAGCAAGACTAGACTCAAATGCGAACATGACAAGTTTTAGTTCAAGTTGAGCAATTTTAATTTACTTATCATGGCAAAAGCTAGCGTACACATATGAAGTCATGATGAAGCTAGCAAACAAGCACAAGTCATGGCAAGGTGTAAAGCATGTAAGCATGTCAAAACAGGATAATAAACAGGGCTCACTGTAGTTATATTACAATACTAAATGTTGAAAATGCATAAAATCCAACTCCCCCTCAACATATGATGCAGCTTTAAGTTCAAGTGGAGTTAAGTCAAGATTAAGCTCTAGAAGCTCCCAAATGCACTCCCCCTGAACCAAGGCAATAAATCGAGAAGCTGGCAAAGAGAATCAACCAGGCAGTCCTTAAAGCACAGATAAGATATAGAGATAGCTATGGCTCAGACAGACTCTCATCTACCCCATATGACTCCAGGACTATTAGCTGACCGTAAACCACACACTAGAGAGCAAACACGTACCCTGTCTACTCGAGGGTGGCCCGACCCTCGCTAGATCCTACAAGAAGTGAGTGAGCTCAATCTAGTGAGATAAGAAACAGCTAATAAGAAGCATCCTGGAATCACAAGATAAGAGTAAGGAGTCTAAGCAGCTAGACAAGAGAAGCACTCTAACCTATGCTAGGAGGACTAATCCCGATGCACCCAAAATGCAATGCAGCAACAAGGAATAAGAGCAAAATCAAAATAGTAAGGCAATAAGGCACAAACTCCCCCTCATAACAGCCCATAAGGACAAACCACCCCAAGCTCTCCCCGCAAAGCTGAAAACCTCGAACTATCCAAAGGCTTGGTGAAAATATCAGCCAACTGGTGGTCACTCTCCACAAACTGGAGCACTATATCACCCCTCTCTACATGGTCTCTAAGGAAGTGATATCGGATATCAATATGCTTGGTCCGAGAGTGCTGCACTGGGTTCTTAGCAATGTTAATCGCAGAAGTGTTATCACAAAAGAGTGGAACACTATCGATAGACAACCCAAAGTCCCGCAGGGTCGAGACCATCCAAAGCACCTGGCTACAGCAACTGGCTGCAGCAACGTACTCGGCCTCTGCGGTGGACTGTGCAACTCCGGACTGCTTCCTAGAAGACCAGGAAACGAGAGAAGTGCCAATAAATTGACATGTGCCAGAAGTGCTCTTCCTATCTATCCTACAGCCAGCAAAGTCTGCATCCGAGAAGGCTCTCAAGGAAAGACAAGAAGAGGAAGAGTACCAGATACCATAGTCAATGGTAGCTCGAAGGTACCGAAGAATGCGTTTCACCGCCTGGCGGTGAGATACGCGAGGAGAAGCCTGAAACCGAGCACAAAGACACACAGCGAAGTGTATGTCCGGTCTCGAGGCAGTGAGGTACAAGAGGGAGCCGATCATACTCCGATACTCCTTCTGATCAACTGGCTCGCCATCCTCATCTGGGTCGAGTGAAGCTGAGGTAGCCATCGGAGTGGACACCGGCTTACCATCACTCATATCGAAGCGCTTCAGGAGGTCTCGAGTGTACTTGCCCTGATGCAAGAAGGTACCCTCCTGAGTCTGCTTGATTTGGAAGCCAAGGAAGAAGGTCAACTCACCCATCATACTCATCTCAAATTCGGAGCTCATGACATCCGAGAACTGGGAAACGAGAGCATGAGAGGAGCCACCAAAGATGATGTCATCGACATAGATCTGGACGAGTAGAAGGTCATTTCCATGTCGGCGAATGAACAAGGTCTTGTCTACTTTACCCATCTCAAAACCATGACTCAGAAGGTAGGACTTAAGCCTCTCGTACCAAGCTCTAGGGGCCTGCTTGAGTCCATACAAAGCTTTGGAAAGCTTGAATACATGGTTAGGGTATTTGGGGTTCTCAAAACCTGGAGGCTGTCGGACGTAGACTTCTTCCTCAATAAAGCCATTGAGAAAGGCACTCTTGACGTCCATCTGGTAAAGTTTGAAACCCTTAGAAGCTGTAAAGGTAAGCAGGATTCTAATGGCCTCAAGTCGAGCTACCGGGGCAAAGGTCTCCTCGAAGTATAGACCCTCAACCTGGGAAAACCCCTGAGCTACCAGTCTAGCCTTGTTTCGAATGACTACCCTATCTTCACTCTGCTTGTTTTTGAACACCTACTTGGTTCCAATGACATTGTGACCTCGCGGGGGCTCAACAAGCGACCAGACCTTGTTTCTCTCGAAATTCTCCAACTCCTCATGCATGGCATTGACCCAAGACTCATCGGAAAGAGCATGAGAAACATCCTTGGGCTCAAAGGAGGCAATGAAAGCAGAATGAAGACAGAATTGAGATAAGCCAGATTTTGAGCGGGTAACACGCTCGAACAGGTCTCCAATCATCTGCTCAGAAGGATGTCTTTTCTGGATATGTCGGGGAGGTCCAGGATGAGATGAAAAAGTGGCCTCTACCTCGTGTGCAGACGAGGCAGGGACAGAGCCACTAGCTCCGGAGGAAGCAGTAGGCAAGGGCTGATCACCTTGAGGTACCGTGGAAGAAGGCATCTCAAGGGGAGGATGAGGAGCTGGATCAGGTAAACAACCATCATCTCCATCGTCCTCATCATCCACGAAGATGGGCTCGGACTGCTCTAAAGAACCTGAGATATCAGGCCTAGTCCCTGGACTGGCCTCATCGAAAGTCACCTCACAGGTCTCTACTAGCTTACTAGACTCGCAATTCCAAACCCGATAAGCCCGCGAGGAAGACGAGTAACCTAGAAAGATCCCATCACAAGAGCGTGACTCGAATTTATCTAGGTTCCCAGACTTCAAAATAAAGCACTTGCAACCAAACACACGAAAATGGGAGACGCTGGGCTTTCGCCCGTATCTCAGCTCATAAGAAGTGCGGTGCAAGTGCGTCCGAAGAAAAACTCGATTAGAAACATGGCAAGCGGTGGCTATAGCCTCAGCCCAGAACTTCCGCGGTGTAGAGTACTCATCGAGCATCGTCCTGGCCATCTCGACCAAGGTACGGTTCTTCCTCTCCACGACGCCATTTTGTTGTGGGACGTGCGGAGAAGAGAACTGGTGCTCTACACCTGTCTCACCACAGAAACTCTCGAAGTAGGAATTCTTGAACTCCGTGCCGTTGTCACTGCGGATCGCTCGTAAGGCACCCGGAAGCTCAACAGAAAGCCTACTGAAAAGACCTCGGAAATGTGAAAATGTTTCATCCTTCGAGGCTAAGAAAAACACCCAAGAGAACCTCGAATAGTCATCGACCACGACAAGGACATACCACTTCCCTCCGGCTGACTGCACTCGAGCTGGTCCAACAGTGTCCATATGGAGCAGCTGTCCCGGTACATCGGTCATGGTCACAGTGACCGGAGGATGTGAAGCGGCAACCATCTTGCCGTGCCGACATGGAGCACAAACAAGGTCTTTGACCATTTTGAGCTTCGGCAAACCACGGATGAGATCGTGGCCGCTAACTCGGGTCAAATGGTCAAACCCAATATGGCCAAGTCTCCTATGCCAGAAAGAGAGGTCGCGGGACTCAGAAGCAACTAAACACCTGAGAGGATCACCAGAAGACTCAGAAAAATCAGCACGAAAGATCCTCCCAAAACGAGAAATCCCGCAAACCAGACTACCCGAAGAATCAAGAATTTTGCAATTGTTTTTCTTGAAGCTTACCTCAAAACCGTCATCGGTAAGCTGAGAAACGGAAAGCAAATTGTACTGCAGCTTACTAACCAAGGCAACATCCTTAAGAATGAAAGAAGCATTAACACGCACAGTACCTTTGGCGATGACGCGCCCAGATGAAGCATCTCCAAAGGTGATCGTCTCATCACCTGGAGCACGGGCTAGGGAGGAGAACCAACGGGAGTCTCCGGTCATATGACGAGAACAACCGGAGTCTACAAGCCAAACCTTCTCCTTCCCTACCCGGCGAACCTCGTCCGAGTCGGAGTACAGCTCGCTGTCGCTGAGTTCGCCCTCGAGGGCCATGAAGCACATGCCGGAGAAGTCGTCGCCGCCATCCTTGGGCTCTTGGTCACCGGTCCCGTCGTCGTCGCTCCATCCCTCCACCTTGCTGAGGTCGAGGTCGTCGAAGGCGGTGAGGACGCGGTGGAAGAGCTTCTTGGCTTTGCCAAAGTTGCGGAACTTCTTCTTTCCCGGCGTCTGAGCTGGAGTCTTCTTGTTGCGGTTCTTGTCGGTGTAGTCGTTCTTGCTCGAACTGCCGTAGTCGTTCTTGCCCTTCTCCAGCTTGGGGCAGTTTGCCCGAATGTGGTTGGGGCCACCACACTCGAAGCAAATCACGGGTCCTCCTCTCTTTCTGTCCCTCCTCCCCTTGTAAGCATGGGAGAATCTTTGAGCAAGGAGGGCCAGCTGATCATCCGCAAGCTGCTCTAACTGATCATCAGTTATGTCACAGAGAGCAGCGAGGGAGAAACCGCAAGAAGAATCAGAAGAGAGACCAAAAGCTGGGCTGGGATCTGTGACTAGAGCCATCGACTGTGACTTCGACTTGCGAGAGACAATGTCAATCTCGTGAGTCTTGAGATGCGAGTACAACGCATCAAGAGTCAAAGTCGAGAGGTCCGTAGTGTCCTTGATGGTAGTCACTTTCATCTCCCAAACACGAAGGTCGAGTGCAGCGAGCATCTGACGAGCGTTGTCCGAGTCGGGGTATGTGAGACCGACCGCTCGGAGGTTGCTCAAGATCTTGTGAAAACGCGCAAAACACTCATCTAAAGACTCACCAGCAAGCATCTCGAACTTGTTATAGTCCCGCTTGAACTGGTCCTGTCGTACCGTCTTAATCTGGGTGGTGCCCTCATGGTATGCATCGAGGGTCTCCCAGATATCGAAGGCAGACGAGAGATGAGAGATGCGGTCAAACTCGCTACGACTCAGACCCTAAATGATGATGTTCCTTGCCTTAGCATTTGCCTCAACATCATGCATATTCCCAGCATTGATGTTCTCATCGGCAGGAACAACAAATCTGACCTTCACCTTCCGCCAAATGGCATACCCCTGAGCTTGGATGTATGTTTCCATTCGGCTCTTCCAGAGGGGTAATCCAGGCCATCAAAGATGGGAGGCTTGGTCGAGTACTTGTCCGTCGCCATGGCTCTTGAGACCGGTTAAGATCTATTGAAAAGAGCTAACTGGCTCTGATACCAATTGTTGGACCGAAATGGCGACAGAGGGGGGGTGAATGTCGATTTCTTTTAACAACGACCCCTCAAAAGCACGGACTCAAATCTCCTCTCCGATAATTATGAAAATTATGAAGAGGGATTCTTATGCCTTTTGGAACTCCTAAACACCCACAAGAAAGAAGCAACGAAGAAAATCCGCTCAAACAACAAGTTTCCGAGGGACCGGGATGAACGCAGTTCAAAGAGAGGTCTGACCTCTCTGATAACACCGGTCAGACCGCCCTTATAAGAGAGGTCAGACCGCCCGGCAAGTGTAAGTTAGACCGCCCCTCGGGCAAAAATTCCAGGGAACCCCAAATTTTGGACAGCAACTTGAAAAGACTTCAAACTTCAAACAAATGAGAAATTTGTGGCTTCTTCTTGATACACTTAGTCCACAACTCCAAGATAGAGACTAAAATAACCAAAGGAGACTAAGAGATCAAGGAGAATCAACCTAAAACCACAAATTTCAGATTTGAACACAAAAACTGAAAATTACAGGATGCTTCACCAAATCTCAAATTGCTCCTCCATCTTTGATCCTATGGCCATGAGACTTTGAGGATATATTAGCAATAGCCATGGAAACCTCCATACCAAGAATCATGCCATCACAAGGAGAGAATTCCAGACTTGAACCAAAACCTAGAAATGCAAGAGAGCTTCAGAAAGAGGAGCCAAAAATCCAAACTTCTCATAAACCCTTGATTCTCAGGCCTTGAAACTTTGAGGCTTGCTAATTAATAGCCCATAGACTCTCCATCTCAAATTTCAAGCCAACTTTCTGAGGGAAACTCAAATTCCACCTAAACCTTAGAAATCTTGACAAGCTTCTGAGAGAGAGCCAAAACTCAAGTTACTCCATGGTCTCAAATCCTTTGCTAATAAGATTTTGCAATAATGTTAGCAATAGCAAAAGGATTGTTCAGACCAAAAATCAGCTCAACTCTCAAAGGAAATCAAGATTTACATTAAACCCTAGAATCTGAGTTCATGAACAGAGCAACTCAAAAATGCAAAACTGGGATTAAAAGCTTATCTCTGGGATTCTAGCTGACCAAATGGTCTAAGATCACTCTCCCATCACTAAGCAACCCATTTTGCACCTCCACAGCAATCAAGAACTCAGAAATCAAAAAGTCAAGAAATCCACCTAGAAAGCATCGTAGAGAAAAAATAGAATAGAGAGGCAAGAACTGAATCAAAATCCAAACTCCACCATTTCATATTGATCAAGAGGAAGAGAGATACATGATTGATACAAGAGGAATGCATACAAGCTCTTAATTCATCCTTTCCCACTCTTACACACTCAAGATCACTCAACCATACATGCTTGGGAGGGATGAACTCCACACTCTCACCTAGAACCCATCGTAGAAGAGGCCAGAGGGAGCACACACTCTGCCACTCCACCAACTCACCAACTAAAGAGCCAAGGAAAACCAACTCCTAAAGCCTCTTTTGACTAGAGTGAACCCAATTTCCCTCCAAAGTGCTCAAGTGGGCATGCAGCCCCTCCTCTCCTTTTATAGCCTTGGCTAACGGGTCTCCGCCCCGTTATGCCTGCTAAATCCAACGGCGCCCGCTCCCGCTTGTGCAGCCTCGCGAATTTCCCGATTCGCTCCTCCTGCACCTTCCGGGAAGCTTCCGTGCTCCTTGCCTCGCACGCCTCGCAACCACCTCGAGTCCACGTCGTCTTCGACACATCCCGACCGTTCTGACCTCAGCGCCACCTGCGCCTAGTCCGGTCCACCGTGTCTCGCCACGACTCCACTCGACGTCCTGCAGCCACACAGACAAGAAACCCGTCAAATAGCACCGCTCGACACATGAAAGCGTAATTACCATCACACTTACCACAGATGAAGTCCAAACCTGTCAAAACATTAGAATATGGATCCTAAGCCCAAATGACCAAGTTTGACCAAAAGTCCGACCGAGCCCGATTGCACCACGCAACGACTCAACTCCGAACCACTCAAACCAAACTCGACTATCCTAAACCGATGTCAATTACTCATCACTCACATGTGGTCACCTCCACATGGTTCATCAGAAGAACTCTTCAACAGACATTTGATAGAATTCGACCAAAAAATTGAAGAACTTTAAAAAAACTAGAGTTTTCAACTAAAAATTTGAAGAACTTTTCAATTGAAAATTGGGAGCTTTCAACACATGGACTTTTCCAAATTGGACAGCTTTCAACCCATGAACAATCAAATCAGGAGCTTTCAAATCGGGGAGCTTTCAACCCATGAATTTTTTTAAAAAATCGAGAGCATTTCAACCCATAAACTTTTCAAACCGAGCCAATGGACTTTGTCAATTTGGGGCCCACGTGAGTACGCGCTAGTTGAGTTTCTAGCGCTTGCGCGCTGAATAGACAGGTCCAGAACTCCAGATTCGAAATACTTCTATTCTACTGAGGGATTGCAATCTCGGCTCTCAAACAAAATTTTCAATTTTGTACATAATTTTCCAACAATGTCGTCTGCATAAGATCTAGTATACATTGCACATAAGTAGGGATCAATAGAATTTTCTCTGCCAAAACCGCGGTCTAGAAAAAAATCTCGGGGTTAGAGATTTCTGGTTACCAAGACAAGAAACTTTCCATAATTCTACCGAAATGACGAGCTGTTGCTGATCTTGACAGAGATCTCCATATCAAAAGAGTGAATGCGTGGATGCTGATCTTGATAGAGATTTCGAGCTAGTTAAGGCTACGGAGACATCTTGACTGAGCTTTAAATTATGTAGCCATCTCCCGGATGATTTTGTTGCTAAAAACATCCAAATTTTCAACCATTAGATTAAACAAAACACGGCTCAGATGAAGCTCCACCTCACGTCCTGTTTCCACCTGATATAACGGGCCAACGGGCCGGCGGGCCACCGATTCTGGATCCATCTCTACTACCGAGCCCGTTAGTGGTTGTTCAGCCCCGGTATTGTTTTGTTTGACTCTTTTTAGCCCCCGAGCCACTCCCCCCGGATCGATGATTCAGCCCAGAGCACTACCGAGCAAGAGCCACTCCCCAGACCGATTATTCAGCCCAAAAAACACGTGCATATATGAAACCCAACCTGAACGACGGAGCCACTCCACAGATCAATTATTCAGCCCAAAGAAAAACACGTGCGCCATATGAAACCCTACCATGACGACGGACCACATAATAAAAGCAGTAAAAACCCCTCCAGACTGTGGGGCCCACACACGCCGGCAGAAGCATGACGACGGAGATCGTTCTTGCATAAGGGGCAAGAAACACAGGAAAAAAAAAGAAGAGTCTCTGGAGATCAAACAGAGAAAAAGGGAAAAAAGAGACGATCTGGAGGAGGATCAAAAACATGGAGAAACAACTGGATTTCAGAGGTATTTACCTCGAATTCCCCCCCGTTCTGATTTCTTTCCGTTTTGATCATAATATCAGTTTACATATTCCTCAACCGTGATTTCTCCATGTTCCTCAACAATGATTTCTGTTCGCATGCATGCTACATATTTGATTAGTTATATCAGTTCACACATTGTGTCTGTTCGTCAAAAATTGGAAAACATTGACACATTTTCCTCAACCATGATTTCTGCTCGACTGCATGCTTCATATTTGGATCATAATATCAGTTCACACATTGTGTCTGTTCGTCCAAAAAAAGATTGGAAAACATGAGATTTAGTGAAGAAAACAAAACTAATAGCATTAACAGAATTATAATAAGGTTTAGTGAGCGAACATTGATGATCCATCATTTAATAAATTAAATGCCTACACATTTATGAACTCTATTTCATAACAACTTGAGTTCAGCTGTGCACACAAAAAGTTCAGAGTTAAAATTTTTCTGTGATTAAGATTGTATATTAGTATTAACAATGTAATAAGATTGTATATTAGTATTAACAATGTATATTATTACTAACAATGTAATAGTTCTGAAACAAAAATTGATGTTCCATAATAACTGAATGTAACAATGTATTTTGGTGAGCAAACATTGATGATCCATCATATCTGAAGATAACAAAACATAATAAGTATTACATGTATATACTTATCTTTACTTTATCCGCAGTTGTTATCGTAGACATATATTTTCTTATAGAGTAACTTCCATCTGAAGTGTAAGACTTTGAACATCTAACAAAATTATGCCTACTCATTAATGAACTCTATTTCATAACAACTTCAGTTCAGCTGTGCACACAAAGTTTAGAGTTCAATTTTTTCAGTGGAGTAAAGCTTCATACTAGAGTTCCAGGAGGTTACCTGAACCTTACTGTCCACATGCTTGCCCTAACAAAACTATTGGCAGAAGATAACAAAAGTGGCTGTACATCAAAGATTGCAAACACATAATTAGATATTATGACCACATATAACATGGTGCATTATTAAACATAGTTATATTTTATTGAACAAAAAATTGATGATCATAATAACATTAGAATTAGGACATTGAACTGACAAAAAGCAAAATGCAACTTTTAACCTAAACCTTATCTTGAACATGAATCTCTAGAATTCCATTCTGTACACTTCTAAAAATTCCATTCTGTACATTGAACTGACAAAAATCAAATGCAACTTTACCCTCGACCTTATCTTGAACAGGAATCTCTAAAGCTCACGTCAAGACAGCATTGGTTACTGATTACAAGACAGCATTGGTTAAAGCATTAGGAGTAACAGAACAATGTGACTGCAGACAAAACATTAGGTTAATATTTAGTGGACATAAAAAAAAACTATCAGCACAAGCTTCAGTAAACCCAACATAACATCACTAGTACTATTAAAAAAGACTGTATGCCAAGCAAGTTATTGAACCACCTATTAAACCATTGTGCTTGTCACCTTGTATAGATTGATACAACCAAACCTTGTTAGTGGATCCAAATTATTAGTGGAATGTTCATATGAAAAATCAGGCTGGTGGTACAAAAAAAGAACTTAATCTATCATCAGTTAACAATTACAGTTAACAATTATCTAAACAATTAACAGTTACCAATGCACACACACAGTTGCCATTAAGCATTAGGAGTAAACTGATGTTCCATAATAATTATTAGTGGAGCCATTAAGCATTATGAGTAACAAAATAATGTGACTGCTAACAAAACATTAGGTTTATCAGTGCTAACAAAACAAAAGGTTTAACAGTGCTGCAAACAAAAGTTTAACTGATTACAAGACAGCATTGGTTAAGCATTAGGAGTAACAAAACAATGCGACTGCAAACAAAACATTATGTTTAACATTTAGTGGACATAAAAAAAACTATCAAGACAAGCTTCAGTAAACCCAACATAACATCACTAATCCAAAAGAGATTAACCAAACAGATATGCAATTCTAGGAAATCTAAATGACAAATAGACGTAACTAAAGTACTATTAAAAAGACTGTATTCCAAGCAAGTTATTGAACCACCTATTAACCATTGTGCTTGTCTACTTGTATAGATTGATACAACCAAACCTTGTTAGTGGATCCAAATTATTAGCTCAAATAAAACCAACCTTGTTAAAACTTAAGAACTTAATCAAGCTGGTGGTACAAAAAAGAACTTAATCTATCATCAGTTAACAATTATCTGAACAATTAACAGTTACCAATGCACACACACATTTATTATCTGTGTGATTCTAAAAAACTGATGTTCCATAATAATTATTAGTGGAGCCATTAAGCATTATGAGTAACAAAATAATGTGACTGCTAACAAAACATTAGGTTTAACATTGCTAACAAAACAAAAAGTTTAACAGTGCTGCAAACAAAAGTTTAACTGATTACAAGACAGCATTGGTTAAGCATTAGGAGTAACAAAACAATGCGACTGCAAACAAAACATTATGTTTAACATTTAGTGGAGCCATTAAGCATTATGAGTAACAAAATAATGTGACTGCTAACAAAACATTAGGTTTAACAGTGCTAACAAAACAAAAGGTTTAACAGTGCTAACAAAACAATTAAAATGATATTAACAAACAGTAGGACAAAACATGATGTTACATAGTTCTAATACTAAACCTTTTGTTAAACAGTTATGACAAATCTTAAAATGAACAAGTGTATACATTTTAGAATCACACAGAAAAATACTCTGCTGTAAAATTTGTAGCCAACCTATTACATATATATATATATATATAATTCAATGCATAAATAGTATTTATCACAAACAAAATGTACAAACTTATGATTTTTTTTCGTGTTTCTATGCAGATTTCTCAAACAAGGAGGTTCCCTCAACATTTAACCAGTTGTATGATGAGGTAACAATTATGAATCAATCTTATTGGAGTAAGGTGATTAGTAATTCTTATTTTTAAACCTTTTGTTTCAATCCACCGCTCCTAGCAAATCTCAATCAAAAAAAATTTGCAGATTGCAACGAATGGTGCAAAAACAGAGTATGTCACAGCGGTTCAACCAAATCTACATGACACATCATACATAACTAATGACATCCAACAATGTTGGTCTATGGTATGTGCAACACATATATTATTGTTACAGTAACCCTTTAAAATTGTTTAGCTTGCCACACAAATAAGCTTTGATACCTTACACTAATATGAAATAGGACATCAACCCATGGATGTCAACAATGACAAGTGAGGGCTGCAATTATAGCTGCAACAACTTCCAGGTAGTTACAAAACCATTTATATATTTATGCATGGTTATAATGTCAGAAACCAAAAATTGTTATAGTCATAGAAGTATCATTCATACTAATGCAAAAACTGATTAAAAAACATTGTGATTTTTTTTAATGTTAGGACGAACTGAACACTTACTGTGGTGCTGGAGGCATGATGAACAACAGCTTAGTAAGCCTATTGCAGTCAATGGAGCCTACTCAGAATCAGTTTGCCCATGTGCAACAAGACCTAGAAGACATACAAACAACTCATGATATGGTAAGTTGCAATGAAATGACTGAGTTTGCAACATAACTACATACATAACTAAAAATATACATCTTTTGTATCTCCTTTAACAGATTCAGACAGATGTTTCAAAAGATTCAAATGGCGAGACCTTATCAACAACGTGCATGACTGAAGGGTATGCTAACACAACAGAAATTGATGGAGGTAGTGATGAAGATGTCACCCAGCGTGAGAACCTTGCAGAAAATGAAAGAGAAGATTTATCAAAGGAAGACATAGATAATTTCCTCGAAAATGAAATGATGGATGCCATGAAACAATCAGGTGGTCACTTTGAGATTGACAGCAGGTTCAAGCCAGAAGAGGGGATGACATTTGAGACAGCAGATGATGCACATAGATTCTACAACTTCTATTCATTCCTTTCTGGATTCTCAATAGCAAAAGTGAAAAATTACCGCACACAAAACAAGAAAAGGGAAGGAGAGATCACAAAACACACAATGAAATGCAACAAGTTTGGAGAGGAAAAAGTGCAGCAAACAAAAATGCATGATGACACAACCAAAGGAACTCTCACAAACAAGAGGAGGAGAAGCAGCGTAGTGAAGACTAAATGCCCCGCAGAAATGGTTGTCGTTTTCAGAAATGGGATATGGAAGGTAAAGAGAGTTGTGTTGGAGCATAACCATGAAATGTATCCCCAAAATGAGACAAGGTTTCTTAGGTCTCACAAATTCATGACAGATGAAGAAAAAAGCCTAGTTAGGACATTGAACCAATGCAACATACCCACCAGGAAGATGATGTCCATTCTCTCGTTCCTAAGAGGAGGTTTGAGATCCCTACCGTACACAAAACGTGATGTGAGCAACTTGAGGACATCTATTAGACATGAGAGCTCTTCAAATGACATGGTTCAGCTACTAACACATTTCTGCCAAAAACAGACAGATAACCCAGGTTTCTTCTTCTGCTTTGACACTGATGAGAACAACATGGTAAAGAACATTTTTTGGTCTGATGCTAGGGCAAGGAAATATTATCACATGTATGGGGACTGTATCAGCTTCGACACGACCTACATGACCAACAAGTACAACCTACCCTTCGCTCCATTTGTTGGTATCACTGGGCATGGACATAACTGCCTATTTGGATGTGCGCTACTAAAAGATGAGACTGCAGATACATTTAGGTGGGCTTTTAACACTTTTCTGCGTGCAATGAATGGCAAGTCACCCACACATATCATCACAGATCAGGACGGGGCAATGAAAACAGCAATTGCGTCAGTGTTCCCGAATGCAAAACACAGGAATTGCCTCTGGCACATTACACATAAAGCTGAGCAGAAGCTTGGTCCATGCTTCAGGGCAAAACCTGGTTTGCACCAAGACTTCATTGACATTATTATGAATTGTCTGACAGTGCAGGAATTTGAAACATTATGGGTGCAAATGGTAAATTGCTATGATATAGGTCATGTGAAATACTTTCAGGACATGTGGGCGTCTAGACACAGATGGGTCCCGGTGTTTTTCAAGGATGAGTTCTACCCCTTCATCCACTCAACTGGTAGAAGTGAAGGGATGAATGCAATATTTAAGGATGATGTTGGCCCACAGCACAGCATATTGAGTTTCTTCAGAGAGTTTGAAAGGATTTCTGACACAATACTAGATAGAGAAGAGCAAGAGGATAACAAGTCCAGGACAAAACCACAACTTTGGTCTAGTTATAAGATGGAGGATCAAGCATGGAAGCTGTACAATCGAAAAATATTCATCAAGTTCCAGAATGAACTCAAGGACACAACTTCACTCTACATGGTGGAAAGAGTAAAAAACAAAATATATGAGGTGTACCAGGCAGATAACCACCCCAGACCAGAATATAGAAGGAGAACATGTGTAGTGCTTATTGACATAACTGAGGAAAACTATAGTTGTATCTGTGCAATGTTCCAGAAGAATGGCATACTGTGCTCGCATGTACTGAAGGTCCTCATAAGCCTTAACATCACAGAACTGCCGGACAAATATTTCTTGGAACGATGGAGGTTTCGGTTCAGCAATACAAGCGCTATAGAGCCAGCACAGATGGCAGCAGAAATAAGAGATGCTGATAGCCTATTTAGATTCAACATACTATCAAGGAAAATGATTTCGGTAGCATCAGATGCTTCGAAATCACGGGGTTTGTTTGACTATGTTATGAATGAGGTAGAGAAGATGGAAACAAAAATGAAGGCAGCTAGTAACTCAAAGGAGAAACCTCACCAACAAAAGGCCAGCAATTGCATGGGAAAAACTCATGAAACCAAAAGCAAAATTCAGCAAGAACAACCAAATCTAACAAAGGAGCTACTAGAGCTTGAGCTACTAGATCCACAAAAGGCACAGACTAAAGGCAGGACTAAGGGAAGGTACAAAAGTATAGTTGATCAAATTAAAGAAGGGAAGTATACGTGCAATCACTGTGGAGAGGTAGGACACAACATACGCAATTGCAAAAAACTTCACCTCCCACCTGTAAGCAGGTCCAAAAAGAAGAATACATCAAGTAGCAAGTCTCAACCAAAAACACATGGGTACGTAAAAGAAAAAACCATACCCGAAAAAAACTGCAATGTGCAGTACTTTAAACTTCAAAACATTTGTTCTATGTGCTTGCAGGATGACTCCACATGCAAAAGGGATGGAAGAAGTACAAGATGCAAACATAATAAGAGGGCAGTAGGAAGATCCATGAAGACAAAAGACAAAAAAGCATGGAAGTTCAGAATTTGGAGGGGACAAAAAATAGAAGAGCCATGTTATTTCTTTCTGGTGTTAAAAAGTAATAGAAAGAAAGATCAGTGTAATAGCTCAATTGGAAAGATTGTTGTTGAATTGTTGATTGTCTGTTGAATTGTTAAATCTTTTTTAGTTCAGTTCTATTTTAGTATGAACATTCTTATTATCAACTGGACCAAAAAAGCATGTTCTGCATGTTCATAACAAAACCTAAAAGCATAGCTAAAGCAACCATGCTGATGGAGGTCCAAAAATGAAGAAACAGTTTTTAAGTAATCATTGAATACTGAAAACTAACAAAACACCCTTTTTATATAAAATTTCAGAGTTGACCTAACTAGAAGAGAGCCACTCAAAACTATGGTTCAAAAAAAACAGTAAGATGTATTGAAGGGCTGTTACAGACCTGGAAACCGGATCTAAGGAAAAAATTAGGAATGCAGTTCCTATGGACCAACGTAGTGGGCCGCTATAGAAGTGCAACGCCATTGGTCCCAAATGGATAATGACAAGAAAAAAAAAGTATTAGTGAAAACAAAAAACTATAACTCTCATATAACTAAACTCGAAGAGAACCACTCAAAATTATGGTTCGAACAAAACCAGTAAGACGTATTGAAGGGCTATTATAGAACTAGAAACTAGAGCATGAAAAAAATTTAGGATTATATTTCCTATGGAACAACAGAGTGGACACTTCTTTTCACAACTCAAACTCCAAAAAAAAAGTCGAAAAACAAATAAATTAAAGAAGAGCTATAGTTTTAATCAAAAAGTATAATCCTAATTTTACAGAAGAGCTTCTGGTTACCAGGCAAATTTTAATCAAAGAAGTGCTTCTGCTTTTCAAAAACATATTCTACAGAAGCATAAGCTAGCTAATAGATATATTATTATTCCAACGACAAATAGAGAAGTCAAAAACGCAAACGGGCGCCTGCTGAGACCAGTCTAAGATTTAAAAGCTCCACTGATACCATGAGAACATGAATTAAAATGAATCCAAGATCATGACTTATTTTTAGAAAGCTCTACGAAATGCCTCAGGCCAAAATAGCAGGAATTCACATTAAAGCTTTTCACCAATCTAAAATGACTAAATCCTTTTCTACATACTTCAGCACACACTATAAGCACGAACCCTTCACAAAATCACAGCTCAAGAATGTATACACCTACGGAATAACAAAAAGAGAAAATGGTTGGTAACGAGATAGCTATAGTCAAATTTGTAACGAGAAAGTTGTTACCGAGATTGGACCTCAAATGAATCATGAATTGAAAAGCATCAGCCAATTTGACATGACTCGTGGCAAAAACACTATCCCCCGCCCCCCAATAATGTTGGGAAACAGAGAAGCTGCTAATATTATAACAAAAACTACTAATACTTGAATCTTCAAATCCTTGTGCTTCAAAAACAGCCTGATAAAAAAGCATGCTTGATAAAATGAACAAAATGTCAACAATCTAAATTTGGGACATCAGACAAAAAAAATTTAAACTACAAATATTTATCACCTTGCAAACCAAAAAAAAAAGGAACAGCACATGATTTGGATAAATCCAGCAAAAAACACCAAGATACCAAGTGAACATGCTTACACATTAGTAACCACATGACAAAGTAATCAGCAAAGCAAAGCATGGTTAGGGGACCATATATGAGGTAGTAAACAGTACAACACTAAGAAGTGAAACATATATTACTTCATTACACAAAAAGCCAAAAATTTCTGAAAATAAAATAGAACCCATGTGAGGTAGGAAAAAAATTTTAACTACAATATTTCTCACCTTGCAAACCCAAAAAACAACAAGACAAGTAAAATCAGAAAAGCAAGCATGGGCAGGGAACCCATATGAGGTAGGAAACCGTACAAAACTAACAAGTACAACATATATTACTTCATTACACGAGCCAAACTTTCTAAGTAAAATAGAACCCATGTAAGCTAGGAAAAAACCTTACAAAACTAACAAGCCTTCTAATAATTCATACATATTATTTTCATCGCAAATATCTTAACAGTACCTGTGGTTGGTAGGAGCTAATACATAACCAAATTTGTGGAGTAAGCTTCACAGATCCACTGCTGCCACCCACATCACAATCAGGATTGAAAAAAAAAGACAAAAAAACTAACCTTAAACAAGACAGAAAGGAGCAAACAAGCTTCAGTTTCGTAGAATCTAACAAAAAACAGGTGCACATAATAAATAAAAAAGGATAGATGCCTGGAAAATAAGACTAATGTATACATATACATACATATATATGTGCATATATATGTATATATGTTTACATGCATACATAGTGCATATATATGTATGTATGTATGTATACATGTATATGTGTATGTGTGTGTAATGCAAAAAAAATGTGACTAACCTTCCAAACTACAGAATTAACCAAACTTAAGTCTTCCAAATTGTGTTGGCTATGCAACATGCGGTTAAGAAGTTGAATCCTTAACTTTGGTATGTCATCAATGGTGAACTGAGATTCAAGTGCAACTGTGGGGGCCCATATATCCATATATTTCATGACGAACACACCTGAGTCCTTTCTGGAAAAAAAATGGAAATGTAGATTGATAGACATCAAAACCCGAAAAAAAAGATTGCTGGAAAGGTATCTATGTACATTGTCTAAAAAAACTCATAGCCAGAAAACAACACATAATGAAAAAGAAAAAATAAAAACAAAAAACATAACTTACTTCAACTTCTGTCGGTGAGGTGATAAATCATCAAAGTCGAAATCAAGAGGGTTGATCGATGAACTTTTGGCAGTTGCAAAGAATGATGTGGTAAAATTCCATATCTACAATACAGATAACTTGTTAAAACAAATTTAATTTAACAATAAGGTAACATTTCGGATATAGAACACATAGATAGAAAATGAGAGAGAAATGGATGACAAAAAATTAAAATATATAGCACACGTACTAAATTCATCCTCATGATTTCGTTATAAGACCTCCCACCAATCGCTGAATCAATGAATACGAACTTTTGGTCTTTGATGTCCACAACAAAAAGAAACTAGTGATCTTCATGCAAAATAGGGAAGAAAATCTAGTACATACCATACAACCATGGAGATCAAATTAGCAAAACAGAATGTATATGGTTGGAACATTTTAAAAAAAGATAAAATAAAAACTGAACAATAATACTAGCATGTAAAACAACTAACCAGTTCACAAGATTGCAATGACTTAACTTTATGGGCAGTTTCAAATTCATGCTTGACATTTGCAAACCTGAATTCTGATTCTGGCTTCAATATTTGTTGCTGTAAAAAAGATAAAAATACCACACATATTAGGAAAGAAAAAGAAATACAGACAAAGATGCAGTATTTTTCACTTTAGGCACACAAAAAAAGTGTGCTTCTAACATAAGAAATCCTTACTTATAAAAGATAAATAAATGACAAAATAAAATACTCCAAAAATAAATGGTGACATACCCCAACTGTGTTGAAAAAGAAATGCTTCTTTGACTTGGTGGGATGATTCTCCTCAAATAGAAGCCGGCAAAAACAATTTACCAAGAAATTGTCAATTTTGCCTTCAGGCTTAAGAGAGTACCCTAAACAGCTATATTTCACAAAACTTTTCCCATCAGGCTTCACTGAAATGGCTTTGCAACTGAATAAAAAAAATATAAGATACCAAATTACATATGTGGAAAAGACATTACAAAACAATATGAAACACACAAGCATAAGGATATATCTGCATACAACACTTACCTGCTGTGTTCACCCACTGACATGCTGATCACTGCTTGATAAAATGCCATGTCTAGGGCGGATACCATGACTCTATCTCTGCCTATGGAGTATGGATGATCAGTGTATATGCTACCCCTCATTTGCCTTCTCTTTCCATAAAGAGGCATCTTGCAAGTTGCTGAACCACCCCCCACATTACCTCCTAATTAAATTATTATCAGAAGTTTTAGTTCCAATAGACTATCAGTTACCAAAACATTTATTTTTTAAGAGAGCAACTGCATCCTAAGTGAAGAACATTAGACATTTAGTTTCATACATGATGAAGTTTCATACAAACCTAACATTTCTCACTATAAGTAGATTTAGTGAACAAAACAAAAGATAATAAGCATAACCTTTACTTAAATATTCATGTTTAAGAGTGCTAAAAAAAATCTTTAGTTTAAAGATCGTACATTATTAACATTCAACAGAACAAACAGAAATTATTAGCAGAAGCTTTAGTAGAATATACTATCAGAGACCAAAGCATTTAGTTTAAAAGAGTGCAACTACCTCCTAAGTTCATAACATTGACGGCGAGTGGCTGAAGGATATTAAGTGCAGACTGGCCAGCACGGGTTTTATCATGTGACATATTGCTGCACCCTACGCTATCTTTAACAAAGGATTCATTCTTGTTATATATTTGATCAGTTTGTTTACACAAATCAACACAACTTTGATCAAGTCGTTCTCTTGAAGAAGTCACAATATCTGGGGGGGGCCTGGAGACGAAAAAAAATATGATAGCATAATTATTTGAAAGTGAAAAAAGGAACAAAAAAACAATTAGTATAACCTTTAGTTACATATACCTAACAAATAATTTAGTTTATTAGTGCTAACAAATACCTAGAATTAGTCTATCACTCAAAAACTGTGTTATATTTTAATTTAAAAAATAGTATTAACCAACAATAAGGCATTAAGGCGAAACATATTCACATATAAGATGGCACATTATTAACATTTATCAGAACAAAAAAAATTAGCAGAAGCTTTAGTAGAATAGACTATCAGTGACCAAAACATTTAGTTTTAGAGTGCAAACAAAAACTGTTGTTACATTTAGTTTAACAATATTACCAGAAAATAGATTCATCACTATAATTACGACTATATACATGGTTTATATTTAGTACTATTCTTGTACGACGGATGTTACTTAATCGAACAATACAAATCAAAATCTAAGCTAGCATATCAATTGATACACATGAAAACCCATAACAAAACTACTGCAGTTGACATTGATAGCACAAAGATCTCTACCCCCCTGGTTTTTAGAAATACCAAAGCTTTATAACTAAAATTTACAAGTTATAGAAATGATTAGTGAACCCACCAAAATACCACCAGAAAGCTAACAACCCAACTAAGCTTTATAACTGGTTTTTTAACAGGGCAAAAGGAACATAGACATACATAACAGCATGCTAAAAAAGCATAGAACAAAAAAAAGATGTACATAATCAGAAAGCAAAAAGTGGATTTACAAGGTTGATCACATTTGTAGAAGAAACACCCATTGCATGTGTGGTGGTCTCTGCAGCATCCTGTGACTTAATATCAGTAACAGCAATCTCTCCCTATGTTAAAAAAACCAGAAAAAGATTGCATTACAATAAATAAATACGACGATATATAGAAAAAGGTACACAAATAACTTAATTAAAAAATACTCAGCTGATCATACTGAAAAAAAGACTGCATTCTTTTTACACACCTGATTATACTGCTGGAGGTTATCCATAAGTTGGACATCATTGCCACTATCAACATTTAAGGTGGTGATTTCCTCCAAAAAAAAGATAATAATACAAAAGGTGTAAATTAACATGAGACAATTAGATGTTAAAAAAAAGAAATGTGCATTATATTTATTACAGTACATGCTTACTTTTGTTACATTAGAGACAAAGAGTGCTTCACTTGCTCCTATAGGTTGGCGGCTAGTCTTTGACTGACACTGCAGATCAGGATTATCATCATTGTCGATGCCAAGATCAAATGATGGCGCCCAGTTATACAATGCAATGAGCTTTGGACTGTGTGAGGATTTAAGGTGTTTGTCGATGTTATCACTTGCCCTTGTTATAGCTTGCTTTGGACTCCCTACAATTTACAAACAAAAAATCATTACTGCCATGACATTCATTTTGATATCAACTCCCCCTCCCACCATGTCATGTAAACAAGAGATGAGAGAGTTTATAACTAGCCTTTCTGAAAGAAAACATAACAAACAAATTTTGACACATGACAGTAAACCTATCAACTTCTTACAAGTGCATCTTGCGAAACTTATCCTATATTGGTATTATAAGCTAAGAAAACCCAAAACCATACAGTCATTTAGATGAACTAAAATCCATACACATAAAAAGTTGTTTTTGATGAACTACCTGGTGCATATAGTTGGGTGCATTTTACTTGAAACTCTGCAAGAAAAAGAAAAATAATATTCAAAAATCATGAAGATGGTGTTGGTAATAGGAAACAAGTAGACAATTCGATATACAAACTGAGCAAATAAATGGATAATGATTCAAGATAACATTAGAGGCTTTACCACACACATAAATGGATAATGATTCAAGATAACATTAGAGGCTTTACCACACACATCACCTACGGGGCTCCGATCAGTATGTCCTTTACTAGCATCGAAACTCTGATATAAGAAATGAGAACACAAATGTTTAGAACAAAAAAATGTGCAACCATCTTACCTACCATTACTATATTGATTTGGAGCAAAGTAGAAATAAACCAGCATACCTTTACTGCAGATGGAGAATTGTCCTTCCTTTCATTATTATCTTGGTTCAGCTTATGTGATTGCCCATAGTGTTTGGAAGTAGATGCATCTACATGCGCACAAGCAGGGATTCTTTGGTCAACATGTGCATTCCCGCTGTCCTTAACTGATACATCAGGGATGCTTCCCTTGCGCATACCAAAACAAAAAACAAAACAAACAACATATGTTATACAAGCCAAAACTTAATATGCAGGGGATTATAGTTCATTTTTTTGCACTAAAAAAAGAATCTGAGATAACAAAAGAATGACACACGCACAAGCCTTTGCCACTTACATGAGAAACTTGATTGACAGTTATATGAGCTTGGTTAATTCCTTTTGACCCACAATTGTCAACATGCGGTTGAGCTTCAGCAATATCGACTTGCTCTTGAACTTGAATCTGGGCTCTAGTAATACGACGTCGATGGTAGAAAACTGCAGACCTATTGCTGTCAGATTCTTCACTGCTAAGTGTCCTCTTTCTCTTATTACTAGATGGACAATCTGAAAAAATAGGGAAAACAAAATAGGTTGTCCATAATAAGCAAAAAGATGAAACTGTTCTTTTTGTGAACCTTGTTTTTACACAAAACCCTATCAGACCTCGCTGAGAGATGTGCTTGTCAATGACTCCTTGTGCATTTGCTCCATCCATATGAATTGGGTTATCATCCCTAGACTTGTTAACCTCTTTCATTGTACCATGAACCCCCCCACAAGAATTCCTAATGTCACTATGGAATTGCTTTGCTATACCCACAACCAAGTTTTCCAATCCTGCTATAAAACTTGTGATATGTTCTTGCTCAAATTGAGCAATCATTGACGATATGGCGTCCTTAACCTACAGAACAATGAAATTAAGAATCTAATCAAACAAAAAAATAAATATAAAAAAGGACATAAAGAATTGAACTAAACATATTAGTAATTACCTCATCAAGCAACAGGTCCCTGACATGGTAATCGAGAATTGATCTAAACTTTGATTTGTTTTGAGAGGCCATTTTTTTATGGAGGTTGAAGCATGCCTATAAAGCTTCCAGCCAAAAAAAATGCATAACAATTCAGATATAACCAATAGCAGTCCACTATAATTAGATTTAGTGAACTGAACAAAAACTATTATCATAACCTTTAGTTAAAAAAATAGTCCTGACAAGTAATTTAGTTCAATAGTGCTAACATTGAAGCTCCCTCGCATTGTTTAATGTAAAACATTTGAATTAGTGGGCACATAAAACATTAGAAATACCATAGCTTTATAACTAATTTTACAAGTTACAGAAATGATTATTGAACCCTCAAAATTAGCACTACAAAAAGCTAACAAACCCACTAAGATTAGACAACCATACAAAAACATTATTAATAGATAAATAGACAAGATTTGCATATAAGTTCAGAAACTAAGTTCTTTTTGAGAAACCATCTTTTTAGCATACAACTAGTTTTACCTACTCAGCAAAAAATTTGAAATGAACCTCACCCCCTCCCCTCAGGTGAATCACTAACAACTGCCACTGCATGAAGCACTAACCACTGCATGAAACACTAACCACTGCAAATAATACTATAATTTAGTAAGAAACTAACTACTAAAAAAACATCAGATCCGAACATATCAGATCCGAACATAAAACTCAACAAACTTCTAAAAAAACATCAGATCCGAACACAAAACACAAAAAATGTAAAGTAAAAAAGCCTTAAAAAAGCTAAACTAAAGTGTGTAGGTGAATCACTAACCACTACAATATTACTATAATTACACTACAACATAACTATAATTTACTAAGAAACTAAAATACTAGAACAACATCAGATCCGAAGACAAATAACATATCTAAATAACTAACGAAATAAAAAGTATCATATATAGCATATAAACCGAGGCATCTATAAAAAACATATCTAAATAGATATTTGTAACATCCTGATTTTCAGAGCCTTTTTGAAGTTTTTGAAATAAAATTCACCATTTGAATTTTTCTGGAATTAATTAAAGCTTAATGGGAATTTTATTAAATTAAAAGGATTTAATATGATTAATCTGAACATGAACATTTGCCAAAATTATTTTATTTGAGTTCCTTGTGTCCCAAGGAATTTATTGGAATTTTTCTGGATTTTTCTGGAGTTGTTTGCTATTTTCTAGAGCTCAAAATGATTTAAATGAATTTATAAAAAAAAAAGAAAATCCCCAAAAATCCCCAACCGGCCAGTGGGCCGAAACCCACCAGCGCGCCCTGCCAAGCCACGCGGCGGGCATCCGCCCGCGCCCGTGCCCGCCTTCCTCCGCCCGATGCGCGACGCGTGTCGCGCATCCGCCCGCTGCCCGCTTGCGCTCGCGCTCGCATCCGCGGCCGTCCGCTCTCCCGTGCCGCTGACAGGTGGGGCCCACCTGTCAGGCGTCGTTTCCGGGGCGGACTCGTCTCCGAGCCCGGCTCGCGTACGCCGCCGCCTTCCTTATCCGCCGCCGCCGTGCTACCCGTGGACTCCTCGTGACCGGGGTATAAAAGGCGCCCCGACCCCGAGGCTTTCACCGCCCCGAGCCGCCGCCTCCGCCGCCGCTCATCGCCGGAGCCCGCCGCCAGCGCCGTCGCCCTCGTCGTCTTTTGCGCCGGCCGTCGTCGCCAGGAGCTTCGCCGCCGCCCGTCTGCTGGTCGCCGCTCGTCGCCGGTGAGCCCCGCCGCCCTCGCGGATCCCCGCCGGCCAGCCACCGCCGCCGTCCCGAGCCTCGCCGGACCCCTCCCGCCGGTCGGCCGCCGCCGCGGACACGCCCGCGCCTCGCCGCCGCCTCGGCCGCGCCCCGCGTCGCCTCGGTCCCCACGCCGCCACGCCAGCGCCGGTGGAGCCGCGCCCCGCGTCCCTTCGCCTTCCCGTGCGCCCGGTCCATGTGAGCCGTGCCGCTGCCATGTGGGTCCAGCCCGTCAGCCCGAGCCATAGACCCGTGAGCCGATCTGGGCCGACGGCCCGGATGCGTCCACGCGGCCGCACCACAGCCGTCCGATCGCCCCGCCGCCGTGCACCCGAGCTGCCACGCAAGCCGTGCCACGTCAGCCCTAGTGCTTGCGTGTCTGCCACGCCAGCTGCCACCTCAGCCCTAGTCGCCCGCGTCAGCAAGCCGGCCGCCCCGCACTGTTCTGTGCGCCGCGTCCACCGTGGACTCAGTTTCCCGTGCGCCCGGTCCACAGCACAGTGCCCTTTTCCAATTTCCCCGATTTTCTGTAGATTTAATTTTCCAGAGCCCCGTTCTCCCTCGTCCTAGCTCCGATTGACCCGATTCTTTTTCCTAAATTCATCTAAAATTGAGCTCTACCTTTTGGTTCAGGTTTGAAAGTTTTTGGAGTTCATTTGAATTTTATTTGAAGTTATTTTGTCTTTTCGTTTCGCTTTCTCTCTCGTTAGATCGCGTGTTCGAGGGAACGGAAGTTGGATTTGAAGACCAAGAGACCTCAGCTGAGCAAGGCCAAGGCAAGTCGTGTCCTTTGATCATGTTGAACCCAGTTTTCAAATCTATTATGTATTATGTTGCTTTAAATTATCATGCATTGCTACTTTTTATAAAACCCTTGTATTGGTAGTTATCGTCCCAATTGGTTATTTCCCTCCTTGATACTTTGGAATACCTTGAAGCCATTGTCACCTTAGGTTGGGAATTTAATTAGTGATGCTATGTTATTTGTCACATTGGGTTGGTACGATTAGAATGCTTAGTCTTGCTTATTTTGCGAAAGGGTTCATCATCACATGTGGTTAGTTAATCTTGACTTAATGATATACTTGAATGTGGTGGTTAACCACGGTTATAAAACTTGTTGCCATGGCATGGGTAGTGTCATTGGTGTTGGTTATACAAAATTGGTTTACACTTGGGCGATTGATCGTGCAGTAAAGGGGGTGCGAGAGGCACATGGGACGTGGATGTTTCGCCTGGGTAAATTTAAGGACTTAACTTTGTGCGCCATTGATCTGAGTCTTACCGCACAACCACATGTCTAGTATGGGATAGACCTAGCTGATTAACTTGCAAAGGTTTAGTTCAGATATCATCATTGGTAAGTGAGTACCAGGGGTACTGGTTTGCTCACAGTGAGGAACAGGGTTACTGTCCTCATACGGCGCAAGAGGGGGCTTCTGACTGTGGTGGTTAACCCTTCAGCAGTGAAACCTTAGCGGGTGATGTCTAACTAGATTGGAGTGAGGTAAAGGCTTTGTGATAATTTATCTGGGTCTCATGCCTAAGGAAGCATGCTGGCTATTAAGATGATTTATCTCTTGTGGGTAAAGTTGTGCAACCTCTGCAGAGTGTAAAACTATTCGAATAGCCGCGTCCTCGGTCATGGACAATGCTCGGTGATTTCACACGAGGTATAGTTATTTCTAAAAGTTTTGGACAGTGGATGGTTAATTCACTGTTGGTTGGGAGATCCATGAGTGGTTGGTTTAGCTTATGGATGGGAGATTCATAAGTGGTTACTTCAATTCCTTTGATTATTATTTATTATTGTTTTACTTCAAATGCGCCTTCAATCTATTTATTGTATTTTTCAAATGCCGTTTTATGCAAATTAACCTTTCAGCCATCCATTGGTAAGCCTTGCATACTATATTGCATTCTTTGTTACAAACGACTTGCTGAGTACCAATGTACTCACGGCTTTATGCCCCTGTTGCTCAGTTGAGGAGGAGGAGTATCACCAGCAGGAGGTTCCAGAAGGAGAGTACTTCGACGTCTTCGCGGATTAGGCTTCGTTCTCCACTCGATAGCCTGTGGGCGTGTCGATTGGCTGCTGCGCTTTCTTTTGGATTTCCGCTGCTAGTTTCTTTAAGCCTTTCAGGCTATTAAATTGTAAGCTTGGCCATAAGGTCGCACTCTGATGATTATTAATAATATTTGAGTCTTTTCTTAGTAAATCGTGATATGTTCGATATTTCATCTTTGTTTATACTGTGTGCACTAGCGTGATCCTGGACTAGTGCGGAATACACAGGAGAGTCCGGATTTGCATATTCGGGTCTCTACAGAGATGGTATCAGAGCTATATCGACTGTAGGACGAAGCCCTTGTTAGAGTGGTCGAATTAGCAAAGTTTTCAAAATTTATTTTCTAAATCAAATCAACCAAATGATTGACTAGTAATTCTTGATTCTTGCCTCATTCTTAGGATTCTTGCTCCTTGCCTCCTCTGAAAATATTGTTTTCAAAACTTAAATTGACTTCTTATCTCTACAATATCCATAGATGTCTTGAGTGTCCCAAGATCAAAAAGGAGGTCGACCCAGAATTCTTCAAGCTGTGCTGTGAAGTCTGGATCAAGGAAGCGCCCAAATGTTTCAAGACAAGATTGGAGATTTCCATGAAGATTAGAAGCCATTAGATTTGAACCTTGTTCTAGTTTTAGTATCGTGTAGATCGTCTTGCTTCTTATTTGCCGTTGGGTGTGATGTGAGCTGCAGTTTTGCTTCTAGCATTATGATGCAGTCATGTCAAAATCTTTTTCTGGAGTTTATTGCTTCTTTTGTTAGCCTTTCGGCTAAGTGTCTGTTTAGTTTAGGATTTACCATTAGGATATTCCCCTTAGACGAGTTTACCGCTTACCTTTTGCTGTTCCCTCTTACCTACTGAGCCTTGGAGAGTCAGTTCTCAGCAAGTGATCTTTCTTTCAGAACAGAGCAGAAATGGTTGTCACTCAGAGCACCGCAGGACATAGTCAGATGAACCAAGACCCAGAGGGCAGCAACGCAAACCAGGCAACTCAGGAACCGCAAGCAACTCCAATGGGTTTGGATCCGATCTTAAGTCAGTTTTTGGCAGCACAAACTCGGCTCATACAAACAGTGTTGCAACAAGTGGACAACAATGCCAAAGCTTCCTGGGTCGCTCCATTTATACCTTGTCAGCAGTGTCCCTCTGATAAGTCGTTAAGAATCAAGGCACAAGAAACACTTCATCAGGATGACTGCATGGGACATCGTTCTTCTACAAGCCATAATCCAGTTAGAGAAGTTATCTGCTACCGTTGTGGTGGGGATGGACACGTAGCCTTCCAATGTCCTCAAAAAGGGAAGCCAGCACAAGATTTTCTTTGTGCCAACTGCGACAAAACTGGCCACAAATTTGCCAGATGTCCTACAAGGAAGGTAATCCAGCACGAAGCCCACAATCGTTGTGACAAGGAAGAGCACTGCATCCAACAATGCTACTTAAAGAATAAGTTTAAGAATTGTGCCTGTACTCGCTGTGGAGAGATAGGACATTATGCTAGCGAACATGAAATCAGTTGCTCCAGTTGCGAAGGAACTCATTTTCTTGAAGAATGTCCTATGAGCAAGATTACTTGTTACCTATGTGAAAGCCAGGACCATAGCCCAGCTCAGTGCCCCTTGGATTCGATATTGGCCTCAGTATTGCAGCAGCAACGAGAGAAACTCCGAGCTACTACCATGAGTGCATTGACAAAAGAAGGCAGGACTACAGGTACATTTGCCAAGATACCATCAAAAGATGAGGCACAACAATACAACCAGGACAATTGTGTGGCCCCATCAGACAAGACACTCCCACTAGGTGAAACCCAATTCCGAAAGAGGAAGATGGTCCAACAAGGAACTCAGTTGCATCGGTCACAAAAAGAAAGAATCAACACGTGTCAGCCAGAATGTGTACCACACCAGGGGAATTCCAAGACTCTAGCTTCAATACCTCGATCGGATATTTTGGGCCGACGCCCTATCAATGCTAGCAGTGGGCCACACAGAAGTTTTAACCCTACAGCTTCAGTTACTTGCTTCAGGTGTAAGGAGCCAGGTCATTACGCTCGCAAGTGTCCGCAGAAGCGTAAAGCAATCATGCCAACTCCGTTCAACCTTGGAAATACCACTGCCAAGACTCCAGGAGCAAGCCATGGATTGTCATCAGAACAGGGAAGTCAGATACCTCAGAGCGTTACAAAGGGAAGCCTCAACAACGTCGTCTCCAACGTCGCACCTGGTAACCTATTCTTTTAGTCAGCCTGAATCTCGGGGTCGAGATTCCGTTTAAGGGGGGAGGTTTGTAACATCCTGATTTTCAGAGCCTTTTTGAAGTTTTTGAAATAAAATTCACCATTTGAATTTTTCTGGAATTAATTAAAGCTTAATGGGAATTTTATTAAATTAAAAGGATTTAATATGATTAATCTGAACATGAACATTTGCCAAAATTATTTTATTTGAGTTCCTTGTGTCCCAAGGAATTTATTGGAATTTTTCTGGATTTTTCTGGAGTTGTTTGCTATTTTCTAGAGCTCAAAATGATTTAAATGAATTTATAAAAAAAAAGAAAATCCCCAAAAATCCCCAACCGGCCAGTGGGCCGAAACCCACCAGCGCGCCCTGCCAAGCCACGCGGCGGGCATCCGCCCGCGCCCGTGCCCGCCTTCCTCCGCCCGATGCGCGACGCGTGTCGCGCATCCGCCCGCTGCCCGCTTGCGCTCGCGCTCGCATCCGCGGCCGTCCGCTCTCCCGTGCCGCTGACAGGTGGGGCCCACCTGTCAGGCGTCGTTTCCGGGGCGGACTCGTCTCCGAGTCCGGCTCGCGTACGCCGCCGCCTTCCTTATCCGCCGCCGCCGTGCTACCCGTGGACTCCTCGTGACCGGGGTATAAAAGGCGCCCCGACCCCGAGGCTTTCACCGCCCCGAGCCGCCGCCTCCGCCGCCGCTCATCGCCGGAGCCCGCCGCCAGCGCCGTCGCCCTCGTCGTCTTTTGCGCCGGCCGTCGTCGCCAGGAGCTTCGCCGCCGCCCGTCTGCTGGTCGCCGCTCGTCGCCGGTGAGCCCCGCCGCCCTCGCGGATCCCCGCCGGCCAGCCACCGCCGCCGTCCCGAGCCTCGCCGGACCCCTCCCGCCGGTCGGCCGCCGCCGCGGACACGCCCGCGCCTCGCCGCCGCCTCGGCCGCGCCCCGCGTCGCCTCGGTCCCCACGCCGCCACGCCAGCGCCGGTGGAGCCGCGCCCCGCGTCCCTTCGCCTTCCCGTGCGCCCGGTCCATGTGAGCCGTGCCGCTGCCATGTGGGTCCAGCCCGTCAGCCCGAGCCATAGACCCGTGAGCCGATCTGGGCCGACGGCCCGGATGCGTCCACGCGGCCGCACCACAGCCGTCCGATCGCCCCGCCGCCGTGCACCCGAGCTGCCACGCAAGCCGTGCCACGTCAGCCCTAGTGCTTGCGTGTCTGCCACGCCAGCTGCCACCTCAGCCCTAGTCGCCCGCGTCAGCAAGCCGGCCGCCCCGCACTGTTCTGTGCGCCGCGTCCACCGTGGACTCAGTTTCCCGTGCGCCCGGTCCACAGCACAGTGCCCTTTTCCAATTTCCCCGATTTTCTGTAGATTTAATTTTCCAGAGCCCCGTTCTCCCTCGTCCTAGCTCCGATTGACCCGATTCTTTTTCCTAAATTCATCTAAAATTGAGCTCTACCTTTTGGTTCAGGTTTGAAAGTTTTTGGAGTTCATTTGAATTTTATTTGAAGTTATTTTGTCTTTTCGTTTCGCTTTCTCTCTCGTTAGATCGCGTGTTCGAGGGAACGGAAGTTGGATTTGAAGACCAAGAGACCTCAGCTGAGCAAGGCCAAGGCAAGTCGTGTCCTTTGATCATGTTGAACCCAGTTTTCAAATCTATTATGTATTATGTTGCTTTAAATTATCATGCATTGCTACTTTTTATAAAACCCTTGTATTGGTAGTTATCGTCCCAATTGGTTATTTCCCTCCTTGATACTTTGGAATACCTTGAAGCCATTGTCACCTTAGGTTGGGAATTTAATTAGTGATGCTATGTTATTTGTCACATTGGGTTGGTACGATTAGAATGCTTAGTCTTGCTTATTTTGCGAAAGGGTTCATCATCACATGTGGTTAGTTAATCTTGACTTAATGATATACTTGAATGTGGTGGTTAACCACGGTTATAAAACTTGTTGCCATGGCATGGGTAGTGTCATTGGTGTTGGTTATACAAAATTGGTTTACACTTGGGCGATTGATCGTGCAGTAAAGGGGGTGCGAGAGGCACATGGGACGTGGATGTTTCGCCTGGGTAAATTTAAGGACTTAACTTTGTGCGCCATTGATCTGAGTCTTACCGCACAACCACATGTCTAGTATGGGATAGACCTAGCTGATTAACTTGCAAAGGTTTAGTTCAGATATCATCATTGGTAAGTGAGTACCAGGGGTACTGGTTTGCTCACAGTGAGGAACAGGGTTACTGTCCTCATACGGCGCAAGAGGGGGCTTCTGACTGTGGTGGTTAACCCTTCAGCAGTGAAACCTTAGCGGGTGATGTCTAACTAGATTGGAGTGAGGTAAAGGCTTTGTGATAATTTATCTGGGTCTCATGCCTAAGGAAGCATGCTGGCTATTAAGATGATTTATCTCTTGTGGGTAAAGTTGTGCAACCTCTGCAGAGTGTAAAACTATTCGAATAGCCGCGTCCTCGGTCATGGACAATGCTCGGTGATTTCACACGAGGTATAGTTATTTCTAAAAGTTTTGGACAGTGGATGGTTAATTCACTGTTGGTTGGGAGATCCATGAGTGGTTGGTTTAGCTTATGGATGGGAGATTCATAAGTGGTTACTTCAATTCCTTTGATTATTATTTATTATTGTTTTACTTCAAATGCGCCTTCAATCTATTTATTGTATTTTTCAAATGCCGTTTTATGCAAATTAACCTTTCAGCCATCCATTGGTAAGCCTTGCATACTATATTGCATTCTTTGTTACAAACGACTTGCTGAGTACCAATGTACTCACGGCTTTATGCCCCTGTTGCTCAGTTGAGGAGGAGGAGTATCACCAGCAGGAGGTTCCAGAAGGAGAGTACTTCGACGTCTTCGCGGATTAGGCTTCGTTCTCCACTCGATAGCCTGTGGGCGTGTCGATTGGCTGCTGCGCTTTCTTTTGGATTTCCGCTGCTAGTTTCTTTAAGCCTTTCAGGCTATTAAATTGTAAGCTTGGCCATAAGGTCGCACTCTGATGATTATTAATAATATTTGAGTCTTTTCTTAGTAAATCGTGATATGTTCGATATTTCATCTTTGTTTATACTGTGTGCACTAGCGTGATCCTGGACTAGTGCGGAATACACAGGAGAGTCCGGATTTGCATATTCGGGTCTCTACAATATTTCACATGAACAGAGATAGCACAACGCGCGAGAGGCAATCATCATTAGAGAACTACGACTCAATGTACCATACGAAAACAAAACAGTAAAACCAAACATAACACAATGTATCAAAGACGAAGGGTAAAACATAGTGTAAGAGAACTAACGTTTCTTAAACTGGAGGTAAGATATCCGAAATAGTTTCGAACAACAACGATCCAGTCGAGAATGATTCTGCACAAGAAAACGAAGATTACTTGATAATATACATAAATAGGCATCTCATAGAAACAGTAATGATAAATAAGGGAGGAAGGAAACTTTCTAAAGAAAAAAAGAAGAGATTTAGATCTATAATAAGTAAATAGGGAATGAAGAAAGGAGAGAACTAAACTATAATCTGATATAATATAACAGGCAGATAATAAAGATTACTATAAACTGAATAGAACATAAACGTTATTCCATATCGTATATAAAATGACTACCCTATGTATACAATAGTAGTGAATGAGGAAAGAAGGGAATTCCTAAACAAAAGGAGAGGAGAAATTTCTAACCAAAAGCACAATGGTAAGAGTTAGAGGCTACATAACGGAGACGGCATTTTATCAACAAAATAATGAAATGGGAAAAGCAGTAAAGATTCAGATCTACTATAACTATATAAGGAATCAAGAAAGTAGAATAACAACCTATAATCTAGTACAATGTAATACCTAGCTGATATAATAGATATAATTAGATATAACGTAACTATTACTTGATAATGCACATAAATAGTTGTCCCACACAAACAGCATATTAAGTAAGCAAGGGACAAAAAACTTAACTATCACCGCGCAGAAAAGTCAGCAAGTAAAAATAAGGAATAGAGCAAGTGAGTCCCAAACGTCAAAGGATGCCAAGCCAACTGTGAATAATCCTGCATTGATGAAATAGTGACAACATCAAAGACCAAACAGTAAGGATATAACATAATCAGTACATAAATGGTATATATAAATCCAACGCCAACAACAACACAACAATCTAGAAATCCAACATAATCTAAAATAACAAATTCTACATTGGTAGAATTACCAGGTAAGCGACAACGGATTGGTAGCTCGTACGCGCAATAAGCAGCATAAACAAGGAACAACC
Source organism: Dendrocalamus latiflorus (assembly GCA_017311315.1). Taxonomy (NCBI): domain Eukaryota; kingdom Viridiplantae; phylum Streptophyta; class Magnoliopsida; order Poales; family Poaceae; genus Dendrocalamus; species Dendrocalamus latiflorus. The sequence goes on along the minus strand of CM029658.1, from coordinate 32,100,240 downwards.
AGACGATGATTTAATCCAGAACACCGCTGTAAGTACCTACAAAGCATCCACAGTAAGGATAAACATAAAAAAATGACAAAATAGAAACGTCAAGGACAAAAAGTTAAAATACAAAACAAACTAACCAAGTAGGCTACATTATTCGAATTAGTGAAAAATTACCGCACACAAAAATATATATATATATTGGCAGCAGCTCTAGTTGAATATACTATATTTCACATGAACAGAGATAGCACAACGCGCGAGAGGCAATCATCATTACAGAACTACGACTCAATGAACCATACGAAAACAAAACAGTAAAACCAAACATAACACAATGTATCAAAGACGAAGGGTAAAACATAGTGTAAGACAACTAACGTTTCTTAAACTGGAGGTAAGATATCTGAAATAGTTTCGAACAACAACGATCCAGTCGAGAATGATTCTGCACAAGAAAACGAAGATTACTTGATAATATACATAAATAGGCATCTCATAGAAATAGTAATGATAAATAAGGAAGGAAGGAAACTTTCTAAAGAAAAAAAGAAGAGATTTAGATCTATAATAAGTAAATAGGGAATGAAGAAAGGAGAGAACTAAACTATAATCTGATATAATATAACAGGCAGATAATAAAGATTACTATAAACTGAATAGAACATAAACGTTATTCCATATCGTATATAAAATGACTACCCTATGTATACAATAGTAGTGAATGAGGAAAGAAGGGAATTCCTAAACAAAAGGAGGAGAAATTTCTAACCAAAAAGCACAATGGTAAGAGTTAGAGGCTACATAACGGAGACGGCATTTTATCAACAAAATAATGAAATGGGATAAGCAGTAAAGATTCAGATCTACTATAACTATATAAGGAATCAAGAAAGTAGAATAACAACCTATAATCTAGTACAATGTAATACCTAGCTGATATAATAGCTATAATTAGATATAACGTAACTATTACTTGATAATGCACATAAATAGTTGTCCCACACAAACAGCATATTAAGTAAGCAAGGGACAAAAAAACTTAACTATCACCGCGCAGAAAAGTCAGCAAGTAAAAATAAGGAATAGAGCAAGTGAGTCCCAAACGTCAAAGGATGCCAAGCCAACTGTGAATAATCCTGCATTGATGAAATAGTGACCACATCAAAGACCAAACAGTAAGGATATAACATAATCAGTACATAAATGGTATATATATAAATCCAACGCCAACAACAACACAGCAATCTAGAAATCCAACATAATCTAAAATAACAAATTCTACATTGGTAGAATTACCAGGTAAGCGACAACGAATTGGTAGCTCGTACGCGCAATAAGCAGCATAAACAAGGAACAACCAGACGATGATTTTAATCCAGAACACCGCTGTAAGTACCTACAAAGCATCCACAGTAAGGATAAACATAAAAAAATGACAAAATACTATCAGTGACCAAAACAATTAGTTTGGGTGCAAAACAAAAACTGTTTGTTACATTTAGAATATCATTTGATACATATGAAAAACCCAAAACAACATACTGCAGTTGACATCGATAAAACAAAAGATCTCTACCCCCATGGTTTCAGAAATACCAAAACCTTTATAACTAAAATTTACAATGTATATAACAATGATTAGTGAACCCACCAAGAAATACCACCACAATGAACCCACCAAAAAAAATACCACCACAAAACCTAACACCCCAAATAAGAATATAAAACCTTACAAAAAACATTATTACGAACCACTAATAACTACAACTAAATTATTTTGATGAACCATCTTCTTTAGCATACAACTAGTTTGAACCCTCAAAATTAGTACTGCAAAAAGCTAAACAAACCTACTGAGATTATATAACCAAACAAAAACATTATTAAATATACAAATAGTCATGATTTGCGAATAAGTTCAGAAACTAATTTCTTTTTGAGAAACCATCTTCTTTAGCATACAACTAGTTTTAGCTACCCCTGGAGAAGATTGCCATGAACCTCACCCCCCCCTGTGAATCACTAAACCACTGCCACTGCATGAAGCACTAACCACTACAATATTACTATAATTTACTAATAAACTAACTACTAGAAAAACATCAGATCTGATCACAAAACTACTAGTGAACCCACCAAAAAATACCACCACAAACCTAACACCCCAAAAAATAAGAATAGAAAAGCTAACACAAAAACATTATTAAGAACCACTAACAACTACAACTAATTTCTTTTGAGGAACCATCCTTTATCATACAACTAGTTTTTAACTAAACCCTAAGTAGAAACTAACTAGTAGAAAAACATCATATCCGATAACAAAACACACAACATGTAAGTAAAAAAAGCATCAGGAAAAAAATTAAACTAAGTATGTATGCGAATCACTAAACACTGCCTGTAGATGACCACTAAAAGCAATAAAAATACCAGATCCGAACACACAACCCGGAAAAAAAGTATTACTAAAAACCTTAAAAAAACTAAACCTAAGTAGTAAAAGGTAGATTTATTTCTGCTCTCTCTCCATCCATGATTCGATGCGCGCGGCCAGTATATAAAACACATAACCACGATTTCTAACCTCCCGATGTCGAGGATCTCCACCGGTTAACCGCCGCGCGTGCTTCTCCCCGTTAATCGCCGCGCTAGCTCCGCTCCCCTCTCTCGCTTCTTCGGAAAACCCAGGGAGAATATAGAGCGCTCTCTCCACTGTCGGCGGTGGAGACCTCGCTAGCTCCGCCCGGAAGAAGGGGGAGAGCTCTCTCTCTCTCTCTCGGAGGAGGAGAAGAACCAGAGAGAGTCACTCGCTCTCTCTCTCTCTGTCGGCGAGACAGAGAAAACCAGAGAGCACTGTCTTCTCTCTCTGTCGGCGAGGCTTCGCGAGTGGAGGAGTAGTGCGCTCAGACAGACGCGTCGAATTTCGAGCCAACAGAAAAATTCAAAACAACAGTACCGGGCGAAAAAACGGGTTGGTGCTAGATCCATTAACTGCGCGAACCCGTTAGAAATCATCAGATCCTCACCAATCTCAACATTGATCCAATGCTCTAAAATTTGGATGATTTTAGCCAACAAAACATCCGGGAGTTTCCTATCAAAACCCTTAAATTATTCAGGGATTAGAAATAGATGGGTCAGGTGGTCCCGTGAAATTGCATCATTAGTTTGAATAGTTTAGGCCGAAACTACCAGACAAGACACAGTGCGTCAATTGGATTGAAAGATGAAGTCAACCGGTCAAACCGATGACTTCACACATGATGAAAAAAGGGTATATGGAATCAGCGTAGGTAAGATCATTAGAATAATCTTACTGTACTTTATGTTCGTGAGTTTTTTTATTCATGTTTGATTTCTCCTAACGTTCTTAACAGCGTAGGTACATGAAGATCTTAGTTAAAAGCCAACAATTGATATCAGAGAGTCATGGTGCCGTGAAACTCTTCCTGTGGTCGCGGGAGTAAGACAGACACGTCGACACGTGGGGGGCTCGGCTGCATCATGGCCGAGCTCCTCACTGGCACTGGCACAACCATGTTCCAGGGTTGGTCGACAATGGAGGCCATGGGCAACATGCTCGATGTGGTTAGCGCGCAGGGCATAAAGGACTGGCCGGAGTTCAAGCAGCTAGCAACCAACCCTAAGAACTCTGAGAACGCACCCGAACTATTCTCTGAGCAACAGGAGCAAGGCAAGCACCCCCTTTGACCATGTTGATCCTAGTATTTTAATTATTGTATATTATTTGCCAAAATCTATTGCATGTGTGTATGTTCCATTAAAACTGCTAAATTGTGGGTAATGGTAGCTACGACCACTCATATGCATTGGACTTCCTTGAAATTTTGATACCTGCACTGTTGTAACCTCTAGGATATGGTTTAGGCAATATATACAATCAAATTGGGAATAGTACATCGATATATGGTCTAGATACTTAGCCAAGCACTAGTTTCTATTTAGTTTGATCTTTTGAACAAGTTTACACGTGGGCATGATGGTTTTTAAATGTTGGACTAGAGCCGGAACCTCTGTTACTTTGGTATCAAATAAAATTAAAAACCTAGTTTTTGCATGCGGCCGAGTTATATGGTTCACTGTCAAATATGAGAGGAATCTCGCACGAGAGGGAATCTCATATGTATATAGGGGAGACTCTCACATGGGTCAATTAAGGACCAATGCTATTGCCATACATTTAAGTCACACTGTACTACCACATATGCTATATGGGATCTAGCCTTTAGCTGATTAAGTTGTCTAGGTCTAGCCTTGCATTGTGGTAGGCACAGATGTAGTAAAGGCACTCCGGTTATATTTTCTTGTAAGGGATCTCTTCACTAAGGTGTTAGGGGCCAAAGCATTAATACAACGATGAATGCCCACTTAGAGGTTTACCTAAGTGAGGGTCTTCGCTTAGGGGTTTACCTAAGTGAGGGTCTTCGCTTGATTCGAATACTCTTTTAGGGGTATACCTAAGAGAGGTTTGATGTTCATCGGGCTGTTGCAATGTTTGGACTAGATAACCTAAATGCTATAAGATAATCACTTTCATCGCACACCCAATGAAGCGTGTAATGGCCAATAGTATGTTTGATTATCTCGTGTGGGTAAAGTTGTACAAACTTTTCAGAGTGGCAAAAACTATTTAAATAACCGTGCTCGCGGTCATGAGCAAGCTTAGATGTAGCCACAAAGGGTATAGTTTTCCTTTTCAAAACTATTTCACTAAACATATGGGATAGTATGAACATCTAATCGTATGCCATGCCCATGGGTGGAATTTGTGCGATGTTCTCAGCTGAGATGGCTGTGAACAGATTTGAGTTACCATTATGGAAATTACACAAATATTATTTCATTACATGTCAAATGCTCTTTATAATTCCGTTTGCAAATTATTACTTATTGATATTGCAAAATGAAATCTGCTTTATACTGAAAACAACTTAGTATAGAGCCTCATCTTTTGTCAACCTTGCATGTATGTACAATTTTGCGATACATTACAAGTCTTACTGAGTACACAATGTACTCAACATTGCTTAAATTATTGTTGATCATAGAATGAAGATTTCATGCCTAACGATGCATATTTGCCCCTGGCATGGGGAATTTGACGAGGGGTTCTAGGGTTTGACTCCAATCGGTTGCCTGCGGGTTATGATGGCATATCATTGGATACTTTGTTACTAGACTTCCGCTGCATTTTGTTCAAGACTCTGATGTTTATTTGGCTGGTTCGCCTTATGTGTAAAAACTCTCCTATGTGTCGCTTATCTACTATCACCCTATTGTTGTAAACTAATCTTGTGCGATGTGTATGTATGTGATCTCAATGATTTGAATATGTGTACTAGTTACTGATCATGGAATTAGTACAGAATACATACGGTGATTACGGAAATATTTTTTTATTTCTGCGGGAATTGAAATTACTCCTGTGGGATTCTTGTGTTCTAAACATGCCCTTTATATATAGCCTTTGCATATGCATAAATTTGCAGCTAATTAGTTGTATAAGATGTATATTTTTCTAAAAAATACTGTACATGCTCGTAAAAGGGCTATTTATTTCTATTTTGTCCTGAACCTACCAAATTTCAGGACCGGTCCAGGTGGTACTTTACGGTTTACGATCTAAAAAATGACCACGTACTTGTCTTACAAAAAAGTTCGTCGATGTTTCGACACTGTGAAGGAGTGCTGCGCACCCTTGTATTGGAGCGACATGCCGATATCATCGTGATACTTACATCACAAAGATTAGTCTTACAGTGCCAAGCAAAATGTAAGAAAAACAATCACATCCACTGAGCAAAGGATAGCGAAATACAGACGTGGTCTAAAGTCGATACGAATACATTGATGCAAGATGTAAGAAAAACAACCACATTCACTGAGCAAAGGATAGCGAAATACCGGCGTGGTCTAAAGTCGATACGAATACATTGATGCAAAATGTAACAAAAACAACCACATCCACTGAGCAAATGATAGCGAAATACCGACAACCACGTCCACTGAGCAAAGGATAGCGAAATACCGGCGTGGTCTAAAGTCGATACGAATACATTGATGCAAAATGTAACAAAAACAACCACATCCACTGAGCAAATGATAGCGAAATACCGACAACCACATCCACTGAGCAAAGGATAGCGAAATACTGATGTGGTCTAAAGTCAATACGAATACAGTGATGCAAGTAGCTAAGAATCACCTGCGTCTAGAAACATTCCATGCGAAAATAAATAAATTGCAAATTCATGAAAATCAGGTATGCAAGTTTTCAAACGTTCTTAAAAAAATTACAATATATAGGGTAGGATATGTTTTATACCATGCAAAGTTTCAAGTTAAATTCAACTGTATTTGCGAGATACGAAAAAGACATGAGAACATAGTTGTCCGTTTTATATCTTAGAAATCAGATTTAGCTTCATATTGAAATTTTGTAGAGATATAAAATATGCCTTCCCTTATATGATATACTTTTAGCATGTTTGAATACTTTAGCACATGATTTTCATGTATTTACAACATTTAGCTTATTTTTAGATTATAAGACAGACGCACATATACAATACTCACATCATCTATGCACACATTCGTGTGTGTCCCCCTTATACACGCTGGGAGGGGATGACTAATACACGCTCGTTCGCAACAAACACAGTGACATGCACTGCCTCACGTGGGACCTACCCAAAAATTAGTAGCCCTTGGTTTTCTGAACCTTTTTGAAGATTTTAAAATAAAAATTACCATTTGGATTTTTCTTAAATTAATTAAAGCTTAATTTGAATTTTTAGAATTTAAAAAGATTTAATGTGAATAAGGTGAATATCAATTAAAATAAAGATTTTATTTGAGTTCCTTATGTTGCAAGGAATTTTTCTATCCTTATGTTGCAAGGAATTTTTCTATATTTTCTTAGATTTTTTTGGAGTTTATTTGCTATTTATTGGAGCTCAATTGAATTTAATCCATTTTTTGAAATCGGAAATTGTGGAAAATCCAGATTTTGCTTTGGGCTGTTTTTTCTTTTGTCCAGCCTGTTCCCTTCCTTTCGGCCTAGCCTGATTCCATCGCGCCGACCTGCTCCATGCACAGCCCGCTCGCATCGCCTCAAGCCACCATCTCCCTCGCTCAATTCTCCCACGCGTCACCCACATGCTATGGTCTGGCCACCAGTTGCTCCTCCTTTCTCTCTTTCACCACCAAGCGTCCCCACCTTGTCAGCTCTTTTCGCGCTGGACTTAGCGCCATCATTGTCTTCACGCTGAACTCGTTGCCTAGGCATGCGCGCCACAGTCACTTTGGCCTTAAATACCATCGCCCCTGCCATAGATCACCCCGAGCTGCTGCTCTGCAAACTCTACCCACAACCACCGATTCCACCGAGAGCTCCAAACCACCACCTCCATTGGAGCCAAAGGTAGAAGGCTAGAAGCCTAGCGTTCTGCCAATCCATCGCATTCACCGAGCCACGTTCTATCTCATGCTTGCATTGCTTTGATCGAAGGAGCTCTCCAATGTCGCGCCACCGTAAGCCATGGCCACGCCATCGCTTTCCTTGCTGTCCCCGGTGACTATCGTCAATTCTTGCCACCGCGCCTGCGTCATCAGCATCACCTAGCCATCCCCTCTCTGTTTTGGCCTTCATTGTAGCTTCATTGGCCGTCGTTCGTTGTTGCGCCATCCCCCAAGCCTATGTCATCGCCTAGCTCACCCCCGATGACCTTGCCTGTCATCTCTTCCCAATTTGAGCTGCTTGATCATGTCCCTGTGATTTTGTAGTCATGCCAGTGACCCAGTGGTGGACCCAGGATTTTACCAAAGGGTATGCCGCACCAAAATTTTCATATGCAATTCGGTAAAATCATTTGCCAATTCGGTAAATAATTGTAAAATTTGCACCGTAAATCGGTATACAGGTACTAAATAATATGATAAGTCTTAAATTCAAGGATTAAGTTAGAAACTTGCACAAATTATAATATAATGCAGGATATGAATTGACTCAGCATTTACAGACCAAGTTCATAATGCAGGATCTGAATTGACTCAGCATTTTCTGATCCCGAAACAAGCTAGCCACTTAGAGAATGCTCATGTAACTCAGAAAGGCAAATAAAGTCATGCAAATTACCTTCAGGAAGAAATGTCCAAGCAGCTACACGCTTTTCAATTCCAGCGACAATTTCATCCTAGAATGGGTTAAAGAAAAGGAAACAGATTAGTGATCTTGGAATATTTCTAGTTGTTTGACGCATATATAGGGTATTGAAGAAACAGCCGAAACATGTTTACATGGGTCATTTCATTGATTGCATTAGAGAAATATAAATGTACAAGTGCTAGATGATCAATTTATTCAGATTGGTTGAGTTCGCAAATACCAAGAATCACCAGCTACTTTATTTGTTCAGATCTTTTGAAAGGGAGGGTTTTTTTGTCAGCATTGTACTAATTCACCAGTTTTATCACCATCCATCACAACTAATATTCTCTCAATCACATTTTATCTCAAGAAATAAGGTGAAGATTACAATCACCGTATAAAGTCGTCTCTTTTGCAATACCATAAGCCAGATCCAGCGAAATTTCTTGTGGACACAAGAAGCTAATTCAATGCTAAATTATCAGTCCGATACATTATTCAGCTATTCACCACAAGTACGAATTCTTTGCTGTCAGTGTGTGTCATCAATCGCACTAATGCAGGTAGAATCAGCAACGCCAATGGGTAAACTAACACAATTGGAATGGCATGAACAAATCAACAGTGACATTGCGCAAGAAAGCAAGCGCATATTCATACCTCATGCTTCGCCAAGAACGTGCCGGAGCTGGTGCGCACCTCGCTCATGACGCTCGTCCCTGAGTCATTGTCCGCCACCATCGACTTCTCCAGCCCCCCCTTCGCCTAAACCCCACAACCCAGCAAGAGCATAAAGATCACAACTCACCGAAGACGCGAACTCGCGAAGTCGCGATCGCGAACGTCGAACCGAACGACTGGATTGCGGGTGACGCCGTGACGGCGACGCGAAGACGGCAAGACACGAAGCGAGAAGTCGCGATGGCTTGCGGGTTGCGCGTGACGGCTTGACGCGATTCGCGAAGACCGGAGGACGCGATCGCATGCGGCAGGTCAGCAGCCGAACCGTCTGCAGGCGGGATTCGGGGATCGACTGGCGCTGGTTACTGCGGGCTGCGGCTGGGCCCCAGGGTATGCCGGGGCCCACCCGGCATACCCTGTGGGTCCGCCCCTGCAGTGACCTCGCCTCACCATCACTTGTTGTCTTTTAGTGTCACTGGTGTTGAACAACCATGGCCATCGATTTGCCCATGTCAGTGTCCACGTGGCTAGCCATGTCAACACACTTGTCCCGCGTCGCAGGCCATGTGGCTGCCTACGCAACGTCCCCTCACCAAGCTATGTAGACTTGATCTACCATGAGCTAGTCCTTGCCATGTGGACCCCACAAACCAAAGTACTATTTTGTAGACCGTGACCACCGTGAACCAAGGCATTTTATCCATGAACCCAGTCTACCATATATTAAAACAAATTCGTGGACTTGGTCTATACCATGGCCTCACTTGTCAACCTAATATCAATTTTCCAGAATTAATTTTATTTTGGAAAATCCAAAAATTTGTAGATCCCACCTATCAGCCACTAACCTGCTATTAAAATAAATCCATAGGGAATATTCCAAATAATATTATCATTTTTCTCTCAATTTCCAGGAATTTATTTTCCCAGTAAATCTTCCAAGAGGCCATTCTCCTCCGTTTAAACTCCAATTCACCCAATTCTTCTTTTTAATTTCATCTAAAATTAAGATCTATCTTTTGGTTCTAGTTTTGTTGCATTTAGATTTTATTTGGATTTATTTGTGCTTCATTCATTTTCTCTCTCGCTAGACAACATCTTTGAAGGAGCAGAAGCAAAAACTGAATATCAAGAAATGGTAACAGAGCATTGGCTCACATTGAGATGAATATGGGTTGTGGTTACAGCCATTGGCTCACATTGGTGCAAGAGAGAGCTTTTCTGACTAGGTGGTTAGCCTACTCGGCAACAAAACCTTAATGGGTGAAATCAGATTGAGATTGAGCATTGTAAAGATTTTGTTGTGATCTTCTTGGTCGGCACACCTAAGGGTGCAACCACTGCAGAGTGTAATACTATTTCAATAGCCATATCCCTGATTATGGACAATACTTGGTGATTTCACATGAGGGTAGAATTTAATAAAACCTTGGTTGGGTTTGGATGGGAAGTGAATGGTCAGTTCACTTGTCATTCATTCAATTGATTTGACTTGTTTACTTATTACTTATTTTCAAATTGTGCTTTCAATCTATTTATTGTATTTACTTTAAAATTATTGCTTTCTATAAAATAACCACTTAGCCATCATTGATAATGCTTGCATCGTTATATAATATATCTTGTTACAAATGACTTGCTGAGTACTCTATATATTTGCAGCTATATCTTTTGTTGCTCAGTTCCTGAGGAAAAACCATATCAGATAAAGGTATTTGAGGAGTTCTTTGACGACTTCACGGATTCGAACTTCGTTTCTTAGTCGATTGTCTGTGGGCATATCAAATGGCCACTATGTTATTTTTTGTTTTTCACTGCTAGTTTTTGTTGATACCTTGATGCTATTATTTGTAAGCTTGGTCATAAGGTCGCTACTCTGATAATTAATAATGTTTATATCTTTCATAGTTAATCATGATCATAGGTGATATTTTATCTATGCTTTTATTGTGTGCATTAGCGTGATCCTAGACTAGTGCAGAATACACAAAGAGTCCAAATTTGCATATTCGAGTCTCAACACTCCTTCCCCACCTTCTCCTTCTTCTTCCTCCTTTAATGTGGTGGCTCGCGGCCTTCTCTCCCCCTAAACCCTAAATACCGCATGCACCACCTCCATGCCACTACTTGAGTGCTGCTGGTGAGGAACATTGGCCTATTACGCCTCCCCTCTTTCCTAGCTAAAAAGTTTCAATTCCTTAATTGAAAAGTTGTGAAGATTTGAAAGCTTGATGTATTGAGCTAAAAGTTTTTTTAGGGGGGGGGGGAATATCCACATCTATGGGCGGAAAGTTTGGGCGCAAGATGAAAGTCTTGAGTTGGAATTTTTAGAAATAGGCCCATATGAGTGTGAGGCCAATTTTCTATAATTTCAAAGCATGCATAGTTTAGTATCATACTGCCTAACCAAGTGCAGCAAAGACAATTTGTAAGGTGGAGTCCTTGCCACTTCTTAAAATATGTGACATATGGATGGCATGGGGAGGACTTTGGCTAAACACACGTGTGAAAAATTGCATGACTTATGATTTACGATGCGCGACCATGCCATGACATGACGCGCCATATTGCAGACCAAGTCCACATGGCAAAGCAGCCACATACTAATGTGTTATTAGCACCCACTTTATTGCACAATCACTTACCTAAGTGAAAACCATTTTAGTTTAACCAAGACTAGTGACAATACCCATGTTATAGCACATAAATTTTATAACTGTGGCTACCACTATGATTAAATATCTCATTAAGTTAAAATTAATTAATTGATCAACATATGATGATGAGCACAACATAAAAATAAACATGGCTAAGCTTACTAAATGTACAATCCAAGTGAATACTAGTATTACATCACTAGATAATTAATCATCCTAGGGTGACAACGGAATAATGGTATTTAAATTATCAAGGAGGGATTAATCAAAATTGATTAATAACTACCAAGTACAAATGTTTATAATAAATTAGCAACGCATAATAACTTAAAATAAAATAATAATACTTAGTTTTAAAATAATAGGTTCAACATGATCAAAGCTCTTGACTTGCATTGGCTTTGCTTAGTTACCAACTCTTGAACTTCAGGTCTTGCTTCTGCTCCTTCGAAGATGTTATCTAACAAGAGAAAAAACGAACAAAACATAAATAAAATAAAATAAAATCCAAAAACTATAAAAACTAGAACCAAAATATAGAGCTTAATTTTATATGAATTTAGGAAGAAGAATCAGGTCAATCGGAGTTCGGACAAAGAAGAACGGGCTCTTGGAAGGTTTAAATCTAAGAAAAAGGAAAATACACTATTTGGCTTTTTTCTAGATTTATTTTTCTAAAGAAAAATAAGATTTATGACATAAGCAAGGCTTTTGATTATTGGCCTAATACTTTCCTAAAAAATAGGTGTGGGTCTGTAAGGAGATTAGGTCCATGGAGCAGTAATCTAATGCATGAGACCTACATGGCACTGACATAGCTCACGGTAGACTAAGATCATGGAAACATCTAGGGGTGACGTGGCACTTGGTGACGCAAGCACGGCCACAAGATGGCTTGGCTTCCGGGGTGATGCTTCAGAGACCGAAGGGATGTCGCATCAAGCGAGGTGATGGGAGGCAAAGCGAGGCGCTCAGCTAGTTGGCGGTGAAGGTGGACGGACGCAGGGCCGGTCCTGACACTTAGGAGGCCCTGGGGCGAGATAGAAGTCGAGGCCCTTTACTCAAACACAAATATGTTTTATATCAACTATTAAGCTAATGTTCGATACTACATAGCAAATATTCATGGCCTCAAGTTGCCATGTGCTCTAAAATGTACATAAAAACAAAGAAGTCATTTTTGGTGATAATCCAATATCCCATTAATATTACTTATAAGTCCAAGAAAACTATAACATTCCACTATGGGTAAACTACAACATTGCATCACTCAAAGGGCAATAAGGAGAGCCATCATCTATCATTCGCAGAGCAAACAAGACTGATATTGCTACAATGATAACAGAAGTCATTGATAGTGTCACCATCAACTCATCTGTTCGTTTTCTTTTCTTCTTTTTTTTGGGCCTTTTTCGCTTCCAGATAAATACTTTCTAGACGACATCTCAGTATCCTATACAAAATAATGTAAGAATTGGTTTAGACAAATAACAAAAGCACATGGATGTTGATGATTGAATAGAAGCCGGAGCAGTAGCAAAAAGAGTCTATGAAAAAGTTCTTAGAAAAAGAAAATGCACATCATCTTTTGAAAATTAGTGCAAAGGTTAAACTTAGAGAATCGAGTCAAGTGTAGAAAATCCAAAATCTTAGCATAAACACTTACCAAAATTTTGAATGCGGTCTTTAACGCTCTCTCAGGCCTAATGGAGATTTTTAGAACCAAATAGGAACAAACGTTGCAAGAAATTCTCTATGTCATGCAGATGTTGCACCAGAGTGGTGTTCAACTATGAATCAGGAAATTTCGCTGTAGACTAATCAATGATTCATGTATTGATGTATATATACATGTACTTAGGCTAGGGCCCCCTAGTTTTCATGGGCCCTAGGCTGTTGGCCCTGCTGCCCAGGCCCAGGGCCGGCCCTAGGTGGACGACGGAGGAAGGTGGTGCTCAGTGGAGGGTCTCACCGGTAGTGACATAATAGCGATGGCATGGAAGACGAATGAGTGATGGTGCTTTGAACTCCGACGAGAACTCGATGTCGATGAAGAAGAAGATGGCGGCACGAAGCTCCAGCCAAGGCGACGGTTGTGATTGAGACACAAGGTAAAGGCGACGAGCGGCTTGAGGATGCAGAAATCAAGAGGGCTCAAGCGTTATTTAAAGCATGGTGATGTGGACTCTAATATAGGCATGACACGAATTCCAAGGCGGACATGGCAAAGAGTCACAATTGGAGACGACGGGGCGGAAGAGGCATGGACTCTGAGACAAAGCCCCGATCAAGAATGACGGAATTGATAGTAGGACCCACTGTCAGTGATAACACGATGAGTCATGCATGGCTGCAACACATGGCAACGCAGATGGGCAACTTGTGGCGTGGGCACAAATCAGATGGCTGATGAGAGAGAAGAAAGGGTGAGTGGTGCTTTCATGACGCGTGGCAACAAGGTGAATCGAACGGCCGAGGCGAATCGGGCTGGGGTGGTGGGCTGGCCAAGGTGGAGAAGAAATGGGCTGGCTTTTGGGTTTCGGCCCAAAGGCTTTAAGGATTTTCAACATTTTTAGAATTTCAAAAATTTTTAAAAAAAGTAATTTAAGTGCTTGAAAATAGTAAACAAATCTAGAAAAATCCAAGAAAATATAGAAATTTCCTTATAACACAAGGAATCCAAATAAAACAGATTTTGAATTAATTAAAGTTTATTTTGATCATGTTAAATCTCTTTTAATTTCTAAAATTTTAAATTAAGATTTAATTAATTCAAGAAAAATCCAAATATTTATATTTATTTTAAAAGCTTTAAAAAGACTTTAAAAGCTAGGATGTTACAAATCTCCCCACTCCTACCCTTAAACGGAATCTCAATCCGAGATTTGGGCTTACTAAAGGAATAGGTTTGAAAATTCTGCTCTGAGAACCTCCCCGTGCTTCCATGTAGCTTCCTCCTCGGTATGGTTGGTCCAGGGATCCTTACAGTAATGAATGACTTTACTCCTAATCACACGCTCAGACACTTCTAGAATTCTGACAGGGCGCTTCTTGTAAGTAAGATCTTTTTGAAGATCGATGGCTTCCACTAACACTGACTTCTCTAGCATACACAAACTTCTTTAACTTAGACATATGGAAGACATCATGTATCCCACTGAAAGATAAAGGCAACTATAACTGATAAGCAACCTCTCATTTACGCCTTATAATCTTGAACGGTCCAACATATATGGGCACAAGATTTTCTTTCATCTGAAATCTCTTGACTCCTGTGAATGACGTAATCCTGAGATACACATAATTATCCGGCCTAAAACTCAAATCTCAATGACAATTATCTGCATAGCTCTTTTGTTTAGACTGAGCTATTCTCAATCATTCCTGAATTAGACAAATTTTTTCCTCAGCTTCCTTCAAACATTCTGCCCCGAAAACCTGACTTTCCCCCAGTCTCCTTTTAATTGAGAGAGGTTCTACACTTTCTTCCATACAAAACTTCGAATGGTGATAGCTGTTGTTGTAGGAAAACTCTGTAAAAAGCAAACATCTGTCCCACTTAGCTCAATAATCTAACACACAAGCTCTTAACATATCCTCAAGAATCTGATTCACACGCTTAGTCTGCCTATCCGTCTGAGGATGATAGGCTATACTGAAATTCAAGTGAGTACCTATTGATTCATGGAAACTCTTCCAAAATCCAAACGTAAATTGTGATCCACAATTTGACACTATCTTCTTAGGCACTTCATGTAGACTTACAATTTAATTCATGTGGCATGTGGGCAGCTCGTCATCCCAACCACTGATCCCGTGCGGACGCTATCGGCACACAGCTCATCATTACGTGTGTGCCTAGAATAGCATTTTCACATGCCAGAAATTTATCGGAGTCCCCAGGGCCTCATGAAAAGCAGTTACATGATTTTTCACTGAACATGTATATATATGCGTTTTGTATAGGATATGTATCCGATTAAGACACGTTCTGAGGTCAAGTTGTAACGCCCCCGTTTCCAGGGGCGCGTACGGACACGGCATCCCGCAACTATTCAAGCATGAACAGTTATGGAATGTCGCGCAAGAGTATACCATTGCATGCTTACAACCAAAGTCCAGCATATATTTAACATAAGGATTAACATCCAGGTTTTGACAGCGGGGCGTGCAAGCCCAAAGTATTATTACATTACAAAAGCTCCAGAATCCGCTTCGAGCGCGGCGAAGACCTAAAGCCACGGATCCTCGTCGACGAAGAGATCCTCAGGGACGTCCTCGACGGGGAGACCTTCACCAGCGTCTTGATCCTCTAAAAGGGGGATTAAGCAAGCCGTGAGCCAAACAACCGGCTCAGCAAGTCCCAAAGGGACTCTATCTTACTACATGCACGGAACATCAAAGGAAGGGAGTATACTTGGTTTATTAACTTTAATGGATGCAGTTTTATTTGCAAACATTTTATAAAACAGACCCAAAACTACTTCTTAAGATCTCAGGGGTTTTTCATGAAGAGTTAATTAACCAACTAATCAAGTTAAAGCATGAACAAAACTACTTATGCTTCGCGGCTGGAATCACCCAAGTGACACAACTCCATTAACCGGGAGCACGGCGTATTCGAATACCATTTTATTGACTCTGCAGAGTTGCCCAACTTTACCCACACACACCCTTAACTCTCATGACTGAGTTAAGGAACCGGGTCTTTTCGCTGCTCAACCCTTGGTATACACTCCACCCGATAGGAGAGAAACCCGCACACCCTCGGGTATCCGCTGGCCCTCGCGGAATGCCGGGCCCGAGTTGTGGGGACCTACTGTTGTCTCAGTCTGGATTCGCAATCTACATCGACTCCCAAAGCGGGGTTTCACTTAAGTTGAGCAGGTACTAAACCAGGGTTGACAAGTCAACACCTGTGGTTGAGCGGTCACTATGTCATTTGCTCAGCGTAAGGGTTTAGACCTTACATTTCCCATGAGGTCCGCAACCTCCAACCTAGGATAAGCGGTGGGCGAAAGCCGTCTCGCGGCGCCCCACAACACCCTTACCCTAACTTCAACCCTAGGGTAAGAGATGGGCGAAGACTGTCTCGTAGCTCCCCAACCCTTACCCTACCTTGTGCACGCCGGCACTCTCCGCTCTAGGGCACGGTGTCCCATACCACCCTACCCTAGAGTCGGGTTTGCAAATTCTATTGGCCCGCAGCCACGACCTTATTAGTGTAAAGACTTTGCATGATAATAGTAACTTATAGTTATCTAGATTACCAAGTAATTATTTCTAGGGTTACAAAGGCATGGCTACAAGTTTAACATGGCATTTGTCGGTGGTAGGTTTAACTACATAACATGTCATTCTAAATATTTTATTTTACTTTGAACTAACTTTTCACAATTAGCATAATGCATGCAAATAGCATAATAACGTAATTAAATGGCATGGGATACAACATGATCAAAGGATTTGGGACTTGCCGTCAATCCGGATGATCTCAGCTAGCTCGAACGAAGAAACACCTGGATCCTGAGCCTGCACCTGAACCTCCGGGATCTCCGACACTAGCGCAAACACATAAAATAAATTAAATCCAGCTTGAGACTAATCAAGCGAGGGAAAATAAACTATTTTAAAAAGAAATAAATTGCATAAACCCTTCAAATGGAATTTTAGAAATTTATTTGGGATGAATTTGGAGGAATGGAGGTCATAAATGGGTTCAGGACATTATTTGGAGCAAAGTGGTGAAATTTGGGAATTTTTGGGATTTTCTGTGATTTTCTAGGATTTATTTGGATTTTTCTGATTTCTGGAAATGAATAAATCGGGGAAAAAGATTTGCACAGTAGCCGCCCCGGCCGCTTGCTACAGTGCGGCCCAGACGGCCCGAGCGCACGCGCGCGCGGGGGGAAACGGGGCAGGCCGAGAGGCCATGGCCCAAACGCGCGTTGCGCCCACACGGGGTGGATGGACGGCACGTGGCGCAGCGAACGGCACCGATGCGGGGAGGCGGCGAACCGTTACGGGAGATCGAACGGGTGCGGGGCGACATCTCTATGAAGATCTGACGGCTACGACACAACGGGAACGGGCGAACCGGTACGAGGATCGGACGACTGAGGTCAAAAGGCGAGGATGAGATAAACGGAGGAGGAGAGGCCACGTCGCGGCGAGGGGGTCATCTTCCTCCTCCCGCTGCTACAGTGCCTCGGGGCGGTGCTACGGTGGCGACGGCGGATTGGGCGTTAGGGAGCTCGCCGGCGGCAGCCAAAAGTACCAGCGGGTAGTTCTCCGAGCGGGGAATCCATTTTAGGGCTTAGGGAGGTGAGGGGGCTAATGGGGAAGGCAGGAGTGGAGAGGGGGCATTCGGCTCTTCGGTGGTGAGAGGGGGTCGCCGGTGGGGGAAGAGGTCGAAACGGGGTGGTTTCACGGACAAGGGACCTTGGGGATTACACTGGCGGTGGCGGCGTGAGCTGGGGAGCTTCGAGGAGGGCTGGCCACGGGAGGGGGTCTCGGCCGGCGGTGGGCTTCGGTGGTAGCGTTCCACGGTGATTCTCCTGGCCAAACAAAGATGTCACGGTGATTAGAAGGTAGTGGAGAAGCTCTGGGTGGAAACAATCAAGAAATGGAGGGAGGAGGAGGAAGATCCGCTTTGCAGTGTCACCGGCGCAGGGGACGACGGTGGCGGCGACTGGGGCGGCGGGGGTTCAATCGGGAGCTCGGGGAGCTGCGCGGGAGTGACGGGAGGAGAATGGAGGCAGTGGGGGGCTTGGGCAGCAAGGGAAAGTGAGGGGGCAGTGGGGCGGCTCTTATAGCCTCGGCGGGGAAAAGGGGAATCCGAGGGGGAGAGATGGGCGACGGAGCCGGGGTCAAGGGGGAAGGACGGGGAGCGGTTGGAGCATCTCTTCCGCGACGTGGGATGACGCCCGGCCACCTGAGCTGCGTTAATGGCGATGGACGGGGAGCGGTTGAGCTGCGGCAGGGCGAGGCGCGTCCGCGCGGGGAAGGGAGGAGAGCGAGGGGAGGCTGGCAGGCGGGACCAAGGCGAGGGAGGAGACGACAATGCAGCGCGGGGAGGGGCGGCCTTCGGACCAGCGGGCGGCGGGGTGGCGCAGGCGGTCCGAGGGCGCGGGCGCACGCGCGAAGGAAAACGGGGAGGAGGCGGACGCCAGCGGGAGGAAGGGAGCGGGGAGGCGCTGGGGAGTGGAGAAAGCGGGAAGTGGCGGGGCGCCAAGGAGAAGGGGAGGCGTGGGCCAAAAGAGGAAAGTGGCGCAGGGGAAAACTTTCCCGAAAAGGAAAGTTTTCAGAATTCAACCAAAATTAAGCAAAAATTTTGGAAAATTCTTTTTGAAATTTTTCAGGGCTTTTCACAAGTTAGCATTAGTATGTCAACGCGCGTGTGGAGAAAAAAAATCTAGTAGGGGAGCGGAGACCGCGACCGCGAGGGTACAGACGAGCTAGGTTAGTTTCAACTATTCAAGTCTCTTCCGCACTGCCGACTGCTAGTTCATCGCCTTCATTGTCGGTCCCGGTGAATGCAAGCAGACGCGTTCCTTTTCTTTTTCCTTTTCTTTTTCTGAGAAAGCAAGCAGAGACGCGTTCAGGCTCGACTACGTATCCGGGCTACTGCAGAAGATCCGGAAGGTAGAGGAATGGGCCTAGGATAGGCCGAGAAGAAGGCCATAAGGAACCCTTTTTGGACCACATGCAGGATGGCGGAGTGGGCCCAGGTAGGTCCCTGGGCGGATCGTGTGAGTGGCATGCGAACATTTAGGGGCTTTCCGTGACAAATTTTGCCACACACTGGGCTTTAAGGGCCTATTTTCACGGTACGTTTTTCATACGAAATTTTGAAGGATTGATTTTTTTCATGCAAGGTTTGTGTGGAACATAGGAATGGAATTATCAGATCCCTATAGAATGCATTCCCATGCCCTCAAATCCATAAGGAAATAAACATGAGCTCAAACCTCATGTTATTTCCCTTCAAGAAGTCCAATGCATTCTTTCTCTCTCCACTCTCTCTCATCAAGATATGTTTTTCTTCAAAATTCCTGTGTTATTTCCTATGAAGTGTGAACCATCCAAACACATCACCTCTAAAATATTCATGCGTTTAGAAATCCTCTGGATTCCATAGTACATGGCATTCCATTGCTACTTTTTTTATTCCTGTATTAGTGTATTCTAAAGAGGTTGGTATAAAATAGAAGTTTCAATACATTTACCAGTAACACGAAAACCCCTATCTGCTCTACTTGAGCTCTGCCCAAGAGTCCTCTCCCTTAGCCACCCTTCCTCTTCCTCCCTCTTTAGATCCGGCCGGGCCTCTTCCCCTGTAACCTCGTCGGCGGCGAGCAGGAGGGGTCCCGCCCCATAGTATTAGTCCTTTTTCTTTTCCTTTTGCACAGATCCAGTTCTTGCCGTCACCGCACCCAACGCATGGACGCTGCGAGCAGCCATCCGTCGCGCACGCTTCCTAGGTACAAAGGCCGTGGCGGCGACCATTTAACCATGCACGCAGCACGCTACAAGCAGCAATGCATGCGGAGAAAACTGCAGAAGCTGCATGGTCGTGAGGGCACTAGGAAGGAACCACGGCTCTTTTTCCTTCACTTACTCCCGCTGCTTCTAACGAGTAGGGGTGCAAACGGAGCGGATACAGACGGATATTGCTTATTCCGTATTTTTTTCCATATTTTTTGTCGAGGTCGGAGTTGGACACGGATAGTGCCAGATACGAATACGGATATTCTCGATCACGAATACGGAGCGAATACATGCCGCCCCGAATACAGTTAGTTTTGGTCACGAATATTTGATCAGATAATGCGCGAAGGTAAATTTCACATGGTGACAGAGACAAGTTAAGCAACTAGTAAATTCTAGCTAGCAAGTAGCAAGTAAATGATAAAGACTAGTTAAACAAGTAGTAGCTAACTAGCTACATGTCACATGGTTCAAAAGTATGAATTACCCATAGCCAAGTAGTCAAGTACATCACTAGTTCATTTAACTTCATTATATTTAGCAAATGATTCCACAAGGCCTTCGTGCCCCTTAAGATCTCACATCGAGCTTTGTGAGGACATTTATTGCTTGCACCCAAAGTTATTTCTCCTTTCCACCATTTTTTGTGTCAACGGTCATCATATATTTAATATAGTGGTCCTGAACCTTCAAGATACACTTCTTCTCAGCAGGCTCAACTTCTTTGGTGCAAGCTACAGTCCCAGTAATAACCGTATGCTTATTGCTTAACATAGATTTTTAATCAGAAAGCATTCTATTTCTTATTGAACATGCATAGAGTGTAAAGGAGAAACTATCTGGTAACTATCCGGTAACTATCCGTTTCTGTATCCAGTAACTATTCGTTTCTGTATCTGGTAACTATCCAGTTCCGTATTCGGTAACTATCCGGAAAAATACCCGGATAGTTCCGTATCCGTCGGATAATGCTTTTTTCTGAATCCGTTTCCGTATCCGACAAAAAAATATCCGACTCCGTTTCCGTATACGACAAAACCTTCGGATATCCAAAAATTTGTTCCAAATTAAAACGGACGGACGAATGGTCAGAAAATATCCACTCCATTTGCACCCCTACTAACGAGTGTTTTGGGCAACTTCCGCCTCTGTGTCTGCAGGAGCTACTGGGCTAAAGTGAGGGTGTCATGGTTTCATGGCTAATAGCAGCCATAGGCCCATAGGGCACCTTAGCCCATGCCCCCATCCCCACGGCCACGGCGGAACGAAGAAGGGTTGCATCTAAACTCCGAAGCGGTTTGGTCGCCGAGTAGGCATTATACACGCCATTGGATGAAAGGATCGACGGCTGACGTTAGGATTGACGAAACATGGGTTCTTATTAGGGATTTTAGTCTCACACCGGCAATTCTGTCCAAGAGCATACGGTTTATAAGCGAGCGCGGTGGGCAAACGGGGCGCACACCTCAGGATGAAGGGTCTATTTTTTTGTTTTTGCTGTGGCTTGTGACTTTTGGCTGCTGTAACTTCCCAAAATTCAATTATTCAAAAATGGGAAATTTTAAAACTTTTCTTGCATTTTGCTGGCGTTCAAGATTTCTTCTGAATATTTATTTGAAATATTTTGAATTTGGTGACATATAAATAAATATATTGAGAAATAATACCCAAGTAATAATAATGGTGTTAATAAAAGATATGGGAATAATCTAAAACAATGAATTATGAATTCTAACCCAATTTTAACTTATACTCAAATCCAAACTGAAATTGAAATTTTAAGCTAAAACTGAGAATCAAAGAACCGCATCTAAATAATTGAATTGAAATTTTAATTTTTGAATTTTTAGTATACTCTGCAAAACTTCAAATTTGCAAAAGAGATTCAAATTAAAAATTCAAAACCCAACACAATTTCTAAAGACTTTCATTTTCCTCAAATTCCTTTCCCTTCTCTCCCCTTATTTTTCCTCTCACTTCCATGTGGGCCCCTCCTTTTTCTTTTTCTTTTTTCTTTTTCCCTCTCTCCCTTCCCTCTTTCTTTTTCTCCCTTTGCTGCAGCTGGGCCCGAGCCCTCCTCTTTTCTCCTCCACCCGTTTTGCTTTTCTTCCCGAGCGCCCCTGTGTCCTTTTTCTATCCTTCTCCCTCGCATTGTCTTCTTCTCCCTGTTCTTGTCACCCGACCGCCCAGCCCCAGCTCTCCGTCACCCCACATCACCGCACCTGCTTCTATCATGTCGCCAAATTGCTCTCGTTGCCTCCATCGCATTGCGCCAGGCCCTGCGCGTGCGCACGTCACCTGGCCATGTGCCGCTTACCTCGGCTACAGTCGCCGTCGTCCCATCTCAGCCACTGCTCTTAGGTCACCGGCTACAGCGTCTTCACCGCACCACCACCGGCTATAAATACCCCCCAGTTTTCCCCTGCTTCCCCAAAGCTTTCCCCTCTTCTCTTCCTTTTTCTTGTGTTCGGTCGAGCTCCAGTAATGGCCACCGGCGCCTTCACAACATTCCGGCCACCACGACGGCTCTTTCTCCAAATTGAGTGTGTCATGGCTGTCTCCGCTCTCCAGCTACTCCCCCTCCGAGTTAATCGGATTTTCGTGCACCAAGCTCACCGGGACGACCATCTTCCCCATCGCCAGCCGAAACCGCCACTGCCCGCGCCGCTCCCTCCTTGGTCGAGCTCCCTTCGATTCCCCACTTGGCGAGCATCTCCTCGATGCCTTGAGCCTTCTCCAGCCATCAGCCGAGCTCCCTATCGCCTGAGCTCCTCCCTCACCCTCCACGGCGACCTCCCCGCGCCACCACCGGCCATCGCCGCCGGCAAGCCTTGGTCCACCTTTGGCTCTGCCAACTCGTCGGTAAGCTTCCCCTCCACTTCCTCCTGCTCATGCGCACCTCCAATTCTCCTCTCCTCCATGCCGGCGTCGCCGTTTCCTTTCCACCTCGCCGCCGGCCGCAGAGCCTCACCGCCGGTTCACCTCGGAGCTCCTCTGCTTGCACTAGCGCCTCCCTTGGCTCCCTTGTACTCCCACCAACCCATTTTGCTGGTCCCTGCCACCTCCCCAGCCACCACATGCTGTTAGCGAGCTCAACGCCAAGGGTCACCTGAGGTCCTCTGTTTTGGCTTCACCGCCTCTCACCTCTTCTGGCATAATAAATCTCCCTGTGTCAGCCTAGAGCTCCCTGTGTTAACCACTTTGCCTCCAGGTCCTGAGTTCAATCCTACCGACCACACTTTTTCCACCCCATTTTTATTCTAATTTTTGTAATCCATTTCAAGTAAGAAAAATCAAGAAAATTAGAGAATAATTTAGAGAAGCTAATAAAATTTAATTAGGAGGTAAATAAGATTATTTGAGATTTAAATATGGATTAGTTCATATATGAGTAACTCATGTAGTTTGAAACATTTAATTAGAATCTGATTACTAATTAAAGGCATGGTGAGAAATTGAGTACAAATCTTGCTTAGGTCCATGCTCTCCTAAAATGATGATTTAATAAATGAAGATTTCCAAACAAAAAAAATAAATCATAAGACCTTGCATATTAGTAAAGACCATAGAATTGACCACTAAATGGTTTAGAAACATAACTATTATCTCTATGTCTTAGAAATTGTGAGAATCCCTTTTCGTACATTGATTAAGTGACGTAAGTATTAAGCCACTAACATTTAGACGGTAAAACCCAAATTAAATTAGAGGTTGTATTGCATATAATTGACCAAGACACTAAATATAAATAGTAGGCCATAGTAAAGACAATCTGCTAACGCACCAGAAGATAGGAATGCATAAACCTAATAAAAAATGCAATTTTTCTAGATACGTTTAAACCCTAGGAAGGTTCAGGAGTCGAGAATCAATTGTGAATAATAATTAAAGCTAACCAATAAAAAGGGATCATTGGATAAATAATCCCCTGCTTAAATAAAATGTGGGGCAGATCATTCAAACTGATAAATTCAACTCACTAATAATTAAATTACCATAACATACACATCCTGAGTTACCATAATTATGAACTCTAAGATCTATTCAATAAAGTAAAATTTTATACATTAGGTGTAGCACTTATGCCCTGACTCTTAAAAGAAAATGCTAATAAAATAATATTCGATACCCTGACTAAAATCGCACATCTGTCTATAAGTCTAACCTAACTCATGGAACTTCCTTAATAAATGTAAGAATAATAAAAGAAGTTATTAATAAACAGATCGAGTCATTGTATTCTACCATTGGCTATGCCTAGCCATCCTTGAGTCCTAAACTGAAATATTCCTATGAATATTCCTTCACTATAAACCTTCCTTGGTACCCACCTCGGCGGGTTTCCCTATTGTCATTTTCTCACGTCGCTCCAACTCCGTTGACCCCATCAATACTCTGTGCCTAACCAACCTCTAATCATCCATTTAATCATAATAAAGATTAATCAAGCTCAATTAAATTTATTTGGCTCTTTTTGAGTTATTTGTATTTATTTGAATTCAGTTGTTTAGCACGTAATTAGAAATTAGGAGTCTTGAAGAATCAAGGGATCAAGCAAGGCCGAGACCGAGGTGAAGATAAAGACCAGAAGCAGGACCTTCAAATGAGAAAGCTTTGAGTGAGCTCAAGACCGTGGTAAGCCGTGCAAGGCGAGTCAATACTTTGATTATGTTGAACCTACATTTTCTGTAAATTACTTTTGTTTAAATTATCAAATTGCATGCTGTTATTTTATATGCAAATATATGTTTGATTTAAGATTCTAGTTATATGCCCATTGTTTAACTTGACTAATATTACACCTCCTTTGGAATATTTGAATATGTGAGCCTTGTCACCCTAGCAAAATTATAATAGTAACCTTTCAAAATAAGTCCTTAAATATATGCCATGCTTAGTATTGCTTAGATATTCGGGGGCACCAGAATGCCCTAAGCATCACTTTTAAATTATGAGAAACTGAATTGGGAAGCTATGGTGAAAATGGTTGGTATATTGTGACATGGATATTTTATGTTCCGAAAAACCCCAACTTGCTTAAATATCTGGGCGGATGGTTCGGGAGTGTGGTGCAGTGGTGCACGAGAGTGTGGTTAGTGGTAGCACCGCCCAGATAACCCTAAGGACCGAATCTTGTGATGACCTCCCAGTGTACAACAGTACAACCACAAGCTGGCAAAGTGTAGGCAGGGCAACTAATTTGTGTGGCTCTAAGGTGGTTACATGAAGGTGTAAATACGAGCAAAGGGATGGATGGTCTCATCCCCGCCTTTGCCCGTGATGGCTCACGAGGGACCCTTCCCAAGGGATGTACGCATCCTACGGAAGGCAGAACTTTGCGGGCGTAACCACAGTAGGACTATGTATTGTAACAGTCCTATGATAGTCTACTCAACCGCATGGCTAAGTAATCATGTAGGGCAACGAGCCGATTTATCTCTTGTGGGTAAAGTGTACGAACTCTACAGAGTGGAAAACTATTCGAATAGCTGTGCCCACGGTCAAGGGCGGACATGGGAACTTAACCAGATATAGTTCTATTTAAAAAAACTTTGTGGGTGGAATTAGTAAAGTGGAGGGCAGAGAAAGGCCCTGATTTGTGTTGCCCTGGGTGTCGCCCTAGTGATAAGGTAATCGGTTATAACGCTGAAGGATTAAGCATGTGGTGCAGAGGCCAAGTAACGGTGGATGGAATCTGGATCGCTATTGTTATTGCATTCTTGCAAACATATATTTTAGTTCAAACTGCTAGGTCTCAGGAAATTTCTATGTATCATATTTCAAATGCAATTTATGGCAAATAAAATAGCCCGAGCCTTCCCTTGATAAGCCATGCATATTATCTATTTGCATCCTGTGTATTGGCTCACGGACTACGGTGGTTTGTGCTCACCCTCGCTCACTCAATTATCCAGAATCAGGAGTCAGATCGTTACACTTCAGCAATACACTTGGTCATGATGGACCATGAGTAAGTCTATTATTATTGATTTTAGCTTGATTGGCCCATGAGTAAGTCTATTATTATATTTACGCTTCCGCATGATATGTATTATGATGTTCAGTACTGTATCTGTGAGCACTATCTACTGATCCAGGGAATAATGCGGTGGAATCACAGAGGATTCTGAATATTAAAATCCGGGTCCGACAGCTGCAGCTTGTGGCTTTTGGGCTATTCATGCGAGAGATTACAGAGTAACAGAAACTCACATGTGGTTTTTGCCGATATAAATGAAGTCGGTATAGTATATACTACAATTAACTAGTAGACACTATCTTGAAAGATATTCCGTTTAAAAGCTAGTTACTGTAGAAAAGCCGAAAAGTAGCTTTTAGAAGCTAAAAAGAACAGGCCCGAAGTGAGCGGGCCTAGCAAGCCCTGGAAGTCCTCGGGCCCCTTGTGCAGTGATGCGCACATGGAAACGTGGACCGGCCCATGAGTTGGCTCTCCCCGACGCGTTGGGGGGCTGAGACGTGTGTGGAGCCCAATCACAGGGAGCCAGCTCTGGGACCAATGGCAATGGCCGAATCCTTTACAATTATTCACTTGGTCTCCACCTGGACTAACAGAACGGGGCTTACACTCCTGTGGCACATGGTATTCTTTTCCTTCATCTCTTCAAAGCATTGTTCAAATGACGAGTAACAAACAAACATGTTGGCATTAGTCCCTGCTCTCGCACATCAACTTATGTTGGCACCGTTACCAAGCCTAGAAGGCCTACCGCGTAGGCCCTTGATGTTCTTTCCCAATTGTTCTCTAGTGATTCTCTGTGCATTGATTGCATTGGTGTTTGTTATTTCTCAACATGTTATCAGTACAAATCGCTCAATGCAATGATTAGATCAATTGTACTCTATCCGGTACACCAGTTGCAATAATCTCATATTAATCTGCAATTTGCTAGCATGATTTTGATGCACTTCTGTGAATATGTTAGATGAATCTGCTAGAATCTAGATCGATCTCAAAGATAGATTATAAATCTGGATTGTTTGGGATCACACGCATAGATTCGGCATTATGCTGTCACCGTCGGCGCTCGAGGCCGCCAGCCATCGTGCCCCCGTGCCTAAAGTCATTGCTAGTTGGCCATGGCCGCCACCTCCGCACCGAGGCCACCGCTCAGTCTTCTCACCGCCGAATCACCGGCCGCTTGAAACCGCCGAGACGTCAAGTCGCCCGAAGCTGCCGATGTCGTCACCTCCGTGCTTGACCACTGGCGCACCCGAAGCTGCCGCTGCCACTGTTGCGCACGCACTAGGCCCCACAGCCACCGGTGTGCTCGAAGTTGCCGTGTCCGCACCCGAAACCAGAGGCCGCCGCCGGGAGCCACTACCGCCTCCGCTCACCTGCACCCCCGAGGCACCCGCTGGCCGAGGCTACCTCCACGCACGGCCACCCCGGAGCCATCCACCGCCGCTCGGCCTTCCCCTCCACTGGCGTCGCTGCGCCTATGCCCGAGGCCGCCTGTAACCGACCTGTGCCTGTGGCTGCCCACCGCCGCCACATGAGGGGAAGTCGGGTGGCTAGGGTTTTAACCCTAGCCACCGGTCGAACGGGCCGCAAAGCCACTAGGCCAAATAGGCCGAATACAGCCCAACAGTGCATAAACAAAAAGAAAAAAGGGAAAAGAAAATCCAGCTAGTAATTTTGCAAATTAGCCCATGAAGTTTCGGTAAATTATGAATATTTGCTAACAATGCGATAATACTGTAAAATTTTGACCCCTAACGTTTGTTGAAATAGTGGATAAGCCCAACCGACTTGATTTCTCTCTAAAGAAATTAATTTTTAGATTATATAAGCTTCATTATAATCTTTTTAGTACTTTGGTATTATTATGTGTTTTCTGGATTTATTTTCTTTACAATATTATTTCTGCTTATTAGTAATTTCAAAAATTGCTTATTAATTAGAAGAAATCCATTAAAATTACTAGAAAATTCTAGAAAATCCTAAATAATGTCAGCTAAATAGATAAAATACATACCTTACTGATTTAGCAATATTCATGCTTTTTACCTATCGTAAATTTTGAAATGTGCATGAATAATGTAGGAAATGTCTGACATTGCTAAGAAAGAGTTTGCTGAGCTCGCCCTGGACGGTTGCAACTACCTCACATGGGCAATTAATACTAAGATTAACTTGACAGCTCGGTCACTTAGCGTTGCCATTACCCAACTAGCAGTTGGGGCTCCCGCCATTCCTGAGGCTGCCAAATATGCGGCACTGCACTTCTTGAGGCACCACATCCATCCAGACCTGAAGTCTGAATACCTGCTAGAAGAGGACCCATTGGCATTGTGAAATTCTCTAAAGGAAAGATATGACCAACAAAGGTCCATCATGCTACCTGAAGCACAGCGTGAGTAGACCAACATAAGATTCCAAAACTTCAAGAAGGTGTCAACATATAATTCTGCCATTTGTAAGCTTGTTGCCAAGCTCAGGTTTTGTAATTAGAATGTTATAGATGCTGAGACGATAAATAAGACTTTGAGCACTTTCCACCCCACCCATAGGATGCTTCAGTAGTAGTACTGTCAGGCCAAGTACAAGAAGTCTCGAAACTGATTACCACCCTTCTTAAGGCTGAGAAGAATGATGAGTTACTGATGAAGAACTATTAGACTCGTCCCACTGGATCACAGCCATTGTTAGAAACTCATGCTAATTTCCAGAAGTTCAGTGGTGGCCAAGGCCACGAAAAGGGACCCAAGCAAAACGGTGGACAGTGGAAGAAGTTAAACGTGCAGAAGGAAAATGGCAAGCCCCATTGGATGGGGCAAGAAAGAGGAAAGCAACAGATGCCAGACTCGGGCAACAAGTCAGTCTACCCCCCTGCGCCTTGCTATAGGTGTGGCTGTATGGATCATTGGTCCCGTACTTTCCACACCCCCAAAGCATCTGGTAGACCTCTACTAGGAGTCCATTAGCAAGTGCAAGAAGGTGCCAAGGAAGAAGGTAGAGTCACACTTTGTCGATATCAGCTTGATGCTGGTAAGAGTGATGCACCAAATGCAAAAAAGGAGCTCGACACTACAGCAGGGGGTGATCACACGGAGCTTGACATATATGGCAACTTGCAGTAGTTCGTAGGCAGCTCCCTCAGACAACTCTAGATGTCATATTTTTTCTTAAGTTTGCTTTATCAGTTAGGGTATTCTAGGAGAATAATGGATTCCTTATGCTCTTGTGGAGCATTAATTGTTTAGGATTTAAATATTAATTCTAGATGAATAAATTGAGTTGCATGTTCTTTTGAGCTCTATTTCTATTGAATTATTGTTTGATTATATTATGATCTATATAGAACAATTCCTTAAATCCGATGGTGGGGGAGGAGATTTGTTTGGTAGACAGTAGAGCTACCAACTCGATTTTAAGAGATACCAAGTATTTCCAAATGTTAACCAAGAAAACGGGAAATATCATTACCATAGCCGGAAGTAATGCTCTAATCATTGGCACTGGAAGGGCCACACTCGTTCTCCCTATGTGTATCCGAATAACGATAAAGGATGCTCTCCTGTATCCCCAATCAAACTGTACCCTATTAAGTTTCAAGGATATTCGCTTGAACGATATCCATGTAGAGATGATAATGAAGGGGGTACTGCATATCTACTCCTGACTAAGTCTAATGGTGATCAGAAATGAGTGGTTGAAAAACTTTCCTCCTTCTCATCTGGGTTATACTGTACCTACATTAAACCTGAAGAATATGTTGAAATGAAAATAGAGTATAAAATCTCGGAGCCCTTTAAGATCTGCCATGATCAATTATGGCATCCTAGGGTAGGATTGATGAGAAAAATTATAAACAATTTATTGGTCGTAGCTTAAAAACTATGTCCTTTCCTAAACCTGAAGATTTCCTATGCCTAACCTGTGTCAAAGGAAAACTCATAATTAGACCCTCTTATCTAAAAATGAAGGGGGAATCACCTATTTCCCTGGAGAGAATATAGAGTAATATCTGTGGACTATTCAACCTCTGTCGGGCCTCTTTAGATATTTTATGGTAGTATTAGATGCTTCTACTAGGTGGTCCCATGTATGCCTACTGCCTATTAGGAAACATGCCTTTGCTAAACTAATAGCATAAATTATCAGATTAAGAACAAACTTTTCAGATGAAAGGGTTAAGTCCATTAGAATGGACAATGCTAGCGAGTTTACCTCTAAGGCATTTAATGACTACTGTTTAGCTTTAGACATTAAGGTAGAACACTCAGTACCACACGTCCACACTAAGAATGGCCTTGCAGAGTTATTTATTAAAAGAATTAAGCTTATTGTCAGACCACTATTGCAGAATTATAGGCTTCCCATCAGCTACTAGGGCCATGCAGTGTTGCATGCTGCCACACTAATAAACTTAAGACCAACTGCATACCACTAGGTTCCCCCTTACAACTAGTACGTAGAAAAGAACCAAATATTTCCCATCTACGAAAATTTGGCTGTGTTGTATACGTGCCAATTTTGCCATCACAATGTACGGCCATGGGCCACCACTGGAGGTTGTGAGTCTATGTAGGTTTTGAATCCCCGTCAATTATCAAATACCTTGAGCCTACTACTTGAGGCATGTTTATGGCCTGTCACGCCGACTGCATTTTTGATGAAGATAATTTTTCGGCATTAGAAGGAGGAAAGTACCTTACTGAAAATGCTGAGAAATAGATTGGAATGTCTCAGGCATCGAAGCCCTATATCCACGCACTACAGAAATTGAACTAAAAGTTCAGCAAACTGTAAACCTATAACAAATATTAAATAATCAGTCAGATGCCTTTACTGATCAAAAGGGAGTAACAAAATCTTATATACCAGCAGTAAATGCCTCGGAGAGAGTGGAAATACCCCAGAATAATACTCGAACCACTCCAACCCCTCATATGAAGAAGATGGGGAGAGTACTAGAGAATGAGGTCTCAATTCTGCGAATATGCCCGTAGAAAAACAACTTGAAGAAAATAAGTTACCTCCCGAGTCAGTAGAAGAGACACAATCTGACGTTGAGAAAATCCCTGAAGCAAATAATCCTAAAGATTTCATACAAAATTTATCCAAAAATAATTGAAATTCGACATAAAAATAAAAGAAAATTTTAGCCTAATTTTGCATATGAATTCCAAAATAAAATCCTTAAATAACAAAAATTTAGAATAAATTAAATTTGATTGGTATACAAACTCTAATAAAAATAACTAAAATTTTGATTAAAGTAAAATAAAATTAACAATTTGATTTTGATACAAATTCCAAAGTAAATAACTATAATTTGAAATAAAAAATTGAAGAAATAACAAGTAGATTTTTATATGAATTCCACAAAATATGAAATTCAAAATAAAAATAAAATTCAATTCAATTTTCATACAAATTCAAAAATAAAATCCCTAAATAATTATAATTTGGAATAAAATAAATAAAATAAGCAATTTAATTTGTATACAAGCTCCAATAAAACTGAAATTTTGAATAAATATAAAAATTATAACAAGAATAACAAGAACAATGTTAGAGGATACTACGAAAGAGTGCAATATGTCGATTTGTCCTACAACAAGATATTGTCCCACACGGAAGTGAAGAGCTGAGATGACAGTGGTGGAGATAAGGACAATGTCGTGCTGCTCACCTTTGTCGTTTGATGAGAACAACCCCATGCTACTCGCTGGAGCTATTGAAGAGAAATGCTAGAGTCAAATGGGTTATGATGACGAGTAGTGAACATTAGCATTGTTGAAGAAGAGCTATGGATGATTTAGAACCACCGGGTAGCTAGGAGTGCACCATCATTTGTGAGCACCACGACGTCACTACCGATGGTGAGAACATTCTTCATATCGTTAGACAATGACTAAAGCAGACATACCAGCATCAGTGAAGATAAGAGGTCCACCACGGTTAGTGAGGAAGTCATAAACATCATACATGTGTATATACATGCATGCGTCCATATGAATAGAAGCACAGTCGTGTGAAGTAGATGAGTAAAGTGCTCGGAGTAGAGATGACGCAGCTATAGGCTTAGGACCACTGGAGAAAGTACGATGGGTGTTCCCGATGTTATATTTTCTATGTTCAGTGATTTTCTTCCATTACTTTAGTTACATTCCATATCAAGTTATATTTTCTTTCAATATTCTATTGTCATTTTTAAATTTTAAAATGTCTTAAAAATCTAATTAGCCTATAAGATATGTAAATATATTCTCAATCATCTAAGTTATATTATTTGATACTACAAATTTTAAAACAAATTTAGCCACGCAAATGCACAGGCCACCCACTAGTTCTCGTAGTAAAAGACAGCAATGTCCATATATACATGAGGGTTAGGACCACATGGGCCATGCCATGCCATATGGGCCAATATACATATATTATATTATCATTACTATTATAAAAAAACGAGTTGGTGGTTGTACGTTCATTCTCCTCCAACCACTCTATTCCCTTAACTTTTCACCATTCTCCACTTTCCAACCGATCAGAGCAACTCTCTTCTATAGCATGATTCTCTATACATTCAATGAGTTTTGTCGCAACGCACAAGTACGTAACTAGTTATTATAAAAGAATGAGTTGGTGGTCGTATATCTTTTTTCCTCCAACCATCCTATTCCTTCAACTTACCATCGCTCTCCACTTTCCAACTGATCAGAGCAACCCGTTTCCATAGCATGGTTCTCTTACATCTAATGAATTTTATTGTAACGCATGAGCAGATGACTAGTATACATA
Source organism: Dendrocalamus latiflorus (assembly GCA_017311315.1). Lineage (NCBI taxonomy): Eukaryota > Viridiplantae > Streptophyta > Magnoliopsida > Poales > Poaceae > Dendrocalamus > Dendrocalamus latiflorus. Next base: position 32,067,482 of record CM029658.1, on the reverse strand, counting down.
TATATCACACAAAATTTAGGACATATATAACAAATAGTTTCAAAAATTACAGTCACGGAACGAAAAGATCTCTGCTAAGGTTAAGGCTGTGTGTCACACAGCTTAAGCTGCAGTGACCAAACCTAACCCAGCTAACTGAAGAATTGCGTCTAAAAACAATATTCTGATATAAACACATAAAAATGGTAGAAACATATGTCACTTCATATTATCACAAGAAAATCAGGCAAGATCCCAAGAACTGCGAAGCAACGCGGTGGCGGATGGGTCGGAAGAATGCGTGGTGCCTGTAGTCGTTGATGAGTGAAGGGTACCACCAGGGTTGTCGATCGATAGAACACGGTAAGCATGAGCGGCTATTTCGAGGTTCGACGCGTGATTGTACATCTGCGGGGGCAGGGTCGGCAGCGGCGCGTCCACAGACTGCAGGACATGCATCGCCTGCGCGACGGACGGCCTCTGGCTCCGGTCCGGTTGCGCGCACCACAGCCCGACGACCAGCGTGCGCTCCATCTGCCTGTGGTGCAAGCCGGCGTTGTCGCTCAGCCGCTCGTCTGCTGCTTCGAGCACGGCACTCCTGCCGTACAAATCCCAGACCCATCTCAGCAGTAGGATGACCTTCTCCGACTGCTCCATCACTGGCGGCCGGCCGGACACGATCTTGAGGAGGACGATGCCGAAGCTGTAGACATCCGACTCGGTGCTCGGCTTGCGCGTGTTGACGAACTCGGGGTCTATGTATCCCGCGGTTCCCGCCACGACTTGTGTTGTCCGCGACCCGGTCCCGTGCTCGATGAGCCTCGCCAAACCGAAGTCTGCCAGCTTGGTGTCGTAGGATGAGTCAAGCAGTATGTTGCTCGGTTTGATGTCACTGTGCACCACGCACTGCTGGCAGTCCGCATGGAGATATTCTAGCGCACGGCCTAGGCCAACGATGATCTTGTACCTATTATCCCAAACGAGTTAGTGATCTTTTAATCTGTAAGGTTTTTGAATCAGCAACATGGATAGCATTTGTTGAGGGCGGATTTGGCAAAACAATATCTGAACAAAACAAGATCGAATGCCAAGCACCCCTTGTACTTTTGGTGGCCCCGCTAACGAAAAAAAAGGCACGAGTGAAAAGTTAATTCTCAACAGACCGAGAATGCGATTCACCGTCCGTCCGTTTGACCACCCTGTTTTTTATACCGAGATCTTTGAAACAAGCTTTCAAGCAAACAAAGACACCTTTTAACCGGATAACTTTCAGTTAATAGCTTTCAACTACACAATCTTTAACGCATAACTTTTAACCGAACAACTTTTAGTTAATTAAAAGATTGAAAACTTCTATAACAAGTCACAAAGATTGAAAACAAAAAATCAGGTTCACTCATTAAAAATCCGGGGATGGTCTAATAAAAGCAGTCACAAAAGTCTTACTCATCTCAACTGCAATTACCGCGAGCCGTCCTGTCGTTGTCGGAAGCTAATGCGTCAAGCTGGCGGCCTACTACGCGAAGGCATTGCACAGAGCAATCAATCCAGTTTCTATTTTAATACTAGATTTTAGTTTATGTATTATTCTACACATGTAAGCCTATCAAGTAACTCGAATAATAAATCAATTAGTTTAGTATCATACCTTTTGGGCCATGTGAGCAATCTCTCGCTGTTATAGAGATGTTTGTCGAGGCTGCCCAGTTCAACAAGCTCGTAAACAAGCAAGAGTCTCTTGTGGCTCTCACACCAGCCTAACAACTGCACGAGGTTGCGATGTCTGAGCCTGCTTATGATCTTCACCTCGGCCTCGAACTCCTTCTTCCCTTGAGAGGATGTCTCCGACGAGAACAGCTTTACGGCCACCAGCTGGTGCTGGTGCATGTCGCCGCTTGGGAGGCGGCCGCAGTAAACGTTGCCGAAACCCCCTTGCCCGAGCTTCTCCTGCTCGGCGAAGTTGCCCGTCGCGTCGGCCAGCTCGCGGTAGGGATATCGCCTGGGTCCTGCATGAAGGAAATCAGAGGGCGGAAGCACAATGGTTGAACGCCTGGCGGTGAGGCGATTCCGTGTTATGTTAGCTTAGCCTGAAGCGGCAAGGATACAAGAAATATATAGATGAGATCTCATGGTTGGCAATCCTAATACAACTGAGAAACGGACTTAAACTTTCTATCTATACCAACCAATTCTATCTCTATCTATAACTGAATACAAACATGACTATATCTCTAACACTCCCTCTCAATCTGATCTTACAAGATTTAGATTGTTCTTAAATATCTCAAAAGGTTTCACGGCAATAGCTTTGGTGAGGCCATCAGCAACTTGATCCTTGGTGGAGATATACTCAATCTCAAGAAGTTTTCTTGCTACTTTTTCTCTCACAAAATGATAATCAACTTCTATGTGTTTAGTTCGTGCATGAAATACCGGATTTGCAGACATATGCTTAGCTCCAATATTGTCACACCAGATTTTTGCAGCTTGAGGTGCTTGAATTCCAAGCTCTTGTAACAATGTTTGAATCCACATGATTTCTGCGGTTGTGTTTGCCAGTGCCTTGTATTCGGCTTCTGTACTTGAGCGTGATACTGTTGCTTGCTTCTTTGCACTCCATGATACAAGATTAGAGCCCAAGAACACAACAAAGCCTCCTGTGGATCGACGATCATCGAGACTACCTGCCCAATCTGCATCTGAAAAACCACTCACAAGCAAGGATGAGGATTTGCCAATTTTAAGTCCTAGTTTAACAGTATGCTTGAGATATCTCAGAATTCTCTTAACTGCTCCCCAGTGTTCTGTAGTTGGAGCATGTAGAAACTGACAAACCTTATTTACTGCAAAGGAAATGTCTAGTCTTGTCAAAGTTAGGTACTGTAGTGCACCAACAACACTTCTATATTGTGTAGCATCATTTTGTCCAAGCAAAGTACACGTATTAACAGATAGTTTCTCAAAAGTAGACAAGGGAGTAGCAACTGGCTTGCAGTCACTTATTCCTACTCTTTTTAACACATCTGAAGCATATTTCTCCTGACTCAACACTATCCCATTATGTACTCTGTTTACCTCAATGCCAAGGAAGTAGTGAAGATCCCCAAGATCCTTTAGAGCAAATTCTTTTCCAAGATCCTGTAATAAGGCTGGAACTGCACTTTGCACAGAACTGGCTACAATGATATCATCAACATAGATCAACACAAAAATAGTAACTCCTCCTTTGTTATAGAAAAATAGAGATGTATCTGCCTTTGAAGCCTTAAAACCTAATTCTTGTAATTTAGTGCTTAGTTTTGAGTACCATGCTCTGGGGGCCTGTTTTAATCCATATAGAGCCTTATCTAACTTACAAACATAGTCAGGTAAGGAAGGCTTTTCATACCCCAGGGGTTGTCTCATATATACTTCTTCTTCTAGAATGCCATGAAGAAAGGCATTTTGCACATCCAGTTGTCGAAGACTCCATCCTCTAGATACGGCAATAGACAAAACTAGTCTGACAGTAACGGCTTTAACAACAGGGCTAAAAGTATCCTCATAATCTATGCCATACCTTTGCCTGAAGCCTTTTGCCACAAGCCGAGCCTTGTATCTGTCTAGAGTACCATCTGCTTTTCTTTTGATTTTATAGACCCACTTACAGTCAACAATGTTTCTTCCTTTCTGAGGTGGAACCAAATGCCAAGTATTGTTTTTGATCAGTGCCATATATTCCGCATCCATTGCTTCTTTCCGATTTTTATCACTTAATGCTTCCTGTACAGATTGAGGTTCTCCAGAAGATGTGAAACAAGTGTATCGAATTGTACCGTCAGTATATACCTTGTCTTTGCGTATGCCACTCTGTAGACGAGTGCGTGGTCGAGGCAGCACAGAGGATCCTGGGGCACCCTCCAGAAGAGAGCTGTCTCCCCCTGACTCGGCAGCCGGAGCATTAAAGACAGCAGTGGGTGCCGTGTCGACAATATCTGCCAGGAAGTGCTGCCCAGCGTCCACCGCATTTATGAGATCAGCTGCCGTCTCTGCCGAATCCTGCTGACCAGCGGAGGTAGCGTCTGGCGAAGGCAAGTGGGACCCGCTAAGAGCAGCGTCCTCTGGCGCCAAAGAGGTTTCTGGGACGGGCGTGTCGCCGTTTGATTGCGCCAGGGCGAGCGAAGGAGCGGGAACCATAGCAGCTGGCGCCTGCATGTCAAGCGCGGACTGGTGTGGTGTGGAGTCTGCAGCCGTCCGAGGATTAGTGTTCGGAGACTGATTTGACTAGGGCGTGGGATCTTCTGTATCATCGCTGTGGTCATCTGTAGAAGGATAGCCTACACCATCTCCAGAAGAAACATTAGTAGGAGGAGGAGAATTAAACATATGATCAATTGGAATTTCTCCCCTTGAAACACAGCCGTATGGAACCAGATCAGGTGGAAGTAGAGAAATCTCCGAGGACAAACGAGCACCAGCATTAGGATGCATATGAGCAAATGGAAAAACATCCTCATCAAAAGTGACATCCCGGGAAATATATACTCGACCGGACGAAGGATCAAGACATTTGAAGCCTTTGTGACTGGTGCTATAGCCTAAGAAGACACATTGTTTAGATCGGAATTGAAGCTTATGAGTATTATAGGGGCGGAGATTTGGCCAACATGCACAACCAAACACCCGAAGAGAAGTGTAATTTGGTTGTTTTTTGAATAGTCGATTTATAGGAGTATCAAAATTGATAACTTTACTAGGGATGCGGTTGATGATATATGTGGCGGCAAGGAATGCTTCATCCCAAAATTTCAGCGGCATAGAGGCATGTGCAAGCAAGGCAAGTCCTACCTCCACTATGTGACGATGTTTTCTTTCTGCAGATCCGTTTTGTTGATGTGCATAGGGACAAGAGACATGGTGAGATATGCCAATTTTGCCAAAAAAGGAATTGAGTTTTTGATATTCTCTTCCCCAGTCAGTTTGGACTGCTATGATTTTGCGGTCAAAGAATCTTTCTACTAGCCTTTGGAATTCATGAAATTTGTCGAATACCTCAGATTTGTTCTTAAGAAGATAAATCCAGGTAAACTTACTATAATCATCAATGAAACTTACATAGTATTTTTTTTCCACTAACAGAACTAGGGTAGGACCCCAAACATCAGAGAATATAAGTTCCAACGGATAATGAGATACACTTAAAGATTTAAAATAAGGAAGCTTATGGCTTTTAGCCTTTTGACATGCGTCACAGACTGATTCTTTATTGGATTTGGAAAGACATGGTAATTTATTTGAGCTAAGAATTCTTGTAACTACTGGAATGGCTGGATGTCCCAAGCGATTGTGCCACCTTGAAAAAGGCGGCTTGACCAAAAAAACTTGCTTTGTCGGTGAAGAAGGAAGGGAGTAAAGCCCCCATTGGCATCTTCCTCTAAGAATCGTATTCTTCGTGGCTCAATCCTTGACCAAAAAATATTTGGGGTAAACTTCAAGGAAGACAAAATTATCCATAGCAAGACGATGAGCAGATAAAAGATTCTTTTTGACTTGAGGCACATGAAGTATGTCTTTTAGATGCAAATTACGGCTAGGGGTAGAAATAACCGAATGACCAATATGTTTAATTTCCATACCTTAGCCGTTTGCCGCATGGATTTGATCCTTTCCCTTGTATTTTTCTCGAACTGTTAGTTTGTCAAGTTCCCCAGTGAGATGATCAGTCGCTTCTGTGTCAAGGTACCAATTTGTATCTACCTCATATGTGTGGGTGGCGGCAGCAGCATGCCTCTCATCGGGCACATACTCTTGATCAAACCTGTGCCAACACTCGGAGGCAGTATGTCCTTTTTTGTAGCAAACCTGGCAGGTGATGCGATTGTCACCACGCTGCTGACTTCTGCCGCCCCTGCCGCGTCCATCTCGTCCGCTACTGCCGCATCTGCGACACATACCTCGGCCTCGTCCAGCACCACCGCGACTTGGCAGACCTCCTCTTCCACGATTTGCAGCATTCACCGAAGCACCACCATTGCGAAGAGCTTGCCTGTTCTCAAAGCTTAACAGCTGGGAGTACAAATCCGTCAAAGTAACAGGTTCTACTCTTGCCATCAGTGCAGAAACCACGGGATCAAAGTCGTCATCTAAGCCATTCAGAATGTAAGCTGCAAGTTCTTCTTCATCTACCTTTTTCCCGGATGCAGTAATCTCGTCTCCCAGCGACTTCATCTTCCCGAAGTACTCGGAAACCGTCATGTTGCCTTTGCGCGTTGTCGTGAGAGAGAGCCGAACGTTGAGGGAGCGTGCGCGAGTTTGAGATGTAAACATCTCTTCTATGGCACGCCATGCCTCAACCGCCGTCTTGGACGCAGCAATTTGTGACAATACTTCCCGCGACAGCGTTGAGAAGCGAAAGCCAAGGACTTGTTGGTCGGTGGCAAACCATTCTTGATATGCCGGATTTGGAATCTTCATCATCTTTCCATCCTCCTTCTGCTCGATCTCTCCTGGCGGAGCTGGTGCAGCGCCGTTGATGTGTCCGTCCAGACGGGCACCGCATATAGCGGCGAGGACTTGAACGCTCCATAGAGCATAGTTTTGCTTACTCAATTTTTCTGAAATCTGAAAACCGAGCAGCGGGTTGGAGACGGCAATGGCAGAGGAACTCGCCATGATTTGCGATCAATCACGATCTTGAGCAAGGCTCTGATACCATGAAGGAAATTAGAGGGCGGAAGCACAATGGTTGAACGCCTGGCGGTGAGGCGATTCCGTGTTATGTTAGCTTAGCCTGAAGCGGCAAGGATACAAGAAATATATAGATGAGATCTCATGGTTGGCAATCCTAATACAACTGAGAAACGGACTTAAACTTTCTATCTATACCAACCAATTCTATCTCTATCTATAACTGAATACAAACATGACTATATCTCTAACACTGCAGCCAGCCGTCCTCCCAACTCGATTGGCTCCTCTTCAGAATCGCTTTCGCTGGTTCCACGTTGTTGTTTGTTCCTTGTGCGTTGCCTCCATGTACGAAAACCAAAGACGGCACATGCCAACATGATCAGCGTTGGAACTGCAGATGCGAGCGCAACCTTTAGCCGGTGGATACGTTTGTTGTCGTTGGGGTTGACGACAGGGGCTGGAGGCTGAGGCGCAGGCGCCGGAGGGCTCTTGGAGTCCAGAGTGGAACGGAATGACCAGGACAGTAGCCGGTGTACCTCGATGCAGCTGCCGGTGGCCGCAGCGAAGCCGACGGCGACCTCTTCAGGCAAGTAACTTCTCATGTCAACGGTGGCGTTGACTCCGTAAGAGGTTCCGTCGATCCGGAGGGTGACAGCTAACGTCTTGGTGCTGTTGTCGTAGTTGATCCCGGCGGTCATCGTGGAGCCAGACGTCAGGTTCCTGCCGGGCGTCGACGTGTTTATGTGCGCCTTCGATTTGAGGGAGTTGACGTCGATGCCTACGTGGTTGTTGCTTGTGTCGACTTCGGCGTTAAAGAACGTGTCGAACTCGACTGCCACGATCCGAGCGTCGCCTGTCGCGTTCATGTTGCTGGTGTCGTTGAACAGGCCCATGTTCGAGCCGTGGCTGTAGTTGTAACTGATCGGGATCACCGACGGGTAGTGGCCGAGGAAGAAAGCCATCCCGTCGCCGGCGAGGTTGCAAGCGGCTGAGATGGTCGCCGGCTTGATCTCGAATGAGAAGGTCGTGTTAAAGCTGGAAAGCTCGCCGGTGACGTTGTCCCAGAGGGGCACCGGTTGCGCGTACGACACCCGGCCGATGCTACCCGCGTTGTCGCCGCTGATGTCGTTCTTTGTCAGCTCAATATGAGGGGGACTGGAGTCACTGAATTTGGCGTCGCCCTCGCGTTGGAGCTCCGCCCCTGGGCCAGTAAAGGGATCTCCGGAAGTGGAAAAGTTAAGGCTGAAGGAGAGAGAGGTGGCATGAGGCACATGGATAGATAGCATCAGCGAGTAGCAGAGGCAAATGATGATGAACAGAACGGGGTGAGATATTCTTACTGCAGCCATTGTTGGTGTTTAGGAAGAATGGTATTCACATTGGGAAGGAAAACGGGGTACTGCAAGTATGAGAGCATCCCACCATACCATTGTGAATTTGTGATGGCTTTGCCTTTATTTGGCATTTCGTGGCCTTGTAACTTTCTCATGCGATCGAGACTGCTCTCCGGTTTTTCACGTCAACGCGGTCTACCGGACCATCAAACGCATTTTAGTAGTATAACATATAAAAGTTATTGGCATACGTGTTGCAACTTGTAAAAATAGAGAGCGCGCGTCCCCTGTCATCTTCCATTATTGTACTCTCCATATTAGCTAGGTTTTACCTTAAAATTTGGCTCTCTGTTTTGTCTGCAAACAGAGGCCGAAGGTGTACGGTTTTTATGTTTTTTAAAAAATAAATCATCTTTTTCATTCAATTTGTGCAAATAAACCTTGTAATCTATTTTACATAAATAACCCTACACGCGACTAGAACGCGACTAGACACAGTCACAGCGCACGCGACTGAGTCCAATCACGCGCTGGGCATGCAAGTAAAGTCCAGAGTGGAACGGAATGACCAGGACAGTAGCCGGTGTACCTCGATGCAGCTGCCGGCGGCTGCAGCGAATACTTCTCCCTATTTGAATGGACGCGAATATAATTTAGGTTTTTCCATCCAAAATTTTATTTTGTCCTAGCAATTTATATCCGAATTTGAATTCCAAAAAACAATATAGTATTTTGTCTGATATATTTTTCCTTAATTTAAAGGGAATTCACGTTTCTATAGTTAAAAAATTACGATTAACTAGTTATCAACATCTGCATCTGCACAGACTAGCAATTTTAACTAGGCTTTGGACTGTTTCTATATGTTAAAAAATAACGATTAACTAGTCATCAACATCTGCATCTGCACAGACTAGCAATTTTAACTAAGGTTTGGATTATTATTAACACATTTATACAAATTTAGATGCCTAAATGTTCCACTCAGGCTTGTTCCTGGGGTAGGACGAGAGGGACGACTGCCCAGCTGGCCCAAGACCCTGGGAAGCCCATCCTGTATGTTGTAAATAACACATAGAAAAATAGAGAAAAGAAATATGAATTTTTACGTAAAAAATCCTTACGAGAAAAAACCACGGACGCTTAAAGGAAAATCACTATAATGAGAAGAGATTATAATAGAGTGCTTCTTATGGAGCACACATCTTTCTATGAACTACTAGGGTGTATATATATAGGACGAGGAAAAAGAGTCCCCACATGGAAATAAAACCAAATCAGAGTTGGTTGTTACAGATTGACAACCTATGCATATCCTGAGTTAAGGATCAATTCTTTCTATCCAATGAATGCAGACTTGTTGAATTGGCTTAATTGACTAATAAGACTTGTATGATTTATTTGAGCTCAAGATCTAATTTATTTCAGAGAATTGTTGTGCTTAATTTGTAATGTTAGATTGACTCAAGTGGCCCATCCAGTTGAACGTTGTCTATTGAAAGTGTCCAGTTGAACGTTGTGCTGTCGAAAGTATCCGGATGAAGGTTCTTCGGTTGAAAGTTGTTCAGTTTGCCAAAATATATGTAAGTTTGATCTTGTTTTAAAAAATTTGTTGTAAAAAATATAATGGTTTAAACAGGTCACAAATTAGATACTCCGTTTAGAAGACAAATAGTTCTAAATTTTTAGGATAAACTCCTTGAATCACTGACGTCATCTTTTTTGTCCGTGTACATCCTTAGTGGTGATGACAAGGAGAGAGGTAGCGGAGGCCGGAGAGCGGGAGAGAAGAGGAGAGCGGCCGATAGCGTCCCCTAGTCCTTTCCTCTGTTAAGGTCAGCCTCGGATCGTGGGCCCCACACGTTTCCATGCGCATGTGCTATCGAAAATCAAGCGAAAGCAACGGAGACGGCGGGGATGCATCTAAGGGTATCATAGTGTATATAACCCAAGGGGTCTTAAGGTAGGTCCCATCTAAATCTTAAGGCTGACTCCATAGTGTATATAACCCAAGGGGTCTTAAGACGGTCCCACTTGGCAGATAAAGAAAAATTGTATTTTAATGCTTATGGCCAGGTCTTTAGCTTGAGGACCAGCCTTAAGCCTTTTTTGCTTATAGCCTCTTTAAGGTCACCCCTGTAATGTATAAGGTTGACCTTAAGATGCTTAAGACCCTCTATTTTCATACACTACAAATGCCCTAATAGCAACTCTCGGTAATCCTCTACGTCGTAGATGTGTCACGTGTTTCCGCTGTAACTTTTCATTCCGAGGTCTGAACCCAAAAAAACAATATATGTGTTTTGATGTTATCAATGATAGTATCATCATGAGAGCAGGATTTGTTCTTTTATCATTAGAAGGTGGTGGAAATGATCTTCAGAGGAGTGGATTTAGCATAAAAAGTATCTAAAATGTTATGTTTTTCTACAGTGCAATATTTTTATGTGTGCATTTATATACACGGCTGTGCTATTCTGCGTATGTCCACGTCAGAAAGTTACTGTCGTGCATATGTGAATTTGCTGTTAAATACATATAGAGTTACTGCCAGTTGTATAGTGTTACAACTAATAGTAACTCTATATGTATTTAATAGTAATTTCACTAAAAAATAACTTTTCGACACGCATTCTACACCTACATGTAGAATAGTACGTATATATCTCGAATACATATGGTTAGCAGCATAGTATGTAGCATTAGAGATGCATAAATCTAAAAATAGTATTGTGGGAGAGTATAAAATGCATATAAAAGCAATACCAACAACTCTCCTAGGCTTAGACTTTTGCTCGTCCTCAAGCAAAGCCCTGCAAAGAAAAGTACCAAAAATTTTAGATTTGCTCAAATGGCTAAAATTCGGGAAGTTACCACGAAAAAGGTTAACATTACCTCCCTCACACTCAAAGCTTTGCTTGTCCTCGAGCAAAAGCAAAAGGATGAGTTTTGAAAAAGGCAGGAGTAGATGCAATCATGAACGTGCACTTGCAAATGTTAAGAACGTAACTAAGTACTAAGAAAGTGAAGGTTAGAACAACCCAGCATGAATATACGAATTACAGAAGTACCTGAAACTGACGGGAAACAGACCACTAACATAATTGTAGGCGACTCGCGCTACAGGAAAATTGCACATGTGTGTTCAGTGAGTGGAAGTGGCGTGCTTGGTTTCCGGACGTAAAAAGGAAGTTGTCTTTTACGTGCCTTTTTCCACGAAGGCACTTTGGCACGGCTCAATCTCAGTTCCGAGATGTGGTTTTTAAGTCTCAATGCTAGCTTTTTTGTGAATATCTTCGCCATACCGTAAAATCTTTATTTCTACTAACTGGAGGCTCCTCTAGAAACCCTAATATTAATTCTAGGTGAAAAAAAGCTAGAAACTACCATATTGATTAAGAAAAAAAAGAAAAATAGCTAGAAAATCCTACGTTAATCGAAAAAGGAAACACTTGACCATCTGTTTTTGATACGATGTAACCTAGGGCTTAGATTAAGTATAGATATGAGCATCTATGTCTTTTAAGATCTACTATTACAATGTGAGAGTTCGAACGCAAGTAGCATTAGACTGGCGGAAAATTGAGGCCGAGTGGACCAAGACTCGGACACACACATGACGCATGCAACAGTACATATGCACGCAGAAGAAGTTTAACGCGGGCCTGACAAAATGTCTACCAATCAAATTTGCTTTGTCCATTCATTTAACTATAGCTAATACACGTGCATACATGGAAAACATAGCTAGGTTATTGGGTAATACACTTAACTACATGCTCCGTCCATTTCTTTTTGGAGCCGTATTTTGATCGTGATTAAGAAAGTTATAAAATACAAACCATGCATATATGTATCTATGATGTAAAGAGAGTACTACATATGAGTTGGTTTCGTTCGTTGTTGTACATGTGTGGCGGAAATGCCGGCAATGGCACGTCGAGACAGGTGACATGCATGGCCTGCGCGATGGACGGCCGCTCGCTCCTGTCGAGTTGCGCACTCCAGAGCCCGACTACCAGCACTCGCTCCGTCTGCCGCTCGTCCATCTCATCACCCCTCAGCCTCTCGTCGACAGCATCAAGGGTGGCATTTTTCTCACACATAACCCTCAATACGTGACACATAGGACCATTGATCCTTAGCTGTACCGAGGTATCGCCCTAAACTCTACGTTAACCAAAGACTCGATGAAGGCTGATGAACTCAGCGTTGCAAATATTGCAGTGTGTGGCTTGAAACATGCTCCAACCAAAGAGTTGAATAAGGAATATGACGAGGTACCTCCTAACGACCATCAGCGGTGCATCCTGCGGGCACACACTGAAATTATTCAGCCAAGTATGGGGGACGCCACATGCACTCTCCGGGGTAGGCCGGCCGAACCAGTCCACTAGCCTCTTTGTCCAGTCGGTTGGTGCAGGAGCTGGAACAAGTGCGTTGCCCCTAAGAGGGAGACAAGTCAAGAACGCGATGTCCTGCAGAGTGATCGTCATCACACCCCACCGAAAGTGGAATGTGTGCGTCCCGGGCCACTATCTGTCCACCAGTGTCGTGAGCAGGATGCCGTCTATGGTGAACTCGTGTCTGGTGGAGATCAAGTCAGTGATTACATGCGTGTAACTACATATTAATACTTCATTAATGACCGATAATTTGATTACTTATCTAAAAAATATGAGCAACCCATTACCGTCATCCTTACCACTTAATTACTTACTACTAACTCATTACTTACCCCTAACTAATTGCCAATATAGTAATTACGACTACTTAATTACATATTTCCATTCAATAACAAATTATAGATATCGTACGTACACAAAATAGTAAAAATTATGTCTAAATTACTATGACCTACTTACTTTGTAATATAAACTACATTAATCATGATTTACTAAATAACACTAATTGACTAGGATTACGGGAATAACATCGAAAGCATACGATAAAAAAATACTTGCCTTTTGGAGAAGCAATCAGCACTGCTGTATCCTTAATAAGCTATGCACTAGCTTCTCGAAGTAATGAGCTATGCACTCCTAATTTTGATTCCTAATTTTGATCGATGACCATGACAATGAGCGACTGAGATGAGCAATGACGAACTAGAGAGGTTTGTATTTATGGCCGAGCGAAAAGCGAACCCGATGTGCTCACCCCATACATTGAGTACCCATTGTCACGAGTAGCACTTCGGGTCAGGGGGACAGTATGGTAAATTGATAAATGTGCAAACGAGAGAGTGGGTGAGGGGGACAATACGGACATAACAACATTAGTCCGAAAGAGGGAGCGTGCGAGGGAGCACGACACACATAGAGTGACAATTGTATGAACAACATAGCAGAAAAGAAAATATAGCATGATCGGGCCAACACACGCGTGAAGCACAAAGGTGAACCACTTGAATAGTTGTTTGCGCATCGTTAAATTCATGATTAAATTAACCCGAATAAATGTGGTAAATCCAGACCACATAAAATTCTTAAAAAATTACACAATAACTATAACTTTGTCGGGAGGCTTCATATAATATTTCGTAATTTTCGGAGCTCGTTTACTATATGTAAAAACTCATACAAATATTGAAATTGTATGAATATTTGAGAAATATTTACAATGGATAAAATTATACAAAAATTACACTACGAAGTACGTTGTATCATGAGGCTGTATATAAATTTTTGTAATTTTTTGAGCTCATTTGTTATATTTAAAAATTCAAACAAATACTAAATAAAAAATTAGGACAGGTAATTAAGCTAGCTAATCAGCCAACTTAACACCTGCCGTCCCCCCACCGGGTGACAGGTTGCCTGCTGTTTGCTGTTGAGGCGGCAGGTGCCTGTGGCCGGTGGCCTCGCCACGCGTCGCCTCACTGGTACTGCTGTCCTCCCACCGAACGGCAGAAGTGATATTTCTGTAAATATGATGACATATAACTACTATTGTAAATACCATACATAAAAGTACTAAATCCGACTTTGTCTCGCATGCATCTAATAGCAACTCTCGGTAATCCTCTACGTCGTAGATGTGTCACGTGTTTGCAGGATTTTTTTTATCCTTAGAAGGTGGTGGAAATGATCTTAAGAGGAGTGAATTTAGCATAAAAAGTATCTAAAATATTATGTTTTTCTGCAATGCAATACTTTTGTGTGTGTACATATATATGACTGTGCTATTCTACGCCTGTGGGCATTGTGCGTACCGAAAAGTTACTGTCGTGTATATATATATATATATATATATATATATATATATATATATATATATATATATATATATATATATATATATATATATATATATATATATATATATATATACACGTATATATCTCGAATACATATGGTTAGCACCGTAGTAGCATTAGAGATGCATAAATCTAAAATATATATAAAAGCAGTACCAACAACTCTCCTAGGCTTAGATTTTTGCTCGTCCTCAAGCAAAACCTTGGAAAGAAAATTACCAAAAATTTTAGATTTGCTCAAATGGCTCAAATTCTGGAAGTTACCACGAAAAAGGTTAACATGACCTCCTTCATACTCAAATCTTTGCTTGTCCTCGAGCAAAAGCAAAAAATATGAATTTTGAAAAAGGCAGGAGTAGATGCAATCATGAACGTACACTTGCAAATGTTAAGAACGTAACAAAGTACTAAGAAAGTGAAGGTTAGAAGAACCCAACATGAATATACGAATTACAGAAGTACCTGAAACTGACGGGAAACAGACCACTAACATACTAGGCTCCTCTCGCTACAGGAAAATTGCACGAGTGTGTTCAGTGAGTGGAAGTGGCGTGCTTGTCTTCTGGACGTAAAAGGAAGTTGTCTTTTATGTGCCTTTTTCCACGAAGGCACTTTGGCACGGCTCAATCAGTCCGAGATGTGGTTTTTAAGTCTCAATGCTATCTTTTTTGTGAATATCTTCGCCATACCGTAAAATCTTTATTTCTACTAACTGGAGGCTCCTCTAGAAATCCTAATATTAATTCTAGGTGAAAAAAATCTAGAAACTACCATATTAATTAAGAAAAAAAGAAAAATAGCTAGACAATCCTACGTTAATCGAAAAAGGAAACACTTACCATCTATTTTTGATATGATGTAACCTAGGGCTTAGATTAAGTATAGATACGAGCATCTATGTCTTTTAAGATCTACTATTACAATGTGAGAGCTCTAACGCAAGTAGCATTGAATGGAGCTTGCCTGTTTCTGGCTCGGTGTTCCCTTCCCTGTTCCCTCCAACTGTCATGACTCAATTGGCTATCTCTTCCTCCAGCTGTCCACACTGAACTAGCTCTCTATCCCCCCTTCCGAACGAAGCTTGCCTGTTTCCGGCTCCCCACCTCCTAGGGTTATCCCGGCACCGATGACTCCACTCGCCTTCCGCCGCCCGTCCTCGCCCTCGCTGCCCACTCCGCTCGCCTTCCGCCGCCCCGTCCTCACCCTCGCCGCCCACCCCGCTCCATCCCCCCTCCCGAACGAAGCTTGCCTATTTTCGGCTCCCCACCTCCTCGGGTTATCCACACGCCGACGACTCCGCTCGCCTTCTGCTGCCCCGTCCCCGTCCTCGCCCTCGCCACCCACCCCGCCCTCGCAATCGACGCCCTACCCTCGTCCTCGCCTCCCCCGCCCTTGCAATCGACGCGCGCCGACGACTCCGCTCGCCTTCCGCCGCCCAAGCCCTTCCTCGCCCTCGCCGCCCACCCCGCCCTCGCAATTGACGCCCTACTCTCGTCCTCGCCTCTCCCGCCCTCGCAATCGATGCGCCGCCGTTGCCCCTTGCCCCCACCCCGCCCCGCCCCCAAGCCCTCCGCCCCCGCCGATCCTCCCGACGGCTGCACTGCTCCCGCAACTTCTAGGCTCCCAGCTCCCAGTGTTTCCGCGCCTACGAATTGGGGCTCATGAGGGGCTTCGACCCGGCCGCCGGCCTGGTGGCGTACGCGCAGCAGCAGGACGACTGCCTCTACAGGGAGTGCACGACGGTGGCTGGCGACGTGCCCTAGGCCAGCGACGCGCTCGATTGCCTCCCTCCCCGAGGCTATGCCTTGGTACCAATTCTACTTTGCGCATACTTGTGTATAGCTCATTTACTTAAGACAAAATGTTGTTAACTTGAGAGATGCAACAAAAATCTTATGTAGAGATGCTCCAGATCACACTTTAGACAATTTGTAGAGATGCAACAAAAATCTTATGTAGAGATGCTCCAGAGATCACTTTAGACAAAATGCTGTTAACTTGAGACAATTTGTCCATGATGCTCCAAATCACACTTTAAAGATGCAATGGTCGCATAATCGACATTTTTCAGTTCTTGTGTTTTTATACAAAAATTCTCCCTTGACTAGAGTTCAGTAACACAACTTAAACATGCATACACACAAATTTCTAGATTCATTATCGGTTGTCAAAAGTGCCTCCCTCCCCGAGGCCGTGCCCTGGTAGCAATTCTACTTTGCGCATACTAAGTGAACATATTGTAGATTGCTTTAGTATCCTCCAAATATGAAATAAGAAATGAAGGTTTGAAGCAAACTAAGTGAACATATTGTAGAAATCTCCGTTAAATGATTGAATTGGCTTCTCATGTTGCAATCCTTGATTTTTTGGAGACATTGCCATAGGAGTATTGGCGGATGGGTGCAATGAAGCATCTACAACTGCATAGTACTCTGATATGTGTATGAAATCTTGGTTATTGGGAATCTCCAAATGACCCTAACCATAGAAAGGAATGAAAATATAAGTGGCAATGACAATCCAGGAGAAAAATCTTTTTGAAATGATAATGCTTGAGGATCATTTAACCATTATTGTAGCATGTGGTTGTGGCTGTTATTGTGGCTCATTTGAAATGACAACGTCCTTTTTCCTCCTGCGTTTTGCTTTCTCTAAACCACCAATAGGTCTCGCTGACCCACGGATTTGCTTTGCCTTGAGTTTGATGCCTATTGAGTTTCATGCTTTCACTTCACTGTGTAGTACTCATATCAACAGAGAATGTGCTTCGACCATATACTAATGCCCATTGGTGCTTTTTGTCAAATAGTCGTTGAAGCCAATTATTTTATTGTAGCTCATACTTGTCAAGCAATCGGTTCCATGCATTCATAAATTCGTCCTCCTCCTCTTGATCATATATACAGTTTTGAAATCCAATATTGAATTTCTTATAGTCCTTAACAACTCCAGCAAGGTGTTTGCATGCATTTTGATTCATATGCTATACACATATCCTATGATGAGTTTCAGGAAGGACTAACTTGATTGCTTTGGCCATGGCTGCATCTTCATCAGTCAAAATAGTTTGTGATGCCTTTCCTGACATTGCAATTAGAAAAGTTTTAAATAGCCAAACAAAACTATTAGTAGTCTCATCGTATAGAAGTGCAGCACCAAAAATAGTAGTTTTCTTATGATTGTTAACTCCAACAATCAAACCAAAAGGACATCCATCCAATTTTCTATACGTCGTGTCAAAGAAAATGACATCACCAAAAACTTCATAATCTGTGGCCATTTTAGAATCAACCTAGAAAATATTAGTTATCAAGTCATCCTCATCTACTTGAATATAATAGAAAAACTTCATATCTTCTGATACTTTTTTCTCCATATATTCCAACATCCCTCCAGTATCACCTTGGTTTGTCTTCAATATCCTCTTTGAGTATAGTCTATTCTTCATGTCTACACGAGTAAATCCAAGATTCTCAAATCCACATGCTTCTTTTGCCATTAGATCAATAGAAGTTTTAGTAGAAATGCCTATAGATTTTGCAACTTCCACACTTGCAACCTGGGCTTCATTAATTTTCCTATGCGATCTTAATTGGTGGGCTTGGCTTCTAGTAGCAAGTTTATGGTTGTGCTCAGATACAAAGTGGTAGGCACAATACAATCCATCTCTGAGACTTATCTTCATACATACTTGACACATACATCGTGTTTCTGGCCTACTGAAACATTTACCATAATCTGAAAATTCTGCTCTTTAGTCAATACCTCGAGTTCCTGTTAATATAATTAATTATTAGATAACATGTCACAAAGTAAATACAAATTGCATAGTAAAAATTGTTAATGTCAATACCTTCACGAGAACAAACAAATGTTCTGTTCTTTATATTTGAAGAATTTTTCACATTATGGTAACTACTCCTTCGGATACTAAAGCCCATCTTATAAGCATAAGCATTGTAAAAGTCATAAACGTCTTCTTCAGAGTTAAACTTCAAGCCGACATTTGGTATCAAGTCTTCAAGAGAATCTTTTGTTTGAGCCGCTTCAAAATTTTCATGATCCTGAGTTACAATTTTTGAATCTACTTTTATTAGTTGGGAGTATACATTACAAAGCATTAGAGATCTATGTGATAACTAACACAATGTATAAGTTAGTGTGGCAAGTTCAACTGAGCTAAATTTACCTTACAATTGTTCTTCATGCATGTCATGAGTTAGTTTGATGACTATGGCAATTTCTTAGGAAGAACTAGAGGTAATGTATGGCTTGAGAACTCTATAAAGAAATCTTCAAGTTTATGATGCTAGCCACATTTTTGCATTGCTAATCCTAAGGCAGTTCAGAAGAATGTTTCATTTCTAAAGCCATTGCATCATTTTTGAAGGATCAATTGAATAAATTATTGCGGGTCTATTCTGCTGCAGATGACGAGAAGATGATGTATCTGCCAAGAAAAGTAAGAAAATGTGACGCAATGGACCTGGATAAGCCCTTCAATGCTGCTCATGGTCACATCTGATGCCTGGAACCGAGAAGAAGGAAAAGAAGGAAAAGTGCAAAGTTTCTGGGAAAACTCAGTCTTCAGAATTAAACTTCATGCCGAACCGAGTAATAAGCCCTTCAATGTTGCTGCTCATGGACAAATCTGATGCCTGGAACCGAGAAGAAGAAAAAGAAAAAAGTGCAAATTCTGGGAAAACTGGTTGCTGGGAGAATGTCTGCTTCATGTGAGAAACTTCCAAATCTGGATGTTCATGTGAGAATGGTTGCTGGACTTTGCTTCTGGAGAAACTGAAAATAGTGGTTGCTGGACTTTGCTTCTGGAGAAAGTCTGCAGCACCAAAGCAATCTGAATTTTATAGTGGTAGGATGTTCCGAGGAGAACAAATGATGTTCTTGTGCTGAATGTTTTGCTTCTGGAGAATGTTTCGCTTCTAGAGAACTTATGTGCAAACTGCTGCATGAGTGGAAGCTGCGATCCTTTTTTTGGGTGCGTAAAGCCTTTTTGGCGCTCCGGGACTGGGACCTTTTTGGCGCTCTGGGACTGGGAGGGTGGGAGAAGAGAGAGCCAATACTGGTATGCCACGTGACGGGAACAGGCAGGGGAATAGGCAAAAGGGAATAGGCAAGTTTGTTCAGTAGCAGTAGCCTGGCGGAAAATTGGGGCCGAGTGGACCAGCTAGGATTAATACCGAGGGGGCCCAAGGGAAGTACGACTTAGACTCGGACACACACACATGACGCATGCGATACATACGCACGCAGAAGAAGTTTAACACGGGCCAGACAAAATGTCTACCAATCAAATTTGCTTTCTCCATTCATTTAACTATAGCTAATACATGTGCATACATGGAGAAGATAGCTAGGTTATTAGGTAATACACTTAACTACATACTCCGTCCATTTCTTTTTGGAGCCGTATTTTGATCGTGATTAAGAAAGTCATAAAATACAAACCATGCATATATGTATCTATGATGTAAAGAGAGTACTACATATGAGTTGGTTTCGTTCGTTGTTGTACATGTGTGACGGAAGTGCCGGCAATGGCACGTCGAGGCAGGTCAAGACATGCATGGCCTGCGCGATGGACGGCCGCTCGCTCCTGTCGAGTTGCGCACACCAGAGCCCGACTACCAGCACTCGCTCCATCTGCCGCTCGTCCATCTCATCACCCCTCAGCCTCTCGTCGACAGCATCAAGGATGGCATTTTTTCCCACACAAATTCCAGACCCATTTCAGCAGCATCGAGACCTCGTCATCTGACTGAGCCTTCACCAGAGGCCGCCGGCCAGAGACGATCTCGAGCAGGACGATGCCAAAACTGTAGACGTCCGACTCGATGCTCGGCCGCTGCGTGCTGATGAACTCTGGGTCAATGTACCCCCGAGTTCCGTGAACGACATGGGTTGTATGTGGCGCAGTTGCAGGGTCAACAAGCCTCGCCAGTCCAAAGTCTCCTAACTTTGCATTGCACGAAGAGTCGAGCATTATATTGCTTGGTTTGATGTCACCATGCACCACGTATTGCTCCAACTCGTCATGTAGATAGCGTAGTGCAGATCCCAACCTAAGAATGATATTGTACCTATCAATTAAATCATTAAGCCATGTTACTACTGGAATGGATTAGATTGTAGATCAAATGTAGCATTGAAATTTTGAGATGGGCACCCGTGGAGCAAGTGATTTTACAAAAGTTTCTAGAAAATGATATGCATATAGCTAACTGTACTATCGTTCTATTTAACTTTACAAGCTTATTGCATTTCTGCTAATTAACACTACTACAAAAGAGGCTAAACTGAACGCTTATATCACAGACGGTTCCTAGGAACCATCTTTGCTGCAAGTATCATAGACGGTTCATACGAATAACCGTCTGTGATATTTTCACAGATAGTTTTGTATTAAAAACCGTCTGTGATATGTTTCCCGCTTCACAGTCCTCCAAAATTTCATAATCTTCCGCATGAGTCCGAGTAGAATTCCGTTCTGAGACATCTTTAATAAAACGGGCATAATTTTGCATACGGTGTCCGTTTTTGACGTTCTTGTATTCGTTGGAAAGCTAGCGATGAGCCTGATCCAAAAAAACGATCGACTCATGCCTGTCGCCCTCTAAGACCCTCAAAATCGGCCATCTTTATCCCTAAATTTGCGTTACAATTTTTTGGTTTCTATTTTTGCCCTTTTTCTTAGTCTTCCCTTCGGAATTTGGATTTTGCTTCAACTGAAAAGTTGTAGATCTCATCGAAACTTTTCAAATAAGTATATATAAGCTATATATAACTTTGCTATTTTATCTTTTGAGACTAGTTGTTTATATTGCACCAGTATATAAAACTTTGTGGTCTAATTCACAGATGGTTGGTATATAGAACCATCTGTGATATTCATTCATCATAAACAGTTCTAGTTACCAATCGTCTGTGATAGAGAGTATCACAGACGGTTTGTATGTATAACCGTCTGTGATAATCTGACCACTGGGCCCGTCGATCCTCCCCAACCCAATCCTAGCCAATAGAAATCCGCCAACCCTCATCTCACGGATCGTAGCTCCACCTCTCCATTTCAGTGTCAAAAATTTTTGCACTCCCGCCTCTCCCTCTCCTATAAATAATCACTCAAACCTAGCCTCCTTGCCGTTCTCCTCTTCCTTGACCCTTACCATAATAGCCCGCACGAAGCAGATGACGCACAAGTCTACGGGAGGCAAGACACCACAGAAACAACTAGCTACCAAGGCGGCGCTCAATCAACGCCGACGATGGTGGGCGTCAAAGATATCCAGCTCGTGCGCTGCATCAGGGGCGAGAAGGTCTAGGCATAGAGGATCTTTGCTTTTTCTCTGTTCTTGTTGTGTTAGCTAGATGGGTAACCTGCTCGTTGTTTTGAGATATTGTGATGGTAGGCTCTAATCTTAATAAAAATAGAATGTGTACTGTGTTTCTTACTGTATTTGTTTGTTTTCTGATGACATAGTTAACATTTCCTGTGGCTAGCCGAAAAAAAAGAAAAAAAATAGGTATAGAATGAACTATCACAGAAGATTTTGTGATATAAACCATCTGTGAAGGATTATCACAGACGGCTCAAACAAAAAACCGCAGTGATACTAGCATATCATATACGGTTCTATCTACCAACCGTCTGTGATGAAAAAAATATCACAGATGGTTCTAGCTACCAACCGTCTGTGATAATCATCTATTACAGACGGTTGGTAGCTAGAACCATCTGTGCTGTAACTGTTGTTGACTTGTGATCCAAATTCTATACATCATTAGGCCAGCTTCTGGACGGAGCGTAGCGGAGGCCCGTCGCCGGAGGCTTAGGGCAGCAATTAATTATGGTTCGGGGAAGAATGCTGGTACAAGAACTGGCTAGAGATCTGGTGAGGAAATGGTGAAGTTTTAATGGCAACAAAGCTAGCCTATTTTCCACTGTCAATGGAGTCAAGTCGGTCTTTGGTTGCCTGTCTTATTCTTCCATTGAATGACGTTCAGGTCCAGCGAAATTGCTATTCTATGCGTACGCGTTGCAACCATGCTTAACAATTTCGACGAAATTTTAGTAATTTTGGAAATTTCAGTCTCCTCTGAAATTATTTTCAAGACCGAAATTTGAGTTCAAATTCAAATATTTAGATGAACTTCAAATATTAGAGCAAGTTTTATCTATATCCAATATCTAGTTTATCTCTACCATCTTTGATAACTGTTTTCTCAAAATTCTAAAGTTTTATCAAAACTCAAATTACCAAAATTTGAATAAAATCCAAACCGAAATTACCAAAATTTCGGTGATTTCTGTAATTTTGCTACCCTCCGAAACTTTTTCGAAATCAAAATTGTTAACGCTGGTTGCAATACGCACCCATATGCATAGGTCAGGTCACTCTGCCATTTTGTGTGTAGACCGAGTCGCGCACGCATGTGCGTGTTCTGCACTTCTCTTTTGGTTATGTTTTTTTGAGTTTTTGGTATTTAGTTTCTCCAAAAATCAAAATGAGCAGAGGTAGTTTCTTAAAGTGGATCTTTCAAATAAATTTTTAACTATAAAATCATATACGTCGTCCATATCGGTATTTTCATCATCTATTGCCGTCTCGTAAAACACAAATAAAACAATGAGCTACAACCAAAAGCCATCATCTGGTCAGAACGACGTGCACGCGGCATCTCCACCATATGCGATAGGCATGTTTCGCTGTCGAAAGGGCATCCACATATGAGTGAGATGAAAGAACTTTTGAATATGATTTTCAAAAAAGAAATTTTCAATTGCGAATTTGAAGAACTCTTCAACAAACATTTGATAGAATTCAACCAAAAAATTGAAGAACTTTGAAAAACTAGAGTTTTCAACTAAAAATTTGAAGAACTTTTCAATTGAAAATTGGGAGCTTTCAACTCATAAACTTCAAGTCGGGAGCTTTCAACACATGGACTTTTCCATATTGGACAGCTTTCAACCCATGAACAATCAAATCAGGAGCTTTCAAATCGGGGAGCTTTCAACCCATGAATTTTTTAAAAAAATCGAGAACTTTTCAAACCGAGCCAATGGACTTTGTCAATTTGGGGCCCACGTGAGTACGCGCTAGTTGAGTTTCTAGCGCTTGCGCGCTGAATAGACAGTTCCAGAACTCCAGATTCGAAATACTTCTATTCTACTGAGGGATTGCAATCTCAGCTCTCAAACAAAATTTTCAATTTTGTACATAATTTTCAATTCTGCATAAGATCTTGTAGGATCGATTCACACTAAGATAGGCAATCAGAGGGGGGTGAATGATTGCGGAAGCTAAAAATAAATTTTAAGACTCTCCCCTAAACACAAAACCTATTTAAGCCTCGTTTAAAAATTCTGAACAGAATAATGTACTCTCACTAAAACTGATCCCAATAAAAAACCATAACTCCGATTGACCTCAAATTTTGACAGAATAAACTAGATAAAATTATTAAACTAATCCAACTGGAATTACATCAAACGGAGATCTAGAACTCGAGATATAAAATAAACAAGATTACTGATGCAGATAGTGACGAGAATTGATTAAGTCCTAATTAAGCAAATAAACAAAATCCGTAAGTATAAAAAAAACAAAACTCAATTAACCTTACCTAATTGTATGCACTAATCATATTTTCCTCTTTCCTCAAAAACTCAAATCATGTATGCATGTACCGAGAGCAACAAAAGGAGTTAGCACATGCAATCTTTGAAAGAACTTTTCAACAACTAACAGCCATCATGCAACACGTCAAAACCATAAAGCAAATACTGAATTAGTAATTACCTCCCGATGTAAATAGCTGGTAGATCTTCCTAGTTATGTCACGTATGCATGCGCTATCTGGTTTTCTTCTGCCGCAGACCAAGCCGCCTCCTGATCTTTCAATCTTCACGCGCCGCCTCGCTCTGTTCTCTCTGCGTCTTCTTAGCGCTGGTTGTGCAGCCCCCTGTGTGTTTCTTTCCGAAAATCACCAAGCGAATCAATTTGCCGCACACTCTGTTTTCTTCAAAAAGCCTCAGCTTTGTTCGTACACGATCGCCGCAATGCCGTTTCCTTTTTCTTTAGAAAATCAGCACAGCGCCCGCACAAAAAGAACAAACACCAACCGGCCGCAAGGAAGACGCTCACGCTTTTGTTTTTCGAAAACGACGGCCGAACTCCAAAAATCGCCGCACAGCCTATCTCATTAATCTCTCTTCCGTTACAAATCACGGCACCAAAAACAGCCGCCGCTCTCTCTCTATTTATCTAGTCTCCCTTCAATCTTTAACCTACTCCAATACAAACTCTCAGTCCTAATACAACTCATCCTAGGCTTTTTCGCCTCAACCAGGCTTTTTGGCCCACTACTTTCCAAGGGACCCAAAACCCTTCATAACATGGGTTTTTTTAATTCTTTTTATGCTTCCGATTTTTCCAGCCTTCCACGTGTCGAAGCCTCCAGGACCGCACCTCCTGTATCTTCTCCACGCATCATCTCCATGAGCATTGTTCTCTAGCCTGAACATCCCGCATGACATCCTTGACCGATAGGACCTCAGTTCTTCCCTGAACTTAGTCCCGAAACCTCAGTTCCACCCGAACCTAGTTTCAGTCCCGTCATCGACCATGTTCCGCCTCAAGCAACACCTGCACATGAATAAACAAACAACCGCATATGAGCACAAGTCCACGACTTGACTCAAGTCAATCCGCACAATACCTCACACGAGCGTATCATGCAACCTATCATATCACCATGCTATCACAAGCATATAAAGAAGCAACACATCATAAATAATACAGTAACACCATAACCAACGTTGTCAATTATTCATCATCTAAAATAACCTAGACCTGGCCATATGGTCTAACAATCTCCCCCTTGATGAATACATTGACAACACCACAAAAATTGTATGATGAATTAGCTTCAAATAGATATAAGTGAAGAATTGAAGCCGAAAAAGCTTTTTAAGCCACACATCTCAAATCTCTCCCCCTCAACATAAGAGATGTAGTTTTAGCAAATTTCTACAATGTCTCACAAAACACACCAAATCTCTCCCCCTTTGGCAATGTAATCATCAAGAAATTTCAGTGAATAAGAATAAATCTAAGAAAGAGCAATGATAATAAAAATCTAGAAGCTTTATAGATTATTCAAGTCACGTTGCATTGGTTTAATAAAGCAACCAAGTCATATTTTTGAGTAGAGCTATCTAGATCATATAAAACCATATATTATATAACAACGTCACAACAAGTTTTCAATATGATTAAGCAATTTATATTAATGATAGGCATCTCAACAATAACCAAACTAATTATAAAGAGCACAATGAGATATCACAACTAAAAGTCAAAACATAAAAGTGAAGCAAATTTTAACTCTAGACGAGCTAGCAGTCTCATGTAACAACTTATTGCTCCACACTCAATTTTTAGGCATGTGACATGCTTGTAGCATACTTCTTTTCATAATGACGTACTTTTCTTCTTCTTTTTTTTTATGGTGGCATGCTTGAAGCATACTTCTTTTCATTTTGCGCACTTTTGTGCCCTTTTTTTTGTTCACCATGGTATGCTTGAAGCATACATCTTTTCAATTTTTTCTTTATATACTCTTTTTTTTAATAACATGCCAAATTGAGTGATCATAAGAATTAGAACATGAAACATGCGAGCCTCATAACCAAGAGTTAAAATAAGACTCACAATCAAGCTAATCCTTTTCGATGGACATCGCAAAGTAATAACTATAATTAATCTAGTCAAAGTATTCCGCCATGTCATACTTTTAATTCAAATGTAGCAATTTAATTATAAACAGTCATAATCAAAGCTACACAACATATGAATAGATATGATAAAGAGAGCTCTACTACTCAATTGAATTCAATGACTTGGATTTGATGAGTTATTTGACAAGGATAATAAACAAAGCTTCCGAAATTTTTAAACAACAAGCTCCCCCTCAGAATAATCCCATAAGAAGTAATACTCCCAACTCACTTTGCAATTGAGGAAAACGAGAAGTATCAAACAATTTCGAGTGCAAATCAACAACTTGAGAATTTAACAAGATTTAAGACAACATCACCTTTTTCACATGGTCTCTCAAAAAATGAAATCTCTTGGAAGCCATCAAAGAGAGTGAAGAACCACCAATTTTTCCAATCAAGTAATGATGTAAAAGACCGGAACTCAATCTAGCTCATGTTCTCCATCTCTATCAGCTATTCTTACATCACAGGAAACATCGATCTCACAGTACTGGGGTTAGTGAAATAAGATCTAGGAATCCAGTACTGAGACACACGACGAACAGGAGCAACAAAGCTAGAACCAAAATCACGTGCATGTGGATAATTAGAATGCCGAAAAGAACGTGAATTATTTGAATTAAATCTCAATCTAGCATGTGAAGCAGATTTAAAGTCATCATGAAATTTCTCAAAAAACATAGCTTTCACATTAGTTGTAGGAACAAAAGACATTGCATGTTTTTGTTTCAAAGCATTCAATCTTTCCTTCCTCTCTTTCTTAGCACGTCTAAAGCAAAATTTATTCAAGTGTTCATCCCTTCCACAGTAGGTGCAATGAAATTTAACATAACCAGAATTCTTTTGAGATGATGAGCTAGCACCTACATTATTATTTGATGAACTTTACATAAAGCCAGCAGATTTAAACACCGTTTGATTTGGTTCATGTTTCACTTCAATTTTTCCAGGTTCAAGAGACTTAATAACCTTAGGAGGATTATTTTTGGCATGCTCAACAAAATTAAATCCTAAACCACGATTTTTCACACTTGTTTTTGACTTGTCTAGAATCATATTTAAATTTTTCTTGCCAAAAGAAAATCTCTCTAAAGTGTCTTTCAGGTACTCATTCTCTTTAGCTAGAGTGGGACAAGTTGTGCATTTAACATGTTCATTCACAAGACTTTTAGAAGCACTAGACTGAGCCAATTTTTCTTTTTCAGCAAAATCATTAAGTTGTCTAGTCAAAGCTTATATTTCAGTGTTAAGCTTAGAACAATTAGAGCAAGAAGATATCTCATGATAAAGCATCTGTTGAATTGTTTCCTGAGATGAACTAAGTCTAGCTTCTAGCAAATCACATTTAGAGCAAGCTTTAGATTGAGCATTTAAAAAACTTGATTCTAAACATGAAAAAGAACTAAACTTAAGCTTTCCAATTTCATCATTAGCACATTTCAATTTTTCATCACAAGAGTCATGTGCTAATCTTAATTCATCAAATTTAGCAGTTACATCTCTAAGTTGATCCATGTTTAAAGCATTAAGTGACCTAGCATTCTCTAACTCAGAATGTAAAATTTGACAAGACTCACAAGATTCATCATCAGGAATTAAAACTCTAAGTCTTGCAATTTCAGAATTTATAGATTCAACCAATGTATCGTATTTCTTAATCTTTTTATCTTTCTTTTCTAGCAAAGTACCAAGTTTAGCAACAGCTTTAGCTAAATCATCATAAGAAGGTTCTACCTCATTGTAGTTGTCGCTGTCAAGATCATCATTGTCAGTGGAGCTTTTGCTACTTGCCATTAGACACAAACCAGTTAAATCTTTCTTGCCTTTGGGAAAATCATCCTCGCTGTCCGTGTCCACATCACTCGTATTAATTTGCTTAAGAGCCGCAAGAACACGATGCATCACCTTGCGATTTATATAGCCATTCTTTTTGTTCTTCCTTTTTTCTTTCTCCATCTCTTCTTCCTTCTCATTTTCTTCCCTTGTAAATTTTGCTAGAAACTTTGGACATTTAGGACGAATATGATTGAGATCACCACACTCATAGCACCTTTGAGGACCAAAATTTTCTCTCTTTCTTGATCTCACATTCTGTAAGGCTCTTGTGAAGCGTGTAGAGAGGAGTTCCAAAACATCTTCCGGGAGTTGCTCTAGCTGTTCATCGGTTAGCGAAGACAAAGAAGACAAAGCATAGCTAGTAGAAGAATTATCACTATTAGACTTGCTAGATTGTGAAGCTAAAGCAATTGATTTATTACCATTATTTTTCTAGCAAAAACATCTAATTCATGAGTTTTCAATTTAGAATAAAGTACATCTAATGTAAGTGTACTCATGACAGTAGATTCTCTAATGGATGTAACCTTCATCTCCCATATCGACATATCTAATGCTCCAAGTAATTGACGTGCATTTTCAGCATCAGTATAAGTAACATTAACAGCACGTAGGTTACTAAGAATTTTATTAAAGCGGGCAAAGAGATCATCTATTGATTCACCAAGTTTCATTTCAAAACGCATGTAATCCTTTTTGTACATGTCTTGACGTACCTCTTTAATAGTAGATGAACCCTCATGATAATCACACAATGCTTTCCATACCTCATATGCGGATTTAAGATGCACAACACGATCAAAATCACTCCTTCCTAGTCCTTGAATTATCAGGTTCCTTGCCTTGCTATTTGTCTCCACTTGTGCCATGTTCACCGCTGTCACATTATCGTTCTCGGGCACTTGATAAGGCTTGTAGACCATCTCCCATATTGCAAACCCTTGAGCTTGAATATATGCCTCCATCTTCGCTTTCCAATATTGAAAATCAACACCATCGAAAACACAAGGTTTTGTGGAATACCTATCCGTCGACATGTTTTCTAATCACCGGTTAAGATCAATTAGAAAAATAAATCTGCTCTGATACCACTTGTAGGATCGATTCACACTAAGATAGGCAATCAGAGGGGGGGTGAATGATTGCGGAAGCTAAAAATAAATTTTAAGACTCTCCCCTAAACACAAAACCTATTTAAGCCTCGTTTAAAAATTCTGAACAGAATAATGTACTCTCACTAAAACTGATCCCAATAAAAAACCATAACTCCGATTGACCTCAAATTTTGACAGAATAAACTAGATAAAATTATTAAACTAATCCAACTGGAATTACATCAAACGGAGATCTAGAACTCGAGATATAAAATAAACAAGATTACTGATGCAGATAGTGACGAGAATTGATTAAGTCCTAATTAAGCAAATAAACAAAATCCGTAAGTATAAAAAAACAAAACTCAATTAACCTTACCTAATTGCATGCACTAATCATATTTTCCTCTTTCCTCAAAAACTCAAATCATGTATGCATGTACCGAGAGCAACAAAAGGAGTTAGCACATGCAATCTTTGAAAGAACTTTTCAACAACTAACAGCCATCATGCAACACGTCAAAACCATAAAGCAAATACTGAATTAGTAATTACCTCCCGATGTAAATAGCTGGTAGATCTTCCTAGTTATGTCACGTATGCATGCGCTATCTGGTTTTCTTCTGCCGCAGACCAAGCCGCCTCCTGATCTTTCAATCTTCACGCGCCGCCTCGCTCTGTTCTCTCTGCGTCTTCTTAGCGCTGGTTGTGCAGCCCCCTGTGTGTTTCTTTCCGAAAATCACCAAGCGAATCAATTTGCCGCACACTCTGTTTTCTTCAAAAAGCCTCAGCTTTGTTCGTACACGATCGCCGCAATGCCGTTTCCTTTTTCTTTAGAAAATCAGCACAGCGCCCGCACAAAAAGAACGAACACCAACCGGCCGCAAGGAAGATGCTCACGCTTTTGTTTTTCGAAAACGACGGCCGAACTCCAAAAACCGCCGCACAGCCTATCTCATTAATCTCTCTTCCGTTACAAATCACGGCACCAAAAACAGCCGCCGCTCTCTCTCTATTTATCTAGTCTCCCTTCAATCTTTAACCTACTCCAATACAAACTCTCAGTCCTAATACAACTCATCCTGGGCCTTTTCGCCTCAACCAGGCTTTTTGGCCCACTACTTTCCAAGGGACCCAAAACCCTTCATAACATGGGTTTTTTTAATTCTTTTTATGCTTCCGATTTTTCCAGCCTTCCACGTGTCGAAGCCTCCAGGACCGCACCTCCTGTATCTTCTCCACGCATCATCTCCATGAGCATTGTTCTCTAGCCTGAACATCCCGCATGACATCCTTGACCGATAGGACCTCAGTTCTTCCCTGAACTTAGTCCCGAAACCTCAGTTCCACCCGAACCTAGTTTCAGTCCCGTCATCGACCATGTTCCGCCTCAAGCAACACCTGCACATGAATAAACAAACAACCGCATACGAGCACAAGTCCACGACTTGACTCAAGTCAATCCGCACAATACCTCACACGAGCGTATCATGCAACCTATCATATCACCATGCTATCACAAGCATATAAAGAAGCAACACATCATAAATAATACAGTAACACCATAACCAACGTTGTCAATTATTCATCATCTAAAATAACCTAGACCTGGCCATATGGTCTAACAGATCTAGTATACATTGCACATAAGTAGGGATCAATGGGATTTTCTCTGCCAAAACCGCAGTCTAGAAAAAAAATCTCGGGGGTCGGAGATTTCTGGTTACCGAGACAAGAAACTTTCCATAAGTCTACCGAAATGACGAGCTGTTGCTGATCTTGACAGAGATCTCCATATCAAAAGAGTGAATGCGTGGATGCTGATCTTGATAGAGATTTCGAGCTAGTTAAGGCTACGGAGACGTCTTTAACCCTGTTTGGCACAGCTTCACCAACAGCTTCATGAGCTGTTGTGAGCTGTTTTTTGCCAAACACCTTTTTTGCAAACAGCTTCATGGGTGAAGCTCCTTTTTTTGTGCTCTCACAAAGGAATAGGGAGAGGTGAAGCTGAAAAAGTAGCTTTTCACAGCTCTCTCCCTCATGCCCACAGTCTAGGAACCCACTGCCCTTCTGGTTCACCAAAATTACACGCATTTGCCACTAGTCCATCCCGTTCACCTCTCCCGTTCACGAAACATAAACAAGGCACTAATATTGCTTCCTAATGATTTTAATTATTTTTTATTTTAATGTTTTAATTCATACTCATTCAAATATATTATTTTTTAATTCATATGACCATATACAAACATACAACTCCAAATGTTAGAACAAGTCAGGTAGACAGGGGCATCTTGGACAATTGCTCTCTCTCAGCCATGCATGAAGCTGTTGGTGAAGCTGTTTTGCCAAACAGTTTTCCAAAACAGATTTAGCTTCATCGGTGAAGCTGCTCGTGAAGCTGAAACAAAAAAAAAACAGCTTTACTAGTGAAGCTGAGCTGTGCATCATTAGTTCGTGAAGCTTTAAATTATTCAGGGATTAGAAATAGATGGGTCAGGTGGTCCCGTGAAATTGCATCATTAGTTTGAATAGTTTAGGCCGAAACTACCAGACAAGACACAGTGCGTCAACTGGATTGAAAGATGAAGTCAACGGGTCAAACCGATGACTTCACACATGATGAAAAAAAGGGTATATGGAATCAGCGTAGGTAAGATCATTAGAATAATCTTACTGTACTTTATGTTCGTGAGTTTTTTTATTCATGTTTGATTTTTCCTAACGTTCTTAACACCGTAGGTACATGAAGATCTTAGTTAAAAGCCAACAATTAATATCAGAGTCATGGCGCCGTGAAACTCTTCCTGTGGTCGCCGGAGTAAGACAGACACGTCGAAACGTGGGGGGCTCGGCTGCATCATGGCCGAGCTCCTCACTGGCACTGGCACAACCATGTTCCAGGGCGGGTCGACAATGGAGGCCAAGGGCAACATGCTCGATGTGGTTAGCGCGCAGGGCATAAAGGACTGGCCGGAGTTCAAGCAGCTAGCAACCAATCTGACAGCGCTAATGCGGGGATGCAGGAATACCAACCGTCTCCGGGAGCTATTCCCCAATCGAAAGGAGGCCCGCCGCACAGGGCGGCCGGCGCTGTCGTCGGCCGGCTTCGAGGTCCTGAAAGGGCTGGTGGAGAGCAACCCAGAGAAGAGGCTCACCACAGCAGACGCGCTCCAGAAGCAGCAGTTCAATGCCGGACGCCATCGTGGGTTCAGTGCCTGATTCACGTCATGCGTGGGAGATATTGTTTCTAATGTATCCGATTAGCTCCAGTAATAGTAGCTAGTATCTAGTCATGCGTGGGAGATATTGTTTCTTTTGTTCTTAGGTAATAATAGTTAATCCGATTAACAATTGTATGTTAGAGCCTAAACCTTATGCATGTCATCACAAAAGCCGCTAGTCTAGAATCTAGAACACCTAGGGTTTGGGATCGGGGAAACTTACGGTCGCCGATGAACGCCATTTGAGCGAAGACCCGTGCCTGCGTGATGCAGGTGTGAGGTAGAGTCGGTGAAGACCGCAGTGTCACCGGTGTACGGGTGTTGCCGGCGGAGTCCTGCAGAGGCGGCGGAGACGGCCTTCCCGTTGCTAGCAGCGCGTAATAGATTGGGTCTTGATTAGGGTTTGTACGGGGTTTTGAGTCTCACGGGATTGGAACGGCGTAACCCAAACGTGAGGCCGGAACCCCCCTTTTATATTGCGCTGCGCAACGGGGGACCGTAACCAAAATTGGTAAGGCACCCCCGATCAGGGCGCTGAAAATCAGGGACGTGGGTTTCCCCACGTCTCTCTCGTCTCGGCCGTTTGGCCTGAGATCAATATCCAACATTCTCCCCCTTGATCGTAAGGCTAAACATCATAAGCCCTCTCTCAATAAAAGTTCGCACCAAAGTAATGCTTCACAATAGTCAATTAAGTACCGCTGGACATCAGTACTTATAGTGCTTCATTCTATATCGATCGGATAACATAATTCTTCATGGGAGTTGGTTACTTTATATGGTCCTCTTATTCCAGGATCACAGGCTCTCCAATAAACCCATGCCGGCAACATGATCACGAAAAATATTGGGTGGTAAGCCTTTTGTGAGCGGATCCACAAGCATAAATTTAGTTCCAATATGCTCAACCTTAATTGTTTGATCCTGGACTCTATCTTTCACAACATGATACTTTATGTCAATGTGCTTGGCAGCCGCACTCGACTTGTTGTTACTCGAATAGAAAACTGCGGGTTGATTATCGCAGTACAGAATGAGTGGTCTAGAAATGCTGTCTACCACTCTCAATCCCGGGATAAAGTTCTTAAGCCATACAACCTGCCCGGTAGCCTCATAACATGCCACAAATTCAGCCTGCATTGTCGACGATGCAGTAAGTGTTTGCTTTACACTTTTCCATGAAATTGCTGCTCCTGCGAGGGTGAAAATATAACCTGATGTGGACTTCTTAGTGTCTTTACACCCCGCAAAATCAGCATCAGAATAACCAACAACCTCAAGGTTATCGCATTTTCTATATGTGAGCATGTGACCTTTAGTGCCTTGCATATAGCGCAGGACTTTCTTAACGGCTTTCCAGTGGTCCGGTCCTGGATTTGATTGATATCTGCCAAGCATCCCGGTAACAAAAGCTAAATCAGGGCGCGTACATACTTGAGCATACATAATACTTCCGACAGCAGAAGCGTCAGGTATAGCCTTCATCTGATCAGATTCAAAGTCATTCTTTGGGCATTGAAATTTCCCAAACTTATCGCCCTTAACAATAGGAGCAGGCGAGGCAGAGCATTTATGCATATTGTATCTCTTTAGTACTCTGTCAATGTATGCCTTTTGTGATAAACCTAATGTTCCTTTGGACCTATCTCGGTGAATTTCAATACCAAGAACATAAGATGCTTCACCGAGATCTTTCATGTCAAAATTGGACGAGAGAAATCTTTTAGTTTCCCGCAGCATGTCTACACTGCTGCTGGGCCAATAATATATCGTCCACATAAAGAATTAAGAAGGTGTAATTACTCCCCCTGAACTTAACATATGTACAATTATCAGCATCATTCTCCTTAAATCCAAATTTCCTTATGACTTCATCAAACTTAAGGTACCATTGCCTAGAAGCTTGCTTCAGGCCATATATGGATTTCCTTAGCTTGCATCCCAAATGTTCCTCGCCTTCCACAACAAAACCTTCCGGTTGTGTCATGTAAACATCCTCATACAAGTCTCCATTCAGGAATGCAGTCTTAACGTCCATTTGGTGCAACTCTAAATCAAAATGTGCTGTGAGCGCCATTATGATTCTAAATGAATCTTTGGTTGTGTTGGACCGAAATGGCGACAGAGGGGGGGTGAATGTCGCTTTCTAAAAATCGCCCCCAACACGTATCTTCTTCTCCAATAGCTATGGGAGCTATGAAGGTAGAAGACCAGTGCTCACAAGACACCCCAGCAGCAGGAAAAACACAAATACAGAGACCAGCAAGCGAGAAAAATCAAATCGGGAAAATTCTGGCCTCAAGCGGTAGTACCTCTCCCGGAGCGGTAGTACCTCTGAGCGGTAGTACCTCTCCAGGAGCGGTAGTGCCTCTCGAGAAAAACAGCAAACAGGAATTTCTGAAAACTGAGAGATTCGCAATGATTCTTGGATTCTTGGCTTGGGAAACTTTGAGGATAACTAGGGAACACTCCCAGAAGACTAAACCAAGAGCCAATAACAAGAAATCCACTCCAAGAATCAAGAATTTCAGATTTGGGTAAAAATCTGAAATCTTCCAAGAACCGAGCCAAAAACCAAATAACTCCCCAATCGTTGATCCTTTGGCTATAAAATTTTGAGGGAAGCTAAATAATAGCCTCTGGACTCTTCATACCAAATTTCAAGCCATCTTAACAAGGGAGTCAAAATCTGGACCAAAACCAAGAAACGAAGAACAAGAACACAGAGGGCTCAAAAGAGAAATCTGAGGATTAAACGAAGTTAGCTCTTTGAGAGATCGATCAAATGATCTTGAAGTACTATCCCATCATAGAGCAACCCATTTTGGCACTCTCCAGCAGCAAACAATAGGAAATCAAGAAAATCAAGAAATCCACAGATAGAGCAAATGAAGAACAGAAGCTACGATACAAGAGACAAACTCAGATTTCATTTCTTGGACCAATAGGACTACAGATACATCCCGATACGCATGGACATTCAAACACAAGGATGATTACAAGACTCTCCACTCAATCCCTCTCCTCTCCAAGCCAAGAATCCAACCCATACATGCTTGGAAGGGATGAACACCACTAGGACACACACCTAGAAACCATCGATGAAGCTACAGAGGGAGCACACTCTGCCTCCACCGACTCACACCAACTAAAGAGCTAAAGGAGACAACCTTCCCAAAGCCTCTTTTGACTCTAAAACCCTAATTCTCACCCTAGTGCTCAAGGGGGCATGCAGCCCCTCCTCTCCTTTTATAGCCTTGGCTAACGGGTCTCCGCCCCGTTACGCCTGCTAAATCCAACGGCGCCCGCTCCCGCTTGTGCAGCCTCGCGAATTTCCCGATTCGCCCCTCCTGCACCTTCCGGGAAGCTTCCGCGCTCCTTGCCTCGCACGCCTCGCAACCACCTCGAGTCCACGTCGTCTTCGACACATCCCGACCGTTCTGACCTCAGCGTCACCTGCGCCTAGTCCGGTCCACCGTGTCTCGCCACGACTCCACTCGACGTCCTGCAGCCACACAGACAAGAACACACGTCAAATAGCACCGCTCGACACATGAAAGCGTAATTACTATCACACTTACCACAGATGAAGTCCAAACCTGTCAAAACATTAGAATATGCATCCTAAGCCCAAATGACCAGGTTTGACCAAAAGTCCGACCGAGCCCGTTGCCCCACGCAACGACATGGTCCGACCACTCAAACCAAACTCGACTGACTTAAACCCCTGTCAATTACTCATCACTCTCATGGGATCACGACCACATGGTCTCTCAGGTTGAGACAGGCGAAAAGGTTTCATTATAGTCAACGCCTTCTCTCTGTGTAAACCCTTTCGCTACAAGTCTCGCCTTAAACCTTTCGACATTCCCTTTGGAATCACGTTTTGTTTTGTAGACCCATTTGCAGCCCACTGTTTTGGCTCCATTAGGAATTTCTACTAAGTCCCATACACCATTATCGCCCATAGACTTAATTTCATCTTTCATAGCATCTAGCCACTTAGATGAATCCTTACTCTTCATAGCTTCCTTATAAGAGCTAGGATCATCCACCTTCCCAAGATCATCTTCATTCAAGTAAACCTCATAATCACTTGGGATAGCAAATCTCCTCACTCGTTCTGATCTCCTGACAGGTTCATTAGCAGGCTCATTAGGCTGTTCATTAATTGTCACAGAGGGCTGTGAAGGCTCATCATTAGGTACTGCACTTATATTTTCAGAGCCCTCAACAGAAGGAGTAGCCACAGAATTAACTGGAGATGCAACAGGAGTTGCAACTACAGGATCAACCATGGGCACAACCATTTGGGGCATGTGAAAATCAGTCTGTCGGATTAGCGGTGAAGCAACATAAATCTGCTTCTCCTCAAGATCAATTTTCCTAGGCTCCAAGTCACCACTGATGCCATCATTTTCCAAGAACACATCGTGCCTTGTTTCTACAAATTTTGTGGTACCATCTGGACAATAGAATCGGTACCCTTTAGACCTGTCAGGGTAGCCAATAAAATGGCAACTCACAGTCTTGGGGTCTAATTTCCCAATTTGTGGGTTAAAAACTTTAGCTTCAGCCGCACATCCCCACACATGGAGGTAGTTCAAACTAGGTTTTCTCCCAGTCCATAATTCATAAGGTGTTTTAGGCACTGATTTACTGGGAACCCGATTGAGTATATGTGCAGCGGTCTTTAATGCTTCCATCCATAACTTTACAGGCAAAGTGGAGTAGCTCAACATACTTCGAACCATGTCCATAAGTGTGCGGTTTCTTCTTTCCGCAACTCCATTTTGCTGGGGATCACCAGGCATTGAGTACTGGGCGACTATACCATTTTCTTGCAGGAACCTAGCAAAAGGACCAGGAATCTGCCCATAAGTTGCGTGTCGCCCATAATACTCTCCCCCACGATCCAAGCGCACTACTTTAATCTTTAGACTGTGCTGATTTTCAACTTCAGCCTTAAATATCTTAAATTTATCAAGTGCCTCCGATCTTTCTTTAATAGGATAGATATAACCATAACGCGAGT
This sequence comes from Dendrocalamus latiflorus, assembly GCA_017311315.1. Taxonomy (NCBI): domain Eukaryota; kingdom Viridiplantae; phylum Streptophyta; class Magnoliopsida; order Poales; family Poaceae; genus Dendrocalamus; species Dendrocalamus latiflorus. The sequence goes on along the minus strand of CM029658.1, from coordinate 32,030,249 downwards.
AATCATCAGTGAACGTAATAAAAGAATCATAACCATCCACTGATGTCACAGGGAAAGGACCACATATGTCGGTATGAATTAATTCCAAAATCCCTGTGCTTCGAGTAACACCTTTCTTTATTTGCTTTACATACTTGCCTTTGATACAATCGAGGCAATGATCATCCGAATCATTAAAGTCTAAAGGGTGGAGAATTTCATCTTTAATGAGACGTTCAATTCTCCCCCTCGAAATGTGGCCCAAACGACAGTGCCACAATTTTGACGAAGTCTCATCAATTCGCTTGCGCTTTTTATTCACATCACATACATTCATAGATATAGGAGAATCTTGCAGGGATAACATATAAAGTTTGTCGTGTCGGATGGCACGACCAACATTATCATTATTAAAATAAATCAAACACATTCCGTGTCCAAAATTACATGAATATCCATCATTATCTAATAATGAAATGGAAATTAAGTTTCTTCTCATCGAGGGAACATAAAGAACATCATTAAGTTTCATTACAAAGCCATTATTCAAAACTAACGAAACTGATCCAATAGCTTGAATTTCGGCTTCCATCCGATTAGCCACTCTTAGGCTTCTTTCCCCTCTGAGACTTCTCAACATATGGAATCCCTGCAAGGAATTTGTAACGTGCACAGAAGCACCAGAATCAATCCACCAAGAATTTATAGGAAAATCAGCATAAAATGCTTCATCAACAAAAGTAATTTCATAAATACCTTTCTTGGCGAGCCATTTCAGCCATCCAGGACAATCATCTTTGAAATGGTCTTTTGACTGACAAAAGTAACACTCATCATTTTTCTTCTGTCCATTTGAGCTCCCAGAACCTGAAGCGTTTTTAGGCGCCTTAGGATGCTGTGGGTGCTGTGGCTTCTGTTGCTTCTGATAAGGGGAGTAGGCTTGCTCCTTCTTTCCCTTTCCTTTGTAGCCACCTCTATTTCTAGAGGGACCAGCTTTATTTGAGGAGCCGACTTGATTCACAAAATCAGTAGCCCCCTCAGCCTTGAGCCTCTCTTCCTCCTGTGAAACATTAGCGATTAACTCGCTCATGGTCCACTTGTCCTTAATGGTGTTATAATTCACCTTGAAAGCTTCAAATTGCTTAGGAAGAGCATCATAATGTAATGGACAATGAAACCATCAGAAATTGCCATGTCCATTGTCTTAAGTCTGGCAGCAATATTGATTATGGTCATAATGTGCTCACGGACATTTCCAGTACCATTGTACTTAGTGTTCATGAGCCTGTGCATCAGTGTGGTAGCATAAACCTTAGAGGACCCCTTAAAGTGATCCTCGATGGAGGACAAATAGTCCTTCACCCTTTCCTTTTCAGGGATTGCTCCCCTTATGGCTTCACTGATGGAGTTCTTCATTACAGCAAGAGAAACGCGGTTAGACCGCTCCCACTTCTCAGCATTAGTTTTATACTCCTTCATTTTATCATCAAAATTGTCCTCCCCTTCCGTAGGAGCGACAGGCTCATCGAACCTGAACGCGTAGTCCAGATCCAAGAGCTGAAAAGTCGTCATAAGTGTAAACTTCCATTTCTGGAAGTTACTGCCGTTAAGTGGCTCAATAGCATTAACTTGAGCAGAAACAGAAGCAGCTGAAAAATTATAAAATTTACATTAGGAAAACGCATAATTAATTTGCATGAAAAGTTAACCTCACGTTGGTGTGATTAACAACATGCTCATAAGAATTTTTCGCATCACCGTTGGGCAGAAGCAAAAAATTTAACATAATTTATATCATGCAATTACAATTAACGTTGGTCAAAGAGTAATAGCATGAAAAAATAGACATAATAACAAACATAATTGATAACATGCAATTACAATTAACGTTGGTCAAAGAGTAATAGCATGTAAAACTAAATATAGCCCTCCAATTGAATTTCTCGTTGGTTCCATTCAATTTGAGGCATAACATTACGCAGCGGAAAAGAGCATAATATCTTCAGCAGCTTAAATACATTATTCAGTAATAATTTCATGAGAGACATCAAATAATCATTAATTAAACATTAGGTATATCATAAATATATGAAACATACACTAAAAATAATAACTCAACAGCCTGAAGTATGCACCATAAATCAATTTTCATGTATATATACTGAGATAAACACATGAAACATATACAGGAATACATAAGATTATGCATTGCTGGGCCAAAAAATAAAATCCCTTGGCACAGCCCAACAAATCCTGCACACATCCTCGGCCCAAAAATAGGGCTTTAACCCATAAAACTGCGCAGCCCATGGCTTGCGGGGTGCTTTTGGGCTGGCGCGGGATTTTCTTTTTTTTTAACGGCCTACCGGCCGGCCCAGCAGCCGCTCCTCGCGGCCCAATATCCCGCACTCCCCGGCCAGCCCATCTGGCCCCCCTTGATCTCAGCCGCCCATGCGATCGGACGGCTCCGAGCGAAAATCGCCCGGGCAAAACCGAGCGCCGGCGCTGGCTCCCCAAACCCTAACCCTTGTTTTGCCGTTCACTCCCGAAAATCACGACGCCCACTAGAGAGACATAAGCGGCGGCGGCGCGTGAGGTGGAGGCGCGGCGACGACGGAGCCCAGCGCATCGCCCGGAGCGGCAGCGCGCGGAGGCGAGAGGCGGCGCACGCGGCGGCCCCACCGTAGCGGAGCGGCGGCCAGGGCGTCGGCGGCGGGCTCCCGCGGGGCGGCGGCCCGGCGCGCAACAACGGCGGCCCGAGCGGCGTGGCGCACGCGACGGCGGTACCATGGGGTAGGCCGACGGCGCACACGGCCCCGACAGCGGCTGCAACCGTGAGTCCCGATCTCCCCCCCCCTCCCCACTTTATTCATTTTTTTTGATTTGGGGATTTAGGGTTCGAGACGGGAAACTTTAGGGTATTTTTCATTAGAGTTTTGCATACTAAAACTTGAATCACCTCCTTCTTAATGCTACCCGAGCCCAAGGACAGCCTTAATCCGAAACATAAACATGCAAAACGTTAGCCTAGGGTTCTTAGAAGACTAGCGGTTGCTCTGATACCAAATGTTAGAGCCTAAACCTTATGCATGTCATCACAAAAGCCGCTAGTCTAGAATCTAGAACACCTAGGGTTTGGGATCGGGGAAACTTACGGTCGCCGATGAACGCCATTTGAGCGAAGACCCGTGCCTGCGTGATGCAGGCGTGAGGTAGAGTCGGTGAAGACCGCAGTGTCACCGGTGTACGGGTGTTGCCGGCGGAGTCCTGCAGAGGTGGCGGAGACGGCCTTCCCGTTGCTAGCAGCGCGTAATAGATCGGGTCTTGATTAGGGTTTGTACGGGGTTTTGAGCCTCACGGGATTGGAACGGCGTAACCCAAACGTGAGGCCGGAACCCCCCCCCCCTTTTATATTGCGCTACGCAACGGGGGACCGTAACCAAAATTGGTAAGGCACCCCCGATCAGGGCGCTGAAAATCAGGGACGTGGGTTTCCCCACGTCTCTCTCGTCTCGGCCGTTTGGCCTGAGATCAATATCCAACATTGTAATCCTGTGTATGTGTTAAATGTTGTGTCCGGAATATTGAGGAGAAGTGTTCACCATCCTGAGTTGAGCAAAAGTTAAGAGTTAAGTTCAGGACGATGAGGAGATGTGTTTGCCGTTCTAAGTCGAGTACTTGTTGGGCAAATCGTAGTTGACACAAACTACCTATGAAGAACAAACAATAAGATTAAAGGGAGTGATTGTTAGATTAATCTTGTTGTTGCATATGTGAGTACGAGTGTGAAATGCAGTAGAGTCCGTCTCCGTATATTACTCAAGTTGAAATCATAATCAACTTAAAATCCGAATACGTATGTTAATTGAAGAGTACTAGCATATAATCAGAATGCTTGTAATCAATATTGTATGAGAAAGAAAGGAAGAAAAACCAGCAAAAGATGATAGTTATGCCACACCATAAATATTGTTCTTTGGCTTGGCTCTGGAGCAGCACGGAAGGTGGTGCACGTTTGAAGAAGTCCATCGCAGGTACACCGCCATTCATGGTCACCGTTATGTTGGTAACATGACGGCCATGAGCTGAAGCAGCAAGGTAATCAGAAGCAGTGTAGCTGGAGGGTACTGAAGAAGCGAGGGGTCCATGGCATTGATAGGAGGTGCAGATCAAGAAGAGCATGATATATATACTTGAATTTGGCACAGCCATGGTGTTGATTTGCTCAGCGATCAGAGTTCATTCAAACTGACCATCCACCAGCTTAATTTGGAAGACCCAACCACTTGGTATTTGTACATAAAAAAGCAAAAATCAGTGGGGCAAGAAATTCAGCCCGGTTGACTAGGCTTGCTCATGGTCAAGGAAGCCAAGGGACCGGAGTTACTAAAGCGGGTGACTGTGCGATATCAAGATCACAATACTTTCTGTCCAAAGACAAGTGGAGAACGGCGAAGTCTAGTGTCATGTCAAGCAAAGAAAAACCAGCAGCGGAACGTGCACGTTCAGCACTGGCTTGGAAGCAGGAAGGGTGACAAGTAGACGGATCACCCTGTACGTCAACCATATTACAGACACTGTTGCTGCCATTCTGGTTATGACTAAGAACTTATCTCAGCCAGCCATTGGCACAGCTCAGTCTGTGGTTGCTATCATTCTCAATTCTGCACTGTTGGAAGATGGAAATAACCGCAGCAAAAAGATCCAATTAATCTGGCTCCATTCTGCACCTCTATTGCCGAGTGAAATATATTGGAGTACTTTTCCACAAGTCTGCTGATGCCATCAGTCTTTAAAGGATTTAGAACAAATTTTCAAATCAATAATATATATTTTTAAATAAAGAGTAAAATGTACGGCGGGTCGTTGAACTTCTTCAAGAGTGTCATTTTGGTCACAGTACTCTCAAAATGTACATAAATGTACATTTAGATCACTAAATACGTTAATTGGTTCATTACGTGGTCACAGCCACACAAACTGGCATCCCACGAACAGGGGCATTGCCACATTAGCCAATTGAATATGTGTCCATGACAACTTAAGAAATGACCATATGAGACAGATAAGGAATGAAGCTACTGAAAATGATAAGTTTCTATAAAAAAGAATCAATTGCACCAAATAAATTTTTGTAGAATCGTATGGTGCAATTAGAGGGGGATTGAATGATTGCCTCCGCTTTTTTGAAACCTAAAATCAAAACTCAAAGCAGAAGAAAAAGCAATCTAAATTACCTGATGTGGATTTCGATCGCAAGTAGTTCGACTGCTTGCTCTTGACTCTTTTGCACGTGATCGGTGAACACTTCAATTGCTTGATCTATTGCTCTGTTTTTCCTAGCAGCAAATCAACACCTTTGCATGTGATCGTATGCTGATCCACCCGCAATCACCAGCAATCTTGAACAAATTATGAACCAGATTAACTAAAAATGATCTTTATTGTTGGATTTTGTAGATTTACAAAGTGCCTTCACAAGTACCCCTAAAAGCCTTCTCGATGAAAACCCTCAAATCGGCACAAGTTTTCTCACCGAAAACCCTCTAAAACTCAATTCAAAACCACCGCATTAATCGATAGCCTCTCCCCGCTTTTATAAATTGACGTTACAAACCATGTCTACCTCAAATATGGACTCAAAACCTTGTCTTTACCTAAAACTAAGGGACCTAAAACCCTTTCTAACATGGGTTTTACCAATCTCCACATCTTTCACATTACAAACTCCTTCCATAAAGTTTCTAATCTCACCACGTGATGAAGCCTCTGAGAACGCACCTCTTGTATCTTTTCAACGCAAAACCAAAAAAAAAAAGTGGGTTTTAATAGTCATCAGTACACTTTTTTGTCACCAAAATCAGCCATTTTTTAGGGGTTTTGATAGTATTAGTTACTTCAATCATATGATGAACTGTGGGCGGTTGTGGTGCTCGCGGATTTTCCTTTGTAGGGTAGCTTCGAGCCGCCCTTTCTCACAGCCGCATTTCAACCGGATTTCCTTAAGATTGGCCAGGAACATGACGCCAGTTATGCTGTCCTCAGCATCCCTCAGTGTTGTGCACCGGTAGATCCACAGCCACTCGAGCTGCGGCACCGCCTTTTTCTCTATCACCAGAGACGCCAGGTCATCTAGGGTGTCAAGGGCGAGAAGCTTCAGCTTCTTGAACTGCCCCGTGCCCAGGCGCAGTTCGTGCCCTACGTAGGACTTCCTCCATAGGTGCAATGACACCAGATTCGGGAGATCCCCAAGCAAGTCGATAGCGTCCTGCGCTAGCTCGGTGGCGAGCAATTTGATCTTGGTGACGTCCCTCAGTGAGACAATCCAGCCTGGTAGCCTGTTGAGGCGTCCGAATAGCCGGAGGATGATAAGATGTGGCGGTGGTGAAGATATCATTTCCAGGAAACGAAGCGATCCATGCGACCTAGAGCGCACCTCAAGATCCCCCAGGCCTTGAAGTCTATGAATTGTGTCACGAAACTCATGGCCGTCTCTCTCGGCGAGATCTGTTACCCCTAGATAGTGCAGTCCGGCCATTTTTGCGATATCTTTGAGGGTTCGTTGGCCACCATGCCCGACATTTATCCTGCCTAGCTCATGCAGGTTCCTTAGCTTCCCGATGCCGTCGGGGAGCCTAACCCCGTTGCAGGGATCGAGGGCGCCTCCTCCGTACCCCACCAAACTGTCGGCTGGTTGCCGTACAGCTGTGGAGCTGTGGCCATAGTTTGACATATCGCTTCCAGCGAGGATGTGTCGTAGTTTCTCTAGCCTAGTGATGCCTTGTGGTAGCACGGTGACCTTGGTGCCTCTAAGGTCTAGCGTCTGGAGGAATTTGAGCCGCCCAAGTGAAGCTGGGAGCTTGGCGATGTTGGTTCTTCTTAGGCCGAGGTACTTAAGGTGGCGAAGCTCCCTAATGCCTTTGAGGTCTGCATCCTTCGCACTAGGACAGTCCTCCAGGTCCAGCACTCGCAGCATCTTCATCTTGGGAAGGACAGCCAGCGGTGGCATGCGCTCCCCAACAACGGTCATCGACCGGACATGTGACATATTAATGCTCTCTAGGGCACGGATCTCCTCTCGCTCATGGCGGACAGCGCTGGTTATCACAACCAGGTGCCGGACTTTGTCACTCGGGAGCGTCCACGTGGAGGAGGAGGACTGCTCGTTGAACACGAAGAGATGGTTCTCCTCGATGGAGTTTGCCAAGATGATCTCGCGCATCATGTCATGGACCTGGCAAGTCTTGATCCGGTCATTGAGGTTGACCCAGTTGGTCACCGGCTGGATCATGCTCCTGCTGATAAGCTGGTTGAAGTACAACTCCCCGACATCCTCGGGGGCCATGTCACGGCTCCTCACGATGTGCCCCTCGGCCATCCACCGCCACACCATTCGGGTCTGGAGCATCTCGCGGTGCCTGGGGAAGACGCTAAGGTACAAGAAGCAGGACTTGAGGTGGTATGGCAATGCATCGTAGCTGGAGGTGAGGACGTTTTTGGTCTCCTCGAGGCCTGGGTTTCCCTTCAACTCGGAGCCGAGGTGGTCGAGCAGCTTCTTCCATTCTATCGGCGTCTTGCGCTTGGTGGCTAGTAGCCCACCGACGGCTGCCACCGCCAGCGGCAGCCCGCAGCATCTCTGGACGATGTGATCGGCCTCCTCCATGAGTTCCTTTGACAACGGTCCTTTAATTTGTGCCTGCGATCACAAGGGTAGTTGAATTAAAACGATGTAAGAATTTAGTTCAGAGTACCTAATAATTAGTGCGCACCTTCTTGAGGAGGAGTTGGAGAGAATCCGTGAGTGAGAGTTGGTTGAGCTTGTACGATTGGCTGGGCAGCGTGGCGCTGCAGTGCTTCGCGATGTCCTCATGCCGCGTGGTGACGATGACCCAGCTCCCTGTCTTCCCGTCCGGCAGCACCCTCTTGATGCTCTCCCACTCCGTTGCAACCGACGATACATCATCGACGACGACGAAGTACCTCTTGCTCTCGAGGTGGCGTGCCACGCGGTGCATCACCATGCTGTACTCCGCGCGCGTCTGCATCCTCTTTGCGGAGGCCGCGGACGATGAGCCGGCCGCCTCCATATCCAGCTGACTGACGAGGCTCAGCAGGAACTCGGCGATGCTGAAAGGGCGAGGCACGTTAACCCACGCGCGGCACTGGAACACCTGCCCGAGCTCTGTGCTCCTCAGGACGTCCCGCACGAACACTGTCTTGCCCATGCCGCCCATGCCCCACACGGCGAGCACCTGCATCGGCGCGTCCCTCGGGGACGCCGTCAGGCGGCCGACCAGCTCTGCGCGCTGCTGGTCTCGCCCGACTAGCGAAGACTCCTCGGCAGCAACGTTGGCGGCGAAGGTCGGGGAGATGATCATGTCCTCCTTGCCGTCCAGGCCGACAGGGCCTGGCTGAACTACGATGCTGTAACGGAGGTTCCGTTTACTCACCTCCTCGACACTCGCCTTGACCTCCCTTATCCGGACCGCGATGCGGTGTTCTTCGCTCCGCAGGCCGGCAGGGATCAGGCACGCTCTGATCCATCGGCGGGGCGACGGCGTTAATGGCGGGTAACATCGTTCGCTAGGGTCGATGACGAGGTACTCTTGGAGGCAGTCCTCGACGTCGTACGCCAGGTCGCGGACTTGCTGCACCCAAATCTTGACGACCTCATTGCGGGCCCGGTCGCCGGTGTCGGCCGCCCGCAGGAAGGCCTGCATCATCTCCAGCTCGTTGGTAATGAAGGACACCTCCTGTCGCACGCCGAGGGGCAGCAGGGCGTCGTTCGCGACGGCTTGCTTGGCCACGGGCAGCACCGTCTCCAAGGTGAGCTTAGCCAAGCTAAGTGCGGTTCCCTCCATATGTACGTAGCTAGTAGCTACTTGATTGGCTAGGGAGATTGAATTATCACAAGGCTTAACTATGCGGTGAGAGGACCATAGCATTAATGCGCTTGCCCTAGCTCATATTTATACGCGAAGTCACGGAGAAAGGGTAAACTTCGACTGCTGTGCATTCTTAACAATTACGGTGAAATTTCGGTTATGTTAGACATTTCAGTTCCCTTCGATATTATATTGAAAGGCCAAATTTTGAGTTTAAATTCAAATCTTAAGATAAATATTAGGACAAGTTTCATCTATATTTTCGTCTCTATTTCATTCATATCTAATATTTAGTTCATCTCTACAATCATTGATAACCTTATCTCAAAATTCTAAAGCTTCATTAAAATTCAAATTACCAAAATTTGAACAAAATCCAAACCAAAATTTCGGTGATTTCACTATCCTCCGAATTTTTTCCTCAACCGAAATTATTAACCCCCATGCTGTGAAGCATCTATCTATTTGCTACAGTACCATGTTGTAAGCTCGAATTAAGCATCTATTGACCAACTCGTACAGTCAATACTATGGAGTGGGTCGGCATCACAGCATAAGGGCATCTGTAGTGTATGAAAACAGGGGGTCTTAAGTCACCTTAAGGTCAACCTTATACATTACAGGGGTGATCTTAAGCAGGTCATAAGTAAAAAAGGTTTAAGGCTGGTCCTCAAGCTAAAGACCTGGCCACAAGCATTAAAATATATTTTTTCTTTATCTGCCAAGTGGGACCGTCTTAAGGCCCCTTGGGTTATATACACTATGGAATCGACCTTAAGGTTTGATGGGACCCACCTTAAGGTCCCTTGGGTTATATACACTACAGATGCCCTAAGGGATTGTGACAAATCGACATTTCCTCGTAACTTTCATGATATCTATTCGCTACAGTACCATGCTGTAAGCTCGAATTAAGCATCTATTGACCGACTCGTATAGTTAATACTGTGGAGTAGGTCGGCATCACAGTATAAGGGATTGTGACAAATCGACATTTCCTCATAACTTTCATGACCGATCTAAAAGAAGCATGCCATGCGCATTCACATTTGGGAAAAATTATCACGCGGATATTCGTCGGGTCGATTTCTGCGGATGTGTTTCATATCATTCTACCACTGTTTTCGTTCTACCACCGTTTTCGAATATGATTTAGATTTTCTAATCCATATAATAGTAGTTCTCCCTATTTAAATAATGGACGCAAATATGATTTAGGTTTTCATCCAATTTTTTTATCTGAGTAATTTATATCCAAATCTGAATTCCAAAAAAACAATATAGTATTTTTGTTGCAAGATGTCTGATATATTTTTCCTTAATGTAGTGCGAATTCACGTTTCTATATGTTAACTCAAAAAATTACAATTAACCAGTCATCAATATCTACATCTGCACAGACTATCAAAAGGCACCGCTCGGTTGGGTTGAAAAGTTGTGGCTTATGGTTGAAATTACACTGTAGCAGCTGAAATTTCACTGTAGCTGAAGATGGTTTAGCTTATTTGGCGTAATTAAATTAAAAAAATTTAAAAATAGAAAAAAATCTAACTCATCACGGACAATGCAAACTAAGCTTTGGACTATTATTAACACAAGTTTAGATGCTAAATGTGCTACTCAGGCCGTTCCTGGGGTAGGACGAGAGGGACAACTGCCCAGTTGGCCCAAACACACTGAGGCGCCCCATCCTGTATGCACTTCAGAGTGGATCCATTGTTGCAAGCAAACTTTTCTCGCAAGCAATACTATATTTGTAGTAATACTTAAAGTTTTGTAAATAAAGCAAACTTTCCTTGCAAGCATCGACATATATCTCCGTTCCTTCCCTAGCTACCGTCGTGGCCATCAATTGAGGCCAATCCAGCTATAGTACCATTTTCTAACGTTTCTAGTTGGTTTTTCATTATTGTTTCATGTTACAGATTATCTATTCCACGGAAATGCCAGTTCATGATATTTTTCTTTTTGGAGAGGGCTAGTCCATGATGGTTTGCTGTTGAGAGCATCTATTCCAGTTACAAAGAAGAAATCATGCATATTCGGTTTCTTAGTCATAGACAAATTCTATGTTTCCGTACTGATCGTGGAAATAATAAAAGTAATTCAACGTTAGGCTATTAGTTTACTTAAAGTTTTAAATTCAGCATTTGTATGAGTTCTTAACACTACAAACATCTTCATGGCCCATTTGGATCACGTATTTTTTTTATTTCTGCGGGAATTGAAATGACCTCTGTGGAATTCTCGTGTTCTAAACATAACCTTTATATATAGCTAATTAATTAGTTGCATGAGATGTATATTTTTCAAAAAAAATATTGTACATGTTCGTAAAAGGGCTTTTTATTTCTATTTTGTCCTGAGCCTACTAAATGTAAGGACCGGTCCAGGTGGTACTTTAAAGTTTACCATCGAAAAAATGACCACGTACGTACTTCCTAAAGAAACTTCGTCGATTTTTGGACAACGTGGACCCACTCACGGCAACATTTTGTGTGATCATTTGGGCTTGAGTTTCTGACTTTCAGCTTATTTTTTACTATTTATAAATTTCGTCTTTTTCTGAATTTTTAATTTTTTATTGAGCTTTTTTGCCGGTTCTTTTTTTCTGTATGTGTTTGTATTATACATAATGGGCTAACATTTTTTATTTTTAAATTTTTTTAAATTTAATTATGCTAAATAAGTCTCTGTCATCTACAGTGTTTTTCAGTCAGCTACAGTGTTTTTCAGCTATAAGCCACATAAAAAAGCCCAAATGGTCACATGGTCTCACAGTGCCGAAAAAAATTTGGTGCCTCGGGAGTACACCCAAGACCTCCCGTTAGAGGTCCTCGCTTTCATCTCACCGAACGAAATTTGTTCAAGATAACTGAAATTTCGGTGATTTTGTTCTTTTGCTACCCACCGAAAAAATATCTAAAATAAAATAGTTTTCCCTAATTGGAGCGACATGCCGACTTCATCGTGATACTTACATCACAAAGATTAGTCTTACCGTGCCAAGCAAAATGTAAGAAAAACAATCACATCCACTAAGCAAAGGATAGCGAAATACAGACGTGGTCTAAAGTCAATACGAATACATTGATGCAAGTAGCCAAAGAATCACCAGCGTCTAGAAACATTCCATGCGAAAATAAATAAGTTGCAAATTCATGAAAATCAGGTATGCAAGTTTCCAACATTTCTTAAAAAATTACTATATATAGGGTAGGACATGTTTTATATCATGCAAAGTTTCATTGTTAAATTCCACTGTATTTATGATATACCAAAAAGACAAATAATCAGTGAACAGTACGTGTTAGATCACTATTCGCTGAGTATATATTTGTCCTTTTCATATCTTAGAAATCAGATTGGGCATGATGTTGAAATTTCGTAGAGATATAGAATATGCCCTCTTTTATATCTGACATACTTTTCGAATGTTTTGAATACTTTCGCACATGATTTTCATGTATTACTTTCATGTATTTACAACATTTAGCTTTTTTTAGAGTATAAGGTAGATGCACACATACCACACACACCATTCATACACAGACATGCGTGTGTGTCCCTTACACACGCTGGGAGGGGATGACTAATTTGTGCTCGTTCGCTACAAATGCAGTGACACGCATTGCCCCATGTGGGACCTACCCAAAAATGAGTAGTCCATCTCCCTCGACCTTCCTTCCTCATCCCAATCCTCACTCCTTGTAACATCCTGATTTTTAGAGTCTTTTTAAAACTTTTAAAATAAAAATCACTATTTGGATAGCCATAACCCCGAATATAGACAATGCTCAGTGATTTTACATGAGGGATAGAATTTCATAAATCTTTAGTTGGGTTTGTTGGACAGGAAGTGAATGGTCAGTTCACTTGTAGTTCATTCAATTTCTTTAATTTATTTACTTATTACTTATTTTTCAATTGCGCTTTCAATCTATTTATTATATTTACTTAAAATTATTCCTTTCTGCAAAATAGCTACTCAGCTATCATTTGATAAGTCTTGCATCATTATATATTGTATCTTGTTACAAATGAATTGCTGAGTACCTTATGTACTCATGGCTATATCCTTTGTTGCTTAGTTACTAAAGAAGAACCATATCAGGTAAAGGTATTTGAGGAGAAGTTCTTCGACAACTTCACATATTAGGACTTCGCTTCCCAGTTAATTGCTTATGGACATGTCGAATGGCCACTGTATTATCTTTGTTTTCCGCTTCTATTTTTGTTAAACTCTTTAGGCTATTATTTGTAAGGTTTGTCATAAAGTCGCTACTCTAATAATTAATAACATTTGCGTCTTTCATAGTTAATCGTGATTATGGGTAATATTCATTTATGTTTTTACTATGTACACTAGCGTGATTCTGGACTAGTGCACAATACACAGAGAGTCTGGATTTGCATATTCGGATCTGGTGCTCCTTCCCCACCTTCCGCTTCCATGCCATAATGTCATCTTCCACCTTTGTTGCATTTTCTTCCTCCTGTAATGTGGTGGCTCGTGGCCTTCTCTCCTGTTAAACCCTAAATACCTCAAGCACAACCTCCCCGCCACTACCTGAGTGTAGCTGGTGAGGAACACTAGCCTATTGCACCACCTCTCTTCCCCTGGTAAAAAGTTTCAATCCCTCAATTGAAAAGTTGTGAAGATTTCAAAGCTTGATAGTTTGAGCTAAAATGTTTTTGAGGGGAGGTTGGAAATTTCAAATTTGTGAGTGAAAAGTTTGGATGCGCAAGTTGAAAGTCTTGAGTTGGAAGTGTTAGAAATAGGCCCATATGAGTATGAGGTCTGTTTCCTATAATTCCAAAGCATGCATAGTTTAGTACCATATTATCTAGCTAAGTGAAGGGAAAGCAATTTATAAGATGGATTCCTTGCCACTTCTTGAAACATATGACACTTGAATGGTATGGATAGGACTTTGGCTAAATACACGCATGCACGCATGTGCTTATTCACTTATTTTCATGTGAAAAATCATGTGACTTGTGACTTGGCCACGCTGTGCTATGACGTGCCATATGGCAAACCAAGTCCACCTTTTCTTTTATGAACCGTGCATTTCTCTCTCTTTTTGAACTGTCCTAGAGCTGATAACCATAGTATAAATATTATTATGTGGTTTGATGAGGTAGTTACTAGTGAGTTAATTCTATTTAATCATGGTAGTTACTAGTGAGTGATTGCAGTGCTCTTAAAACGTCCTGGAGATGTCCAGGAAAAAAGGTAAATTCCTCCTCTATGCTTCCACCTCTTCTCTAGCTAGATAGCTATGCTATAATATCAAGCTACTCAACCACGCTAGCCTTTCTTCTCGACGTACAGCGGGAATAGAGGAGAGCGGATCTCTGAACCATTACCGTAGAGAGAACCTGCACGGGGCAACAATAAGATTTCTGAGCAGTCCAAACTGCATGACCGCTTGGCTTCTTCCTTGACATTGACTGCTTCCACAACTGCATCAAGCCTATGCTATTTCTTATTTTTCATCAAGCCCAATAGTAAGTCGTTCGCGCAATCCATCGAACTTGTTAGTATATTTTTCTTGCATATTTCTGAAATACAATGAATAACCCACTGTTAGTTATGAATTTTACATCACTATTTTCTACTGTATTTATCTCATAATAAAATTTTGAATTAAAATATTGCTCATATTTCCAACATGAAGTTGGAGGCCTTTTCAATTGAAAATCCAACGACTTTCAGATCATATCTGGAAGTTTCAAAAATTGAGTGAGGGGGCCTTTACTAAAAGGTTCAAAAAACTTTCAAAATCGGGGGTTGAAATCCGAAAACTTTCAATTGGGCCGCTTTTCAAATCGGAAGGTTCCAACTGGATTTCTTTCAAAAATTGAACAAAATCTTTCGAATTCATGCTGAACTTTTCAATTGGGGGTGCTTTCCATTCGAATGTTTCGCCTACAAACTTTTAATATAAACAAACAATTTCAATTCATGTGGCATTTGGGCAGCTCGTCATCCCGACAAGCAGCCGTGCAGATGCTGTCGGAACGCAGCTTATCCTTATGCGTATGCATAGAATAGCATTTTGGCATGCTAGAAATGCATGGAGGCACCCAAGACCTCATAAAGAGCAGCCATACGTTTTTTCACTAAACATAAGCCCCGCTTAAAATGGTTTAAGTTTTTAGTTTCTAGTTTATTTTTCACTATTCAATAATTTCATCTTTTTTTCTGGTTTTTAGCTTTTTATCGGTTCTTTTTCCCCGTATTCGTTTATACTATCCGTGACAGACTAACATATTTTTCTATTTTTAAATTCTTTAAATTTAATTACGTCAAATAAACCACCGTGAGCTACAGTGTTTTTTTAGTCAGCTATAATATTTTTCAGCTATAAACCACTCAAAATAAACCCTTTTGAGCAGGCCATATACATACGTGTTTTGTATAGGATATCTATCCGGTTAAGACACGTTCTGAGGTCAAGTTTAGGATATCCATCCGGTTAAGACACGTTCTGAGGTCAAGTTAGCATTAATATATCAACGCGCGTGTGGAGAAAAAAAAATCATCTAATGGGGGAGACCGCCACCGCGACCGCGACCGCGAGAGTTACAGACGAGCTAGGTTAGGTTCAACTGTTCATGTCGCTTCCGCACTGTGGAGTTACTAGTTCATCGTCTTCACTGTCGGTTCCCGTAAATGCAAGCAGACGCGTTCTTTTTCTTTTTCTTTTTCCTTTTCCTTTTCTTGTTTTTCCTTCTTCTTTTCTGAGAAAGCAAGCAGACGCGTTCAGGCTCGACTACGTATCCGGGCTACTGCAGAAGATCCGGAGGGTAGAGGAATGTGCCTAGGATTGGCCGAGAAGAAGGCCACAAGGAACTCTCTTCAGACCACATGCAGGATGGCGGAGTGGGCTCAGGTAGGTCTCCGGGAGGATCGTGTTAGTGGGCTGCGAACATTTAAGGGCTTTCCGTGACAAATTTTGCAACAGACTGGGCTTGTAAGGGCCTATTTGCATGTTACGGTTTTCATACGAAATTTTGAAGGATTGATTTTTTTTTATATATAAGGTTTGTTGGAATGAGTTATCAGATCCCTATAGATTGCATTCCTATGCCCTCAAATCCATAAGGAAATAAACATGAGCTCAAACCTCATGTTATTTCCCTTCGAGAAGTCCAATGCATTCTCTCTCCACTCTCTCTCATCAAGATATGTTTTTCTTGAAAATTCCTGTTAGAGTCTAATCTTGTTTCTTTACTTGCTGTATAGGAGTGAAGTTCGTATTCGAATATGAGTTCTGTTGTCATGCATACGCATCCAAGTCAGTTTACTATGAGTTTCGCATTGTACGAGTCGTGTACGAGTTTGTTTCAAGTCCATCTCGGGAGTCTATGTTGTCTTCTGTATCATAGTCTTTGTGGAGTATAAGTAGCAAGGCATGTAACGAGAAAGATGTACGTGAGGAAGCAAGAAAGAGGCCAGAAAAAGAAATAAAGAGAGGAGCCCAAGGAAGGGCGGATTGTAGAGGGCAATATGGTTGTTCGTTTTGCTGTCTTGGCATTTTTTTTCATCTTTCATTAGGAACCAGGCATTGCTTTCATCTACCAAGCGGTGCTAAATTCAATAATGCATCAGCTCATCGGCAAGGAGACGACACAGGAGGCGTGGGAGACGCTTCAGACGATGCACAAGGGAGTTGATTGAGTGAAGGAGGTAAGGCTCTTGAATTTGCAAAGCAAGTTCGAGAATCTCAAGATGGGAGAGACCCAGTCGGTGGACGAGGCGCTGGCAAACTGACTTCGTTGTACAATCAAATTAACTCTCTTGGTGATAAGATGGAGGAATTTGTGGCGGTGAAGAAATATCTGCGCGTGCTTCCGGAGAAGTACATACTTGTTGTCACCACACTTATGTACTTCTCTGATCTGGATAAGAAGAAGATAGAGGAGATCACCGGCTCCCTCAAGGCGCGTGAGGAGTTGCTAAAGGGGTTTCAGTCACGTAACGAGCAGGGATCCCAGACTCACAACGAGCAGGCGTTGCTAGTAATGGGAGATCTGAGAGACGGTCGTGGCTCATCAAACAACCGAGGTGACGTGGTTAAGGTGGCTAGAGTGGTCGAGGCGGCAGAGGTGGCCATGGAGACAAGACTGGGCAGGGCGTGCTTCCTGAGAAGTATATACCTGTTGTCACCACACTTATGCACTTCTCTGATCTGGATAAAAAGAAGATAGAGGAGATCACCGGCTTCCTCAAGGCGCATGAGGAGTTACTGAAGGGGTTTCAGTCATGTAATGAGCAGGGATCCCAGACTCATAACGAGCAGGCGTTGCTAGTAATGGGAGATCCGAGAGACGGTTGTGGCTCATCAAACAACCGCGGGAGGTGACGCGGTTGAGGTGGCTAGAGTGGTCGAGGCGGTAGAGGTGGCCATGGAGACAAGGCTGGGCAGGGTGGTGATGACAGATCACGTGATAAGTCTCTTGTCAAGTGCTTTGAATGTGGTGAATACGAGCACTATGTGTCAGGGTGCCACAACCACATAAAGTGTTTCGACTGTAACGAGTACGGGCACTATGTTTCGGATTGAGACGGCGGACGGTGGACTGAGTGCACAAAGAAGTTGAAGCAACGTGGCACGGGTGCGGTGTAATGTCGGCGCTGATGTTTGCGGGTGCGGGAACCGAAGAGGTGTGTGCGGGAAACCAAGTGGCGAAGGCGGACGGTGGCGTGGGTCATCGACAGTTGACCGGCGGCGAGCTCGGGCGACGGGGTGAGGACAGACAATGGCGGCGGTTGAACTTGGCGGCGGTGGATGTCGATGGAAAAACAGAGAACAGAGGCGAAGTTCGATGGCTGGAAACGTCGAACACCGACAGGGACGATCGACGACGACGAACTCAATGGCAGACGGTGGAGGAGAAGACATGAGAGCAACTGCAGGACGGGGAGAACCGAGCGGCGGCAGCCTACTTATACCCAGATGTGAAGGCATCCAGGTCGGGCACGGGTCAAAGTCCGAGACGGTGACTACGATGGCACGGACTTCGGGGCGAACACGGCAAGCGGCAGCGAGAATTCGAGACGAACACGGCGACCTCCCCGCGGAAACGACGATGAACAGTGCTTTCGAATCAACGACATATGGCACCGGGGTTATTAGACGGTCGACGATAGATGGCACGGATGAACAAAACGTGGCTTGGCAAGGATTGGGCGGCTGAGGCAGAAGGTGGAGCGGGCAGTTGGATGCAGGCGGGAGAGCGACGGATGTGCAACACGTGGCAAGCGTAGGCAGGCCCAACCGAGCTGGCGGGCTAGATGAACAGTAGTGGGCTCGGCCCATTACTGTTTAAAGATTTTTGAAAGCTTTTCTATTTTCAGAAATTCAATTAAATTCATTTGAGCTCTAGAAAATAGCAAATAACTCCAGAAAAGTCCAGAAAATTTGCATAAAATTCCTTGCGACTCAAGGAACCCAAATAAAATACTTTTAACAAATGTTAATGTTTAATTTAATCATGTTAAATCCTTTTAATTAATAAAAATTCTAATTAAGCTTTTATTAATTCCAGAAAAAAAACCAATTATTGAATTTTATTTTAAAAGCTTCAAAAAGGCTCTGAAAATCAGGATGTTACAGGTTATCACCGACACTCGGAGTCAACCTCGACACTGGAACTAGCACGTCTGCTAACCCCAATGCCCGCGTTGGCACGACCGTCGCTGTCGACTCTGGTGTTGCCATGACTGTCAACCTCAACACCAACATTGGCACATCCGCCGGCTACTGACCGTCGACATTGACTCTGATGCTGACACAACTGTTGACCTTGACACCGACGCTAGCACGTTCGCCGACCTCGATCCCCATGCTAGCATACCGAGCGACCCGAAGCTCACGCAGAGACAACAACCTATGTTGTCGATGCGTGCACTGGATACGTACACTGCCAAGTTAAGGATGTAAACGAGACTACCATCATCAATGCGGCAATACGAGGACTTCTCTCGGGGCCGCTGGCTAAATACAACATGCGTAAACCCATAAAAATAGTCACCAAGCTCTTTGATAAGATTGAGGAGTATGCAAGGGTAGAAGAGGACATGCAGCGGTGCTAGGGAGATACTTCCAACTTGAAGCAAGCGCGGGATCCTCCGAAGGATGGCTCCGACCACAAACAACACAAGGGTCAAAGACCCAAATACGTCTTCAGCATCGACGGTGAGGGCGATGATAGCAACACCTCGACTAATTGAGGACGTGACTGTAGGGTCTGAGGCCGTGGAATAGGCTAGGGTCACGAGATGGTGGACAGGGCCGTGAAGTGGGACAACAATAGGGACTGTGGTGGGAGGTACATGGTCGTGGTGAGCACCTCACTCGACAGTGCCCCACCATCACAACACTCCAAGAAAGCATTGTCAGGGACAGAGCCCTTGAAGTGAAGGCGTCGGCGGTGGCACACATGCAATAGTCCCTAGACGGCCAGCTACTTCAACTCGCTCCCACCACTCTACACATACATGCCCCCGATGGTGCACAGCACCGAGTCATCAATGTCATTACAAACGGCTCATCATTAGAATTTTCATCTGAAAGGCAGCAAAAGGCCTACTCCCGTTGGCTACACCATGTCACTGCAAACTCCGCACAAGTGCCCCTGACCTGGGCACAAAACAACATCACTTTCACAATAGCCAACATGGAGAGGGTCGACTTTCGGCACCAAGATCCCTTGGTGTTCCAGGCTAGCATCACTGGATGCGATGTCAAGCATGTTCTGGTCGATGGCGATAGTTCTACGGACATTCTATTTGCCAGAGCCTTCGACCAGATGGGCATCCCCTGGAGCAGACTAGAGCCTCCAGGGGTCCTGCTCCAGGGCTTCGGGGGACAACCCTACGAGCCCTAGGCCAGATATAAATCCAAGTGTCCTTTGAACAAGGTGATTAAGTGAGAAGCAAGGACGTAACCTTTGACGTCATTGATCTCCCCTACTCATACAACGCCATCCTTGGAAGGCCGACACTCAATGCCTTCAGGGCAGCCCCACATTATAACTTCTTGCACATAAAGCTACCTGGTCTACAGGGGATTGTCACCATGTTCGGAGACCAAGACCTCACCCATCGAATAGAGATCGGCACATGAGATCCTCTTTGCAAAGTGCACACCATCAGTAAGACCCTCGCCATGCAAACACCGTTGGCTCTGGGGTGGACGCCAAAGCCCAAGCTAGACGGTGAGGTCAAAAGGGTCACCCTACATGCCATAGATGCGTCTTGGCAGGTCTCTATCGGCGAAGGCCTTGCCCTAGAGGTTGAGCAAGACTTGCTCCATGTTCTTCGCAATAATGTGAACATCTTCGCATGGTCACCAGCCGACATCACGGGGATGGATCATTCCATCATCGAGCACAGCCTCGCAATACACCTCGATACCAAGCTGGTCAAGCAAAAACTCTGACGTATGTCCCTCGAGCGCCAACAAGCTACAAAGACCGAGGCTACCAAACTGCTCCAGTCTGGTGTCATCTGCGAAGTTGACCACTCGGAGTGGTTCACCAATTTGGTCTTGGTCAAGAAGGTGAGTGGCGCATAGCGTATGTGCATCACTTCACCATCCTCAACAAGGCGTGCCCGAAGGAAACTATCCCCTCCCTCGAATCGACCAGTTAGTGGATGCCATAGCAGGGTGTGAGTTAATGAGCTCCTTGGATGCATACTCTGGTTATCACAAAATTCATATGCTCAAGGAGGATGATGTCAAGGCAAGTTTCATAATTCTAGGAGGCACGTATTGCTTTATTAGAATGCCCTTCGGTCTCAAGAATGTAGGAGACATGTTTACATGGCTTGTGGCCCTTGCCCTCGTCTCCTAACTCAGAAGAAACGTTGAAGCCTACGTTGACAATGTAGTCATCAAAAGTAGGCAAGCCAGATCCCATGGCCAAGACCTTCAAGAGATGTTCGACAACCTCCGGCGGATGGGCATCAAGCTCAACTTGGACAAATGTTTCTTCGAAGTGCAAGCAGGAAAGTTGCTTGGTTCCTTGGTGTTAGGGCAGAGAATACAGGCAAACCCAGAAAAGGTCGATGCAACCCTCTCCATGGATCCACCCAAGACGACGAGGAGGTTTAGAGGCTCACAGGCCGCCTAGCCACACTGAGCCATTTTCTATCTAGGGTAGCCGAGCGAGGTCTCCCGTTCTTCAAAACCCTTCGTGGGTGCGGCGGATTTCATTGGAATGATGATTGCATGGTGACCTTCAACGACCTCAAAAAGCATCTCACCAAACTCCCCACTCTGGTATCCCAGCACTAGAGGCTTTGCTATTGCTGTACCTGGTGGCCACAGTAGTGGCAGTGAGCACAATCCTTGTCTGGAGGAGGGATCCATTCAGCGTCCAGTCTACTTTGTCTCGGAGGACCTCCAGGGTGCCAAGATGTGGTACACTGAGCTAGAGAAGCTGACCTACGCCCTCGTCATGGCCTTGTGAAAGCTCTGATATTACTTCTTGGCACACCACATCATCATGCCTTCATCGTTCTCCTTAGCGAAGATGCTACACAACATGGAATCAACAGGCTGCATCAGCAAATGGGCAGCTGAGCTCACGCCTTTCTCCCTAACCTATGCTTCATGCACGGCGATAAAATCGTAGGTTCTCATAGACTTCATCGCAGAATGGACCCCTAGCCCAACCACATGCTCCCGTTCCAGTTGACCTGGTGTGGAGCCTCCATACCGACGGGCCTACGGCACCTCCAGGGTCGATGTGGGAGCAGTTGTCACTATGCGGGAAGGCCATCACCTAATCTACTTCACGCATCTTGAGTTCCAGGTGACAAACAACATAGCCAAGTATGAGGCACTGCTCTTCGGCGTCGCTAAGCTCAAGGCCCTTAGTGCGCGAAGTGTATTGGTGCATACCAATTCATGCCTCCTTGCGGGACATGTTGACAAATCTTATCAGGCCGAATACCCTAACCTTGCCAAGTATTTGGCCGCTGTCAGAGCATGGAAGCACCACTTCTTGGGCATCACAGTTAAGGATGTCCCACGGGTGGACAATGAGTAAGCTGACACACTCACCAAGGCCACCAGTCAGTGAGCCTCGCTACCGGTAGGGGCATTCATAGAGACTCTGGCCACCACAGACATTGCACATGACCAGTGCAACCCTACCCTTGTCCACCTCATTGCTAATGAGGGCAACTGGAGAGAACCTATCTTCGCACTCCTGCAGGGAACAGTTGAACCAGACAATCCTCTCGAGCTACGGTGGCTATAGCATCGGGCCAGGGCCTTTGAGGTCCTGGATGGCATACTCTACAAGCGTGGGGTATACACGCACCCCTGCGATGTCTCTCGCATGGTGAGGGACAACAGCTTCTCGCTGAAGTGCACGCAGGGCTGTGTGGCTTACACATCACACCAAGGGCTCTAGTCAGCAAAGCATTCAAGCAAGACTTTTACTGGCCAACAGCCATCGCCGATGCTTAGGACCCGTTAGGCGGTGTCAGGGATGCCAATGGATGGGAAGGGTTACTCACAAACCCCACACCCATCTGCAACCCATGCTACTAGTCTGGCCATTGGTGCGATGGGGCGTCGACGTCGTGGGTCGCTGCCACATGCCCTGGGGGACCTACGATTCATCGTGGTCACCTTTGAATACTTTTCCAGATGGGCCAACATGGTCGCCCTCACCGAAGTCACCTCCACAGTGGTACAACGGTTCCTCTAATAAAATGTCATCTGCCGCTTCAGAGTGCCCAAGGAGATCACTGTTGACAAATGGCTTGCAGTTTGACTCCACAACTTTCAAGGTGTTCTGCCAATGCATGGGCATCAAGATTTGCTACGCTTTCATAGGACATCCATAGTCCAAGGGGTGGTTGAAAAGGCCAATGGCAACATCTCTACGGGTGTCAAGAAACGTCTCGTAGATCTCCCGAAGGGCAAATGGCCTCAAGAGTTGGCAAGCGTACTCTAGTCTATCTGCACTACGGTGACGCGCCCTACAAGGTTTACTTCAAGCTTCTCTTTAGAGATGAAGCAGTCACGCCAGAGAAAATCAAGGCTAGATCAAGGAGAGTCCTCACTCAGGCTCCAGCTGAAGAGCGAGCGCTGTCTTGGACCTCCTCGATGGGATACAAGTTAATGCTATTGAGCATGTCGCAAAGTATGTGCGTCACAGTCATACAATAGCAATGTCTACACAAGGAACCTCGAAGTAGGGAACCTCATCCTGAGGAAGGTGCTGCATGTGGCAACGGTGGGCAAGCTATTGTCCAATGGGAAGGCCCTTACATCGTCACAGCAACCCTCCGACACGGGCAATATCGCCTCGTGACCCTCGAGAGAAGAGGCCTCCAACAGATGTGGAATGCAAATTGCCTCCAACGATACTACGCGTAGGGATACTGGGCTGCCCATCTCTTGTACATTCCATGTTCGCATATGTAACAGCTCAACCGCGCAAAACGGGAAGGAATAAATAAAGCCCCATTTCAATGAGGCAAGACTGGCGCCCATATTTTCATGTGCATTTCATGTATCAATAGGACGCGCATAGCCCCTGGCCTCTGCGTGCACTCTACAAAGTATAAATAAGACACGTGGAACCCTTGGCCTACACGCACACTCTACAGATTATAAATAAGACGAGCAGAGTCAGTGGCCTTTGCGTGCACTTTACGGAGTATAAATAAGATATGCAGAACCCTTGGCCTTTGCTTGTACTCTACGGAGTATAAAAAAGACACGTGAAGTCCCTGGCCTTCGCACACACTCTACGGAGTATAGATAATTGGCGGAGTCCCTGGACTCCGCGCGCACTCTACAGAGTATAAACAAGACACGCGAAGCCCCTGGCCTCTGTGTGCACTCTATGGAGTATAAAAAAAGATGTGTAGAGTCCCTAGCCATTGCGCACACTCTACAGAGTATAAATAAGACGCACTGAGTCCCTGGCCTCCGCGTGCACTCTACGGAGTATAAATAAGACACGTGGGGTCCCTGGCCCCCACGTGCACTCTATAGAGTATAAATAAGACGCACGGGGTCCCTAACCTCCGCACATACTCTATGGAGTATAAATAAGATGCACATGGTCTCTAGCCTCCGCGCGCACTGTACAGAGTATAAATAAGATGCGTAGAGCTTCTGGCCTCTGCGCGCACTCTATGGAGTATAAATAAGACACGTAAAGCCTCTGGTCCCTGGCCTCCAAAGATGCCTCGACAGCTGGCGCCGCGCCCATGAACACAAGGGTAGGAGGCTCTCAACTGCGCTTCACCACCACATCCTTCGAGGATGCCTCATGGATGGGTGACGATAGAACCACACCCTCAAGAGTGTTAGGGGCTTCACTTCCTGCACCAACTTTAAGGTCACCAGCATCACCAGCCCCATGACTTGTGACACCGGGAGCCTCCATGCCACCAGCAAGATGGTCTTGCTCAGCTTCGAGGTCAGAGTTCACATAATATGACTCAGTCGTTGTGGTAGTTTCCTCGACTTCGCCTAATTCATCGGTAGAAGGGCCCATTGAGTGCAGTGGCTGCATCGCAAGATGGGAGCACGCCCCTTGGCGCGAAGGGGAGGCCTCCGCTCTATCGCCCTCACGAGCACATGACCGACCGCTGCTGGGCGCAACATGCTCTGGCACAGGGATGCCGAGGGCTTCACACGCTCGGTTGACACAGTCAAAGTTGGCCGTCACTGACGCCTGAAGGCTGTGCTCCTTCACTATGTATGGCCCAAGGAAAATAGCCACGGCACGCTCGGCATCTTCTAGGGTGAGTCCTACCATGAACATACAATGAAGTCACCAACAAGCTACTACATAACGGATGTAAGGGTAGTGCTTACTACAAAGTACTTACGGGGATCGGTTGGTTTCGACAATGACGCAATGGTTGGGCGGACACTGTTGTCACGGGGAGGGGGGCTGGATTGAACATGCCACGAATGCCCTAGTGGAGATACACTGAACATGAGGAACTCCTCCACAAGGTTCCGCATGTTCAATCGAAGGGTGACTCCCAAGAGCCTTCGTGCATGATGCTCATCTTCACGGCTAAGGGTCACTAATGGAGAAATGTTGAAGTCCATCAAGTGCCTCGACCATTTTAGAGTGCTACCGGCCTCCACCCGATGGTAAAACCACCAATGCATCTAGCTCAACTCCCATTTCATTCACATCGCGTTCGCTGAAAATAGCTTCATGCATGAAGACTGAATCACGTAGTTGATGCTCCCCAGGTTAGAGTATTCGTTCTCCACGATATCCTTTGGCTAGCACCGAGCATCATGAAGGATGCCGAACAATGCCAAGCTCAGCCACACCATCTCCGCCCGAGAAGCCCATCTGTACACCGCCAGCTGGACGATAGTGTTGGGGGTCAGTTGCATGAGCTCTAGCCTGTACAGCCTAAGAACCTCGCCAACGAACATCGTTGCAGGAATGCAGAGACCGATGTCGATGTAGGTGGTGAACACGATGATCTTTGACTCCATCGGAGATGGCTCCGTCTCACCAACGGAAGGTAGTCAGACCACTTCGCCTCCCATGATCTTCCCCTCATGAACCAGCGACTGGATCAACTCTTCTGTCGCCAAAGTCGGCCCTAGCACACTGTGCAAACACCATTCACCTTCTTTGATGCTTTCCATTATTGTTGGCCGTCGACGAGTCACGCTCCACCAACTCATACTCTGCCTCCATCGACGATGAGCTCCCAGACCGAATGCGCCGGTGCGGCTAGATGAAGCACCGGGGGCACTACAACGGGGACATTGGTCACCACCACAAACCATCGCTACACCAACCAACACAGCGGAGCTACCACGACAGATGCATCAGAAGGTGAGGAGCGGTGACACAAGAGAGGGCGCAGTGGCTAAAGAAGGCAACTGTAGCGAGTGTGAGGCACAATGGCAACAATCAGGCAGCACAGCAAGAGGATGAAGAAGAGTAGACAGGGCAGTGACTCGACAAGGACGACAGTTTTAAAGCCTCACGTCCTTCTTGGCCATACCTCAGGAACACAAGCGACACGAGATGGCAACGTACAATGTGCCACTCATACGGGGACATGTTCCCTACTCCACAAAATGAGCAGACGATCGTGGTCAAACTTCAACCTGCCCAGGGGCCAATTGCTCCATAGGCAAAAGGGATAGAGGGGCCAAATGGCCCGTGACATGGTTCGGCCTAAGGGAAGCCTTTTACCATGAGATGCTCCTATTATAGGGATAACCCCAAGCTAAGCCCATCCGGCCTATTGGGCCAAAAGGTCCAATAAGACATATACAAAGACATGTATGCCTCTAACATAGTACACAACTGTAAGGGGTATTATTGTAATCAGATCATGTGGCCATATAAATACATATCTTGGTCAAAAGGAAAGGTCACACCAGTTCATTTCTCATACTTACCCTATTAGTCCCCTCATTTACTGTTTGACCCGTAGTCACAACAATTAGCTTGGTCACTTGTGAGACATCTATTTGATATTGTTGTTTTAATGGAGTTTAAATACTTCCATTCAAAAATTTTTACAAAAATATCATAAATTTAAACAATTTGTGCCCACTGTATCAAGATAGCCCACGAGGACAAACATGCTACTGTTACATAAAATGGTAAAAAGTGTTTAGAAAACTGAATATTTAAATTTGTTATTTACGAAAATTCACGTCCGTGTTTTTAGCGCTAAAATGCCCTTGGACTCGTTGATCTAAAAAAAAGTACTTCGATTCGTTAGGTGTACATTAGTAACCTTGAAACCCATTGGGTCACCCATGCACTTACATAGACCAACTATTGTACTTCAGTGCCGAGCCTCCCAACCCTGCATACATTGTGGGTCGGCCCGCAAGAACCATAGGGCGATCTACCTCCCATGAAACAGGCCGACCCCGTACCCTAATTACTTTTAACGGGCCTAACGGTCAAGTATGGAGTCGACCTGGACCAACCACTTTGCACCTCTAAGGGTGTGTTTGGTATACATAATTTCACATTCTCTTATAATCTAATATTTCTCTCAATCTAATTATCGGCAACACATTACCAATAATCTAAGATTCCAATATTTGGTTAGTTTGAAAAAACAACATAGTTGTCTTTATAATAGTTCAAATATTTCATAACTCGAACCAACAAGTCCACAAATCTAAATTATATCATCTGAAATTTCAAACCTTGAAGGTTAACATTTATAAGTTTTGAATTGAAAACTAAAATTTGAATGTTACAATTTAAAATCTCTCAATGTAAAATTGCAACATTCAAAATTCAATTCTTTTGATTCAAAAGTTCAAATTTTGGATTTTTATTTTAAATTTTAAATTTTGAGTTTGGAACTTCAAAATATTCAAATTTATAAAACTTAAAATTTTGGAACTTCATTTTTCAAATCTAGAATTCAAAATTTCACATTTTAGTATTTAAATTTTCAAAAAAATGGAATTTCGAAATCCAAACTTTAAAATTTGAAATTTAAAAATTAAATTTCCTAAATTTAAGATTTGAAATTCATGATTCAAATTTTGATAATCATTTTTGAAGAAAAAATGTTTTTCTAATTTGGATTTTGAATTCAAAAAGTTCAAATTTTGACTATGAAAAATTAAAGAAAATGATAAAAGTGCAACAACTAAGATTCCTTTCCCTTAGTAATCTAAGATGAACACCCTTTTCTATGGGAAAGTGATTATTAAAAATTACGGTGATCTGGTTCCCAATGTAATTTTGGACTTCTAGTTCAGATTACTGGTTGTTTTATCAAATAAGTTAATTTCATAGGATTACTGAAACATTCCTGAAAATTCTCGGAGGATTCCACCAATCAAACACACCCTAACGGCTGTGATGGCAAAACCATCTCTAATACTCTTGGTAGGCTATTTGCTACAGTTTTATAATATAAGGGGTCTTTTTGCAAAAAAAAAAAAAGGGGGCCTGCACCCAACGAGATGGAATAAAGATAAGGGAACACATAAAGCGACGCGTGGCCACCAGATCATATCATAGGGAAGGGAAGAAAAGAAATAATGCCAACAACTCCATGCATGTTGACGTGCCAGTCTCACCAACCGATCCTTCAGTTGTCGCTTCCATCAAACCTGGGTATACTTATGCCCTAAATACACCTTAATCTGCTCCTCAACATTTGTGGATTGTTTAATCTTGCTATGCATACCAAACGAGTGGGAGGAAAGACAAGGAAAATAAGAAGCAATGCGTGGCCGCCAGATTAGACGAAAGTGAAGAAACAGATGGGGAAAAAGGCAACGTGAACAGATCCGTAACAAGGTCTATTCGTCGGCCTCAGCTACCTTGGGCGATTCGTCAATCGTTTTCATGTCGTACCTAGTATAATACTATGTCCTAAATACTCTTATCAGCTTCTTAACATTTGTCGATCTGCTTAATCTTACCTTGCACTGTACAAGAGGGAAGAAAAAGAAGGGGAAAAGAAGAGACACACACAACTCCCAAGCGTCGTCAATTTGTCAGCCTCACTTTGAGCCATCCCTGTAACTAGTGGAATTACTGGCACAATTGCTCATCCAGATATTACAATACAGTTATCTTTAGTATATAACTTTATTATCAATATAATTAATTGTATTATTATAATTTAGTCTATCAAAATAAACAGCAGAGATCCTACTTTTTTTACTCTGATTAATGAGAGAATTTTTAGATTTATTCCTTTTTAAAATTATTGTAGGAATTTTTGCCCTTACACAGCCTTGAATCTCACTAGTAGTTTGCATGTATATAGATGCAAAGTGAGTTGGATAAGAGCACATACCTTGAAGACCAATACGCCGGTGGTTATAGATCATTTCAATAAACTACGGAGCAATAATCAACAATGAGCCTGAAAATGTGAGTGATCCAAGAAGCTAGGTTTGCTGGGTGCCGGAGTTATCTACACGCCTTTGTAGGCCGTTGGATCAAGATTGAACACTCTGAATTACAGGATGCGAGAAATTGAATATCTCTCACAAATTGGCAATTTATTGCATGCCCACAGATCCAGACTGTGTTGAGGGTTGCTGGGTGTGGTGGCATAAACAAGTATCTTCTCACACACACTAAAGATGACATAACAGGTATGCTGATATATATGATACTTGTGAGCTCAAATGAGGCTATGGAAACGGTACTATCAAGCAACGAAACCAAAATGGCAAGCTAAATTCTCCTAAGCCAAAACTGATTATCATAACACCTCGTGTGTATATAGCAACAAGCAAACATTGCTTAATAGCTACGCATACGGCAATCGTATCCAACTTCCACCAACAAACATCCTTGGAAGAATTAGGTCGCCATAACATCAATTCTCTCGACAAGACATCAATATACACCATGAACTCTATCAAATAACTCCTGTAAAAAAAACCATGTCAGGCGGTTTGAGCTGCGATCCAATATGGAGAAGCAGCTATAAGGTAAAGTCAACAAATAGAGAAGAGGCTTCAAATCACTCCAAATGTAAGTGTTGTGGTTACAGACCAAACAGAGAGAGATGGTAGTGGAGAGTTGGGAGAAGTGACAGTAATGGCTTGGGCTTCCCCATAGCCTGCATTCCATATATATATACACATAGGGAGTACTTTTACAATTATACCCTTATATCTGAGTATCCCCTTCAGGGGCACTTATGTCATTACACATGACCTATTCTGGGCCTTATAACCTTCTACCAGGCCTGCTGGGTTTAGGTGGGGGCCACCCCTACAACAGTAAGGATACGTTGCAAACTAATACCTCCTCTCATATCTTAACTCTCTTTAACCCAGGTCCCTAGCTCCCAAAATGGAAGAACACTACTAGCTGAAATGGGGATGAACTCCCCAAAATCCGGTAGCAGCAAAACTGCTGCTGCTTTTTATGGCCAGGCACCCTAATTAACATTTTAAAAAGTATCAAAATGCCACCCGGGGCGACATTGAGCCAAAAGTTGTCTAAAAAACAGGGAGTAAAATTTGAGCCATCGATCACACTGGGCATCCGGTGGGCGCAAAGAATCCCTTCTCGGATGGGAAGAAATAAAGAAAATAAAGAACACGGAAGATAATATCACCGGGAGATATGAAAACAGTTGCTATGCAGTGAAGAATTACTAGTGGAAAAATCAATGCAGTAGCCGGTAGGTGAACATATCTGACAATGCGCGCAATGAGCCACAAGAAAATGAAGAAAATCAAGCTAGATTCTTGGAATTTCCGAGCAAAGCGGTTGGCGACGAGTCGGAAGAAAGCGTGGTGCCGCCGGTGGTCACCAAAGATCGCCGGTGATCAATCGACAAAGCCCCGTACGCACGCTCAGCGAAGGCAAGATCCGGCACAGTCTTGTACATCTGCGGTGGGAGCGCCGGAAGCCTCGCGTCCTCGGAGTGTAGGACGTGCATGGCCTGCGCGATGGACGGCCGCTCGCTCCGGTCGGGGTGCGCGCACCAAAGCCCGACGACGAGTACGCGCTCCATCCGCCGCTCGTCGAGCTCATCGCCCCTAAGCCTCTCGTCCGCTGCCTCAATAATCGCGTTCTTCCCGTACAGGCTCCACACCCATCTCAGCAGCGTGAAGAATCCGTCGGACGTGTCTACCACGGGCCGCTGGCCGGAGACGATCTCGAGCAGGACGATGCCAAAGCTGTAAACGTCCGACTCGGTGCTCGGCCTGCGAGTGTTGACGAGCTCCGGGTCGATGTACCCCGCGGTTCCATACACGGCATGCGTCGTCAGCCATCGTGTGCCGTGGTCTACGAGCCGAGCCAGACCGAAATCCCCTAGCTTGGTGCTGTGCGATGAGTCGAGCATGATGTTGCTCGGCTTGATGTCGCCGTGCACCACGCACTGCTCCCACTCCCCGTGAAGGTAACGTAACGCTGATCCCAAACCAAGAATGATCTCATACCTGCATGTTAATTAAACCCAGCAATTCGTTGAAATGCAAATGCATCGTCCGGTGTCTGAGATCCGATAAGTTTTCTAGAGAAATTGGTTGGTTGGTTGGTTGTGTCATACCTTTCTGGCCATGATAACAATCTCTCACTTCTGTAGAGATGCTTTTCGAGGCTGCCTTCCACCACGAGCTCGTACACAAGTAAGAGCCCCTTGCGACTGTCACACCAACCCAACAGCTGCACCAGGTTGCGATGCTTCAGCCGGCTTATGATCCTCACCTCTGCCTCGAACTCTTTCCTCCCCTGAGCCGAAGACTCTGCAGAGAACATCTTTATCGCCACAGGGCGTTCTTGGTCACCTACGGCGAGCTGACCCCGATAAACGCTTCCAAAGCCCCCTCTCCCGAGCTTCTCCTCCTCGGCGAAGTTACTCGTGGCGGTGGCCAGCCCGCGGTATGCGAATCGCCTGGGGCCGCCAGCGGCCACCCCTCTCTCGAGCTCAGCTCTTTCATATTGTTCTTCAGAATCGCTGTCGCTGGCTACATCTGGTATTGATCTTCGCATGCATCGCTGACGCAGAACGAAGCTCGCGACTGCGCATGCCAACAGAAATAGCAGAGGCGCTAGCACGAGTAGCACAATTCGTACATTCTTGGGAAGCTTGGAGCTTCTAGTAGGCTTCTTGGGTTCGAGAGTGGAACTGAACGACCAGGACAGTATCTGATTCACCTCAGCTAACTTGCCGGTGGACGCCGAGAAGCCGGCTGCCACCTCCTCCGGCAAGTAGTTCCTCAGGTCAACCGTCGTGTTTACGTGGTACAAGGTGTCGTTGATTTGGAGATCGACGGCTAGCACCTGGGTGTCGTTGTGGTAGTTGATGGTGGCGATCATCGTGAAACCGGACGTCAAGTTCTTGCCGGGTACGGTCGTGTTGGTATACAACTGCGAGACGATGCTGTTGACGTCGATGCCGACGTGGTTGCTGCTGTTGTCAATGGGGGCGCCGTTGTCGAAGGTGTCGAACTCGACCGCCACGAACCGGCTGTCGCCGGCGACCCCTCTAGTCCAGTCCGCGTGGAGGGGAAGAAGGCCTAGGCTGGCCCCCATGAGGTAGGGAGGCTCCGACGGGAACTGCCCTAGGAAGAAGGCCATCCCGTCGGCGAAGCTGCTCGAGTTTCCGTCCGGGCCGATTCGGAAGGAGAAGGTGGTGGTGAAGCTGGACAGCTCGCCGGTGGCGGCATCCCAGAGCGGCACCGGCAGCGCGTATGTCGCGCGGCCGACGCTGTCATTTCTGCCTTTTGTCGGGTCGTTTCTTGTCAGCACAAGCGCAGTTGAAACGGACGCGTCAGCGGTGCAATTGATCAGCTCGCCGCAGTAATGGCCCGGGTTGGAGAAGTTGATGTCGAACGAGAGTGAGGCGACGCACGGGATATGGATGGACGACAGCGAGCAGAAGAGGCAGAGCAGCACGAAGAGGGTGGGACGACGATAACTCGCTGCTTCCATCGTCGGCGCCGCGCGTGGTATTTGGGAGAAACAACGGCGAGTTTGGGAGAAAGCTTTGAGGATTATAAAGCAGTCACTGCGTGAGATGCTTGCGCGAAGTTTTGCCTCCACCGGTCTGCTTTTCGCGCGCCCCGAACAGCCAGCCCGACGGAGTCGATTCTGAGTATTTTGCACGCGCCAGTGCGCCACTTGGTGCTGGTGCGGTGACATATATACAGAGGAATCATCACTGGCGATTAGTACGATCGATTCCTCTACAATGCAATAACAGAATAATCACAAATGACACAAATAATAGATTGAAACACAGCGATAGAGAGAACTCCTGGTCTTTTTTATTGCTTTCTTTTCTCTTTCCATATACAAAATAGCCAATAGGGCTCCCTATTTATAGCCTAGTGGTGAAGTGCTCACCACTCCCTACTGGGCACTCATCCGACATGTTCATGCCGCATCAAAACTCCATAAAAACCTTATGGGAAAAATTTGGAGAAATAGTACATGATACATGTTATGCTGCGTTGCACGAATTGTCTCATTAAAAACCTTGGTCGAGAGACTTCAGGAAAACTCGTCAGGGGAAAAAGAGTACATTCCACCCAATTTCATTTAATCTTCAGGATTTATTCTTTGGGTACTCGATATTCATGATCAAGTTTTAATAAAAAGCTTGAGAAAAATCTCTCTCTGAATTCTGCATTTCTCTAAGTTTCATTATTCCAATTCCTCGCACGCATATTTCAAAACTAGATGCTGGGAGTGACATAGTGAATAAATCTGCAAGCTTTCCACATGGCTTAGTATGCAGTACATTAATTTCATCCATCTTTTGCAATTCATGAGCATAGAAGAACTTGGGGTTGGTATACTTTATGAGATGACTCTTCACGTAGACCGTCTGCACTTGTGTAACACAAACTGCATTATCTTCATAGATAATCGTGGGAGCTTGCATGATATTCATTCCACATGATTGCTGGATGTGGTGAATTATTTGTCGGAACCAAGCAATTCTCGAGTGGCTTCGTACAGTGCTATAATTTTTGAGTGATTCGTCGAAGTCGTTACAAGATTTTGCTTAGACAATTTCCAAGAAACTGCAGTTCCACCACACAGGAATACATAGCCTGTGTTGTGACCTTGAGATATGCGGGTCCGACAGGTACCCAGCATCTGCATAGGCAATCATATTCAAATCTTGATTATTTCTGTAGAATAACCCAAGGTCCTTGCTTCGTTAGAGGTATCGGAAGATATCCTTTATTCCCTGTCAATCCCTTTTGGTAGGTTCTGTACTATACCTTACTAATAGGTTTATGGCAAATGCAATGTCCGGTCTAGTGCAGTTCGTTAAATACATAAGTGCTCTTATTGCACTTAAGTATGGGAATTCCGGTCGCAGGACTTCCTCCCCCCTCTTTCCTAGGTCGGTATGGATCTTTTCCTTGCTGTAAAGATCTCCCGATCATCAGTACTTTCGATGGGTATGCCTTCTCAAAGCCGAACCTTTCTAGCACCTTCTGGGCGTACGTAGGCTGACTAATGTACTAATATTCCTTCAGGGACATGCTTGAGCTGCAGGCCTAAGCAATATTTGGTTTTACCCAAATCTTTCATTTCAAATTCTGACTCTAGGTAAGAACTTGCTTCTTTTATGTCTTTCATGGTCTCGATGATATTCAGATCATCTACATATATTGAGATTATACAAAATCCATTCTGAAAAATGATGCTCTGAAAATACGCCACCGACACCGACTAACTTTTCTTGAAATATATCTGATCTTTTATATCTGAATCATGTTATGTAGCTACAAAGTGCCCTCATGGCATCTCTAAAACTCTAGCACAAAAAGCCCTCTCAAAAGTCACAGCTAAACACTTAGTTTTTCCCTACTTTTATATACTACAGCCCTAAATCATGCCCATCTCAAACACGGACATCAAACACTATCTTTTACGAAAATCAAGAAACCCAAAACCTTTCCGAACACGGGTTTTAACCAAATTCTAAACCTTCCAAGTTACGGACACCTTCCATAACTTCTCCAATCTCATCACGTGATGAAGCCTCCAGGACTGCACCTCCTGTAGCATCTCCACACACAATCCTCACATGTTAAATCCTCCAGGACCGTATCTCCCGTATCTTCTCCACGCATCAATCACCTTTGATCTCTACATGTTCCAGCATGAGCCCGACCACCTCGCATGACATTATTGACCACTTAAACCTTAGATCACCTCATTCTAGTTCCGGTCCTCCTCGTCACTGACAATGGTTGTCTCCACGTCAACCTACACATGCAAAGACCAAAGAACGTTTTCCTCGGCACAAGTTCTTCACAACTTGACCGACATTAGTCCACACACACAAACCACTCTTAACCATCCATCTGCACCAATTGGGTCATCCACGATCACAATTTCCACGCTCTCCAAAAATCAACCTTAGACCACTCAGTACGACCGGTATGACCACCATGCACAGACCGGTCGCTAGCTCATCGAGTACTCGAAAACACATGTACTCGGGAATTACTATCACTCCGTTCAGAACACTTGAAAATCTTAAGTATCATAGCAATCTTAGTCTATGACTATCGACCATCAACCAATCACTATACTATCGACCACCAATCATCGAGTACCGACCTGTCACTAAACCTCCGACAACCGTTACGACCACCAAGTACCGATTTGGTACTGAAACACTGCCCACCGAGTACCAACTAGGTACTATAGTACGGACTATCGACCGGTGACTTTCACTCTCGACTGGTCCACTGAAGCTCATGACTCAACCATCCTAGTCAAAGCTTGGTGACCACTGATCGTAATCCATTGTATTTTGTTTATTATGTCATACGACCGGTTCACTTTTCTGCATGACTAGTTCCTTGTAGCATACGATCGATTCACAGTAGCTATGACCGGTTACCTTGAAGCAAACGACCTACTCATCTTAGCTTACGACCATCAACTGTAAAGTCTACGACTAACGAGTGTCGAGTACTTCCGACTATGAATATCGAGCCCTTCCAACTTTGAATCTTTCAAGCTAATTGTGATGGTGCAGATATCCTATGTTCGGGCACTGGTAGTGTCGAAATCTGTACTGTTTGGGCCCTCCGTGCTATTTTTTGTAGTTCTAATCATCCTTCTGAGCGCGAAATTACATGAAGTCTACACGTGATAAATTCCACGCTAGAAGAGCGTGGAGAATAACATTTCCACGCTACAGCACCGAGGAGTTTATTGTAGTGGTACTGTGGTGCGGAAATGCTATTTTCTGGCGCACAATTTGCCACACTGGAGCATTTCAAAAGAGGTGGTGAGTTATTGCATTATCAGTGAAGGACGTCATCCAGGCAGTAATAGAGTTTGCACCACACAACTTTGCAGCCCTCCACGGTGACAAAAGAGTGCAATAAATCAGTAGCATCTCGCGCTGAATTGACGAGGAGTATACGCCATCTTGCGCGCGTGGTTGGTGACATGGTACACAAAGTGGTTTTAAATCTTATGTTTTTTGAGGAATTGATAAGCATGCGCGGACCTGCGATAGTTTATAGGTGTTCAACTGAATATCTAAATTTTTTTATAAAATACTAGGTATATAATAGGTATATTAGATGTATATATTGTTAGTTGTGTTAAAACTATATTTTTATGCCTGTAAATAAATTCAGCCTGCACTCCCCGTATCTCGCGCGCAGCTCATGTAATAGTTAGACCTATTTTTCTTTCCACCTCAGCTCTCCTCACTCCCAAAGAGGTAAAGATGTAAACAAAATCCTAACATTTGTTCCATTTCTCATCTTGTGGCTGTCTGTGTGGGAGGCGGCTTCGGCCTTCGAGTGGCGAGCGGGCGGAGGTGCAGGCTAGAGGCGAATGACGACCGGCGGACGCGAACATGGTGCCATAATGTGACAACAATCATGCGTGAGGTGACGTGTGGTGCAAAATGAGCGTGTGGCAGCACGGGCGAGCAGAGAGATGTCGCGGGCAAGCGAGCAGTGGCACAACGAATACAGAGGTAGGGAGCAGGTGACAAGAAGGGAGCAACGCGGTAGCCGGGAGGGAGCGTGGCATTGGGAAGTGAGCAGCACCTCCAACTTATTGTCATCGTCTTCTCTTCAGATCTAGGTGTGCTCCACCCCACTTCACTTATTTTCTTTTTTGGTCTATTTTGCTTCATAGAAGGAACATACAATTTCCTCTTAGATTCTTGCTCATGCAGAAATAGCAAAAAAAAGGCAAGATCAACAAGATATACAACTCTCATTTATCTCTATAATTTGTTGTTTAATTCATATAATTATGCTCGCCTTATATCACCCATTTTCTCATAAGAAATCATTAATTTCTGTAATTTATGTATTTTTATTATATCTACATACATGTATCGTTGTGTCGGTGTTTGGGGGGACGGTGTGCTGTAGTATCAACGTATTCGAGTAACTTAGCTCCAAATCCGAACACCATTTTAAAAATCCTGGATCCGTCACTGTTGACGAGGAGTTGACTTTAACTACTATTAGTGGATTTAAACTGCACAATATGAATTCAACAAATCTGGCCATTGAATCATGCAATGTATGGTTCAGATTAAGGGTCATAAAAATTTCTCCACTATTTTCTCACGGTGATTGATCTGAACTGCCTATGGTTGTGATCAAAATGGCTGAAAAGCCCGTGGCTTATGGCTGAAAACACTGTAGCTGGCTGAAAAAAGCACTGTAGCTGGCAGAGGCTTATTTACCATAATTAAATTTAAAAAAATTTAAAAATAGAAAAAACATATTAGCCCATCACGTATAATGTAAACAAATACGAGAAAAAAAGAACCGGTAAAAAAACTCAAAAAAAAGCCAAAAGTTCAGAAAAAGACGAAATTTATGAATAGTGCAAAAATAAGCTGAAGCCAAAAGCTCAAGCCATATTGATCACACCCTATATTGTGATGGAACTTAACGGATTCGTTTCCGACACCAAAACGTCCTATTAGTATTGTAAGCGCCACCGGAACACCTAGACTTTGCCAAGTCTTCAAAAGTTAATTCAGATTCATTGCAGAAAAAAAAATGAATCTGTCCAAACAGTTGTAAGTGCCAGTTTGCCACTGGCCCACTGGAGCGACTAGACTTTGTCAAAGTCTTCGAAAGCTAATTCTGATTCATTTGAGGAGGGGAAAAGAACTGGTTATATGTAGCTTTCTAGTTGCATCTCTCAGCTTCCAATCCAGGTTCTCTCTCACTAGCTCGCTCCATTGCCTTTGTTCACGGGACGTACATGCTGCCATGTCAAGATTGTCAGAATCACGTTCGTGTGACGAGATCGTAGAGTCAAATCATAGAATGTGTATATATTTTATATAAAAATTAAATTATATTTCTAAATATATAACTCTATTGTAAATTTTTTAATTTAAGTACACTTATACATGTTATATTGAATTAAGGTTGATTTATGAAACTTATTTAATTATTTTAATAAACTAATAATCTAAATGCAATATGTCAAAGATAATACTTTTTACCTTAAAATAACATGTAAACAACAAAATAAAAAATTAAACTAGTGCAACTAAAACTAGCAATAGGTAATATCAAATTTTATATACTAATATAGTTTGTTTTCAGGATTACGATCCCGCTGCTAACTATCTGATTCCGATCTATATTGTGATCCGTATTATCTACTTCTGTTAGGATCGTATGATACTCGATACGTATCGCGATACTAACAACCTTAGCCGCGCCACAGGAGGGTGGGACCTCCACTGCGGGGGGTGCGGCACCTCAGTGGACCCGCATGGTGGTAAGTGTCTGCCGCATTTGGGTGATACGGTACTACCACCTTGTCTTTCTTTGTTTGTCAAGAGAGCTATATTTACAATTCTATGAAGCTGGGAGCTATTTTTTAAGTTAACGTGTTATAATGGGATCAAATAAATACAAAATTCACGCCCGAGAAGTAAAGATACCCGGTCCACGCACGATTCGAGATCGATCAGACTGTAACCCAACGTTGGTACCCGTCCAGCACGCATAGCCCGACATACCTGCCGCTCAGTCATCCATGCACCAGGCGTCGATCAGTCATCAATCAGATTGACTCACAACACAGCCATCAATCATCAATCAGCGTGAAGAAAAATTTGCTAGCAGAGCACAATTGCTTCGTGATTGTTTAACGCACAAGGCGTCACCTCCTTCACAGCCGTGAAGTCCTAGGACCACCACGCATGTTCAGCAACCCATCTCTTTTTTTCTCACAATTGCACTAACATTGTATTTTTTTGAACTGTTTATATCTTCTAAATTAGATGATTTAAATTTTACAGTTTAGAAAAGAAAAAAAAATCATATTTTTGCTTTCTACTAAAAACATAGATTATGTCATAAACAAAAATGAACCAAAAGAGCAAAAAAAAAAAAAAACTACCACTGCTGAGAAAAAGAAAGATTATACGGAAGAATATGAGAATTGGACTAGAGATAATAAAATTGCTAGAATTTTTATGTTGGTGTCAATGACTGATTCTTTAGCTGCTGAATATAAGGCTAAATAAAATGTGCAGAAAATAATGCGCAGTCTGAAATATGATTTTGGTGAGGTATCTTTTATTAAAGTGTTTAATCTTGTTAATCGCTTTCTCTCTACTAATATGTATAATAGCACTTTAATTAATGAACATCTCAATAACAATATGTTTTAGCAGAGGAATTAAAAAAATAATGGCTATCCTTTTATGAAGAAGTGCATGTCATAGTTGTTCTAAACACTTTGACAAATTCATGGGAATAATTTAAGATATCTTTCTGTCATTTTAAAATGATACTTAACATGCATACTCTGAGGCATTATTTGCTTATGAAAAAAGACAGAAAACTCTCTCAGGGAAAGAAAAGAAATATTTACCATTCAGACGAGCACTGATAAAGTCGATGATAGGAGTTAGGCTTGTGCACGCTTCGTCCTCCACCCTTTGGACGAGTATCGACAAAGTGTCGTAGGATGTAGAGTTTTAGCATGCTCCGTCCCCTCCCTTCGAACAAACGTCGACGAAGTCAGTGGTAGGGTATAGTGTTGTTTTCACGCGCCCCATCCTCTACCCTTTGAATGAGTGTCGATGAAGTCAACATTAGGATACAGAGTTTTTGTTTGCCCTGTCCTCCACCCTTTGGGTGAGCGTCGACAAAGTAGGTGGTGACATGCAGTGTTTTTGGGCGTTCTGTCCCCCACCCTTCGGACGAGCATTGACGAAGTCAATGATAGGAGTTAAGCTCGTGCACGCTTCGTCGTTCACCATTCAGACGAATGTCGACGAAGTCGACAATAGGACGTTCTCCTACCCCATACGACCAAACCTAGTGGCGGCCACCACTGAAGGGTACACCGACAACTCCGACTGAACATTGGTAGTGGGTCAGGATGTGCAAGGGTCCCAATGCTTCTTTATATTCCGCAAAATAACGCGTAGCTAGTGAACTCTCCGCCCATATTTATACTCCATAGAGTGCGCTAGGACGCACGAGGTCCCGATGATTCTTTATATTGCTCGTATTTATACTCCTGAGCCGGTTACATACGAGGGTTCCGAAGAAATAGACTCGGTCTGGTTGTCGGTTTTCAATTATTACTAGACAACTTGCCAAGATAGTGAACTAGTCAAGTAACTAAGTGAGTATGAACTCTGAAGTCTTACCAAGTAGATGAGGCGGCACGGCTGGTGGGGGAGGTAGGCGGCGGCCGGGGACGTCGACCGTCGGGCCAAGAAGCCGACAACCCAGTCCCGAGAAAGCTCGCAGATGGGAGGAGACGGGTGCTGGGCGGTGGGCGGCGGCGTCAACCGGCTGGTGCCGCCGACGAGCGGTGGACGGCGGGCGTGCCGTGGGATGGCCGAACGGGCCTGGCGGCTGCCAGATCTGGACATGACACGGAAGTGAGCAGCGGCTGATCACACAGAAGTAGAGCTGTAAACGAGCCGAGCTCGAGCGAGTTTCGCCTTCCAGGCTCGAGCTCGGTAGAAGCTCGAGCCGAGCTCGAGTTGGAGTCCGAGCCTGGACTTGGGCTCGAGCTCGACTCGGTCTAAGCTTGAGTAGGCTCGAGCTCGGCTCGTTGAAGCTCGATAACAATTAAAATAATTTATTATGCATTATCTTTCAATAATAAGAAAATTTTAAGTTCGAGCTCGGCTCTAATAAACTCGATAACAGTCAAAATAATTCAAATATACACTAATTTTCAACAATACGAAAAGCTCGAGCTCGCGTTCGGCTAGAGTAAGCTCGGCAAGAATTAATATGTATTACTATTTAAGCTCGAATCGGGGCTCGCGAACTATTCGAGCTCGGCTCGGTGAAGCTCGCGAGCTCGAGATCAAGCTCGAGTTTGGCTCATTTAAAGTTCGAACCGAGTTCGAATCGAGCATAGAACGAGCCAAACTCGAGTAACTCGCGAGTTTCGAGCTTTTTTTACAGCTCTACACAGAAGTACTCAATTGGGATGTGAGTTTGTGACCAGCGGCTGATGGTCCATCACGTGACGTAGGGTTTTTACTCTTTTGTTTCATTGGTGGGCCTTTTGGGCCGTTCGAGCTTGGGGCTTTCCGGCTTGGGTCATGGGCGTCATGTGTGAGGGTGACAAGAATTTTGGATATTACCGAATTCATGATGTCAGATAGTTCCGAGTAAATTCTCGCATTTTTCCGTATCCGTCAGAAATAGCCCTCCCGAATTCGGCTCCGAATCTGATAGCAACTATCTGTTTTCGATACCGTATCTATGAAAAAGATCCATATATCTGATAATGCTGTCTGATGGCTCTCCGAGCTGGTTCAATCTGACTGGAAATATCCGATCCAATTACATCTCTACTGAACCAACACACCCTTAGATTTTTCTGGTGGAGAATTGATGGCTTAGACTTTCTAGAGTAAAAATAACCACTGCAAGTACAAGTAGGGGTGAAAAGTGGACACAAATTATTCGTATTATTCGGTTATCGTATTCAATAGGATACGAATATAGTATGAATTTTTACCACATAAAATATTATTTTATCCGAATTATCTATATCTGTATTTGTATTCGACAAAGCGATATGCATATTTTACAACAATATGACTAATTAGTTGGACAATTTTTTTAATTAAACATGAATTCATGTTTTTTAGATGAAGTAAATGAATTATAATAATTAAGTGTGATTGTACGAGAATAAAATATCATTAATGTCTACATATTATATAAGTTATGAAAATAACCGGATATGACTGAATTCGTATTTGTTACAATATTCAACTTGTATTCGAGAATATTCGAATTTATATTCATATTCGTTTATAAATACGAATACGAATGTGATTTAGACACTATTTGATCCATATCCAATCCGTTCTCTCCGAACCTTAATTTTCCTTGTGAAAACGAATTGCTCTGCCATTTTACTTATTTTATTCGATGTGGACCCTCTCAGCCCATCAATTGTTTTGCTTTTCATCAGCGACAATGACAATCACTGAATCACCGGTTGAAATATAGTTATGTATTGCCGAATCCATTGTTCTATTTTTGGAGATAAGCGTTGCTTTCCACGCGGAAGGACTACTTGATGCCAATTTTTCATTCGAACGAGAGGAGGACAATGTCCTGGCCGGCACCGGTCGAAGTCATCCTACGTAAGAATTGAGAAAAACCAGCGATCATGCTGAATTTACACTACTACAGAAAGTCTAATACTAGACGACCAATCACAGATGGTTTGACAAAATCGTCTGTGACCGACACTAACACAGACGATTTTAATTTGGACACCGTCTGTGTTGGTGGCGTCGGAGAAAAGGCGTATCACAGACGATTCTTAATGATGAACCGTCTGTGATAATCTGGAATTATCACATACGGTTTTTTTTTATTAAAAACCGTCTGTGATAATCTGGAATTATCACAGACGGTTTTTTATTAAAAACCGACTGTGATAAGCTTATTATCACAGACGGTTTTTTTGTGAAAACCGTCTGTGATAATCTCAGGCTTATCACATACGGTTTTTTATTAAAAACCGTCTGTGATAATAAGCTAGACATTTATTGCACTGCTCAGAATCGCATCTGTCTTCATTTCGATCCAGATCTAGCCGGTGCTGCACTCTTTCGCTCAGGAGACAAGCTAGGCAATTTCAGGCCAATTAATTTGGTGGGAGGAGGCAGAGATTGAGCTTTGAAGATTCATACTTTCCTGGTTGCTCTAGATATGGTTAGTAATGAAATTTATTTTTCTTTGCATTACAATTTAGATCTAAGTAATTGGTGAGTGTTATTGAAGATGGTTTGCAAAATTGTTAATTGGTTATATAATAACTGTTGTGTTTATAATATGAATTAAGCTAGCAAATTAAGCCTCAATGCATGTGGCCGGTATATATGTTGTAATAATTAATTAATTTAATTTTTAATACTAAGTTGTTATATATATACATAACGTAGGACCGAAGCTGGATGTATGCCACGGGCCGTGTGAGTGAAGAGTACATTAATGGTGTGTCTGCTTTTATAAGAGCTGCCGAGGAGGATATGCTGAATAAGGGGGTGGAATATATGTATTGTCCATGCACTGACTGCGAGAATTTAAAGATGTTTAAGAACCGAGGGCAAATTGAAGCGCACTTAATTCGGAGGGGTTTCAAAAAGGGTTATACGTGTTGGACCAGTCATGGCGAAGTCAATGATCATATGTTGCCGGATGACATCGCCGGTAAAGTGAATGATATGCCACCGGATGACATCGCCAGTGAAGTGAATGATATGCCTCCGGATGACATCGTCGGTGGAGTGAATGACATGCCGCCGGATGATGTCGATTGTGGATCGGATTCGGATAGGTTGCACGATGACAATCTGGATGAGATGCTTCGCGATGTACAAGAGAACTATGATGAGAGAGAGTATGTTAAATTCCGGGGCTTGATGGAGGACTCGGAGAAATCTTTGTTCACGTGCTGCAGGTCAAAGTACATGAGGTTGTCGGTCGTGCTTGAACTGTTGAAATTGAAGGCAAGCAACGGTTGGTCCGACAGGAGTTTCACGGCGCTGCTAGATCTTTTAGCGGACATGCTTCCGAAGGGAAATGAGTTGCCTAAAACCACGTATAAAGCCAAGAAGGTTCTTTGTCCATTGGGAATGGAAGTAGAAAGAATACATGCATGTCCAAACGACTGTATCCTCTACCGTAAAGAGTATGCAAACATGCATGTATGTCCGGTGTGCAACGCATCCCGATACAAACGTAACAATCAATCAGATGATGGCGAGGGAACAAAGGCGAAAAAAGAACCTCCTGCTAAGGTGGTATGGTATTTTTCTATAATTCCCCGTTTGAAAAGGTTTTTTGCAAATTCAAATGAAGCAAAACTGTTGCGTTGGCACTCGGAGGAACGCAAGAAGGATAAAATGTTAAGACACATTGCTGATTCCGCTTAGTGGAGAAACATCGATAGGAGTTTTGCAGACTTCGGTGCAGAACCAAGGAATATAAGGTTTGGACTGAGTACAGATGGAATGAATCCTTTCAGTAGCATGAGCAGTCGACATAGCACATGGCCCGTGACTCTTTGCATCTATAACCTTCCTCCTTGGTTGTGTATGAAGCGAAAGTATATTTTTTTGTCGATACTTATCCAAGGGCCAAAACAACCTAGGAATGATATTGATGTGTTCCTAGCACCGTTGGTGGAAGATCTAAAAGTACTATGGAACGAAGAGGTACAGGTGTGGGATGCATACAAACGAGAGAACTTCACTTTGCGCTCCTTATTGTTCTGCACCATAAATGATTATCCTGCCCTTGGTAACCTATCGGGCCATAGTACAAAAGGTGCCAAAGCTTGTACTCACTGTTTAGATGGTACCGAGAGTGTGTGGCTGAAACACTCACGCAAAACCGTCTACATGCGTCACCGCCGGTTCCTTCGGAGGGCTCACCCATACCGCAAGATGAAGAAACAATTTGACGGAGAGAAGGAAGACGATTCAGCTCCAAGGCATTTAAGGGGAAAAGAGGTTTATAATATGG
Organism: Dendrocalamus latiflorus; assembly: GCA_017311315.1. Lineage (NCBI taxonomy): Eukaryota > Viridiplantae > Streptophyta > Magnoliopsida > Poales > Poaceae > Dendrocalamus > Dendrocalamus latiflorus. Next base: position 31,985,869 of record CM029658.1, on the reverse strand, counting down.
TTAAGGATCTAGATGTTGTCCTCGGAAAGGGACGTAAGTTGAGGGCTAATGAGAAGAACACCTGGAAGAAGAGATCAATATTTGGGACTTACCTTATTGGGAGTACCTAGATGTTCGACACTGCATCAACGTCATGCACGTAGAAAAGAATGTACGCGACAGCTTTATTGGTCTCTTACTGAACATTCGTGATAAAACAAAGGACAACGTCAACGCACGGCTTGACTTGGCTGATATGGACATCAGGCCTGAGTTAGCACCGACATGCACTGATAATGGACGAACGTACCTTCCCCCTGCGTGTTACACTCTGTCCAAGGCCGAGAAAACAGAACTGTACCAGTGCTTGCATGGTGTCAAAGTTCCGTCTGGTTATTCCGGCAACGTGAAGAAGCTTGTTTCAATGCAAAATTTGAAGTTAAATGGCATGAAGTCTCATGATTGTCATGTGCTGATGACACAGATGCTCCCTATTGCAATTAGAAATATTTTGCCGATCAAAGTCTGAGAGACAATCATGAGGCTATGTTATTTCTTTAACACAATTGCTTAGAAGGTCATCGATCCCGAAGGACTAGATGCTCTGCAGAACGAGGTGGTGATGAGTCTATGTCATCTTGAAATATATTTCCCTCCTTCGTTTTTCGATATCATGGTCCATCTCATTGTTCACGTTGTGTGGGAGATAAAAATATGCGGGCCCGTATTCCTACGTAGCATGTACCCATTTGAGAGGTTCATGGGAATTCTCAAGTCGTACGTACGGAATCGATCTCGGCCAGAGGGCAGCATCGTCGAAGGTTATGCAAGCGAAAAGATCATTGAGTTTTGTGTCGATTATATGGCTCAGACTCAACCGATAGGTGTGCCTCAATCTCGTCATGAGAGGAGGCTGAAGGGTATCGGAACTATCGGAAGGAAAGCAATCACTGCAGATATTGACACGTATACTCAAGCCCATTTCATGGTCTTGCAACACATGACTGAAGTGGTGCTTTATGTCGACCATACAAGGATGTACTTCGGCAACAGAATCCGGAGCGGCCGGATATTTGGATCATGAGGCAACACAACAGTCGGTTCAATCAATGGTTGAAGGAGCGAATTGCTAGGAGCTCGGCAAGTGAGACGCTGACATGGTTGGCCAAAGGGCCAGCATTTACAGTTGTGACATGGCAAGGATATGACATAAATGGGTATACATTCTATACACAGTCTCAGGATGTAAAGAGCACTAACCAGAATAGCGGTGTCCGCATAGATGCGTTCAGTACCGATGGGTCAAGAAACTCATACTATGGGTTCATAGAAGAGATTTGGGAGCTCGACTACGTGGTTTTCAAGATCCCCTTATTTCGCTGCCGTTGGGTGCATCTCCCACAGGTGAAGGTTGACAAGTACGGTGTCACTACCGTGGACCTCCAACGTGTCGGGTACAAAGACGAACCATTCGTACTCACCAACCAAGTTGTTCAAGTTTTCTATGTAACCGACCTAGCAAATAAGAAATGCCATGTAGTTCTTCATGGAAAAAGGAGAATTGTCGGAGTAGAGAATGTAGTGGACGAGGAAGAATACAATCAATTTGACAAGTTACCTCCTTTTAGAAATGGCATAAGGGTCGACGACAAACAACATGACGGAACTAGTTATGTACGCATTGATCATCATGAAGAGCTCATTTTTAAAGGAAATAAGCAAGTAGAATGAGAATGTGCGACATATATGTGGGATTTATGTATACAACAATGCATGTGTGTGATGTATATGTGAATTAGCATTTATGTATACAACAATACATGTGTGATGTATTTGTGAATTTGCATTTATGTATATGTGAAAATGTGTGAAGAAATACACTGTGTGAATGCAGCTGGTTAGTGTTGTATATGAATGCAGCTGGTTAGTGTTGTATATGACTATCACAGACGGTTCTAACTTTAGAACCGTCTGACAAACGGTTCTAAGTGCAGAACCGTCCGTGATATATTATCACAGACGGTTTAAATTGTAGAACCGTCTGTAATAAGCCTCCCTATATATACCCTTTGGCTAGGGTTTTCCGCATATACTACAGTTATAGATCTAAGTCTCGCCGCTCTCCCGATCTGTCTCCTCCGTCACCGCCGCCGCCCTCCTCCTCCCTCGGGCCCGTCGCCGCTGCCTCCTCGAGCCCCTCGCTGGCTGTCCCCTGTCGCCGCCGCCTCCTCGCATCTGTGTGTTTCGCCGCCGCCTCCTCTGTTGATGTTTTCTTACGCTAGTGACATGCCAGATCTGTGAATCGAGTGGTACTTTGTTGTGATTTGATGAAATTGCTCCTTGGCACAGAGGGATGAAACATGTAGAGTGTTATATTAAAATCTATGGCTTATACGAATTTGCACCAACTTAGAATAACACATGGCAATATTTTTAGGTGGATGATTTGTAGAATAAAAGTATGGATGGAATCCACAGTCTTTGAGAAGTGTGGAAATATTCATTGTAACTACTGACCATTGTGTCAAATGAAGCCAACATAACATGTACCCAGTTGTTTGTGCTTTGCACATATTACATTGATTTCAATTGATCGAAGTTATTAAAAGTGTGTTGTGAATAGAGATCTTGTTTACTGAAGTAGCATAGTTTGCTATTTGGTTTATTTTGTAATGTTCATTTCTTGTAGTAAATTGTTTTTTGCTTGCTGTGAGTGTTAGTATATAGTATTAGCAACTAAAGTAGGTACTAAGATAGGCACATCACCCCCTCTCTCTGTCCACATCACCCCCTCCCTTCTCCCCCTCCCCTCTACTCCTCTCCTCTCTTCCTAACATCATGTTTCACTTTTTTTTGCTTCCTCATCTTCCAATTCAATATAATCACTTTCTTATCTTATGGTATAGCACTTTCTTATCTTATCCTAATAGACCCACAAATTGAGCAACATGTCATCCGCAAATTCTTCAACATCATCACCGGATGCGTCTGCTCCAAATTCAAAACGCCGAGGAAGAGGGCTATCAAAGAAGCCTGAGGGCCAATTTACCATCACAGAGGTTGATGGATCTGGGACCCCTCTTCTTCCTCCCAAAGCAGTAAGCGCATTTCGAAGAATGGTCGGAATAGTTCCACGAGAACAAATTAAGATCACATTCAATTCGTGGAAGAGCGTGCCTGAGACTCGAAAACGTGAGCTGCTGACCGAAATTTTGGCATCGTTCGAGATTCCAGAAGAACACCAAGACGTCGTGCAACGACAAACCTTGCTAGCGGCGTGCAAAGCATGGAAGAACTTCAAGAGCACGCTTATCAAGAAATACGTGGAGACGGACGAAACGCCTTTTCATAAAAACCCATTCCTGGAACCACAATGGGAAGAGTTCAAGGTGATGAAGACGACCGAAGATTTCAAAAGTACAAGTGCGGCGCACGAGGCCCTCCAGGGAAAAAACACACACCCCCACATACTTGGCACAACTGGGTATGCGGGTAAAATCCCACAGTGGAGGAAGGAGGATGAGCTGCCAGCCCTGCAGGACATCGCCCCGCCATTTGCCAATATCCCGGATGACCGCGCTCGAAATTGGATTAGAGCAAGGTCATCTACAACGACATCGGGGGACGTCTCCTTTCGAAACCCTGCAGACCAGCAAGTGTCCCAGCGCCTGGTAAGATATCGATCGAACTACATAGCTTGTAATTACTCCACAACTTCGTACGAAGTGAAATGACATGTCGTGCTCTTGCAGGAAGAGCTGAGTTTTGAATCTACCCTGGAATCATTCCAGGGAACAAGGGAGAATGATATGCTCTCCACGGCCCTGGGAAACAAGGAGCACCTAGGCCGTATGAGAGGCCTTGGGCTTTACGTTCCTTGGAAACATGGTTTCCAAGATGACTCTGAAATGTATCGGTGTAGGAAGAGAACCAAAACCGAGCGTGAGGAGCGGCTACGAGAAGAGATCAAGACATCTCTTAGAGAGGAGCTAAAAGATGAGCTGGCTGATTATGTCAGAGATGAGGTGCGGAAACATACAGAAAGTCAGCAGGCCGCCACCACCACCGCTGCCGCTCTTGTGCTAGCTAGCCCTCACAACCGTCCGAGTAGTTGCGCGTCCAATCCGACAGAAAGCGATGCTAGATTTCCTATGGACGACATCTAGGTAATAATTATTATCTCTCGAATGCTTGCTCCATTGATAGACCTATTGGAGTAGCTAATTTTGTATCGTTTTGTAGGAGCCTATGAAGTGCAGGCTCCAAGTAAGATATACCTCCGTTCCCTTGTACGCTGCTTGGGGCCAGGCATATCCGTCTGGTATTGGGGTCATGGTGCACCGTCAAGCTTTAGCGTCAGGCTACGCAAAAGTTAATGTGGATGGTGTGCATGTCAATTTTGATGTCGTCCCGCTACCGAAGCCCCCCAACGACGAGATAGTGACTCTAGGGCAGGCCATTGGAACATTCATCCAGTGGCCCAAAAGCGACATCTCCCTGGAGGCTTCTTCACCAGTGGCGGGACCAGAAGGGCAGTGCGAACCAGAGCTAAATGCACTGGTGCTATCTCCACAAGGGCAGTGCGAACCAGAGCTACCTGCACTGGTGCTATCTCCACAGGTGCTATTCTCGCCAAAGCAACTTGCATCGGTGCTACCATTACAGTCGACTACCATAAAGTCGACCTACAGTCGAGGCAGTGACCAGGGCAAATCAAAGACGAAGGATGGTGATGATATCCCGTACCTGCCATTGGTCCGCAAATTCGTGCTCCCGGAAGAGCACCTCGTAACCCTAGGACTTGGTTGCCAAACATTACACGCTTAGTATATAGAACAGTCCAATAAGTCAGGGGCAGAACGGCGCTCAGGTATCACTATCAAATTCAGGCGGGATCATTTCTAGCACGAATTTCAGGAATGTGTCTTCGCGGTGACCTTTGACGATATATTTGGTCTTTTCACGCTCAACGCTCTCGACGTCTCACTCGTTCGATGCTGGACGCTGTAAGTCTGTACAATCACAGTCTCTATTTATATAATACCGATATATGTCACAATTTGTTGCTTTTCTGTGCATATATATAGATTCATGCTGACCCAAACTAGATCATCAAAATCACCAATTGGTTTCCTGGACCCACTCTTGGTCGCCATTGATACCATCAACGAGAATGCATCCTTCGTCGAGAGCTATATTACATCAACACTACTGGCTCACCGCGATAAGGAATTTATTCTTATGCCATACAATGAGCACTTCCATTGGATTTTAATTGTAATTATACCAGAATGGAACAAGGCTATATACCTTGATTCTCTAAGTAAGAACAAATCTAAGTACACAGCTATCGCCCAAATACTCGATAGGTAAGTACATTTTCTCACATGACTACATTGTACTCTTTCTTTCCATCTGAATGACTAATCTAACTTTTTCGAATAATGAAGGTTGTTCGCCACATAAGTTGCACAAACATGTGGCTCGACGACAGGGGCCAAGCCCTTGAAACATGTTCGCAATTTTTGGGTATTCGCTAGCTACACATTAATTAATCCTATACAACACTTATTAGTAATGCCTCTTGATTTAACACATTCTATTTTTTTGCAGTGCCACCACCAGCAGCTGGGCAACACGTACAGATTCTACGTTTGTCACCATATGAGACTACTCCTCGATTCCTCGAAGATCACCAATTTTAAGGTTTGTCAATCTTCCCACATTTATTTCATACTTGTCCGGTTATATATGTACATGCATTGATATTCCTATCGACAAGTTGCATCCATCTCTACAACTGCATTGAAACAGCCGGACCTTGCACAAATTCGAGGAGAGTGCGCTTGGTTTTTGTGGTCTAAAGTCATAAGATCAGATGGAGAGTTCCACTGCACATAATGATTTTTTATTGCTCTTATCACTTTGGAATCGAGGTCTCGCGAAAGGAACGGATCCATAATCAATGAACTTGTAAGCTGCACAAGCAATACTTGAATGGCAATCATGCACCATTCAAGTATAGCTTGTGCAGCCTCACAAGTTCGTTTATTATGGATCTGTTCCTTTCGCGAGACCTCGATTCCGGAGTGATAGAGCAATAAAAAATGCAATGTTATCATCTAAGTGCAAATGCAATGTAGATCTTTTGTAATTGTGTATTTGTTAATGGATAATATTGATATATCACAGACAGTTTTTCGTCTGTGATATTAAAAACCGTCTGTGATTATCAGCTATCATAGATAGTTTTTAGTTACAAACCGTCTGTGATATTTACACCACAGATGATTCGAAAACCGTCTGTGATATCTTCGATTATCACTGGCCCATAAATTCAGATGGTTCAGAAAACCGTCTGTGATGACGTTTCTGAACCGTCTGTAATACAGTTTTTTTGTAGTAGTGTTAGAGGCACACTCAAAACGGTCCTAGCCAGCTCAAACCTCAAACCAAACACCGCGAATTTCTGGCGTTCCTCCACAAGCGGCAATGCGGAAATCAAGTAGTTCTTTGCAACCCAAGCCAGTGCTAGCGTTATTCTAGCTTTTCCTTCCATGCCTTGCTCTCCCGCAACTGCAAGCAGCGGCGCTGCCGCAGCATCAGCAGGGAGGTGTTTGGGAGAAGAAGAATATGGTTGTGGGGGCAAGTTGGTCGAGTGGAGAAATTTTCAAGTTGGAGCTCACATTTGGTCCAAACACCCCTAATTTTTTTATGTTGTTTCTCCTAGAGATAGCTTGTATTGAAATCGGGTTATTGAGCAAAATCTTGAGCTGGAACTTGTCCAAATGGGCCCAAGTGTTGGAGGCAGTTTTGCGTACAGACCCTCATTATATTGTATTACACGTTTCAGCAAGCTTCTTCAAAGTGCCATAGATACCTGTCAATGGTTTCAGCTCCACTAGAACCTTTTGTCTCGGATGTATAAACTAATCTCTCATGGCCTCGTTTATCCTGGCCATCATCAGCATTAATCGGCTGGGAGACATGACCTTGCAATCCTGCATAGTGTCCTTGATCTTGCTCCAGTTGTGTCCTAAGTTAAGAAGTTGGCAACATAGACTTGTAATATCTTTTGATGAATCCAGTCGGGGATCTAGTGTTCTAGACTACTATATATGATCGGTAGACCAAAATAATGATTTAATACCTGCGGTATATTTAAACTTAGGAAATGCATCCGACATGCAGAAGCTCTCACAAATATAGATTTTGATGTATTTTGAATTCTTGATCAGAACTAAACCTATGTGACTTCATTTGACAACACATTCAGTTCATGGAACTATCCGAATTAATAATCTGATTGCAAGCTCTGTTTAGACTGCAAAATTAGAACAGGAATGAGGGTTGATAAGGGTGGTCTTGCCTACAATTCATAATTCAGTTTCTCACCTGAATGAAGCCTCTGTATTTAGCATCAGAGTAGTGAAATGAATCAAAGTAAACTCAATTCGCTTCAGCTCTATTCTACCATCATAGGTCAATAACACAAACAACAGCTCAAGTGCTCGATATTCTACTATCACTTCTCCAATTGAAAATTGCTATCACACAGACGGCCATGCTAAATAATTGTAACCACGTAGGATCAAATACATTATTTTTTTTCTTGTATTAGATGGCTTTGCAAAAGGCACAATTGACTCAACAGTTTTTGGTCCTGTTCAAAAGTGCCATGACTTTTAACTGAAATGATATTGTAGCAGCTTTTATCTTTCTATGATATATTCAATTAAACAGAAATGAATAAAAAAAATAAAAAAGCATCATTACATCTCTATGGATAATACAAAGAAAAATAAAAAAGAAATAAAAAATACATGCTAACAAGTTATAAACATTTTCTGACGAAACTGTTTTGAACGGGCCTTACAGCCTGCTCAGTTGGGCTGAAAAAAATGTGACTTATGGCTGAAATTATACTACACCTGATGATAGCTTATTTGACGTAATTAAATTTAAAAAAATTTAAAAATAGAAAAAACAGGTTGGTTCATCACAGACAATACAAATGAATACGAAAAATTGGTAAAAAACTAAAAAACCAAAAAAATAAGGAAAAAATAAAATTTAAAAGTCAGAAATTTAAACTAAAATATGGCTTTCACCACCGGCCGGCATGCATGATAGGAGCACTTTTCTCCAGGGGACGGGCCCACGGGGAAACTGCCCCGATGCTAGCGCGGACGGACGGCATCGAGGCTGTCCCACGTAGTGCCCATCAGGATCAGCTAGCGATCATTGATTTCGGACTCCGTAGAGAGCACTCCATTGGCCACATAAAAAAGGGATTTGCTGGCTGAAATTCCGGATCGCTTGCGTGTAATATTTTTTTTACTATGCAATATTTTTGTCTATATTTATAATATTTTTTGTTTGTATTTTTTAATATTCTTTACTTCATGCATGCAACATCAATTTTTATATTTAACTTTTTTTATTATATACAGTGATTAAAAATATTACACATATTATATAAGAATGTTACATCGAAACGTATGTTGGGAATACTTGTACTGTTCTATTTTTTATTTTGCATATATAGTCGATAAATATTACATACGGATCAAAATACTCACATTGTTCTTGTTTTTTATTTTACAAAGATAGCTAAAAAAATATAGTGTGTGAGCGTCTCGAGTTTTAGCCAGGGATCGGACATCCGTAGCAATACCCCATGAAAAATGATGTCTTGGTTGCCCTTCAGCATCAGCTCATTATTAAATTGAGCATCTGCTTTCCCCGTTCCTCATCCTACACAGCTTCCCAACCGCAGCCATCTGCTCGCTTGCCTCGCTCTCTGCTCAGTTGCTCGCCATCTCTCTGCGCAGCCCATCTCGACGTCTGCGCCGGCGCCCTCCATCTTGTCTTGTCGTCCCTGGCTGCCTTGTCGGGTGTTGGAAGTTGGCGCAAACAACATGGGATCTTTGGAGTAGGAGCCGCCGAGCCGGAGATCGCAGCAAGTTGACATCCATCTCTGCTCAAATTCCGCTCGGTTGCCTCGCCTCGCCTCTCGCTCCCTGGGTACGTACACTTCTCCTCGTGCAACATGAGTACTACTCTACTAGACTACTAGTGCCTCTGTATTCAGCATCAGGGTAGTGAAATGGATCAAAGTAAACTCAATTCGCTTCAGCTCTATTCTACTATCATGGGTCAGTACACAAACAGCAGCTCAAGTGCTGAACATTCAACTATCGCTTCTCCGATAGAACATTGCTAATTTCTGGTACACACAGACAGCCATGCTAAAGAGTTCGTGTGCATATAATACCTCATAAATAAACATATCTGTGGCGTAGCTAGAAATACAACCCTGTTAGGTCAAATACATAATTATCTATCTTTATAGGATTAATTCTTATAAATTTTACATTATTTTCTGGGTTTTTTTTATAAAGTTTTACTTGTATTCGATGGCTTTGCAAAGAACGCAATTGACTCCGCAGCAATCTTGTTCAAAAATGCTATGTTTTTTTGGCTGAAATGGCATCGTAGCGACTGTTAATTTTTCTAAGGTATTTAATTAAAGAAAGATAAAAAAATCATCGTTACATCTCTATGAATATGAAAAGAAAAAACAAAAAAGGGAAAAAAATTACATTAAAAAGTTAACATGTTTCAAACGACTTTTAATTTCTAAAAGTCAGAAGCCAAAAGCTATCACTGTATGGAACGGGGTCTTAACCACTGGCACACATAATGGACAACATATCCTATATGTGCACCTCAACTAAAAAATATCACGAAAAACTCTGAGAAATTTTTTATATGTATTTCTAAATTTACTTTAAATATACATAAATTTTAAAGTTCATATTCATTATATATTAATAGTAAAAAAGAGAAAAATCTAACAAATGTTAAGAGTTTAAATTTATCAGATTTTTCTCTTTTTTGCTGCTCTTAACATAGAATGAATTTAAACTTAAAATTTTATATATAAGTGGTGTAAACCATGAAATACATATATAAATTTTTTTAATTTTTTTTGTGATTATTTAGTTGTAGTGCACCGTGTACTTTAAGCGTGAGCAGTGCAAACTGCCCTGACGCCAGCGCGGATGGACCCATACATTATTGCAGGATTCCTTCAGCATCTGCTTTCCCTGTTCGCGCTCTGCTCAGTTGCTCGCCATCTCTCTGCGCCGGCCATCTGGAAGTCTGCGCCGGCGCCCTCCATCTTGTTTTATCGTCCTTGGCTGCCTTCCCGGGTGTTGGATAGGAGCCGCTAAGCCGGAGATGGCAGCAAGTTGACATCCATCTCTGGTCAAATTCTGCTCGGTAGCCTCGCCTCGCTCCCTTGTCAAGTAATCCAGGCATTGTTCTTATGCTCTATTTGCTGTTTTTTTTCTGGACTAGGTTTGTCTATTTGGTTTATCTGCCACCTCTGCATTAGTTTTTCTTCAGAGTCTTTTGTGAGCCCAATGCTTGTTCTGGACGCGTCAGTCAGTTGAGATTAGTATGCGGCACGTTCTGAAGGTTGTGGGTTGACACGGCCTGTGGAGGAATATGCCGTGAGTTGTGGATCGTGGACTCCGTTTATTTTGGCATGTTTTGTTACTTGCATATATTAATAAACACTGGAAAATGCAGTGAGTTAGTTGCTGCGCAAATATCTCTCTCTCGGTTGTTCTCTCCAGTTTCCTGTGTGCAAGTGTTCTGGTTGTTTTGATTCCTCCTTGTTCCAGTCCAAATTACACACACCAGATCGGAACCAGCGTTAACTGAATTTTCTTCAGTTACTGTAGCTTGTGTTGACAACAAAAAACGCAGCTTCAGTTTTGCAGGGGCATTCGTTGGCTTTGATTGGTGCTGGGTCTCTCTAACATCCCTTGGGTACGTACACTTCTCGTGCAACATGAGTACTACTCTACTAGTGCCTCCCGAAGTACGTATACTGAATCGAACTCCTTTGCCTCCAGCAACGCAGGGATGGCGGAGTTCATGGCCGTCGACGCGGCTCGGTGGATGGTTGGCAAGGCGCTGAGCCCGCTGTCGGGCGGCTTGGTCGAGGCATGGACGGCCAGCTCGGAGCTCGGCCGCAACGTCGACGCCCTCAAGATGGAGCTTCTGTATGCGGAGGCCATGCTCAGCAATGCCCGCGGCCGACAGCTCGACAACCCGGGCCTGATGGAGCTGCTGCAGAAACTCCGGGACCTGGCGTACGACGCCGAGGACGTGCTGGACGAGCTCGACTACTTCCGCATCCAGGACGAGCTCGACGGCACCTACGAGGCCGCTGACGAGCATGCCAAGGGCTGCCTCCACGGCCTCGCCCTCAATGCTCGTCACACCGCCAGGTCCGTTAGCAGCAGGCTCAAGTTATCCTCGTCTGTTGCTACTCGTGATGATCCTGATGACCAAGAAGACGACCCTGCGAGGCGTTTCTGTGCATGGCCGTGCGTCGGGCGAAAGACGGACGATATGGTCTCCTCACCAGACCCCACCATGTCAGGAAACGGACGGCAGCTACTCTGTGGCGCCTGGCCGTGCAAGGCGCAACAGAGCAAGCATGACGTGCCAACACCGAAACTAAAGTTTGATAGGGTGCAAATTTCTGCAAGAATGAAGGACATCATAGAGCAGTTGAAACCAGTATGTGCTAAGGTCTCCACCGTTCTTAATCTGGAGTTGTTGGGTTCTAGCCGTAGCACTGCGCCGGACATTGCCAAGAGTCGTCCCATCACCACCCCAGAAAGTATAGAGCCTACGCTATATGGCAGGGACACTATGAAGAACGGCATCATATATGACATAACTCAGGGTAAATACTGTGACAGGGGCCTCACTGTCCTTCCGATTGTTGGCCCAGGCGGCATAGGGAAGACAACTCTCACGCAATACATTTATAAAGAAGTTGAGGACCATTTCGATGTGAAGATTTGGGTATGTGTGTCTCTCAATTTCAATCTGTATAGATTGACTGAAGAGATTGAGAAGTCGATACCTAAACTCGATAAAGAGGAAAAAGATAAAGAGGAAAAGGATAAAGAGAAAAAAGGTCCAGATAAATTGATTGAGCAAAGGTTAAAACATAAGAAGTTTTTGCTTGTCTTGGATGATATATGGAATTGTGGTAGTGAGGATGAGTGGAAAAGACTCCTAGTGCCCTTCATAAAAGGACAAAAAAAGGGTAGCATAATTCTAGTCACAACCCGTTTTCCGGCACTAGCAGAAATGGTTAAAACAAGTGATTATGCTATACCACTCGAAGGGTTGCGCCATGACATGTTCTGGAGGTTGTTCATAGTATATGTGTTTGGTGACGAGCAATCAGGAAAAGATCATGGTGATTTACTTGAGACCGGAGAAAAGATAGTAAAAAAACTGAAAGGCTCCCCTCTTGCAGCAAAAACTGTAGGTAGATTATTGAGAAACCGACTTGATTTGGATCACTGGACAAGAGTCCTCGAAAGTAAAGAATGGGAGCTACAAAGTGGTGAGCATGATATCATGCCAGCATTGAAGCTTAGCTATGACTATCTCCCTTTCCATCTACAACAATGTTTTACCTACTGTGCTTTGTTTCCTGAAGATTACACATTTGAAAGAGAGGAGATGATTCACTTGTGGATAGGACTGGATATTTTACATTCATATGGTCAAAACAAAAGAATTGAAGATACAGGACAGAGCTATTTGAATGACTTGGTCGATCATGGATTTTTAAAATTGGGTGAAAAAGAAGACGGGCGTCCTTGTTATGTTATCCATGACCTGCTACATGAGTTAGCGGTGAAGGTTTCATCACATGAATGTCTTAGTATATATAGTTCTAAAGTGAGATCCATACAAATTCCACCATCTATACGTCACTTGTCTATCATTATAGATGATACAGACGGCAAGGACAGAATGGCTTTTGAAAATCATAAGAAGGATTTGAGTACACTTGATAAAAGATTGAAAGTTGAAAACCTACACTCATTGATGTTATTTGGAAGATACCATGGAAGCTTTGCCAAGATTTTTGCTAATTTGTTTAGGGACGCAAAAGCCATTCGCGTTATTGTTTTGTTTGGAGCATCCTATAATGTGGAAGAATTGTTGCACAACTTTTCGAAACTTGTCCATCTTCGCTACTTACGGATTAAGAATGAATTTTACTCGGAAATAAGTCTACCCAGCACTATTTCAAGATTTTATCACCTAAGGGTGCTGGATCTAAAAGGATGCTATGGTCTCGGTGATTTACCAAGAGATATGAGCAACCTTGTAAAGATGCGACATTTTCTTGTTAGAAATGTGAAACTTCATTCTGGCATTTCTGAGGTTGGAAAAGTAAAATATCTGCAAAAGTTAAGAAGATTTGAAGTCAAAAAAGATATTAATGGTTTTGAGTTAAGGCAGCTAGGGCAATTGGTAGAGATCGGAGGATCACTGCATATTTGCAATCTTGAAAATGTGCAAGTAAAAGAAGCAGTGGACGAGGCCAAACTAATGCACAAAAACCGCTTACATGAGTTAACATTAGAATGGGATATCAATCGATCTAACAAGGATCCTACACAAGAAGAGTGTGTTCTTGAAAGTCTTAAGCCGCATAGCAATCTTCGAGAGCTATGCATTATAGGGCATGGAGGCACTACTTGCCCGACATGGCTAGGCTTGAACCTTTCTACTAAAAGCTTGGAATCTCTTTGTCTAGATGATATAGCTTGGAACAAACTTCCAACTATGGGGGAGATGCATGACGAAGAGTTTCAAGATTGTATCACTGGCCAAAGCTTTCAGAATTTGAAAAGGCTGGAACTTGTTAAGATACCAAGATTGAAAAAATGGGTTGGAAATGACACTTGTCACTTGTTCTCTCATCTGGAAGTACTCATCATTAGAGATTGCTTTGAACTCGTGGAGTTGCCATTTTCAAATTCTACTTGCAATCAACCAGAGCAAGAGGCGAACATTAATGGGTTTACTAGTCTACGGGAGCTCAGTATTGTAGACTGCCCAAAACTGTCGTCATTGCCTCCTATCCCTTGGAAAAGTGGTCCGTGCTCTGCTAACATAGCACGAGTGGGATTAGGATTTGATCAGCTAGTTTACTCAAAAAATGACAGATCGGAATTACAATTGAAAAGTGGTCAGGATAACGTGTCCTGGAAGATGCTGGCCTTTAATAATCTAATTAAACTAGAAAGGCTGGAGATGGAGAAATGCCCTCCTCTGCCTCTGCATCACCTCCAAATGCTAACATCTCTGAAGTACCTGAAGATATGCGATTCGAGTAATGTCTTTTCGCCGGTTGAAGGTGAGGGTCATGTCGGGTTCCCACTTCCAGTTGAGCACATCGAGATCAAGCGGTGGGGTGCTAGTGGTAAGGAATTGACACAGCTGCTCTCTCATTTCCCGAAACTCACCAAGTTGGGGATAGATGATTGTCCGAAGATCACAGGGTTGGGTGTGGTGGAGCAGCGGACGATGGCAACACCCGCATCATCTGCAGGTAATAAAATGAAGCATGCACAAACTGGGCAGCAGCAGCAGGAGATAAGAGGAGGGGACGAAACAGCAGCAGAAGGGCTGCTGCTCTTGCCTCCCCAAATACAGGAGTTGGGCTCCACCGGCGGCGCCAATTCCCTCCGATCATTTCTCTCCTCCTGTTCGTTCTCCTCTTCTGGTTTCCCCTTCCCGACCTCCCTGCAGGACCTCACTCTTACCCGCGTGGAGGGCATGGCGACGCTGGTGCCTCTCTCAAACCTCACCTCTCTCACCAAATTGGTCATATTTGATTGTGGGGATCTATGCGGTAAGGATTTATGGCCTCTCCTCACCCAAGGTCACCTCACTGAATTAAGAGTCACTGAAACCCCCAAATTCTTCATCGGTTCAGAGCCCTCACGGCCACATGAACAAGAGCTTATTTGCCATTCCTCCAAGCTGCAGTATCTGCAGACGGATGACGTCGCAGGAGTCCTTGCCGCGCCCGTTTGCGGCATCCTCTCTTCCTCCCTCACCTGCTTACAATTTTGCCGGAACAAAAAGGTGGAGCGCTTCACAGAGGAGCAAGAGAAGGCCCTTCACCTGCTCACCTCCCTCCAGGACCTTCGATTTCGGAATTGCGACAAGCTGCAGTGCCTCCCTGCAGGGCTACATAGGCTTACCAACCTCAAGAAATTACAAATCTCGAAGTGTCCAGCCATCCGGTCGCTGGCCAAGGACGGCCTCCCGAGTTCTCTGCAAGAATTACAAATCTGGAGTTGTCCAGCCATCCGTTCGCTGCCCAAGGACGGCCTTCCAAGTTCACTGCGAGTATTAGATGTCCATCGTAGCGACAGCGAGGAACTAAGAAGGCAGTGCCGCAAGTTAAGAGGAGCCATTCCAATAATCAGAGTCTGACTAATCCAAGGTAACAGGCACAGTTCCGAGTTGGCAGCCATGAAGATCTCGACTTGTATCTCCCATTCTGTACATCAAACTGGTTAGTATATGCAAAATCATCTCATACTCCCATAGTTCCATACACGGTTTACAAATTTAATCCACAGAATGTTGATCTTCAGCTTGTTGTTTTGGTTATCTTGGCACTTTTCGCTTCATATGTTTTTTATTTGTTCCGGACTGCAAGTATTAGAGTTCATGCGACTGTTGACAGAAAACAATTCCCTCATTTACACAGCAAACTTTTTCTTATTGTCCTTGTAGTACTTTTTACCGTTAACCCTGTAAGTTTTGGTTCTGACTAAACTGATAATGTCCGGATTGAATGTGGCAATGTGCAAAGTAGCATGTCTGATCAGCTGAACCTTTTTCCAGTGAGTAAATGGTCTAGTGCCAAATAGTGCATTTCTAGTACTACAAATGGGTAATATGGTTAACTTTACCTTTTTTTTCCCGATATGTTACTGCTCTAGTTTGAGAGCTTATAATGCTTGTATGAACATGGATCAATACGGATTCCCATGCCATGCATGTAATTTTGTTCCCATTTTAGCTTAAGCGGGTGCAATTTTTTCACTTGACAGTAGGATCATTCATTCATCTATCCTCGTATGGTTGTGCAATCCCCATTGTTTCCATCAACCTTCGGCAACAAATAACTAGCAGTTATTGATCACATGAGAACTTTAATTTTGTTAGAATAGTCTCACATTGGTTGTGAAAGAGTAAGAGACCTAACTTAAAAGTTGGGGAGTCTCTCATCTCAATGGCTAGCTTTTGGGGTGAGAAGACCCTTACGATCCTACAAATGGTATCAGAGCTCGGTTCTAACATCCCTAGCCCAATGGACACTAGTGTGTAAATGCCTGATCGACTGTAACCCTAAGGGACCGTCGGTGTATAGTGAAGAGACTCTGAGGGGACCGTCGGTGTGTGGTGAAGGAGCGGTGAATGATTGAGGGACACCAATATGTAAAGGGGGAGATTGTTGAAATAGTCTCGTATTGATTGTGGAAGGGCAAGAAACCTAACTTAAAAGTGGGACAACCTTTCACCTCAATGGCTAGCTTTTGGGGTGATAAGGCCTTTACGATCCTACAAATTTATGCAATTGTTTTTCATGGACCATTTTAGGTTTACGACGGCATCAGCTTGCTAAATCTACTCTCCTTCATAAGCTCAAAGACCCTTTATGAAAGGTGCTGCTAACATAAAGTCTGTTTTATAATTTCTATGTTCTTTTCTGAGAGCAAGAATGTTAAAAAAATATTTTCTATTGTTTCTAACTGTCATGGGCACGGGTCCATGGATAGCCATGGTCCATTAGGGGGCTACACACAAGGAAGGCTACCAACAGCAATCAATTAAGATTTACTTAGTTTGTTAAATTATCTCTTAGGATTTGTTTAGTTTGTTAAGTTATATTTATCATTTAATACTTACCTTATCAAATTAGTTTCTATATTGTTAGGGGCTAACCTCATCTATATAAAGAGATGAGTCGCGCTATTCAGAATTAAGGAGAGAATCAGTTGCATTTTCTTCTTCTTCTACAAATCGTCCGTGGGTACGGGCGCACGGAGCTCCATTGACAGCTAGCTCATAACAACTTGGTATCAAGACCACTCACTATGGCTTCCAATGTCGAAGAAATCAAGGCCATGAAGGGCCTCTACGCTGAGATCCGCTCAGGAATCCAAAACTGCACGAGGCTCACGATGGAGGTCAAGAACTCATGGCAAAGAAAAAACAGGAGGAGGTGATGAGGGAGCAGAGCCTCCTGGAGGCGACGTGCGGCGACCTCTTCCACCACATTGATGACCTAATCAACGTCACCAAGGAGGACTCCGCCGGCGACGTGCTCCTCCTCGACACGCCCTCGCTCGGTAGCCCGCTCTCCACGCGCATCATCGACGTCGGCCACGGCAACAAACCGGTGCCCTGGTCCGAGGCGCTGGAACCGACGCTGATGGCGCTGCCTTCTGTAGGACCGAAATGACGACAGAGGGGGGTGAATGTCGCTCGCTTCAAAACGCCCCCGAGAAATCGAACACTGATTTCTCACCAGATGCAAAACAACGCAACTCACAGAAAACTTAAAATTGATTTCTCTGAATTTTGGAACGCATGCGACACCAAAAAATTCACCATAAATCAGAGATCATCCAGTAAAAATTTCAACTGAAAATATTGCTGTTTGATCTGCATGCAAAATCGGAGAAAATCAGCACACAAAAAAAAGGAATGCAATGCTAAAGAAGAAGTAAATCCAATCGGCTCAACACATGTCATGCACTGTAGCAAATGAAGTTCTTTAACTGGCTGCCGAACAACTAAGAGCACAGGAGCTCTCTTTCGGTTTTTGTGTGAGGAGACAAAAGCTCTCACGGACAGGAACTGGGAACCAAGGAATCGGCAATCAAAACCACTGATCTAAATGCACAGGAGTAGAGGAAATTAGCAGCTGCTAAACAATACTCCCTGCTGGCCGAAACTAACAGTAGCACTGGCCGAATATACTTTTTGCTACAGAGAGCCCTGCTGGCCGAACAAACCTCTGAAGAGATAATGCTTAAACAAAACTCTGAACAAAGCTACTGACAGAAGAGCTGAAAAAGACCGAAAATCACTTAAATCAAAGAGATTGAAGTCAAACTAGTATTCTCCTCAGATCACAAGCTTAAGAACATGTCCCAAATAGTCCTAGGACCTTTGAAGAACCAAGAATTGGACTGAAAAAGCTAGAAATTCAGATTTTGACAAAACTGAACTTCTTGCAAGAACCGAACCAAAACTCAAATTACTCCCCAACCATTGATCCTTTGGCCATGAAACTTTGAGGATATGTTAGCAATAGCCATGGGATAATCCAGGTCAAATTTCATGCCATCTCGTTGAGGGAAACAAAATTTTGCTCAAACCCTAGAATGAGAAAAGCATGAACAGAGGAGCACAAAAGAGTAAAACTGAAATTAAACTTGGTTTGCTCTTTGGATCAACTAGCCAAATGGCTTTTGAGCATCACCCATGTCATAGCAATCCATTTTGGCACTCTCCAGCAAACAAAAACTCAAGACAACGAAAATCAAGAAATCTTGCAAAGAGGGAAAATAAGAACAGAGGCTACGAACTTGAAACCAAAATTTCAGATTTTCATTTCTTGGATCACAATGAATACAGAGGAGTCCCGATACCCCGACTTGATACAAAAGGAAAGATTACAATCTCTCAATCCCTCTCCAACCTCTCAATCCTCACCCATGGATGCTTGGAGGGGATGGACACTCTGTTCTACCACCTAGAAGACATCGTAGAGGACAGAGGGAGCACCCTAACAAACTTTGTCTCTCCCAACAACTAAAGAGCCAAAGGCAAACAACCCTCTAAAGACTCTTTAGACTCAATCAAACCCTTGGAGTGCTCAAGTGGGCATGCAGCCCCTCAATCCTATTTATAGCCTTGGCTAACGGGTCTCCGCCCCGTTACGCCTGCTAAATCCAACGGCGCCCGCTCCCGCTTGTGCAGCCTTGCGAATTTCCCGATTCGCCCCTCCTGCACCTTCCGGGAAGCTTCCGCGCTCCTTGCCTCGCACGCCTCGCAACCACCTCGAGTCTACGTCGTCTTCGACACATCCCGACCGTTCTGACCTCAGCGCCACCTGCGCCTAGTCCGGTCCACGTATCTCTCCACGACTCCACCCGATGTCCTGCAGTCACACAGACAAGAAAACACGTCAAATAGCACCGCTCGACACATGAAAGCGTAAATACCATCACACTTACCACAGACGAAGTCCAAACCTGTCGAAACATTAGAATATACATCCTAAGCCCAAATGACCAAGTTTGACCAAAGTCCGACCGAGCCCGATTGCGCCACGCAACGGCTCGACTCCGAACCACTCAAACCAAACTCGACTATCCTAAACCTTTGTCAATTACTCATCATTCACATGGAGTCACGACCACCTGGTCTCTCAATCTCCCCCTTGATGAGTATATTGACAAACTCAGAAAAAACATGAAGTTGAGTTTGATTTTGAAGAATCCAACATGGTCCAAAGAAGAGAATGAAGCTAATGACCATGTCGACAGAAGGAACACTAGAGCAACAACTGAAAGAGCAAATTGATCTCCAAAGCTCTAAACTGTTCCCAACAGACTTTTTCTTCTCTATTCTCCCCCTTTTGGCAATAAACACATCAAGATGCAATAGAGAGAATATGACATGTCAATGGATGAATATGGCTGAAGTTTGTTTATTTAAGCATTTAGAGTCATGAGAATTATCCATATTGACCATAATGTAATACACCAAGTCATAACTCAATAAAACGCTATCTAGATCATGACAACATATATATAAGCCAGCTAGAGCACATAGATGACAATCTGAAATGTAATGCATTTTGTGAGCAAGTCACGTCATCAATGAGTAAAGTCTAGCTAGAGACATCCAAGGATGATGCAGGCCATGTCAATAAGCTAAGCGGAACAAAGAAGCTAACATTGAGTCCAAATAGAGTGCTATAAGCTCAAGATTGAAACATTGGTTAAAGTACTTGGTTCTGATTGTAGATTAAGCAAATTGAGCACATTAAACATTGTCTTTGGAAAGCATATGGTTGTTTTCAACCCAATTTTTTGTTTATGTGCTAGATCTCAAGCCTTATGCGACTACTCCAAGCAATAAGCTTAAGAAGATAGTCTAGGTCATCCAAAACTCACCCTGAGTTCATGCCTAGTGCAATGGCAAGCTGTCTCATGAGAAAGAATTGGTGAAATCAGTTTTTTCGCACAAATATGGTGGTTGTCAACCAACATTTTGTTTTATCATGTGCTAGATCTCAAGCCTTATGCGACTACTCCAAGCAAGAAGCTTAAGAAGATAGTCTAGGTCATCCAAAACTCCCCCTAAGTTCATGCCAAGTGCAATGGCAAGCCGTCTCATAGGAAAGAGTTGGTGAGATCAGTTTTTTCGCACAAAAGAGATCTTTTTGCTTTTTAACACATTGTACTAACTCATGTATCATCAGGAGACTAAAACATCTCAAACTAAGGCTCAATATAGATTCAACGCTCTACTCAGCCTATTTGACATGGCATGAATCATAAAAGGATAGCTCAAGAAAGACTAAACTCAAATGCTAGCATGACAAGTTTAATTTAAGTTGATCAATTTTACTTAACTTATCATGGCAAACGCTAGTCTACACATATGAAGTCATGATAAATTTAGCAAGCTAAGCACAAGTCATGGCAAGGTGTAAAGCACTGAAACATGTCATAACAGGATAATAATCAAGGCTCAATGCAGATTGATTATAATACTAGAATGCTGAAAATGCACGAAAGACCAGTTCCCCCTCAACATTAGATGCAACTTTTAGTTCAAGTTGAGTTAAGTCAATATTAAGCTCCAGAAGCTCCCAAATGAACTCCCCCTGAACCAAAACATTAAATTCGAGAAGCTGGCAAAGAAAATCCAAACGGGTAGTCCTTAAAGCATAGATAAGATATAGAAGATACTATGGCTCAGACTGACTCTCATCTATCCCATGTGATTCCAGGACTATTAGCTTGACCGTAAAACACACACTAGAGAGCAAACACGTACCCTGTCTACCCGAGGGTGGCCCAACCCTCGCTAGAACCTACAAGAAGTGAGTGAGCTCAATCTAGTGAGATAAGAAGCAGCTAATAAGAAGCATCCTGGAAGCACAAGATAAGAGTAGGAAGTCTAAGCAACTAGGCAAGAGAAGCACTCTAACCTATGCTAGAAGGACTAAACTCAATGCACCCAAATGCAAAGAGACAGAAATGAGACAGAAGCATAATTAATATAGTAAAGCAGTAAAGCCCAAAACTCCCCCTCACTATAGTCCATAAGGACAAACCACCCCAAGCTCTCCCCGCAGAGCTGAAAACCTCGAACTATCCAATGACTTGGTGAAGATGTCAGCCAACTGGTGGTCACTCTCCACAAACTGGAGCACTATATCGCCCTTCTCTACATGGTCTCTAAGGAAGTGAAAACGGATATCGATGTACTTGGTCCGAGAGTGTTGCACTGGGTTCTTAGTAATGTTAATCGCAGAAGTGTTATCACAAAAGAGTGGAACACTGTCGATAACTAACCCAAAGTCCCGCAGGGTCGAAGCCATCCAGAGTACCTGACTGCAGCAGCTGGCCGCAGCAACATACTCGGCCTCTGCGGTGGACTGCGCAACACCGGACTGCTTCCTCGAAGACCAAGAAACGAGAGAAGTGCCAATAAATTGGCAAGTGCCAGAAGTG
Organism: Dendrocalamus latiflorus; assembly: GCA_017311315.1. Classification (NCBI taxonomy): domain Eukaryota; kingdom Viridiplantae; phylum Streptophyta; class Magnoliopsida; order Poales; family Poaceae; genus Dendrocalamus; species Dendrocalamus latiflorus. The sequence goes on along the minus strand of CM029658.1, from coordinate 31,964,207 downwards.
CTCTTCCTATCTATCCTACAGCCGGCAAAGTCTGCATCCGAAAAGGCTCTCAAGGAAAGACAGGATGAGGAAGAGTACCAGATACCATAGTCAATGGTAGCTCGAAGGTATCGAAAGATGCGCTTCACCGCCTGGCGGTGAGATACGCGAGGAGAAGCCTGAAAATGGGCACACAGACACACAGAGAAGTGTATGTCTGGTCTCGAGGCAGTGAGGTAAAGAAGAGAGCCGATCATACTTCTGAACTCTTTCTGATCAACTGGCTCGCCGTCCTCATCTGGGTCAAGATAGGCTGTAGAAGCCATGGGAGTTGACACAGGCTTACCATCACTCATATCGAAGCGTCTCAGGAGGTCACGAGTGTACTTTCCCTGATGAAGAAATGTACCCTCCCGAGTCTGCTTGATTTGGAAGCCAAGGAAGAAGGTCAACTCGCCCATCATACTCATCTCAAACTCGGTGCTCATGACATCCGAGAATTGTGAAACCAGAGTATGAGAAGAGCCGCCAAAGATGATGTCATCGACATAGATCTGGACGAGCAGAAGGTCATTTCCATGACGGCGGATGAACAAGGTCTTATCTACTTTACCCATTTCAAACCCATGACTCAACAAGTAGGACTTAAGCCTCTCATACCATGCTCTGGGGCCTGCTTAAGTCCATACAACGCTTTCGAAAGCTTGAAGACATGGTGTGGGTATTTGGGGTTCTCGAAACCTGGAGGCTGTCTGACGTAAACTTCTTCCTCAATGACTCCATTAAGGAAGGAACTCTTGACGTCCATCTGGTAGAGCTTGAAACCCTTAGAAGCTGCAAAGGCAAGCAGGATTCTAATGGCCTCAAGTCGAGCTACAGGGGCAAAGGTCTCCTCAAAATCTAGACCCTCAACCTGGGAGAACCCCTGAGCTACCAGTCTAGCCTTGTTCCGAATAACCACTCCATCCTCGCTCTGCTTGTTCTTGAACACCCACTTAGTCCCAATAATATTGTGACCTCGCGGGGGCTCGACAAGCGACTAGACCTTGTTCCTCTCGAAATTTTCTAGCTCCTCATGCATGGCATTAACCCAAGACTCGTCGGAAAGAGCATGAGAAACATCCTTGGGCTCAAAGGAGGCAATGAAAGCAGAATGGAGACAGAATTGAGATAAGCTAGATTTTGAGCGGGTAACACGCTCGAACAGGTCTCCAATCATCTGCTCAGAAGGATGCCTTTTCTAGATATGTCTGGGAGGTCCAGGATGAGATGAAGAAGTGGCCTCTTCCTCGTGAGCTGACAAGATAGGAACAGAGCCACTAGCTCCAGAGGAGGCAGAAGGCATGGGCTGATCACCTGGAGGTGCGGTGGAAGACGGCACCTCAAGGGGTGGATAAGGGACTGGATCGGGTAGACAACCCTCATCTCCATCGTCCTCGTCATCCACGAAGATGGTCTCGGACTGCTCTAAAGAACCTGAGATATCAGGCCTAGTCCCCGGACTGGCCTCGTCAAAGGTCACTTCACAGGTCTCTACCATTTTGTTAGACTCGCAGTTCCAGACCCTATAAGCCCGCGAAGAAGGCGAGTAACCTAGAAAGATCCCATCACAAGAACGTGACTCGAACTTATCTAGGTTCCCGGACTTCAGAATAAAGCACTTGCAACCAAACACACGAAAATGAGAGACGCTGGGCTTTCGCCCGTATCTCAACTCATAAGAAGTGCGGTGCAGGTGTGCCCGAAGAAAAACTCGATTTGAGACATGGCACGCGGTGGCTATAGCCTCAGCCCAAAACTTCCGCGGTGTAGAGTACTCATCAAGCATCGTCCTGGCCATCTCGACCAAGGTCCGGTTCTTTCTCTCCACGACGCCATTTTGCTGCGGGACGTGCGGAGAGGAGAACTGATGCTCTACACCTGTCTCACCACAGAAACTCTCGAAGTAGGAATTCTTGAACTCCGTGCCATTGTCACTGCGGAAAGCTCGTAAGGCACCCGGGAGCTCAACAGAAAGCCTACTGAAAAGACCTCGGAAATGTGAAAACGTCTCATCCTTCGAGGCTAAGAAAAACACCCAAGAATACCTCGAGAAGTCATCGACCACGACAAGAACATACCACTTCCCTCCTGCTGACTACACTCGAGCTGGTCTCACTGTATCCATGTGGAGCAGCTGTCCTGGTGCATCGGTCATAGTCACAGTGACCGGAGGATGTGAAGCGGCAACCATCTTGCCGTGCCGGCATGGAGTGCAAACAAGATCTTTGACCATTTTAAGCTTCGGCAGACCACGAACGAGGTCGTGGCCGCTAACTCGGGTCAAATGATCAAATCCAATATGACCAAGTCTCCTATGCCAGAAGGTCAAATCACGGGACTCTAAGGCAACTAAACACCTGAGAGGATCACCAGAAGACTCAGAAAAATCAGCACGAAAGATCCTCCCAAAACGAGAAATCCCGCAAACCAGACTACCCGAAGAATCAAGAATTTTGCAATTGTTTTTCTTAAAGCTCACCTCAAAGTCGTCATCGGTAAGCTGAGAAACTGAAAGCAAATTGTACTGCAGCTTACTAACCAAGGCTACATCTTTCAAAATGAAAGAGTCATTAATGCGCACTGTACCTTTGGCGATGATGCGCCCAGATGAAGCATCTCCGAAGGTGATCGTCTCATCACCTGGAGCACGGGCAAGGGAAGAAAACCAACGAGAATCTCCGGTCATGTGTCGTGAACACCCGGAATCTACGAGCCAAACCTTTCCCTTCCCTGCCCGGCGAACCTGAGTCAAACAGAGAGTAAAGTCTCAGTACTGGGGTAAATCAAGAGTGATTTTGGCACCCAATACTGAATAACACATCGAGCAGATGAAGTAGTCAAGCACGACTGACCTCTATCTACCCTACGCTCTCTGTCACTCACAGCAGAAGGTTTGTGAGCAGACCTGAAGCTGTTGCGGGGTCCGACTGCTACGGGAGAGCGAGTCGGAACACCGGCAACATGCTGAACACGCCGCGGGTAACTGTCTCGACGGGGGAAACGAGATGTATCCTCAGGACGGCGGAAGTCATGACCAGGAGCAGCATGAGGACGAAAAACAGAAGACTCAGAAAAACCAAGTCCTCGATGCTGCCTAAACCCATCAACAGCAGTAAACCTAGACCTCGTGCTGGTCCTAGGTGCACTCAGGATCTGGGGCTGACCCTGAATACGCCTAGGAGACTCAACACGGTCTCTACGCGCGATCTTGGTGCGCCTGAAGCATCGATCAACCGTGTGTCCATCCTTCTGACAGAAGGTGCAGTGATACTTCACCTTCTGAGAGGTGGAAGTAGCACGAAGATGCTTCGCCTTCTGAGAGGCCAAAGCAACAGGTGGAATCACCTTACTGTCAGAGATCCCTTGGACAAAGCCCGCTGATTTGAATTTGACCTCATCAGATCTGGGCTCGACCTCGATCACACCTCCCACTATGGGTCTGAGAATAGCAGGAGGATGCTTCCTCATATCCTCATAGAAATCATATCCTAGACCTTGATTTAACTTACAAATCTTGGATTGGTCTAGAATAAGATTAAGCTTCTTCTTGCCTCCTACAAATCTCTCGAGAGTGTTCATAAGATACTGACACTCCCGAAAGAGAGAGGTGCAAGAAGAGCAGGGAGAAGAGGGAACAGCAGGAGGTAAGGGAGCAGAAGAAGAACCAACAGTAGAGGAAAGAATGGCTTGTGCACGCACAGCCGACTCTGAGGGGACAGTCCTACTACTAGCAGGTTGGTTCGCGTCTCTAAGCGTCTCATCCTTACCCTGGGGCTTCTCCCCCACACCATCAATCACATCACAACCAGATTGTGGCTTCTCTAGTAAGTCCTTAGTTAGCTTCACACATTTTTCATTCAAAGCAACGAGTTCAAGTTTTAGTTTATCACAACTAATGCATGGTGAGCTAACAGGATCCTTAGTCGCATACTGAGCTATTTTCTTGTTGTTGTCAATCATTTCTTGAAACTGTTTTGAGACAGATTCAAGTTCAGCAGTTAACTTTGGACAATTCAAACATGAATCAATAGGCTCAAGTAAAGAAGCACTCAACTCAGCAATCTTGTGATCTGCCCGTTTTAGGTTCATCTTCAAGTTATTGCAATTTTCACAAGACTCGGGCAGATCAAGGAGCATGGCATAAGGTCCTCTAGCAGCAATGTCCTTATCCTCACATGAGGTGGGAGAAGTAGTCTCATCAGTAGTAAGTAGGGTAACAGCCATCCTACTCAACTCTAACTCAGCAAGCAGACTAACATTCTCCACCTTAACAATATCAAGCTCGGAGGACACACTATCATGAGAGGTCCTTAATTTCTCCATGTCATCAAGCAAGGCACAGCATGTATCACAGTCGTCACGGGAGGGAGCAGATGTAAGTGAAGCAATCTCCCGTGACAGTCTATCTACTTCCTTCTCTAACTCGGTACACCTAGACCTAGCTCTAGCATGAAATCCACCAAGCTTAAGAAAAACATCATTTAGCTGGTCATAAGAAGGGAGTACCTCATCCGAGTCGGAGTACAGCTCGTTGTCGCTGAGTTCGCCCTCGAGGGCCATGAAGCACATGCCGGAGAAGTCGTTGCCGCCGTCCTTGGGCTCTTGGTCACCCGTCCCGTCGTCGTCGCTCCATCCCTCCACCTCGCTGAGGTCGAGGTCGTCGAAGGCGGTGAGGACGCGGTGGAAGAGCTTCTTGGCCTTCCCGAAGTTGCGGAACTTCTTCTTTCCCGGCGTCGGAGCTGGAGGCTTCTTGTTGCGGTTCTTGTCGGTGTAGTCGATCTTGCTCGAACCGCCGTAGTCGTTCTTGCCCTTCTCCAGCTTGGGGCAGTTTGCCCGAATGTGGTTGGGGCCACCACACTCGAAGCAAATCACGGGTCCTCCTCTCTTTTTGTCTCTCCTACCCTTGTAGGCATGTGAAAACCTTCGGGCTAGGAGGGCCAGCTGATCATCCGCAAGCTGCTCTAACTGATCATCAGTTATGTCACAGAGAGCAGCGAGGGAAAAACCGCAAGAAGAATCAGAAGAGAGACCAGAAGCAGAACTGGGATCGGTGACCAAAGCCATCGACTGTGACTTCGACCGATGAGAGACAACGTCAATCTCGTGAGTCTTGAGGCGTGAGTACAGCGCGTCAAGAGTCAGGGTCGAGAGGTCTGTCGTGTCTTTGATGGTGGTCACTTTCATCTCCCACACGCGCAGATCGAGTGCCGCGAGCATCTGACGAGCGTTGTCCGAGTCGGGGTATGTGAGACCGACCGCTCGGAGGTTGCTCAAGATTTTGTGAAATCGCGAAAAGCACTCGTCCAGGGACTCACCAGCAAGCATCTCGAATTTGTTGTATTCGCGCTTGAACTGGTCCTGTCGAACCGTCTTGATCTGGGTGGTGCCCTCATGGTATGCGTCGAGGGTCACCCAGATGTCGTAGGCGGACGACAGGTGAGATATACGGTCAAACTCGCTACGACTCAACCCCTGGATGATGATGTTCCTTGCCTTTGCATTCGCCGCAACATCAGCCATGTTCCCGGCATTGATGTTCTCATCGGCAGGAACAACGAAACGTACCTTGACCTTCCGCCAGATGGCATACCCCTGGGCCTGGATGTATGTCTCCATTCGGCTCTTCCAGAAGGGGTAATCAATGCCATCGAACACGGGCGGCTTGGTCGAGTACTTGTCCGTCGCCATGGCTCTTGAGACCGGTTAAGATCTATGAATTAGAGCTAACCGGCTCTGATACCAATTGTAGGACCGAAATGGCGACAGTGGGGGGTGAATGTCGCTCGCTTCAAAACGCCCCCGAGAAATCGAACACTGATTTCTCACCAGATGCAAAACAACGCAACTCACAGAAAACTTAAAATTAATTTCTCTGAATTTTGGAACGCATGCGACACCAAAAAATTCACCATAAATCAGAGATCATCCAGTAAAAATTTCAACTGAAAATATTGCTGTTTGATCTGCATGCAAAATCGGAGAAAATCAGCACACAAAAAAAAGGAATGCAATGCTAAAGAAGAAGTAAATCCAATCGGCTCAACACATGTCATGCACTGTAGCAAATGAAGTTCTTTAACTGGCTGCCGAACAACTAAGAGCACAGGAGCTCTCTTTCGGTTTTTGTGTGAGGAGACAAAAGCTCTCACGGACAGGAACTGGGAACCAAGGAATCGGCAATCAAAACCACTGATCTAAATGCACAGGAGTAGAGGAAATTAGCAGCTGCTAAACAATACTCCCTGCTGGCCGAAACTAACAGTAGCACTGGCCGAATATACTTTTTGCTACAGAGAGCCCTGCTGGCCGAACAAACCTCTGAAGAGATAATGCTTAAACAAAACTCTGAACAAAGCTACTGACAGAAGAGCTGAAAAAGACCGAAAATCACTTAAATCAAAGAGATTGAAGTCAAACTAGTATTCTCCTCAGATCACAAGCTTAAGAACATGTCCCAAATAGTCCTAGGACCTTTGAAGAACCAAGAATTGGACTGAAAAAGCTAGAAATTCAGATTTTGACAAAACTGAACTTCTTGCAAGAACCGAACCAAAACTCAAATTACTCCCCAACCATTGATCCTTTGGCCATGAAACTTTGAGGATATGTTAGCAATAGCCATGGGATAATCCAGGTCAAATTTCATGCCATCTCGTTGAGGGAAACAAAATTTTGCTCAAACCCTAGAATGAGAAAAGCATGAACAGAGGAGCACAAAAGAGTAAAACTGAAATTAAACTTGGTTTGCTCTTTGGATCAACTAGCCAAATGGCTTTTGAGCATCACCCATGTCATAGCAATCCATTTTGGCACTCTCCAGCAAACAAAAACTCAAGACAACGAAAATCAAGAAATCTTGCAAAGAGGGAAAATAAGAACAGAGGCTACGAACTTGAAACCAAAATTTCAGATTTTCATTTCTTGGATCACAATGAATACAGAGGAGTCCCGATACCCCGACTTGATACAAAAGGAAAGATTACAATCTCTCAATCCCTCTCCAACCTCTCAATCCTCACCCATGGATGCTTGGAGGGGATGGACACTCTGTTCTACCACCTAGAAGACATCGTAGAGGACAGAGAGAGCACCCTAACAAACTCTGTCTCTCCCAACAACTAAAGAGCCAAAGGCAAACAACCCTCTAAAGACTCTTTAGACTCAATCAAACCCTTGGAGTGCTCAAGTGGGCATGCAGCCCCTCAATCCTATTTATAGCCTTGGCTAATGGGTCTCCGCCCCGTTACGCCTGCTAAATCCAACGGCGCCCGCTCCCGCTTGTGCAGCCTTGCGAATTTCCCGATTCGCCCCTCCTGCACCTTCCGGGAAGCTTCCGCGCTCCTTGCCTCGCACGCCTCGCAACCACCTCGAGTCTACGTCGTCTTCGACACATCCCGACCGTTCTGACCTCAGCGCCACCTGCGCCTAGTCCGGTCCACGTATCTCGCCACGACTCCACCCGATGTCCTGCAGTCACACAGACAAGAAAACACGTCAAATAGCACCGCTCGACACATGAAAGCGTAAATACCATCACACTTACCACAGACGAAGTCCAAACCTGTCGAAACATTAGAATATACATCCTAAGCCCAAATGACCAAGTTTGACCAAAGTCCGACCGAGCCCGATTGCGCCACGCAACGGCTCGACTCCGAACCACTCAAACCAAACTCGACTATCCTAAACCTTTGTCAATTACTCATCATTCACATGGAGTCACGACCACCTGGTCTCTCACCTTCCACCCAGGGCGAAGCGCATTCTTCGAGGCACGAGCCCTCTCCGCTACGCCCTAACTCAGATCCGGCCACCTCCTACCGCACCGCCGCTGCGTGCTCGTGAGGCCCCGCGTCGGATCCCGCCATCAGATCCACCGGATCGGGGTTTTCCCATGGCTGCTTGCTCAGATCCGAGCTTTCCGCCGCCGGCGCCATTGCCTCTCCTCGGCCGTCGGCACCTCCGAGCTCGATCTGTCGGGCCTCCTACTGCTGCTTGGGCTATCGGAGCCCGCGACTACCAATGCGTGTCTCCCGGGGACCTCTTCGTCGCTGAACCGGCCTTCCCTCTCCGGTCCGGATGCGGCCCTCTCCGCCGCGCCCCAGCTTGGATCCAGCCACCTCCTCGCACGCTCACATTCACGACCTCACCGATCGCGTCCTTAAGCCCGGTGCCGAGGACCTCTGGAACAATGATGACGGCCCCCTCCACCGCGCAAAACTGCCACCACCAAGGAGGAGCCCATCGGGTTCCCAGATCGGTGACTGGCAACCCCGGGGGGGGGGATTGGAAAGATTGAGATGAGCTACATGAGGAGCCGCGTTTGGCTATGTTCAATCCGAGGAGAGAGTACCGGACGGTGGCGCCCTGGTAGTGGCAATGGAGTTTGGCTTCTAGCAAGCCTTTGCAAAGAAAGGAGGAATCTTTTGGTTTCTTTGGTACGAAGAGATGTTACTCGGGGATACCTCCTTGATGCATCGGGAGTCCACAACTCATGCGACGTCAAGTCACCATGGAGAGTTGTTATCGTCACAACAGTCCATCAGTGCTTTGTTGATCCTTCTCCATATGTTGTGCCTCTAGCGACACGGCCTCTCGTCAACATGGGGACACCTTGGGTCGCAGCCATGGCTGCCACCCTGTAGCTCGAGAACGAGCTGCTCGTTTAGGAGGAGTGAAGTGTCATGGGCACGGACCCATGGATAGCCATGGTCCATTAGGGGGGTTGCACGCAAGGAAAGCTACCAACAACAATTAATTAGGATTTGCTTAGTTTGTTAAGTTATCTCTTAGGATTTGTTTAGTTTGTTCAGTTATCTCTATCATTTAATACTTACCTTATCAAATTAGTTTTCATATTATTAGGGGCTAACCTCATCTATATAAAGAGATGAGCCGTGCTATTCAGAATTAAGAAAAGAATCAGCTACCTTTTCTTCTTCCTCTACCTATCGTCTGTGGGCACAGGCGCACGGAACTCCAATGACAGCTAGCTCATAAGACAAACATTCAGAGTTGGATTTTTTTCAATTGCCTGTATTAGCTGTGGATAAAATTAATAGTATGGGCGGCAAGAGTACAATACATATAAACTATTGTGTAGTCTGCATGAGCTTCTTCAATTGACCTGTGATCATCTTGATAACTTGATGACCTCAGTTCTGTTAAATTTTGTGCCCTTATGTGTTAAAAAGGGATTGTTCTTACCTGCAGATGTTACTTTTATTAAGACATTAGTAATGCTGCAAGAAGTGCATTGTCAATCCATTGGAGCACCCATGGTGTGCCAAGAGCAAGCATGTACATGGACTCCGCAAGATTCTAAAATGCAACGGAGAAAAAAATATGGTAGAGATCATTCGTAATCCATCCTTGAATATTCTGTTCAGACAGGTCAAGATCCAAATACACTCATGTGTGTAATTTGCCGGTTTACTTCTCATATGGGTTTGTCTTGTACGATTTGTTTGCTTGCCAGAGGTTACTCTCTTTAAATTCTACATTGGCCAGTTCATCTTTGGGAAACCTGAATTTCAAGACAGTTCAGCAATAAGTATTTTCAGCCCTGCTATGTTTCTTGGATCAGATGAAATCAAGTGGTATACTTGTGAGGATTTGAAGTGTCAGGCTGAGATTAGCCCTGTTTCCAGAAAGGGCAAGCCGCCCATAGCATTGTGTTTGTGAGTAATCCCATTTAGATACTAACAGGGGATGGATTTGCATGCATACTTTCAAAAGTAGGACTACGCAGTTGATCTTGGTTGGGTCATATTTTGTTGCCATATATTCTTAGCACATTCACAGTTCCAACGATCATGTCAAATTCAGCATCTCTATTCACAGTTCATGCATGTCCTGGTTTTCTTTATTTCCCATTAGACTCATTATTTTCTTCATTGTGCAGATCTTACTCAAGTTCTTGCTGTCAGTTGGGCTGTGCTTTTCTGCTTTGCGTACTGGTCTGCTACTTTCCGAGAGCACGCAGGAGAATTGCGTGTCATCCCATTAATTGAGAGAAAAGTTCGATACAGACGACCTGAACCAGATTAGCAGGTGCAACCCTGTAGAATCACAGCCCTAAGAAAGCAAAGGTAAACTACAGGGTACCAACAAGTAGTACAAGCCTTCAAACAAGAATCGCCGGCGGAACAGTATCTGGACTGAAGAGCAACCATGGTAGAACTGATGTAAAGATCTGTGTATGACTTCAGAGTTCAGATGCTAAGACAATGTCATATGTTGGTAATTGGATCATGCTGGATAGATGTAAGCTTTCAAGCGTCTGCTTAGAAATTTTTCGTATGATTTAGAAATTAGAATAATGTTTTCTTCTTTCGTTATATGACGGTTAGTCGGTGATGCAAATTGGGGCATGGCATACGTTTCGGAAGTAACATGTCATATCTTGTTTTCAAAATGAGTATGTTCTCTCTGATGCATAAAGTCTGTTGGTCGCTGCTGTTTGTAGTAGTCATTATACACGGTGAGTATGTGACTGGAAAAAATGACATAGTAATTGGATGAAACATGCATCTAATTAGCAAGAGGACCCACGCACTTACATGGACATTATCCTTAAAACATGTTTAAATGATTTAGTAATATATATATATATATATATATATATATATATATATATATATATATATATATATATATAGTATAAATAACATGGTCATCATGGTGCCCAGGCTCCATAATTGAGACTTTCCATTCTGATATTATGTATCATTGCACTTGCACGCATCTAAAAGCAATCTAAAGGCAGGGAGGCACTTTCCATCCATTATTAAGACTTTCCATTTATAATTAAGACTTTTCATCCTGATATTATATATCATTGCACTTGTATGCATCTAAAAGCAATCTAAAGGCAGGGAAGCTTGGTGCCCGGGCACCCTGGTGTCTCATTTCAGCGTCGAATTCGGGCTCCAAGGAGTCCGGGCACCATATCTCATGACCGTTGGATCACTTTGAGATATATGTGTTTGTATTAGACATGAGAATTAATGGGTAAACCTTTATCTATTACTAATATAAAAAGAGAAAACACTTGCCTTTCTTTTGCCAGACAGTTTAGGCCCACAGATTAATGATTGTATCCTGTGATTTGTGAATTAACGCAATATTAATTATTTGCACCGTTAATTAATAAATAAATCTTTGATTTGTTGCACTGGTGTGTGAATGAGGTATGAGCATTGATTGTGTCGACCTTTAAATTTGGAATGGTAAGAACAGTTAAGTAGGTATGAGCATTGATTGTTGCACTCCTCAAGGACGAGACGAGGAACATGTCCACATGACTTACAGATTAGAGTCCGATTATTTTCGCTTGAATTTCTGGTTTATTTTTTATTTTTTTTAAATTTTGTTTTTTTCTAGCTTTTTGTTTTTTTTTGAGTTTTTTATCGGTTCTTTTTCCCCGTATTTATTTGCATTATCTGTGATGGATTAATTTATTTTTTTCTATTTTCAAATTTTTTAAAATTTAGTTACACCAAATAAGCCACCATTAACTACAGTGTAATTTTAGCTAGCTATAATGTAATTTCAATCATAAGCCAACTTATTTTAGTTCAATCCAGTGACACCTAGATCGCTTGTGTAGACTACAGAAGAGAGAATATTGAAAGAAGAAAAGTAGGAATATATCCAAGAAAGGGCCAGTCATGCTCAGGCTGAAGAAACCAGGAGGCGAGAAGAACGAAGAAACCTGTTCAAATTGCACGGATCTAGTCTTATAAAACAAGAGTAAGGAAGATTAGTTTTTTTAGATAAATGATATAAAATCCGGCCTCTATATCCACGGAGGATATACATAGCCAAAAGTTACACGAGCTCTTAGGCTCAAAGCCTCAAAACTGAGGTACATAAAACAACATGAAAGATAGCTTAAGGACTATGAAAAACTAGAAAGGCTAAGCTTCGGCACTTTTTCTCCGTCCTTGCTTACAACCAAGCCCTAACCTCACCCGACCGTGCCACCCAAACTTCGGTCTGCTTTGCGTGAAGATGGACCTCCGAGGCGACGTCTCCAAGAGGCGACGAGAGTCGCCGACGCCGCCCGCCTCACCGAGGCAAGGCTTTCACCTGGAGATCAGTAAACATGAGGGCTACGTAGTGCCACGACACACCTCCAGGAAGGAAAATGGCGCCCGAAGGCGTCATTGATGTCGAGACCGGTAAAAACACCGGCAAGACTTTCGCCAGCACATCCACAGCACCCCACGCACTACCCACATGCAAAAAAGACCGCCACCAACACTCCGAGGCCCTGCACGCCTCAAGGCCATGACATAGCCACCCTTGAACTTCACGACGAGCCGCTTCCTGAACGCCTCACGGAGTCTGAACGGCACGTGGATCACCACCGCCTTCTTGCTCCCGGCCGCAACCAACTGAAACTCGGAGCTGATGAAGAGGACCTTGAGGTCGTTCTTGAGCTCCTGGTTGCCAATCTTCAAGTTGAAGCACGCCTGCGCGACGGAGTCCACAAACTCCGAGGGCTCGGGGCCCTAGTCCTCCTGTACCTTCCTCCTCACCGCGAACAAGAGCGGAGGCGGCGCCGGCGAAGCGGCTACGCGTGCTCTCCCGTCTCTCTCTGCCGGCGGAGAAAAAAGCCTGAGGGAGAAGCCGACACGAGCGGGCGCGGCACGTCGAGCAGAGCCGGGAGACGGCGGCGCGGGCGGGCGCGGCATGGCGAGCGGAGCCGACTGAAGGCGACCCGCCGCAGCCAAACGAAGTCATGCCCGCCGCCGCCCGGTCTTCCCCACCGGCTACGCCGCAACGGCGCCAGTGGGGCCGCCCTACTCCACCGCCGACCACACGGCACCACCCGCCGGCAACGGCCACCGAGCCCGCACCTTGCCGCCAGGCCTTCCCTAACCCTCGGCGTCGACGCGCCCGAAGCCGCACACCGGCCTCCTCCGCTCGGCCTAACCCTCCATGAGTGCCAATAAACACGCACGAAGCCACCGCAAAAGCGCCCGAGGCCGCCTCCGCGCGCTCGCACCGCAGGAGCGCGCCTCCAGCCTCCACAGCGACGACACGCCCAAGGTCGCCTGCCGCCTCTCCACCCCGCAGATCTGGGCTAAGAGCCGCCAGATCCGGCCACCAGAGGAATCGCACCGGTGACGGCGAGGAGGTGGGAACCGGGCAGGGGGAGGGCTGCCCACTGCCAACAGAGGGGAGAGGCCCGAGACGAGGAAAAACTCCCCGCTGCCGCCCTCCTTGCGGCCACCGGCGACCAGTGGCGCGCTCCGGCGACGGCGAGAAGGCGAGATTCAGGCAGGGAGGCGAGAAGGTGGAAAGGCCGAGAGAGAGCGTTAACCGACCATATGCCCCTCCTAAGGAAGATTAGTTTGGCTGAATGAGCATGTAACGTCACGAATTTTGATGGGTATGTAACACTAAGTGTATGGACATCAAGTGTATTAATTAGTGACATGTATACTAAGTTGCTTGTACTCGCTACCTCATACTACTCGAAATAGTTGCATTTTATTAAATTCGAAAATTACGTACGCATGTTTTGGAAAGAAAATGGAGCGTGCTATTGAATGGTACATGAATTAATTAAGACGAAGGTATATACTCACAAATTAAGGATTTGGAAAGAAAATAGCACGTTCATTAGTTGATACAGCAGCCGACAAGGAAAGAATCAATACATTTATACTCTATTACATCAGAAATGCACTTATGGTATATGGATTTTTTTAGAAGAAATTTGTGCTTAAAAGGTGTTCTCCTCCGCCATATACCATAAATTTCTAAAATGAAGCGCATGCTGTGCATGTGAAATTCTAAAATAAAGCGCATACTGTACAGTGGTTAAAAGGTATATACTCGCAAATTCTAAAATGCAGCGTATACTGTGCAGTGGTTAAAAGGTATACACTCGGCTCGGTTGTATAGGTTGGAAAAGGCAGACATTGTAGGGAAAAGTGCATGTACTACCTTCAACGATTTTTGTTGCACAACAGAGAAAGAACTGTAGAGGCGAATTTATATGGCACATAAGCGGTTAAGCTAAAAGTTTTGTGTGAAATTTTCAGATCATTTAGACATCATATACAAGCTTGTATGGTCGATGAAGACGAACGACGTCTGCAGAATAGAGTGCGTTAACTTCTACTATTTTTATTGCGCGGTACGGAATAAATTGCAGTGGCGAATTTTTAAAGCATGTTAACGGTGCAAGTGGGATTACATATGAAAATTTTCAGCTCATTCGGATAACAAGCGCTCGCTTGTATAGGTTTAAAAAGGCAGACCACATAGGCAAAGGTTCATGTACTGCCTTTAACGATTTTTGTTGCGCGTTAGAGAAAGAACTGTAGAGGTGAATTTATATGGCACATAAGTGGTTAAGCTGAAAGTTTTGTGTGAAATTTTCAGATCATTCGAACAACACATTCTAGCTTGTATGGTCGACGAAGACGAACGACGTCTGTAGAATCGAGTGCGTTGAGTTCTATTATTTTTATTGCGTGGTACAGAATAAATTCTAGTGACAAATTTCTAATGCACGTTAATGGTGCAACTGGAATTATATATGAAAATTTTCAGTTCAATCAGATAACAACTGCTCGCTTGTATAGGATAAAATAGGTAGATGGCGTAGGCAAAAGTACATGTAATGCCTTCAACAATTTTTATTGCGTGGTATAGAAAAGACTCTAGCGCGAATTTGTATGGCATGTAAGCGACAAATTAATTTTAAAAGGAATGCTGTCGGAATTAATCTTTAAGAGGGTATATACTCACAAATTATCTAAAAAAGGTATATACTCAAAAATGGATTTAATTTACCTGTTAACAAAAAAAATCCCAACGTACCATCATAAAAAGAAAACAAATTGCCTAGTTCAAATAATTGCCAAAAGAATTCATTGTCAACCGTATGAATGATTTATGGAAGCAATCTCACTTACCAAATCAAAATTCTCTAACGGGTTGGATCTCAAGTTATCTCTAAAAATTTCCATCATAATTTGCACGAATTTCAAAGCGATCAGATGGTTCTTAGGAGTGCAATCTTATCCAACTTCCACCAACAAACATCCTTGGAAGAATTAGGTCGCCACAACATCAATTCTCTCGACCAGACATCAACATACACCATGAACTCTATCAAATAACTCTTGTGGAAAAAAAACCATGTCAGGCGGTTTGAGCTGCGATCCAATATGGAGAAGTAGCCATAAGGTAAAGTCAACAAATAGAGAAGAGGCTTCAAATCACTCCAAATGTAAGGACATGTTGCAACCTAATACCTCCTCTCATATCTTAACTCTAAACCCAGGTCCCTAGCTCCCAAAATGGAAGAACACTACTAGCTGAAATGGGGATGAACTCCCCAAATTCCGGTAGCAGCAAAACTGCTGCTGCTTTTTATGGCCAGGCACCCTAATTAACATTTTAAAAAGTATGAAAATTCCACCCGGGCCGACATTGAGCCAAAAGTTGTCTAAAAAACAGGGAGTAAAATTTGAGCCATCGATGACACTGGGCATCCGGTGGGCGCAAAGAATCCCTTCTCGGATGGGAAGAAATAAAGAAAATAAAGAACACGGAAGATAATATCACCGGGAGATATGAAAACAGTTGCTATGCAGTGAAGAATTACTAGTGGAAACATCAGTGCAGTAGCCGGTAGGTGAACATATCTGACAATGCGCGCAATGAGCCACAAGAAAATGAAGAAAATCAAGCTAGATGCTTGGAGTTTCCGAGCAAAGCGGTTGACGACGAGTCGGAAGAAAGCGTGGTGCCGCCGGTGGTCACCAAAGAGCAAACGCCACTAGAGCTGTCAATCGACAAAGCCCCGTACGCACGCCCAGCGATGGCAAGATCCGTTACAGTCTTGTACATCTGCGGTGGGAGCGCCGGAAGCCTCTCGTCCTCGGAGTGCAGGACGTGCATGGCCTGCGCGACGGACGGCCGCTCGCTCCGGTCGGGGTGCGCGCACCAGAGCCCGACGACGAGCACGCGCTCCATCCGCCGCTCGTCGAGCTCATCGCCCCTGAGCCTCTCGTCCGCTGCCTCAATAATCACGTTCTTCCCGTACAGGCTCCACACCCATCTCAGAAGCGTGAAGTATCCGTCGGACGTGTCTACCACGGGCCGCCGGCCGGAGACGATCTCGAGCAGGACGATGCCAAAGCTGTAGACATCCGACTCGGTGCTCGGCCGGCGAGTGTTGACGAACTCCGGGTCGATGTACCCCGAGGTTCCAAGCACGGCATGCGTCGTCTGCCATCGTGTGCCGTGGTCTACGAGCCGAGCCAGACCGAAGTCCCCCAGCTTGGTGCTGTGCGACGAGTCGAGCATGATGTTGCTCGGTTTGATGTCGCCGTGCACCACGCACTGTTCCCACTCCCCGTGAAGGTAACGTAACGCAGATCCCAAACCAAGAATGATCTCATATCTGCTTGTTAATTAAACCAAGCAATTAGTTGAAATGCAAATGCATCGTCCGATGTCCGAGATCCGATAAACTTTCTAGAGAAATAGGTTGGTTGTGTCGTACCTTTCTGGCCATGCCAACAATCTCTCGCTTCTGTAGAGATGCTTGTCGAGGCTGCCTTCCACCACGAGCTCATAAACAAGCAAGAGCCCCTTGCGACTGTCACACCAACCCAACAGCTGCACCAGATTGCGATGCTTCAGCCGGCTTATGATCCTCACCTCTGCCTCGAACTCTTTCCTCCCCTGAGCCGAAGACTCTGCCGAGAACATCTTTATCGCCACAGGGCGTTCTTGGTCACCTACGGCGAGCTGGCCGGCGAGCTGGCCCCGATAAACGCTTCCAAAGCCCCCTCTCCCGAGCTTCTCCTCCTCGGCGAAGTTACTCGTGGCGGTGGCGAGCTCGCGGTATGCGAATCGCCTGGGGCCGCCAGCGGCCACCCCTCTCTCGAGCTCAGCTCTGTCATATTGTTCTTCAGAATCGCTGTCGCTGGCTTCATCTGGTATTGATCTTCTCATGCATCGCTGACGCAGAACGAAGCTCGCGACTGCGCATACCAACAGAAATAGCAGAGGCGCTAGCACGAGTAGCACAATTCGTACATTCTTGGGAAGCTTGGAGCTTCTAGTAGGCTTCTTGGGTTCGAGAGTGGAACTGAACGACCAGGACAGTATCTGATTCACCTCAGCTAACTGTTGGATTATATGTGGGCCAAGCCCATATAAAAGAATTATTCCTAAAATCTCAAAGGCCCACTCATGCAAAGGAGGCATACATGAAACCTTTAGTACCATATTGCTAGTTCTAGGAGAGGAAGACCACCTTAAAAGGGATGGTGCACTCCTAGCCACTTGAGGCATGTGTGGGAGAGAACTAGAGGATAACACGCGCGCGCTCGCTCGCCGGGCCGGGCGGGGCAGGGGGCGCGGGCGCACGGCACCTGCGTGAATGGTCCGCCAAAATCCGCTCCAGGTGCTTGCGCAGACGCGGCTTCCTTTTGCAGTTTTATCTTTTGCTGTTTTGTGTGGCGGTGAATCCGGATCGGTTACGCAACTAATCCGGTTCGGATACGAGTTATGGAGAACGTGCAGGCGTCTTGATCACGCGTCCTGGTTTTCTATAAATACGGAGTCGCCGCCTCCATACAGGACCATGCGAAAATCAATCTAGGGTTTTGCCTCCTCCATCCATTGTGCTGCGCCGTCCCACGTAGTCTACTCTGTCCCGTCCGCCAGCGTGCACTGTCGTTCGGGAAAGCAGGTCTCCGGAACCGTCGCCTTCGAAGTCCTGCACCGGGAGAGGGCGAATAAGGTTTTTGGGAAGCGCTCTGCGCGACTGCTTGCTGTAGCTCTGGCTCGTCTTCCTCGTCGTTCGGCTTCAGCGAATCGTCATCGACTTCGTGTCATCCCCACCGTGCCTGCGGCGTCTACATCGGCAAACCGATCAGAACAGAACCATCGGTACGTAACAGTCATGTTCTCCGTATTAGATCTGTTCATGTACAGTTTCCTGGTTTACATGTCTAGATCTTTTATGCCTGTGATGGTTCTGTTATTTTGCGTGCATGATGTCATGATTTATTTATGGAATAAATTAAATCTACATGTGCTTATATATTCAACACTAACTTGCCGGTTGTAGGACCGAAATGGCGACAGAGGGGGGTGAATGTCGATCTTTAAAAATCGCCCCCAACACGTATCTTCTTCTCCAATAGCTATGGGAACTATGAAGGTAGAAGACCAGTGCTCACAAGACACCCCAGCAGCAGGAAAAACACAAATACAGAGACCAGCAAGCGAGAAAAATCAAATCGGGAAAATTCTGTCCTCAAGCGGTAGTACCTCTCCCGGAGCGGTAGTACCTCTGAGCGGTAGTACCGCTATGCCGAGCGGTAGTACCTTTTACCGTTCGGACCGTCCGAACGTCTCATCGCTCCCGATCGGACTGGTCCGAACATGAGCGGTAGTACCGCTGAGCCGAGCGGTAGTACCTCTGAGCGGTAGTACCTCTCCAGGAGCGGTAGTACCTCTCGAGAAAAACAGCAAACAGAAATTTCAGAAAATTGAGAGAATCGCAACGATTCTTGGATTCTTGGCTTGGGAAACTTTGAGGAAAGCTAGGGAACACTCCCAGAAGACTAAGCCAAGAGCCAATAACAAGAAATCCACTCCAAGAATCAAGAATTTCAGATTTGGGTAAAGATCTGAAATCTTGCAAGAACCGAGCCAAAAACCAAATAACTTCCCAACCGTTGATCCTTTGGCTATGAAATTTTGAGGGAAGCTAACTAATAGCCTCTGGACTCTTCATACCAAATTTCAAGCCATCTTAACAAGGGAATCAAAATCTGGACCAAAACCAAGAAACGAAGAACAAGAACAGAGGAGGCCAAAACTGAAATATGAGAATCAAACTCGGTTTGCTCTTGGGATTAAATAGCCAAATGGCTTTTGAGCATCACCCATGTCATAGCAACCCATTTTGGCACTCTCCAGCAAGCAAGAACTCAGAACCACGAAAATCAAGAAATCTTGCAAAGAGGAAACTGAAGAACAGAAGCTACGAACAGGGAAAACCAAATTTCAGATTTCATTTCTTGAATCACAGGGAATACAGAGGAGTTCCGATACCCCGACTTGATACAAAAGGAAAGATTACAAACTCCTCAATCCATCCTCTCCCTCTCTACTCAAGAACACCACTCAAGAACACATGAGGGAGGAAGAACACACCTCTGTTCTATCACCTAGAACACATCGTAGGGGACAGAGGGAGCACCAGACTCTGCCTCTCCAACCACTAAAGACTAAAGGAAAACCAACTCCTAAAGCCTCTTTTGACTAGAGCTAACCCTAATTCCCTCCAAAATGCTCAAGGAGGGCATGCAGCCCCTCCTCTCCTTTTATAGCGCCTGGCTAACGGGTCTCCGCCCCGTTACGCCCGCTACGACCAACAGAGCCCGCTCCCGCTTGTGCAGCCTTGCGAATTTCCCGATTCGCCCCTTCTGCACCTTCCGGGAAGCTTCCACGCTCCTTGCCTCGCACGCCTCGCAACCACCTCGAGTCCACGTCGTCTTCGACACATCCCGACCGTTCTGACCTCAGCGCCACCTGCGCCTAGTCCGGTCCACCGTGTCTCGCCACGACTCCACTCGACGTCCTGCAGTCATCGCCATTGCCCGTCGTGTCCACCATCGGTAGCACCAGCTCCAGTCCCTCGTCTCCCGACTCACAACCACCTCACCAGCCTCGATCATCCTCGGCGTACCCGACCGTCTGGACCTCAAACACCTCCTGTGTCTAGTCCCGGTCCTTCCACGCGTCACCATGACCTAGCTCCGAAGTCCTGCAGTCACACAGGCAAGAAAACACGTCACATAGCACCGCTCGACACATGAAAGCGTAGACAACATCACTTACCATTGCCGAAGTCCAAACCTGTCAAAATATTAGAATATGCATCCTAAGCCCAAATGACCAGGTTTGACCAAAGTCCGACCGAGCCCGATTGCGCCACGCAACGACTCGACTCCGAACCACTCAAACCAAACTCGACTGACCTAAACCCTTTGTCAATTACTCATCACTCTCATGGAGTCACGACCACATGGTCTCTCAATCTCCCCCTTGATGAGTATATTGATAAACTCAGAAAAAGCTTTAAGAAGAGTTTGAGTTTGAAGAATCCAACATGGTCCAAAGAAGGGAATAAAGCTAATGACCATGTCGACAGAAGGAACACTAGAGCAACAAGAAAGAGCAAATTGATCTCCAAAGCTCTAAACTGTTCCCAACAGACTTTTTCTTCTTTATTCTCCCCCTTTTGGCAATAAACACATCAAGATGCAAACGAGAGAATATGACATGTCAATAGATGAATATGGCTGAAGTTTGTTTGTTTAAGCATTTAGAGCCACGAGAATTATCCATATTGACCATAATGTAATACACCAAGCCATAACTCAATAAAACGCTATCTAGATCATGACAACATATATATAAACCAGCTAGAGCACATAGATGACAATCTGAAATGTAATGCATTTAGTGAGCAAGTCAAGTCATCAATGAGCAAAGTCTAACTAGAGATATCCAAGGATGATGCAGGCCATGTCAATAAGCTAAGCGGAAACAAGAAGCTAGTGTTGAGTCAATTAGAGTGCTACAAGCTCAAGAGTTTATCACTTGGTTAAGCACTTTTCATCTTTAGGGATTAAGCAAATCTTGCACATTTGACATATTTTCTTTTAAAGCTTATAGCTGTTTCCAACCAAAAATTTTATCATGTGCTAGATCTCAAGCCTTATGCGACTACTCCAAGCGAGAAGCTTAAGAAGATAGTCCAGGTCATCCAAAACTCCCCCTGAGTTCATGCCTAGTGCAATGGCAAGCCGTCTCATGAGAAAGAATTGGTGAAATCAGTTTTTTCGCACATAAAAAGAGATCCTTTTGCTTTTTAACAGATTGTGCTAACTCATGATGTATCAAGATGCTAAAATAGCTCAATCTAAGATTGAACCTAGATTCAAGACTCAACTCAGCCTATTTGACATGACATGAATCATAAAAGGATAGCTCAAGAAAGACTAAACTCAAATGCTAGCATGACAAGTTTAATTTAAGTTGATCAATTTTACTTAACTTATCATGGCAAACGCTAGTCTACACATATGAAGTCATGATAAATCTAGCAAGCTAAGCACAAGTCATGGCAATGTGTAAAGCATTGTAAACATGTCATAGCAGGATAATAATCAAGGCTCAATGTAGTTATATATTACAATGCTAAATGCTAAAATGCAGAAAAATCCAGCTCCCCCTCAACATGACATGCAACTTTTAGTTCAAGTTGAGTTAAGTCACAATTAAGCTCCAGAAGCTCCCAAAAGAACTCTCCCTGAACCAAAGCAATAAATCGAGAAGCTGACAAATAAAACCAAAACAGGCAGTCCTTAAAGCATAGATAAGATATAGAGACAACTATGGCTCAGACTGACTCTCATCTACCCCATATGACTCCAGGACAATCAGCTGACAGTAAATCACACACTAGAGAGCAAACACGTACCCTGTCTACCCGAGGGTGGCCCAACCCTCGCTAGAACCTACAAGAAGTGAGTGAGCTCGACCTAGTGAGATAAGAAATAGCTAATAAGAAGCATCCTGAAAGCACAAGATAAGAGTAAGAAGTCTAAGCAACTAGACAAGAGAAGCACTCTAACCTATGCTGGAAGGACTAAGCCCGATGCACCCCGAGTGCAAAGCAACAGAAATGAGACAGAAGCATAATTAATATAGTAAAGTAGTAAAGCCCAAAGCTCCCCCTCACTACAGTCCATAAGGACAAACCACCCCAAGCTCTCCCCGCAGAGCTGAAAACCTCGAACTATCCAATGGCTTGGTGAGGATGTCAGCCAACTGGTGGTCACTCTCCACAAACTGGAGCACTATATCGCCCTTCTCTACATGGTCTCTAAGGAAGTGATAACGGATATCGATGTGCTTGGTCCGAGAGTGTTGCACTGGGTTCCTGGCAATGTTAATCGCAGAAGTGTTATCACAAAAGAGTGGAACACTGTCTATCGCTAACCCAAAGTCCCGCAGGGTCGAGACCATCCAAAGCACTTGGCTGCAGCAACTGGCAGCAGCAACGTACTCGGCCTCTGCAGTGGACTGAGCAACACCGGACTGCTTCCTCGAAGACCAAGAAACGAGAGAAGTGCCAATGAATTGGCAAGTGCCAGAAGTGCTCTTCCTATCTATCCTACAGCCGGCAAAGTCTGCATCCGAGAAGGCTCTTAAGGAAAGACAAGATGAGGAAGAGTACCAGATGCCATAGTCAATGGTAGCTCGAAGGTACCGAAAGATGCGCTTCACCGCCTGGCGGTGAGATACGCGAGGAGAGGCCTGAAAACGAGCACACAGACACACAGAGAAGTGTATGTCTGGTCTCGAGGCAGTGAGGTAAAGAAGGGAGCCGATCATACTTCTGAACTCTTTCTGATCAACTGGCTCGCCGTCCTCATCTGGGTCAAGATAGGCTGTAGAAGCCATGGGAGTCGACACAGGCTTACCATCACTCATGTCGAAGCGTCTCAGGAGGTCACGAGTGTACTTTCCCTGATGAAGAAATGTACCCTCCCGAGTCTGCTTGATTTGGAAGCCAAGGAAGAAGGTCAACTCGCCCATCATACTCATCTCAAACTCGGTGCTCATGACATCCGAGAACTGTGAAACCAGAGTATGGGAAGAGCCGCCAAAGATGATGTCATCGACATAGATCTGGACGAGCAGAAGGTCATTGCCATGACGGCGGATGAACAAGGTCTTGTCTACTTTACCCATGACTCAACAAGTAGGACTTAAGCCTCTCATACCAAGCTCTGGGGGCCTGCTTAAGTCCATACAACGCTTTGGAAAGCTTGAAGACATGGTGTGGGTATTTGGGGTTCTCGAAACCTGGAGGCTGTCTGACGTAAACTTCTTCCTCAATGACTCCATTAAGGAAGGCACTCTTGACGTCCATCTGGTAGAGCTTGAAACCCTTAGAAGCTGCAAAGGCAAGCAGGATTCTAATGGCCTCAAGTCGAGCAACAGGGGCAAAGGTCTCCTCGAAGTCTAGACCCTCAACCTGGGAAAACCCCTGAGCTACCAGTCTAGCCTTGTTTCGAATAACCACTCCATCCTCGCTCTGCTTGTTCTTGAACACCCACTTAGTCCCAATAATATTGTGGCCTTGCGGGGGCTCGACAAGCGACCAAACCTTGTTCCTCTCGAAATTTTCTAGCTCCTCATGCATGGCATTGACCCAAGACTCGTCAGAAAGAGCATGAGAAACATCCTTGGGCTCAAAGGAGGCAATGAAAGCAGAATGGAGACAGAATTGAGATAAGCCAGATTTTGAGCGGGTAACACGCTCGAACAGGTCTCCAATCATCTGCTCAGAAGGATGTCTTTTCTGGATGTGTCGGGGAGGTCCAGGATGAGATGAAGAAGTGGCCTCTACCTCGTGAGCTGACGAGATAGGAACAGAGCCACTAGCTCCAGAGGAAGCAGAAGGCATGGGCTGATCACCTGGAGGTGCGGTGGAAGACGGCACCTCAAGGGGTGGATAAGGGACTGGATCGGGTAGACAACCCTCATCTCCATCGTCCTCGTCATCCACGAAGATGGTCTCGGACTGCTCTAAAGAACCTGAGATATCAGGCCTAGTCCCCGGACTGGCCTCGTCAAAGGTCACTTCACAGGTCTCTACCATTTTGCTAGACTCGCAGTTCCAGACCCTATAAGCCCGCGAAGAAGGCGAGTAACCTAGAAAGATCCCATCACAAGAACGTGACTCGAACTTATCTAGGTTCCCGGACTTCAGAATAAAGCACTTGCAACCAAACACACGAAAATGAGAGACGCTGGGCTTTCGCCCGTATCTCAACTCATAAGAAGTGCGGTGCAAGTGTGCCCGAAGAAAAACTCGATTTGAGACATGGCACGCGGTGGCTATAGCCTCAGCCCAAAACTTCCGCGGTGTAGAGTACTCATCAAGCATCGTCCTGGCCATCTCGACCAAGGTCCGGTTCTTTCTCTCCACGACGCCATTTTGCTGCGGGACGTGCGGAGAGGAGAACTGATGCTCTACACCTGTCTCACCACAGAAACTCTCGAAGTAGGAATTCTTGAACTCCGTGCCATTGTCACCGCGGATCGCTCGTAAGGCACCTGGAAGCTCAACAGAAAGCCTACTAAAAAGACCTCGGAAAAGTGAAAACGTCTCATCCTTCGAGGCTAAGAAAAACACCCACGAATACCTCGAGAAGTCATCGACCATAACAAGAACATACCACTTCCCTCCTGCTGACTGCACTCGAGCTGGTCCAACTGTGTCCATGTAGAGCAGCTGTCCCGGTGCATCGGTCATAGTAACTGTGACCGGAGGATGAGAAGCGGCAACCATCTTGCCATGCCGGCATGGAGCGCAAACAAGATCTTTGACCATCTTGAGTTTCGGCAGACCACGAAAGAGATCGTGGCCGCTAACTCGGGTCAAATGGTCAAATCCAATATGACCAAGTCTCCTATGCCAGAAGGTCAAATCACGGGACTCTGAGGCAACTAAACACCTGAGAGGATCACCAGAAGACTCAGAAAAATCAGCACGAAAGATCCTCCCAAAACGAGAAATCCCGCAAACCAGACTACCCGAAGAATCAAGAATTTTGCAATTGTTTTTCTTAAAGCTCACCTCAAAGTCGTCATCGGTAAGCTGAGAAACTGAAAGCAAATTGTACTGTAGCTTACTAACCAAGGCAACATCTTTCAAAATGAAATAATCATTAATGCGCACTGTACCTTTGGCGATGACACGCCCAGATGAAGCATCTCCGAAGGTGATCGTCTCATCACCTGGAGCACGGGCAAGGGAAGTAAACCAACGGGAGTCTCCGGTCATGTGTCGTGAACACCTGGAGTCTACAAGCCAAACCTTTCCCTTCCCTGCCCGGCGAACCTGAGTCAAACAGAGAGTAAAGTCTCAGCACTGGGGTAAATCAAGAGTGATTTTGGCACCCAATACTGAACAACACGTCGAGCAGATGAAGTAGTCAAGCACGACTGACCTCTATCTACCCTACGCTCTCTGTCACTCACAGCAGAAGGTCTGTGAGCAGACCTGAAGCTGTTGCGGGGTCCGACTGCTACGGGAGAGCGAGTCGGAACACCGGCAACACGCTGAACACGCCGCGGGTAACTGTCTCGACGGGGGAAACGAGATGTACCCTCAAGACGGCGGAAGTCATGAGCAGGAGCCGCATGAGGACGAAAAATAGAAGACTCAGAAAAACCAAGTCCTCGATGCTGCCCAAACCCATCAACAGCAGTAAACCTAGACCTCGTGTTGGTCCTAGGTGCACTCAGGATCTGGGGCTGACCCTGAATACGCCTAGGAGACTCAACACGGTCTCTACGCGCGATCTTGGCGCGCCTGAAGCATCGATCAACCGTGTGTCCATCCTTCTGACAGAAGGTGCAGTGATACTTCATCCTCTGAGAGGTAGAAGTAGCACGGTCAGGCTTCGCCTTCTGAGAGGCTGAAGCAGCAGGTGCAATCACCTTGCTGTCAGAAATCCCCTGGACATAGCCCGCTGACTTAAATTGGACTTTCTCGGTCCTGGGCTCGGTCTCGATCACACATGGTGCTATGGGTCTGAGCACAGCAGGTGGATGCTTCCTCATATCCTTATAATAGTCATATCCTAGACCCTGATTAAATCTGCAAATCTTGGATTGGTCTAGAATAAGATTAAGCTTCTTCTTGCCTCCTACAAATCTCTCGAGAGTGTTCATAAGATACTGACACTCCCGAAAGAGAGAGGTGCAAGAAGAGCAGGGAGAAGAGGGAACAGCAGGAGGTAAGGGAGCAGAAGAAGAACCAACAGTAGAGGAAAGAATGGCTTGTGCACGCACAGCCGACTCTGAGGGGACAATCCTACTACTAGCAGGTTGGTTCGCGTCTCTAGGCGTCTCACCCTTACCCTGGGGCTTCTCCCCCACACCATCAATCACATCACAACCAGATTGTGGCTTCTCTAGTAAGTCCTTAGTTAGCTTCACACATTTTTCATTCAAAGCAACGAGTTCAAGTTTTAGTTTATCACAACTAATGCATGGTGAGCTAACAGGATCCTTAGTCGCATACTGAGCCATTTTCTTGTTGTTGTCAATCATTTCTTGAAACTGTTTTGAGACAGATTCAAGTTCACCAGTTAACTTTGGACAGTTCAAACATGAATCAATAGGCTCAAGTAAAGAAGCACTCAACTCAGCAATCTTGTGATCTGCCCGCTTTAGGTTCATCTTCAATTTATTACAGTTTTCACAAGACTCGGGCAGATCTAACAGCATGGTGTAAAGACCTCTAAAAGCATTGTCCTTATCCTCACATGAGGTGCAAGCAATAGTCTCAACAGGAGTAGATGAAGTAGAAGCAATCCTACTCATTTCTAGTTCAGCCAAGAGACTAAGATTCTCCACCTTAACAATGTCAAGTTCAGAGGACAGACTATCATGCGAGGTCCTTAATTTCTCCATGTCACCGAGCAAGACAGAGCATGTATCACAGTCGTCACTAGAGGGACCAGATGTAAGAGCAATAATCTCTAGTGACAACCTGTCTACTTCCTTCTCTAACTCAGTACACTTAGCCCTAGCTCTAGCATGGAAACCACCTAGCTTAAGAAAAGCATGATTGAGCTGGTCGTAGGTGGGATATACCTCGTCCGAGTCGGAGTACAGCTCGCTGTCGCTGAGTTCGCCCTCGAGGGCCATGAAGCACATGCCGGAGAAGTCGTCGCCGCCATCCTTAGGCTCTTGGTCACCCGTCCCGTCGTCGTCGCTCCATCCCTCCACCTCGCTGAGGTCGAGGTCGTCGAACGCGGTGTGGACGCGGTGGAAGAGCTTCTTGGCCTTCCCGAAGTTGCGGAACTTCTTCTTTCCCGGCGTCGGAGCTGGAGGCTTCTTGTTGCGGTTCTTGTCGGTGTAGTCGATCTTGCCCGAACCGCCGTAGTCGTTCTTGCCCTTCTCCAGCTTGGGACAGTTCGCTCGAATGTGGTTGGGGCCACCACACTCAAAGCAGATGACTGGTCCGCCTCTCTTTCTGTCCCTCCTCCTCTTGTAAGCATGGGAGAACTTCCGAGCTAGGAGGGCCAGCTGTTCATCCTCTAGCTGCTCTAACTGATCATCAGTTACGTCACATAGAGCAGCTAGGGAGAACCCACAAAGCGAATCGGCGGAAAAACCAGAAGCCGAACTGGGATCGGTGACCAAAGCCATCGACTGTGACTTCGACCGACGAGAGACAACGTCAATCTCGTGAGTCTTGAGGCGCGAGTACAGCGCGTCAAGAGTCAGGGTCGAGAGGTCTGTCGTGTCTTTGATGGTGGTCACCTTCATCTCCCACACGCGCAGATCGAGTGCCGCGAGCATCTGACGAGCGTTGTCCGAGTCGGGGTATGTGAGGACCGACCGCTCGGAGGTTGCTCAAGATTTTGTGAAATCGCGAAAAGCACTCGTCCAGGGACTTACCAGCAAGCATCTCGAATTTGTTGTATTCGCGCTTGAACTGGTCCTGTCGAACCGTCTTGATCTGGGTGGTGCCCTCATGGTATGCGTCGAGGGTCACCCAGATGTCGTAGGCGGACGACAGGTGAGATACGGTCAAACTCGCTACGACTCAACCCCTGGATGATGATGTTCCTTGCCTTTGCATTCGCCTCAACATCAGCCATGTTTCCGGCATTGATGTTCTCATCGGCAGGAACAGCGAATCGTACCTTGACCTTCCGCCAGATGGCATACCCCTGGGCCTGGATGTATGTCTCCATACGGCTCTTCCAGAAGGGGTAATCCATGCCATCGAAAACAGGCGGCTTGGTCGAGTACTTGTCCGTCGCCATGGCTCTTGAGACCGGTTAAGATCTATGGGAAAGAGCTAACCGGCTCTGATACCAAATGTAGGACCGAAATGGCGACAGAGGGGGGTGAATGTCGATCTTTAAAAATCGCCCCCAACACGTATCTTCTTCTCCAATAGCTATGGGAACTATGAAGGTAGAAGACCAGTGCTCACAAGACACCCCAGCAGCAGGAAAAACACAAATACAGAGACCAGCAAGCGAGAAAAATCAAATCGGGAAAATTCTGGCCTCAAGCGGTAGTACCTCTCCCGGAGCGGTAGTACCTCTGAGCGGTAGTACCGCTATGCCGAGCGGTAGTACCTTTTACCGTTCAGACCGTCCGAACGTCTCATCGCTCCCGATCGGACTGGTCCGAACATGAGCGGTAGTACCGCTGAGCCGAGCGGTAGTACCTCTCCAGGAGCGGTAGTACCTCTCGAGAAAAACAGCAAACAGAAATTTCAGAAAATTGAGAGAATCGCAACGATTCTTGGATTCTTGGCTTGGGAAACTTTGAGGAAAGCTAGGGAACACTCCCAGAAGACTAAGCCAAGAGCCAATAACAAGAAATCCACTCCAAGAATCAAGAATTTCAGATTTGGGTAAAGATCTGAAATCTTGCAAGAACCGAGCCAAAAACCAAATAACTTCCCAACCGTTGATCCTTTGGCTATGAAATTTTGAGGGAAGCTAACTAATAGCCTCTGGACTCTTCATACCAAATTTCAAGCCATCTTAACAAGGGAATCAAAATCTGGACCAAAACCAAGAAACGAAGAACAAGAACAGAGGAGGCCAAAACTGAAATATGAGAATCAAACTCGGTTTGCTCTTGGGATTAAATAGCCAAATGGCTTTTGAGCATCACCCATGTCATAGCAACCCATTTTGGCACTCTCCAGCAAGCAAGAACTCAGAACCACGAAAATCAAGAAATCTTGCAAAGAGGAAACTGAAGAACACAGAAGCTACGAACAGGGAAAACCAAACTTCAGATTTCATTTCTTGAATCACAGGGAATACAGAGGAGTTCCGATACCCCGACTTGATACAAAAGGAAAGATTACAAACTCCTCAATCCATCCTCTCCCTCTCTACTCAAGAACACCACTCAAGAACACATAAGGGAGGAAGAACACACCTCTGTTCTATCACCTAGAAACACATCGTAGGGGACAGAGGGAGCACCAGACTCTGCCTCTCCAACCACTAAAGACTAAAGGAAAACCAACTCCTAAAGCCTCTTTTGACTAGAGCTAACCCTAATTCCCTCCAAAATGCTCAAGGAGGGCATGCAGCCCCTCCTCTCCTTTTATAGCGCCTGGCTAACGGGTCTCCGCCCCGTTACGCCCGCTAC